>OX438859.1:2881434-5752868 GCA_949315895.1 Anania crocealis | reverse complement strand
ACACAATTTCTAAATTTCAACCCATTTTTTGTCTTATAAATCATTTCTGATTTAAGGTTAAGAACTAAATCATTTTCAGGGTCACAAAAATGAAACCAAATTTCATGAAATTGGTTAAACAATTATTGATTCCTCCATTTGGAGAAGTCTGTGTGCAGCAGTGGTCTGATATGGACTAGTGCTAAAGACGGTGATGATTCGATTTTAGGCCGGCACAAAAAATGGTGATGAAACACTTGATATGATATGATATAATCATTCAATAAAACGGACGGTAAGTATAAAACACTGTTTTTGTAAATTATTAATAAACGTCGCGTCATTTAAAAAATCGTCAGTTTATAATTAGTTACTATTACTAACAAGTGTACCTACTTATATTGTGCTGAACTCCGTAACCTGATTATTAAAAAAAATAACACAGGCCGAAAACATTACTGTCACGTTTAACAAAATATCTTCTAACGTTATTGCTGGCGCCACTATATTGCCATCCATCATAAAAAGATAAAATAATATATGATATACAGGTGATCCGCTCCGATTCCGATCGAAAAACTAAATAGTTTATGGTACCTACAGTAAGCAGATATAGGACAGGTACACGTACTAACAATCCGTTGTTCTTGTAGTGTAAATACCGGGGCAAAATTACAGGGTCAGGGTTCGATTCCCGGGTCGGGCAACAGATATTCGAATTTTCGAATATTGCTCGGGTTTTGATTACCAACCCGCATTTTGCAAGCGTATAGTATAAGATCCCACCATACAACGACCTTCACCGAGCTGGTTATTGGATGAAAAGTATTTTATATGCAATTAAATATGCCAATAAATATATTGCAAATGGGTTGACTAAAAAATTTCAGTACAGAGTAGAATTTTTAAAATTTAACAACCGAATTTCAGTCTTAATTAAATAATATTTATTTGCATTTAATTTTATTTAATTAACCAGACCGGTGCAAGTTACTAGTATCGATTTACCTGTTTATACCTGCCTACTCAAGGGTTGTGACGGGAAAAAAATAGTCAACCTAACGTTTGCATATTCTATGGGCTTCATACTTTCGATTGATATGGAATTTGTCTATTAATTAACTAAACCAATGAAAAGTTTAAAAATAAAAAAATGTTAATTAATCATACTCTGTACATATTTTTTTTAGGCAACCCATTTGTAATATATTTATTGGCATATTTAATTGCATATAAAATACTTTTCATCCAATAACCAGCTCGGTGAAGGTCGTTGTATATTGGGATCTTATATTGTAGTGATTATGCCTGTACCCATCATTGCTGTGGTGACTTGCATTTTTTTTTAAATTTATTTACAATAACAAAAAAAGTATAGAACAAGTTGACGTTCTGCCAAACTGTGAAACAGTTGCTGTGAAACATTCAATGCTGGAGGCCTTTGCCCTGCAGTTTGATAATTATAGGCTACTTTAATTTGTGTGCCCAACAACCTGTATACAGACAGTATTCGATCTTTACAGAATAGAACCTTATCGTCTCAAGAACTTCTTATCTAAAGGTCCCTCATTATAAAGAACAATGAAGGTTTGCAGTCAAGGTTTCTATATTTTACCTGGCTACCTGATTGACGGGCAATTTGGGTTAAAAGCCGAAGTATTTGGCAGTTAATTGTGCCGTTTGGTGACGCCATAAATAGAACATCCAGCCGTTCTCATCGTAAGGATGAAAGGCGACTTCTTCTTCCCATTTGCCAAACTGCGGTCTTAAAATGATGAAATTTTTTTTATTGTTTATCCTGTGCAAAGCCGAGACGGTCAGCTAGTATTTTATATTACTCAATTAAAATAAAAACTTATTAATGCTGCAAAAGTCATCATCCACGACCCCGTAAAAGTCATATGTAAAAAGGAGTAACAGTCTCTTTCATCGTATCGTTTAATTTGGAGAATTAAAATTTTAAGTGTGAAATATTAATTATTTAAGTGACAGTATTACTAAGTGAGCGACTAACTATGCGTGACGCGAAATCAACAAAACATCAACTTAAAAATATTAATTTGAATTATTTAAAATACAAAATGAGAAGCTTCATAATATTTGAGCGACCTAATATTTGTTTGAGTGTCAACGTTACGTCCTGCAGTTTTTTACAATTTAGCAATTTTTTTTTATACTGAGCGGCATTTTATCTAAATGAAGTGTTTCGATATAATAAGCAGTACTAAGACACCACTTTTTTTTAATAACAATTTGAAGAAACAATATTGGTTTATTAGCCAAGAAATTTTATTATTTAATAGTAGGTAGTCAAATAAAACAATGTCACAAGTGGCTGAACTGTAGCGGGATGGCCTCGTTTTCTTTTTGCCAAGGGTATCATTTTTCTCCAGAGGTGGTATTGTAAGTTTAAGTCGAATTGCTCAAAACCGTATCAAATTAAAAAACGTAAGACCTCGAATAGAATAACAGTAACCAATAATCATTAATAAAGCAGCTTACATAACGTTGCTTAAAGTGAACTTTTTAGCAGTTCGTTAAGCAAAACCTCAATTGGAAGAATCGTCCGTCTCTATCTTAATATTGAAGTTGCTGTATCTCTGCTATTTCTAGTCGCTTACTAGTAATTTAGACGCACGGCTAGAATTTTTATATCTGGAATGGATTACTCACACACAACCCACTTTTTGTAAGCTCGTTCTGGATTTTATAATTAATCAATATTCGTCGTCAGTTACTTAATTTTTCGCTTACTGATATTCATACCGCTCAAATTATTAAAACAGTATCTCATCATTAGTCGCTTAGTTTTTTTAATTCGACCGTTTTATAATTCCCCTTTAATTTGCAAGATTTCAAGGTTTCAAGGTTGAAAATAAGGTGGTCCTATGACGATAGTGAATCGTGCTTCCACCATGTTTATGCACTATGCTAAAGAATTCATTAAGTACTATAATTTATTTTGAAACTTATTCGTCTTTAAAAAAAACATTGAGCTAAGTTACGAAAAGTCTATAAATCAGGCCCGTTTACGCATTTCAAACATGTTCTGTAACCAAGAGAAAGATTTAGCCATTAATATACATGCGTTGTAGTACAGTACCGGCACACTGAATCAGTAACTCCATATTGGTTTTAATATTTTACGCGAACACTATACATTGAAATTAGAGATGCGCCGAATAGCACTTTTGCCGAGTAACGAGTACCGAGTTTTATTCGGTTAAATTTTTTTCCAACCGAGTTCTTTAGCCGAGTTCAAGCTAATACCTGTTTTCGCGATGATCCTAAAAGGCCCATTGCCTTAGAATCGGGTCGCTAGTTAAAAGAAAATTTGTTGGCAAAAGACAAGAGTCCTTTCGAGTGATGAGCAGGGCACCAAACAAGGTATCCTGAGCTAGTTTAGCACTAGTGTTTCTTTGTGCACCTGCAAGCACCGTGTACAGCGAGCGATTATTTTCGAAGGCTGGAAACAGTTACGAAGAAAAAAGGAATAGGCTGTTACCAGAACGTGCAGAGAACCTAGTGTTCCTGCATCACAATTTAGCTTTATTAAATTTTAAATATTGATGTTTTTCATTAACGTTCTCTTAATTTTGTCTCATCACTACTCATATATTATCATAATTGAGATTATCAAAGATTCCCCAAATTAGTAATAGGTAAATACTTTTTGATTAACACTGTTGTTTTAATTATATCTACCTCAATTTATTGCTTTGCTTAAACCGAGTATACTCGGCATCAGAACCGAGTTATTGGGCCGAGTACGAGTATCAATATACCCGCCGAGTATGCCGAGTACCAAGTATGAACCGAGTACTCGGCCCATCTCTAATTGAAATATTTTAATAAAAATAAATATTTAAAAAAATACATTTATTACATCTTGAATTAGAAGTTTATACATTTTTAATAGGTAAGGGATCATTTATCATTTTGTGGAACCTTAATGTTTTGTAAAAAAATCTTCTTTAGTTTTACTTTCAATAGCAAAAATTATTACTACTCAAATTTGAAATTTGCGAGGAAATTGACGATAGCTAATATTCATACTTACCCTTAAAATTGTGCTTTCACTTTATTAAAGGCATCAATAGCTGGGTTTTTAAACGATTTTGATATTAAATTGTAAAAATAATTAAATACATGAATGTAATACTTGAAATTAGATTTAGAAAACTTCTAGGCTAGAAATCTTAAATAAAAAATCTCTAGCTGAAAGTGTGATATGATTGCCTAGTGAAACCAATTAAAGTTTTATAATTTTTTTACACAAATCAACTTGGAATTCGGCAGGCTTCAGCAGCAATGAGGGGTGACAAAAATAAGTAAGTAATAATACTTCTTTGATAATTCTGAAAATAAAATCATATTTTAATAAGTCGTTAAATTGTTGTCACTAAAAGATTGATTAAATTTTAAATTTCTTAGATTTTTAGAATAAAAAGTTTTTATTTCCACATTGAAGAGTTTTAAATATATTCTGACAAAATGTAGCTTCTTCTCAATCATTGTACTGTGGCTGGCATTTCGTAGCCATGTTCCCAACAAAGGCCTTCCATGCATGCTTCGAATGCCTCTTTTGTTTTTTACCCTCGGCCATTTAGTGTTTCTTTCATCCATACTCCAAAGGTTTATTTGGGAACATGGCTTAATTGAAGACTACGTTGAATTGGATTTAAATTTGAAACCAATTTAAAGCCATTTTAAAACCATACAGAATATAATGGCTTACAAAAAGCCCTATGGCATTCGCATTACGATATAAAGAAAACAAAATAATATTACTGTTTATCAAGGAGTAAGGAATTTAATTTTTAATTTACACCACCGATGTAATTAATATAGTAATCTTTCACTTCAATGTATTGTGTTTGCGTAAAGTCTAGAAATCAATATATTTAATATCAAGATAAAATAAAATAAAAAATATCTACGCCTTGTTTTATGAATATTTAAAAAATAACATTTTGACAGTATTATGTTAACAAGGAAGGACAGTGGACAGCGCTCTTACATTAGTATTCATTTTACGACACACTCAAAAAATTGTGAGTCACCTCATCCCAAGATTCAAGAGTACTCAAGCCTAGACATCATTTAAAAATAATTATCCCGTCCGACTCCAGAGTAATCTCTTTTAAAATTTTACTCATAAATCTATCAAAAGAATCTATTGTAGAAAGTTGCGGTGCCCAACTTCAACAAAAAAACTTCTTAGAAAGAATGCACCGCGTGCTCTTACAGCGGTCGTGCAAAAACAGGCGCCAGGTGTAGGCGACTTTAACCCTAAATGACTTTAATATTTTTATGGGATTCTTTACTTTCAAACAAGCGAGCTAAGGTGTAAAGTTGATTACTACAAAAATACATGCAGGCGCATGCGCTTAACTTGTCAAAAGATAATGTTGTGCATCAGATATCGATAGAAATGTTATCAATGGATTTTTATGTTTAATATCTTAGTTAAAAAAATAAATAGCTCTTTCTCGTGTTTGTTTTAATCTAAGTTTAATAATATTATTTATAAATACGACCTGCTGTTGTTTGGACTGCTAAAAAACATTGTTTTGAAGAAAACAAAACGTCAGTCATTAAATAGACAAATAAGCTTTAACAGTGTTGTGTTTCAATTTTTATGATAGATTGATACGTAGCCATTTTTTAAATAGAAACTTTGTTCACAGTTTTCTTCAACAATCACAATCAAAATATTCTGACAATCAACTATCCACAAACACAAGTCTGGATACTGACCAGACTCCCTAAATTAGGTTTTAAACTATCGATATCGACAAGCGTTTGTGCAGTACATCATTGCATCCCGCGCTGTTGATGCCCTCTCGCTCTGCGGTCGGTCCTTTCTTTCACTTACTAACTCAGTCGAGCTTTGAGCGCTTGCGACGCGTGGTCGTGTCGGAATTTATTTTGTACTACTGTAACGCGTGGTCAACTTTACTATCAAATTCACGTGCTTTTACGTTCAAAAAACCAAATGTGCCACAATATAATGTAATAGTGATTGCGTTAACCATATCTGGAACAGAAACTGTGATTTTACTTAGCGGGTGATATTTTTAGAAGATTATTTTTGTGATGGATAACTGATGATGGGAGCTCCTAGTGTTTAGGACAGCCGGCATGGTGACTGAATCGTGTGTTCATTAGTTGTAATAGTTAGTAATTGGTACTATGGCGGTTGTTAATTTCAGTGTGTGTTTGGTGCTGGTTTTATACCAGCTATCCGTTGCGTATAGTGATGAGGCGTCTTCGGAGTCCACTGATCTTGGAAATACTGGTAAAATATTTGATTAGTTACGCTTCTATACTTATGGCTAATTGTTTGAGAAAGTCTAGACTTTCATAGTAAAGAAAGAAGGTAGGTACATATAAAGCACTATACGTGCTAGTTTTGTAGATTTGTGCCAAAGGACTTTGCTAACGTTGCTTAGCAGTTGATTTTGTCAATTAAATCAAAATAGCCTTTGTAGTTTAATGTGTCTTGAGTAGAATCTATAGAATTAGGAATTCAGAATAACACTTTTATTTAATGTAAAATAGCCACTTCAACTACCTAGGTACTTCCAATCAGTACCGGTTGAAGATGGACATTTCCAGAAGAAGACCATCATATATTTTCTTGAATTGTAACAGTTAATTATTCTAGTTGAAAAAGAACCTGTTAAAAACTCGGACCGTTTTTAATTTCAGTACTTTCAGCCTGCCCATTCTAGTCCGGGCCGATATTTCTTATTAAGCTCCAGAATTTTGACTATTAGGTACAGTATATATTATATAAATTAACAAAATGTCTTTCTTATGGAAGTGGATGTATTAGGTACCATTTGTTGCGAGATACTGCAAGCAATGGTTAGAACCCCAGATAAAAGTTGACTTCAGTAAGAACTTTAGGTATTTTGTATTTGGTTCAACTACTGATTGAGAGGATTATCTGTCGTTAGATCACTGTATTACCTATTAAGACGCGAAACAATACATTTTAAGGGAGATCTCTTCTAGAGACCTTCTAGAATTAGCCCCTGACATCCGTACAGACAGATATACAGTAAAGTGACGGTGTCAGGGTCTTAGACTCTGTTCTCTTGTTGTTTTAAGTCCTCTGGCTGACCTTTTCTAAAGTCGATATGAAACCAGGTCCTTCAGGAGAGATAAGGAGAAGTTCCCAAACTGTTGCGATCTGTTTCTGCATTGCAGATCCTGTTGGTGTTCTCTCTAGCTGGTTTATTTAATGGGATAAGAATGCACCAACGCTTACGGAAACTTTATAAAAGGACATATGCAAAGTAAACCAGCTATAGTTCTGCCAAACGTACACCCTCATTCCATCATTTTGTGAGATTACATACTTGATGTAGACATCAAGTATGTAATGTAGTTGGAACATTAGAATGTTCCAACTCTCCAAAACTAACACGGAAGGCAGAAAACGGAATATTAATTGGGTATAGGTACCATGATAAGCAGAGGAGTATAATAGAAATACCTAATGCTTTTTTTTCTCATCTGCTTACCAAATGACATCCATAAATTATCTGGCTTGCTAATTTACTATTCCTATTATTAAAAATAAGTAAACAGCAATAAAGTAATGAATCGTAACGATCATTCACTATCGAGCAGTAGGCGTTTACTGCTTAATTAAGATAACAGAAATTTGGACAAGCGCAATCAGCGTTAATGAAGTTCATAGGTTATCTTGACGATTATGTTGCGGAATTCAAAGCAGTAAAGATGTTAGGCATATAATGTTCTTTCAATGTGTAGAAATTGTACTAACTTGGAAAAAGATAAGATTTTCCTTCTAAAATTGATTCTCCTCATTTTATTTTATTCTATTTATTGCATTGCACATGACTAAGATGCTAAATACATAACATAGGTAAGTAGGTATATAACTCCAATATTCATATGCCCCCTGACAGGCACAGCAACGTGGAAGAGAGAAAGGCAGATATTTTGTATAATTTGTTCACAATAGTATAATGATGTAGAACATTGTTTTGTTCTTTAGGGTTCAGCAATTTGATATAAGAAGTCTAGGTATTATAGTTATTGCAATTGTTACTTCAAAACCGTCGGATAGTGAATGACAACTAGTTCTATTACCTACTTAAAATGTTAAGATTTTAATGTTTGCTATGTCTTTTCAATTTAGGAGGCATAGAGATAAATGCAGTAACTCTAGCACAGCATCACTGTCATTGAATCAAATCATAATTGCTTTGCTTAACTTTGCAGGTTTTAGGAATTTGTTTTGCACCATTGCAGTTGTAGTTAATAAAATTTGGAAAATACTTAATTTTGCATATTATTAGATTCTAGATAAGCAATAACTGCAAATACTTTATAAAGTGTCATGAATATGTATGTAGACATACCGAATCCATTTGCAGATCGAAATATGTGTTTATCAGTAGACTTACGCAGCTGTTTCTATGCAGATAGAGGTGACCAGGCGCCACAACGCCCGCATTCTTTTTAATGCAAGCTTGAAGATTATTTTACTTTTATCAATAATTTCACCAGTAAGATTAAAGAGTGATCGAACGATAATACGTTAGAATTTTTCAAGCCGGTTCACGCAGGACAAAATTAATCCCTCGATCGTGAGTTATTCCAGACACAATTGAAATCAATTGTTATCGCGGCACCCGAGTGCCTCCTGGGGGTTGAGGGATATAATTGTGTTGGGGTAATAGCAAAGCTTAGTTTTTTGGTCTTTAATTAAACGTGGTCACGTATATGGGTCTGATAATAATGCTCAATGTCGCATAGCGAGCTAAAAAAAGAAAAGGGAAATACTCCCTGCGAGATAGAATAAGAAATTAGAAAATGTAAATGATAAGCGGTATAAAAATTCCAAATAAGTTACTAAGATATTTAAGTGTGTCAACAAATTTCTTTCTTGACTGTTTAAGCCTCCTACATTAAAATAAATTTCTGTAGGTAGGTACATAAGCATCTCTGTTGCAAACCTATTGAAAATATCATTTTCATTTTAGATATATTTAATTTAAAAATTGATCTTAACAAAACGCATTGCAAAAACGTTTATCTGCTATCGATTCGATTACCTTTTTAATATTAACCGTAAATCCCGCAGTCAGCATCAAGTATAGATAGGTGTTGTCATTGTCAAATCAATCGATTGCTTATCGAAACTATCCGATAACGTACAGACATGGCGCCATTAAATTAACACATTTCAAATATCTTCCATTATCTGGCCATCAGCAACATGCTTTTTGTAAAAACGTATTGTTATTTATTAGTTTACGATGACTTCTATGGTCATATTAGCTTCAGAGCAGCAGATGCGTTTAATTCAACTCTCTACGCATTAAAGGCCTAGATTTCAATTTTCATAGGGTATACTAGCACTATAAATAAAAAACTGGGCAGCATAATCACCAGTATTGGTTTGATGCTAACGAATTCTGCATCAGACGTAACATTTGCAGAAGGTACAAGGAACAAAATCAGCCTATTAGTAGGTAGTTTAAGCTGATTGCCAAAGTGCTCAAACTCGGAAACCATTTACTGTTATATCATCTAACAATATATCCAGTGATGTAACTGTTCTAGATTGTGCACTGTGCGCGACTGTAAGGTGCGTCTACAGTGGTGACCAGAATGTTGTCTAACCGTTGCAAAAAACAAGGCACGCCTGAGGCTTCAACATCTAAGCTTACATATATGAGATTCGGAACGATCAATGAGTCGAATTTTCAGCCGTGTAGTGCCGGTTTTAAAATAGAAAAACGCAATTCTTTCTTAACCTGGGCGGCAAAGGCAGCAGCATCTTCTCGCTTTCGATTGGCCAAAATTGCGATAGCCAAATAACTGGCGCTAGTATCAGGGAATAAGGTGCATCCAACAATTGAAACGACTGTGTGCACTGACAATGTAGACGTACCCTAATAGTTGTAAGTGCACCTCGCAATAGGCCCAGAGAAAGCGCTGCATGCAGTGAGCACAACACGTCGTGACTTGAAAAACGACGAACATCGATTAGTTACGCCTTAAAAACGCCGCATTACGCGTCACGCAGCCGTAACATGTGAAACATTGAGGGAATCCATAAATTTTAGACTAAAATTATTGATACATACCTACATTCCATCACACTCTATGTTTTGCACAATGCCGTTTATGTTTGGCGACGAAAAATTTTAATGTTCCTGCCAATTTACCAACACCATTGCAGCAGCGGAAACAAGCCTACTTGATAAAACTTCTAATAGTCGCAGCGACACTAAAATTGACAGCGTTGTCTTCTTTACCGTGGCACGTAAATGTATATTTTACTCTCCCAACAAATCACGGTGCAATGGCAGGCACGAGAAGTATGAAAACAAAACAGTGGCATCGCTCCCCGTCTCCAGTAAGAGTCATTAGTAGCCCAAACGAAAAGAACAGCCAAATTGCATCGTAGAAACTAGAATTGGAATAGGTATGTGCCCAAAAGTGTAATTAAAGTTGGCCAGTTGTTAAGTTTCTTGCAAGCTACTCGTATTTTAGGCACTTATGCATTGACATTATTGCTGTCAGAAATATTAACGCCAACTAAGTCCTAAATATTTTAAGTAAAGTTACATACTTAAAAATTAATATGGCTAAAGCAGGCTAATAATGAAAATGTATGATTATTTTCGACCCACACATGGTTTGTTACGAATAATATTCAAAATCACCACCGTCAGGATGCAAAATTATGTTTTACTGTTATATTGGAGCTCTGCCATTAGTTCCCCACGGAATCCCATTACGTCACTGGCGCCCGTCTCGAACGAGTCCCGGCGCGTCGCCACATGTAGCCACCGACATTTCGAAGGGCGCTTTTTGAATGAGCAACTGCTCTAGCATGAGATTAGGCTAATGGCCTAGCGGCATTTCTCACTACTCTGTCATGTGTCGGTGCTGCTAAAATAAATTACAATCATTTTGTACGTAGTTAATCCTGACTCTTGCTTGTAGAATTTGCCATAGCAGACGCTTTATCAACTGTTTTCTTTGGAATATTGAAAACTCTTAAATCTTTATTTTGCCTAAGACTTAATGTATGTACTACTTAAGTGTTTTTGTATCCAGGATAGTTGTGTGTTACTTTTAGAAATAGCATTTGGGTTAGACAGCAACTAAAATCTTTATGATATTGCCTGTAAAATAAAAATGGAAAAGGCATCTTTTGATATAAGAAATAGTTGAATAAAGATTATAAACGGATAAACTTCAAAGAGCTCTAAAACAAAGGGAGAGTATGGAACACAAAACTAAAGTTACCTCTACAATCCGCGTTCAAGGCAATAAATTGCACTCCTTAGCAATCGGATTCTATTTCCAGCTGTGACTAAACGAAATCAAGTGTGTTTGTACAATTTTTGTTTCTGGATTCAGAACTACCATTACCTATCTTCATTCTAGTACCAAATGATCATATTTTTGGTCTAAAAGTCTATTGAAGCTTGTTAATGGAATTTGTGTTTTTCCCCAATTATTTATGACTAACGAACGACAGAAAACCAATCGCGTGTCAAATGATAGTTTTCTACTGATACTCTTTTATGGTTATTATTAAAAATAGGGGTGTTCAGTCCATTTAACAGTTGTCTGGCGCCGCACTACTAGACGGCGCCAATATTGACTCAAGACCTTTGCTTTAGTTGTAGCTCTTAATGCCTTCACATAACTGCTACTATCGTTGGTTTTGG
Organism: Anania crocealis; assembly: GCA_949315895.1. NCBI lineage: Eukaryota > Metazoa > Arthropoda > Insecta > Lepidoptera > Crambidae > Anania > Anania crocealis. The sequence continues at coordinate 5,741,154 of OX438859.1, read as the reverse complement.
CATGGACCTTTACCGAGCGTGGTAACCTTTATGTCCACGGAATAGGTATCATAATCACTGTGACGTTTCAACTTGGGAACGCAGGGGATTGGGATCGTTTAGTCCCATATCGCTTTATCACCGTATGTCATTATGTATCCATTCATTTGTAGGTTGCCCTTTACTGACACATGTAAGCGCACCTGCAAATTTTAAACAGTTGGGTTATACAACTTTAGTGTTCCTTACATGCCAAAAAATGTTACAAGCTTATTGTCAAAGGAATTTGTCATCACTTTAAACTGAGTCAACGGCATTTTCAGTATTCATATTTTTTAAGATACACACACAAAGCATTAGAGTTGGATAGTAGTCTTAACTTTACATACGAGTAGAAGATTATTTGTTTTTTTTTTTTAAACTAATATGCGGATATTTTACTGATGTTGATAATACACACATTGGCATGTTTATGGGTGTTCAACAACTAATCAATGATGTTGTTTATTTGATTAATATATAGGTTGTTGCACTACTAGATGCGTGCGCGCACGAATCCGCACGATGCGTCATCGCAAGACAAAGAGCCGCTTCTCGAAAATAAATGGTGCCACGCGTGTTCCATGAAACATGAAACACTGCCTTTTTTTCTGTAAAAACATAGATTGCCAAGATACGAATGACGGACGAGATAGTACTCGTATTAAAATTCTAGGAAACACAATTGATAGATGATGAAAAGATGTACATTTAAAAATATAACTTTTAGTATCCATTATACTTTCGATACGCTTCAAGACTTAGTTAAACGCTGCGCATAGTTATCGTTGTATTAACATTCAAATATGATAAACAGCTGCTTATCATTGCGTTGCACCGCACAAAGGGAACAATGTTATTACAATTACAACGAATTGACGTTTCGCTGAACAAATGTAGAGCGGTGGCAATTTAATTATATCGGGTAAACTGATACGCGTAGAAACAACAGAGCTAGTAGTGCATATCGGGCGACAGTTGCAGCTGACTTCCGCCACTGGCCGGAAGTGCGGCGCCAGCGGCGCCTGCGCCGGCTAACCGCGGTTTTAAGCCATTCATGCTCCAACCGCGAGACGGACCGGACGTTATGCATCGGTGGCCGCGCAATTAATGAACTCTACTGTGAACAATATTAACGTTTTAATCAAATTTAAAAATGATTTATACTCTAGTTAATATTGCCAATGTTTAGTCATTGCGAGATTGTCTGATAAGAAAACTTAACCGTCCTTGAATATTGTCATATTTTCACACCTGACTTTACGGATGGTAATATAATAAATAATTAAAAGCAATAATATTTGTTAACTGCAAATAAAATACAGCAAAAAAGAATGTTAAAAATATGAAATCAAGTTACAAATGAATAGGTTTTGGTCAAATACAGAATTTAATAAAATTGGAATATCTATTACATTTTATAATAAGAAAAAAATATTATTTACTCGTACTCTGCATCATAAATGACTATAATGCTAATAAAATAGTGTGGTATTAGTCTGCGTGTGCCGACAGGCTTTCAGGGTTAGTCAGTATGGTAATGGAAAAATGTGAGTTAGATCCAAATGAAATTGTCGAGTGTTGGAGCTGTGTAAACATAGCATTAATATATCATGTCACGGCGGTTTTGCAATGCACTTGCTAAGCAAGTCATATGTATGCACGTCGCGGCTTCCCTGCTCGCTAAGCGAAGGTGACTGATCAACACACTTACATCGCTTGCGGCACCACCCGCTTTAATGATGAAATTTCAAATAACAGTGGTTCTTAAATGGTATAATATACTACTACTCTTTTACCTTATAATAAACACTAAGCATTGAAATTAAACTTCCGCACACCGAATTCGTAAACCATGAAGTCAAAATTTTTCATGTTCATTATTCTTAACTTTCAGAAAATTAAAAAGAATAAGAATCGCGAAATAAAACATATATAAAAATTGCATTATTTTAATTCTATGCAGAGTAATTTTAGGTGGTGCGTGTACATACTCGTACATACAATTCAGATAGATGATAAAAAATATACAGTTGATAAATAATACCCCAGATAATACTAAAAAAATACATACTTACAAAATATATTAGCTCATGTTGCTCTAACTAAATAGGATTGTGACAACTACATTATGATAAAAAAAAAAACTTGCTGTATATAAGTATATACCGCGCCCGCCCGGCATGCGAGGAGATGCGGGTTCGAGTCCCGCCTGAGACAAAATTTTTCAAGTTTATATACTGATATTATAAGTGCAATTAAGTTGCTAAAATATCAAATAAAGTATTGCTATATATAAATATACATTACTTATTAATTTAACATTTTTTGTAAAATACATCTGGTTGTAACTGCACGAGTATTTTCAGAGATATGCAACATAATACCGGTTGGCTAACAGTAAACCGATCTCCAAATACCTTTCAGAATACCCTTTCTCTGGGTGAGGTTCCCAAAGTACCGTTTCATTGTTTTGCATTTTGCATACATTAGGTACTTTCTATGCACGATGGCATCTTATGAACTTGCGTAGGATTTTCCCTGCGGCTGAATAAATGGTTCTTGAGTAATTGTTTTCACGATGCAATATTAAACCGTCTCTAATGGAATATTATGAGTGCAGCATGCATGAATGCAGGGAGTCTACTAAAGCTTATCAACCATTTCAAGATGCCGACATTTCTCAGTTGACATTGAACGTTTAAATGTTTGGTTTTTACGTTAAAGATCAATTAGGGCAAGTGTGTATCTAAAGGTTAGTCAACGTGCTATTGTTTTAATCTCTGTGATAATGAAACTATTATAGTATTTCTTTGCTGTCTACTACAAGTTGATCTTTACACGTTATGATTTAAAAACGTTATTAGCAATTTGTTGAAGACCCTTGTATACTGATTTAAATATGGACCTCTCCAGTGGTCTCAGTTTGACTGTTATCTAGAATTTACCTCTTTCAATAATTGAAGGCGGCACAGCTTAAATATAATGCAGAAGAATTTTATGGTTAGAGCTATGCATGAAATCAAACTATTTCAAATTCGAGATTTGCTTTTCTGTACTTTATAGGGTCGTGTTTTTTTTGCAAATAACACGGTAATAGACAGTTGCAAGGTAGAAGTACCCAATACGTATCGCTAACTGAACCGCTTCTTGGATAAAAACCATAAATGCAACGTTTTTACAAAATTTAATATCATACCCAGGACTTGCTTTGGTGTTCCACAATAAGAGTTCGTCCAATTTAAAAATGGAATAAAAAATTTCTTTAGGGAAGAAAAAAATTGGGTTGACATTGTTTACGTTTCAAAGCCTAAAAATTAAAATGAGGCTGTGTTAAACAAGAAAAAAAGTTTTTGTAAAAACCTTTACATTTCGCCAGCCATCAACTTTCACAATTTGTTCGATCAATTGGATCAGTTGTGACGTGTACCTATTTCTGCTCGAACCCACATTTATGCAATCAAAGCATCGTAAATTTTTGCTGAACCTGTTATTACACCATCGAGATAAAACAAGTGGGCAATTTCGCTGGAACGTTCGGAAGTATAACGTTCCCCGAAATGTTCCGAAGGTATTTACTTTTTCGCATGCGGGTGGTCCGTTAGACTGATCTTACAAAGGTGCGTTTTTTTTCACCTAATGTTTGATGACAATTTAAATATCGATTAAATGTACTGGTAAGAATATTAATAGACCAACCATTTCCCTTTTGGTACACACATGACGGTAGCCCTGTTCAGCCACTTGATATAGTGGTTTAAGTACCGAGTAAGGTTTGGTTCGATCCCCGGGTCGGGCAAGATCAGTTTCGCATTTTCTGACATAGTTCAAGTTTGTGATAACCAACCCGCATTCGGCAAGCCTGGTGATTTTGCCTGTACTTTTGCCTGTGCATTCCATTGTGATAGCTTGAGATTGATGATGGAGGCCTTGGCTCTTCAGTGCATTGATTGTAGGCCGTTACTATTTTCACATAACGATGATTTCATATTTGTGCATTTAGTGCTTAATATCTGTGGTCTGTAGATATATCGAGCCCTGTGATTGGTAAATACAAGTTTTGCTTGTCTCTACTCCGTCCAGCTTCGCATTAGTGGAAACGCAACCTCATGACATTGTTACATCCTTTGACAAACTGGTTAACGAGTTTGACATTTGACAATTACTGCAATCATGATGAGCACAGCGACCATATCAAAACGTCAACTGTAATATTAGTGATATGAGCAATACTGAACTCTTGTTGAGTCACACTGAATCGAAGATAAAAAGGGAGGAGGTTGCCAGTTCAAAGCATCTTAATTGTTATGACAACCTATAACATTGAATAATGATGATAATAATAATGAAAATGATGATCCACTTTCCCTATTTACGAGATTTAATCCTCATCTACATTATTTGCTCTACGCCACTACGCAAGGGACTTAACTACGTGTAGATGAGGATTATCATAGGCATCATTATCACCCTAGATTCACGACAGTTAACAGTTAATAGTAAACAACATCGCGGGCAAAATTGCGGGCAAAAGCTAAAAGATAATCTATTCATCTTCTTACTTATATGTGTTACTTAGAAAAATCAAGTCGCTATAATGCGTGTGGGAGTTGCTTATTTGTCAAAATTTAATTAGCAAAGCCATCATCGTCTTATCATCAACACCTACAGTCCCTCGATTTATTAATTATCAATATTCCTTATAAGTTGTAATGAGGTGACTTCATTAATTTCGACATGGTTTTGAAATTTTAATTTTGTTAATCAATCTTGTGAGGCGCCATACTAGTATCTCCAAAGATGTACTGCCATGTTGTTAACTGTAACGTGGCTGCTTTATAAGATCGATCATTACGATTATTTACCAAGCAATGAGAGTTCTCTTTAAATTGGATTGTACGTTTGCACTGCGCCGTATTTGGTAGCTTGTATACACTTAACATTATTAAATTAACAGTAAACTAAAATGGTCCTGTTGACTTTACTGGTTAACAAATTGATTTTAATTTCATTTTGCCATTATTTCTTAAGTTTTTTGCTATTGTAATGAGTATTTGGTGTATTAGCAATTATATTTTAATGTGCAGCTGTTTACCCCCGGCTTCTTTCGCCAATTCTTCTGTTTCGCGCTCCCGGTTATATTGTGCTCCTTAGTTCACTAAGGAGCACGATTTGGATTGATTTCAATCCAATCCAATTTGGATGGATTTCAATCCAATCCACATTTTATCTAAATCTGTTGAGAAATTATTGATTTCCCGTACAAATTCACCTTTTTTATAAACCATCCTATGCCTCGTTCCGGAAATCAAACCGTCTCTTTACTTGGTTTCATGTTTTCATATAATCATTACAGACAGACAGACAGACGGATGCATTTATGCGTTAATGTTTTTTTTTTAATTAGACGGTTTGTCTCTTGATTCCAATTAAATAAAAAGTTTGTAAGTACTTACTTGTAAATTGAGTGATATTTTTTGCTGGGCAATATTATATCTAAAAATATCATAAATATTCTGCTGCACTAAATCAAAAAGAAGACTTTCTAAATAGCACTACCAAGCAAATGGTATTTTAAATAATGAATTACGAAAGCCACAGCCGGAGGTTGCAAAGAATACAAAAATTTAATTAAACTAATTTATTTTAAATAAAAAATTACAATACTAACTACTAGCTAGGGGGTGACGATTGATCGAAGAATGATCATAAAGTGAGGACATTTGGGATGGCATCGATCTCATTAGAATATGCTGCGTGGGCGCTTCGTGCTTAGCCGTTTCCGTGCGGAGGTAACCGGGTCACGATTGCGTCAATGCTGATTGTCAGTATCCATGGTCTACCAATATGTAACACCTCCATCCGCAGTTCAGCAACTATTTGAAAACTCTGTTTGAGATAGTTGCTGAGATGTTTCTATGATCTACTCTTATCTCATCAGGATTGGTAGATTTTGTATCTGGAATTGCATAGGTGCCGTTAGCAACATCCGTGCTACTTTCAATGACGTCGGTCTTCTTTCAAAGACCACTCTTTCGTAGTCGTCGGCTTGCTACGACGATGATGAAGGCTATAGCGCTAAGTAGTAATACTACGTATAGGGGGATCGTAGTATGGTACAGCGACTGTTCAGCGGCATCTCTCAGTTTCACTGACGACTGTAGAGATACTTTGGTACTAACTGTATGAAGGTTTTCTAATTTCATAGTGTCCAAGGTAAATGATGGATGATCCAGGTGCCTCGACTCATCATACTGAGGCATTTCCATTATCTTCATGGCGTGTCCCCTGATGTGCTCGTTCAGGTTGGCTATGGTGAACTCCGCTATCTTGAGGAAGCAGTTGATCGGGATGCTGGATAAATTTAGGCTCATCTCGGTTGCTGTAGTTTGATGAAGCTTGGCAGAAAAATTATTAGTTGATCTTCGGACATTCTGTCTCTATATACCTATAATCTTTGCTAGAAATTGCTACATAAGGTGAGGTAGGACTATAAGGATATTATGATTTTTGTTCGGGATGATTGATAATCTATATCGGATATAAGGTAAAGGATAGACAATCGGCACCTTCATTGTGATTCTATTGCCTATATATAAATATCCTAGCTTAATTTCGTCATAAAAGTCCCTATAATTTATGTCAAGAATTTCATGATTAGAATATAAAATCCTTATTTTAATAATCATACATATCCTTAAAATTATTTAAGCCTATAATAGATAAGGGGTGCTCGATGCACGTATAAAGGCTAAAGTATTTTCTAGCTTTGATAACTCACGAGATAAATCTTCGATGTTATCCTGCGCCGTAAGAAGTTTTAGGTACCTACATTAAATGAAGGTGAGGACTGAAATTTTCTATCGGAAGTGTGTTCATTACGTTGCTGTAAATACAGTGTATTAATTACATCATGCACAAATTCTAAAGCCTGTTCAATACTATCGGGTCGCATGCACCGAATACGAGTGCCTAGTGGGTCGCGCAGACCGCATAGATATAATTGAAGTGTTAACTTTTTATAGAGCGCGCGTTTCGCTTCGATTGTACTCGGTATATTTTCATGCAGACTAATGTATGTCATTAACGTACTAAACAGATTTTGACACTGTTCATAAAACTCTTGAGGGGTTCCCGTACCTTGTGAAAGTAAAGACAAATCGTGATAGAGTGAAGTCTCATCGCGGTGGTCGGCAAATATATTAATTAATATCCTACGAATCTCATTCCAGTTCTCCGGGATACCGTTAGAATTTATTATAGAGGATGCGGGGCCGGTTATCTTGTTTAAGATACCATTTATTAAAGAAAGATTGCTTAACCTATATTCATCACCTTCTCTAACAAATTGAATGACTAATTGATCACACAAATTTACAAACCGCGTTAAAATATTTGAGTGGCCGTCGAACTCGGGAACGAGCTGGAGGGCTTTATAGACTTGGTCTACAGGTGAATCAGCCATACTGCTAGATTTTAAAATATTCTCCTCGTCTATAGTTCCTAAATCCCTATTAGAATCTAACACTAATAATCTATTAACGCTAACTAACCTACGGGACCGCGATTGCCTTGGATGGAAAATCTTGGTGAATTATAGGAAACACAGTAAGGAAAGCAACTCTAGTAGATCTAGGTACTCACATACGCATTTTTGATTTCTCTGCCGTATCTATGTCTGGATACTCCTCTGGACTGCAGCTCTTGTAGGTTCTGGATAGCCGCTCGCCGTGATCGATTCACTGACTCTAATTTACGACTATCCTACCGACTGCGCCAATTACGAAAGCCACAGCCGGAGGTTGCAAAGAATACAAAAATTTAATTAAACTAATTTATTTTAAATAAAAAATTACAATACTAACTACTAGCTAGGGGGTGACGATTGATCGAAGAATGATCATAAAGTGAGGACATTTGGGATGGCATCGATCTCATTAGAATATGCTGCGTGGGCGCTTCGTGCTTAGCCGTTTCCGTGCGGAGGTAACCGGGTCACGATTGCGTCAATGCTGATTGTCAGTATCCATGGTCTACCAATATGTAACAAATGTAAAAGTCCTAATTTGCTAACAAAACTAGATAAATTAGATGAATGTTTATACAATAAAGAAGTTAAACCTATTTTAAGTGAATTTAACAAACCTATTATTATTATAACGAGCCATTCCATATCTCCTACAAAATTATTCCCAACGCCATAACCAACGATTTTCAATAATGAAACGACGGCTCTGTCAATATTTCCGTAAATTAAGCTGCTTCGTCTAAAATTGTATTGTCAACTAATAAATTACAGATTTTAGTGACACATTTAAAACAGTAAGATTACTATGTTGAGACAAAAATCTTATTTAGTAGACTGACCAGTTCACAGACATAACTAAGGCGGAAGATTTTAGTACTATGCTCTGCGCCCACGCACAAATATTTGTTCACGTAACTATATTAGGGTTGCCATTTTATTTGAAAAACATAACAGGTATGTTTATAAAGACGCAGATGATAATAGTATCCACTAATGACTATTAGGTATTACGAGTATTTCGATGGCTAATTGATACAGTTTCCGCCAGTTACTTCTCCGATATTTTTTCAACCGACCAAAAAGTAATTTTCCAAAGAAATTGAAAAGGACAACCAAAATAACGAGATAGTATGATCACAGATAATATAATACTGATGAAATTTCTAGAAGCAGGGCTAAATACAGTATACACGACAAAACCATGACACTATACTAAAGAAAACCCGGACATTATCATCATAATCTCAGAAAATCGATGCCCACTGTTGGACATAGGCCTTCCTTAAGAATCTCCACAACAATTGGTTAATGTGCATCTAGCGGTTTCGCCAGGTCTTTGGTCCACCTGGTAGGGCCTCCTACCCACAGATTGTCGTCCGGATTGGTTGATTTTTGTGATTCTATTTGTCACATCTGCCACCTTATGCTCCTTCTCACCCTGCTGGTAATTCCGTCACTGTAAAGTTTCTGTGTTAAAATGCCGAAGAAACGGCTCACGTATTGTCAACCTTTAAGAGACAACTTTTGAAGAGAATCACATTATCACAACTACAAACATGATTCAAGGCCAGTGGCTCTAGGTACAGGTTTATTTCAGAATTCAATTAATATGCAAATTTTTGAATACTCCTCAATACTCATAGTATCTGCACTTTTAATGTAAAGAGGAAAAATTTGTATTTCATATGTTTGAAACGGATTAACCTAAAAACCACTGGACAGATTCACACGGAATTTGTTATTTTGATAGTTTTAGTCCCGGGAAAGGACAGAAGAGTTTTTATTATTTAAAGGGGAGAAAAAGGGTGAGAATTTTTAAAATAGTTAATTCACAGCCTTGATTAAGCACTCTGTACCGATTTTCTTTTCATAAATTCGAGAAATAATTTAAAGTTTTTTAACTAATAGAAAGATGAAGGAATACTTTAATAAATCGTAACTACCTACTATTACTTTAACATCCTCGCCCCTCGTATTAGTTTTAAATGTGATAAACTTCAACTGCAATGACTGTCCTGGAAATTCCGTGTCCAATGGCGACTCTAGCGTGTCTGCACAACTGCAGTAGCCGGCGTGGGCGAGGCGCCATGCGCCACCTATCGTTGTCTACGATCTTTATTAATTATTCACAATTATTAGTTGTCCACCGTTTATAGGCGAACCAAAGGTTCTGGGGCCCTACTGCGCATATTGTCCGTATATTCGGCTTCATCTGCCTCTCTCACTCATACCAATGTCTCTAAGTATCTGAAAGAGACAAATATTCGTAAAGGGCTTCACGTTGTGTAATAGGGCCTCTGGCTCGTCCATTAATTTGTAGCCAATTACATTTCGATGTGTTTATTGTAATTCGTTACGGCCTTTACCGTTAACGTCATGACTCACGGCTTCTTTAGATTTATTTTAGTAATCTGATGATGTTTATTTATAAAAGGTTCCAATTTCTGGTAACTTCTTATAGTTTTAATTGTAACACTATAAATTTGATGAAAACTTTACCTAAGTAAATAACTTATTTTGGTGATTTCTTCGCGCTGACTAAATATTTGTTTCCTTTAACTTTTTTTAGTTTTTGTTTAGCGTTTTTATTGTTATTGTTTGACTTAAATAAAACACCTTTTATTATTTGGGTTAATTAAAAAACATAACAAGTATAGTTAAAGTTGGATCATCATAGTAGATCAATATATTTTAAAAGACAAAACTTATTAAGATGCACGTTTGTGATCGGTTTCTTGTACCGGTCAGATACTAGAACTCTGTTCATAGGCATACATGTTAAAATAACAAGGTATATTCCTTAATTTAATAGGAAAACCTACTTTATAACTAAGTCCAAGCCCTAAAATCTCCCTTAATAATATGATTATTAAAAACATTTTCTTCCCAGGCACATAAAATTACTAGCCAATACCTAAACGTCACAACTAGACAAGTCTGTCAGCATTATCAGCTGCGTATTAACATAACATCTTGGGTTAATGTATGCGGCAGATGCCTCCAACATTCCAAATGCGAACACAATGTGAACTGCGTTTGGTAGTGGCGCCGGCGCATGTAGTACAAATTTGGAACAGTAACTCATATTGCAACAAGTATCGCATGGATATGAGTCAGCTAGATTAGTCTTTTAGTTGGTTTTACGTGCAAGAAGAACCTGTACTTTGTTGGTCTCTTCTCACATAGCCAGTGTCACAATTGACCGAGAATCATATAAAACAGACAGGACTTATTATCAGCAAACGGCTACGTACTAAGTACGATAGCAAACAATGGCCTCAACATCAGTACTTGGTTGGATTCCTTCAATAACTTTACTCTACTTGTTTTTTATTGTATTTACAATTTAATGATACAATCAGCTTCTCTTTTATCAACATTGCTTGATTCAATTATCTTTAGAAAAATAAAATACTAGTTTTACCTGCGACTTCGTACGCTGAACTTTTGAGTATTCCCGCTGGAACTGTGCACTTTTTTGGGATAGCTTATTATAATTTATACTGGAATAGCACATAGTCCCTTAAATCCCAAAAGCTAATTAGTCATATCCAAAAAGGGACTATAATCCCTTTTGGGATTTGAGGGACTGTGTGCTATTCCAGTATAAATTCTATCTACATGCTAAATTTCATTCAGATCTGGTTAGCTGTCTTGGTGTAATTAAGTTACGAACATCCATCTAAACGTTATTGTATAGTCTATTATTGCGATGCTGACAATTAATAATTCAGGATTAATGTACCGACGGATTACTGAAAACTAACTGAACTGTGGCATAGGATAGCAAACAGGGTCAAGTATGCAAATCTGACAGTTAAACTGTCCGGTAGGACTTAGGGACAATATTATTATTTGTAACTGCTGCAATTATTGTATTATGGATACAATCTGCCAAAGTTATTTATTGATAAATAATGACGTTGTTTTACTGTGCGTTTGCGCATCATTGAAAAATACTAGAGTTCTGATATCCAAAATTAATAGTACAGACAATGGCAGGTCAACCTACCCAAAAAGTTAAAGGTCATTGAATTGATTTTCAACTTTAAGTCCAACGAGTAGAGATCAATATCAATTGAGAAAATTTGACGTATTGTTGTAGGTTGACGTGCTGTTGTACTTTAAGTTTGTGGTAATAGAGTACCTTATTATGATCATAGAAGAAAGGTGGTCTTTATTTTTACATTAACAAATTTTAATGTTGCTTTGTTTTTCCGCCTTGTAACGAAAACAATATTTGATACCATGTAGAAACAGCTTTTTTATAAAATGCTATCAAATTCCAGGCTGTTTTGATACACATAGTTAAACAAACACAAATCGAACACATCATTGTTTTATGGGCAACATAAATTCTTGATATGGGCCAGTCCAGTCGACAAAGGCCCGACACGGTCCCTTATAAATATTTTAATAAGCCCTCACTGACTCAGCTAAATTTGACTTCTTTTTTATTGTTTCTGAACATGTATAAGGCAAAACTCATTACACGTTTTATTAAAATAAAACTATTGCTTCAGATATTGACTGCAGTATAAACCGACCTTAATTTTTATATGATTCATATTTTCAGAAGTGTTTTTTTTTCTTTAGTTTGTTTAACGGCCTCAGATACTTGCCCATACAGCCAATTCTTTAGTAATATTGTCTTTATTTTTGCATAGAAACGTTGATTTTCAGAAGTGTTTTTTTTTCTTTAGTTTATTTAACGGCCTCAGATACTTGCCCATACAGCCAATTCTTTAGTAATATTGTCTTTATTTTTGCATTCAAACGTTGATGTTAGACGTTTTAATGCTTCGATGGAGTTTTTGGAGACAGTCGAAAGATTGAAGGAATGTAGAGAAGTCCCCACCAAGAAAGAGGTGAACTGTTCGCGTTCCCGCGCATAATTCACGGTCCACTTTTCTTGGTTACGACCCATACACCATGTTATTTCACGGTACTGTATATTGTTCACTCGCTCGACACTTTGTTTCGCAAAATAACACCACTTTTACGACCCAAAAATCACTATAAACAGTAATAATTCGATAATAAAATAAACGTACTCCAAACGTATCTTACAAACTCCCGCCAAAAAAACTCAGAAGTGGTTTGATTAAATAGACTTCAAGCAATGACTTGACTTTTGTGCCTATATACTGTCTGCTGTTGTGTTATGACGTGATGAAGCGAATATGAACAGCTAAGTAATATTGTTTTTACGACCCGGTTGGCGTAGTGATACGGTAGTCCGTTTACTACACAAGGGTCCAAAATTAAATTTATGAAATGATCCATTCTAAATTGGGTCTGGAAGGGGCTTATACTATAGTAGTGTTTTAGGAAACAATTCAAGCCCTTAATCTTGGCTTCTGCAACAAAACTAGAATACGTAACATGTAACGTGAGGAGCCGCCTGGGCTTGAAAGATTGGTAAGTACCAGAGTTTTCCAGGCTATATTTTATTGATAGTCATACGATAGTAAGAAGACGTAACAAACAGAATAAACAAAACAACGTTGAAGTAATGTTGATAAATGAAATTATAGTTAACCTTCGAATATATTCAGGCTTCGATCGAGATTCGCGATCAAGAGTCAGTTAGAGTAATCATATCATTTACCTACCAAGCAAAAGCAAAAAATATAACCTATTTAGTATGCAAGTCTGCCGTGCTGTACCCAGACTCCAACTATCACAGTATGACCAAGCAATTAATGCATATTATACAGTCCATAATTGTCCCGAGATGTATTATAGGTTATAAAATTAACTTTACCAACTAGTAATATTTGCCTTTCTTGCGTGAGCGCAGTCATTAAAATCGAAGCGGTCAGTCGCTATTACAGAATTACAATGGTAATATATGAATAACGCCTTACATTTCCCCTGGAAGTAATTATAGGCGTTTAAGAATGTAAATTGTTTAATTACAATCATATTAACTGTATAAATGCAATATGAAGTAACGCCAAAAGTGTTGTAATGTGCCTAAATTGAATAGAAGAGAGAGATAGAGTTGCCAGAAGTGGAGGTGGAGAAGTATTTTGTCTCTTTAATTGCCAAACTTCGATCGTCACCTGCCAAGTTTGGGTTTTGGAAAAGTTTTGGAAAGGCCAAGGACTGAAAATACTGATGATGAAGGAAGACCCAGTTTTAAACATTCTGAATATTTTAAATGTGACAGAGACAAAACGTTTTATTCAACCAAGGTCAGGTCTGGTTTAAATCTACATATATAAAGGTTTCGCAGTTAACTTGGCATGTGCAATAAAATAATTAACGATAACTTAGCCTTGTGTTAAATGTCAGAGAATAAGCTTATAGAGGCTTATCTTACGCTTAATCAAATATTACTGTAGGTATTCATTAATATTAAATGTCGTCTTAAATGTGATTCTTGTTAATTCTTTAAATAATTTTATTTACTTATAAATTAATTTCCAAATTGAAATGATGTTTATAATTTGGACTTGTTTGCACAAATGAAAATAATCTATATTAAAGGTGAACTTGACCTAAGAGAATTCCCTACCAGTCGTTCATTGAGCTATATAGATTTTTTTATAAAATATTTATTTAAATTTAAATATCCTACTTCATAAGCACAAAGCCGCGTGTTAAACAAAGAGTACGAACGGTGCCGGCCATATTTTAATCCTACTTTTGTAAGGGACATGTATTACTACTACTACCTACTTGCTTTTTAGGGTTCCGTACCCAAAGGGTAAAAACGGGACCCTATTACTAAGACTTCGCTGTCTGTCCGTCTGTCCGTCTGTCCGTCTGTCCGTCTACCTGTCACCAGACTGTATCTCAAAAGCTTCGATAGCTAGACAGTTGAAATTTTCTCAAATTATGTAGGTATTTCTGTTGCCGCAATAATAACAAATACTAAAAACAAAATAAAATAAATATTTAAGGGGGGCTCCCATACAACAAACCCGTTTTTTTGGCCTTTTTGATACGTAACCCTTCGTGCGCGAGGCCAACTCGCACTTTGCCGGTTATTATTTTTCATTCAAATGCCACAAGTATGTTTTGCTAAATATAATACTGTTTACGCTGTTTTTACTGTAATTTTATTTCATTTTTATAAATGTATTTGACACAATCTTTTCTGTTTCAAGCATGTTCCATATTATACCCACTTACAGAATCTAACTCCAAGAGAAGTCAAAACAAATTAGGAAGCCAATTCTAACAATACTCATCAACACGTTAGCAACAATCCAAATTAATATTAATAACTTACACGATATTGAAACGGAGCCAAAAGTATCAAATAACATTGATTCTCCAACAGAATCAGACCATGACTATTGCGCACGGCATCTGGGAAATCAAAAAGGAAACCTCCACAATGTCACAAACATAAAGGATGCGCGTGATTCACCAAGCGAAAGCACTTGCGCTGCGCTTGCACCGTTAGGGTTTTAAGTAGAAGATAATATCGATGTCTGTATCAACACTTGGACAATATCGACAGATTCGATACTATTCAATATATTATATTCAAAAGATAAATTTTACAAGTACTAAAACAAGTACCAAATTAGAAATATTACTATATTTTTCTACATAGACATAATAGAAACTAAAATAAAAACCAACCACAAAACGAGTGTTGAATTTAATGTTTTAAATAGTACCTACCGAAGCCTTCAAATCATAAATCGATTCTTTTGTGATATTTTTATCATGATATTGTATTTATAATTTTTAAAAATATTGATATTTCAGGTTCGATATTATCGACCGCTTGAAATATCATAGCATCGCTAACCGTGAGTCACAAAGCTACGTTATCTCACTTTTATGTTTCGTACACACTTCTGTTAACATTAATGTGAGTTTTGTTGTTCCATTTTATCAATAACACGCCGGATGCTACCACATTGACTGGAATATCAATTACATTGATAGTACCGCCACAAACGAATGCGATGACACCTCTAACATAGCAGGACGCTTACGCACTTTCAGTAATGCAAATGAAATAACTTCGATTTTACGACGAATTTTATTATCCGTATTAAATTTGCCACAACAACGCTGTAAATTTTTATTTATTGAATATAATTTGAGAAACGAATGAACCACTCCTTCAAAGATTATGCTGATGAATGTTAATTGTTGATAAACATATCTGATCGTCCGGACCTCGAATGCGTCGATAAGGAGTCAGAAAACACAGAAAATCAATTAAGAAAAGGTGGCGTTATCAAGACTCTGTAGGTAAGCCTGTGTAAAAGGGCAAAAAAGGACGAACGGACACTGTTTGTTTCTCCTTATCACAATCTCTCATTTGTCTCAGACATTCCGGGAATGGTGTCGGCGGATGGCCTAATCGACTTAGTCGCCCACATTGTAACTACCATTAACAGAAGACGTCTCAAGAAGGCCCTTTGTTCTCCAATTCCAGACAGGTACCTGTACGCTCGCTAAATGGAGTGGCGATTTTTTTACCCAACAAAACATCTACCTGGCTTTTATTTGACTATTTTGTTGAAGTGGCGTCTCTTTGAAGGATTGTTTTGGAGTTTGAAACACTCTAGCTAATTGCAGTGTCTCGCCATTAGTGTGTCTTAGTAAATGATTAATAACTTCGAACGTTAGCCGCGTATCGGGTATTGCCTCGGTTTTGCAGCCACAATTTCTTTACCTAATTCGATACTTGTTAGTTGCTTTAGTGTGAACGTACTATGTGGAATTGGTTTATTTGTGTTACAATACTACTCGTATCATTAGTGTAAAAATGCAACAAGAGTCATCCTTATTGCACTAATGAATATTGAAAATAGTAGATAATGCATGGATGCTCAAGATGTATGGAAGAAAATTTCGTAAATATTTTCGAGAAACATAATAGACAAAATAAAACACTTAGTTGGCGATGAATAACGTGCACCATTGGTATGGTAAATTTACGTTTTGCTCTATTGTGGACACTGGGCTATGTTTGTCGATGAGTCAGAGTACCTGTCGACAGTCCCACTTCATCATACACTGTCACTTTAAATTCCTTACTCACTCATTATCCCTTAATGGAACTTCAAGAGCGTGCCTTATTATCTGTATTCTCGCTAAGTGTTTTAGAAACACAAATAGTCGTATAAGATTAATTTAATACTCCACTTGGGGTATTTTGAGTTTTAAAATAAGTCTAAGGGATATTTTACTTATATACGAAATTAATGTTAAGAGGCTTAAGAAAAAACATTTAGAAAAATGTTTTAGAAATATCTTTGTACGTAGGAGTTTATTATTTTATTAATAATCTTAACAACTAATGTTTATTCGTTTTCATTTATAAATAAAATGGTGATCCTCACTGAAAAGACACAAAGAGCAGAAAAGAGAATTAGTTCATATAATATTTATCGTTAGCTTTCCATCAGCTAATGTAGATTTCCGGCGACCTTTAAATCGACGCAGACGGCTATAAATCTCTACCGGAATGAGACCGATATGGTTAAGAGTTCCCGTGAAGTTAAAATAGGGGCTGCCTTAAGTCGAGGTCCGTGTTCCTTGATAAGAAGTTTTTGTTGCACTCAGCCGTCTTCCAAAGATAGCGGTGTCTGGAACCTTGAGATAATAAAACACGCCGCACTTAAGAGGTTTGGGTACCTTCGAGATTAGGGCCGGGCGAGACCCTCTTTAATGTTTATACAATCCCACTTCTGAAGCGTACTTGCATTACCTGAATTGAGTTTAGAATTTTTCTGTGACTGATAAAACTTGTATCAAAGAAACTTTTATATTTGGATATTTCAGGTTACGTAAAACGTTATGCTCCAAATAATGTTCGCTGTTTCTCACTCAAGTATGGTCGGCTGGCTAACATCTGTTATCGAATCGAAATTTATGTTTTTCGTCTTTCATACACACCTGCTGTGAATATAAATATCCACGGTTGTGTGCCCAACGCATCTATGTTTCGTAAGATTTTCTCAGGACTGCACTTGTCTGTTTATTTAGTTAATAGATGTAGGCATACTTCTTAAGTGGCCATTGTTCGCTTTTATTTATTCGTCGGCGAGTCTCTCAAGTGGTTTGACGACAAGATTTAGGTGCTTAATACTCGTTTCTCTCACGGTTGTGCATCGAACGGGGCTCTCTTCCGCGTTGTCGTTTGCAGTTGCATTATATCTAATTTACGAACTAGCGCGGGCATCTCTCCGAACTAGATATTTATCACCTCGCGCGCAGCATGTAACATGTCAAAATGAATGGATTAGTTGTTGCCTTTGCGGATGTTTTTTTTACAAATTTCGTCTCACTCTCTCGTAGTACAAACGAAAAGGACAGCTCCATAGCCCGTATCGACAGTGGTCGGAACTTTGGAGTGCGGGATTAAAACGTTGTTTGGATTATAAGGTAACACTCTCAAAGTATCGTAATGACTCGCTACGGTCGCGTGAGCGCATTCAGAATCCGCGTATTCAATGAGAAAGTCGTATTCGCTGCAAACAGTTTTTTTATTTGGTACTTATTTGTTTATGCTTAAGGTTCATACTTGGGCGTGCTTGTTGTGAACTTGATTGCGGCGTGAGCGTGCACGGTTTATCCTTGCGCCGCTGGCGCCGGCGCCGCACTTACGGCTATTTTTTCCCTCGCCGCGCCACATTGTACTCATAATTTATTCATTAAAGCAATAATTTATTCGCGTTTCATATTACAGCTCTCGTAATTCTCTAGTTTGCGACTATTGTTGTATTTTTATTATTTTCACGTCACGATCAGTACGAAGGCGTGGGCTGCGACTGCGAGGCGACGAACCATTACTCACTATCTTTTATTTAATTAACATCGCGTGTCAATATTTCTTTCGGTGAGAATCTTTTGTGAATCGCCACTATTATAAATCCATCAAATCATTATAAATTACGATTGTTAGGTCGACCACTTGTCTCATTAAAATAGTGGTCCGCGATTATGTTTTCATGGTTGAATTGGAGCGTGGGATCTAGATTTCCAATGTTTTCATTCAAATTAATGTCATCACTCTGTTTTGAAATATGAACATTTTACTTCGCTTATCTCTTTAGTGTGATAAAATGTTTGGCTACTTCTGTGAAGTATTCAAATTCTGCAATTGTATTAGCTTGTTCGGTTTTATAGTTTATGTAAATAGTTTGAGCGCGCAATTACATCACTTATTCGTCATTGACAGCTTGTTGCTCGTAAACACCACATGGACGAGTACATTTAGGCGTCTGTACTCATAAATTTATTAAGATTAGTATCGAATGAATTACTTTTATATTCGACCTTTGTTGTCTAGTGTCTACAGTCGCCTACTGTTTTCATTTGGCAGTTTTATGGTGATGGTAATTATTTCGTAAATGAGCTGGCAAAATATTTTTAATTGTCGCTATATTACACTTACATCACCTTTTTGTAACGTTTGCAATAAGGAAAACTTAACAGTAATCATTAGCAAAAAAAAATTTAAAAGGAATTGAATCTATCTGATTTCTAGCAGAATATCACATTTCACCGCACACATAAAAAAATACAAAAAAATTGCGGTTTTAATATAAAACTTTCAAAAATAATAGTTTGAAATAACTGGTTACCGAGGTTGGGTATTACCAGTATTACTATGCCCTAGTTCGTAGCTACTTATGAAACTTTAATAAACAAAGAGGTTCCAGCCCTTGCGTGACACAATTATACTCCACTCCCTAATCCATAAAATAGACGGCCTTGCTGATCCAGCATAAAGGAAATTACACAATCTGTATTTCTTCAGTCTAAGCAACTTTCAGTTACGACGGACTGATGAATAAATAGCACGGTTTGATGATCAATCCAGAATGATGGCAAACCAACAGAATGTAGGTCACCCTTGCTACTTTTAAACTTAACCTTTCACCTCCATTGACTTTGACACTGGCTGATGCGAAAGTAATAAAAATGGGCTATATACTGGCGTACTGAGAGGAGCAGGAAGAAGAAGAGTATAAAATGTCAATATACCTTACAGAGACATTACAGAGTACATACCGGTTTTTATGGTGTCGCTTGCTCCGAGGTCCTGGATTAGATTCCTGTTTCTGATTTCTAAAAAACAAATGCTTTTAATAATAGTTCCTTATTTATACATAGATCAAAACAATGTTTGTTATGTTGTCCATATTAATAATACTATGAGTTCCCATCAGTATTTCAACATTTACAACGGACTGACTGAAATTTTTAGAATTCTGGACTGATGTCTGTTGTCATTCTGCTCAGACTGATGGAATAGTAATCGTGTAATCACTAAATATTAACCAACCTTGTGCGGTGGCCCAAATTAGTTTGCATTATTTGAGCAGTTGTATTTGCAAACTATGAATCATTGTTGAATGCTCTTGAACTGTTACTTACTTACAGCTGTTTATGTTCGAACTCAAATGTTGTTTGGGAAATGCAAATCTGTATTCGCAGATTCAAATTCAGCAACACTTCTGCGGTTCTCATAAAATGCAAATGTAGGTACCTGTTTTTTTTATAACTAATGGGTTTGCTCTTGACTACATACTTAACTATATGGTTAGATGGAGCGAGCTTACCCAGAGGTACTGGTTCTCTCACACACCAGCGGAACACATTAAAACTGTTTATCGCTGGACTCCGGCAGGAGGGTGGGGTAACATCCAGGCAGCCTTCTTACGAAGCCTACCACCCACCGCAGAGGGATCTGTTAGCCGTCATCATTGGTTAGAAAACCAAAGATGCCGATGCCCAGGGTGGACTACTAGGTGGTAGATTCCACCACATCCAAACCTGTGAAGATTTGACGTATATATTTAATATTTTTACATAATTTTACAAATCCAAGATTTTGAATAGATGTTTGTTACTCAATTAAACCAGAAATCCAGACGAATCGGATTGAAATTTAATCATGAGATATATTATAGGCTGTAATAGCACATAGGGCTACTTTGAATCCCAGATAAATGTGATGTTCCCGTTGGATATGTTCAAATTCAAATTTGTATGCGTACGAAGTCGGGAAACAGTTTTAGTTGATATAATGCCGCTTTGGTGCGACTAAAAGTGGAGTCTATGGCAAATTCCGCCTATTGGAGAAGCCTATGTTCAGCTGTAATCTGGTGTGGGTTGATAAAGATAATGATAGTCAATATTTATTGTGCATTGATAAGTTTTCTAAGATAAGCCATAGAACTAGGAATTCATGACGTAACACAGATGCTGTTATAAGCAATCAGACCAAAGAGGATCCATTGACAGCTTTAATCTAGAAATACAAACAAAGCATCTATGTTTAATATATGGCCGTCAGTTCAAAGGAAATCCATTAACCGTACAAAAATAATTCATATTATAATCACAAATTTTGAAACGGTTATTTTCGAACTCGCTGTGGGATCTGCTTCAAATAGAACATGCTAGAAAAAGGGCGTTGATTTACCCTTCAAAACGTCTAGTATTGAAGGACTCCCGAAATTCGTAATGAGACTCTCCTGTGAAGATGTTTGTGGAGAAGCAGGGGGTGCGAGGCAGGTCTTGCGTAGCTGGTCGGTGTACGCACAGGCGGCGCGTGGCGACAGATGTGGATGTAAACTAAAAAAGTATGGTAGAGTCGGCAGACGCAGAAAAAAGGGCGTTGAACGGATTTTAGGGATTAGTTTAGTCAAAACAGTTAAGTTACTAAAACGGATGTTTTCTTTGGATAATGATACTCGTATATCAACGGCGATTACGTCGGCACCAGTTTTTATGGTTTCTTAAAGAAACTTTGAGATGAGAATGTTACATGTAAAACTAATAAACCTAAAGAAAAGTAGAAAAGACAAGTTTATTTGTGTGTTTCAAAGGTGATTTGCAGCACGGTTCTCATTTAATAAGGTACTATTTGTCTCTAAAATACACTTAGAAACATTGCCATGACATTTTTGTGATTGGTTGGAAACGAGTCGGGTTTCTTCTTTAGTTATTTGTTCGGTTGCGGGATAGTTACTCCTAAATTCGCAATAGTTAGAATAGAATAGAAAACTTACTCAATATTAATTGAATGTCAAACATGGCTTGGTAATATTACTATAATAATACAATTAGATTCACGGTCTGATACAAAATTAATGGTAAATAATTTTCGAACTAGGCCAATATCCTTTTAGATCGGCTAAAACCGCTTACTTTCAATTCCCCTACCGTCCATTGCTTCCCACACTTCTATGGCCTTGTTAATAATTAGATCCAATTTCATAACGTAATTTAGTTTGCGTTCCGTGATAGACAACCATTATTTAGTTTAAGATAACGAAATACTTATGGTTTCGAAAAAAATTGCCCCAAACTGTTAGAAAAGGTTTGATTTTTTTTTTAAAGTTGCAGTACATTGGGAAATTTTCGACCCGGTTGGTGCAGTTTGGCGTGGTGGTACGCCTATTACGCAAGGGTTTGATTTCCAGTCGGGTCAATTTAGGAAACGTATTGTTTTTTCAAAATTGGCTTAAAATTCATTTGAGTTACATCTCATTTGATCTTGTGCGATCATTAGCCCGCATCAGTCAGAAGAATCTGTGTAGCTAGCACTACTCCTTCAGTCGCCTGTTACGACACCAATGTGCCAAGAAGAGGTGGATATTTCAGACCGGTACTACATACTTTAGTGTTTTATAAGCACCTATGTATTGAGTTTGTGCTGACCGTACTCAATCTGTTTATTTATAATTACGTACAGTAGCTTGTAAATCGGGTCATTGTTTATAAGTTTTATATGCCAACTAAAAACAATAAACATACACCACTTGGGCGAACCACGTGTTCTTCCAGCTTCTGGATTTAGAATGAAAATATTTTTAATGAAAACGTATTTTTGTTACAGGTATGTTACATTTTTGTTTTCACAACGTAAGGTGGTACCAAGACTAAAAGCCTCGGTAAGTTAACGTCAAGTTCAAAGTGTCTATTAACAAAATCTTGATAGATATTTAATGGTTCTAATTGAAACTACTTTTGTACCAATAATAAGCCTTCAATGTCGTCTTTGTGAAGAAAAGAAGTAGTAACGGCCTATAATCTTCCCACTGCAGGGCAAAGGCCTCCATCATTGAATTCAAGATATCCGATGATGTTTTTAGCATAGCAATAATGTTTTTTTTTTTTATAAATCCTATTTACCCTTATGAGGCGATTTTTTTCCCTTATATGACTTCAATTTTAAAATCTGGATACACCAAAGTTTAAATACTGTCATCGCGTTAATCTTTTTGAAAATGCTTTAATTTTTAATCGGTTAGTAAATATAAAATCTAACTCATAACTGTAAACTGTGCTTACTTTTCAATAAAACTTTTAAAGTTATATTTATCGAAGTGAAAATAACTCGGAGAAACTTTCTTTAAATCATTATCATTTTCGGATAATGCAAACATCACTATGTCATAATAAAATGATCAGTAAAATTCGCGAAAATGTATAATATTTGTAAATATTGCCACACTAGTGGAAAAATGAAACGCGTGTAAAGTTGTCAACAAAATATAATAACCTACCGTACGATTTGTTGAATGCATTAGCACCTAAAAACAGATAGATGTGCTAAAAGTGTTTTATTGGTGGGACATATTAATCTACCGGGGTTTTCCAAGAGACGACTAATGTTTGCGAAAGTGGCGCCAGCCGACCCCTAGAGATGTAGCTTGATTCCTATCGATAAATCGATGACCTCCAAGCAGAAGCGGTTCTAAAGTGTGATCAAAAAACAAAATCTTCAATAAACTGATTAAAATTTTCATGGTCACTATTTTAAGAGTTAATTGTTTATATATTTCTACCATGTAGGTACCTTATGTGACCAAGGCGTCTACAGCAGTTCTGAAATATCTGAAACTCTTTAAAAAAAAGGTAGGTACGTAGTAGAAATCTCGAAACAACTAAAACCTTCAATTTAGAAAAAATATACTCTCAATTGGCATAAATACGAGAAAATAATGCGTGTAACGACTTTAATTAAGCCATCAAAATAAAGAGTTGGGTTAAATACATTTATATTCTGTCTGTTAACACAATGTTTATTTGTAATTTCTAACACAGAACTAAATCATCTTTGTAGCCATGGAAATAGTGAAAATACATTAGAACAACAAAGGTTTACTACCTAACGGGATAATTGAGCTGTTTTTCCAATGTGGTTAGACAGGCATTGTCTGCGAAATTGGCGCCAGACGCGTTTGCTAGTGATGTGAAAAATATAACTAAGTAGTTGTGTTGTGTCTGACACATGACGCATCGATATGATAATAGCCGTGATTTTGATACGTATTTTACCAAATATCGTAACGTAAAAAGTTGTGCAAGTCATTTAATGCAGTTTACTATTTAAATTCTACCTCTTTGACCACATTAGGCGGATAAAATAAATGATTTCTATGTCAATTTTTTTTGCATAATTTTGTTAGTACCTACATAATACTCTATCTCATTACGATATATACATACGAGAAGGGACAGAGTAGAACAAAATTACCTTTGTGAAAAAACTGTCTTATCTAATATTCATAAACAATTTAGTACAACATTCAATGCATTTTTTTATATAATAAAAAATCTATTTTTTTTATAATTCACGTAACTTTTGTCGAACTTTACGGGAAGTAATTATCTGAATGTGTTTTAAATCAAAAATTTAGCATAAATCAGACTTGAATAAATTGAAATTCAAATCAAATTAGACCACCTACTTGGTCAGGTTTATAGCGTGACAATAAATCGGTGTTTCCCAAAGCGTGCGGAAACTACCGGCTTGAAATGCATTGTTTGCAAGTGGCGCCAGACGCGACCGCTAGTGACGAGTGTGTTTTGTCGACAGATTGCAAAACGATACCCCAGCCATAATAAACGAGTGTAAACATAGCTATTATTTATGTATGGACTCGGATTGCTACTTTTGGTTGATTGTATTAAGATATTATGAATGAAACGCCACACCATAATTTGAATCTAATGCAGTACCATATATATTTAAATACACATGATATTTTAGGCTTTTGTTAGTACAAAGAAATACTTATATACCAATAAAAACTTCACTCAATTGTTCCAAATAATTAAAAAAAGTTTTATTTATTAAGGAAATGAAAAAATTATTAAATTGCTGTTCTTTTACCTTGAAAATTATATATTTTAGCGCGATGTTGTAGTAATACAAAATAAAGAACTGTAGGACGTACTTACGACCTTGTTTCTTAAATGTGTAGTAATTAATATAAAGATAGATTCAAAACCATAATTAGGAAAGTTACACAAATAAATTAATGTATTAATGTATTTCTAACAAGCCGTAGTTTACCAAAGGATTTGCTAAAGAGAATTGCGTTGTTTAGCCACTTATCGATATAACTCTGCAAGCCATCACAACTACCGCTGCCGACCTCATTCCGCTCGGCGCCTGTCTCGATTAGCGGGCATGCATTGCGACCATCACTATTGTCTTTTTTTAGGTGACAATTGTTTTTGATCTCGAAATGTCAGGTTGCTTTCACAATTCACATAGTATTTTAAAAAAGTCTTACTTGTTTACGTGAACCTAGTCGTGCCAAAACGTTCCATGACACATAATGTTTGTTTCAAGATATTTTAGCGCAATTATTCAAGACGGATTTTTACTGCGAGTACATAACTGTTTTAGATGTTTGGGATTTGTATAGAATTTCTTTGAAAGCTGCCACGAAAGTTTGTTTTTGCAACCTACTATTTATTTTGCTTGATCTAAAACAGTATAACTAGAATTACCATTAGCAGTGCCATTATGGCTTTTTGTGTTAAGCTCTTTAAAATGAGAAAGAATTCTGTAAACATAATGCAAAGGCTCGGTTTGTAAAAGCAATAGGTTCATATTCTGCAAATAATTATTACCTAGCCCAGTTTATTATCAAACCAGTTGAAGGCGATCAACTAACTATGATTCGTAATGATATCATAACTCATACTCTACATTCTCGTGATACGAAAAAAACAGAATGTAATATCTACTAGCCCAGCCCTAAATTACGCTACGTTTGAGCAAAACATGAAATGAATAATATCATTCGTTAAGCTTTATAGCGAGTGTTAATGCAGAGACGTATTAAATTCATAAGGCTCCTTGCAAACATAGCTACTTAGATTATTATCAAAGCACAAACAAAAAAATCTACAAAAAAATAACTCGTCATAGCATAACTGGTAGTTATCGCCTATTATAATAGCAAAAATGTGTATTGTAAAATCGCAAAACAGTGACAAAATCTGGATATTTTTAACAACAAATTTGCACAGATATTGCTAGTTTTGACACATTATATCCTTATAATATAAAAATTTCGTGGCACGTTGTTTGTCCGCGATGGAATCCTAAACTTCTGAACCGATTTAAATCAAATTTTGCAGTGTGCAGTTTGACTCAACTTTAAAGATAGGATAGTTTATAACTCAATTAACAGGCGCATTATTTTTTTATTGTAAATAATTTGTCTCTTATCTAACAAACTGTGAGTTCCATACGATTTTAACAGAAGACTGTGTAAGGTGATTTGGTAAGGTAACGCCATTGATTGATAACAATGATATTACGACGCCAAAATTAAATTATATTATTCTAAGGCGATACGAAGTTTGCGGGGTCAGCTAGTAACAAAATAGGTGCACAGTCATCCAATTTATTTTTCCTTGCAAATCAAACCATACATTTTTATTGCACCTTTTTTAATGTCTTAATATGCCCCAGTATTAGTGATGTGCAGCATAGTTTTTTGTTACTGACGACAGCAGCACTGTCGTCAGCAACAAAAAAAAACTTCATGCCACAACAAACTTAAGATCTGCGCTCTGCCTTATAGCTAGTGTGCGCGCAGTATTAATCATTAACAGTTTTATATACCAGCTCAAGTTACACGCTGGCTATATGTGTAATTGTCCACATCGCGGCGCCACCGGTCTTTGGCCGTCTGCCACTGCAACTGATTAATTTCGAAATCTAGACACCGAATGTGAATACGATAAATGCATAATCGATGCTTAAGGACTTGTCGCATGCGCAACCGGACGTAGATAAGGTCTATAGCGGTGAAGCTCATTAAGTTGGTAAAGTATGCATTTTTTTCATAAAGCTGTTAGGCATGAGACACCAATCGCTTAATAAATGCTGCAATTTTTTTCTTGTACTTAAGAAATGCTGCAGTTTTATTACATATGCCTGTCAGTGCATTACTTAATTATTTTATTATATTGACATAATTGTTTTGCATATTATATTATCATAGACACGTCTCCACTAATATTCATGTTTGAATAATATGTACTTTGATCATGTCTCGTATCATTTAAATATTATTTATACGAGTAAATACCCTTCGCGATTTTACCGTTACTAAAGTAGTTATTACCACTAGCATTGTAATTGCTTTCAGCTCGAAGTCCATAAGTTAATTGAATCTGACAAAAATGTTGCTGCAGGAATCAACCTCTTGAAAATACTAATTTTACTTACACAAAAGCAAATACGAGTAACAATGTAACGAATAATGCGGCAAGCAGTAAATTGGATGTTGGCTTTGTTTGAAATAATCAATGATGTTATTTATAATAATTCTCGGTTACACTCAAAACAATGTGGATACAAATAAACATTGAAATACTGCAATTTACTCTCCGAACGGGAAAGTTAATTAATGCCTGTGTTCGGTATGCGGTATAAAATAAGCAAAAGTACACAATTTTGATTAAACCGTGTAGTTTTGCATAACCAATTCATACCATTGTGGACTTAATGTATATGAAAATAAATGCTTCAGTTGTGACTTGTGATGCATTTTGCGTCCGCGTCGGTCTGCCGCCCGTGACTCGTTTTATGATAGGGTTACGAAGTGATTGAATTTATGAGGGACGTCCCATTTTCGATTCTGAAAAATAATCATACTTTTTGGGAGTCAGTGTCTCAAAAATAGCCTAACCAGAAAATGACACTAATGCTTACTTTAAGATGAATACTACAAACATCAAATAAATTAGTAGCTTCCGCCTTTGCTCAGATGATTTCATTTTGGAACACGTTCCGCCTGTATTATTCAGATCCTGTTCTAAATAATTATTATACTAGCAGCTTTATCGGTTGCACTTGGCTTGGCGCCACAGCTGATCTCATTTCGTTCCCATTCTTGGACTCACGCATCACCTGCAATGATCGCTTCGATGAGATGCCAAAAGTGATATTTGTGACGTACTAAAATATTACGTTATAACAATTAGGTAACACCAGAGTAAAGATGACCCTAGTGTAGTGGTTCGGTGTTTTCCCTACTACGCAAGATACCGGGTTTGATTCCGGGTCGGGTCAGTTTGTGAAACGATCTTGCCTACTTTGATTTGGGTCTTGAAGTGGTGGGTTAGTTATAGTCATATTTTAATGGGCAAGATCAAACTGTTTACCGTTTATCCTAGCTTCTGTAGCAAGATGGAAGTCGTAAAAACAAATCATTCCAGAGACATTTCGGTTTTAAAATCAGTAAACAAACATTACTTGTCACCTCCTTTTTAAATCCCTTCGGAAACAAAGTCCCCAAAGTTCTACCACCTCTTTGTCACCCTATCGTGTGCACTTGGCGAGACGCCACCGCTGACCTCATTGCGTCGCCGTTTTTGGCGCCACCGTCGCTCGAAATGATCACTATCGCATCGATGACATGCCAAAAGCCAAAGATTTTATCGATGTTCACCGGCGGTTAATATGCAGCACTAGCTCCGTACCAAACGTTAATATTTGCATGCGAATAAATTGTCCGTGCGCTGATAAAATCGCGACAGATAATCGAATGTTAATTTTTATCATTTAAATATTAGTCAAATACGATCAAATGCGTAAACTAAGTATCTTTGTTTACTAATACAACATACACATTGCTTACTCATCCACATATGGGAATTATGATTGTTTTTGGATTTTTGGACTCTTCTTAACAATTTATTTCGTTTTTACTAAGTTTTTTATGAAAAAAATAAAAATAAATTGTTAGTATTAATTTACAAGCGCCATGAACACAGATCAAGTTGCAACAATGATGTATCGTATAAACACCAATACTAATTTCTCTTATGATAATAATAACTATAAAAGTTTCGATCAGTAATTAAATTGATTATATTTTGAGTCTAAAGTTGGTACGGAATATAATAATAGGGGTTAAAGTATGAAATTGCCGATTATTTTCCAACTTTTTATTTTGTTTATAGCTCTTAAGTATAGTCATATTATAACTTTTGTCTAAAAAAAAATTCAATAGTGCCTATTACTTCAAAGGAAGTCGTTGAGACCCCTTACAATGTGTCAGCTGACCTTCTTGCTTCAATTAAGTATATTTGTATTATATACTTTGATTTTCAGAAATTTAAATACTATAATGCGTAGCTTTATAACCATCTAACTTTCACCTTTAATTGCATCGAAAACGGTTAATGCGTTTTTAAAAAAACTAAAAAATTGTTAGTATGGAAAAGTGACTTTTCTCGATTTCGTCCATACAAAACGGCAATTTTATACTTTAACCCCTAATATTATTGTAATTCATATTTAAAAAAAATGGTATTCAATATTATGTCTTACAAATATTGTAAATATGAAAGTTTTGATAGATGTTTGTTAGTCAATCAGGCCAAAATAGCTTTACGTATCTTGGTGAATTTTAGCAAGGGGATAGACTACAGGCTAGAAAAGAATATAGGCTACTTTTTATCTCCAAAAATTATTTATTACCCTTGGGATAGATAATCACGTAGTAAGTCGCGGGAATTAACTAGTTATATAAGTTGACAAACTCTTTGCTAATGCTGCATCGTTTAACGTTATCGTGTAGAAACGAATCATTCCCACAATATTGGCTGAGAATAATGGCAGATGCTTGCCGCATACTAATTTTCAATTTATTTACATACAAAGTTCATGGCTTGGTCACAATAAATATCGTTAACGCTAAGTTTGCTTGATTTCTGTAAATTATTGGTCGGCGGCAGAGTAGATTTATCCAGCGCTAATTTAACTAGGGTTGCGTCTTTCTTAGTACTAACTTATGTTAAAAGTAAGATACGGAAAGCACGAATAGTTTTCATGTAAGTTTTTACAAAAACAACAACAACTTACTGATAAAGCTTTTTGATGAAAAAAAAAATACAAAATTCATTAAAATAACATCATGATTGATTTTGATTGTTCATTGAATCGTTGATTGTTATTTTGTCTCTGAATTAGGGTAAATATCTTTTTTCATGCATTTTATATTGTTTTTTATTTTCTTCTAACAGCTTCATTTATTGTGTCGTAGTATCACATAAATATAAATATGTACCTATACCTAAGCGTCGTATTAAAAAGACAGACAGTCAAAACTCTAATAATCTTATAGTATCTGTTTGTGTTCATAATAAGTATTTACTGTAACAAATACAGCGGTTCTAAAAAACCACGCGCCAAAGAATTAAATACTTGATCATTTAAGCCCTAAGACATTATGTAACAGACTTAGGCTGGGCTTTCTAACTTATCTTATCCCTTCGCAGACGCGCGTAAAGCATAAACCAGTCGGTCTCTGTGTACTCGGTTGCGAAAGATGTCTTTTGCCACTATGGCTGCACATTAACTGTGTACTTGACTAGGCCCTACAGGGCTGTCACTGATTACTGAAAATATATCAGTATATAAACTTGAAAAAAAATTTTTTTTTTTTAAGGTGTTAAGGGTGCAAACTCCTAACATTTGATGAAGCAACGCTGGCTCACAGCGTAAGAATATGCTTGAAAAATTCGCGCCGTGTCGCAGTGTCTCGGTGGCCTAATGGTATGGCGCCCGCCCGGCATGCGAGGAGATGCGGGTTCGAGTTCCCGCCTGAGACAAAATTTTTCAAGTTTATATACTGATATTATAAGTGCAATTAAGTTGCTAAAATATCAAATAAAGTATACTGAAAATATTATAAGAAAATTACAAATACTTAATCAATTTGTGTGCAGAAAACACAATATTAAAAGCCTTAATTACTACTTATGATTTTTGCGATCATGACCCCTTAAAAGTTGTGCAAGAACTTGGAATCTAAATAGATAAAACATGTATTGTCTTTTTTGCTAAAATAAGAAATTAATTAGGAATTATAAACTACCCTTTTGATTTTTTTCAGAAAATTTTCAACTGAATTTCTAAGACTATTAACTCTTTATATCGAATTTTTTCTTCACTTTGCAATTGATCGTACCGTAAGCTTTAGCATATTGAACAAAAAAATCATCAAATTGGTATAGTTTTGCATGGTCACAGAAAATATACGCTTCGAATTGAAAATCTCCTCTTTTTTTCGTCGATTTAAAATTAAAACAGATGAATGTCGATATTTCAACAATTGATTTTGACAACCCTTGCAATGTGCCACGTAAAACTAACATTTGTGTATGTGCTCTAACCATACCTAGCTATGAAACAATAACTTACGGTTTGTGTTTGACATTTACAAGTCCATGTTTTATGTGTTTTATAACCTGGACAATGGACATAGCTTAGAATACAAAATGCCTCCGACTGTATGATAGTAACTATTCAAGTTTTGGTTGTTGAATTTCTAAGAGTAACTAAAGTATTTATGTAGAGCTAGTATTAAATTACATTTATAGGCCCTCCGCTACACTTCTAAGATGGCGATTGACTCTAGTGTTTTGGGTTTGTTTTGACTTCTCGCTGCCATAATCACCAAGGATTGTTGAATAGAATTAGGATATAGTGTAGCCCGAACACTATTATTATAAAACTAGCTGTTGCCCGCGACTTCGTCCGCATCAATTTCTGTTTTTTCACTGATGCTTCGCTCCTATTGGTTGCAGCGTGATGTTATATAGCCTAAAGCCTTCCTCGATAAATGGACTATCCAACACAAAAAGAATTTTTCAATTCGGACCAGTAATTCCTGAGATTAGCGCGTTCAAACAAATTAACAAACAAACAAACAAACTCTTTAGCTTTAGCTCTTTAGCTATTAGTATAGATATATTTTTTAAATGAAGCTATTTCTGAAGTCATCCTTCATTCGCACCTTCTTTTTAGCACTAACCCACACTTGTCCCGAATAAGTTATAGCAGTGATGTGTGAGTGAGTGAAAGGGCCTCATTCCCAAAGTCTTTTTGCAGAAATTAACAGATTTTACTTAAATGCTGAAATTCGAATTCATTTTGCATCTTTTGAGCAAAAAGTTTTTTTATTTTTTGCTCCTTTTACTCAGCTTAAAGGTATACTTACATATTATCAAAACGATTAGTTTATTTTCAATAGAGTTTTAAGTTTAAAAAAATTAGTAAATGTTTTAACTCTATGCAGCTGTATTTTCAGTGAGATAATAGCTTCAGTTTGCTTATAGCATAGATTTAAACAGACAAGGATAAGTTTCAGACAAAGATGCCGATATGGCTATTTGTAACCCATATAAATACAATGAAACAACAAATACAAACAGCAGTTCACGTTATTCATCATCAACAATAAATTTTCTTCGTTAGTTTAAACACCGACCACTTTTATTGGCGGCCATCAACATAATTGACCAAGAGCTAACGAAACGGAGTAATAAAGAAACAGTGTATAAAATAATAGGGGTTAAAGTATGAAATTGCCGATTATTTTCCCACTTTTTATTTTGTTTGTAGCTCTTAAGTATAGTCATATTATTGCGTAATTCTTTTTGTATTGTATCAAAAACTAAATAAAGTAACTTTTGACTAAAAAAAATGCAATACTAGTGCCTATTACTTCAAAGGAAGTCGTTGAAAAGACCCCTTACAATGTGTCAGCTGACCTTCTTGCTTCAATTAAGTATATTTGTATTATATACTTTGATTATACTTAGTTTCATAACCATCTAACTTTCACCTTTAATTGCAACGAAAACGGTTCAGGCGTTTTAAAAAAAACTAAAAAATTGTTAGTATGGAAAAATGACTTTTCTCGATTTCGTCCATACAAAACGGCAATTTCATACTTTAACCCCTAATACTAATTCAAAATTTATGTGTTCACTTCATAATGCGACACAATAATACAAGTGATAACGGCACCTCAAACAATGACGACATATTATTATAATAGCGACACTCCAAAATACTATCTCGTGGCTGAGACAGAATTACTAACTAGTCTAGAATGTACTAACATCTATACAACAAAATACTATCTAAAAAAGCGGCCGCATTCCTTTATATAGTATTTTGTAGATCTTATATCAATATTACACTTAATAACTCATATTATGTAACTAATAAATAAAAGAAGTCAAACGTTCCTTTCACAACATAATATCATGCTCTCTCTCACACACACTCACACAAATTTTCTATGGAAATATTAATCCATATTTTAGTTAAGACTGTTTTGTGCAATTTCCTAAACATTTTTCTTTTCATCTATAATCACAAACATAGCGAAAAGAGATATAGCCGTTCAGATAACACAAACAAAAATAGCTAATGACACCAGGCCCTCAGCCTACATTACATTTATGAGCACAGACAGTCCAATTATTTTATTATTACTTACGTGAAATTGTTTTATAGCCTTTCTTTATGCGAGACGACCAACTTTAATTGATTTCGTCGTAAGGGCAGTATACATACGAGTAATTAGTTTTTTAGATGATGGACGCATGAGATTACCGTTGATTGAAGATATGATGAGAACTCGTTTAATTTGGACTTTATTGGTTTTGGATTCCATGTAAATTGTATGTTATTTCGTCACCGTCAATTTGTTTGACTTTGGAGTTATTTAATCGGTTTAAACTTGTAATTATTATAACATTTATAACATACTAGCGGACCCGACAGACGTTATTCTGTCTTAACTATGAATATTGATTTCAAATTGGTATAATTAATTAAAAAAATATTTCAGATACAAATTTATTTATAGACATTGCAAATGCTAGCCGCACTGGAAATTGTAACCGTTTGCAGCACGCATACTGTTAGTGTTGTGTCAAACGCCATAATGTTACATTAAAAAAGTTCAAATTGTCAAAAGTGCTAAGGTTACATTACAAATAACACACATACATTTGGTATGGTGACTAAGTTTTCTTAAATTTTCTAATGTCCCGCACAATTTTCTTTTTTTTTCTTTCGTAAGAACATTCTCCTGACAATAACAAACAAAACAAAAAAAGAATTAGTGAAATCGGTCCAGCCGTTCAAGCGTGATGCGATGACAAAGAGAAATAGGGATTCATTTTTATATATACATATATAGATTATATATAGTGAGATGGAGTTCTAGCACGTACCTCTGGATTATATATTCACTTGTCAGACTATGAATCTATCTAAGAAGTCTCTATCGAATAATGGAAGGATCTGCTATGGATTATAGATCAGATGGATGGATGTCCATCTTGCGTGTTTTCTCTGGACGGGACAAGGCTTTAACGTGCACTACTGTAATAAACCCTCGAAAATATCGGTTCCTAAATCGACCCTACTGGGAATCGAACTCGGGACCCTACGTAGTATAAAGTTACACCATCTACAGTAACAACACCTGTAAAACTCGGAATAGTCTGTAAATGCAAATTAAAACATCACATTAGTGTAATAGCTAAAGTTTTCTTAGAACTCATTACAGTGCATTTTTTGCGTTATCTCCTTTGACACTTCTCCAGCCCTGTTCATCCATACATGTAAATCCCATGCAATTTATCAAACGCTGACATTACATGTGGGTTGTACAGACGACAAAACATGATAAGCACTGGTAAGTATATCTTATGTAGTTGACACAGGTGCGAATTTTCGTCAATACTGTATATAGTGTACCACTGTACAATGATAAATCATTAGCAGTCTCGTTAAGCGAGGTTACATGGTGTGTTATCAGTATTGGTCAACGTAGCACATAGTTAACCATAGGAAATGACATGGACGTTTGAAATACTTCTTTTTTTATCGTGGGATGGCTTGTGCATAGATAAAATATGACGCAGTCCAGTAAAAATTACCCTGTCCAAGTTTAATTAAATATAAGAAGCTTATGTTATGTATCATGCCTACCGTAAAGGTAAATTTACTACAATTTAAAATTATTTTGTTTTATGTCTTTGCATCTGATTTTAATAACCATAAAAGTAAACATAGCTAAAACTCGAAGTACTATAACAAATTAATAGCAAGAAAGATTTATTGCTAGATGTCATCACTACATTAATTAATGCATTATCACAAAGCCTTATATAATTTACGTCTGCCGATATTTTATTGTGAAGGATCCGACAAAACATTATTGATCAAATGATGTTCTTCATCACATTACGAGTATGTTAACCTATTCGCTTTCTTGCAAATTTATTTGCAAATAGTATTTCTTTGGAAGTGTACCTGCCAAGTTACAAATACGGACAACTCATAGATACTCATCATCATCATCCTCTCAACCAAACTACATCCAATTCTAGCATAGGTCTCCTCTAAAAATAATGGGTTTGCATTAATTACCACGCTCGAACGATGCCAATTAGATCAATAGTAGAAAGAAGACAGTTTTCTCTCTTTTTTTATGGAACTACGCTAGTCGCTTCTTACGATACCCATAAGTCGCGAAGAAGTGGTGTTATGTTTCATTTTATTTATTTGGACAACTAACAAGACAAACACTAATACAAATGAGTTAGATCATAAATGGACTTAATGCTAAGTGCCGTCTCAACTACAATCTGCCACGGCTTGCAATGTAGGCTACAATTATATTACCTAAGACGAAGACTAAGTATCATTTAAAAAACTATAACAAAATTAAAACTTACTTATATTGCTTCAAATTAAAAATAATGGTGAACCCTATAGCAATCAGCTATATGCTTTGGCGCAAAAGATTGCAGTATATTGCTCCTGAAACTCTGTGGCTTATCTGAAAATATATCTTTGTGGGATATCTTGCAGAGACTGTTGTACTCTCTCTGTATCCTGTTCATGGTGGCGTGGTGACCCAGTTTGGTCCTGCTGCTTTTGACCGTAAAAGGAACATATCTACTAGTACTGTTATTTTTGGCCTGTACCAGACAGGTCTAGCCTAAGGTAGGTATTACTAAATCATAGATTTTTTTTTAAATAAATGACGCATAACCACGTTAAGACACCCCAGTGTGTAATGCGCTGTCGTCGTTTGTACTTTCTGTTGAAAATTATTGATTAAATATTATTATTATTTAATTTGTAAATCACGTGGTATTATTTTATTTAGTAGATGGTAGTACGAGTACTACGAATAGATCTCGTAGTATCTCCTCGTTCTCATATAGTCAAGGTCCCAAACTTGTAAGCCACTACTTATAAGAACTCCTGCTGAGTTCAATTAACATAACGTAACTAGTTTTGTAATTAAAATTCAAATATCACAGTCGCTTAACGAAATATGTTAACTAAAATTATACTACAATTTCTACTATCGAGTTCTCATTATGAATGTTCTAATTTTGTATATTAAGCGTAGTCA
This sequence comes from Anania crocealis, assembly GCA_949315895.1. Classification (NCBI taxonomy): domain Eukaryota; kingdom Metazoa; phylum Arthropoda; class Insecta; order Lepidoptera; family Crambidae; genus Anania; species Anania crocealis. Next base: position 5,705,112 of record OX438859.1, on the reverse strand, counting down.
TTAATGGCGCTTGGCCATTTTTTACCACCCACACGGTGAAACGTAATTAAAACAGTATCAAGTTTTATCAAGATTGAGAATGTCACACTTTAATTTATGAATGTTTTTGTATTAGCTTTTTATATTGTGTTAATTATTAACTGTAGAAATTGGGTTATGCAATTCAATATGTAAACTAATTTTCGTTTTTTAATTATATTTGTAAATAAATATTCGACGACCTCCGTGGCGGAGTGGCGTTCACATCGGTTCTCATGGTGTCAATTTGGAAAAAAAAATGTTTTTATAAATTTTCGCGGGTCTGAGTGTTTGTGGTACCTTCGTTGTTTCTGATTTTCACAGTACGAGTGCTTTGCATAGTTGCTCAAATTAGGATCAGAACAATGTATGTGATGTTGCCCTCATTTATTTATTTATTTAAATACGAGTATTAGTAACATCATTACCGTCGTCACTAGCCTATATTTGTCACAGGCCTCTCGATAAGCAGGATTTTGCCAAAATTGCCACACTTGGCAAGCGGATTGGCGATCGCAGTTAGGTCAGTGCTAGAGAGAAGTCGCTGCTGCGCGTCTATTTCTGACGTCACCATAAAAAAATTGCATAATTCCTTAACTTAAGTTTCTTAAAACACTCATTCATAAAACCTGACAAACTACCAGCAGCAGTTTGACGTTTTAATAAATCTTATTTGCATTTCGCCTGATAAACTATGTATGAAAATTTATTTTCTAACCAAAGACACAAATCTCCTAACTGTCAGTCTAAGATATAACAAACACGTTACTTACATGAAATAACATTATAAAATCGTGTTCTATAATTCCTGTCATTATTGTGTGTTAAAATCATCACTTACGAGTACGCCTGCAAAATCGGAAAATAGAGTGCCGTCAATTACGTACCATTATGGTTATTGCCGTAAAACCGGGGTGCCACACTCTATCATTACTTTTATATGAATTCCGACCCTTCACATTAAAATAATCATCCACTTCACATGTGTCTCTTCATATTATAGTTACCAAACGAGACCCACATCCGACGATTAAAACCGAATTTGAGGCCGAATTAAACATACCTCAGGTAGGAACCGAACGCCAAATTGACCGAAAATTACAGACCACGATACCTTATTTGGTATTTTTTTCCTAGAAAACTGTATCGATCTTTCGTTGTAGAAAGTAGTAGATAAGATTATTTCTAATCTAAAATAGAGGCTTATCAGGTTCGATAAAATGCTTTCTTTTGGACGCAGACTTGATGTTTCTAGGATATCAAATAATGATTTATGCACTTTTTGTTTTGATGTCTGGGTTATCTAGACTTGTTTTGCATACACTACCTATTCTCGATAATAATATCACGATTCACGATAAACTTTTATACTTAGAAATATTATAGACATGGCGTAATTTCCAATAGTGTCATCAAGAAAGTGTATATCTCAGAAATAGACATTAGTTTATCATCACCAGCCTTTTTAAAAGAGTATCATATTTTGAATTTTTTTCTATCATGAATCCTCATTATAGGACGATCGCAAAAACGACTTTTATAGTAGGAAGACGAAAACCGATGGTCTGAAGCTTTTAACAAATAAAATTCAGTTTAACTTTGCTGGTACCTTTCTAATAGCGGCTTAGAAAGTAGGCTCACTATTAGATTAACGCTTGCTTGCTAAATCTTGTCGTCTAGGGGTAAAATGATGAAAGTACTGTGACTTCAACACATAAATATAGAATAAAAAACTAGATGAACAATCAGCAACCAAAATATTAGCTCCTCCTGACGGTACTCCTTAACTTAATAGCATTCAACCTAAGTGTTATGAAAATAGGGTTGAATTTTTGATTTGGCTGTTATGAAACATGAAAACAGGCCAACAGCAACTTTGATTGAATAGCGAAAATTTTCAAGTGTCCAAGTCTTAATAGACGTGCGTAAACTTCATAGTGTATGATGGTCCCTACTGCATCGTACTCTATTAGTACGTTAGAACACGAATGACAAACGACCAACGTTTAGTGTCAATTAGCAAACCGCCCGTTTTAAGTATAAATAATGAATATCGGTAGCAAAATAAACTTTATACACATAGGAATAGGTGATAGATGTCAAAGCGGATGTCAGGTCTGGGAAGTTGCGAAACAAAGTGGTAAGTCATTATTAGCGCATCATATTTTAAATTCCAGCAGTGACTTCCTTTGAAAAAAGAACTTCTTCGTCTTATTTTTTTTTATAAATAATGGTCTTGTTCTTGACAACATACTTAACTATTCGGTTAAGAAGAAGCCTAAGATGGAGCGAGCTTAACCAGAGGAACTGGTTCTCCCACACACCAGCGGAACACAGAAAAACTGTTTGGCGCTGGACTCCGGCAGGAGGGGTGGTAGCATCCAAGCGGCCTCTCACGAAGCCTACCACCGTAGAGGGATCTGTTAGCCGTCATCATTGGTTAGAAAAACAAAGATGCCATTGCCCAGGGTGGACCACTAGGAGGTAGATCCCACCACCCCACACTTCACAATGTCTTCTGACTTCTCGTATAACTTTTCTTTCAAGGACTTTTTGATGGCTACCATAGCCATTGAATTGACTTGTTTTACATAACATCTAGCGGGAATCCGATGCAGGACTAGCCCCTTTTCTAGACCCGAGTCAATTTAGAAAATATTGTTTGGTACCAAACATTACGTACTGCTATAGCAAATTAAATTTTATAACTCCATTTCGGCAGTAACAGGAGAGAAATATGCTTTACCGCATTCAACAATGTGTACGTGACATTGTGTCATGTGTTACATGGCGATTAGGCGCACTTAGATTTGTGAATATGTGAGTAAAAACATTTATACTAAACAACAACATATTCTTAAAAATCCTTTTCTCTCGCTCATGACATCCAACATAGTCATTTGGTTCTGTACATGCCCAAAAATACTTTGCATCCAAAAATCATGTTTGTTATTCGATTTATCACGATACTTTGCACCAATTACGTTAACAAAGAAACGCCAGGAAATTGAAGACAAAGAGGATGATTATAGCAAAAAAAAAAGAAACACGCAACCGAGTTCCCTCACGCAACGTCTAAACGAATAGCCCTCACTATTAGGGATAAGCGAATTCGTGCTTAGATCCTCCTCTTTGGGCAACGGAGGTCCTATGTCATTATGGAAGTATAATTCTATCTTGGGATCAGGGATGGCAGTCACTTCAAAAACTATTGCTTTTAAAAGCTCCCAAAAGAAAATTGCTTTTTTGTTTAAACTAATTGGTATTTTAAAAACTGCTACTTGTATAACACTTGTTTACGTTGTGGTTTACAATTATTATCTTTTTAGTTGCGATAGAATGATACGCGATATAAAAATCGTTTGCTTAATTTAAACAAAAAGAGAAGTTCCATTTTATTTAAAAAGTTAAATTGTATTACTCTTACGTGACGTAAAGTTTAACAGAATTAACAATACCAATTGAGAAAAATTGTCACTCAGTGGCAAGTTAAGTAACTAACGGCTGTTGTCAAAGTCAAGTCAGCATATACATTATCAAAAATATTTTATTATAATTAAGCATTCAAAACACAGATTTACTTCAACAATCGCGCGTAACATAACGTGTTAATAAATTACGCTCACGTCGACAACCCTGCCCAGAACCAAGAGAACACTGGCCAAACCGAAAACGCAGTAACAGCCAACGTTATGTGTTGTTTTAAGGCTATTTAGAGTCGGTTCCAGTCCGCTTCCCGCGGCTGTCGGTGGGCGGCTACCCTGTAATCAGACCCTCCCCCCCGCTGCTTACCCCCCGTCTTTGGGAGCGGCCCGCGGTGATTACAAGAAGAATTTTACTACTCCTTCGTTAGTCCGTCAAATCATAGGTACTTAATGGTCCGGGAGACGAGCCGAAAACGATTTCGTGTCATTTCTTAGAGCGATTTTCGGGAAATTATACATTTTGAAAGTAAATTGTCTGTGAACAGGATTTTTGTAAGTATACGCTTGTTTCTTGTTTTATGTCAATTTAAATCCGTAAACATAAAAATAATTTTAAAAATAAAGATTATTGTCATAGTCGGTACCAACCCAACCACGAAACCACAACGCAGAAGCGACTACGCGATCACTGCTCTAACTATGGTGATACAAAGACATTTTTTAAGCCATATTATTTTATTCTAGTCTTAACGCTGTAACCCAGCACTGTTTCATGGAGATAACCAAAAACATTGATTTGACGACCATTTGGATCAGCGGTAGTTAAAGCTGCTTCTGAGCCATGGGTCGCGGGTTCGATCCCCGCACAGTACAAATATTTGTGTGCATGAACATGTCTGTTTGTACTGGTCTGGGTGTTTTCTATGTATTATAAGTATATATTTACAAAAAAAAAAGTATATAAGTAAGTTTATCGGTTGTCTAGTACCCCATACGACAGGGTACTTAATAGTACCTTAATTTGGGACTAGATGGCTCAGTGTGGCCCAGTGAGGCATGTCTTAAAAATATTTATTTATTTATTTATTATTTAAATTTGTACCAAGAACTACTGTAACCAAACCAATAACATTGATTTAAATGTGTACCAAGAACTATTGTACTTATCTCATAAAACTCTAAAAGTTTAGACGATTTGGACTATACGCAAGTATGTAAAAAAACTTAGCACTCAGGTAGACAACAGCCTGCATTATGAAGGAATTCATACTTTGTATCCTTGGAATGAGTTTTCGTGGGATAATCGTTTGCCTATAATTTAAAAACGCTTAAGTAGCGAGTGATGCCTCAGGCGAGGCTAGTACAAAATACGAGTAAATTATCCAAAACCTTTTTTGTGACGAGGAAACTTGAATGGACAAACTGAATGCAATGTTGATTGCAAATTATCGGCACCTACGGATAGTGTATTAAAAAATCGGTAGATAACTTCTAACGCCCAGCGATTAGAATTTGATCCGCAGACCTACACATTAAGCGTTCATTTTTACTTCGCTGTCTTTGCCGTCAAACGGAACCGCGCAGCTACGAGTATACGCATGGAATTATCGGATAATTTGGTTCAGCTGCAGCGCCACCTGTTGATCGTCGGATAAACTGACTCTTGTATCGGGTTTGTTAATTAATCTTTTGCAGCTGTGCGTTTTGCACATCAAAGCAAATAAAAAGTCACTTGCCGACTTATTCTGTACGCGCGGATTTTTTTTGAACTTAATCTTCATGATTGTATTTATGTTCTTATGCCTTAACAACTATCTGTGGGCCTTACCTAGTTTGTCATATCTATACTAATATTATAAAGCTGAAGAGTTTGTTTGTTTGTTTGAACGCGCTAATCTCCGAAAGTACTGGTTCGATTTGAAAAATTCTTTTTGTGTTGGATAGTCCATTTATTGAGGAAGGCTTTAGGCTATATAACATCACGCTGTGACCAATAGGAGCGAAGCATCAGTGAAAAATGTTGCAAAAATAATCGCGTTCATAATATCAGAAATTGACGTGGACGAAGTCGCGGGGAACAGCTATAATAAATAAATAAATGTGGACAACATCACATACAATGCTCTCCAAAGTAACTGTTTAAAGCACTGTTTGTAGAAATGGGAAACAACGAAGGTACCACAAACACCCAGACCCGAGAAAATATAGAAAAAACATAAATCATAGTTCATAAATTAGTTCTTTTATGTATCGGGCATTTGGTTCAACAAAATTATAATTACATTATCTATTCAACATGATTGTATAAGTTTATACAAATCCTCCAAGTTTCGGACCAAACAAGTGAACCTTATTAAGCTTAATAACACTAGCTGCAATTTATTTAAATACACCCTAGAATTATCTATCTACTTACGCATACATATATTCACCTCATATTCATAGCCGCATAAAAATAGCCCATTACTTACCGCACTAAAATAACTAAAATAGCCGCTACAAATAGCCCTTTGCTTCTATAATTACAGTAATTTTAATGATAATGTCAACGAAAACATAATTCGAGTAAAATTTGCAGAATGAACTCTATAGAGAGCATTATAAGGGTAATTGTCATCGCTAGAGTCCCGCTCGCGACTTTGTCTGCGCGGTAGTTATTATCGTTCTCCCAATAAATAGTGTTCTCGGTTTAATTACGTTCCTATTTACTTAGCTTTTTTTTAAATCGCATCGAAGAAATTATTGACTCCTCATACAAACCCTTCCATCCCCTTTTTTACCTTCATAGGATTTAATGTAAATCAGTCCTAAAGTTTATGTTTGTTCCTTTTTTAACCGACTTCAAAAAAAGGAGGAGGTTCTTATTTTAAACACTACCTTTTTGCCCGCGGCTCTGTCCGCGAGAACTACAACCTATGCCCACTGCCCAACAGTGGGATACAAAATAACCTTTATTTTTGTTCAACATACATTCTATCATATTTTTTTTTCATATCATTTATAATTTCATTTTCATTAAAATTATTTGCGAAGTCTATGCGTGAAAGGGTAACAGATAGACAGCAAGACTTATTTATAAAATAAGTAAGTAAAGATTAATATAAATTAACACAAAGAGTTCACGTGTATAATCATAAATAATCATAATCATAAATCATTTATTCAGATTAAGATAGTAGTATAGAACCATTATATCAATATATCAAGTCACTTAGTTATTTTTTGAGTTTTCATATGTGTTATGTATGAGATTTATAACAATGGGTGAGAGAAAAGTCAGAGATGAGAGGTTACGAGGAATGCACAGAACAGTTAAGATTCTCATTGAAATATGTGAAAGTTCTGTCATTATTGTATACGTCAAAAAAAGTGGACGATGTCAATACGACTTGTGAGTTTTTTTTAATGATGACTCGTAATTTTACACCGTAAAATTTTTCTAATTTAAACCTTATGTTCAATACGAGACAGGCTACAGTTAGTGACATATAAATTAGAAAATTAAATTCATCTTCTAATAGGTAGTAGGTAGAATTAAAATAAAACTATTTAATATAAAATTAAGAGCCCCCATGGTGACACTCACAATGGAGACTCCAAATTATATATTAAATAGTGGGGTAAACACTGTTTTTCAAGGTCTCGCCTACTCGGAGATCCTAGGTTAGCTAACCTTTAGTCTATGGAATGGGTCAGTAAAGAAAAAGAAGTTTGTAAGTTCACAAAACAAGTACTTTAACTATATAAAGTAATTATTTACTTACTTTGTAAAGTAACAGCCTATGATCATCCCACTGCAGGGAAAAGGCCTCCATCATTAAATTCAAGTTACCACTGCAATGATGGAAACTGGCATAATCACCACGCTTACTTCTTGCCAAAATAATGCGGGTTAGTGTTCACAAACCCGAGCAACGTTCGAAAATTCGAAACTATTTGTTGCCTGACCCGGGGATCGAACCTGGGACCCCGAGATCTTGGCCCGGTATTTAAACCACTAGATCAACGGGGCGTTTACTTACTTTGGGATCAGAACAATTATTTAGTTTAGCAGTTTTGGTATGATTGAATGACGAACGTCCAACAATATATTCGACTTAATCGTCAACTGGCGAGCACGAAACTCGCGAGCGCGCGCGAGTTAGCACTTTTTGATTTTACCACTTCGAAACTTTTTTTGTCGTCAACTCGCTCGATCATGAAATCTGACGTATAAATGTATAGTCAGCTACAAAAACGTAACAACAAATTTAATTTAGTTAGGTAGGTACTTATCTACTATGTATAAGACACTTTATATGACTTGAGTTTTAATCCCTCGATCGTGAGTTATTCCAGACACAATTGAAATCAATTGTTATCGTGGCACCCGAGTGCCTCCTGGGGGTTGAGGGATTAAAATAAAACAAAATATAGTTTTTGAAATCAGTATATTATAAGTCAACAAGATAAATTATAAATTATGTATTTCCTTTGAAACAACGAAAATACTCCCCACACATAATATGCAAAATCACATGTGAGGGAAGATTTTCGATAAATCCCGTAATAAAATTATTTAAAACATGCTGAACAACAAATTGACTTATTATTACTCACGAATAAAATCAATCTTAGGAACTATAGAAACAGTCTTAGAAACTAAAAAAAACAGTTTACAATATTAGAGTTTTGTGAGTTTGGTATTTCTATTAAAGAGTAGAGCCTACACTCGAAAATGAATAGGTGTCAGGACGACACTCGGAAATAATAACTTTCCAGTGTAGTTCTAAGTTACAGATTTTTCTCAACTCTACGATCGTTCAGTATATAAACTTGAAAAAATTTTGTCTCAGGCGGGACTCGAACCCGCATCGATGGTTGGTTCGAGTCCCGCCTGAGACAAAATTTTTCAAGTTTATATACTGATATTATAATTGCAATTTAATTGCTAAAATATCAAATAAAGTATCTACGATCGTTGTTTGACGTCAAACAAAATAATTTTTAGGGATCCGTACCCAAAGGGTAAAAACGGGACCCTATTACTAAGACTTCGCTGTCTGTCCGTCTGTCCGTCGCTCTTTCACCAGGCTGTATCTCAAGAGCCGCGATGGCTAGACAGTTGAAATTTTCACAAATTATGTATTTCTGTTACCGCAATAACAACAAATACTAAAAACAAAATAAAATTAATATTTAAGGGGGGCTCCCATACAACAAACCCATTTTTTTGGCCTTTTTGGTACGGAACCCTTCGTGCGCGTGTCCGGCTCGCACTTGGCCGGTTTTATTGATTCTACATCAAACTCTCAGCATAACTAAAACAACTCAACTTTGAAATACTTAAACACATTCTTATATCCATTAATTACATTGTTATCTCAAACGCAAACTTATTTAGCGTGCTATACAAAACAAGATTCAGGATTTTTAAATTGCCAATAAATTTTCAACAGAAATTAATGCCATGAATGCAATTTACTCTAGCGCAGCTCGCTAGATGCAACCATGAATTTCATTTTACGATCCCAACAACGAAACTATAATTAGAAATGCACATGTTAAGGTTGTTAATTGATTTTACAGTTTGAAAGATAAATTAATTGCTAGAACTGTAAGCGTAACTCTTGACCACAATGCGTTGAAGTACTTCCAAACAAGTAAAGTAATAATATAATAAAATAAACTATGGAAAAGATCGCAAAGGTAACTGATTTTAAAAAAAATGTCAAAGAGTTTTTCAACATACTTATCTCATGTTGAAATAATTTGACTTTTAGAAGAATTACATCAAAATATGATTAAAATGGCTCACAAAAAAATGGAAATTTTAAAAACAAACATTTCTAATTTTAGCCTTCTTTCTTACAAAAAAAGCCTTTTGTATAAATAAATACAGTATTTTAACAATATAATCCTTTAAAACGAAATGAATTGATAAATATAATTAATAACTTTAGATGAGCAATTCCTACAACAATATTATCTTGGAAACGGCTTCAACGATTTTCATGACATTTAGTGTGCGGGGTGTTTCGGGATCAATAAATCGATCTAGCTAGGTTTCGTTTATGAAAAGTGTCGTTTTTAAAAAACTGCTTCAATAATAACATTCTAAAATGAGATGGTAAATTTCGCCGCCATCTACAAGGTTATAATAGCTTAGGTGGGAAATGGGGCTGTCCCAAAACCGATGCTGGTGTCACAGCAAAGGCCTGCAGCTTTCAGAACCTACCTTTGTTTAGACCAGTAGTAACTAATCTTAACGTGATTTGTCGTCTGTGTCTTTATTGCAAAAAAAATTGAAGGTGATGAAAAAGTGTAACAGGATATCTTTTTGTTGGTCAAGTTTTCACCCGAAAATATTTTTCGCAATATAGTTTTCAGTTTGTACGGTCCTAAATCTGTTAAGGTATGAAGGGAAAATCAAAAACTTATGAATAGTATCGTAATGAATGAATAAGATGCGCATCGCGTAAAAAAAGTGTTGCTAGGAGGAAGTATCAAACATTTTCTAAGTGCTCTATCTTGACATTTTTGTACTGGGCTATACCAAAAGAAAAAATACGTCATTTGTTTTTTGTCTCGTAGATTGTTATATTTAAATTTGGAAGGTGGTTCAAATTTCATCCTCGTTTTTCTTATTTATTATTATCAAAATAGGTATAGGTGTAGACATGTTCATTTATACAGAAATTTAAGATTCCTCAATTTTATAGCCAATAAAACTAAATGAGATGTCTTAAATCCATTCGAAGAGCGAATATTTATAACTTTCCACTAGCTGTGTCTATTTACAACTATTAATTTACCTCATTAGATGGTTTTAGCGGTTATAAAATTTATGATGGACAAGGGTGTGTAGAAATATTGAAAGGCAGTATGGATGATGAGCACAGTGATTTACACCACGCATACAAGTACGTCTCACTCGGAATGATTATTGTGTGAAATCTTTTTAGTTATTTAATTTAGAATAGGTATTCAATGATTAGAAATTGTGCAACCTTTATTCCATTTGACATAAAGATTTGTTATTTAATAGCTTCCAATGACGAACATTTGCACGCCTGCCAGCAGGTTAAATACAATGACTAAGAAAATATTTTGTAACATCTTTGTAATATGTATTTATGCAAATAAAATATTTGATTGATTTGATTGATTGATTAAACATTAGTTAAATATGAATAAGAATAGAAAGAAATTCATGGGAACATCCATGAAAAAAGCAAAATAGTATTGTAAAATTTTCTTTAGGATGTCGGAGCTCGGAGGCACATAACCAAAAACATTGATAGAATTCGTTGACGTAAAAAATGCCATGAGTGTATAAGTTTCGTCATGGGACCAAAGGATTTTGATTATGTGATATTATCAATTTAGGACACTTTACTGACTTCAGGTTTTAGGTATTTTCACTTGAAAGGGTCTTTATTAAGTAAGACGAGGCGTCTAAAAAGCTTAATTCTGTGTCGTCATCCCAATTTTAATACACTGGCGTTATTAAAACAAACGCAGTTAGTTTTTTGCGAATCTTTCATTATGTTTTTTGTTCCAAAATTGCAACGGTCCCTTCAAAGATCAAGCGCCCATTTTTTGCTTCATCGTCTTCCGAAAGTCTACCTGATTGTATTGAGTTTGGAAATGATTTCCTAATAGATTTTCCATACAGTTTGCTTATGTCTGTACTGTAATTTGTAAGCAATTTTGAGTCTTAGTAGCTAAATTAGAGAGAGCTGCATTCGCCCGGAATGGTTTTGGATTCTAAAACAGTCAACATTTTTACTCAAGAAGTCCTGTTAAGTACCGTATTGTCTTAGTATTAACTCTGCTATTACGAGTATTACAATTAAAGCCTTGTTTATAGATATTCAAATTAAATCAATATGAACCAATCCACCAATTTATACAAAATTTACCAACTTTTGCCGTGATCTTAACGGAGCATAAGTAAATACAATGCGGCGTGAATATTAAGCTTTTTTAAAGCAAGCTGTAATAATGGCGTAATGTATAATAACTTGAGTTGCCGGCAATTTACCGCTTAATCCGCACATTGATGCTCATTGATCATAGGCTGGTAGATACGTGCATATTTTGCGACTAACTTTACCCGTAGCTTCGATTTGCTTTGTGAGACTTTGATAAGTAAAGGAGATGTCCCAAATTGTATGAAGGTCAGGCCCAGAACCTGTACACCCCACCAAAAGATAGACCAATACACCTACAAGATTTTGTTACTATCCAATTCTTTTAAAATGGCTTCGTTAAGTGGTTCAAATAAAGAGATAAGTAAGAAAATAGCAATACAAAATAACAAAACCATCATGGCGGAAGATGACATTTTGATGACGTCTGTCAGTTTTGGCAGTTACAAAATTGCGCATCTAGGAGTCGAGTGCCATCGCTTGCTGTAGTAACAACAAACATTATGAAAGTAACGTGTCGATCAATCCAGAAAACGAAAAGTGGTTGTTATAATGAAATACATTTAAAACGCGACAAATAGAACAACAACATAAAGTGAATAATTATGCCAAAGTGACAAGGGATATCTGACAGCTACTGACATTTAAAGTATTTTTAGATTGACGCCATCTTGGAAAACCTAATGAAGTTTGATAAATTATTCGATTTTAATTATTTTTGAACCACTAAATTATACGTTAAATAAATTTATATATATTTTTCCCAGAAACAATATTTTTGTCTTGATTTTTGAAAATGGTGTACTATGTCTGGACCTATTATGGGACATCTCCTTTAGTCACAGTAATCGCGAAAACTCAAGTGTCGTCGTGAAACCAATTTCAAAACTGTTTTTGAAAGATTTTGTTGTTACTATTACTAATAAAAAATGAAGTATTACCATCATTAGAAGCTAATTAATGCATTCATGGCCGTATTGCAGGCAAATGGACTATTAATTAAAGTGGAAAAGAAATGCATGCAATTATTAAAATAAAAAGCTACTTTCACAGCTTATTAACTAGGAACGCAGAATTACTAGAGCACGGAATAGTATCGTGTCGGTATCGTCACGAAATCGTGTCGTTGTCGTCACGACGTCGTATCGTGAATTGGTTTGTCGGTAAAATTGGACTGACGACGATTGAGGGGGTTATATTTTACTATTGGAACTAAGGCTGTGTTTGTCTGTTTTTGAAACAGTTCAATTAAAACTTGTTGATACCTACATTTATGTTATCTGACATGACTTAGTGAAGATGACAGAATATATTTTTTTAATTCTTTGATAATTTGGATTTGTCCCAATTAAAATCGGTAAAACCAAACCCAAAATAAAAAATAAGAAAATGTATTTGCTCATAGATTTTTCCTACGCGCCCTGTATGATAAATTATTAACAATGACTATTAGGTATGTTAATAAACAAAAAACCCTGAGTACACTAAAGCAAGCGCCTAGTCGCCTGCTACCATGCCTTGACGGCATGCATTTCAATCGGGGGCACAGCCCTGATTGCTCAAGATTGCTGTAATTTGTCTGGACCGATCGCTGTTCGCAACTTCTCTCATCTTTACCGACTGAAATTAGACCCTATTTTCCACTATTTTAAAAAAATAAACATCGTTTTATTGGCTTTGAGGCATTCGGCCATTTCAAACAAATTTGATTTTGGAACAAAGGTTAGTAAAAAATTATGACGTTAACATTCCACAATATTGCAGATTCCAAGTTTGTAATTTTAGTAAATTACATCTCTTTAAATCGGCCAGCATCGCAAATTGTTTTTTTAAATTTTCAAATTCGGAAACACATATCTTAAATCCGAAACGCTTACTGTTTTGTTTGTTTACCGCTTAGAGTATTAATATTTATACTCTAAGGTTTACCGTCTATATTTGCATTTGAAGAAAATTGCCGAGAAGGAAGGATTTGAAATTGTTTACTGACTTCAATTATATCTAGTGTATTTATTATTATTTATTACACTTACTGTTATAATAACACGTAAACTCTGCCGATTTATTGGGAGAGTAGACCATGGAGCCATTACACTGTTATTACGTACGTCTAACCAGTAATGTACTCTGAATTATGTTTATTATTGAATATATCCCGCACAACGGGAGTGTAGGCGCAATAAACATTATTTATCTACCAGTAAAACAATTCGGTAGGCCTGCGGTTGGCGGGACCACCGGCGCGCGGTAGGGCTCCGAGACCGATGCGTTTCACTTAGTGAAGACGGTGGTACATAAGCTGTAGCGGGCAATAACAGCGGGTTAATGAACGGACCACATGCAATTTTAACTGGCTTATCTACTGCCATAGTATTAGATGTGCTTGCCGTTTGATGGCAGGACTCCAATAGTATTTCGATATTTCTTTATCAATTAGAAAAACAATGAATTAAAATACGAGTAATGTACCTACACTGCAAATATGTACCTATATATACACTATAGGATTCTTATATCTGAAAAAGAATTAAAAAGTCTGAGTTACAGATTGAACGCCTCATAATATTTTTCTTTTTATTTCATAAACAAAGAACATTGGTTTTTACTATAGGCATAAGAATGCATGTTTTGTTTTAAAAAAAAACTCATCATTTTATTTTTATACTATCAATTCTAGACTTCAGAATATTTCTTATAATTTTTAACTGAGAATCGCTCACGCTGCCTCCTATATATCGCAACACCAGTTCAAATATTTGACTCAAATGAACGAGATCTGTTTGTATGCGCGTGCCTCGAAAGTGGCAGCCTGTTTGCGATACAACTTACGGCTGTTTTAGTCATGTTAAAGATGGGTAATTTGCTTGACGCAGTCTTGCTTGGGTAGCATAAAGTAACTGTTATGTGACCTGAGTAGTTATAGGTACCATGATTAGTGTAATAACGTTTAGTCTTAACTGAAATTGCAGTTATTCTATTGACCAGAATACAGGAGGTGCAACGGTGGTTCATGTCATACTTCGAAGATCGACAGTAAGTTACAAAAATACTATCAATACAATCGTTAGAGTGTTAACATTATTTTATAATACTAGACCTGATCATTTATTAAACTGCTTCAGATAAGTATAATAATAATAATAAAATAAATATTTTAGACATGCCTCACTGGGCCACACTGAGCCATCTAGTCCCAAATTAAGGTACTATTAAGTACCCTGTCGTATGGGGTACTAGACAACCGATAAACTTACTTATATACTTTTTTTTTGTAAATACATACTTATAATACATAGAAAACACCCAGACCAGTACAAACAGACATGTTCATGCACACAAATATTTGTACTGTGCGGGGATCGAACCCGCGACCCATGGCTCAGAAGCAGCGTTAACTACCGCTGATCCAAAGTATCGAATCCACATCCTTCCACTGACCGGCCAAATGCTCCTTACCAACTGTGTTAAAGACACCACGAGGAGATAAATTTTTTGAATAATTTAAAGTGACATGCTACTGAAACATTTTTATGAATTTCAAAGAACAAAACCACTTTTGCATAACTGATCAACCTGATACAAAACAAAGTTATTTCAATTCAACATCGATCTTAATAAGTTAGACTTAAAGTTGAAAATCTTCGTCGTATTTGTTTGTTTTTCAAATGCAATACAACTTAGTCTGTCAGATGAAGTAATCTGTTTGTAACTAATAATGCGATGTTGTATAAATCTTACCAATTTTAAGAACATTAAAATATAGCAAACGTACTATCGACTTTGATCACAGGAAAAACCAATTGATCTATTAAAATATTCACTACTTAAGTTTAAGTAAAAGGTTCCGGTTATAGTAATTTACATGTTTTCTCGGTAAATCCATTTAGGTGTAAATAAAATTGATGCCAGAGAGCGTTTTATTAGCCCCATCTCGTGTTATCTAGGATAGATTCATTACTACACGTCTTCTCATTAATTTAGCCAATTAACACGATCCGCCATCTTAGCTTCGCATGTTTAAAGGCGTCAATTTCCTTCTTTTTTGTTTATCTTCATTGGTACCTATTGTGTAAGCATTGATGCAATTAATAATAAATAAACATAGGTATTTCTGATAAAATTTGCGTACCTATTAAAAGACTCGAAATATACACAATGATTCTCCATTGTTATTTCTTGTAATTTATTGTGATCGACAAAAACGTAAATAATTCAATTAATATATTTTTTAATTGGGGATGAAATTTAGTATGGGGAGTTCCACAATAGATTGCCAGCTTTATTTTTAGGGTTCCGTACCCAAAGGGTAAAAACGGAACCCTATTACTAAGACTTCGCTGTCTGTCCGTCTGGCCGTCTGTCCGTCTGTCCGTCTGTCCGTCGCTCTGTCACCAGGCTGAATCTCAAGAATCGCGATAGCTAGACAGTTGAAATTTTCTCAAATTATTTATTTCTGTTACCGCAATAACAACAAATACTAAAAACAAAATAAAATAAATTCTTAAGGGGGGCTCCCATACAACAAACCCGTTTTTTTGGCCTTTTTGGTACGGAACCCTTCGTGCGCGAGTCCGACTCGCACTTGGCCGGTTTATTATTATTATCTGCACCAGAAGTTGAATTCTAAATTTAAATTACACCCGTATTTATGAACAAGTAAAAGTAATCGCTTGATTAAAAGTAATTACTTGAGAGACAATTTGTATGCCTTACTGATTATGCATTATGCATTACTGAAAGTTAGAACTATCAAAAGCTAGCATTCTCAGCCAAATAATATGACTTTTAATGGTGACCCATTTCCTTCACATAAGCACTAGGGAATAACACCTAAAGTTACGACTTTACTAAGCAATAAGTAATTACTTCTTTATAAATACGGGTGTCAAAATATACCTCATTTTTCGAAATTTGTAATTACATATATAATGAAAATAAATCACATTTAATTATGTTGTGAATTCTTAACGACCTGTGAATACCGTAAGCGTTTAACAATAAAATTAACAAACGATTGTCATGTTACCGAATACACGAGCGTAAAACTATTCAGAAATTAGCATCTCTGATGGCGACCGATTCTATTATAATTTACCGCTACCCATCACAGCGGTTTTATGAGGTAGAAATAATGTTGGTATTTTGAGTGGTAATTTCTAATCCATCGTAAATTAGACATCCAAGTTGGATTCAGTGACAAAAGCATGCGTGCGTTTGGCTAATGGCAATAGAATTTTCTTTGTATGGTGTTACATACATTGTGCCCATCATTGCTGTGGTAACAAAATCAATGATGGAGGCCTTTGCATTTCAGTGGGATGATTATAGACCGTTACATACATTGTTGCCATGAATGTGGTTGTTTTCCCTTTTTATCGCTCTATACTTAAGACGTGTGGAATATAATTACGCTGCATTCCATTGCTTTAAATTTAAAACCATAACGATTGGCAAAAAAACACAAATATGATAAAGATAAACGATATTTTCACTTTTAGCTCAAATAAAAAATACGAAACCCTGAATGCGCACCATCACAATTGCACTTGGCAGATTTTGAAATTAGATTTTAAGAAAATACCTATATATATAAATAAATGTTTTGTTATTTGTCTTTTGGAATACGAGTGTAGGCAAAATAATTGTGATTGAGTTTTGTAGGCAAAAGAACAATGCCTATTTTTCACCTGAGTATGTATAGAAATGAAACAAATCTTAAAATTAAGCTTTTTTTATTGTAAACTCATTACGCTTATCATTTATTAATCAGAAACGCAGGAAAAAAAGATTTTTGATATTCTTCTAAACTTCTTAAAAAATTAAAATATGGTTTTTGAACGTTACTTGTACAGTTGTTACGTTCCGTTTTAATTACTGACGAGTGCCGACTGGAGACTGACTTTATCTCTTTAAACTAGTTTTATTACTTATTGTTTTATTTTTAGTTTTTTATACTTTCTATATTTAATTAATATAAAGTTTTATTGAAGTCCATTATTACAAATAATACGAACATTATCAGTTAAAAATAAGTTTACGTTTAATTATTCTAATAGAGTGAAACGGATTTTTTTTGACGTTTGACAGCCGCCTGTCATATTTGAATCGGCGCAGTCTCTTTCGTTTTGCGTTTGCATCTCTTTGCACACCTACACACTTTTTGGCACTTTACCAACATACATATTTACCTTAGTGGAAGTTCTCTGTAATCAATAGGTCGAATGATTCAAAGTTATAGTTAATTAACTTTTAAACACTAGGTAGGTACATAATATGTACTGCCGGCATATTTCCATAGATATTTTTGACGATAATTTGGCCGCGGCAATTCCTAACCTATAAAGTAAAAATTCGTATTTTTTTAAATTCCTGGCGTTTAACTAGTAAAAGTGAAAACAGGGAATTATTCCCTAATCTAGCACGCAGTATTCCTGCTAAACTTGCTGTCTATACATAAACTTTCATTATCAGGTTTTCAAATGTATGGAAAGTGGGCATTGATCTTTGCCTTTAATAGGTGATTTCGCTCCTGCTAGATTAAAACTGACAAATCCGCTTTAAAATTACAAATTTCAACATATACGGCTTAAGTCATAATTGGTTTTAACATCTAACTGAGCGATAGCCGCTAATTCATATTATGATTAGATAGGTAATTTATTGCTCTATCGAGCCACGTTATCTGATTTACTCAGATTATTAAAATCAGAATCGCTAGTCTTTCTTGTTAATGAGCTACTAGTTTATCGGTCAAAACCTGTTCTTTTGTTTCCATTTCAATGCATCATTGCAATTAAAAAAAAAAATCGAACCATCTTCTGTATTGTTGTCTGTAAGTGGTCTGTCTGTAAGTAGAGTAACGGCCTATATCATACCATTGCAGGGTTAGATCCCTGGGCCGGGCAACATGAGTCTGTGATCACCAACCTTTGGCAAGCGTGGTGATTATACCTGCCATCATTGCTGTGGCAACTTGAATTCAATGACGGAGGCCTTTGCCCTGCAGTGGGGTGATTACTCAACTTTTCTTTTAAGTTGCATTAGAATAACGCTCAAACTTCATTACAAACCCGCTCAAGACTCGAATGCTATTTGTGTAGACTACCAAAGTTCTGGTTATTATCACTCTTACGTCCTTGTAAATAAGATTTATAATAAGTTCTCGATTGATGCTGTACCTTCCGTTATTAAAGCAAGTGAAGCACTGCTTTGAACATACCGCAAACTAAGTGGGCATCGTTGAAAGTAATTCAAACTTTGATGACCATTTAAGATTTAATATTAAAAATGAGATCGTGCTCACCACCTTTGCCATAGGTGGTTCGTGCACCACCTTTTTTCGTTCTATGGTCGTAGTATGAGGCGACCAAAGGATTTCTGCTTGAAGAAGACGGACAGCGGAGTCAAGATATACGTCCAGCACTGGACTGGTGATGCTCTTTAAAAATGAAGTACCCACTTCGGTTCTGACTAACTTTTAGGGACACTCTGGTGTCAAAGTTTTCCAAGCCCCCATCAGAGGTCGACAGTTTCCCAGCCATACTGCGCAAAAAAGCCGGCTCTCTTTTGCGTCGAGTACGAGGCAGCCGCAACAATGTTCTGAAGGCCATCGCTGACAGTGGGGACTGTCCACTAGTCGAGCACCTATGCAGGCTTACTCGATCCCTTTTAGTTATTAAGTACTAACACTAGTGATTAAGTTTTAATGTTACTAACACATCTGGACCTATGTTGTCCGATAAATAAATATTTTTATTTTTATTATTTATATTATAGGCCTCGGTTGTCTTGTTTTTTCAACTACCATCTTTGTAACAGAAGCCAGGACCAACTCTTCATCTCTTCCAGTCCCAAGCCAATTTGGAAAATATCTATCAACAATCAGGTCAAAAACCATCATTCAAATTTGAAGCAGCTAGCTGTGCTAGATAAATAATAAAGAAAACAAGGAACCTAATTAGGAAATTCTGGAATGTAAAACTTACTCGTATATAAATGTATTTTTTTAAATACTTGAAACAAAAGAGTTCATATTACAATTTTGCCTCAACAGCCAAAAAGAAACAAACTATGAAAGATTCTAATTTTAAATAGAATAGGATAGTAAATCAGAGGTGTAAAAGTAACGATAAATTTCGTAGCCGTATGAACTCGTTACTTTAACAATAAGTACTTTCGTATCGTTACGTTACTCGTTACTTCTTATACCTCATTAATAATACAGTGTGGAAGACCAAATCGAGTCGTAATCCGTACGTGATATCATACATAAAATATGATATCACGGAATCGCATCAATCGTAATATGCAGATAAAATACTTCTAAATTACAAAATTAAGGTGCATATTTGTCTTTTTTTTTCAACTAACCGAATAACGCACGCATTCATAAAACATACGAGCAGCAAACGTTACAACACACTCATCAACGGTACTTTCGCGACCTAATACGGAAAATGCGAGTAACGAAATGCATTCGGGAGTAACGATTCGTTACTCGGTACTACAAGGAGTACCCGTTACTCAGTACCGAATACATACGGTTTGTTACAGCTCTATGTAAATTATTGAACAGTTGAAATCCTTTTTGAAATCAGAAGCTGGCATTGAGGTTTAAATATGAAGGATTTATTCGCTACCAATACAATAACTGGTCTGTCGACAAACGAAAAAACCGCAAGACCCGCAATCTTGATACTATCGTATTCTCGATGTTGTTGCGCCAACAACACGCTTGTAAAATGACTCGAAACCACAATTTGGAGATTTCAAACAGTGTAAAGCGTAAACATTTTGAATTATGCAGTTAGTTTAAATTTGATATTATATTTTTCGAAGTCGAATAAAAGTGGTTTCAAAATTCGACGCGTACCTATGTATATTTTTAAATTATGATGATCACGCAAGATGGTAAGTACAATTTTATAGAGTTTACATATTTCTTTTTGTTGGTTTGATAAAAGTAAAATATAGTACCTGTACAGACGATCATAAAAATTCTCCTTTTTTTGAAATCGTTTAAAAATAGCTCAAAAATTTATTTGAAAGTACGAAAGAAGTGGATCCCCTAAATG
The DNA here is from genome assembly GCA_949315895.1 of Anania crocealis. Classification (NCBI taxonomy): domain Eukaryota; kingdom Metazoa; phylum Arthropoda; class Insecta; order Lepidoptera; family Crambidae; genus Anania; species Anania crocealis. The sequence continues at coordinate 5,684,682 of OX438859.1, read as the reverse complement.
TTAAAAAAATTGAATTAAAGTAGTTACTAATTAAGAAACAAAATATGACAAAAAGTAACATCACAGCCTGTACCAAACAAGCTGTCGTCGACAATCTCATTATATACATTTCTGTTGACTATTTAATTTGTACCAAACTCTATATCAACTCAAACAGCCATTTCACAACGACATGAAATAGTCGTATTTAAAAATGCAGTACAGTTACCCGTGGTAGAGGCATACGAGGCCGCATTCTTTCTTTCGCCACAGACGCACGCCGGAGAAATTCTACAAAGTGCATTCCGATATGCTATCTCGAACCAATCTCGATTCGGATTAACGTACTCACTTTCCCCGACTTTAAATTGCTAAATGTTAATTAAATTTCTAAGATTTATGCAAATAAAAATCATGCCTGGCAAAAATTTGCAAAAGTATTTGAGGCAAAGATAGCTAATTAAAATATTGACTTTATAGATCAAGTTTTCTAATGATGTTACCTGTTAAGTAGTTAGAAATTTAATTAAGTACCTAGTTAACAAGGTATAATTGTGGCTTGATTTTGTTTTGTTATTAAAAGGGTTTAATTAAGTAAAGACAGGTTTCGCATTAATTTGAAAATATAAATCGCGCGGTTCGCGGAGGCTAAATAGCCTCATTAAACAAATCCAAATTATTGTATTTTTTCTTATATATTGTTAATGCAAATATCCACTCGCTTAGTTATTGGAACGTACCATTTTATTTAGTTCAAATATTTTTAGCGTTGTAATTAAATGAAAGGCCAGTTTACATGTTCGGAATGCGGTCATGCTTGAAATGTTGATTGAGCTTTTTGCGTTTCGATCTTCTGTTGAGAGCGGGCCACAAATCAATTAATACTAATTCGCTCTTTATGTCTGTTTGCTAAGGTATATATTTGTACAGCTATGGCATTTGAATTACTCTTTGATCTATATTTCGAAGACTAAGATTATTTCGAATATTAGTTTAAAATTTCGAAGGACAATTTTTTACGATAACCGTTTATTTTATCACAACTACAAAATGAAACCGAAGTGTTCCATTTTCAATTATATTATAATTCTTTTTTATGACAATTTACGCGGATTGTCACTTGCCAGTGCGGTTCAATTATCAACTGGGATATTTATTTTTACCTTTTCCAATAAGTAGGGTGGTCTATTCTGTCCACTCGCTAACTTTTTCAACATGATGTGTTAATATCTAGTATTGGTACTTTAAAAGGCGTTACAACATTCTTGTCCATGCCACCAATGTCACCTGTTGACACCTGTGAAATGTTTACACATGCGACGGGCAATGTTTACCCAACAAATTGAAACGGTAAAAACGTTTTAACAAAAAAATATGCCATGTATTGCTACAAATACATACCGCACGTGACGATTGTTTTTGCTTGTTGTTCGGCGCTGAATAAAAATTTCTCGGTAAATCTATTTTTTTAATACCTACATTTGTTAGCTTAGATTAGTGAATTTGTTTTCTAAATGGTATTATAGAGCTTTTATCTCTACATTTTCGCATTGCAAAAACATCGTAACAATCATAACTATGTACTTACATTAAAAAAAATAACGGTTCAACTTATAAATCTTTTTTGTCAGTTGATTACGATAATTGTCTGTTTGTTATGATTCCTTGCGTTTAAGGTTTCTAATTATTTATTTTAATCCAATTCTACTGCTAACTAAGAACAACTAAGAATAGCTACTGTATCTATATTATAGTTAAAATGTTCAAGTGACAGAGATAATAAATAAATTAAATATGTATGTAGGTACTTCTACATTATTAGTCTTAGAATAAAGTATTTCATCGCCTTTTAAAATCTCTAAACCCAACGGTCAATTCACTGTTGATGTTGACGGCGCGAGCGCAATCAATTTTATTCAATACCAGATGACATTGTTATGATTTAAGGCTACAATCGTACAGTGGGCTTACGCTACACGAGCGTGAATGAGGACCATTGTAGGAATGACGTCTATGTCGCCCACACAATCGAAGATATGCCCTCGACAATCGGTAAACCTTGTTAGGACGCAACAAATAAAAAAGGCACTCAGGTAGCCGGATTTTATGCTATTGTGGCGTAACGATGCGATGAATAAAGAGGTCGAGTCTTTAACACAACGGAACAGGTGGCGCTATTTCGTTTTGCACTTTTAGGAGTTCGACGAACGCTCGTTCTAATGTTATTCGAGTAGCGTGAAAGCGTCTTGATAACCTCGACGGACGGGACGTGGACAGAATGACTGATAAACAATTTGTACTTAGATCTCTTACAATTTGGCCCGCAGTCAATTCGAGCTTCTAACCCATCGGAATAAGGGCTAGAGACAGAACTAGGCGCCGACACCCGAGCAGTACTATACAAGGCTCATTTACATCGCGAAAGCAACGCGGTCCCGGAGTTAGGCCGGTCACACTATGCAAACATTATCTTACTAATGAAAGTACATCATATTCGTTCTACACAGTCCACGATTGGTCAATGTTCTTTCCAAAAGAAGGATTTTGTCACGTTCGCCAGTTACAAGACGCCATCGCAGATGGTGAAGGCAAGGCTAATGGTGAAGATTATTTTCTTTTAGTAGTACTTCCGCAGCTACCTGTTACGGTAACATGACAACACACAGTCTTAAAATACCACCACAAACAATGAAAACTCCTTTATATAACCTTCGGCTTCACATTTGTACCAACTCACCAAGAAAAACAAAATATAAAATCAAAGTGCGGGCAGCCTTATTATAAACAAACGTTAGTCGGACGCCGCTATAGAATTACATCACTATAAAGTACGCCGAAGAACAAGGAACTGGTATTGAGCATCTAAAATCTATTAATCGGGAACAGTGCTCATTTTAACCTGCAATTTTCCCGAGGAACTGATAGCGAGTCAGGCTTTCCGATCAGCGGTACTTATTATAAGTGAACCTGCTTCAAACATCTTTGGCAGATATGTTAGGTTAGGTAGGTGAAGCTAGCAATTCCTTGTAATAGCTTTTGCCGTTGTTAAATCATGGTAGATTGTGTCGATTTAAAGGGCAATGGCATGGCACTAAATCTACCGTGTGATTCTTTGATTATCACAGCTCAGTTCAAACTTATGATAAGAACATTGACTGATACTTTATTGCTTGTTTTGGTGCTACATATTTACTCATTTATAATCATCGTCATCAGTCGCTTGGCACTGGTGATTACAGTTTGGCTAACGGTGATGAGACGACACTAACGCCTTCTTTTTCCCAGCATAACTCTCTCGATCACGTCACAGTAAAGGATGGTGCTATTCTTCTTGAGGTTGTCCCCACACTTCTTCGTGACAATTTAAAACAAAATCCAGTCGTCAATCAGAAAAACATCTGTCGTAAACATTCCGCAACGCCATCACTGAATAAGAGAATCACATTGCTAACCTATTATTTATAATGTTTCGTATATTACAAAGTGAAATTCCAACTCCCAGACTTTTCACATTAAATTCAAGACGACCGCAAAAATGCAAGGTGATAACGGACATTGCAATTTGATAAGTTTATTACACCTGTATATCTCGCTAAGGCGCCATCTGCTACTATCAGACTAGTCTAGTCCAGTATAATATCCGCTCGGCTCGGCGTCGTTTGATACACTTTATCGCAACTTTCGAAAACCATCCTGATTATCTTCGCGATTTGTCAAGGTGCAGCAGCCATACCTGGTACTCGATCGCGGCAAGATAACAGCAGAAACGCTACTCGACCCACAGAGGCCTTTCTTTAAGTAGATAAGAGAGAAAAGCCAGATTACTTAATTTTGCAATTGTGGAATGCTATCCCTAAATATATTTTTGCAGAGAGTAGAAAAGGAATTTTAAGGTATCAAAAACTTTCTCAGTCGTATCATCGTATGCAATGTTTTATATTTAAGTTTATTTAATGTTTGTTAAAGATTAAATCTTTATCGTATTATCTCAATCTTGCACTTAATAAAGGTGAAAACTTAAGTATCAAAATACGTAATCTAAAATAATTCTGCCCCTATTTTCATAGGATTCCGCAAATACTAACTAAACATTTCCCCAATAGGAATGCTTCATTAAAATATCCCTATAAAGCTCTTACATTCTTTGCACCATGCATATCTGGTAATCGTTCCACATTGCGGATAGCAGATCCTTACTCTATCCATGGATTTACTACAAAAACTTGACTAGCCATGTGTTGAGCTCTAGTTTAGGATCGTTTGTTTGTATGAAATGCGCTAGCCGCACTCTTTGCGTTGTGCTCTCGGTTCGCATTCCGATGTAAATCGCCCGCGGCCGGCCAGATTACTGGCGCCGCAATGGATAATTACGCACCAGCGAGGACATCCATTACGGAAGATAATTCAGCGGGGCAATTAGAGGATGAGTCGTGATTCGATCAGCGGCGGCGATGCAGGCGATAAACCGAGCTAAAGCAATATAAATTAACTATGCCCACAGTTATTAAGGCCCGCTCTGGGCGGCTGCTTAGCATTCCATGCAACCACCATCCTAGCAGAAACGCCTCTAGCCCATACTCTTATTAAGAGTCGTAATCGACCATCTTTAGCTCCGCGCACTCGCACTAATGATACAGCAATCGAAGATACGAATAGTCGAATAGCGGACATCGGAATGTCGCAACAAGGCCGCCACATAGCCTTGCTTTTTCCGCGTCATCCAATCAGCATAAAGCCTGTTATGTTGCCTCCAATCCGAATAGCAGCAGAACCGGCTGCGGCGCGAGCCACAAACATTATTAACGTAATAAAGTACTAGATAAAACGAAGCCGGACAGCGTGTGAACGCTAAGAGAAAGCCGTTGTCGCAACATTAGTTGCTTATTACCATCCGATAGCCGTTCGGGTGTTTTCGAGTGACTCCGCATGTTTGATTGCGTTCTCAGAAAGATCCATCCATAAACGTTTACAGCTTTTTAATGATCGAGCTTACCGTGATTATCTATTCAAATTCTTTGATGAGAGTCTAGCAACTCCAACGAAAATACTTAAAGATGCAATAGATAATCCGCCAGAAATAGCTGCGCTGTAAAATCAGCACGTAGTTTTCTATCTTAGACGGCGATCTAAATTGGATCTCCGGATCTGAAATGAGCGAAACATACTGAGCGTGTTATCACGAGCTGTCTTATTGCGGTGTAGTGTAATGAAATTGAAGGGACGCGACGCGGCAAACGGACCGGCGTCGATTATCTGTTAAAGGATTCCGAGTTGCTTCTTCCCGAGAACATTTCAATCGCGATGGGCCAAAGCTGGCCGCGGTCGGATCGCGGTCCACTTCACTTAAATATTTACTCTTTGATTTATTCTCTCGGGAGCCCAGAGCAGACCACGCGGAGCAAACATTGCGGTCGCATTTGCATGCTTGTTTCATTTTGTTTTTATCGATTCGAAAACAAAATTGTACTATGTCAGAGTAGAGAAAACAAACCGTTTGCAAATTAAAATTATATGCTCCAGGAACCCCTTTCATCGTTTGGTGACGTAACCCCCAGAAAGGAAAAACAAATTTAACACCTCATTTAAAGCATGTGTCCAACGGTGACCAATTGCACCCTTTGAAAAAGCGTAGCATTCGATTAAATTACATCAACGCATCTAAACCAAGACCGCTAAATTAACGCTGTGAAAATATTCGCTTATTTCTTTGCTGCAAAATAAAACCGACACAAAAAGTCTTCCAAAAGTAAACAAAACACAATCACCGTAATAAATCTAAGAAACAAAATCAAAAAGCACGGAAAGGATAAGAAGCACTTTCCTTTATCTTATAATGTTTTATCCCATACAAACCCCGTCTTCGGCTCATTAGTTAATCTATCTCATTCTGGTCTCGCTCCGTCTCTCTTTAACCCATCTTCGGAGAGCCATTTATCAACATCCAAATAACATGCCGGGACCTTTTGTTTTTTATTTACCCTATCCTTTGGTTCTTCGTTTGTTTTCTTTTTGAATTCAAAATTGATTGTAAAGTTGCTCTAATGGCATCTGTCTAGTAATGTACGACGAATTGATAACACTAATTGTGCCGCTAATGAGTGAATGTTTATACTGAATATTTTTAGAAACAATATCGGGAACGTGTCAGAAATAGCATTGAACAATGATCGATAAAATTAGTCGTAATGCAAAATAAGACAAACAGTATGAAGCTAACGACCGTAATAGAATCTCTGTTTCATAATAAACGCATTGGACGCTGCAATTAATGGAAGCAATTTTGCGTGCAAAAGCTATTAAAGATCGCTATTAAAAGTTTCCAATTTCCCTTGGAGGGTTCAGTTATTAGCAGCTCTTGTCTTTTTTCAGATTCGAATGGGGTTTTTATTCTTCTTAATTATTTATTTATTACCGACCGAGGCCTCCCGCCGCTCGCGACTTCATCCCCCAATTCGAAAAGAGAATAAGCGGAATTCTTTAGCTTTTTATTTGAATCGGGTTCTAGTAAAATTCTTCATACTTCTCGAACATAGCCGTACTTGTGCATAGCCATGGTCACTTATCTATCTACGATGTAATTTATTTCAATGTAAATCCACATTTAAAATTTGATTACTCTCGTCATTCGAATGTTTGAGCTTTTTATCAGGATGCTTAATCGATGTCCAACCGGCATCGTCAGTGGCCGAAATCAAAAAAATTTGAATTGAAAAAACCCGATTCCGTGAACGAAGAAGATATTCCAAAGATGCCGGACATCAGGGGGGGTCTTCCTTAAGTTTCCTCGAGACTCAGAGCAAATAAAGCCGCGTCCCGCTGAAATTAATTTGGTTTTGTTTTATCGTCTGGAGCCGGGGCATTTACATTGAATGCGGTCGGAGGCTGGCCGCTGGTAAGATATTTATGTAGGGGCCCGAGAAGTATGACGTACGCATTATTCATAAACGATCCGCAGCGCGGACCAGCTGTGTGTTATTTTTACCGGTTCATCGGCTTGTCGTCGATTCTACGGAACATGCTTCAGACCAGAATTGTTTTTATGCACTCATAATAGGACTCGGAACAATGTTGCTTTGAAAAATGCTATTCCAACTATAGATTTCCGCTTAGCTATCCGTATTTCTTGTTACCGTGTTAGTGTAGGCGTTGATAGCTGTAGTAGAGCTGTTAACGCCTTGGAGCTAGGTAAACTTGGTCTCGGTAAATCGACAGCTATCAAATTTTACGATACAGGCAGGCGCCGCGGCGTCGACATCTATGATTGGATTCACGTTGCATTTCCTTTACATTTGCATCGACGATTTCCTTTAAAAATTTAATTGCATCGAAACATTCGGAGTTCTTCTCACTTCCTTAATTTTCTATAGCATTTAATACGATAACAGATTGTTAGTTTAAGCCATTAGTTTCATTACTGTAGTTATATAAGCTTGTTTTATCTTGCTTCATTATAAGAACATTTATATACCCAAAACGTTCCCAAAGTTTATTTTACTTTTACGACGAAGCAATTAAAAGTTTCTAACTTCAAGTTGTGATTGCTTGTAAAAGCGCGCAGCAGGTGTCTGTCAGCATATACCGTGTCCGAACTAACATACCGTCATTTTCATCGCCTTCTATGTTTTTAAGGACCTACTAAAACTTTATCAATACATTTCTAGTTTCTCTATTCAAATTACTTTATGTATTAAAATAAATTAACGCAAACTCTTAGAGATGATGGAAGTAAGTCCAGTTAAAAACCTATTTGGCTATACAAATTCAACCAAACATCTTTCAGTTTAAAAAAATTCCAACACCTCGCAATGAATAAAAAAGTATTGATAGCTGCAAAAAAATTGCCTTGCGCTGTCGTGAAATCTAAAACTGAACTCCATTCTCAACCGTGTCACTTTCTGCGATAAAAATCCATTTTGTCTTACCATTTCTCTCTTTGTTGCAGAATCAAAGCGGACTGGTGTCAAGGAGGGCGTACGATGTTACTGCAACACGGCAGAATGCGTCGCCACGGGCTACATGTGCAGATCATCCCATAGTGGTGGTTGCTATAGCGAGTTGGTTGCGCCAAGGAGAACTCATCACGCTAGACACGGGTGCTTGCATCATTTAGCTGATACGTGAGTATTTATATTCACCTCCGACTCAATTTCTTCATCATTTCAGCAAATTTTGGACATAATTTGTACCAAACTTAAACTCTAAAACGCTTTAAATAATTAAAGAAACCATCTAGACCAAATTGTAAGTCGGTTCAACGGTTTAAGGTAACAGATGAGGGGACAGAGTATGAAAAAAACTGTTGGCGTTCCTTACTTAGTTTTATATATAATTGGCATTAGGCAGAAATTCAAAATTTATTACATAATTTTTGTAATACTAGCCTTCGCTTTGCTAAATAAAAATAAAAATAAATATTTTATTTGCACGTACAAGCAGTGTTCTTTGAGTTGTTCAGACTTTTACATATTAATATTCAAACAGTTTTTCGCAAACCATTTAAAATGGCAGTCAAAATATTTTAGATAGTCACAAATACTCAGCTTAACCACGACAAATAACCTTTGAAGTTTTATATCAAGAGCAAGAAGAGAGCAATAATCCAACTTCTAAACAAGTCATCAACGCAACCCGTTCGTGTGTTTAATATATTACCCGTAATTAGGTTTTTACATCTAAACCTTGCTGCCAATTAAAAATTGTTAATTGCAAGATTACCAAATACATAATCTTGATTTGAAATCAACGAATCAAACAAGATAATTTTGTTTAAAAGATCGTATCAAGCAACCATTACATCTGTAATTAAATTAAAACGGTTCACAATATGCCCTTTCGTAACGACACATTTCGGATGTTAACAACATTGAAATATTTACGGTACCTTTTCTTAGTTCACAAATTTACACAAATTTGATAGCGGATTACCAACTAATCCTTATGCGTCGGCGCACCGTTCGACAGCTTTTATTGCCTCGTAATTATGATTTGTTTTGTGTTCCGACACAAGTCGGTTTCCTGTGTTTCTTGTTAACTTTCATCGTGGAATTAATTATCCATTCTTTTGTTGGCCCGTACACGAAACGCATTGTCATCGATCAAATCTGCTTATCATGCTTCGGGTCCCGTGGCTTGCTTAACTAATTTATCAATACACGGCTTTTCAACTAGCTTCGATCAATTTGTCTTCGGACTACAATCTTCTTTCGATGTGCTTACCTACTTTGCGTTTTCATTCTTATCAACGCGTGTAGACATGACAATGAGATACATTTGATTGAATACCTCGTCAGCGGTTGTTTACCTCTCCAATACAGCATTAAGTAGTCACATATTATTATTATTAATCGCAGTATATTCACCTCCGTTAATATTAATTATTCCGGCGAAGGCACGCCGCGGTCCGGTTGGTTTTTATACTCTGAAATTACCCGCTGGCTTGATTATCTTATTCGGATCGGCCCGGGCCGCTCAAACAGGTTCCTGCGCACGCCCGCTTTATTTGCTTTAAATAATTTTTGCTCGTTTTTGGCAATCTCCCCCGTCCATTATCTTTGTTAACGATCTCGACTCCGCTTCGTTAAGATTCGATCAAATTGAAATAGTCGGGTTGTATCGGTAATTAATTTTAGTTGTTTATTTTATGATGTGCAGTGAGTGATGTCGGTTTGTCCTCGTTTGTGTCGATAAGGAGACGGGAGCTGGGGGTTGTGGAGGTCAGAAGCACAGATAGCGCAGGCGCAGCTGCACGGCCGCCGACCCCAGCAGCCATGTTGGATCTTTCATATACAGGGTGTCCCAAAAAGACTAACCATATAAAAATAAAGCTTTGGTAACATTATTAGCATTTTTTTTTATCTTTAATAAAATCCCCCGTTTTGACGAACCTTCAATTTTGTGTGCGTAAAGTGTTTTGTAGAGTATTTTAATAATAATATTTGAATATTTGTGTAGATGGAGGAAAAACAGACAACAGCTGAAATTAGTTTTTTTCTTCAAATAATAATTTAATCATATTTTTCTGTAAAACTCATCACTCGTAAGTTATCATCTCCTAAAGTATGGCCCCCTATTTCGGAACACCCCAGCATGCACTCGTACACCACTAGCGACATCTGCTTCAGCGTACGCATATCTTTGCTTACCCCTTATATCCCTTTCAACTTGCTAATAATACTAGCTATTCTCAGTTTAAGTATTTAAATCCTGAATTCATACCGGAATTTTTAACGGCTATTATTGAATTACAGTTACCACAGCGGCAATTATTGAGTTACTGTCATGATCACCACATTTGGTTTGTGATCACAAAACCAAGCAATGTTCGAAAATTTTAAACTATTAACTATAATATGTACAAAACTGAGATCCAGCCCTGGTACTTGAACAACTAGACCAATGGGCATATAGTGGATATCCTTCAACAATTAAAAGTGGCTTTCCTAATTGCTGTAAGATCATTGCGAGGAAACGATTATTTTAACTCAATAATTACATGATAATGTTTGTAGACTTTAAGTGTATCCGGACTGAGTTAATATTTCAAGCAATTACGAACATCAAATCTTGACATAAGCCCATTCGAAGTACATTTCTGAAAATGGCCAGGTTTCTTCTTGTAGAGTTACGAAAGTCTGGCAGCAATCGCCAACCGGAATAGTTTGATTTACCACATGAACATTAAGCAAATATAGAGTTTTCAAACGCTTTTAATTTAAATCCATACATCAAACTTAATCAGACAATGACTAAATAGTAACTTAAATAAACTACTAACTGAATCAAGTTAACTTTTATTAACTGTTAACTGAATAAATTACTTAACTTACTACATTTAAGATTGTATTTTAGCAATCGCAAATAAAATGTTATCTTGGTTTGTGTACGCTACAAAAACTCAAAAAGTTCTGCACCGATCGAGCTGAAATTTTAGCATGATATATAATCCGCATCAAGGATTGTTTTTATCTATTTATCCGCGACCGCGAAAAACAAACCATATAAAACAATAAAAAACAAAAACCATTCAATCACAATGTGCCACAGCGAAGCGGGGCGTGGCAGGGAACAGCTAGTGATAAATAAAATTTATAAATGAAACAGATTCTAATATTTTCTAACGTAGTCATCCCTTTTAGACCCATGACAAGTTTAAACATGCTTGTGGTGTTTTGAGGAGGGATAACATTAAATCCATTTAAAAATATCTTTAGTGTCTTAAGTCTTAGTCATTAAAGTTCGAAATCAATTAATGCTGGATAGTATCCAGTGGATACATGAACATTCATTACATACATAAAGATCTTTAAACAAACTAAGATCTTTATTAAATTACCGTTAAGCTTTTTATCTATTTTAATCTGAGTGTCTTATTTGTAAACTAAAATCTTAAACACGAAGCACCCATAACGAATAAAAAACAAATTTATACCTATATTCCGAATAATAATGGTCCCGTAATAATCGGTCAAATCTTTACAAACATTCAAATCGATTTATGTTTTACGATACGCCCTTTTGCTGTCTCTCGATGTTGGATAGCTATATGAATATGACGTGTTAAAATAATTTACGTTTGCATCTCTTAGAATGTGAGTTAGGTAACACAACCATAAGGTCAGATTTAAAACCATTGAGCCTGAGGAAAAGTTCCGAAGTTACAAATAAAATGCTATGGAATGGAGATGCACGAATATTCATTGTTTGGTAATCAGTTTCCCAAAAAACTATAGGTAATTAATTAACGAAATCAAGGCGCTTTTAAGTCTTTCTGGCATAAATAACCCTTAATGAGGTCCAATAAAAAATTAGCCCCATACAAATCGTCAAGGCCAAAATTCTTCTCATTCTTGAAATCCTACGGCAAAAAGACCAAAGGCTATAACAACCACATTTAGATTTCTGACGAAATTTTTGGAATACAACACGAACCATCCGACATAGTTCCCACGAGAACATCTCGGCCAAATTAGTGTATTATTGATTGATAACATAATTGTTTTACCATTTTATAACTAACAAACAAACATTTATGGTTTTATATCAGCAATTATTTTACTTTTTAGCAAAACTTGTAAATAAATAACAATTTTGTTCAATAAAACTCATGATTAATGAATCAGGAAACGAAATAGCGATATGGATTATCATATTTAACATACGAACAAAATTAAACACGTTGTAACTTGTAATTGCTTATCAGTTACTTGGTTTGAAGCAAAACAAATTAATTTGAAACATTTCATATACATTGAGCAATGTTTTTAGTATAGGTACACTATATAAATTGCACAATTAAATAATGTCTTCAATGTTCATACATTTACATATTCATGTCTTTGATAAACCTTAAGTGGTTTTATCAAAAAAATACAAGTTAATGGAATAAAGTACCTATAAGCCGAAATATTGTATATTTACACAATAAAATCCTGATTGACATACCGAACTAACTAAGTATCCGCTAACTGTGGTCGTACATCAAACACAGTACGAAAGTCGTGCTATATTTAATTAATTAATTTAAACATATAGAAATAAACCGTAAGTAATATTGCTACAAGATCTTTGTTTCATTTACCATCGAAGAATGGTCATTACAATCCAGTAATGAAAATTTAGAATCAACCACGAAAATAAAAATATTAAAAAGTTAAAACAAGCTTGATTTTGTTTATTATAAATATTGTATGTTCAACAAACATCCCTGAATCCTGATCATTAATTAGATGCAAATTTTCGTAAGTGCGTGGGAACACAGTCCGTGAGCGGTTTGCAACGCAAAACAGCGTGTTTGTATGCGCAAACGCAAATATTATCTGGCGCTGGCCGGTTGATGTTGAGCTTGTATTGATTCTGGGAAAGAACAAAAGGTTAAAATTAAACTATACTTGTCTCGACTTGTTGAATGTGATCAAAGTGTTGTCTGAGGCAGACAATTTTGGGATATATTTTAACAATTTTAAACCAAGCTTGGTCCTTTATTAGGTATTTGTCATTACCAAAACGTTAATGATTTTCTTTTTTGTTGTCCCCTGTTGCTATGCAAAAAGTTGTTAATTTAAGCAACACAACCAGTTCCAAATATATTGTGCCTTATTTCAGTAAAATCTCATATTTTCTTAAATGATAATGTTATAAAGAAGCAAACCGATTTTAAACTGCACTTATTCGTTCTCCCAAAGATTTAGTGATTAGTCGGATTTATTTAATACCAGCGGAACCGACAGACGTTGTCCTGTCTAACTATGAATATTGATTTCAAATTGGTATAATTAATTAAAAAAATATTTCAGATATTTAGATTATCGACATTGCAAATGCTAACTGCACTGGAAATTGTAACCGTTTGCAGCACGCATTCATTCAATGTTATGTTAAACGCCATAATGTTACATTAAAAAAGTTTAAATCGTCAAAAGCGCTAAGGTCACATTACAAATAATTGAGTATGGTGATTTTATCTTAAATTTTCTAATTTTCCGTGCAATTTTCTTATTTTTTTCTTTCAGAACATCCTCCTGACAATAACAAACAAAACAAAAAAAGAATCAGCGAAATCGGTCCAGCCGCTCACGCGTGATGCGATGACCAAGGGAAATAGGGATTCATTTTTATATAGTTACAACGTGTTCCTTTTGATATCCCATAACTCTAAGGTTATGTTCTATAGGTAAAAATAATATAAAACGCCCTAAGAACATGTGGTTCAAAAATAATAGTTTCGAATAGGTATAACATCAATTTTAGTTAAATTTGTTAAAAAAAATATTCAGTATGGCGAATCTTTAATTTTGCGAGACGTTGGCAAACTCACACTAAAGTGTAGTAGTAAAGTAGCGGGAGAGCGTAACTTGTAAAAAACATTGACGTGTGTGGGTGTTTCATAGGTACGAGTAAATCGTTTTCATTCAAAAGTTCATTCATAACAAGGTAAGGGTGTTTTACATAAACAGTCGTAACTTAAAGAATTTTTTTGTATAAAAAAAATTTAAAAATAAGTCATACGCAATTTGATTCTTTACCATGTTCTGTTTAATACCCTAGAGTTATGGGATATCAAAAGGAACACGTTGTAAATAATAACTATAAATGTTCTATCAACGTTGATCATCTTGCAACAATCTCTGGTTTAGGTATTTACTTATTTTTAATAGGTCCATGTTTTTGTAGCAGTTCCCAGAGTAACCATTACTGATTCCATAAACTGAATAAATATAGGACCTATAAATTGTTGGTTGTCTATAGCAAGGCTGATTTACGGCGATGTCTATGGGTTTGGCAACATTGTAGGATTGCTTGTTTGTTAGTTCGTGTTTATCCACTTGTACTGACTAAGTTTTACTCTTGACAGCTTGACGGTTGGCATTTGAAGACGTAAGTACGTTCGGAAACTTTACTAGTTAAATCTATTTTGTAGAGATGAGTTATAAAAGGTAAAAGTCGATATCTGTTACTACTGTTCTTGTTATGTAAAAATAACAGTTCCAAATATCTGTTATTAAATAACAGCCTGTTATTCCTTATTTTGATACTTCCTGTAGCCGCTGTCGCTCTCGCAATCAGGTTTTAAATGTTTATTAATCTACTCATGTATCCGATTTAGTGTTTTTTATGTCAAAGTGTATTATTTTAATTTACATTTACACTAGTATCATTGATGTAAGAAATTGATTTGATAAAGAATGTTTTGGCACCTAAATCTTTTACAAGATTTAGGTGCCTAAACATTTTGTGTTTTTATTTTGTGAATGTATCCGAACATTCCGTCAAAATATCAATCAAACACAAGACCAAATGTAGGAGACTGTTTCTGATACCTAAAACTGAGTAATCTAGTAACCACTTCATTTTTTCATGTAATAAATACTAGGAGCTTCTCTTTCCAACACGATCGAAAAAAAGAGATAGAGCTATAAACTGCTCATAATTGCCTGTGATATTTGCGAATGTAAGGTTGATTTAAATTTGTTGTTTAGTCAATACTAGGTGCCTCTCTTTTGTGTATAAGCGAAATGAATGAGAGGGGATGATACAATAACAGTTATCGCACAAATAACAGCAACAGCCAAGCAATATTTTATGCATCTGTTCTTCTACTGTTCTTACGGCAACTGTTAAGATTTAGCTGTTATTTCCTATAACAGATATTTATCTTAGGAAGAACAGTTGTTATAATCGGTATTTAAATATCTGTTAAATTTATCTGTTGCGATAAGTACGCCTCACCGCTAACTATTTTGTTGAAGTTACACGAGCTATGAGGTAATTGTTGTAAAACCAAAATCACGTCACTAAATAAGTAATGTAAAGACACATGTCTGCTTATGTCCTGTCAGTTAACTTATAAATGTAACTCTGTCTTTCTGTTTGTGTACCTGTCAGTCTGTCTATCTGTGTGTCTGTTATTCACGCTTTCACGCCTAATTTACAGAACTGATTTTAATGAAATTTGGTATACAGATACTCGTAGATCAGTAGACCTTGAGGAACACCGCTATTTCGCATCCCTCTGCTGGGCACTGGTTTCCGTCCACGTGATATATCGAGTAGTTCATGCGCGCAGACCCACGGGCGAAAAGCTTGGTATCAAAAAATAATCATTATTAGGTCATTAAAGAATTACATGCTAGTTTTAGCCGTTAATTGTTGTATCAAAGTAATTAAAATGAATTTATAATCAATATGTGCTTACATTTAAAAATAAACATTCCTTTGTTTGTCCTGTATCTAAGTAGGTACTTATTTTTAGATGAGTAGCTAAGTAACAAGTTAACTTCGATGACTTGTTCCCAATTTTATTCTTGGCTGTCTGTAAATCTGTCCCAAACACCAATCGCTTATAACAAACTTTAATACTTTACTGTTAAAAAAATATCTTGCAAAAAAAGGTCATATTATATTACAACTAGCTGACCCGGCAAACGTTGTTTTGCCATAAAAATGATTAAATTACTAAAATGGCTAACAAAAAATAGGGGTTATAATATTTATAAAATTTTAATATTTTACTACCTTACCCCTACCCTACCCCACCCTACCCCCACCCTACCCCTACCCTACCCCTACCCTACCCCTACCCTACCCCTACCCTACCCCTACCCTACCCCTACCCTACCCCTACCCTACCCCTACCCTACCCCTACCCTACCCCTACCCTACCCCCACCCCTACCCTAAACCCTTCCCTACCCCTACCCTACCCTCACAAAAAAGACGATAATTGATCAGTTATCGAGCGGGATGAAAAATGATTAAATTACTAAAATGGCTATTAAAAAATAGGGGTTGGTGATAAAAGGGTAAAAATTTATGATTGTATGTATTTTTGTATGTTGTATCATAAAAAAATAGAAATTAAAAATTTTGTCTAAAAAATAAAAATAAAAAATTAGGGTTGGACTACTCCTAACATTTAGGGGGATGAAAAATAGATGTTGGCCGATTCTCATAGATACCGGATAAGCACAAAAAATTTCATCAAAATCGGTCAAGCCGTTTCGGAGGAGTATGGCAACGAAAACTGTGACACGAGAATTTTATATAATATAAGATAATTTCAAGCACCATTAAACCCGGACGCTGTTGACCACCGATATAAAAACTTAATAACAGTTAAACAGACTAACAGACAGATGTGTCAGTGGCATTTGGCATTTGGTTATTTGTGACACCTATTAATCCAGCCCGCAATGAGATATCGACTGTCCAAGTAACAAGCTTCAACGATTTGCAATTAATAAAGTAACGACCTCTTATTTTTAAAGTTTTGTTTTAAGAAAAAATATAAAGTAATGTGTAAATTTCTAAAAGGATAATGTTTAAAATAAAGTAACAGCCTATAATCACCCCACTGCAGGGAAAAGGTCTCCATCATTGAATTCAAGTTACCACAGCAATGATGGGTGTACTGGCATAATCAGCACGCTTACCGAATGCGGGTTGGTGATCACAAATCCGAGCAACGTTCGAAAATTCGACTTTTTTTTGTTGCCTGATCCGGGTTTCGAAACTGGGACCCGAGATCTTGGCCTGGTATTTAAACCACTAGACCAACGGGGCGTTAAAAGGACAATGTTTAGTTTGGAATAATATTTAATTTTTTGAATCACCACTGCTGCATCCCGCTGCAGGGTAAAGGCCTTCATCATTGAATTCGAATTACCGTAGCAATGATGAGTACAGACATAATCACCAAGCTTGCCAAATGCAGATAGGTGATTTTCAAACGGAGCAAAGTTCGATAAATTGGTACCGAGTATAAATTGTAAATACAATTCCTTGTATATTTTTTTTTTTATCATGTTAGTAATTAAAAAAAAACAAAGTTCCTTTGCCTTGGACCAACCTTTTGAAAAGGACACAGCAACTAACAAATTATAGTATTTTTTTGCTTTATACAAAGTGGTACGCGTTCAAATCGAGGTCAACCGCAAGTTTTTGTACTTATACCATTGGAACTTGACGTGTTGAAATTAATTCAACATCTACAAAAACAGACCTTTACATTCGATCTAGTACTAGTAATTTGCAACTGTATATACATTTAGTATTACTTTGTAACGACAGCACTAGTCTAAATTGCGAAAAAAAAAAATCTTACTAGGGTTGTGTCTCGTCAGTTTCAAAAGGTTATTTAACCCTTCTAGGGTTTGTTATTCCGGACACAATTAAAATCATTTGTTATCGTGCGCGTCGCGCGGGGTTCGAAACGTTATAGCCAATTAAAAGTATTAAAACTATAAAAATACGATTGATAAAGATAATACGTTGTTAAAAGTAACAGCTCTGTCATTCATGTGACAAATCTTGCAATGTGCAAAGTCAGCAAAGGTATACGTTACTTGTTTTGGACGGATAATATAATTCGACCATTAATTTGACAGTAACATACTGGAACGATTTCAACAGTGTTTTCACAATACTAACCAATATTTTTTTGTAAGCTATCAGTTCTTTTATGCCATTGCTAAAGAAGTTTCTTTATAAATATTCCTACCAACCTATCAGATAAAAAACCATAAAACTTTTGTGGTTTAGCTGCCTTTGTTACATTCTTTTTTCAAAATATTATTTTTATTTTTCAGTGAAAAAGAAGCACTGGCGCACTGTCAAAACTCACCAGTATTAGGTGGGCCGCCGCCATCGCCGGAGCACTCTTTGCTGTTGTGCTGCTTCAGGGACATGTGCAACCATGAGGACAGCCCGCTTTCAAACGCGAGGTTCAACATTACAGCTGATGCTGGTAAGATACATTTCTTTTTGAGAATATAGAATGACTAAGTGATAAAACTTAGATCAGATTCCTAACAAGCTCAATGTGTTTGAGGCAGTCACAAGTTTATTTGACATAACCTAAAAATAATGCTGCAAAAGTATTCTACATTTATGAACAAAAACACATTTTGTAGTGTGACAAGAACGTGCGTATTTATCATATTTTTAGGTAGCATAATTTGAATTACACTTCGAAAATTTCATAATTTTGCTCACAAATCGTCGAAAACGATCGAAATCAGATACTCTTTATTTTTTACTAGATGAACACAATGACGCACATTTGTAGGTTTTTTACGAATAACATACCAACATTAAAATATACACATAAAATACTTTCTACTAAGTGTAAGAACAAAAATATGTTTTACTAGCTGTTGCCCGCGACTTCGAACGCGTCAATTTCTGTTTTTGTGATCGCGATTATTTTTGCAAAATTTTTCACTGATGCTTCGCTCCTATTGGTCGCAGCGTGATGTTATATAGCCTAAAGCCTTCCTCGATACATGGACTATCCAACACAAAATGAATTTTTCAATTCGAACCAGTACTTCCTGAGATTAGCGCGTTCAAACAAACAAACAAACTCTTTAGCTTTATAATATTAGTATAGATCTATAGTTTGGAGTCTTTGGACATCAAACCTTGTGACCAATTGTTAGTGACAACCCTAAACTCTTACTTATCATTAGGCTAGATCATTACATGTCCATTAATGCTCTAAGTGTCCAATGCACTCGTTAAATTGATCGTAACCTAATTGAATGTTTGTAAGATAATCACTTAAATAAAATACGTCCATAATTTACACATAAACACTAATCAAAATTGATGTCAACCTTATTATCAAAATCATAAGGCATACATTGTGTAGTCTACAATTAGGTATGTTACAATGCAGCAATGTGGCTTGTTTAAAACTAAAGTACCGACTGGATAATGTAACAGCAAAGTTAGCTACCTACATAATTAGGGTACATTATGCATGTCATATTACCTGTTCAACAATGCATGGAGTTAATGCTTTGTGGTTTTTCATATGATTGAATAAAACTGAGGCACCAGATAGGGTCCCTAGTAATTTGTCAAAACAGTGGGTTTAACTGCAGAATTTAATTGTGTAACAGTTTAACGTAATTTTAATTTTGCTGGTTTGTAATTAAGCCACAATGTAACCCGTGAATGTAACATAAAGACCAATAGAGCGATGACTTTTTATCTTAAAAGTTTAGTAACCCGGCAAAAACACAAAGTAATTAAATCTGCTGATCTTATTTATTGCATGAAATCAAGAGTCGTATTCTCAAGACTCAAAAGAAAAACACCTTTAGACTTATGTCAGTAATATAGTAAAGGAGACAAAGACATTTATAAAAGAAACAGTTCTCTTCATTGAACTGGCCATGTCACTGGATCTGGACCACAAACAATTTATGTAAAAATAATAAAGATATTGCTGAATGTCCATAGGGAGACAGATTGCATTATATAATAATTTAAAAAAAAATTGCTATTAATTGCGCCCATAATTTTCTAAAGGAGTTTTGTACTGAGGAGAGAAATCTTTGTTATTACGAGTATACTCCTAAATCGTATTTACAGTACTACTACTACAGTTAGGTACTAGTTGACAAATCTAATACCAATCAAACGTAAAATGTCTTTGTGAAAACGTTTCCTATGTTTTCAGTATGTTTGATATATTTATATACTACCTACCTGTTGCCCGCGACTTCGTACGCCTATGTTTCAGTCCTGGCCCCTAATTCGCGTAACCAAATCGTATCACAATCGTAATTGTATAGCAGGTTTTTGACAGTTCTAGTATGGGCTAAATGTCAAAATCGTTCAATTTAATCACGATCGAACTGCGATTGAAATAGCTGAATAAGGCCTTTTTTCAATCTACTTAAAAAAATCATCTAGATCCGTTAAGGTGTTCTAGCGTGATTGAGTAACATACTTACATACATAGTTTCACAGTTATAATGTTAGTAAGGAATTAAAAATAGATTTCAAAATTGTCTCATATTAAACAAGTAAGTGATTCATCTGTCAAGTGAGACATCATACCTCATTTTGGTATATTCAATCGCGTTCACATAAAAAACGCAAAATACTTGGATCATGGGAGTTAGAAGAAATATTCCGCGCCGTAGACTATGCCGTCTGAATATAACATTATGTGGATTCCTCCAAGACTACACACAAGCTTCAGAATCCAGATTACCTCATCAAAATGTATGAATAACAATTTCCACGATTACCTCACTTCATACAGGGTGACACATAGAGAAAGTGCGTTGAGAATTTTACCTCGACTGAAATATAAAGCTATGAATAAAATTAAATGTTTGATATTTCGGTAACTGTATAGTGTCGATCAGGACAAATGCCAGATTCATACTTGACTTACATAGGATTTTATATAACTTGAAAAATGATGCCTTAGGCGGGACACGAACCCGCAGCTCCATGCATACCGGGCGCGTTTTTACTGCGTTCATAGTCTTGACGCTTGTATGCGCTATAAAAACTAAATACATAAAAAGTGCATTCAAATTTATCGTATTGTAGTTTAAGTGTGGTTCGTGTGTGTAGTTGAGTGTTGTAGGTGTACCTACATATTTATACTACAAACTAAGAACGGCAATCATAAATATAATGAACTAGATGTTGCCCGCGACTTCGTCCACGTCAATTTCTGTTTATATGATCGGGATTAATATCAATATTTTTTTCCGTTTTTGCAACATTTTTCACTGATGCTTCGCTCCTATACAGGGTGAAATTTTAACCACCTTCCAAATTTTAATATATCAATCTACGAGACAAAAAACAAATGACGCATTTTTTCTTTTCGTATAGCCCAGTACAAAAATGTCAAGATAAAACACTTAGAAAATGTCCGCCAAAAATCAAAAATTGTTGATACGGCCTCCTAGCAACAGTTTTTTTACGCATTGCGCATCTCATTCATTGATTACGATACTATTCATATGTTTTTCATTGTCCCTTTATACCTTAACAGGTCTAAAACCGTAAAAATTGAAAACTATATCGCAAAAAATATTTTTGGGTGACAACTTGATTTACATTTTTTACTTCATAAATAGGCTCTAAATACGATACTGAACGCCTATAAAAATTTTGGAAAATGGTTAAAATTTCATCCTGTATAGCCTAAAGCCTTCCTCGATTAATGGACTATCCAACACAAAATTATTTTTTCAATTCGAACCAGTACTCCCGTAGATTAGCGCGTTCAAACAAACAAACAAACTCTTCAGCTTTATAATTATAGATTATGATAGCAGATTACTACAGTACCTTTCTTATCGATGAAAACTTTAGGCTTACTGTTTTTAATTATGTCCTTGCGACCTATGGTTCTTGTACAGACAACAGCACGTCAACATACCACAAAACGTCAAATTTTCTCGATTGATATTGATCTCTACTCGTTGGACTTAAAATAAAGTAACGAATTTATTAAAACAGCATCATTTTTTTAGTTACCGGTTCATCAGACAGTATAAAACGATAAAAGCCCTTCAGAGTGGAACTCGCAGTTTCTGAAGACACCCTGTATGTAAGTCATATACAACTCCTATCGCTGTTGAACTGTTATTGATGGAATCCAATAAAGCGTGCGCTCGCAGTTTCCACGAACAAAGATGTTT
Source organism: Anania crocealis (assembly GCA_949315895.1). NCBI lineage: Eukaryota > Metazoa > Arthropoda > Insecta > Lepidoptera > Crambidae > Anania > Anania crocealis. The sequence goes on along the minus strand of OX438859.1, from coordinate 5,662,748 downwards.
TATCACATTCCGTATCTAATGTAAACATACTGAATCACTTGCACGCTGCGTTTGCGCGTAGAAACTGTCAGCGTTAGAATATTTGAATGGTTAATTATTCAGCTATTAAATTGATAGACGATAGTGATTATTTTGAGTGCAAACAAGGGAGTGCTCTAAGGGAATAGTCGTCATCAGCCCACTGCCAGACAGAGACCACTCCAAAAAAAATTCGGCATCTTAGTAGAGACTTAGGCCGGTATTCTAAAACATCGCTCAAGCATAAATCATGACTTAAAACTAGATTTAAGACGAGAATTTATTCTAAAATTGAGCATAGATTCGCTGATCACAGATTATGCTTATTCTAAAACGTCACTCAAGCGCCAATCGGTCGCTGAGTTGAGATTTGACTTAAATTTGACTGTTTTTGCAATGGATCCATTAAATATATTCAAGGATATATTAGGGGTTAAAGTATGAAATTCTCGTTTTGTATGGACGAAATCGAGAAAAGTCATTTTTCCATACTAACAATTTATTAGTTTTTTTAAAAACGCCTGAACCATTTTCGATGCAATTAAAGGTGAAAGTTAGATGGTTATAAAGCTACGCATTATAGTATTTAAATTTCTGAAAATCAAAGTATATAATACAAATATACTTAATTGAAGCAAGAAGGTCAGATGACACATTGTAAGGGGTCCTTTCAACGACTTCCTTTGAAGTAATAGGCACTAGTATTGCATTTTTTTTTAGTCAAAAGTTACTTTATTTAGTTTTTGATACAACACAAAAAGAATTACGCAATAATACGACTATACTTAAGAGCTATAATAAAAATAAAAAGTGGGAAAATAATCGGCAATTTCATACTTTAACCCCTATTATTATTGATCATTACGATCGTATTTTCGGAAAAAATAAATCGTACACGAAAACAGACTTGTATCATAGACAAATCGGAATTTCTCCCTTAATCTAGTTTGAAACTCGATTCAACTGATACTAGTTTGAAATGCGTTCTAAAATAAGTAACGTACTCGAGTGTTGATTCTTCACTCAAGCAATGATTGGATGATTTAAGTTCAAACTGCGCTTGAGCGACGTTCTAGAATACGGGCCTTAGTGACGCGATTTTAGCATAATCCTAGCCGAAACTTTCAGTAAGCGCTCATGGTGAGGAAAATCAGTTTTATTTCTGCAAATAGGCCCCAGGAAGCGCTTTTACACGTCCCAATATTTAAACCTACCACTGCTTCGGGACAAGTCTGGGCAAGACGTTTATCAACTTACTGATTTTGTATCAATTTTTTTTATCTATATATATAAAAATGTTATGTTGGTTTGTGTACGCTTCAAAAACTCAATAAGTTCTGCACCGATCGAGCTGAAATTTTAGCATGATATACACCGTGAAATTTTAGTGGTTGTTTTCCCGCAACAGAACGATTTACCTTTAGTAGAACCATCGAATCGTGCGAGTTATTTTTTGAAAATAAAGATATTTTTGTCCTCAACTAATCAAAAAAATAATCATCAACTCAAAAGCGTGAGATGCGATAGTATCTTTACAAAATGTGACATGTTTGGGTACTGCTTGCCGCACGAAATCAATGTTCAAAGCAAAAGAAGCTCTACGCACTAAGTAATATAGCATAAACTGCACCGCGCGAGGGGCAATGACCCCGGCCGGTGACCGGCTGCAGCGCGGCTGGTACCATTGGTTCGAGGTTGCTTTCGAGTTTCGTTTATCACAATCGTGAAACTGCTATTTTTTTATTTGAATAAAAAAAAACTGCACCAATCTATTGTACTACTAAGATAGAATCATTTTACTGCGGGAAAACAACCACTAAAATGTCACGGTGTATAACATAATCCGCATCAAGGATTGTTTTTATCTATTTATCCGCGACCGCGAAAAAAAAATACCACAGCGAAGCGTGGCAGGGAACAGCTAGTTTTACATAAATTTCTTTGAAGATAATTCATATATGAAATACTATTATTTCAGAGATAATTGTCCTGTAATTAACATTTATTAGTAAGAGGCATGTTACCCAATTCTTATTCTTTCTTGATCAAAAATACTATTATGCATACCCAGGGTATATTGCATTTTATTTTTTTGTTGCAAACTCACACCTATTTCAAATGTGTAAGGTATAGCCAGATGTGCTGTCGTCTGTACTCAAAGGTTTAAATAGTGGATTACACTAAATTGAATTGGCGACAAAATCTCCGTTCAGTTAAACCCTTAGTGTACCATTAATGAGCCGAGTTTAAGATCTCTTTACTAAAAACACTCGCCTCAATCGAGTTGGGACGTTTTATTCGAAGCAAAAAGTAATTGAAAGTTTCAATTGCGAAGGCTTTTAACGATTTGCGATTAAGGATTTTTTATTTTATTTTAATGAGTGTCTCATGAGTTCTCTATATAGTTCTCATAATAAGACTTTTGAATGTATGGAGAACGGCTAACTAACTACCTGATGGAAACAATACGTAGGTAGAAACTTACGTTTTAGAATTAAGTTTAATTTATTAAAAAAGAGAAAACTTACTAGTTAATCAAAATTCCTAAATTTTATATTTAACTAGCTTGACGTGTATTGGCGTGACAGACAGACAGCCAGACAGATAGCCAGATAAGTAATCGTAGCACCAATTATACATACTTTTTTTGCTGACTGCACTTGACGTTACTTACTCAAGTGAAAAGCAGCAAGGTATACTAATAATAATGTCTCATATTATAGGAATTCCCTATAAATCTTAGTTGTAATACTATTTGACGCAATCACACGATGTTTAATTTGATGACAATAAATTACAGTGAATCCTGATAGTATTATCTCGTTTTCTATGAAACAATAACTGACACTTTGCTTGGGATAAAAATATATATATGGCGGAGGATATTCAAATTTATATGTATGTTTACTGCTTTCTACATACCGTGTGTTGCCGGAGACTTCGTATGCATAGAATTTTAAATTTTAACACTATATCACGGGAATCGTATTTATACCGAAAGAAACGTGTATACCTATATAGCCTATATGTGCTATTCCAGATGTCTACGTGCCATATTTCATCCAGACCTGTCGAGCCATTCTGGCGTGCTTAAGAAAAACAAACTTTCACATTTATAATCTTAATAAGATAAGATAATATTTGTAGCTATAACTTCATTCTAATATGAGGTTCGTTTTGTAGACTTATTTATAATTTCAGAATCAAACATTTAGGAATTACTTCAATTTTTAGTTTGGTTAATGTGCCTATCGGAAATAATAATTATCGGAATATTTTTAAATGATATTTCCATACGTAATATGTTTGCATCGTATCCGCCGGCGCTGCACTCGAGATGTGCAATTGTTTTAAAGTTATTTCATCTTATCCTTTGTTGAAATTGACTAAACCTATCAAATAAATTTCAACCTTACTATCAAAAGTTTTGAGTCGCATTTAAGCAAGCCCTGAAGAGTCCCTCTTAATCAACCAGTATAAATAGCGGGGAACCTGTTCATAGCCGTTCGTCTTGAGCGAAGTAGTGATGTGGAATTGTTTGCGATCCAAGTTGTGAATCATTTCGAATATCGACAAGACATTTGATAATTGGCCAATTCCATGTTTTTAATTTTAAGTAGTGTATGGTTTATTCGAAGCGGTACCTCGTATTTGTAAAGCTTCTGATAACAATGCGGAATAAAATCTAATGTAAACCTATTAAGTTAGATTTCTGGAATCTCTGTATTTGATTTTCCTCTAATACACAGATACATTAATCATAGATCCAGATAAATGCCTAATTGTGTATTCTGTACACTAAACAGCCTTGAATATTAACATGCAATCTTATCTTTGTTTATACTCGTAAAACAATAACAATAAATAAACAAACTCAGTATAAAGTAGTTAATTAGAATGTACATTTCATACACAAACAAATGTGACGAAAGCTATGCAAATTTTGAGTTTAAAGCATTATTTAGTTACTAATTTTAATGACAAAGGACATTCATAATTAACACTTCATATGCACACATGCTTAGGCACACGCAAACATTTAAATCAATATACGTGGTTTAAGTAATTATTGATTTAATAGTTCATCATTAATGATTTGTTGATCTGATCTAAAACAGAGAGTTTCTTGATAAAAATACATATCATATAGTCATTTTACTTTTAGAAAACATGTTATGTTAGTCGTTGATTATGTTAATAAATTAAATGCAAATAACTGAACTCTAAACATTTTTGCTTTATCGATACATTAGGATGTCGATAATATCGAACTTACAGCATCACTAACGCAAAGTATTTATGTATTTGTTTAAACGGGGCCTTATTATGAGAGGCTTAAAGATTAAATGAAAACGCCTCGAGTATTTTCTTGCAACAAATGAGTACTTGTGTGAGAATTCACCACGTGCTGTATGTTTAGTTATGTTTATAGTAACCGTCAGTAATTAAGTAATTATTAGCAATCACAACTGTAGAGGAATGCAGGAACCTGGAAAAACTGCAAAAAAACATGACTTATTTTGGAACAATAAAACTTTTTACTTTACACATACATTGGGTCCAGTGAATTAATAAAATGTACCGACTTATTAAGTAGTCACAGCTTTTTTTCTCTTTATTATGTCAAATCGAAAATAAGCGAATGGGATATAAGAACAATGGTAGAATTGAGTGCCATGTCATAGCCAGTCTTTTTAGTATCGAAGCAGTGGTAGGATAGGCCATCGTATGATAGACGAATAGTCCCTAGGAGGTGCCTTTTCAATAGGGAGGTCAAAAATAGGCCATCGTATGATAGACGAATAGTCCCTAAGAGGTGCCTTTTCAATAGGGAGTCCTTTAAGCCTCTAATAGGGAGGTATTTTCTAATGTTCTATATTTTATATTGGAAAATACATCCCTAGGGCAAATTTGTAGTTAAATATACAGCGTTTTTTTTCCAAGCCAGTTTTTTCTTTTATCGTCACACACAACTAAAGTAATTTAATAGCAAAGGGTTTTCGGAATTCACGAGTCTCATACTCAGGCGATGACAATTTTAGGGATGTTTATTGACAGCACATACATTCCAATTCTTTGAATTAAGAAAATTTTGCCTCTAAAAGAGCTTTTCAGTACACACACCCGGACCCTAAATCTGGCTGGTGCCTATCACAAGGATGTTGTAAAAATTCAAACTTCAGAAATTGATGTGCCATCTAAAAAAACATACACATCAACTTATGCAAATATATACAGCTTTTTATGTACAAGTAATTTAATCGATCAATCTGTCTAGTGGAATGCAATTGTTGCATACTGTTATAAGGGGGACTACATACGGTTGGAAATATTTAATTTTGTATTGTCATTGGATTGCTGTGTGTGTTTCTTGATATGTAATATTTCGGTATAGTTATTTGGCATACACAGACAGTAGGTACCGCGAAATCTATTTTAAATTGTTTCAAATGAGATAGGATTGCAATAAAAGGTTACTTTCATATGTTTATAACAAGTATGTTGCCAATAAATATTTGTGAAGATCTGTTTGCATTTTTACCTATTACAAAGTGTAAAGACGACATGGCATTAAACTAAAAACTGCGGCATCTTTTACAGATGCACTACTATGTACTCCAGCGAAACCTGCTAATTTTGTACCTGGACAATGTATAAGCGCCCTTATATCAAGAAACGCAATCGCTCCATTGCCATTATTAATTATGACATGCATTATACTGCTACTGTTTAATGCGTTCCTGGTACCCTGCGCAGACGCAGTCCCTGCTTTCTGCGAACCCAATCAGCTGATAGCAATTCGCGTAATGCCGTCACGCTATACCGAACAGAGTGGGAGGTTCTGTGTCTGGAATTCCTTGATTATATGTTTCATAATTGTGTTATAGGTCAGGGCAGGGTATAGACGAACAACTATTGACATGGCAGCATGTAAAGCTTATGGATAGAGAAGACTGGAGAGTAACCTAATAGTCGAGCCTTTTGTTTGTATCATGGTATCTTTGAAATTAATTTTTTTACTCTTGAAACAATGTTACTATGTAGCGTATAAAAACTTTAACTACGTATTTCAAGTACCTGAAAACCTATTAATTGAACTAATTCTCAATTACTTACTAATAAAAATTTAGCCCTCATCATCAATTATCTTTAGAAGAAGCGAATAATGTAGAAGTTTATTACTTTTATAACACGCGCTTTTATTCCGCGTTTAGTTTTAAGAAACAAAATTTTTAAAATGGATTTTCAAAACTGTTGAATTTCTTCCGCCGGAGCCTTATCCTTCCAAAAGATATAGCACCTGTTTTCAAAACAAACTTATGAAAGGTTTTCTCCCTTTCCAGATGGTAACGCGGTGGCAAGCGAACGGGGCGCGAGCTACAACGGCGAAGTGTGGTTCAAGGCAGCCACGATAGCTGTTCCAGTGTGTGGCGCCCTTATCCTGTTCTTGCTGGTAGCAGTAGCAGTGCGGTTGCTGAAGGCAGATGCTCTCTTACATGCTGATAGAAAACTTAGGTATGACTTGTTTCTAGTTTTTATTAAGGTCGCTAAGGACAAAGGAGTGAGCAAAACTTGGTATTTCAATACGCGGTAGAAGAAGAATTGATGAAATCCTTAGGAATACTAAGATAACCAAAATCGCTGATACTCATAGATTGTATATACTGCTGTTAAATCTATGTTGATACTGTAGGCCCAGGTGGACTGTCAATCTGGTAAAGGTCAATTAGAGCCGATTAATGCGAGTAATGCAGAAAAGATTGTCGTCGAGATCTTAGGGGGAGACCTATGCCCAATAGTAAGCTTTTGGCTAAAATGATGATGACAAAACCTGTATTAAGATACCAAGTATTTATACATAATAAAAACTCTTTAGTAACTTTTACTTATAAGTATTCTCTCCTTTTTCAGAGGAGGCTATATGTCGCCCCTAGCGCAGCACACCTCCGAAGATGTAAAGAAGATCTGGGTGGGGGCACCGTCTGCCCCACTCCTAGTGGCCCCAGGGGGGTGCTTGGTGGCGGTGGAGCGCGCGCAGCTGGTCGATCCGAAGTGCCAGCAGTTCTGTGATATCCAGCGGTAGACGGCCCATGGTCTGTGCCAGAATTCGGCGGTTGTACCCTAAGATTAGGTTGAGACGCCACGAGAACCAGAGTTGTGTAGATATGGGTCTAAAGATGAACCATGCGTCCAAGGTTTGGTGAATCGTTTGGAACTTGTCACTAAGGTGGTGAGTCTCTCTCCGTAGAGGTGATTCTCAGGTACTTGTTTGCATGGAGTGGTCTGACTTTTGAATGCATCTTTTCGTATTAGACCTAATAGACCCCATACTGCTAGTCTGATTGTAGATTTAAATATCTATTTGTAATTTAACTTTTGAAACCTGTTGTTTGAAATTTATATAAATTTGGTGATGTTTCAAATATCTAAGCATCGTAAAGATAAATATTAAATGTGTTATGGAAATATAGTACATATCAGAAAAGTCCATTTACAGGTTTATTATAGTAGGTTAACTCCTAACACATTTTGTATGACAACACAACTATATTATGTTGTCAAATGAATAAACTATAAATAAACATTGAAGTTACTCAAATACTGTACAAATAAGGTTATATCCTATAATGGTTGCTTATTATGTTATTAGAAATAAACCACTGTGGTGTACCACAAGGAGATATATTAGGACCTCAATTGTATAGAGCTTAAAAATGAGTCTGAATGTAGTGGTCCTTAACAAAAAGTGGTTGTCTTGATAGTATGGTACACTGTCCTTTACTTTTGGAACAGGGCATCAGGGCTTATGAATTTCTTGGCGGGCTGCGGCGTGGAGTGTTGGATCTAAGCATTTCACGAAAGAGTTCAGATTTTGTTGATACAGTGCGATGGGACTGAGAGACTAGATGAATTTGGATTGTGCATTAATGTAAAACAGCACATTTTCTAATGATCAGAATTTTGTTTCAAGGATGAACACGATCACTATGATGCTGTAACCATTCAGATATCTTCTTTTTACTAGATGTTTTCTACCTGAAAACTTTATTCGCCATTGCAGTAACTAAAATTGATAAAAAGTAAGTCAATTTGAATTGGTGTCAAAAACATTATAGCTGGCCCATAATAGTAATGTCAATTAAATAACTATGGTGTTTACTGCCTTTTTGTAAATCGATATGATCTTTTGATTTGTCAAAAGATTGTCGTCATACAAGACTATTTCGTGAAATACTCTAATAAAGTGATCTGGAGCAGAGTGACTGATTAGGTTGATATTATAACTATTGTCTCACTGACATGTATTGTTTTCGAAAAAGTAATGTCTTAATAGGATATGTGTTGTGTGCTTAAACAAATTTAACAAAGTAAAATAAATAAAATTGGAAAGCAAGGTCGGGCGCAACTTAACTCAATTCAAAACTTATCAAAATCATGGTACTCGTAACATCAATCGTATTAGTTTAAAACATAGCCCAGTGATCCAAATATAAGTATTACTATCTTAATGCTTTGATCAGCGATTTGTTTATAAAATATTTTAAGAAACGTAGTATTAGGTAGTTAAAAAATTGAAACACGCAGGCACACAAATGCTAGGGTAAAAAAAAATAAAGCATTTTTACAACACCATCACACTTATAGGCGTAGCTTCGCGTATTTGTTTCAGCTTGCAATACCTAACTCTTTGTCTAACAAACTAATACTAGACGAAACATTTAATAAAAACAATAATAACTAACCGTGTTTGTTGCCAGTGACACTGAATAATTAATTGTGTTTTAAATTAAATTATAAAAAACGGAAATGCTAGAACTTTAACATAACGACTGAGGATCACTCACCGATCTCAATAACTATAGTAAACGTTTAATAATCAGGTAAATCAAGTGAGCGGTGACAAGGGTCCATAAATGAATCTTGTATTGATCTCAAATTTTATACATTTTAACGTATCATTTCACAAAGCAGCCCGCGGTATACCAAATTACCACAATGTATATTTAATTATTATTATATTTATAAGCGCTTTGTGTTCCTCTATTATAATCTATGTAAATGTATCCCCAATTTCGTTATATTTTTATATAATTGTATTATTTATAAGTTTATATTTAATGTATAGTGTAACGCATTAGTTACCAACGAAAAAAGCCAATAATCACAATCTTGTACTTCGAAAAGCATAATAATAAATGTCCATTACTGAGATGGTATAACTTTTTCGTTCAAATATTGAATAAGTCACATTTTCATAAGACACTTAATGTAAAGTTTTCTTTGTTTTTCATAATTTCGTTTAATTCACATTTACTAATTATACGAACTTATATAAGTGAAGTTTGACTATTATATGAAGTGCTATGTGTAAGATATTAGTATGCATGTTTGGTGGTAGAGTTGAATACTTTCAAGAAAATGTATACCACACTCTAATGCTTAGCACAAGTATAATTTATACTTATATACCAGTCTTGGCCATGTATCCTTTACTATTTATGCTGTATATCCTTAGTTTAATGAAACCTATATCATTGTCTTATTTTGTTCATATAGCAGTAGGAAATAGTTATACCAAATTAAATTTAATTATCTTAATTATTTCTGTATACTGCACCGTCGTTACTTGTGCATGCATTTCCTATAACCTTATGCCTTGTGTAAATTACTATTGTATGTCATTTGTAAATATAGTGTATGTTAAGTTGTTATCTGTTTATAATTGTACTGAAGGGAGAATGAAGACGATTTCTGAAAGTCAGATCCATTGAGAGCATAACCTAGTCCTTTTTATCTGATTTTTAAGCATACTGTGTAAATGAAACTTTATGAAATGAACTCTTAAATGGATTTTACTTGTGGTCGAATAGCATGTAATATGAAAAAATATGTAATTTAAATTATTACTTAGTGTTTTCAATTGAATTGTTATCTATAGTTTTGCATTCTGAGGGTTTAGCCTTAAATTATTACAAAGTCAGCAGCAAAAGTAGCTTGACATATTAATACCATATCTAAGTACCTAACTCATTTGATTTTTATACTTGGCTAAAAAAACATCATTTACTTTGACAAGGTACTAAAGTGTCAAGCTCATATAACTGTTAACTGTGTTGTTCCGATATATTAATAAATAAGATGGGGTTCATACCCAACTGGGATAAAACTGTGCATATCAAAAAGATTCCTAGTTTTCGCCTACTACAGCGGCCTTAGTCAAGTGGCTTTCAAATATCGTTTACGCCAGACGAATGGATAACAAATGTATGAAAATGACATTATCAAATGATCGAACAATCGTAAGCTTATGTCATTTTCATACATTTGACATTCTATTCGTCTAGCGTAAAAGATCTTAGAAAGCCTCTTGTCTAAGGCCACAGAACCGATATTTTGGACATATTAAATTCGCTCTGCTTTTTGCTTATGTACCGCACCCACTTTTCCCATAGTGATGATAATATCATCATAAAACAAGCATTAATTCTACTAAAGTGAAGGCTATTAAGCCATGTCCCAATTCGGCACAACTATGCAATTTTGTGGAATATAAAAACATTTTCTGTAAAATGTGTGTGACAGAGTTAGTCAGATACATTGATGTTTTTATTCGCTTCTGTCATATTCAACAACACCAAAATGTATGCCATTGTATTCTAATACCAGTGCATTGTTAAACCACCAACTAATAACATTCGTGGTTCGTTGGCGGTACACGGCTATATCCGTAATAATAATAAAAACTGCATTGCTTCTCTTTAACAAATTCGACCATTCAACAGATATTGTCTCAAATGAAAGCTTCCATCAAGGTGCCTTTGACAAATAGAATTTATAAACGTAGGTGCAAATGAATGAAATACTCCATATTGTAATGATATACCTGCGATCTTATGTACATATAATGTGAATAAAAGTAATGAATAAAAGAAAATATTTTATTAATGGAATTCGTTGTTTTCTTCACTAATCCTTTGCCGTTACAATTACTTTAAATTCAATCTAAGTAGGTACATATAACTTAGACTAGCTTAACAGATAAATTTTATTATAATACTAAGGTAAGGTTTGTTTAATGAAATGTTGGCGTCATAGGAAATAGAAGTGGACTAACAGCATGATTATGCATACTATGTACTAAATATTAAACGAACGCACGAAATATTTTTAAGATATACCTTTTTCCAAGTGTACGCAACTTCAATATTAATAGACTTACAATTAAAACAATATACAGGTTTTAGTTTTCGACTTTGCTTTCAGTTTTCTCATTCTTCTCATCTTTCTTGCTGTTAGCATCCAAAAGCTCGATGGCTTCAAACACCCATTTGTAGTTCATAGCACCAAAACCCTGAAACGGAATCAAGAAACTTGGTACTACAAAAAAAATATCTTAGTGACATTGATTCAAATTCCGCAGAAATCTATTATATTTTAATTGGTTTTTGACCGTAACTTCTTTTGTGTTTATTTTAAAATGATACCCATATAGGTTTCTAACATTGGTATGCGTTTAATTATATAGGTAAACTTTCTTTTTTTGTATATAAAAATAGTAACCTTAAATATTTCGTCGACACACTAAATGTCTGGGTACCTCATTGGTCTCTAACCAATGAGCAGTCGACCGGTAAGAGGTGGGTTGTGGAATCAATCTGCTTAAAGCAGTCAAAAAAAAATATTTATATAATGATTTTATAATTCAATGGAGTAGTTTTGGCGCGACCAGCTTCAAAACATACAGGCAGACAAAATCTAAATACTATTGTTTTGGCCTCTGTCATAAATCAATAAAAGGTCATAATCATCATCACGCATATCAGACCACTGCTGGACACTGAACAGTTCAAAGGGAGTTTCTTGCCATTATCTTTAGTAGATAATACGAATTAATTATTCGTAGAGAATGTTAAATGGTCGTACGTCCAAAAGTTAGTAGAAACCCTAGTTAGCTGATCAATTGTCTGAGCAAAAACGATTCTACTATGTAGTTATCGTATCAGCACTTACTCTATGATTCTTCCTCTGTATGATCTCGATGAAGACCGTAGCCCTGGCCTGGAGGTGTTTGGTGAAAGCCTGGAGCATGTACCCTCGCTCGTCAAAGTCAATCAGGATGTGGTTGGCTTTCAACTCTTCAATTGTCTCCTGGACCTGTAAATCAATAAAAAATAATTTGAGAATAACAAAAAAGCTGATAAGCTAAACCACTGTCATCTAGGAGATACAGGGCAATTCCACAGCAAAACATCTTTGCCGTGTAAATATTAGTAGGGTGCAAGTGTTACTTTATTAAACTCAGTAAATAATACTATTGTAAATTGTAAGACATTCTAAGCGTCCTTATTTACAAACTACCCCTGCCCTAGGGCAACTGTAGTTTTTTAGTTTGATGCCAATGTTATATTTCTACTTGAATGGCTTAAACAAAATTTTGTGGCAATAAATTGCTTTTTTTTATTTTTAACCAAAAATAATCTTGTCCTTTCTTCGTATCTCTTACTATTTAACAAAGATTTAAGCCTTAGTTGCTTTGATGCCATAAGACTATAGGTTACTCCGATGTCTGTGTAAGACATGTGCTATAATTATTTACCTTCAAAGAGCTTTTACTAAGTTTTTCACTGATTACATCGTAGTATGTAGGGGGGAAAACGAGGATGTCAGCTCCACGGGCCTTGAGGTTTTTCATCTAAACAAAAAGACAGACATTCAATCATGCTCGTACATCAATTATTTAATATAAATACCTAACACGAGTTATTGCTTCGAAATTTCTACAATTTACCCAGTTCAGTTTTTACGTTATCATGGCGATTGTAACAATGCCGAAATATTGGAAACTTATAGAAATAAGGTACTTGGTAGAAATTCCAAATCAAGCAGCTCATATGATGGGTGGGACCTTGAAAGTTTAAATATTATAAATCATCATCATCTCAGCGAAATGACACCCATCGCTGGACATAGGCCTGGCCTTAGAAACTCGACAATGACCGGTGCCACACCAGGTCATAGCCCGATGCGCTGCCACCATTCCAGAAATGTTCCCCCCTAACAAACATATTTGGATCCTATTCCAACAACTGCAACTTTAGTTCAGCAATTACTCTAGCGATATCGGTTGTTTTAGTTATCCATCGAATTTCCTTATTTCTAATTCTATGACATAGAGAAGAACTTCATTGCCCGCTGTGTGATCTTCTCATAAGACCCATATTAAGCGAATGGTATTTATGGAATAACTTACGGAACTGAAACATGAGTTTCAGTTCCTGGCAAGGCACAGGCTTCTCCAAAAAAAGTTTTTTTTAAAAATCACCACACTTGGCCCCTTGGAGATCGCTGTTTGCCCAATGGTGAGAGAAGACTCTGCTTCCCATCTTGTTCTGGTGTTAATACCTTTACCACAACAATAGAAAGAGAAGGAGCATGTAATCCTTTTTTGTGCCAAACAGAGAAGTGATTTTATCCTTTTTTGTACCGACACATTGTTTGTACTTACTGTGGTAACAATGTCGTCAGTATACAGCGCAACATGTTCCACGCCTGAAGTACCAAGCGCCTTTACGAATTCAGTCGCTTTGCTTGTCGGACGAAGACCTTTTGCAGCTTCGTTCATTGATAGCTGGAATTATAATTTTACGAGTAGTACTAAATTAACTGAATATTATATGTATAAACTTGTTACACAGTAGTAATAATAAAAGGAATGAATGAAGGATCAGATCAAAATAAAACCAATTAAAAACTTCTGTCCGCGAATGCAAACAAATGTCAGGAAGGCAAAACACTATGTTTTTACTTTTACTTTAATAATAAAATGTTCGGTTTCAATAAATTCCGGTAAGTGTAAAAAAAGCAACAAGACAGTTTGAATTAACTACTTAATTGGTTTAATTTTGACTGATGGAGTAGAGTACTTGTAATCGTACGATTATAAAAGCTGGTTAACGGAAGTTATTTCGTGGTTGCTGTTCTAGTCTTTAATCTTTTCTAGTAATTAATAGACTATACTTTATTTGATATTTTAGCAATTAAATTGCAATTATAATATCAGTATATAAACTTAAAAAATTATGTCTCAGGCGGGACTCGAACCCGCATCTCATACCTACCGCTTTTAGTTTTGACTGACACAGCCAAAAACATGGAAACATGGTTAGGGTCAAACATTTTCACACTTACAAGGACTGTTTCATCCTGATTGATGACAGAAGCAGAGTTTATACAGGAGTACGCCGTTATATCGTGTTTATAATCCACGCACCAAAATCTGCAGAACAAGGTTATAGAATTGTTCGAATATTTTTTGGTGAATGTATAAACAAAATAATTTAAACCATTCATAAAGTTGCACACATCGAGTAAGTAAAGTAACGATTGTTAATAATGAAAAAAGTTTTCAGCGTTTATTTATTTTAACCACATCATCAAACAGACGGGTTTAATGCCATAATACGCAGAAAGTCTGCATCCCTTACTACCAGGGTGCGAGCCAGTCACAACATAATTCTGAGAACCATAGCGGACAGATACACATCGCCGCTGTGGAAATGTCTTGTGCAGAGACTGATCACATGGCCTTATCCACCCCCGTGATAGGCCGTCTGCGCTTGTTCTTTTTATAGTGTGTGTTAAACAAAACTAACTAACCTTAGACCATTTGGATCAGCGTTAGTAAACGCTGCTTCTGAGCCATGGGTCGCGGGTTCGATCCCCGCACAGTACAAATATTTGTGTGCATGAACATGTATGTTTGTACTGGTCTGGGTGTTCTCTATGTATTATAAGTATGTATTTACAAAAAAAAAATATTTATGTGAGTTTATCGGTTGTCTAGTACCCCATACGACAGGGTACTTAATAGTAGCTTAATTTGGGACTAGATGGCTCTGTGTGGCCCAGTGAGGCATGTCTTAAATATTTATTTTATTTATTATTATATTAGATTAAGTTATTTTTTGTATTACTAACCCACATATGGATTAAGTTATCCGAAATAAACAATTTATTATTATTATATTATATCATCATCATCATCATCGCTAGCTTCTTTCAGTCCACAGTCGGACACAGAACTCTTCAGTGGGAGGATTTTTTGATTTTTGCTCCGCTTGACAGGAAAGTTGGCAATCACAGTTTAAATATGGATTTTAAAAATTATTTTGCTTATGATTTCCGCTATTTTAAATAATAAACCCAAACACCGTTTGCAAATTTATTACAGTATATGTTGAAAACAAATCTAATTCCAAACACCAGTCTCACTCTGGAACAACTTAAAAACAATTTTGTGATATAATTAGCTCTTAGTCTTTAGTAACTAACGGCCAGTCCCAATAATCTATCTATCGCCAGTTTAGATATTTCGGAGATAGGAAACAGTTTCTATCTCTGATTTTGCCGTCCAGAGAAACAAAAACAGAAGTTGTTTTCTATCTCCGATATGCCAAAACTGCAGACAAATAGGTTATTAGGACGGGCCGTTACTTTGTGAAGATACGAGTATTAAGAGTTTTTCTTTTTGTTTACCTATTCCATCGCATTTACCTGTGCATGTTGAGATTCTTCTCATACCAAGATGCGGAGTCTTCCAATGTGCCATCCTCCATGTTTCCTTCCACGTGATCGATGTGTAAAAGTTGCGTGTCTGGTCTGAAATTGTGCAATTTAATATTTCGATATTTCAGAGGACATAAGCACTCGTCTTTTAAAAGTAGTATTAAGTGTTTAATGGAATATTTTTTTGAATTCAATTTTTTTATAAATATTATCATAAAATGAAAAAGTTTAATAATACATAAATTATAATGTATGATTATAATGAAAACTGGCTGATAAATCAGTCCTTTACTCTGTTTTTTTATTTATAGTTATTTTATTTATTCATCTCATTAACGCCAGATAATGTCAGTCTACTGCTGTATACACTGTGAATACGTTTAAATTCTCTCAATATTACACACATACGATTTTTCTATAATGGCTACGCTTAGCAGACAAGTTAGCGATCCCGGTCAATAGCTAACAGAAGACCGCCTTTTTAACTAATTTTGTCACTTCTTATTTTGATTTTCATTCAAGACAACTTTTAAAAACATTTGCATGCAATAGCTATTACATATATCAGACAAAAATCATTTACATTATGGGCATAAAAGTACACTTACAAAAACGAATTCACCGGGTCTTCATTCTGAACTGCCGTGTAACCCGGTAAGAAAATCCCTTTGTATTGAGACCGGTCTATAAGTGTGTGGGTGTTATCTCCGTACTGAAATAAAAAAGAAAAACCTGCCAATAAATCAACTCTTAATAAACAATTATAATTTTTGAAGGTTTTACCACCCAGATTTAAGTTAGAAATGTTTATTTACAGCGAAGATAAGATCATTAATATTACTACTAGCTATTGACGCGACTTAATTCGTACGCCCGAAATTTTTTATTTGAAAAATCCCACGGGATCTGGAAGTCTATATTCGGTGAGTCACGGTTTGTCCAATGGTAGAAAGTTAAGGGTATGCTGCCTGTCTTTTTCGAGATAAGCGGTGGTTTTTCGATATTTTGATGTTCCTGCACCACACGTCACGATACTATAAAGCTCTTTTCAGACTATGCTATACTATTAAGCTATATAGTATAGCAAATATGGACCTAATGTACTAAATGATAACAATATATAGTAAAACTAAGTGTAAACGTGTCCATAACAATGTATGGTGCGCGATAATATTGATGTGCTATGAATTATATTCTATAAGCTATTATAAATATTATAGCATAGTCTGAAACCACCTTAATAGGTACTTAACATATTTTTTTCGTGTGTCCCAGATAGGATTTGAACACGCGTTTACGTTATAAACTTCCGTAGACTTATTCAACCTCACCAGCTGGGCTACGAAGACAGAAATCGGGTCTCAGATCAGGTTTCTCAACATGATAGAAATATTTGGGTGCAAAAGACATCAACGCGTCAAACGCCAACTTATATTATATTGTTGATTTTTAATTTGTCTGTGTATTTTAAAAATGTTTAGAGGAATTCCAATTCTACTATTTTCCCAACTACCTAAAAAGGAGAGGTTCTTAATTCTAAACGATTTTTATTTTATTTTTTGAATGTATGCATGATTTTTTTCGGGATTGACCAATGTCGATGGTCATTCAATTTCAATTTGAAGAGAAATATTGAAAAGTTATATACAAATTCAACACATATACAACTTTTCTAAAATCTAGCGAAAGTCATCATGAACTAATTTAAAATTAGTTATAGACTTATTTCGAGTTCTTCGTCTATAAAATTTTCGAACGACATTTTTCATTCAAAACTCTTCTTGAAATACTCACAGTCCTCAAAACCGCGTATCTGACCACCCCATCGCCGTCTCTCTCCTCTGTGACGTCACGGCGCACATCAGCGCCGCCTGCGCGCGCGCACCGAACCAGCTCGTCCAGCGCTTGCACTTCCATCGCGACATCCTTCACGAAATCCCCATGAGCGGCCAGGTCCTTTTGGATCTCTCCGTCGGGTGATGTGGGTGATTCAAATACTATTGTGATCTGGGTTTGGTGATAAAGGGTTTGTTGTTATAATATGATACCTTATGTAGGTATCATTTTTATATTGTTTAATAATTTAATTGAATTCAATTATTTACTAACTTTGAGTCAGCGCTTGCATGTTTTTAGGCTTTATGTAGATAAATGTAAAAAACTTCACATAAATTGTTCTGATCCCAAAATAAGTAACTATTTAAAGCAATCGTGTTGTGGAAATCAGACACAACAATCAATCGTTTAATAAGTAAAAAAAATTAGGCCAAGAAAGCCCCAACGCCAGAAAAAAGCAAAAAAAAATTTGCTAATTGTGAGTCGATGCATGACATCATGACATACTTTTTGGGCATCGGCTTTTTAAAACAAAACTCGTTACTTCATCATCATCATCAGCCCACTTCAATCCACTGCCGGCCATACGTCTATCCCAGGTAGAGTTTTTAATAATCCATGATTTGCAGTAATTTCAGCGATTGCAGTTTGGCAATGGAGAGTAGACGGTGCTGCCCGTCTTCACCTGGCAGTCCCTACAAGTACACTTTTTGTCGCCTCTTGCGTTACTCATAGTAAGATAATGGATGTGCTTTCTGCTTTCAATATGCTTGCACACCGTTGCAAAATAATGCTTACCGTCAAATAAAACTTACCTTATTGAGTCTCACAACATAGGTTATAATTGGATTTGCATCTGTAGGTTCTTTAGTAGCCAGTAACTTAAAACCAAACCGTGTCACGAAATAAGAGGCAGCCTAAAAAGAAACACATTTTTAGAGACAGAGTTACTAATCAAAAAATATAAACATTACTTAATTTAATCATGAAGTAGTTAAGTATAAATAAAACCAACTGCGGAGGTTCAAGTCTTTAATAGGTCTCTCTTTGTGTACCTACTTGAAACTGTCTGGCCTCAAAATAATAAAGACTAACTAGTTACTTACTTTTTTCTAGAATTCTTAACAGATATTAAACGCAATATCAATTTGTTTCAGATAAAAATATTGTCGAATTACCTTTTGTTGGAAGTGTTTGAAAATTAACTAACTGATTTTAAAACACATTTAATTTTACTGAATCTCAAAAGTGCATTAATTCAAATTATACACTTACCGTTTTTGCGTTTGCCACCCAAAACACCAAATGGTCGAAATCAAGTACCTTGCCATCTTGCTGGATCGTTTTAGATGGCTTCCCTTTCGTCATTTTTGATCTGTATTAAGTTTTTAAAATCAATTTACAAAACACAATAGTATTGCTGTGGTAACTTGAATTCAATAAACGAGGCCTTTTAGGTCCACGATTATAGACAGTTTTAACTTTTTACAATAAATACTCACTAAATGTTACTGAAAGAAACAATAAATCTACGCAATAAAATGTTTTTCAATACCGCGGTCTAACTATTTATGGATTGAAATGATATGTTTGTAATACTTGAAACCCTTTATATTCAGTTAGTAATAGGTGTGCAATCAAGTAAAATTAGCACGATTAATTCGGTAATATAATTGTTGCAGTATAATTATCCCGTGTATATATAATACAGCGTAAGCACAGCAGCACATAATGGCCTATAATTATTCTACTGCAGGAAAAAGGCCTCTATCGTTGAATTGAAGTTACCATAGCAATGTTAGGTACAGGCATAATTACCACGCTTGCCAAACCCGAGCAATTAATATTTAGAGAAAAGTCTAAGTAAAAATTTATTATTAAAAACTTACTTCATTTGTTTGAAGACTGTAATTTTATTTCTGCTTGTGACACTATTCAGACACACTGAACAGATCAAACTTACACTATTAGTTCATGTCTTACTTATATAGAACCAATACATATCTTTGAAACAGATCTTATGCAATAAATAAAAATTAAATAGATGTTTGCATGGAATGTCATAACCACAATAATTATGTTTAAAATCAATATATTAGTTTTATTTATACGCGTTGTCCGTATGTATATACTTGGCAACCTCCGTAGTGGAGTGACGTGCACACCGGTAATAAAGCTCCCGGGTTCGATTTCCGGTCAAATAAAAGAAAGTCGAAGAAAATACTCATTTGTGTTTTCCGTGGATCTTATTCTATGTGTTGTAATATTTGTGCAGTAGTTTCTAATGTCGAAAAAAATGCTATAATAGTTACATTTGGGATCAGAAAGATATAATTATACCTGTGTGTGGGATGTTGACGGAGCTAGATGAAATTCATCACGGAGAGAGATTATAGACAAGATGAATAGCCGATATGAACATAATTATAATAGCCCAATTATATAATATATGATACTTAATTTCTATCCTGGTAAAATGTTGGGATCCCGTGGGATAATTAAAAATTTGAAATACTCGTGTACGAAGTCGCGTTCAATAGCTAGTATCCATTTTGAATTTATAAATGGGAAAGTGTATGTGTCTGTTTGTTTGTCCGTCTTTCACGGCAAAACGGAGCGACGAATTGACGTGATTTTTTAAGTGGAGATAGTTGAAAATATGGAGAGTGACATAGACTACTTTTTGTCTCTTTTTAACCTCACACTTCCTTAAAATGGGGAGCATTCCGCAATTTTCAAGGTAGAAAGCTAAACATTGGTATGCGGAATATTTGTGACTTACAAAAAAATCGTGCATTTCTTTTCAATCCGCTCCCTTACTCCGAATTTAACGCGAGCGAAGCCGCGGGCAACGCTAGTTTATAAATAAAGATGCTTTGATCTTTATCTACTGATTATTTATAAACATAACTTTAATTGCGGATAAATGACGAAAGGTTGTCATATAATGTTTCCGTTCAAAATATCAGATAATTTGATTAGAAGATCATGAACAAAATTACCGGAAACATATTAGGGGTTAAAGTATGAAATTGCTGTTTTGTATGGACGAAATCGAGGAAAGTCATTTTTCCATACTTACTAACAATTTTTTAGTTTTTTTAAAAACGCCTGAACCGTTTTCGATGCAATTAAAGGTGAAAGTTAGATGGTTATAAAGCTACGCATTATAGTATTTAAATTTCTGAAAATCAAAGTATATAATACAAATATACTTAATTGAAGCAAGAAGGTCAGCTGACACCTTGTAAGGGGTCTTTTCAACGACTTCCTTTGAAGTAATAGGCACTAGTATTGCATTTTTTTTTAGTCAAAAGTTACTTTATTTAGTTTTTGATACAATACAAAAAGAATTACGCAATAATATGACTATACTTAAAAGCTATAAACAAAATAAAAAGTGGGAAAATAATCGGCAATATCATACTTTAACCCCTATTATTTGAACTAGCCCGTGTAAACTACACGTTATACTGCGCGGGCGTGGAAACGAATGCCCAGCGATGGGATATAGTCTATGACCTTTTTCAAATGTTTTCTCAAGTTTACGCGAACTCTATACATTAAATTGAAAGATATATTTACGGATTTTATTTCGCGTTTATTTTTATTCACGGTCACGGGCCGACTTAGATTTTATTCTGCTTAAAGTAGTAATTAAAAAAAATGATTCAATTGTTCCGTACCAAAAGGGTAAAAACGGGACCCTGTTACTAAGACTTCGCTGTCTGTCCGTCTGTCCGTTTGTCCGTCTGTCCGTCGCTCTGTCACAGTTGAAATTTTCACAAATGCTACCGCAATGACAACAAATACTAAAAACAAAATAAAATAAATATTTAAGGGGGCTTCCATACAAAAAAAGCCATTTTTTGCCCTTTTTTGTTACCTACTGTTGTTTACCTAGTCGGTGATACGGAACCCTTCGTGCGCGAGTCCGACTCGCACTTGACCGATTTTAACATAGATTTAAAGATGCGACCATTCTTTGAGCAATATCCTATCTAAATAAAAAACCCAAATTTTTTGTATACTTATTTGATAATTTTGGCTTATGTTAGGCTAATGGCATAATTAGAAACTGTTTATGCCACAAGAAGTATTTGTCATTATCTGTACCATTGACACGACCTAGGTTGGCATTTTGGCAACGCAGTTCGGAATCTTCTTCTAACATTACCCTCTCACGACATCCACACGACGAGAAAAAAAGTATAGTAAAGTAACAGTCTAGGGAAAAGGCCTCCATCATTGAATTCAAGTTACCACAGCAATGATGGGTGTACCGGCATAATCACCACGCTTGCCAAATGCGGATTGGTGATCACAAACCCGAGCAATGTTCGAGCAAAAACGGGGATCGAACCCGGAACCCCGAGATCTTTGCCCGGTATTTAAACCACAAAACAAATGGGGCGTTAAAAGATACAAGACGGGAAATGGTGGTAGGTTTCTATTGAAGCCGAGGCCACACGGCTCTGAGACAGTAATTTGTAATCTAACGCTTATTAATTGTTATTAATATTCATTGTACATTTTTATGTGTGTGTGGGTGTGTTTGTGTGTGTGTGTGTGTGTGTATTGGTATACTGTAGTGCTAGCACGTTAAGAGAAGGGATGCTATATCACTTCTTTTCTTCCTATGGGTGTCGTAAGAGGCGGATAAAGGAAAACTTTGGGTTGGTGGGATCTACCTCCTAGTGGTCCACCCTGGGCAACGGAATCTTTGGTTTTCTAACCAATTATGACGGCTATAACAGATCCCTCTGCGGTGGTAGGCTTCGTAAGATGCTGCCTGGATGCTACCACCCTCGTGCCGGAGTTCAGCGCCAAACAGTTTTTCTGTGTTCCGCTGGTGTGTGGGAGAACCAGTGCCACTTTCTGGGTAAGCTCGCTCCATCTTAGGGTTTTTCTTAACCGTAGAGTTAAGTATGTAGTCTAGAGCAAGCCCATTTATTATTAATAAAAAAAACTGCTAGAAAGAGACGGGCAGCAGCGTCTTCCCACTGCCAATGACCACACTGACATGACAATTATGGCAAAACCTCCTTATAAAGAGACCTTTGTCCTACGCTGGACTGATCTAAGCTAGCAGTCATGATAATAATATGAACGTATCGTACGAGTGCGGCCCAGACGCGACAAAAACAAAAATATTTCCCAGGAGCGAATGGAAAATTCTAGAAGTGTGTATTGCGCAATGTTTATAAATATTTATGCTAAGCAGAGGCGAGTGGACCAACCGGCCTCTGCCGGGCTCGGAGGCAAACTAACGTGGGGTAGAGTCTTCGAAGTCAACTAAATTTATTCTGGACACAGACTAAATTTAGTCCTAGTAACGCTGTGAGGTTTCGGAATCAAATACTTAAATTGTTCAAACTTATCATTTCAACTTTTGTTCGATGACTTTCGTGGTAGTGGCTCAGACAACGATCTTCAAGGAATAACCAGCTTTGAGGTTTCGAGTTCGATTCCCGGACGAGTCAAAGTAGAGAACCACTTTTTTTATTTTCTCGGGTTGTGTGTTACTCTCTTCGATGTTTCTGTATACTTATAAGTATAGTGCTTGATTAGCTAATTACTTTTGTATCAAAACAATGCATTTGATATTGTCCAATAGGTTAACATAAAAATTGTCTAAGTAACTTCATCTAAAAAATCATAACAAAAACTATGCCAAGATGTCATACTAAGTCTTTTACTGGCAAAAAAACTAACACATTCGTAAATAAAAGTGATAAAAATGGAACAAACCGACTATTATAAACTTCGAAGTTTGGTCAACAGTAAAAAAAACTATGTTTCATATTGATTCACTTTGAAGAATCTCTGGGTCAGTAGTCTATGACGCCACGCCACCCCGCCTCTGTGCCGTCGCGTTCGATTCCAGTTTGGTACATTTGCATTTTGTTTATCGTTACTAAGACACACAGTGGTTTGACGAGAACTTAGTTGGAACCAACAATAATATAGTTAACATACTAAGCGCCGTACTCACAGACGTTATTTAGTCCTAATCGTCTGTGAAATTGAAACGTCACACAATATCGCCCTTAAATTTTATAAGGTTGACATTAATGATGTTTAAAAGTATCATTGGTTGACATTATTTAATTTTGACGTCTCATTAATTGACGATGAAGACTTTAAACGTTTGTGAGTACGGCGGTAAGTTATTAAATGAAGTGAAATGAATATTGTGCAATAAAAAAGACATGTGGTACTCGGAGACTGCCGCGGTAAAGCTATTGCATAGCATTTTTTATGCAATTATAAAACTAAAAAGTATCACCGCTGTGGCGGTCGGAGTGAGGGGTGTTAGGTTATTTTCGTTACGGAATTTCTGGATTCGGTCTCCACGCTCAAGGCCCGCGATAGAAGCTATGCAATAGCTTAATTTTATAATTTAAGTATTTTCTAATTTTGACTTTTGTAATTAAATCTTTCTGTTATTTTGGCAGATATGGTTACCATAGGCAACCATACTGTCAAAATCCTTATTTTCTTCTAAATTCTTTTAAATTTCGGAAATTCAAAATTGTTCGATCGTGCCTCGCCCCGAGTGTGTGAGTGTGGGTGTTAGATTATTTTCGTTACGGAATTTCTGGATTCGGTCTCCACGCTCAAGGCCCGCGAGAGAAGCTATGCAATAGCTTAAAATATTTCATTATTACGAGTCAATTAATTTAAGTTTTGTAGATGATCTGAAAACAGAAAAACTGATCCAATTTATATCATGTTTTTCATAAATGATATTGGGCTCGTTTATTCGCAAAAATACATATGTATTAAAAGAAACACACGGAATTCACTTCTTTGGTAGGTTTAAGGCCTTTTTTTATATTTTTTTGACCCTAATGTATTTACTATCGTAACTTTTGCTGTCACAGAAATCCCCCAGATTCGATTCTAAAAACTTTAAATAACAGTAAAAATCATTGCCTTTGACTGACCATTTTAAATAAAAATATAATCATATGTAGTCAAATTTGTATGAGGTACTTTAAAACTTATAATTTTGGCCGACCGCTGTAACAATCGTACCACTGTGCGGGGGCTCGGCTCCTGTGTTCTATCTACACATAATTAATACGAACATAAGGACATTGCCACAGTATTGTACACATTCCTATCCGTCTTTTTGGACGATTTCCAAATTTTTCTTCATCTTAGCTCCTTATCTTGATTTTTGACAAGGGATCGCTTGAATATGATCTTAGCCGAAATTTTAGTGTACAATTGCAGAAATTGACATCTGACTCAATATATAAACTATTAGATAAAACAACTAGCAGGCTTACTTTTACACCTAATTTCGTTCGGCATTAGAATTGGAATTAAAATCTATTTGGCACTCTTGAACTCACTAGCGATTACCGATTTGTCTGCTAATCGGCGATAATGACATGAAATCCTTTTTTCAAAGAGGCTCATGTCCAACAATGTACTAATGTGGTACAATTATGATGAATCGTAAATCATAAGTCTGATTCAACTTCTTTTGGGTTAGCTAACGCTTATATGAACAGATTGTTACAAAAATACTTACTTTTCTGGAGTATTCTTAGTTTTTCCATCATCCTAGTGTGGAACCGTCTTTACTCCTATCTTGTTTTCATAAAACGTAGATTCAAATTATATATGCCACATTTCTTGCTGGAATATAACACGTATCGTACCTACATACATTATATTTTGTTAAATACTGTGATATTTTGTGTTTAAAGTGAAAAAAGACAGTGGAAAAATGGTAAAAAAAAATACTTTTTGAATAATGAAGTTATGAGTTTTGAAATGTGTTTGATTTCATTGTTATCATATTATTAATCCCTCGATCGTGAGTTATTCCAGACACAATTGAAAACAATTGTTATCGTGGCACCCGAGTGCCTCCTGGGGGTTGAGGGATTAAGAATAATTTCACACAAACCAAAATCCATAAATTTTGATGTTATACCCATTTATTTGTAATAAGGCTATTTTTGTGAAATGGATTAGGAGATAATTAGATTTTTAGATTATAGTGGCGTCTGGATCAATGTTTTTCTGTGACTGAATCTAAATGTTTCAGACTACATACACAGACAAAGGGATAAAGCCAGAAGCAGGAAGGTTTCTTGCTTTCGATCATCTCACATTCTGGGTTTCAAATGCGAAACAGGTAGGTACTATCATATATATAAATAAATAAATAAAATAAGTAAATGTGGACAACATCACATACATTTTTCTGATCTCAAAGTGAGTGAAATGTTTAAAGCACTCGTATTGTGGAAAATTAAACACAACGATGGTACCACAAATACAAGGTACAACATTATCATAATATAAATACAAGTGCACACCTCAAAAATATAAAATACTTAATAAACTTGAAAAAAAACTTTACTGACAAAAGTGTGAAATAAAGCACCAATTTTGAATCGGTGCCAAAGAAGAAATAACCTGCAATCATTGTTTAACGACTTAAAATGATGGTTTATTTTACGCTAAATCTAGGTTCAATGCTTGTTATTTTTAATCACCACAAATATTTTACAATCATTCGTAGCATTTTATATTAATTAGCAGCTTTTAACTGCATTAGCCCAAAATTGTAACAATGGCAGCATATAATTAAGTATGGGGTCGTATAAAAGTGTAGCAAATGAATTAGATTACACTCAATACTCTTCTAGTAACATCTCATTTCAAATCGAATTCCGGTAAGTAACTTGCTTCACTACCTTTAATAAGTAACTACTTACTTCCCTTTATAAAACCTTCCTCTCCCACCAGGACAAGATCCTGAATCCGTCACTGTTTCAATTAAATACTTAAACATTAATATTCATCTAGGTATTACAATTCCATTTTATTATTTAACAACTCCACAAACATTTTAACCTGTTTTTTATTTTTATCATAATTCGGAACTTGTTTTAGGCGGCAAGTTACTATGTGACGCGGTTTGGCTTCGAACCCTTGGCATTTGCTGGCCTAGAGACTGGCTGTCGCAAAACCGCATCATACGCGGTCAAGTTGAATAAGGTAAGCAAGTATGGTTATTAGATAATAATAAGTTATTGACAGACCTGAATTACATTCTGTTATTGTTAAGTATTATGCGAAACGTGACTCGAATAGAAGTTAGTACTAAGTATGTTTTTATTTGTATAATTATGTATGTAGGTATGTGATCAAACGTTATTGAGTTTGAATATTTTTATCATATCATGGTTCGGTTGTGACCATTCCAACTTTTAATAGTTACCTAGTTATTCAAGTACCAATAGCATAACCTTCTTGATTTATTTTAAATGAGTTTGTAGTAAAATACTCTAGTAGGGCTTGCCGGCTCGGCTTTACAAAAGTTTAGAGCAGGATTAATAAATTTAAGAAGTTAAAACAGTACAGAACAGAATTCATTTAAAAACTGTGTTTGTCTTGGTGTGACAACGGCTTAGACAACGGTGTCATTCTTTTTACTGCTTAAATGGCACTTAAGGAGACACTAAACTGTAACAAAAATTAGGACTTACTATGTGTAGTATGTGTAGTACGACGAATTATTTATCTTTTACTAAATACGTCGCTTATGGATCCACAATTTTTGCGAAACACCTATCTAACGACACCCCACAATGACTGATGACAAAAAATCAACCCTACTTTACTTGTAAAATACTTTGAACTTTATCGGCATATTTTTTTTTTTAAATATGGACAACATCACATACATTGTTCTAATCCCGATTTGAATAACTATTTATTAAAGCACTCGTATTTTGGAAACCAGAGACAACGAAGGTACCACAAACACCCAGACCCGAGAAAATGTAGAAAAACAGTTTTTTTCCTACATTGACCCATTGACAGTCCGGGAATCGAACTAGGGACCTCGGAGGAGGCGTCACCTTGAAAATCGGTGTTTCCGCCACTCCGCCACGGAGATCGTCATAATTAATAATGAATATACATACATATACATATTTATGCCAAATTACAGTCTTTTAACAGTAAGTCTCTACTGAAACGCGGACAGGTAGAAGCCTGTAGAAGGTCATGGCGAAACTATTAAGGTTCCTCGTCTATTTATGTTAATCCCACCCCACTCGGCCATCCTGCCTTACCTGAACATAACCGATTACAGATAATCTTCGTTTTCCAAGCGCAATATGAGCCTGAGGAGACAACGTTCAATAAGGAGGTGGCTTACCATGGAGACTTCGTGAAGGACGTCGCTTTCAAAGTGGAGAACCTCAACTTCATTGTGGAGTACGCGAAGAAGCAGGGAGCAATCGTCGTCCGAGACATATGGGAAGAAAAAGACGAGTTTGGTGTGATCCGCATGGCTGTTTTGAAAACGGTAATTAAGACATACCTATGTGTCAAAACCAAAAAGTAAAATAGGGATAGTGTCAGCTGCAAGTGGAAGGAGATGTATTCCTCGTCAGTGTTCGCTACGTTGACCAATGAAAGCAAGCCAGAGGTGAGAAACAGGCTTTTTTCTAGGTGAAATCAGGACCGTGGGCACGAACTATCCTGCGGATTTATTGTTATTATTATTAAGTGTATATTTTATTAAATTAAATCAGACAAAATTTTTGTCATTGGAAAAATGCTTTACGCATACCAGTCACCATAGACGGATTGGCAGGTTATGTCAGACTCCGAACCTCAGAGTGCGTCGGGCATAGTTTTTGAAGCTTGTCAATAATATACAAAGTCAATAAATTGAGAATAGTGTTCAAAAGAAGAACACTTTTATTGAAAGATACAAGAAATAAACGTTAAACCAAACTAACATATTTAATTCATCTTTTTACAGTATGGAGACAACACGCACACATTGGTGGACAGAACAAATTACAGCGGCCCCTTCCTACCAGGATACCAGCTGCTCAAACCAGACCCTATTAGCAAGTATTTGTAAGTATAAAACATAAATTGTTTAAACATTGCGAAATAATAGTCAGCTACGTATTGTTTGAAATTTTAATGTAAATTGATTTTTTTCAAAACAAAGCTGAAATGCAAGAGGTATCCTAAACTCGGATAAAAAATGTCTATTTTAGAGTTCCTTATTCAAAGGGTATACGAGACTCTACTTATTTACGTTTTATCCTATTAGTGTCTGTCAGCGGACTGTTTGTTGTTTCATAAACCATAATAAGATGACAGTCGAAAAGTTTAATTTTTACTTTTTGTCGTGCTGGCCCAAAGATGTGCCACTGTAAAAGGCGGAGCAACATTACTTCCTTACCAATGGCCAAAATGCGATAGAGTCAGTCTCCTGCCAGAATTAGACTAATGATGATTAGTGCATTACAAAATATCCTACTTACCTTTTACTACCTACCTTTTAAACATAAAAAATTAAAATATGTAAGTATTTATAACATTGTGTAAATTGAGCTAATTTTAAACGTATTAACAGGCCAAAAGTAGAGATCAATTTCATTGACCACGTGGTGGGGAACCAACCAGACGGCGAAATGGAGAAAGCCGCATCGTGGTACGAAAGATGTCTACAGTTCCACAGGTATTTTATTTATTTATTTGTATTTTAATAGGGCCTTAGTTAACGATGTCTAGTGGCTTGGTATAAATACCGGCTCAAAATTTTGGGGTAGGTACTGGGTTGGATCCCCGAATCAGGCAACAAGACTTTCGAATTATTGAAAATGGCTCGGATTTGTGATCACCAACCCATATTTGGCAAGTGTGTTGATCATGCCTGTACCTATTACCTATTATTGCTGTGGTAACTTGATTTCAATGGCCTTTGCCCTGCAGTGGGATGATTAAAGCCGTTACCTTACTTTTGAAATTATCTCATTATTGAGTCTCCGATATTTCGTTTTGTAAGCGCAGGGTTTATAGTCGTGCTTTGGAAGGCGCGTTAAGCAATTGGTGCCAGCTTCTGTCGCAGAATTAAAATTGTAAAAACACGTCACGACGTCAAAGGCCTGTATATTAAGCAGCTAGGAAAACTAAACACCAGACAGTCCTTAAAGGTTACGATAGGAAGAATAACAATATCATTTTATTGCTAGTTATATGTTGAAATTTTCTAACATTCCAGTCTTCTGTAGGTTCTGGTCAGTAGACGACAAGCAGGTCTGCACAGAGTACTCAGCCCTCAGGTCGGTGGTGATGGCCAATTGGGAGGAAAACGTCAAGGTGCCCATCAACGAGCCAGCTGAGGGAAAGAGGAAGAGCCAAATCCAAGAGTACGTGGAATACCATGGAGGAGCTGGAGTGCAGCATATAGCTATTAACACTGAGGATATCATCACTGCCGTAAGTAGCTTTTGATTTCAGATGTCGTATTAGACACTACGGTACAGACACAAAGGTAGTATTTTTAAATAAATTGCTAGTACCTAAGTATAAATTTACGAAGCCTTACATTCTGCCGGGCTTCAAAAGTGAAGAGTCATTCGTGTAAATTGTTTGTCTTCAGTCAAAATTAAATCTTTATAATACAGCTAAACAATAATATTCTTTACCTGTATCTTTGTAAGAGTCAACATCTTATTTGAATTACTAAGATACAAAGACCTATGACACACCAAGCAGGCTATGACAGTTGTCCCACCGGGGCGACGAAGAAGGCACTATCGGCTATTTACTAGCTCAAGAAATGTACAATAGATATACCTACATTCCATGTAAACAAAGGAGATGCATATAAAATTAATAGTTGATCGCGGACTGCTCATACTGCCGGCGAGGACTCGCTCCACTATTATCATACTTACAACTCGCTTTACTCTGTTTGACAATTCGTTTCTAGTTTCTAGAACAAAGTAGGTACTCGCTTCTCGTTCATCGTCACTTCTATGACTAGTGCCTATTATGGAATAATGGCCTGCACAGACGAGGGATTTGTGTCCGCGGACTTTTTTGTCCGCTAAAATAGATCACTTACAACAGTATCGAGTAACGCAAATGAGGGGTTAAAAGTACCGCGTACAAAATTCCCCCGAATTACCAAGGACATGCAGAGAGCGAACCGGACAAAAGTACGAGCGAGTCCCCGAAAAAATAGAACTCGTGTGGCTAGGCGAAGCAACGCACATGGTGGCAGACTTTAGTACGCGTTGTTCGCTCGAGAGTAACGTACGTATGCACGACGATAAACAAATAAATGATTGCACATCGACAAAAAAATTCGCGGACAAAAATCCCTCGCCTGCGCAAGCCACTTTAGTGACTCTACTGCTACAAGCCTAACAGGGTCCCCGCTGAAAATCAGCGTCGTGATATGCCTCTAGCTGTCACGACTAATGCTGAGCGGGAACCTTTTTGACACTTGTTTCCCTTTTATTTATTTTTTTATTTTTGTTATGTTGTTGTGTCAAATAAATATTTTCTTTCTTTCTTTCTTTCTTTCTAACATCGGAATTTTAAATATAAATGTTCAATTTCAATCCACAGATTGAAAACCTCCGCGCCCGAGGCGTCGAGTTCCTTTCGATTCCTGCCGTATACTACACCATCATCAGAGACCGTCTCAAACACAGCAAAGTCCGTGTCGCTGAGAGCATAGACACTCTGGAACGGCTAAACATCCTGATAGACTACGACGATGACGGCTACTTATTGCAGATCTTCACCAAGAACACTCAAGATCGCCCCACGCTGTTCCTCGAAGTGATACAGAGGAGAAACCATAATGTAAGTTGAAAATAACTTTTTGGAAATTACCTACGACTAGCTGCTGAAGAAATAGTTCAGTAGTTCTCAATCAACCTAACAGTTAACTGTTTCAAGATTTATAGTGTGCACCTTGTTTTAAAACTTGAAAAAAGTTCTTATTCCAACTTCTTTGTGACTTATTTCTGTAGTTTTGTCGGTTTGAATTTTCTTTTCAAATTTAAATGAGACCAACTTGGAGCAAAAACGTATCCCTAAAATCAGTCAACGTTATAAAAAGTTATTAGTAGTAGAATGCATATTAAAATAATAATAAAAACCCTTATTTTACAAAAAAAAACCGACGAAAAGCGGTTAATAAGCCACTAATTTTGAGTAGATGCGTGATGATTGTCGCCGATTTTTTGTTTGGGACCAACTCAGAATTGGTAACATTTAAAGATTTTTTAATGACTGTCAACCCTATTTTTAAGTTGATATTTTTTTATTAAATTAAATTACGCATACCCAGCCAAACCAATCGAACAGCCAAAAAACATTGCAATCAGTCTACCTTCTTAACAAAGTTATGCCCCATATATTAAAAACTAAAGGAGAACCTCATTTTTCTTCTCAGTTTAAAACGTTGGTCAAATCAACGTGTACTAACGTGGGTATTAACTCAGCTTTGGGTTACGACCTTTGAGTATTACTAATGTTTGTTCAACAGAAGCTTTATTTCTTCGCAGGGTTTCGGAGCTGGCAACTTCAAAACACTCTTCGAATCAATAGAATTGGAGCAAGCAAAACGTGGCAATTTATAAGAAACTAGAAATCATAAAATAATTTAAGTTTGAGTTAGCTATTGTTAGAAATTAAGAATACTTAAAATTGAATGTGCAAGCCTCTCATACATTGTCCTGGCCTATTAGTAACTATAACACCCAAAACCGAGGAAGTAACGATAAAAAAAATATGTTTTTCTACGTTGTCCCGTAGGGGAATCGTACCCGGGCACTCGGAGCAAAAGTCGAATAAGTTAATTTAAAAGCCAGAAAGTGAATGGATTCACTTTTATCTGTATAAATCGACACTGTTTTTTGTTTCTTCTGAACTTCCGAAAGCAGCCCTGAAGAACTTAATCGTTATGGTTGTTAAACTTTGTATAGGTAATTAAAATAAAATTCTCATAAAAATATTATCGTTTTTATTGGATTACCGTCGATTAACATCAATACGTTTCGTCATATTTAACACCAATTAGATCTTGCACGAGCACGTATTTACAAAACACAGATATGTATGTGAAATAAATTCCAAAATAAACAATATACGTAAATCTGTTAGGTATAAAGAAAAATCGTACATTCAACTGTTTTCACTACACCATTTTTGTGTATTATTTTTCTTTAAACCTATTTAAAAAGCGAACAGCAAACCTTTTTTTCCATTCGCTTTACAAAGGAGAACAGCTCTAACTAGTAGAATCAGCCAATTACAAAATGTTAAAATTGGCATAATAATCCACACGCCTTTGCTATAATCGCTGTCACTCCACAGATTTACAAACAGCACCAAAAATAATCTACTAACTGTTGGACATAACAAACGAATATAATATGCAAACAATTGCATAAATACAGCACATTTTGTCTAAAATCGTCTAAAATTACCGTAAGTATGCTTCTAGGTCGAATGTAAAGGTTGACGCATACGATACCAATAAATCACAGTCAGATAACTGTATCGTGTGCGACAGTTGTTTTATGTCTTAGATATACATGATAACGATTTAGTCGTGCGACTGTATACAAATTATATCTACCTAAAACATTTATTTTCTTTTTTGAATCTATTTATAATGACTTGATTTAA
Source organism: Anania crocealis (assembly GCA_949315895.1). Taxonomy (NCBI): domain Eukaryota; kingdom Metazoa; phylum Arthropoda; class Insecta; order Lepidoptera; family Crambidae; genus Anania; species Anania crocealis. Next base: position 5,629,832 of record OX438859.1, on the reverse strand, counting down.
AATTTACTGTTTATGACCTCAAATGAATTTAGTCCAAAGCTTATTAAAAAAAATATTCGCGTTTAATCGCAAATCATCGCACGACTAAGGACGCAAATGTTCAGACGATAGCACGTCAACCTACCACGAAACGTCAAAGTTTCTCAATTGATATTGATCTCTACTTGTTTGACTTAAAGTTAACTTTTTAGGTAGATTGACCTGCCATTGTCTGTACAATAGATCTACAAAGCTGCAAAACCAGGCCTTCATTTTATTTTATTTATCGAATGAATAGTGCATCACTAACCGTAGTTATTATCTATGTGTTTACTTTAGATTGTGTAACTGACAAACGCGTACGATAAAGTTTATTCAGATCTCGCTCACACCCGTTGAGATATCATATGACCGTTCTACTCTAACCGAATGAGCTCACATAGTTCGGAAACTTTCGTGCGAACTCGTACGTATTGGCATTTAGACGAATACGTACAATAAGTATTCGGCTTCGTACGCGTTTGAATGTTACAATACCTGCTAAAAAATGGCGACATTCAACACCAGAAAAAAATCAAAACCAACGATATTGAAATACTTCAAATTTACTGTAACCTAACCATCTACAGCCTGTCAGTCAGCGCTAGGAGAGGGTATACTTTCGATCGTAAAATAGTCCAAATCTATACAAAATACATACTACATCACAAACTTTTAAATGCAACACAAAGTTTTATTTTGGTATACAATAAGTGTTTTGAAATACCAACGGTACATTTCTCTTCTAAAACACATTTCCGTGATTAATAAAATCAATTTAACACTATATTATAAATTATTTTAATCTATCAGTTTCATTATTTAACAATAAAATATAAATATAATGTAAATTATTTACCAAATACTCCACATGGCTGGCCTTAAAAGATATTTCGCTAAAATGTCATATTCACTACCTCGGCAAAAAAAACAGACAGGGTGTAACAAAAATCTTAACGAAGCCTTGAGCCTCGCATTCGGTTCAGCACACCAAATCGTATGCATCAAAAATAATCGCTGGCACACGACTTTTTTTTGAGGCATTAAAATAAATCAAGTATTTATTGCCCGCAATGTATAGCGCGCACGAAACGCTACAGACGAGGATTGTGACCTACAATTAGGTGTGCGTGCACGGTTCATTGTGGGTTGCTCTCTTTAAAGCGTTTTTAATAAAAAAGTTCTAAACATTTTCAAAATGTTTCTAAAGAAATAAGTTTAGTAACAACAAACAGAGGATTTTCATGCAAAGATCTTGTAAAAAAAATTTTCACTTTGACCCTCAATATCTCAGTAACGATTCATTTCTCAGGCATGCTGTCTTGGAAAAAATTGTACAAATGTGTAGAATACGTGGTATTCGGCTTCGTTAGCCTTTTGTTACATCCTGTATAATGTAAGCACACATTATGACGTTTTACCATAGATATAAAATAAGAAACAAGATACACAACAACTAAAAAAAGTCCTTACCAAATCGCGCACTAGGGCATTTAGCAGTATTAAATTTTATGTCATGTAGGTAAGACTGAATTTCCGTTAAGTAGAGTAAGTCACATGACAAACCAGTTAGGTAGATTCAATTGCGGACATTTCGCGGTCAATTTTATTAGATATTGTGTACTTATTTCCATTTTTATCTATCCGACAAATAAATGACGTCATAAAGAAAACTATTTATTATGCACAGAATGAATCCAAATCAATTATTTAAAAGTAGTAATATTTCATCCTTTTCATACGAAAATGGCAACAAAATGACAAAAATGCCTAAATACATAATATGTGGACAAAATAAATATTAAATAAAATCATTAAGTTTTCATAGCAAATATTTTTTGTATAATTTATTTACATACTATTAACTATCTTTACGAAATGATTGTTTAATAACGTTCGATTTAAATTAACAACGTTCGATTTTTTCGTTTAATTTTTTATATAAGCCTTAATAACCAGTCTCAAAACATTTTATCTGATACTTTTATTAATGAGACAGATTGTTCTAACATTACCTTTTGAACAAAAGATTTGTGATCTCTTGCCAATAATTTCTAATCTAAGGAAATCGGGGAACTAGTAATATGGGTCTAAGCCACATCTTTGTAGTGATACACAATTATTATTTATTATTATTTATTTAGATTAAGTTTTAACGTAGTGCGGGTAAATTTAGGATTCAGTCGACCTTACAATTCGCACCCGATCTAGCTCCACAGTACAAAGTATACCCTGTCCCAGCTCACGCTTCTGCGCTTACGTGTTATTAGGGTCAGGTTCGAGGTCGGCGGGATCGACAATCTCGAAGTCACGGTCGGTTGACGAACGCTGGCTGTTCTCTGATTCGGATTCAGACTTGTCTTGAGCTGGAGCGTCCTCTCTGGAAATGGGGAGGTTTGTTAATACGCGTTTGGTGTGAACATTAAGAGGAAATACAAAGGACGTTTTTCCATACAAACGTAGTTCCGTTTCCTCCCTGGATAACGCCAGTAGAGCAATAATTTTTATTACAAAAATCTATGGCCACTATTGGCATGTTTCTATGTTTCCTGTTTTTCATAAATTAATTAATAAAAGAGATATGAGCCTTCAAAAATCTAAAAAATTCGCCAGATTTTCCGCTGTGTTCAAACATCCAGAAAACAAATTTGGCTAAATTTTAGAAAAAAAGCACGGATACGAATACGAATACGAACACGGCCAAAGCCTTTCTTTAATTTTAAATGAAAAAAGAATTTTAATGAAGAATTTTAATCGTCTAGTTGTGGAAAAGGAATCGGGGGACTACGAAACGTTGATTTTGTAAGATTTTAGTAGGTATTTTCGATCCACGATACAGTTGTCTCTATCACGCTCTGCAGGGAGGCGTTCGGGCACTGCGCGACAGCAATAGATTTTACAAAAATCTATTTTTCAATTCTATCGCCCTTAGTGTTAATAAAGCAAGATTTAAACAGTCCTACAACAACAAATATCCTTATAGATAGAATTACTTATCAGAGCACAATCTGTTATGAGTTACGATATTATGTTGCAGAGTAAGGCCTCAGCAGGGGACGTCGTACGGCTGAGATGTTGGACATATTTACATAAAGAAAGCCCTTCTGAATCACTTTCAATAATTTAAAACACTCACATAGTAATTGTATGTAAGTTATTAAGCATCAATATAGTGTAGTACTTATATGTATTACGTCATACTCCTCAGCAACCCCTATGACTGTTATAACATTTATTTTCAACCAACGCGATTGTGCACAAAAGTTCACAATTAGTAACACCTTTAAAAAAAGTACCTTTGTAGATTACAACGTACAGTTATTTCTATTTTGGGCTACTGTAGAGCATCTCCAAAGCAACCCCATACTGAAATTTCAGGTAATTCAGCGCAAATACTAAGGATTCAGTAAGTACTAGGTTATTTAAAAAATGTACTGTTGCTCAAAAGGAACTATTTTAGTCAATTTTAGTGAAACTAAGTAGTTTCATTTATAAAACTGTATTAATTCGATACAGCTCATTTGCAATAGATTTTGTCACGATGTACCCGAGCCGACAGTGATTACTTTTTACGATATTCAAGGTTTTGTGCTTTTTATTTTTTATTTGCTCCTGTCTCATTTTGATGCTATTTTTATGTATGATCTGATACCTAACATCTCAACACTTCCTTCAAATAACAATAAGATGTAGAAATACTCTAAAATTTTATGTTATGCACGTGAGTTCAATTTTTTTATATGTTAAATTTTAATGCAAATGAGCTCTCCTTTTACCCCTGCAAAGGAATGTATCGAATTACCGTTAAAATCCTGTTATTGCCCTAATTTATATATTTTTTATAGTTTTTAAATTATATGTAAAACGCTGTTGGTTTTCGAATAAATAAAAAAAAATCCTGTAACACAATAAACTTACTTAGGCTCCACCTCTTCCTTCTCCGCCACCTCCGGCTCGGCGTCCGTCCTGGTCGACGTTTCGGCCTCGGCCTTCGGCGGCAGCAGCGGTTTCTCCGCCTCGTCGTCAGATTGCTTGTCTTTCTTACGTTTCTTCTTGTTCTTTGAGGCTTTATCGCTCTCGGAGCCCGGCCCGCGGTACTCGTACTGTAATGAGGTTTTTGGATAAATACTAATGCGGATTGCAGACCAAGAGCTAAGCTAAGTTAGCTTAGTTTAGATCGCATAGCTGACGCAGTTTATCATATAACTAGATTTTGCCCGCGACTTCGTCCGCGCGAAGTAGTTATTTGTTTTTTTTTTGTTAATAAAATAACATCCCCTTTTTTAAGTCGGTTAAAAATTCTACCTAGCCTATATAATTTTCCAAGGTCTAATCGACCATCGTACAAAATTTCATCAAAAACGGTTCAGTAGTGTTTGAGTTTATTCATTACAAACATACACACACACAAAAATCTTTCCTCTTTATAATATTAGTTTAGATTTGCATAGTTTCCAGTCAGCACACAAATATGAAAAACTACGTAAGCTATGCGAGCTAAACTAAACTAAATTAGCTTAGCTCTTGGTCTGCAACCCGTATTATGCTTCGTTTAAATTTATGCGAAAAATCTGTCTGTGGAGATCCGTGACAAGATGACATCAACATCTCTAAGACTACGCAGATTACAGGCAGACATATTAAATACTAGCTCTTCGCCCGCGGCTCTGCCCGCATGAACTCCACGTCATATCAAAACCTGTGCCTAGCGGTGACATGTAGAGAGAGAATAGGTGCCTACCTATTCCATCGTTTCACAGACACGAATGTATTAGCCCTAATACATTCGTGTCTGTGAAACGATGGAATCACACATACAAAATTTCAACCCAATCGGTCAAACCGTTTAGTAGTTGACATTATACCGAAAAAAAATTTTAATGATGATATCAAATTTCTGACTTTACTATAGTTTTTATATGAATTTGTTAACATAGGCTGACTCTAGGCTAGTTTCTACTTGTTATACCGATTACCCTGTATAACAGAACCCAACTAACCTTGTAAAGCGGCCAGAACGAAGCGAAAAAGCCGACATCTTCAGTCAAATTGGGCAGTAGCCACAGATGATGATAGGACAGATTCAGGATCAACACATTACAGAACGCAATCACAAAAGCGACCTTGAAGCGAGGTCCAAGACATTGTATAAACAAGACAAACTAGCCTTGTAAAGCGGCCAGAACGAAGCGAAGAAGCCGACATCTTCAGTCGAATTGGGCAGTAGCCACAGATGATGATAGCACAGTCTATGAACCATACAGTCGTTCGACGAAGACGTCTAGACAGGGCAATTGTGCGGGGTGTGAGGGGCGAGACGCGGGAAGGCCGAGCCCGAACTGCGAACAAAACAATGTTAGCAGTTCGGGACACAGCATTCAGGGCTAACAAATGTTTGTGTTTTAAATTATTTTATATTTGTTTGTTGGAATTTATTGGAATGCTGATATCGAATGATTCGAGATGGTGAACATATATTTTTTTTAATTATATAAATAGTTGTCAATTTCGAGGTTAATTGGGCTGCTGATTACGAAAATGCTATCCTTTTTTAAATTCAAGATGGCGGACGTATTTTTTTATAATTTGATATGGGTGTCAATTTTGAGGTTCATTGGGGTGCCGATCACGAAAATGCCATCCTATTTTAAATTCAAGATGGCGGATGTAATTTTATATTATTTGACATGGGTATCAATTTTGAGGTTCATTGGGGTGCCGATTACCAAAATGCCATCATTTTTAAAATCCAAGATGGCGGAAGTATTGTTTTATAATTTGATATGGATTCAATTTTGAGATTCATTAGGGTACAGATTACGAAAATGCCATCCTATTTTAAATCCAAGATGGTGGACGTAATTTTTTATAACTTGACATGGGTGTCAATTTTAAGGTTCATTAGGGTGCTGATTACCATTATGCCATCCTTTTTAAAATCTAAGATGGCGGACGTATTTTTTTATAATTTGATACGTGTGTCACTTTTGAGGTTCATTGGGGTGCTGATTACGAGTGTTTATCTGCAATAAATAAATATTTTTATATATTGTTTACTTTTGACAACCCTGGCCGTCACGATACTGTCTAGACGTTGACGGCATTTTCCATGAGATCAAAGGCGTCGAACGACTGTATGGTTCATAGACTATGATGATAGGACAGACTCAGGATCAACACATTACAGAACGCAAACACAAAAGCGACATTAAAGCGAGGTCCGGGTCATATATAAATGTAACAAAACACAACTAACCTTGTAAAGCGGCCAGAACGAAGCGAAGAAGCCGACATCTTCAGTCAAATTGGCCAGTAGCCAAAGATGATGATAGGACAGACTCAGGATCCACACATGACAGAACGCAATCACAAAAGCGACCTTGAAGCGAGGTCCAAGTCATATATAAATGTAACAAAACACAACTAACCTTGTAAAGCGGCCAGAACGAAGCGAAGAAGCCGACATCTTCAGTCAAATTGGGCAGTAGCCACAGATGATGATAGGACAGACTCAGGATCCACACGAGACAGAACACGACAACACGGAGGACAGCCAGAGCGATGATCATGACCAGGATACCGGCGGCTGCGATACTTAGGTAGTATACGCCTTTTCTGAAAACAGAAAACAAAACAAGATTAGCTTCAAAATAGTTTTCAGCAATACTAAAGACTTATAAAGGGTGTTCGGAAGAATGTTGAACATACGAAAATGGGGGGTGAGGTGGTCTGTTAACTAACGAGCCCAAAAGATTTTACCTAGGTCCCAAATATTTTTTTTATTTTTTTTTATTTCTGGAATGTATCGCTTTTGTTCCTCTAAACCCGTCAAATACTATTTTTCAAGGACAGACTGTTTGTTATTGTTTAAACAAAAAAATTTTGGGACCTAGGTAAATCTTTTGGGCTAGTTAGTTAACAGCACCACCCCATCTGCCCCCTATTTTCGTATGTTCAACGTTCTTCCCAACACCCTGTATAGCATTTCTTTATTAACTCTCATTTAGATTTTTGTATATCTTTTTATCTATTGTCATCATTTAACTGAGTCAGGAAGACAGCTAAGACAGTCTCTGTGAATTGTAGTATTATTATGAAAGTAAAAGAGAAACTATTTGTTGCCCGACCCGGGGATCGAAGCCGGGACCCCGAGATCTTGGCCCGGTATTTAAACCACTAGACCAACGGGGCGTACGGGGGGTACGTGCCCGCGTCGGGCAACAAATAGTTTCGAATTTTCGAACGTTGCTCGGGTTTGTGATCACCAACCCGCATTCGGCAAGCGTGGTGATTATGCCAGTTCCCATCATTGCAGTGGTAACTTGAATTCAATGATGGAGGCCTTTTCCCTACAGTGGGATGATTATAGGCTGTTATTTTACTTTTAAAAGAGAAAAACAATGTATTAAAGATAAAGTTGATGTTCTTTTTTCGCTTTAATAAAAATAAAATTTAAAAAAAAATCTTATTAAATACAAGCCTTTACTACGTTTAATAAAAAAAAAACAAATAAGTATGTAAAAATAACCGTTTCAAACTGATAAGAAAAATACTATTATAGATACATTGCAACCTTATACGATAATCAACCTTCGTCTATGTCACAATAACCCCATATTGTACATGACATGCCTAATTACATATTTTTTTGAAACCCTGGAACCTTGAATCTTATTTAAATCTTTGTGTTTTTATCAAAGACCCAATTTTTTTAAGTAATAGCGTGTTACATTGTTATATGCTTAATGTTATTTAATGTTCCATCGCTGTACTATAATCATCTATAACCTGCAGGCTTACTCATGACAAGTTCGAGTTACGATCAAAATCGAATCGACGTCGAGAATCAGTGATTTGGTACTCTAAAAAGTGAACCTAAGGCTTTGAGTCGATGGTGATTACGTTATCAACCGAAAATGTTTAACGGATCGCCATTTTGGATTGATCTTGACTTGATTTTGATTTCGATTCGATTGAGTTTGTTCAGATTTTGACTAGGTTGAATCGAGATCGAACTTAAATCAAATTCAGGAGTAAGGGCCCTGGATCGTAACATTAGGCAATAAGATAAGGTATGAAAACTACACTGTCTCCTCACCTGACAGTAGCCGGCCATAGAGGGAACATGCAGACCCCGATAGTTCCGAACACAACTAGAGCACCGCACAACCAGTAGTACCAAGGCATCGGGTCGTATATCCACACGTAAGCATCGGCCGTGTCCAGGAAAACTTGATCGAGATGCATCTCGAGACGTATCTTGCGTTTTTTCTTCTCTTTCTCCTTCTCTTTGCTGTCTTTGTCCTGGAAATTGAGACAATTTATCGTATGACCTTTAGTATGGTAAGCATCATAAATTGCTTCTCAAAGTAACAAGTTTTGTTTCGTTTTGCTTGCATGAGATTTCTAAGCGGAATGAAAGAATTGTTACTTTTAACACTTAACACTTACGGGGTTTAATGCAACGAACTACATTATTTAAAGGTAAGTGTTAAGTGCGAAAATGCAACAAGAAAGTTTAAAATCCTATAAATTGTTACTTTACTATAATTACTATACTGTACTATAAATACTATAATTGTGAAAATAAATATGTGATTACTACTAGAATGCCGTTAAACTGTCTTTAAAATATAACTGCAAAAAGTTTCTTATTTAGTACACCAATTATTTTAAAAAGAATACAACAGCTGATAAAAAAGTCAATATTTGCATGCTATGGCAGCTTATTTTTAAGTTGGAGACGTAGCTACAATTTTGATACTTCTGATAATTGTTATTATTAATATTGGTCTGAGTGTTTTCTATGTATTATAAGTATGTATTTACAAAAAAAAAAATGTAAGTTTGTCAGTTGTCTAGTACCCCATACAACAGGGTACTTAATAGTAGCTTAATTTGGGACTAGATGGCTCTGTGTGGCCCAGTGAGGCATATTTTAAATATTTATTTATTTTATTTATTTATTTGTCCTTATAAATCAATAAATAAAACGTAACAACAATTTTGCGAATAATGATGTAGCTATGATGTTTTTGATACATACTATTAATTTCCTATAAATTACAATATAGTCACATAATCAATCAGTATGAAAAGCGATCTGCAAATTGATGTTACATTTAATATGAAAATAGAGTTTGGTCTTGTCATTTAGAATGCGATGAGGATTGAATGCACTTTTCTTACTTTACTTTAATGTTTTTTATTCACACAATTTTATTTAATTGTCTTGGTTTCATGATTAGCTCAAAATAGAGCTTGACAGCAATATCAAAATACCAACCAACCGTATTTGAACATTGCTGTCAAGCTCTTTTTAAATAAATCCAAATAAAATCAAATCACGACTTCTATAGAATCAGTGTCCGAGCAAGAAATATTATCTACACTAATATGAAAACTTAATTAACGTAAGCAGATGCCTTAGTCTGCAACACGAAGCTCGTATTTACGGATATATCTGTCTCTTTCAGATACTTTTAGACATCGGTACGAGTGATAGTGACAGATGGATTCGATTATACGGACATTCTGTTGCGGAGTAAGGCCTCAGATTACTTACTTTGCCCTCGCAAGCGCTGGCTTGACTCTTCTCCCCATCTTTTTCATCCCCGCTCTTGCTTGTTTTTTCTATGTCCTTCTTTTTGGACTTGCCTTTCAGCTCTTGTTCACTAACTGGCACCTGAAATGTGATATTAATTTTTATTATGTTATAGTATTCAAGATTTATATGTGTAATACATCGAGACTTTTTAAAAGTCCTGGGTTTTTATCTGTCGATGGCTCTTACCATGTAAAATTACATCTCTATATAGGGTGCATACATTGGGTTATTACATAAAAGTAGAATATAATAGACGGACAAAGCCTGCGAGATAGAATAAAACCTCTTATGGAAATCTAGCAAGATAGAAAAAGAAAACAAATCTTTTCGTTTTGTGACCTGTCGTATTTGACAGAGTGACATCCAGTGGCATATGCGATATAAGGTTCAACATTTTATGTAATTATCTAGTACATCGTAGATTATCTAAAGTAAATACAGTTTTATCTAACAATGGTCACATGTTCTGTGAGTGCCTGTGAAGTCAACCACAAAAATAATCCAGAAAATTGCTCATTTCATAGGTAAATACGTAGAAAGTCGTCATCGCAAAAACGCGTTATTTTTGTTGAATTTGATCTTGTTAAGTTGTAAATATAAAATTATTTCAATCCACTTGTTCATTTTAATATTTTGTATAGGTAAAGTTCTATGTATTGCTTATTTACATTATTTTGGTGGATAAATAATTTATCGAAATATTTTACATGTACGCTAGAGCTTGACTCAAATTTATCGATACTATAGTCGATATTTATCTTGAATGTTTCCGGAGAAATTTGATGTTATTTTACGTTTAGCGTCTCAAATGAATGTCAACTTAACAATTTGAAGAAGGAAACTGTAAGGAATCACATAACTAAGATAATCTTGTTTAAAAGTCAATAATCAGTGTTTGATACATCAGAATGTAAATGTTTATTCAGATTTTGTTTACTTGTTCTTTTTCACTTACTGCCATTGATAAGCTCACACGGCACAGCAGATGACAAGGGAAAATCTTTTGAAGAAATAAATAAAGAAAACTAATTAACAATGGCTGTTTTTTTTTTATTAATTAAGACTGTTTATTTTTAAATTAAATGTAAAAAATATACTCACCGGGCACATTTATCTGCCCACTATTATAGTTGTAAGAAGTGAGGGCGGTTAGGTATGCCGCAAAGTAGGTGCATAATCTCGAGATAAAAACAGTGTGACAGTAAACATTATTTTCCAAACGACAAACTGCAATTATTATCGATAGTCTAAAAATGTTAAAGGTACGTCACTAGTTAACACACACATTGACAAATCAAAACTGGTCACGCATTATCGGGCTGTCAGTGGATCTACTTGTATCCTATATCTATGGGTTAATATGTGAGCAGCATAATAATTACGTAGGTTGCATTTGTGTGTGAGTGACTGTGTGTATGTGCGTGGGTGTTATCAAGTGTGCGTGTCAGCGTGTGCTAGCGTTAGTGTGTGTGTGTTAGTGTTAGCGTTTCATGGGTGTATGTGTGCGCGCGCGTATGTATGGGCTATACTAGTTAGAACTTTAATGTAAAATAATGATTGTAAGTTTTGACTGACTGACCTTTTTAGCCCTGTGGAATAGTTTGTGCAAGAGCATTCGGTGCAGATAATCTGTGACTTCGTGGCGCGTCGTAAAGATCGGGTTCTTTCCCGTCGCCCATTTTGAGGTGAGCAGTGCGTCCACTGCTTTTGTGCCTGGTGACAAAACAGTTCATTAATTAGAAGGCGTAGTTTTTATTTTATAAAATTATCTCGTTATATTTCTGATTGACATCCAAGATCTGCGAGAACGCATGGGGTTGGAAGACCAGACTAATAGGTCAATAACAAAATTTTCGGAATTAAATTTCGGTATTTCGGAATCGTTTCAGAAATAAACGTATTTCTACTTAACATGAACTTAGAATCGATTGTGACAGAAAAATAACAGACATTTCCCTACTACAATTCACGTCAGTCGCCTGCACATCAGCCTATACATTTTTGTTGCAAACTCGCACCTATGTCAAGGACGCTGAAGTGCATAGTCTGCGCTGTCGTCTGTAGCTTGTTATAAGCCAGCAACATTAAAGTTTCCTAAATTCGCTAAATAGTTTAATTACTTGACTGTAAATTATTAAATTCAAATAATGTTTGATGTTTTATTTCTCATCCGATGGTAAATTTTGCATAATTTGCGTAAATAGGTCATTTTTATCGCTACGATTTGTTACATTAACTCATGTTTTTGCTGTGCTGTTAAAACATTGCCCGATAACCCATTTAACAATAGTACTGTGACGTGTTTTATTACCCACGGTAACTTTGATGACACAAATACATATTACTATCAGGCTAAAGTCAGAACTAACTTTGAAATATACTCTAATTAACAAAAAAAAAATCCTAAAAATATGTAGCTCAGGCATGTCTTGACGTGGAAATAGATATAATCATAATTATTACCAATAAAATAAAAAAATAAAAATCTAATACAAACAAAATCTATTCACTGTGATTTAGTAGCATGGTTTTTAATTGCATATAAACAAAATCAAGTAAAATGTTTAACTTTTTGGCATATGATTTATTCCGTAAATTTTTATTTTTGTTTAAATTTAAGTGTTTTTTAAGATTATCTTGACACAAATATAAGTTTCGAGAATGTTTCAAAGGCAATTAAATTTTCAAAAAAGTATTTGACGGTTTTTATTTAAGTACATAACAAAAAAGTATTTTTACAAATTTTTTGCATTGTTTTCAACACTCATGGAAGTTTTCCGACATAGCGCATACTTTGGTACTCGCCCTACAATGACGCCAGGTCAGTCGCGTGGTTCAAATGATGATCATGATAACATTAATTGCACAATGGCGATTAGTTACTTCATTGTTTGTCATTATGCAAAATAGCATAGTGATTTAATCAATGTAATCGTAAGGCAATTGAGAATACTGTCTGTGTTTTTCGAACGACAAAAAAATAGGTACTAAAATTGACGCATCATTATTCGTTTGGCCCATAGATAAAAAAAATGGACAACATCACATACATTGTTCTGATTCCAAAATGAGTAACTATCCAAAGCACTCGTGAAGTGTACGCCACTGCGCCACGGCGGAGGTCGTGCCCAGTAACGGCCGGTCCTAATAACCTATCTATCTTCAGTTTTGGCATATCAGAGATAGAAAACATCTTCTGTCTCTGATTTTGCCGTCCAGAGAAACAAAGACAGAAGTTGTTTTCTATCTCCGATATGCTAAAACTGAAGATAGATAGGTTATTAGGACCGGCCGTAAGTAGGTATCACGACAAACTTAAGGAGAAGCAAGGTGTAAGGGTCAGCTATCATACAAAATAAAAAGACCTTTTTTTATGACGCTTAGCCAACAACAATACAAAACAGACGAAAAAAGTATTTAAATATTTTCTAATAAAACCGGCCAAGTGCGAGTCGGACTCGCGCACGTAGGGTTCCGTACCAAAACGGTAAAAAAAAAACGGGTTTGTTGTATGGGAGCCCCCCTTAAATATTTATTTTATTTTGTTTTTAGTATTTGTTGTTATTGCGGTAACAGAAATACATAATTTGTGAAAATTTCAACTGTCTAGCTATCGCGGCTCTTGAGATACAGCCTGGTGACAGAGCGACGCACAGACGGACAGACGGACAGACAGCGAAGTCTTAGTAATAGGGTCCCGTTTTTACCCTTTGGGTACGGAACCCTAAAAAAAGCAGTGTCTCGAAAACTATGATACTTTTACAGAGGCAATTCTTTTTGTATGATAGCTTACCCTTACATCTTTCTTCTCCTTAAGATTGTCGTGGTACTTCTGGACACCTTGTATAAGTTTTGATGTGTCAAGTTGGGTAACTTTAATTTTTTAAAAGCCTTATGCTTGCCAGGCCTAAATATACATTGAGAGTGCGTTTTGTGGACATCCAGCTGGGCGAATATGTTACATTTACCTATTTTAAAGTAACTAAGCAGATTCCAAATGTAGGGAAAATACAAAAATCTTTGCTCGATTCAAGTCGTTATCATTCTATGACAAATTAAAATTCATATAGCTAGCAACTATTAATTAACTTTTGTATTTTTGCATAATAATTCTTCTTATCTATTCGAATTACCTACCTCGAAAACTAATATAACATTAAAAACTAAATTGTTTATGCAGACAGCTTTGATCTTCTGAATTTTAAAGCATATTCTAAGTCTTAACTAAAATTTCAAATTTCCCCAATCGAATGTCAACTTAAAGTCGAACATATTAAGATCAATATTATTTAAGAAATCTTAACGTATCGTGATAGGCTACTGAGCTGTTGACTGTTTTCTGTAACAATGATGATTACAGACAATTTAAAACACATTTAAGTTCATAAACAGCTGTTGGGAATCACTAAGGAACTTTCCATTAGAATGGCTACCAATTATTGTCCTTGGCTTTTGCCAATTCAATAATAACATCCTAATCCTTTTGTTGAGGGTGTTGGATATTCCAGATTATTTAAATTGATAATAAGCTGGTCAGGTGTTGGCTGCCGAAACCTCGCCATGCGGAAAGACAACTCAAATTCAAGGCTAACCTAACAGAACCTCCTCATTTTTAAGACATTAGTGATGTTTCTTTCTCACATAGCCCAAAAACACTTATTCATTGAAGAAAACCAAACTTCCGTCAGATTGACCCAAATCCGGGACTAGGACTAGTGATTGAAAGATAAACATATTTGACATGTTAGGCGAATCAGCATTGTATATAACTAATAGGAAGAAGCTAAAAAAATACATGCATATAAACACTCATAGCCAAATGAGAACTAGTGAAATTCGAGTAGACGTGACCAGAATATCGAGGCTTGTGACACAATTAAAGTTTAACAGCAGCATCAAGATAGTATGAGTCATGTAATGATGTTATCGCTTGTAAATTACGTCATCAATGATTGATGTAAAGAGACCAGAAAAATGATATTGAGAATCAACAATTTCTCAATTTTAATTAAAATGATGCAATTGCGAAAGGGAGAACATTTAGGATCTATACATTTCTGGACATTTTTTCAATGTGCCGGCCAACAAAAAAAATGTTACGTATGTTTAGAGAACTAGTCATTTGGCACACTAGTTAATATTGTACCAAAGTTGTAGGATTGCTTGCTGTGAGCTAAGTTATTGAAGTTAGAAGATTCTTCATTTTCATACATTTATTCATTTCTGAAAGCTGTTATTTTACGAGTACCATCTCCTGGAGTAATGGAATAAATAAGTATTAAAAAGATTGTGTTTGTCTGAGCCGAACGAATAATCTAATACAGCAGTCATCAATCGTATGACTGAAAAAAACGATCTAATTGGAAGTTATTTAAACATTACCTGTGAAATATTCGACATGGTGATTCAAGAACTTAGTCTTCTTTGTGGGTACGTTCGCCTTCAACCACTTCGCTACTGAGTACTCCTCGCTCGTCGGCTTCTCTGACTCAACCTGCTCCCCAAACTCCTGCGCACACAAAAAGAACAACAAGTTAAACTACTTATACTTGCTTACATACCTGTATACTTTTGCGTTGCGAAAATAGTAACAGATATAACCAGATCCCATTAGTGCAGGTCAAGGGTTCTCAAAAAGACAATTTTGCTATAGTCGAAAGGCTTTGAAGGCAGGATGGTGATCACAGTTTGGCCAACCATTGCTGTTCGTCTTTTGGCAGTATCCTTTAGTCGCCTCTTACGCTACCAATAAAGCCAGAAGGGGTGATACAACTATATTCAAGGCCAGCATAATACAGCATACCTACTCATTTTTTTGAAAGTCACAGTACCAAAAATTTAAACCTAAATGTTGTTTTGATTCCTACAGACGATTGTACTATTGCTAATGGTAGTTTCCATAAATTGCAATGCATATAGGTAAACACGTTCGTGACTTTTAAGTGTGCAACCTTGTACGCCAATTAAGTTATGTAAGACATGAGAGTTGGCCGTGACTTTGAACTCCCTGCATAGTTGATTAACAACTGAACAACAATTATAAATATAACGAATGGTGTTATTGATGGTTTAGTTATGCTACTAATCTACTTATGTTCTAGATCAGACAGGCACTACTAGTTTGTGAAAGCTTTAAGGTGAGCGTTTTTTAAATTAGATTATACCTAATTCTTTTTAAAACCACTAAAGGAAATCTGGACGATCTAGCCATATGTCGGTGTATCCGCTGCTTGATTGGTATCGAGTCCGGAAGATCCTTAGTAGAAGCCGTATACACAGCACAGGACATTTTCTGGCTGACAGATAAGTAACTTTTCCAATCCCAGATATCATACACTTTTGGGAATTTTCAAAGCGTTCAAAGTGCACGTACTGTTGGCGAGTCAGAAACAATTGCAACCGAATATCCAGGGAACACAGTTATAAAAAAAAAAACATTATTACCGACAACCCCCTCAACATGGATCTACAGTGCAATACACACAAACCAAACCAGTGCTCAAACAAAACATAACTATGATATACTCACAAATTCCTTTACCATTTTACAAGCAGTTCAAATAGAACAGTTACACACTATATTGGCACCACCTATCACTGGGACCGTAAGACGAGTTGTGCGCCCACCGACCAGTGAAAGTAGGCCGCCGGTGTAGAACAAATTAAATGTATAAAGCACGACTTCTATAAACAGTGGATTGGATATGGCATAAAATCGAGATATTGTGACTTAGATCTCTAATAGTTTTAGTAATTTTCAATAGCTCAAAATTATATTCCGCGACTGAGTACAATGAATGCTGCGATGCCAATATCCCACCAACTTAGCTAGGTCATTAACCGTGATAGTACTTGCCTATTGACTATTAAGAAATTAGACATGACACTATATGAATACATTATATTGCATGTTATTGTATCAAATTTACATATTTTTAAGGGTCCGAAATTCAAAAAACCATAAAATAATTTATTTTTTGTCTACCAAGCAAGGGTCTTTCTTTAAGTAAAGGTAGATGATAGCTAATATCTAAGGAACATGAGACATGGCATGTTGGTTTAGTGCGGGACTAAGACTGATTTTAGAGTCACGCTGATCGTGTGTGACCATCAGCGCCGAACGCCGAAATGTATGGAAATCGCTGTCAGCGCTGACCGCCGTCGGCGCTTAATTTCATATATTTTGACGGTCAACGCCGATGATCAGCGTACGATCAGCGTGACTCTAAAATCAGCCTAAGATCTCGTACGCTAGCGTATCTACATCGTGGGCGTTCGATAAACATTATGCGCCGCGCGAACGCATCGTCGAAAGCATTGACGCTCTAACTCTTCACTAGCGTGATAATCGCGTTCCTGGCGTTAAACGAAACCGCCCGTAAAGTTGCTCTAGTGCTTTTGAGAAGTAATTTGTTTCTTCTTAACAGTAGTAGAATAGAAAGATAAAATACGCCGGAGGTTCTTTTCAGAGTTTCTACACTGTTCAACGCACCGAAGCTTTATGGCCCGAACATGTTTACTGGAAAAGAGCGTATATGGTACTATTAGGCATAAATGATAGGGCATTATTCTGTGGTATGTCCATGTTAACGTAATACTTACGACACATAAAGAACTATGATCAATAATTTGGTGATCAAATTGTGCCTGTAAACAGGACGTTAGGTGCGCATACGTATGTCTGATTCGTCATACTGTCATACATATGTAATACATGTAAACACACATTTGACACAATGGCATGATTGGACATGGACAAACGTTAAATCGCCAATTTTCGATCGCGAGACGGTTTTCGCATATCAAAAGCAAAAAAAGCAAAATTAAATTGGAGGAAAGTGTGTATCACTCTCATAATAATATACCAATGTAAGGTTATAAAAGAAAAAAGTGATGTTTAATATAGTGTTAAGGATACAGTTTGCTAATCCGAAGATACACTAGACGATTGAAGAATTCTTCAATCGTCAGATAAAACTTATCAGACCGAATAAGTATAAAACGACCAATTTGAAAATGTCATTTGCATAAATGATCGATGACAAATAGGTGACGTTTTCAAATTAGCCATATTGTATTTTATTCGACGAATATTTCTTATCTGACTATTGAAAAATCAGGCCTTAGTCTACACATCAAAATAAACTAATAATATACAATGAAGATTAAATAATTTTCTTAAAACATGCACTCCGTTATCAAAACCTAGAGAATACTATGAAATAATAATAAGTGGAACTCGTCAGTAAATTGCAATTCGTAGGTAATCATCACATTTATTATTAATTAAATAGAAGAAGAAAAAATCTAATTTTAAAAGTATAAACTGATTATGATCTGTAAATTTCGTCGGACTGACAGACCTTTATAAAAAAAGTGTATGACAGAACCCAGAGGGTCTAAGTCAGGAGTCGCACTTGGCTGTTTTAATTAATTTAACAACGTAAAACATGTACAACAATATCAAAACAGCCTGAAAACTCCGAAAGAGGTTATTCAACTTAAAGATTTAAAATTTCTTGTTTTGACGATTTAAAATGATAGGTTCAAAATGAATAGAGGGCGAAGAACTCGGAAGCGTCAGTTTGTCTGCCAGCACAGAAGTTGGGAGGTGTAAAATTATAATAGAGCCTCGGACTAATTGCAGTGACAGTCATTCGATAAATGGAATAATGTCGATAAATGGAGTACTGTCCGATCCGGCTATCAACCGACAAAAAAAAGGAGGTTCCCAAATCAACGGTTTTTTTCAAATTTGCTTGAGTGACAACACAACTTGTTTTGCAACAAGTGCAAGTACAACTTTTTTACAGGGTTGACCAGGGTAAGGTAGAGTAGAGTTACAACCGTATCTAACAAAATTACATTAAAAATTAATTGACCCAAAAAGTTAATAAAAAGAATGAATGGAAGGTGTTGTATGAAGTTTTTTTCCATGTTAAAATACGTCAAATCCCCACGTGTACTGATAAGTATTTCGACTGTTTATATTCATTTGTTTGCTTAGCTGTTCGTAGTCAATGTATTTTGTATAATTGTAAAAATAATAATTGGAATTGACGGAAAATAATAATTGCATAGTTGGAAAATTACTGTAGAACAATCTTATTGTAATTGTTTTTTTTTTGTATGAATTGAATAAAAAGTACTAATTTTTGCAGTTTCGGATCAACAGACGAGCTATTAGAAGAAGCGGGGCAGCAAACTCTTTGACTTTATGAAAGAAGAAAAGCGGGTGTCCGCAGAAACATTTTAAGGCTCGGTAGTTCGGGATTTATGGATCGATATCCATAGATCGCCTATTACGGAGCGCCTGAGCGCACCGTAAGCGCCGGCGCGCAACAGTACGGTCCTGACAAGCCGCCGCGCTCACGTATTTTGTTTTTATTTAAACATAGTAATTAAGTGTATCATTAAATGAATTCAAACTCAGCGAATATGTCTATAAATATTTAGTAGCTTCAAACAAGCATAAAATTTTAATTAAAATGTCTGTAGTTTAGTCGTCAAATTGAAAGAAAAAAAACATTTCGAAGAGATGTAGGTTTGTGATTTTTTCTATTGAGCCAAGTTAATCAAATCGTGTAGCCGATAACGACTGTGACAAGACTAGATTCTCAACTAATACATAATTTAAAACCTGTTTTCCAGTTCTCAGATGGGTTTTTAAAACTCAAAATCGCTGCCTTTTAGAACTACGCCGCCTTAAAATTCTCGCTGTAACGCCGCTTGACGCACTATCGAACAGCGAGTTTTAATAGCGAGCGCTTCCCGTCGAAGCACTAACTGTGGAACGAATTTTAGTATCGCGGGATTCGTTGATGAAGATTAAGTTAAAACATTTTCTTTAATCTCGTAAACCCCAAAATATGTGCTCAAGTAATATGTATAAGGTCAAACAACATGATTATGCATGCAACACCTGTGCAAACAAAGTAGACGTATCGCAAACTGCGATAGTAACTTCGGTCATCTATAATTCCTGTTCATTCATTTTTCTAATGATCTAAAAAAAGTAAAGTATCAGCCTATAGTCATCCCACTGCGTTGGTGATCACAAAACCGAGCAATGTTCGGAAACTCTTCTTGCCCGACCCTGAAATTGATCCCGAAACCCCAAGATCTTGGCCCGATCTAAGACCATTAGACATAGCTAACCTGACTAACAATCTACTTACAAATAACTACAAAATTTTAAAATTGAACTATAAATTAATAATGACATTTAACTCTGGAAGGCACATACGACTCCGACCCCATATGCACCAAAACTGATTATGCTATGCGAATAAAGCTGGAACACTAAAAATAGTACTTCAGTACCAAATCGGTGTAAGTCGTTGACATTAGCAACTTTAGGAATTAAGGCAATATAATTCATGTCCTTCCAAAAAGTAGTAAAAGTAAGTGTAGGATAAATTTACGGATTTAACTCATGTTTATTAGGGTTTAACATTGTACAGATTTTGCTCTATCCCGTTTATTTTCCACACTTTACGTCCGGGATATCTTCAGAATAGTATCGGGTAAGCTTGGCTCTAAGGTTTTTAGCCTTGCTTTCATTTAACAGGTGTTTTCGTGGAATTTAACTGTCCATAGAAACTCTCAATCTACCTCAGGATTTCAGTTGTTGACGTAATGATGCTACCTGTCTCAGTTCTCAGTCAATAGACGTTTTTTTTTGCGAACACCTTGGAGCCTTTGTTCCGCTGAATGGCCTCTTCAATACGTCGGGTATTAAATTGGCAAAGGTCGCTCGTCAAAGATTTAGATATCTGTCTATTGAGTTGCCGATAGCGATGGGCATCCGCTGAGTTCTGTAGCCTCATTTCGTTTCTCTGATCCATGAGTAGGAGAGCCTGACTGGAGAGTTTCTTTAATTTGGGACGGCGGGTTTTAAAGTACTTGGACCCTACCGTACGGACAGTATCCACCACCATGTTGTATAGATCGTCCACATCGATGCTGTTCTCAAGGGCTTCGAAACGGTTTTGAAGCTCGAGTTGAAAGCACTCGGGGTTTTGAATTTGAGCCAGTATTGGTTGGAGCGTAGATTTTATCAGTCGCGCTCTTTCAAGCTTTACGTCGATATTCAATGTGCCTCTGAGGATGCGGTGATCGCTTCCTGTCTTAACAGCGTTGATCACAGCGACATCATTGAATAAAATATGTAGTGCCGTGTAGTGCCGGCACATAAAAAGAATAGCACTACCCCTCTTTTCCCGTGGGTGTCGTAAGAGCCGATAGAGGGAAAACTGCCATCAGGAGATGGGCAGCAGCGTTTCCTAACAACAGCAGGCTAACTGCGATCGCCAAC
Organism: Anania crocealis; assembly: GCA_949315895.1. NCBI lineage: Eukaryota > Metazoa > Arthropoda > Insecta > Lepidoptera > Crambidae > Anania > Anania crocealis. The sequence goes on along the minus strand of OX438859.1, from coordinate 5,608,890 downwards.
CCGCCTGCCAAGCGTGGCGATTATGGCAAACCCCCCCAATATGAATACCTCTCAAAAAAATCGGCCCCCAGTCCCCGGCGGCCCCGCTATTCCTAGCTATGGCAGTGGCAATGGTAACGGCGGGGCAAGGGGTGCTAAGAATCCCCGGGTAAGATCCGGCTGCCAACAACGACGACCGAACTGGCAACATATAACAAGCGCACACTGAGGCTCGACGCGAAGCTCGTAGTTGGAAGAGGCAATTGGTAGGTAAGTTACATTGGGATATCATTGGGCTATCTGAAGTCCGAAGAGAGGGGGAGGACTCGATATCCCTGCAATCCGGTAACTTACTATACTACCGGGAGGGCGACCAACAATCCCTAGGTGGTGTCGGGTTCATCGTCCACAAGTTCTCTGTCAAGAAAGTGATCATTATCGGAAGTGTTTCGAGCAGGGTAGCGTACCTGATACTCAGAATATCGAAACGATATTCGCTGAATGTCATACAGGTTTACGCTCCGACCTCGAAACACGACGATGTCGAAGTGGAGGCTATGTATGAGGAGATCTCTAAAGCCATGCATAGCTATAAAACCCACTACACGGTTGTGATGGGGGATTTCAATGCGAAGTTGGGGCAACATTGCGGTGATGAGTTTAAAATGGGGAAATTTGGATTTGGGCAACGGAAATGGACCTGGATCAGCCTGGACGGTAAAGTCAAAAACGAGATCGATTTTATCATGTCAACGAAGAAACATAATGTAAACACGTAAATTTTTTCTTAAATTTTAATAACAATATTTCAAGAAATGCAACACTGGGCCACATATAGTCCCAAATTAAGCAACTATTGAGCTTACACAAGATTTGAACTGTGCAGGAATCGATACCGCAACCTATGGGTCAGCAGCAGCAGATACTGCCACTGATCCAGCCTGGTCTGTCAGTTGTTGTATGCTTAGTTTAAGGCATAGTGAAATGCACGAACTTATAAAAGGGGGGGGGGGTTTAGGGGTTCGGACCCCCCCATTCATATCCATCTTACTTGTCCAACAGAAAAAATCATTTGTTATTTTTTAATAAATACATTACATAATAACATAACTTTTAATTTAATGGCACCTACCTAAGGTATAATATAGTATTATAGATAACCCGCGACTATACTTGAGTGTTATAGTCGCAGGCATTGTTTTATTTGTAAATGGTATACTCAATTGGAGTTAGAGCTCTGTTTTTTTACTTTGGGGACCCCCCCCCCCTGTCAAAGCTATAGCTACGTCCGTGGCTGAAATGTGTTAATTTAAGAAACCAAAGATAATGTGTTGAAATTCTATAACCAGTTACAAATAATAATTAGTAAAATTATGGTATATGAAAGCGACTGGTGATATTCTGGTGCATGTGAAACTAGTATGAATACAGAATACAGGTGAAAGTGTAAAAACATAACCAGATAAAGGCAAACCTTTTTTCGCTGGAAAAAAATATTACAATAAATTAATAAGACAAGCAACATTGGAATACTGATGATTCTAGCAGTGATGTAAATTATCTTACTTCTTTAAATATTTTTTTTATGGTTTTGTTCAGAATTTAGAACTTTAGGCATGTTTATCATTTACTTTTGCAAAACAATGCAATAAAAACGTAACTTACAAGGTAGTACAAAAAGGGAGAGCATAATCAAGATGTTGATTGTATTACGCTATGTTAGATGGTGATTAAAAAAATATGTCTAAATTAATAGTTCTGGTAAGCCTTTTAATTATTTATATGATAAATATGCTATAAAGCATTGTTTGTGATAAATAAAACGGTAATGAAAGCTAATATTTATAGATTTCAAAGTTTGTAAAAATACCACATGACAGGAAAGCTTTCTTTCTTTGTCTTACTGTTTTACCGAAAATGAGCAGGTGGCACTATGATGTGGTACATTTGTTCGAATCAAGCATGGACATGTCATGTTGGATAAATGAATAACCAAAATAGCCGAATCACTGAAGTACGTAAAACTACGCACAACATACCTATCTACGTTATGCGAGTCCCAATAAACAAAACACGTCACAGGAACGATAGCTTTGTGCGAAATACTACGCCGAAATTAGACTACATGAAAGTTCCACAATATGATTCCGGGTAAACAAAGACGCACATATTCCCCAAGATGGAAATACCGCAATATGAAAACGTAGACAAGAAACAATGCATTCGACATTTTCAGATGCAATATTTAATAATATTTGAAACTTACTTCTTTGCGCTTTTTAGTTTTCCTTTTGTCTGCCATTGCAAATGAAATTTGTCGACGTTGCGGATTTTCCTTGCCTGAAATAAATGAACAATTTCCACTTCTCCGTTTCTTGACTTGACTTGACGAATCGTCAATGACGATGACACTTCATGCATGACACTTCACTACTACTACAACAGCAGTACACGTTTGCCACAGACGATGACTGACAATCTGACATATCGCAGTTGGCACTGGGTGTCACTCTGTCTATCACAAAACGAAAAGATTAGTTTTCTTTTTCTATCTTTCTTTCTAGATTTCCTTAAGAGATTTTCTTCTATCTCGCAGACTTTGTCCGTCTATTATATTCTACGTTTATGCAAAAAACCATCGACTTATTAAATCCGCATGAATGAATGAACGTCCCCCAGGCTTTGAATATCAAACCAACGGGAGTGGCCATTGACAGGCGTACCCCGCTGCCAAAGGTACGAGACCGCCGGTCATACCGGTTATATAAAACTAATTGCCGCATGTTCCACGTCATTCAGAAAATGTCAGCAGAGCACAGTTGCCACTTAATAGTAATCGTATCTAATTTAGGGTAATTTTTAAAGATGTAGTTACTTTATAAAATTTGACTTGTCTTGATTTATACGTTTAATTAAATATGCGTTTTGTTTATTACTATATATTATTGAAAATATATAACTGCATAACTGAGTCGTCCAGTTTCAAATTCATCTTAAACAATCTAATACAATTTTGCAGAAATTGAAAAAAAATAGTAGAAACAGGAACCAGTCAACTTTTGTAGGCAATTTAAATTTATGCGAATGGCAACCAAACATACCAATTTGACCAAATAGAATAAGGTTATCATCTGCATCGAAAAACAAGCTAAAACAGGTTTTGATTTTTGATATGGCGGATTTTGAAACAAACATAATATTGTTATTAAGGCATTATTTTGCAACTGACAGTTGTAAAATAGCGGGATTTGAAACTAACGTATGCAAAAGTGATGAATAATGTTATGCGACTTTTATGTAACACATAAGTAGTGGGTAAGAAATAAAAAATCAGAAGATCAGTATTATTTAGTTATATTATACAATATTAGGTTTAGTATTTAAAATAAAATAAAAAGATGATGAGAAAATGTTAAATCACACTATTAGGTTGATAAAACAATAAATTTATGTTGTCTTGTAACAATCTTAATTAATGAATGTCCGTACATCAAACCTCATGTGAAACATTCGTATATGAACATAAGTATATTTTATAAACGAATAAGACTCTTCTACTTAGTTACGCCTTTTCATCTAAGTAAAGTTCAGAAACGCCTTTTCAATTCAGTAATCCACAATACATTTTGTAGATAAGTCCTTTTTCGTTGTTAATAAAAGCAAGGGTATTCGTATTTCAAAACATTAAAAAATACTAGTAGGTGCGCCTTTTTCTGCTGATTCCGAATCACTATATAACTCAATTTTGAAAAAAATGTTAGATGCGCCCTTTGTTATTATCGAAAAAAAAAATAATTGCTTACAAAGGCCAGTAGGTTAGGAAAAGTGTGGGTTAGGTTAGGTTAGAACAGTGACCATACAAACGCGTGAAGGCGAGAGAGCGTAGCGAACGTGCCGCGGCAGCGGCCGCCGAGCGCCTCAAAAATACAAAAAAAAACGATTAATGATTCCTAACCTCAAAATTGGCACGCTTCGCTCGCCTTCGCGCGTAAACAGAAACAAAAGTGTATAAAAAAAATAAGAGGTACTAGTCGTTTAATGCCAATCAGCTGACTATGACACATTTAGTGACAAAAACGATTGCGCTGGAAATAGGTAATGTTAGGTTAGGTTTAGGTTAGGTTCGCAGAGGAGGTGGTCTCCGGGGGTGGGGTGTTGATCGCGGTGTCGTTGCATGCATCATGTAGTGCCACCCTACCTGAGGAGGCTGGTGGGGGACTACCTCTCTGAGCGAGCGATAGTCTTCCCTACCATGGAGGTAACAGGTCGTCGGCAGATGTCGTGTGGTGTCCCACAGGACCAGACTGACCGTCTTAGGACCCCTTCTCTGGGACATCGGGTACGACTACGTCCTACGCTGCGCAAATCTGCGCGGCGTGGACGTGTCGTGCTATGCCGACGACACCCTCGTCACGGCCCGGGGTTCTGACCTCCGGGCCGCGACGGTGCTGGCCACTGCCGGAGTTGTGAAATTATCCTAAGCGGCATTTATTGTGATAAAGTAGTGGCATTTTTATAATAATGTGTCAGTGAGTAGGATAAATCAAATAAAAGCGAGAAACAAGGAAAGGCGCTCCTATTTGACTCTGATCCACGCTCTCGCGTAAAACTCCTGTAATCATTGAAATGTATATACCATTTCATCTCATTCATTTTCATTTCATATCAATAAAAAAAATCTACTGAAGACTTGACTGTATGGGCATAGTTCCCTTTGCCTACCTAGAATGGGTGAAGAAAACAACAACAACATGTATTGGGATCATAGTGATTACCATAGAGCAATATTATACTACGGAAATAGAGAACCCTCTTGTGGCGTTTTTAGGCAAACTCATTTGACACTGCCATCTATGATTTCGCCCCGCAGACTAACGCCTACATACCTAGCTATACGGCTATATAGGTAGACCAGCCGGTTTACTACGGTAGGTATATTAAACTGTTGACCGTTTTGTTCTGCTTCTATAAGTAATACTTTAAAATAAGAATTTATTTTATTTTACTTCAATCACAGCAGTTTAAAGTAAATAAAATAAATAAAGATAGTAATTTTAAAATGAACAAAACGGATTCCTGCTACTGAAATTAAAGATCATGAAATAAAACAAACAGTTTGTGTTATTTTTTATTTTTATAATGTCTGTGCTTATTAAAATACTGTTGCGCAGCTTTTTTTAAAACGTCATCACCCTCATAAGATATCTTACCAGACAAAATTTTATTTTATTTTAAAAAAAAAAAAAAAAATTCTAATGATAGACCTACACCAACTGTGTAAAAGGACATTAATGCATGTATTTATAAAATAGTGTTTTAGGTTTTCCTTAAGTACTGGGCATTTAAAAGGATAATCAATAATAATTTCAGAAAATGATACTATTGTCTGTTTTATGTTAATTTTCGGGGTATTTTTCTTCAAAATTTTTACTGTAAGATTCTGAAGTTCATGGAAGCAATTTTCTAACTGGGAACTTGGATAGCACAGCCATTTTTTGTTACAATATTCTTTTGCTTTTATGTTTATTATTTGCATTACTGCCGTCAGAATCTAATAAAGTTTGTCTGCATTGTTGGCATGATTTAATTTTAACAACATGCCTTAAGCATTTGGTGAGGACCCAGCCGCAAACGTAACTTCTTTGTCCAGCATCACCAGTTTCAATATTTTCTATGTGAAAAAAATCTCTATCAAAAGAAACAGATTCTGCTGTATTTTTGGAAATATCAGTAAGTTTTTGTTCTTCAGTTACCAAAAAATGTAGCGTTTGAAGGCACTCGTTTCTGTCTTCTTCACAGTTGGCTTTGCTAGAATGAGGCGAGCTATAATTATTCAATAAAAGGGCTTTAAAAGCTCCTTCAAACGCTACAGAATTCGGTGCTATGTTTCGCCCTCCATAGCTTCTGATGTTTCCAAAAAAGTTTTCAGCTGGGTCCTGGTTTATATTTCTGGTCAACAATGCATCGAACCTATACTTTTGTGACACAAGTTTCCAGATCGCTTCCACTCCTTCAATGGTTCTTACAAAATTTGAAATGGATGAAACAACCTTGTCTATCAATAAAATTTTATCACCTACCTTTTTTCTCTCTATAAATTTTACTGTCTTTAACATGGCTTTTGCGTCTTTCCACAACTGATGATGAGGGGAATGTCGTTTCACAGGACATTTAAACTGTTTTCCATTAGGTATATGGAAAGTGTTAACATTTAGGATATCAAACAAATTGTCCATCATTAAAACGAAATCGATTATATGTCGACATTCTTGTGGCAAATCTCCTCTTGCCGTCAAAGGTTCGGCTACGACAGCTACGCTATGGCTGAATATTTGTGTTGCTAACTTGACCTTCATTTTATTTATCCTTTCAGGATTGATGTGCTCCTCTGTGATTTTGTCAAGAAGACGTAGTTCACCATAGGATTTATCTGCTCGATATATTTTTTCAAAATACTCCCATTTTACAATTTTCTCGATGCCGTTGGTCATGTATCGCAGATCTTTTGTAAGTAAATTGTTTCTGATTCCCTTCATAAGATGAGGAGCATCAAAAATCGGTATAATTTTCTGCCCATTTATGTGGATGAAGTCATGACGATATTCTTTTTCTTGGCGCAAATAATCTTGTTTTGTGTCATTAATTAGAGATAAAACAGCGCTTAAATTAACAGAACTTTGGTTACATACAGTATTGACAATGATAAGACCAGCATCCTGTACATGTTCAATAACATCCAAAATAATTTTTTTTAGCTCTAACTTTTGCAAAGAATTTGTGAAATACGAGTAGTATGCAATGGGCTGTTTATAATTTAGTTTTAGCCCTTTGACCATAAATACTAAAGCATGATCAGCGAATTGTTTACCACCATCTATAGTGGTAAAACCTTCTAAAACATCTTTTTGGGTGTTATAGAAAATTTGGGATGTTAAAGACATTTCATCGAATATCAGACTACAACATCTATCACATTTATCTTTTTGTAGTATGGACTTTTGAATCTTTTTAAATATAATGGGATTTATGCCCGGAGTCAACTTTATTTTGCTTAATAACCGCTTCATTGATTTTATGGAAATGGAAGGAAGTGTAAAATATTTGTTTAGTAGTCCATAACCTCTTGGACTTCTTTTGTATAACGATAATGAAAGGATTTTTTGCTTGCTCAGTGATTGGGATTTGGGTGGTGTATAAATAAATACATTTCAATTCAATGATTACAGGCAGGAGTTTTACGCGAGAACGTGGATCAGAGTCAAATAGGAGCGCCTTTCCTTGTTTCTCACTTTTATTTGATTTATCCTACTCACTGACACATTATTATAACAATGCCACCACTTTATCACAATAAATGCCGCTTAAGATAATTTCACAAAATTACGAAACAAAGTCCATTTTTTTCTTCTCGTTTCCCGCGCAAAACTCCGCAAAAAAACAGTCAGTGTGTGTGACAGCTGGCTTAGCTGGCTAACAGTGACAGCTGGCTCAGCTGGCTGACAGTGACAGCTGACAGCCAGCAGTGAGTGACGACTTGACGACGACGAGCAGCAGACGTCAAACAAGGAAAATCGATCGACGGATCAAAGTGCGCACCTAACCTGTCTCATTTAATTGGTAGACATCTCAGTCATTATAAAATTTCGTATCGAAGAGACCTAACGTACCTAACTCTTTTGATTATTTGTGTGCACCAGGTAATTTTCACGTTGTTGCCGCGTGTTTGAATTACGTGCAGTGAACTTTGTAGTCACCTTTGCGTGAAAGAAATTGTTTCAGTTTGGACTTGATTATGTATTTCCTAGTTTGTTAATTTTGAGGTTTTCATAGTGTCTTTTGGATTACGTTTTAGTAATCACAACTAGTGACTTTAAATACAGTGATTTAAAACATTAAAGTGTGTTAAAGCAAGGATGGGGGAGCCTCTTACTAATGGTCATCAAAAAGAAGAAAGTAAGATATTTTGAATATTTTTACTTAGCCATTGATATTATTACTGTTTAAAAACTAATGCTATTCAACTGTATAAGTAATGTTATTCAGTTATCAATACTTATCAAACCTTATACTTAGGTCAGCTTGTATAACGGATATTATCAACAGATAAACATCATAAAATTACATTACCTACAAGAATTATGTTAGCAATATTAAAGATAAAAATCAAAAATTTAACGAAAGAAACTTGTAGAGTGATACATTAAAATGAAGGTGTTTTATTTTTACCTGTGCTTCTGTTAAATTATGTAGTTAGTTGGCCTATGACAAACTTACACAACTAATTTTTTTCATAACTTGGTCTTTTTCCTCTTCTTAAAATAATTTGAACTAATATCTCAAGTTAAGATCTTTAATTTTTAATATCTCAACAGAAAAAGTACTTAATAAAATTTAACCCTTTTGAAGCACCATTACGTCTTTTTTATCCATAAATTTTTCTACTTTTGCTCCAAATTTTTTGTTACTATTACTTCTGAAATATACAGATAAATTTAACGATGAAGTCTACTGTAGTTTGCAAATTCTATGTATAATGTAAATAAATATATACAAAAAAAGGATTTAAGTAATTTTATCAGTTGTCTACTATCTATAGTATAAGCTTAAGCTCATTATGGGACTCTATGAAATATTTAATTAGTTTAAAATTGCATCGAGCTGCATTAATGTCTTCCTCATAATAAAATATGTTGTGACATATGTTGATAGCCGTATCTGTCTACATTAGGCCACCATACTATACGAACGTGTTCCGACCTACAAATATTTAATTAAGATTCTGCTAATTATAGTGCATACAAGGCCTGTATTAGAATATACTTGATATGAGGGACAGTTTTTTGTAAAGCTCTAGAAATAAACTCTTGTGAAATAACCAGTGTTTGTGTTAATTCCTACAACATGCAGTCCACTACCAAACATAAACCTCATCAGCCCCTAAGCTATTCAAATTCATAACCAACCTTGACCACCAACTTTTTTTATTATGTTTATTTAAACAATATAGCAAACCTTTTTTGCATCAAAGAAAACAATTGCCTTTTTTATGTAGGTATGTATGTTGTTAACACTTTTGTATGTTACCCAATATTACCCATATTATACCTACTTAAGTAAATTCTGATCCTCAGAAAATCCTAATATAAGTTAGATCCTTATAGAAGAGAAGACTTAAGCACTGTATATTGGACTAGCTCTTGCCCGCGACTTCGTCCGCGTCAGTTTCTGTTATTATGATTGCGACTATTTTTGCAACATTTTTCACTGATGCTTTGCTCCTATTGGTTGCAGCGTAATGTTATATATAGCTTAAAGCCTTTCTCGATAAATGGACTATCCAACACAAAAAGATTTTTTCAATTCGAACCCGTACTTCCTGAGATTAGCGCGTTCAAACAAACAAACTCTTCAGCTTTATAATATTAGTATAGACAAAGTTGTAAAAACACATTGGTCTGTTAACTTTTTACGCATATTTATGTAATCGTGATGACACTCGGAAGATAGTTTTTTTAAAACTGGCTTTCTTTGGCTCAAGAAAAGAAAGACAAAGCATAGTTATTATTTGAGCATAGTTATTATTTGAGCAAAGTTTGTATGAGGTGTTGTATTTTTCAATTTTTTTAAACCAGTCACAGGATCTCTAATAATCAAAATAAATGTGGACAACATCACATACATTGTCCTGATCCCAATTTGAATAACTATTTGAAGCATTCGTATTTTGGAAACCAGAAACAACGAAGGTAACACAAACACCCAGACCTGAGAAAATGTAGAAAAACACATTTTTTCTACATTGACCCGTCCGGGAATCGAACCCGGGACCTCGGAGCAGGCGACACCTTGAAAACCGGTGTGTACGCCACTCCGCCACGGAGGTCGTCAAAATGTAATCGGGAATGTAAAATAACTATGATTGCAAACCACATTTCAAAATAAGACATGATTTTTTTAGGTAAACAAATAAAATAGTAAAAAATATTAAATGAAAATATTTTGCTAAACAATTCGCCTAAAGTAAGTTTGATTTTTTACCGACTTCTAAATAGACGGTTTTATGGTTGGTTTTGTATTAGATATGTTTTTGATTTTTAATAGGAATCGTAGGAATTAGCTCACAGTATATGCAAAATGTAACAATTCTTATTTAAAAATTTTGTAAATTGCCTCGCGTCTAGGTGTTTTGTAACAGGTGACTGAGTACAGCTTAAAGAAGACTGGCAGTTCACTCCACCATTGGCCGCCATTTCTAAGCTAATAGAGATTATTCAGTTCATATTATGTATTCCCATATGTGGCGAAAATGGCAAAACACTCCTTTTTCGAGACCATCCATTGGATTGATTAGGGCTAATGATAATGATGATTATAGAATATCTCTTGAATAATCATGTTGTGTATAAAGCTCAGTGAATTCAAAAAACTATAACATAATTCCTTTACAGGTCTACCTGCAGGGATCATCGTGGAAGAGGTCGAAATCCCGGTACCATGGGGCCACGTGGCCGGTCGGTGGTGGGGCCCGCGCGATAAACAGCCGATCATCGCCATACACGGCTGGCAGGACAACGCTGGGACGTGGGACAACCTTATACCACAACTGCCAGTCACCACCTCAGTGCTGTGCATAGACCTGCCCGGACACGGTCACTCCTCGCACTACCCCCAAGGAATGTTGTACTACATTTTCTGGGACGGCATCGTGCTTCTCAGAAGAATCATCAAACACTACCAATGGAGCAACGTCACGCTGATGGGACATTCTCTCGGTGGTGCTCTAAGTTTCATGTATTCTGCATCATATCCAGATGAAGTGGACAGGATAATTTGCATCGATATAGCCAGTCCTGCTGTTAGGGAGCCTCAGAGTATGATCGAAAAAACAGGTTGGGGTATTGATAAGATATTAGATTATGAACGTTTAACTGAGGATAAAATACCTGCGTATGATTACGACGAAATGATCGACATTGTTATCGATGCGTATAGAGGATCAGTTTCGAAAGAGAATTGTAAGGTTTTGATGAAGAGAGGTATGGCCCCCACTCCGGCACATATGAAAAAAAAGGGTTTCTACTTCAGAAGAGATCCGAGGCTCAAAGTTTCTGGTTTAGCGATGATGTCGATTGAGACTGCATTAGAATACGCGAGTCAGGTGAAGTGCAAAGTTCTTAATATAAGAGCTATTCCTGGACAGAAATGGGAAAGGTTGGACTATTACTTAGACGTTATAGAGAGAATGAAACAGAATGCAGATGTGCAGTTTTTTGAAGTGGAAGGTACACATCACGTGCAGTTGGAAGCGCCAGAAAATATACTCCATCTTATAGAGGATTTTCTAGAAGAATATTAATCGCGATATTTAGGGCTATTATGCAAATGTGATATGTATTGTGATGGAAGTACATACTGTACTTAGTCGTAAGAATAGTTTGCAGAACAAAAACAGGAAGTTGTTTGTAAGCTTGTAGAAAAATGTGTGAAATTAAATTTCATCACGCTTATTTACGAAACATACACAGGCTAACGCTTTAGTAGTTGAGAACAAGGTAGGAACACTTTCAGTTAGACTTAACTGTTACGATCAAAGCTTAGATTAAATTAATCAGTAGGAAATAAAAGCTTGGTGTTGATTTTTTAACGAAGTTTGTAACTTTGCTGGCTTGAAGCTTTTATACCGAGACTTTTTGCAATAGAATAAGGAAGCCTTAATAAAATTGCTGTTAAGTCAAAAATAATTGTAGTGGGCTGACCGCGCCTAAGTGTTACGTAACTTGACATTGGTGAAATTAAGGTCAGTGTGGTTGGTCTTACATTAGCCTATTCGTGATGTGGTATCCATCACGAATGGTGGTTAAGATAACCAATTTGTGATTATACCTACTGCACATATCTTGACCTTTGAAATGATATCAGCTATGTTCCTATCTTTGCACCGCAGTTAATCCGTTTAGTAGAATGTAGATGTAGATCATAATATAATTTATATTTATTATTTAATTCACTGATTAATTAAGGTATAATATAATGATTTCACGTCACTAAAGAATGATCACAATTTATTAAGTATTCAAAAAAATACCAATTAATCTTACAAGGGAGACAAAGGAGAAATAGCAGAAAATTCTAAGATGCGTAAGCCGGAAAGAAATAAAAATGAAATATTTGCAACAGTAGGTACTGTAACCTGTGTAAATTTATACTCACAGAGACATAAAAACTAGTCAACGCAAATCTTACATAAGTGTATGGGTCGATGGGTCGCGTCAAACTTATAGTACCTACAGTTGTAGTTATTTAAAAGAAGAAGAATTTATGATGAAAAACGTCCCAAGATTTTATGTTAAATCTGTCTAATATGACCAATTAATAAATATAAAACTTAGCCTAAAATATAGTAACGAATGATTTACTTGCTTATTTGCGTTTATTTCCTTAGGATTTAAATAATATGTAAAATCTTAATGAATGTTCAGTGATCGCCAATACCGTCTTCTCCATAAGGGCCCCGAAGACCGATAATTTCTCTCAAACATTTATTCTCAAAATATTTTTATACTTGTAAAAAAAAGGTAATTTTAATTCGCTTTTTGTACTTTCTAATGGGCCCCAAATTCTTGTATGCCCAAGGCTCAGTTTAAGACGGCCCTGGTGATCGCTAAAATTCAAGAAACCAGTATTGTCTGAAATACTTTATTCCTCTGAAAATACGCATAATTAGAGCAAACCAAATAGTTATCATTGTTGATTTGTATAAGTTTTCCACTCAATGGTGATTACCGTTTCTTTGCTCACCAGTTGGCGCCACTTGGCGGCGTTGTCAAAGGCGATTGGCGCCGAAACAAAGTGTTGTATCTTGAATCTAATTAAGGTTATATTGTTTATAAATAACTATCTTGATATCAACAAACTAACTTCTGAAATAGTTGCTCTTGAGGCCGCCTATTTTTGCGCTTTTTCTTAATTCCGCTTTTAAAGCGTTCACATTAATCGCCAAATAATCCATATTTGCTATATTTTACGATGGAGATCACTTTCCGGCAGGTAAATTTAAGAAATTATAATTTATGCAACAAATTCCGCTAAAACCAGTACAAAGTGAATGATATTGGACCTCACGCGACACAAGCGCCTCTAGTGGCAAATTTACTAGCGATAGCCCCCATTTGGTCTGCGGATAAAGTTGTAAATCACAAATAGAATTAATTTGTATTTGAATTATACAAAAGGTTAAACTTTATTTATTTAACTTCTATGTGTACTTGTACAGCAAGTACCTACTTAAACATTTTAAATGTAATGCACACGTGTTTAAGTGCGTCAGCGCAAAGTCACGACTCGCAGTGTTATTGTTGAAATATTTTCACGTGGTACTACTTTAGTACTAAATAAACGAATTGTATGATTTATGTATTAACTGTAGTAAAGTACCGTGAAATTAATTTTTGTTTTTTTATTTTGCTTTACACTTGACAACAAGTGTTCCTTTACTGGCTAAACATAAAAAGTGAAAGTAGAAATACATAAAGACAATTATTTCTAACTTGGCCAATTTACACTAATAGAGATAAAGTATGTAAGTTTGTTTGTTGTAATCCCTGGAACTACTTATTACTGGTTACATTATTGAAAATTTTGTGACTTATGCTACATTTAAATGTAATAATACTAAAGTCAGGTACAGACGTCAGTTTGTACTGTGTATTTATTTCTTATACACATTTTTTGATGATTTTTTTACATTAGTACAGTCCCATACAACCATGACACTGAAATGTCCAAAATTAAATTTAGCAAAAAAATACTAAAGCGTCAAAACTAATCGAATCTTGTTCACTTTTGCTTTCATGCCAAATCACAGTACAAACAACAGTAATGAATAATTGCTAATGTACCAATAAACTATAAAATTCAAAAAGTTTGAATTGTTAAAGTAACAGCGTCATATAAAAATAAATAAATTAAGTTATGCCTCACTGGGCCACACAGAGCCATCTAGTCCCACATTAAGCTACTACCAAGTACCCTGTCGTATGGGGTACTAGACAACCGATAAACCTACACTTTTTTTTGTAAATACTTACTTATAATACATAGAAAACACCCAGACCAGTACAAACAGACATGTTCATGCACACAAATATTTGTACTGTTCGGGGATCGAACCAAGTCATTCAAGTTCTTAAGTAACAAAAAAATCTTATGTTGTGAAAGCAAAAATATTGTGCCAGCAAAAAAAATTCTTTCGCGACATTTTTTGTAAAAACACTGATTGAGTTGAACTGTGATTTAAGAAATACTTGCAAATTTTGAAATGCTAAAGCGTCAAAAATTGTCTGATTGAGTTGAAACCTACATAGATCGACGCAGAAAAAAAAGCCTATCCAACAATGTATGTAACTCGTGTTGCCCAAATGGCGCATTAGCATTTTTTTCTTTCCACTGACGATATAAGCATCTCTAATGCTGTGTCATATTTACCGTAATGCAAAAACCAAAATACCTACATGACTTACAAACGTTTAGTGGATGCTCATGTAATGAGAACTTTAATATGTCACTGAATCTGTATAGCATATTTTTATTATACCTACATAAATATTTGTTTTCCTAATGCTGAATTAAATTTCTCTAGACTATGAAGATAGTGGTTCCAAAAATGTTAAGTGCGCTGAGAAGCGCGATTTAACAGGCAAATAGAAAATTGTAGAACTATGTCAAAGGCCAGACTCGATAAGAAATAGTTAATTTTACAAAACAAAGGCGTCTACTATTCTGTATAGTCTGACGATGAAGACACCCATTTGCATACAAAATGGGTATTAAACTCTCATGAAAGGTTAATTAATTACATACTTAATTACATGAAAAGTTATTTACTTTACTATTCAACGATGGTCTGAACTTGTTAGATTCCATAGTTAATTTTTAAAATAAAGTTCTTAAGCAAATATTGAAGTCGTTAATAAATAAATAAATGCGGACATCAGATCATTGTTCTGATTTCAAAGTAAGTAGCTATTTAAAGCACTTTTTTTGCAGACAAGGAATTAAATTATGCAGATTTATATCGCTTTAATTCTTCCGGGTTAGAAAACTGATGCGTATCATTGTCAGCAGTCGTATCAGCTCTTATAACCCGGCGTAATTAAAGGTAAAGAAAGGTGCCTAGCTACTGAACGACATTCACCAGGACCGGAGAAGATATAGAAAAACGATTTACTACAATGACCCATGCGAGAATCGAAGCCGCGTTTGTCAGAACTGGCGACCTCTAGAAAACCCATCTCTTAGCCACCTGACTAATCTATCTACGTATGTAAGTAATTATAGTTGTATCTATGATTAATTTTACAATTAATTTTACAAAGGAGAAATAGCAGTTGTATCTAATATTTTATGTTGACGATCAATCTTACTTATCGACTATTGAGAGTGGAATTTCTTATGAAATTTATAATGAAAAAAAAAAAGACTCCAGAGGTCAGCTATTGATACGATTCTTCTTTTAATTTGTGGCGATTAGTGTTCGGGCAAGAGCCTTACACGAGTCCGCCAATGCCGCGATTCATTGGTGTTTAGAGAATTAAATGTAAGGATGAGTTAGCGCATTCGTTTTCCACGCGTCATGTCACAACATTATCTATGACTAATTCACACAGTTCGAAGTCCAAATTGTGTGCCTGAGGCTCAAGTAAATATTCATTTTAAAGTAGCCTGCAAAACTAGTAGGTATTTGTAAATAACAGCCAGTACAAGGCAATTATACGCATGCTGCTTATTAGGTATAGAAAACTTAACAGTACACGACAGGGCAAAGGCCTTGAACTCAAGTTACCACAGCAATACCCATCATTGCTGTGGTAACTTGAATTCAAGGCCTTTGGCATAATTACCACACTTGCCAAATGCGAGTTGGTGATCGTGTGTCGTTATAGTAGTACTAGTGAAAAATGTACCTATTGATTTAATTGGAAATTCTAATAAATATACAAACTTGTCTGTCTCTAACACAGCATTTATAAGTGTGTGTGTGTAACTGAAGGAGGTCTCCTTCAGTTTGTAAAACAATTCTATGCTATGCTATCTCTAGCTAGACGCCACGTCATTTACTCCATGGGCTGGGTTCGTTATATAACAAAATATATAAAACAAATATTTGATGGAAACCCTTCATGCATTTAAGCTTAAGGTACCTAATGCCACAAATTAATGGCCTCAAAGCATGACCTACCTCTGAAACGGATGATTTTTTAAAAGCACACTACTGTAAAAAAATAATACTGAAAGTTTCTTACACGCACACCAAACAGACACACACACACATAAATCCTGAGACTAGTATCACATGAATAAATATTAATAAATTGAGACGAATAAACACAGCGTATTTGAGCAAACATTCATGGCCTTTTTATATTAATTACAATCCCCAAACATTTGTTCAAATCATGCCACGCATAGTTAAAAATGATAGACTACAAATGGGAACCACCATAATTTATTAATCTAAATAACAATTCAATTATACTATTTTGATAAAACAAAAATAAAGTATTTTAATTGATTTTTGTCATTTTATTTTACATATCTCCAAGCAGGAATCTCTTACCGAAGTAGCGAAATCTTCTGGATGCAAGATCTGTAATAGAAAGTAATAATTTCAGTTATATAAGATATAGGCTTCGTTTTTACAGACGGGAGTGGAGAAGCGGACAGTCAATAACCAATCACAATGCTCGAAATCTGTGATATGCCGATTTAAAGCAAGTATCTAAGTAGATAAGTAAATTCAGGCGAGCTACGCCGAGCTTATCTCGTCGAGCTTATGCGAAGCTTTCATGGTTTTAAGGTTACTTTTTGGACAGTCATTACATATTAAAACTGTTAATAACTATCACTTTTTATGTGTAGAAAAAATACCTAAACTACCTATTAGGCTGTATTAAAATGGTTTGGAGTTTCCCATCATTGCAGTGGTAACTTGAATTCAATGATGGAGGCCTTTTCCCTGCTATGGGATGATTATAGGCTGTTACTACTAGAGTTGACTTACTTCCAAAGTGTTTTCTCTATGGATCTCACATCTTAGTGTGAGACTGCTTCCAATAGCGTTTTGTGCTCTCAGCTTGGTGTCTATGGATCTCCAGATAGTGCTGGCTGCTTTCAGGATATTCATATTACCAAAAATGTAGAAACCTGTAAAAAATTTAAAATCTTTAACATGTTGTTTTAAAATTTTATAGTTTTTGGGCAAACAGGAACTTTTTTGTCAAACATTGCATTACAAAATATGGTTTGCTATTTTCAGACAGTTTTCCTTTGTTTTTACAGTAAAAAATTCTAAAATTGTCACAGTAACGCTTGAGAAAATTAACTTCTAATAGATAAAGATGGGCAGCAACGCCTTCTCCCTAGTATCAGCCAAACTCGCCAACCCGCCTGCCAAACTTGGCGATTGTGGCAAAATCATTCTTTTGGGTCAGCTTATACCCAGCTGTCTACGTGCGGAACTCTTTATGACGCCTCTTACGACATACATTCTATTTTCTGCCTCAAACGAAACTGAAACCCTCCTACAGTTTATACGGATATACAGGATGAAATTTTACCAACTTCCAAATTTTAATATATCAATCTACGAGACAAAAACCAAATGACGTATTTTTTCTTTTGGTATAGCCCAGTACAAAGCCCAGCCAAAAATGTAAACTTTTTGATACGGCCGCCTAGCAACACTTTTTTACGCGTTGCGCATCTCATTCATTCATTACAATATTTTTCCCTTTATTAAAATTAAATTTTATTAAAAATTGAGAACTATAGGTATCGCGAAAAATATTTTCGGGTGATAACTTGATTTACATTTTTTTCTTTATAAATAGGCATTGAATACGATACTGAACGCCTATATTTTTTTTAAAGTGGTTAAATTTTCATTCTGTATGTAGGTCTCTGTCACACATTTTAAGACGTTGGCATGAGTAAGAGAGGCAGATGGATTCGAATATACGGTCATTTTTGCGGAGTAAGGCCTCTGTTAAGGAACTATTGTGTTCCTGAACATATGATAGCACAGACGACAGCATATCAAGCACTACACCTTATGTCGTTACAATAGGTGTGATAATTTAACAAAAAAGTATAGACTCATGCTAAGGCCACTGTACAACATTATTTACCCTCTTTAGCTCGCGACAGTGCTACGCAGATTCTGTTAGGAGCGGCAAGGAAGCCAATCCTGCCGTCTCTGTTGCTCCTTACAAGCGACAATATGACTATCCTGTTCTCTTCGCCTTGGTAGTTGTCCACTGCTGTTATTCGCACTTCGCGTAACGTGTTGTATTTTTTGCTAAACTGTTAAAAAAAACTGAGTGACATAATTATAATATGACGTGTGTGAAACACGTATTACAAGGTTAATAATATGTTATGTTGTTTTATACGAGTTTTTAGAAACTAGCTAATGATGTAAATAGGTAAAACGTTTGCAATAAGAGTTGTTACGTGAATAACATTTCGTTAGATACAATGCAACATTTTACATCTATGGGGTCATCCATAAATTACGTCACACGATTTTTGAGATTTTTAGACCCCCCTTGTCACACATTTTTACGAAAATTTCCATACTATTTTACCCAATGTCACCAAAAGTAAGACACATTAAGGGAGGGGGGGGGGGGGGGTTAGCCTTAATGTGTGACGTAATTTGTGGACGGCCCCTAATGTGATTTCAATATTTCTTGTTGAACTGATTTTCTTCATTTATTTAGCCAATTTTCTTCTTACTAACAATAGTGATGTACAAACCTCGAGGCGACGAGTTCTGCTTTTTAAAGCCTCGAGGCGAATTGGCAGGACTCAGAGAGCTTGGTAGGATCGTAGTCCCGAGCCTAGCCAAGACGCGAGTACTCTGAGCCATGCTTCGAGGCTTTAAAAGAGTTCGAGCCTTCCAAAAGAGCTTAAACCTATCAAAAGAGCTCGAGCCTTCAAAAGAGCTCGAGTCTTGAAATAAACGCAAGTCTTCACAATAAAAACTCAAATTAATGTTTCCGACTTTAACTTCACGTAAATAAATAATTTAAAATAATAAATTAAAACAGTGGTGTACATGATTCAAGTTACAAGTTACAGAGCTCGAATCTTTTGACGGATTGATCGACGACTGCGAGTTAACGAGAGCCTTTCAGCGTTATATTAGAGCTCGAGTCTATTTTTAAAAAAGGCTCAAGTTCTGAAAAAGCTTCGAGATCGATCGAGCTCTCAAAAAAGGCTCGAGCTTTCAAAAAGGCACGAGCCCTGAAAAGGACTCCCGAGTTGTCGAGCGTTATAAAAATGAGGCGAGTCCCGTAAACGGCACCGAGCTCTAGCCAAAAGGACTCGTAGGCCTCGAGCCTTGTACATCACAAACTAACAAACTAATTATTTTAACTTTTAAATGTTTTGATTTGGATTAGTACTTTTACTCTACTATAAGGCGTGAATGTGAATCAGCCTTTAGGAGACACTCCTGTCTCCCTTACTTCTCTGAACGTATATATAGTTGACGTATATAAAAGTGCTGCGTGATTGAGCTAGGAGCAAAAACAGTTTATTCTTCCCTCTAATTTCATGGGAACACTGAATCTTTTTTAATTGAGTAATGGTTAGTGACGCACTACCTTCAGACAGCTTGACAGCCTACCATCATAGGCAATCATTGATAGAAAACTAGAAAAAAAAACCGATTTTAATTTATCGATGATTACTTACATCTTTAATCAACGCCACTTGTCCGGTGTAGGTGGCCAGTATCGTGATTTCTTCAGCTTTGTACTTCATTTGACGCAGATAGTCAGCTAAAGCGACACACCACTTCGCTTCTGAAGTATTCTTATGGCTCCAACTGTCATCCATTCCCTAAAAACAGAGTAAAGTAACCTCTGGGTATGCTCGCTACATCTTAGGCTTCTTCTTAACCATAGAGTTAAGTATGTAGCCAAGAGCAAGCCCATCTATATATATAAAAATGAATCCCTATTTCCCTTGGTCATCGCATCACGCGTGAACGGCTGGACCGATTTCGCTAATTATTATTTTTTTGTTTCTTATAGTCAGGAGAATGTAATTATGAAAGAAGAAATTAAGAAAATTGCGCGAAAAAATTAGAAAATTTAAGAAAACTTAATCACCATACTAAATTATTTGTAATGTAACCTTATCGCTTTTGACAATTTAAACTTTTTTAATGTATGGCGTTTGACAAAATGCAAATATCTTAGATCGTCAACTAGGGGGTAAAAAAAACTGAATTTTGCACATGGCCAGGCCCCCAATTCCGCTAATTTACAAATGGCTCAATAGCATCGCAATTGTATATTTTGACACATTTAATATGGAAGTTATGTCAAAATATACGATTGCGATGCTATTGAGCCATTTGTAAATTAGCAGAATTGGGGCCGAGTAATGTCGCCTGTTACCGTGTCGGAATACCAACAAAGCTATTCATATACCCACCAGAAAAGAAACAAAGAATGTTGTGTATGATGAAGCATAATAATAATAAACTATTGGTAACATATTTTTGACGTTACAACGTCTTAAATTAGGTTGCGGCTGGGAGTCACTTATGAAAAAGTGTAACGCTCGGTAACGTTACGATGAGTCACCGAACGAGAGAGAGGCCCGCCGAATGCCTTGCGTCTCTCTCCCACTCAACTATGATCGGTCTGCCGCGCGCGCAGCACTAGAGAATTAGGCGCATTGAATCGGCGCATGCTTGTGTCTCTGTCTTTGTCTTTCTCGAACGTTCTTGGCGTTGGAAAAACAAGAAAGCGTCATAATACAAGTTCACACGTGTGGTTAAAGTATCGTCAGCTGTGTCTGTAGTGAAAATGTGGAGTGCTTAGATTTTCTATAGTTAAAATTTGTGCAATTCTTATTTTCATTCAATTCCTTGTTCCTATTGTGCAATTTAATTATATTCATATCAATAAATATTCTACCGAGAAAAAGACGTTGTCACGTAAAATCTTCGCCCGTAAAACCGACTTTACAGGCAACCATTTTTTTTATTATACCATTTCGTTATCAATATCATACTGCAGGTCAAAAGCCATAATTTAATTCAAGTTTCATTATCACAGCAATCATGGGTATAGGTATATTCACCACGCTTGCTTAATGCGGGTTGGTGAACTGAAACCCAAGCAATGTTCGAAAATTCGAAACACTTGTTACCCGACCCGGGAATCGAACCCGAGACCTTGGTCCTAAAAGTCCTAAAAATATTATCATTTTTTTGTGGGGTTGGTTAAGTTCTTCGTAAGTTAAAATCGTCGTGTTTACCATGCGGTTGAATGAATTCACAAAATTTCTTCATTATCATCATTTTTAATTTGATCTAATAGTTTTTTAAGTCGCCTAATACAGGTTTCTGACGTGACTTGTTTTTACGATTTTTATGCGTCGATGACTGTATAAAACCGGGTTACGTGGGGACACAGAAAAATAATCTACCTATATAAAATAAATTAGATGGATGCTTTTTAATTTTCTTTTTAATCCCCTGCAAATAGGATGCATTTGTGCCATTAGCCAAATAAAAAAAAATGTCACAGCCTTGAGTAACCACACCGTGACAGTTCCCTTTTCAAAAATTTTGAGACGGTGTAGTTTTTTAATATACAGAATGACTTTTTCATCATCTTCAAAAAGTTTTATAGGCGTTCGGTTTTGTATTTAGTTAGACCCATTTATGAAGTAAAAAGTTAAATCAAGTTTTCACCCGAAAATATTTTTGTAACATAGTTTTCAATTTTTACGGTCCTAAGCCTGTTTAGGTATGAAGGGATAATCAAAAACTTAAGAATAGTATCGTAATGAATGAATGAGATGCGCATCGCGTAAAAAAGGTGTTGCTAGGAGGCCGTATCAAAAATTTTAGATTTTTGGCTGACATTTTCTAAGTGCCTTCTTTATCTTGACATTTTTGTACTGGGCTATACCAAAAGAAAAAATACGTCATTTAATTTTGTGTTTGGTCTCGTAGATTGCTATATTAAAATTTGGAAGGTGGTTAAAATTTTGTCCTGTATAATCCTACTCACCTCAGTATCCTCCAAGGCGTCATGCGTGAAGAAGTACAGGTTATTCGCCATCCCCCTAACATCAGGGTACTGGTGCACGCTCTGATGGCTGTCCAGCCTCTCATACACGGCCGGTACTAGAAGCTCTACAAACTCAGTCCTCATCCGCCTCTGTACTGTGAGAGCGCGCGCGTGTATCCCATTGCGGATCATACGCTCGAATAGTGATATCTCAAGATTGTAGTCTTTCGCTAGTTTGTAGTGAGCTGCAGTAGGTCGAAGTTGCTTGTGGTCGCCTATTCAAATTAAAAGAACACAAATAATTTGTCTGCAATCTTGCATGTGCCGTCACAACCATGCATTGTCATCGAACCTGAACGTGCATACAAAACTTCAGTTCAATCAGTTAAGGGTTTCTGCTTCAAAATTGAGTTGCAAGATTCCACCCGAACAAACTTAATACATACATTGCAAGTTAAATAAAAGCTTGTAAAAAAAAGAAACTGCCTATATTTCCACTAGAGGGCAAAGGCTTCCATCATTGAATTCAAGTTATTAATAATGGGTAAAAGCATAAGCAACATGCTTCTGGTATACTTTATTTGATATTTTAGCAACTTAATTGCACTTATAATATCAGTATATAAACTTGAAAAATTTTGTCTCAGGCGGGACTCGAACCCGCATCTCCTCGCATGCCGGGCGATCAACTCCTAACATTTGATGAAGCAACGCTGGCTTACAGCGTAAGAATATGCTTGAAAAATTCGCGCCATGTCGCAGTGTCTCGGTGGCCTAATGGTATGGCGCCCGCCCGGCATGCGAGGAGATGCGGGTTCGAGTCCCGCCTGAGACAAAATTTTTCAAGTTTATATACTGATATTATGCTTCTGGTACTTCAGCCGCTCGACCAAAGGGCGGCCTGGCTTACAAACGAAACATCAGAAGGAAGGCCTGCGCAGACGAGGGACAATCCCGGCGTACTTTTTTGTCGTTCAAAATAGATCCCTTACAACTGTATTGATTAACGCAAAGTTAAAAGTACCGCGTACAAAAAGTCTTTTTTGTGGACAAAAGTCCCTCATCTGCGCAGGCCTGAAGGCTGACAGTAATCTCCTTACCATTGGCAAAACTGTCGAGATAGTGATGTTTATGGAGAAAATATTTCTTTGTAGAGCTCTATTTAAAGCGGTAGACTGATGGGGCTGGTGATGTTCATAATTAACAGAAAAAAAAACAGGTGCTCATAACCTTAATACACTTATACAAGCAATTCGTGTAAGTAAGTATACATCTATATGTATAATCCGAATCTCGGAAACGGCTCCAACGATTTTCATGATATTTTATTTGCGGGGGGTTTTGGGGGCGATGCCGCGATGTTTCGACCTAGCTAGGTTTCATTTTCAGAAAATGTCATTTTTTCTGTGTTTTCATTTATTTTAAACGAGTAATGCACAATGCATAGTGATGATTTGCCCTTTGATCACTAATACTTTTACTAGCGATAAGATTATTGCTGTTATCAACACCGCAACGCGGGCTTTGACGACTCGTCAGTCGTATTTCGTATGCATTTAAAGATACGCTGATAAGATATCAAGTAATGACAAGGTACCGCGAATTTTAATTTCGAGAAATCTACAATCAACCTTAACAATTTATATTCGAAACGTAAGGTATGTTCAGGTCAGTTAAGGGTATGTTCTGACAGAACCAGACAGTGTGTGTTGGCAATGATGACATTTCTTTAATTAAAACGTGCTCATGTGTCTTATGAAAAGACTTTAGGTTGTACAGCGGGCAATAGAGAGAGCGATGCTTGGTATTTCCTTGTGAGAAATAATCACAAATAATGAAATCCGTAGGAGAACTAAGATATTGTATATCGTTTGAAGAATTACTGAGCTAAGTGTCGAGGGCGGGACACATAGCAAGAAGGACCGATGGCCGTTAGATCGGAACGATCTAAAAGTTCAAGGACTTGAATGAAGCCTCTGGATGCAGGTGGATTGGCCTCCCCAAGGATCTCGATGGTCATGGGAGATCCTTGGGGAGGCTAATGCTCAGAATAGGCGTGTGTGGCTGAGATGATAATAACTATGATACTTACCATCTAGGCATTCGCAAGAGTACCTAAGTATCTAACTATCTAAGTAATCATAAGAAATCGCGGACGGAATGCTACTATGAGATAATTTTACTTTAGTTGAACATTACAAGTTCATTTGAAGGAATCTTGGCCAGAAAGTCAAGGCTATCCTTGGCTGTGGCATACTTTAACCGATTCAGTGCGGCGGTGATTTTTTTAGACTTTAGCGCCTGGCGCCGAACAAATGTTTCGTGGCTCCTCTAAGGCGCCATTTGCCATGAACTTTCATGGCTCCTCACGAGCGCCACCCGCCATGTAGTGTAACTGATCGCTGTTTCGTCAGTTTCTACTTGTTTTTATTATAGTTTCAATTCAACAGCGAACGTCAGCGGTCTAATAAATCATTTAAAGTGTTTATAAGTGACTAATTAAGTGTTTATACGGAAATGGAAGGTAAGTGACTTATTTTTATAAGTTGTTGTAAACCTTTTGCTATATGTTTGGCACGATTGATTTATCAATTCGTTTCTTTTTATTATTGTTTAATGCCACACAGACGAAGCTAGTTTAGACATAAAAACACTCTATACCTTTAACAATTGTGAGTAAAATTATTTCTTATTTATTGTTAAGTAGCTAACATAAAAAATAATTCGGTATCCGTATTAATCATATTGATCTTTGTATTGAAAATGTTTACAACTTCTGAAGTGAGTTTTTTCATGAAATATCCCGAAACGAACACTGAAATCATAATCTGTGGGACAAATAAAGACACTTTGATAAAGGGGGTAATCTTTAGAAATGCTATTTTATCAGTGTTTTACATGTAAATATTTTGGTTCCTCTCGGGCGCCACTCGCCATTCACAAAAAAAACCCATGGCGCCACTACGGAGCCATCCGCACGGAATCGGTTAACATATTGTCATCATCTACCATATGTTTCGCATATAGTAATTTTAAGATATCAAGAAAATATTCAATGTCGTTTGCAGATAACAGTTTGAATTGTTGGCGATAATGTTATCTAATCATTCTGATATTAAAATTAATCACAGTTGGATAGCTTAGACTTAGAACTTTTACAAGTATAAATAAAAACAGTGCCAGGCTATCTATGAAGATGGCCTTGTGGGGCCTTGAAATTATATTAGTAATTATATTAAGCGATTGTAAGTGATGACAAGTGCTTTGTCCGCCTGGAATTCGCTTAAATAACACCTTTACTCTATATCAAATTATATAAGGGATGGTTTCCAGTTAACAATACAGACTATCCTATCTATGTGACAGGATTTCAAACTACTATTTGTATTGTTTTTTGTGTTGACGTGTTCTCAATTCGAAATGGTAGCAACTTAAATCTTCTTTTTAGTCAACTAATAAAAAAATTATAAAAAATATTTGCAATGGGGACTACCGTTTCTTTGCTCACCAGTTGGCGCCACTGTAGACTGAGGTCCGGCGGTATAGCTGTCAAAGGCGATCGGCGCCGAAACAAAGTGCTAAATCTTGAATATAATTAAAGTTTATTATTTATAAATAACTACATATCTTGATATCAACGAACTAACTTCTGAAATAGTTGCTCTTTTTGCGCTTTTTCTTAATTCCGCTTTTAAAGCGTCCACATTAATCGCCAAATAATCCATATTTGCGATAATTTTACGAAGGAGATCACTTTCCAGCAGATAAATTAAAGAAATTATAATTTATGTAACGAAGCCCGCTAAAACCAGTGAAAAGTGAATGTTATTGGACCTCACGCGACAGAAGCGCCTCTAGTGGCAAATTCACTAGCGATAGTCTCCATTGGAAATGTTGTTCATGCATTTTACGTTTCAGAACTATTTATGACGCTTGTGTGAGAGGGACAACGCTCTACAAAGATTGAACTCGTGGACTAATTTTGAGTGAAAGAGACAACGCTGAACGGACTTTAAACTAATGGATGGAAAAATATAACACTTTACAAATCGAACTCATGGTTTGTTATACTTTCAATAAAAAGAAAACAGATGAACATAGAACCTCCTCCTTTTTTGAAGTCCATTAAAAACAGACAACGCCTTGATATAGTTCAAACTTGTGGATTGGTACAAAGTTTTTAAATAAATAGTCTTTCTTTTGGTCTTTTTTGGATCTTTCCTAGATCAGGATTTTGTCAAGATCGCCACACTTGGCACTGGTTAAGCAATCACAGTTTATCCAATCACAGTTTAACCAATAGAGGAAAGAACTCCTTTATTCTTTTACGATACCCAAAGGAAGGTAGCGCTGGTGCTATATCGACTGGGCCGAGAATGGAATGGAAACTACTACTCGTTCGTTTCGAGTTGGCCGCTACCACCCTCCCCGCCACACTGCACCGGGCTCCTTGACAGACCCTATTAGTACCATTTGCAACAATTGCAACGGAAGAACAGTTTCGGATAAGGAACTTTAGGTGAGCCACTATGGACATCCCCACACCACAAATGATTTCGATTTAATTAGTATACACAAGTCTCTGCACCTCCTCCAGGTTGACTGTGCATTAGGAATAAATAAATTATCTATTGTAATTTGTCCATTTTATTTATTTTAATAGCTCACATATCGTCTAGGGTACAGGCACATATTAATTTGTATCTCTATCAAATCAAACCAAGATGTATGGAAATAATAAAAAAATATTGCAACTTAAATACGACTATTTCTTTTTGCCAACAGTACCGCTATACATATATACCGCCTGTGACGTCATTTTGTAACGGTCATCGACGGCCATCTCGAAGCGAACGGGTAGTAAGTACAGGTAAAAAAAAGAAACTGTCCATAATACAACCGCAGGGCATAGGCATCCGTCATCTAGTTTAAGTTAACACAGCAATGATGGTATAGGCATAATCACCACGCTTGCCAAATGCGGGTTGGTAATCACAAAACCAAGCAATGTTCGAAAATTCGAAACTTTGTTGCCCGACCTGGGTATCGAACCCAAGATCCCGATACCTTCCGGTACTTATACCAATAAAACAACGGGGCGGACGGAAACCAATAATGACTAGTAGAGCTAAGTGCTGCCCCCAATTGATTTAATTTTATTACTTCTAAACTAAATCAATTCTCAAAAAACTAGAACAGCATCATTTTAGCAAATTACCTCTAGTATTAATTGAATCACAGTAAACATTTCATTTAGTTGTTTATAAAGTCGAATTTGACGCTCTAAAATCAGTGACTAACTAGTTAGTCGGGATCTTTAAATTGAAATCATAACACTGTAGCTACAATTTTCAGCTAATATCATGAAAAACAGTGGAAATATTCGAAGTGAATTGCAAGAGGCATTTTGTTAAAAACATTAGAGGTATTATAACCTCAAACCAATAACAAAATATTTACATTCTTAATGCAATGAATTATTAAAAATTATAAATATTATTTTTACTTACATCGAAATGATATTCACTGAAACAAATATTTGTACTATTCGCTATGTTATATGATCCCTCCAAAAAAGTTGCAACCACTTTCGGCGCACTAGACTTTCTTTAGAACACTTACAACAACTAGTTTTCCAAAGTTTTTATAGAAGTATTTATACATTTTGGAACTGCATACCATTTGAAACTCATTTTATTACATAAGTCACTGATAAAATATAGATCCAATCGCACTTTCGTTATTTGTTTGCAACAAATGTATGTACCTAGATGATTATGTGCTACAGATCACAACACAGGCAGGTGATGTCTCCGACCCCATTGCAGCGCCATATTGTCAAAATAGCGTTTTGGCGCGCTATTTCAATTTTCAATTTGATATTTTTCAGTAAATATGTACCAAAATTTAAAAAAACTAATTTTCTGGGTTCTTTAACCTCTACTTAATAACATAAAATGGATTTCAAAAACCAGTCAAATAGCCTATTGGTGGCAGGACTTAGCTCTAGTAATAGCCTTAACTTAATTGACTCACCTATAAGTATGAGATGTTGACAGTGGTCCGTCAATGAGGCCACTATGTGTGCCTCTAGGACCTCAGCGGCTTCTTCCACGATGACTAAAAAAATGATTCTGGCTATAGTTTGTCGACCTTCTTATGTTATCAATTTCACTAACATTATAAATGCTAAAGTATGGATGGATGTTCTTTATCCAATAACGACGGAACATCTAATGGGATCTCAATGTAATTTGACACTTAAGTTGACTATAAGCTGAAATAGCATATGGACTATTTTTGATTTCGAAAAAAAAAAACATGTAAAAAGGATCCCGTGAATTAGATTTTACGAGTATATCAGGCCCCTAATTCGCGTAACCGAATCGTATCTCAATCGTAATTGAACGACAGGTTTTTTGACAGTTCTAGTATGAGCTAAATGTCAAAATCGTCCAATACAATCACGATTGAACTGCGGTTCGGTTACGCGAATTAGGCCCCAGAACTCTAAGGGCAAAGTAGCGTTCAACGGGTTATTAAATATAAATAAAATAGTTCACAATTTCTTTATGTCTTGTGTAAATAAGCCATCACTTTTGTCAGTAATTTTTTGTTTAGCAGTGAGTGACTCAAGTTTCTTTGACTCATTACACGCTTCTTTCGTTAAAATAATTGTTATAATTTTTTTTAAGTGTCAATATAACTTTTCTGCTTTGCCCTATGAAACAAAAAGTCACCTATTAAAAAGCCATGCATGGCCATACATTTAAAAATATATATTACACACGTCTAATTGCGAACCTCCTTTTTTTACCTATGGGCGAAAGCAGTGTT
The DNA here is from genome assembly GCA_949315895.1 of Anania crocealis. Lineage (NCBI taxonomy): Eukaryota > Metazoa > Arthropoda > Insecta > Lepidoptera > Crambidae > Anania > Anania crocealis. The sequence goes on along the minus strand of OX438859.1, from coordinate 5,579,977 downwards.
CTCATGAGGTCATGTCTCCTAGCTGCCGTTGTTGTGGTCACCCCCACCACTCGGACTGTCCTCATCACTTCTCCGTCTATTAGTGTTGCCACTTCGTTTAATTCTTGGTTGCATTTGTCGTGTTGCCTCTGTGGAAATCATTATTATGATTATACAGGGTGAAATTTTAATCACCATCTAAATTTTAATACAACTATCTACGAGACAAAAAGCAAATGACGTATTTTTTCTTTTGGTATAGCCCAATACAAAAATGTCAAGATATTTTATGGCACCTAGAAAATGTCCGACAAAAATCTAAAATGTATTATACGGCCTCCTCGCAACATTTTTTTTACGCAATGTTCATCTCATTCATTCATTACGATACTATTCATAAGTTGTTAATTTTCCCTCCATACCTTCACCGTACAGACTTTGGACCGTAAAAATTGGAAACCATGATGCGTAAAATATTTTCGGGTAAGATCTTGACCAAAATTTTTTGTTTTCTGTATTACTCGATACATGCTAGAAAAACACTTACCTGTAAATCATTCATTGCAGTTAATAGCTCATTCTTTATTTCTCTAACTATGGAGTAGTAGACGCTCCATCTCTGATCTTTTGTTAGGTTGTATAAACTGGATACTTTTCCGTAATCCTCCTCTTTGTCACTTAGTCCTAGTGACATGTATTTCTAGAAAAACGTAATTACTTCTATATACCAGAAACAAAGGGTTTTTGTTTGTCATATGAAATGACGTATGACAAAATATATATATTTTTTGTAATCTTGCAATCAGTCCATGTAACTATGAGCAGATGTTTTGACTGGGATTAGCCATGTGGAGCTATTCCTCTTTAGGAATAGCTCACTAACAATTTGATTAACAATCTAGGAGTCTAGGCTGTCAAGTTCCAGTATTTTACGCCTTTTGAGGCGTAAACACTATATGACAAAATATATTGATGAAATAAATAGATAAAAGGCTGATTTATTTATATTACTATTATAGCTAATTCAACCTTTATCAGCTGTCTGAGTCATCTCCTTTATCTGTATAGGTTCCATTTCTTTTAATGCGCATTTATCATTAAATGTGATACCTATCCATCCAACTTTTGTAATAGGCGTAATGAGATTTTAAAGTATAGGTATGTTACCTTCATAGTCATTCGCGTATTAAATCTGTTTTACTGATAAGCGGGACAAAATAGATGGCTATAATTTTTAATGATTATCGCTCGTATCTGCACTCGGCGTGGACATTGTAAATACGTCTAATTAGGGCGTATTTGAGTCTTCACAACGAGTGCGCTTATCGTATTTGAGTCTTCACAACGAGTGCGCTTATAACGTCTTAATTAGGGCGTATTTAAGTCTTCACAAAGAGCGCGCTTATAACATATCTGCTTCGTTTTAATATAATATAATTAAATAGGCACCTTAACATATTTTTTTACCTTAAAACAGTTCAGCCGTTTCCTAACTTTGTCTATCTGAGTTTCAAACTTATCAGTCATTTTCTGTCCTTCTAAATGATCCTCTGTGATATCTTTAACATACTTAATACTATTCCTCATAGAATCAATTTCTTTTAAAGCCCATTCTTCCGAAAAACATGATTCAACTTGTAATTTATTTTCTGTAATAACTGTATCATTGAATTGTTTCTCCCAATCGTCTGATTCGTCTTCATCTGTTTGAGACTCTTCTTTAGTGTCGTTAAATAGCCAATTTAATACAGGGTCTTCGTTGGAGCTATTCAATTCGTATGTTTTGTCACCAATTTTTAGGTACGGTTTAATTGATCTGTAGTTTAGTATCCCCTTTTCACACACTTCAATTTTAGTTTGCAAGTCAGTCATTTGACTAAATATTTTTTCCAATTCTGACCTCTTGCTTCCGTAAAGATATGAATACTTCGACTTAACTTTCCCCCTCAAATTATACAGGGTGTAATGTTCAAGATTTTTGTTCTTACTCTGACTGCCAAGTCTCACTACATTTTTAGTGATACTCAAAATACCTTCTAGAAACTGATCAAGGGCGTGATTTGTGTAGCATATGATGATCATCGGCGTGCCTTCGAGAGACAAATTACCGAGGATCGTCGAAGCAATTTTGACTCCTATGAACGTTTTGCCAGTGCCAGGAGGGCCTTGTATTACAGCGAATTCCCTAGTCAGGGCCAGTTTATAGGCTTCCATTTGGGAGTCGTCTAGACCAAAATAATTACTCTTTGGCCACTGACTCGGGTCTAAGACGGGGAATGACAGTTCGTTAGATTTGTGATCTATGATGCTGTAAGTAGTTTTTGGTGATAAATAAACTGGCGGCTTCGTTTCGGTCTGTAAGTAAGGTAACAAAACAAATAGGTTAACTATAAATAAAAATAAATAAATAAATATTTTCAGACATGCCACACTGGGCCACACAGAGCCATCTAGTCCCAAACTAAGCAATGACTACGAAGCTTGTCGTATTGGCTACTAGACAACCGATAAACGTACTTATATATATATATATTTTGTAAATATATACTTATATAACATAGAAAAAACCCCAGACCAGTACAAACAGACATGTTCATGCACACAAATATTTCTACTGGCGGGGATCGAACCCACGACCCATGGCTCAGAAGCAGAGATTACTACCACTGAACCAAATGGTCATCAAAAACTTTGCGAGGTAATAGCATAGGGAAGGAAATATTTCATTCCTTATGGTAATAGCCTCACTAAACCGAATCATGAATGTGCTGACGTACTGAAGTACTGACATACACTGTGCATTTTTTAACCGCCTGAAAAACGAAAGCCACGTTATGTACCCATTATGTATAACATCTTAGCAGTGTTTTTTTTTAATAAAAATAATCTTCATCATCATCATATCAGCCGAATGACGACAAGGATCTAAACATCGATCGGTCCTGTGCTGTAAACATCCAGCGGCTTTCCGCGACCTTGACCAGATCGTCGGTCCACCTAGTAGGGGGCCTGCCCACGGAACGGAAAATAATCTTAGAAAAATATAAAATACTGATTCAGCTATTTATTTTGAAACATGCTGTGACACGCACGAACCTAGCTGTGTAAGGTTTGATTACCCGGGATCCGGCCGCAGCAAAATATTACAGCCGTGCGAGTCACAGCGTGTTTCAAAATAAATAGTCTGAATCTCAGATCATATAAAGGAATAGATATGAAATGGGGGCGTGGCGCGTGCGAAACCGATATGGGCAAACAGAACTGTTGCACTCAATCCACAAAAAAATCTATGTAACGATAATGGGGGCTATCGCTAGTGAATTTGCCACTAGAGGCGCTTGTGTCGCGTGAGGTCCAATAACATTCACTTTTCACTGGTTTTAGCGGGCTTCGTTACATAAATTATAATTTCTTAAATTTCCCTGCAGGAAAGTGATCTCCTTCGTAAAATTATTGCAAATATGGATTATTGGGCTATTAATGTAAACGCTTTGAAAGCGGAATTAAGAAAAAGATATTTAGCTAAAATTATTTTTACTAGTAAAATAAATAACAATGAAAAGATGTTATTCATAATGGTTGCATAACGTGGGCTTTGTTTATTTGTCAGGTGGTTAAAATTGCACAGTGTATCATTTTCATGAAAAGTTTCTTGTATGTTTTACAATGAAAAGATGTTATTCATAATGGTTGCATAACGTGGGCTTTGTCTATTTGTCAGGTGGTTAAAATTGCACAGTGTATCATTTTCATGAAAAGTTTCTTGTATGTTTTACAATGAAAAGATGTTATTCATAATGGTTGCATAACGTGGGCTTTGTCTATTTGTCAGGTGGTTAAAATTGCACAGTGTATCATTTTCATGAAAAGTTTCTTGTATGTTTTACAATGAAAAGATGTTATTCATAATGGTTGCATAACGTGGGCTTTGTCTATTTGTCAGGTGGTTAAAATTGTACAGTGTATCATTTTCATGAAAAGTTTCTTGTATGTAGGTACCTGAACATCGACAATGTACCGCTTCATTGGTATATCATCTTGTTTGAAACTCTGTAGCACTTTCAACACCCTGTGGTACGGCTCGAAAAATACTTCACTCTCAACCATCAAGTATGGTTCGGAGAATATGTTTTCTGATACTGGATTTTGGAACGAGACTGCCACCTGAGTCAACAAGTAAAATATTATAATATAATTTAGTTGCAAGGTGAAAAATTGTTATAAGCAGTAAATGGGTCTAGGACTGAACATCAAGTTAGGCTGCGTTTCCACTGTTGAGGAGAGGAGCGGAGCGGAGAGGAGCTTAGCGGTGCATGAATTGACCAATCACAATGTTTCCACTGAAGCGGGGCAGAGATTTAGCGCATTGTCATTGGTCAATTTATGCACCGATAAGCTCCTCTCCGTGTCAGTGGAAACATAGCCTTATTCTTGCGAACGCCATATTATCGAATGCAAACAAAATCTACAAATACAAACAGGAACTGGGTCTATAATGAACTATGTTTGATATTGTAACACCTTTGTAACATTATAGAATGCAATAAATTATTTGAATTGAATAAGTCTACCTATTTGTAGCTAGTCGGTTATAAGAAATCGACCAACTAGCTTTTCGATGGCCATCAGTAAAACAGATATTCAATTTAAAGGGGAACGACTTTCGATCAAAATAATGACATTCGATCGATATAAACTACTTTCGATGGTCAACCAACCGGATATTAAAGGCTTCAGCATATCAAACGCAGGACAGTAGCAGGAAATGCGGGCCATCACAAGTTGTTATACAAGAAGCTCCATATGATAGGTGTATAGAGCTTATCTTCATCAATCAAATGGGTTTGGAATGAGGATATTGTGGTATCAGTTTCATGTTTAATTAATTTTTACATTCTCTATCCCATAGAACAGATAACTGATATTTTACGACAAGCTCCAAAAAATACATTCTGAATTTTAGTTATTATCTGGTTCTTGTAACAGTCGGGCCCAAGTCTGCCTATTTCCTTTAAACACTGGAAAACTCTAAAACTGTTCTACGCCGCGCCGCTCTGCAACTACCGGACGACAAACGTGCCTGCGCTCTTGCACGAAAGACAGATAAGTCTATTGTGGCTGTTGTATAACTACGTACGCAGTGTAGCGCAGAGCATTAGAAGCGATTGTCGATTGCTGTATATTCTATACAAATACTACTGTCGTCTAAGAGCCAAGAGTGAACACATTACACATGCGACTCAGTACCATTAAAAATCTTGCAGTCGGATTTTAACCCTCATACTGGCAGTTGAAGCCAACCAAACTGCTAATGACCTGCATTTGGTATGTTGAAGCCTTTAAGTGTTAAACAAATGTTGTTTTTATTTTAAACTTTTGCATGTGGTGTTACTAAAAATTAGAAGCTAAAATTAAATTAGATGACAAACCAAATTTTCATTGACGGTTCTACACAAGAAAACAATTTATTTAATCAACATGCAGCAGGCTGGTAATATTTAATTTTATAAAATTTATTCACTTACATATCCATCCATTAGCAGTCCCATACTGGAATCCAATACAGTGGCACAGATAATTTTCTCAAAGTTGTTATTAGTAAAGAGCAACAGGGAGCCAAACATAAGTTGTTTATTGGCCGCATATTTTTTTCTGTCAACCATACCGTGATCCATGCGCTCTTTCGATGCGATGTCGACTAGGTGGCCTACTTTGTTATTACTGACGTATGTGCGGAGGATACGTACTCTGGGGTACACTCTGTAACAGCGTTATAAATTTATGTTACTGTCATCGATTGTACATTAATGCTTTGAACCCGACGAGGCACCCGGGTGCTACGATAACAATTGATTTCAATTGTGTCTGGAATAACTCACGATCGAGGGATTAAGAAGACTAGATACACAGTAACAATACAAAAATTATATGACATCTAAAACTGTCAGGCAGGGGTGGGGCAAATACGGGCAGGGCTCGACCAATCATCATGGTGATTTTAAGAGGGAAGGTCACACATGAAGCTTTTACAGCAGTGTCGTTTTATGAAGGACTAAAGGCGGTCAGATCAATGTAATGGTATTTTTGCGTCGATTTCTATGGTACCGAACGAGTACATACTGCAATTGAGAAAATTGAGAATTTACTAGACATGGTGTTGATAGTTGTTGACTAGACCTGTCAATACAAATTAAGCTCCTCTATATAGACCGATTTAAAAGGTCGGACAGATGAAATAGGCTAGAAAAGCTGTGTCACAAATACAATAATGACAATAACAAATATATTACATATTTGTAATGTTAGGATAATAGTTACCTAATATTTTCATATCTTCTTTTTGTAGGGTTTTCCATGTATTTGCCTGCAAAAAATATACAATTTATTTACTTCCAATAAATGATATAAATAAGAATAAATTTAACATGAATTTTACCAACATATTCCAAGTCTCAGTGGGCCGAAGCAATCTTCCCTGAGCAATTTGAATTGTAAGTCTAGGTAATGTTTTACGCTGGGGTAAGCTCCATTTACAATGTTCGGTTTAAGTTCTATATTTGTTTTTCCTAGTAAGTCATCTCTAGATGGGTATACAGAAAGCTTTTTGTAGCTTGTGGGATCATCGTCATAGTCATCGAGCTGCTTTTGTTCAATTTCCTGGACAGGTTCCTGTAATGTTAAATAATAAGATTTGGTTATTATTTTCTTTGAATCCAAAATGAGTGTCTCTACTGTCAGTTGTAAAACAAAAAGATTCCTTAGCTACAAAGAATTAGGAACCACTATTTACAGAAACTGACTTTAGTTAGGTAGGTTGAAGACTTGTATTTTCTCTCAAACAGTGGCTTGGTTCCTGATTTTTCTGGGCCAGATATTTCAAAATACAATTGCTTTAAATAGTTATTCAAATTGGGATCTGAACAATGTATGTGATGTTGTCCACATTTATTTATTTTTATTTATAAGTAAACATTCTGTCTAAAAAAATACATTATTTAATGAGCTATAGAGGATAAAATAATAAACATAGCCTTACTTGACTAGTCAAATTCAATATTTTTGATTGCAGTTGATGAATTCTTACAAATAAATCATTACTGAATGTTTCAGAATGCTCTTCTCTTACACCAACTGCACTATTCTCAGTTATTTCCAATAAATCATAAATTTGCCTCAAGAAATCTGGGCTGTTTTCCTTGTACTCTACAATGCCATCACACATAGAAACCACATTATAAAAAAATGTTTGCACATCATCCCAAAGCTGGGAATTCATCCTTTTCTCAACAATACGAACTTTAGGCAAGTCAATTAAGTAATCCCTCAAAGTGTTAAGGAACATAGACTTTATAAATCTATTTTTCAATTGAATTGCTATTTTAGACTTTTCACATGGCTCTAAAGATTTGTAAATCTGCGATAACACCTTAACAATGAGCACTATGAAGTCTCCTTTCAGATCAGCATCTAGGAGGTTCCAAAATCCAGGTCTATGAGCTACTTCTAAAGTTAACAAAGGTGTTTGTAGTTGCGATATGTCTAGTAACCGTTTGAAGCCTATGGGCTTTCTTTCAGAGTATTGGGGTTTTGGAGGAGGTGTGGGTGCTTCTGGAGAATCTTCTTCAGCAAAAGCCGAAGCTGCGGCTGCATCATTTGATCTCGTATCCTCAATCAAAGTCCCATCAAACCAATCAATGCGAAGTAAACTTTTATTGCCTTCACTCATTGCTTATTTCACCTGATAGTGTTTTTGATTTATTATTTGTAGATATAAAGGCAACTAGAAATAAAATTACATGTACGTTTTTCTGAAGAAAAAAAGCAAATCCGCATTATGAATTGAAAAATATTTTGATTTGCCGACTGACGTTGACTGACTGACATTGACAACACCTGTGATTGACACGCCGGTTTTTTTTTTCTTTAGTAAGTTTAACGGCCTGGGATACTTGTCCATACAGCCAATTCTTTAGTATTATTGTCTTTATTTTGCATTAAAACGTTGATGTTAGACGTTTTAATGCTTCGATGGAGTTTTTGGAGACAGTCGAAAGATTGAAGGAATGTAGAGAAGTCCCCAAGAAAGAGGTGAACTGTTCGCGCTCCCGCGCAAAATTCACGGTCCACTTTTCTTGGTTACGACCCATACACCATGTTATTTCACCGAACTGTATATTGTTCACTCGCACGACACTTTGTTTCGCAAAATAACACCACTTTTACGACCCAAAAATCACTATAAACAATAAAAATTCGATAAAATAAATGGACTCCAAACGTATCTCACGAACTCCCGCCAAAAACTCACACGCCGGTTCAGGTTTGTTTACAGTCACTAATGTCAAAAAAATGCACATCTTGTTTTTTTTTTCAGAGTCAGCTATGATCAGAGACTATACTGCCAAGTCATTAGTAAATTCAGTCGTTCATAATAAAATACGTACAAAAACAAAATTACTTTGATTCGATCGAGCCGGATAGGAGCGCCTTTCTAATTCATACTTTTATTTGATTTATCTTAATTACTGACCATGCTCACAAAAGACAGATATGCTGCCAAGTTATTAGTGAGTTGTGTCTTGCATGCATACTTATGCAAAATGACCTCGTAAGAGCAGGCTGCCTAAAAAAGTTACATTTTGTTCAGCCCATTGAACAATAATCACTACGTTTTAGTTCAGCCAATGAAAAGGAGCGCCGCGCAGAGCTGAGCTTGTATTCCGCTACTCCTACAATCTACCTACTCCTACAGCAACAGAGTTCAATACCGCTTTGTGTGATTCAGCTCAGCTTGGCACATAATAGAACAACGAATGCCACAAAACTGTGTTTTTTGCGTACCTAATGCGTTTAATGCGTAATAAATAGGGTAGTAATATTCTTTTAAGAATTTACTTATTATAAAAAATAAATTAATACATGTGGACAACATGACATACATTGTTCCGATCCCAAAATGAGTAAAGCACACGTATTTGGAAATCAGAAACAAAGAAGGCACCACCAACACCCAGACCTGAGAAAATGTAGAAAACATTTTTTATACTTTGACCCGCTCGGAAATCGAACCCAGGACCTCGGAGCAGGCGACACCTTAAATATTGATTTGCCTTTAAATAACGTAGTTCGTTGCATTAAGCCCCGTAAGTGTTAAGTGTTAATTTTAAGAACTATTTGTAAAAGGTTTTCAGACCACAAATCTGAAGTTGGAAGGCACTTTCACATCTGTTAATAAAAATTTTGGACTTTTATAATGGGGTAACAGGACTAACAGGTGACACCTGCATGCTTCAACGGTGAACGCTTAGGTTCATGTTTATTATTAGTACCTACTACTTTACTCGACTTTAAATTCATTTCAAACTAGACTAAGCGTCAACAAACTGATTAATATTCTGCGAACATTGCGCATTACGAAGTTCCAAGTCTGGGGGTGTAGTTGACACCCTTATTTGCCTCTAGAGCCTGGTCGTCAGACATAAAGTTGGTTGCCTAAGCTTTATTAACCATTAAACGTTAAATGTTTATCGTTGTGTCCTACGCTTTCTAGAAAACGACTGATGGGCGAATGTTCAGGTAATTTTAATGACCCCCATAACAAGGAGCAGCGTTGTAAATCATGTTAAGATATTACCTAGCTACTTACAATTATTTACGAATACGAATTAGCGCGCTTAGTGCGTGACCTATTGAAACTTTGTATGATACCATCATGACTTTTGGTTTTTGTTACTGGTTCGGAAGTATATGGCAGGGTTCAATTTTGTTTCTGACTGGACTCTTTTGATTTTCTAGCCAGCATCAAAATGTTTAGACAGGTATATTTTTTAAATAACTGAGAAAAAAAGTACATTGCCGGACTATTGTCAGTATCCTGGCTGGTTGGCATGGAATCTAAATTAAAATTATTTCACGTTCTTCGTCAGTTATATTTGTGTGAAAAATCAACACATGTTTAAAGACTGACTGAATCCTAAAATTTCCTATTCGTCAAAATCAGTACAGTTGACAAAAAAATTGCATTAAAAAAACATGACTACGCGTCGTATTGCGAACCTTCTTTTTATCGTGGTTAAAATTGTCTTACATAGTGTTATGGCCAGTTATGGCCTAATTGACGATATCTATCATGTTATATTCTTATTTAACTGTCCAGCGCATAATGCGTCAGAAAATGCGTATAAAAATGGTCATCACACAATATAAGTATGAGCTGTTTCGGCTGGGCACCTCGCCAACTCATATTTATTATTTGCCATATGAATCCAATGACTACAAGTTAACTAGGAAAGCATAGAAGTAGCTGATGAAAGCACTTTTCTTAGGTACTAGCAGTCTGGTCTAGAACCATTTATGAGACCTAATAAATCCATTTTCTATTGTTTTTTTATTATAAATTTAATCAAAGAAGACTGATAAACATTCCTATTATAAATAATATGAATGTTTTAATATTATAAATATGATATTTAGCACACAGATAGATAGGCTACAAATGCTACAGTTAATTTTAATTTAATTGCTTATAATTTTAAATTTTTGTCTGTATATTAATGTTAAATGCACGACGATAGCAAACATTTGCTTATCGATAGATCGATAAAACATGTATGTGCCATGCCTAAAGATAAAAACTAAATGTACCGTGTTTTATGCAAATAAATAATTACTTACTTACTTACTTACAATAGAACATAGGTTGCTTTTTATCCCGAGAAAAGGCACAGTCCCCGCACGTAGTCGCAGCTAGATAACTATTATAAAAAATGTATGTAGGCAATAATTTATCAAAATAATTGAGTGAAATAGGACTAAAGTTTTGAGTTTACAAGTTTTTAACCTCAATGTTCTCAATATGTCGACGCATATCTATATTTTCAATGGGTAGACTAGTTTTTACGAAATGAAACGATTGTAATGTTTTTTACTTTGCTAAATTAGAGCTATAAGTCGGCTTAAATCAGGAAAGAGGCAGGCTATAAGAAAATAAGAAGTGTTATCTGAAAAGCCAGATTGTCGGAAGTTTTATGCTTATATCGTCCACATAACTGTTTGAGTAAAAAGACGTTCTAGCAAAATGGTGTTATTATGTGTGACAACATATCAAACGGAATTACGGAATAGACCACGAATAGATAGATTTCCTAGAAATGTGAGTTATTGAGTGATATTCTTGACCTACATTAACTTTGTTCAATACGGTAAGAGTAGTGTCTTGTATATTTCAAATATTATAAGTACGGGGCTTGATCCGAGTGGTATATGGGTTTTTATCTTTGGACCCTTTTAGATGATAGTTAAAAAATCTAAATGGTGTTTAAATGCTACATCATACATCCTTAATATCCATTAATAGGTTACAAGATACATTAATCAGTTCAGAAATTACTGAGTTCAACGATTTGAAACTAAAACAATACTTGATTAGAACCCTCACAAAAAATAAGTTTAGCTACCTATTTAGCATATAACAGTGTATCTGCCGGAATTTCCCCGTCACAACCAGACACCTCATGACAATTTATTAGAAACCTTTCTTAGAATTTACAAAATCCGGAAGAAACTCTAAAACTCATATTAGTGAGAAGAAGCTCTAACATAAAACGAGAAAGACGATCGCTCTATCTCGATCTTACAATTTTGTAGCTAAAATTGGACTTTGATACAAATTACTTTACTATAAAACGGACCTAATCCGGAAGATGAAAAGCCCTAAAGAACCCTTTCAATGTCGCAAGAGGTAATAGAATGAGATTGAACAACTGCGGATGACGCAATCATTTCACCTGCCGACCTATCTCGATAGATTAATCAGGACCAGGACTCAATCTGGAGTCAGAAACACCTTCCATCAAGTTACGCCCCACTATCATTACGAGGCAAGGCCGTATTTGAGACTTATTTGACGCAAAAGTCCCCTTTTGTGTTACTTGTTATTGGGCCTTTGTTGTAGGGTCGAGTTCAGGTAGACGGATCGTCACATAATGTATTGAATTACAGTTTTCTTGGTACTTCGGAATCTTTAACGAAAAACGTTTTCAGCGGATAAGGTTACCTACCTAATTTGATGGTTTTTCGCATTGTAGGAATATATGGTAGGAATATGGAACAACAATTGACAATATCACTGACAACTCTGTCAATTTGGTAACTATGTCGTTCTGCAGCTAAAAATAAGCTTTATTACAATATTGTCAAGTCTTTTGAGCTTTCATTCATTTGGTGTAAGGCTATTTGTCAATCTATAGTGCTAAGTGCTACTCAAGCGATCAGATAAGTAGATAGGTAAGATGCGGTAATATTACGGCTCTAAGCCAAGATCGACTATAGGTACCTAAACAAACCTTTCGAAAAACAATAGTGCTTGAGATTTTCCAGTTACAAAAATAAAAATGTCCACGCATTATTAACTCCCAAAGCGGCCACAAGTATTACCACTAGGCTTGTAATAGGTAGGTTTGAAAAATACTTATTACCAAAGTGAAGCTATCTCCCGCAAAGATACAAATTTGAATCTATTCAATATTGCGTCTTATTTTCCAAGTGAAATTTATTACTTGCCATACTAAAAGCAATTTGAGATTTAAAAAAAAGTTTGCATAATCATGATTTTACGACAACAGAGCAATAATATGTCACTCGTTGGCTCGTTGCCTTACAAAGTTACAACACGAGCTTATAAGTAGGTACCTACACATTCCTCGAGAAAACCTTGTATGTTAAATTATAAGCCTGCTAACATCCCATACATCAGTCTGCATGTCCTTCAACCATCATCTCCTCAAGATATTAGGGATCTAAAGGCAGATTAAAGGATCAAATACCGATATTAATGCCGGGATCAACGTCTCTCTAATTAACAAGGGTGTGGAAGTAATTAGCAGTTAAATGCCTGCTTGCCTGTCGTAGAGCAAGCTGAAATAGGGGTGCAGTGTGATATATGGGCTTAGGAATTGGCTTTTAAATCCTCACTGGCAAGGAGCTATTCCCATATCATTAAGGCTTATTGTATTACTAGGTTTTGCCCGCGGCTTCGTACGTATGGCCTTGTATTGGGATTATAGAGAAACGAATGTATGTTTAAAATTCTGACTTTGTACGTGCGGTAACCACCTGATAGTGCCATTATCTAGCCATAGTGCCATAGTGTCGTGTGACTTCAGACAAAATACAACTGTTATGCCTTATTTCCCGCGTTATATATATCACCGTAAGCTTCGTCCGCACATAATTGAACGTCGATGGATTACCACTGTTTTGTAAACAGACAGATCTCACAATTTTACAGTGACTTATTCTTTCCCTATGCTTATACACGACATTTTGGGATAATAGCCTACTAGCTTTGCGCCCTCGGCTCTGCCCGTGTGTAGGCACCTGTCTTTTACTTTTTACCAAATAAGATGATAGATGTGAGCATATTTTACACATGTTCTTATAAGTAGTATAAATCTAATACTTCTATACTAAGATAACTGCGATGCAGTGCACTAAATAAAGACAGTACAAGATTAGATTAGGGCTCATACACATGAATACGATACGACGTTGCGTCGTACTACGACACGATATCGCAACGTGCAACGACGCTCACGGAACGGTTATATACGGCATGGACTCTTACCTTTAAAGGTGACACATTTGTGATGTTACAATACCGTCCATTGTGAGCACTATATTGACCTACTACGGTTGATTATTTATTTATTGGTTATCAATAAACGAGTAGAATATATTTCCGTCAGTTTCAACTGTAACAATGGCCCTCTTCAAATAACTGTTCTGAACATCGCGTGACTCGATTGCTACCTTGTGGTCTGAATATTACCCCAATTAAATAATAAACGGTGGGTCCATTCTATCTTGTGGCTTTAATTTTATCAAAGTCTACTTAACATTCATTACGATAAATAATAACACGCTGATATTTTCGTTGCAGTCGGGGTTGGCAAAATTTATTTGGAACATACTTTTTTTTTAATACCAAACACTAAAGTTACCTATTCACCACAGTTGTGCTAGGAAATGAGGTAACTCCTAATGATTATCTAACTGGAGCCTGTTTCGTGCAACATTGATGTCGAAGAAACAAGTCAAGTTAGAAGCCTCTAACAGTTATAAACATTAACACCAGAATATCATCATTAAACATCGCTCAAAGAATTGCAGTGTGCAGTGGGTGGGTGATATCGTAAGAAGAACTGATGGCCGTCGTTAGAGCGAATAGAATGGTGACTGGGCTCCTGACGAGATCTGTGGGTAGGCCCCCTAACACCCCTACGAGAATGATAACAATGTGGTGAAGGTCGCGGGAAGCTGGATGTGGGTTTCGCGGGATTGATCGTTGTGGAGATCCTTTGGGGAAGGCCTATGTTTAGTAGCAGGCGTCGTTTGGCTGAGATAAATATACAGCTAGCAAAAAAAGTTGTGCGTGTACTAGTGTACACACGTAAGAAGTGAAACTTCTTTATGGCCTTATTTTTCGAAAAATGATCTACATGCAACTTTCCAGAAATTGGTTAAATTAGTTAAATTGGTTAAATTGGTTAAATTGGTTAAATTGGTTAAATTGGTTAAATTGGTTAAATTGGTTAAGTTGGTTAAGTTGGTTAAGTTGGTTAAATTGGTTAAATTGGTTAAATTGGTTAAATTGGTTAAATTGGTAAAATTGGTTAAATTGGTTAAATTGGTTAAATTGGTTAAATTGGTTAAATTGGTTAAATTGGTTAAGTTGGTTAAGTTGGTTAAGTTGGTTAAGTTGGTTAAGTTGGTTAAGTTGGTTAAGTTGGTTAAGTTGGTTAAATAGGTTAAATTGGTTAAATTGGTAAAATTAGTTAAATTGGTAAAATTGGTAAAATTGGTTAAATTGGTTAAATTGGTTAAATTGGTTAAATTGGTTAAATTGGTTAAATATTATTTCACTTTACCTTTTTGCTATCGTCTGAACCAACCGTGGTAGGGGCAAGAAAAAGATGGCGCGTAACCGAAAAATGTGACGAAAATTTGACGCAAAACGTGACGGTAAATTTTTTCCAACGCCGATAAAGAAGTTTCACTTCAAAAATAATAGAAAACAGCACACTCAGGCACGGTAGAAAGAGTGGGAGATACTAGTTCCTCTCCCTTCCCCTCGATCTTACGCTTTTTCGATCAGCATCACGAGACCCTGACGCGAGTTTGAAAGTTTTTACCCATCCAACAAAAAGTGCTCAGCGCCGCTAAAGAAGTTTTCACTTCAAAAAGTTACGCTACCCAGAGCAATCATGGGTACAGGCATAATTATTACGATTTGGAAAGCGTGATGAGTATGCCTGTACCTATTATTTGCTCTGGTAATTCCATGAAGGAGGCTTTGTCCTGCAGTGGGATGATTATAGGCCAATATTGTTCTCACCTCTGGGATGGTTCAGCTAAATACCAGCTGGCTGCACTTGACTCGATAGAACGCAGAGCAAGAAAGATTATTGGAGACGATGAGCTGGTGTAAACTAAGCTTCATAGTCTAGGCCACCGTCGCAGAGTTGCTTGCCTGTCGGTCTTTTACAGGTTGTACTTCGGAGAGTGTGCTCTTGAGCTGCACGAGCTTATTCCGCCTTCCCCATCTTCGGGAATCCAGGCGCACTGCAGGTTATCATCCCTTCCTGGTTGATATACCGCGATCGCGTACCAAGTGCTTTTCCTCTTCCTTTGTGATGCGCACCGCCAAGGAGTGGAATGCCCTGCCTGCGTCTGTTTTCCCGAAAAATTATAACCCTGTAATTTTTAAAGCAAGATAGGCTGCTTCTGGGTAAGCTCGCATCATCTTAGGCTTCTTCTTAACCGTAGAGTTAAGTATGTAGTCAAGAGCAAGCCCATTGAATATTAAAAAAAATACTTTACTTTACTTTACTATACATACATTATATAACGCTACTGGCTAAAGAGGTGGGAAGTATGTTTTTAAAGAGCCTACTGTTTTCACCTAGAGCTGCGACCATAACTTTGTCAAGCCCACGTGATGTTCACCACTTACTCAAACATAGGCTGTCACGTTGCCTGTCAAAGTAACACATGTCAGAACCAGCATCCGATCTGTGCGTGCGCCAGGCGGAGCTGGTCCTCGTTCGATTATAGAGATAATAATAATAAATGTGGACAACATCACATACATTGTTCTGACCCCAATTTGAATAACTATTTAAAGCATTCGTATTTTAGAAACCAGAGACAACGAAGGTACCACAAACACCCAGACCCGAGAAAATGTAGAAAAACACATTTTTTCTACATTGACCCGTCCGGGAATCGAACCCGATACCTCGGAGCAGGTGACTTCTTGAAAACCGGTGTGTACGCCACTCCGCCACGGAGGTCGTCAATCGTTATAAATGATGGGTACTATTTTAGGGTTGACTAGACTACTGAACAATTGGTTATTACTACGTTTTAGACTACACTATGAACAGTGTGAATATATTTTCGGACCAATAGTGAACTCAATAAACCAAGGGCTTTTAATAAGATAAGGAAACAATTTTTTTTTGGCTTATAGTTATAAGTTTACCCAATATTTTTTTTTACTAGCTTCTTCTTATCGTGTCGATGGCTTACTATATATTTTTATGCGACCAAAACTCCGGTAATTTATTATTAATGTGTTATTTTTACTAACGATTGCCCGTGACAATACATACAGAAGAAGACAACAACCAGACAGAACCGTACATTTTACTTTGTTAAAAACCTATGCGCTATTCCAGGCTATAATCAATCTCAGTGCCAAATTTTATTCAGATCTGTTAAGCCGTTTCGGTGTGACTTACACAAACATCTCGGCATTCTAGGTTCGATTCTCAGGTCGGGCAACAATAGTTTCCTATTTTCGAATATTATTTGGGTTTGTGAACACCAACCCGCATTTGGCAAGCGAGGTGATGATGCCTGTACCCATCATCGCTGTTGTAACTTCAAATCAATGTTGGAGGCCCTTTCCTGTTACTTTACGTATTTATGTCTCCTCGTACCTAAATTCCTCCTTATTTTATTCTACAAGCCTGTAAAAGAAAAATGTTTGTAGGAAGGTTAATATAAGTTACCCTTAGTTGAGAAAGTTCTACAAATATAGCCTTAGTTAGGAGACTATAAAATGCAAACAAGATGTTTGTTTGTGTTATACCTAATCTTAGTGAAGTAACAAGTGCGGGTGACGGGTCAGTTCACAGTTCAATGCCCTAATACTGTGTTTAGGTCATTGAACCTCATGTTGTAAAGCAATTTACTCTCGGAACTATAAAACGGGCCAGGTAGTTTAAGTTTGGTGATGATTATAATAATAAAATAGTTGAACCGCTAAACTCCCATTAGGGAAAAAAAAACATTATTTATACGACAAATACCTTATTACATGAATTAATTTAACATTTCATAGTCAGTAACATAAGCAACATATTATATTATTGGGGTTTTACTAACTATAGTTACTATGTTTTTAGGAGTTTTTGGAATTCTGGCACTATTGCATTGCAAGTGCCATGATCACGTAAGAGCAAAGAAACAGAAGTCAAAATTTTATTATGTATCTAGTTCTCCTACGTATTTTCTCATTCCAGATTTTAACAAGCAGGGAAATAAAAACATGGCCCTCTCCATTGCTATGTGAGACCTTGGGGCTTTTTATGGGACCCACAGTCGTTAAATATGGGTTTTATAGGAAAGCTCGTTTCACAGGCTCAGCTTCACAGGTTTATTTGAGATAGATTTATTTTTGCCATAAGAATGAAATAGCTTTACTTTTTTTTGTGCAGTCGGGTAAAATTTATCTAACCATGTCAAGGCTGACCTACCAAGGCATTGGCATGGAATCGACGGAATAAAAGAAACCCGTGGCGAGCACAAAATTGGAAACTTGATAATATTTTGCGAACAGAGAAAATTGACGGAAAAATGGATGGAAATCTAAGATGGAAATTCGTTTTATTGTCAAACATGCGCAAATGTTGTTTGTAATAAAGAAAATCGAATAATGTCGGATAGTTAGGCATGGTATACAACTTTGGTTGTTCTGATATTTTGATATATTATGATGATACATTACTAACGCCCCGTTGGTCTAGTGGTTTAAATACCGGGCCAAGATCTCGGGGTCAATCCCCGGGTCGGGCAACAAATAGTTTCGAATTTTCGAACGTTGCTCGGGTTTGTGATCACCAACACGCATTTGGCAAGCGTGGTGATTATGCCAGTTCCCATTATTGCAGTGGTAACTTGAATTCAATGATGGAGACCTTTTCCCTGCAGTGGGATGATTATAGGCTGTTACTTTACTTTACTTTACTACCTTCTTTTTCAACTCGTTAAATAACAACTACTTAGATACAGCCCCATACAGTAATCAATACGTAAAACACTTTATTAAGTGACGAGACAATACATACAAAATGTACAAGGCGCCGTCAGTTTGAGGTCAGCTACGTCATAGTAAAGATAGCCATCGATCATGCAGTTTTCTTGGCCATTTGTGTTTTGTCTTGAATTGTCATTGATAGATTACTCGTAGTTTGTTTACAACGAGGCGTGGATGATGCATTTATGTGACAAAGATGACAAAAGCTTTGACCGTCAGATGAAAGAGGTGGTTTTCGATTAGACGTCTCCGCACAGGGCCCCAATTCCGCTAATTTACAAATGGATCAATAGAATCGCAATGGCATCTCAATCGTATATTTTGATATTACTACCATTATAAATGTGTCAAAATATACAATTGAGATGCAATTGCGATTCTATTGAGTCATTTGTAAATTGGCGGAACTGGGGCCCTGGTCTTTAGGGGATAACCTGTTTTAATGTTTTTTTTTGCTTAGTGAGTATAGAAAGTTAGTTTGCTTGTAAAAATTCAACTGTAATGACGACCTCCGTGGCGGAGTGGCGTACACACCGGTTTTCAATGTCACATGCTCCGAGGTCCCGGGTTCGATTACCGGACGGGTCGGTAGAAAACATGTGTTTTTCTACATTTTCTCGGGTCTGGGTGTTGATATCTTACCCAAAATGCGAGTGCTTTAAATAATTACTCAAATTGGGATCAAAACAATGTATGTGATGTTGTCCACATTTTACTTTAATTGCCACACTTGGCAAGTGATCGCAGTTTGGCCAATGACGGAGAGAGGACTCTTTATGTGGCGGTACCACACTAACATCATGCCTATATTTTTAAACATTTGAAATCGATTATCAATAAAAGTCCCGGAATTCAGTGTCGAATACTTGAACAATCAGAGAAAATATCAATTAGTGAGTATTGTGAAATATTGAAGTTTTGTCAATTACGTTTCACTTATACGGGGTTTGAATCAAGTTGGTGTCAAGTATTTGTTATCGTCAAAACCTTGCTTACACTGTTCACAACAGACTAGTGCAGACAAGAGTTACGGCAATGCTACGGACTACGAAAATAATTTTCTATGTTACGAATACTTAATCCTACTTATATTTTAAAACCCGAAAATTCTTGAGGATGCATGGATATTTGTTGGGCTAAAACGAATTAAAGGATCTGAATGAAATTATGCACGGTGTAAGTTTATTAGCTGGAATAACAAATAAGCTATTTCTTATCCCGGGTAAAGGACGGTTCCCTAGGATAATTTTAATACATAGTTTTAAATTCAAAATTCAACGCGTACGAAGACGCGGGCCACAGCCAATCTTCCTAACACTGTTTGCAACAGACTCGCTAACAAGAGCTACGGCGATGCTACGGACTACGAGAATAGTATTCTACGTTACGAATACATAATCCTTTTATGTTTATTACCCTTTCACGCTTAAACGAATTAAAGGATCTGAATTAAATTTTGAACGGTGTTAGTTTATTGGCTGGAATACAATAAAAGCTACTTTTTATCCTGGGAAAAGGTACGGTTCCCGTGGGATAATTTAAATACATAGTTTTCAATTCGAAATTCCACACGTACGAAGTCGCGGGCAACAGCAGCAGCTAGTCTTCCTTACACTGTTTGCTACAGACTCGCTACAAACATTGAGCTACGGCTACGGGGACTGCTACGGACTACGAAAATAGTATTCTACGTTACAAATACAAAATATTTGCGCAGCGACGTACCAGTACACGAACTACAGCTAATTGCATTCTACCGGGAATGGTATGTGCGTGTGGTCTGAGGGCCACTTTCTCAGAATTCTTTGAAACTTGCTCAGGATTTAGTGAACACTCCAAAAGAAATGTGAAAGTTGGAACCAGAATTTGTGAAAATCAAATAAGAAAGATATGGACTTCAATGTTGGGCCCTCAATCCTCACATGGAGGATTGAGGGCCCACTTGTACCGGATAAACTAAGGGCACTACAGAAAAAGTCTTTACGTCACAATTTAAGCTAACACCAAACAAAATTTGTGAAAACAAGATATTATGAAAAAACATTGTATTTTTTTGTATAATTTCGTTCAAAATGGGCCCTCAGATGGAAATTTTGTACTCTAATAAAAATTAATCCATTAACTTTTGCAAACATTTTGAAATATCATATTTTAGTGCATAAACTGAGATATTTTGTGATAGCAATAGCACATCACGGCATCATGCTGGTTAAATATTATCACCTTCTTAAAATTTGGGCCCTCAGTTCTCCACTTTTTTGCTTTCGCTTTAATACTCTTAACGTATTATAGATAATACAAACACAAATTCATATCTATTTATAATAAAAAATGTGCAACAAATACAGTAAACTTAAAATATAAAACTCGTTTTGTTTTATATTAAAATCAAGTATTATTTTTATTACGTAAATAATTAAATAAGGTGACCACAATTTTTCATAAACCTGTACGTAAAGCCTAGTACATTAGAAAAAAAAATATTATCGAAGTTAACTAAAAATAACAAACTGAAACTTTATTTGAATTGGCCTATTAATAGAATATTCTTGATGAACTTCAATAAACTTTATCTTTTTTTTTTAACCTTTTACATGCCAGCACTTTTTACGATTTTTCACGCTCGACGCCAAGCTTAGTAAAATTTTCTGTGATTGTGATTTTCGCTAGTGATGGGACATTTCCTAGTATTATTTAGGTATTTTTTGCATTTTGAGGAAAAAAGAATTAATGAAAAACAATGAAATGATGAAGCGATCAGATTAATGATACCAATCGCATTTCGATTCTCTAAATTTGAATTGGTTTTAATGCTAATCCCTGAACATTTTGGCACTGGAATATATTTTTATAAAATATTTTTTTAAAATGAGCCGAATAAAAGATTATCTTATTATACCTTTCGTATTTTATTTATTTAGCCCTTTCTTTTGCCGCTTTTATTTATTAAATTCCAAAAAAGCGGCAAAAGAAAGATCTATTGACGAAATACAATGAGTTTTATAGCTTTATTATAAAGAACACAGAATTTAGTAGTCTCGTCAACACAAGTGTCATCCGTAGTCAATAAATAACTCTTTATGTGAAAGAAATGTTTTTTATTCCTTATTTAAATAACGAATAAAATCACGAATAATTCATTCGAAATGTACTGCTTACCGCACGAAATCAATGTTCAAAGCAAAAGAAGCTCTACGCACTAAGTAATACAGCATAAACTGCACCGCGCGAGGGGCAATGACCCCAGCCGGTGACGGGTTGCGGCGCGGCTAGTACAATTGGTTCGATGTTGCTTTCGAGTTTCGTTTATCACAATCGTGAAACTGCTATTTTTAATTTAAATAAAAAAAAACTGCACAAATCTATTGCACTACTAAGATAGAATCCTTTTACTGCGGGAAAACAACCACTATAATTTCACGGTGTATAAAAAACTGTTATTACAAATAAATATTATCATTATTATTATTATATTTAAATATAAAAAATCTTGTACGGTATGATTATTTTAAAACAGCAGCAGTAGAAACTAAAACATCTATCACAATTAGCACTATAGAAAAATGAGGGTAAAAACTAAATTATTGTCACCCTACCCTCATACATTTATAGTCAATTTCGGTATCTATTACAATTTGTAGTTTTATCGTGATTATTAGTATTAACAAACAACATCAATTTATTGCACATTTTTTATTATAAATAGACATGAATTTGTGTTTGTATTATCTATAATACGTTAAGAGTATTAAAGCGAAAACAAAAAAGTGGAGAACTGAGGGCCCAAATTTTAAGAAGGTGATAATATTTAACCAGCATGATGCCGTGATGTGCTATTGCTATCACAAAATATCTCAGTTTATGCACTAAAATATGATATTTCAAAAAGTTTGCAAAAGTTAATGGATTAATTTTTATTAGAGTACAAAATTTCCATCTGAGGGCCCATTTTGAACGGAATTATACAAAAAAATACAATGTTTTTTTATAATATCTTGTTTTCACAAATTTTGCTTGGCGTTAGCTTAAATTGTGCCGTAAAGACTTTTTCTGTAGTGACCTTAGTTTATCCGGTACAAGCCGTACAAGTGGGCCCTCAATCCTCTATGTGAGGACTGAGGGCCCAACATTGAAGTCCATATCTCTCTTATTTGATTTTCACAAATTCTGGTTCCAACTTTCACATTTCTTTTAGAGTGTTCACTAAATCCTGAGCAAGTTTCAAATAATTCTGAGAAAGTGGCCCTCAGACCACACGCACATGGGAATGGTACCGGTGAGCAACATACATTAATTATTATCCCGGAGGTAATTAACAAACATTTCACTAAAAATAATTATTAAAATTTGCTGTAGTAACGTTAAATTTTAGTGACAAAACAGCCGTATTTACTATTTCTGTTTTTAATAATTGGTTAGATGACGATTTAATCAATTCTTTTCACGATCTGTCCAAACGTAATTTTGACATATATTTTGTACTAGCTTTTCGCATCGTGCACGTAGGTACGGTCAGCCCAGAATTGGTCTATCACCTTATTTTTACGTACGTTGAAAAATCATTCGGGCGTTATACCTAGAACAATTGGGTTAATTTTTGTTATAATGCCGTATTCCCGCGGTAAATACACTGAATAAATTATATTATTTAGTGTTGTTCTTATGTCTAAGCTACATTTCTGAACAGTTTCAACAATATTTTAGTAGTTATTGCGTACGAAGAAGAAGAAACATCTACACATACAAACCTTTATACGTTTATATTGTTAGTAAGGATATAACGCAAGTTCAGCTTATGTTAGAAATGTTTAAATAGATTTACTATGGACTATGCTACCCGTCTCTCCTAACCTATCAGTCCTTTATATCGAGTTAAAGTTTCGGCCTCACGACAATGTCACTCTCATAACTTTGTTGTTTATCAATTTACTAACTCTAATATTGAATTTCGAAACTATCTTTATCAAATTATAATAAACTCGCTGCGGCAGCTAGTGGCTAGCTTATATAGATGTTTGATATGCTAGTATGTAGCTAGTTTCTATAGATTTTTCTTTTTGTACTGACTCATTTGTTACATTAATAATACTTTTGATTGGTATTTTGTTATGTTTTTTAGTGTGGATCAGGGTTTTAATTATACATTTCACAAAGCACAACTGGACATTTGAGCATCTCCAAAAGTAGAAGTGCTTGGCAAGTGGGTTGATATTTGCAAATTGTCATAAAGTGGAAAACGTTGCTGCCAGTCTTCTAGTGGAACTGCTAAAATCTGTCTACAATTGAATTAATAGCCAGAAAAGAGTAGTCGTAGGTCTGCGGCTCTGCACACGTGGAAAATCAAAATGTATATTTTATTTAGGCCCCTCGTCCACGGTAACTTTTACAGCATCGTGTTTGCATTGCAACTGAATATGGGCGACCGCGTGGGCGAGGGCAGACAGCTAGCGACCGATTCGCGACTGTACGAGTATCAATGCGGACGCGCGACAGCATCGCTACAAAAAGTCGCCGTGTACGAGGGGCCTTAACAGCGTCGTTTTTTATTTACCTTAAAATATAGTTAAAGAAAACCAACAAAAACTTGTTACATCTTGACCGATTGTTTTATGAAACTACGATGGCTTACAGCGCAAAGCCTGGAATGTATTTGCTGACACAAATAATTGAAAAAATATCTTGATATTATAGCTCAATAAAACCAGATGTTCAGAAAGTGAATGATATAGGTTTGTGTCCCACATAAAGCAGCTTACATTTTAATACACGGAATCGCATTATCATTTTTACATAACTAATTATAATCCCACAGAGTCACAAGAAATAAAACGTATGATCCATGTGTCAATTCAGGTCTATATTTTCTGTTCTAAAACTTAGAAAATACTGATTATCTTTATTGACATGAAAAATATTTAAACCCTCTTTTTAATATACGATGCTAATCATCACGCCACGACCCCAGTCGTGTCGTTACATACCAAAACAATTACTAACGACAACACAGATTACTAAAATTTGATCATAGATTAGTTACCAACTTTAATACTCGTATAGCTAGTCATTAAGAACCAAATTTAACCAAATTTCACTAATCTGTGATTCAATTCTCGATAAACAATGCTTTCCGAAAATCGAATACCCGTAAAATAATCATGGGCCGGAAGCCGAAAAAACAAAGTTAATAACAAATTGGAATATGTTTTTCCGAACAAAATAGGCTTTTATCGACACCGCGGTAATATAGTGCTTCCGATCAACCCGCTTTGCGTAAATTCTTTTCCTTTATAAACTTCTTTCTTTTATGCGGGCTAAGTTCTTAGCAAATGTTAAGCTTTTAAATCAATTTTTCTCCATCACAGGCAAACAGATTTAAACCCGTATTTATAAAGAAGTAATTACTTATTGCTTAGTAAAGTCGTAACTTTAGGTGTTATTCCCTAGTGCTTATGTGGAGGAAATTGGTCACCATTAACGGTCTTTTATTTGTCTAAGAATGCTAGCTTTTGATAGTTCTAACTTTCAGTAACTTCTATATTAAGGCTTACAAACTGTCTCTCAAGTAATTACTTTTACTTGTTTATAAATACGGGCGTTAGACCTTAGCTTATGCATTTAGGTCACTCTTTTTTAGATATTGTGTGTCGTAAATTTGGAAACATTCATAAAAGATTTTAATTTCTTAACAATATTATAAATGCGGAAGGAACTCTGTCATAGATATACACGGTGCATTTTCAATCACCTGGAAAACGAAATTAACGTTACGTGACCATTATGTATAACATCATGGCGCACGGATACTTAATTTATCAATATATATTTTTTAAATGTTATAAATTGATTACGACGACCATTTGGATCAGCGGTAGTTAACGCTGCTTCTGAGCCATGAGTCGCGGGTTCGATCCCCGCACAGTACAAATATTTGTGTGCATGAACATGTCTGTTTGTACTGGTCTGGGTGTTTTCTATGTATTATAAGTATATATTTACAACAAAAAAAAAAAGTATATAAGTAAGTTTATCGGTTGTCTAGTACCTCATACGACAGGGTACTTAATAGTACCTTAATTTGGGACTAAGATGGCTCAGTGTGGCCCAGTGAGGCATGTCTTAAATATTTATTTATTTATTTTATTTATAGTTGATTCAGACTTTAAATTTTGTAACACGCTGTGTCGCGCACAGACGTATTATTTTGTTGCGGCGGGGTCTCGGATGAATGTGGCTGCCCGCCCACGTCCGATAATCGGTGACCGATTTTTTGTAGGAGAAAAATAGAACGTACTGATAGCAATGGAGCAACGCACACGTCCTACAAAAAATCGGTCATGATTGTGTATGCTGCTGCCTATTATAGTAAAATCGGTCCGATTATCGGTCCTACAAAAAGTCGGACGTGGGCGGACAGCCTTAACTTTACACAGCTACATCCGTGCGCGTCACAGCGTGTTTCAAAATAAATAGCTGAACCAATATTTTCTGTTTTTATAAAAAAAAAATGATGAAAAAATTAAAATACCACTGCCAAGATGTTATACATAATGGTACATATGGTCGTTTTACAGGTGCTTGAAAATGCACCGTGTATAAGACCTTGAGAAAGGAGATATTCTATTTTGTATCAAATTTCTAAGCAAAGCTACCAACCAAAAGTTCACAGATGGTACGCATCTGCACTCGTAACTCGAGCATTTTTTAGGGTTCCGTACCCAAAGGGTAAAAACGGGACCCTATTACTAAGACTTCGCTGTCTGTCCGTCTGTCCGTCTGTCCGTCTATCCGTCTATCCGTCTGTCCGTCGCTCTGTCACCAGGCTGTATCTCAAGAGCCGCGATAGCTAGACAGTTGAAATTTTCACAAACAACAAATACTAAAAACAAACTAAAATAAATGGCTAAGGGGGGCTCCCATACAATAAACTTGTATTTTTGGCCTTTTTGGTACGGAACCCTTCGTGAGCGAGTCCGACTCGCACTTGGCCGGTTTTTTTTTACTTACTTAGGTTACTCGTACAAAATCACACCCATTGTGGACAAACGCTGGCAATGGTCCGAACTGGTCCGAGATATTGTGTCCGTGAGACCGCTCACGGACACAATACACCGGTACAATGTAGACACCGGTCTATGAGTATGCGTTGCTCGAGCGAAATTTGTTAGTAGATGAACCTCTGCACCTATATGTGTTTTGTTCCCATACTGCTCCGTTCTGACCTGCCTTTGTTCAAACATTGACGACCATTTGGATTAGTGGTAGTCACAGAACATAGATTTTCCATGTTCTGTGGTGGCAGTAAACGCTGCTTCTGGGCCATGGGTCGCGGGTTCGATCCCGTAGTATTAATAGTATTAACAGTACGAATATATTTTGTGAGCATGAACATGTCTGATTGTACTGGTCTGGGTGTTTTCTGCGAGGAGATGCGGGTTCGAGTCCCGCCTGAGACAAAATTTTTCAAGTTTATATTTTGATATTATAAGTGCAATTAAGTTGCTAAAATATCAAATAAAGTATAACTTATGCTATTATAAAACTAAAAAGCTTACTTACTAAAAAGTATCACCGCTGTGCCGGTCGGAGTGGGGGGTGTTAGGTTATTTTCGTTACGGAATTTCTGGATTCGGTCTCCACGCTCAAGGCCCGCGATAGAAGCTTTGCAATAGCTTAATTTTATAATTTTATGTATTTTCTAATTATGACTTTTGTAATTAAATTTTTCTGTTATTTTGGCAGATATGATTACCATAGGCCACCATACTGTCAAAATCCTTATTTTCTTCTAAATTCTTTTAAATTTCGAAATTCAAAATTGTTTGATCGTGCCTCGCCCCGAGTGTGTGGGTGTGGGTGTTAGATTATTTTCGTTACGGAATTTCTGGATTCGGTCTCCACGCTCAAAGGCCCGCGATAGAAGCTATGCAATAGCTTAACAAATAGAGAATTTCTGTCACGAAATAGTCCTTTCTACAGACACACTGCAGCACTGAATAATTTATTACTGCGATTATATTGTAGAATGAATAGTAACTAATTAATTTATGTAGGCATACATTTAAAATTTCCCTATTATGAAGGACACGAATGAAAAGAAAATATAGACTTAACTTTTTGATTCCCAGTCTAAATCATTCTGCAAATATTTTATTCATTGAAGCTTAAAACCTTTTTGGACCGGAATGTAAGGAATCCTTGTGTTGTTGTGTTGCTTAGTACCATAAACATAGTATACCTTTAGTACAAACATTCCGTAAGGGGTGACCGTGGACCTTTGGGGAAATCGTCTTGAAGGCACCTTTTTTATTATTTGGGAAAATGTCACGCACCTCAATAAAGATAGCAGAGTTTAAACAAACTCAAAAGGTTGACACAATTCCGATGGGGCGTTAAACAAGGACATAAACGTATGTAAAACTAGCAGTATGAGACGTAATAATCGACCTCTTTTTTTTAGATACGTTCTATTAATAATTAATAATAATTCAAGAGTAAGTTTTTTTTTTATTTATTTATAAGAACAACGGCTTTTGAGCAACAAAATACGTCAATAAAACAAAACCAATAAATATAATTTATGTTTGTGTTTGTGTAAGGAAATAACGTAGCATTTTTCTTCGATTAAAATTAAGTATGTCGTATATATATTTTTTGATCACGTAGGTATATTTTGACGTGATAAAGCGTTTTTTGAAATATTTGAATAGGCTACAAACTAGTCTCATTTATGAATATAATTAACTTAGCAAATTGACTTCCACAACTGGACATAGCCTTCTCCAAGGGATCTCCATGAAAATCGGTCCCGTGCCACTTGGGTTAAGCGGCTTACTGCGATCTTAAAAGGAAAGACAAGGGCCGTTTTTCCATACAAACGTAGTCCCCTGTTTCCTCCCTGGATAAAGCCAGTAGAGCAATAATTCTTATTACTAAAATCTATGACTACTATAAGCATGTTTCTGTTTTCTGTTTTTTCATAAATTAATTAATAAAAAAGATATGAGCCCTCAAAATACTAAAAAAATCGCC
The DNA here is from genome assembly GCA_949315895.1 of Anania crocealis. Classification (NCBI taxonomy): domain Eukaryota; kingdom Metazoa; phylum Arthropoda; class Insecta; order Lepidoptera; family Crambidae; genus Anania; species Anania crocealis. Next base: position 5,551,587 of record OX438859.1, on the reverse strand, counting down.
AGATTTTTCGCTGTGTTCAAACATCCAGAAAACAAATTTATTAGAACATACGAACACGGCCAAAGCCTTTCTTTAATTTTTAATGAAAATAGAATTTAAATCGGTCTTGGAAAAGTAATCGGGGGAAGAAGTCTAAAATTTATGTTTTGGAAAAGTAATCGGGGGACTACGAAAAGTTGATTTGGTGTGCTTTCGGTCCAAGAAGCAGTTGTCTTTATCACAATCTGCGGTGAAGGCGTTTGGCACTGCGCGACAGCAATAGATTTTACAAATACCTATTTTTCAATTCTCTCGTCCGTAGTGTTTCCTCTTAACCATCGGCCTACCATCCGCGTCGTCCTTAACCAGATCGTCGCCCGGTACTGACCAGAACCTTTCTGCCCCGACGTTCATCGCTTCTTATTACTATGTGACCAACTCACAGCCACTTCAGTTCAACAATTCTTCGCGCGTTGTCGGTAATAACAATTGATGTACTTTGCAATAATTAAATTCGGTTCGGTAATTTTTTCTATCCTGTACCTTGTTCTTAATGAGATATCGTTATTTTATGTTCGGAACCCCGATACAATAAACTGTTATGATTGAACAAAGAAAGTAAACACACTTAGTAAGCAATAAACATTTTGAATTGATTTGATTTCGTTTTGAAAGATTTGATCAAATTCTTCAATAATCGCATAAATACAACACCATGCATTTCTCTGAATAGAAATCCTCAGAGATATTTGCGAGTCTTTTGTTATGCAGAAAATGTTTGCGAAATCTTCAAACAACCTTCATAGAGCCGACGATTCGCTGCAAAATGGATTTCATAAGGCGAAGTGACCCATGTGATAGAGGTTCATTTTTCACAGCGCTGAATTTATGGCGCGAAAAAAATATCTTATCTGTCTCAACCCAACCCGCGCTTGGTCGGGCTAGGACGCAAAATGTGAACGCATTTGCTTCATTGTTTTTAGATGAGTGCGTAAATGGTTTTCTAACAGGATCGATGTTGTGGTTGGAGATAGATTGATTGATGTAATGCAATGGTGTATAACTGTATAGATGCTTAGAATTTTCAATCATCAGGAAAAAGAGAATCTCAAAGTGAAAAGAAGACGTGGTTGCTCGTCTTCTTCTGGCAGTACTTCATTAGCAGTCTCCTACGACAGACCCATAGGAAAAGAATAGGTGGTGCTATCATTTATGTGCTGGCACCAAACAACACTTGAATTTAATATCAGTATATAAACTTGAAAAATTTTGTCTCAGGCGGGACTCGAACCCGCATCTCCTCGCAAAAATTTTTCAAGTTTATATACTGATATTATAAGTGCAATTAAGTTGCTAAAATATCAAATAAAGTATACTTGAATTTAATTTATAATTACGTAGGAAGTCAGCGAGAGTAGATATATGTAGATGTATTTTTGAAAATTTATCGGTTATTAGCGCACTCACGAACTATTTATCCGTTACGTTCGAATTTTAAAAAAGGTGTTGTCCCAAGTTTTTTTTTGTGCTCAACCGTCACACTACACTCAAACTGAACTTATACAGTGTTCATGGTCACAAAAAGATACCAAAACAGTTTAAATCGTCTTGTAATGTTGTACGATAGTGAAAAACTAACTTGATTCTACGCTGTTAATTATCTAAAACAGTGGTTTTAGTCTAGACAGATTTCTATTCGCATAACCTGAATGGTTTTGTCTGGGACCTTACAACATTTAATATTCATACAAGCAATGCAGAAGAATTAGTTAAAGGTAACTAGAAATATAAAACTAGGGAGGATATCTAATAATACTTTAAAGAAACGTATTCCTGATTACATTATATTTAATCCAAATCTATTTTTAATTTAATACATTACATGAATTGTTAGCTAAGATATTGTGTCATAAAAGAAAGTAAAGTAAAGAAACAGCCTTTAATCATCCCACTGTAGGGAAAAGGCCTCCATCATTGAATTCAAGTTACCACAGCAATGATGGGTACTGGCATAATCACCACGCTTGCCTAATGCGGGTTGGTGATCACAAACCCGAGCAACTTTCGAAAATTCGAAACTTTGCTCGACCCGGGATCGAACCTGGGGCCCCGAGATCTTGGCCCGGTATTTAAGTGTCATAATTAATTATTATTTGCGTGGCTGACATAAAAACGGTAGGTATGTATGTAGAACCAAAATATTTTCATGATATTAGGGGTTAAAGTATGAAATTACCGTTTTGTATGGACGAAATCGAGAAAAGTCATTTTTCCATACTAACAATTTTTTTGTTTTTTTAAAAACGCCTGAACCGTTTTCGATGCAATTAAAGGTGAAAGTTAGATGGTTATAAAGCTACGCATTATAGTATTTAAATTTCTGAAAATCAAAGTATATAATACAAATATACTTAATTGAAGCAAGAATGTCAGCTGACACATTGTAAGGGGTCTTTTCAACGACTTCCTTTGAAGTAATAGGCACTAGTATTGCATTTTTTTTAAGTCAAAAGTTACTTTATTTAGTTTTTGATACAATACAAAAATAATTACGCAATAATATGACTATACTTAAGAGCTATAAACAAAATAAAAAGTGGGAAAATAATCGGCAATTTCATACTTTAACCCCTATTATTTACTTATACTTCCAGTGGGATGATAATAATAAGTACCTACACAAGATCCTACTACCAATTTTACAACTTTTATTTCATGTATTTAAACGGGCATAACGTTTATTGAATGATTTCGTCACAATGATTTCTGCTGTAGGTACTTTTAATTTTTCATTTTTAAATAATAATAAATATTTTAAATAATAGACATTAAATTGTAAAGGTATGCGTATTGACGGCATGTCAATTATAGTTGATATACCATTATTTCATAATCATCGTAGAATTACTATCAAATAATATGTAATAGGTGTGTAAGTTAGTGAGATCAGCATTTATTTTAATTTATTCCTGTTAATTAAATAAATAAAAATAAATCCTGGCGGTTTCAAAATTTAAACTACCGCTCAATAGTTCAATAGGTACTTCCAAAGTAGATAAGTCACCGAACACGAAAATGATAGATAGTCATCTTATACCAACTAGTCTAATGTAATAATTTATAATCAAGTACTCAAGCTAGTTCTAAGCTAGCAAGCTAGAGTCCTGCTCGAAGCCCGTAAATTCAAACTCAAAATTTTGTATTTCAGACAGACCCCTAATGCTAGTAACAATATATCTTAAAAAATAGTTATAGTAACATAGTATATTGGCCACTCTTCACATTTTTGTATGGGTTACCACCCATCGGAGAAGTGGTGATAGGTGGATAATACCCAGTATTAAAAACTACGGGGAATAGGGATAAAACAGAACAGCGCTCAAAGTAAAGTAATAAGTAATATAATATAGGGAAGACCAATGATATTACAAAGAAATAGATATGTTATGTTCATATTAAATTGCGTTCGCAAAACGTCACGGCGCTGCATGATGACAGTTACATAGATTAGGAATTGTAACCAAAATCAGACAGTACAAATATTTGAAAGTAGGTAGAAAATAGAGAGAAATAAAACAGGTTGTATTTGTGTTATATGAAAAAATATTTTTACTATGTAAGTATGTAACATAAAACATACATTGGAATTATGAGAGTTACACAAGTTAGAATTTTGAACAGAAATATTTATGTACAATTTTAACAAAAAGATATTACACAACTACATCCAGTCTGATTCACTTCGTTGCTTTCGCACTATTGCAATTCACTCTTCTTTTCTAACTTCATTACAAGGAAAGCTAGAAAAACAATTGTGAATAGTAAATCTTAACACTGACGAGGTACTTACGTTTCATATTAGCTACTCCAGAACTTTAACATCACGGTTCAAACCACAGAACATGGAAAAGGGTTAGAAAGGCGATGTTGGCGGGGCAGGCACGCCACAGAGGTTATGAGCAAATGCTATTACTTCTGCCGAAACGTGAGCACTGTGATTGGTTAGCGTTCTTTGTACTCGTTTACGTGTAGTGGGACGCAAGCGGCGACATCGGTTCTCAACTTCTCATACAATTGGCGCATGACAGCCGTTCTAATCTTTTTCTATGTTCTGTGGCTCAAACTATCAAAGTACCAAATTTAATTATGATGAATTTCATTAGAATTATTTTTAAATAAATACCACTATGTGTGCTATGGTATGATTAACTCGTCATATTGATACCTAAATTGTCGCATCTGAATTTTTAATCTATGTCGTCGTCTTAGCACTAACAAAGAAACTTAAAAATTAAAAAACACGTAGTATAAATCAAATATTTTTATAAACTTACATGTGATATGTGATCCCTTGAGATTTATTCATTTTAGCACAACAATTTGTGCAAAATCGAAATATACAAGACGGCATTTTTCAAATTTTTGTTAATCTGTCACTGTGACTCGCTCTGAAGCTTGTTTGACGCAAACTGATTGAGACATGTTACAATTGACTCAAAAAGACTTCTTAACTTAAGCCGCGAAGTAACATATCTATTTCTTTGTAATATCATTGGGGAAAACTAAGAACTTACAAAAGCACACAGACGAAGAACAGCAGAACAGAAGAACAGACAAAGACTCCACAATAATAATGACATAACAAAAACATGCAATATAACAAGAAGAAAACTAGAAATAGACAATATAAGTAAAAAAGTATTTACATAAAATTCGGTTAGACGACCGATTCGTAACACCCGGCGTAAAACAATCATACGTTTGCGTAGTTAATTCATTAGTTAGCGGACCAATTGCGTGAGTAAAGTTCATGCAGGGTGGTGATCCACTATGATATCAGAATAAACAAATTACGAGTATTACACTATCCCCTCTAGGTACTGCACACCGGTAGATATCAAGTTACTAATCCTCCTAAGCCGCAAGTACCCTAACAAGTCTGTGGATTACAACGTGTGGGCAACACAGTTTAAGATTTAAAAGCTGGCAACTCCGTTTTTTGGGGATTTAGTACTGTTTCCCAACAGTTGGGATGTTGGGATCCGTAGATTAGAAATGAAGTTCGTGCGTAAGTTGTCTTGAAAAGGATCGTGATTACCTATATCTTTTGAATATTTTTTCAGACGCCATTGATACAAGAGTTAGCCAATGTTTTTTAAAATAACCTGCTTAGTTGAGTCTAGCTCTTTCTCGCAACTCAGTATAAATAGCAGCAGGTATAAATAATGAAAAAAAAAGGCAAAAAGTTAAAGCTATTATGAGATCATATTATTCATATTAGCGTTAGTTGCGTCTATAGTTTGTATACTATTAAAATCAACATTTACGTATTGACCACTATTTTATTTATTTTTATCTAAAAAGCGGCTAAAATAACACTTCCCTAAATGACAGACCGACCATCCTTCTCGAAGAACTAGGAACAAATGGATCGGAAGTGCAAGCGGGAGGAGTAATGACGTCACAAATCTCCTGTCAACCCGCAAGATTTCTTACAAACTTTCCGGGTCCCGGGATTCTTCTTCACCGCTTAAGGGATAAAGTGGGTTTAGGGGATAGTTTCCCAACATTTAAGGGATCTTTTATTGAATTTTCAATGCAAGATAAAAAGTGACTACCTTATTTCATATATTTCGGCAGTCTAAAAAAATATGTTTTAGGGATGAAACGTGAAGTTTGTGTATAATTAGGTTTATGCACAGTACCGATTAAATGTTTTTTTAATTCAAATCTTAGTACTAGTACGAATTTGTTACTTAACTGCAATCATATAAATCTAAGCCTAAACATTTTTTGGCCTGCCGTTACATAGGGGCAATCAAAGCAATGTAGATAAGTACTACCTAGGCCTTTCTTGCGATCTCTAGATTATAAAATGTGAATTGTTTCTTAAAACAGATTTAATTATTCCGATTTTATTTATCTTATCTTACACCAGCAAATAGTGGAGCTAATTGCGAAGTAAATTTTCTTTTAATTTGGGGCAACGTTGCACTAGATCGCGCGTAATTACCATAGACTTTTTAATTGGCAACAAACACAAGAAACCAAAAAAAAAACTAATATCTTCACTAAATTTGTGAAAATATATATTTTTAAATTTACTTAATTCTTTTATCAAAAATGAGTTGGGGTGTCTGTGGTTTTTCGCTTATGAGGGCTCAAGAAAGGTCCTTACGTGACGGAAACAATTATTTTATCATCTCGGCCAAATGACGCCTACAGCAGGCCTACCCTAAAGACCTCCACGACGATGTGTCAAAAACTTTATATACACATTTTTAGAAGTTTAAGAACCGCTACTACTCCCTGTCGTGTCGACGAACTCATACTTAAGTAACGCCCGAGATGGATGTTTTGAATATTTAAGCGGTCTTACGAATGTGCAATAAAATTGCGGGCTCCATAGGATTTGTGACGCATTTGTCAAGATTTTGTTTGAGCTGTATTGTTACTGATGTAAGACTTAGCATTGAGTTTTTTAAGATTATAAATAAGAAACGTAAAATATTCGAATGATAGAAACCTTGGAAAAGGAAAATACTTAGCAGTAACTTATTAGTTACTGTTAAAACTTCAGGTATATTAATAAAAAGAGTGATGTAAAATTTCATAGTAAGTGTAATGAGAAAGCATGTACTTATGCTTGGGGGAAACCCATACCGAAGAAAAAATAAACATGATAGATGTAAAAAACAGTGAAGATTACAAAACAATCAAGACCTAAATAAACAATTATGGTCTTGTTCCAGAGAGTAGAGACCTAGTTTAAATCAAGACTTAAATGTGGGTAACATTTAAGACTTGCTTTTTTAAACAAGTTGAAAATTATGACACTTAAAAAAAATTACTGAGCGCATACTTACGTATCGGATACGGATAAGTGTATAAACGCCCTAACATGGAACTGAATGCAAGCACGCACTTAAAACGGGAATTCAAAATGTAGGTACAATTGTCTTATTTTGAGCATATTCGAGTATTTATTACCTATTCAATAAAGATCACATGATGGTCAATATCATTTTTTGTTTTGCAACTTGTTTAAAAACGTTTCTTACTCTTATAGTCTCAATCTTACTCTTAAAGTTACCTACTTGATGAACCACAGAAAAGTTAAAGTTAGGTTTTTCACATTTGTAGTGGAGACGTTCAATCTGGTATAAAATATGAGCTATGGGCCATAGCTCCTATTTTATACTAGATTCATAGCCTATGGCCAACCAATCAACTTGCTCTTTTTCAAATATGTGATGCTAACACTGGCCTGACTTCTGTATTGCTATTCTACAGCTATCGTATTGAAAGAATATTTGACGGCACATTTATAACAACATTTCGAACAAAATTTCGTATTCTGAAAATCAAATAAGTCCCTACTGACGGTGTAAAGTAGGCTGAACTTAACTTGTGGATTAAGAATGTTTTCGGTATCTCTTCATTTCAGAATATTCTAGACCTCACAGTGCTTACACGATTTAAAAAATTTAAAACAATATTAAAATAACTTCCTAGAGAGCAAGCAAGTGTATTTAGCGTTTCTTTTCAGTCAATACCCAGCACAAAAGTGTCCCTATATACAGTTTAAAGATAATTCTATCCCTAAGGGTTTTAATTGGGTCGTTACGCTCCAATCCTCATCATCATCACTATCAGAAAAAGTCCATCTCAAAGAGGGACTTTTTCGGACCATCGTAAATGTGTTACTCTCCTTTCGTAATGTGGGACCATGAGCTACTGCGAACGCTTCGTTTGTTTTATGTAACTCATGAAAATATAATCAGTTATGTACCTACCATGTTTCACAGTTTATTTTGGCCAAAATCACGATAGTGTTTCACTACAATTATTAATGTTTTGTAACTTAATTTTTTATATAAAACAAGTAACTTTTTGGTGAATTTTTTTAAGTATGTCTTTGCGAACCGTGTATTATGTAATTTATGAGCTGTTGGTTTTCCTTGAAAATAAAAATAAAATAAATACTGATCCTGCTGGAAAGACGAAATTTTGACGTGACAACGTCTTAAATTAGGTTGCGGCTGGGAGTCACTTATGAAAAAGTGTAACGCTCGGTAACGTTACGATGAGTCACCGAACGAGAGAGAGGCCCGCCGAATGCCTTGCGTCTCTCTCCCACTCAACTATGATCGGTCTGCCGCGCGCGCAGCACTAGAGAATTAGGCGCATTGAATCGGCGCATGCTTGTGTCTCTGTCTTTGTCTTTCTCGAACGTTCTTGGCGTTGGAAAAACAAGAAAGCGTCATAATACAAGTTCACACGTGTGGTTAAAGTATCGTCAGCTGTGTCTGTAGTGAAAATGTGGAGTGCTTAGATTCGTCATTTACAACAACTACAACAATAAAGGTAAAAATTGTACACTGATATTTCATTAGTTAGTTAAGTTTAAGTTTACATGTACAATGTTTTAGTAAACAAAATATATTTCTATAGTTAAAATTTGTGCAATTCTTATTTTCATTCAATTCCTTGTTCCTATTGTGCAATTTAATTATATTCATATCAATAAATATTCTACCGAGAAAAAGACGTTGTCACGTAAAATCTTCGCCCGTAAAACCGACTTTACAGGCAACCATTTTTTTTTTATCGAAAGTTTAGTTTTTTTGCATTCCCGATTCATGAGGGTCCCGCAGAATAGACGAGGCGATTTATTGTGATTTCTATCAAACTAATGGAGGTACATTGGACCTTGTTGATAAATTCATGAGGTAGGTTCAAGAGCTTGAACAAACAAAGCTTTCGGCGCAGTTTTATGAGCCTATACAAAATATAAGCAGATCAATATGAAGTAAAAGGGTAGTGCTATTTAACTTTTTCTGACGGTACCACACTACAGTCAAGAGTTCAAATTCTAGTGATTTAATTATTTCATCTTGAAAATAATAAAGTAGTACTTGATAAAATAGTTTTATAATAACTTTAACAATATGTAGCTGAAACATTCAGGAAATAAAGCAGTTTAGTTTTACAGTTGTTAGGTCAGCAAATAGAGCCCTTCGTAAATCAGAACTCAAATATCTAATAAATTCAATTAAATTTAGGACCTAAATCTAAAAGTGTACGAACACTTTTAGTAGGTTAGAAGGTATAGAGAGTGAATACTGAAAAATGAATATAATTTAGCAATGACTACAACAGTCTAGTACAAACGCTTTGTCGAAAGCTTCGTTACATACCATATTCACTGCAAATTTTAAAGGATAGGTGTACTAGACGCACCAACAAAGTGTTTAATGAAAGGTTTCATTGGTACAATTGTATTTGAAAAAATATACATTGAAAGGGTTGGAATTGAGTTCAGTAAGGTATTGCACGTGGCTCTATCTATAACGTATCACGTCATCATCCAAGCACCGTTCCCCTCAGAGTCTTGCGTGCGCCTGATCAATAATAATCCATAATGAGCATAGTCTAGTTGCTGTGAATGACGTCCTGAATAATCAATAATCTATCATCAGCATTATCTTAGTACGGAAAGTGGGAAATTTGTTCATGGGAATTTGTATTCGAATTTCCAATAAATTGCCAATGTATGTGTGATATAAGAACATCATAAGTAACAGCCTATATCATCGCTGAAAGAGGGCCGTCTCTTTAAAAGGAGGATTTTGTCATAATCTTCACGATTGGCAAGCGGGTTGGCGGTCGCATTTTAGTCAATAGTATATAAAAGACAATGCTGCCCGTCTCCATCGGACAGTACTCATTTAGTCTCTTTTTAAGAAACCTAAAAAGAAAAGTATTGGTGCTATTCTTTTAATATACTGCATACTCGTATGTACGTTTAATCAAAATATTGATATAAATAATTTATGTTCATGGTAGCAAGATCAGTTTTTTTTAAATCAAGCATCAATTGAAAAAAAAACATACGCTGAGCCGAAATTATTAATGCTATTATTTTTAATAGTGCTCATAATGAACAACGGTACGATGATGATGATAATATCTATAGGTTGTAAAAATAAACATTATTTTTTGCAGTTCGCAAGGAAACGTTTTTTAAGTATCGTCTCGTATTTAGTAATTACTTAAACAGTTTCACCGGGGTAGATTTTAACAAACCATTTGATTCAGCGGTAGTAAACGCTGCTTCTGAGCCATGGGTCGCGGGTTCGATCCCCGCACAGTACAAATATTTGTGTGCATGTGTAGTCTGTTTGTACTGGTCTGGGTGTTTTCTATGTAATAGGGGTTAAAGTATGAAATAGCCGATTATTTTCCCACTTTTTATTTTGTTTATAGCTCTTAAGTATAGTCATATTATTGCGTAATTCTTTTTGTATTGTATCAAAAACTAAATAACGTTACTTTTGACTAAAAAAAAAAAATGCAATACTAGTGCCTATTACTTCAAAGGAAGTCGTTGAAAAGACCCCTTACAATGTGTCTGCTGACCTTAATTATTTCATCTTGAAAATAATAAAGTAGTACTTGATAAAATAGTTTTATAATAACTTTAACAATATGTAGCTGAAACATTCAGGAAATAAAGCAGTTTAGTTTTACAGTTGTTAGGTCAGCAAATAGAGCCCTTCGTAAATCAGAACTCAAATATCTAATAAATTCAATTAAATTTAGGACCTAAATCTAAAAGTGTACGAACACTTTTAGTAGGTTAGAAGGTATAGAGAGTGAATACTGAAAAATGAATATAATTTAGCAATGACTACAACAGTCTAGTACAAACGCTTTGTCGAAAGCTTCGTTACATACCATATTCACTGCAAATTTTAAAGGATAGGTGTACTAGACGCACCAACAAAGTGTTTAATGAAAGGTTTCATTGGTACAATTGTATTTGAAAAAATATACATTGAAAGGGTTGGAATTGAGTTCAGTAAGGTATTGCACGTGGCTCTATCTATAACGTATCACGTCATCATCCAAGCACCGTTCCCCTCAGAGTCTTGCGTGCGCCTGATCAATAATAATCCATAATGAGCATAGTCTAGTTGCTGTGAATGACGTCCTGAATAATCAATAATCTATCATCAGCATTATCTTAGTACGGAAAGTGGGAAATTTGTTCATGGGAAATTGTATTCGAATTTCCAATAAATTGCCAATGTATGTGTGATATAAGAACATCATAAGTAACAGCCTATATCATCGCTGAAAGAGGGCCGTCTCTTTAAAAGGAGGATTTTGTCATAATCTTCACGATTGGCAGGCGGGTTGGCGGTCGCATTTTAGTCAATAGTATATAAAAGACAATGCTGCCCATCTCCATCGGACAGTACTCATTTAGTCTCTTTTTAAGAAACCTAAAAAGAAAAGTATTGATGCTATTCTTTTAATATACTGCATACTCGTATGTACGTTTAATCAAAATATTGATATAAATAATTTATGTTCATGGTAGCAAGATCAGTTTTTTTTAAATCAAGCATCAATTGAAAAAAAAACATACGCTGAGCCGAAATTATTAATGCTATTATTTTTAATAGTGCTCATAATGAACAACGGTACGATGATGATGATAATATCTATAGGTTGTAAAAATAAACATTATTTTTTGCAGTTCGCAAGGAAACGTTTTTTAAGTATCTGATAGTGAATACGAGTTTAATGATGCTATATCTCTGGGAAAAAAGCATCTTTCAATGAAACTATTTATTAAGTATCGTCTCGTATTTAGTAATTACTTAAACAGTTTCACCGGGGTAGATTTTAACAAACCATTTGATTCAGCGGTAGTAAACGCTGCTTCTGAGCCATGGGTCGCGGGTTCGATCCCCGCACAGTACAAATATTTGTGTGCATGTGTAGTCTGTTTGTACTGGTCTGGGTGTTTTCTATGTAATAGGGGTTAAAGTATGAAATAGCCGATTATTTTCCCACTTTTTATTTTGTTTATAGCTCTTAAGTATAGTCATATTATTGCGTAATTCTTTTTGTATTGTATCAAAAACTAAATAAAGTTACTTTTGACTAAAAAAAAAAATGCAATACTAGTGCCTATTACTTCAAAGGAAGTCGTTGAAAAGACCCCTTACAATGTGTCTGCTGACCTTCTTGCTTCAATTAAGTGTATTTGTATTATATACTTTGATTTTCAGAAATTCAAATACTATGATGCGTAGCTTTATAACCATCTAATTTTCACCTTTAATTGCATCGAAAACGGTTCAGGCATTTTTAAAAAATCTAAAAAATTGTTAGTATGGAAAAATGACTTTTCTCGATTTCGTCCATACAAAACGGCAATTTCATACTTTAACCCCTAATATTATATTAGTAAGTTTATCGGTTGTCTAGTACCCCATACGACAGGGTACTTAATAGTAGCTTAATTTGGGACTAGATGGCTCTGTGTGGCCCAGTGAGGCATGTCTTAAATATTTATTTATTTATTTATTTATACAGAGTAAGTTTTGGATTAGCGATCCCAGTCAGCGTGAGACTGGACTACGATTAAAGAGCTTTAAATATGAATCCTGCCGGATAGGCCATCTTGCACACGTTTCCTTTATGTTAAATATTTGCCCGAGTAACAGAAGTCGAAGTTCGCCCCCGATGTGGCAGGAATTATTCTAACAATTGGGCGAGTTACATACAGTGGCTTTGTCTGCAAATTGAAACTAGGCAAATAAGTTGGCTTGTTCAACCTTGTTGTTAGGTGGAAATTCGGTGCTATTGTTGTTATTAAGGTAGATTTTAAGGGCCAATTAAAATAGTTCGATGATGAGATTTTTACGTGCATTCAAGAAAATAAACTCGAACCGTGCAAGTCACCCAGGGCTCATTCATTTTAAATGCTATAAATATATAGCGCCGACACTGCTGCGCCATATTATGTTCATAAGTGGCTTATGATTGCTTATATTTTGTTTTGGATTTGCATGCTTTTATTATTAAACTGTCATTGACTACTACTTACCAAACTGTTGTAGGGACTATCTGTATTAATTCACAATAAAGAAACAGTTATAAAAAATTGTGCACAGTGCATTATTCAACAACTGAAAGTGCTAGTACTAACTAGACAGATATTGTATACGTGTTATATATGTGTAACAAGAGTTATAATAAGGAATATTAAATAATACACCCAATCTTATTGACAGCTGGTTTTATTCTGGCATGCGCGGGAAAATGCTGGAAAAGGGCGCGAAAGGGTTGACAGCTCGTAGCCCATCGGTTCGCGCCTTTTTCATACACCACAACTCCCTCCACCATTATTTTAAAAAAATATTATTCAGGAAATCTGTACAAAAACAATTTCCTAAGATCCCAATGATAACAATTTTAGAAGAATTGCTTATAATCTACTCTATCTTTAAGCCGCTTGGAGCGACCTGATGAAACATCCAACGGCTTGGGATTGTTATTATCTAACAAATCATTGACAGACTCAGGACATTCTTCAGGCTCATTACTTGCACTAAGCCCCTCAGACGTGGCTTCATCCTCTTCCACCTCCTCCTCCGTCGCTAAATCTTGGCTCATGGAAGAAGGAAGAGGGTCAGCGGAAGCCACGGTGGGCGAGGACGGCTGTCCTTCTGGCTCTGTCTGAGTGATAACCAACTCTGTAGCTGGCAAAGTTGGTGCAATATATGTGTCTAAACTACTTTCACCAAGACACTCGTTCTCGCCCTTATTTCTTACGATTTGATCTATATGACGCTTACAAGTGACCTTATACTTATCAAAAAAAACTTCGTACATTCTGTTACCAATAACATTACTAATACTTCCCGACGCCCACATACCTTTTCTGCCGGCAAACCATTTAGCCCAAACTTTATCACCTATTAAAAACGTTCTTTTGCTTTGAAAATTTTTATGTTTTTTACTTGATAATTGATCGCTAGGTAAAATTAAATCAAGCTGAGATCTTAAGGATCTGCCAAACATGAGTTGAGCAGGAGATTTCCCGGTAGAACAATGACCACTGTTACGGTATTGAAATAAGTATTCCAATAACCTTTCATTTACTTCGCGGGTCTCGCCGCTAGACAAAATACATTTGATCATTTTTTTACACGTTTTGACAGAATTTTCAGCTAAGCCGTTACTGGAAGGATGGTATATAGGCGACGTCAAATATTTAATGTTATTGCATTTACAAAAGTGCAAGAATTCAGATGAGCAAATTTTAATGTCATTGTCGGAAACTATAACATTGGGAATACCGAAACGTGAAAATAAATATTTTAATTTATTTATCAGAGCCCTTGTTGACGTTCCAGACTCCATATGTACACACTCCAACCATTTACTAAATGCGTCTACTACCACCAAGTAAACCCGTTGATGGATAGTCATGTAATCTATGTGGATCCTATGCCAGGCTCGAGGAGGTTGCGGCCATGAGGCGGGGGGCGCCCTCGACGGTGCGCTGCGCGTTTGAACGCAAACCGCACAATTTGATACGCATTTTTCTATGTCTGCATCGATATTTGGCCACCACATCCTACTTCTAGCTTCACTCTTTGTCTTTACTATCCCAAAATGTGTTGAATGTAGAGCCTTTAACATTTTTTCTCTAAGTGTTTTAGGAATTACTATTTTATATCCTCTAAATAGGCATCCGTCATGCACCTCTAGATCTGTTTTGCATCTAAAATACGGCAACATAGATTTACAACTAACTCTGCGAGGCCATCCATTTTTCATGTATTTCATTACTGTTAATAAAACTATGTCCCTTGACGTTGCTTGTTTTATATCATTGAATAAGATTGGTTTTGTTTGCTCATTATCATCTAAGAAATTTAAGTAAGAACGACATGCGTAGTCAGGATTTGATGATTTATTGCAAATGTTTTCAGGCAAAGGGGATCTAGAAAAATAATCTGCTATTTCATTATCTTTACCAGAAACAAACTGAACCTTGTAGTTATACGCCGAGAGAATTATTGCATATCTCTGTAATCGCGCCGCGGTCGTAATTGAAATTCCTTTGTTTTCTCCTAAAATAGACAAGAGCGGTTTGTGATCGGTCTTTAAAATGAATGGGGTGTCTCGGCCGTACAGATATTGATGAAAATGCGTAACGGCAAATATTATAGCAGTAGCTTCTTTTTGTATTTGACTGTAATTGCGCTCGCTCGGAGTTAGCGACCTAGAAGCGAAAGCAATCGGGCGATCTACGGTACGCGACTCACCTTTCGCTGGCCGCGGCCCTAGTGTCGAGTGTGCCAGCACTGCGCCCAGGCCAGCTGGGCCCGCGTCTACGCTGAGCACGAGCGGTGCACGAGGGTCGAAATGCGCCAGCACGCGATCTGAAGACAGCACTCGCTTTGCGTGACCAAAAGCAGCCTGTTGTCGGGGTCCCCACTCCCACCGCGACTCGCTGCGTAGTAATTCGTGCAGAGGGTTAAATAGTGTCGATGTATTAGGGATAAAGCTGCGATAGTAGTTGACTACACCCAAAAACCGTTGCACTTCTAACACGTTGGTCGGTGATGGAGAGTTTCGAATGGCTTTTACCTTACTCGGGCACGTATGGATTCCGTTCTTGTCAATCACATATCCTAAATAAGTTACACTATTTTGGAATAAAGCACACTTACTTTTCTGTAGTCTAAGCCCAGCACTTTGCAGTCTACTTAGTACTTCTCTTAACCTGCTTAAGTGTGTGAAATCGTCCGGTCCAGTGCAGCAGATATCATCAAACCAGACCGTAACGCCTTCGATTCCCGCTAGAAGCGTTTCTAGCGCTCGCTGGAAGATAGCGGGTGCGTTTGCGAGACCATACGCTAAACGTGAATATTTGAACAGCCCTTTCGGTGTATTAATCGTTGTTAAGGCTTGAGAAGATTCACTCAAGACAAATTGATTGTAAGCGTTACTCAAATCTATTTTTGAGTAACGCTCTCCTCCACCACTTTACCATTTTCTTTTAAAACCGGTACTATTGGAGTGGCATATTCGGAGTGAGAGACAGGAATTAAAATACCTAGTACAACAAGTCTGTCTAACTCTTCTGCTATTTTATCTTTTAAAGCAAGGGGCAACGGCCTAGACTTAAAAATTTCGGAGAGTAATTTTCTTTTAAATGGAGTTCTACTTCGAATTGGTTGAACTTACCTAGCTCATCTTTCCATAGATCGGAAAATTCATTTAGTAAATGTTGAATACTAATTATTTTCTCACCCGCTACCATGTTATTAATTTCCGACGTGAAACTAAATTTTAATTTTGCCATAAAATCACGTCCCAGTAATGGTGGGCCTCCATTTTTTAACACAAACAGTTTGAGTCGTTCTTTTTTATTATTATATTCAAATAGACACTCAATAAATCCTAACGGTGTGATTTTATGGCCATTATAAAGACACATATTTAAATTAGTGGAATTTAATTTAAGTTTTTGGAAATATTTAAAATAAAGAGAATCTGATATCATACAAGTCCCTGAACCTGAATCTAACTCCATTAATAAATCCACATCATTGACCCTCACATTTAATTTTATAGGATTATAGTCCACATACCTCGAGTGAAACAGAGAACACTCCTTGCAATTTTCGCATTCAGAATCTGAATGTAAATAATTTATATGTTTTTCTTTCTGTTGATTGTTATTGTACTTTTTCGTGCACACTTTTCTAAGATGACCCTTGGTACCACAAATTTGACATGTAAAGTTTTTGTACCGACACACACTGGCACTGTGACTTTTGAGACCGCATACTGAGCACCGCTGACACTGAGCTTGGTCCTGTTGGAAGCGCGGGGGGCCGCCGCTATCTCGCTGCCGCACGTGGTACACCGGCTCCTGCTTGAGCGCGCCCGCCGCCTCGGCCAGGCTGCTCCGCGCCTGTCGCGCGCACGCTGCCTGTGCTGCTATTTCCACGGCTTCGGCCAAGGTCAATTTCCTCGCATCCTGTTCGAACAATCTATCTCGTTCCGGCCCTGCACTTAATCCGAGGATAAACTTGTCACGCAGCATAATATCCAGTTCTATGCCAAACTCACAGAGGACGGCGAGCCCCCGAAGACGGACTAACCACTCTTCGATACTCTCATTTTCGGTTCTTATCGCTGCGTAAAATTTCGCCCTGTCCGCGAACGTTGACCTTTTCGGCGAAAAGTGTTTGTTGAGTAATTCAACCAGCTTATCATACGAGACCGTTTCCAAGTCTTGAGGGTGGGTCAAGTTCTTGACAAGGCGGAATGAATCGTCTGACAAGTGGGTGAGAAGTAACGCACACTTATTTTCTTCTTCTATTTTATTCAACTTGATAAATTGCGTTAATCTCCCATAGAAAAACTGCCATTCTTGTAACTTGTAATCAAACACTGTTAAACTTCCTATAAAACTCATTGTTGCTATAAACTGTGGGTAAGTACTCGTCGCCAGATGTTATATATGTGTAACAAGAGTTATAATAAGGAATATTAAATAATACACCCAATCTTATTGACAGCTGGTTTTATTCTGGCATGCGCGGGAAAATGCTGGAAAAGGGCGCGAAAGGGTTGACAGCTCGTAGCCCATCGGTTCGCGCCTTTTTCATACACCACAATACGCCAAAATCTTTAAAACAAAAAGAAAAAAGGTTTTTGCTAAAATTTTCTGTAGACATTATTGTAACCAAGCGTCAAGAAGAGAAAGCTATCAATGTTTTTATTCTTTATATACAATTTTAATATTAACAGTTAAAACGATATCGTGAATATACTGTTTTAAACTTTCATGGTCACTATCGTAAGAGTTAGTTATTTCGACATTTCTACCATGTACCTTGTTTTTTATGAGTTTCCGATATTTAAGGAAAAACAAGGTACATGGTAGAAATCTCGAAATAATTAACTCTTACGATATCGTGAATACGTTACAATTTCGATGAACTACCCAATACAATACTACAACCTGTAAACTTTAAACTATAACCTGTAAAGGAAATCACACCAGGACTGCAAAACTGAGCTAAATAAAAGGAACGAAGATAAATTATAGGCTGGAATAGCACATAAGCTACATTGTATCCCGTAAAACTACGTTTTCCATCACAGAACAAGAAAAAAGATTAGAAAGGCGATATAGGCGTGCCACAGACGTTATAAATAAAAATAAATAAAATAAATATTTTAAGACATGCCTCACTGGGCCACACAAAGCCATCTAGTCCCAAATTAAGCTACTATTAAGTACCCTGTCGTATGGGGTACTAAATAACCGATAAACTTACTTATATACTTTTTTTTTTGTAAATACATACTTATAATACATAGAAAACACCCAGACCAGTACAAACAGACATGTTCATGCACACAAATATTTGTACTGTGCGGAGATCGAACCCGCGTCCCATGGGTCAGAAGCAGCGTTAACTACCGCTGATCCAAATGGTCGTCAAATGCAAATCGAGCAAATGCTCATAATGCTGACCAAACATAAATGTAAGTGAGCGCTGTGATTGGTTTTGCGAATTACTTAAATAAAATACTCTTGATTGGCGTTCTTTGAACTTGTTTATGTGTCCGAAAGTTTGTGTTTAATGTTCACAAGTACCTAGTAGTGGGACGCAAGCGGCGACGTCGGTTCAAGAAATGGCGCATGAAACTTTCTACCTTTTAACCATGTTCTGTGGTTTCCATCCACACGAACGAAAACGCTGGCAACAGCTAGTAACACAATATTCTATGTATACCAAAGAAGTTATTTACCACGAACCTTTTAAATAACATACGTACTGTAACATATGTACTTAAATAAAGAAATCGCATGTATACTCAGAAGAAGAAGGAATCCATCGGTCCATTTTCGGGTGGTTTCTCCGGTATCAAACAGGCGTGTATCCGCTCCATTAGGACAACATGGCACAACGGAATCAGATACAGCAGGCATAGACAATAAAAAAAGTTAAGTAACGGCCTATGATTATCCCACTCCAAAGCAAAGGCCTCCATTATTGAATTCAAGTTGCATAATTACGTCGCTTGCCAAAATGATAACAAACCAGAGTAATGTAAGAAAATTGGAAATTCTTGTTGCGCGTCCTAACACAGGACCGATCATTGTAGAGAGTTGATCGATATGGTTTCTATTTATTTTAAAAATCAATTAAAATATCTGACATGACGTAATGCCGACTTTAGGCCGATCTTTCTATTTATAGAATAGCGTTCTCATTGCACGGGTGTCGTAAGAAGCGAATAATGTAGCGGAAGACGGGGCAGCAGCATTTTCTTCTCGCCAATTGGCCAATGCCAATTATGAGATCGCCAACCCGTCAAGCTTGGTGATAAGGTGAAAATCTTCGCTTGACTGGCTACTACTACAGCAGTGGACTGATGAGATTTGAGTACGGACGATTAACCATAGTGCATTTTTCTAGTTTCCGTTCTACATCACTTTCTGGTATTAGTAGTTTGACGACCTCCGTGGCGGAGTGGCGTACACACCGGTTTTCAAGGTGTCGTCTGCTCCGAGGTCCCGGGTTCGATTCCCGGACGAGTCAATGTAGAAAAAAATGATTTTCTACATTTTCTCGGGTCTGGGTGTTTGTGGTACCTTCGTTGTTTCTGGTTTCCAAAATACGAATGCAAAATTCAAATTGGGATTATACAAAAAAAAAAAGGGGGCAGTGGGTCTGCTGCACCTATAGCGACTGTTCACGTTGTGTTGTTAAGGTGAAACGCAATATTTCACGGCGTTAACACAATGCAGCCTCCATTGTGTTGGCAGAGCTTTTGTAAGTGCGTCTTGAAATCTTTTTTTCTTTCAAACGTCTGATAGTCTTATATAATCATACTGATAATATCATGACTTTGTTTATGTTTTTTTTAACGTGGATAACATAACACACATTGTTCGCAACCTAAAGTAAGTAACTACATAAAGCAACCTTATTTTGAGGCAATCAGAAGGGTGGTACCACAAACACCTAGATCCAAAAAAATATAGAAAAATACTTTTTTTTTACATTGACCCGTCCGGGAATAGAACTCGGGACCTTGGAGCAAGCGACACCTTGAAAACCGGTACGTACACCACTCCACTACGGAACTCGTCTTAATCTATCAGATGTTTGCAATTCTTTCTAAAACCTTAGCCCTTGTAGATATCCTTAGGGGCTTATGTCTAGAGATAGGCGTGGTTTGGTTGAGATGATGATGATGATAATAATAAAACCTCTGCATAGAAGTACTTATTGATATGAAGTTATTTTAACTGAGACTTTTTTTAACGCACCGTCCATAACACGGATATTTTGTGTTGAATGTCACAAACTTTCGTAGTCAATACTACGATAATAGCTACGAACATGATGCTTAAAACACCCTAATTTGGAAAAGGAAAAAAAGTATACTTTATTTGATATTTTAGCAACTTAATTGCACTTATAATATCAGTATATAAACTTGAAAAATTTTGTCTCAGGCGGGACTCGAACCCGCCCGGCATGCGAGGAGATGACTGACTGTCAAACATCTGCAAAGATGTTTCTTTCGGGTGTTAAGGATGCAAACTCCTAACATTTGATGAAGCAACGCTGGCTCACAGCGTAAGAATATGCTTGAAAAATTCGCGCCGTGTCGCAGTGTCTCGGTGGCCTAATGGTATGGCGCCCGCCCGGCATGCGAGGAGATGCGGGTTCGAGTCCCGCCTGAGACAAAATTTTTCAAGTTTATATACTGATATTATAAGTGCAATTAAGTTGCTAAAATATCAAATAAAGTATATAAATAGCTGTTTCATCTTAACTGACTGTCAAACATCTGCAAAGATGTTTCTTTCGGGTGTTAAGGATGCAAACTCCTAACATTTGATGAAGCAACGCTGGCTCACAGCGTAAGAATATGCTTGAAAAATTCGCGCCGTGTCGCAGTGTCTCGGTGGCCTAATGGTATGGCGCCCGCCCGGCATGCGAGGAGATGCGGGTTCGAGTCCCGCCTGAGACAAAATTTTTCAAGTTTATATACTGATATTATAAGTGCAATTAAGTTGCTAAAATATCAAATAAAGTATATAAATAGCTGTTTCATCTTAACTGACTGTCAAACATCTGCAAAGATGTTTCTTTCGGGTGTTAAGGATGCAAACTCCTAACATTTGATGAAGCAACGCTGGCTCACAGCGTAAGAATATGCTTGAAAAATTCGCGCCGTGTCGCAGTGTCTCGGTGGCCTAATGGTATGGCGCCCGCCCGGCATGCGAGGAGATGCGGGTTCGAGTCCCGCCTGAGACAAAATTTTTCAAGTTTATATACTGATATTATAAGTGCAATTAAGTTGCTAAAATATCAAATAAAGTATATAAATAGCTGTTTCATCTTAACTGACTGTCAAACATCTGCAAAGATGTTTCTTTCGGGTGTTAAGGATGCAAACTCCTAACATTTGATGAAGCAACGCTGGCTCACAGCGTAAGAATATGCTTGAAAAATTCGCGCCGTGTCGCAGTGTCTCGGTGGCCTAATGGTATGGCGCCCGCCCGGCATGCGAGGAGATGCGGGTTCGAGTCCCGCCTGAGACAAAATTTTTCAAGTTTATATACTGATATTATAAGGAAAAAAAGGTTGAAATTCAATATTCCATGTGTTCGAAGTCGAAGGCAAAAACTAGTTTGCCATTCGCCTGGCAGATGGGTTGGCGAATGGTGAAATGAAGACGCTGCTGACCGTCTTCTTCTGGCATTTCTCCTTTAGTCATAGCGCAAAAGAGGTGCTATAATATTCTAAGTTGGCCCGACACGGCAGGTTAAGAAATATACAGATTTTGAATAATTTTAATCGAATTCTAATTAACTGAAATTCAATTAAGCGTTGGGATCCGATTCTATTGTCAGTGTTGGGTACAATTTAATTGAAACTCAGCCGAGAATTGTAACGTCTGTAAACGCTTGTAGAATAGGTATTTTTAATGAACTTGTTATAAGGTACCAATTGTAATTAAGGTCTGGTGAGCGGTACTTTGTGAGTTGCACAAAGGTCTTATAATTTGTTAGCTTGAGGTCTTGTTAGTGAAATAATAAGCCTTTGCAAGAAAACCAATTACGGATCATGCTAATTGTCTTTATCTAGCCTTTGTAGAAAAGTTCAATTATATTATATGTTATTTACCTATTATATTATTATTTATGACTATAGACAGAAATATGCTCATGCATTTGCGTGTGCTAGCGTTGTCTTTAAATGATAGTAATAACATTTCAAGGCACAGAGTCCTCTAGTCCCAAAGTAAACTACGCCTAAGCATATAATTTTATATATAAATTAAATAACATTTTTGTACTGGGCTGTACCAAAAGAAAAAATACGTCATTTGTTTTTTGTCTCGTAAATTGATATATTAAAATTTTGGAAAGTGGTTAAAATTTCATCCTGTATACATATACGTACTAACCGATAAACTCATAGAAATATAGGATTTGAAACTTTCTTGTTGCATTTTTTACACACTTATACACTTCACACTAACGGGGTTAAATACAACGAAACTACGTTTTTTAAAGATAATAAGTAATTTATCTTCCCGACGTTTCGATCCGGTTGCAGTCTGCCCGCGACCATGATTCGTGCAACATCGAAACGTCGGGAAGGTAAATTACTGTTTACCTTTAAATAACGTAGTTTCGTTGCATTAAACCCCGTTAATGTGAAGTGTATGAGTCATAGAAATACTTTTTTACTGCCACTAAACAACAACGTCCACTACCAGTGAACCGAAATAGTATGCTTAAGTTGTACGGAGAAACGCTGAAAATGTATAATTTACCTAACTACCACCTTACTTCTTGGAAGTCGGGTAAAAATGTAAATACATAGATAGACACTTTTTTATTATTTTTGTTATCCCTTGCAATTAGAGAAGAACATATTTGAGTTATCACAGTGTTAAATCTAGGCTGTGACTAGTTCCTTTTTTGCTTTGAGAGGGCGCTGTTTTTATCGACCTGAAACGCTGTGAATGACCATTAGAGACCAGTCTGTTGACTTTACTAGATCAATGTCACTTTATTCTATTTGCATTTCGAAGTAAAATAAAAATAAATTATCTTTATCTATGTACTTTTCATATTCGGGGGAAGCTAAAAAGTCATTAACCTTTCTAACAGTCGCAAAATGTTGACGACCTAAAGTTATGCAAAAATGGCGCCCAAGATCGATTACCAAATTTTGATTGGATCTATTAAATTATTTAGCTGAGATGATGATGATTATGATGGATAATTTGGAATCCCTGAAAATAGATATGCGAATCATAATTAAGTACCAACTACCAAGGGCGGGCGCCGCTCCCGGAATGCATGGAGATGCGGGTTCAAGTCCCGCCTCAGACAATTTTTCAACTTTAAATACTGATATTAAAATTGCAACTAAGATTCTAAACTATCATACAAAGTACCAACTTATTGTTTTGTGAAAAAACACCCACACTCATCATAAAAAAGTAATTAATTACCAATACCAAAAATATTAGCAATATTACGTGCTTTTCATAAAAATACAAATTGCTAAATTCCTGCTCATTTGCGTCGCTGCGATAAACAACTGTCTTTTTTTCTCTTACTCATTTATTTTTATGTACCAACTTATGTTATTAAATTATAGTTTTAGTTTAATTTCGTTCATGAGTAACGTATGTGTGTGTTGTAATTAGATAATGTGATACCTACCTATATATTTATCTACACGGTACAAGCACTTTTATTGGTACACTACCTACTCAATCTTTATCAATCGATCTAAAAGCTTTCGTCAAATTACGCCAACAAATTTCCATTATCGAAATATGGGCCTTTAGCTCATGAACTTGTATTGTATTGAGTAATGGTACAGACAGGTTGTGAAAGATAACTCCATTGTGCTCTATAGTTCGGTGTAGGAACAGACAACGGCAGGTCAACCTACCAAAAAAGTTAAAGGTCATCGAATTGATTTTCAACTTTAAGTCCAACAAGTAGAGATCAATATCAATTGAGAAAATTTGACGTTTTGTGATAGGTTGACGTGCTGTTGTGGGTACATATTGATTGTGATTTCACCCTGTATACTTAGGCCTATTGTCCACCGCAGCCATCAATGTGAAAGCGCCAATGCTGACTGAAATAAAAAGTATTTTGTAACGTAAAAAAAGATACGCTAATTTACTTTGACTTAAAAGATTATTTAACAGCTCTAAGGACTCTAGACCAGAGCATAAGGTTTTAATTCCAACTCGATATCGTAAATAAATACTGTCATATTATGGTACACATTATTTCGCCGCCACATTATTATCAAGCGCCGATTGCCTAGGACAACAAGTGGTTTTAAATCAAATAAGTTTTTAAAATTAATAGACTCAGGCGTTACTTTGCGGAAATCCATAACTAATTATGGATTTAGAAAATTGTTTTGCTAATGATTTCCGCTTGTTAATATACCGGCCTAGATACCTTCACCACACTGTGGGCAACACATTTATTACAATACTTATTTATATTCATAATATTTATAACAACATATTTACAATATTAAACATATTTATTAACATAAAATAACACTAAACACTTATACTAAAATATTTATTTACAATGCAAAATACAGTTCATTTCAATATTACACATAATACATTCATTCATCACACTTGCACATCATTATTAACATTAAAACACTAAAACATAAATAAAATTAATTGCACAAGCAAACCCGCGCGATACTCGTAGTATGCGGCGAGTGTTGTATCGATGCGCTATAGCTACGCGCGAACACTGCGCACCGATCGGAAGTTCGTTCGACTCCTGCGCATTGCGAATGCTCGCCAGTCGAGAGAACATCGTTAGACACATTACCCGTACTCCTCACCGCGCGCCGCCGATGCCTACGCGCTCGGTTACGTAATTCGTATTTAGTCGTTTCATTGTGCGCGTTAATCTTCTTATATTTTGTGCATCGTACTTTGCTTTCTACTGTGTAAATTCGTCTCCTATATGTACTCCTTCTTGTATGTTCTGTGTATTGTGAATAAACAATATTAATAGTGCAGTTGGACTTGTTGACTTTAACGCCACACATACATAATTAACCGGAAGTGCCTCAACCACTTCCATACTGGTGACCCCGAGCAAGAACACATAAGGAGACATAATGCCAAAATCAGACTTCGAAGAGTGCGAGGAGAATGTCAATACGCTGCCACGACGTAGACCTGAGATCGCCGACGCAGACGTACCACCGCCGCCACCCGTGCAGATTCGCATTCCGCCATTTTGGCCAGAGAAGCCGGCGATATGGTTCGCGCAAGTCGAAGGTCAGTTTGCGATAATGCGAGTTACTGACGACGCCACGAAATTTTACCACATATTGGCTACACTCGACAGACAATATGCTGCAGAGGTCGAGGACATCCTTACCGGTCCAGCCGATTATAAGAAACTGAAATCCGAACTCATCAAGCGATTATCGGTGTCACGCGAGAATAAGGTGAAACAGCTGTTGATGCACGAGCAGCTTGGTGATCGAAAACCGTCACAGTTTCTCCGTCACCTGCAACACCTCGCCGGACCTGGTATACCAACCGATTTTTTAAAAACGATTTGGACGAGCCGTCTACCTACCGGTATGCAACCCATCATCGCCTGCCAACCGTCGTTGAGCCTAGATGCCCTAGCAGAGCTAGCCGACCGTGTCAATGATATTGCATCACCAACACAGCAGGTGGCAGCTGCAAGTTCCTCGCCAATCGACGAGCTTACGCGTCAGGTGGCCGAGCTAACCAGACAAGTAAGTGCCCTGTCCACGCAAGTCAACCGCCGCCCACGATCTCGAGAACGACAACAACTCAACCAGCGAGGCCGTTCCTCATCACAACGGTCGCACTCAAACTACAGGCGTCATCCAGTCTGCTGGTACCACCACAAGCATGGTGACCAAGCACGCAAATGCATCAAGCCCTGCGACTACAAGGCGACGGGAAACACTCCGGGCAGTCAGTAATGGCGACGGACGACTGCCACAGCTCACCAGGTCGCCTCTTCATCACGGATCGCACCACGAAGACCCAATTCCTAATAGACACAGGCAGTGATATTTGTGTATACCCGGTATCTGCGCTCCGTGAGCGCCTGTGTAAAACTAATTACCATCTCAGTGCTGCCAATGGTTCGACTATCGATACATACGGTCACATACAGCTTAACCTTAACTTAGGCTTACGTCGCAATTTTCCATGGCGCTTTGTTATAGCTGATGTGACGAAAGCAATTATCGGCGTTGATTTTCTTTCGTTTTATCATCTCATAGTTGATGTAAGCAAACAAAAACTTATCGATAGTCTAACCAATGTGAGCATGGTAACATCTTTATTTAAGCCCGATTGTCTCGTTTCTAGTGTGAAAATCTCGACTGGTGGCAATAGTAGGTATCACAAAATATTGTCCGATTATCCGGAACTAACACGCCCCGCTGGTACTCCGGGTATCGTGCGACACACTACTACACACCACATTCGCACTACACCAGGCCCACCTGTCTCAAGCTCACCTCGACGTCTTGCCCCGGACAAACTCAAGATAGCCAAACAAGAGTTCGACGCTATGTTAGCCAACGGGACCATTCGTCCTTCAGATAGCCCATGGGCGTCGCCGCTCCACCTTGCGTCCAAAAAGGACAATGGTTGGCGTCCATGTGGAGACTACAGACTACTGAACGCTCGGACCATACCTGATCAATACCCGATCAGACATATACACGATTTTTCACACAGTCTGACTGGTTGTACGATCTTCTCCACCATAGATTTAGTGAAGGCATACAACCAGATTCCGGTCTTCAAAGACGACATTCCGAAGACTGCACTCACCACACCCTTTGGTTTGTATGAATTCCCTTTTATGGCGTTTGGTCTACGTAACGCAGGCCAAACTTTTCAGAGATTTGTCGACGAAATGACGCGAGGACTCGACTTCTGTTACCCATATTTAGACGATTTTTTGGTCTTTAGCAGATCAGCTCAGGAACACGAAGAACACCTGCATCAGCTCTTCACACGCATGAGAGATTACGGCGTTTTGATCAACACTGCCAAATGTGTTTTCGGTGCTTCTGAAGTCACGTTCCTGGGCTACCAAATCTCTGGAAAGGGTACTAGACCGGTTGATGGCAGAGTTCAAGCCATCGCTGATTTCCCAGTCCCAAAGACCGTCAGAGAACTCCGTCGATTTTTGGGAATGGTGAATTTTTATAGGCGATTCTTGAAAAATGCCGCTCAAACCCAAACGCCTTTGAATGCCTTACTAGCCGGTTCTGTCAAAGGTTCACATCCGGTCACCATAGAAGGGAACGCACTTCAAGCCTTTGAAGATTGCAAGAAGAGCCTTTGCAATGCAGCTCTGTTGGCACACCCTGATACGCAAGCTAAGTTAGGACTGGTGACTGACGCCTCTGATACGGCGATAGGTGGAGTCCTGCAACAGCGCAAGGAAGGAGCTTGGGAACCTCTAGCATTCTTCTCACGTAAGTTGAGCCCGTCACAAACGAAGTACTCACCATACGACCGTGAGCTCCTCGCGATCTATGAGAGCATTAAGTACTTCCGCCATATGTTAGAGGCGAGCCATTTCACAATCTATACTGACCACAAGCCACTGTGTTACGCATTCCACGAGCGCAAAAGTAACTGTTCTCCGCGTCAGTATAGACACCTTGACTTTATTTCGCAGTTCACTTCTGATATCCAGCACATATCGGGTGCTAACAATGTTGTTGCAGATACCCTTTCTCGGATTAATGAACTGCAGATACCAGTCGATCTCGAAGAAATGGCCAAGCTCCAAGCCACAGATCCCGAACTCTCAGCTTATCTAGAAGGCAAAACTTCACTTCGCCTGATAAAGACGAGCGTGCCTGGCAGCCGGACGGAACTTTACTGTGACGTCAGTACGCCGGCCCCCAGACCTTTCGTCCCGAAGCAACTGCGTCAGCAGGTATTCAATTGCCTCCATTCATTGAGCCACCCAGGACCCAACGCTACAGCCAAACTCGTTGCCCAACGCTTTGTCTGGCCGTTAATGCGCAAAAACTGCCGTGAGTGGGCTAAGGCATGTTTGAACTGTCAACGTTCAAAGGTAAGCAGACACGTCTCATCACCTTTAGGTACGCTGGACTTACCTTCTGCACGTTTCAAACATGTCCATATAGACTTGATCGGCCCATTGCCGCCCGCTGGTGATTATCGGTATTGCCTTACAGCCGTCGATCGCTTCACGCGATGGCCGGAAGCTGTGCCACTTACCGATATCACCGCCGAAACTGTAGCTAAAGCGTTTGTCTCCTGCTGGGTATCTCGTTACGGCTGTCCAACCAACGTCGTTACCGACCGTGGGGCACAATTCCAATCGGCACTTTTCCAGCAGTTGTCCAAATCCATAGGATTTGACCACCGCCGGACCACCGCATATCACCCACAGTGTAACGGCTTGGTGGAACGCTTTCACAGGCAATTGAAAGCAGCAATCACCTGCCACGCTAACGCCAACTGGGTTGAGAATTTACCTCTTGTCCTCCTCGGCATCAGGAGCGCCTTCAAAGAAGACCTCCATTCCTCATCAGCAGAACTGATGTTCGGCGAGCCGCTTCGCTTACCTGGCGAATTTTTCGGTCACAATATCTCTGGCTACACCACCGACATCAACGATTTTACAGCTCGTATGAAATCGTTTGCCGAGAACATACGCCCAGTCCCAACTCAGCACCACACGAAAAATAAAATCTTTGTGTTTAAGGAACTTGCTACTTGCAGTCACGTATTTCTTAGGGAAGACGCGCTCCGTGGCTCACTCCAACCAGCCTATACAGGCCCACACGAAGTGCTAAAGAGAGGTGCTAAATACTTTAAAATTAGCGTCAAAAATAAAGACGTGACAGTAAGCATAGACCGCCTTAAACCAGCCTACTTACTGTCCGACGACACACCCACAGCATCACAAGACACACCATATCCTGATACACCATCGTCACGTCATGATTCACCTATAATACAACCTGACAATCACAAATCTCCAGTGACAAAAACAACTAGATCTGGAAGGAAAGTTCGTTTTCCTGATTTTTATCGCCCTTAACCAGGTCTCTGGAGGGGATGTGGGCAACACATTTATTACAATACTTATTTATATTCATAATATTTATAACAACATATTTACAATATTAAACATATTTATTAACATAAAATAACACTAAACACTTATACTAAAATATTTATTTACAATGCAAAATACAGTTCATTTCAATATTACACATAATACATTCATTCATCACACTTGCACATCATTATTAACATTAAAACACTAAAACATAAATAAAATTAATTGCACAAGCAAACCCGCGCGATACTCGTAGTATGCGGCGAGTGTTGTATCGATGCGCTATAGCTACGCGCGAACACTGCGCACCGATCGGAAGTTCGTTCGACTCCTGCGCATTGCGAATGCTCGCCAGTCGAGAGAACATCGTTAGACACATTGCCCGTACTCCTCACCGCGCGCCGCCGATGCCTACGCGCTCGGTTACGTAATTCGTATTTAGTCGTTTCATTGTGCGCGTTAATCTTCTTATATTTTGTGCATCGTACTTTGCTTTCTACTGTGTAAATTCGTCTCCTATATGTACTCCTTCTTGTATGTTCTGTGTATTGTGAATAAACAATATTAATAGTGCAGTTGGACTTGTTGACTTTAACGCCACACATACATAATTAACCGGAAGTGCCTCAACCACTTCCATAACACTACCCGCCTACTACCCTACCCACAAACTTTTTTTACATGTGTGTAAAATTGAAAAAGTATGATCGTCTGGGATACTATGTCCCGAATCTATAAGATGTTTTGCAAAATGAGACTTTTCTGGGTGATTATTTCGATAGGCGGATACGTGTTCTTTATAACGTGTGTTGAAACTACGGCCGGTCTGTCCTCGAAAGCTAGACATCTTATAGATTCGGGACATAGTATCCCAGACGATCATACTTTTTCAATTTTACACACATGTAAAAAAAAGTTTAAAACTGTCGTTGTTCGTAACAATTAGAAATAGTAAAACATAAAAAAGACAACACGCTTACATTGTTGAATGAACAGGTCAGTTTTGTCACTTCCCCACTACTCAATATTTTTTCAAATTCAAATCACAATTAAAATTTAAATTCAAATCACAATAATTATAATTTAAATTCAAATTTATTTAATTTAAAATCATAATTATCATTTAAATTAAAACTCAAACCACTTTCAATCAAATCAAACCAATTTCAATAACAACGCAGATTGAACGTCACAACCTGTTGTCGTAGTGGGGAGTTTCTATAAAAGGCCTGTTCGCCAGTTTTCACAGCTTTCGTTCGCTTCTAGCTGTTGCGCTATACGCACGTATCGCGCCGCAGCCCACCCTTTGTCTCGCTCAGTCGAGAGTCCTCTTTATATGTTTACAGGTTTACGTGGTTTTGCCCGCGGCTAAATTGGCGGAAACCTAACGGTGCCAACGAAACCGATTTAGTTTAACGCTGTAAAGCGGTTCTGTTGATAGGGAGCAACAGACAGCGCCTTTTTTAAGGCACTGAAATTTCCCTCCGCCGCCGGTACGCCGGGGGAGTTCCTTGGCCCCCTGGAGGGCCTGTTTGAGATTGCGAGGCGTTCCTCCTCGCTTTTGAGGCACTAGGAATACTCCCGCCAGCCACTGCCGGGCGTGTCCCCCCTTCCTCTCCTGCAATTCCATCCCTGAGGGAGCGTATCCCGGGTTCACCCGGGCCCTCCCGAAGGTCAGTTAGGCGTAGGCCACACACCCTACTTTGTAGATTACCTACTTAGTAGTACACCGGTAGGGCACATTGTCTCGACACACCCCAGACCTGTACACCTACAGGGAAGGGAGGTACACACCGTGTACACCTCCGAGTTTCTTACAGGTTCTTCTCGGAGGTTGCGACTTGCGAACCGGCAGTAGAGTCACGTCTACATATTAACCGCCGTAATGGCGGACAAATCCCTCCTGGGGGAACTTTTTAAGTTCCTCCAGACCAACTATCCAGAAGTAGTTCGTCGTTTCGACGACTACCGAAGGGATAGCCCCTTCTCCCCGGACCCGCCTCGCTCGGAGGAGCCGGAAGAGGCAGCGCCCTCCGCGCACCCCCCGCCCCGCCCGTCAACGCCCTCTACCCCATCCCGCTCGCGCTCGCCGCTCCCGCTGGCGCAGCGGACCCCTCTCTCCCCCCCGGAGGAGGCATGCCCCTCTCCCGCCCCAGTCTCCGTGATGGAGTGTGACGTCCCGGAATCGGACTCCACTTCCTCTCTTTCCGCCACCGATGATGATGAATTCATCACGGTGAAACGTGCCAAACGCGCCCGCAAATCGCGCAAATCGCGCAATTCCCCACCCCCGCCTCCCCCGCTAAGGTCGTTAAGACCCAAAAGGGGCCCTTACCGTCGGCCGCCTCCCAGCCTTCTGGGACAAAGGCCACCACCCCATCCCCCACTCAGGCGAGCAAAGTGCCGCCTATCTTCGTCCAGGACAAATCGTCCTGGAATGTAATCAGCGCCACCCTGAACGAGCACAAAATCGCGTTTTCGCACGCGAAGACTTGTGCCGTGGGCATCAAAGTGGTAGTACCCACTTCGGGTGACCACCGCTCCCTCACCAGTTTTCTCGACGGGAGGATGATAGGGTACCACACCTATCCCCTCCCGGAGGAAAGGGAACTGCGGGTGATCATCCGCGGTCTCCCGAAAGAGCTGGACACTCCGGCCATCCTTCAGGACCTGCAAGGCCAAGGCTTCCCAGCCAGGCAGGTCCACCGTCTTTTCAAGGGGCGCAGGCGCGAACCTTTCGACTTGGTCCAGGTGGTCCTAGACCACTCGGCCGAGGGAAAGGCAGTCTTCAACGTGAAGACGATCTGCGCCATTAGCGGCCTTAAAGTAGAACTCCCCCGTAAAAAAGGGGTTCCCTGGGCAGTGTCATCGCTGCCAATTATATGGCCACGCAGCCCGGAACTGCCATGCTCGCCCAAGGTGCGTAAAGTGCCACGGGGACCACGGCACGACCGACTGCACGCGGGACAGGGAGACGGCGACCACGCCGCCCGGATGCGTCCTTTGCGCAGGTCTTGGACACCCTGCGAATTATCGCGGATGTCCCAGGGCCCCAAAGGCGCAACCCCGCCCAGTGGCCTCAGCCCCCCCCCCCTCTCGACCCACCCCCCATAATACGGGGAAGCCACGGGTGATCATCACACCGTCGGCCTTCCCCTCTCTCCGACCTTGCCGACCTAACGCCTGGGCTAAACCCCTAATGGCGTTTTGTCGAATCGCACTTTTCGTTACCGAGTCGACGGCACTCTCTCCTCCCCTCGACCCATCAGAGCCGGAGTCCCACAGGGCTCTGTGCTATCACCCCTACTCTTCTCCGTTTTCGTAAACGACATCCCCAAGACTCCAGACACGGAGCTAGCCCTTTTCGCTGACGATACCGCCATTTACAAAACCGGTCCAAACTCAAAATATGTGATCCTAGCACTACAGCGCGCGGTCACCAAATTGGGTGAATGGTTTAGAAAATGGCGTATCGAAGTCAATCCCGACAAAAGTGCAGCGATGTACTTCAGTCGGAACATCCCCGTAGCGCCCTCCCCTAATCCGTCCCGCCCAAATGTTCCCACTCATTTCACCCTATTCGACCCATTCGATTTCGATCCCATGGGTCAAGCAGGTCAAATATTTAGGTGTCATCCTAGACCGACGACTATCGTTCGCATCGCACATCAATCGCGTCTGTAACCGAGCGAAGTTCTACACGCACCGACTATACCACCTAGTCGACCGCAAGAGAAAATGTCGCTTAGAAATAAGTTGACAATTTACAAAACTTGCATCCGCCCCGTGATGACTTACGCCAGTCCGGTGTTTGCTCATGCCGCCCCGTCCCTCCTTAAGAAGTTTCAAACACTTCAAAATCTCTTTTTGCGTCGGGCCGCGGGTATCCCGTGGTTCGTACGCAACAATAATATCCACCGAGATCTCGAGATCCAATCCATTGCCCTCTATATGAAAGAAGCCTCTCAACGCTTTTTCGATAAGGCAGTGAATCACCCCAATCCGCTCATAGCGGAAGCCGCCACGTACACCCCCCAGAGGGATGTCGCCTTCCGACGCCGTCGGCCCAGGCACGTGCTGAACGACCCCGACGATCCGATCACCGCGTATGTCACAACAGCCAACACCGCCTTAAGCACTTCAATTACTGCACAACACAGTAGTTCTCCACACCGCACCCGTCGGAGGCGGGTGCGTGGTCCCGCCTTTCATTTCGGCCGACACAATCATGTGCCTGGCCGCTTCTCACCTGCCCCCCCCCTCGGACGGCGACCCAAGCCGAGGTCCAAGCCTACAGAGGCGCCCTTGAGGTCGCTGTCCGATCCCCCCTCCCAGATCGGGCCCGCCAGAATGGAGCCCGACCGTGATCCGGCATGCCACGGCATCTCCGGTTCCGGCGGCGCCACCACTGGTGGGTTCGCCATTTGGTAGGGTGCCCTTAGCACCCCACACTGGCCCGATCACGCCCGCTAGTATGGGCCCCGGTGCGAGCGAGCCTGAGGCTTCGCTTCGCGAAGCCTCACCCTCGGCCGCACCGGAGTACCGCTAGCGTGGCGGACCTAGGCTGAGCGCCTTCAGCGCTCGCCACACTCTGCCCGGTTTAACTGATTAAAGCCTCCCATACGGGGTTTCAGTGATAGGTCCGTCCAAAAAAAAAAAAAAAAAATTCTCAGCTTAGTCGTCGGAGCGCAGCGAAGGCGACAACATCTCCTGAGGATGCCACGTGAAGTGGCGAAACGCGTCGAGGTTTTTATTATATTGGTGTTGGGTACTAATAATTGCATTAACTGTACTGCATGCATTTTTGAGGGAGGGCGGGCGGTTTTCCTGCATGAAATAGTGCTTGCTCAATCAGTGTTAGTGCGGGTAATGTGGTGAAGGTATTTAGGCCGGTATATTAACAAGCGGAAATCATTAGCAAAATAATTTTCTAAATCCATAATTAAATAAGTTTTAATGTAAGTATGTATAAGGAGCTTACAATCAGGCATAATATATATATATATATATATATGTAAGCAATTATGCCTGATTGTAAAATTAACAATGACGTATGTCATAATACGTCATAATATAGACTCTTAGATTGATAGATATTTACTTCATATGATATTTTAGCAATTTATTTGCCTTGAACATATCAGTACCTCGCATACCGGCATGTGAGGAAATGCAGGTTCGAGTCCCGCCTGAGACATAATTTTTCAAGTTTATATATGGATAGATATTCTTTATTGCGAACCAAAACAAAATAATTACAGTCGATGTTTACAGGTACAATAATACAAGACTTATCGCTAAAATCAATCAACACGGAATAAGCTCAGAACACGAAACGTAGACTACGAGTCAAATGTTAGGATTCCGTGATTTCTTTAAACATCTAAACTTACTACGTAAAATAATTCAAAGGAAAACACACAAGAGCCGTCGCAAACATAAGTTTTTATAACTTTCATAACCGAAGCTGTTTGATATTCCGAATAGATGGCTTTGCATACATGAAAGAATTTTTACAATAAAACGTAGAGCCGCGAGTGGGATAGCTTTGGGTAGAATTTTTATGAATACGCAACAGTCTCATATATCTATATATCTAATTATAATGGTCGTGTGATAGCTCCGAATAGGCTTTTGCATGTATGATAAAACTTTTAGTCGTTCTGCCTTTAAATCGAGGAACATTCTTCAGAATCGTATAAATACGAAACGACTTTTTCATCACCGTTATTTTTTTATAGGCGTTAAGTATCGTATTTAGAGTTTATGACATTTATGAAATAAAAAATATAGGTCAAGTTTTCACCCGAAAATATTTTCCGCAACAGTTCACAGTTTTCAATTTTTACGGTTCTAAGCCTGACCACACAGAACCATCTAGTCCCAAATTAAGGTACTATTAAGTACCCTGCCGTATGGGGTACTAGACAACCGATAAACTTACTTATATACTTTTTTTTTGTAAATACATACTTATAATACATAGAAAAGACCCAGACCAGTACAAACAGACATGTTCATGCACACAAATATTTGTACTGTGCGGGGATCGAACCCGCTACCCATGGCTCAGAAGCAGCGTTTACTACCGCTGATCCAAATGGTCGTCAAAAATATTATGAATGAATGTGATGCGCATCGCGGATCGTGTGTTGCGAGGAGCCGTATACAAACCATGAGAAAACGGTGCACGTCTCTAGTTCGCAGGGTTCGGGCCAGCCCTAACAGCATACTAAGAGCATTTTCGGACAGGTTTGACTGTCATTGCTTGAATCATTGTAGTATGGTTCATGTGGTGGCATTCTGACATGTTATTTATTGATGCTTGCAAATCAGCTCATGTAATGTGTAAAATCATACTCAATATACACATAATTATTATTATTTAAAATGTCTTACTATCAATAGGCTAAGTTTTATTTGTATTTTACTTACAAATTGATCCAAGTTGGTCGAAATAAATAAATGAATTGAATTGAATTGAAAATTGAAAATTTTAAATTTTTGGCGGACATTTTCTAGGTGCTTTATCTTGACATTTTTATACTGGGCTATACTAATTGAATAAATACGTCATTTGTGCTTTGTCTCTTAGATTTTTGTATTAAAATTTGGAAGGTGATTAGAATTTCATTCTATAGATATAAACATTCATTTTTCGAAAATTCTTTCGAAATTATTTATGACTTTATACTACCTACATCAATATTAGGACTAGACATCTGCGATCATACATTACCTACATAAATAAGCAAATCAATTTTACATTTTCCACTTTTAATCGACAAATGAACTGAAATAAACATAACTCTTCCACTTTGCGTTTCATTCTTCCGTAACTGCTAATCAAACGTAATATTTTCTTTATCTATACCATAAAGTCGGCCTACAAAGACATCAACCATTTTTAGTGGCCTTTATTTTATGTCGAGAGGCTAAATCCGGTATAACGACAAAATATGCTATGGATTGACTATAGACGATTTTTTTTTCCTTTCAGTATTTGTTATTTTATTGATTGAATTATTTAAAACTTGTTTGTGTATCAATTGACTCGTATATAAAAATATTTAATTAATTGACCACTGAATTTGTTGCCAGCAACACAAGTTGTCTATAATAATTTTTATAGTCTGTTATAAGGAGCTTGTACCGATTGTCTCTGCATCGTTCAATCTCTTCTTCCTGCGACACCACCATAGTGAACATTGTCTCCGTGAAATTTAAATATGAATAAATAGTTTTGACTATGCCAACCCTGGGCTTCGTATTTGCAATACAGTCCACACCAATCGAAGAAGGCATCACAATTTTCAAAGATTAAATTCAGTAAAGACATTTTTTAACTGTACAAGTATGTCTAAGGCCTAACTAAGCAAACCTAAGTGATATATATTATTCCACTCAGTGCCAACATACTAAAAAACTCATTTGATAAACTAACATAAGTTTCACATTTCTGAAACGGATCAATTTGTGCCACTTTGAAGATTTATATTTGAAAACCCCCCAATCTCGTACGCCATTGTGTTATGTGCAAATAAATCTGAAACCCCTACTTTTATTGAAGTTTCATAGGCACCGAACGAATTGCTGGAGCAAAATTGCCGCGGTAAATTCCGAACAAAAGCCCCAGCACACTTGACA
This sequence comes from Anania crocealis, assembly GCA_949315895.1. Taxonomy (NCBI): domain Eukaryota; kingdom Metazoa; phylum Arthropoda; class Insecta; order Lepidoptera; family Crambidae; genus Anania; species Anania crocealis. Next base: position 5,514,911 of record OX438859.1, on the reverse strand, counting down.
CTTTTCGTATGGGCGAAATACGTTTCGATTATTGTAGGTGTTTTATCATCGAGATAATCAATGAATGCTATCGTTTTACCATTAAGACCTTCGCTCACGTGCACTATACAAATAAAGAAATATTTTTGACCACCTGACAAACGAAGCTCACAATAAGTAATTATTATGTATATCATCTTGGCAGTGTTATTTTAATAATTAAAATAGTCTTAAAAAATAAGTTTATTTATTTTGAATCATGCTGTGACGCGCACGGACGTATTATTATGCTTCGGCGAAGTCCTGGTTGAATGAACCTTACACAGATAGGTACGTCCGTGTTCATCATAGCGTGTTTCAAAATGAATATCCGAATCAATATATTAATATTTTTCAAATATATTTTTTTGATAAAAAGAAAAAAACACTGCCAAGATGTATACATAGTGGTTACATTTTAACCACTATAACATTGTCTTCACTTGGGCTTGGTTTGTCAGGAGGTTCAAAATGTACGGTGTATAAATAAATGTGAAAAACATCATGTGGTCATTGTTCAGATGCCAGAGTGTGTAACTATTTGAAGCCCTAGTTTTATGGAAATCAGAAACAAACGTTGGTACCACATTCACCTAGAACGAGAAAAAATAGAAAATAACTTTTTTCTACATGTCCGCGAATTTAACTTGGGATCTTGGCGCAGATAACACCTTGAAAAGCAGTGTGTATGCCACTCCGCCACGGATTTCGTCTAAATATTCTTATCTTTTTTCATCGGTTGATTAATGGTTAATCAACAAATTTTAATGTTTAATTAATTAATTTGGGTTAATTATATTTTGTCGCTGGTTGCATGTTCGATTTAAGTTGCGCAACGTCGGCTAAAGTACTTAGTAATCATGCCCCTAGAGCTATAACTTCCTGTAACTAGCTGTCTCGTATGCGAGGACCTTAGGTTCCGCCTAAACGCTTTTTTATACCTTCCCATTTTCCCGCCAGTCACTTAATCTTGTTTGAGTGGGACGATTTTTCATCAAACGTACCAATCAGGTTTTTGTGTCTAGATTAAGAACCTTTAATAGTAATGATTTGCCATGCCATTACTACGCTTTTCAGTGAGTGATGTCCTAAAGCTTTTTTTAACAGATTTTCGCAATAAATGGATAGCCATTATGATTGTAGAACTCACTTTATTTAAGTACATATTTGATTATACAAAAGTAGAATCATGTAAAAAATCGTCATATAATTCGCCAAAAATTTTAATAAATGTGGAGTACAGCCGACGCCAGTCAACTTCCGCAGCAGGATATCATTATCCACTACATCAAAAGCTTTTCGGAAATCAAAATAAGCAGCATCCACCTGACCCCTCAAACCATCAACAGTAGGTATTATTTCCGTAATGTAGTTGAGAAGGTTGCTTGTTGTGCTACGACCAGGCCCCTAATTCGCGTAACCGAATCGTATCACAATCGCAATTGAACGACAGGTTTTTGAAATGAAATGAAATGAAATGAAATTTATTTGCGTATGAAAAAGGGTACAATATAGATCTTATTTTATAATAAAGTTCAGCTTTTTCAACTATATAGAGATAGCATGCAAAATAGCAAAATATTTAAACAAAGCAATCATATACTTTATTTGATATTTTAGCAACTCAATTGCACTTTTAACATCAGCATACAAACATTACAACAAAATACAATCAAATGTCGAATAAATCGAAATAAATTAAATTATAGTAAAAAAAATTGACAGTTCTAGTATGGGCTAAATGTCAAAATCGTCCAATTCAATCACGATCGAACTGCGATTCGGTTACGCGAATTAGGCCCCAGGCCCCTAATTCGCGTAACCGAATGGTATCACAATCGTAATTGAACGATAGGTTTTTGACAGTTCTAGTATGGGCTAAATGACAAAATCGTCCAATTCAATCACGATCAAACTGCGATTCGGTTACGCGAATATATGTATTAGGCCTCTGGGCGGAAGCTGTGTTGTGCGTCTGATAGTTGTGAATTTACCTGTTCAAGGATATTTTTCTGTATTGCCGATTCAAACACTTTGGCTGGCGTAGACAATACTGCCACTGGTCTATATCCGTCGACTGTAGAACACCCACCACCTTTAGGTATTGGCACGACGCGAGTAGTTTTCCAACGTTCTGGAAAAACGCCCTCCTTCAAGCACCTATTATGTTGCGCAGTAGTGCTTCAGACCCCGTTGCCGCATCGCCGCCGTGGCCCCGCGTCCGCTGATTGTGTTAAAGGTGTGTTTAAGTTGAATTGTTTTAAGGTCTCGAGACCTAGGCCTCATAACCTAACGTTTGGTCTTTCTACTTATTTTTTATAAACAATGGGCTTGCTCTTGACTACATACTTAACTCTACGGTTAAGAAGAAGCCTAAGATGGAGCGAGCTTACCCAGAGGCACTGGTTCTCCCACACACCAGCGGAACACAGAAGACTGTTTGGCGCTGGACTCCGGCAGGAGGGTGGTAGCATCCAGACAGACTCTTACAAAGCCTACCACCGCAGAGGGATCTTTTAGCCGTCATCATTGGTTAGAAAACCAAAGATGCCGTTGCCCAGGTTGGACCACTAGGAGGTAGATCCCACCACCCCAAAATCCTTCCTATTTAAAATAATTCCTATTAAATGAATACCTGACTTGCTTGGCTTGGAAAACCCTAAACACAGATCATCCTCGAAAAATAATCCGACGAAAAGAAGAAGACCGAAATCCCATTTAGGCATTAACATCAGCTATTTACCTCATGTCATCAATACTATTTTTCGATTAGTTATATCTCGTTGTTTTGTAAAGGCTTCCTGGACAGATCCCTTTATTATAATATCAGAGCCGGATTTTCCTCTGGTTTTCAACGATAAATTTAAATTGCTTCATCTTGATTCTAAGGATGTTTTCGATATTTACGACATTCAGAGTGTAGACCATAAATATTTTATGAGTTTATAGATCAGTCTGAAAACTTATACATGCGGCTTGTGCAACACAAACTTATGTTTGAGGTTAAATTGTGTTTGAACTTTATTTTCACGTTATTTACACCAGTAAATCCTAACCCTTGCGATATGAAATGTAGTTCCTGGCAATATATACGGAATTGAATCAGTCTCTCTCGTATAATATTTTGGTGAAACATATTTTTCGACTGCTTCGGGTAATATTTGAGTACACATTTCGCTATTCGGGTGAATGCTCTTACAACTGATCTTTAGTTAATTGTTTTTTGTGCCAAATCAATTTTTTTGTATCTTATTCATTCAGTAAATAATAAATGCATAAAGTTACTTATTTTTGTGACAGGTTAAAATTTAATTTGATTTAAAAAATCTGAAATATCGAAAAACGTCATTTTTAATTTTACAATCAGGCATAATCGTTTACGATACCTCCTTGTACTTACATTAAAACTTATTTCATTTAAAAAAATCTAAAATATCGAAAAAAGCTTATCTAGCTAGCTAGACAGTGCTCTGCTTGATTCAGGCTTCTCCAAACGGATGTTGCCATAATCGCCACACTTGGCAAGTGGGTTTGAGATCGCACTTAAGCAAATGGGGGCTGTGACCCGTCTTCTTCTAGAAGTACCTTTTTACTGACACCTTACGACACCCATAGGAACAGAAGAGGGCTGAAGAAGTACCTTGCACAAAAATGTTTATGATTATGTGTTTCTAAGAGAGTTGACAACTTTCCTTTACCTACGTCGGTTGATATAAATTGTCTAACCATTTCACCTTTCAGGGAAAATAACTATAAATATGATTTTACTAGCTTACCCCGCGAACTACTTGATCGAGTGGTTTAAATACCGGGCCAAGATCTCGGGGTCCCAGGTTCGATCCCCGGGTCGAGCAACAAAAAAAGTTTTGAATTTTCGAACGTTGCTCGGGTTTGTGATCACCAACCCGCATTTGGCAAGCGTGGTGATTATGCCAGTTCCCATCATTGCAGTGGTAACTTGAATTCAATGATGGAGGCCTTTTCCGTGCAGTGGGATGATTATAGGCTGTTACTTACTTACTTTACCCCGCAAACTTTGTATCGCCTCAAAACTTGCCTCAAAATAATACAATTTGATTATGACGTCTTAAATGTTATTGTCATTAAACATAGCGTTTTTCTTAATCAAAATACCTTACCATAAACAAATAATGTGCAATAAAAAATAATGCGCCAATAAATTGAGTTAATAACTATCCTATCCACTTTATCTATATAGTTCACGCGGTAAGAGCCGCAGGCGAAAATGTTTTAATAAATTTATTTTCTTTCTTTCATTCTTTTTATTTGTAAGAAAGTGTTACTGAAGAGCGGTGCCTTCTATTACAGGCTTCTGCAAGTTTAAAAGGAGGCATCAGCTACTGATGTTGTACACAATTTTTGTTTTATGAAATAAAGCAATTTGAATTTTGAATTTGAAATTTGTTAAATAAACCTTTAAAGGATTTGAGATTTGCACGAAGTGAACTTCGATAGTAATATGGGAAGATAAGTTTTTTTTTGGAATACATTGTGAGACAAGATTTCAGGACGAACGAGGAATAAAGCTCTAATAAATTTGTCCGACAATTTTGTGCTGTTAGGCCTATTTATTTTATTAGATGGTACTCCGAAACGATTTTCGTTAGTACTACAGTAATGAAAACTAACGAGGCATTAAAACATAATAAAGTGGCGTCTAATAAACGTACGCCCGGCTACACCATAGAAAGATGCAGAAGGTTCTTTCTTTAAGCGCACATATTTTTGAATCGTCAGTCTTTGTTTTGTGGAGCATTTCTACTTAGTACAATGACCCATCTTGGTCGAGTTGGCTTAGTTAGTCAGCTTAGGCCAGGAGCTGGATTCGAAGTCGGTTCGATTTCCGGACAGGTCTATGTGAAAATCACATATAAAATTAAATGACTTCGTTGTTTCCGACGACTTTGACGATTTATGTAGCTGCCAGCTGGCAAACATATTTATTTTTTCAACACACATGAATTATTTCTGTCTGAACTTGATTTCATAGTCCACACGGACGAAGACGTGGTCAAAATCAAGTTTGGTAGAAAAAAAAGCTCTGGCTTAAAGTGACACTATGCATGGCAAGAATATAAAAGTGACTTATAGCTCAATTTGATGATCTGATTATGAACCATCGAACAAAAGGAGTTTTTGAATTGACTCTAACAAGTAAATGTTTTTTTTACAGTTTTTCAATAGAAATAGAAATAACTTTATTTGCATAAAACATGGTATAAAAGGTAGTTTTGATATCAAATTAGGTTCTCATGTTTTGCTTAATACAATTAGCATGCAAATTTACATTTCAATACTTAATACATTTTAAATTTAATTAGTGGTTTTCTAAAAGCTGCCGCACGTCATAGTAGTTTTTTTCTGTAAGCCACTTATACAGCCTATTTTTAAATAAATTAAAGGGAAGCTGTTTGATTTCACTAGGGACTTTATTATAAATTCTAACAGACATAGCGAGACAGCTTTTATTGTATTTTTGTGATGTTGGAACCGTGTTTAAAACTAATCTGTGAGGATTCCTTTTATTTCTGGAATTGACATCACAAGCTCTCACAAACAATTCACTATGTTTCTTGACAAAAAGACAAACTTTGTAAATGTACAAAGATGGTTGTGGTAGAAGACCAAGACCCTTAAACAATGGTTTACATGATTCTCCCGGCGGAATTCCACAAATTGCTCTTATGCACTTTTTTTGAGCTATGAATACTTTATTTTTATTTATACTTATTGGATGTCACAATTATAGATATATCATCTGCAAATAGAATACATTTATAGTCAGTCGCTTTTAGTAAGTCATTTATGTAAAGGCTGAATAGAGCAGGACCAAGCACACTTTCTTGAGGGACTCCACTCCTTTTTTTTAGTAAGCTAGATGAGTGTGAAATAAGTTCGCTGTCTATTACTCGAATAATAATAACATACAATGTTATTTGTAATTTAAAAAAAAACTTATGGCTAGATGGAATATACAAATTGGTTGCTTAAATATCAAGTAAAATATCATGCTATAAATTTCAAAGACATTTGCCATAACAATTTTCAAACTCATAAGAGCCTACTGTACTTCTATTAATTGCAGCCAGATTAATGTAGAGAGTGCTTGTTCAGCTGAGAGTCGGTTTATTACTTTATGTAATTCTAATTTAAACGCTTAAGTATATAGTTTCAGCTTAATTTAATTAATGCTCGTTGTGATTATCGTTGTTTTTCTTATAAGCTGGGCAGTTTTGTTACCAGACACGAGCGTCAAGCAAAAGATGTAAGTAGTTTTTAGATAATACTTTGTATGAAATTGGAGAAAACCGTGGTTTTATCGCCTTTTTTGTACTATTTTTATATAATATTCTTAGTATAAAGTGGCCTGTACCTATGCTATTCTAGTCTCCATCCAAACTTTGGCAAATTTAATATTCCGCAGGCTTACAGTGATAGCTTGATAAATTCGCGCTGTGATGTATACCTACATAGCGTCTCGGTAGCTTAATTGGTATAGCGCCGCGCCCAGTATGCATGGAGATGCGGGTTCAAGTCCCACCTAAGATATAATTAATTTTTCAATACTGATATTAGTAAGATTATCATCATATTTGTCATCATCAGCAGACCACTTGATTTTGGAACACAAAAAGAGGATTTAACCAAAACTGCCACGCTTCACAGGCGGGTTGGCGATTGTTATTGGTCCAATAACATCTGAGAATACATTGCTACCCGTCCTTTTCTATCAGTATTCCTTTTTACGTCACCCATACGAGAGAAAGATTGGTGTTATTCTGTTTTAGCCGGCACAATACAGCCACTGTCAGTGCACACAAAACTGACACTCCAAAACTAATGTAAACAATCACACTTAAAGATTTGTCGTAAATACTTGTAAAAAATACAGGAAACCTTTCATTCTGGGGTATATACTTTTTTTGTTGTACTGCTACTTCTACTAAGATAATAATAAATGAGGACTTCTTAGAAACTCTTTTGGGTTCACATTGAGTCCAAGAATACAGATCAACACATTATATAAATCAATATTCCATACAGTCCAAACACATTATATAAATCAATATTCTTATCTTTAAAGCTGAGTTGAGCTTAATAGTAAAACCTTCAGTTTGCCACAACAGAGTCACGGGTCGCTGAGTTTGTATTAGGCATTGAAAAGCTATTGACGTTCAAATCTATTTAATTTATACTCTACACGACACAGTATAAGGTTAAACAATACATTATCTAATTTGTCGATCTTCTCATGAATGTAATCTTTTACTATAAGACCAAATTCAACTGAGCCTTTATGATACCTTATAATTTATGTAACAGACTCAAATGGTAAAATGTGATGAAAAAATCAATGCTAAAGTCGCGTGGCTGTATATAATATTTAAAAAATGGAGACAACATCATTTTCTGATTTCAATGTAAGTACCTTTTGAAACATTTGTTTTCTCGATATCAGAAATAACGACGGTAACAGACACCTTAGACAATTCTGTTCGAGAATCGTTTCTGGGATACGGGAGTTGGCAATACCTTAAAAACCTGGTTCACGATGATTTACAAGTACGGAACACAAAACCATACTAAGCTTCCATTTCCCAATGTATAGTAGGTGCAATTAGCTATATTCGGCTCGTATAGTTAAGCATTTGTTGCCTTGTGATGCTGTCGACATTTATCAACGTCTGTTATATCAGAAGGTGTCCTAAAACCCAGATGTGACTTTTTTTTTCTTAATTTATTGAAAGAACCACAAACAAGTTTACAATAAGCTTATATACTAAAACATATTAAAACACAGACACATTTTAAACAATTGTAAACTCAACAGCGATGGTTACATTTTACGTAAACATTAGAATAAAACATGCGGGACTCTAATACAAATGAAATGAAATTAATTTATTGTTGGTGATGTGTGTATGTGGGTGTGGGTTTCTGTATTTAAAAAAAAAGTTAAATAAAATATCAGTAGATTGTGTCAGATATATGTTACTTAAATGTCTAAGAATTAATACTAGCTGTTATTAAGTAGCTTTATTACTTCTTTATTGTAAGACCTGGCACTACATGCGAAGATATTTACAGAATTAAATTTTTTATTATAACAATCGAGCATGCAACGTAGGGGGGATCGGATACCAGCCTTTGTTCGAGACTTTGTAACCGCGAAAAGTGGGTTGGTGCGTGATGATCGCTTATGTGTACGTGATGGTACCGAGTAGTTGATACGATTTATTATGTCGGTGCAGTCATATTTAATATTGCAGATGTCACAAAGTAGCCTTGCATCTAGTTGAGAACGTCTTTAAGTCTAGGACTTTATATTTCTTTAATAAGAGTAAATATGATAAGCGCTGTCGGTAGCATTTGTAATTAACACGGCGTAAAAACTTTTTCTGAACCATTTCAATGCTGAGATTATATTTTTCAGAAATAGGGTTCCAAATGGATACACCATACTCTAATTGAGGCCTGACCAGTGTTTTAATGAGGTATATCAGTGTCCACGTAGCGGAATTTGCAAGACTAACCGTACCAGACCTGCGTCAAAGAGGCTCGCTCTAGACCCACGTGGAGTCTGGCCAGAACACCAGCCGCATTTGCAATTGGTTAGCCCAAACACCATACGAACTGAGTTTGAATGATATAGTCCCGCCCAAACACCAATTGCACTTGGTAGGTACACGTATGACAGTTTGCGTCAAATAAATATCAATGTAAATTAGTGGTGAAGTATTATTGAGATGCTACCGCATCAAACATTGTAATTACCAATGTTAAGTCAGTATACCTACAGTTATTTGATTCGGGATTTATACCATGTGCCTTATTTATTACGAGTTTCCGATATTTCGGCACTTTTGCAAGCGCCATGATCATGGGAGAACCGTGATCATGGTGATCATGGCGCAAATAACTCTAGTGATAGTGACCCTGAAAGTTTAAATCAGTATATTAAGTCAGTATATACAGAAACATCGATTGTTTTGATAAAAAGCTTGCGAATAGGAATTTAAGTTTCCTCATTGTTAAAAATTTCTGACTTACTCACTCTGCTCAGTAAAGAAGACTCTTGATCAGACACTTCACAAATATCCAGCCTTTAAGAACTAAGCAAGCGCTCAGTAAGTATACTTCATGCAAGTACAACAAGGCTTCCACTGTATTATTAAAGAGAGATCTAATTCCCAAGTTGAAAAGTTTTCGGTGTTCGGCCTGAGAGGCCGGGGTATTCAAAATGTTTTCAAAGTTGCCCAGTTAAGCCTATTGTTAGGAGACCTTGACCGGGAAATCGCGGGTGATGATTTTATTTGATGCCACGGGAAGTGGCGAGACGTGTTAAGGTTTTTCTTACAATGGTGTGTATGTGTAGTACCCAACTAATAATTGCATCATCTATACTGTATGCATTTCCTGTTTCTGCTCACTTGGTATTATAGGTATATACTCGTATGTATAGGACAGGAAGTGTGGTTGAGGTATCTTTTTTTTTAAGAGAGAAAAATGCCTTACGCATCATCACCACTGCCCCAGGGGAGGGCAGGGCGGTTTGTGCTCCTGGCAATGGGACCTAGGGGTATACCCACTAAAAAACTCGCGTCGCCCGCCGCGCTGACTGAGGGCAGGGTCTGTGGTGACTCGATAGTTCACGGACCCCGCCAGCGGCCAGCTCTGCCCTGAAAATAGGGCAGACCTCCTCAGACCTGCTGTGACGACACCCCACTCCTACCTGGTCCCCTGTGCTAGGCGGCTGGTGCCCCCAATCCGCTGGTCCAATCCCAATCTGGTGCTGGTGGTTAAGGTAACTAGACCAAGTTAACGAGCGAAAACTATGAGCATAAAAATTTATTGTTTTATGGTTTTCTAAGAAGATTCGTAAAAAATCACACTGTCAAAACAATCGATTGAAAGGATATGAATTTGAACTGAAAAAATCAAGAGATTAACCATATTTAAGGGTGATTTTCATTACTGATGCACATTAATTTTATTTAAACAACATTTCAAAGAAAAGACGACACATACTCTTATTTTTTTTACTATTTTTCCGCAATAAATGTTCAATCAGACATTTTAAATAAAAATTTAAAGGTTTTTCGTTTTTGATCCCGTACAAAAAGTAATATTAAAACATCAGTATATAAACTTGAAAAATTTTGTCTCAGGCGGGACAAAAAAATTTTGTCTCAGCAAAAAAAAAAAAAAAAAATTCAAGTTTATATACTGATATTATAAGTGCAATTAAGTTGCTAAAATATCAAATAAAGTAATATTAAAACAATAAGAATCAACGTCTAAGTTTTAAGTGTATTAAAAATAACCCTATGTTATATCTAACCTCATCATCATCATCTTCATGATGGCTGGTGATCCAGCCTACATCAGTCCACTGCTGGACACGAGCCTGTATAAAAGTAGAGGCATTCAGGTTGGCGATCGCAGTTTGGCAGAGTGTGTAGAGAAGACTCCTCGCTTTTTGGTAGGTTTTACTTTAGTCGCCTTTTCGCACCAAACGACTATATATTTAACCTAAAGGATCAAAATCCTGTTTACAATTTAATAGATATCAAGCAATAAAACATAAATCAATTCTTAAATACCTCCCAACATTGAATTCGGGAGCATTAAGCTTTAAGTTGCATGATTGATTATGATGGCCATCAAATTACATCGGCTTTGTACCAAAATGTCGCAAAAATATTCAAGCGTCCTTCAAAGGGAACCTTTAGGAAGTTTTAGGAAGGACAGAGACATCAGCCATTTGCAGGGTGCACAAATAGGCCTAGAGATAAAATACATGATGGTAAATATACAGGGATCTTAAAATGACATTAACCGATTCCCGGTTATGTTTTTGACACCTTTGATATAGCATCAAACAAATTAGATCCACAATTAGTGACAGGAAGACGTCTTAAATGAAAACGCACTGACGTTGGGTGTCCCTTTACCTAAGTTATATTCATGTAAAAACACCCAACTCATAATAACAGGGCCCGATATTTTAAAACTTTGTTCACCCGACAAATACTAAACTACGACTAAGAAGCCAAGCCATTACTAGGTATAGTAGACTTACTATGCTACTCGACATGACTATGTCTACTAACTAATAGGGGTTAAAGTATGAAATTGCCGATTATTTTCCCCCTTTTTATTTTGTTTATAGCTCTTAAGTATAGTCATATTATTGCGTAATTCTTTTTGTATTGTATCAAAAACTAAATAAAGTAACTTGTGACTAAAAAAAAAGGAAGTCGTTGAAAAGACCCCTTACAATGTGTCAGCTGACCTTCTTGCTTCAATTAAGTATATTTGTATTATATACTTTGATTTTCAGAAATTTAAATACTATAATGCGTAGCTTTATAACCATCTAACTTTCACCTTTAATTGTATCGAAAATGGTTCAGGCGTTTTTAAAAAAACTAAAAAATTGTTAGTATGGAAAAATGACTTTTCTCGATTTCGTCCATACAAAACGGCAATTTCATACTTTAACCCCTTATATTTTGTCTTATTCTATCTTCTATAGTAAAACACTTGTAAAACCCCCAAAAACCTTAATTTTAATTGTACAATTTCGCAAATAACCACAATTAATTGTAAAAAAAAAAGGTCTCGTTGTTCATGTCATATACGTAAGCTAGAATTTGCATTATGGTAGGGATGATGTTTGCTGGTCATACTCGTGTTTAAACTTTGGACAATTCGAATTGTCATTTTCATATAGGATTTAAAAGTGACGGTCTATAATCATCCTACTGCAGGGCAAAGGCCATTCATTGAATTCAGGTTACCACAGCAATGCTGGGTATAGGCGTAATCGCTACGCTTGCCAAATGCGGGTTGGTGATAACAAACTAATATAAAAAAAAATTGTTAGTTTGAAACTTATCAATGTTTTACACGGAGTCATAATTAGATTTTTGTCAAATTCTAAGATTAATGCAATCAACTACAAATTCAAAAAATACCGTCAAAAATCGTTAGTAAAAGAGCCACCAATTTAGAGTTGGCTCTGAATAAGAAATTTCTGACAAGACTAAGACTAAGTACAAATATATGGGGGCTGTTAACCCTACATTTCTAGGCTTGAGGGTTTTATATATTGCTGGTACATACTTTGAAATATATCCTATCGTACGAAAAAAATAACTTAATCGGTTATGCTGTGGTACAAAATTATGCCTCATCATGGTTAAATTTTGGTGAAAAACATTTATTAAACGCGGTCAGAACGAGCAGTCACTTGCTAAACGAAATGGCATAGAACATCCGAGAGAAATATTTATACAAAAACTGGTACCCGGTTAGCAAAAGCCTGTGGGTTGGAGTCCAACCTCAGGCATACGAAATTTCGAGGAATAGTGTTTTCCATTTGTTACATCTCCATAAAGACCGTTACTAAATCTTCTTTAGCCCCCAGACTCAGTACTCAAAACTACGTGCTGAGGCTTTTCCATCACAAGTTGTGACAACCGGCCCTTATCAGCTTATTTAAATGTTCTGATAAGCTGACAGTTAATTAAGAAACAAGTTTAATGGCAATTTGGTTTTAGAGGATCCTGTGAGCTTAGGAATTGTTTATTAGTTTAGACATGAGCTACTTTGAATTTGTAAGTTGTAGGGCTACACGAAACTATAGTATATTTCGATGTTATGCATTATTGAAATGTAAAACCTGTTTTGATATGTTTTTGTTAAAATGAACTAGTTTTTTTTACCACAAATAATGATTACCTTCTTTTTTAATATTCCTTATACATAAGATAGGATCAGATATATTAGAAGTTACATAGCAGCTTAATGTCTGCTTCAAGGTCCCGGGTTTGACTCCTGGACGTATCAGTGTAAAAAACGCATTTTTCTATATTTTCTCGGGTTTTTGTGGTACGTTCGTTGTTTCTGGTTCGAAACAAACTGTGTTTAAAATAGACATTATTTAACTAACTTTGGATACAGAACAATGTATGTTATGTTAGTTTACTGTGTTTCAATACATACTAGAGGTAATTTGCTAAGGTTCTAGTTTTTTGAGGATTGGTTTTGTTTAGAAGTAATGAAATTAAATCAATTGGGGGCAGCACATACCATTAGTAGTCCCCTTAAGTAGAAACTTAAAGTGGAAACTTAAGGGGACTACTAGAGGCATTCCTCTTCACGACATCCGTAAGACGTGAAGAGGTGGCGGTATTCTTTTTTAAGATCGTGTCTCTGACACAGAAAAGAACAGAAGTACCTAGTCATTAGTATTCCAGAATACATAAACCTATATGTTTTGGTGAATTTATATTTATGAAACTCACGCTCTAAATCGACTTAATCGAACAATTTGTATGGGACGACTGAAAACTCGACTTGAGCTCAATGCAATACACACAGCGTAGCTCTACTTTTAATGTGCTGACACCACACGAGCAATGGCAGAAGGGTTGCCTATTACATTTTGGCTAATAGTGAAGACAAGTTGCCGTTACCTTTTTCTTGTCAGTTCTCCTTTACGTCACCCATATGATGGAGGATGGAGGAAAGGATGGAGTTATTTATAATTGCAGGCAGTCACTTTACACAGCAAGTGTTGTAACTCTTTTCATAGGGTTTAATTTAAACCGTTTTTTTATTGTAAGTACTCTTTTAAAATACATTTTCATAATAATAATTGCAAATGTCGCATGTAGCCGCTGGATGCGGGTGGCATTGGACCGATGGTTTTGGAGATCCTTAGGGGAGGCCTATGCCCAGCAGTGGGTGTCTCAGTATCTATTTTCTGGTTGTCGTTTGTAGCTGAGATATGAGAGTAGTTACTCAATTTTATCTTACACTTAAAATCCACTTGCGCCATTTTTAAGTTAAAGTTCGAACATTCTTTTTTATCCCTCCGTTCCACTTAACCCAACGTACAAAACGAATACCATTCTAACCATCCTAAGTGCCAAATGGACCCTAATCAAACTCAAATCGTTATTGTTTTTCCTGAACAAACAATCCGCCATCAATATTCATATTCTGTATGATCTCTGTGAGAATTTTCGGTTCCAAAACACACGGCCTGCAAGGTGGAAAAGTGTGTAATTTTGGTGGCACGTTCAAAGTGGCGCTTTGTTTGCTGTCGAGAGTGCTCGGCTGTCGTGTCGCCTGACCGGGCCACTGTCGGCAAACAAGGGCTACACACGGACGCCCAGAACTAACGTAAGGTCAATTGATAAACGCAGTTTTTGTGATAAAATTACAGCCTTAATCATCCCACTGCAGGGAAAAGGTCTCCATCATTGAATTTTAGTTACCATAGCAATGATGGTAATCAGTAACTTAAGTCAGTCGGTAAGTTAAGTATAATAACCCCAAAAGGTCATGGCACACTATACCGGCACCGCACTGGCACCGCACCGGCACCGCACCGGCACGCCTTAACCCAGCAATTAACTTGCCATTCAAATTAGAGCATTAAGTTGTGAGTCGTACAATATATTTTGCCGTGCTGTTCCGAAACCGGTATAGTGTGCCATGACCTTAACTCTGTCCTCTATAACCTCTATTGGATGATTTACGTTGATTTTATGCCAGTGTCAACTTAACAACCCAGCTAATAAGCCAACTTAAATAATGTTGACAACAGCATGGATATTTATGTCATGTTGAGTCTATTCCACCACCATTTTGTCAAATGGATTCACATTTGGTTGGGATACTTTTTTACGCTGGTTGTGATCTTGTTTTTTATATAACATAAATGGTCCTGGCACATAAACTACGAGTAATCTTAGAAATTTGTATCGGTGGATTAAGAAGTACTGCCAAAATAGGGAACCACCATTTTCTCTTCACTACTGGCTAAACTACGATCGCCAATCTGCCTGCGAAGTGGGGCGATTTTGGAAAAATCGTCTTGGTCTATCAATAAGTCCGCGTCCAGCTAAAGATTAATAAAGTTCGGTGATCATGAAGACGATGAAACGCGATTTTTAAGATAGGCAAATAGTCAAAATTGATTATTTATAGACGCACATTGGTAAAAATGACAAAACTGTAATTTAAAATGGGATTATAATAAAATAATGTTTGGAACCTTTCCAAAGATTGTTTTGTTAATTTGTGAATCGCTGTTTGGTAATAATAGTGACTTAAGGGTGGTGTAAAAGGAAACTCAAAAGCTAGTTAGAGTACTAGGTTTGCTGACCGCATCAACAGTGTGTTGAGCCAAGCACCTCGCTATATCTAAGTCAAGCGACGTCAGCGTAAGCCGAAGTACAGGCAGCTAATAAACACACACACAAGATTAGATATACGAGTACATTGCGTCAAAAGTTAAGGTTAAAGCGTAAACATTAAACAATAACTTGTCTTTTATCGTTAAATAAAGATTCTGACTGTATTTGGTGGAACTTGGACACACAACCTTACACTGTATGGTTAGTATTTTGTTAATATTAACGACCATTGTCATGTACCTTCTTAGTTGGTGCCTATTTTCAGGATTTTCTTTTGACTTCTCTACCATCTTTGTCTATCTTTACGGAAATCGAACAACCTTGTAAAAAATGCTTATCTAGTTAACTAGGTATATTTACATTAAACAATATTTTTGTTAACTACTTACAATACATTGTTTTAGGCAACATTCAATCGCCTAAATCATACAATCTATTGAAGATATTATCATGATACAGATGGCGCGAGACCGATTGCCGTGAAGATCCTTAGAAGGATGTTCAGATTGTTCAGCTGAGGACGTCATTATGCTGAGGTGATGACGATGATTTACCAACCGAAGCGACCGACTTCACCCCAGGCATCGCTATCAGGTTGCAATCTAAAAAAATCGCCGTATCAATTAAAAACCAAACCATAACAAACACAGACAAAAACAACTGACTAAGAGTTAACAATGTTTTTCATAAAGCGAAAGTGGATATGCAAGTCCTTTGATGTTCAGTTTAATCTAGCGTGAGAGCGAAGTTCAACCGCAGACTCATAAGCTTTAGAAGCTTAGATTAAATATTTATCAAGTTTCCTTTGGCTAACCATGAATGATGGCCAGTAACTTAAGTATATGCAAGTTCATAGTTTTTGTTGTGAAGCGCGCTTAGTAATTAAAAGCAGATAGAGTCGAGATTAAGAATGGCATGTTTTGAAATTTAATCTCTGATAGGTTTTAGAGTTCTGTACCCAAACTAGTGCCGTCCGTCCGTCTCTTAGCCAGCATGCTAGCAGGCGGTACATGAAACGTAAAGGTAGACTTCGGAGCAATGCGGCTTGCGGCTTGCGGCTTGCGTCGTGCGTCACGCGGCCATGCGGCTGTACTTTGAATTAAAGGAGTGTATGAAACCCTTTCCGAGCGAAGCGTCGCGGCCGCATGCGTCGGTCGGAAAGGGTTTCATACACTCTTGGCCGCGTGGCCCGCAAGTGTCGCATGTCGCACGACGCAAGCCGCAAGCCGCATTGCTCCGAAGTCTACCTTAATGCTTTAATTTAATCTTAGTTTAATCCACGCGATACAATTCAGGTTTAGTCAACCAATATCCTACCTAATGTAATATTGAATATGATTTTTATAATTAACACATATTATGAATTTTAATTATTTTTGCATGTTTTGGAATAAAAAGCCTATACAAAATTCTCGTATGAAATCTATCTCCGTGCCAATTTTCATCCAGATTTGTTAAGAAGACTACTAGAGCTATGTGCCCCCAGTTGATTTAATTCTATTACTTCTAAACAATACCAATTCACAAAAAACAACACTATTACCTTAACAAATTACCTCTAGTATTTATTGAATCACTGTAAACTATTCATTTAGTTGTTCATAAAGTCGTATTTGTCGCTAAAGCCAAAAGCAGCCGCTTTTATTAATAATGTACAATACGAAAGAAGGCAGGAGCTGGATGCGAGAAGCCGAGGATCGACCTAAGTGGCGTGCAATTGGAGAGGCCTATGTCCAGCAGTGGACTGTGATAGGCTGATGATGATGATGATGATGAATACGAAAGAATACCAGAATGAAAAGCAGTTAACAGTGATACAATAAATACCAGAGGTAATTTGCTAAGGTAATAATGCTCTAGTTTTTTGAAAATTGATTTTGTTTAGAAGTAACAAAATTAAATTAATCGGCAGCACATAGCTCTAGCAGTACATTTAAGTTGTTTTGGCGTGATTGAGTAACAAGAATAACCATCCATCCCAATGTACGCATTTATGAAATATTTGTAACATTTTAGACGCTGTTCAACAAACACTAGTATTTAAGTTTTACGTACGCTTCGTTTCACGTACGAGTAGCTACAATCCACAGCAATACAAATCCTAAAAATGCGCAATATGCCTAAAATTTATACCTGAAAGCCTGACAAGGCTGCATAAAATGGAACAGTGAAATTACTCGGCCTTTATGACGGCAACAGTAAATTTTCCGTTTGAATACCGTTTCGGATTTAGTATTTCACTATTTTCACAATAGCGTACGTAATATAGTTCGTTCCATGAACTGAAACCAATGGAGCTACTATTAATCTAATTTATTTAATTTTGTTTAATTTGCAGCGTTTGAAACTGTTCAACAAGTCAACATTTTAAGAACTTTTGCAAACAACTTTATGAGAGTTTTAGTACAAATAGTGCCTCCTTACAATCCAATGTTCGATAAAAATAATTAAACCTTAGATACCTAGGCAGCCAAATTTTTACAATTGTTGGCACCGTCTGGCTACCTCGGCGATATTGCAAAGAAGGGTTGAAGCCTGTTCGACAGTTTTAGATTTCGAGAGCTACTGCAGACAAGTTACTGAAACGCTTTGCTAGAGTTATGTATTGTCGGACCTTTGATTTTAGAGGTTATCCGCTTTTAAAGGAGAGAAGGTAGAGATTCCGTACATTCATATTTTTCGTGAAACCAATTGAAGCTTACATACGAGTTTTCGTGCCTTGGTTGCCAGACTGATAAGGCTGCCACGGCCCTTCTTCATTAGCTAGGTTGCTAAGATGAGAGCTTTTAATCTAATTTGAAGCCTTTAAGTCTGTTCTACAAAATAGCATTTCAGGACCTACAGCTATGTGAAACCTGAAAAAAAAAGTTTAGTTTCAGGTTATACTCCTTCAGATGAGAGGAGGAAACAAGAGCTTAGGCATGACATTTAGAAATTTGACCAATAATAAAATTGTTTTACTATGTGAGATGTAGGAAATGTAGGTACCTATTAGTTTGTAATGTATCGTAGAGCTTCCTCTGAATTCAAACTGCTCGCTCACCCCACCCCTCTCTCAAACAAAAGTAAACTAGTAGGGTTCTATGAATACAATTTCTATTGAAATGGTATTATAGACCCTACTAGTAGGGTAGGTACATAATATAGTAGAAAATAATAGGCAATAACATAGCACATAATAGTGTTCTATTAATAAAAACCAAAGCATTATAAAATGGTTACCGATGAAAATAACTAAACATAACTAACAAATCTCAAAGCAAATACATTTTAAAAGTAAAATTTTCGCTAAAGGCATTAACTTACAGTGAAGTTTTATTGTCGTTAAAATATAATCGCAAAGCCACACTGCGTTACCTGCAATGCGCTAAATGTATGACGCCGATCTCAGTTCCGTTAGCTCCGGCACAAAAAACTGCTTTGTATCCTGTATGTTGGGTTTACACAATTTAGTCCAGCCCATAACAGTTCACTGCTGGACATAGGCATCTCCACATGGAGAATTTAACCATAATCGCCACACTCAAGCGGACTGATAATCGCAGATTGGCCACAGAGAGCTGAACATGCGGATGCCTGTCTTATTCTGAGTGCTCTTTTAGTCGCTTTTTACGGCACCCATAAGATGAGAAGAGGTGGTGTTTTTTATATTAGGACGGTACTCCACCGTAAACTATACACATTCATCAGTCATTACAGGTGAATACAATGGCGGATATTCCTTTTAATACTTGTGGAATTAAAAGCCTAATCCTATTCCTAAGTGTATGTCCGTCATAATAATGCTAGTTGATCAACGCCCAGTTGCCCCAAAAGATAATACAATCGTCATCGGCCTACTTCATGATCGTCTCGACAATCATTCTGTTTCTACAATAGCCTTCCTGTTCCCGCCCAAACAAATTGACACAGATTACAAAATGAGAAAAATACTTCTCCGTAAACACTGGCTGGTTAGAGCGCGGAAAAAGGTTTCATATTTATGAATGAAGTTTGTTTACCTACAAAATTACGCCGTGCGTATGCTCAGTGACTGGCGTAAATGTAAGTGGCATAATAAATCATATTTTGCGTATTGAATCACTTCTACCATTAGATTATATTATGACGGATAGTCGGATCGGAAGTTGGTTGACGTCGATGTTTTTATATAAAGACTAGCGCTCTGCCCGCTACTTTGTCCGCTTGGAATTCGGTTACATACAGAGTGTACCAGAGCATGAAGCAGCTAATGCTATGGAAGAATGCATAGACTTTCTGAGTGATAGAGTAAGACTTTTATTTCAATTTATACACATTTTAATCAGCTGCGTGTCTAAATGCGCTGCATATTATTTATGATAACACTAGAGTCGCGATGTTAACATAGCGATCTTAGATATGCATGTCTCCACCAAATTCTACATTTAAAAATAAAAGCAGTTTAAATGATTTTCTATCATTTTCTAGCTGGTATACACGAGATACTGGAGTTACATGTGACTTAACTTATAGGCGAGATACACAGTGTGACTACGCCCTTACAAAAACAAAAGATTCACCCCATAAATTTTCTGAAGCCAGCTATTATTTTGAATATTAACGTTCCGATGCAGTTGGGCGCTAACAGCGTATTGTAGCTGTATTTGTGCTGTATTTCAGATTTATGTGCGGACACGTGATTTGTGAACTGGACGTAGTAAATTGGAGATGCAGCGCGTCGCTGTACTATACAGAGTGATGGAGTAGCCGCATCCGATCGTGTAATATTAAGGTGTACGGTGTAAATATATTCAAAGAATTAGGTTCCGTCTAAAATACTGATTTAGATTTAAATTCAACATTAAAATGTTTGTATTTTGTGATATCAATCACACTTCTTATCTTTGGTTAGTTTCGGGGCGTTTTTCCCACTTAGGCCAATGCAATGGTAGAAAAAAGATGCTATAGTTATTTCAATTAATAAATAAGTGTAGACAACACTGTATGCATTGTTCTGATCCCAAATATCTGTTTAAAGCACTTATATTGCGAAACAGCGAAGGAAACACCCGATAAATATTGGAATTGATTTCAGTAATCTTAAAAACTATATAGTACAAGGCCTAAACAAAAGCAATAAAATGAAAACAAAAATACAAAATCTGCCTCAAGAAGATTGGATATGTAAGGATGTAATTTTAAAAATTCAAACTCGCAATGAGCTATGGTACAGCCTACGGAAAAATCCTGATGATGAAAATCTAAAAACAAAATTCAAGATAGAAAGGAAAAGCGTTGCCGATACAATAAGAAGAACAAAAAACAAATACTACTATGATAAGTTTAATAAGTGTCTAAAGCACCCCAAAAAGATGTGGGATCTAATCAATACACTGTCTAATAACAAAATTAAATCCCATTGCACCCCTCCAAAACTGACTTTGCCTACAGGCCCTGTGGTCAATGGTGCCGAAGTATGTGAAACTTTTAATAGCTTTTTCTCCTCTGTGGGTCCTACTCTGGCAAGCGCAATTCCCCAAATGTATCATTGTGGCCCTGCACCAATTGTGACTCCTCATAACAATCAAATAACAGTATTCAGCCCATGCCATAAAAATGAGATTGTAAAGATCATAGATGGTCTCGATCCGAACTGTAGTGTAGGAATTGACGGTATAAGTACTAAAGTGATTAAATGCATCAAAAACTTGATAGTGGATGACCTTACAAGCAGTATTAACTACCACCTTAATAAAGGAAGTTTTCCAGACTCTTTAAAACCAGCCAAAGTCACCCCCGTATTCAAATCAGGCTCCAAAACGGATCCTAACAATTACCGACCTGTCTCGGTGCTGCCGATTATTTCGAAAATATTTGAAAGAGTCATCTATAAGAGGCTAAACGATCATCTTACATCTATAAATTTTCTTTCTAGTCGGCAGTATGGATTCAGGTCCAAATCAAATACTTTGTCAGCCACATCAGACTTAATAGCTAAGTTAAAAACGAACATCGATCAAAAAAATGTGGTATTGGGTCTATTTATTGACCTTAAAAAGGCGTTCGACACCGTTAGCCACGCAATTCTACTGCAAAAGTTAAAATCGATTGGAGTATCAGGAACAGCGTACCAAATTTTGGAATCGTACTTGACAGATAGGTCCCAAGTAGTTAAAATTGGTGAATACCACAGCAATCCTCATAATATTACATATGGGGTACCTCAGGGATCTATACTAGGACCCCTGTTGTTCCTGATTTACATTAATGATATCCATGATGTTGGACTGCATGGTGATATCTCACTCTACGCCGACGACACATGTTTATTTTATTTTGGAAAAAACATTAATAACCTAATATCTCAAGCTCAAGAAGACCTAGACAGACTCAACGAGTGGTTTAAATATACTCTTTTAACCATAAATGCATCTAAAACGTGCTACATAATTTTTAAGTCTAAAAATAAAATTATCCCGTCACATCAACCACTGAAAATTGAAAATATAATTCTCAAGGAAAAGAACTGCGAAAAATACCTTGGCCTAAAGCTAGACAGCCAATTAAATTGGAATATACACATCGAGCAAGTAACATCCAAGCTGTCATCTCTAATAGGTTCACTACGTAATATTGTTCACTGCCTTCCCTTACAAATTCGACGCACGATCTACAACTCCCTTGTAAAACCACATCTGATATACTTAATTGAAATCTGGGGCAGTGCCCCAAAAACTAGTCTCAAAAATCTACAAATTCGCCAAAATAGGATCGTCAAAGGGTTGTTCTTCTACGATTATTTAGCACCCACAGAAAAAATCTATGGTGAAACTAAAATACTGAGTATAAATCAATTATACACATATTATACATGTATATTGATAAGAAAAATTTTAGATAAGTCTACACACACTCAAATTAGTTTTACTAAAGTTCATCATGTTCATAATAGAAGTAGTCGTAGAAAGGATCACTTGGTCTTACCAAAAGTACGGACTGTACATGGCAAGAGGTCAATCAGTTTTGCAGGAGTGCAAATGTATAATAAAATTCCTCAAGAAATCAAACGTGCAGACACCCTTAACATATTTAAAACCAAATTAAAATACTATGTCTTAAATTCTGTACCAATACTTAAAAAGTAAATATAAGTTAAGTTACTATGTCACATCTGCACTGTGGCATAATAGATACTTGTTTTGTAAATTTTCTTACATCTACCGCCCAATATTTTTATTATTTTTGTTAACATTTATTGTAACGTAAAAATAGATGCAATGTTTGAGAATTTTTGTGATTAATCCGTAGTAATATTCATGAGTAACCTACTAAAAGATGTTTTCCATTGATGCAACTAATGAATTTGTGAATCTGTGAACAAAATTGAGTGCAGTTTAATGGGTATGAGAATTTTGCCGTTGTGTGTAGGTATGTGTGATGTGTATGCCGTTACTTATTTCTGTGTTACAAAAGTGAATATTATTTGTTATTTTCAACCTCTGTATGACTGCCGAACTATTTAACACGTAAAAATGTCTCATGTAAGTGAAATTATGTAATCTCTTTATGAGAAATAAACGTCTTTAACCAGAAAAATATTATTTTTACATTAATCCGTTCGGAAATCGAAACCGGGACCTCCGAGCACGGACAACTTGAAAACCGTCTTACTCCACTCTTACACGAAGATCGTCAAATTGAGGGCAGAAAAATTGTTTTGACATGTCAATAAAATATTGGGTCGGTGCCATACACTATCAACGACTATCAGTGTAGTAAGTTTATTTTATGCTTTTGATGAAAAAAGTTTTTATTTTCGTTTAATACTTTTTATTAATAACACAAAATTTTGCCAAGCAAATGCTTAATCGCGTGACAAAACATAGCGTTCGTGAGCCATCGATTTTTCAACAAACCGTTTGTTTTGCCAATAAAAAAAAATTACTTCAACTGGCAACAGAATCGAAATAACTTGGTAGCTTGTTGGTACCACTTTATGTTTTTTTAAGGGTTCTGTACACTACTTACTTATGATTTTTTATTTTCTAAATCTCGACATTAAACTTTTGACACAGCCATAGTATGGTTTATGGTTTAAGACATTTATTTCTCTAAAAGAATTACATTCACTTGTAAGAGAAACACAAAATTTTACCTTAAAACTAAGTTTAGTAACAATCAAATAATAAAAATTTACCTTCTTCAATAATAATTGCACGGTCAAATAATAGTATTGGGTATGGTAATATATACATAATAGGTTGTAGTAGCTCGTAAATTGTAATTTCATTCATCTTAAATCCTGTATAGTTTTACGTATGTGGAGTCGCAGATATCTATATATATATATATATATATATCATTCACTAATTATTTTAGCGAATAACCGTCTTAGAAAAATAAGACAATATATTTATTTTGACAGAAAACCAACAGTAAACTTCTATCGTGATCTCAAAACTTAATGGCAATTTATATGCTTTTGTTAACTACGAGTAAATAGTTGAATCGAATTGAAGAATTGAACCATCAATTTCAAAAATGCGATCGCCAACCCGACTGCCAAGCGTGGTGATCATGGTAATAAACTCCCCCCCCCCCCTTCTAGAAGAGTCATTATACAGACCTTTCAAAGAGAGATTATTACATATACATTTTGCAGTTACTTTTTTACTAATAGTTCGTATTTGAGCTACTCAATCGTCCCCTGGAAGGAGTTCGGATACTTATTAATTAAGATTATTTTAAACTTGTTAAGCTGATAAACATTGACAGTGCTTGTCATTGCTGAATTTTAACTAAGGCAAAGCTGGAATACTTGAGGAAACCAGTAGATATGAGATATTAAAACCGGCACTACGTGTCTCGTACAGTATCAGGGTTACCACAAGTGAGAATAATTTTTATTTTTTATCAATTAACATGTCCTTTTCAATAGAAGCCCAGCTAATCACACGGTAAAACCTAATGTGACAAGCCAGGGTAGCCACTTTATCAGGATGATTAATTATTATTTTTAATCTTTCCGTTGTGGTATCAGGCTTTCACCCATTACCACAACGAGCGATTCTATACCGTTTGTGGCTATACCGGCTTTCGCAATCGCTACCGAGTTATCAGTCTACCGGGTGTACTGATTTATCCAACAAATTGCCACTTCAGCCATTGATTAGCTTTTTGTTAATTTAAAAAACCAGTTTTGGAAGTATATCTAGTAGTACTAAGGTTCATACAAATTAAAATATTACTAGGTAGTTCTATTATGAAAATATAAGTGTCAAAATATTTACAATTCAAAACTATACTAAAAATTTTTATACATAAAACATTACAGGAAGGAAGTAAAAAAAATTGTTAAATTAATAACAAAGTAACCTTAAAGTCATAAAATATAAAAGATATCAGCCCCAGCGCTGCCTCCGGGTATGGTGCCCAAAACGCTGGCAGCATTACCTCTCTGGATTGCGATGCTTATCCGCTGCCCGAGGTAGCTGCCAGCCTTTTGATCACCAGTTGCATCGGTAAGCCTTTTGGACAGCTCCTTAAAGAGAGCATGGGCACTTGGACCCCAAGGACCCATAGTCTCAAACGGCGCAAATACTCGTACATAGCCTTCATTTAAAGCTGCATATTTGCGTCGCTTCAAAGCCTCAGCAGAGGCCGCCGCCGCACATGCAGTAGTGGAAGTAGGTACTGCTTATATGGGATGGCGCGAGTGTGTCCACACAAGTTGCATCCTATATAAGAGGACGACCTTGTTTCCATGGAATGAGAGTCATGGGCCTTATAAATAAATAAATAAATAAATAAATATGGACAACATCACATACATTGTTCTGATCCCAGTTTGAATAAATATTTAAAGCATTCGTATTTTGGAAACCAGAAACAACGAAGGTACCACAAACACCCAGACCCGAGAAAATGTAGAAAATCACTTTTTTTTCTACATTGACCCGTCCGGGAATCGAACCCGGGACCTCGGAGCAGGCGACACCTTGAAAACCGGTGTGTACGCCACTCCGCCACGGAGGTCGTCATCATCGCCTTATTCAGCTATTTCAATCGCAGTTCGATCGATTCGATTCGATTTCAGTCAAAATCAATAAAAATCTAATCAATAACTCAAAGTCATACAAGCACACAGTGTCAGGATTCATACCTTTCTTTAGGTGTAGCAACCCTACACGCTAGGACTCAAGTGGACAGCTTTCTACTATATGGAACCAGCGTGATGTACGCCACGAGTTTAATTAGCTGGCGCTTTATTGTGGGTGACGTCCTGCTGATTCTAAATCCGGATTGTTAAATTTTCCTGGTCTTCACTTGTTTAGTGATTTTTCTTTACGATAACTTTTATAGATTGAGGTTCTTGCTGTCGGTGGATACTAAAAATAAAAAAAACACTATTCTGCTTGTATAGTCATTGTATAGGGGCATCTTAACGTAGTTGACAGAGTTATGAGAATGCAACATACAATAATTGTAGCTTGAACTAACTCTTTCAGTAACAACTTTTGCAAGAAATTTTAATTGGCAATGTTAATTTTCTAGTAAGTAAGTATCGCTTGATCAATACACGTTCGTTTTACTTAGGCGGAATTTTAACCCGCTTTCCTATACCGCATAACTTAGCTACCGAGAGATATCATTTGGGTGTAAAAATTCATTTAAGTGTTTGCGTAGTTTCGTTAATATCTTTTTTTGTTACTTACATAATATGTAATTTTTCTTAATAAATTCCAATGCCAACAAATCATTTTAATTGTTTTAAAACAGTTTAAACATCCTTAGGTTGGTTTTCAACGCTATATGCACAGTAGTCGTTAAAACTATGGAGATACTACTGGTAAATTGTAACATACTATTTAATACATATTCTAACTCTCCAAGCTAACAATATTGTCACAGCAACCACGTCAAAAGGTTATTTACCCTCAATTACGTTGGGCCAGTGATGTGCGGAGTCATTTATTCCGTAACTAAATACTATATACAATTAAAAAAAAAATTA
Source organism: Anania crocealis (assembly GCA_949315895.1). NCBI lineage: Eukaryota > Metazoa > Arthropoda > Insecta > Lepidoptera > Crambidae > Anania > Anania crocealis. The sequence goes on along the minus strand of OX438859.1, from coordinate 5,488,682 downwards.
AAGGATTGATGATTTTGTCTAATATTTACAGTAGAATTTGAGTTATCTATAAAAAAATAAATTATGTCCGGTTATAATGACCGACAGTGCAAAGTATCATGTTTACACCTTCGGTAATGTTCGTTGATTCCCGACGACGTTCGGCACGTGGCTCGTTTTTGTTTTGAGGAAGTCGAGGAAGAACCATTACCTACCGCAGAAGAGGCATTAAAAGCTGTAGAATTATTATCCCAATTTGTTAATAGCAATATTGAAAACGATAATTTGACCATGGCGATGTCTTCTATACACAATAGTATTAGAGACTATTTTTACAATAAAATAAAAAAACAAAAATTACAGATTATATTCATTAAAAAATACACTTGTATGTGTATAATGTGTACGTAATAAACGTGCAATTTTGATTTCATTAGTTACTATGTTTCTCTATTAAATTAAATACATACATAAATTTTTTTTTTTTTCACAAACCGCTTTGTATGACGTCCGGTTATAATGACGTGTTTGTCAATTCCCTTCGATGTCATTATAAACGGATTCCACTGTAGTTTTAACGTTGTCATAGATACGCAAATTTGTTGAAGAGCGATCATTGTTTAAACATGAAAAAGGGTAAGGGGTACCCCATCACCCCAAGGGGTCATTTGTTTAGGGCATCAAGTAGTCTCAATCCGGCACCAAGTAATAACCATAAGTTAGTACTGACGTCAAAAAGTTTAACATTCCTGATTTTGGAAGTACTTACGCTGTCATTAAATAAAGTCTACATAATTTTTAAGAGCACTGCGGTCTCTGTAAATCTTGCATTACTGACATCTTTATGGAAAATTACAGCACAGCTCTTTTGAGTTATTAGTTTACGTAAATTGGTTTTCGAGTATTAAAATTATAAACAATATGATGAGTTTTTTTAAGTTGCAATTATCTACTCTGATCGGGAGTCGTATATATTTTAGCTATCTCTGAAGCAAAAATTGTTTTACTTAAGTATTTCCTAAGTTACCAATCATAACTTTATAGAGGTTTCCGTACAAGTTAGATTTGAGATCCTCGAGTCCTTAAGATATTTTTAAAAATCTAACGAAGCCCACATTATGTAACTTAATAAATAATAATAAATATTTAAGACATGCCTCACTGGGCCACACTGAGCCATCTAGTCCCAAATTAAGGTACTATTAAGTACCCTGTCGTATGGGGTACTAGACAACCGATAAACTTACTTATATACTTTTTTTTTTTTGTAAATATATACTTATAATACATAGAAAACACCCAGACCAGTACAAACAGACATGTTCATGCACACAAATATTTGTACTGTGCGGGGATCGAACCCGCGACCCATGGCTCAGAAGCAGCTTTAACTACCGCTGATCCAAAGAGTAGTCTAACTATTATGTTTAACATCGTGGCAGTGTTTTTATTTTAATTAATTTAAATAGTGTTAGAAAAATTAAAAAAAATAATACTAGTCCATTTGAATCATGCTGTGACGCGCACGGACGTATTATTTTGCTTTGGTTAGTTCCTAGATGAATTAACCTTACACAGATACCTACGTCCGTGTGCGACCGACACAACAGTCATGTTTTAAAAATAAAAGGTAGCTGAATCAAAGTTTTATATTTCTTTGAAAAAAAATTTAAAAGAGAAACACTTCTAATATGTTAAAAATAGTGGTTACTTAACGTGGGCTTCATTGGTATTCCAAATTCAACTTTAAAGATTATTATTTGAGCAGACGATTATAGATATTGTGTATGCCAATATTTGAGTCAGCCTGATTCAACACATCTCTAGCTAGGCGTAGCCTTGTGTGGTAAAAATGTGCCAACAAAAATATAACTTTTACAAGCGAATTGCGCAAGTAAATCTGTCCCGCGGGGGAAGATAAGGCAAGCTTGGACGAAGGACGAATGCGTAATGGAGAGAGATTTACGGCTTTTTGAAAACCGTATACGTACGCACTGCCTAGATGGCACAGAAGTATTTACATTCACTCTGAATCCAACTGAATTAGGACTCTTCGCTTTTAAAATATATGCGTATGATCCGGGGGTAGCAGTCAAATTCAGGCCACGAAGTGTTTCTTAACAAGTCCAACCTACCCAAAAAGTTAAAGGTCATTGAATTGATTTTCAACTTTAAGTCCAGCAAGTAGCAATCAATATCAATATTGAGAAAATTTTACGTTTTATGGTAGGTTGACGTGCAGCTGTTGTCTGTACTAGACTAACAGAAGGTTAACAGCGCTCAATGGAGCCTTTATTTTAGGAAGGAAGACTACTCCCATTTTTAGAACGCATTCAAATAGTGAAGCTGCAACTCGCAACGCTTTTCTATATTTACATATCAGTGTAGAAAATCGATAACACAACAAATCGATAATTTTTTGATAGTGACCAATCAAGACTAATGCAATATTTTGGGTGACTAACTATTCTTATCAGTACTGAAATGAAAGATAATTTTACGGATTTACACTCGCGGTAATTAACTCTTGAAGTGTAACGCTGTAGTGTTTGAAACGTCGGGCTAATCTATACGTTTGTTTGTTTGTTTGAACGCGCTAATCTCCGCAAATACTGGTTCGATTTAAAAAAATCTTTTTGTGTTGGATAGTCCATTTATCGAGGAAGGCTTTAGTATAACATCACGCTGTGAACAATAGGAGCGAAGTATCAGTGAAAAATGTTGCAAAAATAATAGCGTTTACAAAAACAGAAATTGACGCGGACGAAGTCGCGGGGAACAGCTAGTCTAAATTATAATGTAAACAGGGTTGACATCCATAAACTTTTCTTAGGTACTATCTTTCTTCTTCTAGAAATATAGCACAACTTAATAGAATCTACAATAGTTTTCCCAGGAAGCTAAAATTATTAAATAATGGGGATTTGAAATAATAGGGGTTAAAGTATGAAATTGCCGATTATTTTCCCACTTTCGTCTTTCATTATGGAGTCTTTGTACCTCTACAACTACATTGTTTATTGATAGATCACCTCCTAGGTTAGTCCCCCGAATCAGAGGCAGAGGTCGCTGGTCGCCTATCGTTCAAATCTGTCTCGCTACTTCTGACTGTATAGTCATATTATTGCGTAATTCTTTTTGTATTGTATCAAAAACTAAATAAAGTAACTTTTGACTTGGACTTTAACTTTGCCTATTACTTCAAAGGAAGTCGTTGAAAAGACCCCCTACAATGTGTCAGCTGACCTTCTTGCTTCAATTAAGTATATTTGTATTATATACTTTGATTTTCAGAAATTTAAATACTATAATGCGTAGCTTTATAACCATCTAACTTTCACCTTTAATTGCATCGAAAACGTTTCAGGCGTTTTTAAAAAACTAAAAAATTGTTAGTATGGAAAAATTACTTTTCTCGATTTCGTCCATACAAAACGGCAATTTCATACTTTAAGCCCTAATATAAATAAATCGGTGGCTTCCTAATATAATTTTTGACGATTTAAAAGATTACTCTGACATAAAAAAGTAGTTAGACATAAAGAATAACTATACCTACATAAATATTAATATTTTTGACTAATTATATTCTTAACATTTATTTTACTTCGGCATATTCAATTAGGCTAAACGAACAGGTTCTAGAATTTAATTTAATAATAACATCTGAAATACCTTATTTTTGTGCGAATAAAGGATTCAATTGAAGTCAAGAAACTTATCAATACTGTCAAAGCTCAAAATAACAATGCTCAACCGCGCAGTTGAACGCGTTTCAATTAAGTTTTACATTACAGCTGATTGGTGGCCAGTACCAGTATTTTCCGAACAATAATCAAGACAACAGATGCGACTGACGCATTGTACCCTGACATGAAAAGGAAATTATAAGTGTCATAGCCATCACACATCATATGCGTTTATTGAAAACAGGGTAAGGTATAATCTGTATTGTTTTAAAAGAACTACGAGTACGAGTATATTTACGGTATACAGGGTGTTAAACAAAGCTTAACGAAGCCTTAAACCTCGCATTGGGTTCATCAAACCAAATGGTATGTCACAAAAATAATCACTGGCAAACGACTTCCTTTTTTTAGGCATTAAAATAAATCAAATATTTACTAACCGCAATGTATACCGCGCACGAAGCGCTACAGACGAAGATTGTCACTTAACTTCATACAATGGGGACTACCGTTTCTTTGCTCACTAGTTGGCGCCACTGTAGACTGAGGTCCGGAGGTATAGCTGTAAAAGGAGACTTTTTATGATCGGCGCCTAAACAAAGTTTTAAATCTTGAATCTAATTAAGTTTATTATTTATAAATAACTATCTTTATATCAACAAACTAACTTCTGAAATAGTTGCTCTTTGAGGCCGCCTATTTAAACGCTTTTTCTTAATTCCGCTTTCAAAGCGTTCACATTAATCGCCAAATAATCCATATTTGCGATAATTTTACAAAGGAGATCACTTTCCAGCAGGTAAATTAAAGAAACTATAATTTATGCAACGAAGCCCGCTAAAACCAGTGAAAAGTGAATGTTATTGGACCTCACGCGACACAAGCGCCTCTAGTGGCAAATTCACTAGCATTAGGTGTGCGTGCGCGTGGTTAATTGCGGGTTGCTCTCTTTAAAGCGTTTTTTATGAAAAAATTCTAAAAATATTCAACATGTTTCTGCAAAGATCTTAAAAAAAAAACCATTTTGTCCCCCAATATCTCAGTACGATTATTTTCCAGGTATGGTGTCTTGGAAAAAAAAGTCGTACAAATGGGTAGAATACATGGTATTCGGCTTCGTTAAGCCTTTTGTTACAGCCTGTATAAACTTCCACAGCTAAACAAAAAAAAAAAAGGAAAACCTTTAGTCACCTTTGAGCCATAGAAAGAGAAGGGGAGCTATTCAATTTTAGGTTAGAAATACATGGCTTCTTCTTCTTATCGTGTGATTATCCTTCAAGGATGATCTTGTGTCAGAGTTTATTAATTCACCTATTACAGGCCTCTGACGTGACGTTTTTTTAGGAATACCATCTTGCGCTAGATGGCGGGACCAACGACTAAACATGTTGTCTTCTGAAAAACGACTCATCGTTTTTCAACAACACAAGAGGGTCATACTTAGGTATAACCCCCACTCCTTGTAGATCTGAGCCAAGCAAATATCATTTTCTAAATTGACCCAAAAAAATCTGGGCATGATTTCCGTTGACTTGGGAAGATACTTGGGAAGTAGGCGAGTTACCGTACCGCTACACCAACAACCAGCGGACTTAGACAAGTGGCTTTCTAATATCGTTCACGCCAGACAAATAGATAACAAATGTATGAAAATGACATTATCAAACGATCGAACGATCGTAAGCTTATGTCATTTTCATACATTTGACATTTTTTTGACTATCGCAAACGATATTAGAAAGCCACTTGTCTAAGGTCAATCTAATTAAGGTTATATTGTTTATAAATAACTATCTTGATATCATCAAACTAACTTCTGAAATAGTTGCTCTTGAGGCCACTTATTTTTGCGCTTTTTCTTAATTCCGCTTTTAAAGCGTTCACATTAATCGCCAAATAATCCATATTTGCGATATTTTACTAGGGAGATCACTTTCCAGCAGGTAAATTAAAGAAATTATAATTTATGCAACAAATTCCGCTAAAACCAGTACAAAGTGAATGATATTGGACCTCACCCGACACTAGCGCCTCTAGTGGCAAATTCACTAGCGATATCCCCCGTTAGAATCATCAACCCGCCTATTTACAATATACAGAAAATTTTAATCACCATCCAAATTTTTATACAACAAACTACGGGACCAAAAGCAAATGGCGAATTTTATTTTGGTATAACCCAGTACATTAAAGTCAAATTAAAGCACCTAGAAAATGTCCGCAAAGAATCTGAAGTTTTGGATACAGACGGCCTCGTCACAACACACTTTTTACGCGGTGCGCATCTCATTTATTCGTTGATTTTCCCTTCATACCTTCACAGGCTTAGGACCATGAAAATTTAAAACTATCTTGCGAAAAATGTTTTTCAGATAAAAACTTGACCTGAATTTTTTATTTCATAAATAGGCTCGAAATACAATACCTACTTAACGCTTATAAAAAAAAATACTGTGAAGAAAAAGTCCTGTATATTGAGTAAGTGACTATCATTTTTTAGAAGCGTCGTATGGCTGAGGTGATGAGGATGAGGATGATGATGATGATGAATTGACAAATTTGTGTAGCAAGTGCTAAGACGAAGGTTAATTAACCACACAACCCGTCTCTGATAAGCTACTGATAACCGGCACGGAGGGCGAATGCGTAATGTGAGGGAAATTTATTATCATTAAAACTACTCAAGCATACAATATGTAGCCAGCAACTACGTGGGGTTAGGACGTGTTAGTCCTCGGTTTAATCGCCTTAATGACTCATGATTCGGCCTTTAAGATAATTTCCTTCATCCAGCCTGATTCATTACGCTTTTTATATCTCATCTTACTTTAGAGCAAAGAAAATAAAGATTTTCTTTGCTTTAGAGGGACTTCCTATAAAAACTGTTCAAGCGAATAATGTGTGCCCAGCAGCTTTCTAGGGTTAGAACGTAGTAGTCAGCTGTTTTGGGACCCTTCCTATGCATCTTTTGACCCTTTACGATCGTTAGAATTTTCCTGATTCTTCATGCCATTCATCTTACTTTAGGAGTAACGTACTAAAAACTTTACAAGCAAATTATGTATAGTTAACAATAAATTCCTAAGGGTAAAGTTGGAATGTATAGATGTTTGTAACTCTTTGACGCAAAAACTGCTAAACGAATGTTTTTATGAAACTGTCCAGTAATGTACTCGTAGCTTACATATCTGAAAAACATATAGGCCAAAATTTATCGGAAATTCCGAGTAGTTCCCGAGGAAACACGGCGAACCATAGATGGCGCTGGTTGGTTTCAAATCACTCATAATTTTTTTAAGCAAACATTATTTGTTTCTCTCAATACCAATATCCACGAAAACGGAGTCACGAGCAAAAGCTAATACTATAATGAAGTGAATTAAGTCAGTACAAAGAAAATTTTTGTTTCCTAAAAGCATGGAAAGAGAATCATATGCAAGACAATTTCTAGGACACAATATGGAAAATAGATGCCGCTCAGATACGATACTGCAGTAAAATTAGTATTCTTGAGTGAGTTGAGACTACGACTTGGCCAATATGGCGCTGGGTTAAATTGAGAATTTTATATGTTTTTCGACAATCGAAAAAGATAAGGCTTTTCAGTTAACGCGTACAAAAATACTAAAGTGTAATCGAGATTAAAATATAACGAAAGATTATTTTCTGAAAAAAGGGAGGGTCTTCCACACCAGTTAGGTTGGCTGGAAGAGATCTCTTAAAGAAATAAGCGCACCTTTGTAAACTGTTTTACTGTAATAACCTTTTTTTTTTTTTTGTGCGCAATAAAGAATATATATATAAAAAATGAATTTCTATTTTATATCAAATTTTAGAGTTATTTGATTAGTGGTTTATACCATGTACCTTATTTATTATGAGTTTCCGATATTTCCGATATTTCTGTTGCAAGCGCCATGATCACGGGAGAACTGTTGTGTATCTGCGGGTGGGTAACTGTTAAGAGCAGAAAAATCGATCTACCCTCCGTCGTAGTCTTTTATTACACACGATACCGGTACCACCACAGAACATAAAACAAAAAAAATTTTATGTTCTGTGGGTACCACTGTATGACAGACAACTCACTATTTTTCACTTTTCCTCTCGACACACAACACTGACAGTATCCGATCGTGACACAGTATTTTTTGGTTTTATTCGGTTTCCGCAAATTCTAACCAATGGATTCCATACACTAGATAATTTAAAGCCATCATCGCGATTGAAATTTTTGTATTTAGTAGTTTCAATCGTTTCTCTGACCATCCTTGGTATATGCTGTTCTGAAATCAATAACTCTAGTGATAGTGACTATGAAAGTTTAAATCAGTATATTATCAAATTTTGTATCAAATATATTATTTTTATTTATTTTTCTTGAAAAAATTTGTCAAAATATTGTTTTAAAATTATAAAAGGGTTAAATCTAGTATGACTATACTATTGTTATAATAATTTTACATGGGGTGTAGGTAAGAACCTGTTTTTAAAAGTCTACTAAAACCTTCGTGAGCAGTTATGCTTTATTGTTGAATTGGGAATGCGATTTGGCAAACGTGGCGCTGAGCCCCTTCTGCCTGAAACAGTTTGTAGCAGAGAGAGGATCGGTTTTAGTTATATACATTGGGATAATAATATTATGATGATATTACTTTGAATAGGGTTTAGACAATATTCTTTGTTCGCACTGTTCAAGTTTAAATATTTAGTCATCGATAAAATATGTAGTTACACCTACACGGTCCCTACAAAAATGTTCTTTCGAACTTTCCAAGTTATGGTCATGTGTCAGTCATTGTCATACCAATGCAAAGTGAATCTTCCGTACATGACTTAAACATGTGTATGAATATTACTAAAGTGAAAGATCACCAAAGAATTTTAGACCAGTATTTAAAATTATTGCCAGTTTTGCAAGCACCTAGAAAGTATCACTTTAGTGCCCAGAAATAAGTGTTTTTTTATTTAGATCTGATTCGCCAAAAAACCACCAAATAAAAATAAAGCACGATATCTTAGAAACCGCTCATTTTCGACCCCTTGATGGGGATTACTTTTTTTTTTAAATAATAAATGGGCTTGCTCTTGACTACATACTTGGTTAGTTGCATCCAGGCAGCCTTTTACGAAGCCTACCACCGCTGAGGGATCTGTTAGCCGTCATCATTGGTTAGAAAAACAAAATGCCGTTGCCCAGGGTGTACCACTTGGAGGTAGATCCCTCCACCCCAAAACGTTACATAAACTCCACTTTCTGTGTCCTATTTGTTTATAAAATACATGTTTTTTTACTATGCCACATACAGATCCCACCACCCCAACGGCTGTAAATTGTTGTAAATGACTCCAAAAAAAACCTTTAAGAATAGTTCGAATTATCAGTCATCCTGTATACGTATGTACATACACGCGTCAAATTGGATCCTTTTTTCTAACGATTAAAAAATAATATCACCTGAAACCAGCGCGGAGGTTTTAATGATAGCGTTAAATAAATATCGTATATTTTTTTCAACATGAACTCGTAAGTCATACACGAAACTGCGCAATTTTCGTGAACGAACGTGCTAACCAGAATTTGTTGTGATCCCTGAACAATCGAGAACAGAAATATTGTCGTTTTTCTTACTAAAGGGCGCACCAAACTGGCATTTTAAGTGAATTATTAAGGGAACATTTTATGTAGGTTTTATGGGGCTGGAAACATCAATAATAAATGAATAATATTCTTAAACAAGCTTTTAATGGCAAAAAAACTTCATTTGAACTAACCGGGAAGGGATTAGTACACTTTTTGTTCGAGTTTGGCTTGTTTTTAACATAATATTGAGGTTCGACTTAAGGATGTTAAACTTTGCTTGTCTGTATAGATTAGGTACTGAACCCTCAGACTGTATCCTCGTCTGTAATTTTTTTGCCATCCCACATTTTATAGTTTAAAAAAATACATTTCAATAGCTTCATAAGAAATTAACAATAATTTTATAATAATATATCTAGAAGTTCGTGGTGACGTTAACTTTTCAAGTAAGTTTAAAACCTATTTAAACCTAAAACAACATTTTGTTGGTTTCTTTTTGATTATAGTACATTTATCCATTTACATTTGTTTATCTTCCATAAATATTATTATTATTATTATTATGAATCTTACAACTATTAACTTTATTTCAAAAAATAAAAGATAGATTAGTAAGCGAATGAATGTATTGTAATGTATTTTAGAGCTACATTTTCTTCAAACTGTCCGGCCTGTCTCTAACGGAAATATAAGCTGTTCGAGTTCGAGATGAAATCAGCAGTTTGTATTTCAAAAAATGTTTTTTTACCGGTGAATGAAGAAGGAGTAGAATATACTTGCGGAACTACTTAGGTGATGTAATCAAAAAGATTTTCCCACTGAATAATGTACGCAATTTCGCATTAAAAGTTAACTTACCTAATATTAAACATTATGTTTCACTAGTAATAAAACGTACCATGCAATCATCCCCCAAAAACTACCATATAATTAAAATATGTAACTCAACATCAATATATTAACTCACTTAGTAACCAACCTAACGGTGATGTGTCAAAACGATTATTTTGTTAGTCGATTAATATGCCAAAAAGTATCATTCGATTCTACAACCAATATTATTTTATTTTATTTTCATAATAAATACCCATGAAGAAAATATTGATGAAACAAGTAAGTTGTTTTGCCTGTATCTTTAATTCTCCCTGTACCTATCCTACTTTAAAGTTTATTTAGTTTTTAACCAAATGGTTAATAGTACTATGTTTAAAAAAAAAATTAGTAATCAATTTGCCAATGTAAATAGAAATCAAAGTTCTGTCAAATAATTTATTTAGGAAATCATATTTTCTTTTCATTGGTGAAGCATGGCGCCCGGTATGCATAGATACGCGGGATCGAGTCCTACCTAAGTCATAATTTTTCAAGTTTAAATACTGATATTATAACAGCTAATTTATTAAAAGTTGAGTATAGGCAAAACTTTATACGTACTTATGTCTGTTGATTCAACTTTATCACTTAGAAATAAAGGTAAAAAAAGCGTTCAAAACAATTAATGATTGTACTGGTGGGTCACGATTATTTTTATTCGACTATGTTTAATAGTTTTGACAATCGATTAATTGATTATGCACAACACTATTTAGTAAGATGATACGTTTAATTAGGGTAACAAAGTTAAGGTTGCTCTTTGCTGTGATAGGGTAATGTAACATTACACTATCTGCGCATCGACTTAATTAAGTACGAGACGGTTAATTATTTATGGGTATTCACATGAATAATGTCTCTGAAGATCTCGGAAGATAAGTAATTTGATTAACATTTAAATTACATCCTGAGGCTAACAATGTATTTATATAAAAATGAATCTCTATTTCCCTTGGTCACGACATCACGCGTGAACGGCTGGGGCGATTTAGTTAATTCTTTTTTTGTTTTGTTTGTAATTGAAAGGAAAAGGTTCTTATAAAATTTAAAAATAAGGAAATTTCTCTCAAAATTAGAAAATTTAAAAAAACTTAATCACCATACTAAATTATTTGTGAGGTAACCCTTATCATCGCTTTTGACAATATAAACTTTTTTAATGTATCGCGTTTGACATATCATTGACAGAATGCGTGCTGAAAATATCTTCAAATAGGAGGTAAAAAAAACTGAATTTTACATATGGCCAGTTATATTTTACCGTGTCGGACTACCAACAAAACTATGTATATTACCGCCAGAAAAAAAAAACAAATAATGTTGTATGTATCATAAAGCATAATAATACTAAACGATTGGTACAATTTTTTTTAAACCTTTTCTTAATCAATATTCATAGTTAAGACAGGAAAACGTCTGTCGGGTCCGCTAGTGATATTATAAAACATTTCTGTATGGTCAAAATTAATTTATACATACCTTTTATACTTGCTTTTGCAGTGTTTTTTTAAATAATCTTATGAAGTTCTAAGAGCAATTCTGTTTTTTATATATAACGATTAATGATAACGAGAACAATTCTAACGATTTATACCGACTTTGATGAAATTTGGTACAAAAATAGATTAAAATATGATAAAGGACATAGGCTATTTTGTATCCCACTGCTCGGCACCGATTTCCGTCCGCGCGATATAACGTAAAGATCACACAGACAGAGATGCGGGCGAAAAGCTAGTAAACTAAAAAAAAATGATTAAAGTCAACGCATTAATTATTAAATGGCTAAAAACTTAAACGCTAATCCTGTTATTTAATTTTAAGGCCCTATTTGAAATAGGTATTGTTGATCGAATAGGTTCATAATGCCTATTAATATATGATCGGATACGATTTGTTATATTAAAAGCTTCAATAAAATAGTTAGTTTGTTTGGGGTAGTTTTCTATTAAGACCCTTACTTAAATACTTTTCAACATTTTACATATGTAAGTCTTTCTTACCCAAGTCTAGACAAAATATACGATGAATAATTAGACTTTGGAAATTGTTCCGTTAAACTAAACCGAACAGAGGTTCGCATTTTATTTAATAAACTCAAAACATCGTCTATGCACAGCTTCAATATTCTAAGATTAGGATTGTATAATATCTGTATTCATCATTGCTGTATTAAATTGAGGAGGCCTTAGCGCTGCACTGGAATGATTGTGAGTCGTTAGTTAACTTTAATTTATAAATTTACGTGTTTTCGAGATTAACGGCCTTAACACACTGACGGACAGGTAGCCGGACAGACGGATAAGAAAGTAGGTAATCCTATATAAGGGTTTCGTGTTTTTTCTTCAGAGGTACGAAACACTCTAAACTAATGTTAGAGCTAGTAATGTATCCGTAATTTAATTAATTAGTATTATAAGTCATTTCTAAATTCAAGCAGCCTATTTCTTAATTTCACACTTCCGCAATTTCCCTCATTAATTCACAATTCGTCAAGTGACCGATGAACTTTGGAACAAAGTTTTGCCTTAGATAATTTATTAAAAGTGTTCTTTGATTAATGAAGATCCGGTCAAACAGAAACCACCTATTGTGCCTTCAAAGCTCCAGAATTTAAAAAAATATATAATTCCAAAAAGTTTCTAACCAACTTTTTAAAATTGTAAATCATTCTTCCAGCCAGTTTCATGGGCTCAGTGGCCTGAACTGAATTACTAGTCGATGAAAATAACATAAGGTCATCAAGTCTATGCGTATATTTTATGTATGAAGCAAACTTTTTACGGAGTTGACCGATTCATAAGTAGGTACGTTCATGGTTTACAATCGGCCTGATTTATTGTAAAGCGACAATTCAAATTAAATATATAGTACAGCTACAATAGTGTGCTACAAATCACAACAACTTACAGCAATTCATTAAAAAATATAAAAAAAATCTATATTGTTTTGTACAAGCATCAAAAGGCGATGATAATTCAATGATAATTATACAAATAGATTTTTTTAAAATGGTTGAGGCCCCTGTTTTCTTAAATTTAATTTCGTATTATTTCTGAAATGAGCACTATACCTATATATTTACGATTATCACCTTAAACCTGACTGAACTTTGTAATAGGCTCCTAAAAAGTCGGTCAACGTCGGAAGGCAGCCGAATATTTGATTACTTCACTCACTGGTTATAGAGTTGCTGTCATTTGTATTGGCATTCAAGACTTACAAACTTTTAAATACAAAAAGAGGTTTATTTACCGAAAAATCCGACCAAGGCACGTCAAACAGGATTGCGGGTTTATTTTAAAGGCAAATTAAGAGCCACTCCAGTCTGTTAGGGCTCTTTGATTTCGTTTATAAGACTTTTTTTGTTGAATGGGAATAACCGTTTACGTCTTAATCATGGCGTCCGTTTAAGGTATTGTGCTTGTTTTGTAGGTAAATTAATATCACTAATTTTGAATAATGTCAATAGATTTTGTTTATAACTGGTATTAACAAAATACTACGTAGCTGATTACTAAATTTAGTATGCATTAAAACGAAACGCCAAAGCCTTTCTTTAATTTTTAATGAAAAAAGTATTTAAATCGGTCTAGTTTTGGAAAAGGAATCGGGGGACTACGTAACGTTGATTTGGTGTGCTTTTAGTAGGTATTTTCGGTCCAAGAAGCAGTTGTCTCTATCACACTCTGCGGTGAATGCGTTTGGCACTGTGTGACAGCAATAGATTTGACAAATACCTATTTTTCAATTCTCTCGCCCGTACTTAAAAATTAATGTGGAAATCAAAAACATTTAACTTTACCTAAAGGAACTCCTTTTATAATATATATTAGTAATTACATGCATATCATATTTTTTAAGGTTTTTAGTTTTAGGTTTATAAAATATTATTTTGTTTCATTGATTGGTTATGTCTTATGTATATATTACAATAATTTACAAGAATATACTAGATATCTATAGTTACTCACTTTCAGATCATCAAATGATTATTTATGCAGAAGTACTCATTGTAGATATAGGTCTAGTTATATAGGTTGATTTTGGAGCAAATGTCTGTTGGAAACATGGTGATAAGTTACTCTAAATATACGAAAAAAAAGTAGACGAATTATTTGCCCCATATTTCTCCACAGGAGAAGTATCGGGTCATTAGCTTCGGCTTTCTTTCGTTCTTGGGACCAATTTGCGTAATCGGATTACATCGACCGATCCCTAATTGCACGGTAATTATAGTTTCAGTTCAGAAAATTACGGGTGAAACGCATACATACGGTTGGTGCTGTGTGACTTCGAGTTTTTTCGTTATCTTATTATAACCAGCCTTGGAGTATCTTTAAGGGATGGAATCCGAAATGATGTAATTCGACAGAGAACCAAAGTTACCGATATAGCTACTCGGATAAGCAAACTGAAGTATCAGTGGGCTCTGGTCACATCTGTCGCAGAACTGATGAACGATGGAGTAATCGAGTTCTGCAGTGGAGACCGCGCATGGGCAAATGTAGATAGAGCTAGATAGAGCGACGATCTGCGCAAGGTGGCTGGCAGCAATGGATGCTCAAAGCTCAAGATCAATAAAAGTGGTGTGCCTTGGGAGAGGCCTATGTTCAGCAGTGGACTGCCGTAGGCTGATGATGATGATGATGAACCAGCCTATATGAATCCGCTGCTAGAGACACGGGTCTCTTCAAAAGTAGTTTTTTTTAAAATAAATAATGGGCTTACTCTTGGCTACATAATCAAGTACACGGTTAAGAAGAAGCCTAAGATGGAGCGAGTTTACCCAGAGGTACTGGTTTTCCCACACACCAGCGGAACACAGAAAAACTGTTTAGCACTGAACTCCGGCAGGAGGGTGGTAGCGTCCAGGCGGCCTTTTTCGAAGCCTACCACCGCATTGGTTACGGTGATAGGCTTCGAGGCCACCGCACCGCGTCGTCATTGGTTAGGAAACCAAAGATACCGTTGTCCAGAGTGGACCACTAGGAGGTAGATCCCACCACCCGCAAGGGTTTTGCAGCAATGGACACGCTTGACAGGCGGATTGGTAATCGCAGCATAGTTAACAGTAGAGAAGACGCTGCTGCTATTATTTTTCTGTCAGTACTATTGTATTCGCCAACAACGTAATATTACGACACATGGAAGAAAAGGTATGGTGTAATTTTTTAACCTGCCGACACTACACGATGGTGTCATGAAAATAATGTAAAGTCACAGCCTATTAATCATACAAATACGAGTATAATGCAATTTTAGGGCAAATGCCTCCATAATTGAATTGAAGTTAGGTACCACATCAATGGCCACACAAGAATAATCACCAAACTTGCCAAATGTGGTTTGGTGATCACAAACCCGAGCAATGTTTGAAAATTCGAAAATGAATGCCCGATCCGGGGATCGAAGGTTAAACACATATAAGATCGTATAAGCATGAGCGAGAACCTAATGGTTGTCTGGAAGAAATCTCTTTCAGCGATAAGACTGATATGTATTTAAGTATCTGTCCTATTTAATGGAAATGGTGCATAAACGCCCGTTTGTTTTAATCTAGCGCACGAATAAACGCCTATGCATAAAACAAGTAAGTGTTTAGCTCTGAAAAAGGCGCTAGTCTTGAACTGCCCATATAGTTAATGCCCTAATTATATAAAGCATGGATAGTAGTGAGTGAAATATAGAGAAGTCCTTTCTTGTTCAATGCTTTTGCAATTTAAACGTAACGTAATGAAAAAAGCTTGTTTCAAATAATTATATAAAGACCTCTGCAATGTCCGTTCATCGCGTGTAGCCTCCAGCGCGGCGAGTTACAGAACAAATTAAATATAATTCAGTCATCCCTTAATTTTCCGGTCGCAACGGACTTTTAACCATTAATCGCTCGTTACGACTTCAGGAAATTGAGTTACAAGTTAACCCTGCTTTTAGCTTTTTGATGGTTGTAAATATACATCACGTTGATTTTGTATGTGTCGATGTACCAAATTAAAGAAGACAAAATTTTGAGTTCAAAATTTTTTAAATAATACAGCATATATCCAGGCTGACTTTGAAAACATTGCATTTATGAACAATTTTTTTTAACTACGTTACATAATATTTTAAGCAATTAAATTGCAATTTTAATGTCAGTATTTAAACTTGAAAAATCATGTCTCAGGCGGGACTCGAACCCGCATCTCCCCGCATGCCGGGCGCGGCGCTTTAACCATTCGGCCACCGAGACACTACGTCATAAGCGTCAATTTTTCAAGCATATTCTTATCGCTGTAAGCCAGCGTTGCTTTATCAAATGTTAGGAGTTTGCACCCTTAACGAAAGAAACATCTTTGCAGATGTTTGACAGACAGTTAAGATGTAACAGCTATTTAAATACTTTATATAATATTTTAAGCAATTAAATTGCTATTGCTCGATTACAGCGATAAGATTATGCTTGAAAAATTGACGCTTATGACGTAGTGTCTCGGTGGCTGAATAGTTAAAGCGCCGCGCCCGGCATGCGAGGAGATGCGGGTTCGAGTCCCGCCTGAGAAATAATTTATCAAGATTTTTTAACTATATATTCGTTCGTTGCAATAGGATACAATTTATTTTCCATCACCCATTATTATGTAGATATGAGTAAGGTTTAAAGGTACCTATACATTTCAAACGAATACACTGCAGTTTTTACTCTCACATATTCTCTTTCAGCGGAAAGGACTGTTCATCAGTAATATATTCCAGAACCCGTTACTAAAGCACTTATTCCACCACCAACGATGAACGAGAAACGAGTACAGTTAGAAAGAAATTTGTCGAGCAGCGGGAAGCAAGGATGTTATGATAATTTCAAATAGTCAGCGATGAATTATTAAAACTATAGGCTCTTTTGTTTACGGAATGTATATGTATATCTATTAAATGTATTTGATGACCTCCGTAGCGGAGTGGCGTACACACCGGTTTTCAAGGTGTCGCCTGCTTCGAGGTCCCGGGTTCGATTCCCGGACGGATCAATGTAGAAAAAAAATGTTTTTTTCTACATTTTCTCGGGTCTGGGTGTTTGTGGTACCTTCGTTGTCTCTGATTTCCAAAATACGAATGCTTTAAATAGTTATACAAATTAGGGTCAGAATAATGTATGTGATGTTGTCCACATTTATTTATTTATTTATTTATTGTACGATTCTTGAGCGATAAAATAGCCGATAGTTAGCCGCTTCGTCGCCGGAAGTTAAACGATTTCCTGAGGCTGTTGTCAAAAGAGATGCCATATGGTAACAATCATAGATTTAATATAGATGATAGATTGGCAATTGAATCCTGAAAACGAGACCAAAACTAGGTTACGCTAGTGTGCATAAAGTGAGCATGTGCGTGAGATAAATAGTGCAGGTACTGCATTGTCTGCTTGCTTTCGATATCGATTCCATCGACACAGTTTACGTTGACGCAGGTGACTTATTTTTTAGTATTATTAAAAGAACGCCAAAAAACTGCAAGTAAATACCTAGATATGTTTTTTATTTTATAATTACTTATCCCCGAACAAAATCAATTTATTGTTAAAAATATCCTACGATATTTTTAACAATACGTCAACGCATACGCAAACGCATACGCAAACGCATACGCAAAATTGTTAAATACTGGCAATTGCCAGTATTTAACAATTTTGCCTCATTTTGCGATCGCGATCGCCAAAGTTGAAATAAAACTGATATTTATTTAATTTTATTACACATTACAAACGTACACTAAATATACATATATTTAATGTTTAACTAATGGGGATTGATGGAGGCTTGAACAATATGGACATTGATCCAGAGCGTAATATTACAGGCTGATCGCCTCTGTGTTAAAAACACTTAGGGTCCAAATGTAAACTGCAAATGCTTGAATATTTATTGGGCGAACATTCTTTTCTATTAGGCAATTTCAACCTTTTCTAACGTATTTTAACAATTTAGGCTGTATGCGGTTTACAATGTGAAATATGTCAGCTAATGAAATGTCGATAAGATATCATCGACAACGTCAATCACTAAAATACAAAAGTGACGTTAGTAATTGTTGAAATTCACGTATTTGATATTATTTTTAATTGAATTCATATGAATTTTAATCCTTGTCCTGGTGAAATGCCCTATCAATTAGTATACACAATTTTAGTCAAAGCTCTGAAACATTGCATTTTGCTGCTGGTAATCGCGATTGTGTGTTGACGTGTGAAATGTACAATTATGTTGGTTCCCTTTTTTAGATGAGTTACTTCCAGGTACTGAACATGTAACCATAATGAAAATACATCAACTCGACACTTTTTTACAATAATAAAAATGAAACTAGTAAAACTAAAGGGAATATTGTGTTGCTCGTGACAGACGTCAGAACTCAGAAAAACGCTACGGGTTCTTAGCGTGTACGTGAACGGCCTTGTGATCTATCTCGTTCTATCGTATAGCTGCATTGTATTCTGTCTCTTTTCATTGCCAATCTATCAGTAGTATATTAAATCTATGGTAACAATTGCTGTTTACACTGCCGGCGAGGACTCACTATACTAGTGTTTCATCCTCCTTCACAATTCCTTTCTAGTATAGCACTAGTTGATTCACGTTCATCGCCGGTATTGGGACAAGTGCCTAAAGCACGAGTTATTTCACCAGTAAATCCACGAGCGCTCGTCCAAGAAAATTGCGTTAAGGCCAAAGCCGCCACTCTCCACATCCGCTTATGCCAAGAAAATATTTGCGTAAAATAAGTCAGTTTATGTGATTCACTGATAATAAGAAAAGGCTTGTGACCGATTCTTTTGAATTGTTTTGAAACTCAAATCTACCGCCCAAAGACATTTTCCACTAATAGGATAATAAAGAAAATTTTCAGAACTGTTTAATATTAATACTGTTTAAATTAACCTATACTACTTTCACGAAAATATTATATGGCTTGATTATATGGGCATTGAAGCCATAATCTTTCGCTATTCCTCAACAAATCTGTGTCAGTAAAACGATGGTTGAAAAAAACCCTAGTAAAAGCAATATTTATTTTTTACATATTTTCTGTAACCGCATGAAAACCTCTTTGTTTGTTTCTTGTTTTAAGCCATTAAACAGAAAAAAAACCATTAAAATCGAATACTAGACAAGAAAATCTTTTGTTTGTTAAAATTAAAATTACAAATTCAATATGTTTAAAAATATGCTTATCTAATACAAGTACTTTACAAGTAGTACTTATTACAACTTAATCACCATATTATATATAGGTTAAGCTAATTCTCAGATAATTTGGTTTAATTCAACTTTTCAAGATAACAGGCTAGATTTTAATGGCCCTAATTTCTTTATCGGCAAATTGAAGTAAGTCTTAGCACGAGTTGGAAACACAGGTAGGTAATTGGTACTAACGTACGCGGTAGAAAATTACACTTAGAGTTAATAAGTATTGTTGGGTAAAGAATTCTTACGTTTTTTCTTTTAAAACCTATAGTAAAAATATATTTGAAATTCACAGTCAAAAATAATATCGCTCTTAATAGTATTAAAGCTATTAAAATATTAAACAATATATACTACGTATTAGTAAGTAGCTTAATTATATAAAAAGCTTAAAATATGAAATATAATTTAAAGCTACTCGTATTATAATAACAATATTTTTTTAATCAGATTGTCGGAAAACATAAACAAAATTGTCATGCCTACCATGCCCATTTCGCAAACATTACATATTTTAGGATTTTACACTTTCTTGTTGCATTTTTTACACTTTACACTTAAGACGCTGACTGCAGCCGATGACCTTGAGCAATAAACACGCCCACAAATTTATTCGTCTTTGAATTTCTTTGGAACGCGCCACAGCTATCACTGTCGATTCTCGTAGGAGTCACAGAGAAAAAGCGCATGGAATAGAAGGGCCTAAGTGCCAAACAACAAAATTCGTTGTACAATTTAAAATTGCCATTTTATTAAAAATCTAAATCAGCCATTTGCTTAAGCAACATGTAATATACAATATAGCAAAATTTTATTATCATTGTTATACGGACTGCTGAGAAAAATGGTAATTTATGTATTTTCAGAGGCTACTTTGAGATTTTTTTTCTATCGAGAAAAGTTTTTAGAATCGTGTTTTGGAAACAGCCACCTGGTCGAAAATATGATCAATTACAGCTACATAGAGTTTGGCAACAATACGAGCCATATGCTTAAAGCAAAACAATCTTCATTGAGCCCAATTTGGCTCATGTCAGCGTCTTAACACTTGCGGGGTTTAATGCAACGTACTACGTTTTTTAAAGGTAAATAGTAATTTCCTTCCCGACGTTTCGATCCGGTTGCACGAATCATGGTCGCGGGCAGATCGAAACGTCGGGAAGGTAAATTAGTATTTACCTTTAAATAACGTAGTTCGTTGCATTAAACCCCGTAAGTTTTAAGTGTTAAATTACATATTTTGTTTTGAAATTTAAGTCGGTTTTCGAGTTATATGAAAAGAAAACATTAGGTAAAAAGTTGGGCGCCAACTTACATAACCTCAAATTATCTGTCGGTACTTAAATGACAAACCAAATACGCTTTTTTGTTGCTTTAACCTTACTAAATTTCTGACTGTCTCTCTGTGACGCTTTCACACCTAAACTACTGAACCGATTTTGATGAAATTTGATACAAGGATATAAAGGTTAGACCTTTAGAAAGGACAAAGGTCCCACTACTGGACACAGCTTTCCTGCACACCTGCACCATATAACGCGGGCAGAGCCGCAGGCGAAGAGCTAATACACAATTAAACCTCATTATGAGTATTCCAAAAAGATTTTTTTAATAATAGACTTAGTAACTCGATTCGTCTAATTAACTAAGCGCCATTTGGTGCACCAATAAAAGTGCTTTATTAAACAGAACTGGATCAGCCAATCAGAGCGCGTAAGCGTTACGAGGCAATAAAACCCCGATGTCGTGTGTGACTGCCTTTAGTGGTTCACTACCAGGGTCTGGTATTGTAGTGATGGTATTAGCTTTTGTGTGTGGTTTCAGTAACCAATAATTTTTGGTTTATTAGTAACTAAAATCAGTTAAAATCAGTTAAAATCAGTTTTATTTCTGCAAATAGGCCCCTGGAGGCGCTTTTACACGTCCCAATATTTAACCTACCACTGCTTCGGGACAAATGTGGGCTAGTGCCGAGAAGAAGCAGCGCAAGAAACTCGGTCACTATTGTCAGCCTCTTTTTAAATAAACATGTTTACATAAGATATATGCCAGTGCGAGCTGATACAATTTAAAGCCAAACGTTCCTATCATATACACACACTAAATTTGTAATTTTAAACTATGTTACATTTATTGCTGTATTCACCTTACAGGCTTTGTAATTTAGCTCTGCGTATGTACAGACCACGGCAGGTCAACCTACCCAAAAAGCTAAAGGTCATTGAATTGATTTTCTAATTTAAGTTCAACAAGTAGAGATCAATATCAATTGAGAAATTTTGACGTTATGTGGTAGGTCTGTACATAGAGTAAATACTAAGTATATGGTTGTAAGTGTATTTTGCAATGAATAAAATAATCAAAATTAAATAATATGTAGATACTCAACATTCAGCGTAGGTACTTTCACAATAATGCTCAAAATATTTTGTTTTATAATCTTTTTAAACTATTTTCGAATACATTACATGCGTGGCAATAATTACATACCTACTGCAATTTTTTTGCGAAATCCTTTTTAACCCAAAAACAACCCTTTGGCTAATTAAGATATCCGAAACAACATAAAAAGAACCCAGATTATATTCGCAGCCGAGCCGGCTAATTAAATTTATCACAATGGCGTACAAAATGGGTACGGAATTCAATCTAATGTTAATCCCGGGTTGTGCAGGGATAATCACGGGTTCCGGAAGTGGAAAAATGGTTTCGTGGTGTAGAGCCTATTAGGAGTAAATAGGTCATAAGGAATTGATTGGAATTTTTCCAAACACAACGTGCCTTCCGAAGCACGAATAAGTTTTAGTAAGTAGGTATTATATTTTGTGTTTTTAAGGTAATTAACGTTGTTGGTGTACTTTTTTGATACATTTTTTAATAAGGGAATGTGGTACCATTACTTTTTGTATAACACGGATTAACACTGGACCAATCACTGGACCAAAACTTACAACTAGTTAGCATCGCAGGAGTAATTAAGTATCAATTAATTTTTTTCACAAAAAAAGATTAAGATAGGGATTATGATAAACTTTAAGGATAATCTAATTAATGTATTTATATATTATGTGCATTAAATTGTTATATTAATTATGCATATTGAAAATAGTAGCTTTGTGTAAAAACTCATTTTATGAATTGGTTAATAAAAATAATATATTACAATTCCGAATATCTCAACTTTAGCAAAATAATTAAAGAAAGGTGTTATTGTGTACCTATCTTCATGTAACAATTAAATCTACACTCATTAGATGAATTTAGTAAAGTAAAACATTATACGCTTCAGAAATAATGTGACGTGAAAGGTACAAAAGGTTTATTTAAAGCCTTTTGTGAGGTAAGGCTGTATACATCAGTTCAAACTAGGCATGAAAGCCAAATTACCGTTAAACCTGGACATGGTTAACGTAAAATGTAGAGAAGCGGCAAAGTAATCGTAACCTGTATTAAAAAGGTCTTATAAAGAATGGTGTCGTTTTATTTTACTGATGGAGAAATTTTCATTTTATCAGATTTCCTTCGATTTACCTTCTTGTTACTAGTAAACTTGTTTTTTGATTTCGTAGTCGAGACAAAGAACCCTTGCCTATAGTTTTTTTTATAGTTAATTAGTAACATAAAGTACTTACGTAAAACAAGTAGTAAATAGTGAGTTGCGTTAAAACCTGCAAAGCTCGATTCCTGAACTACTTATTTATAATATTAACCTACAAATTTTATCGGAACCTACCGTAGGCGAGTCCAACCCAAACATGTCTAGTTTTCATAATATGTAAAAAATCAGGAATATCCCTGTAGTGAACTGCGAAGTTCGATTCTTGAATTATTTAAATGTACACCTACCTACCTACCTAAAAATTTGTAGTAATTCCTCGGTAAATTGTGCAATAAAGTTAAATAAAAAATGCATCTATGCTTTTTCGTTTACTATCTGGACCATAGAGAATCAGGGCTACGGAATGATTGATGTTCAATTGAATTTAGGGTATTAAAGCGTTTAATAAATGAGTTTTGCACAAGCGTAGGTATTGTTTGGAAACTAAGTTAACCGATAAGTAAATTAATTTATAAATTGAACACAAGGTTTTGCTTACAAAGATATGTTTTTAATGTTGAGTAAACGAGATTCCCAGGTTATATTATATTTGTATAGAACTTTAGATCTCAAAACATACAACATTTTGGCTTAGTACGGGTTTAAAGCAGGTACCTACTCGTAACTATCATCACTCAGGGGAAACTGCACAGTTAGATAACTCTGCATAATGTAGCCAGAATCCAGACAGTCTGATTTTACTGTTAAGACTGGCTGAAAATCTGGGTTCTATGCTTAGATTAGTTTAATAGAAATACTTAGTATTTATTATAATAAAACAGCGTAAAATAGTTACTACTTCTTTTTACCTGACAAAACTACGGCAAAACCAACAGGAAATAATGATTTTAGCAGTCTATGTATATGTTTTTTTTTTAATTAATAATGGGCTTGCTTTTGACTACACACTTTACTATATGGTTAAGAAGAAGCCTAAGATGGAGCGAGCTTACCCATAGGTACTGGTTCTCCCCACACCAGCGGAACACAGAAAAACTGTCTGGCGCTGGACTCCGGCAGGAGAGTGGTAGCATCTAGGCGGCCTCTTACGAAGCCTACCACCGCAGAGGGATCTGTTAGCCGCCATCATTGGTTAGAAAACCAAAGATGCCGTTGCCCAGGGTGTACCACTAGGAGATAGTTCCCACCACCCCAAAATGTGTATTTATGTGGGTTCCACATTTGCAGCTAAACTACTAACCTAATTATGGTGAATGAGGTATCAATCGATTCCTTATTATAGTCTTGGTAACATAAGCTACCATATAAAATTCAGAACGAATGAATAATATGTATTACGATAACGCACAGTCTTATCTTAACAAAATAATATTATTACTTTTTTTAGGTGATTTGATAGAAGAGGTTTTCCTCAAAAATGTCTTTTTTATCTCCAAAAGCGTATCTATGAAGATTAAAATGCGTTTAATAATGTTTATCTTTAAAAATCTTGTTTAGATCTAAACCTTTATATGCAAATTCTCAGTTATGTTGTCGTAAACTGAATAATATAGGACGATAGGTCGATCCAAAGCAAGTGTCGAGAGATAATCGTTGAGTGTTGCAACGGTTAGCGTTATCGATTGTATTTGTGAATCGGGAAAGAAGTTTAATAAACCTTACAAATTATTCGCAACAATATTCTGTCGCCTAATCATCAAAAAGTATTTTACTAAAAAGTAAAAAGTACTACAGCATTACGGTGCTGTTGCACGCATGGTTACGGAATAGAATTGTTTAGCAGATTTACACAATGTAATTAAAAATAAAATTCCTTATTTAAATATTTGAACTGCCTGAAAATTACATTAGTTTACGACCGTTCAATCGTTTGTTGATGTCATTTTCATATATTTGTGATGTATTCGTCTGGCGCAAACGATTTTAGAAGGCCACTTGTCTAATGCTGCTGATCAAAGAAACGGTCGCAAAATTTGTCCAATATAGTTTCAATAAGTAGGTCTGTATTAAAAGCTGTCGGTGCCGGTCTTAAAATAGAATAATACGAACCTTTCTCGTCCTATCGTATAAGCTGACTGAAGGAACGCTGCCAGAAGTAGACGAAGAAAAAATGCAAGAATCCAATTCCTCATTGAGGTGTTTGTTTAAGTAATTATTAGACTCAGGCTTTACTTCCAATGTCTTCTGAGGATCCTACGTGAAGCGGCGAAACGCGACGGATTTTTTCATATATCGGTGTTGGGTACTAATATTGCATTATCTGTACTGCATGTATTTTTGTAGGGAGGGTGGGCAGTTTTCCTGTATGAAGTAGTGCTTGCTAATTCAGTGTTAGTGCGGGTAGTGTAGTGAAGGTACCTAAGCCGGTGTTAACGAGCGGAAATCATTGGCATAATAATTTTCAAAATCCATTATTTGTATATGTAATCATTATCGATATTTCGTATAGTATTATTGTTTCCCAGCACTAATCTTCACAAGACTCCCGGGAATTTACAGCAGTGTGAGGAACTCCGGGTTGTACGGAGTCAACGGCGAATAAAGTCGGTTTCTTATTGGGATATATACTTCCGCATTTGGGAAGATTTTTCAGGAATTTTTATTAGTTCTTTTTATAATAAAATGAAAAAAATGTTTTTGAACAAAGTTTTTATTATTATCATAGGGAAAGAAATTTTCCCTATGTTATTATTTACTATCAACTCGTCTTAGCTTTACCAACTGTCATAATTATATTTAATATGACATACACACATACACTAACAAGCGTCTTTTTTAATTTGTATTTTATTGGTTGTCTTTGAAATTGGAAGTAGATTTTACTTTTATCCAGTTTGATATGTATTTGACTATATCTGGGCTTAGGGATTGGTACATGGTGGTAGTCAAATCAGTAGCTTCTCGTCTTTGAGGTGTTGTTAAAGATGATTTAATCAGTATTTCCATTTCAACTCCGTGGCGGAGTGGCGTACACACCGGTTTTCAAGGTGTCTTGGTTTCGATTCCCGGATGGGTCAATGCAGAAAAAAAAAGGTTTTCTTCATATTCTCGGGTCTGGGTGTTTGTGGTACGTTTGTTCTTTTCTGGTTTCCAAAATACGAGGGCTTTATTATAGTTGTTCAAATTCGGATCAGAACAATGTAAGTACTATGAGATGTTGTCCACATTTATTTATAAGAAAACGAGCAACAAGCTAATGGTCTCCAACGTTTTGTGGCAAAATTGTCATGTAAAAAAGGCCTTTGTCCAGAAGTAAACTAATTGGTGATGGGACAAAACTTTAAAGAGAACACTGGATTTGATTTAGAAATATTTGTAAAAAGAAAAAACTATATTTTCAACAAAAATATATCAGTTACCCCAGTATTTCGCATATACGTTTTAATAATAATAAATGGCGTTGCTTTGGAGGCTTTGTATTTTTATGAATATGTGTACAGATCAAATCATAAGCGTTAGCGGGTAGTGGTAAACGTAAGGCGGTGTTATTACAAAAAAATAAAACAATGTTTAAACCGAGTCTAATTATAAGACGGCCAATTAGAGTTGTTTGACATATTACTGAACTAATGTCATGGATGCATATTAGTCGTTCTAAAATTAGACGAGGCTTTAACCTGTTTATCTTTTTTTGTAATAACACTGAGGAGGTTTATTATTAAAACTTTTTAGTACAGAATTTATCAAGGAAGTGTTTAATGAGCTACTTGTTGTCATTGTTTGATTTGTTTGGCCCCGACTCAAAAATGGTAGTCATGCTTGACGTAGGTTTAATTTGCTGTAAAAATTTAAAGAGAGATCTAACACGACAACCTCCAGGTAGCTAAGACACCAGTTTCTAGGGACCTGGTCTCGAGTTTGATTCCACGGGTAAAGGGTTAATGCCACGTTACTTTATTTTCTCGGGTCTGGGTGTTTATGGTAATTATTTCGTAGTTACTGATTTCCATAAAGACAAGTTCTTTGGTATTTATCAAAACACTTGTTTTTTATTTATTTAAAACAATATAAATCAATATGTCACTTATCGTCTAACTAGCTGTTGCCCGCGACTTCGTCCGCGTCAATTTCTGTTATTATGATCGCGATTAAGAAGTTTTTAAAAGAATATAGCCTAAAGCCTTCCTCGATAAATGTACTATCCAACACAAAAATATTTTTTTAATTCGAACCAGTTTTTACTAAGATTAGCGCGTTCAGACAAATAAACAAACAAACAAACTCTTCAGCTTTATAATATTAGTATAGATATATAAATCAAATTGTTAAGGTTAGCAAATAGGCAATAGCTTATAATGTTAATTTTTAGATTAGTTCGTATAACAAAAGTTCCTATGCCTTGTGTCAAACATAAAAACGTTCATGCCATATGAATATAAGAGCGGAGTAATTGCCATCGTTCTCATCGGATGCTTTCGCTATATTCACGTCAAGTACTCTTTGTAAACACAGTGAAATTTGGTACAGAAAGGTTATTGCAATGTCTTGTAACTCGTCTGGTAAAAAACTTTGTACAATATGAAAAGGATATAAGATATTTTTAGAAACAGAAGTACAACTTACAGAAACCTTGCAAATACCAATACCAAACCAGTTCAGAGTAACAAAGTAAGTAGGTACTCCTACTAGCGATTGTTGCGAATGAATACTACCATCACTATTAGGTAGCATCTAACGGCCATTTCCAATAACCTATCCATCTTCAGTTTTAGCATATAAGAGATAGAAAACAACTTCTGTCTTTGTTTCTCTGGACGGCAAAAACAGAGACAGAAACTGTTTCCTATCTCCGATATGCCAAAACTGAATATAGATAGGTTATTGGAAATGGCCGTAAGACCGATACTGATTCCAAATGTCATCTATCGATAGTAAGCTGAAGTTTCACCGTATAGAGGGAATCATACATTTTACTGGTGAAGTTCAAGTATCAGTGAGAACAGTGGGTGTAACTTGATTGAAATGTTATTGAGGCCATCAAAATAAATATGTATATATATTTCTTGAATTTAGGTACGCATACACATTAGAGTTTTTATATTTTTGTTTTTGTCGTTTCAAACTCTTTACAACGTTCGTGATTTACCCGGGACCAAGAACGTTTATCTTTAATTTCAAATGAAATACTTATGAATGCTTCACATTCAATTTAATTATGCAACAAAACAAGTACGTACGTAAAGATGTTAGTAATTGACTTAAACAGGTACTCGACAATTATTAGCCTTTTTCCTGGGAAGATTTAAAAAAGATCCGCTAGAGGCAGCACCGGTGGGGGATACATAATATGTTTTCATGCTTATCATTTAAATACCAGTTTTTTTTGGAATAAATCTTATGATTGATTTCTTTACGTGTTTGCATTTGGTAGGATAGCTAACACTTAAAATATTGTCTGGATTATTGCCTAACATTTTGCTTTTATTCCATTCTTTTAATTTTGATGTGCACGTGAGTGCATCTTAACTGTAACGTACAGTGTAATCCTCAAGCTTATAAAGTAAAGCGACAATGTGAAGCAGTTCTTAATAGTAGCTGAACACTGACACTGAGCATTTTTTTTTCCATACAGTTTGCAATGTAGTATTCATTTCTCAAATATACAAAAAAAAACAACTTAGTTTATTTGAAATAATTTTTAACAACACAATGACATAGTATACCTACGAGAAAATTTATGAACCAACTAACCTTTCAACTAGGACATTTTTATTACCTGACACGGCTGAGCTAAAACATGCAAGCTATCGTTTTAAATCCCGGACAAGATGATTTTGCACTTTTGCAAATTTCAATTTCGCTCCAGGTACTTACATAAACTAAGAGATTACTGCTGTATGTTTTATATTATGGCTTTTATGGCGACTCGAGAATAAAAGTGGAAGTTTAGGACAGATTGTTTTGATGAGAGTTGCGTGTAAATGTGTTATGGTACCGGTACTGTCTTTCGTGCTATGTACTTGGTTTAAGCTCGAATGTAAAAGCGTCGCGTTACACTCATGACAATTGCCAAGGCACTCATTATGTTTCCCATGATTGCACCTATACAGAAATCTATAGAAATATAACAAAATGGAGTCAGTTACGCTATAACTCAAGAACGGCTGCATCTGATCAGATTTGATGATCTACAGGAGAGGATTTGTAGGATTTGATCCCAAGTAGCAGAAGTAATATTTTCAAAATAACAATATTTATTTATTTTGGCCAGGACAGCTAGCGACGAATATAAATAAAAATATTGATGTTTATTAAAATCCTAATAACTTCCTAAGATCTTGAGATTCTAAAATTTATATCCTCTTAATCTTTTGTACTAAATTTTCTTCTATCCGCATTCTACAAATGTTCGCAAGGAGCTCCAGTAAGTAATTTATCATTATACGAGTAATTGCATTAATTGACGTGAGTGAAATAGGTGACTTGATCACTTATACTTGGTAAAAAAAAGGTTAGTTTAAGGTGAATTCATAAATTTCTTTCATTTCAATGTATAAAGTTCGCGTAAACTCAAGAAAACAGTATGAGTTCTGCTATCTACAAGCCCTAGAAGGCAATCAAAACGTTGTAAAAAATCTTGTATATGAAATAATATTGAACTTTTATCTAAACGCTGATGCCCCATTGGTCTAGTGGTTTAGGTACCGGGTCAAGATCTCGCGGTCTTGAGTTCGGTTCCTATGCCGGGAAATAAGAGTTCCAAATATTTGAACTTTGCTCGGGTTTGTGCAGGCATTTGCCATGCAGAGGAATGATTATCTTTATATATATAATTCTTCTGTGAGTGTGTATGTCACTGAACTTCTCTCAAACGACTGGACCGATTTTGATGAAATTTTTTGTGTGTGTTCAAGGGGATCTGGGAATGGTTAGATTCACAAGTAGGGTAGGGTAGGGGTAGGAGTAGGGTAGGGGTAGGGGTAGGGTAGGGGTAGGGTAGGGGTAGGGTAGGGGTAGGGTAGGAGTAGGGTAGGGTAGGGGTAGGGTAGTAAAATAATAAAATTTTATGAAATATATACAACCCTAAATTTTTACCCTTTTACCACCAACCCCTATTTTTTGTTAGCCATTTTAGTAATTTAATAATTTTTATGGCAAAACAACGTTTGCCGGGTCAGCTAGTCTATATATAAAATTCTCGTGTCACAATGTTAGTTACCTTACTCCTCCGAAACGGCTTTACTGATTTATACCAAATTTTATATGCATATTCAGTAGGTCTTAGAATCGGCTACTATCTATTTTTCATACCACTAAGTGATAAGGGTTGTTCACCCTTAAAAACAAAATTTTTTGTTTTTATTTTACTGTAATGTGGCATTAAAAATACATACAACCCTAAATTTTTACCCTTTTATCACCAACCCCTATTTTTTAATAGCCATTTTAGTAATTTAATTTTTTATGGCAAAACAACGTTTGCCGGGCCGGCTGGTAAACTGTTATTTGACTGTTTTAAGCTATTTCAAAAATATATACATAATTGTAAAAAGTAATAGTACCTACCTACATGTATTTTGCAAGGAAAATAATTTTAAAAGTAAACAATACGAACCATATTCTTTTAACAGTCGTCCAGACGATGCAGCGATACGGATCCATTAGTTTCTATATTTGAGGGATGCTTCGGAGCTATTGTTGGGCGGCCTTGACCTCCTGTCCTCTCCACGACGACCACAGCCTACGATAGAATAGAGGCACTGCAGTTTCAACGACCCAATTGTACAGAATATTCTTGCGGAACGATGTTTGTGAGTTTCACTAGATTTACCGATTATCTAAATAAATAAAAATAAATTGAAGCAAAACTTGAAAAAAGGGCTAATGCATGTAATTTAAATTGCATTGCATGGTTTATTTAAGGGTTCAATGTCAGTAGCTCGACTTAAAGTACGAGTAGCAGTCCGGTTAGCGAATGATTCCAAATGAGGTAGTCGTGTTTTTTCATTTAAAGCACTGTTGAGTCCATGCATCTGTACTAATTATATTTATTAAACTGGAGGACAGTTGTTGCAGCCGATGTTACATGTCTATTCATTACTTGTACAGTGTACTCTGAATCATAAACGAAAAAATTAAAACGTGTCCTGATTTCCTGATATTTCCATAAAAAGTATGTTCTAATGTAGGTATTAGTGCGTACTGTACTATTTTGGCGACAAAAGCAGCTCTTATTAGGTTAATATTGACCAAAAGAGATAATTTAAAGGTACAAGTATTATGCTTGTATAGCATTGATTTAAGTTGAATATGTATCATATACGTATGAATATGGCTGTTGTCTAACAGCCTGCCGAAACTGAAATGTGCTTCAAGCACTTTTCCTGGACATTACAGTCTTGGACTACGGAGGAAATAGTCGTAACAGATGATTTTGCTACGTATCGGGGCCGCGCCGCTACGACGCGCGTAGCACTATTTAAACAAAATGTGCTACAAACTACTTAAGCATTAAAATTTTTCTTTCAGTCATTCTCGTAGATACTTTTCGGTCGATGACGTCGTAGCAGATTGTGCTACGATATTGATCGTAGCTTGAAACTAAATAAAGTATTTTACAAAATTTTGTTAGGTGTTCTTATTATACCTTTATTGTACTTATATATTGACTTATTTGTAATTCTGTATATATATTTTTTTATGAATTTGTGTGTGTTTTATTTTAAATTTTAAAACAACTTTAGTAAATCTGAGATAGTGCATCACTTTGTTGAAATTTTAATGTGACAAAAATTATTATAATTGTCATCAAAATAAAAAGGGAAATATCTGTTCGATATTTTGGTGAATTCGGAAATAAATAAAACAATTGGTGTCGTTTTAGATTTTATTAAAACTCTGTTGATGTTGATTTCGCATAGATTACATAAAATATTTTGAGTTACAAAATAGTTTTAATTATTCTCTAATAAATTATCATATGATATTTTACAATAAGTTTTATAATTGTACGAGTACACGATATTCAGTTAACAAATAATTAAAATCAATTTGTTGATAAACGTATAATAATTTTATGTTGTTTATAAAGATACATAATTCTTGTATTTGTTTTAAAGTAAACATTGTAAGATATTTAAATCAAATAATACAAAATTAAAACATTTAGACAGTCAACAGAATGTCAACACATTACCCATCATCTCAGTCTAACGACGCCTACTCGCCCACAGCTAGGTATATACCTTCTTTAGAGATTTCCAACACATAAATAAACATACGGTACTGTATACAAATAAACATTAGCTTTACGATTATGAAAATATACCTTTATGATCCTTCAACAGGCACAAATCGATTTGTAAATATGTTTGAGAGTATTTGTTAAAAATATTTTTAAATCTATTGATTATTTGGACATTTGAAAATAACGTGTCGGCTATAAGAGGGTATGACAATGGTACTGTAAAATTAAATAAATCGAAGTATAATGTTTTAGTTAAATCCTTAGAGTGACATAATAGATCTGGCCGAGCTTATTATCTTCTAACCTGAAAACTCAAACTCAAGCAAAAAATAAAATAAACTAAATAAAACCTCTTCTGATTTTCCTTGGTTGAAAATATGTTAGTGTCAATAGCCAGGATGATAAGCTACTCTTTTATAAGAAGATTAGCATACTTTTGACTGCGAAATAAATTATAAAAATAATTTATAACTGTGTAGTTGCAATAAATTAGGTACTTAATTGACTAATTAATAATCATAATACCTACTAAATGCTTCAAAATAGATTAAGATATTTATTTAATATGTACAATAATATTTACAATTCATATTTGGCAATATATTTACGTGTCTTTTAATGGTTTAAAATTAAAAAAGTGATAGGTTGACTCTAAATTCAATAACGAAGAAAAAAAAGTATCATTAAATAATATAGATAATGTTCAAGATATGTTTTTTGCTAAACAAACTGTGTAGAATAAACGGATAAACTTGTAAGCTTTAACTGCCATTACAATTATTTTTGTTTATTTTAAATGGTTTGTATATGGCTATATTCCAGATTGATTGACAAAAAAAAAACATTTTTGATAAGTTTTTTTTTAAGTTGCACTGGCCCACAAAAAATGTGTTGATTGGTAGATAATTATTTAATGCCAATACGGAGTTAAATCCATATTTTCTACATCTTTGTCTATAAAAAAAATATAAATACACCATAAAATTAAGCTAAAGTAATTTTTTCAATGCTCTTTTCGGCTTCTTAATTTTTTCCCTATAATTTATCCTTAAATTTAAATGTCTCTGAGTGCGGCAGTAATAGATACAAGTTAAGATCTTAGAATAAAATACAGGACGAATCTGACAGGGCTAAAGTAAACATTTTATAGGTTATTTTATTGAATATACAAAAACACAGTTGGGGACGTATAAGTTGCATATAATCTTAAATTACTATTAAGTATAATATTAATTCGATTAAGTTTGAGCGGTAGGCAAATTGGGATTTGTGAAAATCTGCTTTAGGGCTAACAAACGATACGTACCCTTTAATAGGCCGGCAATGCGCAAAGCCGGGCAGTTGTTATAGGGAAGGAGGTATAAGCAACACTTTTTGCTTGTGTTTTTTTCCTAACGCAGTGATAACCTGGCGCAGTTTTGGTGAGGAGACTCAACAGTCTAAGTAATTACAGCGCCCTCAGATAAGTATTTAATTTTTCTCAACTAATGTTCAAAATTCAATATCTCAACGGTTCCCAAAATGTGCGTTGCAGGCGCCCTGGTGACCGTTACCAACAGGCAGCCTGCTTGTATGCAGCTTGTGTACTGTTCTTTTTTTTTAAATTTATATAGGTAACGCAATTACCTACTAGTGCACTGTCTGAATGGCGATGAACACGTGTCTCAAAAAACACCTTTATATCTCAATTCTTCGTAGGATCGCAAAGAAAAGATTTAGATTTTGACCAAAGATACAAAATATACAAATGTACACAATATTATAAGGCATGTTTCATACTGGCTGCCACTCGTGAGAACTACTTGAGATATAACTAACTAACAGTAAATGTTCCTTAGATTAGCACCACACGACTAAATAGCGTCGGACGCTCTATAGAAAACTATTTTGATATTTAATTATGTACAGTCACGAGAAATAAGTTTATTCCATCATTACAATTGGTCAATTCTCCAGTTTTTGCATCACATCAGTTCATTTCTTTCCGAGTTCATATTACTATAGCAAGTACAGGCGTAGGCGTTCATTAACAGGACATACAGAGTTTAAAATGAGCTAGTGTAGCGTTAGTTTCGCATTGCGTATCTCTGCGCTACACGACACTTGTAGGAAGGGGCTTTTAGATATGGTGTACTCAGTGGCGGCGCAAGGCCTAAACTTAATGTGGGCGAGGTACATTTCGCGAGGCCCTCTGATAATATAGTCAAGCACTTCGCGAGGCCCTCTGATAGTATAAGTAATTTTATGACATAGTTTATCAGAAATATTTAGTATTTCAGTCACATTTAAGCCTAAGAGTGAAATATCTTTAAGTTGATAATTAATTTTAATGTATTTATTATTGTACTTTTGGGCTTTCCATACTTTATTATAACTATAAAGGACCCCGTGAACCGCGAGGCCGTAGGCGGTGGCCCATGACACCGCCCACGCCTTACGCCGCCTATGACTCCAATACTCCAATAATAGCTGATAGGTTTTATTCAGTAATCGGTTCGATTTCTTTAATTTAAATGTAGAACATACGAATCACAAATATACTGTGATAGGACTATTTGTTTCCTATTATGAAAGCTATTTACAATTCTGGGCAATATATGTTTATTGCCGTAATAATAATGAAACTATTATTTGAGATACATTATTTTTGTATGGTGTGCAAATAAGAGTACCTATCTATCTATCTATCCATCTATACTGGAAAATGTGACAAATGTTTTATGTTTCCTTAACATTTTTAATCATGGAATTACCAAACAAATTATTTTGGTTGCAACCAACATTATTTAAAAAAAAGTGTGAAACAGTGAATATTATTATAAATAAATAAATAAATTAATTAATGTGGACAACATCACATACATTGTTCTGACCCCAATTTGAATAACTATTTAAAGCATTCGTATTTTGGAAACTAGAGACAACGAAGGTACCACAAACACCCACACCCGAGAAAATGTAGAAAAACACATTTATCCTACATTGACCCGTCCGGGAATCGAACCCGGGACCTCGGAGCAGGCGACACCTTGAAAACCGGTGTGTACGCCACTCCGCCAAGTAGGTCGTCAAAACAGTAACCATTAGCAACGCATTCTAGCTCATGTAACACTTTGTTACTGCCATACTGGACTAGTTAAGTAATAATAAATAATAATAAATATTTTAGACATGCCTCACTGGGCCACACTGAGCCATCTAGTCCCAAATTAAGGTACTATTAAGTACCCTGTCGTATGGGGTACTAGACAACCGATAAACTTACTTATATACTTTTTTTTTGTAAATACATACTTATAATACATAGGAAACACTAAGACCAGTACAAAGAGACATGTTCATGCACACAAATATTTGTACTGTGCGGGGATCGAACCCGCGACCCATGGCTCAGAAGCAGCGTTAACTACCGCTGATCCAAATCATCGTCTAAGTACCTTGTCCATTATTTTAAAATTATTTGTTTTGAGACTATATTCCGACATTTTACTGCTCGTGACTGTACAATACAATATAACAATAAATAGATATGACAAGTAGAGAAAGAGAGGACACTAAGTTTTTACTACAGGAAATAGAAAGAAGGGCTTAATCTAATTTCTTTATAAGTAGATATACCTATAAACATATACATTCGCGAATGTAGAACAAAGTTATTACCAAATGGAACTACTTTTGTCGATAGCAGGAAACACATATTGCGTTTCATCGATTTTGATTGAATATCTTTGAGAAATATAACACATCCTTGTAACCGTAATTCTCGACTTCTGTCATTTTTCTTCATAGATATCTATCTGAATACTACAAAAATATTAGACAAGAATTAATATAATACAACTTCTTGATCTCTGTAACACCTAACTTTAAAGAAAAAATTCATTTGCTATATATATGAATTTAAACTTAACAGTTGACAGTGAGCTTTTTCGTTATTGATTGTTTACTTTGAAATTCTTACATTTTGTTAATTTTGTAAATAATTAGGTACATTATCCTATACCTGAAGTAAATTTTTACCAATCTTTAAAAACTTAAACCGAGAATCTTGTAGCTCGATAGTTTTAAGTACACACAACTTCGATATAAGTACCATTAAAGTGTACCTATTTCATTAAAAAGACATAAACACAAACAATTAAACTAAACATTAGTGATAGTAAGTCTTCTCGGACTTCTTGGTCTATTAAGGTTACTGCCAGATCCCCTGACGTGGACTTGAACTGACCCTGGCATGTCAACAGCTGAGTGTAAGCTTGCCGCTCTGGATGTACGGGGCGATGGGACGCAGACTCGTAGGTCTACTGCACTGTGGAGGCTGGCGGCGCGAGAAGACCGGGGGGTCACACAGTGGGACACGTCTAAGGGGGGCACTAGGGCTGGTAAGTCTGCAGCTGAGCGAGATCGCCGCTGAGGGCTTTCAGGGATGAGCGCCATACTGCCGACGAAGACCGAGTTCTGGAAAACAATAATTGGTTAGGAATATCTCATAGTGATTGTAGAAGCCTATAATCAACCCACGGCAGGGCAAAGGTTTCCATCATTACAGTAATGATAGGTACAGGCATAAATGCGGGTTGTATTGAGAACAGCACGTCAACCTACAACAAAACGTCAAATTCTCTCAATTGATATTGATCTCTACTTGTTGGACTTAAAGTTGAAAATCAATTCAATGACCTTTAACTTTTTGGGTAGGTTGACCTGCCGTTGTCTGTACGTCACAAACCCGAGCAATGTTCGAAAACTTGAAACTCTTGCACTTGCTTACGGCCGGTCCCAATAATCTATCTATCTTCAGTGTTGGCATATCGGTGATAGATAACATCTTCTGTCTCTGATTTTGCCGTCCAGAGAAACAAAGACAGAAGTTGTTTTCTATCTCCGATATGCCATAACTGAAGATAGATAGGTTATTAGGACCGGCCGTTACTCAAGTGCTTGAATGGACTAAAATGAGTTTTAAGAAGATGCCATCAGCAGTTTTCTACTTTAACTAAACATATAATATTTTGCTAGCTTGAAATGAAAATCATCAAAATAAATTCACAAAAGTACTCGCTATCTCATTAAAAAAACTGTGTACCTATGTTATTATAAAACTGTTGTTTTAATCAATGAAATTCCCAGTGTGAACTGAAAATAAGATGCTTTGAATAAAATTTTTGACTATAAAATCTTTTGTTACGTACACATGCAGGTTCAAATAGGATCGCAGCCAATAATAGACCGAAGACGCTGCTGCCTGTCTTATTGTGGCGGTACTCCTTCAGTCCCTTCTTAGGACACTCACTTCGTCTTCTTAAGACACTCACAAGAAAACAAGGTGTGGTGCTATTTTATTTTTCTGCCCACGATTATATTTAAAGATTGCTAAAATCACCTGTCTTGGCCGATGAGCAGAGAGATAACCATACGGCTGGTATGAAGGAAACGCTGCACCGCAGTCGTATGACACGCAGCCTCTTGACAACGACGCCCGATGCTGCGTGTTCCAAAATAATAAAAAAAAACAAATTATTATGAGAAACATTACCAATCTAACAAATAAATAAAATTGAGGCATCTGTTTGTAATTTCAAATTATCAGCCTTTTACATCAAAGAATCAATTGTAAAATTTTTGTGTCTTTTTATTTTAATAATTTTAATTCATAAGAAAAAAAGGGTTTGAGACATGCCAAACATCCTCTGTCCACGCGAGCGAAGTCGCGGTCACATCTAGTTTGAATGAAAAATGTAGTTATGGTACCCTTCATCAACAAAACAAAAAGTGTAATCACTTATCATGCGACCAAAATTCACGAAATCATAATAGACCAGTTTAAAGGTGTTTATTTTTTTATAAAAAAATGTTTTTTTACGGCTTTTTTTTACTTACATGTGGCGGTACAGTTACGGAGCTTTCCGCAAGAGCGCAGCTTTGTCGATGTTGCTGCTGAAACTTCGGCTGGTACGGTTCCAGCATCCTAAGGAAGTGGTTGCTTGGTTAGGTTCTAGCTACCGTCATTTACATATGCCACTTTCTAATTTCTAATAAAATTCACTCTACTCCTAATTAAAATTTTGCAAATACATTCCTATTTATAATATAACTATTACCTAAATATATTACCTACGCCACGAAATAAAAACATATTTTTCGTCCTTTTATAAAATAATCTTCTTCGTGTTGTCATACTTCAAGAGTTAGGTGTTATAGTTTTCCTAACTGCCTATTGCAGACCTCTGACGTGACGTCGTTATGACTTCCTCTCCTTAATAAATTATGGACCTGCCTCTTGTAGATTCATATCAATTTTGTAAGGATCGCCTTCTATTTTTCTATATTGACGCTACCTGGAATCGAGCCCGCTGAATGAAACAGGCATATGCTGCGAGAATTACTTATTACTTAAAGAGTTAATTAAGTAAATTACTTATTACTTAATGAGTTACGAGGTTTATTACTTAAAGAGTTAAAGCCTCTCTTAGAAGTGCCCCTATGTTGCCTAACCAAGGGTGCATGAAGTAAAACAAGATACTACGTACAGCTTATAGACGCACCTGATCTTGCCCCAGCGGTTGAAGAACAGCGCGATGGCTGCCACCCACAGCAGCAATACGAACGCCACGATGAGAGCCTCCTCTGCCCGGACAACGACCCCGCTGCCATCTGGTGGAGGAAACACTAGAATAAGAACTAGATGCCAACTAGATAACGCCCCGTTGGTCTATACATATATAGTGGTTTAAATACCGGGCCAAGATCCCCGGGGTCCCAGGTTCGATCCCCGGGTCGGGCAACAAAAAGTTTCATATTTTCGAACATTGCTCGGGTTTGTGATCACCGACCCGCATTTGGCATTATGCCAGTGCACCGTAGTGATTATGCCAGTACCCATCATTGCTGTGGTAACTTGAATTCAATGATGGAGGCCTTTTCCCTGCAGTGGGATGATTATAGGCTGTTACTTTACTTAACTTTTACCAGCTTGATACACTGTCCGATACAAAAATCTAGTGGTTTAAGTTAAGACCAAGCTCCCGTGGTCTTAGGATTTGGTCCCGGGTCGGGCATCAAAAGTGAATTTTCGAACGTTACTCGGGTTTATGCTTTTTTTAGCACCTTCTTCTAAGCGAAACACTGTTTGTCAGCACTGATTATAGCGAGGTACAAAACAACTTTTTAAAATGTGGAGCTCATACTATTTGTTGTATTTGTTGCTACGTGACTCTAACTTATAAAGCTGTGTTGCATTGCACGCAGCGTTAAAATCAACAGTGTTCTTTGAAAATTGATAAAAAAAAAGAATATTGTGTGTTTGCATTGTGCTACTGAGGAGCTAGTTTCTTGATTGCATGTTTCTTGGATCTGTTTTTCTAAAGTTATATTAATACAAGTGACTCGCCCGGCTTGTAAATTGCATGTTTTAAAGGGCCATATAGATCTTTAATAAATGCGCAATGTATTTAAGATACTTAATTGGATAAGGATTAATGCTGTTTCGCTTAAAATCGTTTCATAAATTAGACATTATTTCTCGTAAACAGTAAAAGATAAAAAATAGTTATTGTAGGTTATCCCTAATAGACATACCATCGCGGACTTTTAATATACCTTTTTAAGGAGTACCTACAATACTATAAAACATTATTTTGTTCTATACCAAACACTACGAGATCGTAGTGTTTGGTCAGCGTTTGCAATATAAGCGCAAAAAATATGTTAATTTACGACAACACATT
The DNA here is from genome assembly GCA_949315895.1 of Anania crocealis. NCBI lineage: Eukaryota > Metazoa > Arthropoda > Insecta > Lepidoptera > Crambidae > Anania > Anania crocealis. The sequence continues at coordinate 5,448,860 of OX438859.1, read as the reverse complement.
AAAAGCATTATCAGTGTATTTTTAACATTATGCATGTATGTATTATACATACTCGTATAACCTCCCTCATAAATCACTCTATCTATTAAGAAAAAAAATTAAAATCCGTTGCGTAGTTTAAAAGATCTAAGTATACATAGGGATAGACAGGCAGGGAAGCGACTTTGTTTTAAACTATGTAGCGATTGTGCGATTTGCATACATTTATAACATGGCACTAAAATAAATGCCCTAACAAAGGAGCCCCTGGAATGACCAAGCCAGCGTTATTTTTATAATTGTGTTGGAAACAAGGCATCTCAGTTATCCGTAAGAAAAATCTTTGCTGTTTGAAAGTTTCTTAGCTACTCTAAAGCTCTCAAGCTCAAATGTCATGGACACATATCAAGGCCAGACGACTGTAACGATTTGGAATATGATCGATACGGAATGACGCCTATTCATATCGATTGTAGGACAATACGATATTGAACCTATTTTCGGGTTCCAAATGTCACGAAATATTTCAACTTCCAATTAAGCATAGCGTGCGACAATCAAATAATTAAACTTACCTTAGGAATATCGTTTGATGAAATAATTAACTTGATATTTATAACAGTTTAGATAAAATTACGAGTGTTCTTATCTGAGAACTTCTTGTGTGTTAAATTGGTTTATTATGTTTAGAGGGAAAAAAATTAAATGCTTACTACCAAAAACAAGATTACAAAAAACTTTGGCGTTTTTTTTGTAGTTCGATGAGCTGTTGTGCAGCCAAAGACTTTATTATGGCTGCTTGAATCTGCCAGAGAATTGAATTTCTTGCCAATTTTATAAAATTATGTATATAAAGTACCCATCATTACTACAGTGCCTAACTCGAATTCAATAATGGAGGCCTTTGCTCTGCAGTGGGATGATTATAGGCCGTAACTTTTTTAAAACTTTTTTACAACTTTACTGTGAATTAATCTTGGAAGTGCTAGCATGATTTTAAATAAAGTTATTTATTAAATCATGCAAGTGTCAATCATGTCGGGATTTCCGATAGTTTGCAAACATTTTGTGTCTCCCCGTCAAGTCGTGAATGGTTTATTCAATTTTGCAATTTTGATGTCACGGTTTTCACAGGACGTCTTTGATTTATTTTTCCTCTGAACAGTCAAAGTTATCTTGTTTATACGTTATTTACCTATACAAATATGTTTTTGATACATAATTAGAAATTTATAAAAATAAAAAATAAAATTATAGGAATCTAGACAGATGGATAACACATTATTGCTCAAAAAACAAGGCTATAAAATATTACAAACAAGACAATAGGAACAATAAGTTGGTTAGTTATGTATCTTAAAGCTTTTAGTATGAAACAAATGAGGAACCCACTTTTACTCGTATACACACCGATGTCAGCTAGCGTCATATTGCCGCGGGGCGTAGAGGGCGGAGGGTGCAGCCTCAGCACCACTTCTGCCGGAGGGCCTCCGGTCGCTCCACTCCATTCTGAGGACAAGACGAGAGGTAAGCTCGTTCCACAACTTTTAATAAAGAGGTAAGGTGGAAAATTTTGTAATTGAAAGCAAGCCAAGCATTCGGGCTATATGAGTTGGTACCAATGGTAAATAAATGTTGTATTTTGATTTACTTAGGTGGAATGCTAGGTAATGAAATTGTAGCATTGGTGCAATCTAGACTGATTTACTAGTTATATTAGACATAGCAGTACTCTTAGTTTTGAGTATCAGTTTTTAATTCAGTGAATAATATTATAACAACGAAATCTAGATATTCAAGTTATTTTAAAGTTTCTGCAACTTTTACAGCTCAAGTTTTAAAATTAGAAACAAAGTCAACCTAATTTTAAGTAAAGGCTTTCATTCTACATAAAACAACACTCGAACAACTGCGCTAAATGCCACAAGTTTTTTTATTACAAATGGGACCAAACATCATATTATTATAGTGACAGATGAAAATTATAGCATCTGCACTTATACATAAACAAGAAAAACTATTAAACCACACCCAGATAAATGATATTTAAGTGGTATAGTTAATAGATCTGAAAAATAACTCGAGTTCATAATTTTTTATATTTCATAAACAAATACGTAATCAAACAACATTTTGTATCATAAAGCAATATGGAACATTTCCGAAAGGCATTTCGAGATAGTTTTATGAAGTAAAATTATATAATTTACTATCTTTTAGTTAGGTGTTCACATTTATTTTACTGTTTATAAATTAAATATAATTTGTAATGTGATTCCACACACTAGCAACGAAAGTTTGATACCTTTTGTACTAAAACAAAGTTAATTAATGCTTATGTATTTTGTATGGGTTTTACATTGTACACGTTACTACCAACCCTTCTCAAACATGTCACGAAACGTATATCAAAACAAGCCTCTAAACAGTTTTACAGCTATAAAACTTTCTCTATTATTATTTTATATTCCGTTAAATAATATTTTCCGTCATACCCATCAAGTAACATAACTTCTTCATCCATGGTTTCAACGTACCTCGAAAGCCTTTGCATATTGCTAGTGCTGACATATGGAACTGAAACGTGGTTGCTTAAATGCGTTTCATAAGATAGCTCAAGATCGCACAGCGGGCACAAGGCTTGGTATTTCCCCGCGTGATAGATCAGAAATGAGGAAATACGTTGGAAAACTAGGATAGGCGTCATCGCTCGATAAATTGCGGAGCTAAAGTGGTAATGGGCGACACACAGAGTAAGAACAACCGATGGCCGTTGGAGCGAAAAGGTTCTTAAATGGCGATCGCGCACCGGACGACGATCTATGGGATGCCCCCCACCAGGTAGACCGATGATCCCACAGAACATGGGAAAGGGTTAGAAAGGATGTCATGCGCCATTTTTATGAGAATCGATGTCGCTGCTTGCGCCCCACTACACATAAACAAATTCAAAGAAAGCCAATCAAGCGAATTCTTTTGAAGCTCACTTACAAGCTTTTGCTCATAACCTCTGTGGCGCGCCTGTCTACATCGCCTTTCTAATCTTTTTCCATGTTCTGTAGACGATCCAGCAAAGGTCACAGGAAGGGCTACCCGTTGGATGCGGGTAGCGTGGGACTGATCGTTTTGTAGATCCTCAGCAGTGAGCGTCGTTTGGCTGATAATGATAGATACCGCACTGCCATGTCCATCACGTTGCCGTAGAAGTTACTCGGGGCAGTGTCTAAGACTTGCGACCCAGTTGCATTGCCCAAGTAGTCTTCCCTACCTAACTGAGACTATCATACTAATGCTGCTTTCGACATTCGCTTGTTTATTTGAGCGTCAGTCTAAATTATAATGCACAAAACTATCAAAAAAAGTTCCACACAATTTAAATCTGGAAGTTTAAGAGTCATTAAGTGATGACAAGCAATTTTGTTAATAGTTAAGTTTCTAAGTTCTAAGGTGTATCATTGAGTGGTATAATGATTGATTAGCTTCAAGACAAGATATTTGAATAATTCATTAAAAAGTTCGTTAGTTTTAAACAAACTTTAACAAGCACTGGCTTCTGCACAAACAATCAAAATAAATAATAACTAGCTCTTCGCCTGCGGCTCAGACCGCGTGAACTCTACGTCATATCGCGCGGTCGGAATTAATACACTCGTGTCTGTGAAAGCATGGAAATACACATACAAAATCAACGCAATCGGTCAAGCCGTTTAGAAGTTGACATGCCGACAGAAGCCCCCTACCGGATCCAGCGGTAACAAGTAGACTATGTTCATCAAGGATAATGTCGGCTTCTAATGATATAATAATTTTTCAAATCGGTCCAGTTGTTTCGGAGCCTATTCAATACAAAAAAACAATCAAGTCTTTCCTATTTGTAACATTAGTTTAGATGCCATTGCTGCCACCCAGTACCAGTCAACGTCAGGTCATAACTGCAATGGAATCAACAGAGTGATAGGATGCAATTTAGGATATCATTGTGTTGTTCGGTAGTGAGCTGTTGAGTATGTTAGATATCGGCAAAAATCAACGACAAGTGACATCGTTGCGGCGGTAAGTGACCACTATTTTAGTAAATGAGTTCTATATAAGCTATGCTTGACTATCAACTACCACACAACATTTACTACGAAAATAAGCTCTAATAATACTCGATTTACCACTCTCACCGGCGGAGATCCGCGATAGTGCGGGTTGGGGCCGGTTGGTGGAGCCACGGTCGGTCGTGTCAGGAGCGTCTGTGACCGCTGTCACTGCTGCGAAAGAGAAACATATTTTAGATCAGGCAATAAGAATAGAATCGAACTTGGACAGTAGTAATGGTGAGAATTATTACCACACACACCACAGCCTGTTTCAAAATGAATGGTCTAAATCGATATTTTATGATTTTATTGTTTTTATTGATGCAATAAAAATAACACTGCCAATATGTTATACTGTTAAAAATGCACGATGTGTAAATGTAGGTGACATAAATATTTATATTGTTCATATCCAAAAGTAGCTTTTTATATCCCTATTAACTACAAGCCAAAAAAGCTATAAAATTAAATGCTGTAAAAATCTTTCTCTCATGCAGGTAATGTTTGTAGCAAAGTATGGGGTTTGTAGTAAAGGCCATTCCATATTGTAGGTAAAAACACCATTTTTGATATAGATATCCATGTTAGACGTATTTGAAAGTGCTCAATTTTGTTAGAATCAAGTTGTCCCCCTCCCCCTTCAGCCAGCTAAACGGCTGTTAATGTACACACGGCGGCACATCAGACTATACATGTTGACCTTGAGACCGCCTTTATGCCCTACGTAATAAAACCTGTTATCGCAGTTCAACTGTTTAACTTGATGTGCTGTCGAGTGTACATGAAAAAATTGCAGCAGAAATCAATAGAAAAACTATCAGAACCAAGTACATGTAGGTATTAGAGCAGTCGACCAACTTATTAACTGTATACGAAGTAGGAAAGTTTGTAGCGTTTTCGTTGAATATTAGTTAGATAAAGGCATTAGTTATATATAAATTTACGAAATATGTGCAACTCAAGTAAGCCGGCATTTGCGACGTGCAACTATCGACCAGTTTTTATTACAATTACAGTAATTCACCATCGTCGAATGGTTTATTCGTATATTATTCACACAGAATACATTGGTGTAGACATCTACAAAACACTTTCTCGTCATTATAACGCGATCATTACTCACTAAATGGCGTCGTAACGTTTACTGACAAACGTGTCAATAATCTAACCAACATCAGGGGAAACAGTAGCCTCGGTAACCAGGCTTATTGTTGAAAGTTGAAACTTAGACATTAAGTTCTATTATATTCTACGAAAACATGAAGACGATTTGGCGCTAGTATAGCGATCAAGGGTGCCATGCAAGATTTTGATTCCAATTCTAATCTCGAACGAAATCAAGAGTTTAAAGTAAGATGTCTTACTGGGACTTATACGTTAGTTTAGTTCCAATTGAGATTTCTACCAAGTACCAACCTACCTAGTTGAGTAAGTACCTAGTACAAGGGTGTTTTTTTAACGAATTGTGTTTTTTATTACTTGGACGGCAATAAGCCTAACATGTTTTAAACCAAAAGTGTATAGCAATTATGGCTGAATCTTTTTCAAACAATTAAAAGTAATTACGAATAAGAATTATATCGAAAAAAAATCGTCCAACTAACACCAATTAAAATCTCTATAAACATTGTATCGGAAACTGTTCCTATTTTACGACCCCTCTATCTCGGGTGATATTTCGTTGAACCATAATCATCGATTTACTTCTATATAATTTTTAGTGATACCGTCTAATAGATCAAAATTTAATGAATATTTGCACTTACAATTTGCTTGATTCGATGTTTTACACTTTAGACTTTAGATTAGTAACTATAATCATCCCACTGCAGGGAAAAGGCCTCCATCATTGAATTCAAGTTACCTCAGCAATGATGGGTGTACTGGCATAATCACCACGCTTACCAAATGCGGGTTGGTGATCACAAACCCGAGCTAAGTTCGAAAATTTGAAACTTTTTTTTTGTTGCCCCTACCGGGATTCGAACTTAGGACCCCGAGATCTTGGCCCGGTATTTAAACCAGTAGACCAACGGAGCATCGAATGTTTTCACGATTAGAATAATATTATCAATGAATTCTGATTAGTTATCTACAGCTAGCTATATACTACTCGTAAGTATTAGGGGTTAAAGTATGAAATTGCCGTTTTGTATGGACGATATCAAGAAAAGTAATTTTTCCATACTAACAATTTTTTAGTTTTTTTAAAAACGCCTGAACCGTTTTCGATGCAATTAAAGGTGAAAGATAGATGGTTATAAAGCTACGCATTGTAGTATTAAAATTTCTGAAAATCAAAGTATATAATACAAAATTACTTAATTGAAGCAAGAAGGTCAGCTGACACATTGTAAGGGGTCTTTTCAATGACTTCCTTTGAAGTAATAGGCACTAGTATTGCATTTTTTTTAGTCAAAAGTTACTTTATTTAGGTTTTGATACAATACAAAAAGAATTACGCAATAATATGACTATACTTAAGAGCTATAAACAAAATAAAAAGTGGGAAAATAATCGGCAATTTCATACTTTAACCCCTATTATTAAAACAGTGAATTCTTGTAATATAATTAAGCTTTTACAAAGTTTAAGTATACTGTTATCATGTCTATTGTAATAAGGCCTCATAACGACAGTATATCAAATATGTCAGTAAAACGCCGACCCGCTCGTCAAAATTTATGTTTGTAATGTAACTAAACATCTTCATTCGGCATTTCAATTCTTGAGAAAACTATTAGCACAGTGGGCATGGTAGGCTTTCAAGATGGCCTAGGTATATTCATATTCATATTCATTTAATGACTTCATAACACAACAGCAGACAATACATAGGCACAGAAAGATGGTTGATAGTTATACAATTTTATCAAATTCATCATCATCATCATCATCAGCCTATCACAGTCCACTGCTGGACATAGGCCTCTCCAGTTGCACGCCACTTAAGTCGATCCTCGGCTTCTCGCATCCAGCTCAAATTTTATCAAATTAATTTAATTAAATTACGGAAATTATCAATACATACAATTTAAAAATTAATTCTTCAAGCGAAGTCAAAATCATTCTACATGCATGTCAATTTAAAATCACAAATAAATTGATAGTAAATAACAAGGCAATGAAATTTATTAATTCGAATTTGCTAGTAATAATAATTAATTTTCAATGTCAAGTGGTATGTCAAATAAAATATGATAACTAAAATAGTTATTACAATGGCAATTCTATTTTGGCGTAGTGATGCCTAAAAGGCGATTATAGGTAACAGAAGAACTTTTGGGAAAGCCTATGTTATTAAATTTAAAAGATTCTCCTCATCTTTTCGCCCTTGTTAAAATATTTAAATGAATTTGTTTTTGGTAAATTAAATTTGTATCTTTTTTAACAAAATACCACAGTATATTATCATGCGTCAGAGCTCCTCTTAGGAGCCTATATGCAGAAATTTGAATGATAGCTTCACTTGTAAAGTATGTGACAAAGTTACACGTAAGTTTTCAGCACAACTAGGTATAGAGTTCCCATAAAAACTCGCCCCGTGCAATGTCTTAGCTCGTATGTGTGGAGACCATTACTCAATGTTATTTATGGGAAGCCTAACGTTTCATTTCACGTTGTTGTAAAACTGCAAGGCTTTGCATATCGGGGAAAGAGCGCCATAAAACTTTGAGGTCGTTAAACTATACTACTAGGTAATTGTAACTAGGTGTTCAGTACACTCACTTCTACACATGGGAAATTGAGTTAAATTTTTACATTTCTACACAAGAGAAATTACTAAAACCCGGGATAAGGGTCCCGGCATGAATTTCAACATTCAAATAAAAACGATTCAAAAATGGTTCCCGGCTCAGCATTTATCGTGGCAGCTTTTGTGGGAACCAATAAATTCAATTTAAAAACGGCCAGGTGAGAGTCGGACTAGCGCACGAAAGGTCCCGTACCATTACTTATAAAAACTCCAAAAAAATGTGCCTGTTTTACGAGAGCCCCCTTAAATACTGTATTTGTTTTGCTTTTTAGTATTTGTTGTTTATAGCAGCAACATAAATACAAGATCGGTAAAAATTTCAACCATCTGACTATTACAATTAAAACTGCAGCATACAGCATGTTGACAGGCTGACAGACAGACGAACATCGGAGTTTTAGTTATAGGGCCTCGTTTTACCCTTTGGGTACGCAACTAAAAATATTACAAGGAAACGAAATCACTGGGGTAAACCTACTGCGTTTTCCTTACATTGTCTTAAGAATTAAAGTTAGAATATGGCAATCATGTTTTTAATTTCTTAGAAAAATTATGAATTTTGTAATGGTATAGCGTTGTTTACCATAATGGTTTAGCGTGGTTTACCATAAACCATTATACCGTATAACAAGGTCATATTATTTTAAAAGTTAATTTCAGGTGGTTATTCTACAGCTTTATTTTATTTTCTTGATGACTACTCAGCCGTGAGTTTGAAATTTTTATACATTTTTCTAATATACGTATAAATAATCTTAACTTATCTGAATAAAAAAAACAAATAAACAAGTAAATGTTTTTTATTCATAAAACAGTGTAATAGACAAAAACAGTCAGTGTCAAAATTATGTACTTACTGAACTTATTGTGGCGAAATTTCTGTGTTCCGGGCCGTGTCTGTTTGCAATGTTGTGGCTGGCACGGCCGACTTTCGCCGACTAGATCGGCAATTTTTTACTGTATGACAGATGCTTGATTATGATGTACAATATTATCGTGTATTTGAAATTGTAAAGCTAAATATATTTAATATAACGATAACTGTGTCTCGCGTGTGTTAATAAACATTTACCACCAACTCTGGTGTTCATATTTTAACGGGGATTTGAAAAATAATGTCAATGTCAATCGCCTTTGACTGAATATTAAACAATAATGGTTTATTAATATTTATTCAAAGTGTCCTAGCCTCTAAACTATTTTAAGTCTCTACTATACGGTTAAGACAGTCGTGTGCATGTGGGCAGGCCTTCAGAAGTTGTTTTAGCTACGCAAACATAAAATGTATCATATTGCATTTTGTTCTGTTGTGACAGTTCCTTAAGTCATTCAAAAGTTGCTAAGGAGCAACCAATCCTTAGTGATTACATGTTCAGTGCAGCCAGTAAGAGTACGTTAACCAGCGCATGTGCGACGGTATTCTAGCAACTGTAAGCGGGGAAGAAATTGTCATTTGTACATATTATTATTATAATGTTTATGTGAATGTTTTTTTATCATGTTTAAGTAGTTTTGTAAGTATTTTTAATGGAAAAATCACTATCCTCGACTGTATCTTCAGTGCCCCCAAGCAGTATTCATAATGTTTCGTCGGAGAACTTAATTCGGTGTCCTCAATGCTCCCAGCCTCGATTCTTTAAAGGCCAACGTGGCTTAAAAATTCACATCCGTAGAACTCATTCCAGTGTGCAAATTAATTATTCAACGTCACCCGTTCCGCCTAGCGAATCATTTTGGAAAAAGTTATCAACATTAAAACACACCCATCCCATCATCAAACGAATTCCACGTGGTGCTCGCTCGTCTGTCGCCCATTCTTTAGGACAATCCATCTCCAAAGTCGTTTCGGAAAACTCGATCGAGGCTTGGGAACTTCTGTTCACTTTCAGTTACAGAATTTTACATATCAGTTCTAAGCCTCATAACACACACTCATTGACAAATAGAATAAAAGAAAATTGTAACAACTCTTTCGATTGGCAACCCTCAACGGATTCCGATATTCGTTCATTTCTTCATCAGAATAATAGTTTCAACTATAAAAACAATTAGTGATGGTGACATCAAAGGGGCAGCTCGACTTCTGTTCTCCGACGATCTGATTGCGCCAAATTCTCCCGATGGCCAGGAGGGTGGCCTTAAAAAGTAAACATCCACTTTCAACAAACAGCAACCAATTACCTGTCCAACCAGATCCCACGCAACCTTTTATACAAACCGACTGTGATACAGTGCTAAGTGCTGTCAATTCCTTCCGTAATGGCTCGGCTGGGGGCTTGGATGGCCTCACTCCACAGCACCTCAAAGATCTCCTAAGCGTTAGCTGTGGAGAAGTCGGTACTGCCGTACTGAAGAATTTGGTTAGCCTGTTAAATTTAATGCTTTCAGGAAAGGTTAACCCTTCGTTCACCAGTATTTTATATGGAGCTAATCCGTGCGCCCTTAAGAAAAAGGATGGCGGCATTCGGCCTATAGCTGTTGGCTGTACATTTCGTCGCCTTGCCGCTAAAATATGGTGCAGGGCTATTTGTAGTAAACTTGCATCATATTTTAAACTCGTTCAGCTCGGTTTTGGCATAAAAGCGGGATGCGAAGCTGCCATCCATTCTGTGCGAACCTTTTTGTCCATAACCCTAATGATATTTTGCTGAAAGTGGATGTTAAGAATGCTTTTAACTCAGTAGACAGGGGCACCTTGTTGACACAGATCAAAACTCAACCGCCGTTGTTTTATCCCTTTCTTTGGCAATGCTATAATACACCGAGCCATCTAGTATATAAAGATAACATCATTGAGTCAGTCACTTTATATGTAAAGAAATATATAGTAAGAGAGTAGAGTTTCGAGCAAGCTTGCAGGACGTTTTAAAATACTTATTTGAATTTATGCTTATGATTTCTACAAAGCTAATTAAACGTTACTCTAAAAATAACTTTCGAGTACTAAGTACTATAGAAGAAAAAAAAATATAGTGTCTACTCTGAAGAAATACTACAATCTTACACAAAGAACTCCAAAAACCATAATTTCAGGTACATTTCCTTTTTGCTCGCGTCACAACAGCCGCAGGTGCGAATAATACTGGTCCAGAAGAAATTCCAGCGCGGCACTCTGCCAAGAATTGCCCGTTAACTTTAAATGTGGAGAAATATGTGGAAGCGAGTTGAGTTTTAAGTTGGACTCTACAATGTTTTTGAATAGGTACTTATTTGAAATCATGCTAACCATTCTACAAAGTTGATTTAACAGTATGATGAATGATATTAAGTTATTTTTCAAATGTCGGAAAAAAGAGGAGGTTCTCACTGAGGCGTTTAAATACATTATTTCAAAAAACATGTATTAAGAAATCGTTTTGAAAAGATTATGATGATTAGATTATACTTTGGCGTAAGTGTATTGTTTCTGAAGTATTATACTTTGTTTTTATTGTTATAATGTAGGTATCTTATGACCACGCTTACCATTTTTTTTTCTGCTTTGGGATATAGCTCAAACATCGATGTCAATTAAAAAAAAGCAAACTCGGTAGGGTAGGTAAATGAGGTTGACAATTTCACAACGAATTCAAAAATAAATATAATAAATAAACGGCTATCACAAATAATTGAACCAACGAAAAACAATAAATCACCCATAATAATGCACCGACTTAAAATTTGAGGCTCGACGACTCAAAAATCTTGACGTCTGTTGTTTTGATTGCCTTATGTGGGATTCCGGTACGTAGAAGCTGGTGGGTTCAAATCCACCAGCTTCTACGTACCGGAAAACGAGTTAACTAATTAGGTTAATAAGACATTCTTTATGTCAACTAAATTTAGGACTTCCGCTGGAAGGCCACTACAATTGCTTGATGGTATATTGGTGATAAGGTTAGGACGCAACAAAAACGTATATTGGTGCGTGGTCATTCAAAACAATAAAAACAAAGTATAATATATCAGAAACAATACACTTACCCCAAACGTGTAATCCAATCATCATTAAAATTTTCACAACAATTTTTCAAAATACGTTTTATGAAAGAATGTGAATGCGCTCATTGAGATCCTCCTTCTTTTTTCATCGGTTGAAAAAAAACATATTTAATGTTTAGTTAGCATGAATTCAAAGAAATATCGAACAGTCCACAAATACCTTGAAGTGACTAAAATGTGGTTCATGTCGTGCCGGGCTTAAACAGAACATACTAGTGTGTACTGTCAGAAAATGCGCTTTTTTACTCTTTAACTATTGGTAAAGCAGGGATCGCCAACTATAATCTGGAAAAGGACGGTGTCTAGCTTTGAATTTGTGAAGGTAGACGTTAAAGTCATTACCGATTTGAGTAAATAATTATTCATAATAATTTTCCTATGATTTTTTAAATCGATCAAGTTTAGTTTTAGGAAGAATAAAGAACAACATTGCCAACTAATTATATTCGTTAGCCTATTTATGTACGAAATCCAGCACTGGTGTATTCTTTCATAATTAATGTAGCCAGTTGAAAGGTCTACATACTAATTCATATAGACAACAGAATTAGTTCCTCGCAAGGTTGTTGACCGTTACAACTGTTTTGAATCGATGAAAAAAAGCTTTTATTAATTGATAAGTCATTAGATACGCTTGAAAATAGAGTTGATTTCGATTTGGACGAAATAATTTATCGTTTGAGAATGTAGAGCTCATAGTTAATCATTTTATTTGCATGCGATTTAAAAAGAAACAGGTGAGTTATGTACCTTTTCGATTTCTTCGCTAATCTAAATGACAGTACAACATTTGCCTGGTTAGCTTGTAATTAAAACATGTAACCAACCATAACGAATATAGACTCATTGCCCAACCAGTTAACAATAAACAGTTAACGAAAATCGTAATTCATCGACTTAAACATTTGTATAATTTTCATACATTACCTACCTCAGTTACAATTTTTGTATTTTTTTGTTATCTTAAAAGTTAAGATTGAGTTTTATGAAAATTCCGAGATACCTAAACAGCGGAATGCGACTAATATTGCTGAAGCAATTCAATGGCTGGATATTAAAAACATTTTGGATGCCTTTGTCCAAATATTTTCTTTGTGAAACGCACTTTTATGATACCTTTGGCTCTTCTTATTTTTTTTTAATGAAAATCTACAGTCAGGCAAAGGTCTTAGAAATTGCTGATAAAGGACTGAGCCACAGATCTGTTTATAAAAATGAATTGTCTTATGTGTTTCTGAGCGCATCGAGAATGGCTCGATCAATGCAGCAATTTTGTTTCGTGTTAATTAACGCATAAATATGGTTTTTATGGAGAGAAGTGACCTTAAAATTTTGAAGAAAATACAATCAACACTTTTGCCATTCCTACAAACCTAAAAAGCGACAGATCAATAATTTTTGATTGAACGAACTACCAACTACCAAACCTTATCATATTGGAAAAACAGTGCAAGCAACACCAAGTACGTCAAAAAAAAAGAAAAGGGGAGATGCTCTTAACCATGGTGTGGTTTTTAATATCATTACCAGAGCTTTTTTGCATGTGCGTTGTATTTCTGTGAATGTAGATTAATAAGATATGCTTTTCTTATGATACATTAAGGAGCATATCGTTAAAGAGTTCAACTCATGTCTGTGCGATGTGTCTTTGACTGTCTGATTCGACATAACATATTTTTCTTCAAATTCTTGCATGATATATTCTAGGCCTTCAAGCCAGCATAGCTTATCTATGACAATGTTTAATTATTCAAAAGTATAATTCATAATTCATAATACTTTATTTGCGTAAAAACATGGTATAAAGATGTTACATTGTCAGAGTGTGCACATGTCTTGCCGGGATTATCAGCATGCAAATATCAAAGATTGGGGACAAACACTACATTTAAAATAATGAGATCTAATAAACATTATGGTATAAAATATAATAAATGTCAATCGGAAATAAAAAAGAATGTCATAATAATGTCATCATAAAATAATGTCAAGTCCATTGGTTAAGAATAATAAGATTAGAATAATAAGATCATAAGATCATAAGATCAATGTTCAAGTCAATAAAATTTTCGGTCAATTAATAATTATTTTACATCATAAAGGAGACAATTTTTTTTGGGCCCAGTAGCAACGGTACCGTATAAAGATGTCATTGTATCCTAAAATAATAACTAATTTTTTTAGACAATTAGACAAAAGATCGTGTTTAAATGAAACCGGAATCATAAAATCAAATAAAAAAATCCTTTGTATTGACTTTTTTTATAACATTCCTCCATTTTAGAATCAACAAGGCATAGAATAACTTATTGTGTCAGGGTCTTACAATTCGTGTAAAGGAACTTCAAGGTTGTTATAAAAACAAAATCAACCATTTTAATTAGGAGATAATGTTTAGACCACATTTTATCTACTTTTATTTATTCTAAATAATTGGAAACTCAGTAAAAAATGTTTTAATTCAATTTTTAATACTTTTGCTAAAATGTTCATTCAGTAAAGCCGTGGAACGGAACGCAATTCCGTTTTGACGTTTGACAGTTATCACTGACATTATACCTTCCGTTTGTTTCGAACTGAGTGTTTATGTTGATTTTTTTTTTCTGCCTTAACGTCTGAAGGTAAACACACGTGCTTCGGGATTCGAATCTACCCACTTTTTTTTTCTTTCACAAATTTTTTACATTGAATACTATATTTAAGTTAAACTATTAAGTAGTATTATTTAATATAGTGTGGTGTTGGACATATCATTGGTAAGTACTAATATGGAACCTGTTCCTCCCGACCCGCCTGATCCTCCGGATCGAACTTCATCTCCAATGGAAATATCGCAACCGTTGTTTTCCCAGACGGCTACAAAACGCCGTTCTGATTCTGCCGTAGACCCCGAACCTGCTAAAAGGCCTGTCTCTGATTCGCCTCAAATTACCTCCAACACACCGAATAGCCAACCGATATACACGCACCCTTCTTTGGTAATTGAGCCGAAGACTTATTCAAACGTGGATAAAGGCCCTTTTATTGTTCATGTGTCACGTATGGATTCTGACCCATCTGCACCGACATTCATTCAACCTATAAGATTTGGAAAATTTTTGGTTCATAACAAAATCTCAAATGTTGTTGCTGACGGAGTTAAAAAAATCGGACGAAACCGAATATCTGTAGAGTTCACATCAGCGAGTGCAGCTAACAATTTTATGAACAATAGTTTCTTAGTCTTACATAAATATGTGGCTTCTATACCTACATATAATGTAACGCGTATGGGACTTATTAAAGGAATTCCTACTGATTGGTCAATGGAGGAACTTGCTGAATCACTGACAGTCCCAGATGGCTGTGGCATTTTGTTAAAAGCTCGACGTCTTAATAGAAAAGTCATGAACGATGGACAAGCAAGCTGGGTCCCAACACAGTCGGTAGTTGTTACTTTTAAAGGCCAGGTTCTCCCTGAACGCGTATTCTGCTACCATAACTCCATTCCTGTAGAAACGTACCAACTTCCTACGATTCAATGCCTCAACTGTTGCCGCTTTGGCCATGTCAAAGCTCAGTGCCGATCAAAGCCAAGGTGTTTCCGTTGCTCTCAACCTCACTCCCCAGATAGTTGCGTTGTTTCAGAGGAAAAGGCAACCTGTATTAACTGCACAGGCTTACACTTTGCTTTAAACAAAGCCTGCCCAGAACACTCTCGGCAAAAGGCCATAAAGCTGACAATGTCACAGGATAATATATCCTACGCTCAGGCTTCATCTCAGTATCCTGCGGTTCGCAAATCCTACGCTGATATGACAAAATCATTTACACCTCGACCTAGTCCGTTATCAACTCAGCTATCCTTCTCGCAGATGACGTCTCCCACCCAGTCATATAGAAAGACAGTTCTTTCGTTCGTTCGTTCTCACGCTCCATTGGATAAAAGTTACGACAAGCAGGCTCACCAGTCCATTATAGGCAATTGTGCCTCTTCTCTGCCCAATGGTCATGCTCTGAACGATTCTCTGACACATCCATCCAATGACAATGACATACAGAACCTCCTACAGTTAATGCTTTCCCTTGTTCTTCGTATTGTAACCCATCGTAGTGACTCCTTACCGCCCAACGTAGCACAAGCTTTTGCTCAACTTTCCCAGTTCTCTTCTAACAATAATGTCTGTGGTAGTCCAGTGGAACTGCCAAAGCATTAGGTCGAAAAAACATGAACTCACTTACTTAATCAACAAACACGCGCCATCGGTTCTAGCAGTCTCTGAGACGTGGTTAGTGCCTGATTCACACTTTCGTGTCTCAGGTTACTCATGTCTCCGGGATGATAGAAACGATGGATATGGTGGTAGCGCTTTACTTGTGAAGCGCAATCTTCCTTACTCTCAACTCCCCTTACCCCCGCATAGCCAGGATATTAATATCGTGGCTGTACGAATCTTTGATATCTCTCTTTTATCTGTTTACATTCCGCGTCCAAACCTTTCAACTTTCAACGAATTGAGGTCCTCTATATCACCTTGCCTCCCCCTATTCTAATTATGGGCGATTTTAATGCCCATCACACCTCATGGGGTTCATATTGCATTAATCCTTCTGGCTCATTGCTTCTAGACCTTTTGGATGAACTTAACCTTGGCATTTTGAATGATGGCCGTCCAACGAGACGTCGGGCCCCATCTCAAGAATCTGGCTCCGCGATTGATCTAACAATTTGCTCACCAAACTTAATGTCACTGCTTACATGGGACACCCATATAAGTACTCTTGGTAGTGATCATTTTCCAATTCTCATAACTATCCCTGATAAATGCACTCCTAGCGTTCCCCCCGCTCCTCTCTTAAAGTATTCATTAAATAGCGCAGACTGGTACTCATATAATCTATCAATCGATAGTAAATTAGACTCCTTCCCAAGAGTAAATTCTGAAAATTGTCTTTCTGCATATTCTGACTTTGTCAATATTCTGAAATCTTCAGCGGATGATCACATTCCCCTAAAAAAGTCGTCTCGAAAATCGTCTCCTCCATGGTGGGATTCTGAGTGTACGGCCATGATATTAAAACGCAAAGAGGCAGAAAAAAGGTATAACCGAGCAATGACCATGGAAAATTATTTGTATTATCAACAGACAGCTGCCCAAACAAGAAAATTGTTATCGAAAAAAAAGAAATCAGGATGGATAACATTTTGCGAAAGTATGTCTCCAAAGACCCCCTCATCAGTAGTGTGGAAACAGATAAAGAGATTCCGTACATCTCTTAGCTCCTCAAGTATTTCGTCAAATGACCCCTCGATATGGATAAATCATTTTGCAGATAAATTGGCCCCACCTTTCGTCCCTACCAAAAATTGCTTTCCCTACGATATTAATATGCCAATCTCATCGACCGGTTACTTGGACGGCCCGTTCTCTTTTGAAGAACTCGTATTAGCGTTAAATGGCCTGTTAGACTCATCCCCAGGTATAGACGGTATTCCATATTCATTTTTAATTAAATCCCCAGATAAAGCCAAACTATACTATTTAAAGTTAGTTAACTCCTTTTATGATTTAGGGACCGTCCCGGATTCTTGGAAGGAACAAATCGTCATTCCTATACCAAAACCAGGCAAGGACCCCCTAGATCATAATTCTTATCGTCCCATTGCACTATCCTCTGTCCTTCTTAAAGTTGTTGAGCATATGATTCGGAATCGTTTGGAGTGGTTAATGGAATCTCAAGGCATCTTAGCAAGAACCCAATTTGGCTTTCGCAAGGGTTTCGGTACAGTGGACAGCCTTAGTATTTTGACAACCGACATCCGTTTGGCCTTCCAAAATAAGGAATACCTTGTAGGAGTGTTCCTTGATATAGCCGCCGCGTATGACAATGTTCTACTTCCAGTACTCAGGCAAAAACTGCTTCATCTGAGCGTCTCGGAGAAGTTGGTACGTTTCATCTGCAACACGTTGATGTCTAGGATAATTTCAATAAGATTTCAAAATACTTCTGTTCCTCCACGACTAGTCTGGAAAGGATTGCCTCAAGGCTCGGTGCTCAGTCCTCTACTTTACAGTATTTACACCCATGATCTGGAAAAAACAGTAGACCCTTTTTGTAATGTTCTTCAATATGCGGATGACATTGCTATTTATGTATCCTCCAAATCGACTCTTGAAAGCACGTCACGTCTTAACTCCGCGCTTGATTATCTGAACGATTGGTTGGTAAATCATGGCTTATCTATCTCGGCTCAAAAATGTTCTTGCGTCACTTTTACTCGAAAGCGAGATATCCCGAATCTTGTTGTGTCTGTCGGTGGCGAGCCTATACCGTGCAGTAATCATGTTAAGTTTCTAGGTATGATTTTGGACACAAGACTCACGGGTATTCCCCACTTCAAGCACATCATTGGAAAGGCAGAAAAAGGTGTCAACGTTTTACGTGCCCTTTCAGGCACTTGGTGGGGCGCTCACCCATATTCCCAAAAACTATTATACAATGCCATTGTTCGAAGTCACTTTGACTACGCTTCTTTTCTTTTGGATCCATGCAATAAATCTATCTAGACAAACTAACCAAAACGCAATCCAAATGTCTACGTATCATATTAGGAGCTATGAAATCATCACCCATAAATGCTCTACAAATTGAGTGTGTTGATCCTCCTCTTTTCTTGCGTAGACAATATCTTAGCGACCGTTTTTTTTTCAAAGCTGCTCAATTTTCCTCCCATCCACTTCTGAAGAAATTGAACCTTCTTTCGACACATTTTCGCCCCTCGGACTCACCCTCAAAAGTTCCATGTATTCTTCTTAGTTTCCAGAAATTCAATCGACTCCCTGTCCCTATCAAGAGTTACCAATCGAACCCACTTTTCCTTAACAGCTTCGAATCGTTAATTTTTGACCCGTCTATAATCTTGAATTTTGGGATATCTAAGGACACCAGTTCGGCCCCTCAGGAATTTATTAACATAGTCTCAGACCAATGGCAAGGATGGCTTATGATGTACACAGACGCGTCCAAGATCGTTGACGGTGGTTGTGTTGGCGCTGCAGTTTGGATCCCAGTATATAATATTATTTTAAATTTTAAGTGCCCTCCAGCGACATCAGTATTTACTGGTGAATCCATTGCAATCTTAGAAGCAATCCAATATGCAAAATCACATTCTCTAAATAATGTTTTAATTTTTACCGACTCTTTAAGTTGCCTGCAAACCATTTTAACTAACCCTTTTAGATCCAAAGCAAAATTTCCTATCATTTTAAAAATCCGAGAAACTCTTCTTAACTGTACACGGATAGGTCTTCGTATTGTACTGGCTTGGATTCCTGGTCACAAGGGAATTCCGGGTAACGAAACAGCCGATTCATGTGCCAAGATTGCCGTTTCCAGTGGCTCCCTTGAACATAACAATCTTTTTGCCCATGATGCATCAACCCTTTCGCGCCCTCATTTACTAAAATCATGGAACAACCACTGGGATATCACCAAAAGATCAGGCGGAAAGTATTACGCAGACGTTCAGCCAGACATTCCCCCTCGTCCATGGTTCTTTACTCACAGATTCTCTCCAAAGAGTGTAGTATCAGTCATATGCCGCCTCCGTATTGGTCACGTGTGCACACCGGTTCACTTGGCGAAGATGCGAATTAGGGATAGCTCCCTGTGCGAATGTGGTTTAGACGAAGGCACAGTTAATCACATCTTCTTCAACTGTCCCAAAATTGGCTCCTCCCTGTATGACGTCCTGCCAAAAAGCATCCCGCGCCCGACTAACATTAAATGTTTACTTAATTCTATTAACACTTCCCTTTTGAAAATACTAACAAAATTCATAAATGTCAATAAAATTCGTTTGTAACTTGTAACCTGCTCGGTGACAAATAAAATTAGACGTTTGTAGTTATTTTTATTTGTCACCCTCACTTTCCCTCTCTTTCTATTCCCCTCATTATGTTTTATATATTTTGTACTGTTCACTTAAACGAGTATATCTACTTTAGTTTTGCTTAGTTTTAGACTTAGAAAATGGTTAAATGTTTTTTAATTTCTTTTTTTTTCCTCATTTACCTGCCGTGTATTTGCCCCATTCGTGTCGTGACATTGGCGGAATCGTATTAGACGCATGTCAAAACGCTTCGCCACAATCCAAAAGAAGAAGAAGAAGAAGAGTGTTTATGTTGCACGATTTTTCCTTATTTTTAACGAAAAAAAGAAGAAAATGGTATCAAGTACAGCTCCTATGCCACTGAACCGTTGTGTCAGTGTGCAGTGGGATTTCAACGGAATGTGCAAAGAAAATTACTTTCAGAAACGACTAAAAATATGCTTAAACTTATGGTGATACTGTTGCAACTGTCCGGTAGGCAGATGCACTATCGGTTGTTGTGCACATGTGATGTCCATTGTGTGGTTTTTATCTTGAGCACGCTACCAGGATCAGGTCAAAATACCTACAGCTTTCTTAGAGGAGGAAGTACTGCTACTGAGAGACGATTCCGAAAATGATGATTCTCAGGAATAAACGTATTTTGGTTAGATTTTTCGGTGGTTTTATTTTTATACTTCTCCTTCTTCGCGTTTAAGTGGTTAAACTGTAGGTACATAATATTATTGTTTGTTATTGATCACAAATCACAATGAACCTGTTTGACCTCTGTTTAGAATATGGCAATATTTTTTTAAACTTGAAAAAATATGATTAACCTTAGTCAGCTAAGGCCTGTGGGTTCGATTCCTAGCTAAGACATGTATATCTTTGATATAAATAGCATTGTGTATGCAAATAAACAAATAAAACTTGTAAGAAGTTTTTAGGTTATGTCATTTAGTTAGGATTATTTTCTGAATATTCCCGTTAGATAAAGAAATACTAATATTGCTAATGTTTTCTAAACATTATAAGGAACAATTTGATATATGTTTCATTACTATACGTCACAATTTTTAAGTGGGCCCATTCGCCATACTAAAAAAAATTGTCTCCTTTTTCCATCTATAAGCCACTTGTACAATTTAGTCTCTAGTGTTGTTTGATCTCGTAGGGAATCCTGTTGTATATCTTAATACACATACATAAACAACTTTTACTATACTTTTTAGATTTCGGAATGACACTTTGGACTAGCCCGTTAGGGTTTCTTTGAAGTCTAGGGTTTCTATCTTTAGCTTCCATGAATAATTTGTAATGTTTCTTTACAAAGCAGCAGATTTCAAAAATGTACAGCGCAGGTAGCGGCAAAATGCCTAATTTTATAAAAGCATGTCGCACAACTAGCAATTGGATGCACACATTTAAAGTATAATCATCATTAACATCAGACAATATCATTTCACTGCTACACACAATCCTCTCTTAAAATATGATTTTGCCGTGTTCACCACACATGGCAGATGGGCTGGTGATCGAAGTTAAGTCAATCGAGAATCTAGAGACGACTCTGCTGCCTATATTTTACTGGCGGTACGTTTTCCTTTAATAACCTCTTACGACACCAATAGAGCATAGGTATAATATTGAAAGAGCTAGTTATTTCGAGATTTCTACCATGTACGGTGGGGGTCTCCGACGCCTTACCACTTTCACACGAAAATAACGTGCAATACTACACAAAAACGGACGACACTTCAAACAATAGACGACGCGAGGTGCAAGCGATTATGCTCTTAAAGGTGGTAAGGCGACGAAGCAGGCGATAGTAGGTAAGTTTCCGATATTCCGGCACTGTTGCAAACGCCATGATTGCGCAAGAACTGAACTGGTGTAAATCTCGAAATAACTAACTTTTAACATAGTGTCTATAGCTGAAATTTTAACCACCTTGCAAATTTTAATAGAATAATCTACGAGACAAAAAACAAATGCCGTATTTTTTCTATTGGTATAGCCCAGTACAAAAATATCAAGATAAAGCTAAAATACCTAGAAAATGTCCGCCATAAATCGAAAATTTTCGATACGGCTTTCCCCTTTTTTTTTAAACGCGATGCGCATCTCATTCATACAATACGATACTATTCATAAGTTTATGATTTTCCCTTCATACCTTCACAGGCGTAGGACCGTAAAATTGAAAACTATGTTGCGATAAATATTTTCGGGTGAAAATATAACCTAAATTTTTACTTCATAGATGGGCTTTAAAAACAAAACACATTAACTTGCGCACGAGTATGAAACATGTTAAATATATTATTCCCAATGATATTTAAAAAGTAATAGATATGTTACATGCGCTCTCAATATGCGTCCCTAAAACGTCACAATTGTGACGTCTTTTCAAATCCATGAAAGAGAAAGTAATTGTTCTTTTCACGAGTATAAGGACAAAATAAGAATTACGCATGTGTGCAGTTGTTCGCAAGCGGCACATATATTTCGAAAGTTTTGTAAGGGCATAACCTATCTATACTTTTTAAATATCATTGATTATTCCTTATTATTACCTTATGTAATTATTACCCATGTATTGGATGCTTGTTGACATTTTGTTTTAAATATTATTCTATAGTTTTTGTATTTGCATGCCATTAACAATGGCAATGGATTAAGCGGATGTTTAATTGTTATGACCATCATCAGTTTACCTTAACCAAACGCAAATAAATTAATTTCATTTCATTAAAATGTACTCTATGTGCGAAACGAAATGTGAGTAAATTGGTTGTTGTTGTTGTTGTTTTCTTCACCCATTCTGGGTAGGCAAAGGGAACTATGCCCATACAGCCAATTCTTTAGTAATATTTTCTTTATTTTTGCATTAAAACGTTGATGTTAGACGTTTTAATGCTTCGATGGAGTTTTTGGAGACAGTCGAAAGATTGAAGGAATGTAGAGAAGTCCCCAAGAAAGAGGTGAACTGTTCGCGATCCCGCGCAAAATTCACGGCCCACTTTTCTTGGTTACGACCCATACACCATGTTATTTCACCGAACTGTATATTGTTCACTCGCACGACACTTTGTTTCGCAAAATAACACCACTTTTACGACCCAAAAATCACTATAAACAATAAAAATTCGATAAAATAAACGGACTTCAAACGTATCTCATGAACTCCCGCCAAAAAACCCCGTGAGTGAATTGGAGTAAATGACAAATGACAATTAACTGTCATTGTCAACTGATATTCTTAATAATAGTGCAGCCTGTTAGATCAGGAATTGAACTACTCAAATGTTCAATTGTATCAATGATGATTACTTGAACTACAAAGCCCGTGGAAAAAAATGTTAATTACATTCTCTAAGTTTTTTATATTTATATTAGGCTTTTAAAAGTAACTATTTAGCTTAATCCTTAAAAAATGCAATTGTAAAAAAAGTATTGCTATGATTCGATTCATTCCAAATCGATTAAAAAGTTTTAAGCACCTCTCTATGAAGTGATAGAGCTTTTACGGAGATAGTCACGTTTTAATTAAATGTGTGTATAACGGTTTACAGAGACTGTTTAAGTATTAGAAAAACAATATGTATTTTATCTATTTTCTCCACTTGTCCATTGCCAATTAAACTATTTTTTAGAGAAATAGGCAAGTAAAATAAAAGGGATTTTTGGCATAATTTCCATTGTTGTAACGTCGGGCCCAAAAATGGGGTTCTCCTTTGAAAATGATGAAAAAGTCTTCCTGTATGTATATGAAAATTACAATCAGGTATTCTAATTCATGGGTAGGCCATCACAAGAAGCGGATATTTTTTATGTTGGAATCAACCTCAAAAGATGATAAGGTGTCAGAGTTTTCCAAGGCGCCTATTAGAGGCCTCTGACGTGGCAGGTTTTTTGGCCTCCATCTTGCGACTTGCGAAAAAAAAGTGTGTTTCAGGGAAGATAAATCGACAAATTTTATATTTTAAGAAAACGTCGTTTTACCTGTATTTTTACCAGAAAAAAAATATTGGTCATCCATGTACTTTGTATTGTAAGCCACCAAAGTAAACTCACTTCGCATTCGTCATAAGCCGAGTATATAAGTAGTAGTGTTTCGCACAAGCATAAACAATACAAAGATAACCACTTAAGGCTATTCAAATATTAAAGTTCGTGCAAAACGTTTAGATCGATAGGACGTTTTATGTCATGGGTGATCATGGTCGGCTAGATAATGACACGTTTTATAGTATGGTGTTACTTGGGAACAATTGGAAAACTATTGATTAACCCTCAATGACCTTTCGGCCTTGCTTATCAGAAACACGTGTGCGATACAACGAACTATAGATACATCAAATCGTTACTGATCTTTTAAATAAGTTATTAATATACGTTATGTACATGTACTTATGTACTCGAGTGGTGAACGTATTAGTTATTAAAGTAACGCCAGCTTTGAAGTCCTGGGAGTCCAAGTTTGATGCACAGACGGGTCAATGTAGATAGCCACTTTTGTATAAGTATTACGTATCTCGTCTTTAGGGTTTGTGCAACATCTTCTAGAACATTCTTTTAGAATCACGCAAGTTTGGAAACTATGTTGTTGTTATGATTGGTTTCATGTTAGCATAATTACTTTCTATCTAAAATTATATGTGTATTTTTATTAAGAAAATGCCTTACAAATGTTTTTGACAACACATATTTCTGACATTCCAGAAACTTTAAAATGGTTTATAAAAGTTCGTGATTAATATCGTCGCGATGATCGGTGATAGGTAAATTTTAACTTTTAATGTGAAACAAAAAAGTTTTACAAACAATGTCAAGCTCGGAAAGTCAGGTTAAGATTTTAATGTGTAGACCTGAGTAGGCGCAGTTGAGAAAGCGCACTGATAGCAGACTTCTCAAATCGCGCTTCTCAATCGGCGAAAAAAAGAATAGGATCACAATTAAAGATCTCCGTGGCGGAGTGGCATACACTCCGATATAGGCAGCTCCGAAGCCACACGTATGATTTTCAAACGTAAAAGAATGTAGGAAAATTGTTTTTTTAAACATTAATTTATTAAGTACCTACCTCTAAACAAACCACTGTTAACTGCTTTTCATTCTGGCATTCTTTCGTATTGCAGATTATTGCTAAAAACGGCCGCTTTTGGCGTTAGCGACAAATTCGACTTTATAAACAACTAAATAAAAAGTTTACTGTTATTCAATAAATACTAGAGATAATTTGCTAAATTGCTATTATTCCAGTTTTTGGAAAATAGTTTTTGTTTAGAAGTAATAAAATTAAATTAATTGGGGGCATCACTTAGCTCACCTAATCCCCTTAATCATGTTTAAAAACAATTTTCATACATTATTTCAGTCTTAGGTCAGTGTGTTTATAGTACCTTATTCTCGTGGTTCATTATCATCACCAGTCTCTTCTTTGATGAGAGCCTCTCCAAAAGGAGGATGCCATAATCGTCATTCTGTCCCTTTCGGTCTCGTATTTTCACCTTACGAAATGTGAAACAGTCAATGGGGGCTATCGCTAGTGAATTTGCCACTAGAGGCGCTAGTGTCGCGTGAGGTCCGATATCATTCAATTTGTACTGGTTTTAGCGGAATTTGTTGCATAAATTATAATTTCTTTAATTTACCTGCTGGAAAGTGATCTCCTTTGTAAAATATCGCAAATATGGATTATTTGGCGATTAATGTGAACGCTTTAAAAGCGGAATTAAGAAAAAGCGCAAAAATAGGCGGCCTCAAGAGCAACTATTTCAGAAGTTAGTTTGTTGATATCAAGATAGTTATTTATAAGCAATATAACCTGAATTAGATTCAAGATTTAACACTTTGTTTCGACGCCAATCGCCTTTGACAGCTATACCTCCGGACCTCAGTCTACAGTGGCGCCAACTGGTGAGCAAAGAAACCGTAGTCCCCATTATAATCGAATACGTCTTGTTCAATCGAAAACTAGTACCCAAATACATATCTATACTAATATTATAAAGCTGAAGAGTTTGTTTGTTTGTTTGTTTGAACGCGCTAATCTCAGGAAGTACTGGTCCGAATTAAAAAAAATCTTTTTGTGTTAGATAGTTCATTCACCGAGGAAGGCTTTAGGCTATAGAACATCACGCTGCGACCAATAGGAGCGAAGCATGAGTGAAAAATGTTCCAAAAATAGTCACGATCATAATAACAGAAATTGACGCGAACGAAGTCGCGGACAACAGCTAGTACATGATAAACTTTCCCAGCAACCTTAGTTATAATTGATTAGCTAATTGTGTTAATCAAAAATTCGTGTGACCCTAAATTCGTGTGACCCTAAATTCGTGTGACCCTAAATTCGTGTGACCCTAAATTCGTGTGACCCTAAATTCTTGGCCTAGTTACACAAAAATACATAAAAAATGCCAACGGTCTGGGCTGAACTCGAAATTATAGAGAATAAGGTTTAATGATAGATTAAATATGATATTTGTCAACTAGGTATTAATTAGCCTACTGCCCACGTCTATACTTTCATAGAATTCTATTTTTAGTGCTCCGTTTTCAACGCGGAACCCTAACAATATTGTTATTTGCATGTTATGAGTCTGCATAGCTAAATAAGTTTAAGATGCTAACTGGTAAATTGACCCACCACGTATTTTTGTAACTACACTACTCGTATTTAAAAGCAAATCAATATTTTTAATTTGAATTTTGAATTTGAATTTAGTCTGTTAAATTGTGGTCACTCATAGAGACTTTAAGCTGTAATATCATAACCATTATTTCAGTCCACAGCTGGACAAGGACCTCTCCAAAGAGTGGACTTTGCCATAATTGCAACGCTTAGCAGGGTTAACAGTTTGGAAATTCAAGTTCATACATCCACGAACTCTGTGGCGGAGTGGCGTACACACCGGTTTTCAAGGTGTCGCCTGCTCCGAGATAATGAGCTCGATTCCCGGACGGGTCAATATAGTAAAAAAGAGTTTTTCTATATTTTCTCGGGTCTGGGTGTTTGTGGTACCTTCTTTGTTTCCGATTTCCACAATACGAGTGCTTTAAATACTTTACACTTAGGAATAGAAAAATATATGTGATGTTGTCCGCACTTATTTATATTCACATTTTACGTCTTATTTACGCAAAGTCGTTCTTTTTTAAAGGTCCGTGACCAGCAGTGGACTGGTAACCGACTGAGCTACCAAGAAATTCTTTGTTTTGACGAATTCCCTACATAATATATTTAAAAAATATTTTTTCAAGGAATCCTATTTTCAATTAACATCATCAGCCTATTTGCTAAAAAAAAGTCTAAAAATATTCTAAGACCTGTCTTGGCATTTTAAAAGACACTCTTAAAACATTCTAGAATAAGAAAACATTCTAGTCTCGAAGACGATTTTCAATAATTCGTTGAAAAATGCCAGTCTTCGAGATTTCGCCAAGTTTGAGCTAAGTACCTTGGCGAGTGGGTGCCGTAAGTAGAGCTATAACAGTTTTATGCCACCTGTGTCACTTCGTATCTGAAAGCTGGTAGAAATCTGGGTTTGTAATAAATCTTTGGGTGTTCGCGTTTTAGAAATTTAACGTGATTTGAGGCAGAAGTAGGAGTGACAAATACTAGATGTGCTTATCTCTTTAGAAACGCTTAATAATTTCCAAGAAATAAGAAAAAGAGAAAATCATCAATATGATATATTTTTACGGTAGGTTATTAGGTGCGAAAATGGAAATAACTGCCAATTAGCAAACGACGGCAATTAAAAAGAAAATTTCCAATTCGACGCGTATTTTTTTGTATAAAAAAACATATTTAAAAAAGTTATAGTGACCAAAAATTCTCGCACCAAGGCCGTTTCGTAAAAAAATAAGTGAGAAGTCTTCATTATGAAATTTCTTTCCGTTAAAAATTTTTCTTAGCAAAGAGTTTTTCTTAGGCTACTGAAAGACGATATTAATTCAACGAAAACTTTTTAAATTGTACGACGTATTTAATTGGTGGTTGGTATGTAAGTTGATATTTTCGTGTAAACATTTTCTTATCTTACTGATCCTTACAAATATTTTTAACGCAAACAATTTATTTTTTAAACTATTGAATAGCTTCTATCGCGGGCCTTGAGCGTGGAGACCGAATCCAGAAATTCCGTAACGAAAATAACCTAACACTCGGGGCGAGGCACGATCGAACAATTTTGAATTTCCGAAATTTAAAAGAATTTAGAAGAAAATAAGGATTTTGACAGTATGGTTGCCTATGGTAACCATATCTGCCAAAATAACAGAAAAATTTAATTACAAAAGTCAAAATTAGAAAATACATAAATTTATAAATTAAGCTATTGCATAGCTTCTATCGCGGGCCTTGAGCGTGGAGACCGAATCCAGAACTTCCGTAACGAAAATAACCTAACACCCCCCACTCCGACCGGCACAGCGGTGATACTTTTTAGTTTTATAATTGCATAAGTTGATAAAAAATGCTATGCAATAGCTTTACCGCGGCAGTCTCCGAGTGCCACACGTCTTTTATGTATGTTTGTTTGTTTCTCTTTCACGCAGAAATTACTTAACGGATTTTGATAGAACTTTCTAGTCCTTGTTATCATCCTACACTATAATAAGTAGATTTGGTACGTGAGGTGATCTGATATCACGTTTATGCAAGAATACGGTGAGAGAGATGGATTAACTTTGAGTTGAATTTTATTCATTAGGTACTTTATATAATATAAGTATTTAAACTTGAAATATTATTTGAGACATAATTGTTGAAGTTTTAATACTGATATTCCATTCATAACGTTAAATTGGCGGTCACAAAAGGCATCACTCAGTTAATTACCTTAATTCCAAAATGTCTAATAGTCCTCTTATCAAGTTTGTGTAAAACTATAGTCAAACAGACGGTGTAATTACTAGGATCCCTTGTTGATTTCTCGTTAATTGCCAGGACTCAGTCCTCAGAGACTGGTGCTAATTTATTTGTCACAATTAACATATAAACGAGCCTCAAAAATATTATTTGTATGTGCACCTTTGTATGAGCCTTTTACGAATAAAGTAAGAAAAATATTATTAACAAAATTCAAGTTACTCTCAATTTTAAAGTACACTCATATTAGGGGTTAAAGTATGAAATTGCCGTTTTGTATGGACGAAATCGAGAAAAGTCATTTTTCCATACTAACAATTTTTTAGTATATTTAAAAACGCCTGAACCGTTTTCGATGCAATTAAAGGTGAAAGTTAGATGGTAATAAAGCTACGCATTATAGTATTTAAATTTCTGAAAATCAAAGTATATAATACAAATATACTTAATTGAAGCAAGAAGGTCAGCTGACACATTGTAAGGGGTCTTTTCAACGACCTCCTTTGAAGTAATAGGCACTAGTATTGCTTTTTTTTTTTAGTTTTAAGTTACTTTATTTAGTTTTTGATACAATACAAAGAGAATTACGCAATAATATGACTATACTTAAGAGCTATAAACATAATAAAAAGTGGGAAAATAATCGGCAATTTCATACTTTAACCCCTATTATTTATCACGTACCTAAGTACTTACGGCCAGTTCCAATAACCTAGCTTACTTCAGTTTTGGCATATCAGAGATAGAAAACAACTTCTGTCTTTGTTTCTCTGGACGGCAAAAACAGAGATAGAAACTGTTTCCTATCTCCGATATGCCAAAACTGAAGATAGATAGGTTATTTGAACCGGCCGTTAATCGTATTCGTTTATAACAACAATCACTCGAAAAGAACAATTATACTTCGGGTCTCAACCGAAGACGATTACATATTTACTTGCAGCATTACATGGTATGATGCTATCTTCGTCACACCTTCAGAGTTATAGTATCTAAAAAAGAAGCCTTTATTTCCCGTCTCACTCCCACCTAGCCCCGAGCGCCGCTCACCACTACCGGTCATTACGTGTTTTTGTGTTATCGGAATCACACCTATTTTCGTATTGGATTTTTTTTTTTATAAATAGGAAAACGACAGCGGTCTAGATTGAAAGATAGTGATTATATTAGTTTTTTACGTCAAATTAAAAATCTGGAATCAAAATTAAGGAAAAGACGGCGTTTGTCATCATCGGCATCGGAAGAAAGTGATAAACGTTTGGACCGCTATGATGACTATTATGAACAATACCCGGATATGCCAGGTAAATGACAACCTTATTACAAGTGCATAATATAAAGTTTATAACTTTAGAATTATTTCGTGCAATGTGAATACATTTTTCTTTGTACGAACTACCCTCATTTTGCAAAATTATATTGAAAGATTTAAATTGATAAATCTTAACACAATGTTATTAATATAAAAAAGTACTGATAAATCGTGTTAGTATAATTACCGCGAAAACGGTCTATTAGAAGCTTTTCCCCACGTAAATCGTGTCGAGGCAATTTCTCAACGTAAATCGCGTTGAGGCAATTTTCTTCACGTATATCGTGTTGAGGCAAATTCTCCACGTGAATCGTGCCGAGGCAATTTCTTCACGTAAATCGTGTTGAGGCAATTTCTCCACGTAAATCGTGTCGAGGCAATTTCTCCACGTAAATTATGTTGAGGCAATGCTCCACGTAAATCGTGTCAAGGCAATTACTGCAAGTCAATCGTGTCGAGGCAATTTCTCCACGTAAATTATATCGAGGCAATGCTCCACGTAAATCGTGTTGAGCGATTTCTCCACGTAAATCGTGTCGAGGCATGTTCTCCACGTAAATCGTGTTTAGGCAATTTCTCCACGTAAATCGTGTCGAGGCAATGCTCCACGTAAATCGTGTCGAGGCAATTTCTCCACGTAAATCGTGTTGAGGTAATTTCTTCACGTAAATCGTGTCAAGGTGATTTCTCCACGTAAATCGTGTCGAGGCAATTTCTCCACGTAAATCGTGTCGAGGCAATTTCTCCACGTAAATCGTGTTGAGGTAATTTCTTCACGTAAATCGTGTCAAGGTGATTTCTCCACGTAAATCGTGTCGAGGCAATTTCTCCACGTAAATCGTGTCGAGGCAATTTCTCCACGTAAATCGTGTTGAGGTAATTTCTCCACGTAAATCGTGTCGAGGCAATTTCTCCACGTAAATCGTGTCGAGGCAATTTCTCCACGTAAATCGTGTCGAGGCAACGGCAACTACTCCACGTCAATCGCGTCGAGGTAATTTCTCCACGTTAATCGTGTCAACGCAATGCAATGCTCCACGTAAATTGTGTTGAGGCAACTTCTCTACGTAAATCGTGCCGAGGCAACTACTCCACGTTAATCGTGTCGAGACAATTTATCCACGTAAATCGTGTTTTATAAGTACAGCGTGTTGAAGCATCATCTCCACGTATACCATGTTGAGATTGTACTTGTACATTCAGGTAAATCTTGTTGAGGTACATATCCGAATGCGGCAAATGATGAGATGCGGATAAGGAGATTTCTTTTCACAGTACAAGCCGACCATAGTTATTGAATTTTATTCACCAGTTCAACTGTGATGTTTTTTTTTTTTTTTAAATTCCTCTTTATAGGAGAAGATAATATCACAAATGTGGCTATAGATATCTACGAAGATTCCTCGTAGTACCCAGCAAAGCCGATCACTTGACCGTCTACACTGATTTCAGTGATAGTACCAACCACTGCACCTAATTCCTCGGAATTGTCACCGCCTGAGCAGGAGAGCCAGCTCTTCTATGATGATGGCAACCAAAGCTCAAGCAACGCCGGTAGCCGAGATTATGTTTTTACATTAGAACCAGAGGTTCTACAGCTAAAAGGCGGGGACCCCTCAAATACAAAAAAAAAAAGTTTCTTCAAGAACTTTGCGTCAAGGTGGACGCACATAATAATATTAGTAAACGGTTTATCTAAGGACATACAAATTGAACTAATAAAACTACTTACCACCATAATATTTGTCCCAACTCCCAACATGCAAGCTGCTAGTAGTCTTGCAGCTGCAGGTCGAGCTTTGAATTGATCCTTATCATCTAATAATACAGTAACTTAGGATATTTTGATAGTCGTATTAACACTCAGCGATCATGGTTATCATATGTGATAGCCATCACAAAGAATCGCTATCACGACGCTATGCAGCCCTTAGTGAGTACTCTCAATAGAAGCATTAAAGATACTGTCAAAAATACAAACATATCTGTTTGGATCTGCATTATTGAACATATCAGGACATCAAATGCTAAGAACAAGACTGGTTAGAATATCACACAAAAAAATAAAATAAAAAAAATAGCGTCCTCAATATAGATCACTGATAGCAATACAAGTTCGGGGTGCTTTAAACTCGAGGGGGCACCACCACGCGTAGCAGCAACGGTCGAGCCGCGGCCGACCCTAGCACCACGTCAACCACCGAGGGGCAACAATCAAAGGCGCCGTGAGGCCGTCGTCTCACCAGCTACGCGCGACACCAGGCGAGCAGACGATAGGCGAAGGAGACGTATGACAGGTACCCGTTGCAGGTCAATTGTCCCACTTTTATAACTAATGGTGTGAACCTGCAAACGATCGTACTATTTTAAGATGGGTTCAAGGCTATAAAATACTCTTCATCGAAGAATCCTTACAAACAACGGAACCACAAAATAATGCATGTTACTCGCAATCAAATGTTGACATAATTTATCAATGTACTTCTCAACTACTGTGTGCTGAGTTTATATTATCCTGCGAGTTTTGTGAAGTTCAGTTTGTATCGCCCATTTTTACAGTGCCTAAGCTAAACGGAACCCATAGCTTCATATTGAACTTAATAAATTTATGAATGAAAATCATTTTTAAAGTAGAGGATTAGCGCTCGACACTATTCAATCAAAATTATTTCATGGCTACAATTAACATTCAAGATGCAAATTTTTGGCTGGCATAATGCGGGTGACAGAAAGATTTTACAGTTTCACTGAGAGTCACAATTTTTATATGAATTTAATATTCTTCCGTTCGGCCTTTGCACGGCATTGCTGGTTTTCACAAAACTTCTCAAACCCGTTTTCGAATATTTGCATTAATCTAATTTCTTGTAATTTAATTATCTTAATGATTTTGTGTGACTGGTCGCCAGGATGTTCAAAAAACATGCGACACCTGTGCTTTTATGTAATTTCTAAGGTTTATCATCAATAACAAAAAAAAGTGTTATGGTACCTTTTCAGATTCGCAAATTCTTGGGCTTTATATACCACGGAAAAGACTATTAAATTACTAGACGAAAAGAAAATTTGAATTAAAAACCGAGCATTTTCGAGCAGAGATTTTAAAAGCTAATTGTACTACAAGATTTTTTGCTGAATTCATGGGACTTCCGACTGAAGCATGCCCAGCTGTCAGTTACGGCTGGATGTACACCAAATTAAAATTACTTAAAAAAAAAAAAAAACTAAAAAAAAAATTTGACTTCTTTTTCCCCTATCTGTAAAAATAACAAGTCATGAGGAGAACCGGAATTCGTTCTTTTTGCAAGCGCTTAAAACTATAAATGTTTCACATACGCATCGTGTAAGCTCGATTCGTATTCTGTGATCATTGACACGTTCAGCTTGATAAAAAAAAAAAACATAAATTTTTACGCGTTTGATTTCTCTAGAAAAAAGTAGTCCAAAGACAAAGTGATACCTTATTGGCCATCCCGGCCATGGTATTTGTAGCTTTGTAGTCCAGGCTGGTGATATCGCCAAATTGTCAGGGAATCAATGATGAAATGTGGTGTTCCTCAAGCAAGCAAGACATGATGTTGGCTTCAATACTCAATAAACAATAATTTATTGTAAAACCATGATGTATACAGAAATATGTTACAAATAATAGAAGACCAGTGTTATTCTTTTGCATCTAGTACTCTTAATCAATTTAGTAGTACTTTAAAAATCCTGGTGATGCTGACAGTTCCTAAATTATCTTTTTCAACCTTAAAATTTTAAAAAATTGCTAGCTACAGTAGTTTAAATATACACAGATCTGTTTTGTCAATTATATTAGGTACTAATGCTACCGTTAATGATTGAGTCAATCGATTACTAAAAGTTGTGTATAGACTAGCTCCCCCGACTCCAAAATACAGCACAACATGGGATAAAAATGTTGTGCTGTACTATCTTTTAACAATATATCCTTATAATAATATTGAATTAGTTAATTTATCACATTTATCTTGTACTCTTATGAAAATATAATAGCAAAGGAAGCAAATAAAAAATTAAAATAAAAAAGTTAGGTGATTAATTTAAACTTCTAAGCCTGGGACTTGCCAAACACTTATCATATTGCCTTTAATTCATAAGAGGGCCTTTCTAGTATTTGTCCGGCACTGGCAGTAGAAAGTGAATTGAAAAGACCAGAGGTGTATGCGACATAGTTTGCCTGAAGAACATTTCTTTGTTGGAGTGCGTAGACCTCATAAAAAAGTTTGCTGTCAAACAGTAGCACACTGTAAGCAAAGCTGCGAGCTGAAGTAATACCTCAAACGCATTTCTTAAATACTACCGCAACAACGATTTTGTAAAGGCCATATTTGGCACGTTATGATTATAATGATTATACTCGTACTATATTATTAGTCAATCGCATTTATTTTATTAGCAAAAGATGTTAAAAGAACGATAAAAATAATGTACATTGATAGACAAATTATGTTTCTATTTCATAATTATCAAGGTATTCCAAATTTAGCAATTTGCTTTTTTCAATACAGTTCATGCGATTCTCTTACTTATTTTTTATTTTACTTTTGTTTATATTGCTCTAAACATCTGCAAGTAAATATGTAATCGTCTTCAGTTGAGACCCGAAGTATAATTATGAATCAAACGAACTTACCTGGTGAAGTTTGATTCCAATTATGCGAGGGTCTCAACCGAAGACGATTACACCCCCATCCCACCCTACCCAGAAAAATAAAAAATAAATGTTAGCAATAACACAAAAAATACTCTAAATAATGACCGGTAGTGGTGAGCGGCGCTCGGGGCTAGGTGGGAGTGAGACGGGAAATAAAGGCTTCTTTTTTAGATACTATAACTCTGATGGTGTGACGAAGATAGCATCATACCATGTAATGCTGCAAGTAAATATGTAATCGTCTTCGGTTGAGACCCTCGCATAATTGGAATCAAACTTCACCAGGTAAGTTCGTTTGATTCATAATTATACTTTTAACAGAATGCGTCAACATTAAATAACATATCGATACGTCCTAGACATTTTCGGCGTTAATAAACTAGTTATAATATTTTCCGTTGCCAAAGTTAGTATCTAAACATGTTGCCAAATAACAAAAAAAAAACAACGGTTTCACTGTGTTTTAACCGCGACAAGTAATTTAAATGCTGAAAAAACAACCGACACAGAGAAACTTATTTGACAGTTCGAAATTTAAATTCATTTAATTGCCAGTTCTCCGAATTCGAATGCTCATCGGCCTTCGCCGACGGCGAATTAAAAACGTTTCCCGGTCGTTCGTCACGCTGCCCCTGCGGCCCTGTGGGATGTGAGGAGCGTTACCATTTGTTTGTGAGGCCATTAAAAGTTTTTTAACTGATAATTTTACTAGAAAACCATTACAGTGCCT
Source organism: Anania crocealis (assembly GCA_949315895.1). Taxonomy (NCBI): domain Eukaryota; kingdom Metazoa; phylum Arthropoda; class Insecta; order Lepidoptera; family Crambidae; genus Anania; species Anania crocealis. Next base: position 5,413,596 of record OX438859.1, on the reverse strand, counting down.
AAAATACCAAGATGCTTTAAGTCGTTATTGCTTACTAGCTGTTGCCCGCGATTTCGTCTGCGTCAATTTCTATTATTATGATCGCGACTATTTTTGCAACATTTTTCACTCATGCTTCGCTCCTATTGGTCACAGCGTGATGTTATATAGCCTAAAGCCTTCCTCGATAAATGGACTATCCAAAACAAAAATATTTTTTTAAATCGAACCAGTACTTCATGAGATTGGCGCGTTCAAACAAACAAACAAACAAACTCTTTAGCTTTATAATATTAGGTAGGTTAGTATGTACCTATAATTTTGCAATCCGTAAGATCGAATTTTTTTTCTAAAAAAAAGTTACGGTCTGGGTCTTCGAATGGAAAAAGGTTAGAAAGGCAAAGTAAGCGGGGCAGATTTGAGAGCCTATTGGTCGCGCGACGTCAAAAGAATTTGCTTGTTTGGAGTTCTTTGAACTTCTCATTTATGTGTAGTGGGATGCAAGCTGCAAATGGCGGATGACAGACTAACCTTTTTCCATGTTCTGTGGTCTACCATCATTCCACTGCAGGGCAAAGGCCTCCATCATTGAAACCAAGTTGCCATAGCAATGATGGGTACAGGTATAATCACTACATTTGCCACGTACGGGTTGGTGATGACAACCCGTACGTGGCAAATGTATATAAACTTCAGGTTTATATACTGATATTTTACATGTATTTAGTATGTATAATAATTGTCTAAATATTAGTACTTTTTGTAGTTTAGTTTTTTTTAATGATAATTTTATTTAATAACTTTTTTTTTCACCGCTTACTAAGCATTTCTGTTTAGCCCGATGGTAGACTGGCAGAGAATGCCTCGTGGCATTAAGTCCACCTTTTGTACAATAACTGTTCGTTTGTGCAATAAAGCTTAAATAAATAAATAAATAAATAAAATAAATAATATCATATACGATTTACGATTTGACGACCATTCGGATCAGCGGTAGTAAACGCTGCTTCTGAGCCATGAGTCGCGGGTACGATCCCCGCACAGTACAAATATTTGTGTGCATAAACATGTCTGTTTGTACTGGTCTGGGTGTTTTCTATGTATTAAAAGTATGTATTTACAAAAAAAAAAGTAAGTAAGTTTATCGGTTGTCTAGTACCCCTTACGACAGGGTACATAATAGAAGCTTAATTTTGGACTAGATGACTCTATGTGGCCCAGTAAGGCATAATACTCGTATTATATTAAGTATGGCTTAAATATAGCTTTTAACAAAAAACAACGACTATTTCTTTTATTCTCGATTATTGTGTTAGCTGGAACATTATTTGGCTGACTATAACTTAGCGAAAATCGTAGCCAAAGCTAGACATTTCTCTTTCATCTTTGTCTTTGACAGCCTTGTAGGAACGATTACGTAGACAAACGACTTCGTTACCATAATTTTTATAACAAATTAATAACGCCCCGTAGGGGTGGTAGTTTAGAGCCGAGTTTTTGAGGTCCTGGATGCGATCCTCGGGTCGGACAACAGAGTTTCTAATTTCCAAACATTGCTCGAGTTTGTAATCACAAACTCACGTTTGGCGAGCGTGGTAATTATATCAGTACCAATCATTGCTATGGTAACTTGAGTGCGAGGATGGTGGCCTTTACCATGCGATGGCGTGGTTGGAAATTTTGTGAAGAAATATTAAATTTTTAACGTTAACTTTTCAACGTTTTTGATACTTATTATCGAAGACAAATCCAAAAACACCAAAATCATAAAAATTGGTAGGCAGTCGTTCTCGACTTATAAGTGGTGTAACTAACTCGACTTTCTTTTATACAGGGTGAAATTTTAACCACTTTCCAAAATTTTTGTAGGCGTTCAGTGTCGTATTAAGAGCCCATTAATGAAGTAAAAAATGTAAATCAAGTTTTCACCCAAAAATATTTTTCACAATATAGTTTTAAATTTTTACAGTTTTAGGCCTGTTTAGGTATAAAAGGAAAATCAAAAACTTATGATTAGTATCATAATGAATGAATGTGATGTGTATTGCGTAAAAAAAGTGTTACTAGGCGGCCGTATCAAAAATTTTCGATTTTTGGCGGACATTTTTTAAGTGCTTTATCTTGACATTTTTGTACTGGGCTATGCCAAAAGAAAAAATAAGTCATTTGTTTTTTGTATCGTAGATTGATATATTAAAATTTGGAAGGTGGTTAAAATTTCACCCTGTATATAAAGAAGAAGATATATATTATCACATACGGCAATACGAGTATGTTAGCTGCTTGTACGTGTGTCAGAATTAGAATAGTTTTTAATCTACAGATATCAAAACAAAAGTTATCATATTGTTTTAAATATTAATTCAGTGAGTTACCTTAGTAATACCACCGTGTTTGTCTGTTAATTAACGTACTGCTACTTCGGCGTGGATGCTAATTAATTTTCACTGAAGTGTTTTAAAATAAATTTACTTTCCGTCAACAGCTTTTGCTACGGGCCGCCATATTTGTTCAATATTGTTTTGTTGGTAAATTATAATTAAAAACAAAAAGGATAGTGGTAAGAGTTTAATACCTACATTTTATTAAGGCTTTATTATGATTAATAAAAAAATTAACGTTAAGAGAGTGCAATACAAATAGATAAATAAGGTTGCGTTGGTGCGATCATAATACAGAGTAAGTTACTAAGTGTGTATGCTTTTGCTTCTAAATTACTCAGGTAACGTAGTTTTTCTTGTCATGAATTCCAATATATTATTTTTAAGATAAATACTTTTCATTTTTAGTAGGCTATAAAGATATATTTAAGCTGTAAATCTTCCTAAAATAAATAAATAAAATAAAATAAAATATTTTACAAATGACTTTTTCATCACCGTCAATTTTTTTTTATACGCGTTAAGGTATCATAATATTAGGGGTTAAAGTATGAAATTGCCGTTTTGTATGGTCGAAATCGGTAAAGGCATTTTTCCATACTAACAATTTTTTAGTTTTTTTAAAAACGCTTGAACCGTTTTCGATGCAATTAAAGGTGAAAGTTAGATGGTTATAAAGCTACGCATTATAGTATTTAAATTTCTGAAAATCAAAGTATATAATACAAATATACTTGATTGAAGCAAGAAGGTCAGCTGACACATTGTAAGGGGTCTTTTCAACGACTTCCTTTGAAGTAATAGGCACTAGTATTGCATTTTTTTTTTAGTCAAAAGTTACTTTATTTAGTTTTTGATACAATACAAAAAGAATTACGCAATAATACGACTATACTTAAGAGCTATAATAAAAATAAAAAGTGGGAAAAAAAATCGGCAGTTTCATACTTTAACCCCTATTATTTAGATCCAATTTATGAAATAAAAAATGTAAGTCAAGATTTTACCGGAAAATATTTTTCGTAACATAAGTATTTTTTTTAATTTTTACGGTCCTAAGCCTATGAAGGTATAAGAGGAAAATCAACACCTAATGAATAGTATCGTAATGAATAAATGAGATGCGCATCGCGTTAAAAGTGTGTTGCGAGGATGCCTTATCCAAAATTTTTTTATCTTAGGCTGACATTTTCTAGGTGCTTTATCTTAACATTTTTGTACTGGGCTATATACAAAAAATACTTCATTAAAATTGGGATGGTGATTGAAATTTCATCCTGTATTATGTGTGTTTATTTCTCTTCCCCTGGGAATTTCGAAAAGACCAAAATTTAAGATATGTTTAAAAAAAATAACGTAACAGATTGACCTTGCTTAACTCGTAAAAATAAAAGCGTCGAATATAAACATCCTTTTTCTTATCAAATAACAAGCAAATCTTTTAAAACAAGCTTTTTTACCAACAGATGATTTTGACATCGCAATGAAGATCAAGAGACGTGTTTCTCATATCCTAATTTTAAAATGAACTAGCTGTTCCTGTGACTTCGTACGCTTTGAATTTAAATCTATCCCCGGGAACCGTCGTTTTTATCGGGACAAAATTATTCTTATGTCATTTTCCAACTTACATTCATTGATCCGATTAGCTATTCTGGCGAGCATGAGTAACAAACGTTCGCATTCAGTAAGATTAGATTAGTAACTCTTTATTTTAAGAAGTTCCTAAAATTTCGATTTATTTGCGATCAAATGAGCTTACCTACATCACAGTATCTACCTAATTTATTAGTTTCCGATATGTTCTATTCCCGTGTGAAATCTTAAAACAACTTCTAAGCAACCTAGAGTTTTGGCTCGATTTATACCTACCTAAGTTTTTATTATGTTTTGTGTAGAAAGAAGTCAGCAAACAGTTAATAAGCTAACAAGACTGTTATGCAACCACAACATGATCATATGAGCGCTTTCTTTGGAAATTTAAGAACGCGTTTGTTATTTTTTCGATGCTAGCATAACTTGCGAACAAAGATATAATATAATTATGTTAAGGTATGTATTATTTCCCAGTTTCCACCTGAAACGGAAAACTGTGACGTTCGGCCGAGCTTCGACGTTTACTCGCGAACCGAACGTTCGCTTAATGCCGTTCGAGGCTGTTCGGGGATTTTGCGTCCTGTGCATTTTACGAACTCCTCTTATTCAAGAAACCAAACGTTACTTAAATAAATAGACGTAACAACTACTTATCCTTTCCTTAATTACCAATATATATTTTTATATTTTTTTAATTGATCCCAATTTGAATAACTATTTAAAGCACTTTATTTTTAACAATGTTTGACAGTCTGTCTGTGTTTTGCGCTTACACGCCTAAACTACTGAATCGATTTAGAAGAAAATTTGGTTTAAAGATAGATTATACCTTAGGAGCTCAGAGGACGTTGGCTATTTGATATCCTACTACAGGTTTCCACCCCGCAGATGAAAGCTAGATAAAAGTAACAGCCTACTCGTATAATCATCCCACTGCAGGGAAAAGGCCTCCATCATTGAATTCAAGTTACCACTGCAATGATGGGAACTGGCATAATCACCACGCTTGCCAAATGCGGGTTGGTGATCACAAACCCGAGCAACGTTCGAAAATGCGAAACTTTTTGTTGCCCGGCCTGGGGATCGAACCTGGGACCAACGGCGCGTTACCAAGGGGCGCGACCAAGCTAGATAAGCAAAATAAAATAGAATAAATGTATTCAAAATATAAATAAACTTTTATCACAAATATCGGGGTCATTTTCTCATAGTAAAAGTTGTTTATCTTCACGATAACTCAGTAATGTGCGGACATCGTTCTACCTAGCACATTCTATAAATAAACGCTGAAAATTTATTTCTTTGTAACAAAAGAGGAAAGGCGGCAATATTTCCTCATAAATCTTAAACTCTTGATGCATCATGTGCATGCTTGTGCGGCTTTTATCTATATTATGTTGACAAAATTTCTTAAACTTTTAATAAAAAATAAAACTTTTTACGAAACAATTAGATTGAGAGAAAGACAGACAAATTTTGGCTACAGGTAATTAATAATTATTATTAGTGAATAGGTATTAAAGAAGTTGCGGTAGCCTTTTTTGCCTTTAATTAAAAAATGACACAGATATTTATTGTTAATTAATGTTGAAATAATTTGTTCAGTCATATATTAGATAAATTACTTTCTCCTTTAAAAAAATCAACGTTAATTCTCTAACAACCTTATTTATATTTACCATAGGTTTTATTTCTGGTTTTATATTTTAATAACTGTACTTTTCTATTCTTACCTATAATTTTCCCTTGGTTGGGGTTTTAAATAAGAATCAACCGCGAAAATTTCATAATCGGAGTAACTTTTACTTACAGTGTAGTTAGCTTATTTGTCATAGGACATAATTAGTTTGTCATAATTTATTCACCTTACTGAGTATGTCTTCAAACAAAAAATATGAGTATTTTATTTTGCCAAATCCCAGATATTAGGGGTTAAAGTATGAAATTGCCGTTTTGTATAGACGAATTCGAGAAAAGTCATTTTTCCATATTAAAAATTTTTTAGTTTTTTTAAAAACGCCTCAACCGTTTTCGATACAATTAAAGGTGAAAGTTAGATGGTTATAAAGCTACGCATTATAGTATTTAAGATTCTGAAAATCAAAGTATATAATACAAATATACTTAATTGAAGCAAGAAGGTCAGCTGACACATTGTAAGGGGTCTTTTCATCGACTTCCTTTGAAGTAATAGGCACTAGTATTGCATTTTTTTTTAGTCAAAAGTTACTTTATTTAGTTTTTAATATAATACAAAAAGAATTACGCAATAATATGACTATACTTAAGAGCTATAAACAAAATAAAAGTGGGAAAATAATCGGCAATTTCATACTTGAACCCCTATTATTTTCAGGCCTTATAAAGTTACTTCATCAACTTTCCAGAATGACCACAGTAAAAGAGGATAAAGTAGTTTGTCTATAAACAGTAAATTTTTGCCGTAAGTTATTATTTTAGTTTAGTAAGACTAATTTTAAAACAATATTAATTTATATTGATTGGTTTGTTTCTTTAATGGTTGTTTTTTTGTTGCTCATGTTTAAAAGTTTCAGAAGTAACGGCCTATAATCATCCCACCGCAGGGCAAAGGCCTCCAATACTGAATTCAAGTTACCATAGTGATGGGTACAGGCAATCACTACGCTTGTTGGATGCGAGTTGGTGATCACATACCTAAACAATGTTAAAAAATTTCATACTCTTCTTGTCCGACCCGAGAATAGAACCCAAGACCATAAGATCTTGGCCCGGTATTTAATGACTATTATCTATATATATATAAAAATTAATCCCTATTTCCCTTGGTCGCGGCATCACGCGTGAACGGCTGGACCGATTTCGCTAATTCTTTTTTGTTTTGTTCGTCATTGTCAGAAGAAGGATCTTATGTAAGAAAAAAAATAATACAATTCCTCGAATAATTAGAAAATTTAAGAATACTTAACTACTTACCTATATATATTAAATTATTTCTAATGTAACCTTAGCGCTTTCGACAATTTAAACTTTTAAATGTAACCATATTGCATGTGATATAACATTGACAGGATGCGTGCTGGAAATATCGTTAATAGGATGTAAAATACTAATTATCGTTTAAAACAGATGCTTCTGTCGGAGTTATTATATTGATAAACAAGAATAATAAACAATTTGTATTTTTTTTTTACTAACTAAACCAATTCGAAATCATTATTCAGACAGGACAACGTCTGTTGGGTCCGCTAGTTCTTTATAAAGCTACTATGTATTCATTTTTACTGTAGCCATACCATAGCTGATATTTGTGTACTTTTCATTATAATGGATGACTGAACATTATTGTGAGCCCTTGTCATTAATATTAACAATGTCGAATATTTCCTTTGAGCGGATGTTAGCTTAATTTATTTCGGAGTAGCTTGTTAGCATTTTCCCTTTCTATGACACGGCATCATGAGCTTTTGATTTATCTGAGAAGTTTATTAATGCTGCTGTTTTTTATGAAATGAAAGTAACAGATAATATTATATTGTTTATAAAATTGATAAATATTTAAGTCATTTTTTATAAAATCGTAAAACACAATAAAATTTTAATAAACAAGACAATTTACATCGTAACATAGGAATCGTCATTCCAGCTTATGATTGGCTTAACAAATTGTTAGCAAGATTTGGATTTGTAGCAAATGTTTCCCTTTTAATTTAATGTGGAAAATTAATCCAATTGAACTTACTCCTCTACAGCTTAGCTGCTGTACGTACCGTAGAGCTGTACCGTAAAGATCTAAAACAGAATAAAGGTAAATACAAACAAAGTTTATTTTTTCGTCCATTCAAACAAATTTATAAGTAACAGCCCTAATAGGCTACTTGACTGCTATAAATTTTGACGCAGTTGATGAATATTTTCTTTAGTATATTGGTTAAGAAACTAGTATTTATCATTGTCAGATGTTAATAGTTTGAGATTGCTACATATTTCTAAAATGAAATTATTATTTTTTACATTTTAAATTTAGGCTTTGAAAACGCTGTCGGCTATTTTGTGACGTCATACATCTTTAAACAAATTGCGAGCGTCATTATAAGCGTAACATTGACATTTATGACATAAGTAAATAAATAAAATATGTATATGAGGTAGTGATGGACTACTTATTGTTTACTTTGACTCGAATGACGTCACAGCACAGTCCACAAATAGTCTAAAGCTTTTCAGCGTTTTCATACGTCGTACGTATGTCGTAAGTTTAAAACTCACTTTTCAGTGAGTTTTCTAGGTCAAATCAGAGACAAATTTTGCGGTTTTCTAGGTCCTACAAAAATATGAAATAATGTTTTTGGTCTATTTGGACATTAAATAATCATTTAAAACCTATTTCCAAAAAGAGTCAACTAGCCTACTCGTATTCTATGTATGCAAACATTATTCAGTCAAAAGTATCCACTTTCCTAGTACAAAGCTTGATGTAAAGTAAGGATTCATTTCAGCTGCATAATGAACAAAATAAGAAGTGCTACGAGCTACGAGCTACGGACTCTGTGCTACGAGAAGCGTTGATGGCGTACTGTAACACAGCTACGAGATTGCTTTTGAGATTTTAGAACAATCAGTTTTGTGACAAAAGCTCTAATCCCGACACTGAAGCTATGACTTTTTTATGCCCTTAATGCTAACACAAATTATTTTGGTTTCAAGAAATTTAACTTAAGCAAGCTGCATAATGAACTTAAACTCAGACAGTGCCAATTAAGTTTATTACAAAAACAAGTCATTTAAATTTCTACGTGTTTCATCGCTTCTGATGATGCTGTGATTTCAGGGTCAAAGCGCGTGCTGATTACTAATAGTCTGACATAGAAAATTGAATTTATTAGTTTGGTATTTAATTACTTTTATCGAAGTTTAAATCGATACTGCAAACAATTAGGATTTTCATGTCACTAGATGAGTAAATGAGTTAGTAACAAGTTTTTTTTTAATCTTTTCTGTTTCATTATTAGACTTTGAATTTTCAACCGAAGTAAATAAAAAAATCATTATGCATCTTTATTTAGAGTTGTATGAATACTTGTGATTTTTTTTGCAGGTAAATTGTTTTTTTTTTTAAATACAGTAGACGTACTCCGACAATGTTTAATACTTTAACGAGTAGATTGAAATAAGTAACCACTTCGGAGTGTGTGTATAATGATAATTGAACACATGTTCGTCACCGACACAAAACTGTTAAATGCTTCATCACATTCAGGTTCCAAAGTTATAGATTACATGAAAGTTTTTTTTTTGCAGACCTTACAGCTATTCCCATATATTCTGCCTGCGTACAATATTACTGAAATTTGACGTAATTGAACACAGAGCACATTACATAACTGTTTGCCTTTCATTACTGGCATTAATATAATGTTTACCATTGATATAATTCAACACTAATCTATTTTAAAGGTCAATCCAATCACCACTGACCGAAGATACCTATTTCAATATTTTACTACCAAATTAATTCCTTACCGATTCATACGGTAAAGTTATTTTGAAATGGAGTTTCGGCCCAGAAATAGAGAGCTAAATAAAGTAGGTTAAGACGTTTTTACACACAGAAAATTTTTTTGGCTTTTTTCTTCCAATATTGTGGAATTCAATAATAATTTATATTATGTAAATGCTCAGTAGATCATTTACATAGTACATATCATCGGAAGGAAGTATTTCTTTTAAACTCTTTATAATAGACCTCTTTTTAGGTTATCTATTAGGTTAGGTCTTTGCGTTTGTAATTAACGTAATCGAAACCTAATAGATAAATACTTAAACTTTAAAGTTTAATAAACAAAATAGAATAAAGTGCTCAAATATAAAAATATGCGTGAATTTACGTGTTATTTAATGACTTAATAATTTATAACATATTTTAACACTTCGATATCCGTTCAAAACTAAACAATGAATGTCGTCATTACATCTAAAGGAAAGAAAAGAACTAACACTGCAAAATTAAATAAATTTCTCTTTCTGGATAAATTATTTTAGATCATTAGTAACACATTTTGGAAGACATTATGCTTAAATAGGAAACAATTTGTCAATAAACAATTATTGTAATATCTTAATTATTAAACTTGTCACTCACAACATTTACCTTACAGAAAACGTACTCACTTCAAAATATGTTTCTGAGTTAGAGTGTGAACTGTGGTAGGTACCGGATCTGTGACAAGGATTGATGGGTGCATTCATCTGAATCGGACCGGTTGCGGTCGGTGAACGGCTTGAACGTACAGTTTACTGACAAAATAAGGCAGATAGGAGAGTCATTCATCCCAAACCGGAATCGCGGATAACGGATATGAAATCGCCGAACTGGAAATGGGAATCCGTCGGAGACTTTTCTATGGGACATCTGTGAAAATGGAATTGTTCGAGTCACTTTTGTATCATACAGCAGGAGAGTGACCATAGATCGATGTTCAGCTAAAGAAAATTGAAGTGCAGTGACCTTTGTAACTCTGCAACTGTGATCAGTTTTAATATGCAGGTGTATGTGACCCTGCAAAGGTGGAGACCTGTAATCAGTTTTAATATGCAGCGGCCTTAGGGCAAGTGGCTTTCAAATATCGTTCACGCTAGACGAATAGATAACAAATGTATGAAAATGACATTAACAAACGATCGAACGATCTTAAGCTTATGTCATTTTCATACATTTGACATCTATTCGTCTAGCGTTAACGATATTAGAAAGCTACTTATCTAAGGCCGCAGGTGTATGTCAGAAGTGATAAAAAGAGGTTACCATTTATTAGCTGGACTACTCGGAACACTTTTGTAGGCTATGATAAATGGATAGTGAATGGGAGATTATTATTTAACTGTATAAAATTAAATAAACTTTCTTTTAAATAATGAACTAGCTAAACGCGTGATATAAGACACCAATCTCAACCCCCAGGAGGCACTCGGGTGCCGCGATAACAATTGATTTCAATTGTGTATGGAATAACTCACGATCGAGGGATAATTTGAGTCAGTGTATGACGGCTTCTGTGATATCCTGTTTGAAACGGATTCAAGTAGGTTGCATAATGCTTTATTATTTTCGGTAATTAACGGGGTGTTATTTAAACTTTATGATCATCGTTAGCCCATATTAGTCAGCAGCTGGACATACGCTAATCCAAACGAAGGATTTTGCCATAATCGCGCTTGGCATGCAGTTAAGCAATTTATAGTGGTAACAAAAGTATGTTTCATTTTTAGTCGCCCTTTTTACCCGACTACGACAAATCCAAAAGGAAGAGTTATGATTTTAGTAATCTATCTATCTATGCAGGATGAAATTTTAACCACCGCCCAAATTTTAATATAAAAATTAACGGGACAAAAAACAAATGACGTATTTTTTCTTTTAGTATATCCCGTACAAAAATGTCAAGATAAAGCACTTACAAAATGTCCGCTAAGAATCTAAAATTTTTGATATGGCCTCGTAGCAAATTTTTTTAACACTATGCGCATCTCATTCATTCATTACGATACTATTCATAAGTTTTTGATTTTCCCTTCATACCTTGAAACAGGCTTAGGACCGTAAAAATTGAAAACTACGATGCAAAAAATATTTTCGGGTAAAAAATTGATTAACAATATTTACTTCATAAATGGGCTCTAAATACGATACCGAACGCCTTTAAAAAATTTGGAGATGATGAAAAAATCATACTGTCTATTTATATGGATTCCACATTTGCGGCTAAACTACTGGTTCTCATATAGCATAGGAATTGTAATAAACCGGCCAAGTGCGTGTCGGACTCGCGCACGAAGGGTTCCGTACCAAAAAGGCCAAAAAAACGGGAGCCCCCCTTAAGAATTTATTATGCTTTGTTTTTAGTATTTGTTGTTATTGCGGTAACAGATATAAATAATTTGCGAAAATTTTTACTGTCTAGCTATCGCGGTTCTTGAGATACAGCCTGGTGACAGAGCGACGGACAGACGGAAAGACGGAAAGACGGACAGACGGACAGACAGCGAAGTCTTAGTAATAGGGTCGCGTTTTTACTCTTTGGGTACGGAACCCTAAAAAGCGTGCTATTCCGTTTTGAGGCCAGATTTATTTACATTGTATGTACACGAACATAACGTGCAATTACTTTTTCAAAAGATGTACAGACAACAGCACGTCAACCTACCACAAAACGTCAAATTTTCTCAATTGATATTGATCTCTACTTGTTGGAATTAAAGTTGAAAATCAATTCGATGACCTTTAACTTTTTGGGTAGGTTGACCTGCCGTAGTCTATACATAAAGTAAAAGACTATAACAATATGAACCGCTCATATAGTTACTTTTCCCATGTTATTTTAGTAATGGAAGCTACTTATTAATAATATCAGTATGCCCGTAACTATTATCTCAAAGCGAGCTTAACTCAAAGGCCGCATGTTAATTAACATAAACAATTTGTGTACATGATATGAAATTCCACTTATAGTATATGGTATGAGCATTCTAGTAAATTACTCTTTTGATGTATTCTAAAGTTAGCTGAAATAACTACATAATACAAAATACTTCTTACTAATCTATACTTAATATTATAAAGCTGAAGAGTTTGTTTGTTTGTTTGTTTGTTTGAACGCGCTAATCTCACAAGAAGTACTGGTCCGATTTGAAAAATTATTTTTGTGTTGGATAGTCCATTTATCGAGGAAGGCTTTAGGCTATATAACATCACGCTGCGACCAATAGGAGCGAAGCATGAGTAAAAAATGTTGCAAAAATAATCGCGATCATAATAACGGAAATTGACGCAGACGAAGTCGCGGGGAACAGCTAGTTATATTATAAACGCGGAAGTTTGTAAGGATGTTTTGATACATGTATGGATGTTTGTAACTCTCTCATGTAAAAACTACTAAATGAATTGAAATTAATCTATCTGATATGCATGAAACAACTTATAACAAATAATGTATCCCACAATCCCGTGTAGTTCCTGCGGAAACACGACATAATTGTATTTTGTATGAAGTCACGTGACACAGACGATAGATGACGCCATAACGGTTGGTGCCGCCATGACGGTTGGTGCCCAAAGTAAGTACACATTAACAATTTCTAAATCAAATTCGACAGACCACGCGGACAAAATCGCGGGAAAAAGCTAGAATTAATCTTTGTAGTAAATTATTTATATCTTATTATTAGTATTAATAACGCTTCATTGGTCGAGTTGTTTAAGTACCGGACAACGGGGGTCATGCGACTTTTCCCCGGGTCGGACCAGAAGAATTTGGTATTTTCGAAGATTGCTCGGGTATGTGACTACCAGCTCGTATTATGTGGTGATTATGCCTGTACCGAGCATTGCTGTAGTAATTTAAATTTAATGATGATGGCCTTTAGTTTGCCCTGCAGTGGATTTTTTATAGGCTGTTACTCTACTTATTTCGTTAGTATTTCAGTCGTTATTGTGCAATGTGTGACGCCGGGATACGGAATAAAAGATGTGATTGTGTTGAGCGACACGATTATATTGTCTTAAATGAACACTAACCGACACTTATATATAACTTACGTACTCCTGTGAGGTGAGGTGACTCACACACCACAATTGCTAAAAAAGTGGTTTTTTCTTCATATTATTGTAGATTTTCTATCAAAAAAACTTACCAAGTTCTCTTCTTATTCGTAACCTTCTGTTGCCTCTGGTTTGTGCGCCGCGCCTCGCTCGGTGTGCTTCTTTTCTTTTGATCCAGTGTGTTTCAGCTGCTAGAATAAAAACAATAATAACTTTAACAGCTTTATTAAATCTACATATATAAAAGAAAGTCGTGTTAGTTGCACCACTTATTATTCGAGATCGGCTCGACCCATTTTTATGATTTTGCTGTTTTTGGGTTTATCTTGGTCAGGAATAGGATACCTAATAAGTATTAAAAACGTTGGAAAGTTAAAATTAAAAGTTGCACTTGTTCATATTTTTTCAAACCCCGCCATATTTGATGACAATGACATTTAAGCAATGATATTTAAAAAGTAGGTAATAAGGGTTAAAGTATGAAATTGCCGTTTTGTATGGACGAAATCGAGAAAAGTCATTTTTCCATACTAACAATTTTTTAGTTTTTTTAAAAACGCCTGAACCGTTTTAGAAGCAATTAAAGGTGAAAGTTAGATGGTTATAAAGCTACGCATTAAAGTATTTAAATTTCTGAAAATCAAAGTATATAATACAAATATACTTAATTGAAGCAAGAAGGTCAGCTGACACATTGTATGGGTCTCTTCAACGACCTTCTTTGAAGTAATAGGCACTAGTATTGCATTTTTTTTTAGTCAATAGTTACTTTATTTAGTTTTTGATACAATACAAAAAAAATACGCAATAATATGACTATACTTAAGAGCTATAAACAAAATAAAAAGTGGGAAAATGATCGGCAATTTCATACTTTAACCCCTATTATATATATTTCATGCGCTCTCAATATGCGTGCCTAAAACGTCACGTGTGACGTCTTTTAAAATCCATCATACAATATGGATGCCAAGGCGAAAGAGAAAGTAATTGTTTTCATGAGTATGACAAGGACAAAATAAGAAATACGCATGTGTGCAGTTGTTCGCAAGCGGCACAGATATTTCGATAGTTTTGTAAGGGCATAACCTATCTATTATTTTTAGGGTTCCGTACCCAAAGGGTAAAAACGGGACCCTATTACTAAGACTTTGCTGTCTGTCCGTCTGTCCGTCTGTCCGTTTGTCCGTCTGTCCGTCTGTCCGTCGCTCTGTCACCAGGCTGTATCTCAAGAGCCGCGATAGCTAGACAGTTGAAATTTTCACAAATTATGTAGGATTTCCGTTACCGCAATAACAACAAATACTAAAAACCTTTTTGGTACGGAACCTTTCGTGTGCGAGTCCGAGTCGCACTTGGCCGGTTTTATTAAATATTGCATTTAAGACGCCAAAACCAAATACTATTCTGAGGCGATACAAAGTTCGCGGGGTCCGCTAGTAAATAAACAATAAATAAATAAAATAATTAATTAATTTATTATTATTTCAATAATAAATGTCAGCATCGGATACTTTGTTCTGATCCCAAACTGAGTAGCTATTAAAAGCACTCGTATTGTGAAAGTCAGAAACGAACTTACCACAAACACCCAGACCCGTGATAATGTAGAATAACTTCTTTTCTACATTGAGCCGAATCGAACCCGGGACCTCATAGCTGATTAAATTTGCTTAGTAAAACTTTGTGTTAACAACTATTTGTGCCTCATGAAATCGTTAAAACATGTAACTTCTGAGGGCTGTAATAGGAGCCATGAATAACTCAGACACCAGAATATAGGTATAATTATAAAAATGAAGAAGAAGATAAGATTTAGGTCATTAAATAATGATAAGCAAAGCCCAGCTGTTCTCCACGACTTATATATCCTTGAAACAACGCACGATAGCGGAATCACAAGTACGTCAAAGCTGCCTATAAAGTTAAACTTTACCGTAAGTTTCTAAAGTCTAGTTAGTGAATCCCGCTGTACTACTAGTTTGCTATGACTCGATTTATAAACTAACCCATGCTTATTGAAATTATTATATCTTCTTCTACTCTAAACCGACGAGCATGCATGAAAAGATTGATGTATGCCAGGATCGTAGTAAGTGGAAGGCCTTGGTCTCTGCCTACCCCGTTGGGAAGGAGGCGTGATAATATGTATGTATGTATGTATGTATGTATGTATGTATGTATGTATGTATGTATGTATGTATGTATGTATGTATGTATGTATGTATGTATGTATGTATGTTATATCTTCTTAGTTGCTGGATAATAAGCAGAAATAGTCAGCAAAAAAGCATTGGAATTGCTAGAATCATTTCAATAATTTAATAGAATAGAATGTCGCTTTAGTGCAATAAATGTGACTGAAAAACCTACAGTTATTCAATATTTGATTTCATAATTTACTAAAGCGATTTGCATGCATTATTAATAGAAAGGTATGCATTCATATGATTTATGCATTAATTAACTTATCATTTTAAATAAAGTAATGTTTTTTGCTGATCTATTCAGTAAGATTAACAATATTTTATACATTATAATTTGATGTCATTAAAAATAATCAAAAGATTAATAGAATTTACCACTTATAAATATTACTATTATTAAATATTACTGTATATAAGATATGAAACAATGAAATAATATTAAGAAACCAATAGAATATATTTCATATAATAATAATAATCTATATTAAGTTCGAGAATGATAGTAGGTACCTATTACGGTATTCAAATACAAAACTTTCTATAAGATCAACACTTTAATCTAAATTTAAAGCACGAATAAAAAAAATAGCAAGTCACCTGAAAACTTAAGATTTCATTTACAAAATTTTCGTCAGGGGTCCATACCTAATAACAACAAAGGCTGTTCCCAGTATTTTTCCCAATAAACATGTCACATTGATAAATGAGAATGGAAACAAAACGACATGGCCCAATCATTGCAATCTTGAGTAATGGTTGCGTCAGAAAGAAGTAGATGAAAACTGGCTTTAAAAAAATTTAACACAAAACTCTGGTCAGTCCACATGTAAATGAAAACTTATTCGATTTTGTTAACGCATTTTTTTTTATTTTAAATTTATCTTGAAAACATAACATGACGGTTGAGATGGCAAGAACAGCTGTAACATGCTTTTAAGTTTAATTTATAATGTAGTATGGTTTTCTGGAACAAGGCTTTAAGAATATAAGTACGACCAACCTCAGAGGAAGTATGTTAATATCTTTCGTAAAGTCTTGTACTTTTATCTTCTTGCTAATATATTCCGTTTCACTCAGCACTCAAAACTTTAGCTCTCATTTGTTATGCGAATGTCTTTAGTTTGCTAACGTATGTAAAACAAGTAAATGCTAAAACAGAAAGGCATAAAATGTAAAATCATACAGTTTTCTTATTTTACCTCTATCGGTTTTCGGTTTGACTTGTAGCACTTAACTTTTTCTAACACTTTACAGCGACCATGACAATAATATTTCAATAAAAGGTCTTTATCGCTAATTTAATAATTGTAAGTATCATTCCTCAGTAGTTTTATGTGCTATCTTTTATTTATTTGTATTATAAGTATTTTTTAAATGGTAGGTAAATAAAATTTCCAATAGCACCACCATTCCTCAGTAGTTTTATGTGCTATATTTTATTTATTTGTGTTGTAAGTATTGTTAAATGGTAGGTAAATAAAATTTCCAATAGCACCATCATTCCTCAATAGTTTTATGTGCTATCTTTTATGTGTTATAAGTATTTTTAAGTGGTAGGTAAATAAAATTTAAAAAAACTTTGGTAAAGATTTTTATATATCTACCTACCTAAGTATATAAACGGTTAAATATAACATGACAAGGATAATTTTGGCCAGCTATTGAAAAATAATACCTATTATCGAATTCTTATAGTAAGTGCACACAGTATACTACAGTGGCACGAAAATAGAACTAAGCTCAGGGCAAACCAGCTATTTTATAACTAATTTGAAGATCAACCAAGCCACTCCGCTTCTGTGTAATGTCATCCAATTTAAAAATCCAATAAGCCTTGAATGCGGCCCATTCCGGGATGCCTCCGCTCTCCATCCTGCGTAATGCCACGG
This sequence comes from Anania crocealis, assembly GCA_949315895.1. Classification (NCBI taxonomy): domain Eukaryota; kingdom Metazoa; phylum Arthropoda; class Insecta; order Lepidoptera; family Crambidae; genus Anania; species Anania crocealis. The sequence continues at coordinate 5,395,967 of OX438859.1, read as the reverse complement.
CAATGTCGTACCTACAGTCCGCATAGAATTATTTGTCTGATAACAATCTTGCATTAACAAGTTAAAAGTATACTAACAGACCAGTTTATAGATAGAAGGCCATCTAAATATACAGTCTGGTCCTATCGGTGACGTCCAAAAATTTTTTTTTGGATTTCTTACATCCAGGGCTATCCAAACATACCCTATATATATGTTACCCGATTTTTCTTAGTTTTTGAGATATAATTTTTTTCCTTAATTTTCAGAATTTTCAGTGTAAGTAGTCAGTTTTAAAAAATGGTTTCTCCACTTTTTATTATGTTATGTCAGTTTTTTTTGCAGTATGATCCTTGTAAATTAAACTTACTTAGATAAAATTATCAGCTAGCTAAGCCTAACCAAAGTTTCCGAAAAATTTACCGAAAGTCAATAGTTTCCGTTCAAGCAAGTCAGAGTTCAAATTTTTGAAGTGCTCTAAGAAACTGTGAAACCACTTTTTATTCTTAATTCACAGTTCAAAATTAAGCTCTGACTAGCTTGAACGGAAACTATGGACTTTCGGTAAATTCTTCGGAAAGTTTGATTAGGCTTAGCTAGCTGATAATTTTATGTAAGTAAGTTTAATTTATAAGGATTATACGGCAAAAAAATCTGACATAACATAATAAAAAGTGGAGAAACCATTTTTTAAAACTGATTTCAGAAAATTTAAGAAAAAAATGTATAAACCAAGAACTACTTTAAAGAATTTCCCTCACGTTTTAGTCAAGAAACTCTACACTAATCTTTTGTTTGGACATTGTAAGGAGTTAATGATGGGTATAGGCAAATGCGGGTTGGTGATCACAAACCCGAGCATTTTTTTATAATATATTAGATAATTAGCTAAAATACTTTATTTAATATTTTAGCAACTTAATTGCACTTATAATATCAGTATATAAACTTGAAAAATTTTGTCTCAGGCGGGACTCGAACCCGCATCTCCTCGCATGCCGGGCGGGCGCCATACCATTAGACACTGCGACACGGGGCGAATTTTTCAAGCATATTCTTACGCTGTGAGCCAGCGTTGTTCCATCAAATGTTAGGAGTTTGCACCCTTAACACCCGAAAGAAACATCTTTGCAGATGTTTGACAGTCAGTTAAGATGAAACAGCTATTTATATACTTTATTTAATATTTTAGCAACTTAATTGCACTTATAATATCAGTATATAAACTTGAAAAATTTTGTCTCAGGCGGGACTCGAACCCGCATCTCCTCGCATGCCGGGCGGGCATTATAATATCAGTATATAAACTTGAAAAATTTTGTCTCATGCGGGTTCGAGTCCCGCCTGAGACAAAATTTTTCAAGTTTATATACTGATATTAATTAGCTAAAATATTTATGGTATAGTTTTAGTATTGAAATGTATACAATTCCGCATGAATAACAACGTGTTGTAATATACATATAACAAGATATAATATACAGATACACAGCCATACACAAAATGTAATCTCGAACTGTCCTGGTTTAATATAAGCTACTTAATATGTAATATGATACATTACATCCGATATGTAAATTCAACGATACGTGACGTGCATGTCTTAATTTTTGGTAAGGATTTTCTAAGAAAAATACGTTTGGTCCTTCTAATGATAGCGCGAGAAGACCTTTCTTAACGCTGATAAAAAAAATGGCTGCCCGCCCACGTCCGATAATCGGTGACCGATTTTTTGTAGAAGAAAAATAGAACGTACTGAGAGCAATGGAGCAACGCACACGTCCTACAAAAAATCGGTCATGATTGTGTATGCTGCTACCTACTATAGTAAAATCGGCCCGATTATCGGTCCTACAAAAAGTCGGACGTGGGCGGGCAGCCTAACTAAGTATCAACAGAGTTTGTAGCTTAGCGTATTTTAGCTCAGTACGCTTTAAGCTGTGTTGGTAGATATTTTCTTTATGCATTTAATTAAATGAACTATATTAGAGTTCTTTGAACAGAAATCTTAAGTTAGTACTTAAAGAGATTTTTATATAGGATTATACATTTTTTTCTTTTCTAATGTTATATCAAAAAACTTGGGAGAACAGTGTTTAAATTATAAAATATTTTTAATTTTATAAATCTGGTGTGAGTAGATAATAATGAGGATTTTAAACCAACTTTTTTAAAGAATATAGTATATATTAAAAGGGCCATTTAAAATAAATTTATGCAAAGAGGCCGTAGACGTTCAAACCTCTTATTATTGTCTAACATTTATACTTCAGCATAGTTTTAGGATGATTGCTTTTATTAGTATTTGTTTTTAGTACTTTGAAAATGTACCAAGCGTGAATAAGGATTTCCGTACCAAGTGATTTTTGTACCAGTTTTAGTTGTTTGTCGAATTCAACAAACTAGTAGGTTTACAAATCACTTGATTATAAAATACTTCTACCTCCGTGGCGGAGTGGCGTACATACCGGTTTTCTAGGTGTCACCTGCTCCGAGGTCCCGGGTTCGATTCCCGGACGGGTCAATGTAGAAAAAATGAGTTTTTCTACATTTTCTCGTGTTTGTGGTGTCTAAAATACGAGTGCTTTAAATAGTTATTTAAATTGGGATCAGAACAATGTATGTGATGTTGTCGATTTTTTTTTTAAATACTTGCTGACCCGGCAAACGTTGTTTTGCCATATAATATATTAAGGTTCTTGGTGTTAGATCAATTATTTTTGGTTTCCCGATGAATATCATATTTTTATACTTATTATGCTGTTCCGGATGCAGACCAATACGAAAACATGAAAGTCATAAAAATCAGTTCAACCGTTCTCGTGTTAAAAGTGGTGTCACTAATACGACCTTCTTTTATTTATATAGATTTTTAAACTACATTTCTTAAGCAACATACACTTTTTCAAATGTAAGTTCTAAATTTTATTGATGTACTTAAGTTGTTTTGATTTATAAAACAAAACTATTACAACGTATTCTTGTAAAAAAAGGCCATTAAATAGGCCAGGACATTGAATATAAATTATTTTTTTTATAAAATCAGTTGATGAAACGACAAACTACTGGTAACATCACTGTCTAGCTATCACAGCACATGAAATACAACTTGGTGACAGACAGACAGACGGACAGACAGTGGAGTCTAACTCCCGTATTTATAAACAAATAAAAGTAATTACTTGACTACAAGAGAGACAATTTGTATGCCTTAATCAAGAAATTACTAGAAGTTTTAACTACCAAAAGTTAGTATTTTCAGCTAAATAATATGGCTATTAATGGTGACCAATTTCATTCACTTAAGCACTAGGTATGAACACTTTAAGTTATGACTTTCTTAAGTAATAAGTAATTACTTCTTTATAAATACGGGGGTAAGTAATCCCTTTATTGACATTTGGGTATGGAACCCTAAAAAAGAGTCTCGTGCGAGAATTACTTCCTAAGTAGTCACTTTATACCTAAGGTTACAATAATTTTACATCGATTTTTTTCAATGTCATCTTTCGAACACAACTGTAACAAAAATAGTTAAGCAACACTAGCCTTTATTTCCAAATCAAAAGGTCAGAAATTTGCAAGTAACGCAATCAATACATTTTAGTATGATGAGCGTAATGGACCGAACTTGCCGTAAATGGTGGACGCGGGTTCGATTTCCATTACCGAGCCCATTAGAAGCTTTTATCGGTTATGTTGTAGGCGTGCCTAACTTTTCTAGTGTCGGTCGATTTTGTAATTGTAGGCATTTCTGTTATCTGCACTAGTATTATAAATGATTAAGTAACTTTGTGTGTATGTCTGTTACTTTTTGAATCTATGTGATCTCGATAAAGTTTTGTTTGGAAAAAGTTTAAGTCCCTGTAAAAGATAGAAGTACATCGAAATATTTTTTTATCTTAAAAGTTTTAAAACTGGGATTAAAAAGTATTCAGTGTGTGTGTATCTACAGATAGCGACTGCAAAATCGTCACTTAGGATTTCTTTTTGGGGCATGTGTGTAGAATGCACCCAGATAGATGGGCCCATTTTTTTTTGGCCCAGCTTGCCAGACTGGAGGTGATTCCTGGTGTACAGGATCACCCATACTTTATGCCTGAGGCCCGGCATAGGCCGTACGTAGGCGGTGCATGGAGGGCATCCTAAGGGAAACCCATACACTGCCAACATACGTTGCAAGGTACACCGCAGGTCTTTTTAGTGGGTATGGTTGTCGGGCACGGACAAGAGAGTCCCACATAACCTACTGCTGCCCCTGAAGCAGTGGGTATGCGTAATGCATTTTTTCCTGCGTAAACAAAAAGAGGATCATTTTGACAATTAAAACCCATAAGCTACAAATTAGTTACAAAAAAGCACATTATAACTGCTACATGATGTCAGTGGTGAGCTTATCTGTGTTCACTTTGACTAGCACTCTGGAAAGATTATAGGTGAGTCATATCTTCCCGTTAACATGGCACGAGCATCGCGCCACGATGCATGGTTTGTTGTCTTGACAGCTTTTCTACCTTTAAATTCTATACTTCTGAGGTTTTATCTAACTGTACGGAACGTTCTTCGACAAGGATTACCTAATTAAGATCAGCTTCAGTGTCGTCATCTTAAAATTTTCCATAACAAATGAATGCGGCATTGGCTAAGGAATATGCATCGTGCATGGCTGCCAATACTGACCAAGTTACGGCACTAGCCTACAATTGTCCCGAAACACTGTTATGATACGACGTGAAGACGTAGATAGAACTGATTTTACTGACTTTTGCTAGTCGTATTTCCAAGAAGCGCAATATGACAGAATGCCACACGAACAAAGTTGTGGGCAGAGCGCTAGCTAAAAAAATGGAAACAACTAACTTGCTTAGAACAAAAAGGTTAAAGATAATGCAGTGATAATTCTTATTCATACTTGTGTCGTGTGGTATTTGCATATAAAAATAGTAGGAACAACTCTACTCTTCCTATAGGCGTCGTAAGGCCAGGTATGCCGGCAGAAGAAGGTATTTAGCGCTAGCACGGCCGCGCGTAAACTACTTCGCACGGACGCAGCGGGATATCTTGCAAAAAACTTGAGTATTCGTACGAAACTGATTGTTTGATGCACGAAACTGGGAACTGCAAAATTTTGGCACAGGTTCGTCGTCCGTAAGCGCCGGCGCGCGACTGTGTCGGGCCTGACGAGCCGCCGCGCCGCGCTCACGTATTTTGTAGTTATTTAAACATAGTAATTTAGTATATCATTTAATCAAATCAAATTCAGCGACTCTGTCTATAAATATATAATAGCTTTAAATTGGCATAAAAATGTTACATCAAATGTCGGTAATTTAGTCGAAATATTGAAAAAACATTACGAATAGGTGTAGGTTTGTAATTTTTTATATCGAGCGAAGTTAATTAAATCATGTAACCGATAACAAATGTGACTAGATTAGGTTCTTAAGTAATACATATATTTTTTTCAGTCTTCAAAACGCTGTTTTTTAAGTCTCAGATTGATTCTTAAAACTCAAAAACGCTGCCTCTAGCGACTAACAAGCCTTAAGAGGCTTCTAAAGGAGTACAACCAGAAGAAGACGAGCAGCAGCTTCTTTTCTCTACCATTAGTTCAACCTCAGCAGATCTGAGGGTTCAACTGTGATCACCGCCTCGTCCACCAAACGTTATCACCAAATCGTCCTATTGAAGAAGCCGTAGACTGATATAGGCCGGTGCACAGAACATGGAAAAAGGTTAGAAAGGCTATCATGCGCCATTTGTATGAGAGCCAATGTCACCGCTAGTGCCCCACATAAACGAGTTCAAAGAACGCCAATTAAGCGGATTCTTTTGACGTCGCGTCAAAAGAAACCAATCACAGCGGTTACTTACATTGGTGTTTGGGGAGAAGTATGAGCATTTGCTTATAACCTCCACATCGCCTTTCTAACCTTTTTTATGTGTTCTGTGAGTTGGTGATTATGATGTAGGTTTAAATATTGGGACGTGTAAAAGCGCCTCCTGGGGCCTATTTGCAGAAATAAAACTGATTTTTAACTGATGATGTTCCTTAAATAAATTACGAGGGGACTTTAAACACAATGTACCTTTTTGTGGTAGTTATAGTGTAGTTCTTCAATGGTCAAGCCCATTAAGAAAAGATCGTTTCCTAATTTAAGCGGGACCTAATCGGGTATCAAATCCGTGACCCTTGCGTAGTAAGCGGACCTGGGTCGTACCTATAGTAATAGCTCTAATATAATCTGAGCGGCTATTAAAAATACACGGTGTATGTTTTGCGTATTTCAATTAATTTAACAGATGACGGCATCTGTTACAATAATACGTTCCAACCAAATATTTATTACGATTCTGTCCGGTTATTCACAATTAAATTAAATTCCACCATTTGGTCTCCGTAGAATTATTACGATCAAACCGCGGTACAAACTATCCGCAGTCACCAATACAAATTAACGGTAAACACAGATAGGGTTGCCAACTATTACTGTATAAAGTTATGAGTATTTGAAATCATTTATTCCCTCTTAAATTCTAATTTTGGCTCTACCAGTGTAATGCCATTTCTCAAATCACTCTTTTCATATTAAATATGACTTTCTGTGTCTCTTCGTCTATGTTAAATTTTATAAGTCTGTGATAGTCTGCGTATTAAAAAAGTCACAGAAGGGCTGGTTCGACTGTTTTGTCCGTCATTTTGTGTCATATATCATGGTTTTATTATATGGTAATTATATTTTTCCTTATTCGAGTCTATTTTTTGTCCACATTTCGTCAGAAAAGTTTTGGTGGCACTAACTAGAGCTCTTTGAAAGTTAATGTAACGACACATCTATACATTGTATGTAAGACTACATGAATTAGACTTAATAACAGTATTTAATCCCTCGATCGTGAGTTATTCCAGACACAATTGAAATCAATTGTTATCGTGGCACCCGAGTGCCTCCTGGAGGTTGAGGGATTAAAGTTGAAAAATGATGTCTCAGGCAGGACATAATCCCACCCCGTCCCTGAATACTGATATTATAATTGCAATTAAATTGCTAAAACGTCATATAAAGTAGACTTAATAGCTTCGAAATAACTTTAACCTCTGCTTTGAACATGCCTGATGTCCCAGTAAATAAATTAAATAATATATTAAGAACCGGAAAAAAATCAACTTAACATTAAATTCCCAATTACGGACGCATTCTATCACAGGAATAGCGTACACGCTAGTTTTTAAGGTCCTGAATCCGATTACCAGATGTGCCAATTAGGAAAATAAGCTTCTTTCTATATAGCCCCGGAACTGGGTGTTCATGGTACTTTCGATGTTTCTTATTTCCACTTACTTTGAGATTAGAACCATGTGTGTGATGTTATCCTCATTTTAATAATATTATCATAGTGAGAACATCTATACACCATCATCAAATAATGAGTACGGTATTTTGAAGGGAAATATCAAATTGAAATGAGAGATAAATTTACGGATTTAGAACGCGTTTATTCTTGGTTTAACCCGACGTTTCGAACCCTTTACAGCATTCATGGTCACGGGTAGACTAAGGTAAATCCGTAACCTTATCTTTCATTTCAATGTATAGTGTTCGCATAAACTCAAGAAAAGTAAAATTAAATATCAAATTTACTAATTTGAACAACCTAAAAATAATTAGGGAAGTTTGCAACCCTATCTGTGAATGTAAATGTTTATTACAGCAGTCCCCAACTACCATTCGCGCTATAATTATTTAATACGTCCGTACGTACGTTATGTTTAATTATGACCACGAACGCTAGGTCTACTGATTTGTAAAGTAATACGATATGAAGCAATACCTGTAAATAAAACATTGACGATAATCCGGCTTACAGCCAGCTTATAGCGTAAAGCCTTGAAAAAGTCGTCACAATGTATTGGTATCTCAATAATAGTAGTCGCCCGGTAAGCGAAAAAAATTTTCTAATTATTAGGGGTTAAAATATGAAATTGCCGTTTTATTGTAATAGGTTCTTTGAATTGACATAGAATCTTCATGGTTTGAGGTTTTCGAATGAAACTTTTTTCACATAGTTTCTATGATGTTCTTCTTTTAAAAGATGTGAAACATTTGAATATCGACTTTCAATTGTTTTTTTTATTTAACTTAGACAAGAAAGATGGATACTGCGCAAATTAGAGTGATTTTTGAATACGAGTTCCGACGCGGAAGTAACGAGGCAGAAACAGCCCGCAATATCAATGTTGCGTTTGGAGAGGGATCTGCTAATGAACGCACCGTGCGATTTTGGTTTAAATACTTTCGTGATGGAAACTTCGACTTCAAGAACGAGCCACGAGGAAGACCGCACACAGGTGATTAACGATGAATTAAGAGAGATGGTGGAAGCCGATCCTAGTCAAACTACCCAGGAATTAGCGGCATGGTTTAACGTAACCTTACCCACAATATTGACTCATTTGCGTCAAATCAATAAAATAAAAAAATACGAAAAATGGGTGCCTCATGATTTGACTGATGTGCAGAAAGAAACGCGTGTTGAAACTTGTGTTGCCTTGTTGAATCGGTACAGAAATGAAAGAATGTTAAATAGAATTGTGACATGTGATGAAAAGTGGATTCTTTATGATAACCATAAAAGAAAAATGCAATGGCTGACCCCAGGTCAAACGCCACAATAGTGTCCTAAAGCAAAACTTACCAATAAAAAGGTAATGGTAACTGTTTGGTGGTCTCAGCATGGTGTTATTCACTATAGTTTTCTCCGATCTGGTCAATGTTTGTAAGAATATTTCTTTAGGATAGTAGAGGTGGTAGAGGCACTTAACCAAAAATATTAATAAAACTCCGCCGGCTGATTTCGTAAAGCCTTTAATAAATTCGACACAAAAAATGCCTTGGTTGTTCAATTATAACAGAGCATTTATAGAACAGTCGCCGGGTTGTTAATTCGAGTCCTACCTAAAAAACAAAAAAAAATAGGGAATTAAATATTGAATATAAAATTTTAATTTGGCTGTATAGAAGTTAATTCCATTGCCTTACACTTCTCCTTAAGAGTAAATTGGGATTGTATTTTCTTCTCGTTTTCTTGTTCGCGGTATGAAAGTGTGCTCCAAGTAATAAATAGATTTCACGAATAGAATTTCTCAGTATTTTATTAAAGAGAAGCCCTTAATCTCAACATTGAATTTTACCTAAGTTTTTTTTTTTATTACATCTCACTGAATAGTTCTCAAAAACAAAAAATATGATTTCATGCGCATCCTATGCTTAAGCTTAACTTAAAAAATCATAATTGACTTTAAAACCTATACCCGAATAATATGATCGTAAAACTTCCTCTCTACACATCAAAACTAAATAAAAATGTGTGGTCACAGAGATAATATTAAAACCTTGTTAATCTATGGAAATATCGTCAGTTTGGTAGTTTTCAGCATTCTTCAAAAGGCTGCATTCATTTTATTCCTTTGCCTGTTACGGGTTCAAGAGTTAAACAAGCCATATTTACGCGCGTTAATAAGGGTACAGCTACACAACCGATTCTGATACGAGTATACCGATCAATAGTTCCATCGAATAGATCGTTGATTATATTGGTGATAGTAAAGTAATGGCTCATAATCATAAAGGCCTCCATCATAGAACTCAAGTTACCACAGCAGTGACTGGTTCAGGAATAATCACCACGCTTGCCAAATGCGGGTTGGTGACAACACAAACAATGTTCGAAAATTTGATATTCTTCTTGCTCGACCCGGGGACCGAACCCAGGACCTCGAGATTTTGGTCCGATTCTTAAACCACTAGACGAACGGTGTACTGATGACGAAAGTACCGATATGAAATTGTATTGTGATACTTTAAAACACAGAAAGCAATAGAAAACATTTAATTCATAGAAGGCAAGTAAACCGTATAGTACTCTGTTCCGAATGTAACAGTACTATTTTTACAATAGAAAATCATTTAATTCATAGAAGGCATTCAAACCCTATTGTACTCTGTTCGGATTTTACCAGTACTATTTTTAATCTGTTTAGATTACCGATAATATTTCATTCATAAATCTATAACATTTCCGTATTCCCCAATGTTTATCTGGAAGACGGTAGTGTTGGCTCAGCCTTAGACAATATTTGTCGATGGATATGAGCGATTCCATTCACATGATGAATGCATCGATATCGGCAAACAGTTATCTGAATGATATAGCATCTAGTGTATTTTGAATTCTACATTTGAATGTGTAATATTTTAGCATTAATAACGTGAAAATACATAAAGAATTTGTCTCTACACATGTAAAAATTATCTTCTCATAATATTAATGTTCCGCACAACTACTGAAAACCTGAAGTTTTATAAATTATAATCTACCTACATTAAAACTGGTTAGGTATATCTTTTAATATGTTTTCTATCCTTCAGTCCGTTTTACAAAGTAACAGACGCAATTCAGCGCTAAGTAAGAAGGACTAAGCTGTAACACGCCCTAACATCCTTATAAGACGGAAGAAAATCTTTTCTCTTTGTTACTACAATGGACTTAGTACGCTTATGCTGAGCCTATTAAGAGACAGGGCCCTACTGGATTTGTCTTACTTCAGCTTTACTTGATTTTTTTCTTAATGATTTTTTTTTCCAATACCTCACTTCACAAATAGACATTACCTCAGCCAATACAGGCATCAAGTCCTTAACTTTTTCCTTCAGCTGCCAGCTATTATTCTTCTATCATCACTTCGCCTTTAGTCACAAAAAGAAATCTACCCCAGTTAGTAATTGATTGTTCTACGAAAAATTTGACCCAACCCACTTCCTTTAAGCTATCAAATATTTCAAACTCTTTATCCAATGTTTAGTCAATAAGAGTAGTGAATTAAAAATTACAGCCGGAAACTCGACCACTAAAACGCCTAAGATTCAACAGTTTTTTCGCGTGTACTTAAGAGGAAACACTACGGGCGAGATAATTGAAAAATAGGTGTTTGTAAAATCTATTGCTGTCGGGCAGTGCCAAACGCCTTCACCGCAGAGTGTGATAAAGACAACTGCTTCTTGGACCGAAAATACCTTCTAAAAGCACACCAAATCAACGCTTCGTAGTCCCTCGATTACTTTTCCAAAACTAGACCGATTTAAATACTTTTTTCATTAAAAATTAAAGAAAGGCTTTGGCCGTGCCTTTTTCGTTTTTGATATCTTTTTTATTAATTAATTTATAAAAAAACAGAAAACATAGAAACATGCTAATAGTGGCCATAGATTATTGTAATAAAAATTATTGCTCTACTGGCTTTATCCAGAGAGGAAACAGGGACTACGTTTGTATAGAAAAACGGCCCTTGTGTTTCCTCTTAACCTGTTTTGTGTAGTGCTAGCACAAATTAGATTCAAACATGCATTTTCATCTTGTGTCAGCATGCAGCAGTGTCTTTTTGTACCGTTGGCCAAATTGCCGTTGTCTTCTCCTTTGACAAGCCTAGTTATTATAGCAAAAGCTCTTTTGAGGACACAAGTTTGATCAGGTTGATTGATGATGTATTTCATAATATTAAGATATTTACTTTCAGACTATTAATGCGAGCAGAAGATGGTCAATCATTCGTCTTTGACACTTGTATGTCATTATTAGCCTGAGTATCTCTTTAGCTTTATGGATCACTTTATTTATCTGACCAATAACTTCATTCTTTATTATACTTGACATTAGACACTTTAATAAATCTCACTATACATTATTTTTTTGTGTCTGTTATGCGAAACCCGAAATTTAACTAAAATTTGCTTCTAGAAATATATTTTTTTAACAACTTGGTCACGGTTTTAGTGGAATCTCTTTCCAGCTAATTTAAAAATCCCATGATTCTTGTTTATTTAAATGATGTTCTTTAGAATCACTCAAGAATGCCGATTAAAACCAAAGGCAACTATAAGACCGCAGTTAGACCAGCCATGACGTACGGTGCCGAGTGCAGGGCTTTGAAGAAAGCCCACGAACACAAAATGCACGTAGCCGAGATGAAAATGCTAAGATGGGCAGCAGGTGTAACTCGAATCGATAAAGTGCGAAATGAGCACATCAGAGGAAGTTTTAAAGTAGCGCCTTTAGTAAAAAAACTCACTGAAAGCCGCCTACGATGGTTCGGACATGTCATGAGACGCCCTGAACACCATGTCGTGAAACAGGCCCTAGCACTGCCAAATTACAGGAAAAGTAGAGGTCGCCCACTAGCCACCTGGTGGTTCATAGTAGCCAAGGACCTAAAGCTTGCCAAAAGCGTGCATTTCGACAACCCAGGACAGACTGTCCTGGCGCCGCAGAACGAGGAGAGCCGACCCCAAATAATGGGAAATGGCTAGGACAAAGAAGAAGATGATCTTTAGAATCATCTCGTTGCACTGTCCTAGCTGTACTAAACCCACACTACTTTAGTATATCTTATCTGTAACTAAACTAAAACTCCTTTTGTGGTTGGCGCTAACAAATCGTCGACATTTTTCCTGTTCTCAAGTAGAATCTTTATTAAGCGGAATACTGACATATCTCTATTTCAAGTGACTCCGAGGAATGTAATAAAGATGGCATGTTGGAATGCGTGTCAAATTCAAATGACTAAGACGTATAGAATGGGATGAAGCTAATTATATGAACTGTCAACAGAGAAGAAAAACGGCGTAAAATAGAATCTAGGTTTTTTTTGCAGGACGCATAATTTTAAGGATGTTGATAATTGTTTGGTAAAACCCCTTTTTGTTCATACGACAGCACTGCAAGTAAAGTACTGGCACACATTATGCACTTGAAATAGGTGTGATTTTACAACAAAAATGTAAAGTGTCATAACAGGCCACTTGACTACATTGGTGCAATATTTTTAATTACAAATACACCAGTTTTATGCTAAGTACACCTTAAATTTAAATAGGTAACCTCCGTAAATAGTTAGCATATGAATTCTTTTACCAGACAGCTGAGTGCTTTTACTTCGTTACATATTATGTTACAATGCAAGATCAGTTAAGTACTACGATTTTATAAATCAATATATTCAGGCCTTGTTCTGTTTTATTCGGATTATAATTAGCCTTGGTATGTAATACTCGTCCCTGTATTTGACAATATCGTCCAATTAACTAGAATATCATTACCAATTCTATTAGATCTAAAAAACATTGACAACAAAGCTTGAATTTAAATTATTGGGATTATAATTATTCGAAATAATACCCGCTCTATTGCTTTAATAATTTACTAGTTTTAATATAAACTATTAATATGCAAATGAACACATTGATTTTGTTACTAAACACCGTTTATTTTTGACCATCTGACAAATATAGGCCACGCTATATAACCATTATGTATAACATATTGGCAGTGTTATTTTTTTTTTTTTATTAAAGGAGATGTCTTAAAAAATGTTAAACAATAAGTATATTTATTTTGAATCACGCGCACGGATGAAGATACTATTATCCAGGTTTAATGAACCATACACAGTGTTTCAGAATGAATACTTAGTACAATAAATATTTTACATTTTTAGATTTTTTTTATGTTTAAATATAAAAATAACACTGCCAAGATGTTATACATCATGTTTACATACCGTGGGCTTCGTTTGTCAGGTGGCTTAAAATGCACTTATACTCATATTAGGTGGGTTAGCGATCGCAGGTTAACGAATGGTGGGGTGAAGTACCTGCCGCGTTTCACAAAAGTTAATTTTTCTATCGATATCTGTTTAAAAACATTTTTTCATTTATTTTATTAATGTTATAGGAAATATAGAAATCCTTAAAAAATAATAATTCCCAATACAGACTTCCATCCCCCTTTTTAATGCTTTTTACTCCTACAGGATCATAAGACCGCCGGCGGTCGCGATAAAAATTAATTTTAATTGTGCCTGGAATAACATACAATCGAGGGGTTAAGGGATTTCAAGGACAAAACTGTTCCTTATAATTTTCGGGTTCTCAAACTATCTTGATACCAAATTTCATTAAGACATCCATCATCATTTTACCCTCTTTATAGTTGCTTTCTGACCTAAAAACTAACCTATGCCCTTTTATGGAACTTGAGCTATGTCGATACTAAATTTCAACCAAATCGGTACAGTGGATTTAGCGTAAAGAGCTAACAAACAGGCAGACACACTTTCGTATACAGGCTGAAATTTTAACCACCTCCAAATTTAAATATATCAATCTACGAGACAAAAAACAAATGACGTATTTTTCCGTTGGTATTCCAAGTACAAAAATGTCAAGATATAGCACTTAGAAAATGTCCGCCAAAAATCTAAAATTTTTGATACGGACCCCTAGCAACACTTTTTTTACGCAATGCACATCACATTCATTCATTACGATACTAATCATAAGTTTTCGATTTTCCCTTTATACCTAAACAGGCCTAAAAGTCTATAACTGTAAAAATTTAAAACTATATTGCGAAAAATATTTTCGGGTGAAAACTTGATTATCATTTTTTACTTCATACGTAAATGGGCTCTAAATACAATACTAACCGCCTACAAAAATTTTGTAAAGTGGTTAAAATTTCATCCTGTAATATAATATTAATATGGATGTAGAACAACGCACTGTACACCGATCAGCCGTCGCAACGCAGTGCAATAAATACATTAGATAAGCCCATATACCTGCAGTGTAAGCTCAGTTAACATATTGCAGATAACTACATGCATTAGACAGCAAACTACAATACTAGATATTATTTTGTATAGAACCTTGGCTAGGACTTTGTACACAAAGCCATAGGCAAGCAAAAGATAAAATTAAATATAATAACTTGTACTAATCATATCGCTGTATAATGCGTTTTATGGCACAAAGGCATAATTATTTATTACTAAAATAATTTAGTAATAACTAGCGGACCCCGCAAGCTTCGTATCGCCACATGAATAAATATTCCTATATTTATTCAAGTGGTATCGCCTTTTTGACGTCTTAAATGTAATTGTCATCAAATGTGGCGTGATTGGAAAAATAATATATTTTTTTACATTAACTTGTTCACGTTTTTAATGCTTATTATCCTATTCCCGCGAAGATAAATCCAAAAACACCGAAATCATAAAAATCCGTCGAGCCGTTCTCGACTTAAGTGGTGTAACTAACACGACTTTCTCTGTATATAGATTAGGCAAACCCGATTCAATATGGCGGCAAAACATCATACTCACATTAAATAAAACCGGCCAAGTGCGAGTCGGACTCGCACACGAAGGGTTCCGTACCAAAACGGCCAAAAAAACGGGTTTGTTGTATGGGAGCCCCCCTTAAATATTTATTTTATTTTGTTTTTAGTGTTTGTTGTTATTGCGGTAACAGAAATACATAATTTGTGAAAATTTCAACTGTCTAGCTATCGCGGCTCTTGAGATACAGCCTGGTGACAGAGCGACGGACAGACGGACAGACGGACAGACAGCGAAGTCTTAGTAATAGGGTCCCGTTTTTACTCTTTGAGAACGGAACCCTAAAAAATGACACTGTTTCTGTCTGGATTTTAGTATCGATGTTTTAATTAATATATTTTTCTCTACTCAATATATTTTTTTGAACGTCATCAACGTGTTAATGAAATAACCATAGATTTAATATTATTAAATCTATGGTAATAACGCAAAACCACTTAGGTGGTAGCTTAGCCTATAAAACTAGATTAAACTGAACAACATTTCCAAGCTGCCAAAAAATTTATTAGGATTTTCATATCTACTAATTGGCTCGGTCAGCTGATCAGTTTGTATGATTAAACAAATAAATTTTTTTTGGGTTTGGGTGAAAGTTGTAGAACAAAAGTTGTTCAGTTTCATGGGCTGAGCTACCACCTGAGAGGTTTTGCGTTATTTAATTAACACGTTGTAAATATGGTACCCAGTGTGACCGGCGTTGTTATTTAAATTTAAGTTTTGTTTTTTCGTACTATTATCCAGAAAGATAATGAGTGTTTAATATTTAATATGACTTTTACCATATTTTTAACTATTAGTTCGAATAGTGTGCAAAGTTCTAGCCGGTAATGTAAAATGGCCTTTTATGTCAATCTTAGAACATTGTTCAAATAACAAGCTACTACAATTCTAGCCAATGGGGACTACCGTTTCTTTGCTCACCAGTTGGCGCCACTGTAGACTGTGGTCCGGAGTTACAGCTGTCAAAGGCGATTGGCGCCGAAATAAAGTGTTATATCTTGAATCTAATTAAGGTTATATTGTTTATAAATAATTATCTTGATATCATAAAACTAACTTCTGAAATAGTTGCTCTTGAGGCCGCCTATTTTTGCGCTTTTTCTTAATTCCGCTTTAAAGCGTTCACATTAATCGCAAAATAATCCATATTTTGCGATATTTTACGAAGGAGATCACTTTCCTATTGATATGAATAGTTTTGTTGGTATTGCGACATGGGAACAGGCGACATTACTGGCCATGTGCAAAATTCAGTTTTTTTATTACCCCCAATTTGACGATATTGAGATCACTTTCCAGCAGGTAAATTAAAGAAATTATAATTTATGCAACAAATTCCGCTAAAACCAGTACAAAGTGAATGATATTGGACCTCACGCGACACTAGCGCCTCTAGTGGCAAATTCACTAGCGATAGCCCCCATTATCGACTATTATGAAGACTACTAGAGCTATGTGCTGCCCCCAATTGATTTAATTGTATTACTTCTAAAAAAATCAATTCTCAAAAAATTATAACAATATCATTTTAGGAAATTACCTCTAGTATTTATTGAATTACTGTTAACTGCTTTTCTTTCTGACATTCTTTCGTATCGTACATCACGACTAGTAGTAGCGCTAACGACAAATTGGAGTTTTTATACAACTAAATGAAAAGTTTACTGTGATTTAATCGTTTTATCGTATAAGGCGACTATTTGGATCAGCGGTAGTAAAGCCATGGGTCGCGGGTTCGATCCCCGCACAGTACATATATTTATGTGCATGAAATTGTCTGTTTGTACTGGTCTGGGTGTTATCTATGTATTATAAATATGTATTTACAAAAAAAAAGTATATATGTAAGTTTATCGGTTGTCTAGTACCCCATACGACAGGGTACTTAATAGTAGCTTAATTTGGGACTAGATGGCTCTGTGTGGCCCAGTGAGGCATTAATTTAATTTGCCAAAGTGATACTGTTCTATACTTTATTTGATATTTTAGCAACTTAATTGCACTTATAATATCAGTATATAAACTTAAAAAATTTTGTCTCAGGCGGGACTCGAACCAGCATCTCCTCGCATGCCGGGCGGGCGCCATACCACTAGGCCACCGAGACACTGCGACATGGCGCGAATTTTTCAAACATATTCTTACGCTGTGATCCAGCGTTGTTTCATCAAATGTTAGGAGTTTGCACCCTTAACACCCGAAAGAACGGTTACCATAGGCAACCATACTGTCAAAATCCTTATTTTCTTCTAAATTTTCTTTTAAATTTCGGAAATTCAAAATTGTTCGATCGTGCCTCGCCCCGAGTGTTAGGTTAGGTTATTTTCGTTACGGAATTTCTGGATTCGGTCTCCACGCTCAAGGTCCGCTATAGAAGCTATGCAATAGCTTGAAATTAAGATAATGCATTTCCTTTTTTTTTCAACAACGCCATATTTGATGACAACGACAAGACGTCAAAATCAAATAGGTACTATTCTGAGGCGATACGAAGTTCGCGAAATAAATGAAATTCGTTGAATTCAGTATTCCAAAATACACCATATAGCTGAGAGTTCTATTTAACCAAAAGATACTCGTATTAGGAAAATACCACTACTACCGGATAAAAAAAAGCTTATTTATATCAAACCAATGGAAAGTATTACAATACATACGAATTTTAAAACGATTAGTTATGCGATCTTTTACAACCTGCGAGCTTTTGCTCCCAAATAAAGAGTTTACAGTAAAGTAGGTTGTACAGTCAACTGCAAAATTATTTAAACACTATTGACTATGTTAACACTTAGTAAACTAAGATATCATCGCTCGAAGAATTGCGGAGCTGAAGTGTCAGTGGGCCGGACACATAGTCAAAAGAACCGATGGCCGTTGGGGCGGGAAGGTTCTGGAATGGCGACCGCGCACCGGACGCCGAACACGCACCAGATGGACCGAAGATTTAGTGAATGTCCGGGAAAGCTGTGGCGGTCATTTGGTTGAGATAATAAATAAATAAATAAATAAATAAATAAATAAATAAATGTAGACAACATCACATACACTGTTCTTATCCCTATTTGAATAACTATTTAAAGCACTCGTTACTACAAACACACAAACCCGAGAAAATGTAGAAAAACACTTTTTTCTACATTGACCCGTCCGGAAATCAAACCCAGGACCTCGGAGCATGCACCTTGAAAACCGGTGTGTACGCGCCGCTTTCCGCTACGCATTAAGATTTTTTATATTAAGATTATTACATTATTTAATTTCTCGCTGACTGTACGCGATCAATCGATTCTGTCGTAAAGCAATACAGTACACTGTAGGTACGACACGCAACACAAGCTATTCATATTCCAACACGCACGTGATCGGGCATTATTTCGTCGTTGCCTTAATTCTACTCGAAGTTATCCTTGGAAATATATTCAAACGAAGTGTTTAAGATTTTGAGAGAAGGAACTTTTATAAACTTGAATCTAGGGGACTCTCCTCGAGTTATCACGCCTTGGAAGGCACTTTAATTCATTGTTCTCGACTTCTATAGAAAGATGGAAGTGATAAAAATAAGTCGAGTTAGATGCCTAGTGCTTAATATGTGGCTTGGAAAACACTGACAAAATAATATTTTCTGTAATATTTTTTACAGGTTTTACAAAGAACAAATACGTCCACACAATGTTAAATCTCGATCCTCAGATTTCTATTGCAAAACCAGAAATGAGCATCCAATTAGATATCAGCAGTGTATAAAGGATGGAGACAATTATTTTGATTTAATAGAATATTATCTTTGAAAAAAACGAGTTTAATTTTTTTTTTGCAGGAGTCGGCATTTTATATTAAGCCCCCAGTATTTTTCCAAAAAAACAGCATAGGCTAGCTTGGTGCTTAATATTAGGGGTTAAAATATGAAATTGCTGTTTTATTGTAATAGGTTCTTTGAATTGACATAGAATCTTCATGGTTTGAGGTTTTCGAATGAAACTTTTTTCACATGGTTTCTATGATGTTCTTCTTTTAAAAAATGTGAAACATTTGAATATCGACTTTCAATGGTTTTTGTTATTTAACTTAGACAAGAAAGATGGATACTGCGAATATTCGAGTGATTTTTGAATACGAGTTCCGACGCGGAAGTAATGCGGTAGAAACAGCCCGCAATATCAATGTTGCGTTTGGAGAGGGATCTGCTAATGAACGCACCGTGCGATTTTGGTTTAAACGCTTTCGTGATGGAAACTTCGACTTGAAGAACGAGCCACGAGGAAGACCGCCCACACAGGTGATTAACGATAAACTACCCAGGAATTAGCGGCATGGTTTAACGTAACCTTACCCACAATATTGACTCATTTGCGTCAAATCAATAAATAAAAAAATACGAAAAATGGGTGCCTCATGATTTGACTGATGTGCAGAAAGAAACGCGTGTTGAAACTTGTGTTGCCTTGTTGAATCGGTACAGAAATGAAGGAATATTAAATCGAATTGTGACATGTGATGAAAAGTGGATTCTTTATGATAACCGTAAAAGAAAAATGCAATGGCTGACCCCAGGTCAAACGCCACAACAGTGTCCTAAAGCAAAACTTACCAATAAAAAGGTAATAGTAACTGTTTGGTGGTCTCAGCATGGTGTTATTCACTATAGTTTTCTCCGATCTGGTCAATCAATAACGGCAGATGTCTATTGTGCCGAACTCCGAACAATGTTGGCAAAACTAGCATCAACAGCCCCGACTCATGAATCGATCTTCACCATTATTGCTCCATGACAACGCGAGACCTCATACAGCACGAGAAACCGTTTTGACCCTTCAGGAACTGCAATTAGAAACCATTCGACATCCTCCGTATTCGCCAAACCTTGCTCCAACGGACTACCATTTTTTTCGTGATTTGGACAATTATCTACGTGACAAGAAGTTTTTTTCCCAGGAGGCAGTACAAAATACTTTCACACAGTTTGTGCTGTCTAGATCCTCAGAGTTCTATCACAAAGGCATAAATGACCTTCCTATTAAATGGCAGCAATGTACCTATAGATAATAATGGTAACTATTTTGATTAAATAAATTTGTTAAAAATTAAAAATCAAAAATTTTGATTTTCAGTACTAATTGGCAATTTCATACTTTAACCTATATTATTTTAAGGTCGTTATCTAACAGTTCACCAATAGCACTGTTACAGAAAAAAGGTTAAATTAAATAAAAAGGCAAGTAGGTGCCAGAACAATAACTCAATTTCGTGTACATTTAGCGTGTATCCCGGCCGCAAGCTTTTTGTGCCCGGAAATGTGGCGCATATATCGCCCCTTCCATTAGCAGCTGCGGAAAAATGCCGAAATGCGCATTTACTCTGTGGCCAAAAACCTCCTAACATTGTCATGAATGAATGCTGCGACGGAAATGCCTAGAACGCATTCGAGAAATAGGGTCGGCAATTCTCTCCTTATTTTATAGTTTCGATTTTTAAATCAATTCGATTGAAACCTAATGTTATTAGAAAATCAAGCGCTGTTTTCTTGAAATTGTTTTCTTTTAAGTAGCAATCGCTAGTTCTATTAAATAAATGTTGCAAATATTTGCAAATTTATTTGGAAACCTTTACTTTCTAAGCAGGGCTGCCAGATCGTATATTTGGATGCAAAATTTGTATAATCAGGTGATACATTGTATCCATGATCATTACGCATAATTGGATACACAATTTGAGAAAGGCCTGAAATGGGACGTGATTTCACCATTGCACTGGCCACAACTATTGCAAGATTATTTGCAAGATTATTTTATTGTGACCAGTACTGTAAAGTGTACTACTTTACTAAAAGAGTAATAAATAAAACGAAACAGTATTAAAGAACAGGTCATTATGTTACTTTTATTGCTACTTTTTATTAATAAGTTTTCCTCATCTGTTAAATTGGACGTTAACGTAGGCTAGCTATAATGTTTTTATCTTATCAGTACACAAACCTTGTCTTTTGTTTTTTTTTTATTTAATCTACATCATCCCACTGCTGGGCAAAGGTCTCCCCAAACGCTTTCCACTGGTCAGTGACTCCCAATCTCTCGCGAAGCTAAACAAATCGTCACACCACCTCTTTTTAGGTCTACCCCTTCGTCGGTAGCCGTCTGGTGGTATCCATCGCGTGACGATTTGAGCCCATCTATCCGGGTGCATTCTACACACATGCCCCGCCCACTCCCATTTAAGCATTGCTATCCTTTCACCTACATCTGCTATATCAGTTCTGGAGAGTATTGTAGTATTACGGATCTTATCAATCCTTTTAATACCCAACACGCTCTTTGGCAAACCTTGAGTTTGGATTTTTGACTTTCGGTTAATGACCACGTTTGCGCTCCGTAAGTAAGTACGGGCAGGATACAAGTGTCAACGAGTTTGCGTTTCAGTGATATTGGAAGATGTCCTTTCATATATGCTTTCATAGACCAGAAGCTCTTCCAGGCGTTATCGATACGACGACCGATCTCTTTGTCCTGCCTGTTTTCGAAGGAGACTATCTGGCCTAAGTATATGTACTCGTCAACATACTCCATTCTCTGCCCGCTTACCACTATGTCGCTTTCAGTGGCGTTGGTCATGACTTTAGTTTTTGTCCTATTCATTATTAATCCAACCTCAAGGCTCGCCTCGCTTAGCTGTTCGAGCATTGTTTCAAGTTCTGACGATGTATTGGCAAAAAGAACTATATCGTCGGCAAAGCGGAGGTTTGTAAGTTTCTTTGCCCCAACATTGACACCCTTCGTTCTCCAGGGATCGACCAGCTTTTTAAATACCTCTTGCAAGGTACTGGTGAACAATTTAGGGGAAAGTGGATCTCGTTGCTTGACACCCTTTAGTATTGGGAATTGTGGGCCAGGTGCATAAAGTTTTATGAATGCTGTACTTTGTTAATAAATGAGCCGTAAGAGTTGTATGTAGGTGGGGTCAATATCCTGACGTTCCAGTGAGGTGAATATAGGCTCATGTTTAAGGCTGTCGAACGCCTTGGAGTAGTCGTCTTTTGTTTAAAACTTGAATATTAAACGATTAGGTTATTTTCGTTTTGAGGCTGGTTTTTCAAGCTATTAAATTGCTGCTGTAACTTAAAAATACCACACCCTAAAAACATTTTCCGACTTTCTTAGGTAAGATTCGAACCCACAGGTCATTAAGCGAAGGTTGTGGTTTTAAATCTACCCCTAAGACAGTTGAATAACTTTAAAGATATTGTTCTTAGTGGTTATATGGGGACACTTTATTAAAAATGCTACCAAGATAACCCGCACATTAAAAAGTAGGTTCTGCCTAAAAATAAATAAAGATCACATACGTTGTCATCAACCTGTAAAAAAACATTTTTTATCCCAAAAACACTATGCGCCGTCTCTTTCATCTGGCTGCCATAAGAACAGAGTACCTACGTTACATTTTAACACATCCGTCGTATTATTTTTTACTAAGTTACTAGCTGTATCCAATCATTACCATTTTTGACGCGCAACTCAGTAGATATGCAAATGTTTGTCTGAAATTTTTTTATTGGAAATACTGCGTTCGTCAGCATTCCCATTGACGTTGTCAAATTTCAGTGCGCTACCTAACCATTCTTGAGAAGTGGGCAGAGCAGTGCAGAACTAATTTATAAAAGGTCGTTCTCAATTGATCGGACCTCGGATCGGAAAGATTGCATCTCAGTAATGTCACAGAAATAGCAAGCCAATCCGGCAAATATATTTCTATCGCAGCCATATAGTAAAAATAGCCAGCCAATTTGACGCCTAAGCCGTTCATTAAACGCCAGTATTTTATTAAATCATTAAGCTTATAGTTAATTAAACTTGAATCAATGTTTTACAACTTGACGTATTAAAAATTATCCTATTGGAAAAGTCTCAGCCAAGTGATTAAAATTTTGTCTAAAATAACAGTGATGTTATCGACATACTTAGCGAGGATTAAAAACTTTCGACAAATGTACAAAAAAAATACATTTGGCCCTATTTTCCGGTTATTTTTTGTAGTGTTTGTTGTATTCGTTGCTAAGTTCTCGTGTTCTGATTTCATTTCAAAAAATTCCGTCATAAATTGCTACAGTAAAAAAAGTAATGAGGAAACTTCCTTAGGCAGTTTTAAACTTGGAACGTTGTACATTTCACGATACATTGTAGATTGAGAGTGAAGTTACGCAGCACAAGTTTAAGTTAGCAAAGTTGAATTATAAAATGCCTGAAAGGCAAGGCAAGAAAAAATTAAAATTATCTTGGAGTGGCGAGACATTTCTGTAGATACATATTTCTTGGACATGAACGGTACTAGTGTTTTGTTTTTAGTGATTAATATCGATTTTGGTTTGAGTTTAGCTTTACGTTGCTAGTCGCAATTTGCGCTTCCTTCATAATACGCTCACACAATTTAAACCATTTTGCTGCGAAATCTTCCCAAAGTGCCAGGTGAGTTTCTTTTATTTGTTTAATCCCTCAACCCCCAGAAGGCACTCGGGTGCGACTATAACAATTGATTTCAATTGTGTCTGGAATAACTCATCGACTCTCGATCGAGGGATTAATTGTAATTAATCTTAATTGTGTTTTGTGCAATAAATGTATTATCTATCTCACTCCATTAGACTGTACTCACATAAAATTAAAGATGTAAAATTAAGAACCTCCACATTATCAAAAATCCTGCTATGCACATTAATTATTTTTTCCTTTGTATAATCAAATTCTCCAAGTTCAGCCAGACGTCTGAATCTCACAAAACAGTTCAGTTATTTTAATTAAAACTTCTTCATGTCAAACAATCTTAATATTATACGTTTTGTTTATCTTGCCAGTATCTTCTAAAGCTTAAAACTCGCAAGAACACTCGTTCACTTTTGAACACGTTTCAAGTATTGTGACACTGAAATCATCTCTGAAGTACCGTCAACATTATATTTTTGAGTTGGATTTGTTAAATTAGATATACTTAACATAATTTGGCCGTTACTTTAAGAGATCAACATAGTCTTATTTCGTCAATGAAATCATCTGAAAGCATGTTTAAATTCCAAAAAACACGAGGCATTAATACTCACCTAATAAATAATAAAATTAAAGAAAAACGAAACATTTAGCTTGGCACTTATTCCAAAATAATACTGTAAACGGACGTAAAGAGATCTATGCTATGTCAAAGACCGTTAACTAACATTAGGTTTTAATATGACACAAAAGATATCCATTTAAAAAGAAAAACGCAATTCACTTATTACCAGACATGTCGGCAAACGATTGGCAAACGATCACGCCCATTTTTATACAGGATGAAATTGTAACCACTTTCCAAATTTTAATTTAACAATCTACGAGACAAAAAACAAATGACGTATTTTTTGTTTTGGTATAGCCCAGTACAAAAATGTCAAGATAAAACACTTAGAAAATGCAAAAAAAAAAATTTAAAATTTTTGATGATGGATTTTTGATGATGATGATGGTGGCAAAATGGTTTACAACCGCCAAGCATTACGATACTATTCAGAAGTTTTTGATTTTCCCTTTATACCTTATCAGGCCTAGGACCGTAAAAATTGAAAACTATATCGCGAAAAATATTTTCGGGTGAAAGCTTGATTTACATTTTTTACTTCATAAATGGGCTCTAAATACGATACTGAACGCCTATAAAAATTTTTGGAAAGTGGTTAAAATTTCATCCTGTATACATACCGGACTATATTTATTTATTTTATAATGAAAAAATAATAAATTGGGAACTAAATACTAGTATTATGGATATCGTAGCATTAACCAGCTGGTCTTAAATAATTTGCACCACCCCTTCTTGATCCATACGTAAAACGACTAAAGTATGACTGACAATATAAAAAAGGGGCAGTAATGTCTTGGCCAAACTGCAATCGCCAAGTATGACGGATATCTAAGAACGATGATGATCATCAGTCAGTCAGATCTACGTAGCTAATAATCATGCCGACTCTCCTTCTAAGAGAGTATTGTATCTACACGGGGACAAGTCACCATTCAAGCGATTGTAGACCTTAACTCTGTGAATTCTCGAACATTTCTAGTGAATTACTAACAGTGGCTGTACCCACTGTAACAATGAAATTCAATTAACTGATACGCGCTTACAGCGAGCGGCTTGACTCGTAAAGCGAGCTAGATACATAGCAAAGGGAGGAAAGCTAACCAACCAGTAACAATAGATGATACACAACTTGTTAAGTCCACTTGGTAAACTTTATTTGATATTTAAGCAATTAAATTGCAATTATAATCTTAATATATATATTTCTTGTGTGCGTGTGTATGTGACTGAACTCCTCCTAAACGACTGGACCAATTTTGATGAAATTTTTTGTGTGTGTTCAAGGGGATCTGGGAATGGTTTAGATTCACAAGTAGGGTAGGGTAGGGGTAGGGTAGGGGTAGGGTAGGGGTGGGGTAGGGGTAGGGTAGGGGTAGGGTAGGGGTAGGGTAGGGGTAGGGTAGGGGTAGGGTAGGGGTAGGGTAGGGGTAGGGTAGGGGTAGGGTAGGGGTAGGGTAGGGGTAGGGTAGGGGTAGGGTAGGGGTAGGGTAGGGGTAGGGTAGTGGTAGGGTAGGGTAGGGGTAGGGTAGGGGTAGGGTAGGGGTAGGGCAGGGGTAGGGTAGGGTAGGGTAGGGGTAGGGTAGGGGTAGGGTAGGGGTAGGGTAGGGGTAGGGTAGGGGTAGGGTAGGGGTAGGGTAGGGGTAGGGTAGGGGTAGGTTATGGCAAAACAACGTTTGCCGGGTCAGCTAGTATCAGTATATAAACTTGAAAAATTATGCGGGACTCGAACCCGCATCTCGGTATGCCGGGCGGGCTCTATACCGAGATGCGGGTTCGAGTCCCGCCTTTAATAAATTTAATTGCTTAAATATCAAATAAAGTATATAAATTGCTGTTTCATGTAAACTGACTGTCAAACATCTGCAAAGATGTTTCTTTCGTGTTAAGGGTGCAAACTCCTTACATTTGATGAAGCAACGTCCACTTGGTAAATTAAAAAATAAGGCCCCTGTTGAGAAGTGAACTCTTGAATTATGATGATGATACACACTTTAGGTACTCGGTTTTATATTTTGCTGCTAGATTAATTAATACATACTTGAGGTACTATTTTTTTATGTTACTAAAATATTCATCATTACTTCAAAAATATAATAATTTACATTATTTACATACACTTATATCTGCTTTATACGAGTACAAAGAATTTTGCATGTTTCGTAACGCAATACTATAATTTCAAGTTTCCCGTGTTTACCATCAGTTTTCAATAAAGATATCAACCGGCAAAAAAACAGGTAATACAACGCATATTTTTATGTGTCAAGCTCAAAGTATTCAACAAAAAAAGAAATGAAAGCAATTTACAAAAAATCATGTATAATAAAAAATTACACTATTTTGAGACTGTTCCAGAATAACAAATCGTCGACATCACCATACTTAATATTGGGAGCCATCAACTTTACCTGATATTTATATTATTAACTAGTTGACCCGGCAAACGTTGTTTTGCCATAAAAATGATTAAATTACTAAAATGGCTATTAAAAAAAAGGGTTGGTGATAAAAGGGTAAAAATGTAGGGTTGTATGTATTTTTTAATGCCGCATTATAGAAAAATAAAAACATTTTTTTCCAAAAATTTAAAAAATAATTAAGGGTGACGAACAACCCTTATCACTTAGGGGTATGAAAAATAGATACTTAGTAGCCGATTCTCAGATCTACTGAATATGTATATAAAATTTGGTAAAAATCAGTAAAGCCGTTTCGGAGGAATAAGGTAACTAACATTGTGACACGAGAATTTTATATATAAGATTTTAAACCATTATTTTTTGTCTTTATTTAATTATCAGCTCAAATCGGTCCACATTTAGACACGGGCCTCACCAAAAAGAGATTTTGCCGTAAACGTTATCTTTGGCAGGTGGACCTGGCAAAGTTGGTTAGACGCTGATGCGTATTCTTTTGGTGGTATTTTTTATTCGCCTCTGATACAACTCACAGAAGCGATAACTCTATTTTATTTTTGTGACACCACACAACAGGGAACATTTTTATCGGTTTAATTAGGATTAAATTTGGAAGATTTTGGAAAAATATTCTATTTACTGTTTGTTTGAGCTGGCTTAACTTTTTGGGCTATTGGTGATTCAAAACATCAATTTTGGCAAACATTAATCGCAACAAGTCGATTTCAAATGTTGATATGATCGAACCTTTGTAAAGATGTTCACGACCCACAAAGCAATATCGATTTTGTCTCAATAGTAATAATAGTATATTGTTCCAAAAATGTATGTTGATTGTGATAATAGGCTAAGGAGAAACATATATTTTAAAACTGCTTTAAGCAATTGAATTGCTAACGTTAATTGAAAATAATATTGATTATTTGAATAAAAATTATGAGTTCCCACCAAAGGCAGGCGATATTTGAGACGACCAGAAACACCTTCGTATATGGACTGGTGTCGCTAAATGATAGATAAGTTCAACGGCGGTGACTCAAATGCTGTATTTGACATCGTCACAGGTGACGAAAGCTGAATATATTGCTACGAACCCGAAACCAAAAGACAATCAGCTCAGTGGGTGTTTTTCCTTTCGAGGATCGGCCAACTAAGGTAAAGAAAGGAAGAAGTTAAGGAAAAAAGATGATTGCCTCATTCTTCGGTCGGAGAGGTCATTTCGCGACAGTTGTGCTAGAAGATGGAAGGACAGTTACTGCAGACTGGTATGTCAATCGCTGTTTGCCTGTTGTCTTGGAAAAAATTCGACAGCAGCGCCCTCGAAGCAGTGAAGACAATGCTTCAGCGCACTCCACAAAACGGACTGTTGAATATTTGACTATGGCAGGTGTCGAGATAATGAGTCATCCGCCATACAGTCCTGACCAGGCGTCCTGCGACTTTCATTTATTCCCAAGAACTAAAGATAGTATTTGTTTTACGAGCCCTGAAGATGCGGTGAAAGCGTACGAAAATGCCATAGAAGAGCCCCTGAGGAAGAATGGGCCCACTGCTTTTCTCAGTGGTTCCATCGAATGCGACGATGTGTAAAGAGGAACGGAGATTACTTCGAAAAACAATAAAAGTATTGGCAACTTTCTACATTAAGCCGTTTTTCATTTTCTAAACATTTTCAGTGTTACCTAGGTATAAGTATAGATAGGCAAATAATTGGGCAAAAATAAATCTTTATCTAAACGTTTAGTCCGTTAGTTAGGGACGCAAAAATAGAATTGAATGACGCAAAATTTCATTTCAGCCAAATTATTTGATTGATTTAGGAGATTTGCAGATAATTAAAAGATTTGCAAGAGCTAATATTTATTGGTAATAATGCTTGTAGGTACCGTATGTATTTTTGTTACAGTGGGCTAAGAAAGTCAAGAAAAATTGGAAGTTCTCGTTACAAATATTTAGGAAAAATATTGGTTCAGGACTTATTTGTGCAATTGGGTTCCAAAATCCTTAGTTTTTTTCGAGACTGTTCGTGATAATTATATTTTTTTATTGAATACCGCCTCAAAATTGTTGGTCCATCTGGTGACAATTTATGCGTGGTCATGCATAAATTATCGTCAAATCGAGAATATCCCCTTTTTTACATCGATTGCTAAAGTCTGAACAACTTAACCAAAGAACAGTAAATATCTAACAGAAGCCTACATTCTCAGCAGTATACTATATGAACTGTCTATCTTCCCTCGGCAGTTCATGCGGCAGAGTCATTGAAAGCGGAAAAAACTAATTTTACGCTTACAGAACTTTTCTTTTCTCGTACGCAGTGTACGTAGGGTTGTCTCTACATCAACGTACAAGTTGTTTATTGTACTCTCAGCCATCGTAAGCCTTATAAGTTTTTGGGATATATTAAAAATATCGTAAATGTATAGAAGCATTAATTCAGTTCATATGAAGCATTTACAGCATTTTAAAATGACTAAATATTTTTAATAATAACTGCATAATTTTTATTTCATATCTAAATTCACAATGCCATGAAAAGGTGAATTTGCTAACATTTTTTTTACCTCAAACACTAATAGAAGATGTAAACCTTTTTTACTAATAAATAATTTGAATGTTAATATTAATGTGATCATATTATTCTGTGAACTGAAAATGATTTATGGAGCCAAGTCAAGGCAAGTCAAGTCAATTTTGGAAAAAAACTATTCTCATGTTTTGGAAAGCATTAGTACCAGCTTTGAATAATTATTAACCAGATTATCTTTGAAGGATCATGACGCGATAAGAAGATTTGTATTTTTTTAATATAATCTCAGAAGAAATCTATCGGTCGCTTCGTTGGCAAATGTTTGCACTGTATCACGTAAAACGTACTGTAAGGGACTGATACTGGGATGACTATAGGGAATTTGGGATAATGGAAGGAAGAAATAACCAGACACACGTACACAGCAGCTCACTGACATAACATCTGTATTCAATTATTTTACAATAAAATATACAAAATAATAGACAATAAAGTTATATAAAAATATAAAAGAATACAAAAGGAGGTTCACTCAGGAATACGTACCAAAACGTTGTCTTTAAGAGATCACTTGTAAATTTTAAGTGTTTTAATTTTACAACTGATGTTCTAAATAAAGAGTACCTTAATCAAAAAAAAAAGTGGAATATAGTTATTTTAATGGTTTATAAAGTAGTTTATGGCAACCCTACAACCACACTACCGCATAGGTATTGTTCGCTCACCCATGATGGCGCTTTGTCTATACAAAGGGAATTTACACCAAACGAAAGGCTTTTTCGTCGAACATGCGAATGGCGTGTTTATTCATTGTTAGGATTCGCATAAATAAAAATGGCCAGTGTTTGTAATGCTGCATACAGTTTTTTTTTTGTTTAAAACATTTATCTTTGAAGTAGAGTTCGAATATAGAACTCTTTATTTTGAAAACAAATAGAACGTAACCTATGTATTTAAACGAGATAATACAGAACTTTTTTAAATCTTGAACAAAAATCGACTGGCAGATTGCAGGTATAATATTATAACTTACTTGGAGTGAGCATGATTGTGGTTGATTATTATTTGAAACCGATGAAAACGAAAGTAGAATTTTATAATACGCCGATCGGCAAACCTCGCATAATTCTTTTGAGGTAGGTCTATTCTATTAGGCTAATACAGATCATCATTACATATGAAATTTAAAATACCTCATTAAAACTCTTAAATAACTTAAATACTCACACCTCAAGCCAATTTCGAAAAACACTTTTCCTAAATGTGTACCCAACCCTAAACACCTTCTGAATTTCTTCGGAAATCAGTTCTACGGCAAATCTTATCGTCTCCCTAACACGTAAATTTTCTTAAATTTTCTGTTATGTACCAAAATACATAAGTAACATACGAGTAGCTCTTGTTCTCTCCAAGGCTCGTTTAGTAACTTATAATAGGTGTAATTGTTGAACCGTGAGTGATTGTTGAGCATTTCTGCTCTTTCCGTTCGGAAAAGTTCATCTAAGAACGAATATATAGCACCTATTCAATTTGTTGGTTATGAAGGACCTTTATTGTTCCCAGCAGCATGTCATTTAGTACTTAGATGTTATTCCATTGCATTTAAAAAAATATCTTCGACTCAGGCTGCATTACATAAGTTACATTTAAAAGAGATGTTCTCATAATTATGCTTATAATTATTTACTGAATCCCGGAAACGGCTATTGATTTGTACTAAGATACCGTTTTGCATTTGAGTTCTACCTATATTTTGTTGTATTTGTTAAAAAAAAGTACATTACAAAAATATAAAAACGGTCGCCCTCATACTAAATGTACAATTACAAGAAATAAATCTAACGATTATGTTACTCAACCATATCTCGTCTTATTTTAATTTCCCAACCAATCTCATCATTTGTTAATCTTTTTAAATTATGCTTAACGTGTTAGTTCGTTAGTCATTAGTCATTTATTCATTTATTCCAATAAAAACAATAATACATTGTGTTGGAAATAAAAAATAAATTACAAAATACACAATAAAAAAATAAGAATAAGACAGAATTCATTAAATTGAGATTAAAATAAAAAAATAACAACAATAATTAAAGTCATAAAATTAATTAATTTCTACAAAAAACATTAGACAGTATTAATATATACTGATTTAAACTTCCATGGTCACTATTACTAGAGTTGATTGATACGGGGTTTATACCATGTACCTTAGTTTTTATGAGTTCCCGATATTTCGGCACTGTTGCAAGCGCCATGATCACGGGAGAACTGATGTCTATGCGGGTGGGTAGTTGTTAAGAGCTTAGTAACAGAAGTGTAGTAATAGTGAGTTTTCAAACAGTGGTACCGGTATCGTGTGTAATAAAAGACTACGACGGAGGGTAGACCGATTTGTCTGCTCTTAACAACTACCCACCCGCATAGACATCAGTTCTCCCGTGATCATGGCGCTTGCAACAGTGCCGAAATATCGGGAACTCATAAAAACTAAGGTACATGGTATAAACCCCGTATCAATCAACTCTAGTATTAATGTAATCTTCTACACTATAAAAACAATTATCCAACATCGTAGCATCGTGATAGTTTTAATTACTATCAGTGCTCTAGAGATCTGCTTAGTCTTATGGCTTAGTCAGTCGCATTGAGATTTGAAATTTAATTTTCCACAAACATTTATTCTCATGCATAAAAAACATAGCTGAACCTCGCTGTTATGCTTTTAAAGCCAACGAATAGTTGCTGCTATATTTTAAGCCACATCATGGTCTTTATAATACAATCCTTACATGTAAAATAAATTGGTTTTGTTAACCATTATTGCCCTCAAAGATTCCATGCTCTGCTATACCATATATAACCAGCAGTTTAGGTTTTTTTTGAACTAATTGCGTTTTAATTTTCGAAACGTTGTATTTATTAGTGTAATTGCACATTCTTTCACTTATATTGGTTATTTGCGCTTACCTAAAACCCGTTTTGCATAATAATTGGTATATATCTGTACAATTTGAAATCTTGAACTTTGATTGAAGTTTTGAAGATCTGTCCGTCAGCACAGATAATATAATATTAGGGGTTAAAGTATGAAATTGCCGTTTTGTATGGACGAAATCGAGAAAAAACATATTTCCATACTAACAATTTTTTAGTTTTTTTTTAAAAACGCCTGAACCGTTTTCGATGCAATTAAAGGTGAAAGTTAGATGGTTATAAAGCTACGCATTATAGTATTTAAATTTCTGAAAATCAAAGTATATAATACAAATATACTTAATTGAAGCAAAGAAGGTCAGCTGACACATTGTAAGGGGTCTTTTCAACGACTTCCTTTGTAGTAATAGGTACTAGTATTGCATTTTTTTTTAGTCAAAAGTTACTTTATTTAGTTTTTGATACAATACAAAAAGAATTACGCAATAATATGACTATACTTAAGAGCTATAAACAAAATAAAAAGTGGGAAAATAATCGGCAATTTCATACTTTAACCCCTATTACTAGTTAGTGTCAGTATGAATCTTTTGTGATAAAATTTTTCCTTCAAGCACCCAAGGTGCGGTACAGTGGTTGTGGTCAGACTATAGTTTTTAACTTGGAAGATTCCCAATGTAAAATTTTTTCGTGAAGCTATTACTTTATGTAGTGGTCACATCATAGGTCCCATATATGTATTTTTCACTTTAAATCGCTCTTATGCCTACAACGTGAAATAGGTTTCAGATTAAAAGTGTCGAATGAATCGAAGTCGTCTCAATAAAGCTATCGGTGTTATTACAAAAAAATAAAACGACGTTTAAGCCTTGTCTTATTTTAGGACGACTAATTTGAAAATATGCATCCATGATATTAGTTCAGTAATATGTCAAACAACTCTAATTAGTCGTCGTATAATTGGACACGGTTTGAACGTTGTTTTACTTTTTTGTAATAACACCGTATGTGTTTTAGTGTTTTGTTATATATTAAAAGACTATCATAAGTGTTATTCTTCGAAATTCAATTGTTTCACTAGACTAAAATTAAATACTATTCACAATAAAATTACAAATTAGAAGCGGAGGTAACACAAGTTAGAAAAAAACCATTTAAGGAATCCTAACCGATGTCGATGGCGCTATTTCAATCTATAGGAGGTATACTTACCTACTTCTATTATAAGCTTTAATGCTAAACTTTAACAATAGCTGACCTTCCTTCTCCAGTATGGTAAGGAACATATTATCTTTCCTGAATACAAAATAAAATTAGCCAACTTTCATCTCTAAACCATAAGACATAAGGATTTATATAATACATAAAGACATTTTAGCGTTTTGTGGCAAGCTAATGAGCTGTCTATTGTCCAATAGAAGTGTACTTATAGTTATAATAAATAAAACTACTTTCAGGCAAGAACTAAAAGCAATTACTACGCCTATTTCGGAAACTCCACAACAATTTATTGATGCTATCAATTAGAATTTATCGGAGATTAGTGAAAGTTCAATAGAATAGCCGTCTGTTTAGGAATTATTTAAAATAGACTTTATTGTAGGAAATGCTAAATCTTACAATAATATGTTTAGAATAAAATTGTAACTAATATTTATCATGTGTAAATTAATGCAGCTTTACATAAGGGTTTTCATCTTATTCTTTAAAAATTTTACTTCAGTTTTTTAACTGAAAGTTACAGAACATTTATTTAAATAAATGTTAGATACCAAATTCGAACGTCTTAAATTCTAAGAAACACATCGACACCACAGTGGGTCTAGCACGAAAAACTATCGAATTCGAATCGTTTGCGTGTTCGTATCGCCATCGAAATATTTAGTATGAAAACTTAAACAGCGCTCGCGCGGTCAAAACGAGAACTACAAAACAAAGCACGAACTTTGTGCCGTTTGCTTTCGATACGCAAACGATTCGAAGTCGATAGTTCTTTGTGCTAGACCCACAGTATATCATTCGTGTAACTTACCGACGAACTGCGATACGCTTAGTATTTTTTATTCTGTTAAAAAGTGAGAAGAATTACAATGGTCCTGGAAATACCTGGATATAATCCCCGTATTGGGTTTTGAATTTTTACACATTGCTCGAGTTTGTGATCAACGATCCGAACTTGGCAAGCGTGGTGCCTATGCCTATACTCATTATTATCGACGACCATTTGGATCAGCGGTAGTAAACGCTGCTTCTGAGCCATGGGCCGCGGGTTTGATCCCCGCACAGTACAAATATTTGTGTGCATGAACATGTCTGTTTGTACTGGTCTGGGTGTTTTCTACGTATTATAAGTATGTATTTACAAAAAAAAAGTATATAAGTAAGTTTATCGATTGTCTAGTACCCCATAAGACAGGGTACTTAATAGTAGCTTAATTTGGGACTAGATGGCTCTGTGTGGCCCAGTGAGGCATGTCTTAAATATGATTTATTATTTATTTATTAATTATTGCTGTGGTAACTTGAATTCAATGATGCCTTTTTCTGGAGTAAGATTATAGAATGTTACTATATTTTATGTACGTCTTTATCAAATATAGCTAGACAAGTTGAAAACAGTCCACCAAGATACTATTCGCTAGAATAGTGACTGATTTAGCCTTATTTACCGAAGTTTGTTTAAGAACATTTATCAATTGCACAGTTCGCTGTAACACCCTAGTCCTGTTCCACTCACTTGCTCCGTAGAATTCGATTAGTTTCGTAAACAGCTAAGCATGACAACGATATATGACCGGACAGGTATTGGCCGGTTCCGTGACATTGATCCGGTTAAATGCGTACTGGTTCCGTACAATGAATAAACAAAGGTCAAAATCATTGCCAAGTGCATAAACTATAAAATAAAATTCTAAATATAACTGAATATCATTCTGACGAAAAGATTTAAGTAAAGCACCAGTTTCATTGGAATTACGTCCAAAACTGTGCAATGTTTACCAAAAAATCATTTATTTAACTTTTGAAGAACTTGAAATTAAGGTGCCTCTGTTTTCAATCTGCGCGCTAGGCGCCGCCAGACAATGAAGATTGACAGAAATCTATCAATTTTCAGAGTGACATACAGAAATACTCAATAATGGATTGTAATGTTTTATTTTATTTTGATCATCTACATAGTATGAAAGTGCATTAGGGACACTTCTACTCGTAGTAGGATGCTATGACATAAAATAATTATTAGAACACTAAAATTATTAATAAAGACATTTCTTTTGTTAACACGGAATTTTGACGACCCCCATGGCGCATTGGCGTACACACCGGTTTCCAAGTCGCCTGCTCAGAAGTCTCGGGTCGATTCCTGGACTGGTCAGTGTAGAAAAAAATTGTTTTACTGCATTTTCTCGGGTCTGGGTGCTTGTGGAACTTTCGTTGTTTCTGATTTCCAAAATACTAGTGGTTTGAATAGTTACTCAAATTAGGATCAGAACAATGTATGTGATAATTGTCTACATTTAATATTATTATTTATATTAAATATTTATAGTACGTTTCTTGCGGGAAGAAATAACCGATAAATGCTTCCTCGCCGGCGATGGGACAACTTCCATAAAAGAGCACTATGCCTTCTCGCTCTTTCGATATCATTACTTTCGGTCTTTTCGAGGCCAAGTTGAAAACAGCACTGTTGCGGCTTACCGGTTGCTACAGCATATGCTGCGGCTTGATCTTGCTGAACTTTTTTGATCACACACCTTCTTTTGTTGTATTTTTTTTTTTTTTCTTATTAGTAACTTGAATGTATTTGTCTTTGTTTTTTCGAAATAAAAGGCATGTCTTTTTTTTTTCGAGATAAAAGGTAAGCTGTGTGCTTTTCCAGCCAATAATCTATCTGTGTAGTAAATTGTGTCCCAATCCGTTCTGGCTTGATTGACTAAGTAACAAATTTTAATTTTTTAAGTTTCCCAATTTTAGTTCCAAATATATATATTATTATATTATATTATATTCGCATTTATAAATTTAGTAAGATTCACTTTTGTAGAAGCCTATCCTGTCGAGTAATATGATCTGATCGTGATGTTCCGACTATTCGCTCTTGAGTGTTAATCTTAATCAGAGATCGGATAATAAAATTCATATTTATCTTAAACTAGCTGTTGCCCGCGACTTCGTCCGCGTCAATTTCTGTTATTATGGTCGCGATTATTTTTGCAACATTTTTCACTGATGATTCGCTTTTTTGGTTTGCGATTGGTCGCAGCGTGATGTTATATAGCCTAAAGCATACTTCGATAAATAGGCTGCCCAACACAAATATATTTTTTTCAATTCAAACCAGTACTTTCTGAGATTAACGCGTTCAAACAAAACAAACAAACAAACTCTTTAGCTTTATAATATTAGTATAGATTAGTTTTTGGGAAGGACATACTGGAAGCGGCTTCTTAAAACATGTAATACCTACATGTTTCGACCTTGAAATCTCGGGATGTTTTCGATAGAAAAATGCATTTCATAACAGTCAACACTTTACCTTTGGGCAAATATGCATCCGAGTATCCGGTCATTCCGATCTCTTTTTATAATGTAGTAATGAATTCAAGTTACCATAGCAAAGATGGGTACAGGCGTAATCACCACGCTTGCCAAATGCGGGTTGGTGATCACAAGCCCGAGTAATGTTCGAAAATTCGAAACTTTTTGTTGCCTGACCCGGGAATCGTACCCGGTATTAAAACCACTAGACCAACGGGGTGAGCATAATGTACTACATGTTACTAAATCGTGTTCAGGCCAAACCAACCGCCAGCGGTTATAATATCGATCCCTTGAATAAAACATACGCCTGTCTAACGGCGGGCGACAGTAGCCTGTGACTTGTTCGAAATTATAATCGTTGTAGGCTCGACAAAGGTTGCGCATCAGCGTGGCGATATGTTAAGAAATATATAAGTCTTCTTTAATATATACCTCATTGGACTCTTTTGAAAAACTGAAGATGAAATGAAATGGAATGGAATGAATGAAATGAAATAGAATTAATGAAATGAAATGAAATGGAATGGAATAAAATTAATGAAAGGAAATAGAATAAAATAAAATGTTTGAATTTGTCTCAACCAAAGGTTATAAAAACGTTATTATAGTAGTAAGGCTCGATTTTTATAATGTAAATGTTTCGTTTTTTTCGAGACAACCACGTGTTGTACGTAAAGTGTTTACTGTGCCGTGAAATATAAAAATCCCTATAGACCACGCGTCAAAAACAAATAAATTCTACGAACCAACAAATGATTTAGCCAGGAGTGGTCAAGTTGCTACCAACAACTGCAATTACTACCTAATTGCAGTTGTCCTTTCTTAAAACTAATATCGAAAGCCGCATTCGAAAGATCGTACCAAATATTGTTAGGCAGGGATCTCGGGCTGTTAAGTTGGACGCTGATGCGCTTTATACATGGTGTATCAGGCTGCCTGTAGGTAAATTAATTAAAGAACTCAGTAATCTATTCTGATCATGAAACTATAAAAAAAAACTGTACTTTTTTTTTCACGAAATTATCCACATTTTCGTTGCATTGTAGTCATAGCGCACGCGGCTGCCTACACGCCACGGCTCCGCTTGTCGGCAACTCAAAGCGCCCGCGCCGCCTATTGCTCTCCTGTCGCGTGGCGCGGGCCACGGTGTGTGCCCATGATTTTCGGTCGTTTCGCGGAATGGTTCCCGGTGTGATAATTTCATACACGTTCAAATTTATTCAGTGATTAATTATTTTTCTATTATCTAGACTTCTCATTTGACCTTTACTTTAATTTACCTACAGCCCGCCCGATACACCCTGTATAAAATCTGTTAAAATCAGTTTTATTTCTGCAAATAGGCCCCTAGAGCGCTTTTACACGTCCCAATATTAAACCTACCACTGCTTCGGGACAAGTCTGGGCTAGTGCCGAGAAGAAGCAGCGCAAGAAACTCGGTCACTATTGTCAGCCTCTTTTAAAATAAACATGTTTACATAAGATATATGCCAGTGCGAGCTGGTACAATTTAAAGCCAAACGTTCCTATCATTTATATAATCATTAATAGTATAATAGCCCTTTTTCATTAA
Organism: Anania crocealis; assembly: GCA_949315895.1. Taxonomy (NCBI): domain Eukaryota; kingdom Metazoa; phylum Arthropoda; class Insecta; order Lepidoptera; family Crambidae; genus Anania; species Anania crocealis. The sequence continues at coordinate 5,357,643 of OX438859.1, read as the reverse complement.
AATAACTTTGATATAATGTATGATTTGAGTTTATGCACAGGGAGGTCAGCAAATGACAGTGGTAATTTGTTAAAAAATACGAATACCATTTCGCATGAACGAATTACCTACTTTTCGCAGTCTGAATCCTGGAACGGCAAGTTTATCTTTATTTCGGGTATTGAAATTGTGTACGTCACTATTTTTGACAAAAAATTCTAGGTTTTTACGGACGCACATAATGTTTTCAATGAAAGAAGACAAAATTCTGAGTGCAAAAATGTTTAAACTATAAAAAAAAATACAGGGTCACTTTGAAATCATTACATTTTCGAAGTCGGGTCACAGTTTTTTTAAATTATCTTGTTCGGTAGGAAGTGGACGATCTGGGAGTGGTCATTCTGGGATGTGGTCCTTTTGGAAAGTGGTCATTGACGATCTGGGAGTGGTCATTCTGGGATGTTGTCCTTTTGAGAAGTGGTGACGATCTAGGAGTGGTCATTTTGGGATGTGGGTCCTTTTGGGTAGTGGTCATTGACGATCTGGGAGTGGTTATTCTGGGATGTGGTCCTTTTGGGAAGTGGTCATTGACGATCTGGGAGTGGTCATTCTGGGATGTGGTCCTTTTGGCAAATGGTCATTGACGATCTGGGAGTGGTCATTCTGGGATGTTGGTCCTTTTGGAAAGTGGTCATTGACGATCTGGGAGTGGTCATTCTGGGTTGTGGGTCCTTTTGGGAAGTGGTCATTTTAGGAAGTGGACATCATGATCCGAAAGGATATCAATGGATGCTAAAAAGTTTTGTTTCGTTTGGCTTCCTTCAAGGAAGTCTGGTGTTTGATTTTTTTTTTTTTGACGGACCTATTGCTGAAACCTCATATGGAAGGCTTTAATCAGTTAAACCGGGAAGAGTGTGGCGAGCGCTGAAGGCGCTCAGCCTAGGTCCGCCACGCTAGCGGTACTCCGGTGCGGCCTCAGGCTCGCTCGCACCGGGGCCCATACTAGCGGGCGTGATCGGGCCAGTGTGGGGTGTCTGGTGTTTGAGTTTTCTAAGCCGCCTATTAAAGGCCTCTGACGTGACTTGACTTGTTTTATGACTTCCATCTTGCAATAGAAGCAGGGACCAACAGCTTGATGTGCATACCAAAGCACTGGCAAACCAACTGGGTCGACATTTAATATGTGTTGCTCAGATATTTTACAAGATAAATAGTGTTGATATTTCTGCAATGAACACACGTTTGGTCACAAAGTCGATTTTTTATGATAAAACTGATTAGGTTGCTGAAGGTTTGAATTTTTAAAATTTATATTTTAAACGTGGACAACATCCCATACATTGTTCTGATCCAAAGTAAGTAACTATTTATAGCACTTGTTTTGTAAAATCAGTAAAACCGAAGGTGCCACAAACACCCAGACCCGAGAAAATGTAGAAAAACATTAAACGAACCCGGAACCTCGGAGCAGGTGACACCTTGAAAACTGGTATGTACGCCACTCCTTCACGGAGGTCGTCAAATTTATTTTATAATATAACGTATACAACCAATGATATTTAAAAAGTAATAGATATGTTACATGCGCTCTCAATATGCGTCCCTAAAACGTCACAATTGTGACGTCTTTTCAAATCCATGAAAGAGAAAGTAATTGTTCTTTTCACGAGTATGACAAGGACAAAATAAGAATTACGCATGTGTGCAGTTGTTCGCAAGCGGCACAGATATTTCGATAGTTTTGTAAGGGCATAACCTATCTATACTTTTTAAATATCATTGTATACAACACAAAGTATTATTTATATGCCAATCTTATTACTTAACCCATTTCCCCATTTAACCCATTCACTATAAATATATTTTAAACTTTCTAGTTACATTTTTTACATGCATATTTTACAATAGAACGAGATTTGATATTTTAGTGGTTTGTTACAACAAAAACAGCTTCCTTGATAGCTTTATCTCATATAATTTAAATGATAAACAAAACACTCTTGTACGTTGAAAGAAAGACTATACTAGTCTGAAGTTTCAGGGCAAAATTATTAACTAATTTTTTTTTTTTTTTTTTTATCCCAATTTGAATAACTATTTAAAGCATTCGTATTTTGGAAACCAAAAACAACGAAGGTACCACAAACACCCAGATCCGAGAAAATGTAGAAAAACACTTTTTTCTACATTGACCCGTCCGGGAATCGAACCCGGGACCTCGGAGCAGGCGACACCTTGAAAACCGGTGTGTACGCCACTCCGCCACGGAGGTCGTCCTGTGAATTTACCTGTGAAGATTGAATAGTAATTAATGTTAAGTATTTCCCAGAACCATTAGCTGACAGAGCCTTTTGATAAACTTCGCTCGTCAAAGGTTGGTTCAAGAGGTAAGTTCAATCACCTAAATTGTTTCAGTAACCTGAAGCTAAGAGTTTAAGTTAAAAATAGAATTACTAAACTAAAAAAAATTTTTTTTTGTTGAAAAATATTAAAGAAAAAATGGTGAAAGACGAATAAGTAACCAATTTTGAGTCAGTGGAGGTTTATTTAAAATATCTTCAAATTATTTTGTGATTTATTTGTTGTCTGTGTACCTATATTTTCTACAATAGAACGATATGGGTATTGGTCAACCGGGTAAAAAGTTATTTCTTGTAGATACAATGTAGAATAGTAATAAGCATGTGATACATACATTTTTCAAGCATATTCTTATCGCTGTAAGCCAGCGTTGTTTCATCTAATGTTAGGAGTTACCCTTAACGCCCGAAAGAAACATCTTTGCAGATGTGTGACAGTCAGTTAAGATGAAACAGCTATTTAAATACTTTATATGATATTTTAAGTGGTATAAAATTGCAATTATAATAGCAGTATAAAAACTTGAAAAATTATGTCTCTACTACTACTATTATGTTAGTGGGGATTATTTTAACTGTTTTATTGCAAAAATCCTGCATTCAAAAAGTTTTAAGTTAATTTGTTTGTTTGTAGATAAAAACGCAAGTAAAATACTACCCAAGTTTTAACAGCAAATAGCGGTAGACCGAACAAGAGATAATTTAGTTCTTAGATAACTATAAAGTATAACAAAAAAGAATTGACTTACTGTTGTCATCTGCAGAATATTTGGCTTCATACTTCAGTATGTTTAGTAAATCTACACTCATTTTATTTTTTAAACTTACATCTCATTCTTCAATATTTAAGTGACCATAAAGTCCACTTGTGTTTTTCTTTTATTTATTTATTTTAGTGAGTAAGCAGTTTTTAAATCACATATTTGAATTATTTCTAAATTATTTGTGCAACTTTTTACTTGTATGACACCGCTCACTCAAATAGTTTTCGTGTTATATATCGTAGCACGCTCCGTAGCGGCGCGACGCGGCGTGCGTCTACGTCGGCCTACGACGTAGCACTGCCAGAAGTCTCGTAGTCGATTGTCGTTCATGGTTGGGCATGCGGTTTTACAATTACATTTTTAAAGAAGCTTAATTTAAGTAGAAGAATAAGATATTTACATTACCCCGTTCTGGATTAAGTTCACACAAAGAAATGCATAAAATAGTCCTGGCTGGTTAAACTTTTTTCATTAGTTCGTATTTGGAACATTCAATTTTTCCCTTTTCTTTCCGCATTCGAAAACGGTTTTTGCCGTCGACCGCTTTGTGATTCTAAAATCTTTTTTTTTTCTCATTTTGTCAAAAGCCAGTAATAGTATTAAAGCATATCCAGCCCAGCCTTAGCCTTCCCAGTTACAGCTAGTATTTTCAGCATTAAATAAGTACGTTCTCTTATTTTTAGAACATTGTCTATATTTGGTTAATTTTATTAATGTTGTAATAATCGTTGGATTCCTTCCAACGTCGAAAATTTGGTTTATAACTGTTTTTAATTCTGAGTATAAGTCATTTTCTTATTATCGGATACAAATCGTTGAGACCGTCCTGTAAAACTAAAGTACTTGAAACTTTAAATTTGAAATCCTTATTTAAGAGTGTAGCGAGTTGTACGAGTATGTGTGTTTAATTTGGTTCACTAAAATATCTAATTCTTTTTCCGATGAGAACAAGTACACCAAAATAAAATAAAAACACATTTGCAACATAACACTACAGCAGTTTTAAGGCAGCAAAAAAAAATTACCACGAAGTAATTTTTTTCAATCATGTTCGATTTTCTGTCGTTGGTCCATATAAAAGTTATGGAGCGACAATCATTTTTCATGTCTACAAAGTTTGGTTTTTTATTTTTTAAATCAGCATTATTATTTATGACTACTTTATATGATATTTAAGCAATTTAATTGCAATTAAAATGATCAGTTCTTCCGTGATCATGGCGCTTGCAATAGTGCCGAAATATCGGGAACTCATAAAAACTAAGGTACATGGTATAAAACCCGTATCAATTAACTCTAAAGTACGAATTTATTCAATTGGTTAGTTGAATAAATTCGTGGAAACAACAACCTTCGCCGCTGTTCATTTGGTACTCTACTGTAGGCGAATAGAAAGAATAAAATTTAATCTTTAAAAATAGGAATTTAGGAATGCCTTTGCCTCCAATAATTTGTCCAAGAAAAACGTGTCCTAGTATTTTTAATAGATTGTTTTATCTCGTCGTTATGTTGAAATTTTAGACTAGGAGTGAATTTATAGAAGACCCTGCCATACAGAACATAACGCCACGTTGGTCTAGTGATTTAGGTACCGGGCCAAGATCTTTGGGTCCTGGATTCGATCCCCGGGTCGAGCATTGCTCGGGCTTATCACCAACCCGCATTTGGCAAACGTGGTGATTATGCCTGTAACCATCATTGCTGTAATAACTTGAATTTAGTGATGACGGCCTTTTACCTGCTGTATGATGATTAAATAAATAAATAATAAATGAATAAAAAGTTTATTTTCTCACAAAAACATTGCTACAGATCATAAATAGTACAACATACCAAATAAAGTGCCAATTACAATGTAAGTGTGAGACTGGAGTCTAAATTAGACAGTTTTCCTGTCTGTACCTATAATTATGCCGTTACTACTACTAGTTAGTTCAAGATATAGGTATTGATAAGGCTTCCTTTGGATAAGTGGTTCTAATTTTCGTATCAATTAGTTGTAAACACGAATTAGGCATTTGTAAGTATTCATTACTTACGTGAAGGTTTGATTTCACTATTTCATTAGTAAATTGATACCACATATCATATGTATAGCACGACCCTTTCTCTTCCTAAGGTTGTGCAAGAAAAGATAGCTAGCGCAGGTTTGTCCAGCAATTTTGAAATGGACAGTATCTCAGGAATGGACTACCAAGATAAAAGATAATACAGGGTATACCAAAAAGAACGTGCTTAACTTAAAAAGATGAAAGATTAGGTCTAATTATTATATTCAACTAAACAAAAAAACATTAAAATAGAGTATATCTTATAGTTTGATACCGATTATGTAATACATGTGCTAGTAGATCTACTTAATCATAAGGTTTTTTTATTTAGTTGCACGAAATACGAATAGTCAGACCCAAAAGTTTTTAAAAATAACAAAAAATAAAATAATAAAAATGGCAAAAAGTAACATTTATTAGGAATAAAGTTAAATAAAATTTATATTACATCAAAAATTAAAAATAAATAGAACAATTTAATATGTTCTACATTAATTTCATGTCTCAAATGACATTGAGTTGGTTGTCATGCTGATTTCTGTTTTGTTGTTTAATGTGTGTGTTCTTTGATAATGCGTGGATATTGTTAGCATTTCCATCCTTTACTTGTGCTATTGATAAGATAAGGGAAACCTGTTATTGGCCATATTTACTATCAATTAATGTATGTTAACATTGTATATATACGCTGTTGGTTTTCTCAATAAAGTAAAATAAAAAAATAAAATTCTTAAGTAAGGCTTGTTCTTTTTGGTACTTATTTTAATCTATGCTAGCTTTGCTGGTTTTATTGAATAGACCTAATTTTAAGTGTTTTCAAAGTTTAGTTTTGGTCGTAATAATTACTTTCTCAACTAAAGTTACCTACCATTGCTGTGGTAACATGAATAATAAATAATATGGGCAACATCACATACATTGTTCTGTTTGTAAAGTGAGTTACTATTAAAAACACCCGTATTGTTAAAATCTAAAGCAACGAAGGTACCACAAACACCCAGACCCGAGAAAATGTAGAAAAAAGATGGAAGCCTCTGCACTTCTGTGGGATGATTATAGGTTGTTAATACAACAGTAACTGAAGATAGGAGAAGATACGTCTTAAAATAAAACAACTAACAGTCAAGTTACACTACTAACACCTTTTGATTTAGGCCAGGGGGAGGTATCAAATGAAGCGGGGTTCCCCGGAGCGTGCTACCCGAGTTCTTCATCTGACACGGTGAGCCTCTTATCTTAAGACCTTTTGTTTGTAAGATAAAAGGCTTTATGTAACTACTTATTCGTAGGTGTGTACAACTGTGAAATCTATACTAATATTATAAAGCTGAAGAGTTTGTTTGTTGGTTTGTTTGTTTGTTTGTTTGTTTGTTTGAACGCGCTAATCTCAGGAAGTACTGGTTCAAATTGAAAAATTATTTTTGTGTTGGATAGTCCATTTACCGAAGAAGGCTTTAGGCTATATAACATCACGCTGCAACCAATAGGAGCGAAGCATCAGTGAATAATGTTGCAAAAACGGGGAAAATTATTTATATCATTTATCGCGGACGAAGTCGCGGGCAACAGCTAGTTTCTGAATAAAGTTTTAGAAATATTTAAACTAGCAAGAGTTTTTGTTTCGTGCAACATACTAAAAGAAAGGCATTAGGAAATTAAAAACTGTTAGTACAATATAGTACGTAGTACTTTTCGCTAGCTTAAAAATGGATTAAGTATAATTTGCAATGTGTCGTTTATGTAGTACTAGCTGTTGCCCGCGACTTCGTACGCATCAATTTCTGTTATTATGATAGCGATTGTTTTTGCAACATTTTTCACGAATGCTTCGCTCCTATTGGTCGCAGCGTGATGTTATATAGCCTAAAACCTTCCTTGATAAATGGACTATCCAACACAAAACGAATTTTTCTAATCGAACCAGTACTTCCGGAGATTAGCGCGTTCAAACAAACAAACAAACAAACAAACTTTTCAGCTTTATAATATTAGTATAGATTAGTATAGATGTGTGTATGGCCGTGGGCGTCGTTAGAAGCAACCACCACATATTATACTATTAAGTAACTACTTATTCTGTGGTACAGCCATAAAAAAATGGGCAGCAGAGTCTTCATTAGAGTAATAACCAAAACACGATCGTCAACTCTTCTGCCAAGCGTGGCGATTGTGGCCTTAGACCTTCGTAAAAGGGTATTTCTTCGAAATTTCAGTCTCCGACTGATTCATATGGCCAAAGTTCAAACTCACTTACAGCTCTGTTACATAAGTTTATGCGGAAAAGGGTATACCAAATAACATATATTTGAATGAGGGATTCATTTTTATAGTTTTCATATAACGACGGTCAAAAATTCTGGGCCCAGATGAATCAGAATGTATAAAGATTAACCAGAATCATAAAGAAAAATAAAATAGTTTATGTAAAAATCGACTCTGTATTAAGAAAAAACCGGCCAAGTGCAATTCGGACTCGCGCACGAAGGGTTCCGTACCAAAAAGGCAAAAAAACGGGTTTGTTGTATGGGAGCTCTAATTTGTGAAAATTTCAACTGTCTAGCTATTGCGGCTCTTGAAATACAGCCTGGTGACAGGCATACGGACAGACGGACAGATAGCGAAGTCTTAGTAATAGGGTCCCGTATTTACCCTTTGGGCACGGAACCCTAAAAAGTACAATAATCACCAGTGATAATATTAACGGAAAAATAATCTGGTGAGTTTACGAATAATAATAATGTAGAAACTATTTTTGTAACTTTGCTTTTTGTATGATAGAGAGATTAACTACCAGAATAAAAAAAAGTGTCAAAATGTATTTTGAAGAATATAAAATAGTTGAATGTGCGCGAGAAAACAAAATTTGTCACCAAAGGAAAAGTAATAAACAGAATCGGTTTCGTACTGACAGAATCTACAACTGTTGTAAGATCATATAATAACTAGATTCGGAAGAAAGTAACAAAAAACGTGTAAATAAAGAAACCGCTACTGGTGCAGGTAAATATTATTATAAACAATTAGCGCATACAGGCGCCACTATGGAAATATTATTGCTCAATTTAACAATTATATACTGAAGAATGGATCATGAAAAACATTTAATTTATCATTTATAAGGGGTTTTTCCCGTGATGGCTCCCAGTCGCATAATCTCTTTTGTCATAATGTTGTTTGACAATAACAGTTTCAGCATAAAGTTTTCTCGCATAAACTGTGATGAGAGTGTTATAAACCCTTTTCAGTGGCATAACGGTAACTTACTTTAATTGATTTATCATTGTTTTAATCAGCGTTAAGGTAAAAAACATAATTGCCTTACGTCTAAATCTTATTTATCATAAAATACGAAGCGCATAATGGATGTATCCATAACATTTATAGTCATAAATGGCGCTGCGGGAATAGCAGCCTCTTCGCCCATACGTAACGTTAGTTTGGCTCAGTAAAAAGTTTGTTTAGGTAAGCTTGCTTGGTCCCGAATCAGGTAGACCCCGACTTGCCGTGGTCTCCTCGCCGTGGTACTTGTCTGCCCGCCCAATACTAGAGTGTAATTTAAATGCCGGAGGCGCGGAGGGAGAGCGAAGCCAACCAGCAAGCCGAAGCTGTGGAAGCGAGCGTGGGCGTCTGTGATTTGTTACGTATGGACAAAGAGGCTGCTATTCCCGCATTCCGAAAAATGGGAAACGGACGCTCTATATGAATCAGGAGAACAGACTTCAAAAAAATTTTTTTTATCTAGAAAACAATTAATCCAAAAATCTCATTGTACCTAATTAAAGGCAATGATAAACTATACAAAAAAAAATATTACAAGCCGTGCCATTAGTTATTTGCAGAAATATACCCATAGACATCGAAAATTTAGTCTCTGAAGAAATACCCATAAGCCTATGGACTTTTGAGGGCTGATGATGGAGATGATAATGATATTTATATATTAATAAGGCTTTGAATTGTGAAAAGATATATTTTAGAATGTAATAATCTCTTCGCTTTGCAACAAATACTACAGAATAAAGTTTTACAATCAGTTATGTTCTATTCAACTGCCACTGATGCAATGCATAGTTCATGGTATGCTTTATGCATAATTTTGATTTGAATGGCTCGGCTCAATTGAACCTTTACTAAGGTTATATTATTTACAATGCAATAGACGATTTTATTAAGAGGTAATAATTTTCTGACCAGGTACATTGTAGAACATGGAATGGACCTAGTATGAAAATGCTCTTTTTTTTCTAAACAAATGAATACTTCTTTACCAATCCAGTTTCAAGTAAAAAGAAAATAAAATAATATTACAGGCCACAAAAGTTAACTACTCTGGAATGGCCTCGTTACAGACCGCAGTTAGCACAAGTCTGGTATGGCTAAGTGCTTATAGTTGGCATTACTAGTCTGGATAACAGGTGATGAAAAAATAGGGACCTGTTTTGTGAGGCGATATTGAATTGAAGAACAAGAAGGGTCCCCTCGTCGGTCTATGGTGATGATTGCAATTTACGTAGAAAATGTGACCGCACATATTTCTTGAAAGCATATTTACTGGAAGCTTGTGAAGCCCATGCCCTTTCTAAATGTGTAATCTATACACCGTGCTTTTTGAACCACCTGGAAAAGGAAGCCCATGTTATTGGACTATTATACATAACATTATGGCAGTGTTATTTTTTTTTTTATTTATATGATTTAAAAAAAAAATTTTGATTCAGACTTTTAATTTTTTAAGACGCTGTGACGCGCACAGACATATTATTTTGCTGCGGCGGGGTCTCGGATGAATGGACCTTACACAACTACATCTGTGCGCGTCACAGCGTGTTTCAAAATAAATAGCTGAACCAATTATAAAGTTTTACAAAAAAAAAAAAATTAACACTGCCAAGATGTTTAACATACTACTTACATAACGTGGGCTTCGGTTTACAGGTGGTTCAAAATGTACCGTGTATAGGTTTGCACATTTTTTTTTTTTATTTTGCACCACTTGCTAGCAAGAAATCTTGGCTTGGCTAATAATTGTTTAGAAGCGCTTCAGTTAAGCGGCTTACACACTGCAGACTGCAGTGCTCAGTTTTTGCGCTGGCAGCCGCCGCGTCTGCAAAACCAATTATTGCGAGTTCGATTAACTTTATGTCGGCACTTCTTGCACAAAATGCTGTGTTTTTATGTTGGAGGTTTTGTGACACTATTAATTTATTTACTAGCCTTTAGCTTGTGGCTCTGTTATAGCATGTAAGCGAAAACTATAAAAATCTATTTCTTATTTCGTATATTTTTCAATCAAGAAAGGTAAAAAAAGTAACAGCCTATAATCATCCCACTGCAGGGAAAAGGCCTCCATCATTGAATTCAAGTTACCACTGTAATGATGGGAACTGGCATAATCACCACGCTTGCCAAATGCGGGTTGGTGATCACAAACCCGAGCAACGTTCGAAAATTCGAAACTTTTTGTTACCCGACCCGGGGATCGAACCTGGGACCCCGAGATCTTGGCCCGGTATTTAAACCACTAGACCAACGGGGCGTTTCAACCAAGAAAGGTAATAAGTGGATTATTTTATACATTAGTAAAAAAACTTCGGTAACATCACAAATCCATTAAATTGACTTTACTTCGTTGCGAATATTTGTGCCAAGCAGTCACTCACAGAGTAGTAGCCAAGCACTGCAGTTTGCAGCCACTAACAGATTAACATTATGCATTTGACAGCTGAAATGTAGCAGTACTGTCCTGTCTGGGAATAATTTCATTGAAAGATGCAAACAGTTGCAGAGTGCTGCTATCGGTATTGTTATGATTGCTAAGAGTGGCAGCATAAATGAGTCTTAATTTAAAATACAATTCCTTATATTTATACTAAGTAAATCTCCTGTATATACTTATTATACTAACACTACACTAAATCAAACTTAAATATTTGCTGATTTGCGATGAGAAGATATCCAATAATTTCAAAAAGTACATTAATCTTTTAACAAACAAACTTGTCAATTTCACCGATTGATCTTTCGTTGAAACTCAATAGCTATTTATAAAGCAATCATACCCGGCCTCGAATCGGCGACTTGCCTCGAAGTAAACTTTTTAATCAGACGACAAACTTCTTTTACGATTGTTGGTACCGTTTAGGGCGATCGATCTTTTGCACTCGTTATACAGAATAAGCTTGTTATGATTACTTACTTAAGGCCGTTACATCTTTATTAGATGATTTAAATGTTATGTCCGACCCGAAAGACACCGTTTCTGATGGATATACAAGCCAATTGCAGGAAGCATGATCTACCACACGCCTGACAAAGCAAGTTTGCGGCAGCTGGTAGAGAGTTATTATGATATAGGTATATCTTTGTCTCTTAAAACCAGGCCTCTTTGTCAAACTTCCGACCATCCAAGACAAGGTGGCCGCCATTCTGGCCACTGCTCTGCCAATCTTTCCAAGTTCCGATATTTAATTTTAAAAGTGGTCATGTCACTTTTGGCGCACTCTACAATATAAATATTTAAATTTTTTTCAGGTAATGCGTTGTCATACGCCTAGTAAGGCGTATGACAGGAATGTGTATCTTCGTTCGCACCGTACCACTTTCTACTATCTCACAATAGTGACGGTACTGACTACTTGCTCTCGGCGTGAATAAAACGGTTAAGAGGAAACACTACGGGCGAGAGAATTGAAAAATAGGTATTTGTAAAATCTATTGCTGTCGCGCAGTGCCAAACGCCTTCACCGCAGAGTGTGATAGAGAGAACTGCTTCTTGGACCGAAAATACCTACTAAAAGCACACCAAATCAACGTTTCGTAGTCCCCCGATTACTTTTCCAAAACTAGACCGATTTAAATACTTTATTCATTAAAAAAATAAAGAAAGGCTTAGGCCGTGTTCTTATGTTCTCCTTTTTTTTCTTAAATTTTGCCAAATTTATTTTCTGGATGTTTGAACACAGTGATTTTTTCGATTTTTGAGGGCTCATATCTTTTTTATTAATTAATTTATGAAAAAACAGAAAACATTAAAACATGCTAATAGTGGCCATAGATTTTTATAATAAAAGTTATTGCTCTACTGCCTTTATCCAGGGAGGAAACAGGGGACTACGTTTGTAAGGAAAAACGGCCCTTGTGTTTCCTCTTAATACGTAGCAGGCAGTATGCAGGCCATACGTCATGTAGTTTTGCGTTGCTAGTCTAAGGAATAGTTGTACTAAGTCAGAATTTTAGGATGAAAACATTTAAGTACTACACGGAAATATATTTTTTGTAATAAGTGATGTAATGTAACTCCTATATATAGTAAAAGTATAAAATACGTAACAAGTCACTTGTAAATATTGTAGGTTTAGGATCCTCGAAAACTTTACAAACTTTATCTATGTTACAAATAAAGCTGGCTCTCTTCGCCCAAAGGCCGTAAAACTCTATTTTTTGCTAGTAATATAGAAATTAATATGCTAGCATTGAAATATTTAATAACTATTTATTGGAACAGTCAAATCTAATTGAACATTTCTAAAACCACTCTTGCTTTTTCGCGCCAGTGTCGCAGAGGCAAATATAAAATGACAAATGCAAAGCTTTTCTCAATATTGCCGCATTCACGTTTCGAAATTTGGCAAGTATACAATTTTAAGCTTCAATTTACGTTATATGGATTTGGCAAGCCACATAAATATAGCTTAGTTGTTTTCATTCAAACAAAAAAAAAACAGTAAAATATTAAATTCATACTACTCGTACTTAACTAAAACCGGCTGATTACAAATATGATCTTTCGCTTTTTGTAACATTGATTGTACTGATTAAACCTTTCATGGTAATGACAATGCATTTACTCATAAGGTAGTTGTTTTGTGAGATTTCTATAATGTACCTACTTTGCTTTTTGTTCTTGCAACATTGCCGAATTATCGGAAACTCATAAAAACAAGGCTTTAATGGAAGAAAACTCGCAACTAGCAACTCTTAATGATTTTGGCGAGACGAAAATTGTAAGACCAAGCTTACTTCTGGTGTATCTGCAATGAAGTTATTCGCTACTAGCTGTTGTTCTATTCTACGCAAAAAATCATGTAAAACAATGAGAAAAACAAACATGTTTATCCCGCAGGATGCGTGTATTTTTAATTTTAAAGAATCAAAACTAGCCTATGTTCTATGTTCTGTTTAAGTAAGTAAGTAACAGCCTATAATCATCCCACTGCGGGGAAAAGGCCTCCATCATTGAATTCAAGTTACCACTGCAATGATGGGAACTGGCATAATCACCACGCTTGCCAAATGCGGGTTGGTGATCACAAACCCGAGCAACGTTCGAAAATTTGAAACTATTTGTTGCCCGGCCCGGGGATCGAACCTGGGACCCCGAGATCTTGGCCCGATATTTAAACCACTAGACCAACGGGGCGTTATGTTCTGTTTAATCCAGACTGTTACCTACCTTTGTGTCAAATTTTACCAAATCTATTCAGTCGTTTTGATATGACTGAGTAATACACATATCCATCCTAATTTTCGCATTCACAATATTAGGAAGATTAAATTTTTTTTTTAACAATTCTAGGTGATGTATTTTCTTTGAGGTAAACCGTATTTAATAAAAAATACATGATTTAGCCCTCCGTTATACCTATGGTCGTCTTAATAAACTATGAACAACCCACAAAGGATTTGTGGGTCGGTTACCGGATGTCTTTAACTTCTGTAGTCTGAAAATTTAACTTTAAGCGTAAATGAGTAAGGTTTAAATTTGTGCACGTATTTTCAATAGCTCACAAGACCTAGCAATGAATTCCGTACAAATTAGAGGCAGGTGGTCGGAACTGAGGTCACCCCAAATATTCAATTCACATTCCTACAAGGGACCTGTCTGGAATAGAATTTTATATTAAACTGAAAATGGCCAAGACCTGACGGTGCCAAGTTCAAAGTTGACCGCATTTATTTACATAAATTCTCGCTGAAAATATGTTTTACTCGGAATATTTAACTTTACCAGTTTTAAATGTTTTATTATCTGCGGATGGCAGTGAATTTATTATTATTCTTACGCTGAATTATGATGAACGGGAAAGAACTCTGTATTTCGGTACTTATTGTGTTTAATGAATTACGACGGTCTCCGGCATAATTCCAACCGCCTTATTGTGGACTTGGGATTTTTGTTTGAATTTAAACAAAATTTTATAATTTATCTTACGGTAATGTTTATGGTTTGATTAGTTAACTTCCTATTGGGGTTTGTTTTGTTTGACCATAACGGGACCAAATTTAATTTGCGAATATAAATCAATTTTCCCATTTCAATTGAATCTTGGTCCTATAGAAGGTATTACAGTACGTAAGCTATTACAGGAGAATGCCCATACAATTTCTAGTAAACTTTACCCAATCTACTTTTATACTTACGCGTTGCATAAAAATGTTCACGGGAAATTAAACGCGATCATATCTTATCAACAACCGAATTCTTCGCCTATTCGATCGGGTTGTTGGAGAAATAAACATTCCACTCAACAAGAGTCAAGACTCATTCCACAAGGAATGCAACGCTGTCTCCAATCAACCTGTGACCACCCGATCAAATCTTTAGGCAAAATAATAAGGTATGACTGTGTTAAATTTCCCGTTAGCATTCAAATATTTACCCTTTCTCTTGTATTATGGGTGTCTTTAGAAGCGATCAAAAGAGACCGCCAAAGTAGGATAGATAGCAGCTTCCAGCTTCCTTTAATCATCTCAGTACAACTACGATCTTTCGAATATTTGAACATTGCTCGGGTTTGTGATCACTAACCCGCATTTTTCAAGCGTAGTGATTATGCCAGTGCTGTGGTAACTTGAATTCAATGATGGAGGCCATGTCCCTGCAGTGGGATGATTATGGGCTGTCTCTTTACCTTACAAACTAATACCAGACTGCCAAGATCTTTAAAGACGTCCAGAGAAGAGATATCCGGCAGTAGAGTTAATTGATACGGGGTTCATACCATGCATCTTAGTTTTTATGAGTATCATACTAACTAAGGTACATGGTATAAACCCCGTATCAATTAACTCTTGTGATAGTAATCATGAAATTTTGTGTCAATGTACTGCAGTGTCTACTGACTCTCAGTGTACTCACTGCTCTCACTCTTATCAGAACTGATAATAATACAACAGAGACATCCATTAAGCAGGTCTATCGCGTTTGCCTACCTTACAAGGGGTTTGCTAGACAATATTGAAATTTCAACTTTTTGTGACCATCACGTAAAGATTTATTACTAATCGTTAATTATTCTATGTCTGAGTGTACCCAAACTAATCTCATAGTGTGACCCTTAACGACCCTTGAACATTAATTAAACATGTGAAAGTGGACCAACATCTCCATATACCATCTTAATTCGTGTCCCGGGTCAGGCCGATAACTCAAACACATTATATGAGATATTGTTAGCATTAGTTATTAAGATAACATGCAAAATATAGGGTCTTAGTATACTTCGGCTATATAATTGCTCTTTAACAGATCAAATATAGCTTAGGTCTGGCCACATTTTGACTAAGAAACTTTTATTTTTAATGGGTTTATCACCATCAACTTTATGTGCTACAAGTTTCACATATATTTGCTGGGGTATATATCGGTTTGCCTAATTATTTGTACTCCTAATTGTCATTGGCGCACAAACTATTAGCCTAAAATTTTTTCGCACATTTTTACTAATTCTAAACGTGTTTAGCCTATTTTTACTACGCTTAACTTTACATCGCCGTATTATAATTTCCCAATTGCGACATTTAGCCGAATATATCATAACACCTACCCTTTTGCAGTTCCAAATTTTTATTCGCAGAAAGTTAAAAACTTTATCAGCATGCATGCCTGCTTGCAAAGAAGTAAGCATGGATGCAAGCAAGCAAGCAAGCAAGAATGCATGCAAACAAGCCTGCATGAATGCAAAGAAGTAAGCATGCATGCAAGCAAGCAAGCAAGCATTTATGCAAGCAAGCAAGCAAGCATTTATGCAAACAAGCAATCATGCATGCAAACAAGGAATCATGCATGCAATCAAGCAGACATGCATGCAAACAAGCAATCATGCATGCATCCAAACAATCAGACTTCCGAGACGGCTTCGGCGCTGCGGGGCTCCGGCGGTCCCACGCGTGCTTATCGTCGCAGATGGCTTACGCTCACCACCGCAGCTTCGGCTTTCTGGCCGGCTGCGCCGGCCAGCCTCAGCCGCGGCGCCTCGCTTACAGCCTCCTGCTCCTCAGCCCGCGGGCCGCCTCGCCCCTCCGCGCCTACGCGCTTTTGAATTACACTCTAGGGGTAGGGCAGACAAGACTGCTTGGGGTCGGTTTGTGAGCGATTCGTTTCTTAAACTTTTCGGTTTAAAAAAAATAGATCGTAATGTCACATGAGTAAAGTGGGAATATTTATTCATGTGGTAATGTCAAAAAAAGATGCTAATACATTTTAGTGCTTTCGATATTAGTCATACTGAAATTAGAGTTTTCAATTTTTAGACCAATCTATAATAGTGCGAAAACAACTGTTAGACTAGACAATAATTATACGTTATAAGTTTAGGCCAATACGGTTCGGCCAAATGAAATTAGGACTTTAAATTTTAGGCGAACCGAAGGGCACCCATATTTGCTGGTAATAAGCCACTAATAATGCTGTTCTACTTCTTGGTGGAGCTCAGTACAGAGGTACAATGTTCCTAATACTGTTTAAATAACAAAAGTACCTATTATTTATACTATTGACATGTTTAACATTGAAAACTATCATTAAATAACCGACCAAGTGCGAGTCGGACTCACGCACGAAGGGTTCGTACCAAAAAGGCCAAAATAACGGTTTTGTTGTATGGGAACCCCCATTAAATATTTTTTTTTTTTTTTTAGTATTTGTTGTTATTGCGGCAACAGGAATACATAATTTGTGAAAATTTCAACTGTCTAGCTATCGCGGCTCTTGAGATACAGCCTGATGACAGAGCGACGGACAGACGGACAGACAGCGAAGTCTTTGTAATAGGGTCCCGTTTTTATCCCTTGGGTACGGAACCCTAAAATGCAAAAAAGCGTACCTATTTAAAATAAGCCATCAATTTTAAGGCATTGTCAAGGCTTTAACATAATAATTAATATGGTTACCGTTTTCATACATTCGTAAAACAAACAAAGCTGTTAGGAAATATGAAACTTCATAATTTAGAAGGCAATATTAGGGTTAGTACTTTTCATTTATATGAAAGGGTCACTACAATAATTATATCGAATAAAACAGAAGCAGAAGTAGGTTTCTCAATAACAGTTCTAGATCTATTCTTTATTTGATATTTTATCACTTAAATCGCAATTATAATATCAGTATATAAACTTGAAATTTTTTTTCTCAGGCGGGACTCGAACCCGTATCACCTCGCATGCCGGGCGGGCGCTATACCATTAAGCCACCGAAACACTGCGACTCAGCGCGAATTTTTCAAGCATATTCTTAACACTGTAAGCCAGCGTTGCCTCATCCAATGTTAGGAGTCATCAAATAAAATTCGCGCTGAGTCGCAGTGTCTCGGTGGCTTAATGGTATAGCGCTCGCCCGGCATGGCATGCGAGGAGATGCGGGTTCGATTCCCGCCTGAGACAAAAAATTTCAAGTTTATATATACTAAGTTCTAGAGATATTTATGTCATTTTCATCTTAGTCTCAATTTAAATTATGCCTGCAACTCGTCTCAAAATAAGTAATATTATTCAATTTCATTAAAATTAAGCCCAAACCACGTTTGTTACCATTGATTTAAATGTAATTATTTAGACAAAATCTAATAAATGTTTTTATGACAAAAAATAAATCGATTATTTAACCTTTTCGAAAACCGATAACCACATCCAATTATTTTTACCGTCTGCGGTCGGTTTAACGTCTGCCATGGACCTTTCATAAGTTGATCGGTACCTTAACTCCTATAAGCCTCGGGCGGGCCATAAAACTCATACACTGTCACACATAGTGCCCATAAAATTCCGCTGATCCATTCCTGACCTACAAAGGTTTACGATTCCTCAAATCCTACGCGTTTTTTGTGCATTATTTTGACATAGACATGTTTTAAACAACTCACATATAAGGAAACTTATTTTATAGTACGTCTTAGACGACGTTTGTGGTCGATTGGCTTAGACACTGAATTTTAAGGGTCTCAGTTCAGAGATCCCGGGTCTATTCCTGGACGGGTCAACTAGTAAACCATTTCTTTTATATTTTAACGGGTCTGGGTTTTGTAGTACCTTCGTGACTTTTCATTTCTACACAAAAAAGTTCTTCATTAGCTACTTATGTACTTGGGATCAACATAATGTAGCGCAGAATGTTGTTTACATTTAAAGTACTAATAAATGGGTTTATTAAAATGTTACTTCAATATCCGAAACATTGGTATTAATTGATTTATCAGATATTCTAAAAACTATTTGTATTATACATCTTTTTTCAATTTACCATCGCCACAAACAATGTGTTAGTAGCGCAAGGGTTAGAGCAGTCGCGGAAGTATAATCAAAAGTTTGAGTTACTTGCTCCGAGGTCCCGGGTTTGATTCCCGGACAGGTCAATGTATAAAATAGTTGTTTTTCTACATTTTCTCAGATCTGGGTGTTTATACGAGTTTCCACAACACGAGTGTACAAATAGTTACTCATTTTGCAATCAGAACAATGTATGTGATGTATTATAAATACCAGTATATTATAAGCATAATATTAAGCTAGTAAGTAAACATTTTTTTTTAAATGTTCGTTTTATATTTTAAAAAAGAACCTAAGTCAATTTATATGTGTATTCTTTAAAAAAAAAATTAGTCGTTTCAAAGAAAAAACAATAAAAAATGTGTATGTTGCATGACGTCCGTCAGTAATGGGGACTACCGTTTCTTTGCTCACCAGTTGGCGCCACTGTAGACTGAGGTCCGGAGGCATAGCTGTCAAAGGCGATTGACGCCAAAACAAAGTGTTATATCTTGAATCTAATTAAGGTTTATTATTTATAAATAACTATCTTGATATCAACAAACTAACTTCTGAAATAGTTGCTTTTTTGGCCGCCTATTTTTGCACTTTTTCTTAATTCCGCTTTCAACGCTTTTACATTAATCGCCAAATAATCTATATTTGCAATATTTTACGATTGGCAAATTCACTAGCGATAGCCCCCATTGCGGGATTACCGTTACCTCATTTAAAACAACAGCTATCGTCGACTACCTACCTTCTTTTTTAATTGTTTTTTATTTGTGGCCAGTTCTAACATTAAATGCGAATACCAGCTGTTTATCTTTTCCGTCCGTTTGGGTAGCGAACACATTCTAACTGGCCTATTTAGCTCACTGCGGTTTCGGGCAAAATTGCTACTAGGACGAGAGCGGTGTGCCCAGAGTACTAATTGGATACTTTTGGTTGTTAAAAGGTAAAATCGCCGCAGTGTTCTAAATTCAAATTCAGAAAACGATCCTTTTTATTTGAGTTTTTAAGTAGGAACTTATTGCTATTAGGATTATTTAGGATTTAAACTTTCCTGAACGTTACCATAACAGTTTTTTTTTCCGCTAAGTATTTTACCAGCGTTATGATGGGCACCTAAGTCTTGTAACGAAATATTATAAACTGTATTAAAAA
Source organism: Anania crocealis (assembly GCA_949315895.1). Taxonomy (NCBI): domain Eukaryota; kingdom Metazoa; phylum Arthropoda; class Insecta; order Lepidoptera; family Crambidae; genus Anania; species Anania crocealis. The sequence continues at coordinate 5,337,798 of OX438859.1, read as the reverse complement.
AAGTAAATCATTGTAAAAACTCCGAAACAAATAATGTTATGCCTGCACAGTGTTGTATAAAAAACATCATTTAAACAATAATACCGCATGAGAAAAAATTACTAGGTTTCAGAGACATAATAATACGAAAGATATTTCTCATATCAATTAGATCGCCTTCATTGAGCATCTCTTAAACTAATTTCTATTTTAAATTCCATGCTGTATGATGTGCAATTAAGAGTATCTACCTACATATTTTTATATCACTTAAGCATCGAGCTAAATTTGTTATTATCAGATATATATAAGTTTTGACAGCGTAACTTTCTTTTAATTTAGACGTACAAACGTTTGGACCTGTCACGTCATTCCTCCAGAGCCACAAAACAATCCACTGGTTATCACCGATCGGGGACAATATTGTAACTTTTCAATTCCAACTTACACCCCCGCATACGGTTTTTATTTGGATTTATTTTGACGCTTATCCCTATGTAACCATAAAATGCAAAATAGCTGAGAACTTCTTGCCTTAACTGTACGTCCTCAGTGTTTTCTGTTGTTTAAATATAGGCTCTATTCGTATAGTCATAAGAAAACTAAACAGTGTTTGTGATAAGGAACTACTCGCAGTAAATGTTATGCGTTGTATAAGTTTGTTGGATGGATGTCCGTAGTTTCGGGTTCAGTTACAGCTGTTGGGCATTGCTCTGTCAATACTCGTTCTGTATGAGTTTCGGGTGGCATACATGTTATACGGGCTATTCCATTTTGGATATATAACAAATGTTTTAAGTTTGATCATCATCCGCATAATTAGCCTTTAAAAGTTTACTTTTGGACTTAAGCCTCGGTTCTTTTTTTTTAAACATCATGGGCTTGCTCTTGACTACATACTTAACTATACGGTTAAGAAGAAGCCTAAGATGGAGCGAGCTTGCCCAGAGGTACTGGTTCTCCCCACACCAGCGGAACACAGAAAAACTGTTTGGCGCTGGACTCCGGCAGAAGGGTGTTAGCATCCAGGTGGCCTCTCACGAAGCATACCACCGCAGAGGGATCTGTTAGCCGTCATCATTGGTTAGAAAACCAAAGATTCTGATTCCCAGGGTGGACCACTAGGAGTTAGATCCCACCACCCCATCTTTCCTAGACACAGGTCTCTAAATGAAGGATATTGCCATAATCGCAACGTTTGGCAGGCGGGAAGACGCTGTTGCCCGTCTGCTGATTTTATCAAGTTTATTAAAATAGGGTAGCACCACCCATTCTCTTTATCTATGGGTGTCGTAAGAGGCGTCTAAAGGAATACTGCCAGAAGACGACAGGCCGGCAGCGTCTCTCTCCACCAGGCACCACTGGCCCAAAAGAGATCGCAAACCGCATACCGAGCGTGTCTGAATCCTCCGTTTTTAAAGGCCAATGTCCAGCAGTGGACTGATGTAGGCCAAGGATGATATCTGAAGAATAGTTTTTTTTTCTCAGGTTTGAGGGACTCTAGAACCCGGTATATGGTTTAAATTTGATTGTAATATTAATGTGATTTAATTACCTAGTTGACATTTATTTTATTTGATTTATAATTCACGAATTACTTTTACCATCTTTTGTACCTTTGCCGTTTTAATTATGTTATGAGTGAATAAATGAATATGAATATGAATATGATACCTCCATGCGTTCCCGAGATAAACGGTCTTGACAGGTAGACGTACGGACTTACGGATATTAGATGGACGGACGAACGGACGGATGAAAAAAGGGGTTACAAACTACGCTGTTTGATTTTCCTAAGTGGTACGTAACCTTAACAAGAAAACCTATCACTAGCTAGCTCCTCACTTACTCCTTTTTATCCACTTGCATCCTTTTTAAAGGTCCGATATTAGATTCAATAAACGTGATTCAGTTCATTGAAATTAGGTACAATTAAAGTTATATTTTAACATTTTTTGTAAATATGTGGCTAAAAAATATAAGTATTATAAACATAACTAAAGCATAATTAATTATTTAGTATTATAAACATAACTAAAGCATAAAAAAATAGACGACCATTTGGATCAGCGGTAGTTAACGCTGCTTCTGAGCCATGGGTCGCGGGTTCGATCCCCGCACAGTACAAATATTTGTGTGCATGAACATGTCTGTTTGTACTGGTCTGGGTGTTTTCTATGTATTAAAAGTATGTATTTACAAAAAAAAAAATATAAAAGTAAGTTTATCGGTTGTCTAGTACCCCATACGACAGGGTACTTAATAGTACCTTAATTTGGGACTAGATGGCTCAGTGTGGCCCAGTGAGGCATGTCTTAAAAATATTTATTTATTTATTTATTATTTATAATATTAACTATTAAGTCACTATAAATTCTTTTGAAATCGATTTAAAATCTTCTGGAATTATCTTTCCATTTCCATAAATTTATAAATGGCGCAGTTACTAAGCAGGAAGTATTCACGAAGTGAATCGTTATGTTAGATGAAGGCACTGAATCCGACTTATTGAGTAAGTTTTACAAAAAAGTTCAGCATTGATTAAACTTATAGAAAACTTTGAGAATGTTTTATTTAAACTAAGCAAAAAGTAATAAATCTTTGTAGCCGCCTTTTTCAATGCGTATTTACCCATACTAAAATTATAAATGGGAAAGTGTGTGTCTGTTTGTTTGTCCGTCTTTCACGGCAAAACGGAGCGACTAAATAACGTGTTTTTTTAAGTGGAGATAGTTTAAAGCAATGGAGAGTGACATAGGCTACTTTATATTTCTTTCTTTCCCCCCACTTCCCTAAAATCAGGGGTGGAAGTTTGTATGGAGCATTCCACAATTTTCAAGGTAGAAAGTATTCACGCGCGGGGCGCGGGCGCCACCGGCAGCGGAACGAACGATGCGGTGAGCGGGAGCGAACACCGAGTGAGGCAAATTCGGGCGATTAAGGCACTTGACTACCGAGCGGCGTGCACGACACTCGCGTTCCATCCAATATCTTTCGATGTACCTTTAACGTTGCAATACGATTAAACCTATTATATACAGTCCACACGTTCTATCATTCGTCTACAAGATCCAAAGCTCAACCTATGCTCAATCAATGGTCCTTCGAGCCCGATCTGAACCAGCGACCTATGGATAAAAATTGGTATGCGGACTATTTGTGACTAACAAAAAAATCGTGCATCATTTTTTTTGGAATTCCGCCCCTATTCGTTAAATGAGGGGGTGAAATTTCATTGTTACCCCGAATTTCAGGTGAGCGAAGCTGCAGGCAAAGGCTAGTAAAATATAATTTAGCAAAGTCTTTGAAATGGTTGAATGAAGCTACCGAATTTAAGTCATCGTATGACAATGATCGTACATTGTTCCATGCCTTGCCTGCCTTATACAAAATTTAGATACTCGTATGTATATGATTACTAGCTGACCCGGCAAACGTTGTTTTGCCATAAAAATGATTAAATTACTAAAATAGCTATTAAAAAATAGAGGTTGGTGATAAAAGGGTAAAAATTTAGGGTTGTATGTATTTTTAATGCCACATTATAAAAAAATAAAAACAAAAAATTTTGTCCAAAAAGAAAAAATGTTAAGGGTACCTAAACAACCCTTATCACTTAGGGTTATGAAAAATAAATAGTAGCCGATTCTCAGACCTACTGAATATTAAATTTGATAAAAATCAGTAAAACTGTTTCGGAGGAGTAAGGTAACTAACATTGTGACACGAGAATTTTATGTATAAGACGAGAATTTTATATATAAGGTTAATCGACTAACGCACTTTATCTTATAGTCCTGGAATCGAAACCGGAACCTCAGAGCAGGCGACACCTTGAAAACCAGTGTGTACCTATGCCACGCCGCCAAGAAGATCTTAAAATGTTTCAGGTTCTGGTTTCAAGGTGCGGAACACTAAAGACAACTCTTGTCTATAACCGAGGCTCGCTCTTCAATATGCATACTTTATTTACTTCCATTGAAGTGAGATATTTAATTTCAGTATTCACGAATGTCGTAAAATTGTGTTGTTTCTGATAACCAAGCCGAATAGGCAGCATAAATTTATAAGTGAAAATCGATTGACTAAAATACACAGGCTGTTCAGGCCACTTCCAACCTCTTTACACTTTTTAAATTGACGCGACCATTTGAATAAGAAAGCACCGAACGCGCGCAATTCAAAATTCGAATCTGGTGCAAAACAAATGAACGCAAGCTACGCACATGAAAATTGGTCGCCCCGCTATCACTATCTGCTGTTCCCTTGTGTGTTTTTATATCTATAATAAATGTGAAAAATATTGTATACTAAGTCCAGGAATATATTTTAAAAGCTGCATTTCAAGATTAATCCGATAATCAAGAACCCATAGACCAATAGGTACTAAATAAAGGAATGGTGGCCACCCGTCGGAGTCGATTCAAAGATATCTAATAAGTACCTACATATAATATTGATACCGAAGCCGCTGCAAGTAAGTGTTTTATCTGACTTCTTATGCTAGCGAATGTTTGAATTGTGTTAGAGATAGGAAGTGGTATAATATACTTTCACCTTCCTTATATTTTTCCCCTTTAATATTTCGTACCTTTTAACTATTATACCTTTGTACACCTGCACCTTCGTACTGCTTAAAAAACTGCCTATGTCCTGTGGGTAATATTTCATTTGGCCCCCACAGAGCTGGTCCTTCGAGCCGGATTGGCCTTGGATTGCAGCCAAAATAAGTTAATTAATACTATATTATTCCGCATTAATACCAACAAGTTTTAAATTTGTAGTTGAAGTATACGTATCTTTGTAATTTTAATGCATCGCAACGGCATTTAGTACGTAATTTATTGGTACTGAGAAATTATAATATTACCGCAACATAATTACAATACCTAACTACAATTAAGAAATAAACATTTTGGTTATTATACGTTTCAATCGCCTGAATGTACTATTTTGTTAATTAATATACTTAACAGTAACTAATCCTACTATACTCGCTTTGATAATTCTAACTTACCGCTTATATAATACGGCCTAGTGCTTGCATCAGTGTTTCGTCTCGATTTAGACGCTATTTACTTACTTATTATTATATACTTACTAGTATACAACGCACGTTTGCAAATATTTATTCTCATACTATTTATTGTTCTTCACCAACGGGATAGCTCTATAAAACATACGTTAAGATAGTTACATTAGTTTACTGCCTCTATTTGGTTTAATCTAAGCTGCTCGCACTTTTTTTTGTTTTCACTTTTATTTACTCATAATAATACAAGATGAGTAAATCAAGTGATAATTACTCTTTGTCACCACAGATAAAATTAGCGGAAGCCCGTGTTCAAGCATTTTTTATGTGTTTACAAAATATATACGACGCTTCTCGTAATATTTCGTCATTAGAATTAAAAAATCGTTTTATTAATTCCGCATCTAATATAGAACAGTTGAGAACTGATTATTTGGCATGAGTTGACCATTTCAATTTAGAAAGAATGAAAGCTGATTCCGAATTTATACCGGATTACCAGTGTTTTATTGCATTTGAGAATATGTACAGCTCAATTAAAGAAACTTTGAGTAAATTAAAAATTGATAAACCTACTAGTACTTTAGAAAAGTCTAGACTGCAATTACCACCAATAAATTTGCCTACTTTTAGTGGAGATCTAAAAGATTGGCCTACTTTCTTTGAGTGTTATAACAATGCTGTTCATCAAAACACAAATTTGAGTAATTCTGATAAGGTGTTTTATTTAAAGGGTGTTTTGTGTAATTCCGCTCTTACATGTATTGCTGACATACCACCGACTGCTGATAACTATGATTTGATTTATTCTACTTTAGTGGATAAATACCAAGACATTCGCACACTTGGCACAACATATCTACAACAAATAATAAATATGAAACCGCTTACCTCAGCCTCTGCTGATGGTTTAAACCTATTCTTAGATAAGTTTTCTGCTTCAGTTTGCTCTTTTGATAGATTAAATATTGCTGATAAAAAAGATTTTATATTTTTATTTATAGCTTTACAAAAGATTGACCGTGAAACTGTTCGTCTATTTGAAAATTCAGTACGGTCAGAAAAACTACCGACTTATGAATCTTTAATAAAATTTATTAAGGAGCAAGTTAAAATTAATGAAAGGTCGGGGTCATCATCAATGACTTTTTCCGCTAGTAAAACTTACAATTTTAATAAAAACTCTTTGCCCAAGGTAAATAACACTAAATACATAAAATCTTTTGTCACTTCTCATAATAACAGTACTACTTGTCCCTTATGTTCGAAGACGGGACACGAACAGTATTACCGCTGTCCTGAATTCTTAAAAAAGAATCCTAATGATCGTTTTATTATTGTTAAGCAAAATAACAGTTGCTGCAATTGTCTAAGTTTTAATCATAAAACTTCTGCATGTAATTCAATTAAAACTTGTGCTATCTGTCAAAAGAAAGGACACCATACTTTATTGCATTTTGACAATAATAATCGTTCGAGAATCGATCCCCACTCACTACGCACTAACATTCCGTCCACCGCGCCATCAGCCTACATGCCAACCGCACAGCTCCAGTCCATTGCCGAGCGCGCACACGTTGTAACGAACGACGTCACCATACCTGCTCAACGTAGTTTTCTCCGTGAGACACCTACTGCTCGTCCGGCGGAGTCTATGCCAGAACCATCGCTGTGTACACAGAGTACATACTCTACATTACTGAGTAACGACCATAATGCACGCACCGTCTTGTTGGCTACTGCGCGTGTGGTAATAAAAAGGGCCGATGGAACGCAATATATAGCTCGAGCCTTATTAGATAACGGCTCAATGAATGATTTTGTTACCAAAAGATTGTGTGATCGATTATCTTTGAATATTAATACACTCCCCGAACAAATAACAGTTTGTGGTTTCGGTGGATCAAATAATTTTGTCAAAGGTACTACAAATGTATCAGTTCATTCCTACTTTGATAACAATATATCTTTTCAATTGCATCCCCTTGTGGTAGATAATATTACGGACCGTTTACCTACGGTGTCTATAGATAGGTCAATGTTAAATTATCTCGCACGCACTCCACTCGCTGATGATAAGTTTTACGATCCTGGTGAGATAGAAATGTTAATTGGCGCTAAATTATTTCCTCAATTACTACAAAGTGGTCGTGTTAGTGGACCTCCGGGCACTCCTGTCGCTATACAAACTCCCCTCGGTTTTATCCTTATGGGTGACGCTCCAGTTGCGAGCGCCGTTTCACATACCTCTGGTCACACCAAAATTTCTCGCTCTCGGCATACTCTATGCGCTTTTACAGCACAGCCGCTTGATGCACTTATGAGAAGTTTTTGGGAAACAGAGGAAATCTGTGCACCGCGACACAATCTGCTTAGTAAGGAAAAGCAAGCTTGCGAAGACATTTACAAGTCTTCTACTACTCGAGACCCCTCTGGTTCTTACGTTGTCTCACTACCATTTAAAACTGACCCTGCTGTGTTAGGTAACTCAAATAAATGTTCCAAAAACAGATTATTTTCGCTAGAAAAACGTTTTCTTAAAATGCCGCATTTTCGACACGCTTATGATAATATTATGGTGGACTATATAGAAAAAGACTACATTAGCCCCTTGCCTGCATGCTCTATAGAGGAGAACGTGTCTGGTTCACCTGGATACGTCATTCCGCATCACGGTGTTATACGTGACGATAAATTAACTACAAAGGTTCGCGTAGTACTAGACGCAAGTGCTAGTACCGACACAGGTGTATCACTTAACGACATACTACACTCGGGGCCAAACTTACAGTCTGATTTATTTTTAACACTTTTAAATTTTCGACTTTTCCCTATCGCTTTATGCGCTGATGTTGAACAAATGTACCTACGTATAAAGGTTCACCCAGACTTTCATAAGTATCAACAAATTTTATATCGCTTTAACATTAATGACCCTATACAAACATTTGCATTTAAACGCGTATGCTTTGGTTTAACCTCTAGTCCGTATTTGGCTTTACGAACTATGCGACAACTCGCTGCAGACGAGAAAAATAATTTTCCTCTTGCCTCTGAAGTCATTGAGCGGGGGTTTTATTACATGGATGATGTGTGCTTATCAGTTAATGATGAGCCTTCAGCGTGTGAAACCGCATTTCAACTCGTCAGTATGTTTGCCGCAGGTGGTTTTAAACTGCAAAAATGGTCGAGCAATTCTCCCGACGTACTTTCTTCTTTACCACCAGACCATTTGCATCCTCGCGTTGTTGATTTTGACATAACTGCAATTCAGAAGGTTTTAGGTGTAAATTGGGATCCTTGCAATGATAATTTTTATTTTGTTACTTGCCCTTTTACTGAAATTTTGTGCACCAAACGCAACATGCTCTCAGTAATCGCACGTTTGTGGGATATTATGGGTTTTGCTGCACCCCTGATTTTATTCGCCAAGTTGTTAATAAAAGAACTTTGGTTGCTTAAATTGAATTGGGACGAACAACCACCACAGAATATTCAAATTCAATGGTATAAATTTAAACACGAATTGCCTCTTCTGTCCAAAATGACTATACGTCGTCACATCGGCGTGACTGAATCATGTAACGCTTGTCTAATTGGATTTTCAGATGCATCCGAAAAGGGTTACGGTGCCGTGCTCTATGTACGCGTTCAATCCGACAATGATGTTTCTGTTCACTTGTTATGTGCAAAATCTAAAGTGGCTCCTGTTCAAGTCGTTAGTCTCGCACGATTAGAACTGATGGCGGCTCATTTGTTGACAAAATTAATACGCGTGGTTCTCAAAACTTACGAAAACCGCTTTACTTTTAACAACGTTTTTGCATTTTGTGATTCTACTATCGCTCTTAGTTGGATATATTCAAGTCCGCAACGCTTAAAAACTTTTGTGGCTAACAGAGTAGCTAAAATTCAAGAAATTCTTTTGCCATATAATTTTTACCATATCCATGGGAAAGAAAACCCATGTTATTGCTTGTCAAGTCGATTGACATATGCTCATTTTTTATAAAATACTTTAGCTTAGGTACTTACCTTTGTTTTTATATGAATCAATCATTCGTAGTTTTTCAATCAAATTTTACTTTCACGCTATTACATGCTATTAGATAGACTTGTTCATTCTTATTGGCGAAGATGGAGTAATGAATATTTACACACACTGCAGCTTCGCGAAAAATGGAACACTGATGCTTGCCCAGTAAAAGAAGGCATGGTAGTACTTATTCGTACCGACAACACACAGCCTTTGCATTGGCCAATAGGTATTATACAACAAACTTTTGCTAGAAATGATGGCTTAGTTAGAGTTGTTTTAGTTAAGACCAAAAGTGGTATATTCAAGCGTCCGGTAGTACGTTTATGACCGCTACCTACTTTAAGTTAGATAATACTTTTGTTTAATTACAAAGAAATGTATATATTTTTATTTTTTTTCGCTATGTTCAAGACTTTATTATCATTTAATTAACATAAAACCTAATTTTTCTGCTATTGATTTTGCATTACCATACCTTAGTTGAAAGTTTATAACCTTTCAAGGTGGGGGAAGATGTTTAGGCCACTTCCAACCTCTTTACCCTTTTTAAATTGACGCGACCATTTGAATAAGAAAGCACCGAACGCGCGCAATTCAAAATTCGAATCTGGTGCAAAACAAATGAACGCAAGCTACGCACATGAAAATTGGTCGCCCCGCTATCACTATCTGCTGTTCCCTTGTGTGTTTTTATATCTATAATAAATGTGAAAAATATTGTATACTAAGTCCAGGAATATATTTTAAAAGCTGCATTTCAAGATTAATCCGATAATCAAGAACCCATAGACCAATAGGTACTAAATAAAGGAATGGTGGCCACCCGTCGGAGTCGATTCAAAGATATCTAATAAGTACCTACATATAATATTGATACCGAAGCCGCTGCAAGTAAGTGTTTTATCTGACTTCTTATGCTAGCGAATGTTTGAATTGTGTTAGAGATAGGAAGTGGTATAATATACTTTCACCTTCCTTATATTTTTCCCCTTTAATATTTCGTACCTTTTAACTATTATACCTTTGTACACCTGCACCTTCGTACTGCTTAAAAAACTGCCTATGTCCTGTGGGTAATATTTCATTTGGCCCCCACACAGGCTCTGTTACAATGGTGTAACTAAACTAGTTGCCAATCTCGGCTTTGCCAATGCCAATTTCTAAAGGATCACCTTTAGAAATCTTTTTACCAAACTTCAACACAATCGGTTCAGTAGTTAAGGCGTATTATTAGAATTTATTTATTAACCCATACCTATAGGGTTGGGTAAAAATCAAATGTCAATTTCCATATCCATTTTTAAATCCTCGAGAATTGATGCGAAATGAGACTTATTGTAGGTAGGTACCAGGAGACCTTTTTGGCACCTTTCATGTGTTTATTAACTTGTTTTACTTTTTCGTCTCAAATACAGGGTGAAATTTTAACCACCTTCCAAATTTTAATATATCAATCTACGAGACAAAAAACAAATGTATTGAAAATTGTTGGTACGGCCGCCTGTCAACACTTTTTTTACGCGATGCACATCACATTCATTCATTAAATACTAATCATAAGTTTTTGATTTTGCCTTTATACCTAAACAGGCCTGAAACTGTAAAACTATATTGCGAAAAATATTTTCGGGTGAAAACTTGATATACATTTTCTACTTAATAAATGGGCTCTAAATACGATACTGAACGCCTAGTACAAAAATTTTGTGAAAGTGGTTAAAATTTCATCCTGTATATATGATTTTTTCTGTGTAACTGTTTATCAAATCTTAATGTGTGTCAAATTCTTTCTTATTTCTAAATAAAGTGCACCCTGATGGCATATGGATAAATTTATTTTTGTTTATTTTTAGTTGTGACACTTTTTTGACGCTGATTGTGGATCTATTTTTAGGGTTTCGTAGCCGAATGGCAAAAAACAGAACCCTTATAGTTTTGTCAAGTCTGTCTGCCTGTCTGTCTGTCTGTCCGTCTGTCCGTCTGTGCGTCTGTCCGTCTGTCCGTCTGTTCGTGTCTGTCCGTCGGTCCGTCCATCCGTCCGTATGTCACAGACACTTTATTCTGAAAGTGTTAGCATTACACAGTTGAAACTTGGTAGGTAGGTGTATCCTGTTGACCGCTTTACGATTCCCTACATAGAACTAGAACAATAAAAGGTTTTTTTACTCAAACCGGGGGTATGGGATATCTATGGATAGGTCTTTTAAAATGATATAGAGGTTTTTAGAATGATTTTTATCAAAAGTCTTACATTTGGAAGATAAAATAATTTGATGAAATAATTAAAACAATAGAAAATACTCAAACATGTTCAACCTCAAGTACCATTATTTTAATGCTAGGTAATAGTCAAAAAATTACCAAAAATAATATTATAAAATCATTTTCTATTTTAGATAAATTATGTGTTAAAAAAATATTCCTTTGTGCCTTTCCATTTTGTAAAAATAATTTTAATAATATTAATGCAAGTATTCACTTAATGAATACTTTATTATATAACCTATGTCAAAGACATAGTGACAAGTTTGTGTTTTTTGACACAAATAAATTTATTAACAATAGTTTTATTTTGACAGGCGGCTCTGTACACCTGCCTCATAAAATAAAAAAACAAATTGCTACTTTGTTAGCATATAATATTAATATTAACTGTCTTGCTAAAAATAGCAAAAGTATAATTTATGAACATGTTAGTACTTGTACTAATTTAAATATTGTGCCATTGACAACCTCTGAGGCTTTAAACTGAGAGGAAAGACAAAAGCTAGGCCTGATATGTATTTCAATATTGTTCATCAAAACATACAAGGCCTGGCCGGCAAAGAGTTAGGTTTAGGGTTATTTCTTCAAGATTATAACGTTCATGTCATATGCCTTACAGAACATTGGATTAAAAAACACCAACTAATGTTAAACATTGAAAATTATAAAGTCGCTAGTTCGCTCATAAGGGAGTCTGCACCAAGAGGGGGGTCACTAATTCTTGTTAAAAATGAATTAAAATGTAAAGAACGCAAAGACATTGTGTCGCTCACGGTTGAACGAACTATTGAACTAGCGTGTGCTGAGCTGGAACAATATATCATAATTAGCGTGTATAGCCCCCCCAAAGCTAATTACCACGTTTTTGAATCTGTTATGGATGAGGCTCTGAAAAAGCTCTCAAAATCGAATAAGAAAGTAGTGGTATGTGGGGATTTCAACGTTAATATATTAGAAGAAACGCAGTTGTCCACCCGATTTCTTAATCTCTTTAAGTCTTATAATCTAATTAATCTTTTTAATGAACCCACCAGGGTGACGCCCACGTCAGCTACTTGCTTAGATAATATTTTTTGTGATGGTAAAGTGTTAAAAAAAACGATTTTAAATTGTCTTATTTCGGACCACAGCGGACAAGAAGCATCGTTCGAGCACCATTATGTCTCTAACAAAGTAGATTCTGTGTATAGGCAATTCACTTTTAATAAAATAGAAAAGTTTAAGGAAAAAATTAAAGAGGGTGTGAATTTGCTAAAGCCTAATGATCAGAATGTTGATGAATTATATGAGAATCTTTTTGGTTTAGTTAAAAAGGAATTTGATAAACATTTTAAACAGAAAAAAGTAAAAATAAACAAACAGAAGTGTAAGTTTAATGAATGGGCTACACCTGGTATTTATAAAAGCAGAAAAACATTATATGATTTATATAGTTTAAAGGCAGATTCTCAAAACCCACATATTATAGAACATGTTAAAAAATACTCTAAATTATTTAAATTAGTATGTGCCAAAGCGAAGTCAATATATCTTTATAATTTAATTTCGGCTTCCAAAAATAAGGCAAAAACCACTTGGAATATTATTAATAAAGAGACATGTAGAGTAAAACCAAATAATCCTACTTACTCTCTCAAGTTAGGGGATAAGCTAATAAACACGAACACGGAGGTTGCAAACACATTTGAGACATTTTTTTCGAATATAGCTCCCTCTACTACTGAAGGGCTAGCTTCTTCTGCTGATCTAGCTGAATCCCTTCTCAAGTCTGTTGTCGAAGAGTGCAATTCTTCATTTAATTTTAGACATATAAACCCTGATATAATTACAAAAACTTTTAGAGAATTTAATATGAAAAAAACAGAGGATCTTTGGGGAATTTCTGTCAATATTATCAATACAATCATAAGTTCATTAGCCCCTCAACTCGCTATTATTTTTAACAAATGTATTGATGATAGACAGTTTCCAACTTTAATGAAGTTTAGCAAAATCATTCCTTTGTTTAAGTCTGGCGAAAAATGTGACCCCTCTAATTTTCGACCTATATCTATATTGCCAGGGCTAAGTAAAATTTTCGAGAAAATAATGTTTAATCAGCTTTTATCTCACTTTAGTGTAAATAAATTATTAAATAGCAACCAATATGGCTTCAGAAAAGGTAGAAATACTACCGATGCTGGAGTTGCTCTCCTACAACATGTGTTTGAGGCTTGGGAGAGTAAGCTAGATGCCTTAGGTGTATTTTGTGACCTTTCAAAGGCCTTCGATTGTGTAGACCATGAAATATTACTTAAAAAACTTAAACATTATGGTGCATCGAATGATTCCTTGGATCTAATAAGTTCTTACCTTAAAGGCAGAATACAAAAGGTTTGCATAAATGGAGCTGAGTCTTCAGGGTCGGCCCTTGTTATGGGTGTCCCACAGGGATCAGTATTAGGACCCCTGCTATTTTTAGTTTATATAAATGACCTTCCCTGTTACTTACATAATCTTTGTGAGATGGTATTGTTTGCAGATGATACATCCATGATTTTTAAAACCAAGAGGGGCAAATCTTCATTTGACGATGTTAACAATACCCTCTCTAAATTATTGCATTGGTTTACAACAAATAATCTCTTACTGAATGCAAATAAAACAAAATGTGTTAAATTTACGATGCCAAACGTAAGGTTAGCTGCCCCTAATATAATTGTTAAAGATGAACCACTAAACTCTGTAGATTTTACTACCTTTTTGGGTATAACTGTAGACTCTCATTTGCAATGGGGTGCTCATATTAGGGGGCTGTCTGGAAGACTTAGTTCTGCTGCTTATGCTGTGAGAAAGATAAGGCAGTTGACTGATGTTGGAACGGCAAGATTAGTATATTTTAGCTACTTTCATAGCATAATGTCATACGGAATTCTGTTGTGGGGCTCAGCGGCAGATATTGAGTCAATTTTTATATTACAAAAACGTGCTGTACGGGCTATTTACGGCCTTCGACCCCGTGACTCGCTGAAAGAGCTCTTCAAAGAGATTAATATACTTACAGTGTCTTCTCAATACATTCTCGAGAATATTGTTTACGTTCGTAAGAACATACATTTATTTCTTAAGAAAAGTAACGTACACAATTTCAATACTAGAAATAAAGATAAACTTGCCGTTCCAGGCTTCAGACTGCGAAAAGTAGGAAAATCGTTTATGGGAAATTGTATCCGTATTTTCAACAAATTACCAAAGGATATTGCTGAACTCCCTGTACATAAACTTAAATCGTATGTTAAAGTTATTTTAATGAAAAAGGGCTATTACACTGTTAATGATTATTTAAATGATAGAAATGTATGGCATTAATCCCTCAACCCCCAAGCGACAACCGGTTGTCGCGATAACAATTGATTTTAATTGTGTCTGGAATATCCGATCGTCAAAGGATTAAGTTGTCCCAGCTCGTACTTGCTTAAACCTTGTAAAAATTACCTTACCTTGTAAAAATTTATTTAAAAAGAGGCTGACAATAGTGACCGAGTTTCTTGCGCTGCTTCTTCTCGGCACTAGCCCAGACTTGTCCCGAAGCAGTGGTAGGTTTAAATATTGGGACGTGTAAAAGCGCCTCCTGGGGCCTATTTGCAGAAATAAAACTGATTTTAACTGATTTTAACTGAAAACACTTTCAAAGAGGTAAAATGGGTCGTCGTCGTCCCCCCTCTAACTTAACCGGTAGTTTTTGGGGAAAAGCACATTTTTAACAACTGCAAATATGACTTCTCCTTATTCAAACACTATGAAAAACAAAGATATTTTTGCAGTGAATTAAATATTGTGGTATTTTGGCTAAGTGGAAGTAAGTGGACCCCTAATTCAGTTAAAGTTGGTACGGAACCCTCAGTGCGCGAGTCCGACTCACACTTGGACAGTTTTTTATATTACAACAATAATTATAGCAGTATCAAAATCACAAGCTGTGTTTTGTCAAGACACACGCTGACGGGAGATTTCCTCTTAAAAAATTTTTTTTTCTCTATGAAAACATTGAATATTCATTTAGTTTCGCTGATATAGTTAAACATTTTACAGGCCATAAATATAAGAACACCTGACACCTATCTCGTAGCGCAGAGGTAATTTTATAGTTGCAAGTTTTGGAAGGTGAAAGTGTGCGATTTATTACTGCTGCAGTAATTGGTTGGGTTAATTAAGCTTTTAGAAATCAGTTTCAGCTCACTTCTTTAAAACAATTAAATCATGCTATTATTCAAGTTTATTAACTAAACAAAATAATTTTATGTGAATCACAACAAATACGTAAACAAAATACAGAAAGATGTAAACCTTACCTTGCAAAGTATAAAATTCCACTGCCGTGTATGTATATATATCTATATACAGGATGAAATTTTAACTACTTTCCAAAATTTTTGTATGCGGTCAGTATCGTATTTAGAGCCTATTTATGAAGTAAAAAATGTAAATTAAGGTGTCACTCGAAAATATTTTTCGCGATATAGTTTTCAGTTTTTACGGTCCCAGACCTGTTAAGGTATAAAGGAAAACACAAAAACTTATGAATAGTATTGTAATAAATAAATGAGATGCACATCGCGTAAAAAAAGTGCTACATGATATAATGCATCCTTTATTAACATTTTTTGATTTTTGGCGGACGTTTTCAAAGTGCTTTATCTTCACATTTTTGTACTGGGCTATAAAAGAAAAAATACGTCATTTGTCTTTTGCCTCGTAGATTGCTATATTAAAATTTGGAAAGTGGGTAAAATTTCACCCTGTATATACTGTAACTATGCAAAATTGTCCAAAAAATCCGAACAAAAGTAACAAACAAACATGAAAAACCACCTTCAAAGCAAAAATTACACTCCTCCAGCCCACTTTTCATGTTTATTAATGTGTTTAAATTATCCGATCACATAAAAAACATTAAAGATGAAAAACTGTTCATCTCCAATTTAAAGCAAGCTACTTGTAAAGAAGCGATATTATAGTATATCCGAATATTTGTTATAAGACAATCCGGCAATTAAGTAACTTTAAACAAAACGTTCCTTCCATCTATTGTTGAGCCCATCAGGATCCACAGAGATACCTTCACAGTATGTCAACTTTTTTAACTTATGGAATATAATTAATTATTGAGTATTGCACGCCCCGTTGGTCTAGTGGTTTAAATACCGGGCCATCTTGGCCCGGTATTTAAACCACTAGACCATCTCGGGGTCCCAGGTTCGATCCCCGGGTCGGGCAACATTAGGTTTCGAATTTTCGAACGTTGCTCGGGTTTGTGATCACCAACCCGCATTTGGCAAGCGTGGTGATTATGCCAGTACCCATCATTGCTGTGGTAACTTGAATTCAATGATGTAGGCCTTTTCCCTGCAGTGAGATGATTGTAGGCTGTTACTTTACTTTACTTTACTTTTTATTGAGTATTGTGTACCTATAGACATTGTTTTGTTTTAATTTATTGAACTCTTACTAATATATGAGTATTATGAAGAAGATGCCCGTCTCAACTTTACGCCGGTTCATAGATGAAAAGTAATGCAAGCAACTGGTCTATTTATGGCCATGCCCTATTCACATTTACTCATGTGGATATTTCTATGTTTTTTTCATACATTCATCAAACATTAATTCCTTCCGTAAAACCATTTCTTATTACAAACATAACAAAAAGGAGGCAAATTGTTGCATGTGATGATATTTATATCACTGGATCAGTGATTTAATCCATATTGCAGAACTACAAAAATGTCTCCATATTAATTCAAGACGCCTTTATGTACGAAATTTATTTATACTTGCAAACCAAATAATGAAAACAAATATTTTCCGTTTTAACAATTTTACCGTTCTCTTGTCAGGAGGGCTCTTAACTTCCCTCTGAAATCATAAATAGAGTTGGTCTAAAAACCTCTTACTTTACTGAATAATACATATCTAAGGGAATCAGAAAAGAGTGTAATAGGCTTGTAAAAATGTTTTATGTAAAGATCTGAGATTTCTTTCATGTTTGATGGGTTGTGTTCTGTGAGACAGGCATTTTACATTTATGATGACAACCTACTGGACGGTCTGGGTCGGTCTGGGTCTCTTACATTGCCTAAATCGGATGTTGAAGAAAGCACAAAATCATTATCACCAACTCTTACCTGTATTAGTCCACGGTTGGACATGCTTTTTGTAATGAGTATCGCCAAGCTTGGCAGGCGAGTTTGCGATCGCAGTTAGCCAGTGATGGGTAAAAAACGCTGCTACACGTGTTCTTCTGGCAGTACTTCTTTAGCCTATTACGAGACGTAGTTTTGCTATTGCTAGTCTATTTTAGGCCGCTAACTCTCAATACCAATACTATTGTAACCATTGATAGAATATTTAAAAAAAAACTAGATTCACAATCAGCCTTAAAAAAGTGTCTCAACTAAAAGGGCTTCGTCCCAACTCTACCCGATTTCATTTTTGCTAATAGAAAAAAGTAAACGTGGACAACATCACATACATTGTTCTGATCCCAATTACTATTTAAAGCATTCGTATTTTGGAAACCAGAAACAACGAAGGTACCACAAACACCCAGACCCGAGAAAATGTAGAAAAACACATTTTTTCCACATTGACACCCGTCCGGGAATCGAACCCGGGTCCTCGGAGCAGGCGACACCTTGAAAACCGGTGTGTACGCCACTCCGCCACGGAGGTCGTCAAATAAGTATGGGTACAGTTAAAACGAAAAATGTGAAAATTTTAGGTCTGAAAAAAGGTTTTAATCATGATATTATTATAATTGGGATGTTGTTGTTGTTACGGGTTTTGTTTAAAAATATTATAATTGATGATAAAAATGTTGATGATTAAAAAAAAATTTATCGTATAAAGGTTTTTCATTTTGACTGTAGGTTCTTTTTATCATATCGGGTAGAGTTGGGATTTTTTGTTAGGTAATTTTAAATCGGGTAGAGATGGGATCGGGTAGAGTTGGGACGAAGCCACTAAAAGTGCACCCATTTACATAAGGATGCCCTTTTCATGCAACCTATATCAATCGAATAGAAACAACATGACATAAATATCCATACTATTGCAGGTCGACATAATGTGGCCTAGTTATAAAGTTGACACTGATTTAAAGTCAAGGCCAATCATTGAATCGAGGACAGTTTTAGTTTTTGCTACGGCAAGGACAGATCGCAGCACTCGGGCCCTGATAAGGGAATGTTCTCATGTCATTGATGACGATAATTTAAATTTTTTACTACGTCCCCGAAACGTCCAGTCACCAAAACTTTATGGCTTACCGAAAATCCACAAGCAAAATGTGCCACTGCGGCCGATCGTAAGTCAAATTGGCTCACCTACTTATGAATTGGCCAAACACTTAGCAGGCATATTGCAGCCTTTGGTGGGACAAACGTCATCTTTTGTCAAAGACTCTCGCCACTTCGTAGACATTTTACACCAGAATAAGGTCGAGAAAAATGAGTTGATGGTCAGCTTTGACGTAGAATCACTCTTCACAAATGTTCCTGTAGCAGAGTGTCTCGAAGTGGTAAGGGGTAAGCTGCAGGAAAACAACATCCCGATGGAATATGCCAGGATGGTTCATCATTGTTTGTCAGCCAACTATTTTGTGTACAGAGGTTCGTACTATCTTCAAATAAATGGGGTCGCTATGGGTAGTCCTATAGCTCCAGTCATCGCTAACATCTGGATGGAGTATGTAGAGGAGAAAATAATAGCGACTGCACCCACTGAGATCAAACTATGGAAGAGGTATGTTGATGATGTCTTCTGTATACTGAGGTGTGGCGGGGAAGGTGTTGAAATTCTCCTGGCAAGCATCAACAATGTCCATCCGAATATCAAATTTACCTGCGAGATGGAAGTGGACAGACATTTGGCATTTTTAGATGTAGGGATACGAGTGCAGAATGACGGTTCCCTCAGCCACACAGTCCATAGAAAACCTACGCACACAGATCGCTACCTTCACGCAACTTCGCACCACCACCCTAAACACCTAAATTCTGTTGTAATATCATTGGCTAACCGTGCATTTGATCTGTGTGATGATGAACACCTACAAGAAGAACTTGATCATGTGCAACGGGTGCTTCGGAGAAACGGCTACACCGGGAAACTTGTTTCTCGGAAAAAATCAAAAACCCAGAGAAACAAGGTAGATAGACAACCTGTGTATTTGCCATACATAAAGGGAGTGACAGATAAGATCTCTAATATACTTAAGAAATTCTCATTGAATACTATCTTCACTCCCTTTAGAAAGATTGCGCAGTGTCTACGTTCCCCAAAGGATAACTTCCCGTTGGAGAAGCCTGGTGTCTACAAAATTGACTGTAGTTGTGGTAGGTCATATATCGGCCAAACCAAACGAACAGTAGCGTGCCGCGTAAAGGAACACATAAAAGCGGTTAAAAACAACGATACGCAGAAATCGGCCATCGCGGAACATTTAATACATTCGGGTCCTAACCACTGGATTGAGTTTCACAACACACAGATAATTTCCACTGAACGCCAGTACACACCAAGAATGGTTAGAGAAGCGATCGAAATCACCAAACATAAAAACTTTAATCGTGAAGATGGCTTTAAATTGTCGTGTGTCTGGAATCCAGTGGTTAAAATTTGTAATAACCAGAAAAATCCAAAAACTAATGTTTCGCGATCGGATACTGTGAGTGTTGTGTGTCGAGAACAGGTTCGAGTGAATAGTGAGTTTGAAAACAATAGTACCAGTGTCGAGTGCAATAAAAGACTACGACGGAGGGTAGATCGATATATCTACTCGTAACAACCACCCACCCGCAGTGACATCAGTTCTTCCGCGATCATGGCGCTTGCAACAGTGCCGAAATATCGGAAACTTATAAAAAACAAGGTACATGGTAGAAATCTCGAAATAACTAACTCTTACGATAGTGACCATGAAAGTTTAAAACAGTATATCATGGCAGTGTTTTTTCTTATTAAAAATATTTTTTGATAAATATTATTTTTGATTCAGACTTTTAATTTTGTAACACGCTGTGACGCACACAGACGTATTATTTTGCTGCGGCGTGATCTCGGTTAAATCGACCTTACACAGCTACATCCGAGCGCGTCACAGCGAAATGAAAAAAAAATGGATGAACCAATATTTAATATTTTTATTAAAAAAAAACAGTGGGCTATAACGTTTTACAGGTGCTTCAAAATGCACCGTCTATATCGATGCTTGAAATATAACAAAATCGTCGAGCATCGACTGTTTACATTAACCTTCGTTTTGCAAGATTAAAGTCCTGTTCCGTGAATACAGCGAAAACAGTATTAGCTTCGTTCGCGACAGCGCCTTGTAAAATCAATAACCATCTTTAAATCATAAGCTATTTGACCTCAAGAAGGCATTACGGTAAATTATACAGTACAACCAGGAACGGTAGCATTTGGTTTTGACACAAAACGGGTGTAGTTTTTGGGGAAGCTACTAAATCATGAACTGGGATACCGCAGAACCTAAGTATTGTTTCTGTACTGTGTGGTATTAACTTTAAGCAGTAAGCATCATCTCTTGCTATGCTATGGATGCTGTTAAAGGCGACCAAACGAGAAAGGACTGACAAAACAAGCAGGGCAGCTGCCAGCGTCCTCTCATTCTTCTACCATTGGCTACCAAACTGCGCTAAACGGCCAAAGAGATTAGTGCACACAAATTTATATATCTTTCTTTTAAAGAGGCTTATAACTGAAAAGAGATGTACATACAATAATGATGAAATATATTATTTTTGCCAAGCTCTGCCAACTAAAGTAAACAGCTATAACATTTTTATTTTTGCATTCGTAATACATTTTTAAATTGTTAGCTGAAAAAATAAGCTCCAAAATACACACAGTTTAGGCGCCTTTGCCTACTGGAGAATTATCCCCAGGACTTTTTAAGAGAATACAGTGGACCCGAGTCCTAAGCAAATGTTTGCGGGAACTCTGCCGAGAACTCAATAGCTAACATGATATCGTGTTATCTCGACTGCTAATGTTATTTTTCAACCGACGATAAAAGCGGATGTTTCGTTTCAGCTGTATCTTTTTTATGACCGGATAACATTTTACGTGATTTACAGATAGTTAAGTGGTACGGTCGTATCCGCAAGGCTTCGATTCCTAACCAGATCAATTTAGAAAAGGGTCTATTCTAACTAGACTTGGGTCTAGAAGAAGCGAATAGGTTGTAGTCACATAACATCGAAAAAGGTTATAAAGACGATATAGGCGGGGCAGGCGTGCCACAGAGGTTATGAGCAAATGCTTGTAAATGAGCGCTGTGATTGGTTTCTTTTGACACTGTTGGTCGCGCGACGTCAAAAGAATTCGCTTGATTGGCGTTCTTTGAATTCGTTTATGTGTATTGGGGCGCAAGCGGCGACATCGATTCTCATACACATGGCGCATGACAGCCTTTCTAACCTTTTTCCATGTTCTGTGGTTGTAGCCGTGCTTAGGAAGTCATGTTAACCGTTGGTCAGCGTCTGTCGTTAGATATTAGTCGTAAAAACGTGTCACGTCAGAGCGGCTCATGCGCAAAACGTCTCTTTCGCAAAATGTCCCCTGGTCGCAAAACGTCTCTTTCGCAGAATGTCTCTTTCGCAGAACGTCTCTTTCGCAGAATGTCTCTTTCGCAAAATGGCTCTTTCGCAGAATGTCGCTTTCGCATAATGTCGCGCCAGGGACTTAAGAATAAAATTGCGATTTTCAAAACAAAATCATTTATTCAAATTATAGAATAATTATGTAGTTAAAACTTTGGTACCTACTTAAATTTACATAAGTATTCCAAATAAAAAAAATATCAATAGATATCAAACATTTTACACACATTCAAAATTTCAAAGGTCAAAAGAATCAATACTGTTAGTAACATATCCACAGATAAGATAATAGTAGCTATTACTAATAGTAACATAAAATGTATTTTAGTAATTTTTAAATATTGTTAAAAAGAAAATTTTAATAGGTGAGTGTGACAAACAGCGAAAAGAAAGTAAATATTGGAACAGAAAAATGATAATTTATTTACAGAAACAAAAAACAGACAGAAGAAAGATATGGACTTTGACATTAAACACAAAAAAATATTGAAACAATTTGATTTGAATTTTTTTTTTTTTTAATATTTAAGACACGCCTCACTGGGCCACACAGAGCCATCTAGTCCCAAATTAAGGTACTATTAAGTACCCTGTCGTATGGGGTACTAGACAACCGATAAACTTACTTATATACTTTTTTTTTGTAAGTACATACTTATAATACATAGAAAACACCCAGACCAGTACAAACAGACATGTTCATGCAGACAAATATTTGTACTGTGCGGGGATCGAACCCGCGACCCATGGCTCAGAAGCAGCGTTTACTACCGCTGATCCAAATGGTCGTCGACAATTCAATTCTTAAAAAACAATTTTTTTTACAAATGTTCAAATAACTAAAATTAGGTTTTACTGTTGTTTATGTTTATTTTGATTTGAAACAATGCATTAGCAAGTAAGTAAATTTTTATATAAAAAATTTATTTTCTTAATCGTTTAGGAAAAAAATAACTTATGTAGCAAATTCTAATTAATAACTAAGGTTAATTTAGTGCGAAGAGATATTTTTGTAATTATTTATGAAAATTATATTGAAATATTTTTATTCGCAATGTTTAATAATTAACTAAAGTTAATTTCAAGATATGTTTCATTTGACATGTCACACTCACATCTATTTAAATTTCTTTTTAACAATAATTAAAAATTTCTAAAATGCATTAAATTTTATGTTACTATTAGTAATAGCTACTATTATCTTATCTGTGGATATGTTACTATTACAGTATTGATTCTTTTGACCTTTGAAATTTTGAATGTGTGTAAAATGTTTGATATCTATTGATATTTTTTTTATTTGGAATACTTATGTAAATTTAAGTAGGTACCAAAGTTTTGACTACATAATTATTCTATAATTTGAATAAATGATTTTGTTTTGAAAATCGCAATTTTATTCTTAAGTCCCTGCCGCGACATTATGCGAAAGCGACATTCTGCGAAAGGGACATTCTGCGAAAGAGCCATTTTGCGAAAGAGACATTCTGCGAAAGAGACGTTCTGCGAAAGAGACGTTTTGCGACCAGGGGACATTTTGCGAAAGAGACGTTTTGCGCATGAGCCGCTCTGACGTGACACGTTTTTACGACTAATATCTAACGACAGACGCTGACCAACGGTTAACATGACTTCCTAAGCACGGCTACAACCACAGAACATGGAAAAAGGTTAGAAACTACTACTTTTAATGTGCAATATAAAGATGAGGTTATCTTAGAAAGTGAAAGTATAACTTTTCTCGGAATAGTAGTCGATCACACCTGTTCATGGACGCCGCACATAGAAATACTAAACACCAAAATAAATAGATTTGTCTACGCTCTTTGGAAACTCGCAAATATAACAGACAGTAGGACTGCTCTCCTGGCCTATCATGGGTACGTTGCATCTCTGCTTCGATTTGGACTCATACTATGGGGTAATGGTGTAAAGTCTGGCTGTCTATTTATTGCACAAAAAAAGTGTTTGCGTGCTATATTCAATGTTCCCCCATGGACGCCTTGTGCTCCAATATTTAGGGAATATAAGCTCCTCACTCTGCCCTGCCTATACATTTTTAAATTGTGTAAATTTATAAAAACATATCCTGATCAATTTGTTAAGTTTGAAGATGTATATAAGTTTAGTGGCAGACATAAGAACAAATTAGCGCACCCCAGAGCAAGATCAGCTTTATGTAGCCGTAACTGCTATGTCATGGCCACTGTCATCTTTAATAAATTACCAGCGGAACTGAGGGAGTTAAATGGTAATCTGTTTAATAGGAAACTGTTTACATTATTGGTTGACAAATGTTTTTATTCTGTAAGGGATTATTTAAATTGTAAATTTTGATAGATACATGTATATTCAAATTATAATTTTGTATTACTATAATTTAAATACTAAGATTGACATACTATTTGGAATTTATTATACATTTTTTATTCATGGCGATAAAAATAGACAATAATGACCGATAAGAATATTTTATGTAAACTGACATTTTATCAGATGACAATAATTTAATTTTGAATGTATTGACATTGTAATTGAAGTCTTAAATATCTTATTGTATGAAAATTAACTGTGTTCATGCATGTATTAAATTTATAATATTGATGTAATTGTATTAAGTAATTGTCAAAAATATTTATAATATCACACACTGGCTACGCTGGTGAGATAAGCTGCACTCAATTTATTTTAACACCACTAAACTGTATTTACCTTGTCTCAGTGAATAAATAATCTTTAATCTTTAATCTTTAATCTTTAAACAATACATTAATAGTATATATTGAACTAATTTTAATCTTCAAGTTAGTAATCGTGGTGTACTATAATTATGTATCAGTAACTAAACTTGAAAAATTTTGTCTCAGGCGAGACTCGAACCCGCATCTCCTCGCATGCCGGGCGGGCGCTATACCATTAGGCCACCGAGACACTGCGACACGGCGCGAATTTTTCAAGCATATTCTTACGCTAAATTTTTCAAGTTTATATACTGATATTAAACGTGCAATTAAGTTGCTAAAATATCAAATAAAGTATATAAATAGCTGTTTCATCTTAACTGACTGTCAAACATCTGCAAAGATGTTTCTTTCGGGTGTTAAGGGTGCAAACTCCTAACATTTGATGAAACAACGCTGGCTAACAGCGTAAGAATTTGCTTGAAAAATTCGCGCCGTGTCGCAGTGTCTCGGTGGCCTAATATACTAATGGTATAGCGCCCGCCCGGCATGCGAGGAGATGCGGGTTCGAGTCCCGCCTGAGACAAAATTTTTCAAGTTTATTTACTGATACATAATTATAGTACACCACGATTACTAACTTGAAGATTAAAATTAGTTCAATATATACTATTAATGTATTGTTTGTCACTCGATAATCTTATGGTGCTTCTTTTTATCGTGAAGTCGTAACTTTGCCTATCCCTCTAGAACAGTCTGGTGTCAGAGTTTTCGACGCCGTGTATAACATGGCTCTGACGTGACACGTTTTTACGACTAATATCTAACGACAGACGCTGACCAACGGTTAACATGACTTCCTAAGCACGGCTACAACCACAGAACATGGAAAAAGGTTAGAAAGGCTGTCATGCGCCATGTGTATGAGAATCGATGTCGCCGCTTGCGCCCCAATACACATAAACGAATTCAAAGAACGCCAATCAAGCGAATTCTTTTGACGTCGCGCGACCAACAGTGTCAAAAGAAACCAATCACAGCGCTCATTTACAAGCATTTGCTCATAACCTCTGTGGCACGCCTGTTTATATACTGATATTAAACGTGCAATTAAGTTGCTAAAATATCAAATAAAGTATATAATTATGTACTTATAAAACTACTTATATCGTTTTCCACTAAGGCTGCGTTACCACAAAAACGGATGGACGGAGCGCGGAAAGCGCATCTTGAATCGACCAATCACAGAGCTCAAATTCTACAGATTTCACATTTCGAACACTGTGATTGGTCAATTCACGGCTCGCTCCTCTCCATTCCGCCAGATCTACTTTTATTTAAACGCATCCTATCAATAGATTATGTTTAATCTCTTGCAGACAAATGAGACTATTACCGCGGGAACAAGTAGCATGAGTTCTCGACACGAGTTCTGCTACTGTTGCGTGTCGTCTGATAGTAAAATCTAGCCAATAACATAAATACAGATCACTAAAATGGTAAGAGATGTCCTTACTAGGGTTGCCACCTTTTCTAAAAGCAGTTAAAGTACATTGGTCAGTAGCGGTAAGAAAATAAAAGTGCATGTAAATCAAAATAAAGTACAATTTATTTTTGCATTAAATATGCCATTTTCAATTGCACAGTACATTTAGTCTGTATTTGATATTATGTAAAATAAGTAATTATTTTTTATAATATTTAGAGATGCTGTTTCTTTCGTCTCGCTATTTGCTAGTCATCACAGAAAAAAAAGCATTGCTTTGCACATGCTTACGGCGGCATCAGTTCGACATCAATAGAATACTTACGCCTAAATAACAAAATCACAAAGATATCAAATAAAGTGTTTTCGTGTACTTTATTGTTGTCGTAAAGTATAGAGTACAATTTCCTGAAATAAAGTAGGTACAATACTTTATTATAAAGTACGGGTGGCAACCCTAGTCCTTACTGACGATAAAGAAACAGTAACCCGTGCAAATGTTATAGTGGTTAGTCATGGTTGAGAACACAATACTCGTAAAAAAAATACGTAGATACTTTTGTTTTTGCGGAAGTTTACCAAAAGTTACGTAACATAACGCCCCGTTGGTCTAGTGGTTTGAATACCGGGCCAAGATCTCGGGGTCCCAGCACATGAGTAAATATTCCTCATGTGGTCCCAGGTTCGATCCCCGGGTCGGGCAACAAAAAGTTTCTAATTTTCGAACGTTGCTCGGATTTGTGATCACCAACCCGCATTTAGCAAGCGTGGTGATTATGCCAATTCCCATCATTGCAGTGGTAACTTGAATTCAATGATGGAGGCCTTTTCCCTGCAGTGGGATGATTATAGGCTGTTACCTACTTACGTAACATCAACAGTGTTATCACCTTGTATATTATTGTTAATAGAAATACATAATAGATGCCTCGGAAAACTATGATTTCATGAATGTATGTGCGTTATGCGACTCGGTTGTTGAAGGGGTTTGGGGGTACCTTACCTACTGCCTACTACACACGGTTTATTTAGGAAAAAATCTTATTTAAATTGGCTTGGGTCTGGAAGAGATTGGGGATTAGAGTCGTGCTTATGAACACAGCGTAGTTCAAAAGCCGCGTGCGAAAAGGTAGACTTTTAAACACCTCCTAAAATGACGTATCCAATAAAAAAACGAAAGTAAATCCGTCCTTCGATGCGTCAACGCAGCTGTCATAACGGGCCGCGATCTCCTTTTTGCACCCTAATACAACCCTTGTCATTCCTCTGGAGATACTACGCAATTTTGCCTTCGGGTCATGGTATCCAACTACTTTTGCTAGAGGTGACAGTATGGATTTCTAAATATGAGACATGCAAAATCATTAGTAACTTAATTACTATCAGTATATAAACTTGAAAAATTTTGTCTTAGGCGGGACTCGAACCCGCATCTCCTCGCATGCCGGGCGGGCGCCATACCATTAGGCCACCGAGACACTGCGACACGGCGCGAATTTTTCAAGCATATTCTTACGCTGTGAGCCAGCGTTGCTTCATCAAATGTTAGGAGTTTGCACCATTAACACCCGAAAGAAACATCTTTGCAGATGTTTGACAGTCAGTTAAGATGAAACAGCTATTTATATACTTTATTTGATATTTTAGCAACTTAATTGCACTTATAATATCAGTATATAAACTTGAAAAATTTTGTCTTAGGCGGGACTCGAACCCGCATCTCCTCGCATGCCGGGCGGGCGCCATGTCTCGGTGGCCTAATGGTATGGCGCCCGCCCGGCATGCGAGGAGATGCGGGTTCGAGTCCCGCCTGAGACAAAATTTTTCAAGTTTATATACTGATATTATAAGTGCAATTAAGTTGCTAAAATATCAAATAAAGAACTTAATTACTGACCTGAACAAGATTATACCACTAATTGTGACATACTGACAAATAAAACCTACTAAATTATCTTTACAGATGGCGATATAATATAATATAATAATTTAAAGACATGCCACACTGGGCCACACAGAGCCATTTATTTATTTATTTATTTATTAACACTTTATTGCACATACAATAGTGGTACAAATGGCGGACTTAATGCTAAAAGCATTCTCTACCAGTCAACCATTAGGCCAATTAGAAATATTACAGGCGGTGCAAATGAGTAGAACTTTAAAATATACAAATAATACCAATAAACTATACTTACATAAAGACTGTTTGCAAAACAAGAACAGGTTGCAGACCAAAAAACATTAAATATATATATATATATATATACATACAAATAACTAATAATGAATACATAAAATACACAAAAAACTACATAACTACACATAAAATGATTGCACATATAAATTATGTCAGCAAGATTCAAGAGAGGAAGAAGAGAAAGTTAATTTGCGAAGTGGTTTCGCAACGCCTTTTTAAAAGAAAATTTAGATGTGGAATTCCTGATTTTGGAGGGCAGTCCGTTCCAGAGTCGTACAGCTGTCACAGAAAAAGAGTTGGACATAAAGCCCGAGGTGTGTCGTGGAGTGAGTAACTGAAGGGTGTCGACAGAACGAAGACTTCTATCGTGAGAAGTGTGAAGGAATGAGAACTTATCTTGAAGGTAAGATGGAGATTTGGGGTCAAAGAGTATGGAATACAAGACGCAGAGAGAACGAACGTCCCTGCGTTGTTTCATGGGTAGCCAACGAAGCTGTGAGCGAAACTTAGAGATGTGGTCAAATTTGCGGAGACCAAAAATGAATCGTATACAGCTATTGAGAAGGCGATCTAACTTGCTAAGAAGTTCTTGAGAAATATTAGAACAGCATACATCACCATAGTCAATGATAGGCAAGACCAAAGACTGCACCAGCAACAACTTCGTACAGGAAGGAAGAAAGTGTTTGAATCGATACAATGCTCTTAGGGTATCAGTTACCTTTCTGCTTACTTGCTTAACATGATGGCACCAGCTCAAATTATGATCAATGATAAGTCCTAGGCTTTTAACGTAAGGAGAATAGCTAACCACAACTCCATCAAATACAATTGGAGGAATTGAGATCGCATCCAATTTGCACAGTTGCCTAGGGCTACCAATGATCATTGCTTGGCACTTGCTGGGGTTCACCTTGATTCCAAACTTATCAGACCAATCGCTTATACTGCGCAAATCATCGTTAAGTCGTTGAATGACACCATCGATTTCCGAGAAGCTTCCTTGAGAGTACAGTTGTAGGTCATCAGCATACAGATGGTAAGACGAGGAAAGGCGGGAAGTGAGATTGTTTATAAAGACAGAAAATAAAAGGGGTGATAATATTCCTCCCTGCGGCACACCGGACGATAGACTTTCCCAATCCGAGATGGTTGGTCCAAGACGAACAGCCTGCTGACGGCCACGAAGATATGAAGAAAACCAGTCTACAGCCGTTGATGACACTCGAAGACTTGAAAGAATGGCCAAGAGAATATCATGATCAACCGCATTAAAGGCGTTGGAGAAATCAATAAGGACCAACACGGTTAAACGCCATCTAGTCCCAAATTAAGCTACTATCAAGTAGCTTGGGTTATAGGGTACTAAGATAACCGATAAACATACTCATATATATATTTTTTGTAAATACTTATTACACATTGAAAAATACACAAACCAGTACAAACAGACATGTTCATGCACACAAATATTTTTACTATGCGGGCATCGAACCCGGATGGTCTTATGTCACGGTTTTCTTCTTACGTCTTCCATATTGCGACACAAACTGTACCAGACCCAAACCAGACCGAAAAGATAGTTTCCTAAACTGACTGGCTTGGTAGGCGGAACTCCTTACCAATAACGGGGTCGTCCATAGTGGTATCGATTTACTACTGATGTTTGTTTTGAACTGAAATCCAAAATAAAACAGAACCTGAAACATCTATCTTAAAGATATAATATCTTCTATCATATAAAATATTATATCTTTAAGATAGATGCGTTTTTATTTATACCTATACATAATAGTATAAGTTATATGTATAGGTATAAAAAAAACGCATCACCAAAACGTATGTCGCATACCTACACGCATAACTTCTGATTGACTGCCGTCAAAAAGAAACTTTTTTTTCTTTTATGTTTGGAAAGGTCCGGTGAAAGTATTATAAAGAAATATTTTATGATTAAACATGCTTTAAGTTAGTGTTTTAGATCTCTTAAAAAAAGTTATTTTCCCCATTTAAAAATATGCTAGTCTTTTCATCTCACGCACTTACGAGTTACTAATAAATTCTTTATGTTCTAGGCAACGAGAGCCCTTAAGTAAAGCTCTTCAGTTAGGCTTCTAATGGCCCTTAAGTTGGTAAAGTTTCGTAAAATACCTAGTTACCGCTTTAGTTAGAGCGTCGTTGAGACTACTTAAATGTTGAAGGCGAGTTAAATGTATATTATTTATTATGTAAATAAATAGCTTATAACAAAAAGGTGGGGTGGTGGGATCTACCTCTTAGTGGTCCACCCTGTGCAACGGCATCTTTGATTTACTAACCAAAGATGACGGCTTGCAGATCCCTCTGCAGTGGTAGGCTTCGTAAGAGGCTGCCTGGATGCTACCACCCTCCTGCCGGAGTCCAGCGCCTAACAGTTTTACCAGTTTTACTGTGTTTCGCTGGCGTGTACGAGAACAAGTGCCACTTTCTGGGTAAGCTCGTCCCATTTTAGGCTTCTTTTGTAGTCAAGAGCAAGCCCATTGATTGTAAAAAAAAGGTCTGCAAAGTCAACATCAACCTACAACAATATGTCCTTTCAACTAAAAAATGATATTTTCGTAAAAAAAACATTTTTAAATACAAACTATAATTAAATTGATTGCTCTAAAAGGAAGAAAACTAACTTAAAATCTTAAGAA
Source organism: Anania crocealis (assembly GCA_949315895.1). NCBI lineage: Eukaryota > Metazoa > Arthropoda > Insecta > Lepidoptera > Crambidae > Anania > Anania crocealis. Next base: position 5,306,771 of record OX438859.1, on the reverse strand, counting down.
ATCCATGAATATATTACATTTAATCAATTAATCATTTATTTGCTCTAAATAGGGTAATTTTCACATTTTATGGGTGTTCATATATTCTAGAAAAGCACTTAAACCTATTTAGCATTATATTAACAATTCATAATATGTGTTAGGTATTTGTAGGTAGGTTGCATATTTCTGTATATAGCTAGCTATACAATAGCGTGGCTGCGTCCATGCCCTCACCTTATGAAATAAATGCAAGTGCGTTGACAGCCATTCCGTGTTTTACTTGTGCCTCTGTGCTCGCATATTTACCAGTGGCGACGACGTCTACACGCGTACGGAAATAAAAATGAATAGTGCTAATTTCGGTTTCTTATCCAATTTCGACCATAATCTTCAAACTTGGAAGATTTATAAATGCAGGTTGGAACAATGGTTCATAGCGAACGATATTTGTAAGGAGTCGGAAGGCAGCAAAAAACGGGCAATTCTGCTCAGCGCACTCAGTGAGGGCACATATAAACTCGCAGCGAATCTTGCGCTGCCTAAAGAGCTACATGATGTGCCATACGAAGAAATCGTTCACATACTCGACACACACTTCACACCTAAGCAGGTTGGGTTCAGCGAGCGCCACCAGTTTTACGCCGCTACTCAACTGCCGACGGAGACGCCTTCACAGTGGGCCGCCAGGCTGCGAGGCTTGACTACGCAGTGCGGGTTCAGCAACATCGAGGAAGCATTGCGCGATCGATTTATTATGGGAATGCTGCCTGGAGCTGAAAAGGAGAAGATGTATGTACAGGGGCTGACGGAGCTGACCCTTGCCAAGGCTGTAGATCTGGCCGAAAACATGCGAAGCGCACGGGCCGAGGGCGAAGAAGACGACGACGGTAAGTTATTTAATATCCGTTCCTATAGAGGTGAACCACTAGTTGAAATGGTGTGTATTAATGGGAAACGTTTGCAGTTCGAAATCGACAGTGGATCGGCGGTTACGGTCATTTCCGAAACTACCTTCAATTTACATTTTAATAACGTACCGTTAGCTACAACTAAAAAAAAACTTATAAGTTATACGGGTGAAGTGCTAGTTTGTGTCGGCTCAGCGCGTTTGCCGTTGAAGTGGGGCGGGCGTACACGCTTACTTGACGTCTTCGTAGTTCGAGGTGGCGGACCGCCGCTACTCGGTCGCGATTTTATTTCTAAGTTTGAGCTACAGCTTAGCCCTATCCACTTTAACGGTGAACAAACGACAGATGTTGCAAAACTGTTATATGAGCGTTACCCCGACTTGTTTTCAGGGAAGTTAGGATGCTTTAATAAGTACGAGGTAAAATTAACGTTAAAGGAAGGTTCTAAACCCGTATTTTGTAAGGCGCGGCCTGTAGCGTTCGCTTTAAGAGACAAAGTTGAAAGTGAAATTGATCGGTTAGTCGAGTTGGGTGTGCTTCGGCCAGTAGAACACTCGGAATATGCGTCTCCAATCGTACCCGTCCTGAAACGAGACGGGTCGGTTCGAATGTGTGTAGATTACTCAGTCAGTATAAACAAACAATTAGTCGTTGAACATTACCCCCTGCCAACTGTAACTGAGCTGTTTTCAAAATTAAGTGGTGGTAAAAAATTTACTAAGTTGGATTTGTCTATGGCGTACAACCAGTTTTGTTTAGATAATGAGTCACAAAAGTTCACATGCATCAATACACATCGGGGCTTATTCGCGTACACGCGCCTAGTGTTCGGCTTGACGAGCGCGCCGGCTATTTTCCAACGCGCGATGGAGAATTTGCTCGCAGGCATCGACGGCGTGCTCGTGCTGCTCGACGACGTGCTCGTCAGCGGCGGCCAGAGCCAGGCTGAACACCTGGACCGGCTAAATCAGGTGTTACAACGACTACAAGATGCTGGTTTAACACTACAGCAGGAAAAATGTGATTTCTTTAGGGACGAAATAAGCTATTTAGGCTATGTGATTAATAAGGACGGGTTAAAAAAATCACTTGATAAGGTAAAAGCCATCCTGGACGCACCAGTGCCTGTAAACGTAAATCAATTGCAATCGTTCTTAGGTTTAGTTAATTACTACAGGTGTTTTGTTCCGGGGGCGTCTTGTATATTGAGCCCGCTATATGAACTTTTAAAAAAAGGTACAAAATGGTGTTGGTCAAAAAAAGAGGACGAAGTATTCAATACAATAAAAAAGTATCTGTCTTCCGACCAAGTACTAACTCATTTTGACGTAAATGCTAAAATTATATTAACGGTAGATGCATCCCCGAGCGGATTAGGAGCTATTTTATCACAGATTGATAAAGACGGGTACGAAAAACCGATTTCTTTTGCATCGCGGACGTTAAATAGTGCGGAACGTCGGTATTCCCAAATTCAAAAAGAGGCAACAGCAATAATATTCGGAGTTAGGCGGTTTCATCAGTACCTTTACGGTAGGTCAATGCCTTTTGTGTTACGTACAGACCATAAACCTCTTCTTTCTATTTTTGGACCCTATAGAGGAATACCGGAAGTATCCGCAAATCGTTTGCAACGTTACGCTTTATTCCTAAGTGCCTACAACTACACCATAGAATACATTAAAAGCGCTGACAATAGTGCCGATTACCTATCGCGGGCGAGCCTGGCCGAGGCGCCAGCGCCACCGAGCGCGGAGGGCGGTCAGGGGGGGGACGCCTGCGACCGCGCAGCCTATGTGTGTTTCGTGGTTGAGGGAGCGCTGCCGATAACTGCGAGCGAATTACGCAACGCGACTAGTAATGATCGAACATTGACGAAGGTCATTCATTGTATATTTAACGGTTGGCCTAAAACAATTTCAAACGGCAACTTAAAACCATATAATTCTTGTAGGCTGGAATTATCTTATGAAAACGGATGCGTAATGCGCGGACACAAAGTCGTGATACCGGAGTTGTTACGTGAACGGGTGATGGCCGAACTTCATACATCACACATGGGAATCGTGAAAACAAAAGCAGAGGCTCGCGCACGATTTTGGTTTCCAGGTATCGATGAAGCCCTGGAGCGAATGATACGCTCGTGCGAGCTGTGTGCGCAGCTGCGAGCATCGCCGCCGCGGGTGCCTATATCTCCGTGGAAGTTTCCCCCGCGCCCCTTTTATCGAGTACATTTAGACTTCTTAGGCCCTATTAACGGACGCATGTATTTAGTTGTGGTGGATGCGTACACAAAGTGGGTAGAAGTTTATGAAATGAGCAACTGCACTACACCCGCTGTAATAGAAAAAATGTACGATTTTATGTCTAGGTTTGGGTTAGTTCATACCTTAGTGACAGATAACGGTACTTCTTTTTGCTCTCACGAGTTTAACAGTTTTTGCAACTTGAACGGAGTTTCGCACATGACGTCACCGCCGTATCACCCTGCCAGTAACGGACAGGCAGAATGTTATGTTAAGATAGTTAAACGGGGAATAAAGTCGAGTTTACAAATGAGTGACAATTTAAAACAAAGTAGATTAAGATTATTAAAGTATTTATTTGATTATCGTAACTCTGTTCATACAACAACGGGTACATCACCGGCTCAACTAGTGTTCGGCCGCCGACTTAGGTCGCGACTCGACCTCTTGAACCCGTCCCAGTCGCCCTCGTCGCCCTTGTCGTCCTCACTCGCTGTTCATGTTCAAAATAAACAGTGTTTGCAAACTGAAGCGCATGGCGGAAAGGACACTAAGTTTGTACCTAATGAGTTAGTTTTGTACAAAAAATATACCAACAACGATAAGTTTATATGGACTAAGGGTGTAATAGTAGAGGAAATTGGGAAAATGTTATATTTAATTAAAGATTGTGCAACATCTGTAAGTGTTAGGAAACATAAAAACCAAATTTTACACTATGGAGGATCGTACAATTCAAATATCAGTAGTAGTGGACCGGGGGCTGAGACACGCAAAACAGCAGATTCCTCAGTGTTTGATGCCATTACCTTATCGCAGCCACCAATCGCATCACCCTCATCATCGCAAGTATCGCAGCATTCAAACGAGGAGTTCGTCACCGAGGAGGGAGGAGAGGTAATGCGCGATATTATGTCACCTGTGGCAACATCTGATGACGTCACAACGCCGCGCAACTCGCTATCATGGAGTGGCGTGACATTGACACGAGGAGTTCAAAGACCATCTTCTGAGGAAGATGATGAGTTTTTCGATACCGATGAAAGAGATACTACAGATAGACGAAACGTCGATACAAATAAGCGACATCGCCCTCCGGTCAATTATAAACGCTTCTTCTAAATTATTTACATAATATTTGGGGAAGGAATGTTAGGTATTTGTAGGTAGGTTGCATATTTCTGTATATAGCTAGCTATACAATAGCGTGGCTGCGTCCATGCCCTCACCTTATGAAATAAATGCCAGTGCGTTGACAGCCATTCCGTGTTTTACTTGTGCCTCTGTGCTCGCATATTTACCAATATGATTTTAAAGATTGTATTATATGTACATTTTCTTCATGCTGGGGATTGTACCAGCAGTACACTTTTTAGAATGCAGTGTTGTGCAACGACTTTGGCTCAAAGCAGAATCGAACGGCTTGGCAACCCATAATCAATAATGTAACCAAACTTTTTATTTTAAATTGCTAAATTCCAATAATATCTAGATAAGAATTAAAACAAGATCGTGAATGGTCTCGGGTGAAATGGACCTCACACAGCTACATTTGAGCGCGTCATAGCTTGTTTCAAAATAAATGACTGAACCAATATTGTGAATTCGGGCTGCTTTTTCAATATTCCTAAAACAGTTATCTGTACGATAAAATATAAGATGAGTGTGACTGATTTTCAGACGTCAATCATTGAAATCAACCAGAAATGCTACGCTACGTACGAATCTTGTATTTATTAACCAATAAATAACCATACTTTACATGATATGAAAGCAATTTAATTGTAATTTCAGTATTAAAACTTTAAAAATTATGAGAGATGCGGGTTGTAGTCCTGCCTGAGACCTAATTTTTCAAGTTCAAATACTGACAATAGATAAATATTGAAAAATTCGCCCGTATCTGTTACACGCAGGTCCTTTTATAATATAACTAGCTGTTGCCCGCGACTTCGTTCGCGTCAATTTCTGTTATTAGGAACGCGACTATTTTTGCAACATTTTTCACTCATACTTCGTTCCTATTGGTCGCAGTGCAATGTTATATAGCCTTAAGCCTTCCTCGATAAATGGACTATCCAACACAAAAAGAATTTTTCAAATCAAACCAGTACTTCCTGAGATTAGCGCGTTCAAACAAACAAACAAACAAAAAAACTCTTCAGCTTTATAATATTAGTATAGATAATATAATATTTTTAAGAATGACTCACTGGGTCACACAGAACCATCAAGTCCCAAATTAAGCTACTATTAAGTACCCTGTCGTATGGGGTACTAGACAACCGGTAAACTTACTTATATACTTTTTATTTTGTAAATACATATTTATAATACATAGAAAACACCCAGACCAGTACGAACAGATATTATTATGTTCATGCACACAAATATTTGTAGTGTGCGGGGATCGAACCCGCGACCGCGACCCATGGCTCAGAAGCAGCGTTTACTACCGCTGATCCAAATAGTCGTCAAACCTTTTGCTAATTAATAATATACTTTCGACTACGCGTTACAATAAGCACCAACGCCATGGCCACAAGTACTTACCCAAAAAACAAGGTTCAACATAGTGGAAATCCCAAAACAATTAACTATGATCATAAGTGTATCTCTCCCATAGGAAATCACGGTACGAAGGCGAGTGCTTTTTGGAAATAGTTTGCGGGGATACAAATTCACACGAAGATGCCCCTTTGGGATACAACATTGAGTTGGGATTTATAATCCTAGTGGGTACTACATCGCACTATAGATAAGACATAGCAAAACAAAAGCTACCACTAGGAAGTATAAACATCTAATTTGCAAAGCTGCGGTCATAGCAACCATGAGAAATAAACAAATATAACAAATTAGTTTTCTTTGAAACCAATCATCATCATCATCACCACCGCCTATAACAGTCCACTGTTGGAAACATTCCTTTCCAAAAAAAAAGGATTTAGTATGCGCTTTTTTATAATGCTTATGTCAGGAAATAATCTGCTCGAAAGGTTAAGTCATTAAACTGCGAGCGGGGTTCTCGAAATAAGCTTAAGAGTTTAGGTGTGAGGTATTTTTTTTAATATTTCAAGACATGCCACACTGGGCCACACAGAGCCATCTAGTCCCAAATTAAGCTACTATTAAGTACCCTGTCGTATGGGGTACTAGACAACCGATAAACTTACTAATATACTTTTTTTTGGGTAAATACATACTTATAATACATAGAAAACACCCAGATCAGTACAAACAGACATGTTCATGCACACAAATATTTTTAACTGTGCGAGGATCGAACCCGTGACCTATGGCTCAGAAGCAGCGTTTACTACCGCTGATCTAAATGGTCGTCAAATTTTGATTGGTTGATACTTCTGTAAAAGTATCTTGTCGCCTTTTTGACAGCGACCTCGCTTCTGTCTACTTCGGCGTTCTTTTGCCTGTCTCCCGATTTAACGCGTTTTATTATTATTTGCCTACCCTCGTGGCGGAATGGCGTGTCAACCGTTTGTGGCGGAATGGCGTGTCAACCGTTTATGACTACTGCGAGATCCCGGGTTCGAATCCCGGACGGGTCAATATAGAAAAAAAGTGTTTTTCTACATTTTCTCGGGTCTGGGTGTTTGTGGTACCTTCGTTGTTCCTGATTTCCACAATACGAGTGTTTTAAATAGTTACATACTTTAGATCAGAGATGTATGAGATGTTGTCCACATTTGGTCTAATTTGAGTCCATACATGATGTTTTACGTGAATATCTCTATTTAAATCATATGTTAGTAGGTATACAATTTTTTATTTTTATTTATTGGGTTTAAAAAACAATGAACACAGTAGATTACATAAATACACTTATAAAACAAAGTTAATCTTGTGCCACCAACATCGTTAACCACAGATTGATGTAATAAATTTAGGTATCAGTGGTGTGTTAGCCTTGACTAATATATTATTATTTAACTTAAAAAAAAATAAAAAACCTTTATAAAACATACAAACAGTTAGTAAATATTTTTTTATATTATTTTATGAAACCCTACACCTAACGAGATCCAATGCAACTGAATGCCAAATCTAATTGCAATCCAATGCAACTGAATGCCAAACAATTTCAATTTAAACGTGAAAAAAGTCTAGGAAAACAGGTACTTAGTATGTAAATAAATAAAAGAAATTTTAAAATTTCAGGTAGTCCAGCAACAATGGTAATTTGTTAAAAAATGCGAATACATTTTCTCATGAACGAATTTTCCACTTTATGCAGTCTGAAAGGACTCGGCCGGAATCTCTATAGAATCTGTGCCCCAACGATAAATATTCATGTAGCACTGTGTAGCACAGACAACCTTCACTAAAAGCAGAGAATACCAACAAACGATTTTCAACCATAACATAAATGGGACATAGCTTTTAAAAATAATAAAAAAAGACGTGTGGCACTCGGAGACTGCCGCGGTAAAGCTATTGCATAGCATTTTTTATCAACTTATGCAATTATAAAACTAAAAAGTATCACCGCTGTGCCGGTCGGAGTGGGGGGTGTTAGGTTATTTTCGTTACGGAATTTCTGGATTCGATCTCCACGCTCAAGGACCGCGATAGAATTAAATTTTTTAATTAAATTTTTTTGTATTTAAAATTTTCTGTTATTTTGGCAGATATGGTTACCATAGGCAACCTTACTGTCAAAACCCTTATTTTCTTCTAAATTCTTTTAAATTCCGGAAATTCAAAATTGTTCGATCGTGCCTCGCCCCGAGTGTTAGGTTAGGTTATTTTCGTTACGGAATTTCTGTATTCGGTCTCCACGCTCAAGGCCCGCGATAGAAGCTATGCAATAACTTAACAAATTAATTATGTGACATCAAAATTGATATGTTAGACATATTTCTGATATTACATAATGGTGTCATTGTTTGTAAATAACTATGTAATATTTGTGACATTTTTTATAACACCGATATGTTTCAACGAGTAGATCAATTTCGATGATTTTTTAATTTTTGAATGTGTATAAAATAGGACCAACCTAGTATGAAAATGGGACTAGCAGCCTTCAAAGATTTACAAAATAAATGTTTTTTTATAAATTTGTACCTACAAAATGCTTTTTTTACCTTCCTATTGTCAATAGGTGTTAAACCAGAAACTACTGAAAATATCAAACACCTACTCTACTTTCACGCTATATGTAGGTAAAAATATTCTAAAAATAAATCTATTTAGTTACATATAGATCTACAAAATTGGTGTGCAGTGCGTAGGTATATCTCTTCAATGAACTGCTTGCTTTTACACCCATACATGCTAATGACACATACATCAAAAAGGCGTGGTACTCGGAAGCCTCCAGAGAACTGATTCAAGTGCGATGTCGCAGTTAGCAATGCAGGCTATTAATCAAGCGAGGGCGTGAAGTTGGATGAAACACGGGCCACGAAAACAGCGGCTGTTAATCTATACTAATATTATAAAGCTGAAGAGTTTGTTTGTTTGTTTGAACGCGCTAATCTCAGGAAGTACTGGTTTGAATTAAAAAAATATTTTTGTGTTGGATAGTTCATCTATCGAGAAAGGCTTGAGACTATATAACATCAGGCTGCGACCAATAAAAGCGAAGCATCAGTAAAAAATGTTGCAAAAATAATCGCGATCATAATAACAGAAATTAACGCGGACGAAGTCGCGGGCAACAGCTAGTTACTAAAATAAAACAAAAACCCGACTGCAAAAACAACTACTTATACTGAGTGTCGTACAGAGCAGCTACCGAAGAACTGACAAAAAAAATTGGCAGCAGCGTGTTTCCTCCATCATTGGCTAAACTGCGATCGCCTACCCACCTGCTAATCGTTGTGGTTAAGGCAAAATCATTATTTTATAGGGGTCTATATACTACATGTGATGAGAAGAGACGAAGGGCACGTGACAAGAAGAGTGATGAATATGACTGTTGATAGATGGACGGGTAGAGGGCGACCTAAAAAGAGATGGATTAATTGTGTTAGAAAGGATATGATTGAGAAGGGAGTAAACGACTCGATGACGACTGACAGGATTGTGTGGAAGAGAAAAACATACTGCTCCGACCCCAGATGACCTGGGAACAGGGCTAGTGAATGATGATGATACTGGTAATAATGAGTATTATGCTGTAATTTTAATTTGCTGCAATCAGTTTTAAACACCACTCTACCAAGCGAAACGATCAATTTTATAATGCATAAGCTTTTAATAAGATGCGCTCTCCTTTTTTAGGGCCCCACTTGGGAATATCTTGCTAAAGTGCCCACGTTGCATCTGACACGGACGAAAAAATTATCAAAGTGGTTGCTCAAACTCCTTACGGTGATTTATTGCCTATTATGGCGCCTTTACGTAGCCAAACGGATGGCAGATTACATGAGCTAGGCTCAGCTTGTGTCTAAAACTCAATGAATATATTGCAGAGATATATCATTCTGTCTCCGAACATAAAAAGCAATTTTGAGTACATATTTGCTTCTGCGGTCAATGTTGATAACTTGGGTCCGAAGAAGTCATAGATCACAGTGTGAAATATAAATGATAGTCCCTTTTTCATCGTATTAATAAATAAGCTGTATATCCGTCAGCAAAGAAAGGAGAATCGTGATATATGCTTCACTTACTAAAGGCCCGAATCAGTTATTATTACAACAGGTTTAGTCTCTACTGCCAATGTTATGCTTTTCCAGGCAGGACAACGTCTGACGGGTTCACAAGATTAAAAAAAAATGTTTATTTCTTTCACACAGTTCTGTAACAGTTTAAGGCTGGGACCTACCTAATAACTATCGGTATACCTGTAGTAAGAAGCCCCGCTCTTCTTACTCGTAACAATAGACATCATTTTATTTAAGACAGAAGTATATTATTATAGCTATTAATTTTTATTCATTATGTAGTTTTTATTCATAAACATTTTTCGCAATTGAAAACAGGTTTATTAGAGGTTTATTAAACGGAAGATAAAAATCTTATTCATAAACGCAAAATAGCATAAAAAACTTTTTTTAGTTAACCGACTGGATGCTACTTACTATTTATATGTATTATATTACTCGTCAGTGGGAAATCTGTAAGGTTTAAATAAAACCGACCAAGTGCGAGTCAGACTCGCGCACGAAGGGTTCCGTACCAAAAAGGCCAAAAAAACGAGTTTATTTTATTTTGTTTTTAGTATTTGTTGTTATTGCGGTAACAGAAATACATAATTTGTGAAAATTTCAACTGTCTAGCTATCGCGGCTCTTGAGATACAGCCTGGTGACAGAGCGACGGACAGACGGACAGACGGATAGACAGCGAAGTCTTAGCAATAGGGTCCCGTTTTTACCCTTTGGGTACGGAACCCTAAAAACATTGTTGTAATCTATTTCAACTTTCCTCTACCTGAAGATTGTCTGGTAGAGATCGCTGCAACCGATTGTACTAATCTAAGTCTTGGGTACTCATGTGTTATTTTTCAATTTTATGGTGTGCAATAAAGTATATCTATCTATCTATTGTCTTAAGTAAACAGCTTTGAGCTCTTTCCACTTTAAGGAATTTAGATTTTTAGTAGTAGTATAAATATTGTAACAGCAATTTCAAATTCGTTCTATATTTGTAGGACATGGCTTTATCGCAACGAAATTTAGTAGAGCCTAAATATTACAAGAACGCTAGCTGACTACTAAGCGTTCTCATAAAAACGTCGCGTAGAAGAAACGCTCCGAAATACTTATCGCCTCTATAAGGTGCATACGTAATTCAAGGAAGTCATAGACTGAATATGTATAAAACATGAGATCAGAAGTTTTAGGAAAATTTTTATTAATATGTGGCGACAAACACAAAAAATATTGAGACATTATTGACTATATTCGTAAAAATGTTTTATGGTTGTATTGTAAATGGCTAAGTCAAAACTGGTAAGACTTTCATTTTAAATTTACCAATAAAGGCAAACAAACATTTCTGCTTAGCCACTGGTAGACTGGTAGAGAATGCCATTTGGCATTAAGCCCACCTTTTGTACTTATTTGTATTTGTGCAATAAAGTTTAAATAAATAAAAGGGGATTGAAAATACAATTTCTAGAATAAATATTTTTCGACTGCCTTAGCTCTAAAATCACAGAACATGGTTCCTATACCTTAAACCCTTTCGCTTACCAGGACACTGTTATTATCACAATTGCAGTACCGAGACATGATTATAAGCCAGCGGAGTTAATTTAATGTTTTTATAGTTATGTATACCTCTTCAATCTGTTTTTTTTTCTTCAAATATTTAACAAACTACCTATTAAAGGGAAACGCTTAATTACATGTTTATATTTTTTCAACAATTAGATACCTACTTATTGTACGAGGGCGGGTCAATAAGTCCGTGACTTTTTGAATTTCTGACCTCTTTACTACTCCTGTCAACAGGTATCTGTCAGTTGATTCCTATCAAAATTTGAACTTGCTGCGTCAGTTAGTTTGTGTTTGACAGCTATTTTTATCAGACTACCCAGTAATTTGAGGAAAAAATGGAAAAAGGTGAATTTCGTGTGCTTATTAAGCATTATTTTTTGCGAAAAAAAACCATTACCGAGACCAAGGCTAAGCTTGATAAATACTATGGGAACTCTGCACCATCGATTTCAATGGTAAAAAAGTGGTTTACTGAATTTCGTTGTGGCCGTAAAAGCACTGAAGATGCCGAACGCCCTGAACGCCCAGTTGAGGTCTCTACACCCGAAACAATCGAAAAAATTCACGATATCGCACGTCCTCTAAAAGACTGTCACAACACAAAAAAACTTGTTTCGAGAAAAAGCGGTTTTAAGTTTTTTTTTAACTTCGTGACAATCTTATCATCACTCAGTAGAGAGATTTTTTAATCGTTTTATATTTATTTAATAGAAAATTTATTAAGCTTACTTCAGAAAATTTTAGGTTGGAAAAAGGTTGCAAAAATATGGGGTTTTCCTTAAACTTATGAAAAATGGCCCATAATATGTCACTTTTTTGGATAAGCGTGTTGTATATTATGAAATAATACAATATATGTAAATGAAATTATTTATTATTATAACTTTAGATAATCAACTTAAAGAAACAATTGACGATTATTTGGATTAGCGGTAGTAAACGCTGCTTCTGAGCCATGGGTCGCGGGTTCGATCCCCGCACAGTACAAATATTTGTGTACATGAACATGTCTGTTTGTACTGGTCTGGATGTTTTCTATGTATTATAAGTATGTATTTACAAAAACAAAAAAAGTATTTATGTAAAATTTATCGGTTGTCTAGTACCCCATACGACAGGGTATTTAATAGTAGCTTAATTTGGGACTAGATGGCTCTGTGTGGCCCAGTGAGGTATGTCTTAAACATTTATTTAAAAAAAAAACATGGTAAATGCGTAAAACATAACAAATATAATCAACTTTATGTTTATAATTCTAATAGGAACATAAAAAATGGAAGTGGAAGTACTGGATGAGGCACTGGTCGACTTGAAGGTAGGATCCTTCACAGAATCATCATCGTCTTCCGAAAAGGGCTCGCAAGCGCCAGTGATATGTAAAGATTTATTTGCAGGAGTATTGTAACTGCAATGTGCAATCGGTTCAGGATCTTGTGAGGATTTAGAATTCTCAACTGGTTTCTCTGAAATAAGCAATAAACAGGTATAAAAAGCGGGGTCTAAAAAGACAGATAACAGGTTTAACAAGAAACTTACCCAAACATTCATTTAAATAGTTTTCTTTTACGATCTCAAAATTATTTGATTCTTCCATTTCCTTTAATGAAGCCATGAGTTGATTTTCTACAAATAAAAATTCTGTTAATACTATGTTGCTTAGTAAAAATCAGTTAAAGCTTACCAACTAAATAATTGAATCATTGTAATAATCAGTTACTATAGAGGGTGAGTTTTTAATGAGCATCCAAATTTTTAAACAGTACTGATGAGTCACCCCTTATGGTAAGTAAACAAAATATTATTTTATCCAACTTACCTACGCAATTTTGATCACACTCAATATTCATGGAATTTTCAATTCCTGTAGCCATAACTACATTTTCTACAACAAAAGAAAACAAATTTGTCATGCAATCGGTACTTGTTTATGTTATTTATGAAGTACAAAAATTTACCAAAGCTGACTTACAAAATAGACCATTTATTATGTCAGTTAGTATAACTAAACAAAAACATGTTTTCTCCAACTTACCTACACAATAATTGTCATCACAATTTTCTTTATTTTCAAGATCCCCAGAACTTATTCATTGTAGTAACTTTTTAGCTCGGCTTTCCTTAAATTTAAATAAATAAATAAATTTGCTACTCATCTTTAAATTCTGAAACATTATTTAACCAGGAAATGATAAGGTTGTCTGACAATAACACTTTGTTATTAAACAGTAAAACTAAAAGAAGTTTGAATACAAAACGGCCATAACCTACAATATTACAGAATCCCAAGCACGTATAAATTAAAACTTTTAAAACTGGAATGGATAAAACAGGCATTACCTATTTTGCGACTCTTTTTTTTAATTAGTTTCCACAAATTTTTGCTACATAATTATGAAAAAAGTGACACAACCTAGAATGCACCTGTTTTGTCGACAAAAAATACACAAATAACTATATTTTTTTAGTAAAATATCGCCATAAACTGTAATGTGACACCTTTTTGGATAACATTTTGAACTTTTAATAAATAATCAATGAACTAAACTGCAGTATTACGTGTTATGACAGTTTTACACTCTTTGTATTTATGCAATTTAAATTTAACTTACCCGAAAAATAGCCTCAAGACAGGTTATGATAGTTTCCACGAGCACTAATACATATCCACACTTCGTAAGTATCGATACGGCACTGTTCGTGAGTGAGTCATGCAAATTCCTGCTCCCGTGAAAACTGACACTTGCGCCATCTAGTATCTTGTTTTCATACTACATATACGGCTGTTTTTTCCATAAATAGAAAATCGAAAACGGAATGAAACTACATTCATAACTAAAAACACACTTTTTCTGTGTTATGACAGTCTTTTAGAGGACGTGCGATATGGTGTTGGCCGACCGAAGATTGAAAGTGCAAAAGATTGTGGAAGCCGTAGGGATCTCGCATGGCTCAGTGGTTTCAATTTTAAAAGATCAATTGGGCATGAGAAAGCTTTCCGCAAGATGGGTGCCGCGTTTGCTCACAGTCGACCACAAACGCAATCGTGTAACAACTTCACAGGAAGGTTTGGCGTTGTTTAATCGCTATATGGAGGAGTTTTTGCGCCGTTTTGTAACCGTGGACGAAACATGGATCCATCACAACACACCAGAGACCAAACAACAATCAAAACAGTGGGTTTCTAAGGGTGAATCGGCGCCAAAGAAGGCCAAGGTGGGTTTGTCAGCCAATAAAGTTATGGCGACTGTTTTTTGGGATGCACGTGGGATAATCCACATTGTCTACCTTCAAAAGGGAAGAACAATCAATGGGGAATATTATGCCAACTTATTGGACCGCTTCAATGACGATTTGAATAAAAACCGACCTCATTTGGCCAAGAAAAAAGTTCTTTTCCACCAAGACAATGCAAGGGTGCACACATGTGCAGTTGCCATGGCAAAAATCCATGAATTGGGCTATGAATTGCTCCCTCATCCACCCTATTCTCCAGATTTGGCTCCGAGTGACTACTTTTTGTTCCCAAACCTAAAGAAATGGCTTGGTGGAAAAAGATTTGACTCCAATGATGAAATCATCTCGCAAACAAAGGCCTATTTTGAGGACCTCGACAAATCATATTTTTTGGAAGGGATAAAAAAATTGGAGAAGCGTTGGACAAAGTGTATATTAGAGCTCAAGGGAGACTACGTTGAAAAATAAAATGATTTGTTTATCAAAAAATCTGTGTTTTATTCCAAAAGTCACGGACTTATTAACCCGCCCTCGTAGTTTTGCAGAACTCGATCATAATAGTATACTTAATAATGCTTTGCATTCAATTTTAACGGGTAAGCTTCACAAAATTAGGCAGAATATCTTTACTCCATGGGCTTTCTGCGAGCTTCAAAGGTACTGTAATACTGACAAAGGTAAGATAATTGCCAGCTCGGGATAGGCCCCGGGCAAGGGTGTGCGTACTAATGAGACATTTTGTGGAGACACTTACTTACCAAGACTTTCTCGCTTATTTGATTTTAGCCGCTAATGATGATAATTTTCTTGCGATCGCACGTAGGTAGGTTACAGTTACAGTTGATCAAAAAAGTTTTGTATTCAAATTATTTACAAAGATTATAATTGTTAGAAACATAACTTTTGATCTTTTTTACAAGAATAAAAAACAAGTGAGCAATATAGACGATCGTCGGTGATTTCTTGTGTGGTTAACTCAATATTGTTATTCGCAGTTTATTCGTGCCTCTGGCGATTTTTGTTAATAATTTTAACAAACTAACTTTTGCCCATTAAGCTAGTGCTATCAAACGAAAAGAAATCGAAAACATAGGACAGAACTTGGAAAAACTATGCATTGACACGGATAAGTGCTCTTTATTTTTTGTTGAAGGTTATATTTTGGAAATGGTACGAAGGTACTAAAATTTGATAGTTAGACACTATATAAACTATGACTTTATCAATTAACAAATAAAGTTGCTTTTCTCTTAATACTTTACCTCAGATCATGTAAAATTGTTTAAAAACAAATTCCTTTTTTGTTTCTAAGTTGTAAATCTTTAATACAAAAGTTTTGTAGACGACTGTACCGTGAGTTACGTTTGTGTCTATAAATTAAACCGAAGTTGTTTTTGTTGTATTTATTAGGTTTTTTTTTTATCTGAAATTGCGTTGAATTTTAATGGTAATTAATCTTTATAGCACTACTTACTTTTTACGTTATACTTCTGACTATGAACAGTGTTGTGTGTTACAGGCCTAATATTAATCGGATAGCACTCAAGGAGTACTGCCAAAACAAGACGGACAACAGTCGCCTGCTGAACGTGATGATTATGGCAATATCCCTTTGGAGAGATGTCCAGCCGTGGAGTGATAAGTGCAGATCATAATGAAAACAAAGTAAGTTTTAAAAGCGACGCGTTTTATTTACAAGTTTGTCTGTTTACAATCTGTTCAACTAATATTTTATTGCATTAGATACATATCGTACAGAATCTGTACTATGAATCTTTTTAATTACTTGTAGCCTTTACAGAAGCTCTATATTGTTCCCCTAACTTCTAAGTTACAAGGTTAATTGAAAGTAAATCATTTTCTTGACATGCGAGCCAATATCTTAAAGTAATTAGAAGTGATGCTCGTTTTCAAAATTACGGGCTTCTTGTTTTCAATCGGCCATAATAAGAGGATTTCTAATCTTCAAGTGGTTCTTTTTTTGTAGCAAAATAGTCCTGTCTTATTTGTACGATCGAATTATATAGGTATAACTTTTTTGCTGTAAAAATAATTTTAAAAGTGGTGTTCTATTTCGTCTGAGCGCCGGTCGACAAATTTTATGAAACATTGTTTTTTTAACTCGCTTTTATAAGCACCTGTATGTTTGTTTGTGGCCGACTCCTTTGAACGCAATTTCGACTCACTTTAAACTGTCAGATTATACCCAAACTTTGCAGAGTTATCAAAGGGCCGATGACATAACAATAATTGGACAAGAAAATCCTTTTATCATGATTATGATGGCCAGGATTAATAAATCTCTTTAGGGATCTTCTGTACAAGAATATAAGATAGAGCTAGCGCGGGATATTTTTCATTTATAAAGTAAATCGAACTAAAAAATTAAAAAACACTTTTTGGTATAAAATCAAATTAACAAAACTTTATGTATTAATTAGAGAAAAGCATCAGTTGTTCAGCTGTGCCCCGGAGTTAAACTCGCAGTACTTTACTGAATTTCGATTGTTCCCACATCAGTTTGTAATTTATCCTTAAGCTCGTAAATATTTTTTGCCCAGCAAAAAACACATAAAATCGTTTATACTGTAATGAATTTATGCAATACGACGAAATCATAAATAAATGAGTCAATTATCTTAGTACGTGTCCGACAAGGGAGAAAAAGATAGCGATGGTCACAACTAAAAGGCAGCTAATTTCATTCCAACAAGACGTAATAGGGTACGACCCGATCGTGCGACGACGGCGATCCGATCACACGAAATTGATTGTTTGACTCTCCCAGAGTTATCTCATGTTAAAAATGTCCACATTTAAAAATAAAAATACAAATGATCAATTTCGGATTCAGATACTCATGAGAACGGTTTTCTAGATGAACGATTAATTAGGTATACCTAGGAACTGATAAGACAATCTAGTTGATGTGCAATAGCTAGCCTATACTTATTTATTGTATTTTGTTGTTTATAAAGAATATAACGACCTATAATCATCCCATTGCAGGACACAGATGCTAAATAAATTGTTAGGTGTCAAAGGCCGAGAAACTTATTAAACAACTCTGTTGGTGTGTTCTATAAGACAGCCTACTAGGCAAGGGTTTCGATACCCGGTCAAGTCAGTTTAGGAAACGATATTTTCTAAATTGTTTTGGTGGGTTGTATTCGTGCTTTGGAGGGCACGTTAAGCCATAATGACGGTGGGACTGGGACCATTTTTTTACGGCTTTAGGTGGTGGCTACGAAATTCTGGCACCAGATTATCAGAATATCATCAAAGTATTATCGTACAAATAGTACGGTACTATACTGTAACTATACTTTGTGTGTTTTAACAAGTTACTCTCATGAACTTAATTTTAACAATATCAGCTGTTCTGAGTTCTGACCAACTTATTAGTTAACGATTATTTTACTAACATTTGTCATGTGGTGAGTTGGTGGCTGTTTAAAATATATAAGCAGGACCATCCACTCTCATACTGTATGTTTAGAAAAAGGCGACTTAAATGGTACAGGACTAAACTAAACTAAACTATCTGTAGCATCTTCTCGCCACCATTAGCCAAACTACTATCGCATAACAAAACCTAACGTTTGTTGAGCGTGGAGATTACGAAAAAATCCTCATACCTATTTAAAGAGACCTATCTGTGGATTGGACTGATTCTAGGAACATACTATAATCGCCCTGTGTAAACGCACACCAAATCTGACTAATTCTTAATGAAGTTCGCCAAAACACGAAATTTTTCCCATCGTTTCAAAAGTTTCCCTGATAAAATGGGAGATAAAACGTGCCATCTGCGATTGTCGGACCATTTTTATTTTACGAGAAGAATTACTTTGAGAGAGGCGCCATATCTTTTACGTTGCATAGCATTTTATGCCCTCAGGCGTTGGACTGTTATACTAAGTTATAATACTCTGAAATGACGCAAATAAAATGCCTAATAAAACTGTTTAATTAGACAAATAAGAATGTAACAGCCATTACCGAGACTGGTACTTGAATGATACCTTCTAAATGAATTATGCGTAGTTTCAAACGTAAATTATTTCAAGTGCTGCAAACCCTCTCGTGTTTTATTACCAAGATATTGTTACAACTGTTAATATACACGAC
This sequence comes from Anania crocealis, assembly GCA_949315895.1. Taxonomy (NCBI): domain Eukaryota; kingdom Metazoa; phylum Arthropoda; class Insecta; order Lepidoptera; family Crambidae; genus Anania; species Anania crocealis. Next base: position 5,288,076 of record OX438859.1, on the reverse strand, counting down.
AATAGGGACACAGTTTATCACCGATTGTTCATAGGTATCGGAGGGTATCGGAGGACATAATTTCACATAATAAAAACTATTTCAGTAGTCTGACTACTAGACTAGAAAATTTCTACCAAGTGCTATCGGCCTATACGCAGAGTTCCGTAGTTTATCGACACTCTTGGCAGACTGGTGCTTGACTATTGAGTAAAAAATTTGCTGCCTGCCTTCTTTGGGCGGTTCCTATTTAGTACTTATCTTCTTACTATTATATTTTAGACCATACAGCATTCAAGATTCAGTTAGACAATTATCATCAACATCATCATCATTTAAAAAAAAATTATGTCCACTTCTGGACATGTCTCCTCTTGGAATCTCCATGACGAAAGCTCACGAGCTCGTCATTCTGAAACCTTTCCGCCCAAACGCCACTTCAGCTCAGCAATTCTGTAAGCGATATTGGTTATCTTAGTGTTACTACGGATTCCCTAATTTCTAATACCAAGCATCGCTCGCCATGGCCGCTTGTGCCCTTTTTAAGAAGTCAATAAAAGGGAGATTGATGAAGTGTCAGAAGTAGTAATAATAATAATAATATAATTTTAATTCAGAAATTGCTTTCCATAGAATGGGTTAGTAGTTACAGAAATCTTATAAGCTAGGGTTAGTAAATCAAAACAAATAATATTTAAAGAAAGACTACGACTACTTTACATTTACCAGAGCTGGTCTCGAGTCGACATGGACACTGTTCCAGTGCCTCAAGATAGGACAGCAATAGCGACTACCTACCGCCGCAAGGAGGCTGTTGGGGCTGTCCCGGACGCGGCGCCACGCGGAGGCGACTCGCATGCGCGAGTAAATTGTAACTCTTATTTTTTGATTTAAAAACTACAATCTCGCTCTTCTTAACATTGTACCGTAAGCCATGAGCCGCTGCATACTTCACACAAATACCTACCAATTTCCTTATACCACTAATTGATGGGCTCAGCAGCACCATATCGTCGGCGTAACTAATGTTGTTATATGGAATATTATCAATAGAGCATCCAACTCCAGCGCTGCTGAGCTCACCAATCAGACTGTTCACGTAGAGGTTAAAAAGTGCAGGGGAAGACAGGCCGCCCTGTCTCACCCCGCACCCCAGCTCGTACGCCTCAGATAGCACACCTGCCCATCTCACCTGATTCCGTTGACCATCGTACCAATACTGAAACAGACCTATAAGATCTCTAGGAAAATCATTAGTTTCAGTAGCCAGTTTCTTCCAAAGTACATCGTATTCAACCATATCAAAAGCTTTCGATAAGTCTAAGAAACAGGCTATAATAGGTGTCCCACGATTTGTGTAGTAACGTATAGTGTGCTTGAGACAAAGTATGGCACTTTCTGTGGATAACTGTGGTCTGAAACCAAATTGTGCATCACACAGATTAAGACAAGTCTGTAACTTCTTCTCAAGCAAACCGTCCATCACTTTCGCTAAAGTAGTAGCCAGTGAGATAGGTCTATAGTTTATTATAACCTATAGAAGTGTGTTCTAATTTCTACTCTGCTGTAGGATTTTCTTAAATGTAGGTTTTGAAATTCCTAGACGACAGAGCCTTAAATACGTGGGTTTTGCTGTATTCTGCGCCTATTGTGCTTATTGTAGGGTTGTCGTAAATCAGGCAATAATATAGATTTAATGCCAGCCCTTTGAATAACGGTTTTATTATGTAACATGTGCTGCGAATAGACTTTCAGACAACTGATCTCAAGTTTTATGTTCTTTGGGGATCTTGTATGTGTATTTAGATAGAAAAGATTTGAAGGGTTTGAGCGAATTAGGTACAACCACTATTAAGCAGAATTAACTTTACTATCTACTCTTAAGAATTTTGTAGGTACAACAATATTATACCCGGCACTATGTTATCACAGATTAGAAAAAAAGGGTTATTAGGTGTGCTGGTGTGGTATTAAATATTGCCTACATTCAACAAGATTTATTGATATAACGAAAATAATCTCTTGTGTTTACGAGTGCTAGGTATATAAAAAAAGAGCTATCTGAGAAAATGCAACTTTACAGCAGAGGAAATATGAAAGATACTTTTTTGCACACAAATTTTATTGAAAGGACGTGATTTAACTAAAAAGAAATATAGGTATTGTTGTAATAACAATTTTTAATTATAACCCATTAAACAAAAAAAACATGCAATCGCAGTTAGCTTTGCATCTGTAAGATGTGTTATACGATCTTACAGTGACGTATAAGTGCAATGTCGTTTACGACATGTTATGATGACGTTATAAAACATAAAAATAATATACTGTTTTCTTGAGTTTACGCGAACACTATACATTTAAATGAAAGATATGTTTACGGATTTAGTACGCGGTTATTTTTTATTTAACCCGACGTTTCGAACCCTTTACAGCGTTCATAGTCACGGGCAGACATCAGGGGCCTTATCCAGCTATTTCAATTGCAGTTCAATCGTGTTTGAATTGGGCGATTTAGACATTTAGCCCATACTAGAACTGTTAGAAACCGGCTATTCAATTACGATTGTGATACGATTTGGTTAGCTGAATTAGAGGCCTGCCCGTAACGCGTACTAAATCCGTAAACATATCTTTCATTTCAATAAAATACTTGTAATAGTTTGCGATTTTTAAAAACAAAGCAAGTGCGAGTTTATTTTTGATTTGATGTGATATTTTATCTTTCGTCTTTTCAATCGAAACATGTCCCTAAGGAATCAACCCTAGCAATTACTGACTGCATAATATATAGGGCAGCTATGCAATGGCAAATCCAGATCCTTGTCACATTTTCGGGAAAATTGAATATTAATTTTTAACTCGCTCCTTGAGTTAAATTGTCTTGGTGTTTTGTTAGTTTCTGCTTCATTCAGGCTGTGACCAGCCTACTAAACGGTTAATAGATTTGTTATAGCATTGAGTGACATGTTCACGCAGTGATCAACCTGAAATCCACCAGATATCTACGTTTAAATAGAACAAAAAATGACATTTTATTTGCCACGTGTTTGCCATGTTGTTTGGCACGTGAAATTAAAACTCTGGTCTTTGTTAGAACTGTTCACTCAGTGATATTTGAACTAGTAAAGCTAGATTCTTGTTTGTATAAAGCGAAAATTATAATGCTAATTTAAGTCCAATCAAACTTTCAACAGTAGGTACCTACTCGAATAGGGACTCCTGTAAAAGAACACATAGCCGAAATAATAAAAATATGAGTAACAAAATCTGCATTCTGTGGTCATGGTGCTGACACGCCCGACCATTACAGGGTGAAATTTTAACCACTTTCCAAAATTTTTATAGGCGTTCAGTATCGTATGTAAAGCCCATTTATGAAGTAAAAAATGTAAATCAAGTTGTCACCCGAAAATATTTTTCACGATATAGATTTCAATTTTTATGTTCCTTGATCTGTTAAGGTATAAAGGGAGAATCAAAAACTTATGAATAGTATCGTATTTAATGAATGAGATACGCAATGCGTAAAAAAAGTGTTGCAAGGCGGCCGAATCAAACATTTTACATTTTTGTCTGACATTTTCTAAGTGCTTTATCTTGACATTTTTGTACTGGGCTATACCAAAAGAAAAAATACGTCATTTGTTTTTTGACTCGTAGATTAATTTAATAAAATTTGGAAAGTGGTTGAAATTTAATCCTGTATTAGATCCAACAAACCTCAATTTGTGCCTCAATACAATTAATTTGGCTGTAAATATATTACAAACTAGGAACAATGCACAATTAAGTGATTTTGTCCGCATACCTATAAGCAGTACATTTCCTAAAAAGGTAAAGGAGCACCAACATGCACAGTAAGTGTTTTTTTACATTGTAACTTTAATTTTATGTTTTGAATTTTATTTTAGAGCTATTGCATTAATAAAAACTATAACATGTTACACAAAACAAAGATTTCTAAATGTAAAGCCTTATAGGCGAACACAGCTTGCAATTAAATAAAATTATGGATACATGGTAAATACATCATTTTGAAAATATATTTTTATATAAAAAGTTAGAAATAAGAATAGTATTTGTGTATATGATTGATAACTTAAGTTAGTTTTAAATTGTAGTATCATTTACCTATCATATTATCATATCATATAATAATATCATATCATATTATACACGGTGCATTTTCAACCACCTGGAAAACGAAGCCCACGTTATGTTACCATTATGTATAACATCATGGCAGCGTTATTAAACTTATCAATAAAAATATTGAATGAAAAATATTACATATCGCACACCGGCAATGACAGTGTCACAACACAATAAATGTAGTTTTTGGGAAATCACTGTTTACTTTTTTTTATAACTTAGAATTCCATTATTTTTTTTCCGAGAGAGCCTATCGAAGAATTTAATATATATTTAAGAAGACTATTAAATGCTCTATTATATTTTTATAGAAATTAAAATCTAAAGATAAGTTTTCCATTTTATATATTTTTTTTACTTTTAAATTCCTCTAATGTGTCACTTTTTTCGACAAAATTTTCGAAGATTTCATGAAATAAAACACTTTTAGTAGGTAATAGTATGTATTGTTTTTTAATATAAATCAAGTAATATTAAACATATTTGTAAGTATCTAGATATTAACACGAGTGACGTCTTGGACGCTGAACAAACAAGTCATCGTATTTGTTTATATTACTTTTATTTATGTTAACTAATTGTTTCTTTTCAAAGTGCATTTTTGTTGGATCTTTGTGTGTGTGGGACTTTGTACAAACATTGGCAATCTGTTGGTGATATTATTTCCTATGTTTTTCTTTGTATTTCTGTAGGGTTAGAACTGGTGATAAATTTACTGTGCGGGTAAAGTGTATCAGGTTTAAACACACATACCTGCGATGGAGTTTTTATTTTTTTTATTGTTTTTACAACGCCATCTAGTGTCTTGCCCCTGTGTTTAGCGCCATCTATTAACAATTCCCGACAATGGTCAATTGCGGAGCCTGTGGTAAATTTATGACGCCAACAGGTGGTGCTGCCTGTTCGTCGTGCCCCTTAAAATACCACAAGGGGTGCCTGAATTTGCCCGAGAAGACCCCTATCAGCAGGGAATGGGCCTGCCCGAGCTGTAAAAAGAACGTCCGCAAGGGGGACAACACGCCGGTGAAGGGTTTGGGTGACGCGGCGCTCCCGGCTCTCGGGGACCCCGCGACTCATTCCATGCCTTCGCGTGAGTCATCCTGTGAGACGGGTGATAAGCAGGAGCGGCGTGATAGGGAGCTCGCAGAGTTCATGGCTGAGATGCGGGAATTCCGTGCAGAGATGGCGCAGCTACGCGAGTCCCTGTCGGCGCGACTGGACAGCGTCGAGCGCAGGCTCGATGCCCTGGAGCAGCGGGCGCCGGACTTCGAGGTGGGCGGCGCCGCCGAGCTCGAACGGACCATCGCCGGGCTGAAGCTGGAGCTCAATGACCGGGACCAGGAGGCGCTTCTCTCGGATCTCGAGATAGGCCAGTTGCCGGAGGAGAGGGGTGTGAGCGTCGTGCAGTCCGTGACCGTGCTCGCCGCGCGGCTGGGCGTGACCCTCGAGGAGCGGGACGTGGTCTTCGCCGAGCGGACCGGGCGGCCGCCGCTGGAGGCGGGGGGCCGGCCGCGGCGCGTGGTGGTGCGGCTGGCGCGGCGCCATCTGCGCGACGAGCTGCTGCGCGCCGCGCGCGTGCGCCGCGCCGTCACCGACGCCGCGGGGGGGCGCGTCTACCTCAACGAGCGGCTGACCGTCCACAACCGCCAGCTCTTCCATAAGACCCGGGAGGAGTGTCGCAGTAAGCACTGGCGGTACTCGTGGACTAAGCGAGGCCGTATCTACGTGCGGCAGGCTGACGGTCTTCCCGTCTTTCAGATCCGGACCGACACAGATCTCCTCAGGATCCTCGGTGTTCAGGGTCAGGGGAAGTGACTGTCCTGTAGCAGCAAGTGTACGTTTGTTATTAATCCATGTTACATGTGTATTGTTTTGTGTAATATGTCAATTTTTAAAATAATCTTTTATTTGTTAAATAAGTCATTATCCACTGTTTTGTTCTACATCATAATCATATATTTTTCTAATTCGATTGTATGTGTGGGGCAAATTAATGAAAATTCCATAGTAATACTAATAATTTTGAATATTTATATTTTCTATTCAAAAAAAAAAAAACATTAACTATTCTATCTATTCTAAACATATTTTGCTTATACTATCAAATACAATATTCACACACATTACTTAACACAGCATTATTGAATGTTTCTAATTAACTCCCAGAGCTGTCGCTAAAAAATTTTAAAGTTGGTCTCTTTAATGCTGGTTCACTAAGCACCGGCCACGAAGAGTTTATCATGGCAGTGGAAGCGATGAGCCCAGATATCTTGGCTATCAATGAAACGTGGTTGAGGGCGGGTGAAGATGATAAGGCCCCAAAACTTGCTGGGTATCGGCTAAAACACTCCCCTAGACCAGCTCACATTCTAAATGGCCGTGGTGGTGGTGTGGGCTTTTATATTCGTAGGGACTTTTTCGCTCGTGTGTGCGACCATCCCTCCCACCCTGACGTCGAGCAAATGTGGATAAAGGTACGGGTAAACAACACAACTGTAATAATTGGCACAGCCTATAGACCACCTTGGCAGGATGTTGACATATTCTTGGACGCCATTACTGAATCCATTGTATCATTCCCTAAACGAGATGTGCTAGTGCTAGTTGGTGATCTGAATATTAACCTTTTGGACAGCAGCAGTAGTAAGTCGAAAAAATTCTACAGCTCTTTAACCAGTCTCAGCCTCTCCCAATTGGTCACCGAGCCAACACATTTTACCGAACATAGCTTTAGCCTCATAGATGTTGTCTGTACGGACACCAAGGCTCATCAGGTCGTTGTCCATTACAGCCCGGACCTGGGACGTCACGCTATGGTTACAGCGGAATTTAAAATAAAAAAGGCTAGACCGGTTCCTCGCTGGATACTCTTCAGGCCTCTCAGGGATATCGTGGTGGACTTATTTAATGCAGATCTAAATGCAATTAACTGGAGTTATTTACTCTCCCTTACTGATATAAATGTCATAGTTGAGTCTTTCACAATCGCTATCATAAATTTATTCGACCTGCATGCTCCTACTAAAATGAAATTATTTAAACATCCACCACATCCCTGGATTACTGATACAGTCCGGTCTATGATGCGCATCAGGGATGATTACCACCGAAGGCTAAAAAAACACAATACTCAAACGCTTAGAGATAGCTATAAAACCATGAAACAGTTGGTGGTTCGGGCAGTGGAATGTGAGAAGAGGTGCTTTTTTGATAAGAATATTAATGGTATTAAAGATTCTAGGAAGCTTTGGAAAAACCTAAAACATACTGTTATACCAGATCAAAAAAAGAATTCAGACATTCCACTGTGTTTCAGTGACCCTGATAAGATAAATACTCATTTCCTGGATGTGCCTGGTGACGGCTTAGTTACGATCTCGCAGCTCACCTATTATGAGCATCACAGATTTGGCTCGACGACTTTTACATTGTATACAGTCTCAGAAGATAAGGTTCTGAAAATTATCAAAAGCCTTAAATCAAATGCACAGGGTTCTGACGGGCTGTCTCTTGATATGTTACTCCTAACTCTACCCCAATCTTTGACAGCTATCACCACCATCATCAATCTATCCTTAAAAACGGGAATATTTCCTGATCCTTGGAAGATGGCAGTGGTTAGGCCACTATCTAAGAACAGCAATCCCACCACAATGAGCGACCTACGCCCGATTAGTCTGCTCTCGTGTCTGTCCAAGGTTTTGGAGAGGATTGTGTGTGAGCAGCTGACCAAGTACTTGGAAGACAACAGCATCCTCCCTCAGCTGCAATCGGGATTTCGCAGGGGCCACAGCACTGCAACTGCCCTTGCTGATATAGTTGACAACCTGCTTGCTGACCGGGATCGGGGGTGTGTAAGTATCATGCTACTTCTCGATTTTTCCAGGGCTTTTGACTCCATCAATACCGACCTTCTGATCTCTAAGCTCTCATACTACGGTCTCGATCACATTGCTGTACAGTGGTTTTATAGCTACCTTCATAATAGGCGACAACTTGTTGAGCTGGCAAATCCTGATGGGTCCAGGTTACGATCTGAACAGCTGCCTGTCACTCGCGGTGTGCCCCAGGGGTCAATCCTCGGACCAATTCTGTACGCATTGTACAGTGCTGACATTGTCCACAACATCATAAACTGCAGGTATCACCTTTATGCGGATGACCTGCAGCTCTATTTGTCATTCCGTCCTCCAGATTATGTCAGTGCTGTAACAAAAATTAATGAGGATTTAGGGCGTGTGTCGGCGTGGTGCAAATCTAATTGCTTGGTCCTTAACCCTGGCAAGTCAAAAATGCTATTGATGGGATCCAACATAAACATCATAAAGATGAGTAGTACACCCCTTAATATCCTCATCGAGGGCGGAGCCGTTGCACAGGTGGACAGTGCAAGAAACCTGGGCTTGACATTGGATAGGCACCTGGATTTTGATAACCATATATCGGATTGCACTCGAACCTGCTTTTACCGGCTCAAGTTACTGTACAAAATCAGATCCTATTTGAGTGAGGAACTTAGAATGAAGCTCTGCGAGTCACTGATATTATCAAAGTTAAATTACTGTGACACAGTTTACGGGCCTTGTCTCTTATCCAGGACTGCCAAGCTAATACAGCGGGTGCAGAATGCTTGTGCCCGGTTCTGTTTTCACATCCCACCCAGGACTCACATCTCTCCCATATTGAACTCAGCTAACATCTTAAATATGGAAGCTCGTAGAAAACTCCACCTTGCCACACTACTGTTTGGAGTTATGAAAGCTGAGAGGCCACCTTATCTTTTTAACAAGCTGGAATGGGCTAAGGACCACAAAAAGTACCCCAAAAGAAGCTGTACTCACGTCTTCAACACGCCCAAACATAGGACTGTCAAATTCCGCGGATCGTTTCGTTTTGCAGCCTCTAAGTGTTGGAATGATCTCCCGCCTCCATTGCGTGACCTAAAAACAACACATTCTTTTAGGAAGAAGCTTAAAAAACACCTGCTTACACAACAGCAACAAAACGTATAGAATTCAACTCACACTAGGTTTGTTCACATTTGCGGGGCGGGAAGATGAGCTCCTCTGGTAGACACGGCTGGGCTGGTGCTCCTGGACACTGTGTGGCTCCTGGCCTTCTTCTCTTAATCGGCGTTGATTTGTTCGGAAATATATTATCATAAAAGGACTTGAACAAGAATTCATTTGCTCAATCCTTTTTTTTTTCTTTTTAGTTACTATATTCTAAATTGCCAGCATGACACAGCGTGGCAGTGACGTGTAAGGAGGGGTGCGTTTCCGACCATAGATTGTATTTGTCTGTGATTTGCGTTCGGATACTTCCGACACGCGTTCAAGGCCCATAGAGACAATATTATTTATAAATATAAGTTTATTGTATGTATGTATTCTTCTATGTCACCTAATTAACATTTGATATTTATATGTATACATATACTGATAGTTTTTTATTTCTTTTTATTCTATCATCCATTTTACTTTTCCCAAAAAAATTGCCTCACATATAGTAACGTTATTTTTAATTTTTTATGTAATTATAACGTTACGAATACAAATAACAATTGTATCTTTTTTTTTTTTCTCTTTGTGCGTCTGTTATGTCACTCATATGGGTCCCACCAGAATACCAGCGCTGCAGCGGCCCTTGGCTCGTTGCAGCACATGCTGAGGTGGGACCAAATTGGCCATATTCTCTTGTCAATTTGTTTTTTATATATTGTTTTGTCTCTTATGCTCTATTGTCTAGCTGTAATTCCGTCTATGCCTACTGTAATGTGCTTGTGGCCAATTAAACGTTTCTTTCTTTCTTTCTTTCTAACAGTTAAATTAAAAACAAATAAAGTATTAAAACTATTCATATAAAAACAATATAGCACATTTTTAGACACTAGATAAGTAGATACTCGTAAGTTCAGATAAGTATACAATATTTTACAACTTAGCTTTTTCTCACGTGCAATATTTTAAAGGATTTTATTGGATTCCCATATCCTGTGCTAAAGTTTTTAACGACATAAAATCGCAGGAACTAATTTCAGTCAAATAGGTACAGTCTTCCTTTTTCTTCGCTGACCTGATCACTTTAGCGTACTGGCTTGGCACGTAAATAGACCTAGATTTAAACCTTCTCTATATTTGTTTTTCAATTGTAGAATGGACAGCCTCACCTCCGTTTTGAATGTGCACGGTTATCAAAAACTAATGAGATATACTTTTAATTTTTGAATATTTATGTAAGGAAAATGAATATGAAAAAGAGTTTACAGACGCGAATTGTTTCTTGATTGAATGTTAAATAAAAAACGTGATTGACTCATCTAGGTTTCTCTTTAGCAGTAAATCTAATGTAGGTAGGTATGATAGGTTTAATAGATTTATGAATAAAATTTCGTTGTAAAGTAATGTCGCCCAGTTTCAAGTAATAAATAAATTCAGGATAAGGCAGATGATTGGGTTCTAGTTCCCTTTCGCCTTGAAGAGAAACTGCGATCAGTGGGGATGAGGCATTGGCCGAAGAGCTTGATGGTAATATTGCGGAGTTCGAACGCGAAGTGCTGGAGCTTGAACCAGAAGATAAACTAAAGCTTGAGTATGTATGGAGCTAGAAGATGGGCTTTGAGAAAAGGAATCAGAAACAAATTAGTATCCAGACGTTTTTGAATAATATTAGAACTAACAATGTTTTTAGAATTGAAATTAGGTGAAGCCGTATCGTAATTCAAAACAGGATTATTATGATCCACTTCCTGCTTTATTATACTTTTAGATTCAGAACATAAGTAACCGGTTATTGCTTCTTCCTGACTATTAAAAAGAGGGCTTCCTATGGGCATACCACAACCAATAACAAAATCGGGATCTTTGACGCTATGATCCATGTAATCCTCAACAAAATCATCTTCATTTGAAGGAGTTGTAGCTTCTACTGGCAATGTATGGTGCCTGAAATTGAAGCACCTTTACACATTATTTACAAAACACATAGTAAAGATAACAAAAGTAAAATAAATAATTTATACTTACACACTCCATCCTCATTGATTAAATATTTATCTTTGTGTAAACTATATTGCTTAAAACTTTTAGATGAAGGTGCTGAAAATTGATGTGAAGAGAACATCAATATACTTAACTATGTAAAATTTAGCATTTATTTTATCAAAAAATTCTGTCACTTACCATCGTCAATATAAGAAAGTGTGTTGGTATTGTTGATATTTTTTTTATAAGTTTCAGATTCAACTATATAAACGGATATTTCTGGAGGGTCACTGCGTAAAAGAAAATCAACCATGAACTTGTTTCTCGAATTCTGTTTCATTTTGTCCTAACAAATTAAAAAATAAGCATAATAATTGTGACAGTTGTAATGTGAACTAAGATCATTATAAACACTTTATTAAGCAGAAATAAAGACATATTATTAATAAGTACCCAATCAAATACTTGTCTTATTCGGTAGTACAGTTATATCACATGTTAAAACACTTCTATTCATATAATAACTTGGTATCAACCAACGCCAAAGCAAGAAAAGTGTCGTTTCACATGATGTGACAGTTATATTCTCTAATTTTAAAATACTTAGTGAAAAGAACTCAAAAATATTGTCATATCACATGCTGTGGCTGTCTTTTTGCTGAAATCAAAGCAAATATATGAAAATTACTTACCGTAATACGGTCGTTACAAAGGTTATGACACTACTACACACACTAGATGCACGACAATTCTGTATCAACTTTGATGTGACACTTTTTACGCTGCAACCGGTAGGAAAGTGGCTCGGTGAAAAAGGGTATTAAATGCCATCTCTCGGCGAGGAATCAAACTACAATTATGACGTTTTTTTAGCAAATAAAGTTTGTGATTGCCTTCCTCATGGGATACTTATCTCAACTTCGTATTTTTTTGTGTTATGACTCTCTTGTTGCCGGTGTGCGATATTGATTCAGACTTTTAATTTTGTAACACGCTATGACGCGCAAAGACGTATTATTTTGCTGCGGCGGGGCCCCGGATGAATGGACCTTCGTGCGCGTGACAGCGTGTTTCAAAATAAATAGCTAAAACAATATTGTAAAAGCTATCGCATAGCTTCTATCGCGTGCCTTGAGCGTGGAGACCGAATCCAGAAATTCCGTAACGAAAATAACCTAACCTAACACTCGGGGCGAGGCTCGATCGAACAATTTTGAATTTCCGAAATTTAAAAGAATTTATAAGAAAATAAGGATTTTGACAGTATGGTTGCCTATGGTAACCATATCTGCCAAAATAACAGAAAAATTTAATTACAAAAGTCAAAATTAGAAAATACATAAAATTAAGCTATTGCATAGCTTCTATCGCGGGCCTAGAACGTGGAGACCGAATCCAGAAATTCCGTAACGAAAATAACCTAACAACCCCCACTCCGACCGGCACAGCGGTGATACTTTTTAGTTTTATAATTGTATAAGTTGATAAAAAATGCTATGCAATAGCTTTACCGCGGCAGTCTCCGAGTGCCACACGTCTTTTTTTTATATTTTTATAATAAAAATTGAAAATAAATTAAAATAGCACTGCCAATATGTTATACATAATGGTTACACGTGGTCTTCGTTTTACAGGTAGTTCAAAATGCACCGTGTATACCTACACTGTATTAAACCACCCACGTTTAATTAGAATACGTCTCGCAAGGACGAACATTTCATCTAGGAGCGTTGCGGATTTCATTTCATTAACTTGATTGCAGTGCTTTTGTAGTTTATTCATAGTAACTGATACAGAGTCTGGGCTAGCGTTCTCCGAAGGGATACTTTTACAAATTGTTTCTCTGTGATAGTAATCACAATGCAAGTAATGGGCTATCGCTAGTGAATTTGCCACTAGAGGCGCTAGTGTCGCATGAGGTCCAATATCATTCACTTTCATTGGTTTTATCGGGCTTTGTTGCATAAATTATAATGTAATAATGTAATTTCTTTAATTTACTTGCTGGAAAATGATCTCCTTCGTAAAATATCGCAAATATGGATTATTTGGCGATTAATGTGAACGCTTCGAAAGCGGAATTAAGAAAAAGCGCAAAAATAGGCGGACTCAAGGGCAACTATTTCAGAAATTAGTTTGTTGATATCAAGATAGTTATTTATAAGTAATAAACCTTAATTAGATTCAAGATATAACACTTTGTTTCGGCGCCAATCGCCTTTGACACTATACCTCCGGACCTCAGGCTACAGTAGCGCCAACTGGTGAGCAAAGAAACGGTAGTTTCCATTGAAAATAATGATTAAATCTTATATCATTTTAATACAAATTATGACGCGGACTTTAGAAATGACATTAATTCTCTTTAAGTCACCTTTTACGGTAACCTTATAGTAAGAAAAACCGGCCAAGTGCGAGTCGGACTCGCGCACGAAGGTGTGTTCCGATTCGCGATGACTTCCGTGTCATTCATGATATCAAATTGTATGTTAAATAGGTTGTTGTCTGTCTACTATTAATTGTATTGTTGTGCCCGAACAGGGTCTGTAATGAACTGTTTATATCATACTTTATAACATCCTTGTAACATTAGAACGCAATAAAATATTTGAATTGAATTGAATTGTTAACATAGGTGGTGTTGGCTTGTTATACCATTTATCTAACACCCTGTATTTTATATTAGGTAAATAAGCTCAGCTGATCTTGGATTAAAACTTCCTTGAATAAAGTACCTACATTTAACTTATGAAAGCTGGCAAAATGGCGGAAGCTATTAAGTACGTAGATTTAGCCTTCCACTGATATCGGGCGAGCATACATACTCATTGCCTCCACACGTCAAAATCCCCCAACACAAATTCGTGGCTTGTTTCGACGGTTTTTTTTAACGAATGTTCTTTATTTAAAACGCTATATTTTTTATATACATAACTAAATAAAAATCACATAAAATCGGTCTACCTGGTCAAAAGTGAAGCGTTGTCATACATACAAAAACATACGCGTTGAATAAGTAACCCTCTCATAGCAAGTCGGTTGAAAAAGATTAGATTATATTATTACAAACGTAATTATAGGCACAGACAATAAATACTAGTGGTACATTAGAAATGGACCATTAACAGCACATATTATCGCTTGTCTTCTCTTTTGACGAATAGTAATTCGGTCATGTACCGACCAATTCTTCCAACCGTCGAAATCTATTAAAATAAGGTTAATGTAAATACTTACTTAGGCCTGATTTTTCAAAAGTCAGTTAAGAAATATTCGTCGAATAAAATACAATATTTTCAATATTTACGTAAATGACATTTTAAAATCGGTCGCTGTAAACTTACTCAGTCTGATAAGTTTTATCTGATGACGTTTGAAAAATCGGCCCTTAATCGTAAGAATATGTGTACGTAAATAATGGGACATCTTAATGAAATCATCCTTTTTAGAAATATATCTAGACATTTTTTTGTCATTCTTGGTTAGATCTAAGTAAAGATCCTATTAGTGATTATATTCTATTCCGATTTATGAGTGATACGCGAGTAGTGCCACTTACGCCCGAGCTTGAGATTGCAGACGTGACCTCTCGCATGTTTTACTTTTTTCGAGGTTTACGGCTGTGAATGTGGCCACTTTCCAGTACTAAACCTCATTTGGTTTTTAACTTATTTACAACGCAAAAAATACTGGCACGTTACATTATTTTTAAATGTGGTTTCTTTCGATTTTAGAGTTTCATAAAACCATAAAGATCCCAAGAAAACTACTCAAAACCAACTCGTATTATTTTTTGTTTATTTACATAACTTTCAGCCTTCATGAAAATATACAGGTTGTAATGTAAATTGTATTGCTTAGCTAAGCTTAAGTTTATCGGTTGTCTAGTACCCCATACGACAGGGTACTTAATAGTAGCTTAATTTGGGATTAGATGGCTCAGTGTGGCCCAGTGTGGCATGTCTTAAATATTATTATATTATATAAACTTGAATAATTATTATGTGTATGAAGAGTCCCTGAGACATATTTTTTTAAGTTTATATACTGATATTATATATTACAGATTTAGTGCGGGCAGAAAACTTTGCCTAGCTGTAGGATACAAAATAACCTATGTCCATTCTTAAAGTATAATCTATCCATAAGTATAATACCAAATTTGATTAAAATCGAGCCAGAATTTTAGGCGTGAAAGCGTAAAACTGACAGACACTGACAGAGCTTGACTGACACAGACTTACGACACCATACGACAGGGTACTTAATAGTACCTTAATTTGGGACTAGATGGCTCAGTGTGGCCCATTGAGGCATGTCTTAAAAAAAAAAAAAAAAAAAAACAGACTGACTAAGCTTAAGCTGAAACCAGCCTATATTCATTGAATGAACCATATTAATATTATGGTGAAAACTAAATTTTCATAATTTTAAAAATCTGTGTGTATAAACGGCAAAATGGTTCCTGTGTACGTGCGTTTTTTCTGAGGACGAATGACTTTAGTATGGAAATAACAATTACGTACCTACGTACTTAACGATTGAAGGATACCGAAATATCTGAAGAAGGCCAAGGTTTTTGATAAATGTGTCTTGCCAACAGTGACCAACGGTGCTGCAGTTAAGACGCTCACAAATGAGTGTAGGTACAAAATGAGAGTTGCACTGAGAAGTATGGAGCGCGCTATACTCAGCGTAGGGACTGCCGAGACATGGTAAGCGATAAATGCCATAAAACACCAGACATTCATACCCTACAGACTACAGTGGGTGGATACGGGCTGTCTATGATGATGATCTTAACATGGTCTACTGGTTATGAGTTGTATGGTTAACATTATCTAACACCCTGTATAGGAACTATTCTGGACGTTTAGTCGCCACATATACTTGTTCCTTTGTCGTCTTCACATAAAAAAGCGATTGATCCCTGAGCAAGACCAATCAAACAATTCCCATATCGTCCTTGGGGACGAGTACTGGGACGGTGTAAACAAAGATTGGGTGCAAAGTTCAAACTTTAGGGATGCGAAGTATTACCTAATTTACATATCGATGTGACGCCTAATGATCAACATATTAGCAATGCAAAATACAAGAAAATGGTTACAATGATTGAACAAATTAAATTAAAACGTTAGGTCCAATGTTCAGTGGCTAGGGCTACGTACAATAGCTCACTTTATTTACGATAAAAAATACTTAGTAATCTTTACAACAACTTGACCTGTTATGATAAAACTAAGGATTCTTGAAGTGAGACAAATGAGTAAAAAGTGATATGCATTTTTTGCCTTATAAATGTTAAACCGGAAGTGATCCTAATTTTCTATTAGAGAAAAAAAAAGAAACAAAATGTTTAAAAATATTTAAACATTTTTACCATTGCAATTTTACCAAATAACCTTATCTATGTTAACGAAGCATGCTTTATTGTTTTTAATCACGAATGATGTCACTTCTTGCACTGAGAAATTATGTAGATACGCAACATTGATTAAATTCTTTGGTGCAATTAGTTTCGACAACTTATACTGCGCAGTTCCTTTGATTTTAAATTTTATTGTAAAACAGAGTTGCTATTTTGTAAAACCATCTGACATTTTATTAACAGAAAGTAATTGTATACAAATAATAAGAAATTAGGTATTTCTTACAATATACTAAATATAATACTTATACAATATAGTACCTAAATAAAATTAAATAAGTACCCATTGTATTATTATTTTATCCAAAAAAAGTTAAAAGAACTACAATATTATTGCTAATTATTTGTGCGTCCTTTGCGTTTGATCAGATGTAATACATACCTTTAGTTATCATTTAGACACAAACAAAGGTGTTTGTTACGAACCTACCTCACAAAATAACTCAATTAATTTCAACTAACAACATAGCTAGTAATATTATGATAGTTTTATCGATGACGGCACATCCCTATCGGCAGTATGCCGATGTATACAAGCCGGTTACATTAAATGAATGCATTATCGACTCGTGCGAGCTTACGGCCGGTTGGTAGACCGAACGCATTTAAAAATAAAATCAATTCGAAAAAAGAACGTGAATTAAAAACTTTATGAAATGTTTCTCTTTGTGTGAATAGTGTTATGTTTTGGTGTTAGTGACTGTGGTATAATTGGAAGTTTAGAAAACTTTTGTTCCCGCTAAAATTAATAATGGCAAAGTGTACGCTGTTGATCCGGCAAAGTTTGTAAGTATTTTTTATTGTCACGTTACTGAAGAATATTTAAAATTCTTAACTTCATTGGGGAAAAGTTATTTATAGTTTTTATTAGATTAAAATAAAATCATAGATACCTAATTTTAAAATTTTTAGTTTTTACACAACTTGATGTGCTGTATAGGTACATAGCGAATCATCTCTTTTTTATTTTCAAAATGTACTTCTGGAAACTCAAGACGTGTGGTAAGTTCCTACTTAGGTCACCGTCAATTTAAAGAAAGGAAGTTTTATTAGCACGCATTACTTACTCAATACATTGGTAGGCAAGATGTCATTCACCTTATAATAAACGAACTTAATAAGAGGTCGTTTTATTGCGGTATTTATCCTTGTGTGCATTTTTACAATGAGAACCGTTATTAAAAAACGAGTCCTTCCATAACTTGACAGTTACGTCCAATCCTTTAAAGGGCAAATCTTAATTACACTGATCTTGCATCGCGTCGTTATAATGTAGATTTCAGATCGCCCTATGTCATGTTTTAAAAACGATATAGGTAAATGTGGTTAATATAAATATTTAGAGATAAACGCCTAAACCGAAACTATTTTAAAGACTCAGAGTTATAGTAATTTCGCATCAGTAGGTAGTTTATAGTATTAATAGTTCAAACACAGAAAAAAAATAAACTTTCACTTTTTAAACTAACTATAAATAGTTCAACACAAAAAATACATTGTACCGCTATGTTCTACCACAGATAAGTTCTACTAAGTTAGCCCAAACAAAAAACTCCTCCACCACCAGTCAAAATAAACAGCCGTCACACTGTTTTTATTACCACGTCTGCATGATAAACACCTAGCACAGTATACATTACTCATTTCTAAGGTTATCCTACATTTACTGTGCAAACCTAACCCGCATTGTATACTCACAATGTATAGAAGCCGCTCGAACATCACTGATTGTATTAACCTTGAACTTAGTACCTGGAATCCGCGTGTCAGGTTCGCATATATTATCCCGACCACATTCTTACTGCGCATATCGGTCCGTCATATAAACAGAATGTTATGTAACACCATTGTGCATGCCACAAAGAACCTTAAGTTAAGGTGGTAAAGTTGGTTCTGAATTACGCCGACGAAAACTGCATCACTAAACCGGCCGAGTAACTGACCATCACTGGTTCAAACGAGGGAGGAGAGAATATACCTATATTTAACGAAGTAAGTAAGCACTTTAAAAATGCTTTCCTTTGAGTAGGCAGTCAACTGCACTACCGACCTACGCATATTATATGCCCGCAATCGATTTTCAACTTAAAGTCAAAGCTAAAAGGTAACTATTAATTTATAACATTTGTCTATTTGCTGCAGGATGCTAGCTGTTGACTGTCTTCATATGAAATAAAGGCAAAGGAACTACCAACATACCGATCATAGTTGTCTCATATTACTGAATTAAATTCTTATTTCATGCGGTTGTTAAAACAATAAATACAAGGATTATCTTTATAATCAGCCCACACACTAGTCCACTCCTGGACATATTCCTCTCAATTTGTGTAGGGTGCGTTGGTCCGCCTACTACGCTAGAGTTTCAAGTTCGATTCCCGGTCGGGTAAATTTGAGAAACGATCTTATCTGGTTTGGATATTTAAAGGGTGGTAATAGTCGTGCGTAATAGGCGGCTGGCCTTTGATAACTCGTGGCTCTGACACCATCATTGAAAACTATCCTCCAATGATGGTGCCAGAGCGGTACGCTTCGATTCGATACTGTTAGAAGATAGGAAGATATAGCCATAAAAATGCCATGCCACGTTTGGCGATATGGTGGTGAGGAAACGCTAACGAAGGCTTCTTCTAGCACCTCTTTAGTCGTCTGTTATGACACCCATAAGACGAGAAAGGGTAGTGCTATTACATAGAATTGCAAAAAGACATAAAACATTATCTTTCTTTATTTCTGGTGGAGGTAAAGACCTTCTTTACTTTCTACTGGGATAACTATAGCAAATACGAGCTAAATACACTGACCAGTACAAAAATGACACTGATATCCGCTTCTAAATCTACCTAGATATTGTCATGTTCCATAATTGCCTTAATAGAAATTCGACATTACGTACATGTCATAAAGTTGATTGCTACTAACCAAAAAGACCACCCAAATAATCTATTGGGTGCTCATTCAGTGAGGATGTTTTCCTTTCACAGATTGTGTTTCTAGTTTTTATTTTATACATGGTTAAATACTGTGCTTAAATAATCTTAAACTGTGCCCGTTTAAATGTATTTCTTTCACACCAGATAGGTTGGCTGGAAGAGATCTCTTAAAGAGATAAGATCACCTTTGTAAACTGTTTTAATGTTACAACTTTTATAGAATATAATATAATAAAGAAAGAATATAATATGGTTTTATATGGGGACCCAGTTAACCTAGAAGCTAACTTATTCAAAAGAAGGTTGTTATTACTACTTTTAGTTCCATTAGTAGAAGAGGGAATAAAAACAAATAATGACTCCCACTTCAGATTGAAGTCGTATAAACTTGGGATTCCTTGAGAACCCCCTGGTAATTACTTTCCCAGGCTTTCAAGTTTACGGCGACGTAAAAAAATAAATGGTTTATCTTTAAAAACAGCTATTAATTATGAAGTAGGTAAAGTATAGGTACTCATAATACGAGTATGTATTTGGGAAATTAATAAAGTTTTGTAATCTTGCAATGTATTTGTGATTAAATATGTGATACACCAAGTTAAAGAAAAGATAGTAGGTACTTTTACTAAAACCTATTGACTAAAATAAAAACCTACCGAGGGCTTCAAGTGACTATATCATTAGGGTTACAGTTAGTAATCATTTTCAGGTTGTATTTTAATGACGAAATCGTTTTCATTCAAAAGTTCATTCATAACAAGGTAAGGGGGTTTTACATAAATAGTCGTGACTTTTTAGGATTATTTGGTATGAAAAAATTAAACAAAAAATAATTATCATCATCATCATATCAGCCGAACGACGCCCACTGGGCATAGGCCTCCCCCAAGGATCTCCACAACGATCGGTCCTGTGCTGTCTGCATCCAGCGGCTTCCCGCGACCAGATCGTCGGTCCACCTTGTAGGGGGCCTGCCCACGGAACGTCGCCCGGTACGCGGTCGCCATTCGAGAACCTTTCCGCCCCAACGGCCATCGGTTCTCCGCGCTATGTGTCCCGCCCACTGCCACTTCAACGATGCAATCCTTCGAGCGATGTCGGTTGTTTTAGTTCTCCTGCGGATCTCATCATGTCTGATTCGATCGAGTAGGGAAATACCAAGCATCGCTCTCTCCATTGCTGGCTGGGTGATCTTGAGCCTTCTTATGAGACCCGTAGAACAAAAAATAATAACAATTGAAAAATAATTCGATTCTTTACCATGGTCTGTTTAATACCCTAGAGTTGTGGGATATCAAAAGAAACACGTTGTATAAAACACGGAAATTGATGCCCCACAAGTATCTTTCAACCGACAAAAAAGCAGGTTCTTAATTCAAATGATACCTTCAGGTACCCATAGCCCAAAGTTGGTGCAAATATCATATTTTTAAATAATCTCTTAAAAAATAGGATTGATAGCCTTTAAAACATAATAAATAACACAATAGAATAAACTTTATTATCGGCTCACAAGTTGTCAATACTGGACCACTATACGCAAGATGGATCCAAAAAAACTATACCCTGCACGTCCTGCCATAATAGTCATTGTGACACCATTAATGTGGTGGTGACATTTTATTTTAGGCCTGCACCACGATGAGTATGTCTTCCTCATTACTATTTCTCCTCAGGCTCACGAGACCAAGAAGAAATGTGACCACCTCATCTTCTGGAAGATCTTCAACTTCGCCCCAGAGATGGAAGCCGGTAGCAGCGCCAGCGTTATCTGAGGCTCTGAAGCCATTTGGAGACATACCTGGACCAATTGCCTTACCCATGTTGCGGCATTCTGCTCATGTGTTGCCAAGGATCGGTAATTTAAAATGATAATATTTTTGTGTAGAATAATATTTGACTTGAATTTCACTGTCAGATTCTCTGAAGTTGTTAGAAGGCTACTAATTAAACCATTTTGATAGCTAGGCACCATTTTTTTTTTCGACATAATATGTACGTACTACGTACGTAGTAATTTATGTAGTTAAAATAGTAATAACTGAAGTCAAGTTAGCAGAAACATGACTTCAATAATGGAATTGGGTGTGATGGTTATTGGTTATTACTTTACGTTATTTAACAGCTTTATTGAAATAAAAAACTGCTTTCACTGCAGTTTGTTTAATATAACTTGGTTGTAAAATGTACTCAAGAAATTGTCTATTATTCTGTAATATTCTGATAACGATAGAATTACGAGTGAGCAAACTTGGAACTCCCGCTAGCCCCCACTAGCTTCAAGGGAAACCTAAATCATAAAGCAAAATAAAAACAGTAATACAGACGACCAATAAATCTAGAAACTAGAAAGGCCACTTTCAGTCTAGCTTTAATCCCACGCATTCGGTCAGCAGTTAACATTTACGGCCCATTACATGGCAGCATCGATCCTATCAGAACTTGGATAAAATTGAAACATACTAACCATACCACTTTGTTAGAAACATGCAACATTATAAGAAGCGTGTATTGAGAAAAATTCATGGATATAAAAAATAAAGTTGTGCGTGTACTAGTGTACACACGTAAGAAGTGAAACTTCTTTATGGCCTTATTTTTCGAAAAATGATCTACATGCAACTTTCCAGAAATTGGTTAAATTAGTTAAATTGGTTAAATTGGTTAAATTGGTTAAATTGTTTAAATTGGTTGAATTGGTTAAATTGGTTGAATTGGTTAAATTGGTTAAATTGGTTAAATATTATTTCACTTTACCTTTTTGCTATCGTCTGAACCAACCGTGGTAGGGGCAAGAAAAAGATGGCGCGTAACCGAAAAATGTGACGAAAATTTGACGCAAAACGTGACTGTAAATTTTTTCCAACGCCGATAAAGAAGTTTCACTTCAAAAATAATAGAAAACAGCACACTCAGGCACGGTAGAAAGAGTGGGAGATACTAGTTCCTCTCCCTTCCCCTCGATCTTACGCTTTTTCGATCAGCATCACGTGACCCTGACGCGAGTTTGGAAGTTTTTACCCATCCAACAAAAAGTGCTCAGCGCCGCTAAAGAAGTTTTCACTTCAAAAACTACCTACACAGACACAGTCCGGTACAAAAATGACACCTTTTTTTATAAATAAATGACTTGCTCTTGACTACATACTTAACTATACGGTCAAGAAGAAACCTAAGATGGAGCGAGCTTACTCAGAGGTATTGGTTCTCCCACACACCAGCGGAACATAGAAAACACTGTTTGGCGCTGGACTCCGGCAGGGTGGTAGCATCCAGGCGGCCTCTTACGAAGCTTTCCACCGCAGAGGGATCTGTTAGCCGTCATCATAGGTTAGAGAACCAAAGATGCCGTTGCCCAGGGTGGACCACTAGGAGGTAGATCCCACCTAAAGAGAACCTCGGTTGAATGATTGACGTTGGTTTTATGTCAGTGTCAAATTATAACCCGGCCATAATAATATCCAATGGATATTAAAATCGTGTTGTAACTATTCGTTTGATACAGTTGTACCCGTGTAGGTACCTGTTAGAAATGCAGCCTTATGTCAAATGGGTGCACATTATTTTAGTTGGGACACTTTTTTACGCTGATTGTGTATTTAGTTTTTTTTTTATATTACATCAATGGAAAAGTAATAATTAATGTTAAAAAGGAATTTACCGGGAACGAAACTATATTGAGATATTTGCCATAGTTTTCTAAGTTAGACTTTTATGATCCCTAATAAAAACGATATTGATTTCGGATTTTCTACTACTTTATTATAAATGAGTTTCCGATATTTTAGCTCTGTTGAAGAACAGTTCTTCCTCATAAAATATATGGTACATTGTAAATACCCCGAAGTAATTACCTCTTCTACTTTATTTGTACACTAGCTTTTGCCGGCGGCTTCGCTCGCGTTAAATTCGGGGTAACAATAAAATTGCACTATCAATTAACAATATTCTTTACGCAGTGCTCCTCTATGGGCTTCAGTAATTATTTTGTGGAATTGTACCTATACACATTTATTTGGTAATCTGTAGAGGTATTGAAGATCCCAATTTCACGTTACCAAAGAGTTGTTGTTTTTCAGGTGCCTTCCATCACACTGTGGGTCTAGGCCTGCTTGAAGGTCTTCGTGACCGGTATGGAGACCTCGTGCGCCTAGCGAAAGCGTCCAGGACACGGCCAGTACTCTATGTCTTCGATCCTGAGATGATGAGACAGGTTAGTGTTTTAAATGTTCTCCAGAAATAAAAAAATATTTGACAATCGACGAAAAAAGCAACAAGCAATTCGACGTGTGATTTTTATTCAGTTATGTATTTAAGGGTTAACCATTTGCCGTGATTTTTTTGTTCCGGTTTTCCCCTAATACTACGGAATCCTAAATAGATCATTCCTAAATTGATCGAGCCCGGGTTCGTTGGGTAGTAGGCGGCCTAACGCACCACTACGCCAACCAATTAAATATGAAAACAAACAAAAAACGAAGCGACGTAAAACACTACATTCGCATAATTTTGTGAAAAGGTCACCGGTCGAAAGTCACTAGTCTACCTTTCTGCTCTTACAGATAACTACCATATATTCCTACAGCTGACCAACTTCATAAACAATGACTAGACTAGATTTCTAATAGAAAGCGAACTATTATAACGAATAATTTGCGACATTTCGGTCGCACTACGGTTCAACCACTTTCAATTCTCTCAAACACTTTCAGTGCGCACTTAGATCTGATTCGTGAAAGTAGTTCTCGGATTTCGACTACCGGGTGTTATGTTTACATATTAATGTAAATTGATATCGCTGAAAGCCAAATGAAAACAATACCCAGTAATATGAACATAACAATATAGGTACTTACAGGGAGTATAAGGTAACATACTCTCCGGGGCCGATTCTGGTAGTTCTGTACGGAACCTATCGTATTTATTTTTACACTAGCTGTTCCCCGCGACTTCGTACGCGTCAATTTCAGTTTTTAAGATCGCGATTATTTTTTCAACATTTTTCACTGATGCTTTGCTCCTACTGGTCGCAGCGTGATGTTATATAGCCTAAAGCCTTCCTCGAGGCATGGACTATCCAACACAAAAATATTTTTTCAATTCGAACCAGTACTTCCAGAGATTAGCGCGTTCAAACAAACAAACAAACAAACAAACTCTTCAGCTTTATAATATTAGTATAGATTGATATACAAACTGCAGCAGCTTGGTATTCATGTACAGACAACGGCAGGTCAACCTACCCAAAAAGTTAAAGGTCAATGAATTGATTTTCAACTTTAAGTCCAACAAGTAGGTATCAATATCAATTGAGAAAATTTAACGTTTTGTGGTAGGTTGACGTGCTGTTAAATTGTCTGTACATTCATTATATATTCTGGATATTTTTTTCGTTAACTAATCACTTTAACAGGGTCAGAAATTTGATTTTATTATAATTTTTTTCATTGAAATCATAATTTTTAGTTTCCGATTGTGAAATGAATTTTTTTTTTCAACAATGCTGATCTCAAATTTCTTACTTTATCATAGTATTCACACAAATGTTATGTTAACATAAGCAGTTCCGGTTTGTTATACTATTTACCTAACACCCTATTTATGGGTACACCCTAAGAAAGTGGTCTACCAGTTTTGTCAAAATGTTCATGTGTAACGGCCGGTTCCAATAATCGATCTAACGCTAGTTTTGACATATCCGAGATAGGAAACAGTTTCTATCTCTCATTTTGCCGTACAGAAAAACAAAGACAGAAGTTGTTTTCTATCTCTGATATGCCAAAACTGATGATAGATAGGTTATTGGAATTGGCCGTTAGTAAAATAGCGACAAGGTTTGAATAAAAGAGATGCACGGCTATGACTATTTCTAAGTATTAGTAGCTGTCAGAATAATTTTGAAATTCGAAAATCAACCATGTTGTTCTATTGCGCGCGCATGACCTTAGGATGATATACCACTTTCCTGGCCGACTGTACATGGAGTTATTTTTAGCACCAGGATCGGTTTTGTTTAACAACCGACAGAAGAGAAAAGCGCTCCTAATGCAATTATTATACACTAGCTGTTGCCCGCGACTTCGTCCGCGCCGATTTCTGTTATTATGATCGCGACTATTTTTGCAACATTTTTCACTGATGCTTCGCTCCTATTGGTCGCAGCGTGATGTTATTTAGCCTAAAGCCTTCCTCGATAAATGGACTATCCAACACAAAAAGATTTTTTCAATTCGAACCAACTTTTTATCTGGTTGGTTCTTGTTTTATTTCTTAGTTTGGTGTCATTAAAATTTAAATTGATAATAATCGTAAACTGAGTCAGTTTGTTCGGAACAACTCTGACTCGGACTAATGATCATCATTCTTAGAACTGACAATCGCCTTTATCGGACTCACTTTCGTTGTAACGTAGGTACCTATTACTTAGTGAATAATTACAAATGTTGATATCAAGAAAATACGTGTCACTTAGCGCGAATTACGTATTCTACCTACTTATACGAATATCGCTGACTCCTAAACCTCTAAGGAGGACACAACCGAATATTGCAAGATGACGAAATCGCTGATGCAACTCTCGTGCAAATTCAACGTGACCACGCCATCGCGCCACCAACCCCGAGATCATCATCATCGCCGCCACTTCGTATCCAACCTCGATCGGGTCAATTTGTAACTAGTTGTAATTTAATTATTAATAAATTAGTTTTAAAAATTAATTTCGGTTTTTTTCGAACCTCCTGCTGTCGCTTCTATATTTGGCGCAGTCGGTAGGATTCTCGCGGTCGGTTTCGCGCTTCATCACAAAGATTTCCGTCATAACGAGCCGCCCGTGTGGCTATCAAGTCGCGTTCGAGAATCCAGAACCAGAAGCCAGCCAGCTAGAGGGTATCCAGACATCGATACACAAGAAAAGCCGAAATATGTTCATGTAAGTGCACTTGAATCATTCTCGTGTTTCCTATCCTATCCTATCTTTAGTCCCTAATTTTAGTCACAATTTTTCATCCAAGAAATTCTGGATCCCGTGGGTCTGCATCTAGCAGGCAACGCAGGGAACATTTGCTAGACTTAAATAGGTTATTTAGTTTATCAGAAGAAATGGAAATTGATCCCGATAGTATTTACAAGGCCTTACGCCTTGTTCCCGATTTTGACGGGAACCCCAACGTCTTAACTAGATTTATTAATATTTGTGATAGGTTATGTTCAGACTATTTGCGAGATGATCCCAATAGTCAACTTAATAATTTGTGTCTCCTAAACGGCATCCTGAACAAAATCACGGGACCCGCCGCTACCATTATTAACTCAAATGG
Source organism: Anania crocealis (assembly GCA_949315895.1). Taxonomy (NCBI): domain Eukaryota; kingdom Metazoa; phylum Arthropoda; class Insecta; order Lepidoptera; family Crambidae; genus Anania; species Anania crocealis. The sequence continues at coordinate 5,261,276 of OX438859.1, read as the reverse complement.
CATCCCAGATAACTGGTTAGGGATTAGAAATGTCTTAGTACATAACTTCGCTGATCAACGGGACGAGACAGCACTCTATAACGACCTCTCCCTAGCTATGCAAGGCAATAGTAGCCCACAAGAATTTTATGACCAGTGTCAAACTCTTTTTAGCACGATAATGACCTATGTTACATTACATGAGACACTAGGAACCACTATAGACGCTAAGAGGGTTCTGTATAAAAAGTTGACCATGCAAGCCTTTGTACGAGGTTTAAAGGAACCGCTTGGATCTCGTATAAGGTCTATGAGGCCAGACAGTATAGAAAAAGCTTTAGAGTATGTGCAAGAAGAATTAAATATTCAATATCTTCAGCAACGTAACGAAAGTATGCCTAGACACCAACTAGCCCATCGCACACCAGTTGCCTTACCTATAGCCTCCTCAATGCCTAAATTTAATAACTTTAATAGTATATCTAATTTTAATAATCAGGCAGCGCCGAGATATAATCCGCCGCCGCCTCCGCTCCGCTTATCAGTGCAACCGCAACCTTTTAAATTTAACTCGCCTAGTATCGCACAGTCTCAACAGCCGCGTATGACCCGCACACAGCAAATGTTTAGTGCACCACCACCGCAATATAATGCCCAAAGTAACATGTTCAGGTTACCACCTAGGCGTCAGCCTCAGTACCAGCCGCCTCCTAAACCTATGAGCGGAGTACAGCAATTCACACCCAGACCTTTGCCACCAACTTCATTTGGACACGATTGGCAAAGATTCGGCAATCCCCCACCAAATAATTACTTCAAATCACGCGAAGTCAATTTAAATGAATGCGCATACGACGATCCATACTACTCAGATTACTACTACGACACAGAATATTATAATGACTTAACTGATTGCAATAATTACGACGCATCTTATGACTATGACTATGCCAATAGAGTTCAGTATTACGAGCCCACTGGTCACAATAACGTAGAGTCAAGTAACGAGGCCTTATAGACGGATTAGGATCTGTTATAAAAAGTATATCGGGTAACTTAGATCATTCAGATGCGATTAAATATGATAATGCCATTAAAACACTTCACAATAATGAGAATAAGATTTCATTTGAGTTAAATAATCAGATAAGCTACAGTAAAGATTGGATGACGAAAAACTTTGGTATTCTCTCTAAATTAGTCAAAAATCAGCGTATTATTAACGGAACTTTAATTTTTATAATGAATAAAGAAAGTCAGCATTCTGAGACTTTAACTAAATTTGCAAAGTTTGCTCAGCTACTAGTTATAATTACTGAAAATATAGATGACTTATTAAGTGAGTTAATTACAGTAGAAAATACTTTAGCATTTATTCGTGCATCGAGCACACAACATTCAATGCTAAAGATTAACATCTTAAGTAACATGTTAATTAGATTAAAAAATATATACGGTAGAGATAGCATCTTAGATTTAGAATTACGGGAATTTTTTGATCTTATAAAGTCCGCTTATTACTTTATAGATAAAGAAATAGTTTTAATATTCAAATTCCCGATTGTGACTAAAATATCCTATGACCTATATAAACTATCAATAGCACCTAATAAATATCATCAAGCCCTCATACCTACTTATCCTTTCATTGCTACCAACGAGAATGCATTCGTGTACATAGAGGCAGAATGTCCGAAGTTATCTCACGGCTATCTCTGTGAAGAAAACATCAACCATCAGATCCGTACCGTACCTGACTGTATCCAGCATCTCATCTCACAACAATCTCTGGAGAAGACCTGCAAATTTACAAACATCACTCTGAGTAAAGAAGCAATGGAAAAGCTAGACGACCAACACTATGTTATCTCGCTGCCACATCCCACGAAGATTCATCTTATCTGCGGCCGAGAAGACTACACTCAGCTTCAAGGAAGTTACTTTGTCACTATCCCACTCACCTGCCAACTACGCACACCCGAATTCACTATAATCAACGATAGTGACGAGATAAAAGGTCAACCTCTTAAGATAATGAAGATACCGAATATTGAAATGCAAGCCACAGATTCATCCCACATTGATTTGCACTCAATCAACCTGCAGAGCCTTCACAGCATCCAAGATAAAATAGCGCTCCAAACGCCTGTACAAATCGACACACCGCCTGCCGAGATATTATACCACACTACCATACCATTCTATTGCGTACTATTAAGTGCAACTGTACTCATCTTCGTAGTCTTGCTACGACGCTACGAGATACTTACCTGCAAACGTACCAGTAATCAAGAAAATATGAAGTCCGAAACTCACGAATACGAGAGCCCGGATAAATCTGTAATAGAAAGAGAAAGAAAACCGGGAAGCAGTCATATTACCATACCAGCAACATTTCCTCTCAAAGTTCTCAAATAGTTGCTGATCTGTGGGTGGAGGAATTACGTATTCTACCTACTTATACGAATATCGCTGACTCCTAAACCTCTAAGGAGGACACAACCGAATATTGCAAGATGACGAAATCGCTGATGCAACTCTCGTGCAAATTCAACGTGACCACGCCATCGCGCCACCAACCCCGAGATCATCATCATCGCCGCCACTTCGTATCCAACCTCGATCGGGTCAATTTGTAACTAGTTGTAATTTAATTATTAATAAATTAGTTTTAAAAATTAATTTCGGTTTTTTTCGAACCTCCTGCTGTCGCTTCTATATTTCGCGTGTCGAACATCGAAGTGACTAGTTAGTAAGGAGATGCAATTGAATTAAATTGATAGGTGATTAGACTTAATAGATAACTCAACCGATTTCAGTCAAACCACTTAATCTACAATTTCTATACTGGTTATTATACTGATAAGTTTACTGTTGTTATTATTCTAATTTAAGAACTAATTAAAAACAAATTTAAAAGTAACAAAAATTTATCTCGTTTGTTGTGCATATCAAACCTTTTGTCCTTAATGACAGACAGGTATTTCATTTAAAGAATAAAGTATATTTACATACGGTGAAAATCTTTCGCTCACCGAAGAGTGCCCAGAAGGATCAATATTTAATGTTCTTTAAAACCTTTCTATAAGGTTTGATTTTGCTGCTCAGGCACAGTGACTTTAAGCAAAAGACGCATAGTTACACACCCCACACTGGCCCGATCACGCCCGCTAGTATGGGCCCCGGCGCCTTCAGCGCTCGCCAAATTCTGCCCGGTTTAACTGAATAAAGCCTTCCATATAAGGTTTCAGTGATAGGTCCATCAAAAAAAAACCAGCATAGTTACACGAATTAATCGAACATGCATACGAACGAAGCATACTTTTTTGTACTAAAAGTTAGACGGAATTTGACATCAGAGGGAAGTAAAGTCAAAGATACAAGAGTATTGACAGAAAAGTGAATCTAACAATTTAACTTAAAAAAATATAAGGGCAACCATTGAGATGAACACTAATATAAAAATAATGCTTGCTTTTCGATATGTATTTAAAGCCATCTTAATTCTAAGCTATGACGGCATTCAAATGAAGAAGTAAAGGTACAGTCGCATGTGCGTCTTTTCGTAACGTAAGAAACGAAAGAAAGGTTCTATCTATAAACTTACCTAACATGCATCGATATTCGACTAAGTTTTCAGAAGTTTAAAACGGTGCATAAACAATATCACTATCATGGTTTCATGAACTACATAATTTTATGTCACTTCTTATCGCTCAACCTAATTAATGAGACGAAACACTAATTATAAGTAGTTGTAGATATGATAATAATATGCATTTTCAAACAATAATTCACATAGCTCGTAATTCATTGCAAAATGACATATTCTCATTAGCATAACAAAAGTTTACGGTAATGTTATTGAACTTTAGGCGGTTACTTTAAATTAATTGATTGAAATATTTCGAACACATGAAAACCGATGTAACTCAAAATTTTGTTATTTTAAGAGTTAACAAAAATATATCTGTGCATATCTATTTCCAGCAATATACGAAGAGGGAATAATCATTAAATTTACTTTTTGCTGTCTATGTGCTTGTTCAGTAATATCATAAATATTAAAAGAATATATTTAAGCAATTAAATTGCAATTATAATATCAATTAAATTATAATATGATTCCATTATATAATATGACCATTCAGCTGAATGGTTAAAGCGCCGCGCCCGGCATTCGAGGAGATGCGGCTTCGAGTCCCGCCTGAGACATTTTTCAAGTTTAAATATTGAAGGTATAAGTATTACCTATGATCCTAACTGAATTTTGGATTATAAAAACAAGGTACACACACGGTTTGAATCCCGAATATATTTCTAGTACCTCATTTTATTTATACATTTTTATAATTCAGCGCCTCGAAAGGAAAAACGGAGCCATCATAGGATCTCTTTGTTGTCTGTCTGTCCGTCTGTTTGTTTGTCAAGCCCTTTTTCTTAGAAATGCGTGGAGGTATTAAGCTGGAATTTATATCAAATACTCAGGTCTACTGTCCTTTGGAGCTGTGAAAAAATCAAATTTCTAATCCAACGCAATAAAAAGACACAAGTTTATGCCGCAAATTTTCGACACTCGCAAGGGTATCAAAACCTACAGAATCTTGAAATCTGGTACGAAGCAACGTCTTAGAACACAGATAAAGAAAAAATTGCGAAAACCGTAAATTTTAAGTTATAATAAAAATAATTTTAATAATTTTAAACTTGCTACCCCATTTCCTCATGAACTCGTCAATGTATTAAATTAAAATTCATATCAAATACTCAGATCTATAAAACCTTTAAGCCATAACAAAATCAAATTTCTATATCTACAGGTTCGTACGGAACCCTCGGTGCGCGAGTCCGACTCGCACTTGGCCGGTTTTTTTATGCAAGTTTGAGATTTGTAAATATTTATTAGGGTGTTATTTAGGTAATACATAAAATGCACTGTTATTCCACTAGACTAGTTTATCAAATTAAACTTATGTTTATGTGCTATGTCTTAGTAGTATCTAGGCGTGTTGGCTATTAAAAATAAAATCGAATAAAGACAACAGACACGTTGTCATAACTGCAGACATTGGATGTAAAGCTGTATCCTCAAGCTTGACTAGGCATTGCAAAAAGCCGATACACAGTAGATATACAGGATGAAATTTTAACCACTTTCCAAAATTTTTGTAGGCGTTCAGTATAGTACTTAGAGCCTATTTATGAAGCAAAAAATGTAAATCAAGTTTTCACCCGAAAATATTTTGCGCAATATAGTTTTCAATTTTTGCAGTTTTAGGCCTGTTTAAGTATAAAGTTAAAATCAAAAACTTATGATTAGTATCGTAATGAATGAATGTGATGTGCATTGCGTAAAAAAGTGTTGCTAGACGGCCGTATCAAAAATTTTATATTTTTGGCGAACATTTTCTAAGTGCTTTATCTTGACATTTTTGTACTGGGCTTTACCAAAAGAAAAAATACGTCATTTGTATTTTGTCTCGTAGCTTGATATATTAAAATTTGGAAGGTGGTTAAAATTTCACCCTGTATAACAGTTCAAAGTATTTTCTATATTTAGACGCAGTTTCTCGACTCGCTACAAAGTTATGTGATCGCGGCGCGTAGAAATCTCGCTTGCGTAGTTTTTAAACTTGTATGTAAGAAAAAACTAACAGACCCAGTTACTACCTTTATGTACTTGGTGATTCAAACTTGTCTGTTTTTATAAAAACAACTTTAGTAACAGATATATGCATAGTATTTTAAACATTTAGGACAACGAAAGCTGTCGCAGCTTGTTGTCGTGTTCGAAACGTCGGGATAAACACAAAAAAAAATTTAATATACGCACGCAAGTTTAAATCCGTAAACTTATCTTTCATTTCAATGTATACTGTTCGCGTAGATTTAGGAAATCAGTTTATATAATACAACACTACTCAATAAGTCAGTTAAATTAAAGTTAAAACGAAAGGGTTGGCGGAATCCAAAAATTTACCAACAAACGAATAACTAACTACGCAAGCAATTTTGAATCGTTGTCGTTTGATCAAAAAAAGGTAGCTTACTTTTTTTTTTGGATGATTTATTTGTTTATTTTATTTAAATCTTACACATTTGCGATGATTCCTACTATAGGCTAGGCCTGTCCCTTAAGGAATCATCTGTCAACAAGAAGACATAACTTATAAAAATACGAGTAATGTAAGTAGTTAAGAAAAGACATTAGTTATAAAATTAAAAGAAAATAATTATCTCTAAGTATTAAAAGTAATTGTATGTGTGTGTGTGTGTGTGTGTGTGTGTTACTAGTGCATAGTGTTAAGTTAAATTTCATCAGTAAATGTTAACACACATTACCAGAAAAGTAATCCTTTCAACTATTTCGTGGTTATTTTATTTGTTTCAAAGCTTTGATGTTGATAGAACTGTATTGCGTAAAAATGACACACATGTAGGTACTCGATCGTACCAAATGGCGCAGTTTCGCTACAAGTTGATCGCATCTAGCTAAACCAGTTTTCAGCCTTTTACGACTACTAGCTGCAAGCTTTTTTTTTATTCTTAATCGTGCGTAAGAGAAAACTTATTTATCTTTGTGTTTTTTTATATTATTTACGAAAACCAAACTTTTGTTAAAAACTAAAAGGTCACTCATATAGCTAATTAAACAAGTATTAAAAACCGCTTGACATACATATTACTTGACTATATTATACAAAGAAAAAATGTGGTAGGGAGCTAAGTACTTTCTAGTTAGCAGACGACAGCTAGCAACGGATTTTGTGAATGGACTGAATTAAGAAAGTCTAAGAGATGTAGCATTTTTATATGAATCTTCTTGATTGTCTTTGCAACAAACTTCATGTACCTACCTATCTCCAGGGAGGATATAACCGGTATCGTGATAGTTAAATATCGTAATGCATATCAGGAAAAAACGCAACTAAGATTTCATTTAATTAATAACTTCCTTATACAAAATCCCAATTACCGCCACAAAGGAACTGAAACTATCTTATTGATCTTGTTCCGTATGTAAGTAGGTATCGTTTCGTGTAAGTATATTTTATAATCAGTATCGTTTGACTTCCGGTTAATACATTAAAATATTCGGTAATTTTGGGTATGTTATGTGATGTGACAGGAACTAGGGGGACCAATTTATGCCGGGGCCCTGGTAGTTTTATTGAGTACCTACTTGTGTCTTGGTCTTTATTTTGATTGTGTTTTAAACTGATGCGCATGCATCGATATTATTTTATACTTTCTCAAGCCTCGTGAAACACGACTCCTTTAATTCTTTTAGGTCTTCCAAATTATTTCTTTGATTCAATATTTTGCAAAATTTAGCTTATAAAAAACATTACTTAATTCAAGTATTTCTAAAATATACTTAAAATGCGAATGCGAAAATTTAAATGCAAGCCTTTTAAAGAAGTTCAGGTTTTAGTTACCTACCTATATAACGTAAGTAGTCTTAGTCTTAATTACGAGGACTTCAGAAACGAGTTTCTAACAAAACAATGCCTTGATTGTTTAATGGAAAAAACATTCTAATTATTCTAAATAGATTATCATTTTCATAATTTAATTTACCTACTGTTTAGCAGGACTTACACACTGTAGCTACACAAATTAATCTATGAACATTGCAGCTTGTGCTAGTTTTTAATTCCTAAAAACTAGCTTTCCGAACTACCTTCATCCCTTATAGTTTTGCTTCAAAACCGGACGAGTTAAACATTACTCTCACTAAACCAGCTTTTAACGTGGATGTCCATACGGGTACTACTAACATAAACTTCTTATTAAACACTAGTAGCGCTTCGCCCGCGGCTTCGTCCGCGTTGAAGCGTCCCTATTAGGTATCCCACTAAAAATGTCTGCAAGATAAATAATAATTATTTTCCTGGCTTTGTTTTCTTACATTTTTTCAAATAGAAAAGTAAAATATTAACATAATGCTGATTGATTCTGGATAAATTAAAACAGATTCGAAAACTAAGTTGTTAAAATCTTCGCCTTAAAATAGACCAATAATACCATTGCTTACGCACGCAGAGGTCACGAAGTATCACAGTAATTAGATATGGCGTATCACGAAGAAGTTTAGTCGTATATGGCAGTAATGTTTATTTATAAAATGTACAGATTGTTGAACTCACGTCCTTGCTTGCAATCATATTATTATAAAGAATGAAAGTTACTCGTAGTGAAGTAAAAATAAATAAACTAATGATTTATTGTCTTCATCACAAAAAACTGGATGGATCAGCATTCGTTTACGTCGCGCAGTCGTGTAATAACAGTTTTTTGTTTCTTACTACTGCTGGTTTTTGGTTAGAATTTCGCTCCCAGATTGTATAAATAGCGTCAAACATGCATGGTTTAGCAAAATGATTAGCTTGTGAAACTTTTTTCGTTGACTGTACTTAGTGCAAAAGCCGAAAAAAAATATGATAATTTAAATCGGGGGCGACGACCACGGGTGCGTCGAACACTGGGGGACTCGGCCACGGACCCAGACGAAATGATGATTATAGTGAAATCCTTCTTTTGGCGATGCCTCTGTCTTGCAGCTGTCCTCATGTAGATGTAAGGCGACGATGATGATGAAATATACTTATCAAGTGTTGTAACCTAATCGTGACTTTAGCAATAACAACGGTAGCTCAAGTTTATTTGTATTTAAATTATGAAAAAGAAAACAACGTTTATTACGCCGCAATTGCTTGGATTTGCTTACTATTTTTGACATAACAAACCTTGACATTTAATCTTTAAATTTACTATCGGTGCCATATCAAATCGCGTTGGTACATATTGCACTTATTGTTACAAGTTTCATTCGTTACACAATGTAGTTTTATTAAGCATATACCTTAGTTATCGCTGCGTCTACGCACCTGTCTGCGTAGCCGCGTGAGAAGCTATATCGTGTTCGCGATTCTTTATTAAAAAATGTCGACTACCTCAGGTGGTTCTGGCACCCGCAGCCTTAATGGTTACCGCGCGCCTGCTCGAACCATTGGGCTACCAAGAATGGTTTTGTGTCGACCAATTCATTATTCATTAAGATTAGTACTTATTTTCACTTGATATCAGCAATTTAATTGCCTAAAAAACAGTTTCAAAACAAGAAAATGTTTATGACATGTTTATTACGCAGTAAAATAAAAATCATCGAAAATTTTAGTATCAGTGTTATGCGGGTATTAAATAGAAGATCGCCACTATTTTACTAAACTGAAGCTTATTATAATGCTTTACGTAAAACGAGTTTTTGTTAAATGTTTATACAAATAAATAAACTTACTATCTTTGGATGATACGCGACAGCGTAAATAATGCCGCAGGACACGTGCTATGTGCATGTAATTTATTTATTTTACTACGGTGTTAGTAAATAATGAGTTTATTATCATAAAGTTGAACTTTTATATTAATTAATTGTAATATTATATTGACATCCTTCTGCGATTATACTAGCAATTTGCACTTACAAATTTAAACATTAGCATTTCTCACAATGTGATACTGTGCATTGTCATCATAATTAAGCCATTACTTAATTTTTAAAAACAATAATGCATAAATAACCCACAATTATGTAAATTAATAAGTTGAAACGATAATACGCGACGGTTTTAATTTATGGTTCGAATAATGCCGCCATTATGTGACATTCGCGTGTTGATATCATTTATTACGGTAATACGGTTACACTAAAGATGTTTTTATTGATTGTGATGAGAAAGATAGATGAAAATGTTTATCTAAATATTGTGTTGTAGGTACATCCAAGCTCTCCAAATTACTTCATCGGGTTCATGGCGCAAGTCTACTAAAAAGAATTATATTAAATATGCATAATTGTTTGTAGAAATAAAGAAACTATTGTTCGTAGGATACAAAGTTCACAAGACAATACAAATTTATTTCCATTGGAAACAATTATTGTGAAGACAGTTTTTAAGTAAGTTTTAGTAATTAAGTAACTGACTTATTTTGATTTCTAACAGACATTATTCTTTAATATAATAGTCAAACGTCTAATATGAATAAAATAGATTAGATCAGAATTCAAAAATGTGTGTTAGGAAGGCGCGTGCCGACGCCACGCCACACCACACCAGTTGTATATTAATTATCTTTTTATATTTATTAATTTCTATTTTAGCCTACCCTGGTATATTAAAGATACTAGTGGCATAATCATTATAACAGGCATAACGGCCAATTTTTTGTAAAAAAAAGAGACGACCTTAAGGCCACGAGATAAGTGACATTCGACATTTTAAGAAAATCAACACTCTTTTGTTCTTCAATTACACACAGTAAAATTGCACTCGGTTCTCGCGTGAAAAATGCATGGCAAACAAAACAAAGGTATCGCAATATACAGGAGCTCTAACTATCAATTGAATACGCTAATCTAGGCCAAATTGCACAGATCAGCAGCGGATTTAGCAGTCAATCAACAATTGTAGATATCTTTATTATGTGCTCCGAGATAAAAACAGCAATTGATCGTTAAGAGCATCATTTTTTCTGTTTTTACGCTGATAACATGCTGTTACATAAATTGTTGTGGTTTGTCTTTTTTATCGCTTTTTTATTACTATAAATGTTTCGTAGATATCCTAAAAATATATAACATTTGGTAATTTTTTGCAGACGGTAGTAGTAAAGTGTTGCCTAAAAACTCAGGATATTTGTTAGTTAGTTGCATAATAACCGCTTTCTAAATAATCTAACAACTTTGTAGTTCAGACAAGTTATTTATGTCATTCAACATAGCCTGATCATGCGAGTAATTCGTACTCATAAGTATTAGCACACGTTGGTCATAGATTATTACAACGTCGGTATCTTTTAATGGACTCCGCGTTGCTGTGTATGTAATAGGTGTTAAAATATGAAATTGCCGTTTTGTATGGACGAAATCGAGAAACGTCATTTTTCCATACTAACAATTTATTAGTTTTTTTAAAAACGCCTGATCCGTTTTCGATGCAATTAAAGGTGAAAGTTAGATGGTTATAAAGCTACGCATTATGGTATTAAAATTTCTGAAAAACAAAGTATATAATACAAATATACTTAATTGAAGCAAGAAGGTCAGCTGACACATTGTAAGGGGTCTTTTCAACGACTTCCTTTGAAGTAATAGGCAATAGTATTGCATTTTTTTAGTCAAAAGTTACTTTATTTAGTTTTTGATACAATATAAAAAGAATTACGCAATAATATGACTATACTTAAGAGCTATACACAAAATAAAAAGTAGGAAAATAATCGGCAATTTCTTACTTTAACCCCTATTATTACACGACAGTACGACTATTTGTATATAAGTATCCATCAAGAATAGTGCGTCCCTCTTGCGACGCTGGACGAAGCTGGACCAACTGCTTCCGAAGGACAACTGTAACCTCCTCCTGAATAGAATATAATTGAATATTTATTTATTGCCAAAATATAACTTTATCTTATACAGTTTACATGATGATGATTCGTAAGAATCACGTTGAATTTACTCACAGAAACTGTAGTTTTCAATTATAAATTATATTCAAGAATTCTCATCTCTCATAGAAACTCATGTTAATCAAATTTTTTATCGTTTTCATCATCAACTCACACTAGTCCACAAAACTCTCAAGCATGAGGCTTTGACCCTTATGCTTAGCTATCGTTGTATGGCCAAATTGATTGAGCGAAGTTACTCCTGGCTCGTGCACCCATGTAATAAAAATGAGTAGTAGGTATAATTATAAAATGAATCATCATCATCATCATCAGCCTATCGCAGTCCACTGCTGGACATAGACCTCTCCAAATGCACGCCACTTAGGTCGATCCTCAGCTAAGGAATAAATGTAGTAAACGTAAAATAAAATAAATATAAAATGAATGTAGGGTAATATCTGACTGCTTTAGGTGGGTTTTGATACCTTTCGCTAACCGGGCGAACTGAGCAACCGATACATTTGTATCGCCATTTTGGTTTGCGCTGTAAGCCAGCATAGTTTCTTTGATATCTTTGGATATTTACATCCGACATTCTAAAAGCAACATATTGTCGTTTCACAGGTGTACGAGAGTGGGGTAACGGAACCCCCACGTTGGAGCAAGTCACCGCTGGGCCACCACAGAAAAATCACCGGGTCGCACTGTCCAGTTCATGGGTAAGTCAATATAATTTTCTGGAATTTATCGATCCAAAACCAACCTAAGATTTAAATTGAAAACTTGACTATGGTACCTGCCTACGAAGAGGAGAGAACCGACTTCTTAAAACAAAAGGATTGTTCTTCGCTAACTTAACAGGAACATTAGTTAATCCAATCCATTGATTAAATTTTAATGTTCCCTCTTTTAAAAATATTGATTACTCTTGCGATGAGTTATCAATCAATTAACAGCTTGACTTATTTCAAATATTTTTAGTGCAAGTTCTGTTTTGTCCATCGCACTTTCTCTGCTCAACCAAAAGGCTTAATAGCATAGACTGTTTGGCATGAAGATCACATTTTATATTTAGCTAGTCAAATTTTGTAGTGGTCAGTAATCATAGGCAAATGTTTTTAATAGTGTCTGCGTCAATAGGGCAAACTACTATTATTGTCAATAACAAGATGACGTGACGACATCGCTGAGCGTACTATTATTTGTAAACTTCTTGTCATAATTAATTCAAGCTAGTATTTGTTACTTCGAGAACTCCTTTTTCTTACTCGAATTGGACAATCAAATGCTTATTACAATGCCAATATTTACACGTCTCCAGCATTTGATTAAATCGACTGAAGATCCCTTTAAAAGTGTATGATAAAATGGTCATACCTATTTAAATAAATGTATTGTAAATGATGATACAAACTATGCCCACTGCTGGACATTAGCCAGCCCTTACGAACTCCACAACAAAGGCAAGGCACAGGAAGCAGCATTAAAAAACAGAGTGTTCGTATTATTACTTTACGTAATATTTTTCCTTCAAAAGTCTTTTCGAACAGACAAATTTCAAGCAAAATATTTCCAATAATTCCAATAAGCAAAATTGTCTTTTCTTAAAATGCGACAAACCGAAAACTTTTGTTGGTCTTGTAGGCAATCAATTCTGATGGGTTTTGTCGAAACCTTTTACTTTGCTTCAGAATAATGACAGCATAATCCTTGTTTTTTGACAACCGGTATTTTTTCAAAGAGTGTAACTGTAATATGTTTTTAAGTCTTTCGAGTGATGGAGATAATCAGAGTAAAATAAATATTCCTTGGTTTGTGCGGAAAGCAGTCGTTATGTGAAGAAAATTAAATGAATCGCAGAGGTAGAAGCCGACCGAAGGCGTATTTTGTGGGTACATGTTAGAGTTGGAGCACACTCTACATTTCTTGGAGCGAGTTGCATAGATTTGCACAGTCGTAAGTACCAGCTAGTATAAAAGCAGTCCGGATAGTGGTCAAGTCAATTCAGGAAAAGATATTTTCTAAATTTACTCGGTTCTAAGCCAGGCTATACTGTAGACGTTCTTCGGAAGGCAAGTTGGGCTGTTAGTCTCGGCTTCTGTCGTAAGATGGAAGTCTTTAAAACAAGTCAAGTCCAAGGCCTGTAAACTCTGACAAAAGATCATTCTAGAATGTTATCCCTTGAACGATACGAAGAAAGAGATGCGTATTGTTTTGCGGTCATGAAACGAAAGCAAACAGCTAGAAACTAAAAGGTACTTAGTTTCTAAAGATGTTTTTGAATGGAACTACTTAGCAGTTTCTAAAGATCTATTGTAGTCCACCTGTATAACGATTTTACTGAACCACTGTTTGCAAGAAAAATGACTGGGCTGATTTTGTCTGTTATTTTTCGTTTTGCCATTCCTTTGCCATACGTAAGGAAGTAGGAGTAAGAAAAAAAACATGTGTGCCTTAAGCCTTAAGGAGTCCTTGATTCATTCAAGTCAAAGACAATTCTACTGGAGTTGTTTTAAGGATAATTGCTTTACATGAAACAAAGACGGGAATGAGTCAAGGATTTTGTTACATTTTGCCGTAATCGAATGAACAGTGATGTTCCTTTTTATTTTGGTTAAATCATATTTAAGTTTTATGGAAGTCAGCTTCATTCTTAAAGAAAAATATCTTAAATAAATGTCTACATTTTTATTTTATTTGAACCTTGAAAGTCTGTTCAGATCACATCATAAAACTAGATTTTCAATTTATTTTTGATCAACAAATAGACAATTTAATTAGGAGCATTTAGTTTTGCCAGCACATCTCAAAGTATACATATAAGATTATTATTTTCCTTAATTTACTCATAGGTATTATTATACCTACTTCATATCAAATATAAGTTTTTTTATTATTTTGAAACTGAAAAATATGTGGCGTAAAACTATACAAATAACTATTAAATCTTGCGCTAGTATTATAGGTAACTTTTTTATCGGACTCCAAACCTATCCCTTTCACCTATGAAAAAAATGGAAGCCATAATCATCCGATGTTAGCTTTTTTATTTCGCAGCATTTTACAAACAGTATGATCTAAAGACAAAATTACAGTGAAAATTACAACCAACCATTTTCTTTTAGGGAGGAGAGTAACGCCATCTGGGCCGCAATCAGAGCACTTCTGCAAGACAACACGCTGCTCCAATGCTACGACAAGGTCTTCGACGAGATTGCTGCTGACGCTACAAGAAGGTTTGTTATGAATTAGAGTACCTACGACGTAAAATTAATCATTATCATCATAATCGATCAATATCATCATAACATCAGTCTACTGCAGAGTATTAGGCCCACGCAGTATTAAGACTAATTGGCGCACTAAGCTATTAACGCCTATGTTGAGCCCCCTCCCCTCATCGTAATCGCCATGTAGAGCCTATTTTATTCCATTGCTAGACAGGGGCCTCTACACAAGAAGGACTTTGCCATAATCGCCACACTTGGCAGGCGGGTTGGTGATTGCAGTAGTAAAGAAAAGACGCTGCTGCCAGTACCTTCTGTCAGTACTTTAATGTGCTAAAACCTCACTATATCCCTTTATCCAAGAGTAAATCAATGCCAGCCTTGAAAAAAATAATATAATTATATAGTCATTCATTATACACGGTGCATTTTCAACCACCTGTAAAAAGAAGCCCACGTTATGTTACCATTATGTATAACATCTCGGCAGTGTTATTTTATTTTTTTTATAAAAATATTCAATATTGATTCAGCTATTTATTTTGAAACACGATGTGACGCGCACAGATGTAGCTGTGAAGGTCCATTCAACCGAGACCCCGCCGCAGCAAAATAATACGTCTGTGCTCGTCACAGCGTGTAACAAATTTAAAAGTCTAAATCAGAATACGAACTTCTTTATATAAAAGAAACTGTTTTCCAAGCTGTATAAAAATATATAATAAACTGCCACATTCATTGACTGAACTACCATTAAATTTATTTAAAAATAAACTATTTAAGTGGCTCAAGATAAAATGTTTCTACTCAGTTAAAGAATATCTAGATTGTAAAGTTGACATTACCTAATAATTAATGACTGACTGACGTATTTTCAATAATGTATGTATGTGTGTGTAGATAAATTTCATTAATGACTTTTAAATTGTTTGGAGGCGACTTGTTTCTGACTTATTTGATTTGTATGCTATTGACTATGGCTGTATAAGTGAAACCTATGTATATGTTTGTGACCTTGATGTACCCTATTCAAAACAAATAAATTATTCTTGATTCTTCTTGCTTCTACTTCTTGAAATTAATATTTTTCAAAAATTTGTCTTAATGTGCCTTGCTTTGTTCTGCCTTGATCTTAAACGTTACGGTCCAATCACGTAGGTTTCGTTTACCAGGTGCTTCAAAAAGCACGATGTATTTGCATTACATTATAATTTGTTTTTTTTATTCGGCTTGCGTTTTTTACGAGCATTCATATCACGAAAAATCATATCTAAAATATTTTCTGGTTCTCGTTTGATTCAAGACGTGATGCCCTAGGCAATTGGTTAATTTGCTTATCCGTTACTGGCCCTCTGAATAGTTTAGCAGCAATTAAAATGTGATGACTTCTTTAGAGGCAACTGATCTATGGTTTGATATTCTTTGAAAGAACGGTTATTCTACTCGTTGACTACACTTGGCTAAGGTTGGCGACCGCGGTTTACCCAACAGTAGAAAAAAGACTCAGCTGGCCGTCTTCTTCGGAAAGTACATAATCTTTGTTCGTCTTTTAACGACACCTCTAGGAGAAGTGACGGTGCTATTGTATTTAAGACGGAACCAACACCTATAAAACAGGTTATAGTCATAGCATTAATTTCCATATGTACAAAGTTATTAATAAAATACATATTCCAGTACAATGCCGCTGTAACTACACATATAATTTATACCTATAATTCCTCAGTATAAGTAAATTTTATTCTTTTTGAGAAATTAACCTTCAATTTCTATAACCTTAAAACAACTTTTTTCACAGGGCTTTTTATCAAATCTATATTTATAAAAAATTAAAAGAAATTGACTGGAATAATCATAAAAATATAAATACGTACGAAACAAAGCCTAAACATATATATTTTAATAAAGAATTCCGTTAAAACATAACAGAAAAATCGTGCGTGACGAGATGGAAACAAAACAATGGCTGACGCGTTATACAAATTAATAACTGTGCAGAGCTATGCGTGCAAATTGCGTTATTGGTTCATAAATTAACCTACAGAATTTGTTGGCGTTGAGTCCTTTGATGTTCTTTCAATATTTATCACTAAAATATATCACAAAATATTGATATGTTTTTGTAACGCATTCAAAATGTTAAACTTACTCATTCTTATATTTATCTTTATTTTATAGTTCGTTCGTTGTGGCCTCTGATTTTTTAATTTTCTTTAAAATATGAATTAACTAGCGGACCCGACAGACGTTGTCCTGTCCTAACTATGAATATTGATTACGAATTGGTTATTATACCACTTACGCTTATACGCTACCTACGCTTTTTATGATGCACAACATTCCTTTATTTTTTCTGGCGGGTAAATAAATAGATTTGTTGGTATTCCGACACGATAACAGGCGACATTACTGGCCATGTGTAAAATTCAGTTTTTTTTACGATATTTGGAGCACGAATTTTGTCAATGTTATGTCAAGCGCCATACATTAAAAAAGTTTAAATTGTCAAAAGCGATAAGGTTACATTACAAATAATTTAGTATGGTGATTAAGTTATCTTAAATTTCCTAATTTTTCCACGCAATTTTCTTATTTTTTTTCTTTTATAAGAGCATTCTCCTGACAAAAACAAAAAAAAAACAAAATAAGAATTAGCGAAATTGGTCCAGCCGTTCACGCGTGATGCGATGACTAAAATATATATTTAGATATCTAAATAACCCCTGAATTTTGTAAAAGTTCTCCTATCCTATCCTTTACTTAAACTGTTTTCTAGAAATTACGCAAGTACTATACATTTTAATATATACATTATTATTACGGATTTAAATCGCGCAGTAGTACAAAACCCCAGTAAACCAAAATACAATGTAAAACCTTACTAAACGCGAGCAAAATTCGTAAATATAACTTTCATTTAAAAAATATAACGTCAATTTGGCAACTAAGTACCCAATGAAGTTTCCAGTGGAATGATCCAAAAACCGTATGTCGAGTGAGCCTTCAGTAGATCCTATGTACGCCATTATCCTCACGCAGTATAGAGTTACCCTTCTACGCAGTTATCCATTCTTATTGAATCTTCTCCTGTTACCCTCATTGAGAGCAAACACGTGTTGGGTACACTCAGACACATAAGTTCTTCGGCTTTTCGCAACAACGTATGTTAAGGACCAACCTTAACTGTCAAACAATCCCTTTTGATGTTAAATGGTAACACATACCTATGAAATCCTAATTTGGTTGAAATTTGATGAGATAAATAATGGTTAATATTAAAACATAAGTAATATAGCTGAAGTTTTATTAGATTGAGTAGTCTATTGATTTAGATTAAAGATTAATTAGATGTTTACATGAGAAAAAAAAAGTGGATACTATCTCATTGAAAAAAATGATTAAAAAGCAAATAAAAGTTTAAATCATAATAAACCTTCAAACATAGAATTTGGGGACCATTAACATCAAACTTTACTTCATTTATGTTATAAATGCGAAATTATCTGTCTTTCTGTTACACTTTCACGCCTGAACTATTGAAACGTTGAATTGAAAAATTGAAATGAAATGGTACAAAGTTAGATAAGACCTTCAGGAAGGACATGGTATGTTTCGTATCCCACAGACGGGCACTGTTTTTCGCCCGCGTGAGTCAAAAAGCTAGTATCTTATGCTCTATGATATTATATTTACCTTTCTAATACGTTCTAAGTACTTAAATAACAATTCCTTACTCCAACATTTCGTGTTTACAATTAATTACCATTATTGTTGACATAAAACCCAACGGTACATGGTACAATGGTATCGGATAATGTTTATACTTTGTGTTGACGCCTGTCTATCCCACTCACTACCTACGCGCAATGAAACATACAGTAATATACACACGACTCCGCTGTATGTAGTGAGAATTTTAATTTGTTAATGCATAACGCTTCATAAACTATGACTCCCCGCTGCACGATTCATTAGCATATAAATGTCTTTCCAAGTTGGTAAGAAGACATTAAAATTATAATACTTTGAAATGAAACAAAAGATGTGTTGAAACTACGGAAACATTTCATTTTGTGATTTCAGATGTCATTTTTTTTGTTCCATGCATTTGATATTTGGTAAAGAAATCTGGTTTAGGTACTTAAGTTCTCTCCTGACAGCTACAGTAATTAACCTTGACTGCCAATCATTTATTGCTTTAAAGTCTGTTCAAAAAGCTTTTTCTTTATAACTCATGTGATAGTGCGTGTTGGATATGACTTGCGATGCAATTGGGTAAAACAATGATTTGTACAATAATACAATTCCTTTTAAACATGTTTTTCGACTGTCTTAGGTGGGACTTGAACCCATAATCTTTCACTTACCGAGCGACTTCTCTAACCAATTTAGTTACCAAGACATTGTTTGTGGCGATATTTGGTCAAGGCTTTAATACCTATATTATGTATATACTTAGTAGTAGTACCTAGTAGTAGTAGTAGTGTCAGTGTAAGTCAGCAGAATTACGAGGACATCAATGCTTTTGGCAATTAGAAATTGTATGATAGCTCATATCCTAAACTAGCTCATATCCTAAACTAGCTGTTGCCCGCGACTTCCTCCGCGTCAATTTCTGTTATTATGATCGCGACTATTTATGCAACATTTTTCACTAATACTTCGCTCCTATTAGTCGCAGTGCTATGTTATATAGCCTAAAGCCTTCCTCGATAAATGGACTATCCAACACAAAAAGAATTTTTCAAACCGAACCATTACTTTCTGAGTTTAGCGCGTTCAAACAAACAAACAAACAAACAAATTCTTCAGCTTTATAATATTAGTATAGATATAAAAATCATTGACTTTTCTTAATAAATGAAACCTGAACAATATAATAAATAAGTTAGTAGTTAGTACTAACCTTAATAAAGCCAAATACACGAGGAATCTGTTCTCTTTGTCAAAAATCAAGATACGACACGATTTAACCAGGGAAAAAAATATTCGATTGAAGTTATATTTATATGAAAATTGTTTTAGCTGCCTGACTATAACTGAAAAACCAGAACGAAGCCTTAATTAAGAATTTTCAACGAAACTTAAAACAATTTTCGATATTTTCATACACCTTAATATTATTTATTGCCTTAAACCAATTTGACAATTTATGCACTAAGTTCAGTTTTGTTAAAGTACCTACACGAATACACCATTCCCATGAGATCCATTTTTGGTAGATTACATTTTCTTCATAAGTGGGACTACGAAACACGATAAATTAGGAACAGAAAAGTAGGTCAATCTCGCTAGAGAAATACGTGCACTGTCATTATAGCTATAACACTGTGTATATGTAGCAACCATTTCATTCTCATCTGGTACATAACTAATGTACCGAAAGTAAATCAAATGATCGAGTCTTAGGAAAACTTCCCAAAGGCGCCAGTGCCTTTTTTTGGTAATGTATCGTCATCAACTGCCTTGTGGTCTTCTCCAATCCTTAAGAACAATGACTTTGCGGTCTTAAGTCTTCCTCATGAAGTGATTCCATAATACTTTAATGGAATGAAATCAAATCAAATCAAATGAATGGGCCGAATGAAACGATAAAAAGGGGGTCTCCTTTTTTATCGTCTCATTCGGCCCATTCTCCATTTCGACTTTTGTAGTCATAGTTTTTAGAACTTTAGTGAAGTTGATGCCGAAAGGATAAGCTGCCTGCCTACTTAGGCCCTTCTTTCATTACAATACGCATAAAAGCGTTTAGTATCCTACTCGAGTTGGAGACTAGTTACTGCGTAGTATCTCACATACATTTTAAAGGGTACTCGCGCACTTCTCTACCGGTATCCTATACTAATATATTATAATACAACGTGTTCCTTTTGATATCCCATAACTCTAGGGTATTAAACAGACCATGGTAAAGAATCAAATTGCATATGAATTATTCTACAATTTTTTTTTTTTTTGTTTAATTTTTTCATACAAAAGTCACGACTGTTTATGTAAAACACCCTTACCTTGTTATGAATGAACTTTAGAATGAAAACGATTTACTCGTACCTACTTATCAATGAAACACCCACACACGTCAATGTTTTTTACAAGTTACGCTCTCCCGCTACTTTACTACTACACTTTAGTGTAAGTTTGCCAACGTCTCGTAAAACTAAGGATTCGCCATACTGGTTACATTTTTTTAATAAATTTAACTAAAATTGATGTTATATTCGAAACTAAATATTTGAACTACGTGTTCTAGGGCGTTTTATATTATTTTTACCTATAGAACATAACCTTAGAGTTATGTGATATCAAAAGGAATACGTTGTATAGTTACTTCATGACCCTAAGGTCTTTGTCTGATTGCTCGGGCTTAAGATAATCAACCTGTATTTGGCAAGCGTGATGAGACAGTACCTTTGTTTACTTGAATTCAATGATGGAGGCCTTAACCTACAACCATCTGTAAATGATAAAATAATGAAATCGTCTATGTATAATTTCCACAGACTTGGAGATTTGCGTCACGCTGAAAATGCTCTGAATGAGGAACTGGAGACGGAGGTATACCGTTGGGCGTTAGAAACCATCGGCGTAATGATGTTTGGCATCCGGCTCGGCTGCCTAGATGGAACTGTACACATACCCACAGATGATAATAGGTAAATAATGACTCTTTGTTAATTATGAAACACAACAATGTGAATGCCAAAATAACATTAATAATTCTTTGGAGTCTGACTTTTGCAATTGACATTAGAAGTTGTAACTCATTTATAAGAATCCCTTCATTATAAACTCCTTTTTATTGTTTCTATATGTTTATAAACTCACTTAAAATACACAAACCCTACAATTATTTCAGTTTGGCACTTGAGCTAGTTTCAATTTGCATTTAAATATAAGTTTCTCAGAAAGATTTTTAGTGTGAATAACTTCACTATCTTAAATGAAATCTGTAAAACTTAAGAGTCCGTTAGCTCTCAAATGCAAATAAATTAAATCCCAGTCCACTTAGGTAAAAGACGTTTTGGATTTAAAATGAAAATCACATCCAATTTCAGAATACTCAAGTAAATTATATATCCAGAGAAATATTATCCCGATCCACTGCATGGCATATAAGTATATCACAAAGCTTTCATTTAGTGTAAAAAGTAGCCAAGTGTGAAACGGACTGGTGCACCAAAGAACTCCAATAGCTTTTTAACACAGCCTTATTTGTGTGGGCTTAAGTTCTACATTGCCACACAATAATAGAAATCCTGCAAAATATTGAAATTAAATTCCCAAAAAATCAATTCAGGTTTTGTTTTTCAATCAATAAGTTTTTGTAGACATCAGTAAAATTTATTTCGAAGCCTATTCAAGATACACAAATTCTTGATCCGCGTCAAACACTTTGTTCGCTAGTCAAATGTCTCGAGTACTTTTTTTGATGTGAATGCGATGGACCCGGCTTTACAATTTAATGGTAAATCGACGGATGCTAAGAAGTTTTGTTTTGATTTCAGACAGAGAGCGAAAACTCTATAATAGACAAGCTCAAAATCAATTTATAAGCGCATCAGTAATACTAGGGGAAGTTCTTTGCACCCTGTTGAGTAAATACACCAATACGAGCGATTTATGCATGGCAGCCCATCCAGGACAGCATCAAACACTGTCATTAAAAAGTCACCCTCACATGCTTTAGTCTAATATTTTTTATTCAAAAGGGATTATTTTTTCCCAGAAATCCCGAAAAGACGTCCCTAGATGATGACACCCCAGACCTCTGTTCTCTATCAAAACGTTGTCTGGATGAACTGAGCCCAGCAGAGCGCTTGGTACGATGCGCGAGAGAAATAGCCGATAGGAACTACCTAGTGCGGAGCGAAGATACTTTAAAAACGGATTCGCAAGTCTTTAATAAAGCCTTGAAAGTCTTCGACAGACATTACAGGTGAAAACAATGAAATTATTTGTCTTTTGTTACTTTTTGATCCATTATATTAGTTACGGATATGATAATTCAATAACCTAAGGATTTTAGCCATTTCAATGTTTGTGTATTAATATAAAGATTACTGTGATTATTTTACTATAATGTCCATGTAGTACTTGTAACCTCAAACTTCGGATCCAGTCGATTGCTCTTTCAAGTGAATTACAGAGGCATAAATTTCTACTTTAGTTGGCGAAACTTTGAAACCGCGCTGTAAGTCAGCATTTATTAGTGTTTTGGTTACGTTCTTTCAGTACCTAGAAAAACAACAGTACTTAGGACTGAAACAATTTTATTACATGTAAATCCATTGTCAATCATCATAACAGTCCGGAAAAATAAATGCAAATGGCTAAATCCTAATCGGAAGTCCTAAAGTATTACCGCAAGACAAGAAGACTGTACTAAGGCTATAACTCCTATGATTGAGCGTCCACCGCTTTCATAAGCTGATGCAGTGATTCCAAAATATTGTTTACATTTCCTTAGTTTACCCATATAAACTATACTCTGTAGAAACAATTGCAGCGTTAAACATTTCAACATTTAGAAAGAAACTAATATAACTAAAGAAAATCAAATCAGTTTACGCTTTCCGCAATAAGCGTAAGTTGGTTTTGCCGAGTTTGGTTAAACTCGAATTATTCATCAAGGATTACATTCAGATTGTTATTATACATATGACAACTTTGCAATAAGTTCCGAAATATGTAACAAAATTAAAAACAAGTAAATACTTTTGACCAATATCAGGTTGTTTGGATATTTACAATCTCGAATTAAAAATTGGACTATATGCCGACAGATGTGGACAACATTCTTAATCAAATACATTTCGTTGTAATTGAAACCTCTACTACTTTTAAACTGGCCTTTTTGTCTTTCAGTTTAACTGAGTACTTCCTACAACAAGCAACCGAACACTTAAATTCCGGGGAATTAAGACCCGAGCAAGCATTTTTAGACAAATTACGGCCATTAGAAGGAAGAATACTGCCCCTAGCTTCGGACGCGCTATTAGCCGGAGTCGAACCAGTGAGTATAGATCTAACCATTTTCGTTTTCTCCTATTTCTTTTTATGGTACAATATACATTCACAGACTACATTTATTGCCGAATTTGAAAATCCTAGACACTATCTAGTGTTAGCCAGAACGGTCCTTCGGAAAAGATGATACTCTCTATCATCTTACGAAACTTAATGACCTCCGTGGTGATATTCAAGGTGTCGCCTGCACCATGTTCCAAGGTTTAATTCCGAAACGGGTCAATGTAGTAAAAAAAATATTTATCTTTATTTTCTCGAGACTAGGTGTTTGTAGTTTGATTACTGATTTACACAAAACAATTATAGCTTGAAATTTTACAGCAATTAACTCATTCAAAATAGATGCAGTATATTCCTACATACTATCCTTACACTTATTAACAAAATGTAGTAAAGTATAAGTAAAAATAATATGTCTACTGTTTTCTTGAGTTTACCCAAACACTATACATTGAAATGAAAGATATGTTTGATAACCATAATAATATATCTCTCTATCTTCCCTCTTTCCATATACCTCTCTTCCCCTTTTTTTCTCTTTCTAACTTACATCAAATTTACAGTTGGCCCACACAGCGCTAGGAATGCTTTACCAGCTGTCACTACACGCAGCTCAACAGCAACGAGCCCATGATCAGGTCATTTGGGCCAAAGAGTCCAGGGATGCTGGTCAGGACGTGCCAGAACTGCCATACATTACTGCTTGCGCCAAAGAAGCTTTGAGGATACATCCAGCCACGGGAGGAGTGGTCAGAAGAAGCAGAGAGGAATTAGCTGTTGGAGGATTCGAAGTGCCTGCAGGGGTAAATATTCTAGCTTATGTTTTTTTTATAGGTGATTACATAAAGTTATTCATTCTGTGCTGTTCTGAATGAGATAGACAAGTTTTATTCGACACAAAAGATGACAGTATGTTCTAGAATGAAGACCATAAATTAAGAATGTAGCAGATACAACTGCTCTTCTCTGACCAACTGATTATGTTAGGATTGTAATTTTCCAAAATAATATCAATGAGCTTGCAATCATTAGAAATGGTTTTCATATAGCTAGTATTCTCTCATCTGTGATTTATATGTATATGTTTTTACAGCGCAGCAGTAATTAATAAAATATAACCCCTTTCCCTTCGTACTTTCCTAGTCTATACTTAATATTATAAAGCTGAAGAGTTTGTTTGTTTGTTTGTTTGTTTGAACGCGCTAATCTCAGGAAGTACTGGTCCGATTTGAAAAATTATTTTTGTGTTGGATAGTCCATTTATTGAGGAAGGCTTTAGGCTATATAACATCACTCTGCGAGCAATAGGAGCGAAGCATCAGTGAAAAATGTTGCAAAAATAATCGCGATCATAATAACAGAAATTGACGCGTACGAAGTCGCGGGCAACAGCTAGTTTAAATATAAGCAGTTAATGTCATCTGTCATCGTACCTACCGTAATGCAATATTCAATCTTACGTAGATGAATGCAACTAAGGCAAAAGAGTGTTCAAATGTTCAGTAGGTGCCTTTTTTATTTAGGACTTTTTCTGTTACTGATTGTGTTTTTTATTTTACATCAACATAATAATGTAAAATAGTCATAAAAAAGCATAAAAGATGATTTATTGTCTTTATTTTCGGAAATTTATTGTATCTCACTTTCACAGGTAGACATAGTGCTAGCACACGGCGTCACCAGCAAATCCGAGAAGCAGTGGGGTAGATCAAAAGCCTTTATTCCCGAACGATGGTGCAACGAAGGTTGGGAACCCCTTAAAGCTTCTAGGGCTCATCCCTTAGCATCTATGCCCTTTGGGGAGGGTTGTCCTGCCACAGGGATAGTAGAGAAGATGCTAACATCTTTAGCAACTAAAGTTCTTGATAAATATAGATTAGAGTGGCATGGGGCAGCACCAAATATGACTACCACCGGAGTGAATAAGCTTCAGCCACCGTATTACTTTGTTCTGCAAAACGCTGCCTAAATTTTCCATTGGATTTTCAAAGTCATTCGACGTAGCTGTTTTACAGAACAGACATTTGGATAATAGTTGGGTTGGATCACAGTGGCAGCAGGATCTTGATTTGGGAAAGACTTAACCTGGTTGAAGATAGGTTTTATAAAGGAAGTTGTTACTTACTCCCGGTAGTATGACATCACAATTCAAAATCCGCTAGTAAGTTATAGGAATTCGATATGTCATGGGAGGATTCAGAAGCTTTTGGAGACCCTTAACGCCCCCTGCATTCTCTGGATCGGCTACAGCAACATTGGACCAATACAGGACCAAAAGATTTGAGTCCATAGCTACAAGTAATATGCATTGCTGCAAAGTTATTTCTGTAGTCTTTTCTTTCAAATATTCTTGATTTAATTCCATGAACTCCTATAAAATTATGTCTTGTATACGCAGGTAAATGGGTCTGCATAATATCTAGGCACAGAATGTTTTCTTTGGTCGATGTACTTAGTAACAGTAATAATATTTGTGTCGGATTTTATACTATAAAGAAATTTTAATGGTTAAGGAGTTTTGGGTAACGCTAATTTCTTCGTATGAAAAAATAAAAAGTATCCGCCTAGAATTTAAGTATAAGTGTGTAGTTACTTCAAAAATGTATGTTAATCGATATTTAGACATTAAGTAATAAAACAAAATTAATTTGTCATAAGTATTATGCTTAAAACGTTTTATAAATTTTGAATTGTATTGTTTTTTGTACATTACAATGATAATGGAATACGAATAACTGACTTTTATTGTTTATGCCTCCTATAAAGCCTGTAAAAAAGTTTTCATTGCAAATATTTTGAACATTCCTACATTGTGAATATACAGGTTGTTAGATGACAAGACGAGACCAGCCTCAGTAATATAACTAAAAGTAATATTACTGCAAATTTAGGAATAAAAGAAAATATTATAAAATATTCATTTTCATACTAAACTTAATAGCACAGTAACCATTTTGTATGAAAATAAATATAGAAGAAAGAAAGAAAATATGAAATATTTCGTTTAATATTTTTATTCTTAGAATTATATTTTTAAATATAGACATTTTAAATACAGGGTTCTTAGTTTAGATCAACACAAATTTTATTCTTTGGTTCCTAGACTCATCTATGCGATCATAATATATTACAATTATTAGTGCTATGAACATTAGTTAGTTGATTCCTTTCGCGTAAGAGTTCAAACAAAAGTTTTTGTGGTTTTTGTCATTCATTCATCTGTTTTGCATGAAAAATAATGCCAAACACGCAAATCGCATTATTTGAGAACAATAATCAGGGCCTTGCCACCTCGCCGTGATCAATCTCAGTTAGTGACAGAAAACATTGTTCCCTGTACATTGAATAAGAAAAGCCCTACACCCTAATAAAGTGACATAGAGGTAGGTATTTTTATTGGAACCGATATCGGAGTAGAACATTTAGTCATCCACGGCAAAACCAAATCTGGATACGGATAGAGAATTAACACTTAGCAAATAGTGGGAAACGCCCCGTTGGTCTAGTGGTTTAAATACCGGACCAAGATCTCGGGGTGCCGGGTTCGATCCCCGGGTCAGGCGACAAAAAGTTTCGAATTTTCGAACATTGCTCGGGTTTGTGATCACCAACCCGCATTTGGCAAGCGTGGTGATTATGCCTGTACCCATCATTGCTATGGTAACATGAATTCAATGATGGAGGCCTTTTCCCTGCAGTGGGATGATTATAGGCTGTTACTGTGAGAAAGTTGATTCTCCAAAGACAAGCTTATCTTATACACTATGGTATGTTTAATTTTGATATAACTAGTATAATTATTTTTTTTAGACAAACGTTTTTATCGGAAGTGTCACCAAGTGATTAGTCGCGCCAGATCGCACGCTAGTGCCTTGTCGTTTCTGCCTATTGACATTTTAATACCCTTGATCTTTGATGTTTTAGTACCTAGTGTCTTATGTTGCTTAGCAACCGCAGTTATTTAAATGCTAATGTTTGTTTGGATAGATGCTAAGGACAGATGTTCGTTATTCAATCTTGCCAAAAATGCAGTACAAATTTTAATTGGTATGCAGATAGTTTATAGGCTAGTAATATATCTAAGCTAGCTGTTGCCCGCAACTTCATCCGCGTCAATTTCTGTTATAATGATCGCGATTATTTTTGCAACATTTTTTACTGATGCTTCGCTCTTATTGGTCGCAGCGTAATGTTTTATAGCCCAAAGCGTTCCTCGATAAATGGACTATCCAACACAAAAAGATTTTTTCAATTCGCACTAGAACTTCCTGACATCGGCGAGTTCAAACAAACAAACAAACTCTTCAGCTTTATAATATTAGTATAGATAGGCTACTTAAATCACGGAAAATAATCTTTGCCATATTCCACGCATACAAAATCGGTCAACAGCTAGTTAAAAATATCTAGGCAACTAAGTTCTGGTGGCCTATCTTTTATTGATAATAGATAACTAATATCAGCAGTAACAGAATGCAATATTTCGGCAGAAATATTAAAATTGTACATTATAATTGGTTTTAATACTTATGCAATAAAGAAAACTTAAAAATATTGAACAAACTGTAATCACAACATAGACTTATTTACAATACAATAATAATTGTACAAAACTTCATGCCTAAAAAATGTTTTTGTCTAAAGTAAACTATTTGGTTCTGTGTTTCCTGACTGAACGTTAAAGGGGAAACGTATTTTCGCACCTTGTTTCGTTAAACAATGGTTCGTTATATATCAAGTTAATGACATTGGAGTCATAGATTGACTATAGAGTCAACCATCCCCAACGTTCTCTTTGATATAACAAATTGTAAATAATAAAAGGTTAATCTACATCGAATCAGAGCAATTAGGCGAGCGCCCAAAATAATATTTACAAATTAACCTTGTAGACAGGACAAAAAATGGTAGTCGGGCAATCAAGTAACATTTTCGTTTTGATTTACGTGAAAATTTAAATAATGAAATCTAATGTTTTAGGACTGAGGTGTATAATTTAATTAGTAGAAATCGCCGACCCACTGGATTCTTTTCTGTCTGTCTGTCTGTCTGTTTTTATATATGTGCAAGATGTGGTTAAATTGTGCCTATGATAAATATGTCAATCAATCTAAAGAATGGAAATGGCTATTGGATGTGGGAGCGCGCTTATATTTTTGGATCATAAATGTTTATTTTCTTAACTATTTGATCCAAGTAAGAAAGCTCGATTCCATAAAACTTACTTTGTATTGTCATCACTTTGAATAGAACATACCAAACCAAAGCATACTACCTCCAGCGAATGTTTACCACGCACAGAAACCGCTTTAATGAATCAAAATGAGTTACCCTTAAAACAAAAATCCTTTCCGAAACTCTCATCCCGAACATAAAATACGCTAGAATTATTCATCCCGACGCAGCCGAGGAGATTATGTAGTATTTCCATTAAAATAATTGGGGTTGTAGGCAATTTGCAAAATAGACATCGACATTTTGGTAGGTTCATTAATTTTCGAGATTTATACTTTCTTTGAAGCTTTGCTGGGACTTTAAACGTCTTTTTAAAAAACATTTATCTAGAAATAAATGACCCTCTCTAAATTTATTAACATTAAGAAAATAAATCTATATTAAAAGTAGGGCTTACCCGAATTTTTGTCCTAGGTGTGTATGCACCTACGGATTTGGGTGTAAGCGGGTCTACGATAGCCAAAAAGGAAAGGGAGGAGTTCTGGGATAGCATGAGAGAAGTTATAAAGAAGTGTAAGGATAATGAAAGAATTATCATGTTGGGCGACTTTAATGGATGGGTAGGTGTGAAGCGTGATGGGTATGAAAGGGTTTTAGGCACGTTTGGTGATGAGAGAATAAATGAAAATGGTAAAAGTTTGCTTGAGGTATGTTTGGAATGGAATCTTTTAGTAGCGAACACAATGTTTGCTCATAAAAGAATCCATATGTATACAAGGGATGAATGTGGCATAAGAAGTATGATTGATTTTGTGATCGTAGACGAAAGACTGAAAGGGCAAGTTCTGGATACAAGGGCGTACCGCGGTGTCGGTATTGATACAGACCACTTCCTGGTGATGTCCAGGATAAGTGGTCTTTTCAAACGATGGCGACATAGGACAGCGGAACCCAGAACTAATCTAGAACGCGTGAAAGTAGAAAATTTGCAAGAGGAGAGAGTGAAAGAAGAATACGTTAAAAGGTTGAAAGAACGATTTGTTAATTTGGATAAGGAATGTGAGATAGAAAGTTTTTGGAAGACTTTTAAGGAAGGTGTAGTGAATGTTGCAATTGACGTATGTGGTGTCTGTAAGAGAAGAAAAGGAAGAATGCAGAAGAAAGAGTGGGTGGATAAGGAAGTGCAAAAGGTTGTAGGTAATAAGAAGAAAGCATGGCTGGATTGGTTAGCAACCAAGGCTAACCAAAGAGTACAAAAGGCGACATTAGTGGATGTGGATAAGGCAAGAAAGGTTTATAAAAATATGAAAGGGCTAGTGAAAAATGTGATCAGTACGAAGAAAGAAGAGCAAAAGGATGAGTTTGATAGAAGACTCTCTGATAGTTTCCAAGACAATATTAAATTGTTTTGGAAATCGATTAGATTAGCTCGTGGGAAAACATCAAACTCGGAGCTATCTAAAATCAGAAGTTAGGATGGGAATATTATAAAAGGATAAGAATGTGTGCTGAGAAGATGGAAGGAATATTTTGAAAGTCTTTTTGAAAGAGAAGAGGGCCTAGCACAAATGCAAGCACCTCCTCTTGAAGTGAATGAGAGTGAGCTAGAAAGCGATATTAGTATGGAAGAGATTATGAAAGCATTGAAAAGTATGAAATCAGGTAAAGCTGCGGGATATGACAGGGTTTCCGTCGAAATGCTGAAGGCTGGACAGGGAGTAGTAGCAAGTCAGTTGTACTGCCTTTTCAACTTGTGCTGGAGGAACGGTCGGGTACCAGGAGACTGGTGCAAGGCTGTGATCGTGCCGTTGTACAAGGGAAAAGGGTCACAACAAGACTGTGTAAGTTACCGTGGAATAAGCCTCCTCAGTGTTGTCGGCAAACTGTATGCTAAAGTGATGATTGAAAGAGTAATGTTAGAAACAGATGACAGAATATGGGATGTACAAGCGGGATTTAGGAAGGGAATGGGATGTACGGATCAGGTCTTTTCCCTACGATGCATTACGGAAAGATATTTGGCAACAAACCAAAAAGTCTTTTGTGCATTCGTAGATTTGGAAAAGGCCTATGATAAAGTGGTGAGGAATGAGTTGTGGTCGGCATTAGCTGTGCATGGGGTGAGCAGTAAGCTGATACGGGCATTGAATTCCCTCTATAATGATTCTAGTGCTTGTGTCAGGATAAACGGAGCGTACACTGATTGGTTTAATATCCAAAAGGGTGTTACACAGGGACGTGTAGCGTCTCCGTGGCTGTTCAACCTTTTCATGGATAATTGTCTGACAGATCTGAAAGAGAGTGATTTTGGCCTAAGAATGAATGAGTTACGCGTCAAATGTCTTCTTTACGCCGATGATCAAGTATTACTTGCATCGACGGCTAAGGATTTGCAAGCGATGGTGACTATTATGAATGAAGCTTTGGAAAGAAAGGGAATGAAAGTGAACACAAAAAAAACAAAAGTTATGGTGTTTGAAAAGGAAGAGAGCATGACAGAAGTATGTATTCGGATTGGTGGTAATGAACTGGAGCAAGTGAATGAGTTTGTATACTTGGGGTCGGTGTTTACTAGGGACGGAAAGTATGAAAGTGATATTGAAAGGAGAGTAAATGCTGGTAACAGAGTGAATGGTGCGCTGCACGCCTTTGTAAATAGCCAGAAGATTTCTATGAAAGCTCGTCTGGCTGTGCATAGAGGGGTGTTGGTTCCAACACTCATGTACGGAAGTGAAAGTTGGGTATGGCAGAAAAAGCATGAAAGTAGAAAAATTGCAGTAGAAATGAGAGCGCTAAGAAGTATGTTAGGAGTGAAATTGAGTGACAGGATAAAAAATAGTGTGATAAGAGAACGTTGTGGTATGAAAGAAGATATTGTCACAAGGATTGAGAAAGGGATGCTTAGATGGTTTGGACATGTAGAGAGGATGAATGAGAGGAGAATGACTAGACAGATCTACAAGACGAGTGTGAAAGGGAACGTTGGAAGAGGAAGGCCTAGACGAACCTATCACGATCAAATCGGGGATGTTCTGAAGAAAGGTCAGGTCAAGAGTACTCTAAACCGACGAGCATGCATGAAAAGATTGATGAATGTGGAAGAAGCGAAAGATGTATGCCAGGATCGTAGTAAGTGGAAGGCCTTGGTCTCTGCCTACCCCGTTGGGAAGGAGGCGTGACAATAAGTATGTATGTTATTTATAACAAAAATTGATAGAGTACTTTGTACATCATTTAATTTTGATTGTGCCTTGTTGTTTTTATTAACATGTTACATTCTGTTTACAGTAAAGTAAAAAGTAAAGTAACAGCCTATAATCATCCCACTGCAGGGATAAGGCCTCCATCATTGAATTCAAGTTACCACAGCAATGATGGGAACTGGCATAATCACCACGCTTGCCAAATGCGGGTTGGTGATCACAAACCCGAGCAGCGTTCGAAAATTCGAAACTAATTGTTGCCCGACCCGGGGATCGAACCCGGGACCCCGAGATCTTGGCCCAGTATTTAAACCACTAGACCAACGGGGCGTTTACAGGAAGTAGGTATTTAGATATTACCTACGAGTACTACTACGTATTTGACATTTAGAGCTATGCATTTGCTCATGAAATTCCTAAAGGTGCTCTAACCTATTGACCGTTTAGTTTAAACCGATTTTATATTTTTTTTATAAATATAATATGATTATAATATTAAAATGGATTTTATTTCTAACACCTACTTATCACTATAATAATCAGTTCAGCCGCTTCCCTACAAATTTAATCT
Source organism: Anania crocealis (assembly GCA_949315895.1). NCBI lineage: Eukaryota > Metazoa > Arthropoda > Insecta > Lepidoptera > Crambidae > Anania > Anania crocealis. Next base: position 5,228,637 of record OX438859.1, on the reverse strand, counting down.
AACGCCTTTGCCCTAAAAAGCGATTGGCTTTCTGGCACTTCGCCGGCCGCTGCCGCGGCACGCTCGCTTCGCTTGCTCGGCTCGTGCGTTGTCTTTCATGTTTCTAACCTAACCTAACCTATTTTTTTTTATAATTAATTGTACCTATTTTACAAGCAATTTCGGTGGGAAATGATGTTATGACATGTGATAATTACGGCTTACAATGATTATAACAAACGATGTTATGGAAATTGATTTTATGGGAAACAAAGTTTCTAGCACGTGACTAATATAGTAAACAATGAGTATGACATATAAAATTAAAAGAAACAATAATATGTCTGGTGACTATTATAGCAAACTAAATTCGGGCAAATGAAATTCTGGCAAGTGGAGGTATACCATAAACATTTCACACTTAAAAACCGGTTTAAATTGTTTATCAAAGCCAAGTTCTACCCTACCAAGTGTGTTTAATGGCAACCGGCCTATCTGTAAATCTCAGCCATAGTTCTTTATAATAGAATCTGATATGGATGGACCTTGATCTAAATTACACTGGTAAAATGTCTTCTTACTGTCGTAAAAAAGCTACCCAAATTTTTTTACTACTACTTTTTTGACGTACTATTTCCCTGATGGAAGAAACTAGGAACATGATTTATTCTCGCACTATAATTATTGTTTTTGTCAACTAAAACAACTACCATACCGGAAAACTAAAACATTTCACAACGTTTCAGGCCAGAAATTACCTTATTTCTTCCGCAAACACTTAAATTGGGTATCATATTGAAAAGCCCTCTTGAAGAATCTCATTTGCAAATTACATAGTGACCACATGTCAAATACATTGTGGACATATTTCAAAACATTTTGGATATCTTGTTGAGTGTACATAGCGCTATTAGAATAACATCTATGTAAACCTTTAAAAGCAAGTTTATCGTACACATCTTTGAAAGAAAACATAATGGAGCTCGATGATTCTTAGGAATGCTGTCTGTAGATAAGTTATTCTTATTGGCGCAGACTTAATCAGCTTAGACGATTCAATATACCTGAAAAGGCGACCTAAGGAAGGTCTATAATCTGAAGACATTTAGGTGTTTGTTTTCGTACACTTAACGGATTCAATCAGAGCTGATTAAATTATATTTTATCTTGTTCTTCACTAAGCACCACAGCCAGTTTAAGCCTACATCAGTTTACTGGAAATAGCTAAATTGTCACTCTTGGCAGTAGTATTTGCGATCGCAGATCAGAATCTCGCCATATTCTCGCCTCTTACGACACATTTAGGCTGAGAGGGGCTGTGCTGTTTTACTTTATGCCAGCACTCAACAATGCACTTGAAGCTACACTGCACTGCTCGACATAATTATATTTGTGGAAAGAAGACGCTGCTGCCCGTTTTTTCTGCCGGTACTCTTCAAGTCGCCTCTTATGACACCCATAGGAAAGGGTAATGTTATTTTTGTATGTGCAGGCACATAATATTAATATACAATACCGAAATATTTGTAATGGATGAAGACAGGAAAATCAGGAAAAAAAATTCAAGAATAGTTTCACAGGTCTTAACCTTTAATATTACTAAAACGTTACAACAATGTAATTTCCCTTAACCTTAAAATCTTTTTTGTGTCGTGGTGACCCTAGTACAGCATTAAGCAAGTTAGCCGGTATTTACAATCCACTCGCTCCGAATAAGCGGGGAGACATCAATTTCTCAACGTCAGTAAGTGTATACAAGAGTGCGGTCTTGTATATGAATATGCATGAATGTACCATACGCGTAGAACATTTTGATTTGGCAGTTTAATTTTATCTCTGTTTACGAAGCTTGTTCGTTCGTTGTCTCAAGAAGTTGAATATAAATTGTTACTTCAAAGCTTAGGGCTTTAATAAAGTGATAAATTGTAAACCCTACAAGACAGGATAATGATACAATTTACACTTAAATGTAAGAGTAAATTAAGTCTTGTTTCTTTACAAATTGTATATTTTAATTTGCAAAGATTTTCCAATTAGGTACCCGTACTTATTAAGTTATCACACACAAAAATATTTTTATACAATATTGACTATTTTGAATTGAGTAACAAACTTGTTTGTTGACTCTCATTATTTCATGCTTCAAAATTAAATTTTATACATATTTTTCAAAATATAGTTTTTTATTGTTATAGCTTGAAATATTTTCTTATCTTTGGTTAAAATTTACAACGACGATATATGTGTTAGAGTAGCGTAGACACCGGTTTTCAAGTTATCGCCAGCTCCGTTGTCCCGGGTTCCCGGGTCAATGTAGAAAAACCTTTTTAATATGTTATCTCGGGTCTGGGTGTTTGTGGTACCTACTGTTTTTGATACCACTTACGTATTTTTAGAGTATAACTGGACCAACGTTAGGCAAAGGAGTATGTAGTCATACATTCAAATGTCCTAAATGCTAATGAATGCGTTCACGCAAAACAATTTGTAATAGTTGTGCCCTCTGACATTTAGAAATTTACATTTTGTGACGCTACATTTTACTAAATATTATCATATTCCTAAGTAGGTTGAGTGAATTTCTCTCTCGAAATTAAGCCAGTGAGAATTAAACAACTAAATTTCTGTGTCTAGCGAAACAGCCAGTATAATTTAGCTTGCAGGTTTTAGTGCAATAAGCCTACATCCAACCGTTAGAAGGCCAACAGAACAGAATGTGTTCGACCCTTGACAAACAACGGGGAATACCAACATCATAATAAAGTTTTACTATAATAGACAACGAACAAACAACGAAACAGGCCTACAATTCTATTCCTATGAGATTAAATGCAATCATGTGTTGAAACCATTGGCATAGTTATCAGAACATCGAACACTCTCTTCAGCATAAATGTTTGCAGCGTTCCTTTTTATATGTTCCGTATGGACGGTGTTCGAATAGCTATATAAAATCGCCGCCATGGCTATTGAGATAGAGTTTACGACTATTGTGCGCGAACTCGATTCGAACTATGCTCGCGTTCGTGTTCGAATATACCGTCCATACGTACAAACCAAATGTTCATGTTCGATGTTTGTGTTCGCTATGTTCGTGTTCGTTCGTGCGTACACGGCTTATAGTGATTGTCATGCTCCTACTCGAAATTTGTGCTTTATTTCATACTTTTTATCTTAATGTAAGTTATAGTTGGAAGATTTTTTAATGGCATTAATTTTAATCGGACTAACATTCGAGATCTATCATACGAAAAAATATACGGAATGAAATTTTAACCACTTTCCCCCCTCCAAACATTTTATTGGCGTTCATTATCGTATTTAGAGCCTATTTATGAAATAAAAAATGCAAATCAAAGTGTCACCCGAAAATATCTTTCGCGATATAGTTTTCAATTTTTACGGTCCTAGACCTGTTAAGGTATAAAGGGAAAATCAAAAACTTATGTAATGAATGAATGAGATGCGCAACGCGTAAAAAAAGTGTTGCTAGGAGGCCGTATGAAAAATTTTTGATTTTCGGCGGACATTTTCTAACGACCTGTCCTAATAACCTATCTATCTTCAGTTTTGGCATATCGGAGATAGAAAACAACTTCTGTCTTTGTTTCTCTGGACGGCAAAATCAGAGACAGATGATGTTTTCTATCTCTGATATGCCAAAACTGAACATAGATAGGTTATTGGGACCGGCCCGTAAGTGATCTTTATCTTGTCATTTTTGTACTGGGCTATAAGTACCAAAACCGTCATTTGTTTTTTGTCATTGATATATTAATTTGGAATTTGGAAGGTGGTTAAAATTTCTGATCACCTTTGACTTTGATTGACTTATTGATCACCATAAAAAAAATTATAATTATAATATTTATCACAACATAGTTTTTAATATTAAAGGTCCTAAGCCTGTGAAGGTATAAAGGGAAAATCAACAACTTATGAATATTATCGAAATGAATGAATCAGTAGCTGTATCCAAAATTTTAGGTTTTTGGCGCACGTATCCTATATAGGTGCTTTATCTTGATATTATGTACTGGGCTATAACAAAAGAAAAAATACGTCATTTGTGTTTGTCTCGTTGATTGTTGTATTAAAATATGGATGGTGATTAAAATTTCATTCTGTATATCGGTAAGTACTCGTATATATGCCAATTCTGTAAAAGGTAATTCCAGATTTTATCCTTACTAATGTAAACGCGCATGTTTGTATGTAAAAGTAACAGCCTATAATCATCCCACTGCAGGGAAAAGGCCTCCATCATTGAATTCAAGTTACCACAGCAATGATGGGTACTGGTATAATCACCACGCTTGCCAAATGCGGGTTGGTGATCAAAAACCCGAGCAACGTTTGTTGTTTTTGTTGCCCGACCCGGGGATAGAACCTGGGACCCCGTGATCTTGGCCCGGTATTTAAACCACTAGACCAACAGGGCGTCAACAACTTCCGAGTGCGTTAGGAGTCCTTGTTTGTATGTGTGGATGTGGAATTGTTTGTTCGGTTGATATATAATAGTGTTGTCCACCACCTAATTACTACTACCTACTTAAAGGTCCCGGGTCAGATCCAGTCAATTTAGAACACGATCATTTTAAAAATTGGTTTGTATTTAAATATGTAAACATAGGCAGTATATAAGATGTATGTCTATAACTATATCTTTCCTTGATTGGCTTGTATCTATTGCATGCTAAGGATGGAAGGCACTTTTTCAAACTTTGGTCCCGTCTTTTATCGTAAGATGAAAGTCGTTAAATTATATTTCGTCAGATGCCTATCAATGGCAACTTGGAAAAGTCTGACACCAAACTAATCGTACGCTAAGAAGAAGAATCCAAAAAGCCACTCTAGTAACTTCAAGATTAATAAGCGTAAAATTATTTCTTATTCGCTGAGACAACTGAAAAATGGAGACAAATCTCTTGTGAAAACCGCCAACTATTTGTGAAATTTTACCGCCGGTTTGATTAATAATGACATACTCGTATATACTTTTACTACAGTACTCGAATATCTCAGTGGCAGTAAGTAAGAAGACTCAAACCTAATTCTTTTGACTGCGATTCCTCCATTAATGTCACTGCCGGATCTTTTTCATGTGAAGTAACTCGGAATCATTACAACTAATTCGTCTAAAAGCCCATAAGAATGCGTCCTAAAGTTGCGACGAGACTCGCTTAGACACAGTTTAACATGGAACCAGAAAGTCCACTCGAAAGTTCTTACTTAGCGAACGAAATAAACGAGGTATAACGAAGCAGAATATCTGGGGTACCCTTGAAGAGGAATACCCTCAGAAACCTAGGTTCTGCTACGCTACAAAAGAAAATTTGGAAAGAGGGAAGTTAATGGGAACCTACCTCCCTATAATTATTCCCTAAAAAGAAATAAAACAAAAGATAAGATTATATACAGTTAATATATTAAAAAAAGAAACTAAAATTAGAAGAAATAAAAATACTTAACTTAAAATTGAATAGCGCTTGATGAGAGTCGAATTGGGGAGAGATGGCCCTGTGGTCGACCACACCAGGATCTGCACAGCAGAGGAAAGGTAGCCCAGCGATCTGCCTGATCAAGCCGGAGTGATGGAGGTAGCCCGGCGGTCTACGTGACCGCCAGGATCCAGAAGCACTAGGTGGAGAAGGCCCGGCGGTCTACGTGACCGTACCAGGGTCCAGAAGTAATCAATAAATAGGAGTGTCCAAGATGAGTCTCCTAATTCGGGAATAATAATTTTAGTAGAACAAGAAGAAGTGATGGTTCCTTGACACCAAAACGTCTATTTATAACCAAACTGATGGAACCATAATTTATTATTAAACATTTCAAAATTATAGCTATATTTACATAAGCAGTTATAAAAATTACATAAAGAAGGTAAGTTTAATATAAAATTGGCCAAAATACAATATCTCCTAACCGAAATTTAGATGAATTTACATTATTAAAAAATATATATCATTTGACAAGGTGGTTGCCAGCGGTAACGATGTCTGTCAAAATAACAAGAATTTTTTTATATTAGTGTCAAAATTAGTAAACAAATAAAATTACAAGAAATTATAAGTTATATGATGATAATATGAGAATGTATATAATGAAATGAACCAGAATCAAAAGGTAAGGTATTTACATATTATGTTAAAAGGTATCTACATACCACAGAGGTTAAAACCCATTAACAAAAAAAAGTATATAGGTAGACAGTCCCATACAAATGTCACTTCAAATTACTGTCCAAATCGTAAAATTAAATGTGACTTACTGTTCTCTGTAGACTCTTCTACGGCTTGAGTGGTCACTGCTTTGAGCTCTTGACACTCAACTTTTTTTTTTTTTTTTTTTTACCTACCGCACATTCACGCTCGGCAAAAGCAAAAATAGGTTATGACCTTAAAACTTTAAATGTGAAGCATTGTTCTAAAATACTTTTTTTTTTATGTACGGCTTAAGCATGTGTTTTTATAAGGCTATTAAGTTTTTTTTTTTTTATTATTATTATTATTGATTTTGTATTTTAGGTTGTTTTTGTCCGTGTTTTCACTCGGTGGCTACATCGGAAGACCAGCGTTGTGTGCCCGCGCACAACATATGCTGAGGTGGATGCCTTTCTGCCGGGACCTTGAGACTCGTAGGCCCGTCCTATTTATTTATGTTACCGTATTGGGTGTGTGCTTTTCTTCTTTACCGTACTTGTAATGTTTTTATTTTGCTACCTATTTTTGTACATCTTAATCGGCCTAGAACTCTGGGTCTCGACAAATAAACGTTTCTTTCTTTCTTTCTTTAAAATATAATTAGCTAATGTCATGTATCATAGGTACTGTAGGTACCTATGCTAAGTAATTCAAACTTATAGTGATATATTAGTGATTACTTGTTCAGTGACTTACGTTTATGCAAGACTTACGGCCATTTCCAATAACCTATCTATCTCCAGTTTTGGCATATCGGAGATAGAAAACAACTTCTGTCTTTCTTTCTCTGGACGGCAAAAACAGAGATAGAAACTGTTTCCTATCTCCGATAGGTAAACAGTTTCTATCTCTGTTTTTGGATCATTTGGACCATTTGGATCAGCGGTAGTTAACGCTGCTTCTGAGCCATGGGTCGCGGATTCAATCCCCGCACAGTAAAAATATTTGTGTGCATGAACATGTCTGTTTGTACTGGTCTGGGTGTTTTCTATGTAGTATAAGTATGTATTTACAAAAAAAAAGTATATAAGTAAGTTTATCGGTTGTCTAGTACCCCATACGACAGGGTACTTAATAGTACCTTAATTTGGGACTAGATGGCTCAGTGTGGCCCAGTGAGGCATGTCTTAAATATTTATTTTATTTTATTTATTATATGCCAAAACTAAAGATGGATAGGTTATTGGAACCGACCGTTAAAGATAATGCAACTAATTGAAAGGTTGGTTAGAACGTATTTCTGTTACTGATATGTATCTAGTTTGTTTTTATATCAATGATGCTAAAACCCCTGTTCAATCCAAAGAAGTTGAACAGAATAGTACCCTCCCAAAATTGACACCCGTACGTACCTTTAAATCGACTAACTAACTTTAAATTATGTGTAATAGTTGCAACAAATTATCTTTTATTGTTCGGTCATAATCAAAATTCAACCAAAAAGTTTTAAATATTTTCAGTTGCTATGATATCTATACTTAAATAAAGGTCGTTTGATAATTAAAGAATTGCCTACTGTATACACGTTTGCTATGGTTCTAAAAGGATTCACAACAATGGCGTCTAATGCTGGCCATCAAGCATTATCCTGATACTGTCATTGGAGTCGTTAGGGCTACCCTAGCTGCAAAATTGAAGAAATGATTTTTTTTTTCTCGTATAGTTAAGATAACGAATCTTTGATAGAAATAAAAGAAATATTTACTTGACTCAACACAACCTTCGAGCAACGCGCAAAATAATCAAAAATATGATAAAAGTGTCAAAAAGGGCTGAGGAAAAGTCGTGATAGCTAGTGGCTTATCCCTACGCTGTTTTTCGGATTTGCTGTTTATTATACTTTACTGCAAATACAATGCTCATGTTTGCATTAAATTTTTTCTGATTTTTAGAAAATACATTATTCTTGCATGTTCATTATTAGGAATTAAAACGCCATAGTACCTACCTACAATTATTGTGTGGCAAACATTTAATTGGAATAAATAATAATAAACAATTAAGTAACTCGGATAGTTATTCTGAACTCAGTCAAATAACATGTACATTTGGGTACAGGCCCAGGTTCTTTACATTGATTTGACGGCCGCCGTGGTGGAGTAGCGTAGGTATACACCGTTTTTCAACGTGTCGCTTGCTCCGAGGTCCTGTGTTCGCTTCCCTGACAAAAAAAAGAGTTTTATATTTTCTCGGGTTCTCTGGGTGTTTGTGGTACCTTTGATGCTTCTGAGTTCCACAAAACAAGTAAGTACCTACTTTAAACTGTTACTTACTTTGGGATCAGAACAATGTATGATAAGCTATCCACATTTAGTATTTATTCATTTAAATGTTATAACATTGCATACTTAATACGAGTTACTCCATCAAGACTGATGGGCGACCCACACTAATACATTTACCTACTTACATTTCAGCGGACAGCGATTAGCAATTAATACTAACCCTATAGTTATCTTCTAGAACAACCACGAAATAGTTCAGTCACGCTACAGGATTTGAAGTTTTTATCAGCACGTTATAATTATGTTTCTTTTTTTTACGTAGAGACAAGAAGATAAGATAAGATAAGATAACTTTTATTTCCAAGAATATGGTTACAAAATGGTTACAAATTCAGGTATCAGTTCCACATATTCTGCCGTTGTTTGTAGGCGTCGAAATAATTACAAATAACATTAAATTTTAATTAATTATACTAAGAACGTGGAGTGGAGTTCATTAAGAACGTGGCTAAATGATCAAAGCGAGGCTAGGTTTGATTAATGTGTGGTTACGGCCAGTCCCAATAATCTATCTATCTTCAGTTTTGGCTTATCGGAGATAGAAAACATCTTCTGTCTCTGATTTTGCCGTCCAGCGAAACAAAGACCGAAGTTGTTTTCTATCTCCGATATGCCAAAACTAAAGATAGATAGGTTATTGGGACCGGCCGTTAGTCTGTAGATACCTTTTTGTCACACATCAAAAGACATTCACCGGTGAAGCTGCTAGAAGCTTTGCTTCTATTATTATATATATAAGCTATTATACTATGTTCTTCTGACTAGTGATTTGGGTCATTGCAAATAATAAATTGGCAATTAAATCTGCTGTCAAATATAATAGTTTCGAGAGAATTTGGGACTCGAATTCATTTATTTTTGCTGAATTTATTATTACGGACCAGAAGGGATGCGGGGTTATACCGACTTTTGTCGCAAGGTGAAATTCGTAAAACAATTCACGTAATAAGAAACAAAATGTGACATTAAAATTAACTTAATCCTGTAATGTGCCTAGGCGACTTGGAAAACTCTGTTAAACTCTAAATATTATTACTATTATTTAAAATGTGTTTGCACACGTTGCATCAACAGTGATGATTTTAATTCAGTTTTATATCATACTAGCTGTGCCCTGCCACGCTTCACTGTGGCACATTATGATTAAATGGTTTTTGTTTTTTAATGTTTTTTATGGTATTTTTTATCCCCAGTCGCGGATAAATATATAAAAACAATCCTTGATGCGGATTATATCATGCTTAAATTTCAGCGCGATCGGTGCAGGACTTTTTGAGTTTTTGAAGCGTACACAAACCAACATAACATTTTTATATTATAGAGAAGTAATTAAAATTACAAAAAGTTATCATTTACCGGTGATAAAAATGCATTTTAAAGTTTGGGCTCTGATGAGCTTTTTAATATCTTTTTTTATAGAATTCCGCTGAAATAGTCAAGCAATCGAACTGAATCCAATCTCAATGTTCAAGTAATTAATGCCTTCACTGAACCCTAAATTCAAACATGGCCGACACGTCTCTAATTCAACTTATTTAGACCATCAAAGTAATGGCGTTTTACCGACGACCTTGTCTGCATTTTTAAACGTTTTGCTTCAAATTCCTAAGTTAATTAAAACAGGCTGAATGACGAAGACAAAGCCCTTTGAAGGGCTCGGAATTAAAATGTTAAAGAATTAGAGCTTTGATCCCAATTTGTCTTGTTTGACCTCGTGGGAAATGGGGAAGTGGGGTAGGTATATTTCATAACGTCATATTATGTACTACATAAATCCAGTAAAGTAACATCAAACAATGTATGTATCATATCAGGGAACGCGATTGCTTTGTTAAAGGAACTTAAACGGCTTTTGGGGTGGTCCAACCCGAGCAACGTCTCCACAGTCTGTAGCGGTCTGTGGTGTCGGCTGAGTGATACCTACCAATGGCAGGCAAGGGGCCTGGCTTGCGAACACCATCCTGCTGGATTTCGACGCCAAACAGCACTCGCTGTGTTCCGTCGTCGGAACGAGCGAAAAATATCGGGGGAAGAATACATTCTTCCACTTAATTTAATTCAGTGTGAACCCAAGAGCCAAGCCAATCATAAATAAAAAAAAGTTATCGAGAAACATACAAAACGCAACTGTTCGTTTTCGAAATTTAATTTCATTGGAAACTTACATAGTATTTCAATAATTGAATTACAGGATAGTTATAAGATATGAAGAAGAACTTAATCAGAAAGAAGGCTTCAATCAAACCACCTTAATGGTTAAGACCAAATTGGCCTATTTTTTAGATGATTCCACCCCAAAGCAGATACTGAAGTACCGAGACCCGAATTTCAATTACACTGTCATAATCCGCCATCTTTTCCATTGAAACAAAACCATAATTTGTGGGCAATGCTCTTTTAACACCTCAGAATTGCTCGTTTAGTAATTCCATGGTAATGAGGGTTTATCGCATTAAGTGCCCCTACGTTGTTAGGCGCTGCAGTGAAATTTTCATTAGCATCCTCTTGTTTTGGGATTATGTTTAAGGCCTTTTGGACTTTGGTAATAAAATTGTATCTGCCTTTGGAAATATAATAAAAATGTAGAAAACATAACTTACATTGAAATGAGAGATAAATATGCGGATACAACTCGCTTTAATTACGGTATAGGGTTATAAAGTTAAACGGTTTCACATTTTATTTTGGACTTTGTTTTTAGACGGAGAGTTAACGGGTAGACAGACCACAAACGCTTTAATGTGTTCGAAACGTCGGGATAAACCAAAGTTTAATAAATAAATGTAGACAACATCACATACATTGTTCTATTACATACATCAAATGACTATTTAAAGCACTCGTATTCTGGTAATCAGAAACAACGAAGGTACCATAAACACCCAGACCCGAAAAAATTTAGAAAAACTAATTTTTTCTACATTGACCCGTCCGGAAATCAAACCCGGGAACTCGGAGCAAGCGACACCTTGAAAACCGGTATGTACGCCACTCCGCCACAGAGGTCGTCAATAATAGAATCCTAATTCCATAAACGCGAGTTCACTTCGTAAATCTACTTATTTTCAATGTAGTGTTTGCGTAAATATATAATTTAAATATCTTTTATAGCACTACAAATCATAAACAGTATATCATAAACCAAAAAAGTATATAGAAAAGTTCCACGTTCATCAGTTCAGGATAGAACCGGTGACGTCTGAGCTTTCAAACAAGCGTCTAAGCCACTCTACCACCATACCTACTTAAAATTGTTCATATCGTACCGAGTGTCTTCATCCACACTTACTACTCTTACCAATCAATAACGAACTATCGATCTTAAGACTAAGTAATTGTATGCGATTTCAAAAGAAGGTTAAGGGTTTACCTTACAGAGATCGCGTGTTCGTGTGCATTTAGTTATTCAATCCTTGAGAGGTTCATAATTAAATTAAGGAAAACTTTCGGTCCTGGATAAATATAATCCGGACCGGCATGACTCCCCAGAGCGTCATTGAAGAAATTCTTGCTTACGCTTCGCTCTATACAGGATGAAATTTTAACCACTTCTCAAAATGTTTATAGGCGTTCAGTATCGTATTTAGAGCCTATTTATGAAGTAAAACATGTAAATCAAGATGAAGCCCAAAAAAATTTTTCGCGATATAGTTTTCAATTTTTACGGTCCTAGACCTGTTAAGGTATAAAGGGACAATCAAAAACTTATGAATAGTATCGTAATGAATGAATGAGATGCAAAACGCGTAAAAGAAGTGTTGCTAGGCGGCAGTATCAAAAAATTAAGATTTTCGGCGGACATTTTCTAAGTGCTTTATCTTGACATTTTTGTATTGGGCTATACCAAAAGAAAAAATACGTCATTTGTTTTTTGTCTCATAGATTGATATATTAAAATTTGGAAGGTGGTTAAAATTTCACCCTGTATATTTCAATAGATGTGTATGTTACGCTACTTAAATATTATACCAATATTGGCAATACTGGTTTGCTTACATGCCACTAAGCACTTGGTGGCATGTAAGCAAACGTGAAAAGTGTAGCTTCGCCTTTCTTCCTTTTTTTAGGGTTCCACGCCTCAAAATGCAGAAACGGAAACCTCATAGGATCACTTTGTTGTCCGTCCATCGGGTTATCTGTACAGATCGTTTACGTCAGAAATGCTGGAGATACCGAGTTAAAATTAAACATATATAATCAGGTCAACATTCACATTTAATTATACAGCACAGGTCAAATCAAATCAAAAATTTATAAGGAATTTTCCATTGACCTAAGAACTTAAGGCAACTTTGGCAAGTAATACCGTCTCATACTACGAGCACAGTTTTTAATTAACTTAACGAATTATGATAAAGAGTCTAGGAATAAAATATCAAAACAAAGTTCATACAAGTTTATAGCTGGGTATGTCAATAACGAGGTGATACCCTAAGATGAACACCCCGTTTGGTCTAGCGGTTTAAGTAAGGCTAAGATCTTGGGTATTGGGTTCGATCCCCGGGTCGGACAACACGAGTTTCGAAATTTCGCACTTTGCTCGAGTTTGTGACGCTAGTATATACTGTATAAGTGATCACCAACCAGCTTTCGACAAGCGTGGTGATAATGCCTGTATCTATCATTGCTGTGGTAATTTGAATTCCATGATGGAGGTCTTTGCCTGCATTGGGATGATTATAAGCCGTTACTTTAATAGTTTTTCCTTTGACTGGACTATAAAAATATAGATTTATTAGAACGTATTCATTTATCGATGTTAAGCAATGGTGTGCGCGGTCATAATATTATGCCTACTACGGAACCCTCGGGCGAGTCCGACTCGCACTTGTCCGGTTTTTATCCATAGTAGATAAAGTAAAAAAAAGTAAAGTAACAGCCTATAATCATCCCACTGCAGGGAAAAGATCTCCATCATTGAATTCAAGTTACCACAGCAATGATGGGTGTACTGGCATAATCACCACGCTTGCCAAATGCGGGTTGGTGATCACAAACCCGAGCAACGTTCGAAAATTCGAAACTTTTTGTTGCCTGACCCGGGATTCAAACCTGGGACCCCGAGATCTTGGCCCGGTATTTAAACCCCTAGACCAACGGGGCGTTTTTATCCATAGGCCATTGTAAATTTAAAATGCACAAGACAAGGCACTTGCTTAAGTGTTTGTTGCTAAGTAGCTACTAAATGTAAAAGTACACTAGTAACGATAAAGTTTTAATGGAATAATTAATTGGGACGAACTTTCAACAACTTATTAAAACACTAGCTGTTGCCCGCGACTTCGTTCACGAAGAATTTTAAATTTAAAACAATGTATAAAAGTTATTCCACGGAAAAAAGTTGCCTATATTTTATTCCAGCCAATAAACTAACCCTGTGCCAAAATTCATTCAGATCCGTTGGGTCATTTTAGCGTGAAAGAGTAACAAACATAAGAAGAAATAAGAAGAAATAAGAATAAGCTGAAGCGTGAAGCTGAGCAGGTTTTGTTTTACAGCAGTCCCAAAATGCCGTGAATAAAATTGCGATTTTCGTGCAAGTTGACTCGGTCAGCTGATCAGTTTGTATGAGAGTTCAAATTGTTCGGTTTCGTGGGCTGAGCTACCGCTTGGGGGGTTTAGCGTTATTTCATTGACATAGTAGGTAGGTATAAATAAAATATGATTATGTATTTTAATAATTTTAAGCAAATATTATGTCATGATATTGTTGTACTATAACAGTATCTAAGCCTGTAACTTTGTACTTTTTGGACTCAATAAATATTTCTTATTTCTTATTTCTTCTATTCCACGGAAAAAAGTTGCCCATATTTTATTCCAGCCAATAAACTAACCCTGTGCCAAAATTCATTCAGATCCGTTGGGTCATTTTAGCGTGAAAGAGTAACAAACGTTCACGTTTATAATATTAGAAGGCCTAATCCCAAGAGTACACTCCTTCAAAAATTCACTAGATCTCGTGAATCCACGACGTACTAACTCGAAGTAACAGTCGTAACCCAGAATTGGCTGGTTATAAAATGGGCCGAGGTCTCAAGGTTTCATCTCATAAACGCGTGGTTTTTGTAGCCAATTCCCAGGGGTCATTTCAGTGTGGCTGTAAAATAAGGACGAAACAAGAAGGGCTTGATGCAATTCGACGAGAGCGCGCAATGAAGAGATGGAATCTGGAATGCTTGTTTTTGTTTTCGAGGCGGCGAGTATTGTATTTATTTTAAATTTATGAAAAGATTCACATTTTTAATAAAATAATGTTATGTTATACAACTGTAACGGTGATTTTTAATTTGTGTGTTGAGGATTAATGTGTAATTTTATTTTTACTTTTAAATTATTTTTTATAGCCTCATATTTAATTATGTTTGACATTATCTTAATTTGACCGCTTATAAGTAATATTTGTATAATTATGCTTTCTTGGCACGTTTATTTTCGCTTTGTTTTAATATTCTATATTGTGAAACTCTGTTATTGGCTAAGCGCGTGGATTTATGTTGATTTTATTAAAATTTAAGTAATTGAAAGAAGTGAAACCTAGTAATGTACTTACCTATCCTTTAACTATTGATTTGTGTATGTTATAAATAAATAAATGTTAGTCTCAAACCAGACTAAAGTAATTACACGAAGTAATACTTATAATATTGTATACCTACTTACCTATTACAATGGTTCAATTAATGTTGATTTATTCTTAAAATAATGTCATTTATCTCTTATGAATGAACAAACATATTTATATGCATAAAGACAGTACTTATTTCAATAAACATTCCCAAATTTTGAGAAGTAGCCCTAATGAGAAGTAGATCTTATGAGAAGTAGCTCTAATGGGAAGTAGCCCTAATGAGAAGTAGCCCTGATGAGAAATAGCCCAAATGAGAAGTGGCCATAATGAGAAGTAGTCCATTAGCGAGTCGGTTGCGATAATTAGAACTAGCCCTAATGCGCCTAAACCGTTCTTTGTAAATTCTTAAAAAAAGTCTTGCCACATAAAAGATTGGTTTACGTAGATTCCAAACGATAAAATAAATGTTCATGGCAAATTACTGTCTTTACTGATAAAGTAAAAAAATGTTCCAATTCTGGAATCTGTTCCAATGAGATCCTCTAACTAGGTTTATGTGACTTCGTTATCACAAGCCAGGGTGATCGAATCAAAAATATAGGACACTCATTTCGGTGACTCTTTCCAAGGGACACTCAACCGAGGTCGTCCTATCAGGGTTTCGGAAAACAATCGCACGGCTTATTCGGGTCCTGTACGATCGACCGCCATCTTAAGATTTTCCGAGGGACGTTATGAGTCGCAAACTCGCAATGCTTTATCGCGATAGAACGCAAGCAAAACCGACATATTATTATCTATCTTTGTTTTGTTATCTTTAGTTTAAATTCAAAACTTTGAGTGATATAAATGACGATCGTTCGGAACGAACTCCAGCTATTTTTGAACAGCCTCCTCAGTCTTATTTTTCAATCTATAAAAACGTTTTAATGCAATTACAAAAACAAAAATAAAACTTATCTGGGATAAGTTTTTTATCTAAATGTTTGCCTATTGAAGTCTACTACCATATGATAATTTAAATAAATAATAAATAAATGTATGGCTTAAACTGTAGCGGAGCGCTGCCACACAAAACGCAGCGGCAGCGGCAGTTTGAAAGCTGTTGCAAAGCGGGTAAGCGATAAAGGCTTGTTTGCTTTTTGAAGCTCTAATTATTTTCTCCTATGGTTTATTTTCGTTGATCGTTATTATTTAAATAAATTCCGCCGTTGGTTGCGTTACAAAACTTGCACTATCGGTCTCTTAGTTGTTTTGCGTTTTTTTTTTCATTTGCTACGAACATCATGTTTTTCGTTGAAAAACTCTTTGTTTTAAAAAAAGTAAATAACCTTCAATTTCTTTTTGCCCTCGTCTGTTTGCCTAAACAACATTCGGCAGTGCAACCCGCCGTGAAATATTCCACGTAACAAATTGTCGTACCTCCCGCGGGTCCCCAATACCTTATTCATAGTACGCCCTCTGCGAAACTGAGACCCTTAGAATTGGTTTACGAGGTAGGTGCAATGAACTTTTATTATATGAACCAACAACGTCTGTGAGACAGGATTATAAAAACTGAATTTAACATGACTTGTCGTCGCGTAAGGATTGACGGTTCACGGGTAAAGTATCTACTAACGTTATGGTCGGTACTGACTTAGTACTGAGTTATGCTTGTCTCCATACTTTGCAACTTATAAGTTATTTATGGGGACTACTAGAGCTAAGAGCTGGCCCCAATTGATTTTATTTTATTACTTCGAAACAACCCAAAAAACTAGAACAGTATCATTTTAGCAAATTATCTCTAGTATTTATTAAATCAATGTTAACTACTTGCCATTGTCGGCATTCTTTGTACATTATTGCTAAAATCGGCCGCTTTTAGCGTTAGCGACAAATTGGACTATACATATATGTATATATACATATGAACAACTAAATAAAAAGTTTACTGTGATTCAATAAATACTAGAGGTAATTTGCTAAAATGATACTGTTCTAGTTTTTTGAGAATTAATTTTGTTTGGAAATAATAAAATTAAATCAATTGGGGGCAGCACTTAGCTCTTATAGTCGCCTTAAATCAATCCTACTTTACGCCCCGTTGGTTTAGTGGTTTAAATACCGGGCCAAGATCTTGGAGTCCCGGATTCGATCCCCGGGACGGGCAACCAAGTTTCGAATTTTCGAACATGGCTCGAGTTTGTAATCACCAACTCTCATTTGGCAAGGGTGGTGACTATGCCTGTACGTACCCAGCATTGCTGTGGTAACGTGAAATCAATGAAATGGAGGCCTTTTCCCTACGGTGGGATGACTATAGGCTGTTACTACTACTTTACGAGGTAAAACAACTGTCCAAAGTAGACGTGACGTCGATTCCTCCTATTGTATTTTTGATGGTGTTGTCGTCAGTTATTCCCCGTATGTCAAAAGTCTGGGACTCGTCATTGACAACAATTTGAACTGGTGCCAGCATGTTAAGGAGGTTAGCAGAAAGGTTATTAGTACTTTAAGAGCACTCTATCGGTTCAAACACTTTCTCCCTTCTAGTACGAAAACCTTGCTTGTGCAGTCTTTGGTCTTGCCTATCATCGACTATGGTGATGTTTGCTGTACTAATCTCTCTCAAGACCTTCTCAATAAGTTGGAGCGCCTCCTCAATAGCTGTATCCGTTTTATTTTCGGCCTGCGCAAATTTGACCACATCTCCCAGTTCCGGTCCCAGCTTCACTGGCTTCCCATTAGACGCCGCAGGGATTTACGTACTCTCTGCGTTCTCTTTTCCGCGCTCTTTGATCCCAAATGTCCTTCCTACCTTAAAGATAAATTCTCATTTCTTCACACTTCTCACGATAGAGATCTCCGTTCCATCGATACTCTTCAGTTGCTCACTCCACGAAATACCTCTTTCTTTATGTCCAATTCTTTCTCTGTGACTGCTGTACGTCTCTGGAATGGACTACCACCCAAAATTAGAAAATCCACCACCAAATTTTCCTTTAAAAAGGCTTTGCGGAGCCACTTCGCTAACTGACTTTATCTTCTTCCTCTCTAGAATCATACTGGCATAATTTCTGTGTATTTACATATTATGTATGTGTATTTTTGTACATGTTATTTATATATCTATTATTATTATATAATTTGTATGTAGCTAGTTCGTATGTTATATAACATACACTTTTTTAATTTTTTTGTCTTTTGATACCTGTTTTGTAATTTATATTTTTTCTGCATTTGTTAATATTTTTACTTATCACTTGTTTGCACCGCCTGTAAAATCTCTGTTTGGTCTCATGGTTGACTGGTAGAGAATGCTTTTAGCATTAAGTCCGCCATTTGTACTATCTTTGTATAATGCAATAAAGTGTAAAATAAAATAAATAAATCTAATCTGTTCAATATAAAAAATCTGTGATTTTATTTTCATGTCTCTATGATTTGAGTTAGATGTTGGATGTTTTTAATAGTTTCCGATATTTACAGATCTCTAAACTCCTTTAAAAAAATATGGAAATAGATTGAGGACTTATTTTTTCTGCTTATTCGTAATCCCCTGCTAACAGAATACATTTTGGCCAATTAATGTCATCATACCATTAAAAAACTACTTTGCTATTTTGTGTTGGAAGTCAAATTCGTAATTCGCAGCGTCTGTCATCTGTTTATCCGCAAGTCTACACGCTCAAAATTTTTGCTTACTTACATGTTTTAAATAGATATAGCCGCAGAGTTTTAATCAAGACTACTAGTTACTACTTGCTTTCTTACTATTTCCTTTTTAAAAATTTCCGTACACAAAGCATTATACCGTAAGTGACCAACATATTCTATTTCCAGGGGAATACAAACGAAAAAATTAAAAAAAAACACGAACTAGATTACTTTTAGCCTACTTTCGTATATCCAGCGGTAGACTGATTTAGCCGATGTAGGCTAATGATAATAATAAATTGTTAACAAAATAAGGCGTAATAAAACACAGAAGTGATTATAGCATGTATATTTTCATTTAATATAAAAATTATAGATATCAACTATAATATATTTACACATAAGTAAATGGCAAATAAGATCCAATATTGAAATAAAATAAAATGTGCTATTTTCTGACTTCGATAGTCACAATCAGGAGTCACATGAATAATACTGTCCAAAGCGAAGTATATTTCATTTAATATTACATTTTGCCTGACGTACACAAGATAACCTGCTCTATACGGCTACAAGACATAATAACAGACCTCTACCTCTTACCCACTCACGTTCTTGTCTCGTTTTCACAAAATAAACAGTCCATAACAAATTTAAAAATAATGATAACTCTTGGGGTTTAGATTCTTCAAAGCGTTACCATTTGAAAGTTCGCACAAGTGGGCGGATTTTTATACAAGTCTCAGCTAATATTCAATATACTATGCTTTAAAAACAATATATTAACTACACGATAAAATGAGCTTATTAAAAATGATTAAGTAAACAGTATCACCGACGCACAAACAAAAAACACACATACAAATATAAAATCTTGTTATGATGTAGCCTATTACAAAACTTCCGACAGATTTAGGGTTATTTCTTGAATTTATACACACATGCATACACATTTAAAATCGAAGCCCGCTAAGATGCCAGTAGTGATGTACAGTCGCCGTTAGATATATTGGAGCAGACAAAGTGACCAAATACTTCTGAAAAGTTGAAAATGACTATAAGTTCCATACACTACAAGTTACCATTAATATCTGAATATTTATTACTTCATTAATGTCTGAGCAGAATAACTTCTATACACACAACTAACCAATAATATCTGAACACTCATAACATAACGTCAAAACGGCATATATAAGTGCAATTAAGTTGCTAAAATATCAAATAAAGTATAATATAAATAGCTGTTTCATCTTAACTGACTGTCAAACATCTGCAAAGATGTTTCTTTCGGGTGTTAAGGTTGCAAACTCATAACATTTGATGAAACAACGCTGGCTTACTGCGTAAGAATATGCTTGAAAAATTCGCGCCGTGTCGCAGTGTCTCGGTGGCCTAATGGTATGGCCCCCGCCCGGCATGCGAGGAGATGCGGGTTCAAGTCCCGCCTGAGGCAAAATTTTTCAAGTTTATATACTGATATTATAAGTGCAATTAAGTTGCTAAAATATCAAATAAAGTGTTCAGATATTATTGGTTAGTTGTATGTATAGAAGTTATTGACTAGCGTCTGCTCAGACAATAATGAAGTAATGAATGTTCAGATATTAATGGTAACTGTATGGAACTTATTGACATTAACAACTGTTCAGTAGTATTTGGTCACTTTGTCTGCTCCAATATATCTGACGGCGACTGTACAAGCGGCCTCTGACTTTTTACCTTTTATTATTATTTATTATTTATTTAAGCAAACAAATTTGCAGGCTTATAGAGTGATTTTAAATGAGCAATAATCACAAAGACCGTTATAACTGTTAAATTTTGTAATAGGCGTCTTATGGCATAGAATACGATCACAAGTTTATTATTGTTATCACATGATAATAAAATAGAAAATGGCAGAATAAAACGTCTGCCAGTAACGAGCTCCGCTTTTAATGGACAAGCTTAAATGACACTGCTGTGTCATAGAACTCGATGTAATAAACTAACGTTTATGATACCTAATGGAAAGATAATTTATTTTGAAACTGAAATAACTATCATAAGAGTGTATTTTGTTTTGCGACTGAGTTAGTGTTTAATGACATCACATTCACATCACAGATGGTAAGTGACTATGAATTTTAGAAAATCTAAAAGATTTAGAACACTTTTATATTGTGTATTCGATGTATGAAAAAAAAACAGACAAAGTTCATGTTCAAGCAGCTACACAATTATCCGTATTTCATTCGTATTCGAGTGAGATTTTGTTTGTAGAGAAGTTTTGTTCCATCAAAAACGACTGGTAGTGAGAATTCACGAATTAAAAACCGGCCAAGTGCGAGTTGGACTCACGCACTGAGGATTCCGTACCAACTTTGACTGATTTAGGAGTCCACTTACTTCCAATTAGCCGAAATACCACAATATTGAAATTTTGCCATACGGCTACGGAAGCCTCATCCTCGGAATCATCACCCGGAGTCAAGGCATTCATTTATTTAGCAGATTCATGTCGCATAAATTTTTCTGGGTTATGAAACTGATATGCAATTTCTTAAAATTTTTCATATAATCCGACAGCATTTTATTATCCTGAATCTGCGAAAGTATTAAATTCTTTGACTGCAGTTCAGTTCTATGAGTGCACAAACATTCATAAAATTACTAAGGTCATAAAGTCGGATCAAAGAAGGATCATCAATCGAATACGAATCCGATTAGGATTAGTACACAAACATCAAGTGCTTCTATGCGGAATAGAGTATGTATTATGGACCGGTGCTTTGGGTTTCCGTAATTTTGTGGCTAAATGGTATTTACCTAAGTAGCCTTTTGAGCAATGTTTCAACTTGTAGAGTATTGTGCTTTTTGAGAGATAATGTTGTGCAGATTTCGATTTTTCTATGAGGATTTTATGTTCTGACTGGTTGTGATGGGTGAATCTGCAGTTTTCTGTGGAAAGTCCCGCACAACCCTTGGCCGCCCCCTGGAGTAGTATGCGTAACGCATTTTCCAGAAGCAAATAAAAAAAACCTTCCCCCATACGCGATTGTGTCTATTCTGTATAGCGGTTACCAACAGTGGGTACCAAGGTTGAATTGGCGAATATTGAAAAATGGTGACTAATATTGAACACATGTGCTTATCTTAATATTAAAGAAATATTTCGTTTTAATCTATTTTTGCAACATGGGTGACTTCTCCAAAATACAGCAGACTATAATTTAGTTGCAATTTGCAAAATATGAAGACATGTGGCACCTCTCTACTATTATTAAGTGTCAGTTGAAACAAACTTTTTAGTTCTTGAATATTAGCTGTGACTTCCCAATAATTATTATAATACAATAACAATCATACTCATACCAATAAATTGCTATTATGGACTTTACATACAGAAAATAAAGACTCTAAAGACTAGAAACAATATTTTAGTAGACATGAAGCTTTGCCACATTTACATACATCAACGGAAGTGCTGATCTGACTTTATTACATACATACATACATCAACGGAAGTGGTGATCTGACTTTATTAGATACATACATAAATAAATATTATAATAAACAATATTCTTCAAGCATTAATCTTATGCATCCTTAAAAATAAAATACACTAAAATAATAAAATAATCAACTAAAAGGATAAAACTATAAATGGGGGAAGCGGAATACGTCTGATGCTAAATGTTAAAATTTTATGGTTCACAAATATTTGAACATAATATGGATTGGTAGAATAGTCGCTTCTATAGTGTGAGAACGTGAGATCGTTCCCACCTTAAGCAAACTCCTTTTGATTATTCATAACAAAATGTACAATGACAAATTGATGCCGTTATAAGGCCATAACAGAGCTTGAAGAAGACTTTTGTGATAAAGTGACGAATTACATAAACACCCCAAAAGCAAGCTACCGTTAGTTTTCAGTTCGTTATAAGGTCAGTTGATATACCATACAGATGGTAAAATTGCAACAACCAGTTCCTGTCAGATCTATTATATATAATTTCTAACTAAATCTTGAATTCTGATTGCACATTACATGTTCAAAACCTGCCATTGCTATTACGGAATAGGCGCAAATAATATCTTTATGTACTTAACCGACTTATAAATGGATCCCTTTACTATATAACATAAGTAAATTAAATGCGGTACCTACAGAAACATTGTACAGTTGTATAATTACAAAAACCGCGAGCCGGTGCCGATACAAAACTTGATATGTACAAGAGATTACGCTAAGCTAGAACTAAGTTACCCTTACTACTCTATATTACATACGAACATGGTACTCCTGTCTTTTTACACAATCGCAATGATACCCTAAATTTTAGAGTATACACTTTAATATATTACAACAAGTGCTCAAATATTATTGCCATAGAAAAATTAAGTAGTTTACATTATCACGCGAACATTATAACCATTAAAATGATAACTAATGCTCTAAGTAAAGGCTGTCTATTAGACATCTTATTTAAATAAAGCTTTCCAATCTATTGGTATTCTTGTAATTTTTCTATTCTCGGAAGAATTTTTGAGAACCTGCAAATCTGTGTCTCAAAATCAAGTGACGAAGCACTAATCCCACAGGATCCAAATAGAAGTTTATTCTTCAACATCCAACAACAACAGACTAAGCATTCTACTAACCCATTTGGAACCTATCTCAAGTGATAAACAACTAACTGTATATAAAATCATGAATGATCTGTAATAATCAGTTTAAATTTTAATTATGTAAACGGCATTGAAAATAACATGATCTAAAATTGTATCCAAATTTATGCGTCAACAAAATGCACTCTTCGGAGCCACTATCGGGATGGCATGAAAAGGGTTTTTGGTTGACAAATAGTATTAAACCATACAACTACGGTTTAATTGCAATATTCATGGTTTTAAAGTGCCGAGGTATTCTTAGGAATGATCAACATTGCAATTTTAACTATAGTATTTGCACCAATAACAGACAGTCCCTTTGTTTGATATTGCCCTTGCAAAAAGCTACCTACCAACATGAGGCTGGATGGCTCGAATAGTGACACATCACTTTGGCATCTCTACTATTTTACAATTTATCAACAAAAAAGTAAAATACATTACACTACTGTTCTTACTATTCTTACCACACAAACAGTGAACTTGGGTGTTGAAACTACTATTTTCTACCTGAATCAATAACATTGGAAGAAGTATTAAAAACCTCATATCCCGCTACAACACAAATCTATTATTTCATTATTACTACAGACATACTAATGTGTGGTTCATTAATTTTTTTAAGACACTTGCTGGATGCATTCGTTTGGTTTATGTTTTTTGTTTCGGCAGAACACTGTTCAGGTTCTACCAAAACATTCTCAGAAGACTTAATATGGATTTTCACCATCAGCACAACGTAGAAGTTGCATACTGCTTCATGATATAACCAAAGATGAATGTCAGTCATTGTATCAACATTACTGAATTTTCTTACTGGTGTATGATCCACAAGGTTCTAGCTAGTATTTACTACTAACAAAAACTGGTGCAATAACTTACGGACGATAACTGGCAACACTGTTATTTGTAAAGTTGTTACAAATATCCGTATCACATTCACAGTTCTAACAGAATGAAATCACTCCACGATAATGCACATAACGGGTTCTTGTCATCACATAACACGAGGCGCACTTCACTGTTAGTCTGCGGCGTCGCCACGCCCCCTGGCGAGCGATCAGTCAAGCTGCTGCACTTGGACAACTGACGTGGGCGGCGGGATGGAGATCTCGTACTTTATGAGGCCCGTGCCCCGACCCGTCGATAGGACCAGCCCACCTACTTCTTTGACGTCGCCGCTGCAAGATAAAAAGTGTTTAATCAAACTTAGTAGAAACAAAACATATTTATTTCGGGTAACAGGTAGAAAACGATAAAATGACCAGACAAATGTTACTAACCAGATAAAAAATCTAATTTTCCACATTATTATCTTTAAAGGCACGATTTTGAATTGATTTTCAGTCCAACAAGTAGAGATCAATATTAATTGAGAAAATTTGATGTTTTGTGGTAGGCTGAGGTGCTGTTGTCAGTACAATCATCAATCCGGATATATTCACCAGTGACCGAGTTGCTGTTTGATCTCCATGTATAGTTATACTCACAGAATATGGAAAAAGGTTAGAAAGGCGCTGTGGGCGGGGCAGGCCCGCCACAGAGGTTATGAGCAAATGCTTGTAAGTGAGCGCTGTGATTGGTTTCTGTTGACGTCGTGCGACCCTATTGGTCACGCGACATCTAAAGAATTCGCTTGATTGGCGTTCTTTGAACTCGTTTATACATAAACTGTGGGAAGCAAGTGGCGACATCGTTTCTCATACAAATGGCGCATAACAGCCTTTCTAATCTTTTTCCATGTTCTGTGGTTATCCTAATGTTTAGTTAAATTTTACTACTCACGTGGTGTGCAAAGCCCGCTTGTGCAGATGCGGCGAGGCTTTCGAGTCGCGTATGATGTGCAGCTGCGAGCCCGCCACCAGCCGCCGCGCGCCCACGCCCGAAAGCGAACCCACCACTATCTGGTTGCCGATCACCTGGCCCGATCGGTTCGTCACCTGTGCAATAGACAACTGTTATGATCTGGATTTTCTGTTTACTTTTTAACGGGGAACGTCATCAATTTTAGATTAAAAAGGGAATTAGAATGCCCTAGATAAAGTGCCCTAGGTAAGACCCGAGTTCACCAATTCTTAAACAGCCGGAAAACATGGATTGACTATTAATTTGACACAATTTCCATACAAAATATTTCATACATTTCTCACTGATACGAATTCTGTGTGCAATCATATTACGTATATGTATTTATGTATGTTTATATATTTATTATATATGTGTAAGTATATAATTTACTTTCATGATTGTTATCTTTTTTTTCTCGCTTTTTGCACTGCCTGTATTTCTGTTTGGCAGAATGGTTGACTGGGAGATAATGCTTTTAGCATTAAGTCCGCCTACTGTACTATTTTTTTATTATTGTGCAATAAAGTGTAAATAAATAAATAAATATGTCAAATAATATTTTAAACGCTGTTTAAAACTTAAACGTCTGTTGGTGAACTCTAGGTACCCTAAAAGTGTAATCATAATTTATCATAAGACGAAAATTTACGAAGTCATACAAGATCAAAAGTTTACTGTTTATGATATTGCTACAACCAAAAATGTTATTTGAATATTACTCTAGTTGTTATAAATTTTGTTTCCAACTTCGATATCAGCAACATCCTTATTCCTTCTCATTGCAATGCCTTATTGATTATAATTTACTTTTTACATGTAATAATAATTCTGTAACCTTGTCTATGTTAATGTAATTTTCAGTGCCTTAAACTACCTCCATACGAAATTTAATCTTAATCCATTACGAAATGATTGATTCCTTACACAACTTGCATCCAAGGAGGGAGCATTTCTTCCCCTTAAAAGATGATTAATTTATATAATAAAAAAAACGTCTTAAATTACATTTCACAAAAACCGTTTATCTCACCACTTGTATATGCGCCGGCTGCGTGTGATCCTGTTCTAGCTCTAAACTCGTCTGGTGTTGTTGATGTTGCTGCTGTTGTTGTTGCTGCTGTTGTTGTTGTTGTTGCACTTGTTGTTGGACCTGTTGTTGGACTTGCTGGGCGGCTTGTTGCGCGGCCTGCTGCTGCGCCTGCTGCTGTGCTTGTTGCGTCGCTTGTTGTTGCGCTTGGGACTATAGACGAGAGAGATTATTTTAGTGTTTGGGTTATAAAAGAAATAGGTAATGGTGGCATGGTACAGATAACGCTAAAATATGACTTTGCTTTTAATTTCATGTTTCAATAAGAAGGTAAAGTCTGACACTTTCACGTTAAAATTACTGAACTAATTTTTATTAAATTTGGTTGAAAAAACAATGCGACATTAACAGTCTATCAATATCCCCATCTTGTTCGTGTAAATAGTTACGTACGATGTCACTTTCTTAAATTAATCTAGTAGTAACGATGTCAAGAATCTTTTTAAGCTTTTATCTAAGTAAACAATTAATTAAAGAAGTGCCACGAATTTAGATAATAACGCGTTAAGCTCAAACATCTTATATATATAAAAAAAAATCTTATGTTGGTTTGTGTACGCTTCAAAAACTCAAAAAGTTCTGCACCGATCGAGCTGAAATTTTAGCATGATATATAATCCGCATCAAGGATTGTTTTTATCTATTTATCCGCGTCCGCGAAAAAAAAACATAAATACGATAAAAAACAAAAACCATTCAATCACAATGTGCCACAGCGAAGCGTGACAGGGAATAGCTAGTACTCCAATATATCCAATTTCTGAATTAAATGTGTGTCTGAAACTTGTCTATATGTAAAGAAAATATTACTATTTTCCTTTTTTATGATGAGACTAGCTGATGCCCGCGGCTTCGCGCGCGTGGTATTTTATCTGTTACACAGTTTTCGTCGTGACTCAACCCCCTCTCCTCCACTTTTTTCCTGGACTTCGTTTGCCTACGGTGCCGGGGGTGGCCATCTCGAGCGAGGTGGTGGTGGGCACTTAGTGGGAGCCAATACGTCGTTGCCGGCTTACCGGGGCCCGTTGATACAATAGTTGGATGAAAGGGGCCGATTTATACTATTGTTTTAGGGATCCGGTGTTGGTTCTCCTAGCGTATCGTGGTCCAAGCGAGCTCGCACCACATCTGTTTGCATTTACATGAAATTTGAAGTACAATATCATTTGAAGCTTAAAAAACTGTCAATGCTGTAGTACAACAAACCATTCAAAGCAGCTTGCAAGGCTTTATTCGAATAACTGGCGTAGAGCCCGGAAGAAGTGGCCCTGTGTAAAAAACCAAATTCTTAGTTTCCAACCAAGTAGGTAAATCCATTTTTCTCGATCCATATGCGATAAAAAGGCTATTTTACAAAGACAATTTGCTTGCATACTACGTTTGGATAAAAGACCTAGATCGGACGGTGGACGTCGGACTTAGACGGTGTAGTACCAGCATCGGTGTAGAGCTCTGGAAAAGGCAGTCCTATGACATTCTCCCTTCATGATCGATAGACGAAGTTTCAAGTACTTCAATTTGATATTAAACACTAATAATCAACCACATAATTTTCCACCGTTTTTCACAACTTATAAACAACACTACAAAATTTATACAACATCTATACTAATATTATAAAGCTGAAGAGTTTGTTTGTTTGTTTGAACGCACTAATCTCAGGGAGTACTGGTTCGAAAAAAAAAATTTTGTTTTTTGGATAGTCCATTTATCAAGGAAGGCTTAAGGCTAAATATAACATCACGCTGCGACCAATAGGAGCGGAGAGTGAAAAATGTTGCAAAAATAATCGCGATCAGAAATTGACGCGGAGGAAGTCGCGGGCAACAGCTAGTACAGCATCAAGGCTGACGTAGTTTCACAAAACTTTTATGTGGGATGTGGGTTCGAGGCATGGATGGATGGAGGATGATCAGCAGGATTAATAGTGTTCAGAAACTTTACAGGATAGAGAACTGATTCGTCTGTACTGACCACTGTATCTTTAAATTGTTACTTATTTCTTCAGCTTCAATGATGTCAGCGAAACATAATTAATTACTACTGCCACTGTTATTAGTGGGTGAATAGTGGTAGCTATTCTTAAGTTAAACAACACGGAATTATGAAGTGAGGTTATTTTTTTTCTGACCGTTCTATATTCATGTTTTAAAAGTGTATTTTTTTAAATATGGTGAAAATTAAATAAAAATTCCATTTGGATGCGTTAGATAGGTTCAATAAACAAACTATGCCTTAAAAGCTTTGCGTCATAGAAAGAAAAATCGTTACTAAATAGAAGTTTATCAAATCATCTCCTCTAAGATACACTTTCCTCGTAGATACACTTTTGAAAAATCACCGCTTTTGTTCATACACTTTGGCCAAGTACAGCAAACCAGAATAAACGGAAACTTTTCAAATGGTCTACCAGTCTATATTGATTTAATCCACCGGTTAGCTGCTCAGTGTTATTGCAACACACTTATCTTATTCTGCCTGAGATACGGGTCTATGCCCAGTTTTTTGTACTGCTTAAAGTTGATAATTTCATGAGGTACAACAGTGTAGTTTTTAAGATTTAATAATTGATTACCTATTCCATTTTTACTTACTTTAAGTTTTGCATGCATATTGCATGTAAAGGAATTTTATTATACGTATATTGTAGTATTGGTTGTACAAATAAATAAATTCACTCACCAAATTTATTCTACACACTTTTTTCGATTTCCCAACATTTGTCTCTACCGTATAGGTAAACAAAAATGATTGAGTTCTAAATAATACCATTCTATTTATAAGTACTGTTATTTATTTTCTGAATATGTTCCTAAATATAGATAAGACAGCCAATAGGAATTATCAAGTTTTGTCAAAATTTTCGTTACAAAGCCTCCTATTTCTCCGTCAACTTTGTCCTTCAGGGCGTATGGAATACGTCTGGATGAAAATAAGTGTCACATTTTCTTGAAGCACTAATTGAGCTTTATAGTTTGATATGCAAACAAGAGTTCCGTCAAACACTATTTAAAAATCTTTTAGTAATCTGTCCAATTTTGAGATGTTTATCATTTACTAACTGAATTTTAACTAACTCACAAGGGTCCCGTTGAGCACATAAATATAATATAATACGTTTTCTGATGTAATTCTGGGCTCAAAGATGTTAGAAACGTGTATTTCCTTGTATCGATATCATCACATCTGTTCAGTTTTAAGTAAGTATCCAACCGTTTAATGATGTTTTTGAATGTTTCGTCCTTGGGGAATGGTACTGAGTTCAATTTAGATGTCCTAAGGTTTGTTTGTGGCCGACCTTTGCTCCTCAGTACCTTCTGCATACATGGAATTGTTTCGTACTATCGAATTCAAACTCTGCAGTTTCAGTTTTAGCTGTGTTGTAATTTCCTGAAGGTTATTTTTTCCTTCAATCTCATTTTCCTACTGTGACCCACAGTAATTTAATTATTTGTTGTCGTATCTCTTCCAAATTATTCTTGGTAATTTTGTACATTTAATTTTGTCACTGGTCACTCACTAATTTTAATTCATATTCAGAAATTTCTCGTAGGGTTTGTATCTGGCTGCCAAATTTTATAATGCAGCCTTTTAATGAAGTTCGTGTACGTTTTAACTTAGTTAATTCATCCATTTTGGCGCCTATTATCAAATTCTAAAATAATACTATTCTATTTGTAAGAAATGATATTTATTTTCTGATTGACACATTGAATGTCATAACAAACTAAGTAAAGTCAGAGAGTACAAATATGTAAAGAGTATGGATATGACGCGGAACCGAACAAACTTTGCCCCCATTTTTTATCCCCTTAAAGATTAAATTTTCAAAAATCCTGAAAGACGTCATTCATAATTTCTAATCAGGTAGCTGGATACCAATTTTTATCGACTTAGCTTCAAAACTGAAGGAGTTTCATACAAACTTATGGGGCTTTTTTTACCCCCTTAGAGGCGGAATTTCCAAAATTCCTTTCTTAGTGCTCACCTACACTATAAAAGGAAGCACCGTGAAAATTACCAGATTTTAAATCCCAGTAGTTTGGGCTGTGCGTTGATATGTCAGTCAGTCAGTCATTAAATCAGTTTTCATTTTTATATATATAGATAAATAAAAATACTAACATTCCTAGGCGGCAGGTCCATATGTTGCCGCTGGTGCAGCATGAGGTGGTTCTTCTGGAAGAACGCCTTCCCGCACTGCCCGCACACGTGCGTCCGCAGCGTACAACTGCCGTCCGGATGCCTGTACGAAGGAAACATTAAATATAAAACAAAACGAATAAACGATATGTAGAAAATATGGATGACATAAAACACTTTCGACGAGGTTAAACTGGTGAATAACTAAACTGTATGAGTATTATGAATCCTTAAAATTTAATACTTTATCTTTATTTAATAATTGATTGTAAACCCCGGAAAGTGTTAAGTTTTATGTGTAAAAAAACTAACAAGACAGTTTAAAATCGTAATATGAATCCTATAAGATTTTGAATATGGTACAAACTTTAAGGTATATTAAAATAATTTAAAAAGTACTAAAGTAAATAAAACAGACAAAACAACATTGATAAATACAAATTATGTCAAAAGATTGTTTTCGGTAGTTTAAGTAAATAGATAATTAAAATCAACGAAAAACATTGCCAGATTGTAAATATTATTTTATTATTTTTAATACAAGCAAAGGTATTTGATTATTTACTGAATCGGCTGTTGTGCCCCAGTACATCCATAATAATGACGGTACAAGTAGGTGACTGCTATATGGTTTATCTATATTCTAGGGATCGAACAGCAGTACTGACCTCCTCTGATGCGCCAACAGACCATGTTTCGCTGCGAAACCTTTGCCGCAGTCGACGCAGAAGTGGATCTTCGGCCGGGGAGCGTTTATATGGTGATTCTGTAAAAGATTAGTGCTTTGGTAACATTGAATAAGTATCAAAATGTAGGTAATAAATAACAAATAAAAAATTAACGCGCTAACCGGTTGTAACAACTAACAGTTATTAAGAATATCTACATCAGCAAAAACTGATTATACACATCTTCTTCATTCGACGAGAAGGGATGGTATATGGCTATTCTATTTAAGGTCTGAACTACAGAACATGGAAAAAGAAAGGCGATGTGGACGGGGCAGGCGCGCCACAGAGGTTAGAGCAAATGCTTATACTTCTGCCCAAACGTGAGCGCTGTGATTGGTTTCTTTTGACGTCGCGAATTACGAAAGTCACAGCCGGAGCTTGCAAAGAATACAAAAATTTAATTAAACTAATTTATTTTAAATAAAAAATTACATTACTAATTACTAGCTAGGAGATGACGATTGATCGAAGAATGATCATAAAGTGTGGACATTTGGGATGGCATCGATCTCATTAGAATATGCTGCGTCGACGCTTCGTGCTTAGCCGTTTCCGTGCGGATATGTAACCGGGTCACGATTGCGTCAATGCTGATAGTCAGTATCCATGGTCTACCAATATGTAACACGTGCGACGTCAAAATAATTCGCTTGATTGGCGTTCTTTGAACTCGTTTATATGTTGGGGCGCACGCAAGCGGCGACATCGGTTCTCATATAAATGTCATGGCGTGACAGCCTTTCTAACGTTTTTCCATGTTCTGTGGTACGCCGAACAGTACTATTCAAATTATTTAAGAATTTACCAATTCGAAATTGATTTTTCTCGAGCATATTTCTATTGATTAAGTCGTTCATGTTTTTAAATAATTCAGGTTTGGTATCCAACTATATTAACCAAAGTTACGTATAGATTCAATAATATTACTTCTAAATAATAACGAAAGTTAAATGTTTGTCGAACTTACCGTGGCTATTACTTGCGTATGTACAACATTGTTGGGATTGCTTGTTGATATTATTTGAATGGGTTGAGCTGAAACAAAATTCATTGAAAACAAAAGTGTTCAAACATAAGGAGTTCAATGAGACAATTGATAGTGATTGATACTTTTTCATTGGTTTACAACCGTCATTGTATCCGCTTCGGACTCAAGCGGATACGATAGGCCTCTGTTAAAATTCTACCAGTTAATCTTAAGTTTAAGCAAAAGTTGATAGATCTGATACTTGAGTTCCACGCGCAGCCCTAACAAGTCAGCGATGGGCCTGTAGCTCCGTTAAAAATTGTGAGTGCTTTAGAGCGAACAAATGTTGAAAATGCCTAGTGCACAAAGTTTGCAACTATAGATCAGTATTTAAACTTGGCCGGCACATAATTGACAATTGAGACGCCAGTTGACTCCATTTGGAAATAGGTTTTAAATGATTATTTAATGTCCAAATAAACCAAAACAAATTTTTTAGATTTTTGTAAGACCTAGAAAACCGCAAAACTTAAGTTTAAAGTTCACTTTTCGTGCGACGTATGAAAACGCTGAAAAGCTTTAGACTATCTGTGGCCTGTGCTGTGACGTCATGCGAGTCAAAATAAGCAAACACTACTATAATCTTAATATATATATTTCTTGTGTGCGTGTGTATGTGACTGAACTCCTCCTAAACGACTGGACCAATTTTGATGAAATTTTTTGTGTGTGTTCAAGGGGATCTGGGAATGGTTTAGATTCACAAGTAGGGTAGGTTAGGGGTAGGGTAGGGGTAGGGGTAGGGGTAGGGTAGGGGTAGGGGTAGGGTAGGGGTAGGGTAGGGGTAGGGTAGTGGTAGGGTAGGGGTAGGGTAGGGGTAGGGTAGGGTAGGGGTAGGGTAGGGTAGGGGTAGGGTAGGGTAGGGTAGGGGTAGGGTAGGGGTAGGGTAGGGGTAGGGTAGGGGTAGGGTAGGGGTAGGGTAGGGGTAGGGTAGGAGTAGGGTAGTAAAATATTAAAAAAAATTTATGGCAAAACAACGTTTGCCGGGTCTGCTAGTAGTATATAAACTTGAAAAATTTTCTCTCAGGCGGGACTCGAACCCGCATCTCCTCGCATGCCGGGCGGGACAAAATTTTTCAAGTTTATATACTGATATTAAAAGTGCAATTAAGTTGCTAAAATATCAAATAAACTACTATAATAGTCCATCACTACCTCATAGTGTTATTTATTTACTTGTGTCATAAATGTCAATATCACGCTTAAAATGACGCACGCAGTTTGTTTAAAGATGTATGACGTCAGCAAATACCCGACAGCGTTTTCAAAGCATAAATTTAAAAAGTAAAAAATAATAATTTCATTTTAGAAATATTTAGCAAATCAAACTTTTAACATCTGAAAATGATAAATACCGGTTTCTTAACCTATATACTAAAGATAATATTCATCAACTGCGCCAAAATTTATAGCAGTAAAGTAGCCTATTTTTCAAGTTTAACTAAAACTAACACTTGCAATCCAAATTAACTCATAACTCACAGTGCGTAGCCTGTTGAGCCGCGGCGACATGACCTCTAGTATTTATTGAATCACAGTAAACTTTTCATTTACCTAGTTGTTTATAAAGTCGAATTTGTCGCTAACGCCAAAAGCGGCCGCTTTTAGCAATAATGTACAATACGAAAGAATGCCAGAATAAAATGCAGTCAACAGTGATTTGATAATTACTAGAGGTAATTTTCTAAAATGATACTGTTCTAGTTTTTTGAGAATTGATTTTGTTTAGAACTAAAGTAAAGTAAAGTAACGGCCTATATCATCCCACTGCAGGGTCTGCAGGGCAAAGGCCTCCATCATTGCATTGAGGTTACCATAGCAATGATGGGTACAGGCATAATCACCGCGCTTGCCAAATGCGGGTTAGTGATCACAAAACCGAAGTAGGTTCGAATATTCGAAACTTTTGGTTGTTCAACTCGGGAATCGAATCCGGGACCCCGAGATCTTGGCCTAGTATTTAAGCCACTAGACCAACGGGGCGTTGTCCCATTGCGAGTGATGCGGGTTCGAGTCCTGCCTGAGACATAGTTTATCAAGTTGAAACACAACTAACACTTGTAATCTAAGTGAATGCTTTACGTACAGTGGCCTGTTGGGCGGCGGCCACCAGCCCCGGCTGCAGCGCCGCCATGAGGCCAGGTCCGTCACGCAAGTGTGGTATTATCCATACTATTATTATAAATTGGAAAGTGTGTGTGTCTGTTTGTTTGTCCGTCTTTCACGGCAAAACGGAGCGACGAATTGACGTGGTTTTTTAAGTGGAGATAGTTGAAGGGATGGAGAGTGATATAGGCTACTTTTTGTCTCTTTCTAACCCCCCGGCTTCCCTAAAATGGGGGGTGGAAGTTTGTATGGAGCATTCCGCAATTTTCGAGGTAGAAAGCTAAAAATTGGTATGCGGGCTATTTGTAACTAACAAAAAAAACATGCATCATTTTTTTGTTAACACAATTAACACTTGTAATCCAAGTGAATGCTTAACGTACAGTGTGTAGCCTGTTAATACAATTAACACTTGTAATCCAAGTGAATGCTTTACGTACAGTGTGTAGCCTGTTAATACAATTAACACTTGTAATCCAAGTGAATGCTTAACGTACAGTGTGTAGCCTGTTAATTTAATACAATTAACACTTGTAATCCAAGTGAATGCTTTACGTACAGTGTGTAGCCTGTTAATACAATTAACACTTGTAATCCAAGTGAATGCTTTAAGTACAGTGTGTAGCCTGTTAACACAATTAAAACTTGTGATCTAAGTGAATGCATTACGTACAGTGCGTGGCCTGTTGCGCGGCGGCCACCAGCCCCGGCTGCAGCGCGGCGGTGAGCGCGCACAGGTCCGTCACGCACGTGCGGTCGCCCGCGTGCAGCCGCACGTGCAGCGACAACGCCTCCTGGGTACAGCAGAGGTGGAGACTTATTGGGATTTTGTTTGTACAGCGAAAAGCAGCTTAATTATGTTGATGTATGCATATAAATACTATTAGGAAGTCAATTTTTTTTTCATACAAACAAAGTATTTAAGGTTCCGATTTATATAAAAACTAGCCGTTGCCCGCGACTTCTTCCGCGTCAATTGCTGTTACTATGATCGCGATTAAGAATTTTTTTAAATAATATAGCCTAATACATTCCTCGATAAATGAACTATCCAGCACAAAAATGTTTTTTTAATTCGTAGCAACCAATAGTTCAAACATTAGTGCGTTCAAACAAACAAACTCTTCAGCTTTATAATATTAGTATAGACTGTAGATATTTAGTTCAAAAATAATTACACCAAATTTCTGTCTTTAAAACAGTATTTATACGCATAATTATGTTAACATAGGCTGGTTCCGGCCTGATATACCATTTACCTAACACTGTTAATTTTAACGAAAAACAGTTATTACAATAAATAAAAGCGAATATAAAATTAGTTTTTCCAATTCCCGCCAAAACGCTCCAAACTGCCACATGACTAACAAATAAACAACCTCGCGACAGAGCGATCTGTCAAAGTTTTTACATAATAACATGGGTATGGCAATTATGTCAACTTGTTTACCGGTCAGTGACGTCATCGCGTCAACGGATCTAGATGAAGATGAAATATTTGTAATTTCGATCTTCAAAAACGTGAATAACCGAATCAACGTGAGTGGGGTCACTAGTCGATGGACTAGGCAGGGATAGCACATAAGCAACTTTTTAAAAATAAAATTTCGTGGGTTTGTCGTGAGCAAACGCAAATTTAGTCTATAATTATCTAGGTATTTGATTTTTATTACTATATTTGTGAGACATTTTGCTAACCTTCGTATTGAAACAAGACCCGCACTCTGGACAAGCGTAGCCGGGCGTAGCCTTGTCCGATACTATTTGACCGTCAGCGCCAATCACCTGAAAGCACTAATTATGTTCAATTATAATATAATCTACAACAAATAAAAATCTCAAAAGAAAAAAACGATATTCACCATAATAAACAAAAATACAATAAAAATATAATATCGATATTCAATATATATTTTTTAACTTGTATAGAATTTAAAAAGAAGCACTCGTTTTTGTGGAAATGTACTCGCTTTTATGGTTAGTCTACCCGTGACTACGAATGCTGTAAGTGTTCGAAGCATCTAGACCGAAAATAATGTAAACTTCATCTAGATATGAATGAAATACAGGGTGTAACAAAAAGCTAAACGAAGCCCTAAACCTCGCATTCGGTTCATCAAACCAAATTGTATGTAACAAAAATAATCTCTAGCAAACGACTTTTTTTTTAGGCATTAAAATAAATCAAGTATTTATTGCCCGCAATGTATAGCGCGCACGAAGCGCTACAGACGAGGATTGTGACCTAGCTTCATACAATTAGATGTGCGTGCGCGCGGTTCATTGCGGGTTGGTCTCTTTAAAGCGTTTTTTATAAAAAAGTTCAAAAATTTTTCATCATGTTTCTAAAGAAAAATGTTTAGTAACAACAAACAGAAGATTTTCATGAAAAAATCTTGAATAAAAAATGTTCACTTTGACCCTCAATATCTCAGTAGCGATTCATTTTGTATTTGGCTTCGTTTAGCCTTTTGTTACACCCTGTATAATAAGAACTAGATACACAGTCGGATACAAAAATTACACCTAAAATTGTCCTCAATATTTGAATGGTTGACGTTGATGTTATGTCAGTGTCAACTTTATAACACGGCCAAATTATGTCGGCATGCTTATAGTATGGATACTTAGGTCATTTTAACGAACTATTCGATTGATATAGGTTGTACTAAAAGTGCACTCTTATGTCATATGGGTGCACACTTTTAGTTGGGACACCATTTCGACGCTGATTGTGTATCTAGTTTTTTAGCATCAATGGTAAATGCGGTCAAACGAGATTTATATCCGAAAATTTAACTTTCATTTCAACGTACAGGGCGTTAGAGCCCTTCCACACGAGAGATTTTAATTGGCGACTCCTCGGCGGATCGAGATCGCAGCGAGCACGCGGCGGTTCGCGGCGATCTCGCGCTTGGTGTCGGTACCTCGCGCCAGCACGCGGCGGTTAATAACTCGCGGCGATATCGTTGCGTGCACGCCGCGAGCCGCCGCGTGCCCGCTGCGATCTCGTTCCGCCGAGGAATCGCCGATTAAAATCGCTCGTGTGAAATACGAGTAGCTCTTAGGTAAAGGGTATAGCAAGCCGGACAACGCCTATGTTAATATATTATGCACAAAAATACTATGGTAAAGTCAGAAATTTGATAACATCATTTCTGAAAATAATATTTTTATAAAAAAAGGAATTTCAAAATTTTAGTTTGTAGGAAAATAAAAATTATGATGTCACATTTCTGACTTCACCATAGTATTAGGGGTTAAAGTATGAAATTGCCGTTTTGTATGGACGAAATCGAGAAGTCATTTTTCCATACTAACAATTTTTTAGATTTTTTTAAACGTCTGAACCGTTTTCGATGCAATTAAAGGTGAAAGTTAGATGGTTATAAAGCTACGCATTATAGTATTTAAATTTCTGAAAATCAAAGTATATAATACAAATATACTTAATTGAAGCAAGAAGGTCAGCTGACACATTATTAGGGGTCTTTTCAACGACTTCCTTTGAAGTAATAGGCACGAGTATTGCATTTTTTTTTTAAGTCAAAAGTTACTTTATTTAGTTTTAATTACAATACAAAAAGAATTACGCAATAATATGACTATAATTAAGAGCTATAAACAAAATAAAAAGTGGGAAAATAATCGGCAATTTCATACTTTAACCCCTATTATTTATATGCATATGTTAAGAGGAAACACAAGGGCCGTTTTTCCATACAAACGTAGTCGCCTGTTTCCTCCCTAGATAATGCCAGTAGAGCAATATTTTTAATCATAAAAATCTATGGCCACTATTGGCATGTTTCTATGTTTTCTGTTTTTTCATAAATTAATTAATAAAAAAGATGTGAGCCCTCAAAAATCGAAAAAATTCGCCAGATTTTCCGCTGTGTTCAAACATCCAGAAATCAAATTTGGCAAAATTTTAGAAAAAAAGGAAACGATACGAACACGGCCAAAGCCTTTCTTTAATTTTTAATGAAAAAAGTATTTAAATCGGTCTGGTTTTGGAAAAGTAATCGGGGGACTACGAAACGTTGATCTGGTGTGTTTTTAGTAGGTATATATCGGTCCAAGAAGCAGTTGTCTTTATCACACTGCGGTGAATGCGTTCGGCACTGCGCGACAGCAATAGATTTTACAAATACCTATTTTTCAATTCTCTCGCGCGTAGTGTTTCCTCTTAACATAGGCAGGTTTCGACTTGTTATACCATTTACCTAACACCCTGTATGGTAAAATTTTAAGAATCCAATATTTCTAAAAGTATTCCAACACTCTGCTTACCTGCACTATTTGTGGTTTGAACTCCTCCTGATGATTAAGAGAAGTCATGCATCAATATTTGTGTAAATAATAGCGAATTCACTATTTGAGGGTTACACTTCAATTATTCAGAAATGCTTTAAATAAAGTATGTTCACGATCTGTCGCCAATTTACAATCTCGCGAGAAAGATTTTATTTCTAACGGTATTTACTATTTTGTGCTGACATAGAGATAATATTTTCACTTATTTTAAGACTTGAGCATCCTACTAGCCTGTGTATTAGATAGAAGCACTAATTCAAAACGATCAATTGAAACTTATCACTTCATTGAATTTAATGCAATCATTTAAAAGTAAAATAAAATAATACTGCGTAGTATTAACAAGAAATTTTATAGACTGATAAAATCAAATTTGTATCTACTTCATAGAATCATGAACAGTTTACTAAATAACTTATTTACCTGCTGCACTATTTGCGGCTTAAAATCGTCTTGTTTGATAACGGTTGCTTGCATTTGTTGTTGCTGCTGCTGTTGTTGATGCTGTTGTTGCTGTTGCTGCTGCTGTTGTTGTTGTTGCTGTTCGTGTTGTTGTTGTTGTTGTTGTTGCTGTTGTTGTTGCTGTTGTTGTTGGGTTTGTAAAGAGGTCGATAGGCAGTGCCTTGTCATCTTGCAATGCTGCTGCAACTCCGATTTGGACTTGAAAGCTTCTCCGCATTCAAAACACGCGACCACACCTTCGCCTGTGTGTATTCTGAAACAATATTGTAAATGTGAATGTCAAACTCAGCGCTCGCGTCTTTAGAGTAAAACTTGTTGACTAAAATATCGTCTTTGGGCCAACAATACCTACGGCCTAGTTTGTATAATAAAACCTAGTCGCATTAGGCCAGTATTTTAGTTGAGTAGCGAGTAATTTAGTAGCTAAACGCGTCTGAGGCCTTACTCCGCAACTCAATGTCCGTATATTCGAATCCATCTGTCCCTATCACTCATACCGATGTCGTAAAGTATCCAAAAAAGACAGATATATCCGTAAATACAAGCTTCGTGTTGCAGAGTAAGGTATGTGAAATTCAAAAAATTAGTCAAGAAGGTTAGTAAGTAATTTATCATCCATTTTGTTTTATTTGTATGGGCAAGTAGCACCTCCTACCACGCGTCCCTGCTCACTGGATTACCGGCTAAACAAGTCCGAAACTGTCGATTTAGTCGAGTTCATTCATAACACACCACACCTGTAAACTGTACTCAAAAAAGTGCGAACGGTTTTCCGGTTAGTAGCGAGTTCAAAGCAAGTAATTAAAATACTGGCCTAATGCGAACTAAGCTTCCGGGCTAATATGTTTTCTACCTAATATGAAAAATTATGGCCACAATATGACGAGTCGTGGGGCAAAGATAGTACGGTACGGCACTTTAACGTGAAACCGCGCATTGGTTGCAAGTTACAAGTATGTAGCTGACACTTCAATAAATTGACAAACACTTTTGGTCTTTCAAAACGTTGGCAAATAGTTCACTGTGACGTCAAGCCGCTTATAAGTGGCATCTAACGCTTATATTTACGACTTACGTCTTGCAACAGAAGCCCACAGCTTAACGTTGCCATCAGAACGCAATACTACAGCGTGAAATTTTAATCACCTTCCAAATTTTAATACAACAATCTACGAGACAAAAAACAAATGTTTTTTTTGTATAACCCAGTACCTACAACAATGTCAAGATAAAACACTTCGAAAATGTCCGCCAAAATTCTTTGAGACAGCCTCCAAGCAACACTTTTTTTACACTGTGCGCATCTCATGCACTCATTACGATACTATTCATAAGTTGTTAATTTTCTTTTCATACCTTTACAGGCCTAGGACCGTTTAAATTTAAAACTATTTAAACTACATTTTTTTACTTCATTAATGGCGTCTAAATACCGTACTGAATGCTTATAAAAAATATTGAAGTACATGAAAAAGTCACCCTGTATAGACCCCGAATGGACTGACTTGGATCTGGAACAGAAGGAGCCCCTACCCTTTCCGATCCTGACCAAAGCCATTTTATAAAAGATCGTTTTCTTAATTGACCTGTTTGGGAATCTAGCATAGAAGGCGAATAACGAACTGCTACACCAACCCCAACTGCTACATTTACGTCGTCTCTTATAGTGAGTGAGAACTGTCATTTTAATCAAGTTACATCTAAAGGACTTCAGGCAGGGGTGACTTCATTTGTGCCACGAGCGTCCGCTTCTGTCAAAACTCCTTGGCGCAGACGGGGCAGGCGTGCGGCACCTTCCCGTGCACGCGGCCGTGGTTCACGAGCTGGAACTATGTATGGTGACTCACTTCATATGCGCCACGAGCGTCCGCTTCTGCAGGAACTCCTTGGCGCAGACGGGGCAGGCGTGCGGCACCTTCCCGTGCACGCGGCCGTGGTTCACGAGCTGGAACTATGTATGGTGACTCACTTCATATGCGCCACGAGCGTCCGCTTCTGCAGGAACTCCTTGGCGCAGACGGGGCAGGCGTGCGGCACCTTCCCGTGCACGCGGCCGTGGTTCACGAGCTGGAACTATGTATGGTGACTCACTTCATATGCGCCACGAGCGTCCGCTTCTGCAGGAACTCCTTGGCGCAGACGGGGCAGGCGTGCGGCACCTTCCCGTGCACGCGGCCGTGGTTCACGAGCTGGAACTATGTATGGTGACTCACTTCATATGCGCCACGAGCGTCCGCTTCTGCAGGAACTCCTTGGCGCAGACGGGGCAGGCGTGCGGCACCTTCCCGTGCACGCGGCCGTGGTTCACGAGCTGGAACTATGTATGGTGACTCACTTCATATGCGCCACGAGCGTCCGCTTCTGCAGGAACTCCTTGGCGCAGACGGGGCAGGCGTGCGGCACCTTCCCGTGCACGCGGCCGTGGTTCACGAGCTGGAACTATGTATGGTGACTCACTTCATATGCGCCACGAGCGTCCGCTTCTGCAGGAACTCCTTGGCGCAGACGGGGCAGGCGTGCGGCACCTTCCCGTGCACGCGGCCGTGGTTCACGAGCTGGAACTATGTATGGTGACTCACTTCATATGCGCCACGAGCGTCCGCTTCTGCAGGAACTCCTTGGCGCAGACGGGGCAGGCGTGCGGCACCTTCCCGTGCACGCGGCCGTGGTTCACGAGCTGGAACTATGTATGGTGACTCACTTCATATGCGCCACGAGCGTCCGCTTCTGCAGGAACTCCTTGGCGCAGACGGGGCAGGCGTGCGGCACCTTCCCGTGCACGCGGCCGTGGTTCACGAGCTGGAACTATGTATGGTGACTCAC
This sequence comes from Anania crocealis, assembly GCA_949315895.1. Taxonomy (NCBI): domain Eukaryota; kingdom Metazoa; phylum Arthropoda; class Insecta; order Lepidoptera; family Crambidae; genus Anania; species Anania crocealis. The sequence goes on along the minus strand of OX438859.1, from coordinate 5,186,751 downwards.
TTCATATGCGCCACGAGCGTCCGCTTCTGCAGGAACTCCTTGGCGCAGACGGGGCAGGCGTGCGGCACCTTCCCGTGCACGCGGCCGTGGTTCACGAGCTGGAACTATGTATGGTGACTCACTTCATATGCGCCACGAGCGTCCGCTTCTGCAGGAACTCCTTGGCGCAGACGGGGCAGGCGTGCGGCACCTTCCCGTGCACGCGGCCGTGGTTCACGAGCTGGAACTATGTATGGTGACTCACTTCATATGCGCCACGAGCGTCCGCTTCTGCAGGAACTCCTTGGCGCAGACGGGGCAGGCGTGCGGCACCTTCCCGTGCACGCGGCCGTGGTTCACGAGCTGGAACTATGTATGGTGACTCACTTCATATGCGCCACGAGCGTCCGCTTCTGCAGGAACTCCTTGGCGCAGACGGGGCAGGCGTGCGGCACCTTCCCGTGCACGCGGCCGTGGTTCACGAGCTGGAACTATGTATGGTGACTCACTTCATATGCGCCACGAGCGTCCGCTTCTGCAGGAACTCCTTGGCGCAGACGGGGCAGGCGTGCGGCACATTCCCGTGCACGCGGCCGTGGTTCACGAGCTGGAACTATGTATGGTGACTCACTTCATATGCGCCACGAGCGTCCGCTTCTGCAGGAACTCCTTGGCGCAGACGGGGCAGGCGTGCGGCACCTTCCCGTGCACGCGGCCGTGGTTCACGAGCTGGAACTATGTATGGTGACTCACTTCATATGCGCCACGAGCGTCCGCTTCTGCAGGAACTCCTTGGCGCAGACGGGGCAGGCGTGCGGCACCTTCCCGTGCACGCGGCCGTGGTTCACGAGCTGGAACTATGTATGGTGACTCACTTCATATGCGCCACGAGCGTCCGCTTCTGCAGGAACTCCTTGGCGCAGACGGGGCAGGCGTGCGGCACATTCCCGTGCACGCGGCCGTGGTTCACGAGCTGGAACTATGTATGGTGACTCACTTCATATGCGCCACGAGCGTCCGCTTCTGCAGGAACTCCTTGGCGCAGACGGGGCAGGCGTGCGGCACCTTCCCGTGCACGCGGCCGTGGTTCACGAGCTGGAACTATGTATGGTGACTCACTTCATATGCGCCACGAGCGTCCGCTTCTGCAGGAACTCCTTGGCGCAGACGGGGCAGGCGTGCGGCACCTTCCCGTGCACGCGGCCGTGGTTCACGAGCTGGAACTATGTATGGTGACTCACTTCATATGCGCCACGAGCGTCCGCTTCTGCAGGAACTCCTTGGCGCAGACGGGGCAGGCGTGCGGCACATTCCCGTGCACGCGGCCGTGGTTCACGAGCTGGAACTATGTATGGTGACTCACTTCATATGCGCCACGAGCGTCCGCTTCTGCAGGAACTCCTTGGCGCAGACGGGGCAGGCGTGCGGCACCTTCCCGTGCACGCGGCCGTGGTTCACGAGCTGGAACTATGTATGGTGACTCACTTCATATGCGCCACGAGCGTCCGCTTCTGCAGGAACTCCTTGGCGCAGACGGGGCAGGCGTGCGGCACCTTCCCGTGCACGCGGCCGTGGTTCACGAGCTGGAACTATGTATGGTGACTCACTTCATATGCGCCACGAGCGTCCGCTTCTGCAGGAACTCCTTGGCGCAGACGGGGCAGGCGTGCGGCACCTTCCCGTGCACGCGGCCGTGGTTCACGAGCTGGAACTATGTATGGTGACTCACTTCATATGCGCCACGAGCGTCCGCTTCTGCAGGAACTCCTTGGCGCAGACGGGGCAGGCGTGCGGCACCTTCCCGTGCACGCGGCCGTGGTTCACGAGCTGGAACTATGTATGGTGACTCACTTCATATGCGCCACGAGCGTCCGCTTCTGCAGGAACTCCTTGGCGCAGACGGGGCAGGCGTGCGGCACCTTCCCGTGCACGCGGCCGTGGTTCACGAGCTGGAACTATGTATGGTGACTCACTTCATATGCGCCACGAGCGTCCGCTTCTGCAGGAACTCCTTGGCGCAGACGGGGCAGGCGTGCGGCACCTTCCCGTGCACGCGGCCGTGGTTCACGAGCTGGAACTATGTATGGTGACTCACTTCATATGCGCCACGAGCGTCCGCTTCTGCAGGAACTCCTTGGCGCAGACGGGGCAGGCGTGCGGCACATTCCCGTGCACGCGGCCGTGGTTCACGAGCTGGAACTATGTATGGTGACTCACTTCATATGCGCCACGAGCGTCCGCTTCTGCAGGAACTCCTTGGCGCAGACGGGGCAGGCGTGCGGCACCTTCCCGTGCACGCGGCCGTGGTTCACGAGCTGGAACTATGTATGGTGACTCACTTCATATGCGCCACGAGCGTCCGCTTCTGCAGGAACTCCTTGGCGCAGACGGGGCAGGCGTGCGGCACCTTCCCGTGCACGCGGCCGTGGTTCACGAGCTGGAACTATGTATGGTGACTCACTTCATATGCGCCACGAGCGTCCGCTTCTGCAGGAACTCCTTGGCGCAGACGGGGCAGGCGTGCGGCACCTTCCCGTGCACGCGGCCGTGGTTCACGAGCTGGAACTTCCGAGCGAAAGCCGCGCCGCACTCCGGGCACACGAACGGCGATAGGGAACCGTGGAAACGGCTGTGCATCACAAGGTGTTCCTGCGGACGAAGAGTTTAGTTATACACGGTGCAATTTCAACCACCTGTAAAACGACGCCCACGTTATGGAACCAACTATAACGTGTTCCTTTTGATATCCCATAACTCTCAGGTTATGTTCTATAGGTAAAAATAATATAAAACGCCCTAGAACATGTGGTTAATAAATCAATAGTTTCGAATATAACATCATTTTTAGTTAAATTTGCTAAAAAAAAATGTAACCAGTATGGCGAATCCTTAGTTTTGCGAAACTTACACTAAAGTGTAGTAGTAACTTAGCGGGAGAGCGTAACTTGTAAAACACATTGACATGTGTGGGTGTTTCAATGATAAGTAGATACGAGTAAATCGTTTTCATTCGTAAAAAAATTCAATAATGCAAAAGTTCATTCATAACAAGGTAAGGGTGTTTTACATAAACAGTCGTGACTTTTTTAGAATTATTTTGTATGAAAAAATTAAACAAAAAAAATTTAATAATTGATAAATAATTCATATTATGCAATTTGATTCTTTAGCATGGTCTGTTTAATACCCTAGAGTTATGGGATATCAAAAGGAACACGTTGTATATATAAAAATGAATCCCTATATCCCTTGGTCATCGCATCACGCGTGGACGGCTGGACCGATTTCGACAACCTCTAACATCGGGTAGCCCGGCAAACTAACAAAGGCTAGAGCGACAAACTTTAACAACAACGACGGCAGCAAACTCTAACATCGGCCATCACGGCAAATCGTAACAACGGCTAACGCTGCAACTTTAACAACGGCTAACGCGGTAAACTCTACGGCTAGCGCGACAAACTCTAACAACACTTTGCGCGGCAAACTCTAATATAGGCTAGCGCAGCAAACACTCTTACATTGTTACGCCTCTCATCATATGATTCTCATTACAAAATACAGTGTTCACCAAAATATTATTCAGGTTAACAATCATCAGGATCAAGCAAAATTCTGGCGTTATTTCTGGAATTTAAATAATTTTATTTATCGTGGATACAGGTGGTTTAATATCACTACGTAGTATGGCTTCTCTATCAGTCTCTTACTACTTTCCTAGGGTATATTATACACCCCAGGTTTCTCCAAGTAATATAATAATAGTATACCTTCTGCGCAAAGCTCTCGCCACACTCGCCACAGACGTACGGCCTCTCGCCAGCGTGGTACTTGCTATGGGTGACCAAGTGCCGCTTCAGCGGGAACCCACGTCCACATTCCCCACACACGAAAGGTCGGTCTCTGCTGTGTACCTGTTTACGAGTACGCCACATTAGTATTAAAGGTAATAAAGTCACTGAAGCGCTACGTAGAAAGGCAAAGTCCCCATTAAGTTTAAGTACCGGGTCAAGATCTCTGGGTCTTCGGTTCGATCCCGAGGCAACATGAGTCTCTAAATTTCGAACATTGCTCGGGTCTGTGATCAATGACCCGAAAATGGGTAGCGTGGTGAATCTGCCCATCATTGCTGTGGTAACTTTCGACGATGGAAACCTTTATCCTGCAGTGTTATACTTCTGCCCAAACTTGAGCGCTGTGATTGGTTTCTTTTTGTATGACCCTATTGGTCACGCAGCGTCAAGAGAATTTGCTTGATTGACGTTCATTGAACTGGTTTATGTATATTATCGCGCGTTGCGAAAGGGGGTTAGAAGGAAAAAAAATTGTAACGACACTTTTTGACCGACACTTTTTGCTATAGTTGTAAGCCGTGCGGCGAGAGAGAGATAGAGAGGGGGGGAGAGGGGGGGAGAGAGGGGGAGAGGGAGGGGGAGAGGGAGAGGGAGAGAGAGAGATAGAGAATTAGAACGTAGGATGATTATAGGCCGTTTTTTACTTGGCATTTTCCCTCTACGATAGAATCATGAATGAGGAAATCCGTAAAACTAAGATAAATTGAATATAGAATTCCTTGAATAAAAATTTTAACTCCCTGGAAGCAGTGGGCAGTACTGTAGCAAGTAGAGCCAATGTCTGTTGGGGCAGAAAGATTCTAAAATTGCAACCACACTTAGTAGAGGCCGAGGCCTATGACTTGCAGTGGGCATCCTTTGGCTGAGATTATGACGACGATGATGACACCAGCTAAGAAAAAATCTCTTAATGTTACGCACACTAAAGTGGTCGTGGTGGTGGATAAACGTTCGTGGTCACGGGTGAACGAATGCTGTTAAGTTTTCGAAACCAAAATATAATGTTTAACTCGAATATTAAACGCGATTATCTTTTTTTTAAATTTTATGTATAGTTTTCCAAAGAAGCCGAAGTTAAAAATCTAAAATCATCTTACCCTAGAATGCGTGACCAGATGATGCTTGAGCGTGAAAGCCATCTTACACTCGTGGCACCTGTACGGACGGTCGGCGGAGTGCAGCAACAGATGCGTGTTGAGGCAGTGCTTGCGGGCGAACGCCTTCCCGCAGTGGGCGCACACGTGAGGCCTTTCCCCTGTACGACAAAATAACCGTATTTATAACTAGCCGCCCGTCGGCCCGTTAAGTTACCCGTAAAGTTTTAGTAAGAATCTCTAATCTTTTCTAGCAATAAATATAGCCTATGTCACTCAGGGTGAATGTAGCTTTCCAATGGTGAAAGAATTTTTGAAATCGGCACAGTAGTTCTTGAGTTTATTCATTACAAATATACACACACACAAAAATACAAATCTTTTCTCTTAATAATATTGACTTAGTGTAGAAAGAACTTAGTAGAGAGCATACACTAAAACAGCCTATGCAGTATAGCAGTAAAATTGCTAGCTTTACTACTATATTGGATTTCTGACTTAGCTAGTCTTCAGTTAGATGGACATAGTTCTAGCAAGAATAAAAAATGATCTTTTATGGCAGCAGAAGACCGACCAAGGTCATAGCCATAATGTTTTTCTTCATTGAACATTATCGTTTGTAGAGTATTTCACTTACAAGATCTTCTTTAGTCCTAGTTGGTAATTTAGCTGTTTGCTAGCAACTGATCACTTACGCATTTTCGTTGAATATGGCGATAGGCCTACCTACCTATAATAATAATAATAAATCCGTAATACTAAAGTTTTCCATCTTTCTTACAAGCTGTAACCGCCGTGTTTATTCTAAATTATCTTTTGTTACTACAGATACTTTATTGCACTGATCTTTTGATACAACAGGCCGTTAAAAACGTAGTAAGGCAGTTTATTGAGTGACTTGAAAAGAGTGTAATTTCACGGCAACTTACAAGTTCTGACTGCTTTATTTATTTTGAAATCACAAAGCTATAATGTCTGAATACGAACCTGTGTGAACCCTGGCGTGCGTAGTTAGATGGTGCTTCAGTAGGAATGACTTCCCACACTCGTCGCAAGAGTAGGGACGTTCCTTCACGTTGGCGGGGGGCGCTGTTGTCATCACCGTGTTCGTGTTCATCAACTCCGTCTGTGAATATACAGTCTAATATTCGATTATTATATGATACTCGTTAAAACAATCGGAATGACACCAACATCGCAACTGATTACATACACCAATACTTTTTAACTATATCTAAAAAAGTAAAAGGTGTATCTCTGCCCTTAACTTACTATACAGGGTGAAATTTTAACCACTTTCCAAAATTTTTCTAGGCGTTCAGTATCGTATTTAGAGCCCATTTATGAAGTAAAAAATGTAAAACAAGTTGTCACCCGAAAATATTTTTCGTAATATAGTTTTCAATTTTTACGGTCCCAGACCTGTTAAGGCATAAAGGGAATGGCAAAAACTGATGCATAGTATCGTAATGAATGAATGAGATGCGCATCGCGTAAAAAAAGTGTTGCTAGGCGGCCGTAGCAAAAATTTTAGATTTTTGGCGAACATTTTCTAAGTGCTTCATCTTGATATTTTTGTACTGGGCTATACCAAAAGAAAAAATACGTCATTTGTTTTTTGTCTCGTAGATTGATATATTAAAATTTGGAAGGTGGTTAAAATTTCAACCTGTATATGTGCAGTTAAAAGTTAAAAATTTACATATGTAATTAAGTTATTAAGGTTTATTTGTGTCCCATACTTTGGACAAAATTTTAGACTGTGTGTTTGAATCTCATTCATTAGTTGCGCGTAAAATCACCGCGATAGCGTACATACATGCTCTCTCGCTCACACCCTTGCCCCGCCCACAATAGTTTAAATAATATTAGTTAGGTAATAATCATAACATTTCAAAGACAATTTTAGGACATTTTTTTTTTAAACTTAACTGCACAGATATGTTTAGTAACGTGTTCTGATACCCCCATTTTTTTTTAGATATACTAAAAAGTAGTGGTATATAAACCCGAGTGAGATAAGAGATCAAGATCACAAATGTAAACCACAAAATAAAAATTGAAAGAAATTCATTGTATCCTGGAAAAATGAAAATACAATATTAGCAGGAAATTTTTAAAAGATCGTGCAGGGGCTTTTGTTGTATGTCATACCTTATGTAAACAAGATTAATGGATAAAAAATCATTTGTGGCGGCAGTCTGTTTTTAACTTTGTTTATTTACAGATTCTTATATTGCGGTGATCTTTATAAGTCAATACAATAAATCAAGTTTTTTTTTTAAATTACTGTAGACAGCATCACATACAGTGTTTTGATTCCAAGTAAGTAACTATTGTAGTGCTTGATTTTGCAGTTACAGAAAAAGCAAAGACCACAAACACTGAAGAAAATATATAAAAGTAGTTTTCTAAATTACCTAGTAATAGTTGGAACTGGCTGGCGACCTTTTAAAAACCTGTGTCTTAACGGCTCGACATCGTCAAAAAACTATTGAAAGCATGCAACAATACTGTTAAAACTTACTTTCGGAGAGTTGTTCGCTGTGCCTGGCTCCTGTTTAGTGTGCAGTATATGGTGCTGATGGACTGGAGTCGTCTGGATAGTTTCTGTCTGCTGCGTACCCTCATTGATCGTCTTAATCCCACCATTCAACAACGTATGGTTCAACTGAGACGCGTCAATGACTGGAGTAGCTATCCCTTGAGCTTGAAGAGCCCTCTTCATAAGAATCTCGTTGCATTCCTCAGCCGTCAACTGGATAGGCCCTATCGGCGTCATGAAAGGCTTCGCTGTCAGATTGGCAGCTGTAACCAATATATTATCTTCAATCAACCTTTAAATCTGCCGATAAGTAAGCTGATTGGTTCTTATATCTATTGTTCCCTTCATAAAGCTAATACTGCATTAATAAAGATCTTATGGCTGGGGATTTCGTGATTGATAATAATAATAATTTAATTTACTTAAGTAACTATTACGGAGTCATTTGTTAGTAACAAAGGCACTTACCAACTGCAGACAATACAATTTTTAATCTGTGTTATTAGTTCTTGTATGTTGGTAGTTGTGAAAGGTTTGTGGGCGGGGCTAAAAGCAAGGGCCATAAGAGTCATTCAGAATAAGTTTTTGGTCTAAAATATTCGAAACCAAATATTATTTTAATGAATAATATTTGCAGAAGTAGAAAATAGAAGTAAACAAGTGTTGATGAGCGTGACTTGTATCGATTTTGATTGAGACACCGAGAATCAGTTGTGTTTAGTCATACAGGGTCATACAAAAAGTATTTTGTTAATTGTAAATCTCCTGTACAGCAATATTAAATGTTTTCAGACATGCCACACTGGGCCACACAGAGCCATCTAGTCCCAAATTAAGCTACTATTAAGTACCCTGTTGTATGGGGTACTAGACAACCGATAAACTTACTTGTATACTTTTTTTTTTGTAAATAAATACTTATAATACATAGAAAACACCCAGACCAGTACAAACAGACATGTTCATGAACACAAATATTTGTACTGTGCGGGGATCGAACCCGCGACCCATGGCTCAGAAGCAGTGTTTACTACCGCTGATCCAAATGGTCGTCTAAACATCTAACAAAAATATGAAAACATGTTTCATAACTAATAAAAGCGGAGAAGTAGAAGTTGACTATCGCCACACTTGGCGGCTGAGTTGGACAGTTAAGCCAGTGATGAACAGATTACGATTTTTTTATATTATTTTTAAGTTAATAAATTCCTGATGTAACTTGAAAATGCAATTCGATGAAGGTATTTTTTTTAATTTTTACATTCTGACCGAGATATCACTATGGGTAACTCAAGGTGATTGCATACCATTAGAATATAGACAAAACAAAAACAAAGACGAAAGGTTTTTGAAAAGTAGTTCTGTCATTGCAGAACTTGGCAGGTTGTTAGTGTTGACAAAAAAGGATTTTACTATCTGAACAAAAAAAAAAGCAAATATTGACCTGATAGTGTTTTTGTGTACAAAAGTTGAAGATAATTCTGATAAAATTAAGTTTTAATCAAAATCTTTTACACCATACCAAGATCTGAAAAGTTGGAGAAACTTTAAACATTCTGTCTTTCGTCCTATATTATCCATTTCCACTGATACTCAAACAGGTAGAGTCACAACAGTGACATCTCGGTCCACCAGCACAACTCACTATGAATGGTCGCCGTCTGGTTCTGCTGTGACACCCTATTGATGGTATGCGTAGGGGATTCGTTCAGCACGAACATCGCCCGACGGCCGGTCGGGGTACCCGCTGTGACGACACGGGTCACCTGAGCTGCTGTGTTTGACACCGCTACAACTGTGCCGACCTTCTCTTGGACCTGCGGTGTCTTGTGGGACATCACAGTCAGTGTTGTCTCTGGAGACACCTGGAAAAAAAAATGCAATAGCTCTTTATTATTATAATGATGGCTTATCCTTACTTATAGATATTTTTATATTGTTTAATAGTATATGTTTTATATTACTTTTTTACTATATTTATTATAATTATATATTTATTATTATATTTTATATTACAGTTATGAGGCAGTGCTTGCAAATCTAGTATCAACATAATTCAGAGAATGCAAAACATGATTCTACGATCCATATCTGGTGTTCCTTGGTTCACCACCAACACTGAAATCCATAAGGCGCTAATGATGGAAACTATTTCTGAAGAAATCCAGAAACAGACAGACAGACTCAATGCTCTTAACAGCCCAGGCATCCCAGAAAGTTAGCACCCGCTTCAGTATGTTCTAAGTAGGCTTTTATTTCTTATATGTATAATAATAATGCATGCTGATAAAATTAATAACATGAAATGTTATGCATATTTTTCTTGTTTTTCATCGAAAGAAAAATATGTTTATAAATTTAATAAATAATTTATTTAAACTTAGGTACTTATATCTATACTAATATTATAAAGCCTTTGATGACAGGCAAATGCCATCAAAGACTTCTTAACCTCTCGATTGTATGTAATTCCAGACACAATAGAAATCAATTGTTATCGTGACCGCCAGCAGTCTTATTATCCTGTAGAAGTTAACTTTTTTAATAAATAAATTAATTAATTTCTTTTATTTCAATTTGTATTGTAATTGCATAATTTGAGGTAAAGGATTATCAATAGTTACCGAGTTCTTTAATAGAACTATTTAACATCTAACACCCGTTCTTATGATCCTACAGGATTATAAGACTGCCGACGGTCACAATAACAATTGATTTGAATTGTGTCTGGAATAAGATAAAATAGAGGGGCTAAACTGATTATTCATTTTATTAAAAAATGTTAATACATTTACTTTCCACAACATATTTAATCAATGTTCTTCAGGCAGGTAATTAATGCAAGTGACTGCTGCTTGTATCTTGTGGTTAACTTATAGATTTTCATTTTTATTTATTAGAAGACATTATTGATTTTTATATTGATTTATGTAGGACTGATGTAGGTCAGTCTACAAATACAGATCACATAAAACTATTAAAATTTGTTTGCTTTGAAGTTTGTAGGTCTACAACATAATTTAATTTTGACAAAAAACACTGTCTACAGTGTTTTTTTTTTTTTGTCAGAAATTAAATTATGTTGATGCTGTTATTTATTAGATGGGATACATGATTTATATCTCTCTAAAAAGCATTTAAAATATGATATAAACTTTATAATTTCTATTTAGACCGGAATGTCTTCCCCACCAAAACTCAATTTGAATAGTCAAAAATTTTAAAATTGTGATTAAGATTTTAGTCTGATTTGAGTGTATTCTAGTCTAGCTTTCAATTTATTTTAATCTCACAGTTTATCAAATTCATAATAAAAGAAGAAATGTATATGAGAAACAAATAGGTGTAATGGACTGCTAATAATCAATGTTTAATGCCAAAAAATTAATTCTTACCGTGTTTCCCAGTGTATAACTAAGACTACTGGGAGTCTCCACCTCGCCTTTGGTGAGATCCGCAGAACTCGTAAACCCCCACGAGTATCCGAAGCCCGAGACATTGCTCGGGGTAGGCATACACATCTTCAACACCAAATACTCTCACTACATCAAGGAAAACAAACCCACTAACACAAATCCACTATTTGATGGTAAACAGTCCTCATGACAGTTTTAACATTACATGTATGTACGCTTTCACAACTACTAACGCACGACGGCAATAACGCACCCATCAATCAAACCGCCGATTATACGAACTTTCGGTGCAAGTTGATGCCTCTCGTCGGTATCGCGCATCCATTGAACTCAATTTATAACGAAAAAGCCATCTAAATTGGTCTAATCAACTCAATATAAAAGGCGGCATACGACAACGACGCTACGAGCGATCCGGACACGCACGTAATCCTGGACTGTGTTCGGGTAGTATTGGCTTTTAGACACTATATTTAAACTCATGTTAACATAATTACACTAAAAAACTAAAAAAAACAATGAAACATGAACAACATTCCCTAATTTCATGAAAACAATAATTTTATCGCACACACAAAAAACCGAACGCCATTTTTATTGTTTATGATCATAACTTTTTTCATGGTTGAAAAATAGTTCCGCAAAGATATAAAAACATCCTGAAGGAATACCGCTTTACGTTATTGGTAATCATATGACATGTTAAACTCTTGCTAATTCTATTTTTACGACAAAGTTTACTGTGAAATTCCATTTTTACAAAATTCTTTCTAATGTATACAAAAATGTAATAAAAGCAATCTCAAAATACGCATAACGTTATTAAATTATCTGACGTTACTTGTCTATGATTTATTATTTTGAACTCTAAGAGCATTTCAAATTAAAGTTTTAACTTGAAAAAAGGCATGGCTCCCAGTCATAAGATTAAGTTTTATTATAAAATTGCTGTTGTGTCTAACTCGGGTTACCTATTAGAAGTTTAAATAGCCCAAACTTGGTTCTTGAAAAGACACTCATTAGAAAAACTATGATCAATGATGAGTTGTGAAAAGTGATTTATTAGCTTTTTTTGCGGAACCAAGATTAACTAATTAACCCACAACTGTCTACTGTATGGTCAAATCCTGAGACCGTAACGTTAAGTCAGTTTATTACGGATATTTCTGTCCCTTTTAAATACTCAAAAAAAAATGTACTTATAAGTGGGAGATACACAATGAGTCGAACTCGAATATTGTGGTGTAGATATAAAGATTGTGTTGAGAATATGACATCTGGAGAACGAACATATCATTATTTAGGCTTGTATCAGGGCAGGTAACTCGTCCCCGCCCTTCACAGGGAAGGAGTTTTGGGGTTCCTACAGGGCGCGTCCCCAGGTGGCGGATAGAACGCCCTCCAGACACGGAGGGTACTGGCCATTTGGCCGGCCCGGACCAAAACCCACACGGGAGACGCTTCCAGTGGGCTTGGGCAGTCCGCTGTTGAATGCGTCTCCAGACGGTGCTGGTAGCGGGCTTCGGCCCGTGGCCTGTCGTGGCCGTTCGCGCTGGAGGGTGCGACGGTGGTGTTGCCGTTGGGGCGTCAGCCCCGCGGCGGACGGAAGTCGCTCGCTTCCCAGTATGGTTTGAGCCATGCTGGGCAGCGAGTGGGCGTGAGACGTTGAAGAAGTTGGCGACCCCTTGCAATGACATGCACTGTCGTTGCAAAGGGTGGCCACGGTTCGGGTCGGCGAGGTTGCTTACGGACCCGAACCAAAGTCGTAGATGGGAAGGGATACGCCGAACTCAACTTCCCCTCTCTAGCAGGCTAGTAGGCGTTGGGCCGGGGGGCTCAACGCTCGCATTGCACAGCTTGCCAGACTGGGGGTGATTCCTGGTGTACAGGATCACCCATACTTTATGCCTGAGGCCCGGCATAGGCCGTACGTAGGCGGTGCATGGAGGGCATCCTAAGGGAAACCCATACACTGCCAATATATTACGTTGCAAGGTACACCGCAGGTCTTTTTAGTGGGTATGCTTGTCGGGCACCGACAAGAGAGTCCCACATAACCTACTGCTGCCCCTGGAGCAGTAGGTATGCGTAATACATTTTTTCCAGCGTAAACAAAAAAAAAGGGCAAGTAACTCGTCGACCTCACTATGCTTCAGTTAGTGAATAGCTTCAGTCTGTAACCTAGGTTCTTCCAGAAAAGAATCTGACATGTCAAATAACGAATAACTATGCGCATATTGGCAAAGCTGCGACAGTATTCAACAAACTTGTTTCGAAAAACCATTACTTTACTTAATTTAATATCGCTTACAAAAACAGTCTTCGTTTACCAGACATGTGTCCTAAGAATTCCCTTCTATGCCTTAAAAACTTTAACCACCTGCGCAAAACAAGAGCACCGTCTAAGACCAGAGTTCACCAATTCTTAAACAGCCGGTAAACATAGATTGACGATTAATTTGACACAATTCCCATACAAAATATTATGTCAAATAATATTTTAAACGCTGTTTAAAACTTAAATGTACTTTGTTGGTGAACTCTGCCCTAAACCTTTCTTGCGTAAAATCCATGAGTGACGTGGTGAGTGAGACAAAATTATCAACGAAGAAGTTCTTGCGAAGACCAAAATAACGCAAGAGCATCACAGCAATTTCAAAACGGAGTCATTTCATTTTCGGTCAAATTGTTGACGCCAAAAGAAAGACCAATAGGCCATAGGCCGCTCCATTCCTGAGATTTAACAGGAGACATGGAAGTACCTACCACTGACACTATTCCTTCGTATAACAAACTCCTTTGCTTATTAAACCAGCCGGACATATGAACCAGCCTCGCATTTCAATGATTTATATTAATTTTTAAAGACGAACTTATTCAATTAATATAATGTATGAATTAAAATTTGGCTGTATTAACTCTTCCAGGCATGATAAACGTTTAACTAAGGCAAAAAACTATTATAGCTGTCAAAAAGACTGTCAAAACTGTCAATAATTGTCAAACGTCGGCTCATCGGCTGTCGCGTTGATAGTATTTTTTGTGATTTAGTGCTATTTTCAATAAATTCTTGGCATATTTTGAGTTGTACTTTCATTCATAGAAGGTTTATGTTTACATAAATAGATTAGTTACAGAACTCATCATGAATCCAATGTCAATGGATAGAGAAGAGCCGTCTTCTTTGTTATCGTTTTCGTCCAACCAGTCTCTTGAACAATTTGTGCTTCTAGCCAAAGGTGCAAAAGGCTTTGGCTGTGCTGAGCTTATCAAACAAGTCCTAGAGGCTCCTGGGGTGCATGTGTTTGGAGAGCTTCTAGAAATGCCGAACATAAAAGAGGTTAGAAATGTTTATGTTAATGGCTTGTCAGCAGGCAATTTTAAACCTTTTTGGCTTTAACGAGACGAGATAATAGCCATAGCTCTGTTGATCGATATTTGCGATACTTTAAAGATGTATTGTTGTAGTTTTCCTTACAATTCATTAATAATTTACCATCTTGCAGGGTAGTATCATTCCAATAAAAATCACTTGACTTATCAAAAGCTGTTTTAAGAAAGAAGTAAGAAAAAAGATTCAAAAGTAATGAATTTATTTATTGTTTCAGTTGGAAGATGGACCTTACGCGACTCACCTTAAAACTCTCAACCTCTTTGCATATGGAACATACAAGGACTACTTGGAGAATAAATCTGATTATTTAGAGCTAACGCCAGCACAGTGCAAGAAGTTGCAGCATTTAACTATTGCCACACTTGCTACTCAAGAGAAGTGTATCCCTTATAGTGTATTACTAAAAGAGTTAGATATAAAAAATGTAAGGGACCTTGAAGATCTTATCATAGAAGCTATTTATGCAGGTAAAAATACATTTTCAACAATTAGTTGCAAACTGAGCAGAAATGTTTATTACTGTTACATTTGCTCTTGACCTCTTTAAGTATTAAACTTGCCGACTACTGACATAATAATCATCATCAACCCTGCTGCTGGATTTTGCCATAAAATCCACTCTTGGCAGTCGAGTTGACAGTTGTGTGTGTAAATAGTGACAATAGTGTGTAAAGTGAAGACCCAGTTGCCAATCCTTTTCTGCATTTAATAGCACCCATAGGAGGAGAAGGGGTAGCGCTATTCTTATTGTGGCTTCACAAGGACATGAAGTTAATGAACGGGTTCTGAACAACCCCAGAATCACTTCAGTCCTAAGTCAGAATTCAAATCCTAGTTGACTAAATACATTTAATCATTCAATTACAAATAGAAGATTGATGAAGGCCAAATAAATTGTTACAATGTTTACTGTTGAATTTTGGTAGTTATGTAAATTGGTTTATTTGAAAAAAAAAGACACCAAATAAAATGTGTGATTCCAGATATAATTCATGGTAAGCTGGACCAAGAGTGTAAACGTGTCGAAGTAGATGTTGCTTTGGGACGCGATGCGCGGCTCGAAGACGCGGCGTCCATTGCGGATGTTCTTGCGGACTGGTGCAATGCATGCGAAGCCGTCCTCAGCTCTGTTGACCGGCACATACAGCGTGCAAACCACAACAAGCAGAGAGCTATTAGGCATCAGCAGGGTATTGAACAAGAGGTAGGGTTATTTATAAATAACTAGCGGTTGTCTGTGACTTCGTTCGCTCAGAGTTTAGAATTTTAATAAGCTCACAAGAACCATATAACTGCCTCAATTCTGATAATTTACTGAGGGCTTAATAGAATCGCAATTGCATCTCAATTGTATATTTTTACAGATTTATGATGGTAGTGATGGTATTATTAATACAGTCAGAATGTTCAATATTTTATTATTTCTATTTAAAATCTTGACAATAACAATGGTTCCTATTATTAACTTACAGATTGTATACATAAAGAAAACATTAAAAACTCAAATGGAGAATGAAGACACTGCATCTGGAGGTGGCAGTGAGACGCACTCTGCACCAAAGAAAAACTCGGGCAAAGGAAAGACTCCAAGAACCACCGCTAAGTTTTGGCAAAAGAACACATAACCTTAATATATTTTAAGTGAAAGTTATTAACAAATTTATGTATGGGAATGGTCATGGAATACAAAGTGTTTTGTACGATTATTATTATAATGTCAGTTCAAATTTTTACGTCCTAAGCCTGTGAAGGTATAAAGGGAAAATCAATAATTTATGAATAGTATTCTAATGAATGAATGAGATGCGAATCGCGTAAAAAAAATGTGTGGAGGCCATATCAAAAATTAAAGATTATTTTCTAAGCGCTTTATCTTGACATTTTTGTACTGGGCTATACCAAAAGAAGAAATACGTCATTTGTTTTTGTCTCGTAGATTGTTGCATTAAAATTTGGTAGGTGGTTAATATTTCATCCTGTATCTAGTTCAAATATTGTAAAAACAAATTCAAGTATAATGTCTTAGAAACTAGTATGGATTAATTCATAGGCATAATAAGCAGTGATTCTAAATGTCACTTTTCATTGAAAATTAAGTTTTTTTAATTTCCTTATTAATTTTAACTGCAGGACAAAGGCTTCTTCAATAGGAGGATTTTCCCATGCCCCGCACAGCAGGCAGGTTGCCAATAACAGTTCGGCCATTTGTGAAGCGAACACGCTGCTGCCCGTCTACATCTTGCGTTTCATACGACACCCATAGAAAGAGAATGGACGATGCTATACTATTTTTGTTCTGGCTCCACAAAACACGGCAGTTACATTGTCATGTTGGCTGTATTTTTATTATAAAATATGAAAATGTATAATATGTTAAGTACATAAATATAGTATTTTCGATCCTCAAGTGTCGCAAATTGTTCAAAGATGAGAATTGACAGGCCACTTCCACCGCGTAATCATATCCCTATTTAGTAACCGGCTATGATTTCGCAATCTTCATACCATCAAATACAATAAGCTCTCAGATGACATAAACATCTCATACATAAAATTGTGTGTAACAATGTGTATTTGTGATACATGTTAAATTAACATTTACTTAGGCGTACCATCCTTGTTAATAGTGCTATTCCAAAAGAAACCAGTTGAAATGATTCATCTCATGCTTCTAGCCATAGCCTATGAATTTATTTTTTGTATTTATAAAACAAATGTTAATATTTTCAAAACTTTCCAAAATGCCGTCATGAAACGAAGAAATGATTTGTATGATAAAGCGAAAATAAATGTGTAATATAAAACCAAGTTTCGTTTCATTTGATTTTTTCTTTCTGTTACAGCCCTTTATGTTTCCTACACTGGCACGATTCGTTATTAGTCTAGTGGTTTGAATACCGGCTACCGGACCAAAATCTCTTGAGTCCCTGGTTCGATCCTCGGGTAGGGCAACAAAAAGTTTCGAATTCTCGAACAGTAACTGCAAATGTAATAAGTAGACTTGTCCAATCTCAGATCATTGTCAAGTTCACCAAGACTAGGAAAGGGACATAGCGCTTAAAAAGTGAAATGAAAATATTTGCCTGATGAAAAATAAATGGCAAAACTTTGAACTAATGCCTTACAAAAAAATTCAGGCGCTTGTTGGAGTGAGATTTTGTTTTAGTTTTTTTTAACTAAGTGAACGAATAAAAACCAGTTCACTGCATCATCTATTAAAAGTCTAAATACCTACCTACTAAATAAAAATCTACGATAGAACCTTAGAAACCTTAACCAGCAACCCTAGAATAATGTCAGATGCGGGAGCGAGATGCGATGCTAGTTTCGCCAGGCACAAGACCGAGAGCGCAAACAGCACGAGCCGAGACGACTGGCCCCGAAACTGTCTGTTTTGATGTTGACGCAGAAGCGCATCGAATATAGTGCGCAGGCAGTGCAACGATTACCACGTTCGCAGGCCTTTATAAGTGATGTAAATAACAAATAAACTGTAAAACATCGTAAACAAACACCTCATCACGTATTAAATATTATCTGTCGTAGTTACCAGGATTTGGGGCCGCAGTGTGATCGTTCAAAACACCATAGCAACGGTTCAGTGTAAAACTACGACACAAGTGACGGTCGCGTCCCGACACAATGAATCCGTGATAAAATATCAAAATAAATAAACTTTGAAGTTAGTAGAGAAGTTTTGTTCAACGGAGTGCCACATCTCGAGGGCCTTCGTGTATTGGATGAATAAAAAGGCAAGTATTTGATGCCCTTTGTTTATCATTTTCACCTTTAACGTTACAGTTATAATATTCATGGTCAACGCTGTTTACCTCAACACAATCATGAGCATGTAAACTCTCAACGTGATATTTATTTTGTAATCAACTCTGATGGAGCAGCGCTGAATCTTACAATCTAAATTAGGTATAATATTAACATAATAAACTTAAATTATTGAGTAGGCACACAAGAATTGACGGTGCAGTATTATCAAGTCCTGCAAGGTTATATCATAATCAATATTATGCGTGCATAACAATAATAATAGTGATTGTATTGTTGGTTGTCGTATGGGATGGTCGTTCTTTGTTGTTCAGTCAGCTGTTCGTCGGGCGGACCAGGGATTGGGGCAAGCCGCAGGCGGAGGCGGGGGGGGGGGAGGGGACTAGTCGGCGAGCCGCACGCGCGCCTTGCATTGTCTCACACAGAAACCCATCGGCGCTCAACTCCCGAATGCAAACCTGCAAGGGGTTCAATTCTTATAATTATTTTTAGGTTTTCGTACCCAGAGGGGAAAAACGGGACCCAATTACTAAGACTTCGCTGTCTGTCCGTCTGTCCGTCTGTCCTTCTGCCTGTCACCAGGCTGTATCTCAAGAGCCGCGATAGCTAGACAGTTGAAAGTTTAACAAATTATGTATTTCTGTTGCCGCAATAACAACAAATACTAAAAACAAAATAAAATCAATATTTACGGGGGGCTCCAATACAACAAACCCGATTTTTTTGCTCTTTTTTGCTCGATATCAATAATGGCAACAGGTAGGCACTTGCTTATTCACAAAACACTCAGTTGTATTTTTACTTTAATAATAAATAATAAAGTTAAAATTCAAAAACGCCATTTTTACCTATTTTTGCTCGATATCAATAAATGGTAACAGGTAGGCACAACATTAACTAAATTTATGTACCTACAGTTGTTTACCTAGTCAGTGGTACGGAACCCTTCGTGCGCAAGTCTCACTCGCACTGGCCCGTTTTTTTTATAGTTAAAGATAACACAATACGACGGCGACGTGTGCTCAAACCTCAGTGCAAGTAACAAAAACGGATGGGTTTTTGTCACGCTCAATATGATAAGATGGACACGCGCTCTTTTTAAGGTTCCGTACCCAAAGGGTAAAAACGGGACCCTATTACTAAGACTTCGCTGTCTGTCCGTATGTCCGTCGCTCTGTCACCAGGCTGTATCTCAAGCGCCGCGATAGCTAGACAGTTGAAATTTTCACATAAATTATGTATTTCTGTTACCGCAATAACAACAAATACTAAAAACAAAATAAAATAAATATTTAAGGGGGGCTCCCATACAACAAACTCGTTTTTTTGGCCTTTTTGGTACGGAACCCTTCGTGCGCGAGTCCGACTCGCACTTGGCCGGTTTTATTTGTCACCGTTTTGAATAGGTGTAACGAAGTATGATATTTGAATAGACGTAAAATTTATAATTTACGGAGAATTATTCAATCATGCTTGTTGCTGGTTACCTAGCCCATCCATTTCCAATTGGACGTTCAACTTCTCTATTATAGTTGGATGAAATTACCCAAGGAGTTACTACTTATCTATTCACGCTGCATGTCATCAAAGATGTTCAGGCTTAAATAATAGGTAATGAATCCATATTTTAGTCAGATAAATACCACCTAAGTTACTTTAGTTAGTATACTTATCAAAGTTATCGGCAACGCTACTTTTGGTTAGTTCAAAAGATTTCAGAACATGGTTTGA
The DNA here is from genome assembly GCA_949315895.1 of Anania crocealis. Classification (NCBI taxonomy): domain Eukaryota; kingdom Metazoa; phylum Arthropoda; class Insecta; order Lepidoptera; family Crambidae; genus Anania; species Anania crocealis. The sequence goes on along the minus strand of OX438859.1, from coordinate 5,166,955 downwards.
TGTCTGCCAAATCATCCACCTCAACCTCATCCACACTAAATTGATTTCAAGGTTTTTATCAATTACTCGTATTATTAAAACTATAGTTTACTGATAGAGCTTCCTAAAGACCTAACCAATCGCTACTGAAAGATGAGCCTAAATAGTAGGTAGCGTTGTTAAAGAATTAAGAATTCCCCAGGAACGCGTCTTATTCCCTCATTGTTCAACATCAATGCTAACAGACAATCAACTTTTAAAATCCCAGGAGTTTCTATACTCCGATGATCTTGCCCTAGCTGTGCAGTCTTCAACCTTCGAGGAGGCTGAGAACTCGCATAATTAGGCGCTGGATGGGCTGGACTCTATAATGCAAAATACCTCAGATCGAATCTATTTACAAGCCAGCCTCCTCATTCTAGCTGCTCTAACCTATAATTGACTACCTAACAGGCCAGTCAAGCTGTTCTGGCGGTGAGTTCATATAATACACTGCCCACACCCGTGCTACTTGGAAATTTATCTGAGCAGGGAACAGATGTTTATATTGGAGCTTAACGCCTAAATAAAAGATCGGAAACAACCTGCTTTGCCGACTCACCACTACGTTGTGGGGAATCAGCTCGTTACGTGCAAATGGTCTCCTTATGCTTCTCGGCAGGCGAGTATATTTGCCCAGTGTGGCAACAATTTGCCCACAATACCTTTCTGTCGTATAATTACGGGCTGCTTGAAACCTATATCAATGTACACATCAGTCCCCTAATTCGCGTAACCAAATCGTATCACAATCGTAATTGAATTGCAGGTTTTTGACAGTTCTAGTATGGGCTAAATGTCAAAATCGTCAAATTCAATCACGATCGAACTGCGATTAAAATAGTCGCAAGAATAGCGCCTGAAAGTGTGCGACGGTAAGTTGCTTCTGCAATTGAGACAGCGATGCAACAATCTGAAACCTTGAAGGGGTGCTTCCCTTCCATGGCTTAACATTGCCATGATGGGCACCGTTGGATAGTCGCAAAAGCTTTTAGAGGCTAAAGTAAAGGAATAGGCTAAATGGAACGGAATTAGGAATTAAAATGTATTTGATTTACATTTTAATTTGTTTACTTTTTTAATAGCAATTACTTATGAAAAGAGCGATATACATAATAAAAATAAAGTTAAAATCAGAGCATTATAAACGAGCAATTAAAATTAAATTAAAGGTTTCTAGTAGATTTAAGGAGTTTTTTTTTCTGAACAATATATTAATTAATCGGAAAGAAAATAGCATTCTTGTTCTTATTACGAGCTCATGAGTTAAGGCTTGATAAAATTCTTGAAACCAATTAAGTAAAACTCGAATATTGTTTATAAAATTTAGAATTGAACTCGGGACCTTAAATAACCGGTTCCGTGGCTAACACCCCCAGTGGTGTATGCACCCGTGGTCGTAGCACCCGGTCAGTTTAATTGACTTTGAAGATTTTTTTTAACCAAATGTACTGACAGGCATAAAAGGCATAATATTGTAATATATTAATTTTAACGATTTTTATTAGAAATGCTTTTACTTGGATGTTAGCAAAAAAAAAATTTGCTCAATATTCTAATAATAAAATTGGTCTTAAAAAGTAGTGTTAAGCTAAACTTCTAGGTTCTACTTAGTTCAGGCAAAAGATACTATCTGCACTGTTTAACTTTAAGTAGGCTCATTATAATGTAATTTGATATCTTTGTATATTAAATAAACGATTTATTATTATTATTATTTATTAAACTTTACGTGCAAAATTTTCTTCTGTTTGTGATAATAATAATTAAAAACAATCAACTATTAAAGTTAAACAAATTCTTTAACACGTCATAATATTTGAAACTATAAAATATATAGTTTAGATGAGCCACACTTTTGACATTACATGTGCTACGTGAAAAAGCACAAAAAACTGAATCATAAAATTTTTAGATTCGGGTGCTACGACCACGGGTGCATACACCACTGGGGCTGAGGGCATAAGCCACGGATCAAAACTCAGATATTTGATCTGAGGACCCAAATCACCGAGCCACTGCGTGAACGGGGTCGTCAAAAGTATCACTTTTGAAAATGTTTGTCAAGAAAAATTGTGAAGTTACGTAATATAACACTTAGAACTTCACCTCTTTTCAACTTTGTAGTAATCTACCAAGACATTAATAATACAACTGTTACTTTGCACACATCTGGCTTCCGCGTACAAGCCTTTCGTGACGTAGCGAAGCCGTTACTGGAGCATTTCCCAGTCCTGCCCCTAATCCTGGATTAACATTCATTGGGTAACCCCGTTAGCGCGCGATACTCGCAATAGTTGTGTTAGCTAAGGCAGTTGGTATAATAGCCTTTAACTGCGACTGTAAGTATCTAAAACTACTCCTAGTGGCTAACTGAATAACTTCACTTAGTTTTCTTTATGTATTGAGGCTTTTTCACTTACCCCAACAACTGTTTTGGGACAATCGTGGGTAAGGGACTACAGCTAGTTGCTAGAGCTCCAGCTATGTGTGAAATTCTAGGAGTTTCATTAATTATACTGGGTATGACCACGCTTCACGTAATTACTGAGAAGGAAAGGAGAAAAGTGGTTGCCTTCAGTAGTACATAGATGGAAAAAAGGGCGCTGCATTTTATAGGGTTTAGTATAAACAATGACAAGTACAGTAAGAAAGACCGCGCAAGTGAGATCTAGAAATGAGTTTTCGACCTAGCATCGATGTTTGCCCGCGAACCTAACGTTCGCTTGGTGTCGTCGCCGTTCATCGACTGTGACAACTTTTGACATTGACTGTGTGTAGATATGCTCCTCAATGAAGTGGGAACTATATATCAAAGAATATAAAAAAAAACGCGGCGTCGGAGCCCCAGTGTACTGCCCAACGCAGCTCAGCAGCCAGCAGAGTCGAGGGACGGTCTCGCCCCTCTAGGTGTAGATCAGCAGCAAGCAACATAATCTTTGTATTGGACCATTTTATAAATGCTGCTGAATCCACGATCTCGGGGACCTGGGTTCGATACGCGGATCGGGCTTTAAGAGTTTCATGTTTTCGAACATTGCTCGGGTTTGTAATCACCAACCTGCATTTACTTGCCAAGTGTTGATTATGCCTGTACCGATCATTGCTGTGGTAACTTGAATTCAATGATAGAAACCTTTGCCTTGCAGTCGTGGAGTGATTAGGTATAGGCCGTTACATGTTCCACCTTTAGGAATTGCTCAAGTTGACTGATGTTATCGCTGTCACCTGTGGAAGCGGAACGGACGTGGGTGATGTTTTTCCAATAAAAATGTAAGGGGTAGAGAAGTGAAGCAAAACAGAAAAACGAGGAGTGATAGAATTTATTTAAGTGGTTTTGCGTTTAAGTTAGTTACGTAAGTTACACTTCTATAACCAGACTGTGATATTCAATAAGCTCTTTTTTTTATCAACAATGCCCAAGTAGGCTACTCAAAGTATTCAGGACGTTTTTTCCGCTACTAAAATTTTAACGCTATTGTTTTCCGCAAAAAAATTTATTAAAACAGCAATAAATTTGGAATGGCTGAAGCTTAAAAGGCATTCCTACTAATATTAAAAATGTGAATGTGAATTTCTTTGTTATGTTTTCTTGAAAGTTTGTACACATATCTCAAAAGTATGGGAAAGTATATAGCCTATTTCTCATCTCACAACTGGGCATAGGTTTTTGCCCGAGCGATATGACGTGTTTTAACGCGGGCAAAGCTGCGGGTAAAAAGCTAGTATTTAATATACCTAATATCAAACAAATACTTAGTAAATAACTAAGCAAAATAAATAGGCTTTCAAATCATTTCTAAAATTGCATTGTACAGACGACAGCACATCACCATTGTAACAGGGCACCTATTCAGTTGAAATTAGTGTGATCTTGCCGCAAAAATTCAAATGTCTAGTTGTGCAAGCACTGTATAAATAAACAAAACATTGATAAAACAAAGTTGAGTCACAGCGCAAACCACTTGAATAAATTCGTCGACACAATGTCTTTTATTATACTCGTAGGTACCTACTCAGTTTCCAAAGTAGTCGCCCGGATAGCAAAATGTCATGTGGGACCTTATCGTGTATTATGGGAAACGTAATATAGATCTAAGACTATTTCAAACATTGTTGAACAACGGTTAAGTGAATTTGTGGATAATAGGTCTAATAGGTACCCAACGATTCGAGAAATTAAAATGTGATGCAACGTGAATCGTGATACTAGGATATTTTAGTCTATATAAATATGTGCCGTGTAGTGCCGGCACATATAAAAAATAGCACAACCCCCTCTCTTCCCGTGGGTGTCGTAAGAGCCGACAGAGGGAAAACTGCCATCAGGAGATGGGCAGCAGCGTCTCCTAGAAGCATCAGGCCATACTGTGATCGCCAACCCGCCTGCCAAGCGTGGCGATTATGGCAAACCCCCCCCCAAATATGAATACACCGCAAAGAATTCGGCCCCCAGTCCCCGGCGGCCCCGCTAGTCCTAGCTATGGCAGCGGCTATGGTAACGGCGGGGCAGGGGGTGCTAAGAATCCCCGGGTAAGATCCGGCTGCCAACAACGACGACTCGACCTGGCAACATATAACACGCGCACACTGAGGCTTGACGCGAAGCTCGTAGAGTTGGAAGAAGCAATTGGTAAGTTACATTGGGATATCGTTGGGCTATCTGAAGTCCGAAGAGAGGGAGAGGACTCTATAACCCTGCAATCCGGTAACTTACTATACTACCGGGAGGGCGACCAACAGTCCCTAGGTGGTGTCGGGTTCATCGTCCACAAGTCCCTTGTCAACAACGTGATTACTATCGGAAGTGTTTCGAGCAGGGTAGCGTACCTGATACTCAGAATATCGAAACGATATTCGCTGAATGTCATTCAGGTTTACGCTCCGATCTCGAAACACGACGATGTCGAAGTGGAGGCTATGTATGAGGAGATCTCTAAAGCCATGCATAGCTTTAAAACCCACTACACGGTTGTGATGGGGGATTTCAATGCGAAGTTGGGGCAACGTTGCGGTAATGAGTTGAGAATGGGGAAATTTGGATTTGGGCAACGGAACAAAAGGGGTCAGATGCTGGCAGACTTCATGGAGAGGGAGAACCTCTTTATGATGAACTCCTTCTTCAAGAAGCCCGTAAGCCGCAAATGGACCTGGATCAGCCCGGACGGTAAAGTCAAAAATGAGATCGATTTTATCATGTCAACGAAGAAGCACATATTCGATGATGTTGCTGTGATCAACGCTGTTAAGACAGGAAGCGATCACCGCATGGTCAGAGGCACATTGAATATCGACGTAAAGCTTGAAAGAGCGCGACTGATAAAATCCACGCTCCGACCAATACCGGCTCAAATTCAAAACCCCGAGTGTTTTCAGCTCGAGCTTCAAAACCGTTTCGAAGCCCTTGAGAACAGCATCGATGTGGACGATCTATACAACATGGTGGTGGATACTGTCCGTACGGTAGGGTCTAAGTACTTTCAAACCCGCCGTCCCAAATCAAAGAAACTCTCCAGTCAGACTCTCCTACTCATGGATCAGAGAAGCGAAATGAGGCTACAGGACTCAGCGGATGCCCATCGCTATCGGCAACTCAATAGACAGATATCGAAGTCTTTGAAGAGCGACCTTCGTCAATTTAATACCCGACGTATTAAAGAGGCCATTGAGCGGAACAAAGGCTCCAAAGTGTTCGCCAGAGATCTGTCTATTGGGCAAAGCCAATTGACGAGGCTGAAAACTGAGACAGGTAGCATCATTACGTCAACACCTGAAATCATGAGGGAGATGAGAGTTTCTATGGACAGTTATACTCCACGAAAACACCTGTTGAAAGCAAGGCTAAAGAACCTAGAGCCAAGCTTACCCGACACTATTCTGAAGATATCCCGGACGTCAGCCTGTGCGAGATTAGAATGGCTCTCAAGCAGCTTAAAAACAACAAGGCGGCGGGTGATGACGGAATCACAACAGAGCTCCTTAGAGCGGGCGGTAAGCCGGTACTTAAGGTCCTCCAGAAGCTCTTTAATTCTGTCATACTCGAGGGCAAAACGCCAAAGGCATGGGGCAGAAGCGATGTGATGCTGTTCTTCAAGAAGGGTGACAAAACTCTCTTGAAGAACTACAGACCCATCTCGCTTCTGAGCCATATCTATAAGTTGTTTTCGAGAGTCGTTACGAATCGTCTCACTCGCAGGTTCGACGACTTCCAACCTCCCGAACAAGCCGGGTTCCGAAAAGGCTATAGTACCATAGACCACATTCATACGCTGCGGCAAGTTATACAGAAGACCGAAGAGTATAACTTGCCACTTTGCTTAGCGTTCGTGGACTATGAGAAAGCCTTTGATTCGATTGAGACCTGGGCAGTGCTGCAGTCTCTCCAAAGGTGCCAAATAGACTACAGGTACATCGAGGTACTAAAGTACTTATACCAAAACGCCACCATGTCGGTCCGATTACAGAACCAGAGCTCTAATCCGATCCAACTACAGCGAGGTGTGAGACAGGGAGACGTTATTTCTCCGAAACTGTTCACAGCTGCGTTGGAGGATATTTTCAAGCTTCTGGACTGGAAAGGACGCGGCATCAACATCAATGGCGAATACTTAACACACCTGCGATTTGCCGATGATGTAGTTCTTATGGCTGAGACCTTGGAAGACCTGAACATTATGCTCGAAGATCTCGGTAATGCTTCTCAAAGAGTGGGTCTTAGGATGAACATGGACAAGACGAAAATCATGTTAAATGCCCATGTTGCACCCGCTCCAGTTAACGTTGGGAACATTGCACTCGAAGTTGTTGACCACTATGTTTACCTGGGACAGATAGTCCAGTTAGGTAAGTCCAACTTCGAGAAAGAGATCTCTCGTCGAATCCAGCTCGGATGGGCAGCGTTCGGGAAGCTCCGGCATATATTCGCGTCCGAAATACCTCAGTGTCTCAAGACGAAAGTCTTTGACCAGTGTGTGTTGCCAGTAATGACCTATGGGAGTGAGACGTGGTCGTTTACTATGGGTCTCATAAGAAGGCTCAAGATCACCCAGCGAGCAATGGAGAGAGCGATGCTTGGTATTTCCCTACTCGATCGAATCAGAAATGATGAGATCCGCAGGAGAACTAAAGCTAAGAGCTCTCTACCGCTTTAAACACTTTCTTCCTTCTTGTACCAAGACCTTGCTTGTGCAATCTCTGATCCTGCCTATTATCGACTATGGGGACGTATGCTGCTCCAACATCTCACAAGATCTTCTCAACAAGTTAGATCGCCTCCTTAATAGCTGTATACGCTTCATTTTCGGCCTTCGCAAATTTGACCATGTCTCCAAGTTCCGCTCCCAGCTTCACTGGCTCCCTATTAGGCTCCGCAGGAATGTTCGAACTCTCTGCGTCCTTTACTCAATTCTCTATGATCCCAAATCACCATCCTATCTTAAAGAAAAATTTGCTTTCCTTCATACTACGCATGATAAAAATCTCCGTTCTGCTGATACGCTTCAGTTATTTACTCCTCGTCATACTTCTGGTTTTATGTCTGACTCTTTTGTTCTGACAGCTGTACGACTTTGGAATGAACTGCCTTCCAAAATTAGAAAATCTTCTTCAAAACTTTCGTTTAAGAAGGCTTTGCAAAGTCACTACAAGGACTAATTTCTTCTTCTTTTTTTTTTCTCATACGTTTCTCACTGATACGAATTCTGTGTGCAATCATATTACGTATATGTATTTATGTATGTTTATATATTTATTATATATGTGTAAGTTTATTAATAGTAGTTATAATTTACTTTCATGATTGTTATACTTTTTTTCTCTTTGTCTCTTTTTGCACCGCCTGTATTATTTCTGTTTGGCCCAATGGTTGACTGGGAGAGAATGCTTTTAGCATTAAGTCCGCCTATTGTACTATATCTTATTATTGTGCAATAAAGTGTAAATAAATAAAATAAATAAATAAATAAACTAAAACAACCGACATCGCCCGAAGGATTGCATCGTTGAAGTGGCAGTGGGCGGGACACATAGCGCGGAGAATTGATGGCCGTTGGGGCGGAAAGGTTCTCGAATGGCGACCGCGTACCGGACGACGTTCCGTGGGCAGGCCCCCTACAAGGTGGACCGACGATCTGATCAAGGTCGCGGGAAGCCGCTGGATGCGGACAGCACAGGACCGATCGTTGTGGAGATCCTTGGGGGAGGCCTATGCCCAGGGCGTCGTTCGGCTGATATGATGAAATATGTACATATATTTATATTTATATGTACTGTATGAGAAACCAAAATCGTTGTATTTAGTAGCGATAAAGGGATGGGTTTTCGAAAGATATGACAGTTAACGGGAATCAAACGGCAATTAACTTACTGTATGTATATTAAGTTATTATCGTTTTTAGTTACCTGTTTGCTGTTAACGTTTAAAAATAATTATGCAATGCGATATTTTAAAAGCCGCTACTGTAAATATGACTATAATTTGCAATCTTTATCACCACAATGGTCCCTCTACCCATAAGTTACATTTATACTATTTGTCTAAATTACTAACACTCCATTTTAGTATTAGCGATGAATAGGTACTTAGGCAGACCTTTGGATCAGCTTTTGAAGGGCGGGCAGGGTAAAACGGGCTACCATATATGTCTGTCAAAAACAGCGACATTTAAGCCCGCAATCGCTGCTGTTTACTGTCTGAAACGCGCATCACCAATCCGTCCAAAGTTACGGTATTTTATCTATCTTTAATAACAATTCACTATTTTCAGTAACACTTTCATATCGTACGAGTATATCGGCAACTTTACTATAATCCTTTTAAATAATTTGGTCAAATTTCTACGTCTTTGAACTTATGCCTACTCGTTTCACGCGTAAAGAAATGGCTTAGTACTTAACCTTAAAAAAAAACTTAGTTCCCAATCGCAAATCCTAAACGCAATCAATCATATCTATAAAATAAGGGCCAAATTATGTCCTAAAGAGCGAGAAAATTATACAAAGGATCGTATTATTACATCTTACTAATGGTATAATAGCAATTGTAAATTGACTATTAACCTAGGCATTAATAAAAGGCAGATATTACCTAGCAACTCAATCACGACTAAACAGCTCGCCATGAGACCTACTATGTGAATATATCATAAGGGTTTCTTACTTAGTTTACTTAAATAAAGCCAGCGGGGCCAAATCTTTTTAAGTTTCATCAGTTCCGTCAGTTTGTTATCGAACCATAAAAGATTTTAAGATTAGAAATATTACATTGTGTGGCTATAACAACCAATATTATATTTTAATTTTAAGAGCCTATGCCCTAATATTCTTACTTTTTTATAGATATTATCGTTTCTTCTATACCTATGGTATAATTCCTAATATTTACCCCGACTATTGCTTTGGGACAACCATAGGTTAGCTTTGGCACAGTCTTGGGTTATGACCTAGAGTTATTTGACAGGGTTCCAGCCACGTGTGGGACTCTAGGACTCTCTTGATTGCTGTTTTTGTTTGTTTGCTCTCGGTAGCAATAGTAGTCCTTTTTTTAAAATGATATGTCTTTGTCATAGTAAATTGTCTTTCTTTTTCTTAGACGACGTACGCATTTTTCAGGCGTCGATCCCAATAACTCCTTCTTGGATTTTTGCCTGAAATACGGGTGAATTCCATCTTTGAAACCGTTGCCAAATGAGTAACATTGTTTGTCGAATGTATACATTTTAATTGAGCGCAATCAGGAACGGCTGGTTAAAGAAAATAAACAGCATGCAGCCGTAAAAAATGTGAGTCTGCGTTAAAATACCGTAACAAAAATCTTTATACTTACCAAATATGTAATAATTTGGAGGCGCATGATTGATTCAATACTTTCAGTTTTTTTAGACTGTCTGGACTCTTAAAAAGTTGACAATTTCCGTTCCAGATTAAATTGATTATACTATATTAAAAAAATACTAGTTCTACTCCGTAAAAAATATACAAAATAAGTAGAACATTCTTGATTCGTTGTAGTTTCCTCTAAGCGAATTAAAAAAACGAAACATTCCATTTACCTAGTTAAAATACTATTATTAAATAAGCAAATTTATTGAGTTCTACTGTGTCCAATTACTAAAACGAGACAAACAAAACATTATATGTTGTAAAATGTAATTAAAGTTACACGGATGACAGCACATGTGTAGGAATAGACAACTTTAGCGGCCTTAGTCAAGTTACCTTCTAAAGGCGTATTTGCTTTACAAATAATTTAAAAATTATTATATATAATGACATATTAAGTTTTGTAAGCAAATAATCTCATTTTCATACAGTGTTCACTTGTCTAAGGCCGCAGCTCTCAGTAACGACCTTTCCCATTTTACGACCCGGTTGTTGTAGTCAGTAACCTGACTAGGTTACTATGAGGTCCCTGGTTCGATTCCCAATTTAAAAAACGGTCTTTTCTAAAATGGCTTGGGTCTGGAAGGCTTGGGTTTGGCGTGGGTCGTGGCCGTGCGTATGCATGGCAAATTAAGCCGCAGATCCCGGTTTCTGTCGTAAGATGGAAATCGTAAAAACAAATCACGTCAGAGGCCAATAAATAAATAAATAAATATTTTTCAGACATGCCACACTGGGCCCCACAGAGCCATCTAGTCCCAAATTAAGCTATTAGTAAGTAGTTTGTCGTATGGGGTACTAGACAACCGATAAACTTACTTATATAATTTTATTCATGCACACAAATATTTGTACTGTGCGGGGATCGAACCCGCGACCCATGGCTCAGAAGCAGCGTTTACTACCACTGATCCAAATGGTCGTCAATAGGAGGAGTAGGAGGCTTGGAAAACTCTGTCACCAAACCGTCCTTAGAGGATGGTCCCGGCAACACGCGCTTTACTCCTTCCAGTCACATTACCTAAAGCTGGATTGTGTTGTACTGTGTGTGCTCTATCAGAGACAAATATATTCTCAGTCTACCGTGCCCACGAACGCATTAAAGTATTCGAAACGTCAGGATAAACCAAAATCTAGTGAGTTTTTTTTTCTGCAGCACCTCCTTTTATTTACCCTCTTGTATTAACTCTGAAATCATTCATTTCGATGAGGACTCAGCATTGATATCAGATTTTATATCTACTAGCGGACCCGACAGACGTTGTCCTGTTTTTAACTGTAAATATGAATAACGAAATAGTAAAATAAAAAAAAATGTTACCTATAGTTTATTATTATTATGCTTCATGATATACAACATGCTTTGTTTTTTTTTCTGGTGGGTATATAAAAGCTTTTTGGTATTCCGACACGGTAACAGGCGACATTACTCAGTTTTTTTACCCCCTAATTGACGATATGCAGCACGCATTTTGTCAATGTTATGTCAAACGCCATACATTAAAAAAGTTTAATTTGTCAAAAGCGATAAGGTTACATTACAAATAATTTAGTATGGTGATTAAGTTTTCTTAATTTTTTATTTTCCGCGCAATTTTCTTAATTTTTTCTTTCATAAGAACATTCTCCTGACAATAACAAACAAAACAAAAAAGATTTAGCGAAATCGGTCCAGCCGTTTACGCGTGATGCGATGACCAAGGGAAATAGGGATTCATTTTTATAAAAGAATTAGCGAAATCGGTCCAGCCGTTCACGCGTGACGCGATGACCAAGGGAAACAGGGATTCATATAGATGGGACTTAGTTATTACTAAAGTAGACAGCGAAACTCTTTGACATTGATACTTATCACAATACCGTGACCATGCAGGAGTGCCATTATACCTCTTTGTAAAGGGTCGTTGCACCTCTGCAATGGTACTAACAATAGTGTAGATGTAACTTGAGAGGCTGTGCGTGCTTTCTCCGTGTTTCCAGGGCCGGATCTTTGACAATTGTTACATTGGGATAAGACTAGTACAATGAACTATGAATTCCTCTAAATTGCTTTTACGTCGTGATATTTAATTATTATTCAGTGTAAGCCTGTGGGCGGTTATAAATATCTTGACCGCACTACCGATAACCACTGTTATATCAGGCTGTCATTTTGGCTACAGGAAAAAGTAGTATATAAGAAAAAATAAATAATAGCTCATTCTCGCAACCAGGGTAATTGTAAAGGCAAAAGGGTTTTTAAAGTTTTAAGTTGTAAGATAATTAAGTAAGATATTACGGCATATTAAGACGTTTCCAACTTTGGCTGAAAATTTAAAAAAAACTACGAACATTATAGATGATATAACTATTTTATTTTGAGGATATGTTTTATAAGATGGATGTAGGATATTATTTTTCCCCGTAGCTGGTAACTTATAGAAATAAATGTTATTTTACTAGACCCTTAGTTTGTACCTAATTCTGTGCTAAAATTTGGCTCTGAACTTAATTCCGGGAGTCGTTGTACGTAATTTCGTGTGTTACTGTAGAAGCTCCAGTATGATCTTCAGTAGGCCCTATGTTTTCGTAGCCTCGATACGGCCCTGTACCACGAAAGGAGTCGCTCTAGCTAAGCGCAAAACCGCAAATCATTCAACGCACCTTGTAAACGTTTAGATTCCGAGGTTTAATTTCAGCCATTGTGTAAAATTAGGGCGGCTAGATTGTAATATTTTTAGAACATCTACCGTTGGGGAAAACATCTTATTACATAAAAAATTAAGCATGCAGAATTTGGTTAATTTGATTTTTTACACATTTTAAAATTAATTGCCTGAAAGATTTTGAAATTTATATAAATACTCACATGGAATGTTACAAACTACATGACCGTGTATGCCGTCACATAAAAATAGCACCACCTTGGCTTTTTTCTTCCTATGATTGTCGATGGTCACAAAAGGAGTACCTACTTACTGTGAAGGCGCGCAGACACGTGGCGATTGTGTCACAATTCTCCTTTTTGAGAGACCTGTATTTAGCAGAGGACAGATATAGGCCGGTGATGAGACTACATGATAGTTGGAAACAAAAACCCCTAATTGATTAGAATCGATCGACATTTAAATGACGTCAGAATTTAACATTCACCCACAGCTGCGTACGACTACTCTGAAACCAATTTTTTTAATCGGTTCTATTTTTATAGTATCCATTACCATATTAGTGGTTTCATGACTTTCATGTCATAACGCTGTAGAGCATTGATTCCCAAAATGTTTCATTTGAAACCCCAGGGGTTCACAGGAGACTCAACGGGAGTCTAAGTTGAAGTGGAAAAAAAAATGGGGGTTCACAATTTATAAGCGTCTACGAAAATTTATCTGGTTATGATAGTGAAGGACTAAAATGATGGCTTGACTTCACTTATTAATATATGCATATGCATTTTTATATGTGAAGAAATACAGCACAAGAAAATATACTATACACTTACATAAATCACTTTTAACCCAAACTTATTTCAAACTGTTAATTCGGGGTTGGAACTTAACTTCAACGCATGTTTCCATTGTAAAATCTAATTTTCTCTTTTTTTGTTGACTGAGAGCATGAAGGAATGTGTTCCAGCAACCAGCAAAATATTGAACGTGGTCTTTAAGAAAGTTTGGGAACCTCTGCCCTAGAGGTACAATTAGTTGACGACCTATTTCACAGAGGCTGAACCAAATAGTTTGCTCGTGGTATCAACAGTGAACTCACTAAACCGCAGTTTTAAATAACTTTTGTGCAATTGTACTACCTAGTACAATTTGTCGGTTTTAGAAGTTGGTGACTTAATTTTTAAAATTAACTTTATTTTAGATAAAAGTGCGCCTAGAATTTATGAGAAGATTAGCATTGGAAAAAAAGTTATACAGTGTATACTTATGTGTCTGAAACTTTTTTAAGCATTTTAATAAAATACCATTCTATGAACAAAAATTGACAGTCGCCCTGTCGACTGTTAGAGCAATAGAATAGTAACCAGAAGTTGGTTTCCCAGTTATTGCGAAAAAAATACAGGGTGTTAAATTTCTGACTTCACGATAATATTTTTATATGCATAGTTAGCATAGGCTGATTTCGGCTTATCATACCATTAACCTAACACCCTGTATAACGTTAAAAAATTACGTCACTTTAATTTAATCAGATATTAAAATTGTTACATTGCTATATTGGGCATCTTAATGTCACCAAACGATGAGGGAAATCATCTCAATCTCAATCGTCTTATTTTGAATTACTACTTACAAACATTTTGATGAAAACTAGTGGCGAAATTATACACACTTATATTTTTGGTACCTATATTAAAGCTAAACCAATTAAATTCGGAATAAATTAACTGACGATTTCTAAAGCATTCTTGTAGTGGTTTTCATGAAAACTGTTTGACCAAAGCAAATATCTCCTAAACTTTTTCTTACCAAGCGAAAGTTTTTCCAATAGTCCTCAGTGTGTGGCTTAAGTTTCTAATCTACCCACTTCCTTAGAATGCGGACCCCGATTGACTTTCCCTGGCGCATTTGTGACGTCACTACGCCACAATTTCGTCAGATCCGTCCGTATTTAGGTTAACTGCGTGATTGATTATCTCGTTACCAAGATCGCTAATAAACGCGAAAAATCCGTAAAATGTCTTTCATTTCACGGGTTGAATTTTTTAAGGATTTGATAAGAAACGAGAATTTCCTTGGTGAAATAGCCAAACTCAGTCCTGTTAGAAAGCGATACTGAAAATGTCTTTAAAGTTTAATTGGTTCATAAAATACACCGTCTCACAATGCGGCCCGCGATTGACTTTCCCTGGCGCATTTGTGACGTCACTACGCCCCAATTTCGTTAGATGCGTCCGTATTTAGGTTAACTGCGTGTTGGGATGCAATACTATTTTACTAACCAGATGTAACGTTACACAAATTCAACCAATCGTGTCATGTATTTATACAAAATCAGACGAACGCAAACGGTTTACGTGTTGAGGTTTACGGTTGAGAAATTTCGTTAATAAATTAGTAGCATTTGACTGTTTCTGCATAAAAGTAACATTTTGTTGCTTTACAACATTTTTTATAGGTATATGCGATGTATGAGCACAATTCTCTACGGGGCCGCGGGGGTTGACTGATTTTGAGGTTTTTTTGTTGTTCGATAGGTTTTTTTTAGTTTAAGTTTTCAAAGTTAGTTTAAACATTATTAAATTAAAGTTGACAATACTCCAAACAAAATAAAAAATAAATCGCACAAAATCAATACCGACGGAAAGTATGAAATAAGGATGTGAAGTGAATGATAGTTAGTTTTATTTAATACTTTCTTACTACGTTTATCACGAAAGTTTTTAAATGCGTCAAATCATTGAATTTATCAATATAATTTCAATGTTTTTATTTTTTTAATATTTAACAAAAAGATAATCCCTTGTTACAAAAAGCTAAGCTCATTCCAGTTAAAATGTGATACTGAGTAAAACTACTTGATTGTAACTCGTACATGGTGTACGTCTGTACTCTGTAGTACATTGAATTACCATGGATCGGACCGCGAAAAAACAGAGGCATTTATTTCAAAGCACTAATACGCAACACGAAATCCGAATATACGGATTTATCTGTCTTTTTCAGATACTCTAAGACATTGGTATGAGTGAGGGAGACAGATGGAATTGAATTTAAGTAATGTTACGGAGTAAGACCCCTGCACTAAAAATGCTTTGAATTCTACTTTGGTACCTACTCGAGATGCACCGCCTCACAATGCGGCCCTCGATTGACTTTCTCCGCGCATTTGTGACGTAGACGCGCCCCAGTTTCGTCAGATGCCGTATTTGGGTTAGTTGCAGCGGGGTTGCCTGGTAACGAGACTTTGTTTATCAGCAAACATTAGTGTCTTGACTAGGCTATTAAGAGAAAATAAGGGCCGTTTTGCCATACCGCCGGATAATTCCAGTGGAGCAAATTTTTCAAATAAAATAGATATGAATGGAAAAATTTTAATAAGGGATATGAACCTTAATGACCAGAAAAAAATAGTCATATTTATTTCTGTGTTAGAAAAGAAAAACATAGGACATTTATTTTATGTTTATCTTGTGCTCCGACGGCGACTTCGTCCGCGTTGGAAGCGGCTTATCGCTCTCCAGTCCCCAAATTCGCGTAACCAAATCGTATCACAATCGTAATTGAACGACAGGTTTTTGACAGTTCTAGTATGGGCTAAATGTCAAAATCGTCCAATTCAATCACGATCGAACTGCGATTCGGTTACGCGAATTAGGCCCCATGATACCTACATCGCGTTCACGATTATATCGCTTTCTTTACATATATTTTTGTTTTGCAACCGCAATGTGTTATTATTTATAACCATGTTAAGAGAATATTGATATTCTTCTTCTATTTTAGCCCCTTCAAGGGTAGATTTCAAGAGCAAAAATTTAATTTTCAGGGTGTGAAACGTCCCTCCCATTCCTTTTTTCTTCAAATTCCCCATGCAGGTTCAATTTGTGAATTTGGTAATTTATGAAAGCGCTGGAGTAAAATCCAAAAAAATGGGTACCAAGTTTTATTTCCTTTTTATAAAGAAATCATTTCCAATTAGAGCGGAAGGAAAATACGACTAACCTAATAAATAAACGCAGCAGAAGCTATGAAAGTTACTCCGTTTACAGTGATTAAGGTATAATAAGCTTAACACAAGACGGATCGGAATATCTGCTTAGTGATTGTGGAAGGAAATAGTGGAGCAATATTTTTGGCACAAAACTAACTCGTGCCAAAAGTTTCCAGCTATAAATTGACTTAATGCGAAAAAATTTAAGTAGGTACTAGTTTAAAATTAGAACGTTTGGCATTTATTTTGTTAAATTTGTGAAAATTTTAGATTAGCACTGAATTATATTTAAAGACAACGCTTAGTTTAACAAATAAAGCATTTAATAACATAATACTGCAAAAATGGATCTCTGAAAATGGTTAAAGTATGAAATTGCCGTTTTGTATGGACGAAATCGAAAAAAGTCATTTTTCCATACTAACAATTTTTTAGTTTTTTTTAAACGCCTGAACCGTTTTTGATGCAATTAAAGGTGAAAGTTAGATGGTTATAAAGCTACGCATTATATTATTAAAATTTCTGAAAATCAAAGTATATAATACAAATATACTTAATTGAAGCAAGAAGGTCAGCTGACACATTGTAAGGGGTCTTTTCAACGACTTCCTTTGAAGTAATAGGCACTAGTATTGCATTTTTTTTAGTCTAAAGTTACTTTATTCAGTTTTTGATACAATACAAAAAGAATTACGCAATAAAATGACTATACTTAAGAGCTATAAACAAAATAAAAAGTGGGAAAATAATCGGCAATTTCATACTTTAACCCCTATTATTTGAAAGACCTAAACAATGACAACCCGCAATAAGAGATAGCCGTTAAAACATTTATCACCTAGGATGGGTCGTACATGTAAAGAGGAGATGCATTTACGAGTGCTCACGATGGCTGATTATGTTTGTGTTCTGCGGCCATATTAGCCGCAGAACCGACAACCGCTGGGGTAAACGAGTTCTTGAGTGGAGACCGCGTCTCGGCAAACGTAATGTAGGACGCCCTCAGACCAGGTGGAGTGATGATTTGCGCAGGCTGGCAGGAGCTAGATGCGAGAAGCTGAGGATCGACCTAAGTGGCGTGCATTTGGAGAGGCCTATGTCCAGCAGTGGACTTCCATTTTTTTGTATCTGAATCTACGATTCTGTGCAATTAATTGCTCTTTCAACTAGGAAAACACTATTATAGCGATACCTACGTTGTAGAAATAATTACTTTTTAATTTTAGCCTTGTAAATGATCGCGTTTAATTGTTTTTTTTTTATTTTCAATATTTTGGTCCAAATTAAGTGCAAATTATATTACGAGTATATCAGCATTTTCAACCGACTGTTCGAGGTTAAGAATTTAATGCAAGAAAACGCCCTTGTTTGCGTTTCTACACTGTCATGATAATTCAGAATGTAGCTTGTCTAAGCTGCATTCATATTTAAATAACAAGCATCCGCTCTTATATCAGACTAAATAAACCTTAAGTTATCAACATGGTTGCAATAGATAACAATGGAAAACAGGTTAACGCACTGTAACTTGCTTTAAGAACATTGCCCATAATGAAAAGCTCTAGTTTCTGAATCAAAACATGTGTTTCGGCAAAAATTGTATAATATAGAAGTATTGAGGATGGGATGCCCCGTTGGTCTAGTGGTTTAAATACCGGGCCAAGGTCCCAGGTTCGATCTCCGGGTCGGGCAACAAATCGAATTTTCGAACGTTGCTCGGGTTTGTGATCACCAACCCGCATTTGGCAAGCGTGGTGATTATGCCAGTTCCCATCATTGCAGTGGTAACTTGAATTCAATGATGGAGGCCTTTTCCCTGCGGTGGGATGATTATAGGCTGTTACTTAACTTTACTTTTGAGGACGGGATTATCTTACTTTATGAAAAAAAAAAGATTTTTTGATATTTAGGCTTTTCACTCGATGTTTGTTCTATATCTTCTATAGCTTTCTAATACAGGCAAATCCTGCTTAAAAGAAAGCTTTAAGCTCGTTAAACTTACGTACGATAGTAATTATACTTAATACTTGTCCGAGATGGATTTTTACATGTAGTAACGGCGAAGCACTAGCGCAGAGCCACAATTTTTTCAAAGCTAAAAAAAAAAAAGAGAAACAGAACGTGTTCTATGGCAACCTATCAAATGTCATTACGGTTTTTGTGCGAGCGCGGTCACATCGTCGTTTTATAAAAGATGGGTAAAATATCTATTACTCTTAAGAAATATACCATAAAAGTTTATAATCAGGCTTTAGAATTAAGGTAGTCAAGGTGCAAAGTGTTTACTTAGGTCGAATTGTGATTTTTGGGAAAATGACAAGAAGAAGCCTAATCAAGTTCAAGGCTTATTATGCAAATAGAAGGGATTTATAACATTAATCACAGGTATGATTCAATTTATTCTTACTTTCACATATAGAGCAATGTTGTAGTTAGGATGGTTTCGAGTTGAATCTTCAGAAAAAATTCATAACCTATAATATCACCTTCCACCATTTTTTCTGTTTTCATTTCGTTGTACCTTCGACGTTCGGATATTCCCAGACACAATTAAATATCAATTGTTATCGCAACAACCGGTTGTCGCTTAGGGCTAAAAGCGTTACAACGAAAGCAATGATATATCTATGCATTCTGCAGATTCAATATTTATTCCTAGTGCATAAACCTTCGGTTAGGTTACGGTAAAAACAAGATTGCTTTTCGTAATTTCTTTTCGGAGAGCACGTTTATCATTTCGTAACCGTTTTACTCACTTGTTTAAAAATCTCACCATTAAAATCCAAGTGTTTGAAGAAAATTAAATTCAAGAAAGAAGATCAAGAAAGGAAAAGAAACGAGGAAACAAGAGGAAGATTCGAAAAATGGAAGCTAATAAAGGAAACTTCAAGATTCTCAGAGCAATATGAGGAAACATCTTTGACCACACCCTCTTAAATGTGTTATCATAGAAGATGACACATACACCAATAGGTGAGGCTAACATATTTCAACAAATATGACTTTTCCCTATAACAACTTTAAACGTCTGGGTAGTTTCATGTATGATGAACAGAACCACAAGCTCTAATTTTGTGCGAGATATTCTGAATAATCACAAACAATGGCTAGACATGCTAAATGTGAGAGTTTTTCTATTAGGCAAGTGCTATCACTCGAAGATAGACATGCTTACATTAAGGGCAAGAGCTAGTATGCTGGAACTAGATGCCTTCATATTATATGAGCATGAGAGCTACCACATTTTTGTAGACAATTTGCTTCTTTGTACAGAACAATGAAAATTGTTCCTTTTAGATGACAATCATCTTACAGAAGAGCTTCTGCTGGCTCGGGAAAAAGAGGGTGTAGGAAAAGCAGAAATGGGAAAGCCTATCAGGCCGGATTCTTTCCCTATACGGGGCGAATATAACGAGAGAAGGCCTATGAGACATGCTTACATTAAGGGCGCAGGCTAGTACGATGGGACTAGAACGCCTTCATGTTATCAGTACATAAACTTGTAAAATCATGTCTCAGGCGGGACTTGAACCCGCATCTCCTAGCATGCGGGGCGGGCGCTGTATCGTTAAGCCACCGAGACACTGCGACTCAGTGCAAAATTTTTCTAACAATCTTAACGCTGTAAGCCAGTTGCTTACCCTTATAGTACATGGGCTTATGCCGGTTCTTCACATAGTGGTACCACATTGCGGGTAGGCAATTTGCTTCCTTGTACTGAACAATAATAATTGTTCCTTTGAGATGACAACCCTCTTACAAAAAAGTTTATTTTTTGGCTCTGAGAAAAGAAAAAATTGGATAGACTATCAGACCAGAAGTTTCCCTACACGGGCGAAAATTATGACATAAGGTCTTTGTAAAGAAGTACGCTCCAATATCTAGGAAAATAGAAACTCCTTCCTTTTTACAGCTTTAAATATTTTATTTATAAATGGCTTGAGATTACAAAGGATGATGAATCATGGGGAATATGAAATCCTTTTCAGCACCATTCCACCCTCCGATTTCCTAGAACCACAGCAATTGCCTTTCATAGAGAAAAATATAATTGCCTATGAGATAAAGTAACTTAAAATTCAGGGAGCATAATCTGTGTGCCCATACTGTATGTACAGAATAATTTCTCAACAACTTTGCTGTATTCTTGGTTGCAAAACCCAATGGTACTTACAGTTTTATTTCGAACTTGAAAAAACTTTTTATAAATAATTATAGGTACAGAGATTTTGATTTTGAGAATATTATAACTGCTTACAAAACTTATGTCTGTTATATGGCATCAAAATATTTGAAAGAAACTTATTACTGAACCGGGATTTCCAATGTAATGTTAAATATAATATATTTATAGATAACATCGTATTTACCTTCTCAACGATTTGAAGGAAACAAACAATTGCAAAGACAACATTATTGTTGCATGCAAACTCTTACATATCTTAAGTTATGAACTTTGAGAAAAGTGCATTGTTCCCAATTAAAATTGCAAATACCTAGGAGTTATTTTAAAATTCCACAGACTGATTTGAAATTTATTTATTTAAACCTTCAGTCGAGAAGTTAACTTAAATCTAAAAATACAGAGTGTTCAAAAGTAACCTTTGTGTCTGAACTGGAGTACCCTGTATTTTTTTTTTGGACTTATAGTCTAAAAAGTTATACAAAAACATAAGAGCAAGACTATTCTTAAAAAGTAAATACAGTTGGATAAGAAAGAATTTGAAAAAACAACGCCCCGTTGGTCTAGTGGTTGAGGTACGGGGCCAAGATCTCGGGGTCCCAGGTTAGAATCCGGGGTCGGGCAACTTTTGAATTTTCAAACATTTCTCGGCTTTTGATCACCAACCCACATTTGGCAAGAGTGGTGATTATGCCAGTACACCCATCATTGCTGTGGGAACTTGAATTCAATGATGGAGGCCTTTTTTCCCTGCAGTGGGATGATTATAGGCTGTTACTTTAAGAAAAAATTGAATCCAGAGAAATTGTTTGGTACCTACACTTAAGACAATTTATCCAGCTGTTGTATAGATGACTATATACAAAAGTAATGGAAAAACACAGACTTAAAGAATTACTAAAATCACATGAAAACTGGATTAAGTTATGCCTAGCATTAAGGAAATAAAGATATAATTAATTTGGGGAAAAACAATATGAAAATTAGCAATTCAAAAATTATATATTAAGTAAACAACTTAACCGTTTCATGGAAATACACACCAAGGCTTCAACCCCAGGACCTGGGGTGCTGTATGTGGGCCATAATAAGGCTTCGGGGTCTTGGTCCCGTGCAGAACAAACACATCATATTAATCATATTAACCATTGTAAATCTTAATTGTGTAATAAATTCGTATTATTATTATTCTTATTTAGAATTAAAAGCTGCACTGTTGGACCTACAATGTTTTACTTTAACTAGGAAATTTTAATGAGTATTGATAACACAACCGCAATAGCTTATTTTAATAAAATAGATACACAGGTACACAGTCTCCTCACCTTGTAATTAAGTTATTTTAGTATTCTCACGAGCCCTATTTGAGAAAGCGGATGCGGGTGTGTTATTGGGCCGATATAAAAAATCTTAGGCCAGAATCCGTTTTAGTATCACTAAAAACATGTGACAATAATGTGAAAGTATATACTGAAGAAAATTTCTAGGGAAAAAGGAATCAAGAAAAGTTAAATAAGACTCAAAAATATTAGTTTTCCTCTATTGGCCATTACAACCATGGTTTCCCCTAGTCAAAAAGCCATCGACACTTATTAGTATTTTTATTAAAATAATTTATTTTTATTTATTTAAGCTTTATTGCACAAACGAACAGTTATTGTACAAAAGGTGGACTTAATGCCACGAGGCATTCTCTGCCATCGGGCTAAACAGAAATGCTATGCAAATATATTGGAGTTTAATAGAACATTATTTTAATTTCAAAGATTACTATCACTTATACCAGCAGCTTACCCTGGCTGTAGGGCTGTTGACAGACAAGAATTTATAAGGTGGTGCCCTTCAAAACTTAGCACTTGTCATAATGGTCAATTCTCTTTTCTAAAATGCCCTAAATATTGTCATAGTTTTTTCCCTGTACACAATTATGGTAGTCTGGTAAACATCATTCTTTTGCGATAAGACCCCCAAAATTGTACATCTTAATATTATAAAATAGTATGTTATTCCTTTATTTGGTGTGCAATAAAGAGTATTCCATTTGGGTATCTAAAAGCGATATGACTCACTCTTAAAATTATGGTGACTATTTTGCAGAAAAGCACAATATTGATACTCATGCAGGAGGTTCCCATTCCTCTCATTGTTAGTTTTTTAAACACAGATCTATGAGAATGATCAGCTCTGTCTCTACTGATTGGTCCTACAGTTAGATCAGATGACAGAATGTGTCACTAAAAGAGTTAATTGAAAAACGGGACGCATTACTTGGCTCTGGGGGCGTTTGCAAAACGTTCTTGATGTTCAAAATATTACACATACTTCAAGAAAAGAAAATCCTCAGTCTTCTTTTCAATTAGAAACCTTTGTTCAGTAAAAATAAATTAATATTGTGTCTACAATAAAATCGTATATAGAGAAGACCAACTTGTCAAGGAAAAAATGATAACCTTTTGATTTTAACCATCAAAAATCCAGTCATAAGTTGGTGGATTAAGTAGATTTTGAGAAAAGCTGGTATTAATGATACATATATTCTTGGATTATACCACAAGACATACAACAACATCTGCTGTGCAGCAGAGGTCACGTGTTAGAAATGATTTTATAATAAAAGACACTGCAGGTTGATCTCAACATTCTTCTATATTCTAGGCCAATATTTCAAATTGTAGCAGAATTCAATAATACAGTGTGTAATAGTATTTTTCAGAGTGAAAAAATTAAATGTTTTTACTTACTATTAATCTCTCTCAAATTGTTTATCGTATAAATTACAAAGTTTTAAGGTTTATTATTATACTTAATTACATATTTTTTTTCATTCTTTAAAAATTGTACTAATGATTCACAACCCATCTTCAAACATCTACATGTAAAAATCCATCTCGGACAAGTATTAAGTATAATTATAAGATTAAACGAACTTACCTTAAGTGAAGTTCAATCTTAATTATACGAAGATACTTGTCCGAGATGGCAGTCCCAAAAAACCCACCCACTAATACTAAATTCTATAGTATTATCCCATTAGTGGGGTTGTTCTCATTGCTTTAAACGTAATGACATTTGATAGGTTGCCATAGAACACGTTCTGTTTCTCTTTTTTTTTTTAGCTTTGAAAAAATTGTGGCTCTGCGCTAGTGCTTCGCCGTTACTACATGTAAAAATCCATCTCGGACAAGTATCTTCGTATAATTAAGATTGAACTTCACTTAAGGTAAGTTCGTTTAATCTTATAATTATTTTTTAATCTCTTCTCAGGTTACGAAATTAAGTAACACGTATATTAACTCAATTATTAACGAAGGACACTGTCTGTCAAATAACTTGATTTAATGTTTTGATCGAGAACGTCTTCATGCCATTGTTTGAATATCCTAATAATTAAACATTTAAACACTATATATAATTCAAGCTGCTAAATTATTCATTCTGCTACAATGACTAACGTTTTGTCAATCAATCAAAGCTACCTTGAGATTGGATAGTTTGTCTAACCCATTTCATTCGCAACAATAAAAATAAATTACTTTTTTTATCTGTGATGGGACTTTTCACACACATTTACCAAAGCATTATAACTACTTCGTTATAAAGGAATACTGGTGGCTATTGAGCATCGCATTTGGCCACTGCCCAAAGAGATAAACTTATTAGATTTAATGATAATATCTTGATCTTGTTTATTTATCTACTAGCGCTACGTCTAACTGCTGCGTTTGCATGAAATTCGGATATGTCACGCAAAATGACTCTAAATTTTCTCGTTAAATAAGTAGTTGCCAATGTCCTTTTTCAGGGTTAAGTTAAAGGTATTATAAGCCAAAACAAATTAGGTTAGCCTATGCATGTAATTTACTTTAGCAAATAAAAATACTTTTTTTTAATACAATATGTTCTCTGAGCATTATCTTATTAAGTAACAGAAAATATAATATAATTATGAACAAGTGTTCACATTTTATATAACACTACCGGACCCCGCGAACTTCGTATCGCCTCAGAGTAGTATTTGGTTTTGACATCTAAAATGTCATTGTCTTCAAATATGGCGTATTATCCTATTCCCTTAGAATAATAATACCTAGAAACCGAATGTAAGCACGAAAAACGCGCAACTAAAACTAAGCCATATTTGGCTTACTTTGTGCCGCGAGCTGTCAGTGCTCAACGTCACGCTAAGTCAAACACAGCTCGCGAAAAATATTTTAAAATTACTGTTTGCACTATGAAGAAGTGTTCTAGCATATCAGAGAAACAAAAATAACGTGATAAAGTTTCATTTCACAGGTAAGTAACACTTACATTTTATACATTTTCTGTACGTAAATCGAATTAAAAACAAATAATTTGAAACACAAAACCTATCAACAACAGTGTTGCTAGTTTTGGGAAAAAAAAATTGCACACAGTTTGTTTAGTTGGTTTTTAATATTGAGAAAAATATTGAATTTGCCATAACAGCTATTTAATACTGTTTAGACTAAATGTTGGTGTTATTAATTCTATGAAAATAATTTCTTAATGTGAATTTATACAATCATACAGGCATTTAAATTTAAACATATTGAACTTTGGCATTCGTCATTAGATTAATAAATATGTAATATACTTATGAATGTAATCATATTTTATAGTAAGATAAGTGAAGATGACACAGCTGTACAAAATTGTCGCTTATACATTTATCTATCTATATTTGATCTATATTTCTAATGTGCAATGCACCAATTCTGCCGCCCTTGAGCAAACCGACAGACATTATGGCAACTGCATTGTCTTATGTAACTTGTCATTTTCCTTTTAGTCGTAGTATTCTTTATTTCTTAATTTGTTGTTTTTTGTTAATGTCTATTCTGGTGGTGTATGGCTATTCTTAAGATGACTGAAGAGAGGTTAGGTAGTCCGACTATCATGGACCCTCGACTTTGCACATGATAGTAAAAGATAAAACCTGCTTCACTGTAGGTTATTCTGATACCACGTTTACTTGAAAGCAGATAGAAGTTTCGATGATACAGCACTTCTTTTATCGATCCAGTTGTATCGGCCTGGCAACTTAGCAGGTTAAGTCGATTTATATATTATTCAGTCAGCTGGTCCGGTAAACCGGTATTATCTGTCAAATAAGACTGAGCATGGCCCCTTTGATCAATTATTTAAAACCTAACTCGATAGGCGATGTCAGACTGTCTTTCAGTTTAGCTGGTTATTCATGTACGCGATGTTACGAAGAAAGATTGAAAACTTTATGTTTTGATGATTATTTCACGAAAGCTACGAGATTTAATGAAATGAAACATCTTATATAAGAAACTAGATACAATCAGCTCCAGTCCCAGTCCAAAAGCGTCCGAATGGGTGCACCATTTCATATGGTCACATCCACAGAACATGGAAAAAGGTTAGAACGGCGATGTTGGCGGGACAGGCGCGCCACAGAGGTTATGAGCAAATGCTTGTAAGTGAGCGCTGTGATTGGTTTCTTTTGGCGTCGCGCGATCCTATTGGCCGCGTGTCGTTACAAGAATTCGCTTGATTGGCGTTCTTTGAACTCGTTTATGTGCAGTGGGGCGCAAGCGGCGACATCGATTCTCATACAAATGGCGCATAACAGCCTTTCTAACCTTTTTCCATGTTCTGTGGTCACATCAACATCAATCAATCAATCGAGGACAGTTTTAGGTGTCATTATTTTTGTATCGGACTGTGCATTTAGTTCTCTTGTGTGTGTGTATGTGTATGTGTGTGTGTGTGTGTGTGTGTGTGTGTGTGTGTGTGTGTGTGTGTGTATGTGTGTGTGTGTATGTGTGTGTGTGTTTGTGTGTGTGTGTATGTATGTGTGTATATATATATATATGTGTGTGTGTGTATGTGTATGTATGTGTATATATGTGTGTGTGTGTGTGTGTGTGTGTGTGTGTGCTTATAGAAGGTGACGAAATTTACCTTCGTTTTCATATAAAATTGTAGCAGTTTTTCATTGTCCAAAAAACACGAATAAAAGGATATTTTCTAAAAATAAATTTTCATTTGGTTCACAAACGGAATACCTACTACGTATACCTGCATGGAATAAGGAACTTAAAAAACTTATTACAAGCGTACTGTAGTGTGTTGTACACCCAACCCACACTTAATACCGAACCTAGTATATAAACGTGTATCTGTACTAATTGGCACACAATTATAGACGCATCATAGAGTCAACACGTCTTTTCATTTATTTATTACTCCTGGTACATTGCATGGCGACCCTGCCAGGATTCCAAAACAGTGAACACAGCATGTTTGGAAAGCCTCCGCAATAGTGCTGCTACAAATTCAGGATTAATCACACGATGCAATGTCAACGACCGATAGTCCAAGGTAGAAAAAAGCCTCGTGCCCCCGCGACTAACTGAGCAACATAAACCCCGTAGCACAGAGAGAACTACTGTCGCAGTATACAGTCTTTAGATTTACGAAAAAAATTTTTTTTGTTTTTAGAGAATAAATTACCAAGGTGAATTATTAATTAATTTCACAATCTGCTAAAAATTTAAGTTCCTGGCTATACTTTAGTGTATACTTTTTTTTTGTTTTTTTTTTATTAATAATGGGCTTGCTCTTGACTACATACTTAACAAGACCTACCTACCTATAAATCAACACTGTCATGTCTCTTGTGTCTCTCAAATTACTCTTTACTTTGCATCTTCATCTCTTGTTTTGTAGGTACTTTGTTGGTACTTGGTCTATTGACAAGTTTGCTTTGTACAGAGGACTAACTTTATTTCTCCAACGCCGACATCGCTTCTTTTTTTGACAAAGTCTGTGAGGGGTGCTGTTGCACCATTTACTATGGAGTCGCTTAAATTTTACTTTAATGTCGGTCCCATACCATACAAAATGTGTGTGAGTTCAAGCACCGAAACCTCCTTCTATTTATACGTTGTTTTATGGCATTTTGTTTAGAGCTCCCGTTTATATTGAATTCTTTCAAAAACATTAACTTTTAAAAATCACTTTTAGTATATCAAATTAAAAAAATATTGATTCCCTGTACAAACTTCTACCCCTTTACACCTCTTTAAGGGATGGCGGGACAGAAACTATTAAATATCCTTGGGTCATAAACTATCTCTAGTCTAAACTTCTTTCGATTTCTTCCAGTCATTACGGTCTTATTATCTCATCTTTAGAATGGGATATAACTGGCTGCTATTTCGATGCTGTGTCCTGTTTTTTTGACTGTACCTAAATCTGCATCCGAATGGACGCGTTTTACAGCTTCGCTAGCTTAATCGCACGTTTGTCGCCGGCCTGATACTCGTCCACGAGTTTATTTAGTCACGTACATAAATAAAAATTGGGTTTTCATTTTAAGCCTTCAACAGGTTTTTCTTGCTATATATATTTTTTAGTTCTTGTTTTCTACACTTTTCGGCAAGATGTCTTCTTGATTAAATTTTTTTTTTTATTTTGTTTAGGAATCAACGGCGATACAGAAACTGAAATGTACATACATTAAAATTACTTAATGAATACGTACAGCTAATTAAATATTTCCTCGAGTTATAACATGTCTATAAAGGTCTCTTTCATTGTTAGAATCATGATTTTGCACTTAAGCTCATTGTCACGAAACTTACTTAGCTCGCGCGATGGTTTAAGAAAAAGTTGACAAACTAATTGTGTTTGAAAAAAATGTCTCCTCTACGTATTTAGATAAGACAGCATAAGGAAAAAGTAGCTATTAAAGCTACTTCATCAGCTCATAACTAATGCATTTAAAGAATTAAACTTTTTTTATTTATCAAGCAGTCAGTCAGGCACAAATTCTTGAATCTCTTGATAGTGACATTCCCAATGTTTGTGCCAAACTATGATAATATCGCTATTTTTCGTAGTGAATCTTCGAATTGGAATTCACACTAAAGTGTGAATGTACGGAAGCGAAGAAGTCATCTAAATGCTGATACCATGCCAACAGTGAGATGGCACAAAGGTTTGGCAGTTTTGGCATCGACTTTATATTACAACGATGCGATGACAACTTACGTTACTGCATAATTTGTTTATTGTTAGTAAAATAAATAACGGCCTAAAATCATCCCACATTTCAGCCTTAATTAATTTTCAATTCAATATAATGATGACCACAGCAACGATGGGTACAGCCCCGTTGGTCTAGTGATTTGAAGGTTGAACACCGGGCCAAGATCCTGAGGTCCCGGGTTCGATTTCCGGGTCAAGCAACAAAAAGTTTCGAATATTGAACCATTACTCGGATTTGTGATCACCAACTCGCATTTAGTAAACCTGTACCTTTCATTGCTGTGGTATTGTAAGTAAAGTTGGGTGTTATCCTAGTTTAGTTTTGAATAAAAGTTTTTAGTATCAGTATATTATGTCTGAGCTATTCACCTTATTTAAGTAAGGCGATAAAATTAGCGCGTAAACTTTTTTGTTAGATTATCCTGTAGCTCTAAATCTTCAAGGGTTGTAAATAAGTTAATGCAAAGTTACAAAAAATACCAACACAAGTGTTAGTTACAATGTTACTTATCTATTGAGGAGTACCGTCATTTGTAAATTATTTTCGAGAAGGTATACTCTCATCACATTTTAAAGCTAGAGTCTTGAATCTAGAGTATCGATAATCACAACTAATTTCCCTTGAGAGCGGCTCGGTTACGATCGAAACTCTTTTAATTGTGACAGGAACATACTGTATGTTTTGAAAAACGAGATGATGTTTCCCTTCTTCTATCTGCACATTTTCAGTCGTCTCTTAAGACACCTAAAGAACGTTTAGGCTTGTTTTAGAATTACGCGTCGGAATATCATCAACCAGACCAGGCTTCCATATTTTAATTTCAGATCGTTCTTACAAAACAAATACACGAGTATGTTAGTACTTATGCAACACCACAATTCAATGTTTTGAAATGCACTTATTGTTCTTTAAATTTGTTTTGTCTGCAGACTGCCCTTGCATTTGCTGTAAAACAATTGACGTGGTATGTACGAGTACCGTCAAAATTACAGCCGAAGTATTTTTTGAGAATTTAACACTCACTTGGTGTTTTGTTTACGTTAAAATTGTTTTAAACTGTTGTCTAAGTTTTTTTTTTTAAAGTTTTCTATGTTTAATCCAACGGCCTTTTGCATTAATAAAGATGTCAGAGTGTTAGTCAGTTTTTAGTTCTGTTTTAAATTTCGAGTTTGAGGTTGTAAAAAAGACGAAGAAGACGATTAAAATTGTGTAAGAAGAAAATTGTTTCCTTTATCCCTACAAATTTAATTCATTATCATGCAGCTGTAGACTTATTTAGGCTGGTGCTTATATGAGTCCACACCTTGACATAAATCTCCAAAAGAAGGATTGTTCCAAGATCACAGTTTGGTCGATGGGGGAAAAAGACGCTACTTACTGCCCGTCTTCTTCGGGTATTACGACGCTAGAGAAGAGGGTGGTGCTATTCTAATATGTCCCGGCACAATACGATTTGATTAGTTTATAAAAGCTCACTTTATATTTGACTTAGGCTGTTGAACTCGCTTTAAAATGGAACATTATATGAATTGTGCTTATTCTGACAGGTTAGATGTACATTTTCGAATGCTCGTATTGCGATACTTCAAAGTCTTCTGATTTGTTAAATAGTTCAAACCGAATACAAAAACAAAGATTTTAAAGTATGTATTATTTAATCATTTTTGTACTCAGAATTATGTCTTCTTTCATTTGATATGACTTGTTATGCCTGTAATTTTTTTTAAGGTACCCCAGTATATAATCCTGTATTATTGTAGCATTCACAATGTAACTTTTTAAAAAATAAGAGGTTTCCTATGTTACCCGGACTACAAAAAGGAATCGCTTGATACATCACTCACCAAAATAGGCTCACTAGTTTAGCCGCAAATGTGGGGTTCCACATTTGCGGCTAAAAAAGTGAGCCTTAACGAACTCACATCACATATTAGGGGTTAAAGTATGAAATTGCCGTTTTGTATGGACGAAATCGAGAAAAAGTCATTTTTCCATACTAAAAATTTTTTAGTTTTTTTAAAAACGCCTGAACCGTTTTCGATGCAATTAAAGGTGAAAGTTAGATGGTTATAAAGCTACGCATTATAGTATTTAAATTTATAAAATTAAAGTATATAATACAAATATACTTGAAGCAAGAAGGTCAGCTGACACATTGTAAGGGGTCTTTTCAATGACTTCCTTTGAAGTAATAGGCACTAGTATTGCATTTTTTTTTTAGTCAAAAGTTACTTTATTTAGTTTTTGATACAATACAAAAAGAATTACGCAATAATATGACTATACTTAAGAGCTATAAACAAAATAAAAAGTGGGAAATAATCGGCAATTTCATACTTTAACCCCTATTATTATATACATAGACTGCTAAAATCATAACCCTTCCTGTTGACTTGGCCGTAGTCGGGTGAAAACTATACTTGAATAAATAATCAAGATGACACGTCTTGCGTATGCAGAAATCAATTTAGCAGTATCAATACTAGTAGCAATTGAGACAATCAGCTAATAATCAGGCCATCGACCGTAGCCTGGCAACACAGCAAGATTAACGGTCAATATCTAGCAACACTTCAGTAAATGAATCTTATTCATGAAACTTTGTCTCTTACACATAATAACCGACAGACAGTGTGAAATTATGTATTATACTAACTGTTTCTCGCGACTTTACGTGTTATTGCTAAATCTTAAATTAAAAAAAAACATGACGTCTTGCGGCATAAAATTTTTTGGAGTTCTTATATCATTTTGCATAACTTTCATAAAGACTGTCTTAGGTGGAACCTAAACCCAAACTTTTTAAAGATTTTTAAAGTCACTAGACAAGTAGTCGGTTTTACTTGAAACTTTTATTAAAAACTCTTTTTACAATATCTTCTTCATGCGTATCTTTAGGTCCTACGGCCAGAGCGCACAAAACCATACTCATGTTTAACACCGCTCGCGCTGTATGTACGATGTGGTACGAATAGTAATTGTAAAGCGTGGCGTTCGCCATTACAAACTCCAGCACTAAAATGCTTTGTAAAATGCTACGACAATTTTTCGTAGCACTGTTAAAAATTATGGAAAGTGGCCATTTTAGTAGATTTTATGGCTAGTTGTTACTATACTACACTTCTTATTGTGGCATATCACGTAACGTACTGTGTAGGTTTTAAAAACATAATATTTATTCTATTTAAAAGTTTGTTGTCCTGCTCTTGTAACTAGTTTGTGGAGATTCATAGATATATCAATCGATATAAACGGCGATAAACAGATGTCTTAGATTCACAATTCAAAACATACTGATACTAATTTACGAAACGCGTATAACAAGTCCCAACTCTAGTTATTTTTATTGTTCACAAGGTTTTGACAGGGCAGATAGATAGGTAGATATAGTGTTGGAAATTGACGGTCATATGCTATAAGCACAGACTATGAATCCATACAGTCGTCCGACGAAGACGTCTAGACACGGCAATTGTGCGGGGTGTGAGGGGCGAGACGCGGGAAGGCCGAGCCCGAACTGCGAACAATACGATGTTAGCAGTTCGGGACACAGCATTCAGGGCTTACAAATGTTTGTGTTTTAAATTAATTTATATTTGTTTGTTGGAATTTATTGGAATGCTGATAATGAAAATAACATCTTCATAATAATTAATTTAAGATGGCGGACTTTTTTATTATTTACTAAGGGTGAATTTCGAGATGGTCAAAATATATATATTTTTAATAAGATAAATTTTATAGTTGTCAATTTCGAGGTTAATTGGGCTGCTGATTATGAAAATGCTATCCTTTTTTAAATTCAAGACGGCGGACGTAATTTTTATTTTATTTGATATGAGTGTCAATTTTGAGGTTCAGTGGGGAGTATTTATTACGGATATGCCATCCTTTTTAAAATCCAAGATGGCAGACGTATTTTTTTATAATTTGATATGGGTGTCAATTTTGAGGTTCATTGGGTTGCCGATCACGAGAATGCCATCCTATTTTAAATCCAAGATGGCGGACGTAATTTTATATTATTTAACATGGGTGTCAATTTTGAGGTTCATTGGGGTGCCGATTACCAAAATGCCATCATTTTTTAAATCCAATATGGCGGACGTATTGTTTTATAATTTGATATGGGTTTCAATTTTGAGATTCATTAGGGTGCTGATTACGAGTGTTTATCTGCAATAAATAAATATTTTTATATATTGTTTACTTTTGACAACCCTGGCCGCCACGATACTGTCTAGACGCTGTCGGCATTTTCCATGAGATCAAAGGCGTCGAACGACTGTATGGTTTTATAGACTGTGCTAAAGCGTTCGTCATTTATAATAAATGCTCGGCCACATTGGACATTTATTACCACGATAGTCACAAACAAAAATTTGTTAACAATTAACAAAAAGAAGAAATTATGCTGAGCTGAGAATTCATTTTTAAATTGTATTTATTGATATTTCCATAATTTAATTAATCTAATTTAATAAAAATATTAATTTGTAATGTAATTCACGCATACCTCATCGAGGTCATAGCATAACCATAAACCATCTTTCTGTGCCTATATATTATTGTCTGCTGTTATGTTATGAAGTGATTAAATGAATATGAATATGTATATAAACTTATTCTAATTAAACTATTATGCTTTTATTATTTGCATTTCAACAACTCTTTTTTTAGTGTCACCCTACTGTTTATTATTGTATTCTAGTTGTTGCACTAGTAGTTTATTTAAATATCATTTAGTATTATTTTGCACTTTTTAGTATTTCATTTCGTTTTATGCAATTAATAATAAATCCTGTCTCTTAATGCATTACAAATAAAAATTGAGCATACTATTCCAATAGAATTGAATGTGACATTTATAACGTGACGGACACTTTACAACTCTAGGTAGATAGATAAACACTTTATTTCTCACATAAAAGTAGGACAGTCATTTGACTAAAGCAAATTTAATACCTAATTGTTTAACGGCCATTTACAATAACCTATCTATCTTCAGTGTTGACATATCGGAGATAGAAAACAACTTCTGTCTTTGTTTCTCTGGACGGCAAAAACAGAGATAAAAACTGTTTCCTATCTCCGATATGCCAAAACTGAAGATAGATAGGTTATTGGAACCGGCCGTAAGCCACTTCCAACCTCTTTAAACTTTTTAAATTGACGCGACCATTTGAATAAGAAAGCACCGAACGCGCGCAATTCAAAATTCGAATCTGGTAAAAAACAAATGAACGCAAGTTATGCACATAAAAATTTGTCGCCCTGCTATCACTGTCTGCTGTTCCCGTTGTGTTTTTATATCTTCAATAAATTTGAAACATATTCTACAGTAAGTCCAGGAATATTTAAGAGCTGCATTTCAAGATTAATCTGATAAACAAGAACCCATAGATAGATTATTTAAATACTAAATAAAGGAAAGGTGGCCACCCGTCAGAGACGATTCAAAGATATCTATTAAGTACATATAATATTGATACCGAAGCCGCTGCAAGTAAGTGTTTTATCTGACTTCGTATGCTAGCGAATGTTTGAATTGTATTGGAGATAGGAAGTGGTATAATATACTTTCACCTTCCTTATATTTTCCCCTGCTATATTTCGTTCTTTCTTTCATTATCATCTTTGTACACCTGCACCATCGTACTGCTCAAAAAACTGCCTATGTCCTGTGGGTAATATTGCATTTGGCACCCACACTAACCGTGGACAAGGGTGGCCTTATAGCTACTCGTAATGATCTCTCTTCCAAGTGTGGTTACTATACAACTATAATACAACACTACCATCACGTTAGTGACATCTAAACACAACAAAAGTACTTAACATTATGTATGGCACAGTCCTAAAATGTTGTAAGGGGATGCTGTTAGATTACACGACCCACTTTCATATCGGACTAACCGGCGTTCGGTGTTTACGGCAAGATACGAGTACAACCGAATAAATAAACTAGTTACCTACGAGATATACCTACGTACAGTTAGCCGCTTAACAACCTACCGCAATACGTATTTTCTCAATTGATATGGAACTTTAAATGCTACAGTTTAATTTTAAATTAGGTGTACTAATTTGTGTCATAAGTTGCCGTTGACTGTAGCACTAAGTTCAACTAAAGTTGTGACGAAACTGTAAACTTGTTTGAAGTCGAGAGGTGTTTTATTCGTTTGATAGAGCAAGGATACGAATAGTCGGGACCATTTGTATAGTCATAAAAGTTGCGATTTTTACTCGGTTTAAATTTGGAAGTGCTTTTTTGTTTTTATGAAATATACTAGATGCCCTATTTAGAAATCGAGTAAAGGTCATGACACACTATACCGGCACCGCACCGGCACGCCTTAACCCAGCAATTAACTTGCCATTCAAATTAGAGCATTAAGTTGTGAGTCGTGCAATATATTTTGTAATATTAATATTAATTCGAGGCGACGCCGTGCTGCAGCCGTGCTGTTGCGAATGAATATTACAAAATATATTGTACGACTCACAACTTAATGCTCTAATTAGAATGGCAAGTTAATTGCTGGGTTAAGAGGAAACACTACGGGCGAGAGAATTGAAAAATAGGTATTTTGTAAAATCTATTGCTGTCGCGCAGTGCCAAACGCATTCACGCAGAGTGTGATAAAGACAACTGCTTCTTGGACTAAACCGATTTAAATACTTTTTTCATTAAAAATTTAAGAAAGGCTTTGGCCGTGTTCGTATGTTTTCCTTTATTTCTAAAATTTAGCCAAATTTGTTTTCCGGATGTTTGAACACAGCGGAAAATCTGGCGAATTTTTTCAATTTATGAGGGCTCATTTCTTTTTTATTAATTAATTTATGAAAAAACAGAAAACATAGAAACATGCTAATAGTGGCCATACATTTTAGTAAAAAAAAATATTGCTCTACTGGCATTATCCAGGGAGGAAAAAGGGGACTACGTTTGTATGGAAAAACGGCCGTAGTATTTCCTCTTAAGGCGTGCCGGTGCGGTGCCGGTAAATAGTGTGCCATGACTTTAACTTTGATTTTGAAACTGTACCAACGGAATCGTACAGCTTTTCGGAATAAAAAGTAGTGTAGGTATGTGTTATCCATATCTTTATCGTTAATCCCATTATACAAATCTCGTAGATATTTAAAATAATATTTTTAATAAAATTAATAAGATCTGTAAGATAATTATATTACAAAATACTTAGTGCCTTGTATATATTTAAAGATTACTCTTACTTACTTACTTACTTAGGTCATATAGAATTTTATACTTTCTTACTGTACTATTATACTTATACTTAATTAGGAATTGAAAAATTAGAAAAAATGAGAGTTGATATTCATTTACTGTCTCATAATAGTAACAGAGGAACACATCTCAATAGCTAGTCTGTTATCTTGTTTTGTGATGGACAGGAGCCAATCAATATCAATTCGGTATATGTTTATCGGTGGTCGGTAATATAAATATGTTTAAGGCTAAAACCAAATTCTGTATCAATGTCCTTTCTTATATCATCCCCAATTAATCCCAGAATTTGATAAATGTCGGGCGGTATGAACCAAACAAACAATCAACTAACATTTTTGTGTGCCGACAGATTGAAACTTTTTGGCGTTGATTATTCTTTTTTTTTGTAAAACAATTTTCGCTAAAACGTTTTTATATTATACTAGCTGTCCGTCCCGGCTTTGCACTGATAATTGTCAATAACTAGATGACCCAGTGTACTTCGTACCACCTATCCTAACAACTTTAAAAGGTTGCTTTCGCTAGACCGGGCATTATTTGTCGTCCGGGTTTAAAAATCAAAAAGTACACACGCACTGTGCCCGCACGCCGCGATTAACCGACGATCATTTAGGTACATTTAAAATGATGATAAGAGATGAGATAGGGTCTGAAAATAAATACAAACGTGATCGTGAACGTGAACGTGATTTTTTTATACACTGACTATGTTTAAAAAAAAACTGTTGTCATGTTCGGGTTCTTCGTCTCTAAAATCCGGGGTTTTCACGCGACTTGTCCTGGTTGCCAAATTTTAGAGATGACTTGACCCTTCATGTGGGTAACATGGGCGGGAGGAGGTTTGTTGAAGACATAAGATTAACAAAAAAAAATTGTTTCAACCAATACGAAATGATACGTGGACATACATTACGGTAATTGATTTTCATTTATAAAGTAGATAGAAGAAGGAGATGGCAAAGTTGCTTCAACGTTGACATTATAATCAAATGTTAGAAAAGGTTCGGTTTCAATGCAACTTTTAATGTTTTCCGGTTTTCCCAGCAACATTTACCCGCGGCTAAGAATAATGAGCGCAAACAAATTTCACCAAAAATAAAACTGACGACTGACATTTTTCCGAGAGTTAAATGTTTAATTCAATACTGGTACCGGCCGGGATACAGTTGACGAAGTTCTTATTTTGTTTTCCCAGATATATCATACCACCTCGTAATAAAATGCAGGTTAAATTTTTAAAATATTTTAACAGTTTTATTTACTTTTCTTACTACTTCATTCGCGGATCGGCTTGACTGTCAGTACTAAAACCATTATTGGGACATATAAAAGCGCCCCTTGCGGCCTATTTACAGAAAAAAAACGATTCCACAGATTTATTATATTGTAATATGGCTCATGTAGGTATTGGGTACTGGCTGCCAATAAAATAAAATACTTTACGTAGCTTTGAATATACTTTTTGAGTTGACTCTTATAAAGTAATTTAAAGAATATAATACAAATTAGCTCATATAGCTATAAGACGCAGAAACTAACAGTATTGTTAAATTTGTGATTTCCGATGAGGGTGACTTGTTCACTGAGTGAATAAACCCTCCCTAAATATAATAAAGAAAAGAAAAAGAATATAATAGGCATAGTACCTAAAAATATTGTAAATATATCGGCACCCTCGGAACTAACTTCAGTCAGACTGAATTCTTCATAAATCGATTATTTATAAATATTATAAATCGGTTAGGTATCATAATAATATAAACAGTAGTGTTCAGGTAAATCTAGACATTTGTTTTGAAATAACAGACTCTTACGAAGACTTTAATCTTTTTATCAATATAGATACGTTCTTGCCGTCATAACTTCCTGGCCTGCCTTTAAGTCTTCCAGCTCTTTTCCATGACTTGTTTTTTTTTTGTTATTAAATTGCTCGTCTTCTTTTTCTTCTATAAATAAAAATGATTATGGGTGCTAAAACGTGAAAAACCGTGCAAAACCGAAATGGACAGCTAGAATAGTAAATTATTTACGTATTCTTTGCATCCGAGTATAAGCGGATGAAATTAATATTTCTACGTTAATGAATAAGTAACCCAACACCATGGATTACGGCATAGCCAAGGAACTAATCCAGTAGGGTTTCGGAAGCCTTTTGTTGAAGGAGGACTGTGAGCTTCATCCGAAATCCTCGGCTTAATAACAATACGCCATGTTTGAAAAATGTATGTCTCGTATGAAATTTAAGAAGGGAAAAGGCAATTTTACAAGACGTAATGGTTAATTTGTTCTTAGGGATTCCGTACCGCAAGAAAATAACGGAACCTTAAAGGTTGTCCGTCCGTAGATCTGTCAAGAAGACCCTCTATTTCAGGAACGCGTGGAGGTGTTCAGTTGAAATTAAAACCATATACTCAAGTCCACAGTCCAATTAAGCAGTTGAAAAATCAAATTTCTTAGTAAACGCAAAAAAAATGATACGGCCATTTTTTGTTGCAAAATACGTGTATTTGGACAAACTCAAGAGAATCAAAATATATAGGATATTTTCCGTTTAGCTAGAACTATGAAACACAGCAAATAATTCCGCCTTACACTATGAGTATAGGGAACAATCTAAAAACTGTACATTTAGTTAATACCTAAATCACAAAAAAAAACTAGACAAAAACTCGGAAAACACCCCGGGAATCGATTCCCAAACTATTTCTTAAATGTAACTTACAAACACTTTTTTAAAGAACCCTCGGTGAGCGATTCGCGCTTGTCCGGTTCTTTTTCCTTTAACCTTTTCCTTGGATTCATTTTCTGATACTTTCTGAGGAATTATTTTTTCAATTAGGAAGTAGACATATTGTTTTCGCTGCGGGGATTGTTGTGTCGTTAGGCAAGTAATGTTTTACAATGTGGATACAATTACGCCTTGAGCCGAGAGGATTATTCAATATTGTAGTAGAATCTTTTTCTGAGGATAACCTGTGGAGTATTTCACGAAGCAATTTGGTTTTCCTGTGATTTCAGTAACGATATTTAAATATCATAACGGAAAAAATATGTTATACCAGATACAGCTGTATGTTTGAATTAATTAAACTCAAAAGGTCTTAGTTAGATTCAGATAAAATTTTGTATCGAGGAAGATCGAAAACTGGGAAACGTGATGGAATACATTTTGTTGTTCCAGAATTTGTCCTTTATATGAAAAAGGGGGTAAAACTCAATCAATAATTACTAAACTCTATTTGTTTGAAATAAATTGGATCAGTACTTTTAAATAAAACCTTTTCGAGCAATACCGAATGATAGTAAAAGTAATGCGTTACTTTAAATACAGTTCACGTGTGTATTAGAGGCAGAGATTGGTATGGCAGATCATGGTATATAGTCAAATTTAGTAAGAGCTGACAGTAACACGCGTTCTGTATTAAAAGAATACGGTCTTATTATCTACTTACATTTACAATATAATACAATTAAATTTTATTTAATTACTCGTCGTTTTGGCAAACACGAAAATGCTCGATGCACTAGTACAATAATAAACCAACTAGAAATCATTATTGACATTCCAAGCTAGGATGCTGTAGGCTCAGAGCTCGGTTCAGGAAGAGTCCTTCATCTCGCTCGCCTCCTCAACTATCTTTCACAGGATATCGTACATTATAATTTTATGAGCCTTGGAGAGTTCGAAGTGATTTACAGAAAACTATGTGCGACATTCATTTATTTACATTTGTTTCTCGAAACATCTTTATTTATATTGTCAATTTACACAATATCATGCATACAGTACTGTAATGCCACACTTCTGACATGCGCAGTAGATAATAAATTGCTGTAGATAGCCCGTCAAAGTTTTGCGTATCGTCTCTTCGATCCTGTTTACTATTGCGAGATCGTGCGATAGCATTATTATCATAATATAACACTTGTAAATGTTTACATAAAAACTCTATTGTTATCTGACGTAATTATAGTTAAACAATGTTGCTGAATACTACGTTTTAACGCCAGACTTGGTGCACATCATGATTTCTCTCGCCCAAAGAGCAAATTTGTTAATTATGTCATTATCATCAAATCTAATAGCTTTGCTGTTGTTGGTGGAGTTTTTTCTAATCTTTCCAGTTTTCTGCCATTTTCTTGACCTCCTGATATGACACGACATTTAAATTTTCCTTTATTTGTAGCATAAATGATAACTTTTCCTTTATTTGTTGTTGGTCTTCTTCGCTTCTATTTCTTTCTATTCTTCCCTCTCGTTATTTTAATTTTGATGATGATATCGTGTTGAATCAGGTGTCACATTTGCCCTCTTCTACTTTCAAATGTTTCTATTAACTTTCTCATATTTTATTCATAGTCATTGACTTGAAATAAAGATAAGCAGATTATTGCAATTCCTTCTGTCGCAAAATAGGTTGT
Organism: Anania crocealis; assembly: GCA_949315895.1. Taxonomy (NCBI): domain Eukaryota; kingdom Metazoa; phylum Arthropoda; class Insecta; order Lepidoptera; family Crambidae; genus Anania; species Anania crocealis. The sequence goes on along the minus strand of OX438859.1, from coordinate 5,126,515 downwards.
TTAAATTATCTATACGGTCCTCTTATCAATGTTATCCTCAATAGCGTTTTTACGACTTACTATATTGTGTTTATATACAAAAACATAATTTATCTTTGTAGGTTAGTTCTGGTTTGTTTAATAACAAACCTTATCTGTCCTAATAAAAACATGGCGCAATTAAATTTACTTCGCATCTGTTTAATTGAGAACATAATCTAATATGAAATAACTACTTATAGGTACTCGTATATACTTTGTGTATATTCATAAGGAAATAAACATCTTTGTTAATGTACAATATTACTGTTGTTTATAAAGGAACCACTTGATGGAATTTCCTCAATTTAAGTTACGTAACGATTTATTTTTTACTGACGATGAAAAATACGATTATTAATGAAATCTTACTTTATTATTATTTATAACGCATATCTTTATATGGTTGGTGATGACCGATTATCATATTTTATTATCGTTGCAGTCCTAATTCGTAAATAAAATTATTATATCTAATCTATGTAGGAAAATAAGGTAGCCAAGATATACAGAATTTAAACCTCACATAATTTGAGTTGGTGTGAAACGTCTTTCAGTTATATCCATACGAATAATATATAGAGGTAAATTTGTGGACCGAAAGATAGAAAGCCACGTTATTTGTGAGTGTCATAGGCGCATAAACTTCTTTTTATTCCAAAAAAGTACATTTCCTGCCGGATATATTCAAATTTAAGAGTCACAACTAGTCATAAATAGAATACCTGCGTAAATCGAAACCTAAAAATCAAATCTAATTTAAATCAGAAATGCGTAGAACCTATCTATTTGCTACTACTTTAACTAGCTAATTATAATTGAATTGCGACCAGCAAGAATAAAAAACCAAAAGTTATTTTAGATCGTTATCGATATAACGTTGCGCTTTGAAAAATAGCAGGTAAAATTTTTGCTTCCGTCGTTCGCCATGATAAATCGCTTAACTTTGACTGGAAGTTAGGATGTAAACACGAGAGCGGTATAAGTGAATTAATTTCGAAAAGGTCTAGTATGATGTGTAAACAGTTACTTGAACTTTATTAATTGAAATACGTCCTTTCAAAACCGTTTTGGTCGAATAGTCTTGTTAATTTTATTGAGTTCTAAACATTCGTTAAATTATTTGAGTAAATTAAAAATACACTTTGATTGTGGCTCAATTTGTTTCTTTTCGGAATTATGGATTCTCCATACACACTTCCGCCGGCCTTTTAACCCCTTTAAGGGGTGAATTTTAGGACAAAACTTTGGGTTATTTTTGGGGTCTTAAACTATCTTTATACTAAATTCATTTAAAACCTAAAATATTGATCACCCAAAGAATTTCCACCCTCATTTTCACATCCTCAAAGGATGATAAAGGAATAAAAACTATTCTATGTCCTGTCAAAGAAATCAAACCATCACATTACTAAATATATCATCTAAATTATAATAATAAAAGCGTGGTAATAGAAAAGGTAACAGACACACACTTTTGCATTAATAATATTAGTTTACATTATTCTGGATGAAATTACTTAATTCATCTTTTGAAACATTGTGAAGGAAATAACGGCCTACAATCATTCCTTCCAGGTTACATCATTGAATTTAAGTTACCACAGAAACGATAGGTATGATGACCACGTTTGCCAAATGCGGGTTGGTGATCACAAGCTAAACTATGTCTAAAAATGGTTGCCTGTAAAGTCGGTTTTACGGGCGAAGATTTTACGTGACAACGTCTTTTTCTCGGTAGAATATTTATTGATATGAATATAATTAAATTGCACAATAGGAACAAGGAATTGAATGAAAATAAGAATTGCACAAATTTTAACTATAGAAATATATTTTGTTTACTAAAACATTGTACATGTAAACTTAAACTTAACTAATTCCTATTTGAGTGATTTTGTTGAGGATAGGACGATGATAGGAGAAATATGAAATGAAAGGAAGTGTTTCTGCTGTAATGTGTCTTGCGAAAGTCAAGTCTTTTTCCAACGCCAAGAACGTTCGAGAAAGACAAAGACAGAGACACAAGCATGCGCCGATTCAATGCGCCTAATTCTCTAGTGCTGCGCGCGCGGCAGACCGATCATAGTTGAGTGGGAGAGAGACGCAAGGCATTCGGCGGGCCTCTCTCTCGTTCGGTGACTCATCGTAACGTTACCGAGCGTTACACTTTTTCATAAGTGACTCCCAGCCGCAACCTAATTTAAGACGTTGTCACGTCAAAAATTCAAAACTTGTTGCCCGTCCCGGGTATCGAAACCAGGACCCCGAGATCTTGGCCTGCTTGAATGCTGCTGTATTAAACTATAAGACCAACGGAGCTTTAGGCATAGTAACTTGCCAGATGGGCCGACTAGTCGGGAAAGCCGACTATTCGGCATCGTTTGTAGTCGGTGACTAGTCGGTGACTAGTCGGTAACTAGTCGGTGACTATTCGGCAAAATTTGATCATAACAAAAATGCGGTTTTTTTATTGTTCACGAAACTGTAGATACAGAAAAAGAAGCATCACTGACCACTCCTTTTCGTATCTGAGCTTTATTTTCGTCGCAAATGATGGGAGTTTTATTTTCTGTCGAATATTTCCTACTAGGTAAAACGTATTTGGTCTGGACTTCTTCATAGAATTGATAAAACCAGTATTTTGAACTAAAGATAAATAAAGTAAAGGTTGGTCACCTAACGCAATCATCTTTCATATTGCAACACTTATCCTCTTGATCAGGAGTCCTGAAGAGACCACTGGGGCCTTATTCAGCTATTTTAATTTATTGCAGTTCGATCGTGATTGAATTGGGCGATTTTGATATTTAGCTATACTAGAACTGTCAAAAACCTGCTATTCAATTACGATTGTGATAAGATTTGGTTAGCTGAATTAGGGGCCTGGACCGTTAAAGTTTTTTGCAAACTTTTTTGTAAACTTTGTTATTTTTGTATTTCGCTTCCCACCGGAATTGATGACAAGAATGACACCTGCGACAAGTAGGTATTTGAATGATCGGCATTGCCGATTAGTCGGCCGTCTATTCGGCAATTTGAAAACCGATAAGTCAGTTAGTCGGCTAGTCGGCAAGTACAATAGTCAGCCCATCACTACCAGCTATTGATTACTTTTGCCCTATGAATATTTCTAGGCCTGGTACTAGACCACACCCAAAATGGTGCATTTTTAAGTATAGGTAAAGGAGTATTTTTCATCCGTAAAATAAAGTTAGTAATCCAGGAATGTTCATGCCTCGTTGGCATTCGGTTCTGTTTGTTCCTGTGACAGCGTGCTCCGCTATTTTTAGCGTGCTGTGACGCAAATTGCATGTCGGAAGCGACTGTACTTCGCGACCGATGCGATGTGCCGTCAATCGATTGAGAGTTGAGACGTACGATTGACTGCACTAGGTTTTGTTGAAAACTTGCACTAATTTTAAAGAAATTAAGGTGCCCCAGAGTTTGAATGTGCTGTCGTATGTTAACTTCCTCTGTTTATAAAAGTTAATTTTCAATGGAGGGTAATCTGTGATGTTGATCTTTGCGCCGCAGACTACTGCGGCGCAAAGATCGATCAGGCTACACATTTTTGTTGCAAATTCGCACCTATTCCAAAGACGTTAAGATGCCTCAGTGTATAGCTTAATGTGATATGTCGTCTGTACTAACTAACTTAAATTATAATAGAAACTCTTCAATGGAGAGTAGATAATAATAACTATATATGTGTGTGGCGCAAAGATAGATTTTATTTTGAATTACCAAAGAATAACTTATTGTACCTACTTAATGTGATTTAACAATTCGATGCTGGCAAAACATGTGCTTAAACCTTAAATTAATGCTCTAAGACTTAAACTCATCTTCCAGCGCAGGCAGTCGACTTTTTGGTCAAAGATAAACACAGATTTTAATATTTAACCGAAATTGTAAGAGACCATAAAGTTTCCTTAAACAAGTCAGATTCTAGGCAGAGAAACATCGCAAGCAGAAGCTAAACGAAAAAAATTACTTAATAAAAGTAATACAAACTTAGGTTATAGGCTTCTGCAAGTGACCCTTGCTGCTCTGGATGATTTACGACAGTTTGACGAGGCTCTTAGCAGTCCTGTGTGAGTTGTTCAATTGATCATTAATTTTGATGACTAATACGACCGTTTTGATCGTTAAGTGGACTTTGTCTTTTGTGTTGATTTCTGCGTCCGCATTAAATTGTGACATTGGGAAGCTGGTGTGTCCCACTAAGTGTTTGCTCCATCGCGTCGCACTAATGGAGATTTAAACTTTATGTATTCGATATTTCTTATGTCACTGTAGCTTCTTAATAACCTATATATATAAAAATGAATCCCTATTTCCCTTGGTCATCGCATCACGCGGTCCTATGATCTTCACCTCCTGAGTCCCCACCACAAGACGTCGTACGGTGCCCCAATGGCCATCGGTTCTTCTTACTAATGTCCCGTCCACTGCCACTTTAGTTGTGCTATTCTACGAGCATTGTCGCTTGTATTATTTCTCCTACGGCTTTCCTCATTTTTCCTTCTATCGTTTAGGCAAATATCAATCATTGCTCCATCCATTTCCTGCTGCGAAACTTTGAGCCTTTTCATAAGACCCATATCACGTTTCAGTTCCATAAATCATCTGGGGCATCACGCACAGGTTAAGGGGCACGTCTTAAGACACTGAGGTAATTCGGCGTAAGATATTTTGTAGCTTCCCGATCGCTAACCATCTGAGTTGGAATCTACGAGTATGAGAGATTTCAGCACGTATTCTACTTTTGATCCCAAAAAAAGTACGGGTTTTCATGGTATAGTTTCTCCAACCGTGAGAATTCGCAGGCAACAGCTAGCAATGAAGTTTGAAAGGTATTTATTCACTTCAAACTTGAAATCATATGCTTCTTGCCTTGCGGGTTTATCGTGTTTCATACACTAAATCAAGAGGTCAAGAGGGAAGGGCCAATCACGATTTGCCTGTGAGCGGCAACATCTCTGCTTCAAACCGAAGCGATCCAGAGAGTGCAGATTGCGTTCCTCTAACTGTAACGGCCTCGTCACTCTACCATAACATACATGTAAAAACAGTAGACTTATTAATTAGTCTATTATATCATTGTCCTTTTGACGACCTCCGTAGTCGATGTAGAAAAGAAACATTTTTTGGTCAGGTTTGGGAGTTAGTTCTGATTTCCACAAAACAAATGCTTTTAATACGAGGGCGGGTCAATAAGTCCGTGACTTTTTGAATTTCTGACCTCTTTACCGAAAAAGCAACACTACTCCTGGCAACAGGTATCTGTCAGTTGACTCCTACCAAAATTTGAACTTGCTGCGTCAGTTAGTTTGTGTCTGACAGCTATCTTTATCAGACTACCCAGTAATATGAGGAATAAATGGAAAAAAGTGAATTTCGTGTGCTTATTAAGCATTATTTTTTGCGAAAAAAAACCATTACCGAGACCAAGGCTAAGCTTGATAAATACTATGGGGACTCTGCACCATCGATTTCAATGGTAAAAAAGTGGTTTACTGAATTTCATTGTGGCCGTACAAGCACTGAAGATGCCGAACGTCCTGGACGCCCAGTTGAGGTCTCTACACCCGAAACAATCGAAAAAATTCACGATATGGTGTTGGCCGACCGAAGATTGAAAGTGCAAGAGATTGTGGAAGCCGTAGGGATCTCGCATGGCTCAGTGGTTTCAATTTTAAAAGATCACTTTGGTATGAGAAAGCTTTCCGCAAGATGGGTGCCGCGTTTGCTCACAGTCGACCACAAACGCAATCGTGTAACAACTTCACAGGAAGGTTTGGCGTTGTTTAATCGCAATATGGAGGAGTTTTTGCGCCGTTTTGTAACCGTGGACGAAACATGGATCCATCACAATACACCAGAGACCAAACAACAGTCAAAACAGTGGGTTTCTAAGGGTGAATCAGCGCCAAAGAAGGCCAAGGTGGGTTTGTCAGCCAATAAAGTTACGGCGACTGTTTTTTAGGATGCCCGTGGGATAATCTACATTGACTACCTTCAAAAGGGAAGAACAATCAATGGGGAATATTATGCCAACTTATTGGACCGCTTCAATGACGATTTGAAAAAAAAACCGACTTCATTTGGCCAAGAAAATAGTTCTTTTCCACCAAGACAATGCAAGGGTGCACACATGTGCAGTTGCCATGGCAAAAATCCATGAATTGGGCTATGAATTGCTCCCTCATCCGCCCTATTCTCCAGATCTGGCTCCGAGTGACTATTTCTTGTTCCCAAACCTGAAGAAATGGCTTGGTGGAAAAAGATTTGACTCCAATGATAAAGTCATCTCGCAAACAAAGGTCTATTTTGAGGACCTCGACAAATCATATTTTTTGGAAGGGATAAAAAAATTGGAGAAGCGTTGGACAAAGTGTATAGAGCTCAAGGGAGACTACGTTGAAAAATAAAATGATTTATTTATCAAAAAATCTGTGTTTTATTCCAAAAGTCACGGACTTATTGACCCGCCCTCGTAGTTACTTACTTTCATTACAATTTATGAAATGTTGTCCCATAACAATGTATGAAATGTTGTCCCATAAATTTACTTATTTATGTATTGAGAACTTCCTAGGGCACAGCTCAAGAGCAAAAATTCTACGCCTATGGGTAGAAAAATGGGGTTTGGTCAGGATACATATCCTATATAAAACAAAACTTGTCTTATAAATCACCTGCATACTGCATACATCATGCCTTAAAAAAATCTATCCTTACAATGTTTGAGGGGTTGGGAAACATCGCTTTAACCATCGTAAAAATATAAGAGCTGTAAAAGTTTAAATAGAAGCAGCTGATGTTATGTGTCAATTATAATTTAGCCTCAATTTGCATTCGGTAGAATGCAAATTCAACCTTACGTACATAACTTAGAGATTAAAAAAGTGCACGCTAGGAATTTAGAAATGCAAAACGAGTGGATAACTATTGGTGAGTTTTGTATCCAGTTAGCTATGAAGTGGCGCACCTTGCTGTATGATTGGTCTCCTGCCTTATTAAAATTTTATCTGAATGCCTTCCAAATGGCCCTCCCTGACCAGAGTAACTTAGTAAGGTGGAGAAAAGCCTCTGAAAAATGTTGTTACACTTGTGGAGAGGCGATATGTACAGCAAGACACCTATTGGTGGGATGCAAGGTGCTCTTAAATAGGGGTTACTACTCACATCGCCATGACAGAGTACTTCAAATCATACGTGAAGCTATGAGCCTTTCAGTGGCCCAAAATGGATTGACCACAAACAAAAGACAAATTAACTTTATTAAAGAAGGCTCCACTGGAAATTCTAAGAACAAGCCTTACTCAATCCTGGGTACAGCACCTGACTGGACTATTTTAATGGACACGTATGAAAAGCACTATAAAATCCCAGAAGATGTGTGTGTTTCATCATCCAGACTGGTCATTTTTCTTTTTTCTAGAGCTACAAAACGGATTGTACTTCTAGAGCTTACCGTGCCGTGGGAAACTAACATACCTAAAGACCACGCAATGAAAGAAAACAAATATTATGATCTCCTAAATGAATTAACGAAAAACGGTTATATAGTTAGTCTATATGCTGTAGAAGTAGGAGCGAGAGGTATACCAGCAAAATCTCTCTATAACCTGTTGAAAGATCTTGGTTTGGCCAGAACTGCAGTAAGTTCTATACTAGAGCGAGTGTCTAAAGCTGCATTAGCAGGTTCGTACCAGATTTGGCTGGGTAGGGAGAGAAACACGAGTAGTGAAGGTGAGTGTTGATGTACGTCGGAAAGGGACCCCTTAAACCTACACCCGTGTCACAAGTCCCGGGAACTACTCGGAGTTTCTCTTTCTGCCACACGATGGACCCGGCACCCGCACGGTGAATCCATGGAACGCTAAGAAGTTTGTCTCTCTTAAGTAAAAAAACACCCAAATGTTCAGTGGGTTCTCAATTAGTAAGGAAGGATGTTTATCTGTCACTGGAATGTATTTAATATTTCGTACATTTGGTTTTTGAGCGATGCAATAGGCAGTAAGCCTTCTACAACATCTTCTATTATTGTGACTCCTCGCTCATGACTTTAATCAGCTAGATTTACCGTTCATTGACAATTACTAAGATTGCAGCTTCATTGACCAATCACAGTTTATCTCTGACAACGTGAATAATATCCCCGTGGAGCGGCTTTATTATGCACTGCTGAGTTGACATGCTTCTTTATAAACTAGAACACGGTTCAGGGTTACCAGTTTGAAGGTTTCTTACTTAATTTGGGAAAAAATGCAATGACATGTTGAGGTGTTTGTGGAGTTTAGTTATGAAGAATAAACGCAACACTCTATTGGTCTAGTGGTTTTAGTACCGGGCCAAGATCTCGTGGCCCTACGTTCGATCGCCGGGTCACCAACTCGCATTTGGAAAACCTGGTCATTATATGCCTGTACAAGGGTACGCGATTATAAAGGTATTGCTGTGGTAACTTGAATTCAATGATGGAGGCCTTTGCCCTTCAATGAGATGATTACAAACCGTTATTACAGAGTTATCCTCAATCATTTTGCATTAATTGTAAACTGCCATTTTTTCAGTTTCGGAACTCAGATGTGTTTTCTCTGTTAGATTTTGATATATTTCTTTGTAATTTCCGCCTCCAGGAGTTACACGTTTTTAGTAATCCTAACAAGATTTTATTCCTACCTTTAATAAAGAATTAGTGTGTTCTTTCAAATCCCTGTCGAACTTTTGTGTAAAGCTACTAAAATTGACAACCCTATATAGGGTTATTTGTGTCGACTTCCATTTCGGATGCCATATGCCAGTGGCAGGATTTGCAATGTGTTTCGAAATGTCGTAGATTTGAAATTCAAATACTAGAACAACAGAAATGTGATTTTTATCACCCCAAACTATGCCCCAAAGCATAACGGTTTCTTGTGCTTTTCAAACGATTTTAGCATTAAGACTCTTTGGCTTTTAAACATGGTGGAGCTTACTATTTTTTATAGGTCACTGGCTGTATGATAAGTCGAATTTTAGAAAACAATTTTGCTACTACTTGGCAAGGCAATTGGTGGACACAGTAGACAAAGCTATTGTTCTTTGTAGGATTAATGGGTCCCAATCCTTAAATTTTACAAATGGTCGAAATATCGGTACAAATGAAATTTTAAATCCAAATAAAACGCGACTGAGTTTCTAGACGGTAAAATGTGCATTTTTATTTCTAGTAGGTACATATTTGTTTAACTTAGCAAGTTGTCAAGTAATCTTCCAAAGTGTTCTTACTTTAATGAATGATGAATAGACAAGCTCTTTTAGATAGCTGCAACTAATAAAAATTACTAGGTTGACATGAAATCTAAAGAGGTTCGAGTCGGTTAGAGATGCTGACATATCTGGCTATGGCGGGAGAGTATCAGATGCGGGTGACCTAAGCTGAGAGGTCAGCGTGGGTCATGCTCCAGCCGTAACTAGGTCACAGGTTATTGCTTCGCCGCGCTCCAATGGGAACCAAAATAAACCAGATTTATGTGATCTGTGTAAAGTTTGCGAGTAACACAAATTATCCTGTATATATGTTAATTTAAAATAACAAGGTGTGTTACATAATACAAGTAGTATTTATGGAATGCGTGTCCTAGTTTTACTTGTTTAACATCTCAGCTATACTTAAATTGTAGCTGATACGTATTATGGCCAAAACTTGGAACGTTATAATATGCAATTCTGCTATCGGAACGTAACCATTATTTGACTATATTACAGCTATTGAATATTATTATTAACATTACTTACAAACCTTTTCTTTTAGATATTTTTATGGCGCTAATACTAATACCACGAAAGTTAATCTTGATGCCTTACGAGTAAAATAGTATCGGATTTACGAGTAAATATATCTTATTTCTTCAAACTAAGGATTTATTATAAAATAGACGGTGCGTTTACGAACCGTGGAAGACAAAACAAAATGATAATTCAATTCATAAATGAACGATGTACGAGCATAAGGCAATTTGCGTAAATTCATGATATCAACATTGTTTATTTTAAGCGCTCTGTTTTTTCCGTGCAGATTTTGGCGATACGTACTGTTAAGGATTTTAATTCTTCTTACTCTTATCGATTTCATAGTACGGCAAAATTAAAGCAATTTTATCTTCTACCGTGAACTTGAACCTAGTTGATGAGCGATTTGAATCTGCTGAAATTCCTTGTTTGATGGTACTAGGAGCGCAGAAATGTACAGATCTTATTGATCTAGTTTCGTTTCGTAAGATGCAGGTGAAATAGTAGGTAGTGAGGGTGGGCCACGCAGGTCGTGCCAAACACCGAATATAGGTCGGCGCTTTTTGCGTCTCGCTCCCGATAAAGCTTTTTCTGTCCCGCATTCCTCGAAAAGCAGTAGATATGACTTTTGCGCTTCCTTTGTCCAAAACAAATGTAGGAAAACCCATCTAGTTAGATGTTGCGCTAATACAAATTGTAGAAAGAACGCAAAATCTGTAATGCTGATACAATTAAATTTTTAAAACTTACTTAGACATACGCGTAATATTCGACCTCCATGGAGTAGTACACCGAATTTCTAGTTGTCGTCAGCTCCGTGACTCAGTATCGATTCCAGCACGGGTCGTAGTAGAAAAAATCATTATCTATATTTGCTCGGGTCTGGTGTTTGTGATACTTTCATTGACTCTGATTTAAACAAATAAACACGAACTATAATAGTTACTTACTTTATGATCAGAACAAATTATTTTTATTTATTTGCAAATTCATAAACTTAAAAACTATTTAAATGCGCTGATATTTTACAATATGTTTCAATGTGCAATGTACAATAAACATGTACGCTGTAAAAGAATGTTGTGAGAGGCAAAAGCGACCCACATTCGGAGGTTACAACAAGCGGCTTTCCCGCCCGCCCTAGTATCAATGACAACAGACGCAACAAATACTCTACCTACCTAATACCTACCTATCTACCTTATAGATAGGTAGATAAATATTTTTTATTGAAGACCAAACAAAACAATGATTTAACACAGAGTAACCATCATTGCTGAGGTAACTTGATTTCAATGATGAAGGCCTTCCCTGTAGTGGGACGATTATAGGCTGTTTTTACTTTGCAGGAAATACAAATAAAGCTGCACAATATTGGCGTTCTTATTGTTCGCTCAAAAGCGATCGCTTTCATACAACTTACCTATTATTCCAGTCTAAAACAGATTAGCCTCATCGCTTCTCGTCCGAAGAGTGTAGTGCCAGAAAATGATAGGTAGCAGTTTCTTCCTACCATACACCAAATTGAAAAAATGAGGGTAGTAGCTTTTCCCACTGAAGGCCAAAGTGCGATTGAAGGAGGAATCCTTTGTAAATGCCTATATCCATCAGTGGACCGAAATAAACTGATGAAAAACTAAAGGAATATGAAGTCATGCAACTTATCTAGTATACTCTCTTAAGATGATGAATATTACCAATCTATACTAATATTAGGTCTTTACATATGAAATTGCCGTAAATATTTATACGAATTTTTTTCATGCGTTTTTTATTTGTATTAATCGAAGTAATCACCCATGTAATCAATGCATCTTTGCCAACGCAGTGGCAGTTTATTGATGCCCTTCTTAAAGAAATCAGCTGGACGGGAGGCAACAAATTCTTCACAGGCATTTTGTACTGCCTCTCGGGTATTGAATTTTTTTCCCGCCAAGAAGTTATCCAAATTCTGGAAAAAGTAGTAGTCTGTAGGCGCAAGGTCTGGTGAGTAGGGCGGATGACGGAGAGCTTCCAACCCCAGTTCTTGCAACTTGGAGACCGCCTGCTGTGCAGTATGAGGTCGCGCGTTGTCGTGCAGGAGCAGCGGAGACCAGCTATTGACCAATGCTGGTCGGAGATGTGCTAGCTTCTCTTCCATTGTGGTTAGTTCTTTACAGTACACATCTGCAGTAATGATCATCTCGTTTGGTAAGAAGCTGTGATGAATCACACCGGCGCTAGACCACCAAACAGTGACCATCACTTTTCTAGGAGAAGTTTTCGTTTAGGGCATTGTTTAGGTGCTGAACCAGGATCCAACCAACTTGCTGAGTGCTTGCGGTTATCAAACAGAATCCATTTTTCATCGCAGATAACAATGCGGCTCTAAATTCCTTCATTAGTGCGTCTGTTAAGCAGTGCAAGGCGCTGGCGATCATTGAGTTTGTGGAGCACCCATGTGTGAAGCTTTTTTACCTTGCCAATTTGACGCAAATGAACCAATATTGTTTTGACGCTAACGTCGAAAGCTGCTGCTAATTCAGCCGTAGATTGTGTATCATCAGCTTCCACAATCGCCTTTAATCCGTAATTGTCGACCAAAGTCTTCGGACGATCGCGAGGTTCATTTTTCAGGTCGAAATTTCCAGAACGGAAGCGAGCAAACCAATAACAGGTGGTGCGTTGGTTTGTAGTGTTAGCTCCGTAAACGTCGTTGCTGTTGCGTGGCGCTTGTGCCGCGTTGCTGCCACGAGGGTACTCATAGTCCATAATTACTCGAATTTTTAAGGTATCCATGATGACGAAAAAGATTGAAATGCGATGGAAATGTAACACTAATCGATAAACAAATGACTACTTTTGAAAAAAGAGTTCCATGTTTTTAAAATAAAATTTATTTCAAATTAGAATTCTTAGCCAAACAAAAATTATTTTGATTTGAAATGGCCAGTACTGCAGAACGGCAATTTCATAGGTAAAGACTTATTATTATAAAGCTGAAGAGTTTGTTTGTTTGAACGCGCTAATCTCAGAAAGTACTGGTTAGAATTGAAGAAATATTTTTGTGTTGGATAGTCCATTTATCGAGGAAGGCTTTAGGCTCTATAACATCTGCAACCAATAGGAGCGAGGCATCAGTGAAAAATGTTGCAAAAGCATAACAGAAATTGATGCGGACGAAGTCGCGGGCAACAGCTAGTTTTAAATAAAAATGTCGTTATGATGCCCTGATTGGGAAAAAAAACGAAAAGCATAATCAGATTTATCATAGTACCTAAATTTACGATGTGACATCAAAGTTGGTCTTTCTTTTTTAATTCAAAATGATGTTGTATGACGTCATATTTTTTTATTCATTGATAAATATTGATCTATCTATACTAATATTATAAGCTGAAGAGTTTGTTTGTTTGAACGCGCTAATCTCGGGAAGTAGGTACTGGTTCGAATAGAAAAATTATTTTTGTGATGGATAGTCCATTTATCGAGGAAGGCTTTAGGCTATATAACATCATGCTGCGACCAATAGGAGCGAAGCCTCAGTGAAAAATGTGGAAAAAATAATCGCGATCATGATAACAGAAATTTACGAGGACGAAGTCGCGGGCCACAGCTAGTTGTTGATAAATAGTTTCAGATTTTGTGGAAAATTTCGATACTAACATTCCTCATTGCTTATTAAGTATACCTATAGTTGTTGTATCAAGTCATGCTAGATAATCAAGCCAATTGAAATGTCGAACAAAGAACCCGTATGTGGTACAAGGTTCGATGGCTAAAAATAGATTTCTTTGTATTAACAAAGAAAACTGATTCCTGTAATAAGATAAGTGAACATTTGATTAGATACAGATTGGATATTGTATTGGTACAAAAGTTAATCATCTTAGTTACTCCATTCAGATGAGTATATGTCCAAAGTTAGGATAAGCATTCAGTGAATTGTACGAAGCATACAAACAAGCGTCATCACTAAAAAGGTTCGAATATATCTTAATTTCGTTTATGGGCATCATTACCCCAGAACTGGACATAAAAGTAACTGCCGATAATCATCCCTCTGCAGGGCGAAAGGCTCATTGAATTCAAGTTAGCACAGACCAACGGGTAAAAATCAAAGTTTGAACAATAAAATAGTATATCATAGGGAAAGAAGTATATTTCTTTCCCTATGAATATATTCTGTTTCTATTCTGCGGCAAACTCCTTATCTTCGAGAGGCCTATAGACAGTTAGTAACGCCCCATCAAGTAAGTTCCAGGCTTAGGAAAATCGTTCATTGGAAACTGTAGTTGTATTTTCAACAAATTATCACAGGGTATTGCCGGACGAATAAAAAAAGCCTACTACACTATTAATGATGACCTATTTATTTAAATATCATTTGATAGGAACCTATGGCACATTGTTTGGTTCATTGGCATTAAATTGTCCTAGCTCGTATTTGCATAAACCTTTTGTAAACATTTATTTCAAAAGAGTCTGACAATAGTGACCGTAATCAGAGATTTCCGAGTTTCTTGCTTCTTCTCGGCACTAGCCCAGACTTGTCCCGAGCAGTCGTAGGTTTAGACGAACATTTTTTTGTGGGTTTAAATATTGGAACGTGTAAAAGCGCCTCCTGGAGCCTATTTTCAGAAGTATAACTGATTTTACAAGGCAATATAACAAGCTGCAAGAAATAATCATAATATTATGAGTAGTTAATTTTTTTTTTGCTAACAATTGAACCGACTACAAGAACGACATACATTAAGTAGCTTTTAAGTCGGTGCACGATGATCGTAGGTAATTGCTTGTTTGAAACCGACTTAAAACTGATTTACCTACTCAAGTTCTGTTAAATATTTTGTGTAAAAAAATTTTGTTGACTTTCAACCCTATTGTCGGGTTATAATTAACTAGAAATAACTACTTTACTTTTATCTAACAAAAAACAAGAGCGAAAATCGATCAGTCCTTCAAAAATAATTCACAAGTACTTTTTTCTGGTTGATTATTATTAACTCTATTTGACTAAAAAGTTATTTTAGTTACCAGTAAATTCAACACAATGTAGATACTAATTTTAATTAAAACGAAACAACTGTTGAACTTTCAAAGAACTTAATTAAAACTGTAAGGTCTTTTTGTTAAATATAATTAGTAAGGTTTAATAATTTCATGAGAAGATAAATTAAGTTTTTAGATAGGAATAAATAAAATGGATATGTGTGTCTGTGATTTCATGTTTAAACTGTCACAGGTCATAAATACCAGTGTTTTGGTTTCCTTGTCTAAAAGTTCCTTTGAAGGAGTCCTAAGTACACTACCCAATAAACAAAACCTAGTTCAACCAGGTCGATTAAATTTCTGCATAATATACGAGTACAAGGTGAAATTTTAACCACCTTCCAAATTTTAATATAGCAATCTACGGGACAAAACACAAATGAAATATTTCTTCTTTTGATATACTATAGTATAGTACAATAATGTCAAGATAAAGCACTTAGAAAATGTCCAGCAAAAATATATTTTTTTTTAATACGGCCTCCTTGCAACACTTTTTTTACGCGATGCGCATCTCATTCATTAATTACGATATTATTCATAAGTTTTTGATAAAAATGTAAAACTATGTTGCGAAAAATATTTTCGAGTGACATCTATAAGATAAGATAAGATAAGATAAGATAATTTTATTTACGAAAACATGTGTGAGATATACATTGCATGGGCAGAGATATACTGGTATTAGTGTCGTTAGTATCAACATGCCTTACCGATATTCGGTGTGTAAAATTTATAGTGTTAAATTTGTTAGATTTCATTTAACATTAGCCTATCAATATTACAAAGTCAGTTAAATTATTACATTACCTACATCAAAGCATTACATACACAGCCACAATTTGAAATAGAATATTTAGAAAAAAATATTACTCATTATTACATTACTTATTATTGCATGTAAAATTTTATTAATTTGAATATAATATTATAGAAATTAACATTGATTATTACATTATTATTATTGTATGTCAAAATTTATCGTTAAAGAAGTCAGTTATAGTATAGTAGCATTTTTCAATTAAAAGATTTTTAAATTTATTTTTAAACTGATTGTCGTTAAGTAATTTATATGTCTGAGGAATTTTATTAAAAATTTTAGGAGCCATGCATACTACACTCTTTTTAAGCAGAGCCGTTTTTGCTCGTTGCGAGCACAGCTTGCTTTGATCTCGACGGTTGCGTGTAACTATGTATATCAATTAAATAATAAATTAAATCAATAATCAACAAGTAAATAATTTAAATCAATTATTTACTTCATAAATGGGCTCTAAATACGATACCGAACGCCTACAATTTTTTTTGAAAAAGATGAAAAAGTCAACCTGTATGTTGCCTTTATAAAAACCATGCTAAATCTTAATTTGACAAATCCCAATAATGTTTTGTTAGATAGTTAAGTCAGGGATCCTAAAATGTAAAGTCCCATTAATTTTTTTGGAATAAAATCCAATAATAACCAAATTAAGCCAGTTTCAAACAACAACCAATAAAATATCTTTGGTGGCATATTTTCATCATCATCATAATCATCACAGTCAGCCTAAATCACTCCACTTATGAACACGGACGCCCCGTTAGTCTAGTGGTTTAAATACCAGGCTAAGATCTCGGGGTCCCGGGTTTGATCCCCGGGTCGAGCATCAAAAAAAGTTTCGATTTTTGAACATTGCTCGGGTTGTGATCACCAACCCGCATTTGGCAAGCGTGGTGATTATGCCAGCACCCATCATTGCTGTGGTAACTTGAATTCAATGATGGAGGCCTTTTCCCTGCAGCGGGATTATTAAAGGCTGTTACTTTATTTACTTTACTATGAACACGGACTACTCCAAAAAGAGAAATTTGGCATTATCTCCACTCTTGGTACATTGTATGATCTCTTAAACGCGTAAACATTAAGAATAGCTTCGTAAATCTGCTAAACACTTGAATTCTTTCACTGTAGGTACCTATTACTTACGATATTTTGTTTTTTACTCTCCTCTATCCTCTATCCTATATTCATAACCAGCCAGTAAATGCCTGTAAATAAAAATCTTTTGCGTAAATAAATCAATATAATTCTATTTTCTAAATTGTTTTAGTCAAAAACATTGAAAAATTTCGTAGAACAATTACTAAGAAAGATAAGAAGCGATCAGTGACCAGATGAGACGATTCAGAACTTTAAGTACCTGCTGTAAAAGCAATGTAGATTATTATTTTATATCCCGAGTGCTTCAAGTAACCCCGAGTCCCCGAGGGACTTCTATCCGGTATTTATGATAGCATCCTCCAAAAATATACGGGTCTCTCTTTGAATTCATATTATTATCATGCAATATGGGATTCAATATCCGAATGGGGTTTAGGTAGATTCCAATTCATCTTCTTGTAGATTAGACATAGATTATACATAGCCCAATGCTTCTTAAATTAGTGATCAGTATCTGCAACGCTCGGAGATAATCTGGTGTCAGGGTTCCAAGTGGCTTATCAGTTATCACAGGCCTCTGACGTGACTTGTTTTACGACGACCCCCGTGGCGGAGTGGCGTACACACCGGTCTTCAAGGTGTCGCCTGTTCCGAGGTCACGGGTTCGTTTCACGGACGGGTCAATGTAGAAAAAAAGTGTTTTTCTAAATTTTCTCGGGTCTGGGTGTTTGTGGTACCTTCGTTGTTTCTGGTGTCCAAAATACGAGTGTTTTAAATAGTTATTCAAATTGAGATCAGAACAATGTATATGATGTTGTCCACATTTATTTATTTATTTACGACTTCCATCTTCAATTCAATTCAATTCAATTCAAATAATTTATTGCATTCCATAATGTTACAAAGATGTTACAAGTAATTAATTATAGTTCATTATAGACCCTGTTCGGGCACAGCAATATTAATGTTAGTAGACAGAGACGATGACGCCATAATACTTTTAATACACTTACACATATACAAACATTTTTTTTAATATATAATGGGCTTGCTCTTAACCACATACGAGTACTTAATTATATGGTTAAGAGGTACTGGTTCTCCCACACACCAGCGGAACACAGAAAAACTGTTTGGCGCTGGACTCCGGCCGGAGGGTGGTAGCATCCAGGTGGCCTCTTACGAAGCCTACCACCGCAGAGGGATCTGTTAGCCGTCATCATTGATTAAAACAACAAAAATGCCGTTGCCCAGGATGGGCCACTAGGAGAAAGATCCCACCACCCCAAAAATTTAAAAGAATTTTCATATATTTAGAGCCATCTTTATACTAACTTACGAGTATAACATTATTAGTAAGTACCTTGTTTGGTTAGTAACTGTTTTAAGATTTTTTTTGTATCAGTAATAACATTCATTGCAAAATAACATTTAATTCACACATCAACATTAAAGGAGGTGTCCCGTAACAGGCCCAGACATTGTACAGTATTCTAAAAAATCAAGAAAAATCTACTGACTTCGGGAAAAATACGAATAACTGTATATAAAGTATAATTTAGCGGCTCAAAAATAAAAACCATCTATTAAATATCCCTCTCAATTAGGCATACAAGATGGCGTTTGACGAAAAAAAAGAGATAAACCATAAACTCTAAATGTCAGTAGCTGTCAGATTTCAGTCATAAATTGACATAACCACTCGTCATAATCTCACGTAAAAAGGTTATATTATATAATCGCAAATATATGTCCTATAAGCCTAATAATTTATGTTAAAACTGTTTGTTTTGTTTGTTATTATTACAGCAAGCACAAGTTAGCAAACAATATTACTTGTTTGAATCGAGGTAAGCGATTTTAAATTGGCAAAACTGACAGATGTCATCAAAGTGTCATCTTCCGCCATGATAGTTTTTGTTGTTTAGTATTGCTATTCTAATAAGTTTATTTTTGTTTGAGCCATTAAACGAAGCCATTTTAAAGATTTTGGATAATAACAAAGTGTTGTAGGTATATTGTCCTAACTTTTAGTAATGTGTACATGTTCTGGGCCTAGCCTCCATAGAATTTGGGACATCTCCTTTACTTAATCTATATGGACATAAATTGTATTTACTGTATGTGAAATAAATGGTAACATTTGTAATGATATAAGTATTATAGGTATCTTGCAACAGAAGGGTAGTGCTTTGAGAAACTTGACTGTAACCGGGTGGGTTCAAGTCCCTTTCAGTCCCAAGACGGCTTAGAGAATATTGTTTACTAGCTTTGGCCCGCGGCTTCGCTCGCGTTAAATTTGGGGTAACAATGAAATTTCACCCCCTCTTTTTAAGGGGTAGGGGCGGATTTCCAAAAAATTAAATGATGCACGATTTTTTTGTTAGTCACAAATAGTCTGCATACCAATTTTTAGTTTTCTACCTTAAAAATTTCGGAATGCTCCATACAAACTTCCACCCCTCATTTTAGGAAATGGGGGTTAGAATGAGGCAAAAAGTTGCCTATGTCTATCCTCCATCCCTTCAACTATCTGCACTTAAAAATCACTTCGATTCGTCGCTCCGTTTTACCGTAAAAGACTGACAAACAAACAGACACACACGCTTTCCCATTTATTAAATATAATATAATATTAAAGTATGGATACATTGACCGGCCCGTCCGTGACATCCCATTGGTCTAGTGGTTTCGGTACCGGGCCAAGATCTTAGGGTCCTGTGTTCGACCCCCGGGGCGGGCAGCAAGCGTTCCGAGTTTTCGAATGTCTCGGGTTTGTGATTACCAACCTGCATTCGCAAGCATGGTGATTATGCCTGTATGGGTACAGGCATAATCTTGCATTAGGCATTTCTCTGGTAACTCGTATGTCTAGAAACATTTGAATGTCTTACCCACATCAAAGACCAACCGAATATAACGAAGACACTTTATTTTAATTTTAAAATTACCATGCATCCTTTGCGCAGCAGTTGAATTTATCTGTATCTGTAAAAAAGTAATGTATTATACAAACACCGATAACAAGGTGATAAATCTCCTAACATGTCTATTCGAATGCAATTTATAAAATTAGTGGTTTAACCTTGTCTCATAGGGCTGCGGGCTGACCTGTCCAAATTAACGCGAGTTCGTTCACCCCGGCTCGAAATCCGTTTAAGCTCGTCTCCATTAACGGTTTGACCCTAATGAGAAATTGAAGGGCAGTTAATTGAACCTTTATTATTGAAAGTTAGAAAAAACCCGCAGATATTACAATTATACGCATTTGCAAAACGAATTAGTAGAGCTGAGTTATTAGCAAGTGACAGCTTGTTTACGCTTGGATTTATTTTTCAATTTGATTTTAATGTTCCATCTGAAGATAAAAATTATTTAGAAATATATCTAGCCAATATCATCGTTTGGAATCTCGTTCTATTTGCGAACGCAAATAATATATTTAGATATATATAAATACTAATTTAGTAATATTTGAGACTGTCATACTGACAAATCTTGCTCGCAATTGGTCGCATAAAAAAACTCACTAAAAAGTACAAAATAAAACAAGAAGAATTTTTTAATTTAAAACCTATTTACCTACTTACAATATTATTTTAACTACTACTAAACAGATCGAAGTCGTTGCCGAGCGAAAATCTTCTTCTTATCGTGTCGATGGCGAACTATATATTTTTATGTGACCAATACTCCGCCACTCGGACAGCATTTTCGGTGGCGCGAAGTAGGTCTTTGCGTGAGCAGGTGTGCGGACACGCGGGACACGTTATAAGGTGAGCCATGTTTTGAGGAGTAGCACCGCACTCGCAACTGATGTTGAGGTCCTGGTCCAGATATTGTATAATCACTACTGAATTGATTGCCGCTCGCCAACATAGATTTTTTTTCAAATTCTTATTTGATTTGTTTTATTTTGTAGAATAATTTTTGTATTGTTTGGGCTCGGCACCGAATTCAATCTGTTTAGTAGTAGTGAAAATAATATTGTAAGTAGGTAAATATGTTTTAAATTAAAACATTGTTCTTGTGTTATTTTGTATTTTTAGTGAGTTTTTTTTAATTAGGTTAAATTTTTTATTTAAAAATAATGTCTTTTCCTCTTTTTAGGGTTAAATAAATTACACAATTATTAATCCTCTGTTGACCGGAAAACAGTACCTACATAAAAATGAAACGACTTCTAGATGAAAATGTATGAATTATTTGAGAAACTCCCCCCCTCATCGCTATAGAATCTTAAAATCAACCTCCAACTCCTAACTGCTTAGGAGTTTGACCTTTCATCATCAGCTTACGTAAATAACCTGAAGCAAGACAACTATCTGACTATACGCGCCTATAATATTTAAAGAATAATCCTCCTACTCCTAACCGTTAAGGAGTTGTACCTTCCATCATCAGCTCATCAACATAAAATGGTGAGTACGAAAAGCCTTAAGAAAGAAATGCAAAAACGTAATACGTGCTTATAAATTTCGGGGTTTCCCTCGATTTCCCCGGATTCAACTATCAGATCATGACTTCGTTAAAATGGGACCACATGGGAAGCACCAGCTTTCAAATAAAAAAAGATTTTTTAAAATCTGTGCAACCAGTCGAAAGTTTTGAGGTAACAAACATTAATAAAAATGCAGTCGAATTGAGAACCTCCTCATTTTTTTGGAAGTCAGTTAAAAAGAGCCAGTGTGAGTCAGTCATCATCGCGCCGCGCTTTCGCCGCTTTTCCGATATTTTAAATTTTGGAGGAGGTGGATTCTAATTTCGTAGCTCACATTTTATGACTTATTTGTCATTTTCTATAGAATTTTATTATTTTTCTTTACCCAAGGGTTTGGGCAAGCAAGTTTGAATGGTATTTATTTATTGCTAGCTCTTCGCCTGCGGCTCCGTCCGCTTGAACTTCACGTTATATCGCGCGGGTGCATTATCAGCAGTTACATAAAAATAGCCTATATCCTCAAAGTCAATCTTTTTCCAAATTTCATTAAAATCGGTTCAGTAGTTAAGGCGTGAAGACATACAGACAGAGTTAAGTTTGCTATTATAATATTGGTCAGGGTTTTAGTGTATCTATGAAATATTCGGAAATACATAATTCATGTAGTATCTTGATTTCCAATTTTCATTACTATAAATAATTAACCAGAAATGAATTTAACTCGTTTTTTAAAGTATTTCAATTTTCAATTATATTTAAATTTTATTTATCTTGTCGAGAACTACTAGTCCTTGCATTTGTTGCACGAGTCTGCTGAATTTATAATCAAACACTGAAATACACTGAATTCTGTGGATCTGTGCGGAGTACAGACCGCATTCGAAAAAGTACCTAAAATACGGGAATGGCGGCTTATTTCGTGTCTGCCATAATATGTGCTACCTCATTATTTCATCTAATTGGGGAATTTGCAATTCTTTAGTGAAAATATACGCGCATAATTTTCGATCGACTCCACCAAATAAGATTTTTTTTGTTATGTTTCATCGACTGCACCAAATTGAATTAGGTATTATTTTTTTGCTATGTTCTTAAATTTTAATGGTCTAAAAATTTTGTATGGAAAAAAATGTCTGCTAACTGTATGGAAAAAAAACTGTTTAGGAGATATCCACACGAATGATGAATAGTTTGTAAAGAGTAAACTTGGTCTCATTTATCTTTTTTGGTGAACCCGTGCAAACCCGGGAAGGACAACTAGTGTTTAAATAAACTGTTAATAAATGACAAAACAAGTCCTTAGTAGGACCTACCTCAGGCAGGCAGTTTTATTCATGGAATAATATTTTTAACTTTCACTAGCATTTTTAAGCCCCCGCCCCGTTGGTCTATTGGTTGAAACACCGCGCCAAGATTTTGGGGTTCCGGATTCGATTCCCGGGTCGGGCAACAAAAAGTTTCGAATTTTCGAACATTGCTCGGGTTTGTGATCACCAACCCGCATTTGGCAAACGTGGTGATAATGCCTGTACCCAACATTGCTGTGGTAACTTGAATTCAATGATGGAGGCCTTTGCCTTTGTTACTTTACTTTATTTTTTTCATTTTTACACACCATTGTTAGTCACCAAATATTTGTAACAGACACTAAATGATTTACATGCCTAAGAAATAAAACGATTTTATTATTAAGTTAATTCTAGTGCTTATTCCCTTTGATGCCGATAACTCTCAGAGAATTGGGTTACATTACCTATTTATTTCACAAAGTCTTATAAAAGCCAAACGGTCTAGTCGGGGATTGGATTTAACTTTTCTTCGAATATCGTGTGTTTCATTATTAATTGAATTTTTAATTATTTGTAGATATTACGTGAAGCGTTTACGAAGAAATCTAATTTAGGCGTTTAACGAAATAAATTGTTTTTTTCTGTTCACGACTCTTCAGAACTTGTTAGTGACGGATTTAAATCATTAATTTTAAGGACGGCATTTCAAAATATATAATTGGTAACTAGAAAACCATTGAAAAGATTATAAATGTAACTTCTAACAGTACGCTTTTACTTGCACTACACCCATAGGAAGAAAAGAGGTGGTGCTATAATTTTACGTGTCGACACCACACGTCATTTTAGGTACTACTTCATATTCATATTCATAAGATTTCATTTATTCACATAATAAAGTGATTCTCTCAATTTCCTTCGTCTCTTCTTTTCACTATTGATGAATTCGATCGCCAAATCGTTCTTACCGAATTTCTTCACCTCGAAAAACAGTGTTTCTAAATCTTTATGCGGATGTACAAAGGAAACAGCATTAGTATGGTGAGTGGCGCGCAATAAAAACATTGCCAATTCACTGCAGACGGGCAGGCGGGTTTTTTGACGAGTGTGGCAACAATGCCCAGGGTTGTCGGATCCTGGAAAGGTTAATTTAGCAGGATGTAACGCAAAAAAGCAAGAATTCCTCTAAGGCTGTTTTTATGCCATTTAAATCTTTCGTAAAGTAAAATTCATCTAGCTTTACACAGTTGAATCCTTAGTGCTATTTTGACAGGCGCGTATTTGGTTTTGTCACCATAAGTATATTGTTTGACACTATACATATATTAATTTATCATAATATCCAACTCCACCTACTATTATGGGTTTCTGAAAACTAATAAAGTGTTTCGACTATTGGCCTAACCGCAATCCCTACCGCCTGCCAGGCCAAGCGATTGGCAAAATTCTTCTCGTAGACGCCTATTGTACCTACCAAACGTGTAGGTACAATAGATTCACCACCGTTCACGAACAACGTTACCGGTAGACCTTTTAAAGCGGTCCGTACATTGAAGGAAGATAACTTATAAATATGTCCGGGTGTCTGCCATCCCTGTTGGCTCCTTTATTGTCTGGGAGCGTTTGTCTGAGTATTTACAGTCGCGGTCGGGTCGCGTGCTGAGCGATTTATATGCACTGAATTTCAATGCACCCGGTCAACGAACTTTGATTACGATACATTTCACTGGATCGCTGTTTATTGACTGGTACCGTCTTTGATAGTGTTGGGTGACGCCGGCAAAAAGTAGCCGCCACCTGTGCACATCGTAAAGATGTCCTAAGAGGCGAGTGAGAAAAAACTGCATGAAAAAGACGCAGCTTGTTCTATACACCAACGGTTAACTGCGATTGCATTCCCCTTTGCAAAGTGTGGCGATTGTGAATAAATGATCTATTCGAAAAGACTAGTGTCCAACATCGGATTTACAATCAGAACAAACATTATTGACTATAGCTTCAAAGATGGCGAACATTCATACGCACTTAAATTTTGCCCGTATACATATAAAGATTTAAAAGATGACATCAAAAATGTATGAAGAAATACACTTGGTCGTGATGTTTCTAATGTATTAATAGTTATTCTTCTTAGAAAGGTAAACTCAACTAACCAAAGAACATAAAAATCTATCCAGCCGTTTTCAATTGATAAGTTAGTCTTTTAAGTTGTCTAACTAACAAGACTTTGTTTTATGCTTACAGAAGATTAACATGTTTTATTTTATAATTCTGTACCACCACTATAAGAGTATTATCTTATCTGTGATCTAAGTGATCAATTTAACAGAAGCCCATCACTTGCAAACTATTCTGAAATTGACAATTTTGACATGTCTCCCGCCTCTTTTTGACGATATTTTTTCTCTACTGATCTTCGTGACAAGCATGGTTTTTAGGTTTTGTTGTCTGTGACAAGATTGATGAAAATAAAATGAAACGATGAATTTTGTGTAATAAATTTTTTAGGTGTTTAATTAATTGGGTTCGTGTTCGCTTGTTTGAAATGTGATTAACTTACATTTAACCCTTTACGTAATAAACTAAGTTTGGGTGTATCGCGTGCCAAACTTTCAGTTTGAAGCCAAAGAGGTTACGTAGTAAGGAGTTATTATAGAGATTGTGTTTGCAAGGTCAGTAGTAGAAATGACTATATTGAGTAATGTGAAATTAATTTATAAGTTGTATGTATCTCATCTTTTTTATTCTATTATCATTTATTTCTGAGTGGTGCAGGTTTTGAATAGAATTACCACCCCTTCTCATCATATGGGTGTAGTTAGAGGTGACTGAATGACATATTGCCAGAAGAAGTCGGGCAGCAGCGTCTCCTTCATTTTTAGTAGGTGGCTTAGGAAATTGACTTTAAATGATTATCACCATACGGATTGCCATACGGCAAAAAAAACAGAAGAAGTGCCGTCAAGTTAGGAATGGTAAGTATTTATACTGAATTCGAATTAAAAACTAACACGGAAACAATCGAACTTCGATGTTGTAATATAAATCAATTACTTTAATGTTTTTTTTAACTATGTCACCGTCCCTGACCTTAGGAACCCGGGCCGCTATTGTCTCGTCCATTTTACATTCGTCATTAAAAACTTGGCATGCGTGGTTGGTTTGGTTTTACTAGTATTATTATATTATCTGTGGTTTGGTAGAGTGCATTCAGCCTGTATACTAATGTTAAATCTGATCTTAATTCGCTAAGCCCGCGACTTTATTCGGGACTACGGGATGTTTGTCATGTCACCCTCTTTTTTTAATTGGTAAAAATTAATACCTACCTATATTTTTTAAAAAGTATATTTTTTAAATACATTAACTATCTGCGGTGAAAGTCCCGTCAAAATTGACCTAGTCGTTTCAGATATGACAAACAGACAACTATCTTTAAAAAAAAATATGTTAGTAGTAAAAAGCTGTTACTTTGAAATTACAAACAGACTTTAAAATTATTGAAGTGAAACTTCTTTATCGGCGTTGGAAAAAATTTACCGTCACGTTTTCAGCGTCAGATTTTTCGGTTACGCGCCATCTTTTTCTTGCCCCTACCACGGTTGGTTCAGACGATAGCAAAAAGGTAAAGTGAAATAATATTTAACTAATTTAACCAATTTAACCAATTTAACCAATTTAACCAATTTAACCAATTTAACCAATTTCTGGAAAGTTGCATGTAGATCATTTTTCGAAAAATAAGGCCATAAAGAAGTTTCACTTCTTACGTGTGTACACTAGTACACGTACAACTTTTTTATTTTTTCTATGTATCGATGAATACGAAAGTTTGGATGGATATGAATTGGTTGTTCGAAATTTCTACCATGTATCTTCTTTTTATGAGTTTCTGGTATTTCGGCACTATTATAAA
This sequence comes from Anania crocealis, assembly GCA_949315895.1. Lineage (NCBI taxonomy): Eukaryota > Metazoa > Arthropoda > Insecta > Lepidoptera > Crambidae > Anania > Anania crocealis. The sequence goes on along the minus strand of OX438859.1, from coordinate 5,100,110 downwards.
AAAGTGACAAAAATAAACGTTAAATTGACACCCTCCTTTCTTTTCAACGTTTCAAACGATTCATGCATATTACGTAGTTAAATTTAATCCACTTATTGCTACTGTCGTTTTTAAACAACACATAAGAAATATACATAGAAATCAGGGTGTAGGTATAATATTTATCCATTTTTTTATTCATACTTTATAATTATACTTTTTTATAAATGAAAATGTTTTTTCGATTTTCCAAAATGATTTTTTTTTTTCAATAAAGTTTATAATAAAACATATGTTCTAGCTACCAAGATTTTTCAGTAGAATCTGTATTAAGTAGATACCTTGATTTACATGACCTAAATAGTTTTCAAGTTCAGTAAACAGAATAATAAGATACGGAAAATATTTTTCATTCGAAGTTCCAATGAAATCTGTTTTATTATACTGATTTAAACTTCCATGGCTCCTATCATGTGAGTTAGTTGCTTCGAGATTTCTACCATGCCTAGTTTTTATGAGTTTCCAATATTTTGGCACTGTTACAAGCGCCATGCCATGACCAAGTATATAAGTTCCGTGGTATATGGTAGGTACATGGTAAAAATCTCAAAAGCAACGAACTCTATTTTATTAGTCCTAAACTCCTGAATTTGTCCTGAAATAACGTCCTGTATGACGAAAGTCGGACCTTGTAAATAATTGATCGCGTTCAACCTTTGTGTCGTAGCACAGTCGTGGTCATTACGAACGAAGTGCTGAATTTTCTTTCTCTAGAGTAATTGGTTGTATGTATGATAAGCTCGGTTTGTTGACCTATCTGGTTTTCCGATGTCAAATATCTTTAATGCTCATTCTTTCTTTTTCAACCGAAGAAAGAAAGAGGAGCTTCTCAATCAAAAGTGTTGTTAGTTTTTTTTACGTGTTATTGTCGCATAACATTGTACGGGGCTCACAGTTTTTTTTTCTATGGTGTAGCTCAAAGATCCCAAGAAAATAAATTATTTGTCAAAAATATTCAACCTACGAAAAGCCGAGAAAAGTCGGTGTCAAAGAGGAAATCACCGACAGTGTTTACACACCGTCATTACAATTGGTGTCTTTTCACTTATTTTTCGCGGGTATATTTTTAATAAAAGATTTTCCGCCTGTGCAATATAAAGTGTATTTCGGGGGGGTAGCTAGCGCCTCGGGGAAAAAACTAGTATGTAACGTCAATAATGCTCATTTTTTGTTTTTTTATTTCAGGTAAATTAAGCTGATACTGGAGCAAGTTGAACGTTGCGTTGTGAAGATTGTGATAAATGGTAAATATAAATTACTAACTGTGCCTAAATGGCTTGACTTTAGCCTGATGTTGTAAAGTCTATAGCCGTCCTAATAATAAATAGACTAATATCTTATACAAATATATTTTTTTAAATTCGCACCTGTAGTTCCTGAGATAAGCGTGTTTAACCAGCCAAACAAATAAACTCACCAGCTTTTAATATGAATGATATATTTTATTTGTATTATTAGAAAATTGATCATTTTATTGCATGTAAAAAACCAGCATACAATACTTATGTTCTTATCTAATCTGTATCAAAGTGATGTTATTGGCCGTTTTCACAATTTGTCTATAGATTCAGTCGGCGTCCGCCATAGATTATTAAAATGTCTTTGTTGTCTAGACTGCGCTACGATAGCCGATACTAATTGCATATAAAGGTGTCTACAGCTACGTAATCAAAGAATCGCCACTCCCCTTTAGCAAATAACTACCTCATTTAGAAACGATTGTATATAAAGGTGTCTACAACAACGTTACCAAAGAATTGCCACTCTCCTTTTATAAATAACTACCTCATTTAGAAACGTTAAATTGAACTGATCCGTTCCGGTTTTTGTTCGAGAATCCCTCCACCTCTCCTCCATCGTATGGTGGAGGTTCTTTGTTGTCTGGGATACCCACTTCTGGATTCGTCTTTTATAAAATTTTGCAGCAATTTCACTACTTTGTTTTTGTAAGCTACACAAAAACTATATTTCATTAAAGTTAAGTAAGGGTATGAAAATCCAGTTAATTTTCAGTTTGATATTTTTATTTAGTTTATTTCTTTATTATACACACATAACAGTGAAGTATACAAGCAAAGTCCCGCAAAACTGTTTACACAGTTAGTCTGCAGGATCTATTGTGTCTCATATCTATACTAATATTATAAAGCTGAAGAGTTTGTTTGTTTGTTTGTTTGTTTGAACGCGCTAATCTCAGGAAGTATTTGTTCGAATTGTAAAAATATTTTTGTGTTGAATAGTCCGTTTATCGAAGAAGGCTTTAAGTTATATAACACCACGCTGCGACCAATAGGAGCGAAGAATCAGTGAAAAATGTTGCAAATATAGTCGCGATCATAATAACAGAAATTGACGCGGACGAAGTCGCGGGCAACAGCTAGTCATGTATAAAATGTTAACACATAGAAGATAGATAATAAGTATTTTTTGAGTTTAGTCTTAAAAATATTTTTACCTGGCCTCCGTCGTATGTCCACAGACAGGCAAACTAATTAGAGGGTACGGTACTACGGTAGTCGTTTTTTTAAAGTCCTGTCTCCAAAATATTTTTAACTCTAGGTCTTAGAATAATTCTAAGCTGTAGATATTCGAATTTGCCCGTGGCCATTGATTTATACCGAGTTACACTTGCTTACAAATTACTTAGTAATAATATTGTGCATGTAAAAGATTCTGAGCGCAGCACTTAGGTATGGTAGAAACTTAAAACCATAGCTCACATTAGTGTTGTGTGACTTGATAATAAATCAAGCTTGTACGAGTACCTGTTGATTTTATTGAAAAAGCTAGAGATGTATGTTATGGTAAGAATATTTGTTATTTGATAAAAACCTATGATAAAGGGATACATGTTTTTATCAATGCAGCTGTAGAGTTGAACGACCGTGAGTGTGAGAGTGCATCAGTACTCATCGGGGCTGACTGTGCATCTAATAATGAGATAATTTGCTTGTCGTGGGCGCCGGTTCACATCACAGGCAATGAAGCTGTGATTCTCTACTTCGTGTTACCACGTAGAGAAATTATTATCAACCACGATTAGTCGACTTACGGCCGGTCCCAATAATCTATCTATCTTCAGTTTTGGCTTATCGGAGATAGAAAACATCTTCTGTCTCTGATTTTGCCGTCCAGAGAAACAAAGACAGAAGTTGTTTTCTATCTCCGGTATGCCAAAACTGAAGATAGATAGATTATTAGGACCGGCCGTTAATCTTCATCATCTCAGCCAAACTACATCAATGCTGGGCATAAGCCTCCCTCTCCACAGGGATCGATAGAACTTACAATTTCAACATTTCCTACGTTGTCTTTATTCAAGGGTTTTTAAAAAATGCATTAACATATAATTTAAGCTTTCGTCATAACTATTATAAGTGTTAGTTCTTTGATTGTTAGTCACTGTTGCAAGCCACGCAAGGACTGATTCCAATGATCCCGGATAGAATTTGGGTGGGTGGTAAGAACCTGCAGGTTAAACGTTCTACCCTTCATCAGGGTAATAAAAAAACAAGTTACATAGAAGAAACCGCAATTTCACCTAATAAACTGAAGAAAAATCAATAGGAAATTCTGCCCGGGGCCATGTCCGTTTTGTAAAAATTAATGACTGACGGATAAATTTTCAATTGGTTAAAATGTTAAATGTTAAAATGATTTATTGAAAAAAATGGGTATACATTATTATTACTCGGATGGTCTCTGGTCTTGAAATGCAACAGTTCTACTGAGGGTTCGTTGTAGGTTTAGTAACAGTAGAGGAAGGTTCTCTTTGCGACCCAGATCCCTGTGTTGGCTGAAGAGAAGTCTGCTCTGCAGTAGCCTTCGGCGTCGGTCCATGTTTGTCCATGTCCATGTCCATGTCGTCGTCCATTGGTGTTTTTCTATAATATAATGACCGGTATGGGAATGGGTGACACCCGCCATCGTCAGAGCAGGCGCCTTGCTCAGGCTAGTAGGCGTCAGATGGGCGACACTCGCCATCGTCGGAGCAGGCGCCTTGCTCAGGCTGGTACGCGTCAGATGGGCGACACTTACCATCGTTAGAGCAGGCGCCTTGCTCAGGCTGGTAAGTTTTATAATAATAATAATTTATTTATTTTATAAAGCCTTTTCTACAGTACAATAAGTAAGTTGTAAGGTAAGTAAGTAAGTTGACATCGGCGTTTGACTGAAAAGTAATAAACATAAAATTTTATTGGCTTATAGATCATTTGTTACTAAATTTAAAAACTCATAATAACTTAATTTTCATAAACCTTAAAAATACTTACAGGTCGTTGCAACCAAATATTTCTTCATATTCCTGTGTAGTAGGGTGTCTCAAATTGGTTACTTTAACTTTATGGTACTGAGCCAGGCTACCTCGCACGTGCCCTGCCCTGTTACCCCTCTCTTTCATTCCTTACAAAACAAAACAATCCGCATATTTTCTTTCCTCAGAACTCAAGTTTAGCAGAACGCAGCGAGAAGCGTTAGAGTACCTACACACGTGTGCAAACGTAGATAGGAGATTTCAGCAGCGAAATATACGCAAAATTGGCATAATGAACGTAAGAGCTCTTTTCATTTTACAATATCTCACCAAATATTATGAAATACAGTTTGTTGGTCTTGCTAGTGCATGCGAAATTGAATTTTAAATTCGAATATCGAATAACAATAAAAAATACAAAATGTCAGTTAGGAGGTCATTACACTTCGTCGTCGATATATAATTTTAAGCAGACCATTTGTGTAATAAAAAGCTATCATCGTTTTATTTCAATAAAATACATTCATATATTATGTTGTTTTACGTTGTATTTGTAACCCATTTCGGGAAAGTTTTAGAATGTGAATGAGGCATTCCGATTTATAATACTTATTCATAAATTGACGAAAACCCATTAAATTGAAAGGCATAACGTGTTCGCATTTCGTTCACTAAAAGTGTTGTATATTTTGAGCCTTTCATCGGGTGTTACTTACACCAATAATGCCACTATTGGTCTGAGTGATTGATGTGTGTGTATTATGGCGGAGTAATACGATGAGCCCTGAATGCATCAATCTACTCAGAATTTTAACAATAAGAGTCTGGTCGGTGTTAATACTCATTATATCATATTACACTAAACAAAGAGACACAAAAGGGATAATGCCTGTAACTTCATTGTTCTAAAACAGTTTGGTGTTAGATAACGAGGCCAGATTTTTTGCCTTGTCATTACAGCGACTGCTGTTTGCGGCAATGTTGGTAATATTTTGGACCTTAACAGCTGTCAAAGCTGCACGCCTTGACTTCATTGTTAAAATAAACTGAATCAGTGATAACGGAACTTTATGGTTCCAAGTGGTAATAAACTTAAATATTTCCAAAGTGTGTATATCTTGGCAATGAAAATCAGCGCTTAAATTCTTTTAAAACCTGCAATTTATGGTTTTATTTAAGTCTTAAAAGAGTTGGTCGCAAATAAGAAGTAATTATCATTTTTATTAAGACAAATACCATTTAGCGGCTTGTTTCAGAACCAGCTAACTGCTATAACTCAAAATTTCCTTTTGCGGCTTGTTCCTTAATGTAATATCCTTAAATCACCTTAAATCATTTCAATGTTAGACATTATTTCACCACCAGGACTATAAATTGGGTGCAAAATAACTTCGAATTTTTTGGCGCGTAAAACGTAAATTTTGCAAATGGCGGATGAGTTGCGATTATAACAAACAAGTGTGTTTGTGATTAAATCCTGTAGCGTACCTTATTACTTATTACCACGCTTTTATTAGCTTGGGTTGTATCTATCTATGTATCTATGTATGTAATGGAATCTTTGAGCATAAATTTGACCGATTTCCAGAAGTTTGATTAATTTGAAACTTTGCACACGTATCAAGGGCCGATGACAATGCAATAATTTAATAACAGTTTTCCCAGTTTTCCTCTGTAAGAGGGAGTAAAAGAGATAGAGCTAGCGCGCGATCTGTATCAATTATGTTTCCTGCATAGGTTTGGACTTACAGTCGGTAAAGAAGGAATCAAATCTTATAAACTAAACTAAAAAGTAAAAAATAAATTATAGTTTAAAAAACTAAAAAAACACACTTTTAAAACAGATTGAACTAAAAAATTAAAAATAAAACTGTAGTAATCAATTGAAAAATTCATATTATTGTACAAAAAGCGTGGGGGCTTGATTTAGATTGTTGTAAATATTTTATAAATAATTTACTATATCTGTGGATATCATAACAAGCACCCCACGCTTTTTGTACAATAATATGAATTTTTCAATTGATTACTACAGTTTTATTTTCAATTTTTTAGTTCAATCTGTTTTTTTTTAGCCTGCTTAGTGGTAAGATTTGCATTAAGGTCTCTTCTTTGTGCATGCGCTTTTTATTTTATTTCAGCTGTGCTTTCTTTGCGTCCCGCTCAGCTCATTTCGTTTAATAGTCTCGAACTCTTTGGTTACAGTTTTTATGTTAACTGAAAATGTTTTTAAAAGATACCTAAGTCATGTCTGCATTTTATGTATTACGTTACTCATAGGGTATTGAAAATCTGAAACCTTGTTATCGCAGACTAAGAGGACTGGGTAATGTAATAAGCTAGAATTGTCGAGATATATTGAATAGAGGGAGCACTTAAGTATTCAGACATTAGACTGCTTTTGCCCCTTGAAAACAATGAATGAAAAGAGTCTAATGTCATCATGTCCAATGGTTTCATTACAGTCGCGGATGTCCAACTAAATTGACATTGATTCAAAGAAAGAAAGTTTTGCCTAATATACCTTAACTAAAGCGTGGTAATCCGATTTGACAAAACAACAACACTAATGTTTACTTTCTTTAACAACGTCACATCATTTATTGATAAGTTTATCAGTTAGAGACCGAGATATGATAAAACATGATTAATTGCGATATATGTTTGCAAAATAAAAGAACACAAAAGAAATGTGTTTCGAAATTCTTGAGTTTGACCTAGAAATGATAATATTAGAAAAACTAACTTCCTCAGGGAGATTCAGTATCAAATACAAAAAAAACAGTCGAAGAAGTTTTAAAAAAACAATATTCTGTTAAACATTTTTTTTTATCGAAAAGTGTGTCGTTTTATGAAAGAATTCTTGCAAAATTCATTTTACGATTCCGTCTTAGCAGACGCTCCTTTTTATACAGGCCTAAGTACTGTATTTTTAGTGTTGACTGATGCAGGCTGATGATAATGAATTATATGCAGACGATGGCACAGCACTAGTGCATTTTTTGTAGTTGAAATACATTCGAATTTGCAGCTAAAATTATGATGCGCTGGCCACTGCACAAATGCGTAGGACCGTTGTTCTCAAGGACGCGAGGTCTATGCCTCAGATACTAATTTTTATCTTGGGTTCAAATGAATCATTTGATTAGATGCAAATCAGAAAATAGACGATGAGACGTTCAAGGTCCTCTTTGTTTTGTTTCTCACTTTGTTATTTTACTTACTGTAGCAAATACTAATTATACGTCGTATTTAGATTTATAATCATCAATTGTTAGTTACGAGTATTTGTTTTCGATTAGCATGAGATTCCTATAAGTACATACATAAATGTAATGCGTATAATAAATATGGATTCTTATTGTTATCAATACAACCTATAATTTATAATTGCAAAAGTAACTATGGGTTTGTATCCTTTAACACTTACTTATTGTGGTGACATTTAATATGAAGGTAGTTTATGACCCTGGAAGTCTATGGGATATTTTTCATCCCAGAACACATATTATAATGGGTCTAAAGTGGGCAGTACTCAAATGAGGTAGCAGTCTATTGGTTTTTTGAAAAGCATCACAGATATTATTTCAGATTTTTCGGACGGACATAAAAGTGATCTTATAAGGGTTTCCCTTTTTTCTCTCTTAAGTGCGGAATCCTAAAAAGCACCAAACAAAAACCTATGATAAATAATCGTTTGCATTTACAGTATCGTGTATTTCATTGTAGTAAATTTTACACGAGAGAATAGAAACCTTAACATTGCTTTTGCAAAATCGCAACTACTTCAAATGCTTAAGATGCCTACCTAACGTGTTTATCCCTATGTGCTTTAGTCTGCATTATGGTTCTACAATATATCAGTCAGACGTAAACACATCTAATTTTAGTTACAGCTGCATAATATATCTTCGTTAAGCCAATTTACTTGTTTTATGAGGACGATCAATTCAGATTTAAATGCTACATCACTTGGAGTTTTATGATGCCATTCTAATATCTTAAAAGTAGACATAATAAAATTTACAGGTGTTGAATGTTTTTTTTTTAAGGTTTAAGTACCTTCTCGGGTTGCCTGCTAGAAAGGGAACAAGGAGGGTTTCTCTTTGAAGGAAACTGTTTAGTCGTATTATGTACTCACATTGAGTAGGCAATCTTACTGCTTTCATAGCAGATGCTTTGATTAGCTTTTGGTTTTATTTATTTGGAAACCAGCAGCTTATGATTATTTGATTACACGTGAGCCCCAAAGGGAGATAGGGCGGGTCCAAAAAATATTATCAAATATTACGGGGGCTTATGGAGATCTATCACGTGTATTTATTTTCAAAACCGAAATACAATATTTTTTACAACCTTGCAAAATTGCAGGCGGATTGGTGATCGCAGTTAGTCAAAAGTAGAGCAAATGGTTGAAAGAAGATGGTCCTGTCCGTCTCTTCTAGTAGTACCGTCAACCAATAAAGTGGTGTACCTGTTTTGACAAGATTTCATGTGTAAGTAAAATAGCAATAAGGTTGAATTCATGAAAGAGATGCACAGTTAAATGTCAGTTATGTCATATTAGTAGCTGTCAGAATATTTTTCCATAGGAAAATCAACCCTGTTGTTCTATAATGCGCGAATGATTTTCAACCTTAGGGTGATAGACCACTTTCTTGGCCTGCCGTACCTTAATCCTTCGGTCGCCTCTTTAGGCCTCTTACGATGGTACCCATATAAAGTGTTACTCTTTAAATGTCTTAGGAGGCGACTAAACGAGTTCTGCGAGGAAAAGACGAGCAGTCAGCGTCTTCTTTCTATCATTTGCCAAACTGCGATCGCCGACCCGCCTTCCATGAGTGGCAAATCTTTTGGAGAGTTCTATATCTAACAGTGGACTGTTAGAGGCGGTTGATGTTGATGATGATCCCAAGCCGACCCTTATTAAAGGGTTTTGACCTCATCAAAGAGTATCCAATTCCCATTAACAACGGTTCCTTTGTTTCTTTCAGCCGTTACGGCATCATGGCGTCCGTGCCGCCAAGTCCAACATTTGATCAAGTGTCAAGTTTCACCTATACAAACATATTCTATTCAATCGTATCGGTTATTTCGATATCCAATATTTGTGTCACGGCAAAGTTTTATACATTATACTTGCAAGCACTCAATAAAGTGGTAAACCGACCAAGGTTAGTGCACTCAAAATACTACTTATAGGTAGAATGTAATGTCGAATGCGAATATTACGTTCTATAATAAATATATGCGAAACTGAATCGATGTGGGTGAACCATCGATATAATAAGAACTAGATACACATTCCAATGAAACAAAAATGACACCTGAAATTGTCCTCGATTGATTGATTCACGATGCTTTTATGTCAGTGACAACTTTGTTATCCGGCCAAATTATGTCAACATGCAATAGTAGGTGTATGGATATTTATAGGCTTGTCTCCACCGATCTCGAGATCAGATAGAGTTGGCCACGGATCTCGCCGAGTTGTATCCACTGATACCGGGATCCGTTTCCATCAAAAAATTATAAAATGTTTTTATCCACTGATCTCGGTATCCGTGGCTACACAAAAAAATATATAATACGTTTCGAAACGGATCCCACCGAACATAGTATCTACCAAAAAGATTAAATTATTAGACACACACACACTTGGTTATATCTTATAATTTAATCTTTTTTGGTAGTACATAGTATCTACCAAAAAAGATTAAATTATAAGGTTATAACCAAGTGTGTGCGTCGTGTAGGTGAGGCTTTTTCGTCTCGGACTCTCGGTGTGGCGGGGATGGGCGGCCGCTTCTCTGGTTACGGGGTCCTCTTAAATATGTTTTATCATTAATATCATTATTACCTAATGTCATGTTGTATCATGGTTGTATCTATTCTATTGAAATAGGTTGTACTATAAGCACAGAATAACTAATAGTACTAGCGTAAAATGCACTTTTATATCAAATGAGTGCACATTTAGTTGGGACACTCTTTTGAAGCAGGTTTAGTTTTTTTTTATTTTTATTGATGGAATGAGTAAGATAAATGGTAATGATAAAACACAGTATTGAATGGTATTGTACCGATACTGTTGACAAAAGAAGTTACAAAATCGCCGTTTTTCTTACTAAAGTGCGTAACTGATATACATCAGTGAAATATTGAACAATACTAAAAAAAACACGTATGAAGTAATAAAGAGCGCTGTTATAATGTTTTTGGCGTAACTCCTTAAGTACTTCCTCCCTCAGTGATAAAATTGACGAAACATCTTACAACTAAAATTTCATTTTGTGTTCTTTTCCACATCAGTGATATTCGTCATTGTTAGGTTGGAATTAAAAAAAAACATAGCTTTATACGGTCTTTTATAATGTAGTGACACGGCATAGATAAAATCGAACCATATCAGAAGATTAATGATTTAATCAGTAGCTCAGAACACGTTCTGTACAAGTACGAGTTTTCCGTGGGAAATATCTAACGTTACTTTGGTATGGTCTCGCTATTTTCCCACAGTCGATGACAGTCGCATTCGTTTCTCAGAATTGAATTTCAATTGTAATTTTTGTCATTTTCAAACCATTCGTAACGAAAGTCGCAAGGCCTCAATAGGTAGGTAAGGTTAAACACCTCGCAGTCCATTCATTATTTGTTTAAAACCTCGCAAAAAGGTGTGCAAAATGTTAGTAGGCCACAAAAACTATGTCACATGAAAGTAATGACCCGCGTTGGCGGAAGCGGCGATGACTTGATGATGGTAATGATTACCTACTGACGCGAAAACCGTTAGGACCCGTATTAGTGAAACATCAAGTCTAAACATTTGTTCTGTGACACGAATAGTAGATTGCTGTGTAGAGGTGCCATTATAAATGACATTGTGGTTAATGGAGTAAAAGTGGATGACACACAAAATTAATCACTTTTTTTCCGGACCGTTCCTATCGCTGATTGCTATTCGTATTTCAAACCATAGACTTATTTGGCTTCACTAGGCGAGTATATCGTGATACTTAATTATAAACAAGCGGGCGTGATCAGGATAGTATAGGATCGGAACTGAGTGTGGTGCAAAAAACACCCTCATGCACTGCCGCAGGTTGGGGTCCATCTTAGCGGGCCAGATCTGCAAGGGGGTAAGATGAGGCTTCTGGGCTAACTGGTTATGGGTAGAAGCACAGAACGTTTGGGTAGAAGCTTCTGTCTGAAAGGCTCGGACCATTCGTCTAAAAATGAGCAGATACCATTAACTTACTTGTCAATACTGTTGTCAGGAATTTACTTAAAAACTAGACACTATACGCACCCGGCCAGACGACGCCTAGCGCCTCCAGTCTGCCCATGCTTAGATATTTTGTGCAACCGAATGAAAACGTCGAGAAAGTAAATACGATTTACCATTAAATCAAGACAATAGTTGCTTAATAATATCATTAAATTTTAATTTATAAGTTCAAGGCTGTTGGGAACAATTTACCATATACGACGGTGTTAAATTTTTAATGGACATATTTTGAACTTTGTTTACGTTAAATTTTAATTCAGCTCAATAAGGAGTGCTTTTAGTAGGTAGGCATTATCTATCTATTTTGTGTAATGCGCTATTAACAGGGTCATTAAGCCGGATGGCGACTAGTCGAGTTGCCACTTTAAATTAGTCAAAATTTATTTGTTGTTAATGACTCGGCCATTATATCGTATGCGTTATGTTTGCAAAAAGGGTATTTTAATATGGGGTAGTGAGTTAATACGGAATAAGTAGCTGTAATATAAGTAGGAATAACTTGGTGTGGTGGGATCTACCTCCTAGTGGTCCACCCTGGGCAACGGCATCTTTGGTTTTCTAACCAATGATGACGGCTAACAGATCCCTCTGGGGTGGTAGGCTTCGTAAAAGGCTGCCTGGATGCTACCACCCTCCTGCCGGAGTCCAGCGCCAAACAGTTTTTCTGCGTTCCTCTGGTGTGTGAGAGAACCAGTACCTCTAGGTAAGCTCGCTCCATCTTAGGATTCTTCTTAACCGTATAGTTAAGTATGTAGTCGAGAGCAAGCCCATTTTTTATTAAAAAAAAACTTATTTTTAAACCACCAAGTTGGATTCTTGTGAGATTGATGCACGGTTTTTACTATTATTGACAAAAAAAAGGGATGAATATCCTAAACAGAATGAAATAAAATGTTGTAAGGAAATATCGCCTTCGTATTTGAGTTAGTTTCACGTACGTAGTTTCTATGGGTACGATAGATATCTATCTATCATGATAATCTCATTATCTTCATTATCGCATATCGCAATAGATTCTCGAATAATTTTTAAAATAAGTACTGAACCCTTCGTCTGCAAGTCTTTCCAGTCTCGCATTAAGCGAGTTTTTATTGAATCGAATTAGTGTTCCACTAATCGCTTCCATATCATCGTCCTGCATTTATGACACACGTCTGGTGCATTCGGCGTCGAGACAAAGCGGAGTCAACGTCCGCATGGCCCCGCCGAACCGATGACCGGCAACCAGGTAGCGCACAGAACATGTCCCTTATTATATGGCAGAGGGAGTATTTGTAACAAGAACCCATCCTTTCTCAAAGAAAGAATGGAAAGAATCAATCATTTCATTCATCGAACATAAGCTGCTGAAAGGTATGCAGATATAATCCTTTTTTATATATAAAATGCGCGTTGAATTGAGTACCTATGTTTTGACGTCAATAAAAAGGGTAGCTTTCAGGTAGCTTTTAGTTATAAAGGTGTGTATGGTGAAATCGTCGTAAGATTGCTGCGACCACCAGTTTGGTAATCAAGGCAACAAAGCTTAAAATCTACAAATGTCATCACTAAGACTGAAAGTTAAGCTTAATATTTGTAGTAAATATATTGCTATTGTATATCATTTGCTGTAATATTTATCCACGCCTGAAATCTTACGAAACGCCGTAATTATTTTACAGGACACGAGACTACGTTACGCACTCCTAGCCAGACTTCATTGCACCATGAAATTTATCTTTTTATTTTCAGCATCATCAGCCCACGGCTGGACAAAGGCCTCTCCAAAAGGAGGATTTTACGATTAACGCCACGTAAAAATGAGTAAAACCGCGGTTTATTTTTGTGCCTTTAACCATAATAGGGCCCAAAAAAGAGTTCGTGCGCTCCCGATTCCAGAATCGCTGTACCGGCCTGATGACGTCAAATGTTTGTTGAAAATATTGCGAATTTTACAATCATTGTCTCATTGGTCAACATTAGAAAGAAGTTGCGTTACTGATAACACTATTGCGGTAGGCTTATATTGCGTCTAACAATCCTTAAATGTCAACGTCCTGCCTGGCCAATGACCGCCTCAGCAGGCAACGCACCCTGACGGCTGCGCATCCTGCATTACAATAAATAGTTCACCATTCACTTCGCCATTCGTTTAAGAAGTTTGAAATTTCATTTTCAAAACTCCTTGCTATGTTCAGGTTATTCTTCCTTCCCTTAAGTGCAACTCTAAACCTTTATGCTTTTCTCTGAATTTATATGTAGTTAAGGGAAATGAAGCAGACACCAATTCCAGTCCAGACGTCTGGACTACCACTCACACATACATATCTGCATCTCTGAACTTCAGACGTGTTGCAGTGTGGTTGCTGCGCGTGTGTTGTGTTTCGAAGTACATTTATAGACATTTACCTCTATGAAAATGTCCATGTGCGGATAGTCCAGTCGTATTCGTCTTTGCAGTTATGCATTTCACGCACACAGACACTGAAGTCTGTAGCAGTTTTCGTGGTAACAGACGATCTTCGTCTCATCCAGTTGTTTCGTCGCGTCAACGCTGTCGTGTTGATTTCTAGGCGCACCCGCGGCACGCGTTGCCTCTGTCCACCTTATCAATATAAAGTAAAGCAGGGAACAGTCGAGATGTTAAACAAGTTCAAGTGAACGCATCGCATCCTCTTCACATTTGAAGATTTCTTTAAGTGTTGTTTACGTATCGTCATATCTTTTGAGTGCTGTTTTGTATTATTTATCAAAATCCGCGACTGAAGTGTTTAATGTTTGGATAAAGAGGGATTTGGAACACATCAACTTCTCGTCTGCCCTCAGCTGTAAGAAGGTAGGTTTAAAGTATTTTTAAAATCTTCAAATAAAAGTTAATGTAACTACGTTTTGTCTTTCGGAACTAAAGTCTTGCGGCGGAATCTTGAAGTGCACAACACCACAAAATACTTAAGTAGTAGAGTATACGAGTGTTAATAACTTATAAATGAGTTATAATGTTATTAACAACGAAATATTTCGCTGATTATTAATTAAAGTGGTAAGTTACTTAAGCGCGTGCTTCAATACTTGTTTGCATAAAATTTTGGCTATGAATAATTTAAATCATTAATATTCTGACGGAGGCTTCTATATCAAAAAATAATGTTATGTTCTAGTATCCATTGCAATGGTCAAAAATTAATAGGAAGGTATTCAGTCCTAATATTCAAATGTATTATTTGCTTTTAAAAAATACCTGTCAAAAGCACCGTTTTTAGAATTAAGTCCTTAATTAATACATATGTCATTTGTATCATAATCATCATCATCATCATCATCATGCTTAAAAGTATACGCAAGTTTAAAATTATATGAAATTCACAACACCTGAAATTGTGCAGTCGTCTGATCAGCACTCGCCTTAAGTGCAGTGAACACAATACGTATCATTCAAATAATAATGTCTACCTTTAAAGTCTGCATTCATTGTTATTTATGCACAAAGCAATTTCGCCGTTGTAGCCGCTGTAATGCTCGGTCAATAACAACAGCGGCTTACAAGTTCCTCAAGTTTCCTTTGAAGATGCCGGTGAAATATTGTAGTTGTAAATTTTGCTTAGCGCTATAAAATTTAACGCCTTTTCGTATTCTATACTATACCACGAGTACCACGACGCTTTGTTGTATCGAGAGATAGAAACGATAGCTACATTGAAATTGGTTTTGAGGTTCCGTATTCAATGAATCCTGTCATTCAGATTTCGTCTAATATTTTACACCTATAAATATTAGACTGAGATCAATGCATTTGAAATTAAATTTCTAAATGTTGATAAGTTCAAATTAGTTCATCTAAGAATATGTCGTTATTTTTTGTCTCGGGAAAAATATGGTTAGTACAGAGTCGCAGGTAACAGCTAGTACAAAAAAATCACAATGTTGGCCTGGGTAGTATTATTAAGCTTGTTAAAACACAACTTGAAATCAAATTTGCAGTCAAATATCATCTAAGTGAAATTGACAAGTTTATGCAAATGTCTTCAGGTGGAAGTGTTAGTTCGGCAACTAGAACGGTAGACAGTGCTAACTTCAATTTAAAATAAGTTTAAATTATTTCACTTGAGAACTAACTTTAAATCTTAATCGAGTGGAAATGTGGTAAGATATCCTGAATTCAATTTCTAGAAGTTCTATAGATAAATAGAATAACGAAAGCATGAATAATCTTGTTGTGATTTTATCAGCATAAAATGTCAGATGGAATTGTATAAGTTTAGGTTTGATTTCACTTTTTCATTAATTTAGTTTCGTGTATTTCTTTTTTAGTTAATAAAGTTTTGGGGTTTGTAAGAACTTTTTTTTACTAACTAAATTGTTTGAATTATGAAAGATATTTAATATTTCGAATTTATTTGCCGTAAATTGGGTAGGTAGTCTCAAGTTGTAACAAGGATAATTCATGTTGATAATCCTATCAAGGATCAGCAAACAAACTTTTAAATAATAGATAGATAGCTGGATAAAACACTTTATTGCTCTCATTCCTGTACAATAAATAAACTAAAACTGAATTTATAAATGTGGGCAAGGGTGGCCTTCTCTTCCAGGCAACCTTGTAGGAAAAGAGGAGTAAGGACATTAATAAAGTTACAGTATTATAAAACTCTTACTTACAATCCCAATTTTATATTATATTTTATAGATCCGTGAGGCGTGAACACCATTTTTAGGTTCAGGTACCTACTTATGTGTGACCTATTAAGTTTTACAACAACGCTTATTTTTTAACCTTAACTTATTTATATTACATGCCTGCATTTCGGCATAGCTCATTTTACTGATTAGAGCAACTAAGTTATAAAAATTTATTATATTCCTAAAATAGTCTATCAGAAACCACCACCTGTCCTGTGCAAATGACGTGTGCTATCTTCTAATCGTGTCAAACATGATGCCTGACAGACACTAATGGTTCCATATCTATACCTATAATCGAACAGGTGCCAGTTCGTCAAAACCCCCATAAAATCCAAACAACCTCAATCGATTTTCACCTTAGTGACTTTTTTTTGTTCCTTTCGGATCCGGCTAAGGTCTTTGAGACTATGCTGCCATGTTCTGCCATTAGTTTGAATTTAGTCATTCTTAATAAATACAAAAAATATCATAAATACTTACTTACACATAATAAGTTAACCTAAACCAATCCTAACCTAACTCATTGAAATATATGGGTGGTTTATACTCGTACATTTCAAAGATTACATTTCAAATTTCACAAAATTACGAAACCTGGACGAAAGATGGACTATCTTTCTCTTTTCGTTTCACGCGCAACGCTCCACCTTTTTAACAAAAATGTTTGGTACAAAAATGACACCTAAAACTGTCCGCGATTGAATGATTTACGTTGATTTTATATCGGTGTCAAATTAATAACCCGGCAAAATTCGATCGAATCTATTCGATTGATCCCCTTTCCATTTCGCGCGCAAAACTCAGGTTTCTGCTGAAGTTCATTCAAATGTCAGTTCGAGTTGTTTTTTTAGTAACGTTTTCTAATAGGCAGCAGGTAGATGAGCTGGTTGGCCTTATGCATGAGAGTCGCGTGACATTACCTATTGATTTTCCTAGTCGGTAGTCGCAGTGCTCGAAGCACGAAATGCTACTACCGCCATCAATTGCATTCGGCATTTATTTTGACATATGAATGACGCTGATATCCTTGGTCTTGTGAAAACATACTTTTTATAGACCCGAGTAGGTCCCCACCGAGCTGACAGTGATATAGAAAGTTATGTAGGTACATACTTTGATTTCGTTTTATATATTATGCGGTATAACCGAGACCGCAATATAACCGAGATTGCGAAATAACCGAGAGCGCGATATAACTGTGACCGCGATATAACCGTGGGCGCGGTAAAACCGAAAGCGCAGTAGAACCGAGGGCGCAGTATTACTGAGAGCGCGATATAACCGAGAGCGCAGTAAAACCGAGGGCGCGGTATCACCAAGAGCGCAATATAACCGAGAGCGCGATAAAACTGAGAGCACGGTGGTATAACCGAGAGCACATTAACCGACAGCGCGATGTAACCAAGAACTCGATATAACTAATACATAACTTAAAGCGATAGTGTTGTTAATTAATGTTAAACATACAATATTATATAAGTAGACAATGAAAGGCTTCCCCTTTGCTAATCTTTATTTATAATTCAAGCACCGTCAAAGCGATGATATCATACCGGACTATTATCTATCATTTAGCTACTTATTTAGTTCGTATCGTGTAATAACGGTATTTTATTCAGTATTTTTAACCGACAAAAATAAAGAAGTTTTCGATTCGGAGCATAAAGAAATCCCACTTGAAATTAGTAGTAAATAACCGGCCAAGTGCGAGTCAGACTCGCGCACGAAGGGTTCCGTACCAAAAAGGCCAAAAAAACGGGTTTGTTGTATGGGAGCCCCCCTTAAATATTTACTTTATTTTGTTTTTAGTATTTGTTGTTATTGCAGTAACAGAAATACATAATTTGTGAAAATTTCACCTGTCTAGCTATCGCGGCTCTTGAGATACAGCCTGGTGACAGAGCGACGGACAGACGGACAGACGGACAGACATCGAAGTCTTAGTAATAGGGTCCCGTTTTTACCCTTTGGGTACGGAACCCTAAAAACGGTAGACCATACTAAAAAAATAAAAAAAAATAACACATCACCGACATTCATCATGCCCAGACTTTTAAAATTAATGGCTTATTTACCTTTTTCTGTTCAAATTCCTCTATGAATAAAGAATTATTCATATTTCGAATTAGTAGTTACAAGATAAATAATTTTATTCCTGATATAGATAGATATTTTTAATTTACACTGTCTTGCACAAACAAAATCGGTACCTACAAATGGCGGACTCTATGCCAAAATCATTCTCCACCAATCATTCTTCATAAGGTCAAGCAGAAACTCCCTGTCGCAAAGATATCTATAGAAGGAATGCTTATAACGTGACTATTGTTGCATATAATTTGCTTCCAGAGACATTAAAAGCACTAAAAGGGCCAATATTTAAGAAAAAGTTGACTGAATAGCTCGTGGATAAATGTTTTTATATAATGAATATTGTAACTGGCGACATTAATTTAATTGTTAAATTCTTTGATTATTTTGACTTATCTACCTTTATTTATACTTATTATTATTTAAAATCTCTAATTTTTGCACGTCTGT
The DNA here is from genome assembly GCA_949315895.1 of Anania crocealis. Lineage (NCBI taxonomy): Eukaryota > Metazoa > Arthropoda > Insecta > Lepidoptera > Crambidae > Anania > Anania crocealis. Next base: position 5,081,328 of record OX438859.1, on the reverse strand, counting down.
GAGCAGACTAAACACACGCACTGTACCTCACTATCTGTTAACTTGTTATATCTTGTGTTTTTACAAATAAATGTTTCATTTGATTTGAAATGTTACATCAATATGTCCAATCAATGAGTTACTGCGTATTTATTTGTAACTCATCATAGGACAATATCTACAGGTATCAATTATGTGTAGGTAGGTATTGTACTTTTGTTAGGAACTCTTGGTGAAATGTGTTGCGTAAACTTGTGAGTGACATGATTCACACGATAGTGTCATCCCTTGTCATCGAGAACGCTTTTTTTTGCGTTCAGCCTATAGAATATAATAGCACCACCACTTCTCGTCATATGGGTGTCGCGTGGTGACTTTTTTTTGTAATGAATGGGCTTGCTTTTGACTACATACTTAACTTTACGGTTAAGAAGAAGCCTAAGATGGAGCGAGCTTACCCAGAAAGTAGCACTGGTTCTTCCACACACCAGCGGAACACAGAAAAACTGTTTAGTGCTGGATTCCGGTAGGAGGGTGGTAGCATCCAGGCGGCCTCTTACGAAGCCTACTAACGAAGCGGATCTGGTAGCCGTCATCATTGATTAGAAAACCAAAGATGCCGTTGCCCAGGGTGGTCCACTAGGAGGTAGATCCCACCACCCCAAAGACTAGACTAGATGAGTAATTCTGTCGTCTTCTGTCTTACTGTCTACCAGGCCAAACTGCGATTACCAACTAGCCTGCTAAGCGTGGTGATTAAAGAATAATCTATATTTCCTTTTTTTTCGGTTATACTTCTTGTGTAGGTATATTTTTGTTCGGCCTAGTCTGTATGGTCACATGTAATTGTCTCTTGTGTCTCGACAAATAAAATCTTTCTATCTTTCTTATGAATCTTAAGATTGGATACCTAGTTTTTTCCTATAGATCTATTTTCAATCCTTAACTTTTCCTTAGAATATTGTTAGACCTAATAATATAGAAAGTACCTGTACTTTCTCAGTTTATGAACTTCAGTAAATAAAGTGGTCGATGTAAGTTAATCCAATAATTGTTTGTTCTCAAAAGACTAATGAAAAATTCGATAGCAACAATTTAAAACTAAACCAGTAGTAATACGAGTCGAACACAAAACAAACATGTACATATTATGTAATACCCAATTCTAGAGGTCAACAATCTAGTGTTCATCACGCAATACTTATATTTAGGTAACAAAGGTCAGTTCGAATACTCGTATCGGAATGACTGCATTTTATTTAAATTAGTAATTAGTATTCATTAACTATTGTCTTTAAATACTTGTACACTTCTGAGAAATGTTACACTTCATTCAGAGTAGTAATAATATGCATGGGTTAAGTGCAATTGATAGTGATAAGATAGGTATATTTAATGCTGACTGTATGTTATATTATACCACTTAACAAGAATATATACTTACTGATTTTACTAAAATTGACTTAGAACATCAGACCTTCATATTTAAAAAGAAATGTTTATTCCAAAAATCCTTTCAGTACTAAACCAGTCTAGAAATATGATTCTCACAGGCTTTAAAGGCTACCAACGAATTTTATAAGCAATGAAATAATACTCGAGAAACTCGTGGGAAATTTTAAAACAGTCTTGGTGTTTGCGTTTCGTTCGCGGGAAACAGTAAAAACCGAATGCAAATACAAACAGAACCGGGTCAAGTGTTGGTAATAACCGCTCTAGTGGATGACCGATATGCACGTGCCAGGGACGGAGTCAGGCGGCCTAGTGGGGATTTAAACTAGCCCACTGGACCAACTGTCGGCTGCCTTTTGTGAAAATCAGCTGTTACGAGGAAAGTAGTGGTGAGAGCTAAACGCTTTAGGGTCGCGGAAAGCCGGTGGATGCGGGTAGCGCGGTATCGATCGTTTCGGATATGCTTATGGGAGGCCTATAACCCAGCAGTGGGCGTAATTTGCTGTCTGAGATGATGATGATAATGATGTTGAACGCACATCATCATTGTCATTGGCTTATAGCAGGGATGGAGTCAGTGTACCAAGTACGGAGTTTAGTACGGGGAATACGGAGAACTAGCCCCTAGTGGTCCAGTGAAATCTATAACTACGACTAGGAAAGTATTGGCCAGAGCTGAAAGTCGTTATCATTGTCATGGAAACATAGACCGCTGCTGGACATTTCATGAACCGTCACTTCACCTAGCTGGAATACGCCCTACTTTATACTTGCCGACTCGTGGTCTCCCCTCAAAGGCGTATACATACTAGTGAGTGAGTAATAACAGTGTGGGGTGCAAAAGGCACTCTACCAGATGGTGAACCCGGTAGAGTGGCACCACTGAGACCGGGAATGCTTAGGCAGGCTGGACCGAAGTAGGGCTCTTTTTCTAACAGATCCAATCTGAGATGATCGGAATGGGTTGGAAAATCTGTATACATTAATACGTTGATCTAGATGCTAGATATAAAACAGTAAATGATCAGATTATGAATAGAAATAACCATGAATATTAATTTGAACATGTTAGAAAACAATTCAACTTGATTAATTCTACAAAGGCACTTCTAAAGAGGAGGCGTTTAACAAACAGGAAGGGACCATATTGCACGCTCATCACCTGGTGTATGTAGTACCTAACAGCATTGAGAGTACGAGGTCCTTTTACATACACAAAGAACTGGTATAGCGGTAATAAAAACTAGCTAGATTCCTATCATATCGTCTAAAGCGACTTATATATTGGGACATTTTGCTAAGCATTTTTTGCCCTAAATACGTGAATTTAATTCTCTTGCAAGCAGATATTCAATGGATATTTTCTTTTGTATTTAATTAGAAACCGATTTATTAACGGAGAACTATTTAAAATTGCAACCTTTTCTATTTTGGAAGCTATTTTACCTAGTATTGTTTTTTTCATGTCAACAATATAAGTATATAACTTAAAGAACTACAATCAGTGACAGATATACGTTACGTTTTCGCTCAATGAGCGTTTGCTTGATCATTTAGGTGCTCTTTCAACTTAGCAGCGTACAACTTTTTGTTTTGTAAAGTAAAAAAGTAACAACCTATTCACGCTCACTGTTGAGCACGGTTCTCCCTCCTTTATAAGGAGAGGGGTTAAGGCCTTACTTCCATCACGCTGGCCTAGTGCGGGTTGGTGGACGGCAAGGGCGAAGCTGTGGCAACACTGGCAACATCACCTAGCCGTTGGACGTTCTTCAAGCCGCAAGGCGATAACAGTGTGAACAGGGCTTAACAAGTGTTATCTTGTGACAACAGCCGGGACCGACAACTTAACGTGCCCTCCGAAGCACGGAAGCGATCACGATAATGATGCCACAAACGGTCACCCATCCAACTAGTGACCGCTCCCAGTATTGCTTAACATTCGTAACTGAAACTGATCATTAAGAAGCATTGGGCTATGTGTGCTTCGCTTTTGTTATGTAAGTAAAGTTTAATTTCCATTAAGTTACGATGATGATACCCATGCATTAACTACGTTGGGACTGTGTCATCATCATCATCATCATCGGCCTATCGCAGTCCACTGCTGGACAAAGGCCTCTCAGAAATGAAGTGATACGGCTGAGAACTAAAGTTACCGACATAGCCCAAAGGATTAGCAAGCTAAAGTAGCAGTGGGCTGTTCATATTATTAGCAGTAGAACCGACAACCCCTGGGGTAAACGAGTTCTTGAGTGGAGACCGCGTCTCGCCAGACGTAGTGTAAGATCCCACATGCCAGGTGTAGTGATGATTTGCGCAAGTTGGCAGGAGCTGGATGTGAGAAGCAACTGAGACTGTGTTTCTAGTTCTTATTTTTAATCTGGTGTCAACACGTAAATATCCCCAGTGTTCTTGTAATGTTTAACATAAGGTTTAGTTGCGTTTTAAAAATGTTCGTTGAAGTTCCTTATTTTAAACTACATATGTACCTATTAAATTTATCCCACGGGAACCGTACCTGTTCCCGGTTAATAAACTAGCCTATATGTTGTTCCAGCCAATAAACTAAATTATAAGTGTTTCTGTAAGCTTGCGCCCGTTTTTTTTTATTTCCTCTTAGATAACTAATTCGGTTTTAAAAACTCATGAAGGTCGACACTACTATGGCTAATTTCAACCCGTTTGACATAACATTGAGCTCATACTGTATCCAGTATCCACTAAACTACTAAAGTTTGATGCAATTTTGTACGATTTTAAACCTAATTGCGTTTAATTTAAACATTTTAGGGTTTGCTGTATAACATAAGGCGGTTTGATCGCGTGCCAAGGGCACGATGTGGTGCCGGATAAAGCCGCGGGTCAAGGCACTGCTGATTACAGATTGTACTCTTCCGTCTATGAAGGAATGCTGTCTTTTACCAGAAATTCTAAATCTCTTTCCAACCTCGAATTTTATCACGAATTACAAAATGGCAACAGTTATCACAAAAGTTAAACATATTTCATAAAAAGAAATTACCGAGGACAGCGTAAAATATCAGAAATCAGCGGAAATCACCAAGCAACGACTTATTTAACATTTACGTTTTCCGGCGGTCAATTTTTTGATGAAAAAGTTATTTTTGTTTACAACTTTTGACGGGTTTTTCTACCCTTCGGGTATTTTTTTTGTCACTTTAAAGCTATGCAATATCTAATAATGTCCTAATTTTTAATTAGAATTTTGATGAAAGTTGTAAATTAATTTTGATTTCTGTTTATGAATTGATTTTTTAATTGCATTGTTTGTCGTCAGATTTCTCTCTTGTTGCTTCTGTTCTGGATTGTGCGGAAGACAGACGAATATTTGTTTGCCCAAAAGTCTTCTCAGGGTACTGACACATACTTTATTTTATTTTATTTTATTTTATTTTATTTTATTCGGAACACCAACAGCACTAATACATTACATAAGAACATTTTTTTTTTTATAAACTTAGCCATTTAAAGGTACTCGCACATAGAAAGCGAAATGTAAATAAACCATAATAGGTAACTATTGCATAGATTATCAGAGAATCATTAACATTCAAGAATAAATATACACAAATAAAATACATCAGGTGTATAATAAATGTAGCCATCGTACCACTTGAAACAACTACTATAAGGTTTTTTCATCATGAGCCTGCATTAGTCTACTGCAGGACAGCAGGAGACGTGCAGGAGAGGTCTCTCCTATAGAAGAATATTGTCACCATCACTACATTTAGCAGGTTTGCGATCGCAGCATTGCGACGCCACAACCTACGACAATAGTTCCTTCATTCTATGATTCTAATAGCTCATTTAAAAGTTTATTACTTATGTAATTATTATCGCATTCGACTTAACAACATAATAAAAAAACCATCAGTGGCGATAACGGTGTGATAATAACAATAATTAAACGATTTATCTAAAAGCTATTGGTATCTAACACGGTAATCTTTGAGTAGGAGAGGCTTAATTGACGTGTCTTTTATAAAATAGATCGTTATAAATACTATATACCTACATATTATGTTACCAGGAAAAAAATAACACTCAAGCGTTATACAGACTATGGACATAGCCTATTATATGCCAGTTTATGTAATAAAAATACATGTTATGTACTTTTTGGGGTGGTGGGATCTACCTCCTAGTGGTCCACCCTGGGCAACAGCATCTTTGGTTTTCTAACCAATGATGACGGCTAACAGATCCCTCTGTGGTGGTAGGCTTTGTAAGAGGCTGCCTGGATGCTACCACCCTCCTGCCGGAGTCCAGCGCCAAACAGTCTTGCGATGCGTTCCGCTGGTGTGTGGGAGAACCAGTATCTCTGGGTAAGCTCGCTCCATCTTAGGCTTCTTCTTAACCGTAGAGTTAACTATGTAGTCAAGATCAAGCCCATTATTTATAAAAAAAAAAACTTGTATATGTATTTCGAATTATAAAATACTAAATGATGCCCGCGACTTCGCACAAGTAGAATTTTTATTTTAAATCACATAGGAACCGTATTTATTCGGGATGAAAAGTAACCTAGTTTTTCTATCCACCTAATTTCATGTAGAGCCGGTCAACCGTTCTGGAGTGATTGAGTGACAATCATTTATCATATCATGGCATTTTATAATATTTATAAGACTAATTTATAGTCATATTATTATAATTAATACCACATACCTATATTTCTAATATAATAAGCGCTCTGTCTATTTAAAAACTAGTCAAATAGGTAATTACTTTCGCATAGGTACCTAAACCTTATTGTCAAAGTAAATTTTAAGGAAGAAAACAAGCTCAGGACTTGCTTTGACGAATAAAAGTAGCTTCGAGTATGCTCTGGACCGCGCTCTGAACTCTCTCTCGATGATTGAAATTCTATCGATTTTGTATAAAATTTTCCACCATCTTTTCTCCAGTCGATTTCTATTATCATACTATTACGTTATACCTTTGTAATATTTTTGCATTGCCTCTCCTTCGCTTTGAGAAGTCTTTTGAAATAGCTAGAAGAAGCGACATTAGGTTTTTATGAACGGTCGAAAAAGGAATTTATTAAAAATTTTGCTTTTTATAATTAAGTTGGTTGCTACGATGTGCTATTTATGGATACAAAATTCATGCAAAATCGTTTTCCTTGTCTGACTTACTATCAATTTGCAGCCACGACTAAAAGATAAGTCTAGATCACTAGAATTTTGAACATAACTTTTCTCTATAATGCAAGTTATTACCATTAGGTACATAATAATCACAGACATATTATGTTTGTGAATAATCACAAACATATTATGTTTGTGATTATTTGTGTATCTCAGAATACATTTTTAATGTTTCTAACTTAAAAGAACTAGGTAATACTTTTAAGAGATGATGCAATAATAACCGAATTGACGTAGATCCACCACGGTATTACCAATTTGTATAACAAGTATATGGGTGGAGTAGGTAGACTTGACCAAAATGTTGGGTACAAAGTGCTTTCTTAAATTAAAGCGATTTTGCAAAACTATAATACCTTATTTGGCTTTATTGATCACAATAGGTGTAAAGTGATAGAACAAATTAAAATTTTTAATCTTAGTCAAAAAATCATCTGTGCCAGATGCTTTATAAAAAATAAAATAATGTGCACGTTTCCAGCTTTCTAAACTTTTTAGTTTTGGCTTCGCGGCTTCCGTACTCTTGCGGACGGACTAAGCCTCAAGGAACAGTAGTCTTATTAATAAAAAAAGACGTGTGGCACTCGGAGACTGCCGCGGTAAAGCTATTGCATAGCATTTTTTATCAACTTATGCAATTATAAAACTAAAAAGTATCACCGCTGTGCCGGTCGGAGTGGGGGGTGTTAGGTTATTTTCGTTACGGAATTTCTGGATTCGGTCTCCACGCTCAAGGCCTGCGATAGAAGCTATAGCTTAATTTTATAATTTTATGTATTTTCTAATTTTAACTTTTGTAATTAAATTTTTCTGTTATTTTGGCAGATATGGTTACCATAGGCAACCATACTGTCATTTTTTTTTAAATTTCGGAAATTCAAAATTGTTCGATCGTGTCTCGCCCCGAGTGTTAGATTATTTTCGTTACGGAATTTCTGGATTCGGTCTCCACGCCCGCGATAGAAGCTATGCAATAGCTTAAAAAAAACATATGTCATGAAAACGGATAATGTCATAATAAGGGTAGTAGAGTAATCAGTACCTTATTCACTACTGAAAGCCGGATACGTTATACAGAATAAACGTTTTGCTGTATTATATTTAGATTTCCTTCAATGGGTAGGTAGGAACAGGGACGCAAAAAGGGAGATGAAACAGGTACTGGAAAAACATATTTTCCCGGCGACTGTCTATCCGCATAAGGCGTTTCTTTACAGTTAATTTCCTCTATCGGCAGAGTTACGAATTTTTTCGCCGACAATTGTAATCCTAGACTATAGTTAGGTGAAGCCAGCCAGGTCAAAACTAGTGATAGGTAAATCTTTTTACAAGTAAAGATATTCTAACGTCATGACAGCTGTCATTAGTAAAGTAAAAAAATTTAACAGCCTATAATCATCCCACTGCAGGGAAAAGGCCTCCATCATTGAATTCAAGTTACCACTGCAATGATAGGAACTGGCATAACCACCACGCTTGCCAAATGCGGGTTGGTGATGACAAACCCGAGCAACGTTCGAAAATTCGAAACTTTTTGTTGCCCGACCCGGGGATCGAACCTGGGACCCCGAGATCTTGGCCCGGTATTTAAACCACTAGACCAACGGGGCGTTCCCACTAGACCAACGAGGCGTTCCAGCTGTCATTATTGTCATCATATTACGTTTACTTATTTATTTTAACCGTACATTTATTTTGTATTGTAAATTACTCGTACATTCGCATTTTCAACGAATTACCAGAATCTATTGCAGCATTACCTGTATGTTGATATCGTATATCAAACTGGCATTTGTTTTTTTTTAATTTACCTTTCTAATGGCCTCCTAATACTTTAGTATTATCTTATCAGTGCCCTTAAAAGAAAACGTAACCATCAGTACTTAGTAATAATGTTTCTTAATTTTAGATGAAGTGCAAACAAATTGATGAAACAACTTTAGATAAAAATACATCGCCCTGTTGCTGTCTATAAATGAAACAATCAATTCACGTGGTTTGAATAACAGACCAAATTCTCGGGTACTAGGTTCGATCCTCTGGTGGGACAACTAGAGTTTATAATTTTCGAATAATGCTCGGATTTGTGATCACCAGCCCACGTTTGGCAAGCGTGATGATTATGCCTGTACCCATCAATGCTATGGTAACTTTAATTTAATTATGAACCCTGCAGGTGTTATCTATACTTCTATACTATAATATTATAAAGCTGAAGAGTTTGTTTGTTCGTTTGTTTGAACGCGCTAATCTCAGGAAGTACTGGTTTGATTTGAAAAAATCTTTTTGTGGTGGATAGTCCATTTATTGAGGAAGGCTTTAGGCTATATAACATCACGCTGCGACCAATAGGAGCGAAGCATAAGTGAAAAATGTTGCAAAAATAGTCGCGATCATAATAATAGAAATTGACAAGGACGAAGTCGCGCAAAACAACTAGTATGATATGATTATGATAGTTGTACTTACTTTACTTTACTTTTACACACTAATTAATATTTGACACTTACAACGAATCCCAATGATTTTTGTGATCTGTTTCGACTGTGGTCTACCTGATTTCATTCAGACGTTTCCCGGAATGGTAGTCAGTCCTATGTCAAATTACATCTGGGCTTCCCGTGAACATTTTTATGGCAACCATCTTGTTTGGTTGGCCGATTCCTATTTTTCACGGTGTTTGGACTTGGATTTGGGAGATGGGATTTATTGTTTTCATGTCAAAATATTTTTCTCTATGTTCTGCTAATAACTAAGAGTTTCTAAGCTGATAAAGTAAGCCCAAATAAGTAAAATTATGTGCCATCATTTAATATTGTAAAAGCCAAAAAGTACTGCAGTTCCATTAGTGAATTCCAAAAAGTGTAGTCCTTCGCTCCCACAGAACACGGAAAAAAGGTTAGAAAGGCGATGTAGGCGGGGCAAGCGCGCCACAGAGGTTATGAGCAAATGCTCATACTTCTGCCCAAACATGAATGTACGTGAGCGCTGTGATTGGTTTCTCTTGACGTCGCGCTTGATTGCCGTTTTTAGGGTTCCGTTGCCAAATGGCAAAGAACGGAATTAAAAAAAAAAATTCGTGTTTTATACTGATATTATAAGTGCAATTAAGTTGCTAAAATATTAAATAAAGTAAAACCTTATAGATTCGTTTGTCTGTCTGTCCGTCCGTATGTCACAGCCACTTTATTCTGAAAGGATAAACATTTAATAGTTAAAACTTGGTAGGTAGGTGTCTCCTGTTAACCGCTTTACGATTCTTATAAAAAAAAAGATATTTAAGGGGGGCTTCCCATACATGCAACTAAATAAAAAAAAAATTTTTTTACTTCTACCTATGCGTATGGGGTATCTATGGAATGAATGAATGAATGAATGATTACACTTTATTGCACACCACAAAGAAATTATAAAATTTAATTCTTACAGTAAGATGTACAACTAAGGCGGTCTTATCGCTATCAGCGATCTCTTCCAGACAACCTTTACAGGAAAAACTGTAAAGAAAGGGGAAGGTGGTGCTAAGTACTAAGACAAAATGTAAAATTAGTATAGGTCTTTTAAAATGACATAGAGGTTCCTAGAACCATTTTTTCCAAAAGTCCACCGTTTGGAAGATAGACGCTTCCAAAGTGGTGAAATTAGTGTCCCCCCCCCCCTCTAACTTTTAAACTAAGCAAGTGAAAATTTTGAAAAAATATATAATGTAGATCTTAACCAATACTTTCAAAGAAAATTGGTTTGAACGAGATCAAACCGGTAGTTAACGCTGCTTCTGAGCCATGGGTCGCGGGTTCGATCCCCGCACAGTACAAATATTTGTGTGCATGAACATGTCTGTTTGTACTGGTCTGGGTGTTTTCTATGTATTATAAGTATGTATTTACAAAAAAAAAAAATATATATATATAAGTAAGTTTATCGGTTGTCTAGTACCCCATACGACAGGGTACTTAATAGTACCTTAATTTGGGACTAGATGGCTCTGTGTGGCCCAGTGTGGCATGTCTTAAATATTTATTTATATATTAGCACATTTTCAACATTCGCAAATATTACTTTGTCCTTCATTCATACAAACACTATGAAAAACAAAGTATTTGTAAAAAATTTTTGCAGTCAACAAAATATTGTGGTATTTTAGTTAAAGTTGGTACGGAACCCTCAGTGCGCGAGTCCGACTTGGCAGGTTTTTTTTACTCATTTAGGTGTGCGAAAGCTTGTGTTTATTATGTGCACAAGTAGTAGTGGGGCGCAAGCGGCGACATCGGTTCTCATACAAATGGCGCGTGACAGCCTTTCTAACCTTTTTTCATGATTTGTGTTCGCTCCATCCCTTCTGAATTCTGGCCTTGCGAGGGTCGCGGCGTCGTAAGACGCGCCTACCGCTGCTTGCATCTATTTGGAGTAACACCAAAAGAAGACGAGAAGCAGCGTCTTCTACTATGATCCTCAACCCGCCTGCCAGATTTCGATTATAGCAATCCTCCTTATGGAGAGAGAGGCCTTATGATCCCAAATTAGTCTGTTTTGCTGCAAACTAATTTGGAATGACGCTGATAATGAAAATAAACACTCTTCGATAGGTATTATCGAGGGCACCAGTTTTATTTCAAATTGTTTTTGGAACGAAGTTCCTTATCGCGCGTTGCGAAAGGGGGATAGACGGCAAAAAAAAATTTTTCGTTACGAGGAATTGTCTACCTGCAGGTTAACTGTATTAATTTCAAAAGTGAGGACACATTCAATTTACAAGGGACTATATAAGCTGTCAAACAACGATCAATCAATATGAGGACAATGATAAAATAATGAACTTTATTCCTTACACTAAAAGTTCAATACGGTTGAATACACTTGACATCATTTTATGGTAGATCGTCGTGCTGTCGGCGTACATAATTATAGCGGTAGTGTTATTGTGGAACTATTAAAAGAGGGATAATTGTTAAGGTCAGATTAATGTCTATATATGCGTAGTGATTACGAGTTGAAATGAATCCTCAACAGCTAAAGTAAATAATAGGGGTTAAAGTATGAAATTGTCGATTATTTTCCCACTTTTTATTTTGTTTATAGCTCTTAAGTATAGTCATATTATTGCGTAATTCTTTTTGTATTGTATCAAAAACTAAATAAAGTAAGTTTTGACTAAAAAAAAATGCAATACTAGTGCCTATTACTTCAAAGGAAGTCGTTGAAAAGACCCCTTACAATGTGTCAGCTGACCTTCTTGCTTTAATTAAATATATTTGTATTATATACTTTGATTTTCAGAAATTTAAATACTATAATGCGTAGCTTTATAACCATCTAACTTTCACCTTTAATTGCATCGAAAACGGTTCAGGCGTTTTTAAAAAAACTAAAAAATTGTTAGTATGCAAAAATGATTTTTCTCGATTTCGTCCATACAAAACGGCAATTTCATACTTTAACCCCTAATACTTGACTTGTGTATCGATTGTGACGGTTATGGCCACAATTAAGGCATACGGTTATCGATTGTGCGCATCTATACCTAATTTATCATTATCAACAGCATAAAGATATTTTCTCAGTCGAGAATCGAACATGCACCTGCATGCATATGCGGATGCGGGTTCGATTCTCGCCTGCGGATGAGGGAAGCGGGCTCGATTCCGGCCTGAGTCAAAAAATTTCAAGTTTATTTACTGATATTATAATTGCAATTGAATTGCTAAAATCTATATTAAATACTCGCAATGATATTTAAAAAGTAATAGATATGTTACATGCGCTCTCAATATGCGTCCCTAAAACGTCACAATTGTGCGTCTTTTCAAATCCATGAAAGAGAAAGTAATTGTTCTTTTCACGAGTATGACCAGGACAAAATAAGAATTACGCATGTGTGCAGTTGTTCGCAAGCGGCACATATATTTCGATAGTTTTGTAAGGGCATAACCTATCTATACTTTTTAAATTTCATTGAATAGATACTCGTAAAAGAAAGTCGTGTTAGTTACAAGTCGAGAACGGCTGGACAGATTCTTATGATCTTTGTTTTTTTTGGATTTGTCTGCGTCGGGAATAGGACAATAAGTATTAAAACATTAGAAAGTTGACGTCAAAAATAGATAAATAAAATGTTTTTCTTTACAAAATTTTCCAACCACGCCATATTTGATGACAATGACATTTAAGACGTCAAAACCAAATACTATTCTGAGGCGATACGAAGTTCGTGGGTTCCGCTAGTATCAGATAAAGCCTAAATAAAGGATTTTGCACTAATCGCCACGCTTGGCGCTTGCGTTGGCGATTGCAGTCAATGGTGGAGAGTAGCCCAGCCCCGGCTACTTTAATTCATGAAGATTTGTCCATCTAAAAAGATTTAAATTTTCTATAATTAAAATAAAAACATTATAAAAAATTGACTAACGAAAAGCATAAATAAATGATTTTAGATCGGTGCCAAACACGCTACAACGGTCACCAATTATTCACCATGCGTCAACTTATAATAGACGATTTATTTAAAAAAAAATTGTCACAAATCCTAGTAAACCAGCTACCTACATTATTCTCTCCTTTTCTGGTGAATCAAAAAAAAACCTACGCTCCTACCTATCTTTAGCCGCAGCCACTTCCCGCGATTTTCGCCTTAACCTCTGTAGACCCAATACGGGTCATTAAACTCAAATTTCGCTTATTGCAATGTTGTGCAATCCCGAAACGATATCACTAAACGAGTTTGCAACTCGCGATAAAAACTCGCCGTCTGCGAACGTCTACCCGACTGATCAAATATTTTGGTCGCGCGAATACCGCGTGTCAATGACACGGCGACTAGGTAGGTACCTACCTACGTACTTTCCTTCCACGCCTCGACCCTTGGATAAACACATTATTTTGGCCATCCGTTTGCAGAGCAATTGTATGATGCCGCTAATCCTGGAGGCCCTTTGCTTTAAAATATGGCAACAAGGGTATGCAGTAATTTTGGGGAAATCAATCTCATTCTAAACTTCGGAATGATCTAGTCGGTATCTGTAATGAATAAGTTACTGAGATAAGTAACGGCTTATTAATTACCCACAGCAGGGCAAAGGCCTCCATTATTGAATTCGAGTTGCCATAGCAACGATAGGTACAGGCATAATCACCACGCTTGCCATATGCGGGTCGGTGATCAACTGATCACTAAGATAAAGCGGGCTTTTAAGTGCAAACTGCATGTTGAGCAGGTCCTATTTGGAAGTACAGTGGTGATCTATGAAACAAAACAAAAACACTTACCTAAATAACTATTTTATCTTATCAATGGTACATAGGTCATAACTAGAAATCCTAATTTTAAAATATTGGGCATAATTCTAACAGCCATTTTCAACACTCATATTTTAATTTAGGTGTCCGAAAACACGATCGACTGTATCTGATAAAAGTCCGCTCTGATCTGACCGAATTAACGTGTTTTCGACAAAATTGGACACTCGATTGTAGTGTATTTTAGCGCCTTTAAGTTTTCATGACCGATCCACACCTTGTCGATGCATTATAAGTAAGTACTGCGCAGCGTTTGTCTATTGTTTGTTATTTACTGCGATTATAGCGAAATCTACAAATATACTCTATGTTTACGTGTTCATTCACACGGGCGGGTGTGTGTGCGTGCGGCCGTGCGCCTGCGCAAACGGCCCGCGACCAACTCCTCTTTGTTTGTTGACAAGCGAACAGCAATCAGCATTCAACAAGCGATTCTGCTCGCGAGCAGACGTCGCGCCGCGAGCTTAGCGCGTCAACACCTCCATATTATTCTCGACTCGTGTTATCGCGTACTCGGCTAAATTTAGTGCAGTTACATTATATATTTTTCATCTTCTACGCAACATTTTGGAGTTCAGTGCTTTTCGTGGCGAGACCCATCGTGCGTGGTGCGTGTGATCATCGCAGTTTTTTTGACTGCTAAAATTACTCGATCACCTTTGTGCCAGAAGAAGGTATGTTTTTTATGCTTTTCATCATAAACAAACACGGCGACATTGAAAACACAAACCTTTACGCTAGTCTCGCAGTAACTTGTTATTATTTTATGAGCGCTAGCTAATAACATGTCTCGTTGTGACGATTTGATGCGATAATGCACTTCATCGTTTCTATTTTGATCCACGAGATAGGTAGTAGAGGACCATGGGATTTATTAAGTTGTGTTAATATATCTATTTGTGGCAGAAGTTAAAGTTGTGTAAGTGGATAGTTCAGACGGCATGGTCATTATATTATACAGTGTCGCCTAGTGTGGCAGCACGATTTCACCGCTAATGAGATGCTCTCTTCATAAGTACGGACATTGTCGCATTTCCAGCCTTGTTGCGGATAGATACAGTTATAATTTGGCTAGTTGCCGTAGGAGGCGCGTAGCGGTAACCGACTTGTGTTGTGTTTCAAGTAACGGGAGTACGGGACGGTAATGCATCATGGCATAATGTTGCCAGTACAGTGTTATACTATTGCCGATTTTGTATGAAAAGTTCCAAAATGGGGCCTGATCAGGACCCTTTGTTTGTATGGTCTCAAATGGAAACTGGTGCAATGTAAAATAAAATCAGATTTATTTCTATCATTGCTTGAAAAAAGTATTTATTAGGTAGGTACTTACATTCTTTGATTTCTGGCCTTTTTGGTTAGGGATAAAACGCGTTTAAAATCGACTCTAATTCGTCTGTCACCCTCACCTTACCATAGTGTTGTAAACGTAGGATTATTTATCTGTTTATTGCATATTGTTGAAATAATGACAAAACCCTGCAAGGGATCTAAGCAAACAAAATACTTATTTACTATTAAAACAGAAGCTCATAGTACAAACCTTAAGCATTTGCTTATTATTCTTAAAAATATGTATGTAACGTTAATTGTATACCTACCTACCTACCTAGGCTACTGTGTTTGGAATTTCGGTACTTAGCTGTTACAATTTCAAGAATTTAACTGTAAATTATTTGGAATAGCTGTAGAATTTGCTACTGTAATACATTTCTGCGAAAAAAATTCTTTTTTTATTAAAAACTGTTAAGTGGTGTTATTCCTGGCAGTGTAATTCTTGGCAACATAATGTTCAGAGAGTAAGGGCTCTAACAGACGAACAACAGTTTGCCTGCAATGCTCGCAACAGTCATGAGAGATCGCCGATAGTCGCCAATCAACAGGCTATGATTTGCTAGGGATGGTCGCCTATCTCCCAGTCCTGTTGACAATTTGCTTTCTAATATTGTATGTAAAAGCTCGACGAATAGATAACAAATGTATGAAAATGACATTAGCTTACGATGGATCGTTTCGTAACCTAATGTCATTTTCATACTTATGTCGCTGCGTCGGCGACTGTCGTCAACAACTGTTGCGGGTTGTCATGTCGTAGGCAAACTGTCGCTCGTTTGAGTGCGTTAACGCACGCATGATGAATAATTTATCAGTCCTCAAGTAACACCATACCATGGTCCGATGATTCATCTCTTACTAGGCCTCTGACTTCACTTATGTCAACATGACACAAATGCGTTGGTTCTTTCCACTGCACATCAATCTTCTGCATCTACTTGTCAGAATAGCTAAATCGAACCTTACCTAAATCAATTAGTATATAGGTAGCTAGATACCTAAATATTACTACAAAAAAGTCGAACAAAGTTTAATCCCTATACCTATCTAAAACACAGTCTACACTATGTAATATCAAGTAAGAGTAGGTTATACAATTCAAATTGGCTTTCTTGTAATTTTCTTAAAGTATTTACTGTTAAATGTTTTTCTCTAAAAATCAAGCAATTTTTTTTTTACTATTTGGGTATGTGTGTTCTAAGCGTTTCGATCGTAATGTTCCTAATGACCTATTTTATTATCAGTTTTGATTTATAACTGATAATAATATCAAGAAAGTTACTTATTGATATGAAAGTGAAGTTTCGATAAAACACATTAAACAATTTATTTTAGGTACACTCTCTCGTAAATTATTTTCAGCAGATAACATAAGGTAAATAGAATTTCTAATGGCGACGCGTGAAAAGAATTTTTAAAGTTCAAGGGTCGAAAATTAGAGGTGACTAGGTACCTACCTAAAAGTTTTTTTTATTCTAGATCTATCAGTGTTGTTATTTTTAATTTAATATGAATTAAATACCTTAGCGGATAGGGACAGTTCTACCTGTGATAAAGATAAAACTATTGTGTCTGGTGCTGTGAACTATCCGGGAACGTGTTAACATTTGTAAATTAAGTTTTTAAATGACCATAATATTTAAATTTAAAAAAAGGACTATTTTAAATAATAGTATTAAATCTACTGCGGGTCACCGACTTCTCTAAACGGATGATATTGCTATAATCGCCACACTTGGCAGACGGGTTGGCGATCGCAGTTTAACCAAAGGCGAACCTAAGTAAGACGCTGCTGATCGTCTTCTTGTAGTACTATTTTAATCTCCTCTTCGACACCCATTGGAAATTAAGGGGTTAACAGGTCCGTAAGTGATTGATTCTGCTTTGGTTGCACATGTTGTCCTGCGTGAGCCGACTCAAAAGTATGCTTTCGGATGGTAATTTTTTAGAAATGTATGACATTGTTTAGTTTCTTACCTGAATCGTGCAAAAAAGTTATCCGCCTAAATTCATATACGGTCTTATTACCTGCAACTGAACAGGAAAGACCCACCACCCACGTACCTACCTAACTACAAAGTGGACCTTAGATTTTTTTTAAATACAAAGATACATTGTAACAAGTTCGTCTGCAAATGGCGGCAAACAATTTGCCCTTTTCATTAAACGTTGTTGCAGTCACTAAAACCCCTATTGTTGAAGCGAGTTCTTTGGCCCTTTCTTTCTCGCTTAAATAAATGGTTGAACACAAAACCCACGCTGTTCAGTAGGTACACGACAGCACTTCAAGCAAAACGGGGCATCTTAACCTCTTTGAAATAGGTGTAAATTTGCAACGAAAATGTATAGCCTGACGTGCAGGCCATTGTACAATGGCCTGCACGTCAGGCTATACATTACATCCAAGATAATACATAAATGCGAAAGTGAAACTGGAAAGGACAAGGGTAGTTTTTATCCACGAAATGATCAGCTAAAGAGGTAAAAAGGGGGATGAAAGTTGATTATAGCGAATCAATATTTAACTGATTTAGTAATAATTTATAATCGCTTCCTAAGTTCCTACAGCCTCTCATAGGACAATAGGGGGTAGTCTTATTCTAATTTAGTGTATCAGCCTATACGACACCGATACTTATCTGACACAGAACGCATAATATTTGTAGCACCTAGTAACAAACTAGTGATTTTCCTATATTTATTGTACAAACTACAATCTGACACAGAACACAATATTTGTAGCACCTAGTAACAAACTAGTGATTTTCTATACATATTTATAGTACAAACTACAATCTGACACAGAACGCATAATATTTGTAGCACCTAGTAACAAACTAGTGATTTTCCTAACATATGTAAAGTACAAACTACAATCTGACACAGAACGCATAATATTTGTAGCACCTAGTAACAAACTAGTGATTTTCCTATACATATTTATAGTACAAACTACAGCATGACAAAAAGCATTCAATAACAGGTTTTAAACGTGTCCTCTTCGAGAAGGCTCGTATCTTTGTTCTCTTCGAACGGAGGTCACCTAACATTGAGGGCAGCGAAAGTTCCGTTTCGTACATTTGGCGTTTATCCAACACGCTCTTACTTTACCCGATGCATTTAAACTTTTTAGATTTTGGTACATTATTTTATTTTTATAGACATATAACACTCTTGTAATAATCGACTGATTTAAACTTTTATACGGAGTTGTTAAGGGATTTCCACCATGTACCTTGATTTTACGCCTATCGCCCCGTTGGTCTAGTGGTTTAAATGCCGGGCCAAGATCACGGCGTCCCGAGTTCGATCCCCGGGTCGGGCAACAACAAGTTTCGAAGTTACGAACATTTCGTGCATGCTCGGGTTTGTGATCCTGATCACCAACCCGCATTTGGCAAGCGTGGTGATTATGCCTAGGTAACTTGAATTCAATGATGGAGGCCTTATCCCTGCAGTAGGATGATTATAGACAAAAGACTAAAATCAAGCCTACGTGACCCTAAAATCAAGGTAAAAAACATCTTTTACCTTGATTTTAGGGTTACCCAAAGGTTAAAAACAGGACGCTATAGATGCTATAGCGTCTGTCACTAGGCTGTATCTCATAAACCGTGATAGCTAGTTGACATTTTCACAGATGCTGTATTCCTGTATTTTCCGCTAGGACAAAAAATAAAATAAGTATTTATCCCATACAACAAACGCGATTTTACTGCCGTTTTTGCTCGATATCAATAACGGTTACATGAAGACGATTCATATATTAACAGATCATCTAATTGTATATGCACTTAAAAATAAACAAATAAATTAAGGTACAGAACCCTTCTAGCACTAGTCCAGTTTTTTTATGAGTTTCTGATATAATGGCGCTTAAAACAGTGCCCAAATGTCGGTAATTCTGTAGAAATCCCGTACTAACTAACTCTTTTAATAATAGTATTTGTAATGTCGCAAAACTATTTACCTACACAATTTGTCTGTACAATCAAAATTGTATTAAAAATATAAAATAATTTCTGATATCTATGGTTTTGATCGTTTGATGCATATTCAAAATAGTGTCATATCTTTATATATATAATTCTTCTGTGAGTGTGTATGTCACTGAACTTCTCTCAAACGACTGGACCGATTTTGATGAAATTTTTTGTGTGTGTTCAAGGGGATCTGGGAATGGTTTAGATTCACAATTTTGTCGGGGATAATGTTAGGTGTAGTCCAACCCAAAATTTTTATTTTTATTTTTTAGACAAAATTTTTAATTTCTATTTTTTTATGATACAACATACAAAAATACATACAATCCTAAATTTTTACCCTTTTATCACCAACCCCTATTTTTTAATAGCCATTTTAGTAATTTAATATTTAATAAAATATTAATCATTTTTCATCCCGCTCGATAACTGATCAATTATCGTCTTTTTTATAAGGGAAGGGTAGGGGTAGGGATGGGTTTAGGGTAGGGGTGGGGGTAGGGTAGGGTATGTGTAGGGTAGGGTAGGATAGGTTAGGGGTAGGGTAGGGTTAGGGTAGGGCTAGGGTAGGGGTAGGAGTAGGGTAGGGGTAGGGTAGTAAAATATTAAAATTTTATAAAATATATACAATCCTAAATTTTTACCCTTTTACCACCAACCCCTATTTTTTGTTAGCCATTTTAGTAATTTAATCATTTTTATGGCAAAACAACGTTTGCCGGGTCAGCTAGTCTACTTATAAAAGTGTAGGTATGCAACATGCAACAAAATTAGATAAACAATTCACAGAAAATTAGCACCCAGTATGGGTCCTTTGTTACCTTATTTGCATTCATCTTTAATTCATCATTTTTAAGGTTGAATTTGCACTGCGATAGGTAGGATGAATGTCACGTACATTTGCTGATTTAAATATTGAAACTTGAACAGTTCAAAGTGACATTTTGTATGGAACCGTGTATCTAGTTCTTATATTTCATCTAAAATTTACTACTATTAAACAACATAAATAATCTGCTTGAAAAATTGACGCCTATGACGTAGTGTCTCGGTGGCTGAATGGTTAAAGCGCCGCGCCCGGCATGCGAGGAGATGCGGGTTCGAGTCCCGCCTGAGACATAATTTTTCAAGTTAAAATACTGATATTAAAATTTCAATTTAATTGCTTAAAATATCATTTAAAGTATTTAAATAGCTGTTTCATCTTAACTGACTGTCAAACATCTGCAAAGATGTTTCTTTCGGGTGTTAAGGGTGCAAACTCCTAACATTTGATGCAGCAACGCTGGCTTACGGCGATAAGAATATGCTTGAAAAATTGAGGCCTATGACGTAGTGTCTCGGTGGCTGAATGGTTAAAACGCCGCGCCCGGCATGCGAGGAGATGCGGGTTCGAGTCCCGCCTGAGACATAATTTTTCAAGTTAAAATACTGATATTAAAATTTCAATATTTTGCTTAAAATATCATCTAAAGAACATAAATAGAATATTTAACGGGGTGTTTGCATCAACAAAAATACACAGACAGTAACTATTTACGTGCTTCTGTAAATTTATGTAGCTCACGTTGTAATTAATGTTAAACTAACGGTTAACTGCTATATTTATTCTTTATAGTTTTTGTGCAGTTTCATTGTTCTCACCAGAACAAACAGTTTTTGACTCATAATTTCTCGCCAGGTTGAATGAACAAGTGCTCTCAACTAGATTTTATCTCATATCGTAATAGGTTATTGTTTTAATAACCACACAAAGTTTTGGGTCTACAATGTTTTCCATTCGTAAATATGCTTTTAATTGCTTCAATCCTGAGTATCAAAATTGTTATTATATTACTTAAAACTCGAATTTCGTTAGTTCCAAACATTGTTCGAGAGTACTTAGTTTAACATTGCAAATATGTACCGTCTATAGCAATTCGGAGGTATTCGTTCCTCCCGGATAATGTTGGAACGGCTCCAACGAAATTTAAGGAAAATATTTGCGTTACGAAGTCTCGGAACCCTTTGTCAGTATTCACTACGCGATCACTTTCTACTGCTGCGCAATTGCTAAAATAAGTCAAAGCGCATCTGCTACTAATTATAGTGTAAACTATTACGATAGCACGAACGACAGGCAGTAAAACAGTAGGAGAAACTTTAAATTGAATCTAACAATAAAATACTCTAGGGACTTAACCATTGCATATTAAATGAATCCAATTTTCAGCACACAACAAACAGTAGACTTTATAGTCATTGCACTATACATGTCTCTACATTTGCACAAAGCTAATTACGTTCATTCTGAACAAATCCGTTTCAAGTCTGTGCATTTAATGATGATACGTTACTAGAGTTCACTCGTGATTCAGGTTTGCAAGATAGCGTGATTCACCTCGCGTTGAACAAAGACACAAATGCGACGCTAACATTGTGAGTTTCATGTCAATATTCCATAGCATTAAAGGGAGTCTAGACCGGGATCCAGACGAGACTCGTAAACCGTTAGAACCCTGCTGCAGCAAGCGTCTAGACGTAACGTACAGTGGTCTGTATAGCATATTTTTGTTGCAGAATCGCTCCTATTTCATCTATGTAAGATACCTTAATGCTTAGCTAAATGAGCTGTCTGTACTTTAAACTCCTCTCTTTTCTCGTCTGGAACTAAATTGCTATACTAGCTCGAGTTGTTCCTGGTTGCTATATTATCATGTAGTAACGTCTGGAGTCTGGATAGTTTCGATTTTGCGGTACCGGCGCGCCGGCACGTAAGCTTCTTCAACTTGAAGCAATAAAACGAAACGATTTTATTCTATGGCAATTTTCCGTGTCTCTGTCATTGTGTATCAGTCGATTGCGAGTTTACTTAAACATAAAGGAAACGGACCAACTTCCTTAGAACCTTGGGCCTAAGGTGTAACACAGTGAAAGTAGTGTTATTTGAAAGATAGTATGAAATTAAAGGATTCCTGAGAATTTGGGAAAAATTAGCAGTCCGTGATCTGAGATATAAAATATTATGAAAAAGTGAGGTTAAGAATAGCTTATACCGAAATAGTTAACTTTTACAAAGAATAGCGTATTAAATCATTTATTTTTAAAGTAATGGAGCACTTTATATAATACAGATAAGTGTATTTGTGTTACTAGAGAGTTTGTGACTACATTAGATAAAAGTATTCCAAAAGCAGAAAAAGAGCACACTCAAAACGCAGCGAAGAAAACAAAGCAAACGAGTCGCGTGACATTTTTTTTCTTTCTCCTGCCAATGTCAATTTTTTTACGGCTTTGGCACCAAAGTGTTTAAGTACCTATATGAATAATCGATTACAGTTATTCATTAAAAAAAACAAGGTTGATAACATCTCTTTTAAGATGATTTCTGTGTTTTATGCATGTGATATTATTAATATTATATATTTTAATTGCAGTGAAACGATTAAGAAATGAATCAAACAACGTGATCGATTTGTGATGTTCGATTCATTTTATTCGTTAACAGTAATTTCTAACGTTGTTTTCTTTTTTCCTAGACTGTGGATAAAGCTGATATTTTGTATTTATCTTAACTATTTAAGAAGTGTTTGAATGAACAATATTTCATCTTGTTATATTTTGGCCCACCATGGTTCGTCTCCTTTGCTTTCCTCTTTAATGTAGGCACTATTTTCATGTGCACTAGTACTAAATCTAATATATCCTCTGAAGGCAAGGTAATACGTAAAGCGAGTTAACCAGTTTAAAGGTATGATACCTACATGTTTTTAAATTAAATCAGATTACGAAATTTATCGTAACAAATTATTTATACTTGGAGTACGTTAACTGTAAACTGCAATAAAAATATTAACAACCGAGATAAAGTTTCATGAACTTTGAGAATCGACTTTCGTTGTATTCGTGCTGGGATTTTACGAGAAGTTGCTTTACGACCAAATCTCTGTCTGCGCAATCCTGCTGCAACATTCAATGGAATCTTCGTATACGTACGGATTTTGTGGCATCTCCGCTTTTACAGACCTAGACAGCACAGCACTATATTGCTATGTACAGCTACGAGAAGTCGGATTAATTGTATTCCTTCAATATTTTCAATCATTGCACATTTTTTTATAGAATTCACAATAAACCTACTCTCTTAAGAAAACCTTTGCAGCGATTGTAAATATAGTGAAAATTTTTACAATCGCTTCTATTTCCCTCAAAGTATTTTAGCATACAATTAAACCTTGTCAGTTAAATTAAAATACGTAAATTAGGTCTACTACCTTTACCACTATGATCACAATCATTGCAACACTTCTAAATATAATTTAATTTGTCATACTAAATTGTACATTTTTATTTTTACCCTTATCGAATATCGTTATACACAAAGTGTAAATAGCATCGAGCTTTTAACGCAAAAAAGGTATTTTGCTAAAAGGCCTTCTAAAAATAAGTTGTCATAATAGTCTACTTAAAATAAATCCTGCTCAAACGCAAGGCCATTGCCATGACAGTGAATTACAGAAAAAAAAACGTTTGTGAAATAACTATTGCGCATTTATTTTACGTCATATAACTGTCACAGAGCTGGGTGATTTTTAATTGACTGGCAGACGACAACCCTTGGTTGCCTATTCATTTTTTATTAGAGTTTGAGCAGTTCAATATTACAAGCAGATGTTGAATAAACCTACTCTATGTTCAACAACTGACACATTGATAACAACTTAACAGGGACTACAGTACCAGCGAAACACTTTAAAGAATTCGATGCAATACTAAGCGGTAAGCTGTTGCCAGCACGGTCGATAATTAAATTAATGTTAATTTCTCATTTTAATTTTAATTTAGTTTTGAATTTAAATGTTTATTGATGACTTTATATCCATTGCACCATTCATGTTTAATATGGTTGGTCTAATATACTTTTTTTATACAATTATTAAACGTTTTCTTCCATACAAACCTTATACTTACCATTATCAACATACCACAAAAAATATATATCCAAATCGTAGCAGCCTTTATAATTGATGCGCGTAGTGCGTACATACATTTCGGTAACTGTTTTTTCTTTGATTAAACAGATTTTGTCTATACTTCTTTTCCAATTTTAATTAAAATTTCAAGTGGATTCAGACTTTTTATTTATTTAAATATTTATATTATACATACATACAATGTCCATATTATGATTACTGCCCTATTATAAATTAATAATTATGAATATGAAAATCATCCCAGTGCAGGCCAAAGGCGTCCATTGAATTCATGTTACCCGTTTTACCACAGAATAATACTTTTTTGCATAATCACCACGTTTACAAAATGCGCCTTGGTGATCACAAACCCGAGCCATGTTCGGGGCTCGAACCCAGTACCCCGAGATCTTGGCCCGCTACTTAAACTTAGACCAAAGAGGCGTCTACTTAAAAAAAGTTATTGAAGTATATAGCGTCTATGGAGTACTTACTGATGGCGCTTCACTAACCCAATTGGCCATAACGCAAATTCCTTAGTTTATTTAAAGAGTCATGTACAAAACATAAATCCTGTGATTCATCCGTGTTATTGCGCAGGGCGATCGTTGACTCGAGTCGAGATTTCGGTGCTAGTGCCCGAGTTATGTCGAGGTGGCTTTAAAACCCTAGGGACGTGGTTATTGCTAGTATTGCGATTTCTCTACTAAGCTTTTGTGATGATGAAACACATTTTCCCGGGAAAATTTCTGAACGTCAAAGATTTAGTGCTTCGTTAAGTCATTAACATGGCGTAAAGATCGCCGATGTACAGTCGGTGCTCGCATTTTGTGCGTCATAAAGGAACGCTCGTGTGTATTAATACCTATCCGGTATTTCCTCTATACATTTCAGAAAATTGATATCGATTAATCGTATAATCGATTTCTTGCTACAAAAATATTTATTTTTATAGTACTGATAATATCGATTACTTGGATCGGCTAAGTAAGCGATATATTTTAAAACTATTTCAATAAGCGAATGTAACAAAACATGTAAATAATGTTTTTTTTATTTAATAAAATAATTCACGAGATGACAGATGACGCTGAGCCAGCGAAGTTTTAAGCTATTTTGAAAACTAATTACTAGTCCAAGCTAATTGTAAATTAGATTTTTTGGAATTTTCGAATCGATTTAATATCGTATTTTAATAAACTTTCGCCATCCCTTAGATCTTAAACTTTATAATTGCACTGAGTTTAATATCAAGATACAAATCGATACATCGCTATCAGTATACGTCGCATGAACACTGCACTGTTCTTGAAAACATTGATTCAAAACAATATTATCTTAATCTGCTTTTATCATTCGGATTTAATAGTAATCGTTTTTTGTTTGTTTCATTGACCAAATCGATACGATCGGTGCTCAAATCGTGTCTAGTGCAGATACATTCACCCCTAAGAATTACTGATTAATGTATACTTACTTAGGACATCGACCTGTGGTTTTCCTATATTATTATTTATTGGTAGCCATTCTTTATTCTTTAGTGTTGTTCAGCAGGGGAAATGAATAATTAATAGATACAATAATAATAGTAATATATAAATTTAATATATTGAATTCAGTAGCACATATTTAAAATAGTTATACCTATATGCTGTTATTTTTTTATTCAGAACAATAATTTTAATATGTCAGAGAAATGAGGCTAACTAAGTTTTTTTTTGGAGCATTCTGAACGTGTTTCTTTTTTTTTTGTTTAATGATGACCTCTACAAATTATTATCATTTTCTTTGATGTGAATATCTCTCACTTTTCACTCATAATTTTATTCATAAGTTGTTTACAACGTGGCGATTTTGGCGCTTGTTTAAAAAATTAGCATGTGTCATTTTTTTTCTCCAAAATTTGTTTTGTTGAACTTATCATTGAAATATTTGTCCTGAATAAAAAATACCTTAT
Organism: Anania crocealis; assembly: GCA_949315895.1. Lineage (NCBI taxonomy): Eukaryota > Metazoa > Arthropoda > Insecta > Lepidoptera > Crambidae > Anania > Anania crocealis. The sequence continues at coordinate 5,055,203 of OX438859.1, read as the reverse complement.
ATTAAACAAGGAATGTCTGTCTATCTGTATATTGTTTAAAAAAGTCGGTCAATCGAGAAGAATGCGATATGAACGTTGCGATTATTTCTAAAACTTCCTCTCTCGGGTCTTTTCCACGTAGTCGAAGAGGCATTCTCCGGATTCCTTATAAGAATGTTACGAGAAAATGTAAAAACCGTTTTGCTATCAGTGGAGTTTTTAAGGTTAAAATGAAGTTTTTTAGTTTATTTGTAGACAAAATTGCAACTCGGGAGTTTGGGACACGTCCTATCTGTAATGACATAATAACATTTTATGTATAAGTATTAATAGAACATCTACCTAAGTCTGCCCCACAAACGTTGTCCTTACGCAGCCAATTGAAATATAGCAAGAAGTAGGTATAATAGTTTTTATTTTATTTATGTGTTCTGTGTTTTTTTTTAATTTATATGGTGAGTGGCAAATGGCTAGTGTGAAAAAAAAATGTTCTCAAAAGCGATATTTTTATCCGATATAAAAATGACATATCAAACTATCCTCGATTGAATGATTGACGTTGATTTTATGTAAATGTCAACTTTAAAACGCGGCCAAATTATGTCGACATGCAATGGTATGGATACTTATGTCATTTTGTCTCTATTCGATTGATATAGGTTGTACTAAATGCACCCACAAATGAGTGCACATTTAGGTAAGACACTTTTTTGACGTTGATTGTGTACCTATCTAGTTTATTATAATACTTAAAATTAAATAAGAAATGATTCTCGAAGTTAAAATATGCGCAGCGCATGGTGATCCGTCTGTTCTCATGCTGTACTTTTTTTGTGGAATTGTAATGAGTTGCCAGGTTCAATAACATTGAGATCGTATCTCCGACGCGGTTGGTCTTTTCTTCAGTTGAGTAATAAATGTTAATTAACATCACAGTGATTATTACCTACATTACAATAGCCGTAACATTTTTTTACATTATAATTGTGTTCCGACAGGTTCATTCTACTTTTTATTAGCGTTTTTCAACCTTAATAAAAAAATATTTGGGCAAATATTTTACGGACTAAAAGCACGAAGTACGCCATCAATGCTAACTCGGTTTCAAGCAAGAAATCACCGACAAACGAGCTTTTTGGCACAAAAACATCGAAACAATCTACGGAAAAAGAGATCTACAAATAGAATAAATCTTACGCCCGTTAATAACTTTTGAACAGGAAAAATGTATTCCACAATCCACAGTATTATTTCATTTTCCAACCTTGAGGCGCAACAGCTGATCAATTAAAACATTCGAATGATTGACTAGCGAGTCAAGTGCGGTGGAATAGGCTAGCTACACCCATCGACACTCGATACGCGAGTTCGTTCACATTCGTTGCAGCAAAAGCAATCTTATGTATGGCTACTCATACTTTTTTTTTTCTGAGCACTACATCATTTTCTCTTTTTCTATTGTTTGTTATTTAACAAGATTTTATTAAGGTTATCATGTAGAATTGTCGATATTTACAACATTTTGTGAATATCGACTGTAATTACTTACATTGCATGGTTTTTTAAGTGTATTTTTTTACTACAAAATTTTAAGATGTGTAAGAGTGATTTAATTATTTTTATTGGAAACATTTACAAATCTTTTATCCAACAAAAGATGCGTTGTTAGCAACTCTACAAGTAGTACATAATATTAAAATACATATATATACAATTTCACACAGGGCCGATGTCAAGCAAACAGCGCTTTTCAGCGCTCGATTTTCGCGCCGATGAAAAGGCCTGTCATCATGATTAAGCAATGGATAGTTTTTTGTCGCCTTAATTATTTCTATTCATAATTCAAATTCAAATTAAGTGCATTATTGTGTTCATTGAATAACTAAACAAATTGTCTAGTACGTTGAACTATCGCGGACAGAGTTCATTTATCTCAGATAATTTATTTTGTTTCTAAAAATATCAAAATGGTGTCTAAGAAAACCGTTATATTCATTAATGCTTAATTGATTGAAGAAAAAGAAATCAATAAATTATGAATGAATGTGTCGCGATAAAATTTAATTAGGATATTCATTATGATTTGTGTTTACTCGAATATCGAATTATATGGAAGGCGAGTGAATGAATGAGCAAAGTTAAGAATTGAGGTGTTCTGAATGAATGGAAGAGATAAATGTATATATTAGAATTGGCTCTTTTCATCAGGCAAAACAATACCTTATTTAAAGTGGTTCGTGGTCTTCGCAATCCATCCACACTATATACTATTGATCATATCCGATACAAGACAGCTCTTTATGGACATAGTCTTACGTCTTAGCTATGGCGCCAAAAATTTATAATAAAATCCCGAACTGTATTAGAGAGTGTGATGACCTCCCAATATTTAAAAAAGGAATATTTACATTCTTACTTACTAGACTATTAGAATTCTTACAATTCAAATGACATTCAATCCAAATCTCTGACATACGTTTGGCTGCCTGATATTATGCTGTGATGATTCTTAATTATTGATGTTGACATGTTACGTTTTTATTAGTCATCTGATTTGACATGTTTCTCTAGCCTTTGTTTAAACTTTTTATCACGAATGTTATTCTTGTCATGTAATTTTTCTATTAATTATGAATTATTCTTTTATATTTGTATGCCAAATGGCCGATCACAGCCTGCACTTTAAATATAATTATATATGCCATCTTAATTAACCTGTGTATCACAAATAAATTATTTGATTTGTTTTGATTTGATTTGTTTTAAGTGTGCCATAGACAATAATATTATGTTATTTTTATATGAACCATGAAAGTTTCTATAGTTTCCGTGTTTCGCTTACTTACTAACATTTTGATATAAGTTAAGTACATTGGTATTTTTTGATCTTATCATGAATTTGCTGTTAAAAGTGATAAAATGTATAAATTAAAACCAGTTTGACTATAACCAAACCTTGTTTTCAGAAATAGGTAAAATTATTCTGTTCAAAAATGTATAATTGAAATGTATGTTTTGTTGTTACAGGTAAATAACCCATACAGAACGAACTCTACATTTTGTAAGTACTTAAGATAGGTAGATTGAGTGAAGACCATGATCATGAATAATCATGATCTTTCATCGGAATGTTATGGGTATATTCATATATTCATTTATACTTAAATATAAATTATAAAATTATAAAGCTGGAGAGTTTGTATGTTTGTTTGAACGGCTAATCTAAGGAAGTACTGATTCGAATAGAAAAATATTTTTTGTGTTAGATAGTCCATTTATCGAGGAAGGCTTTATAACATCACGCTGCGACCAATAGGAGCGAAGCATTACTGAAAAATGTTGCAAAAATAATCGCGATCATAATAACAGAAATTGACGCGGACGAAGTCGCGGGCAACAGCTAGTTAAATATAAAAAGCACCACCCCTTCTCGACCTGTCATTAGGTCTTCCTAGTGTAGGCAACGTGGGGTTTAATAACAGTTTCAGCTGTTTCTTCTCGTCAGCTAAATAAACTTGTCTTTTAACTTAATCGGGTTATCAAATTAACCTATAGTGGCTTACTTCACCAACGTAGTAGGGCATCAGGTCCGACCAGTTTCTCTCGTGCCCCGTCTACGCGAAGTGATTACTTGATTGCTTAGCGGTAGACTACCGAGCAAAATTACCATATACGATATTTCAAAGTGTTTATTGCTATGATTACTAAGAGAACAGATGACCAGCAATTTTGCGTGGTGGTTATCAACCGACAAAATTAGAAGTATAGTAGTGTGTTCATAACTTGGAGTTGTACAGCAGGGTTGATCGATTTAAACCCAAAAAAACAAAAAAAAAGTATTAGACGAGCTAAAAAAGTTATCATGACGAGATTAGTGAAGAAATATTTCAAGGTTTAAAGCTATGATTATAAACTGATACTAATATTGAAAGATGTAGAGGAAAACAAGTGTAACATACAGATTAAGATACACATAAATTAATTACTGTTGCTAATTATCAGTGGTAACTACAACATTATTGTGTACGTCCCGGCTGTATGATTATGATAATGTGTATGCTAATTTGTCTACTTGTTTGCAATTATATGTGTGGCTGCTGACACAATGCGCATTTTCTTTATTGTAAACAATAGACGTTATAACTGTAGTCACAACCCGGATACTCCGTAGAAAGATCGAAATTTAATACTACAACTGTCTTTAAATAGAAATAAAGAAATAGACAGAAATTTATTCAATACTATGTACACAACAAAATTTTACGAAAATTAAATATAAAACAACACTTAGAACATTATACTAAATAGGTATCTACTCAACATATTTTATGTCGCGGCCTAAAGGATGCCACGACGCTGATCTTCTTGTTAAAATTACATAATTTTGTAGCACATGCACACACACACACCCACACAGAGAGAGAGATGATGATGCTTCAGTAACTGTGTGTGTGACGTGTACGGCTTTAATTGCATTGATTGTTAAAAAAATGAAAACCTAGAAACACAATCGGCGACCGAAAAACGTCCAAAACAAATGACCTTTAAAAAAATTCAGTGCTCTTTCATCTTAGTAGCATTCTAACCTAATGTAAACATACCATCCAACAAATTTCAAGCTGATCTGTTCAGCCGTTCCGGTGTGATTGAGGAACGAACATCCATTCAGACTTCGGCATTTCTAAAGTTAAAATTATGTATTTTGTCGTTACATCATTCATTAGACGATTTAAATGAGTTTCAAAATATTTTTGTATGTATAAATAAATACACCTGTAGAATTATGTTTCTCGTTCAACCTATTCTACAATTTGGCTTGAGTTTGAAGGACATTACGCAGCCCAATGGATAGGCACATGAAAAACTCTTAAAACAATATTATGACTATTACAATATCTGAAGAGACGTTCGTTCCTTTTATTTCAGTACAAGGTCGTTTGTAAAATATGAAGATCAAAGGTTTACAATAAATTTTCGAGTCTGCATTTGTGATGTAAACAAACCGAGACATGTCTCACGAAGTAAACATTCTCTATATCTCGTTCCATAGAAATCGGGCGCGAGTCAGCTGTCACTATACGCACACGCTTCAGGTTCATGGCCATTTAATTATGTTTGTACACCCACACAGCTGTTTGGACCATCTGTCGGTAAATGCAAAGTATTCCCACCTTTATTACGAAGACAATAGCTGTGAGAATTCTTTGCTGTGCGTTTGTTATCAATCGAGTCATCGATAGCCGTTCCTATTAGGCTTAGTACACATAGGCGCACGTGTCGTTTAAATGAGGTGCTGCGATGTCTATACGTTGTGAATGTGTGTCTGGGGAATCAATAATAAGGCTTTAATGACGAGGACGAAGTCGCGTGCGTAACAATAGTTTATAGTAAAATATTGAAACTAGATATACATTTATAAGCCACATAAATAATTCAACATCGTGGGCTTCAGTTAGATTGTCCTATTTTTACTCGCGTGAAACACACCTTATGGAAAACTACTAAAGGAAGTTAGAAGATTTCACCTGAATAGAGTAATAGAAAAAAAAACATTTCAGTATATTAAAGAAATAAATTCAGTGCGAATTTATAATAATATTATAAATTCGCACTGAACTTATATTAAAAGTAATAGTTACAAGTTGTTTTTAGAAAGGGACAGGATACATGGTAATTAAACATTCTCATATAATCAAAACTTCATCATCATCATCATCAGTCTTTTGCAGCCCACTGCTGGACATAGGCCTCTCCAAAGGCACGCCACTTAGGTCGATCCTCGGCTTCTCGCATCCTATACTATAATAATACCTATACGACGTAATCTTATTTATTTATACATATTTGACGACCTCCGTGGCACAGTCGCCTGCTCCGAGGTCCGATCGGAAATAAATAAATGTGCACAGCATCACTTATATTGTTCGGATCCGAATTTGAGTAACTATTTAAAGCACTCGTATTTTGGGACTCAGAAACAACGAAGGTACCACAAACACCTAGACCCGTGAAAATGTATTGGCCCGTCCGGGAATCGAACCCGGGACCTCGGAGCAGGCGACACCTTGAAAACTGGTGTTTACGCCATTCTGCCACAGAGGTCGTCAATAAGCAATTACGCTATATCGCTAAGACTTGTGCATCGTTGCATTGTTTCTCAGTGTGGGCGCACCTTTATAGTGCCTATGTCCGGTGTAAGATTGATCTCAATTCGGTCTTCCTTCGATCTATTTCTAATTGTTTTGTTTGTCAGCTCCCATGCCGCTATTATATGACCACGTCGTAAATATACCGTTGTCGAGATATACATTCTCGACTATTATATCAAGGCTATGTGATTGGAGTTACGTAAACGTTCCGTTAATTTATGCGACGCAGATAATTAATATGTAAATTCTTTAATATTTTCACATAAAATTCTTATTACTGTGTTCGGTCACATGAAGCACCGCTAATAAATAATACCTTGAACATTGTCTATTGGATTAGAATCTGGGATAAATAATACGTCATGTTATGGAAAAAAAGGCCAAAAAAATTCGACGCGTATGTATGTACAGGGCGTCACTATAATTATGTTCATATCGATTGAATTTGGCTTGTAATACCATTTACCTGGGCCCCAATTCTGCTAATTTATAAATGGCTCAATAGCATCGCAATCGTATATTTTGACATTACTTCCATATTAAACGTGTCAAAATATACAGTTGCGATGCTATTGAGCCATTTGTAAATTAGCGGAATTGGGGCCCAGGTAAATGGTATTACAAGCCAAATTCAATCGATATGAACATAATTATAGTGACGCCCTGTTTGGTCGAATGGCTTAGTTGCCGGGCCAAGATCTCGGGGTCCCGGGTTCGATCCCCGGGTTGGGTAACAGGAGTTTCAAATTTTCGAACATCGCTCGGGTTTGTGATCACCAATCTGCATTTGAAAAGTGATACGCCTGCACCCATCGTTGCTTTGATAACTTCAATTCAATGATAGAGGCCTTTTCTCTGCAGTGGGATGATTATAGGCTGTTACTTAATTTTTTTTTAAGCAACATTGAGACTGCCTAAGAAGCTATCTTCTATCCTCACCACCATAAGGGGATGTGTTTAGCAAAACATCCTGTAAACGAAACAGTTGACGAACGTTATCAGGAAGCTACGAGTATCGAACGACTGTTAATAACGTCGTGCATAGATCAACGGCCTGGAATATCACTGTCTCTCAAGGTTCGTTAGGCGCGCGTCAATGGGGGGCTAATGACTCGCGATAGGTGTCTGCCGGCACTGGCATATCCACAAGACTAAGTTAACTTTATTGTTGTAAAAAGAAAGATATTTATGCAACTAACTTTGGTATTAACGCCCCACGTTATGCAGTGGACCCATACAGCAAACGTAATTTTAGGCCGTCTTTTGATCGATATTAATAACGGCAGACGTTTGACATATTTACAAAATATTTGGTTGTATATTTACTTCAAAAATAGTTATGTACCTAAATTGAGATACGGAACCCTCTGTGTGCGAGTCCGACTCGCACCTGGTCGTTTTTTTCGTAATTCCTGAAGAACCGTCGGATTAGGCAAACCTGACGGTTTTTTGGACTTAATTAAATCTCTTAAGCCTAGTTTGCATTAGGCCAGTTATTAGTCGAGTGACTCGCTTACAACTTGCTACTAAATTACTTTCTGTCCTACTCGACTTAATTTTTGGTGTTCAAGCCTTTAGCTACTAAAATACTCGTAACTCGACTAAAATACTATGCGAACTAGGCTTTGCCCTGTATCTGTTCTGAACATTATGACATAAAAAAATATATGAATTTTGCAACGCAAAATAGTTTTCCATAATTTACAAATTTGTGAAGTGGTAATTACTACACAGGTATAACAGGTTTCTACGATTTGACAAAATTTTCTGTAGGTCACATGTGATTAATCAATTGGGCTCCGTGGTAGCTGGCAAACACCTCGGTTTTCCAAGCCCCAGGTTCGATTCCCGGACTATCATAATATTTTCTCGGGTCTGGGTGTCTGTGATTTATTCGTTGTCTCTGATTTCACAGAACAAGTGCTTTAATACTCGTAGTTAATAAAAACAGTTATGTGATGTTAAACTTAATATTTATTTATTTATTTAAGTCGATATAAAATCGTCTGTCGCGATTAAGAAATAGAAGAGAATGTGACCTATTGCTGCCTACAATTTATCTGCGTTTTAAATTTCATCCGGATTTGTTTAGCCATTGTATCGTGACTGGGTAACAAAAGTGGACCTTTGTTAACCTAAATATTACTAAATATTATACTTGACCTAAATATTATATTAGTAAGATCAGAATTGAATTATCTACTACGTATATATAAACTGTAGGTAAACTGTACGTTACATTCCAAATGAATGTTATTCAAAAATGACTTAAAACGTAAAAACATATCGTTGAAAAAAAAGGAAATGCGATGTATTTACGACATTATCGAGACTGTAGGTCTAAACTAAAAATATACTCGTAGTATGACATTTAAGAGGTAGAAATTGTACCTTCTGATAGAAATGTGTCAAAAAAATACGTTGTCCAAAGTGGTGAAACTTATTTTTGAACGCCGCGATTTACCAGTAGTCGATATCTAGTTTAAATTCCTTTCATTAATTTTCATGTTTATTGCAGTCAGCCAATAGTCGAATCGGAATCGCTACGAATTGATAGGTCTATCAACCTAGCCGGATCGCAATTGCTACGAATATGGTAGTAGCTGTGTAGAATAAATCGCAATCGCTACGAAAGTTGTAGCAGCCACTTATGTCGCAATTGCTACGAATCGCAATCGCTACGTCGCCTCTGTCGTAGCAGTCGCGTAGTCATGTAATAGTTACCATAGGAAAACAAATTATCGAAATATCGACCTTTGAAATCGATACAAAGTAATTATTGTTTTGTTGAATTGGTATAGTTATTTGACTAACTTATCAATCCATATTGACTGTTACTAATGTTCGTTGATAGAGACTTTTATCGCGTTCGAGGGAAAAGTTATATCAATTTTGACGTGGCTCTGGTATACGTACTAATTATTTAACTTTTAACCTTGACGCAAAAGGAGGGTATCTGTGTAGTTGTCTGTTATCCTGTGTGTCTGTCTATGGCATTTTAGGTCATAGCCTCTTTTCCTGTATGTATGTTTTTTTAAGCACACATTAATCGTTTTCGATTCTAATTCCGAAGTCCACACTCGGAAGAAGACGTGGGCAAAAACTACCATACAATGTATGCAACAATAGACAATATTTACTGTTCTAATAGTTTTTTGTTATACCAAATAGACCAGGGTCGATAATTTTTATAAACGATTTATCGATTGAAAATTTGGGTGCTTTTACGCTATTAAGTCAAAATAAGGTGAAAAAAATTTTAAATAAAAAAAATTACTGTATGTTTGGGACATACAAAGGTAAGTTTTTACCAAATTTCGTAAAAATAAAAAACCAAAAACTCGGTTATTCGAATTTTTCACATAAATTTTGAGGTTATGTGAAAAAAGTGTTCATACAAAAGTTGTAGATCTTTTCATTACCTACAACTTTACTATGTAACTTTTTTTCATAAGACTTGCAGTTTTACCGGAAATCGAGATTAACCGTTTTTTTACCCTTAAAAGCTCACCCCCTCCCCCTCCCCGGCCTCAGATCGTCCGTAATCAATTTTTCCTTTCGTTTTTGTTATATATTCTACCTTTTCCAATGGGTATCATCCTACTATATTTTTTTTTCACTTTTTGCCATTTTTAAAACGACGACCATTTGGATCAGCGGTAGTAAACGCTGCTTTTGAGCCATGGGTCGCGGGTTCGATCCCCGCACAGTACAAATATTTGTGTGCAGCAACATGTCTGTTTGTACTGGTCTAGGTGTTTTCTATGTATTATAAGCATATATTTAGAAAAAAAAAGTATATAAGTACGTTTATCGGTTGTCTAGTACCCCATACGACAGGCTACTTAATAGTAGCTTAATTTGGGACTAGATGGCTCTCTGTGGCCCAGTGGGGCATGTCCTAAATATTTATTTATTTTATTTATTTATTTAAAATTATATCGGACCTGGTCTAAAAGCTGAATTTCTGTTAAATTAATTTTTGAAACTTAGATCTCACTTGTTTTATGCCCTATGGCTATAACGCATTTTATTCTATTTATAACATCAGAGTTGAGTGTACACTCAATTTGTAAGTCTAGACGATAATGTTATTTAATCGCGTATAAAAACACGTCAGCTCCATATTTGTAGAGCGAGAGTTAAAAAGGCTTTCAAAAGGGCTCTAATAATTTTGAACAACTCTAACAAAGAAGCAATCAACTTTTTGAATCTGACTGAATACAACATTAATAATGAAATGTATTATTATATTTCAAATGTTTTGCCTTGGTGGCTTATTTTCAGGTTCACGCTTTTCGAATATAACATTTAAAAGAAAAAGTTTTACTTTTTAATTTCACAATCTGAAGGCTTTATTTTAATTTCAGAAATATTTCTTCTTATCCATATAGAATAATTTTATTATTTTTTCAAATTGAGCTTACTGTCAAATAAATCACCGAAATCGCTCAACACGTCGAAACCTTAAAAGAATTTTATGTAATTTAAAAATAAAAAAGATTAAAATTCAAACAGACGGCTAATAATAACCGTTCGATATTAAGCAACATGAAGATTGTAAGGTTAGCGAAAGCATAATTATATAACTTATTCTGTTCAGTGCTCAGCTGATCCTTGTTCACGCTCGATTAGTGCCAAATAGACCGAAAATCGACTTTAATCTGCCCGCCTAGCGACCTGATAGATCAGTTATAAAACATTCACCAAAGAATATGTGGTGGATTGTTTGAAACTCACTGAAAATACGTACCAAAAGTATTTTAAATACAAATTTAATAAAAAGAAGCAAATCCTAAGATTACTTTTTGTATCGTTTTGAGTCTAATGGAATCAGAAATATCGAAGGTACTACAAACACCCACACCCGTGACAATGTGGTTGTGAAAAGTGGTTGTCTTTGATCCGTCCCATGAGGTCTTAACAATATTCTTTTCTAAGGCATCGTCATCATCAGCCTAAATCAATCCAACTGCCCTAACGAGAAAGTGGATAGTGTCATAATGTCCCATGTCCCAAGCTAGGCAGGCTTTTTGGCAATTGAAGTTAGGCTAATGGCGAAGAGACGACGCTTCTGCCCTGCTTCTTCTGATGGAGTCCTTGCTTGCATCTTTCGACAGCTTTCACCCTAAAGCTATTTTCTGCCATGTGATGCCAGCACCATAGGTTTGCTAAAAATCTGGTTAAATGTCTTATCAATGTTAAGTCCTCTCTAGCTAAGATTTAGATATTGCCATGATTGAGATTTAATTATTAACGTTGTGTCATAATAACTTAGTGTTAATAACATTCTCTAACTTAATTAAAGTCAATGGATTGGTTAATTCATACCTAACGTTTATTATGGCCGTTTCTGCTCTGTTTGTCTTGCGTGACCATATCCAGTGTTCATTAGAAACCTTTGTGTTAAATAAATGAGTCCAGATTACAGTTTGCCGGCTGCGTCGTTACTTCAACGACTGCCGGTATTAGACAAGGCATGCTTTTCTGGATTTAACTTGTGTTTTATGTGACGTATTGTCACTGTGACCATGTGGACTGCCTCTAAATAGCGTCACACTTTATTGTTATCTGTCGTGAAAGGCGACTATAGGTCTAAGACCAGAAGACGGGCAGCAGTGTCTTCTCTCCAACATTGGTATAACTGCGATCGCTAAGCTAAGCAAAACTACAATTGCTAACCTGTATGTCAAGAGAAGAACTAAGATCCTCCTTTCTGGATAGGCCTGAATCAAACAGAGGACCTATTTAAGCTAATGATGATGATAAATGACGATGTAGGTGTAATTAATAGTTCAGCAGCTATGAGCAGGCATTGATACGAATGTGTTACTTATTTCGTAAATTTTAGGATATGTTTCATTACAGAGCCTGAGCTCCTCTGAATCATGTGTGTACTGTATTACAAACTACGTTGATGGTATTTTACCAAAAAAATTATAAATGCGGCTAAGTAAACTGTAGTTTTTCTTTGTCGTAAAGATGGCTGTCTGTATATCGCGGACTAATTGAGCAAAAAAGCCACGCCACATCGTTTTAAACGTAATTATGTATAGGGAAGTCATCTTTAATGGTGGGCAAATAACGGTGATGTTGGTAATTGATAGATAGCGGGATAAACGTCATGTTGCATAAGAGTGTGTGTGTTGATTAATTTAAAAGTTAACGAGTTTCTTTAGTGTTTGAATTGTGTCAGCAGGACGGTACAACGCAAGCAGTTACGATCTTTAGTTAGACACGGCCATCTTAGTTTTGCTGCTTAGCAACCGTTTTATATCAACTAATCTACTAATCTGATAGGCCTAAATCCATCCTACTAAGAATAAATGTCGTTAATATCGGCCGTTAGAAAGCTTATAAGAAAAGATAGATTTATTTATTTTAAACTTGACATAGTTTTTATGTTAATTATACATCATATTCATATTCAGCCTTCGTCAGTCCCACAGAAAACGGAAAAAAGGTTCGAAAGGCGATGTAGGCGGGGCAGACGCCCTACAGAGGTTATAAGCAAATGCTCATACTTCCGCCCAAACATGATTGGCGTTCTTGGAACTCGTTTATGTGTAGTGGAGCGCAAGCGGCAACATTGGTTTTCATACTAATGGCGCATGACAGCCTTTCTTACCTTTTTCCATGTTCTGTGGTCAGTACACTGCTGTGCTCGTGTGATTATCGTGTCAGACTTCTGACGTCACTTGTTTTACGACTTCCATCTTGCCATAGAAGCTGGGACCAACTGCTTAACGTGCCTCTGAAGCGCGTTTTAACCCACCTTTCTCTTTCAGACTGTTTGCTAAATTGACCCTACCGGGAATGGACTCTGGGAGCCTCGCATGGCAAAGGTCAGTGGACTATAAATAATCTGAACTTCTTTACAAGTAAATTAATAAACCTCCACCTAAGAGGACTGGGTGAAGTACTTAATAAACTCGTTGAAGTGACTTGTTGTGGTCAGTGCCTCCTACGCATGAGTATTTTAACCTTCACCAAGTTATATTTTACCAACGTCCACCGAACAGGTTGTTTACATTTTGCCTTGAACTTGATCAGACCTATTACTTTTTGAGTCATGCCTATTCAGTTAATACCTTAATTTTTTTGTTACGTTTGACCGATAAAAAACCTTTTGTGTTCGAAATATAAGACGGCGTGGAATAGACACTAAAAACTACCGTGACTCGGGAGTATTAATAGCTTCATAATTGCATTTGGATTTTCCACAGTCTACATGTGTAGCAAATCTTTAAACACCGTAATCTCGACTAGAGTCGCGTATCTAGTACCTAGTAACTACTAAGTGCTGTCATCGCGGAAGTCACCTCTATAGATATGTCTTCTACAATCTAGCGTGCACCGCCAGCTGCATTATAAATTAACCTCTAAACCGACTGCATTCGATTGATTATTCATTGATTGCACGTCATCACAGCCGGTTTTGCTTTGGTCAGATTATGTAAATGCTGTACACAGCTGTGAGCCAGCGTGCTCTCTGCGAAAGTGTTTTCGCAGTCTGTGAAACTGTTATAGCCAGTAAGGTTAGGTGCTTACGGCCTATAATCCTGTAAGGCTTGTTAATGCGCAGCCGCTGTTATCTGGTTGCATAAGAGCGGGCTATTGTGTCTTTATCAGTTGTTGTCGTGACTTGTTTATATGACGCAAATGCTGAAGACAGTTTTGTTTATATTTGCTTTGTAATGAATGAGAAATGTGTTAATCTGTCGTTCAAAGAACGCGCACCATTCACTTGTCTTGGGCCTTAAAAAGTAATCTGAGTAAGAATCTGAGTATACTTAGGTGGTTAAAGTAGATAGAAAAGTTTATCACTTTTTCCTTTTTGAATTCCTTTTATAATGAGTTCGTTCGCGGCCAGTCGACCGCGAGCGTAGATTGGACTCTGTGTGAAATTATAAATGACCCAGACCCGCCGTACTTTGATATTTAAGTACCTACATACTGTAGAAACTTACCTTACCTACGCAGAAAGACATTATGTATCGGGCTATCAATCATATGCTAGAGACAAAGACATCGGAGGAATGTTGAATGTCATTTTATGTTTTTAAATTTATTCAGATTGCGGGAAGGACAAAAGAGCGTTTTCCGTTCAATATTCACATAAATTAAGGTCGTGTTGTTTCATTGGGTGTGTTTGGTAAAATACAATAATTTTGACGTAATATTTTACGTTAATACTGTTTATCGTAGTGATGTAAACAGTATTAACGTAAAATCTTCATTAAAGTATCATCATCATCATCAACACTAGCCTATAACAGTCCACTGCTGGACACAGATCTCTTTAAAAGGAGGATTTTACAATAAGAATAAATAACAGAACATCATAACCAAAGACACAAAAATATAATTAAACAACATTTAAAAGTGGCCAATTAGGTCCCAGCCTGAGCCTCAGCATATGCTGTAACGACATGAGGGCCGCTGCAGCGCTGGTATTCAGTGGGTGGGACCAATAATCAATAATCACCACGCTTGACACGCGGGTTGGCGATCGCAATTTTGCCAATGGCGGAAAGTAAACGCGCCTCTTCCGACAACTACAGGAAGAGAAGGCATCACTACAATAAAATCACTAAAATAAAACATTCTGACTTGTATAAAAAAACTACAAATATCGGTAACAATATTTTTGATTGATATTGACGACCTCCGTGGCGTAGTGGCGTACACACCGGTTTTCAAGGTGTCGCCTGCTCCGAGGTCCCGGGTTCTATTCCCGGACGGGTCAGTGTAGAAGTAAAGTGTTTTTCTACATTTTCTCGAGTCTGGGTGTTTGTGGTACCTTCATTGTTTCTGGTTTCCAAAATACGAGTGCTTTAAATAGTTATTCAAATTGGAATCAGAACAATGTATGTGATGTTTATTATTATTACATTCATTATTTATTAATATTTAAATCCACTTGATTGTTGTTTGTGTACTTAAGATGAAATTAGTTAGCTCACAAAATCTGCTCTAACACCGATATTAAACTCATAAACGGGCAGAACAAACATACACATTGACTCTGCCGAACACACTTACCTATATCTCAAAGCACAGATAAGGGAGCCTATATTCAGTAAAGTAAAGCCTGTTGTGTTAAAAATAAACACGTAGCACGTAGAAAAAGTATCAGGCATGTAATTGCGCGCGCGGTATGAATAGTGAACAAAATTAATGTGCCGCCTAAGCGGTTGGCATTTTGAGTAATGTTTCAGTGTTTGTTTGGTTTCTGATTATGAGGATAGGTGTTGGTAAAACTTCGTAGCCAGGAATTATAACTTCTGTGGCCTGTCAGCTTGTTAGTGTCAGAATTAAAGTAAATGTTATATTATGTGTGGTTTAGTTATGAAAATAAAAAGCTGTTGTTGGTTGCTTTCATCATTTGGTGAAATAGTTTTCATACATTATGTAGGTAAACACTCGCAATGGTTTGACCTACGACTGCAGCACTGCTTCGGGACAAATTGGGGCTAGTGCCGAGTAGAAGAAGCGCAAGAAACTCGTACTCTATTAACAGTTTTCTGTCAAATAATTATGTTAAAAACTATATGTATACGCGGATGCAAGCTATAAAAATTTCGTACTAAATTACATTGATTTTGTTTAAACAGATCTTACTATTCTTGGGGTCTCTCAGGCCGTAAATAGCTGGGAAAAAAAACATAGTCAGATCGCCCACTCAACTAAATTTTCCTGACTAAGTCAAATCTGGGAAATCTTATATGTCGTCATATAACAATAATTTAACTCACCTTGTTTTGATATCCTGATTTTAGTCGACTAACACCAATGCCATTTTATACTCGACCTTCACAATTTAAAGGCAATCGCCAGCGTATAAAGCAGATGCATCAGGAATCGCAAACGGGTTTATTTTAGTAGACTATAATTAGCGCAGATGGACCGAACCAACCTTGCTCTTAATTTAGACATCTAGAGTGTGGAAAATTCTATACAAATCAATTTGCCGTGTAAATTGAATGGGCTTTATAATTGTTTATTTGTATGCTCTCAATGAAACGCGTTTGCGTCTTCTTCTTATAATCCTATGATTTATCTTTCAAGTATAATCTAGTGTCAAGTTATCCAAGACGCTTGTTACTGAAGCTGAGACTATGCCTTAACGTGTCTTCTAAAACATGACTATAACCATAAAGCTCTCCCAACCCAAGAAAAATGCAGTAAAGATCGTTTTATGAATGGACTCGACCCTTAATCACACTGCTGCCACTGAAAAGCACTTCGGGTCCTTCGCATTCTTGGCAGCGCGGTGGAAGAAAGGTGGGAGAAAAAAAAAGTTTCTTTGATTTCGTCCAAAGGAGATAGATAGGTATCCATTTCTTTAAGGCTTTATATTAGTTAGGTAGGTATTGTTGTTGCTACTACACTTACTGTTTTAACTATAGCTACTACATCCAAAGAACTTACTGGCTCGTTTTTAAACTATGTAATTCTGAAATGTTTTTAATCCTTGTAGTTATTAATTTTTTTAGCAATCAAATTTGGTTAGACTTTCCCATAAAATTCTAACGATCGCAGCTAGCAATTTCATTACATTCGGCTCGAAATAGTATTTTTTATTTGCATTTCGTACACGTTCGAACGTAATTGGAAATCCCATGTTTTCTATATGTAAACGGTTACCAAGTTTCGAAAGTGAATACCTCAGTATAAGTAAAGTTAGTCGTTCATCACAAATTTAAATATGATTTAGTAAGAATGGTTATGAATTCGAACAACGACGAAAAATCGCATATACGAGTACAATGACAACGAGTTGCAATAAATTTTCTTAATGCGATATTTCATGCGATGAGTTATCTATTGTTCTCTGATATCTGAACGTGTAGAAAGGGATATAAATTTGGTTGCCCTACGCAAAGAAAGGAACAAGAACAGTGCAATTTCAGAATGTTCAGAACAGTTTATTTCCTTTCTCATTATAACGTTACTGAAATTTGTGTTTATATTTTATTCGTAGTTTTTCTTGTAAAACGAAAAAGGATATCCTTTGGGAATTTTTCCAATGAAGAAATTCATATTCATGTTTTTGTAAATTAGCAGTCTTATTTCATTTAAATAAATAAAATAAAAACATTTACAGTGGCAGCAGTACCTATTTGATTCAAACTCATGATAATATTGCTGTGTAACCCGGTTATGGCCCATTCTATTTAATGAAGACAGTTACGTACTTGTATCGTCACTTTCTAGGAATCCTGTTTACCAAAGATTACGTTGAAAAAATAACAAAACAATACTATCTCTATTGTGGTACTGAGAAGTGCCGGATCGATGCTCGGTTCGCGCTACAATAGCCAGATTAGGCTAGCCGTGACTTTGTCACGCAATTGTGTTACTGTTGACGACGACCAGTGGTCAAATCGAAACTAAATTCCCGTAATTTAGTTTCAAGAGCGATCAAAATCAAATTATTGGTAACACTTTAAGTTCGTGATCGCTTCGTGTAACTAGGACAGCTGGTGGTCCAGCTAAGTAAGTCCAATTTCGAGACAGAGTGAAAATATTCGCTTCCAAATTACATGTGTCGCAAGATGAAAGTCTTTGACCAGTGCGTGCCGCCAGTGATACTAATGATAACTTATGGAACTGAAACGTGGTCGCTTAGTATGGGTCCCGGAAGAGGGCTCAAGTTTGCACATCGGACATTGAAAAGAGCGATGCTTGATATTTCCCTTATGCGATAGAATCAGAAATGACAAAAATCATGGGGGAGAACTATGATAACCAACATAGCTAGAAGAATTGCTGAGCTCATGTGGCAGATTGCCGTTGTGGCGATATGATGCTGCAATGGTGACGGTCTATGGGTTGAACCCAACCAGGTGGACCAGGGATCTGGTGAAGGTCGCGGAAAGTTATTGGCGCGGAACCGATTGGTGTGGAGATACATAGGGGGAGCCTATGTCTAGCAGTAAGCGTCGTATGATAATCATAAAGAAAACAAAAGCAAGTGATTAAATAAACCCTTTAATCAGTCACATCCTTATACCTCATTGACCGTTATCACCCGGTTATTTAGGACACAGCGCACTATCTGATGATAGCTTGTGTTGATAACGAAAGCAATTTCGCTTGGCCATCTGTCAAAGACCCCTATCATGGAAGTTCA
The DNA here is from genome assembly GCA_949315895.1 of Anania crocealis. Classification (NCBI taxonomy): domain Eukaryota; kingdom Metazoa; phylum Arthropoda; class Insecta; order Lepidoptera; family Crambidae; genus Anania; species Anania crocealis. Next base: position 5,036,936 of record OX438859.1, on the reverse strand, counting down.
TTAGCACGGCAAATAAAAGCGATGTCACACGATAGGGGCGATATGTAAATTACGTGGGCAAATAATTTTCGTGTGAACAACAAAATCACTAAATATTGAATGATTTTTACTGCATTTGGACGGCCCCGTAGAATCTTGAATACATTACCTCATTCTCTCATCATTTAATAATGCTAATTACTACCTATTGACTACTACCTGCACAGCGTCGCACGCAGTGTAGGTTCTTATAATAAATAGTATAAGCACGTATAAGGCATATCCTTCATTGTCCGGTGATAGACCTTACAGATCCAACAAACATACAGATTCCGTTTCTTACTAAAATGTTATAACATAATAATTAAAAATCCTTCCAAACAATCGTCGCAGTGAGGTCTTAAAAGATTTATTGAAAAGCAATTTCAAATAAATACTGAACAAAATACTTTCTCATAAAGGCCAAATGAAACCATGTGCCAGCAGAAACAATCAAATCAATTCCTCTTTAATTCAACCAGACACAAATTTTCGTGTCTCTAGTATGGTCCGGTCAACTGTTAAGTAATGATAACATACATACATACATACATATTATCACGCCTCCTTCCCAATGTAATGATAAACCTAATGATAAATAAGTAAAGTAGGGCAATAGACATACATTTGCCTACACTGCAGTTGATTGCGAATCCGTTATCGCTATAATTGTCGCATATTGTTCAAATGCTAGATTTCCAATGATTGAGATCTGACCCAAATTTTGGGATATAGACATTGCTATACCAGTGCCGTATTGATCCATAATCAAATCAACAATGAGGATAATTACTGAGGTCCTAATTTGACACAAAATGAACAACAACGAGTAATATTATACCTATTCATATAACCTTATTTGTTCAGCAATATAACTTTTTTTTTTCAAACGTCTTCTGTCCCAAAATGGCCGTCTTAAAACCAAGTAAAGTCAGATCCCAAGATGGCAGTCTTAAAACCAAGCAAAGTCAGATGCCTGTAGGAGGTGGCTTAGAAAACTCAGATTCCAGGTTATTCTTAAGGATAATTTTATTGTACGACGAGAAAAAGAAGGACTTACACATTCTACGCTTACGGCACCCTCCTTATTATGGTGACTTTTGGTCTTTAAAAATGAAACGAAACTTCGTAGCATCTATGGATTCCCAGTGCCGAGTCCATCGTGTTACCGATAAAGGTACTTGGGGCTGTGCCTGGGACTTGCGAGTTGCGACCCAGTTGTAGGTTTAGGAGGACACCTTATGACGGGCGTCAGCGCTCTCCTTCACTGCCCGAGAAGCGTTTCCGGCCAAATCATATTTGGGACTATCCTACTAATGCTTCCTTTAACATTCGTTTTAGGAATTGCAATCCTTGATAGACGAAGTTCTTCACTGCCCGAGTAGCCTTCCCTGCCTAATCATCTTTGGTACGATCTACTAATGCCGCTTTCGACATTCGTTTTAGGAATTGCAGTCCTTGGTAGACCGAAGTCTTTTAATAGGTTAAAGAGAGATTACGCTGGTATGCCTCTCGCTCCTACTACTACCTCACACAGATTAACTACGTAACCACTCCTGGCGATCTCATTTGTTAGTCGGTAGTATTCATTTGTTTTTAACGTGTTTTACTATTTAAATGATAAATAACGTAGGTATGCACGTTCTTGTTTGCCCAAGAACAAGTTTAATATATTAATAAACGTTAATTTATCACATCAACAATACGAAGGGCCGGACAAAGCGTAATATAATGCCCAGTTTAATTAAGCCATTAAAATTAATTATTTTGTAATTTGCAATTAAAATGAAATTATAAAAATGTAACTTGAAGTTTCATTAACATTCTTATTATCGTGATCAGCCCACAATATCAGCCCACCATAGACCTCCCGCAAAGCGCGCCACTAAAAAAGATCACGGACTATTATTTTCTTTACACTGCCTGCCAGCAGAAGGAGCACAATATCATTACTATATACAAACAACTATATTATTAACCAGTGTTGATAAAACTTTATTATTACATAATTTTAAATTGTCAATCGACGATAAAAGGAAGAGGTTCTCAATTCAACGTGTATAAATTTAATTTATAGTATTTGTATGTACCAGGTAGACCAATTGTTCGCTACTCGAACAAAGGGAGAAATAAAAGCTTGTTTAAAACTATAATTGCTCCTTTTTAATAAGTTTAAAATAATAATTAATTAACAAGGGACAGTGCTAAGCCGACAGCGACCAAATGTGAAGTGGCATATCAAGAGTTACGTTCTAAACTACTATACGAAGGCAATTAACACTTCACTATTTTAGACCTTAGCATGATAAAATTAAGATACAAACACAATATTACTGAGAGTCCCACCTCTGGGCTTCAAGGTTAACAAGTAAAGTGAAGGGAGAGCTATGATTGGCTTAATAAATCGTATGATGTATGAGGTGATTTTACAACATAACTAAAACTATAGATCTCTAGCTAAAGCACCTACTAACAGCTATCTTAAATACAAAATTAAACTTATTCTATTACGTAGCTATGACGTAGCTGTCGGCGCTGTCGCGCGTAGACATCCTCCGGGGCGTTGAAGGCATAGCCTTCAACTCTTCCTCGTCCGTGGTTGGCAAGAGGCAGAGTCGGTTGAGAGCGCGGCGCACAACACCACGGGATGTGGTAACGTCAGCAACTCGAGGCACAGCGTCGGAGCCAGGAAAAATCCTTGTGACCCGGCCAAGACGCCAACAGAGGGGCGGAGCGGCGTCGTCCTTTAGCAATACGAGGTCATTCATTTTCAAATCCTTGCATCGGGTTTTCCATTTCGTACGCTGCTGCAGTTCGGAAACGTACTCGCTAGACCAGCGTCTCCAAAAATGCTGGCGCATCTGCTCCAAACGGTGGAAGCGGTCGAGGCGGTTGGTGCTGCATTCCATCAGGGCAGGAGCTGGCAGCGCTGTCAAGGGCCTGCCGATTAAAAAGTGACCCGGGGTTAAAGGTTGTAGGTCTGTGGGTGAAGGGCTGAGAGGACAAAGAGGGCGGCTGTTGAGGATAGCCTCAATTTGTGTAAACAGCGAACACAGCTCTTCAAAGGTTAAGTGCGCTTCCCCCATTACCCTACGCAAATGCTGTTTGGCCGATCGTACCCCAGCTTCAAAGTAACCTCCAAAATGAGGAGCGTATGCAGGCGAGAATTTAAATTCGATGCTCTGCTGAGCTGCAAAGTCCAAAATAAAATCTGTGTTGTCCTTTGACTTAAAAAAATCATTAATTTCGCGTGCAGCGGCAACGAAGTTTGTACCGTTGTCGCAAAATATCTTTTTTGGTAATCCCCTACGGGCTATAAAACGTTTAAGCGACAACATGAAAGCATCCTTGGAAAGCTCACTTACAGCTTCCAAGTGGATGCATTTATAATTCAGGCAAATAAAAATGCACAAATAACACTTGGTTATTTTACAACCCCTGCCTTTACGATCCGTTATTAAAAATGGGCCGGCAAAATCAGTACCTACGCTTGAAAATGGGATGTCTGGATTAATTCGCTCGGATGGTAAGTTGCCCATTATATTGGTCATGTGCTGTCCTTTAAAGCGATGACAAACTACACAATTTTTAGCGACACTGCGAGCTAGATTACGCCCACCCACAGGCCAGTATCGATCTCTAATAGACGCGAGGAGAAGTTGAGGACCAGCGTGTAAGAGTCGTGTGTGCTCTTGCCGAAAAAGAAGCTTAGTAAGGTGACTACGGGAGTGCAACAAAATAGGGTGTTTCTTGTCATAATCATATGACGAAGCAGCGATACGTCCACCAACACGAATGATTCCATCGGAATCTAGAAAAGGATTAAGCGAAGCGATATCAGATTTGGCTTTCAAACCCTTGCTTAAAGAGAGCAATCGTATCTCATTGTCAAAGGAGTCCCTTTGAGACATTCGAACTAACGCCTTCATAGCGTTATCAATCTCTGAAGCTTGAAGAGGACCTGTTAATTTATAATTTTTATTCATCTGCCTTGAATTATGAATCCATCTCAAAACACGTGCGTAAGCTCGTTGCAAAATGGACAGCCTAGAGATCCTAGAAAGATCAAGAGGAGCATCCCCCACCAAAGCTGAAAAAACTTTGACTTCCGGCAACGCTGGCATTTCCTCGACATCTGAGGGTGGCCAAGACGACTCTTCAAGCTGCAAGAAGGAAGGGCCGTGCCACCACATGATAGAACCAATAATTTCCTTGGGATCAATGCCACGTGACACAAGATCAGCGGGGTTCTGAGAGGATGGAACATAGCGCCAAGAACAGGGATCAGTAAGTTCCTTGATTGTACCTACTCTATTGGCTACGAAAGCTTTCATCCCTTTAGTTGTGCGCAACCAACTCAAAACGACCTTTGAATCAGACCAATAAATACAACGATCAATTTTCAGTCGCAAAGCTTGAACTACTACCGCAGCAAGTTCAGCTCCTAGCAAGGCAGCACACAGCTCCAGACGAGGAACAGTAGTCGGTGCGACTGGAGCGACACGTGATTTGGAGCAAAGCAGGTTTATTTTAATCTCGCCCTGCTTATTAACAGACTTTAAATAAATACATGCTCCATACGCTTTCTGTGAAGCATCACAAAAACAATGCAATTCTACATGAACTGGATTATCAATTAAAATGTACCTAGGCACCCTCAACTCCGCGATACTATTAAGACCGTCAACGAACGTAAGCCAGGAAGACTTAATTTTTTCTGGAACAGGATCGTCCCATCCCAGTTTATGCTCGGCCCAAAGTTCTTGGAGTAGCATCTTTGGTGTAATAGTGCACACTGATAGCAGACCTAGTGGATCGAAAACCTTGAAGGTAGAAGATAAAATCGATCTCTTAGTGACGATGTCGACCAAGGGTGGCTCAATAGGAAAATGAAGCTCATCCAATTTAGGCATCCAACCAATACCTAGAGTGCTTGTTGCATTACTGATCATCAGATCATTTGACGACTCCGTGGAACTATGTTCAAGCACCGAAGGCAAGTTTGACCGATACTTTCTAAGATGAAACCCCCCTTTAGCTAGAGCTTCAGCCACGGACTGCTGAATATAACGCAACTCGCTCGCTGATTGAGCCCCTGTCAAAAGATCGTCCACATAAAAATCCTCTTGGATAATATCCTTTATGAGAGGATCAATAGTCTCTTCACCCAATTGCCAGAGACAACGAGTACTCAGAAAGCTAGCACTTGAGAATCCATACGTTACAGTATTAAGCATCAAAGTGCGCAAAGGCTGAGACTCACTATCGCGCCATAAAACAAGCTGAAGACTACGATCGTCAGGATGAAGCTTTATTTGCCGGTACATTTTTTCAATATCACCGGAAATGACATATTTATACAAACGAAAACGAGCCAAAATATTAAACAAAGAGTCTTGAATAGTAGGGCCGGTCATCTGGATATCATTGATCGAAGGCCCAGACGTAGTACGAGCCGAAGCATCAAAAACAACTCGAAGTTTGGTAGATTCGCTGTTATTTTTTAGAACTGGATGATGAGGCAAAAAGAATTCTGCTCCAGAAGACCGATGTACATCACCCCGGTCAGACAAATGACCTAAGTCAGCGTATTCACGCATAAAATCAAAAAAGAGATCTTTTAGCAAAGGCTGTCTCCTGAAACGTGACTCCAAATTAAAAAACCGCTTCTTAGCTAGTTGAAACGAGTTTCCCAAAACATCTCTTTCAGCACGGAGTGGAAGCTTAACAATAAACCGACCGTCAGTATCACGAGAAGTATTAGCAAGAAAATGCTGCTCGCACAACGCTTCTTCCTCGGTTAAAACTGACTTGGTACGAGGAACCTTCTCTAACTCCCAAAATTTAGATAAATTATTGTTTAGATCAGCAATAGTCGTATCGTTGTTTCGCAACAGACCACAATGAAGACCTTCACTATTCGAACTATCAGAGACTACTGGAGTAGTGACAAGCCAACCAAGTTTAGAACTGCGCAGAACTAGACAATTGTCACCTAATGAACGCTGCTCCGATCCTAGTAAACTCCAAAATAATTCCGCGCCAAGAAGCAGATCGACGTCTAGCGCCTTGTTAAATTGAGGATCGGCCAACTGAACTCCCGCTAAATTTAAATGGTCCCTGCTAAAGGAGCGCGTCGGTAATTTATCAGAAATAATCGGCAACACAATACAAGATAATAAAGCGCTAAAGGCGCTGCACCTAGACTGAACGCGTACCGCGCATCGCTCAATTTTATTCGCAACACGAATGGCGGCTATACCGACTAAATCCCTATCCAAAATCTGAGAAGTCAGTTGCAAGGCATCTCTCAAGCGAGATGTTATAAGACAAGACTGGCTCCCGCTGTCCAAAACCGCTCGCGCTGTAACCACAACATTAGTAATAGGGTTGATCAAATCCACTTCAGCCGTACAAAGAAGCGCTTCGGAGGACGACAACGCACACATAGTGACAACAGGTTGAGACGCAGAAGGGCCGCTGGTTTTAAAGAAACGATCATGCAGTAACGTATTGTGGCGCTGCTTACATGTTTTACAACCACCGGACAGCTTGCACCGCTGTGACTTGTGACCCGGCCTTAAACAAACGTGACACAATTTTAATACCTCGACGGCAGACATCCTGTCATCAATGGACTTGACTTTAAAAACAGGACACTCATAAACACGGTGCGAACCCTGGCACACATTGCAAGATTGCATCGACGACAACTGCATAGGTGGGGATGAGCTATCCGCAGAGGTACCTAGCATAGCCCTAGTCTGTGGTTTCTGCCTACCCGTGCTGCCAGACGACGAAGCTTGTTTAGCCGGCTGTGAATTACAATTAACCGTCTCTAAAACATCAGCACGACTTCTCAAAAAGCTAAAGAAATCATCAAGACCCGGTATCTCATTCAACGAATTCCGGTGCTCCTCCCATTTAAAACATGTCCTTGAATCTAATTTTTGCGCAACAATATAAATAATTAACACGTCCCATTTTTCGGTAGGTAAACCTAAAGTGTGAAGAGCGCGTAAATTCTTTGTGATGTGATCAATAATAAACCGTAATGACCTTTCTGTTTCACGCACGGACTCGAGACTAAATAAAGATTTCAAGTGATTATTAATCAGCTGGCGTTTATTATTATACCTATCGCATAAAAGCTTCCACGCCTCTGCATAGTTCTTATCGGTCACCTCTAAGTTACTAATTACTCGCGCCGCCTCCCCTTCGAGATAAGAATTCAAATAGTGGAACTTATGAACTTCCCGAATTTTACGTTCATGAACGAGTGAGACAAACATATCCCGAAACTCCAGCCATTTGAAATAGGTTCCATCGAAAGTAGGTATCTTAATGACAGGCAACTTGAAACCTAGAATTTCGTTATCATCATCATGATGATGACTCGAGCAATGAACGCTAGACCGTCGCGACGAGGAAGACTTAAAATCATCACTACTCGCATTAACAATTTGCTGCGCCTGAGCTAAATAATTATGAAAATCCTGCTCGATTGAGTCTCTCGTGCTTAATTCAACGTCCTGAGTGGAAACATTAATCACTTCTATCTGTTCCTGCACTAAATCAAATTCTGTAAATAATGCGTTGAATTTAGACAATTTACTTTTAAGCTTAAGTAATTCTAGCGACGAAAGGCTATCAGAATTACTCACAGAATCCAAATAGTTTTTAAACCTCGTTACGCGCCCTTTGATTGAGCTACGTTTAGCTAACAAATCTTTAAGACTCATTTCAGACTTTGAAACATCAGTTTCAGGCATTTTTTACAAAAGAACTACGAAATTAAGCACAAAAATTAGGTAAATTGCATACGATACGCTCCTCGTTTTGTTCCGATGCGAAGTGCAGATCAGGTGCACGCCACCAGTAAGCGCTGCAGCGATGTAGCCGGCCGGCAGCAATGCGGGCGTGGCGGTAGAAATGCAGCGCTGATGAGCTGGAATGCACGGGGCACAAAGATAAGCAACAATAAACGAAGCAAGATGATGCGTACCTATTGAATAATAAAGGTATTGGAATGCGCCTTGTAGTAAATTATGGCCAGTCCTGATGAGAACAGTTATGAGAAAGCACGTAAGGATGGCAAATATTTGCGGTGATTTAGTGCGATTAAGATAGGCAATATAGTGAATATTTCGTGATATAGTGATGGTGAAAGGTAACAAATGGATTGCCTTTATGAACTAGGTAAGTCTTGAGAGCAATTTAATCCTTAAAAACAAAGAGATTAGAAGATTCAATAGGCAATGCGATAGGATTGTAAGCCAATAAAAATACGCAACTCAGCTTAGGTTATGAATGCGGCAGTAGGCTACACCAGAATTAACAGGCACAAATACCTATTGTAAATCTCAAAGGATAATAAATTATTATTATAAAATTAGGCCGATGGTGCGTAGGCGTGCTTCAATTAGGCTTGTGTGCAAAGAAAGCGCCACATGAAGGCGTAAAAGGCTACACAAGAAGTAGAAAGCACAAATAGGTATTGCAATAGGTAAATTTTAAAGGCGATACCTAGCACTAAATCGGTACCTTGAAGGCTAGCCCCTGTATACACAAATCAAGGGGGAAATTATTGGAAGGATAGTAAGGAACGGGCTCACTTGACAATCAGACAGGGAAGGTGGCAGCGCAGTCCAGTTGTTCTGCGCCCAGGGAGTCCCTCGCTGCGTCGATGAGACCTTGAATCGCCTTCCCAAACGGTGACTTCACGGCTTTTCTGGAGAATTACACGTTGAGCACGTAGAACTCGGGGCACGTACACGCAAACGTCAGCGCCCAACGCACAGGATAAGGCCGGATACTCTCCTAGACCCTCGGTGATGCTCGATGTGGCGGATGACGTGGTGATGACCTCTGTCCGTCCTCAATAGAAGATATTAGGCTCTGTAAAAACTCCAAAATCGCTTCAAAACTAAGCACTGTCCTGTCACGGTCGCCAATTTTGTTCGCTACTCGAACAAAGGGAGAAATAAAAGCTTGTTTAAAACTATAATTGCTCCTTTTTAATAAGTTTAAAATAATAATTAATTAACAAGGGACAGTGCTAAGCCGACAGCGACCAAATGTGAAGTGGCATATCAAGAGTTACGTTCTAAACTACTATACGAAGGCAATTAACACTTCACTATTTTAGACCTTAGCATGATAAAATTAAGATACAAACACAATATTACTGAGAGTCCCACCTCTGGGCTTCAAGGTTAACAAGTAAAGTGAAGGGAGAGCTATGATTGGCTTAATAAATCGTATGATGTATGAGGTGATTTTACAACATAACTAAAACTATAGATCTCTAGCTAAAGCACCTACTAACAGCTATCTTAAATACAAAATTAAACTTATTCTATTACGTAGCTATGACGTAGCTGTCGGCGCTGTCGCGCGTAGACACCAATGATGTTTTTTTTATGACGAAGATGGTCTTGTTTAAATTTGTAAAAAAACTCAAAGGGTACGAGAAATAAAAAGATCGCAACCTTAAAAAAAAACTGACGAACACCTTGACATAAACCACCAAGTTTGAATCGGTACCTACATTAGTGGTGTTTACGTACCGAGTTTTTTTCACGCTCATCGGCGGATATTATTTTTTGAAAACGTGTTCACATTAATTAATGTTGTGTTACTATATAAACTAAAATGATTATACGAGTATGAATTAAAATGTCATTAGTGCTAGCAATACTTTGAACTTTGATGGATGGTACCAAACAAGACACAAATCTCATTATAACTAACACCTACCATACCATAACTTGTTGTTCAAAACAGCTTTTTATTATAAAAAAACTACTTTGCAAATGACCATATCGGGATAGCAAGGGATAGTTAGTTGGATATGGATTTTCCGCACTTAGCCGTTCTGTGGGCTTTTGTACGTGGAAAACGATTCGGCTATTCAATCCATCATATTATTATGTCAGACCAGATCCACGGCACAGGATATTGACTAATAATAATGTACCTTATGTGTTAGTGATGCTACGGTTGAAATTGCAATGTTAATGGTTCTACGAATATTGCTGCATTCTAAAACACATTAACATTGCAATTTCAATCGTAATAATATTGGTTCTAGGAAATATTCGTCAACCAAAAATCCGCGGCGCGTACCGATAATGAGCACACTTTCTTATTTGATTTTGTTATTTCATAATTTTACATGACATGGTTTAAGAGATTCTGACTTAAAATAACACGGCAAGAAGATAAAGACTAAGCTTCTGAAAATATTACTTAGGGCATATTTCTTTCTTTTTGATGTTAAAACCACTTTTGATACGTCGCTCGGGCAGCGAATATAAGATAGGATTTGTACTTTTGTTTTTATTAAGTATGTACCTACTTTATTGCATAATTTATCAGCACGTATGGACGGTTTCGGTTAAGCTAATAAGCAAAAGTAAATATGTAGTAATTTATATTATTTCTGATATCATAAATATTCATATAGGTACTTATATAATATGTTCTTTAAATATATTTTTTTTGAAAATAACCATGTAACCTTATTTAAATGTGTTTCTTTATTTTTCAGGTAAGTTTTCATAACGAAAAACGCAGAAATGATGCTTAAGAATTCGACCGGAGCCTTACATAAGTATGTATGTTATAAGATTAAGAATTACATCAGTTAAGATCATGCCAAGATTGCTAAAATTAGTTAAAATCAGTTTTATTTCTGCAAATAGGCACCAGGAGGCGCTTTTACACGTCCCAATATTTAAACCTGCTAAAAAAAACAATAACATATAGAACATAATTATCAAAACATACATATTGATAAAAGTAATTATGGTTATTTAATTGAAATTTTATTGTTACATTCCAAAGTAAAAATGGTTATCATACTTGATTATTATCATAACTCGACAGCAGCCAAGTTTCAATGAACAACACATAGCTTAACTCAAACCAAGCCGATTGTTATTTGGAGTTTTGGAGCCTAGAATTACGGGTATGTGCGTGTACAATGTGCATACATACACACAATATGCCTGTGTCTCGGATCCTTGTGCTGACCATACAAAGATTAGGATAGAGCTTTTTGTCAAGCGGCTCAGGCTCTGTCCACGTGAACTACTCTTTTTGACGCGCGGGCGGAAACGTGTGCCAAGCGGTGGTTCACAAAATGGGCGGTGTCCTTTCTCAACATATTATTATTATATATCTTTGTACAAAATTCCATTAAAATTGTTTCTTTAGTTTAGGCGCGACAGCGTGACAGACGGACAGAATTACTTTATTATTCATTCATTATTCATTTATTAATTGTATCAGGCAGTGTTCATATGGACCCTGGTAGGGCATTACAATTTTTATATTTTTTATTTTATTGAACATTAAATGAATTCGCATTTATAATATTAGTCAGAATGATGAACACAGTACCACCTTGCTATGTACTCTAGAACAGGTACAACAAGTATCAAGGGCTTCGATATCAAGGCTGTATTCGTTCGTATTTATTTGAGTTCTCCCGTGTGTCCAACACCTTCCATCAAAAAAATCACTAAGGCACCTGCGCTTTTTTAGAGTTGCTAGTTTAACAGACTAGATTAAACCTTTAGTTGATTTTGCTTCACACTGTCTGAGTTTTTGTGTTGCGATAATTCGCGAGTCATTGTAATAGAATTATATAAAAGGTGTTCTTTGATCTATTTCAACTATAGATTGAGAATATAAAATACTAGCTATTGCCCGCGAAATTTTTTGATTTCAAAACAATTACGGAACCTTTTCCCGGGATAAAAAATAGCCTATATGTTATTTCAGCCAATAAACTAACACCGTGCCATATTTCATTTAAATCCGTTAAATCAAAACTATATTATGTACTTATTTCCATACCAACTTTCATCCACTATTCCCTTTTGTTATTTTACCCCCTTGAGATAAAAATTTGTACAAACTTTAAATGTCATGTTTATTTATATCTAATCAACAGCCTAAAAAATAAAATCCCCTCTTTCAACCCCTTACAACCCTTTTTTCGCATTAAAAAGTAGCCTATTTCCTTTCTCAGTCTGTAAGCGTGACAGACAGACGGACAGTTACTGTCGCATTTATAATATTAGGTAAGGATCACTTCCAACTGTCCTAGTTTGAACATCGCATATAATGACTTGAAAATAAATACAACTAGGTAAAAGAGCAATCAAATCCTTAGTGGATGGTCATTTGATTACGACGTTTTTTTTCCATTTATTTTATCGCACTAGTAAATTTTGGGCTGACAATGGATTAATAGAGTCAGTACGTGACATTAGTATCATTTTCAAGAGTTTTAAGTAACATTTTCGTGTGTTACATTAAAATATCTTTATAAGAACTCTAAGAAGAATAATCAAGAACAGCAACAGATAATTAATTATTAACAATTGCAATCAACGGAGTGCTATTAATATCATTGTCACTCAGCTTTAGACCCTTGAGAGTGTTTGACAGTAATTGCTTGCTTAGTTTAATTAACTTAAACGTTGACATTTACATTATATACCACAATCAAAGCGACGCCGCGACGCGTTGTTGCTTTCCTTAAATAGATAGAATTTAAAATCAAGAGACACTGCCCATACCGAAATGACAATTTGAATAGTTCAGACCCGTCCGGGAATCGAACTCGGGACCTCAGAGCAGGCGACACCTTGTAAACCAGTGTGTAGTCCACTCCGCCACAGAGGTCATCGAAATATTTCATAAGTAAATTGAGCGTTTGACTAAGCCTCCATATATCTAGGTGTCGCAAGATCACCAAACGACAAGTTTCCCAACAGTGATTATAATGCACAATAATGCATTGTTACTCTCGAACGGTCGCTCGGATCTTGCAACGTGAACGGTGGAACAATATACAGCATTGACCTGATATTCGTTACGAAATCACATTGGCTCTGTAATATACACTTATAAGTACGTCGACCCGATTGCTTTAGTGGGACCCAGCTTTGATTCCTGATCGCGTTATTTTAGTAAACCATCTTTTCAAAATTCGCTTAAGTCTGAGGCACTACTACACATCGGATTTATCTGACTCTCTCTATTATCAGATACCTTAACATAATGGTATGAGTGAAAGAGACATTCGGGTTCGAATATACAGACAATGTGTTGCAGGTTAGGTAAAGCCCCTGAAAGAGGGGGTGTTATAGTCGTGCTTAGGAAGACACGTTAAGCCGTTGGTCCTGGTTTCAGTAGCAAGATGGAAGTGGTAAAATTAAGCCATGTCAGAGGCCTATGTAACTGGCGGCTTGGAAAAATCTGATATCTTTTCTTGTAGGATAGTCAGACGAGAACGTACGCTTCATCATCAGCCTACATCATTCTATTGCTGGACAGAAGCCTCACCAAAAGTAGAATCTTAGCTCAACATTTGGAAGGCGAGTCAGCAAACGCAGTTTTGCCGTCAGTGGAGAGAAGACACTGCAGCTTGTCATCTTCTGACTTTACTCCTTTAGTCGCTTCGACAGGGAGTGATGCTTGCTTACATATTTGAGGCCGGCCACACCGCACACGGCTACAGCGACAAAACACAAGTCCTATAAGTAACGACGCGGTCGGCAAACTGTAATCTGTACTCATTTACTTAACACAAAGGTTTCTAATGAACACTGAACATGGTCACGCAAGACAGAGAGAGCAGAAACGGCCTTATGAAACGTTAAGTATACATTTATCAACCGATTAACTTCTAGCAGCGATCTTGGTCGCCTTTAACGAGTATTACGACACCTATAAGAAGAGACAACTTACTAGGTAATACCGAAAAAAAAAAGTTTTCAGAAAACGCTGTTCCATCTTAACCGATTGTTAAATATTTGTGAAAATATTTCACTCTGATGTTGAAGGTAGTAATCGAAAACATTGATGGAACTCTGCTGGCTTACAGCGTAGTAACTTGAATAAATTCATGGAAACAACAATGATATTATATTAAAACGAAGCACACAATATGTTGAATGTGAAGACTCAAATACGTCTTAATTAGGCAGTTTTGTACAACGTCAACGAGCGGTATTCATTAAAAATAGTCATCTTTCATTTGCGTGCTATTACGTTACTTTTGTTCTGCTTATCAGAGAAACTTGTCAATGTGTGCAGTTTTGGATTACACGGAACAGATACGCGAATTACTATGAAAGTACATTATACTTTAAAATATCATTGAGAAACACCAAATGTCTGGGTAACTTATATGGATATAGCAGTCGCCTAAGCTGAAGGTTGTGGGTTTGTGTCCCGCCTCAGGCAGTCGAAAAATGTTTATTCAAGGAATTGTAATTTCAAAGAACGCTATGATATTTATGCAAAATTTGAAGCATTGGCGTTACCGTCGCCACATTCAAATCGAGTTCCGTATTTTATTTAGTTTAAAAGTAGAAAATTGCCGACTTCTTCAGTGAAAACCTCATCGAAGTGATTGCATAAGAACAGTATAGTAGTGGAAGTGTTATCCTTAGAAAATACAAACGCTATCGTGTGATATCGGGACTTTGAACTTTAATCATTCAATCAAAACAATTTGCCTACATATCTTAAAATGACTAACAACAATTATTCCTAAATGCTAAAGTTAAACAAAGTGAACTTTAAGTGAATTGAAAATTATATAATAATTAGTACATTGAATATAAATAGTGAGACAATTATTATGACTACCCATCAACAGTGCAAAAACACAAGTGTGATGAATCATTTTAACGAACTCTGAACATTTTGAATGATTACTTATGATCTATTAAGAATACATGAACAATTTTCGACTCAATGACAGCCGTAGGTTTGGTGCAGTGGTGAGAGACGCGGACTTGCATCGCCATCCGTCGCCTTATACTGACTTCAAAACCAGCGAAATTGTATTTTTTTTATTTTTATTTTTTTACTTTTTAATTATTTTTATATTATTACTTTTCTACTTTTTCAAATTAATTTTTTATAATCAGTATTATGGAGGCCATAACATACTGCAAAAAATGCAAAAAAACATTTACAGACAGACAACATTTAAAATGCAGTAACTGTAACCACAATTACCACCTCGACTGTGGCAATGTATCCGAAAAATTATTTAGTCTTATGACGAAGCAGAGCCGTGTGTCCTGGAAATGCAAGTTTTGTAAACCAAAACTAAAAGGAACCTCGACACCCAAGACAGACGTAGAATACGTAACAATTCGACGGAAGAAAACTTATCAACAGAAAAATGCTTCCAATACAATCTCCATGCCAACCGAAACTGTGCCCCTAGAAGCGGTATCTACGCACACGTCATTATCACAAATAGAAAACTTACAAACAACGCAGACAAGCGTCTCAATACCTAAACAAAATGGGACGTCAATCTCTCAGGAAATCGACTCACAAATACTGACCTTTTACCAGGAATCAAATGAGTCATCGGTTTCCTTAAGTAAACCTTTATCTAAAAGTTTAGATTTCACCATAACCGACTCAATATCATTACAGGAAATGAAGGATACAATTGCTCGGCTACGCTCTGAATACATAATACTTCAAAATGAATTTGATAATACCTCGTTGGAAAATAATAATCTACGACAACAAATTACAAAATTGATAAAAGAAAATGAAATGTTGAAAGTACTGTGCCAATCTCCACGTAGCGATATCCCAACCAGCCACAGCTCTAAAACAGATAACATTCGCTCGAAACGACAGTCAACATTATTTTCTCCTATAGCAGTCTTAAGATCTCCATCGAACGAAGACACTTTGGCCCTCCAGCAGAGAATCGTTGACTTGGAAAGCGATTTGAAGGCAGCCGAGAAAGAGATTATTAAGCTGTCCACGAAAATGCACGAACTCGAACTTAGCTTATGTTCCAATTCGCCAATAACGCGTTCAACTAATAATTGTTTTCAAAAACTCGGACAGTTTTCTAAGGAAAATGAGAACTCTGAAAGAATCCTGATCTTTGGCAGTCAACAGTGCATAGATTTGGCTTCGAGATTAATTCACTCGAGACAAAACACGACGTACGGGAAATACATAATTAAATCTGAAATAAAATCTCATGCATTGAGTTCTGATATATTAAGAGATTGCGGCAACGCTTGTATAAAAAAAAGTGACAAATTAGTAATTTGCGCAGGTGAAAATGACTACGACTTAAAAATATTGTCAAAGCAATTAAAAAGTTTATGTTTTAGATATGCTGATAATGATATAATTTTAATGAATGTTTTAAAGAATGACTATATTAATTTATATAAATTAAACAATTGTATAAAAAATGTATGTAGTCAGTATAAAAATTGCCATTTTGCATATTGTAAATTTAAAAATGTTTTTGGTATGTGTAAGTCTTTAAATTATATTATTGACAATCTCGATTATGAGCGCAAGTATTTGAATGTAAAAAATTTAAAGAAATTGATATCACGTGATAAGCCGGTAATAAAACAACATTATTCGGATACTATTGCCAGCATTTTAACAGCAGTGCCGAGCACTAATAAATCAAATGATCAAATAAAAGGGACACTGTTACAATATTTTCCGGTAGTAGATAAGCATAACTTTTTTCGAGTCTAAAAAAGATTCGCAGTTGATAATATTTCACCAAAATATAGCCAGTATTCTATCAAAACAAGAATTGCTGGAACTGACTTTGCGAGAATTGCGCAGTGAAAATAATATAGATCCAGACATATTATGTCTTTCAGAAACATTCTTAACAAAAAGTCATGACATATATTTAAAAGTTCACAAGTATGAAATTGCCACTTCTTACTGCCGAAACAAACAGAGGGGTGGTACTTGCGTTTTGGTCAAAAAAGGGTTGCATTGGAAAGAATTGTCCTTTCTCCAGAGTCATGCAAAACAAAAATCATTCGAGATATGTGGAATAGAACTATTACCTAGTAGGTCAAGTAAAATAATCATTATATGTATCTATAGGACCCCTTCATCTGACCCAAATACCTTCTTACAATCATTAAATAATCTATTACACGACATATTCAACAAATACAAAAAAAAACATGTAGTTATAACAGGCGACTTTAACATAAATACACTCAAAAAAGGGAAAATAACAACTGAGTTTGTAAATTTGTGTCACAACTATAACCTTAAAATTCATATTGACGTGCCTACGCGAAAAAACGCCTGTATAGACCACATCCTTAGCAATGTAACTGAGTCTACTTCATCGGTGTTACCCCTATACCTTTCGGATCATGAAACAGCTCAGCTATTATGTGTTCCGATTGAACAGAAAACATTAAAACCGTTGAAATACTATATCTTCAAACGTGACTATAATGTAGACAATGTTAAAAAGTTTAAAGATTGTTTACAAAGTCTGTCATGGTCTGAAGTAGTCGAGAAAATTGACCTCGATCAGGCTTTCGAAAGTTTTCATGACTTGCTCTGCCTATTTTATAAGCTATGTTTTCCAAAAATAAGAATTCAAATAAGCAATATAAACAAAAGAAATCAAAATTGGATGAGCTATGGAATTAAAAAAAGTTGTAAAACGAAACGCTCACTCAGATATAAATATTACAGAAATAAAAATGACCATGGTAAAAATAAATATATTAAATATTCTAATATCCTAAAAAAAATTATAAACTTATCAAAAAAAAATTCTAATATTAAATTTATCAACAAAAATACCAATAAATGCAAAGCAACTTGGACGGTGATAAAAAATGACATTTTTAATACAGAATTTAAAGACAATATAGAGAGTATAAAAACAGACAAAATAAATATTAAGGACCCAGTAAGGATAGCAAACATATTCAATAACCATTATATCGACTCCACACAACATGCGACAGTAAATATTAGTAGTACATCTTGTAAAAACCCAAGAATAAACTCGCTTTTTTTGAAGCCTGTGACAGAATGGGAAGTTATAAAGGTAATAAAATCTCTGAAAGACACAACCGCAGTAGGTTATGATGAAATTAACACAAAAACTATAAAAACTTGTGCTGTTGAACTAGTCCCAATTCTGACACATTTGATTAACTTATCTTTCTCCACTGGAACTTTTCCACATACACTAAAGTTATCAATGGTCAAACCATTATATAAAAATGGTTGTAAGGAAGATGTTAACAACTATCGCCCTATAACATTAATCCCTATCCTATCAAAAATTATTGAGAAATGTATGCTGAAAAGAATCATAGACTTCTGTGAAAAATACGAAATAATAAAAAAAGAACAATACGGGTTCCAAAAAGGGAAATCCACAACGTTAGCTATATTCTCTCTTCTTAAAATAATACTAACGAGTGTCGATAACAAATGTTTTACCACTGGACTATTTTTTGACCTATCAAAAGCCTTTGACTTTGTATCACATGACCTATTACTTAAAAAACTTGAGAATGTAGGGATAAGAGGTCCTGCTCACAAATGGTTATCCTCATATTTAAGTAACAGACAACAACGCGTTTCAATAAGTAGAATGGATAAAAATTGTGACATTACATCGTTTTCATCGGTACTTAGATCTAATAATCGTGGCGTGCCTCAAGGAAGCGTGCTGGGACCACTTTTGTTCCTACTTTACATTAATGATATAACTGACATTACAAATCATAATTGCGTATTATTTGCTGATGACATATCTATTATAGTGACATCTGAAAAAATTAATACAATTAATGATCATGAAGACGATATAAATAATACAATTGACAAAATCATTACATGGTTAGAAACAAATAATTTAAAAATTAATCTCAATAAATCAAAATATATTCAATTCAATCAATCTTATAACAAAAACTATAATCATAAATTGCAAGTTGAAAAAATAGAACAAGTATCACAAACTAGATTCCTAGGGGTAATAATTGACCAAAATCTTGACTGGAAAATGCATTTAGAACACATTACAAGTAGAATAAATAAATTCGTTTATGCCTTAAAGCAAATTAAGGACCTTATAAACAAAAAAACAGCAACTATGTGTTACCATGCCTATGTAGAGTCTATATTACGCTATGGCTTAATAATGTTTGGAAATAGCACAGATCAGAACAAAGCATTTGTAGCACAAAAAAAGTGT
Source organism: Anania crocealis (assembly GCA_949315895.1). Taxonomy (NCBI): domain Eukaryota; kingdom Metazoa; phylum Arthropoda; class Insecta; order Lepidoptera; family Crambidae; genus Anania; species Anania crocealis. Next base: position 5,017,849 of record OX438859.1, on the reverse strand, counting down.
ATACGAGCAATATACGGCATCCGACCAAGTGAATCGTGTAGACCATTATTCAAAGAACTTGGTTTACTACCTCTGCCGTCTCTGTATATTTACGAAGTATGCCTATTTGTACGTAGACACCCAAATCTGTTTAAGAAGGCTTGTGAGATTTATCCACGTAATACACGAAACCCAAATAGACTTGTATTGGAAGGTGCTCCCAGACTGGCCAAATACGGCAAAAGTTGCTTGATTATGACTATCAATATATTTAATAAAATACCGAATGACATTAAAATGCTGACAATGGAAAAATTTAAGAATAAATTATTTAAATGGCTTAGCACGCACAATTTCTACAGTGTAAAGGAGTTTTATGACTTAAAGGAGTAATGTTAAAATATGGTTCTTGTATTCTTTAATTATTGCATGCTATTTATAATTTGGCAAAACATGAATGGTCTATAATTTCTATAACATCTACATCATGTACCGTGTTTTATGCAATTTAATAATAAATCTAAAAAAATCTAAATCTAAAAAAAGTAAGGGCCTATAATCATCCCACTGCAGGGCAAAGACCTCCATGATAAAATCAAGTTACCATAGCAATAATGGGTATAGGCATAATCACCACGCTTGCCAAATGCGGGTTGGTGATCACAAACCTAAGCAATGTTCGAAAATTCGAAACTTTTTGTTGCCCGACCCGGGGATCGAACCCGGGACCCCTAGATCTTTTTTTTTCACATTATTGGGAATAGCAAACAACTACATAATAATAATTACACAAAATAACATTGTCTTGATGTTAAAAAAGATTAACTATGTAGTCAAATACACTATTTACATATTAACAAAGATATGAGCTTAAACATATAAAATTTCGAACGCGGTTAAAAGCTAAGCAACAATAATGTTACATTGTTCACTATATAATAAATTCATAGTTAGTAAGTTATTTAACTAACATGGCATAATTATGCATAGTTTTGGATCTGTTGTCATTTGTTTACTAAGTATAGGCATTTATTAGTAGTTATGTTAAATGCTTAAATTATTTTTTTTGCGCAATCACTACCACTACTTAGTAAAAATATACAACAACTAAGTCAAGAAGAAGAGAAAAAAACATCTGTTATTTTATCTTGGCCCGGTATTCAAACCGCTACGGTATTTAATCGGGGCGTTATCTTTATGTAATGAACCTAATTCAAATGTAGATTTGCAAGCGTACGCTAGTCCCGAAATGTTATAACAAAGTTTGATTGCACATGACTTTGTAAATTTATGCAAAGAGTTTAATTTAAAACTTGAAAGCATGCAACCAGTCTCTCCATGCCAAGTAACCCTTTGCTGAGATTAACGTATCTAATTTGTTTGCTTGCACAGAAAGAAGTTTGTTTGCTAATTACGTTTTAGAAGGGATTTACTAATTGCACTGTGTTTCATTATGCGAACGCGTTATATTATGTCTAGGAAGTTTTATTTTAGTTTTTTTTAACTTAATGTAAATAAATTGCTCCAATATTATAACTTGTACTTCTCTAGTACAAAAACCGATAACAAGCAGTGAGCTTTTTGTGTATTGGCACCGTTTCCATATTTTATGATCGTAGACTATTGTTTTTAAGTTGCACCATACCGCACAAAATAATCTTACAAATCTAACTACCATAAAACCGGCCAAGTGCGAGTTGGACTCGTCCACAAAGGGTTCCGTACCATTGATCCTAGTCATTAGTGATATTGAGCGAAAAAGGGCAAAAAAATTGCGTTTTTTGTACGGGTGCCCTTAAATATTTATTTTATTTTATATTGTTTTTAGTATTTTTTGTTATTGCGGCAATAGAAATACATAATTTGTGAAAATTTCAACTGTCTAGCTTTCGCGGCTCTTGAGATACAGCCTGGTGACAGGCAGACAGACAGACAGCGAAGTCTTAGTAATAGGGTCTCGTTATCACCCTTTGGGTACGGAACCCTAAAAGTATAAACGAAAGTTCTAAGTACAGACAACGGCAGTCAACCTACCCAAAATTAAGACGGTATGAGTGATAGGAACAGATGGGTCTGAATATACGGACATTGTGTTGCGGAGTAAGGCCTCTGGTCATTGTTTTTGCAACCGGACCAATCACTGCTACAAAGGAAACAAACCGATTAAACCAGCGCCATTAAAACCGTTCCCTTTCCGAACGCACAACGGTGTCGTATAGTTAAGCCAATTTAGCCATGTTTGTAAGCTTCAGCTCTCGACCTCCGGGGGCTATTAGGGAACACGATCGCAATCACGGTTTTGTGTTGTATTTATTATATTTATAGGTTCCCTTTACAATTATTTTTTAATTAATTTAATAGTTCATCGGCATTACACTAATGCATACAGCCAAAGCATGTCATTTATTTTTCCGCGCAAAACTACCTTTTAAATTAGTTGCGTGTAAAACTGATATGCTCGCGGCACTGACTCGTCGCTTATTCGCCACTAATCAAGTAAATGACTGGGTACGTATTAGAACGCCTAAAATTAAAATAACTAAAGTTAAAACCCCGATGTTCAAAACCCCTAAAATTACAATACGTAATGGTAGGTTGATCATAATTCAAAATAATGTAAGTTTTAAATGTAGAATTAGGTTTTTAATTAAAATCAAAATTAAAAAATACCACCGTAAAGATTAAAATGTACAAACTAGTAATATTTATACAGGTTTGGAATATAAAAAAAACGAATTTTCAATGCTTTATGGAGACGCTCGGCGGCTTTGTATGGTCACTGTTCTAACCTAACCTAACCCACATTTCAACAGCAGGAGATTTTTCGCGACTGTATGAACTAATTACTTTTGCCTTATACAAACCACAAACCAATAAAAAATATCTGTTCATATTTAATGTAGGTATTTTAACTTTCGATGTTTTGAACTTTGTTATTATGACCTTAAATATTTTGAACCATTAGGTGATTTTGATATCCGAAATTTCAAACTTAGTTGTTTTGTACTTAGTGGTTTCAACATTAGGGTATTATTTAGAACCATTAGGTATTGTTATTTCAGGGGTTTGAACTTCGGGGTTTTAACTTTACCTAGAAATTTTAATTTTAGGTGATCTATTACGTACCCAAATGACTATTGCATGGATTATCAGACATTTTGGTCTTGGAATTACCGATTTATGTAACTGGCCATAGGTTACAATATTAGGAAATTCGTTAAAAATACCCTCTGCATATCAAACAACCGAGCAGATATTATGGAAAAGAAAAAAAAGTGAATTCTATGTTAGACTCATTAGAATAAAGATAAGGTGCTGGGCCCTGAAAGGCGGTGTAGGCGTGATTTTAATTCACCACATAGATATCGCGCTAGTTGCGATCGCCTTACGTAAAACAGGCGGCGCGGGCGCACGTGCATACGTTTCACAACAAACTGGATTTAAGTGGACACTTACCAATAATAAATGGAAGTTGTTCAAATAAATCTTAATAGCAACATACATTCACGGCTATTGTAATAGCGAATTCAATATAAGCATGATTATCCTTTGAGAATCCTGATAAGTGAAGTTTGTTCATTATACAGGGTGTTCGATAAATCCTTTTTAACTTATTTCTAATGACCTAGGAGCTTTTCGATTCTTCGGTATCTTTATCTAGTTTATTCAGTATTTTCATAAAGTTAGAATTTCATGAAGGAATTAAAGAAAGTTTTCTAGTAAATATTACGGGAAAACCTTTAGCTAATTAGGTTTGTCTTTTTCACATTGTTTTAAACAACTTGGTATGAGTGAGAGGGGCTGATGTATTCTAATATGAGAACATTGTGTTACGGAATAAGGCCTCAAAGATAGGATTAAATAATAATATGGACGTGTTAAAGCGCTGCATGTAGTTTTTTTGTAAAAGGAAAACAGATTTTACTAATCATTTTATGTTTTTGTTCTACGTTTAGTAACTTTACTACATATAGTTGCTAAGCAAAATTAGCTCGTTACGATGCATTATTCGAATTCGGATTTAATTATTTCTTTCCTTGGATTGTTGGATACTTACTTAACATCCTTTAAGCGAGTGATGAGTGAGTTTGTAATATGAAACCGACAGCGGTATCTTGGAACAAATTCAACTTACGCCTTCCTGGCCCCTAATTCGAGTAACCAAATCGTATCACAATCGTAATTCAACGACAGGTTTTTGACAGTTCTAGTATGGGCTAAATGTCAAAATCGTCCAATCAATCACGATCGAACTGCGATTCGGTTACGCGAATTAGGCCCCAGGAATGACTACTGATTGCCTGTTTAGTATTATTGCTTTTTTTTAATGTGTTTTTTGTCAAACCTATTTTCACTCTTCTTTTCAAATCAACAATGTTATAGAAATTAGTCCACCTCCTTTTTTTGGCATAAAATCATAGGTACTCGTCAAAATTTGTCTTCCCATTTTTCCGTTGGATTGAAAATGTTAGTCAAATTTAAATTTATACTGCCAACTTACAATGCGTATAATAATATAAACACCGATTTTAAACCGGACCAAAATAATTATTTAAACAGTGTCAGTACTCTGCCTGTTTCTGGGTCAATTTTGTGTACACTCCGCTAAAGCTACATACAAGTCAAGCCGTTCAAAACAGTGTTACTAACAAACTGAACTCTCAGTTACCAGCTGGTGCGGTCAAACTTCATCAATACTAAAAAAGTTAAAACTTTTCTATCATACTATAATACTTAATACTATTGTCAACTACCCATGTAACCCCTTTAGGGGTAGAATTATGAAATTGCCGTTTTATTAAAGTAACAAATATTTGACCTTCATAATGCAAAATTTTTCGAGTCAATGTATCTTAAAAGTTTGTGGATGTTAGTAACTCAATCACGCCAAAACGGCTGAACGGCTCAGGATTAAATTTGGAATGTAGATATTACATAGGCTGGAATGGTACATAGGGTACTTTATATTCAAAAATTGTACGGTTCCCGTGAAACATATTAGTATATCCACCAAACGTCACAGGCAACAGCTTATTTAAGGCGACTAGTAGAGCTAAACGCGAGTTTTATAATGAACATAAATATATGTCAGACTTCAAAAAACCAAGCCAACAAAATATATGTTAGTATTCAGGATATACTTTAGTATAATACTGTTCTCAAAACACGATACAATTAATTTGACTCGATAGAAAAAAAACTTCACTCCTTGGTTTTAAACGACTGCTGGAGTAGTGTTGCGTGGTCCACCAACCAACTATAAAACGTCCCGGGTAATCGATACCACTCGCGACCGTTTAGGAAATTATCATGTCGAAATTGGCATGGAAAACATTAATCCGGTGGTTCCATCTTCTGTAGCAATACATACTCAGAGCCCTAAAAACAAACCTCATCAGGAGCCAGTCTATAGACGGCTTGGAAAATTCTTACCTAGAAAACTAGATCCTGTACGTAAAGGTCTCAGATCATATAAATAAAGTAAAGGTCATATAAACTAGTGTACCAATACTACCAATATAATTATGTTGAGGACAAAAATCGTTCCAGTCCCATGTGAACGATACAAGTCGATGGGTCCAATCAACAAATGTCTAATTCTCGAGTTAGATTACGTAAAGTAATAGACCGGGTCCCACAGGAGATTGCAGAACGAATAACGTTCTTAATACGGCTGGAGGTCGTTTATTATGGACACAGTACATATCGGCTTTCATTAATTGATTTATGTCGTTGTATAATTGGATAACGTTATTTATTGTGTTACTTAGACGCGCTACTTATTTCTAATGAATCATGTCTGGCTGTGTGGAAAAAAAAGGGGCCATCCCTACTCGTCTTATGGGAGAACTCCCTAGAAGGCTTTGGCCATAAAATCAGTAAAATTAGTTTGTACTGTTTTGTTTGTTGTTATAATATTTTGGTGTACTTACCTGTGCTTTGTGTTAATTGTGTTTACTGTGGCAAAATAAACGATTTTCTTATCTTAGTTTTATTTCTACAAATAGGCTCCTGGAGGCGCTTTTACACGTCCCAGAATCACTGAAGATCAGCATCACAGCATGCTTGGGTTCCATTTTTAGGGTTCCGTACCGTACTCCGGTACCGGTTCCGTACAAAGGGTAAAAACGGAACCCTATTACTGAGACTTCGCTGTCTGTCCGTCTGTCCGTCGCTCTGTCACCAGGCTGTATCTCAAGAACCGCGATAGCTAGTCAGTTGAAATTTTCACAAATTATGTATTTCTGTTACCGCAATAACAACAAATACTAAAAACAAAATAAAATAAATATTGTAGGGGGGCTCTCATACAACAAACCCGTTTTTTTGGCCTTTTTGGTACGGAACCTTTCGTGCGCGAGTCCGACTCGCACTTGGCCGGTTTTTTTCACATTAATTGTGCCAAATAAACTTATTCTATTCTAACTACTTTTAAACTTTTGCGTTGCATAATTATTTGAACGATAACGGGAACTTAAACAAGATCATACCTTATTATTTTGCCTGATATTTCGATCGGGTTGCACCGACCATGGTTACAGGCTGACTGGAGACAGCGATGCACTTACTCCGTGGGGAAGGTAGATACTAGTAGAACGTCAGGCAAAATAATAAGGTATGATCGCGTTTAATTTCCCATTATCGTTCAAATAATTAATCTATTCTATTCTATAATCGCCTGGCTTTGCATGCTCGTTGGTCGCATCGCAGTTTTTTTAATGGTAGACAAAATATGCTGCTGCTCCATCTTCTTCTGGCAGTACTCCTCCAGTCGACTCTTGCGACACTCTACGAAAATAAGGGTGCTATTCTTTTGATGTGGTACCACACGAAGCCAAATATCCTTCAATGAACCCAAAACTTTACATCCGTCAGTACTCCAAGGCTATCGCATACGAATATAGCACTTATTGCTTGCTATTGCTACACATTGGATACAAAATCGTGACCGACACTAATCGCGGTAGACTCGTGTTCGAACTCCGTACAGAATTAATAAACGTTGCATTCACCACGTGTGTTGCGCACTGAAGTAGATAAAAAAGTATACTTCACTTCTAACAATGTGCTAAGACTGTACCGCTAAGTACCGAGTTAATTGTATCTTCCGGAGTTATGAAGTATTGATAGTCGAGTAGGTCACAATGAGACCTTCGCTTATTACTGGTTCAAACATCGTCGTCGATAAAGATAATTTCGTGGGCTATTGGAACATGGATAAATATTTGAGTCCAAATTAAGAATGCACTTATTATGATTTAGACTTTATATTTAATTTGTGTTGCAATGATTACTTACGTAAATTTTGGATTCTCATATTATCATATAACTATTTCCCAATGATAATTAATGGTCCCAGAGTTTTTCAAGCGGCCTGACACTGACCTCTGACTTGGCTTATGTACTTCCATCAACAGAAGTCGGGAACATCGGTTTATGTGCCTTCCGAAATTCGACTGTGACCTTCCACCCATTTCAGATTTATGCGAATTTAGAAATGATCGTTTCCTAAATTTTTATGACCGGGAATCAAACCCCTGCATAGTGAGCGGACCGACACCAAAGAGTCGTCGAATGCTCTAGCTTAAGGAAGCAATGAATATTATACTTATAGGCATAGACTTCGTCAATACAAATTGTAGAGTAAGCAAAAGACAGTCTGCTTAATCATATGAGCCGTGCCAAATGGTACACTCGACAGCACACCAAGTTAAACAGTTGAACTGCGATAACAGCTTTTATTGCGTAGGGCATAAAGACGGTCTCAAGGTCAACATGTATAGTCTGATGTGCCGCCGTGTGTACATGGGACCCTATTCCTAATCTTTTGCTTCCATTCTGGCGTTCCATTCTACTTATAAAGGTCTGGTGCTGTTCCGCCGTGATAAGCGGCCGATTGAAATTTTCACTTAGTATATTTTACTAGCTTTTTACCCGTGGCTCTGCCCGCATGAACGTTATATCTTGCAGGTGGAAATCTGTGTCCAGCAGTGGGCTACAAATTAGCCTATATCCATTTTAGGGTCTAATCTATCTATGTACCGAATTCCATCAAAATCGGTCTCATAGTTTAGACTTTGAAGCGTCACATACAGATATTAGAAATAAGTAATTGATGAGTATTAAAAAGCTTTTTGTGTCTAGTGCCTAACTGCCTTAATATTCTCTTTCCAAATTATTCTCATTAATAGATAAGCCTACCTAATAATGTTTAAAATAAATAAAAATGTCTAGACAACTAATCTCTTAGGCATGTCTTACTATACAGGGTGTACAAGAGCATGGAATATCTGCTTTACAGGGTTGAACATCAATAAATGTAATATATTCATGACAGCGTTTTAACTCTTATCCAAATATTATTAAAAACTGCAGTACATTTGAATACAAAAGCTGGAGAGCGAGCAGCCTTGACGTTTGGATACATTATTGGCGGTCAGATAATTGGTTCGTACCGCCCGTGTGTAAACCTATTTTAATTTCTAACTAATTTAAAGTAACATGAAAATCTTTGCCCCTTTAGTAACTTTGTAACGACTTGATATTTTCCGAAAATCCATTTTTTGCTTTACACGGTATGCTATACTTTCTCCAAATCAAAGCCAAAATCGGTTCAGTAGTTTAAACGTGAAAGCCTTAGCTGCTTTCGCATTTATAATATTGGTAAGGCAGTAGGATGCATTAAAAAAAAAATATTTCAAAACAGTTCAGTTAAGTGTCCCATTTTATATACTTTATTTGATATTTTAGCAACTTAATTGCACTTATATTACTTGTCCCATTTTATATTTCCGAGTGCACTAAGTGGGGAGAACAACAGAGAGACAGTGATGCTGCAACAAAGAGTATGTGCCTGCCACTGAACCCCCTCCCCCCTTCTAATTCAGGTCAACTTGATTTGTTCCGGATAGCCCGTTTGTGATCCTCAAACTACATTATTAGTTACGTGCTTAAATACAGACATACATACATATTAAAACTTGTGAATCTTCAGACTCTACATTTTTTTGCCAAAAAATGAAACGACAAAAAGCGTGAAAAACTGATAAGCCACCAATTTTGGGTCAGTGCTTTTTGGTTGGAAAATTTCACGCTTTTCGTTATTATTATTTTTTATTTAAGGCTTAGCTTTTCGTCCGTTAAAGTTTTCCAAAAAACGAGTTTTCTTTAATTTTTTAATGCTGTCAACTCATTTTTTATTTTTAATACTAAATGGCACTAACATTGAGCCTTCTCTAACATTTACAAATAACTATAAAAATATATATATATAATTATTTGTAAATGTTTTTGTTTATTTACTGCATCTGCATTCTTTTGAACATTGTATAATCTTTTATCTTTTCTGGCGTTGGCATGCGATGCTGTTTACTCCTGAAAATTATTTTAAGCATCATACAATCCCACACAAAGCGTTTATAGTAGATTCCTCAAAAGCTATTAAAACTTTGTAATACTTACTAGAATACTACCGCTTTTATCGTACACAAAGATACTTTTGTATGGAATTTTATTTGTTTAAGCAGTGCGTGATTCTCCTTCAAACAGAATCTTTAAAGATTTTCATAAACCAACAAACGTAGTTTCAACAATTACCTATGTATTAAAATAAATAAAAAAATAGTATCAGTGAAATAAAAAAAACGTCCCTAAAAATAGCGCGAGCTACGTTGATTAGCAATGCTACTGGCAGCTGATAAAACAGCCGCAGATCGTATTAAGTAGTTATTTAAACTTAGAATATACAAATACCTATGTCTCATAAACCAAATTTTAATGTAAATGTAAAATATTTTTAGTTTTAGCAATAAATGGAATTGTGTGCTAGTGTTTTTTAAAGAATTTGAAAAATTAATCATGCTCACAGCTTACCCTACCTTACAGCTTACCTATGAAAGTCAAGGAAACAGATTATAGGCTGAAATGACCGCATGACATGATACGTAAGCTACTTTTTATTCTGAAAAAAAAATACGATCCTCATGGTACAGATACTTACGAAGTCGCGGGTATTAGCTAGCCCCATCAGTCTAATACACATTATGCCTAAGAAATCTTTTCATCAAATTAGCAATACCTAGCCAAATAACTGTCATCTGCTCAAGTTAAAACGATCTACCACTAGTGTTTTCCGTGCATACAAATTGTGCATACTTAAACATCACCAAATAGAAATTCAAAACGCATCGCCCACGAATGATTGACAGTCTGTCTGTGTGTCATCAAGATTTTGCGTGTGGCGGTTGTGAAGCTAGATACCGAATTATTGTCTCGGAGCCGCGACCTTAGTAATAATAAGTTATATTAGTATGGCGTCTGTCATAGAGATTTGACCATCAGAAGTTCTTTTTTCAAATGCGACAAATAATGAGTGTTTAATTCAAAGTGTTTTTTTAACGGTCTATAAAAAGAAGGTATTCAATTCGACTCGTATATTATATTACCAACTGCAGTTGGTTTTGCCCGCGACCTCGTACGCTCGGAGAAAGTAGGTATGCTACATCCCTATCCCATCCTACTTTTATCCGCAGTTTTTTTTAATAAGCAATGGGCTAGCTCTTGACCTCTTTCTATGTTCTGTGCTCTTGACGACATACTTAACTCTACGGTTAAGAGGAAGCCTAAGATGGAGCGAGCTTACTTAAAAGGGGTTATTGTCGATTCGCCACAAAGTCGATTCGCCACGTTTTTGTAACTTCCATACATTCAAAGTAAACTCGCCACAAACATGAAAAAGCATATGTCGATTCGTCACAGTTAAATAAAAGTTGCTGTAAATTCGCCACACATCTTAAATATATTCTGATATTATAAGTGCAATTAAGTTGCTAAAATATTATACCATATTTAAGTAAAGTACCGTTAGCAAGCAAAGCAAAACAAACTCTTCAAACAAAAAATGGCCGAGATTTTTTCACTGGTTATACTGATTTCAGGTATTCATCTAGTTTATCAAAAATATTTTTTTATATTGTCTATTTAATAAATCAAAATTAAACTAAACCAAAATTCTAATTCACGAAAAAAAATAATCAACTGGAGAGTGAACAAATTATAAAAGCACGCCGCAGGTCTCTCCCTCTCTACCTGCTCACCAAACCAAAATCAAAAAATGCAGTCGTATCTTGGCACTTATCATTATATCAATAGATCGGCTTTTGCAATCAGCACGAGACACAGTAACGAAATCCCACCATCTTACGGTTTACTGTGTGACGCCGAGACACCTACCAATCACGAGCTAAATTATTTTGCTCCTAATTATTTTTAGGCTGTATAAGTAAACAGCAAATCAGCTGATCGATGTTTTCTTTTATATTATGTTACAAAACACTTTGTAATTTTAAAACCTATTTTTTTTCGAAAAATGTGTCGCTATGTTCTGTTCTCGTTTCCTATGTGTCAATTGATTTACTATTAATCTAGTGTTTCTCATGTAAGTGAATTGTAATATTCTGCTTTGAGAAATAAATGTCTTAAACCATATAAAACTGTGATTAACTATAAGAACTATGCTCTTAATTATTTTTAGCCTTTCTATGAAACTTAAGTTTTATTATTGATACTTTTAAGATATTGCTAGAAAATCAGCTGACTAATGTTTTGTTTGGATGTAAGATTTACAAAGATTATAATTACTCGGTTATTATTATTGTAGTTAGAAGTTAGTAAAATTGTTTTCAATACTGCTGTGATTCTTTGAATTTTTTTTGCAATAAGATCTATGATTTACCAATTTTTAAAAACCACCTGTGATTTTAATAATAAGAAATACATATTTTTATTCCTATCATGTGTTTCGTTTTTCTGCAGTCTCTACTTGGAAAACAAGTGTGGCGAGTTTACAGTAGTAGAAAATATTATATTACAAGTGTGGCGAGTTTACACATATATTTTTTTGTGGCGAATCGACAATAACCCCTTAAAAGCAGCCTATTCACTCTTACTTTAAAAATCTTAGGATTATATTTATTCGGGAAAACAGACAGTATCCTATGTACTATTCTATAATCTATTTCCATGCTCGATTTCATCCAGTAGGCTCAGCTGTTTTGGCGCGATAGATTAAAAAACATCAGTCCAACAAGCATTCGTATCTTCGTTATCTTCATTCGTTATTTTTTTTATTTAACCTTCTTCATCCCACTGCTGGGCAAAGGTCTCCTTGAACGCTTTCCGCTGGTCTCTGTTTCTCTGTTTCTCTTTCCATTCGTATTTTATGAATATAAATGAATTATTCAATTGTATGTGCGCACATCTCTTCAGAATGGGTCCAACAATTTGAATAATTCTTCTTTTTTCATGTTTTTGATGTTCAGGAGAAAGTTTTAATAGAATGAAATGTTAAATAAGCGTATGGAAAAAATCTGTCTTATAAATTATTACATGAAAGCATGTAAAGGTTGAACGGACTATTAGCTTGCATTATCTTCAGTGATGATGGAATAAATAATAAATAAATAAATGTGGACAACATCACATACATTGCTATGATCCGTCTCAGCGCAAAATTTTAAAGAAGGACATTTCAAGAAAAATGACTTTTTGAGAAAGGACATTTTGAGAAAAGGACATTTTGCGCCGAGACACTCTGATCTCAATCTGAATAACTATTTAAAGCACTCGTATTTTGGAAACCAGAAACAACGAATGCACCACTAACACCCAGACTAGAGAAAATGTAGAAAAACTCTTTTCTTCCTACATTGACCCGTCCGGGAATCGAACCCGGGACCTCGGAGCAGGCGACACCTTCGAAACCGGTGTGTATGCCACTCCGCCACAGATGTCGTCAAAATTATACATATATTAGAATCGGAAGAATATTTGTAAAATTATCAAGATTTGTAAAAAGTAATTTAAGTAATACAGTAAGATTAGGAGCGTCCATCGCAAACACACTGAACAGTTTGTTGTTAGAATTAGTTTTATAAAAGTGGTATATCCACCATTTGGGAGCGGCTAAGTAATAGCCACCTCTCATAGTAAGCAATTTCCATTATTAATCGCTATTTTCCGACATGAAAACAGTATGCAGCTAGCGTTTTTCATTACAAAGTACTCGTAGGTAGGTAAATCGTTTCTTATTTGTCATACGATGTAAGTTTGCAATTGGTTAGGTTTAGTTTGTATTGTTTTTATTTATCTATAAAACTTACATCGACGAATTCTCATAAACAAATCACAAAATACGTTAAAAAAATATTTAAAATTTGATATTTTTTCTAAATAGAAAATAAATTACGTAAGCAAATATGAATCGGTTAAGTTTTTGGTATGAGAAAGGAATATTTTTTTTTAACTTTCTATCACCAAAAACATTGCGTGGGGTCGGCAGGTTGACGAACCACCACCACCTCCTCTCTTCCTATGGTTGTCGTAGGAGGCAGAGCGTCTTCCCTCCAACATTGACCAAACTGTGATCGCCAATCCTCCCTTTGGAGTTGCCTGTGTCTAATGGTTTATAAAAATAGAAATAAATAATACTACACACATTACATTGTTCTGATCCCTATTTGAATAACTAGTTAAATCACTCGTATTTTGGAAACCAGAAACAACGAAGGTACCACAAACACCCAGAACCATGAAAATGTGTAAAATCTCATTTTTTCTTTATTGACCCGTTCCGGAATCGAACCCGGGACCTCGGAGCAGGCGACACCTTGAAAACCGGTATGTACGCCACTCCGCCACAGAAGTCGTCAACTAAGGTTTAGCGATCTTAGTTTGGCTTGTTCTTTTGGTTTTACTTCTTTTGTCGCTTTTAACAACACCCATAGTACGTGATGACTATTTTAGGCTATCTTCAGCATCTGTTCATGAGGCTCATTATCACACACCGTAGAACCAAGGTCGTCAAACTTATAATTCCATTACTGAAATATCGTGTCAAGCGACAAGCGACCCAAGCAACCGTGGTCAACGAACAGCACGCGCTGGCCTTGCCGGTCCGCCGCTCCGAAGTTCATAGACTCGCCTTTTACCGGTCTGTGCGATATTACACATAGTAACTTAAGAGGAAACACAAGGGCCGTTTTTCCATACGAACGTAGTCCCCTGTATCCTCCCTGGAGCAATAATTTTTATTACAAAAATCTGTGGTCACTATTGGCATGTTTCTGTTTTTTTTTTCATAAATTAGTTTTCGCCAGATTTTCCGCTGTGTTCAAACATCGAGAAAACAAATTTGGCAAATTTAAAAAAAAAAATCATAATTTACGAACACGGCCAAAGCATTTCTTTAATTTTTAATGAAAAAAGTATTTAAATCGGTCGAGTTTTGGAAAAGGAATCAGGGGACTACGAAACGTTGATTTTTGTGTGCTATTAGTAGGTATTTTCGGTCCAAGATGCAGTTGTCTCTATCGCGCTTTGCAGACAACAAATACCTATTTTTCAATTCTCTCGCCCTTAGTGTTTCCTCTTAAAGTAACAGCCTATAATCAGCCCACTGCAGGGCAGAGGCCTCCATCAGTGAATTCAAGTTATCACAGCAATGATGGGTACAGGCATGCCAAATGCGAGTTGACGATCACAAACCCGAGAAATGTTCGAAAATTCGAAACTCTTGTTGCCTGACTCGGGAATCGAACCCAGGACCCCGAGATCTTGGCCCGGTAACTAAACTAAACTACTAGACCAAGTGGGCGCGGGCGTTTTGTTAGAAGCGACAAAACCCTTGGCGTCCCGAACCAGACTGTCCCGCCTATAAACAGTAATCCCCGCTGCTCCTCTCGACTCTCTTGAGTACGCAACAAATCAAAGCTAACAATAGTATGATAGTATGATTACAGGCAAACAGGAACTTCTGTAATTTGATCTAACTGTTTTGCAGTTGCCACTTGCTCTTGAAATGCACCCAAACGTTATAAGTATAACGACGACGTTTCTAAATTAACGGAGTTCTACACGTTGTAACGAACGATGTAAAGTGTAAGAAACGTATATTATAAATCAAAATAATTATAATGTAGGTAATAAGACCCTTATATCCCATAGGGTTTTGACCACGATTAAAATCGTGTAATTCATAAGTAAAACAGTTGCAATTTAATTTTTACTCTATAATATGAGAAAAATGACTCATAATTTTTTTGTTTTTTAAACGTGCGGTGCTGGCACAAAAATATAAATAGAATCACCACACCTTTTCTTGCTATTCGTGTCTTGAGAAGCGGCTAAAGGAGCACCAAGAGAAGACGGACAGCAGCGTTTTCTTTCCACCATTATGGTCTGCGCAGACGACGGACTTTTATCCGCGGCAGAGAAAAAAGTACGCTCCGCGAATAAAAAGTCCGCCGCGGATTTACCGCGAACTCAACGCACACGGTGTGCGATAATTTGTTCGTTTATCGTCGTGCATACGTCACTCTCGTGCGCACAACGCGGATTAAAGTCCGCCATGTGCGTTGCTTCGCCTAGTCACACGAGTTCTATTTTTTTCGGGGACTCCCCCGTATTTTGTCCGGTCCGATCTCTGCATGTCCTCGGTAATTCGTGGGACTTTTTGTACGCGGTACTTTTAATCCCTCGTTTGCGTTACTCGATACAGTTGTAAGCGATCTATTTCAGCATACAAAAAAGTCCGCGGACAAAAATCCCTTGTCTGCGCAGGCCATTTAAAAACTTGTGATCGCCAACCTGCCTGAAGGTGAACGCACACTTATCCGAGCCGAACGCGTCGTACGAATCGAAGCCAATGAAGCCTCGCACACATATCCGCACCAGAAGAATCGACCGCGGCGCGAAAGAATCGTCCGCGATAATATAGTCCCCGCGCGTTTATTTTTCATACTCAACTGATAGAATGCGAGCGCATCGGTCGAGTGGACCGCATGATTCGCGCCGAATCTGATGACGTCATCCAAATTCGTCTAGGTTTATGGGGTTTTTTCAGATTCGGACGATTCGACGCGGATAAGTGTGCGAGGTTTCATGAGATTTCATATATTTATTTTATTTTATTTTATTTTATTTTATTTTATTATGTATTTGGACAACAAAACAGATTACAATCATATTTATAATCTAAATAATGCAACTACAGCTTCGACCAAGATTGGAATGGATTGTTGACACATCATCATTATAAGTGCATTTTCACAGAAATTCTAAAACAAGTGTGAGAGTGCCCAACAAACTTAGTTGTTGCGATGGATTATTTCTAGGGATTCTAAAATTATTGAATTCTAAAATTCGTTTCGTTCGACTCGTTCGACGCGTTCGGCTCGGATAAGTGTGCGTTGACCTTAAAGAGCGTGGCATTAATAACAAAACCCTTCTTCTGGAGAAGCCATAGCTGTGGACTAATATGGGCTGATAGATGATGATGATTATGGTGATTGAAGCAATTGATTCTCCAACAAAGTGCAAATGGTGGCCCAAGATCGAGTTTACCTAGACCTAGAGTGGCTTGATCAGCTTGACGCTCTATATTACAAGAAGAAGCAGAGCTATTTGGAAACAGATGTACTATCGAGCTCTTTAGCGCCTAACCGCCTTAAGAGCAAAATCGCTTGCAGCTCGCGTCGTCTCTTGTTTAAAGTGACGTCCGTTTTTGTGTAGTATCAAGCGGTGTTATTATTCTAAATATCAAGCTATTTTCGTTTGAAAGTAGTTAGGCGGTAAAGACCTCGACCGTATCTTTTAAATATGCTTCGAATAATTTCACTACAAGTCATGTAGATCCACCCTCATAACAATTTAGTCGTCCGCAAGAGTAAGTACCGTCACGCAATGTCCGGCCAACAGTCATAGACAATGATTGATGGATCGATCGATATTCAAGCAAAACTTCATACTAACAGTGTACCTAACAATAATATTATAACCATCACATTTCCCACAGCACGGAGGTCTGTCATGTTATCGTTTAAATGCTGACAATGTACTTTTAGAACCGTAGAGCTGTGCCCGTAGACAAGTGGCTTTTATCGTTTACGCTTAACGAATAGATAACAAAATAATGTATGAAAATGACATTAACAAACGATCGACCGATCGTAAGCTTTTGTCATTTTCATACATTTGACATCTATTCGTCTAGCGTAAACGATATTAGAAAGCCACTTGTTTAAGGGCGCTGAGTAGACTTGCCGATTGCATTTGTGTTTCGAATTCGTTTTATTTTGAATTTAGTTTGTGTTTTTAAATTCAGAACTTTTGTTTACATTTAATATTAATAATAGATGGCGTTGAACAATGTTGATTGCTAGTATTTGGATTTTTTGTATCAATATGTATAAGGTTTCGATGACAGTTTTTCGTTGTAAGCAATCTCATAGATTTTTGTCTACAAAAGCAAATGACTATAAAATTGTAAGACGGGCTAAACCCAGACCAAACATTGATTTGAGGTGTAAAGAACATATATAATTCGCGTATATCGCCGGAAAATGTGTTTATTGCGTTCGTTTCTCGGAGTTATCTAACATTCATAAACTTTGATATAATAAACATTGCACATGTAATCCAAATTTAAAATTTAAAATATTCAATTAGTTTTAGAATGCAACTCCTTTTAAAGGCAAAATAAGTTGCGGTGGTTTTACGTTAGCCCTAACCCGCTTCCCACTAAACCTCACAGCGCTCGCTCTCTCGTATTATTAGTAGCACTTAAAAAGAACTACTTTAACTGTTTCAAACTAATTAAAACTGTTTGTGCTAGATGGAAATAATACTTTTTTAATAAAAAGAAGCTTGAAACTTTTACAATTTTAAATTTGTTACAAAAATGTCTTTATTTAAATTTATTCAATAATATATTTGCACAAAACATTACTAAAACAACAGTTTAATACTGTCGACAAAAATATTAATAAAATGAAATATGTTACGTTTATAGTATTTTATACTGCACACAGTGATAAGTAAAACAAAAGAAACTATAGCACACAAATGAAAGATATAGCTAAAATTTCAATGTATTCAGTTTTTGGCTTATTTTGGTAAGGACAGGAAGCTACGATGCGACACACTTGTGATTACGCTCGACGCAGACTAATTACAAGACGATCTAATTGGGGCGTATTTGAGTCTTCAGAACGCGCGCAAACATATCTACTTCATTTTGTATAATTCCAAGAATGTAACAGTGGTTAAATCAAGAATCCGTTCCGACAGCTGAAGATTTTTATCTGTTACCGCTTCTTATTGCAATTTCTACTAATTTCCACATTCATCGCAGTGATTAGACATGACGGCGACAAAGAAAAATTCATTGCTATTTCAAACAATTGGCATTTTTATTTCTCAATCGACTATAGACTCGGCAGATTAATTTGCTCGTTAATTAGCTTCTAATGAATTGATTGTTGCGATGTGAGAAAATTTAGCGTTTTACACCGAATTATTAGTGCGTTTCAGTGAAACACGTAAGCTATTGCGCTTTTTAATGCTAGCAATATCTGTTTTCAGTTACTACTAGCATACCATCGCATTATTGGATTGAATGTAGTCAAAATTTTATTGACACTGATTTCACTTGACAGAGTCGATAAGTAAAGTACCGTAGTAAGTAAAGAGATTTTAGGCAAATGTTGAGAATCTTTTGAATATAAGAACCGAAAAGAAAATGAATTCGATTCAATGGATCGATAGTAATTTCTTTAAGATTCATGAACGTTAAATTCCTAAATGCACATACTTGGTAACTTTAATTAAGAATTCATCAATATTGTGCCATAATCGCCACGCACATGGAGAGAAGCTGCGGACCGGCCCGTCTTCTTCTTGCGTACTTAACCTTTGGATAGTCCTTAAAATATAGCTTGATTAGAATGACAGTTCTCACTGAAAGAGACGACGTAACTTTGTACCGGCGTCACATAAGTGAAACACATTTGCACACGAAAAAATATTGGTAACTGGCATGTTAAGAATAGTTTTTTATACATTGCTGTACTTAATTAATAAATTTAATTACATAAAATAGATATTTAAAGTTAAAAACATCAAAATTATCCAGTCACAAAAATTACACCGAACTTTAAAAGACGTAGGTATTTACAAGGTTACGTCAATTTTCAAAAACGCTAGTGATGACGTAAAGTGGACAAATCGAAATCGACAGACATAAATGTTTTATATGATTTAATGAGCATTGGTTGATGCGAAGAACATCAAATGCAATTATTAATAGTTTACGATAAATTTTCAAATTTATTAGATTCTAGGTATATGCGATAAAAAAAATCTAATTGATTTTGATAATTGTTTCAATTATTCTGATAATGATTACGATACTGACTTACTGTTAAATCTTATTTTATTCGCCATAACTGTATTTTTTCATTCGATCAGTCGAGTCAGTCCCATCACTAGTCACCTCAGTTTGACAAGTGTCATTTTAATCAAGCTATATTTTAAGGACTTTAAATAACAGGGAGCCAGCAAGCTGTTCCATTGCAGGCCAGTATGTACCGTTCGGCTAGTAAGATTCAGGATTCAGGATGCGAAAATTAAGGAAATAGAACCTTATTGTGCGTCGTATTAGGTTGAATGCTAATAAGTAGAAAGGACTCCAAAATAATTGTCCAATAACAGGGTCCCCCTGAAAATCAGCGTCGTGATAAGCCTCTAGCTATCACGAGTGTCACGACTAATGCTGAGCGGGGACCTTTTTGGCACAAAATTTCTTTTTTCTTTTTTTTGGTGTTGTGCTTTGTATTTGGTGTTGTGTCAATATAATAATTATTTCATTCTTTTAAAATATTCTTGTGGCTGTCATTTGAATAAGACGTTTTTCAAGCGCTGTTTGTCTTGTTTTTCATTTTGGATACATATATGTTTTTTTTTGCTACGTGTGTGTAGTAACACATTCTGTTTGTCCACAGAGGGTGGCGGGTATAGTGCGAGCGCGCTGGGCGCGGGGCGAGGGCGCGCGCGGGAGGTGACCGGCGGTCCGCGCGGCCGATGTGGGCGGCGGGTGGGTGCTGCTCGCGCCAGGCAGGTGAGAACGACGTTCCATTCCCGACGCCACGCAGACTGCTGAAGCAGATTAAAGTTGTATTGCAGAAGATCGGTCGGTCAAGAAAGTAAAAAAAAAAGGAAAGTAACAGCCTATAATCATCCCACTGCAGGGAAAAGGCCTCCATCAATGAATTCAAGTTACCACAGCAATAATGGGAACTGGCATAATCACCACGCTTTCCAAATGCGGGTTGGTAATCACAGACCCGAGCAACATTCGAAAATTCGAAACTTTTTTAGTTGTCTGACCCGGGAGGGTCAGACAGAGGTCAGAAAGAGGGTCATATAAAGAGGAGTCGAATGAGGTCATTTTATATTCAGATAGGCTAGGAATTGGTTATGGCTCTATACTAAACAATAAATTAAATTGCAATGTAATAAATAATTGCATGCCGGATGCATCGTTTGATGAAATAATTAAAACAATAGAAAATACTCAAACATGTTCAACCTCAAGTACCATTATTTTAATGCTAGGTAATAGTCAAAAAATTACCAAAAATAATATTATAAAATCATTTTCTATTTTAGATAAATTATGTGTTAAAAAAATATTCCTTTGTGCCTTTCCATTTTGTAAAAATAATTTAAATAATATTAATGCAAGTATTCACTTAATGAATACTTTATTATATAACCTATGTCAAAGACATAGTGACAAGTTTGTGTTTTTTGACACAAATAAATTTATTAACAATAGTTTTATTTTGACAGGCGGCTCTGTACACCTGCCTCATAAAATAAAAAAACAAATTGCTACTTTGTTAGCATATAATATTAATATTAACTGTCTTGCTAAAAATAGCAAAAGTATAATTTATGAACATGTTAGTACTTGTACTAATTTAAATATTGTGCCATTGACAACCTCTGAGGCTTTAAACTGAGAGGAAAGACAAAAGCTAGGCCTGATATGTATTTCAATATTGTTCATCAAAACATACAAGGCCTGGCCGGCAAAGAGTTAGGTTTAGGGTTATTTCTTCAAGATTATAACGTTCATGTCATATGCCTTACAGAACATTGGATTAAAAAACACCAACTAATGTTAAACATTGAAAATTATAAAGTCGCTAGTTCGCTCATAAGGGAGTCTGCACCAAGAGGGGGGTCACTTATTCTTGTTAAAAATGAATTAAAATGTAAAGAACGCAAAGACATTGTGTCGCTCACGGTTGAACGAACTATTGAACTAGCGTGTGCTGAGCTGGAACAATATATCATAATTAGCGTGTATAGCCCCCCCAAAGCTAATTACCACGTTTTTGAATCTGTTATGGATGAGGCTCTGAAAAAGCTCTCAAAATCGAATAAGAAAGTAGTGGTATGTGGGGATTTCAACGTTAATATATTAGAAGAAACGCAGTTGTCCACCCGATTTCTTAATCTCTTTAAGTCTTATAATCTAATTAATCTTTTTAATGAACCCACCAGGGTGACGCCCACGTCAGCTACTTGCTTAGATAATATTTTTTGTGATGGTAAAGTGTTAAAAAAAACGATTTTAAATTGTCTTATTTCGGACCACAGCGGACAAGAAGCATCGTTCGAGCACCATTATGTCTCTAACAAAGTAGATTCTGTGTATAGGCAATTCACTTTTAATAAAATAGAAAAGTTTAAGGAAAAAATTAAAGCGGGTGTGAATTTGCTAAAGCCTAATGATCAGAATGTTGATGAATTATATGAGAATCTTTTTGGTTTAGTTAAAAAGGAATTTGATAAACATTTTAAACAGAAAAAAGTAAAAATAAACAAACAGAAGTGTAAGTTTAATGAATGGGCTACACCTGGTATTTATAAAAGCAGAAAAACATTATATGATTTATATAGTTTAAAGGCAGATTCTCAAAACCCACATATTATAGAACATGTTAAAAAATACTCTAAATTATTTAAATTAGTATGTGCCAAAGCGAAGTCAATATATCTTTATAATTTAATTTCGGCTTCCAAAAATAAGGCAAAAACCACTTGGAATATTATTAATAAAGAGACATGTAGAGTAAAACCAAATAATCCTACTTACTCTCTCAAGTTAGGGGATAAGCTAATAAACACGAACACGGAGGTTGCAAACACATTTGAGACATTTTTTTCGAATATAGCTCCCTCTACTACTGAAGGGCTAGCTTCTTCTGCTGATCTAGCTGAATCCCTTCTCAAGTCTGTTGTCGAAGAGTGCAATTCTTCATTTAATTTTAGACATATAAACCCTGATATAATTACAAAAACTTTTAGAGAATTTAATATGAAAAAAACAGAGGATCTTTGGGGAATTTCTGTCAATATTATCAATACAATCATAAGTTCATTAGCCCCTCAACTCGCTATTATTTTTAACAAATGTATTGATGATAGACAGTTTCCAACTTTAATGAAGTTTAGCAAAATCATTCCTTTGTTTAAGTCTGGTGAAAAATGTGACCCCTCTAATTTTCGACCTATATCTATATTGCCAGGGCTAAGTAAAATTTTCGAGAAAATAATGTTTAATCAGCTTTTATCTCACTTTAGTGTAAATAAATTATTAAATAGCAACCAATATGGCTTCAGAAAAGGTAGAAATACTACCGATGCTGGAGTTGCTCTCCTACAACATGTGTTTAAGGCTTGGGAGAGTAAGCTAGATGCCTTAGGTGTATTTTGTGACCTTTCAAAGGCCTTCGATTATGTAGACCATGAAATATTACTTAAAAAACTTAAACATTATGGTGCATCGAATGATTCCTTGGATCTAATAAGTTCTTACCTTAAAGGCAGAATACAAAAGGTTTGCATAAATGGAGCTGAGTCTTCAGGGTCGGCCCTTGTTATGGGTGTCCCACAGGGATCAGTATTAGGACCCCTGCTATTTTTAGTTTATATAAATGACCTTCCCTGTTACTTACATAATCTTTGTGAGATGGTATTGTTTGCAGATGATACATCCATGATTTTTAAAACCAAGAGGGGCAAATCTTCATTTGACGATGTTAACAATACCCTCTCTAAATTATTGCATTGGTTTACAACAAATAATCTCTTACTGAATGCAAATAAAACAAAATGTGTTAAATTTACGATGCCAAACGTAAGGTTAGCTGCCCCTAATATAATTGTTAAAGATGAACCACTAAACTCTGTAGATTTTACTACCTTTTTGGGTATAACTGTAGACTCTCATTTGCAATGGGGTGCTCATATTAGGGGGCTGTCTGGAAGACTTAGTTCTGCTGCTTATGCTGTGAGAAAGATAAGGCAGTTGACTGATGTTGGAACGGCAAGATTAGTATATTTTAGCTACTTTCATAGCATAATGTCATACGGAATTCTGTTGTGGGGCTCAGCGGCAGATATTGAGTCAATTTTTATATTACAAAAACGTGCTGTACGGGCTATTTACGGCCTTCGACCCCGTGACTCGCTGAAAGAGCTCTTCAAAGAGATTAATATACTTACAGTGTCTTCTCAATACATTCTCGAGAATATTGTTTACGTTCGTAAGAACATACATTTATTTCTTAAGAAAAGTAACGTACACAATTTCAATACTAGAAATAAAGATAAACTTGCCGTTCCAGGCTTCAGACTGCGAAAAGTAGGAAAATCGTTTATGGGAAATTGTATCCGTATTTTCAACAAATTACCAAAGGATATTGCTGAACTCCCTGTACATAAACTTAAATCGTATGTTAAAGTTATTTTAATGAAAAAGGGCTATTACACTGTTAATGATTATTTAAATGATAGAAATGTATGGCATTAAGTTGTCCCAGCTCGTACTTGCTTAAACCTTGTAAAAATTACCTTACCTTGTAAAAATTTATTTAAAAAGAGGCTGACAATTGTGACCGAGTTTCTTGCGCTGCTTCTTCTCGGCACTAGCCCAGACTTGTCCCGAAGCAGTGGTAGGTTTAAATATTGGGACGTGTAAAAGCGCCTCCTGGGGCCTATTTGCAGAAATAAAACTGATTTTAACTGATTTTTAACTGATTTTAACGGGATCGAACCTGGGACCCCGAGAACTTGGCCCGGTATTTAAATCACTAGACCAACGGGGCGTTACGGCCACCATTATTGGCAAAATTTAATGTGTAAGTAAAGTATAATATCTAACAATGAAAGAAATGCACAATATTTAGTATCAGTGGCTATGGAGAATGTGTTGGCATGGGGAATTTGACACGAGAAAATTTACACTACTGTTCTATGACGCTCGAATGATATTCAACCTTAGGGTGATAGACACTTTCTTGGCCGACCATATAAACCACAGATACCAATACCAAAATTTCTGATAAAGATGCAGTCGTAGTATTGTTATTCGACTGCATAATGTACTTGAAATACCAATTAAAATTACTTTGAAATTTGAATTAAATAAATTAATAAATAAAAATTAAAATGTATTTATTTCAGTAAATCTTTTCCAAAAATAACTGAAATAAATACATTTTTATTTTTACTTAAATTTAATTAAACAAGCACCGCCGATCACCCTGCCCTGGCAGTCCACTGGTATAAAATAAATGCACACTCGAGTCTCGAGTGCCGTCCACTGATGACCGTTAGTTTTTTTAGGGCATGACATGAACACTTGAAAAAATAATTAATGTAGGTACTATTTGTCATGCTCCGTTACCTAATATTGGTATATTTATAGACAAAATTCGTTTTTAAATTTTAATAAATATATTGTTATTGTTAACAGATTTTGTTTTGAGGTTTTAGAGCCGTTTTATGGTAGCCGAAAATTAAAATTAACAAATTCACACCACAGTAAAATATGTTTACAAAAATTTAGATGTCCTAATTAATATACTTTTAAATGGTGATTAAGTTTCATAAAATTATCCTGTTGAAATAACAAATTATATTTTGACATAAAGACAATATAGACAACTGTTATTGTCTAGTTTTGTAAGCTCGCTTTATTTTCATTTCAAATTCAAATTGTTAATTCAATTACATTTACTCGAATGAACTTTAAAGGCGCCATGTTTGTTTACGCTATATTCCGGTTATGAAAATATGGCGTCTCTTTTTCGTTACTTCAGACACAGTTTACGGTTCAACTCTTGTACACTGGACGAAACAACCAAATATTTTAAATCGCTTCATTGATTCCGTGATCAGATAAAATCTTAACAAATGTATCTTAACATACAGGTTGTTAGGTAATGGTAATATACAGGTTGTTAGGTAATAACAAGCCAAAACAAACAAATCAGAATCTCAAAATTTTAGTTTGTATGAAAATACAATAAAAAAATAATGATATTAAACTTCTGACTTCACCATAGTATTATTTATATGCATATATAGGCTGATTTCGACTTGTTATACCATTTACCTAACACCCTGTGTATATAACGTGTGTCCCTTTGGAAAAAGCCAAAATATTGAAGATTCTGAACGTTTTTCATTAGGCAAATTAATTTGGTTTATGAAATCAAGTAAAAATCATTTAAGGTGTTTTTCTATGGTTCGAATCCTCCTATTATAATAAGCATAGCCAAGGAAATTCAAAAGGAACTTCTCAACAGTTACCGTTAAGTAATAATACCTATTATTTAAGACGAGTTTATTGTAATCAAGGATTACATCGGAAATTGAAACTGCCTTGAACTTTTATGCAATTCTCTCTCACAAATTTTACAAATCCCTGAAATAAGTGACGTATGTGTTATTGAAATCTGCCTAATGAATTATTTTCATTGTTTTTACCTAAGTGACTAATATGTTTTCGCCGTGAATTTTCGTGACTTCATTACTTTTACTACGAAATTGTCAGTTTCCTTAGTATTGTCCGGCGATGTATTATTTATTTTCTGTGTTATTGTTACAGATGCGATAGGTAGGTTTGATAAATAATATATTAAGCCGGGCATTCAATTTTTAAAAACGCTAAACGATATCGCTTAAGCGCATGAGTGCCGTTAGTGTGACGCCCCACGTCCACTATTATTTAAAGACTGCGATTGGGATTTATTGCGAAAAAAGCTTTTAAATATTAACAGAGTTGCGGTTAAGCAACATTGATTATTTTTGGATTTTCTCTGTCCTTCGTAGTACTGCGTCGCAAATTCGTAACCTCGCATTCTGCCTTACGTAGCTGCGTAGTATCCTGAATGTCAAAGAGAACATTACTTATATTTTTTTAATACAAAATTATAGCTCGTTCGCAAGGCTTGGGTTAATGAAGGGTTAAATTATAAATTAATTAAAAGATACGGGGACTGCTCTTAGAATGTCGGAAATATAAGACGATGTTCTATTCATGCCACAGATAAACAATAATAATGGTAATTTTTTTAAATTCTTTTTTATAGCGCATATTATGCTGTATAAAAAAGAATTAAAAAAATAACATTGTATGTTTAATAAAGTCAAGTACGTTTTCTAAGTACCACAGAAGACTGCACTTGCGTTGTTACAATCAATCTTATTTTAGTGGACATAACTCCTTTCTTTCAAAGTGATAATGTTCCTATTTACCGATTCCAACTTCGACTATAAGAAACGACATAAAAAAGACTTAATTTCACAAAATTTATGTCAGATCCAGTACCATATCGATAATAGAATCTTGAAGTTTGTCGATTCTTTTCGAATTAACCTTGTATTTATTCGTCCTTTTTAGGTTTCTCGCCATGTGTGTGTATCTTTTAAGATTTTTTTTTAATCCATTCTTATATAATAAGAACTAGATTCTAAGTCCGATACAAAAATGACACCTAAAACTGTTTTCGATTGACGTTGATTTTATGTCGGACAAACAATGTATTTATGTCCATATGCAATGGTATGGATATTTATGTTAAATGCGTATGGTGTCATTTAGTTGGGACACTTTCTTAAGAGGAAATACAAGGGCCGTTTTTCCATACAAACGTATTCCCCTGTTTCCTCCCTGGATAAAGCCAGTAGAGCAATAATTTTTATTACAAAAATCTATGGCCACTATTAGCATGTTTCTATGTTTTCTGTTTTTTCATAAATTAATTAATAAAAAAGATATGAGCCCTCAAAAATCGAAAAAATTCGCCAGATTTTTCGCTATGTTCAAACATTCAGAAAACAAATTTGGCCAAATTTTAGAAAAAAAAGGAAAATATACGACCACGGTCTAGTTTTGGAAAAGTAATCGGGGCACTACGAAACGTTGATTTGGTGTGCTTTTAGTAGGTGTTTTCGGTCCAAGAAGCAGTTGTATCTACACTCTGCGGTGAAGGCGTTTGGCACTGCGCGACAGCAATAGATTTAACAAAAACCTATTTTTCAATTCTCTCGCCCGTAGTGTTTCCTCTTAACCCTGATTGTGTATCTATTTTTATATATTCCCTAGGTACATTAATGTTTCATTCTATTATATTGATATTTTAAGGTCCTATAAAGTTTATATTCAGCAATATGAGTATTTTACGTCGTTTGAGAGCTGAGCGTATCATCATGATATGTTTTAATACGGCCTTGGTGCCATTTGCCGTACTTACTATGAATCGATACCTACCTATTGTATTGACAAAGTTATTATTAATGATTAGATTGCTCATTGTGACTGGCAATCGTAGAATTAATTGTATATTACAGAATAATTTATAATCATTCACACAACTTATATCTCTGATAGAAAGGTTCATTCGGAGGAGTTAAAAAAGGATTAGATTTGAATTCAAAGTTAGAGTTTCAATTTTTACCGTAGTTTACTATGTTTCCCCGATTGAACTCGGGGCTCTAAAGGTGGCGACATCTGGGAAACCGGTGTGTTCGCCACTCAAATACAGAGGTCCTAATACTCATGACATTGCCAATGAAAGTTTAAATCAGCACCGACATTGGAGTATTGTGAATGTTGTCTTGAAGTTAATGGAAACTACGTTTAAAATTTTTTTTTACACACACACACACCTTGGCACAGATCATTGTTTTTTAAAATTTTCCATAAAATATCGGCAACAATATTTGCTTGAGGCTCGCTCATGCAAATTTCAATTCGACTTGAAAGTTTAATTTTAAAAAATATATAGGTATTATGACTAGATTTACCACGATCAACGTGCATAGTAGTGCATACACGTTTCCCATTTCTTAATATAATTACATCTATTTAGGTATACATAAATCGTACTTATCATTCATTCTCATTCCTAATCTTTTACAAGATCTAGAGAGTATGTAAAAGAAAAGCATTACTTATTCAATTTTTTTATGTACTTACAACTTAAGTTCATGCAGGATGCTGTTGCGACTCGCGCAGTCTGCTAATCAAAGATGTAGGTAGTTTCCTTATGAATGATAAAAGCCATCAGTGTGATATTGCGCCCACCAAGTAGGTAACATATCTCGGATACGCTAGAGTGATTTGTTGTAAGTATATATATACGAAGGAAATTTAGGGATTTCTTAGTATGGCAGACCCAGATAGTTAAAAAAGTAAAATTAACCTACTCTTATGGGGGCAAGTGCAACATTCTTGTTGCGTAACCAAAGAAGATTTCAAACGTAAATCAAATCTCCATCGCAGTCGAATAGTGCACTTAGGGCGCGCCCTTGCGTTAGCGCATCAGCTGACGCGGGTTGTGTTGACAGCTAGCAGGCACTCATGCGTGACGGAGTGACTAACCGCGTCGCGGTGGCAGGCGACGGGGGCGGGGCCGGCACCGCGGCTGCGCGCACGCCGGTCAAGACGTTCCAGGCGTACCTGCCGCCGGCGCACCGCACCTACAGCTGCATACACTGCCGCGCGCATCTGGCCAGCCATGACGAGCTTATATCTAAGGTGAGCTGATCATTCGTTAAGTGTTTTTATGTTATGCTGGGTATCCACTCTGGGCGGTTTCATACGCTCGTTTTGAGCATACGCACTTACTTGCGCACTACATTAAAGCGAACTGGCGTGTGTGCAAAAATTCCGGGAGTCCGCTCGAAACATGAAGGAATAGGACAATGTTCACGCTGGCGCTATACGATCTGATATGTGCGTCAACGCTAGAAGGAAACAAAACCAAACCTGTACGCGCGAAAACGCGCTTCCAAAAACGAGCTAATAGAACGTTAGTCTGAAACTGCCCCACGTGAAGTTAATGTGTGCAGCGCATCTGCAACCGCTTTGATGGAGATGGTACGCGCATCTCCATAAGAACTACTCTCCACTGCTGTACCCCTGCAAGAAAGTGAATAAAGTTGAATAAGGAATGGAAGAAGAAGATGGACAGCTGCGTCTTTTATCTATTTTGTACCAAACTGATATCGCCAATGCGTGCCGTATGCCTCCATTTGAAGAGGCATATGTCCAGCTGTGAAAATCGTGTGATCTTATGCTGATGTTAAAGCAGAAACTAATCGTCAGGATTGTGATCTCAGTTTGGTTGATTGTGAAGGGATGTCGCTGCAGCCCGTTTATATTTGCTGTAGCACACCTTAGTCACCTCTTACGACACCCAAAAGACGAGAACGGGTTAAGGCTGCAGCCACAATATATCCGATGACGGAAAAATATATGATTTCAATCGTTTGGTGTCAGCCCCCATAACAATCCGCTTAGAAAGGTCCGGTTGTGGGTTGCTTTATATCGAAATTTCTCGCTTGGTAGACTTTTAGGACTCGGCTATAATACAGAGCTGCTTATAGTAAAATCGATCGAAAGAAGAGAATGAAAGATCTTTACATTTTATCAAAGAAAGATGATCTTTTGATTCGCTTTGTTAGTTTTGCAATAACACATCCGTTCCCCTTTTTTTACACTTATTACGTGTAGTGTCTTATAACCCGTATCCTTAAATAAAATTCTTTATTTATTTCTATAGACACCGTTTGAAACATAGCTTTTAGAATCGTAATACCTACTAACTCTAATTATAGAGCACTTCAGTTTTCGTATTCTGTGTAACTCATGCCGATGCCCTGTTGTTCTGAAATCTGCTCTTATCCAGCTCTCTTAATTAGCCACTTTTTCCATTGCCTTGACCGTTAGCTGTAGTGTAAGTACTCCCCGCAGTTCATAGTACTAGTCTCTCCTCTTGTTGCCAAACTGCGAGCGAGGCAATTATATCAAAACTTCTTTTGGGGCCTGCGACTAGCAGTGGACCAATACGGGCTGTTAATAATGATGATGTTCCCAAATCCTAACGTTATTACAACATTACCTAATTACGAGTATCTTTTAGACGCCCATTTGGATTAGCGGTAGTATACGCTGCTTCTGAGCCATGGGTCGCGGGTTCGATCCCCGCACAGTACAAATATTTGTGTGCATGAACATGTCTGTTTGTACTGTTCTGGGTGTTTTCTATGTATTATAAGTATGTATTTACAAAAAAAAGTATTTATGTAAGTTTATCGGTTGTCTAGTACCCCATATGACAGGGTACTTAATAGTAGCTTAATTTGGGACTAGAGTGCTCTGTGTGGCCCAGAGACGCATGTCTTAAATATTTATTTTATTTATTTATTTATTGATTTTAATTCTGTAACTTTGATAAATCCAATTTTTAATCATAACAGTGTGTGTAGTGTTTTAGGTAAGAATTTTTTATTACCATGTTTGTCTTAAAATTTTAAGTGTGGGCATAGTAGGTAGATATCAATATCAGAAGTTGCCTTCACTATTTGGGTTTTACCTACCCGTGAAGACAAACGAAGTATATGTAAATACTGTTTAAAATAAACATGAATCGCATCCATTATGTAAACTACAAGTGGATATATCTACTAAGCCTGCTTAAAAATCACATCATTCTGCTGTTTTAAATTTCAAAGTGTCCGCATAATTTTCTTTTTTCCATTCTGTGAACGTACCAATAAACCTGTTTTGAAAATATGTTAATCCAAATCTGCTTTGCAATGTTAACCCGCGAACGCATTACAGAAACGATTATCATTTTGTTTTGAGACACCTTCTTCATCAATTTTAAAATTATATTTTCTTGTTTTCCAGTCGTTCCAAGGCAGCCAGGGGCGCGCATATCTATTCAATTCAGTGTAAGTATTAAAAATTTTTACAACTTTACATTTAGTATTTTGTACAGTAAAGCTCATTTTGAAATTCCTGGACAACGAAACCGACGTTATGAAACCATTACGTGTAACATCTTAGCAGTGTTATTTTTATTTTTTATGAATTAAAATAGTCTTAGAAACATGTAAAAAAATAAGACTATTCATTTTAAATCATGCTGTGACACGCACGGGTTATTGTCCCCCACCCAGTGGGGGCGATGCCGGTGGGGGCAACTGGGAATTTGTAAAAAATAATGTCCCGGTTGCCCCCGGTGCCTCCATTCGAAAGGGCAACTGGGAATTTGTAAAAAAAATATGTCCCAGTTGCAACTGCAACTGGGAACGCCGCACGAACGTACTATTTTGCTTACTATAAAAAATAATGTCCCGGTTGCCCCCGGTGCCTCCATTCGAAAGGGCAACTGGGAATTTGTAAAAAAAATATGTCCCAGTTGCAACTGCAACTGGGAACGCCGCACGAACGTACTATTTTGCTTACTATAAAAAATAATGTCCCGGTTGCCCCCGGTGCCTCCATTCGAAAGGGCAACTGGGAATTTGTAAAAAAAATATGTCCCAGTTGCAACTGCAACTGGGAACGCCGCACGAACGTACTATTTTGCTTCGGCCAGGACCTAGATGAATAAACCTTATACAAATACGTCTCCGTGTGTCACAGCATGTTTCAAAATGAATAGATACCTAAATCAATATTTTATATTTTACTAAGAACATTTTTGAAAAAATAAAATAAAACAACTCTGCCAAGATAGTAATACGTAGTGGTTACAAAAAGTTGGCTTCGTTTTCCAGGAGGTTCAAAATGCATGGTATATAATATTAGTATTAGTAAGATAAGAATAAAGATCTATCTTAACCTACAATAAGATTTTTTTATAATGGTAACTGCAAGTATGATTTTAAAGAAACAAGAATTAAGTAATCATTTCTAATAATAAGTTATATTATTATACTGAAGTAATTCTAAACGCTCCAAACGTCAAATTAGGGCAATTACTGGCCACTTCTATTTAAAAGCGCGTAAAATTTTAAGCCTACCCTAAAGCCAATCATGGCTGACCTTTACCTGTCTACCATCCGCCAAGACCTTTTGCAACCTTTACACCAAATGTAAGTTCAAAGAGAAAGGAACAGCCACTTAGGGATACTGTAGGCGTGATCTAAAAAATGTAAAACTCTCAATAAATGCGGTAAAATGGTTTGTCGTTTAGATAGATTACGGTCTTGCCTCTTAGCTTCTTACACTAAGAAGCCACAAAAATACGAATAGGATACAACATTTTATAATGGTTATAATTTTAATTAAGGCAAATCGAAACTGATTTTTACTACTCAAAAAACTGCGGAAAAGCAGAAACGGAAATAATCTGGAATGAATCAGAACTAACGAAAAAAAAACCAGACTAATGAAAACCCTCGACGCTTCAGCACTACCAAATCGAACCAGAATTTCTACTTTCATACCTCCACATTCATCCATCTCATTCACGCAATCTTTCAGTACTCCAGTAACAAGTTTCATTTTACTGTTACTGTAGTCTTTCACTTATATGTTTTAAACTATCAACGTTTTTAACACATCTAAACTGGTTTCTGCACTGGAAACGACTTAAGCTATCAAGTCCCTAATACCCAAAGCGTGAATGCTTAAAGAAAAAATTATTCAATAAACAAAATTATATGGAGTTACTAAACGTATTAAAACTTCGTAAACCAGTTCGTCCTTAAAAAAAATGTAAATGTTTAAAAAAAATACCGGATAAATAATTTTGTTTGGTGGTAGACCCCCTCAGAATCACAAAACGTGCGAATTATTAATTCAAACCGAAATAAAAATAAAATAAAAGTCCGCAACAAAATTAAAATTAAAATTACAATCCGCAATAAAACAAAATAAAATATTTAAATACTATGACCGCACAATATAAAACGCAATCCAGTTAGACAAAACTACCGTTAAAACAAAAAAATATTCAAAAATATCAGGTACAAAAAAAATTATAACTATATATATTTTAGTTATTACCATAATATAAAAAAAAATCCGCTAGTATATTACTTCTAAGTATCAAAAAAACACAAAACAAACTTTGATAAAATAATTTTTTTTGTAACCCTGTATTACAAATTTTACAAAACCACACTGTATATGTAGCAAAATATTTTAAATTTTAATTTATCTCAAAGGATAGTTAAAATTATCATCAATAGATACTTACTAACTGTGCTAGACTAACATTTAAATGTTAACAAAATGTCAAGTGTAAATTAAGTTTTAATACTGAAATAAACACTTGTATAAAATTGTTAATCGTCGGAAACACAATATCAAAATTTTTATTTCAGCGACACCATAATTGCAATTCTATTTTAACAAAATACACTAAATTAAGACAAATGAGGGTGGTATGATGGTACAATGCTCAAAAGAAACCTCTCCAATCACCAAAGTTACAGAAATTTTTATCAGTAAAAATTACAAGAACGGAACGGAATACAGAAAAATATTTAAATTCATCAAAATTGTACCGGAATCCTTAAAAAAGTGGGCGCCACTGCAACGTTTAGGGGTTGGAGAGGGTGTTGGGGGTGATGTAGATGATCAGGATGAGGTGGTAAATAAAGAGACGAGCATGAATTGACAAAATATATTTATTTGCTCCGGCTAAGCTTACCACCTCTTAAAAGCTACACAGAAATCTCAGGCGTGAGTCCTTTGTAAGGCTCTGAATTACCCCTACTTCTGAGCGAGTTGTACCACCAAACTTATCATGTAAATTATACTAAACGGAATAATCTGAATTTAATTATGAACGGAATACTAATAAACGGCAACCGGAATGTAGACTGCTAACTGGATTAAGAAGATGTTACCACTTACTTCAACAAAGATAGGGTAGGGTAACCTTATGCATCCACGTGGCGTGGTACCAACCCGAATCTCATCGAGACAAGCTTCTTGCGTCTTTCATTTGATCAGCGGAAAGTCAGCGTAAAACGGTAAGGTAATGTGCTAAGCCTGGTAGCCAAACCAAGCGGCCATCAAAAGATCTGAAAGAAACCACTTATGTTATAGAACTGCATGAAGCAACCAAATGAACAAAATCCTACCAATCAGCAAATATACTTACGGCACTCAACCGGAACAAAATCAAAATATTAAACACGGCTATTATAAGCCGCAAACAAAATTGAGGTGTCGGCCTCCATCCTTCTCTTTAGGTTTCCTGGCCGACAGCCAGAGCGAAGGTGTCCTCCTCGACATCTTCACAACACCAAGCCGAATACCAGAATGAAATCAATCAAATAAAATCCTCGAACGAAACCTCCAAATTGCAAAAATGCAAATCATTGTCACGAAGGAATTTCCGAGTGCCCAGTTCACTAACTCAAATCTCCCCAAAACAATCGAAACAACACAAAGAACTATTTCTTTGTAAAACACATATTAAACTAACAAGAAAACATTCAAACTTTTTAGGTTATTGATTTACATTATTTTAATATTCCAATTACTATTATTAACTAAAGGCTGGTCGTTTATTTAAATTGTTTCTTTACCAACCAGTCCTCAAGACAACGTATTTTTCCCTAATCAATTCCCAATGTTTATAAACCTGCCACACTTCTATTGTTTATTAACTTTTTTAAACATCTGTCTAAGGTCATAAACGTCATTCTGCCAGGCTCATGAAAATTACTTCGGCTGCGTGAAGTTTCATTAAATAATTTAATGTCAACACACAATCTTAAAATATAGAAAACAAAATATTGTTATATTTATTAAAATAAATCATTCACGACATTTGTGAAATGAGTAAGTGTTCCGTGCGTTTGCTAAACGTAGACAAACGAACGTAACGTTATTATAGTCATTCGGAGCATACGGACAGTCGCATGCGCATCTGACAGCTCCTTGTCATTGACAGATCAATAACCAAAACAACAAAACTCGATTATTATTGAAGTGAAATTAAATGAGTTTTAATAATGAAACAATGAATGTATTAACTAAACGTGAGTATTTAGAGATTAGTGCGCAGCTCAGAAATCACAACGTGACAATTTTTAGGTTATTAATTTACATTATTTTAATATTCTAACTATAATTATAAACTACAGACTGGTCGTTGAATTAATTTGTTTTCTTTACCAGCCAGTCCGTAAGACAAATATTTTTCCCAAATAAATTCCCAGCTACTCATTAGTTTGTCGCAAAACAAATAAATAAATGCGGCAGACAAAGTTGTTACCAATCTACTGTATTTCATATTGGTATGGATAGCAAACAAAGCCAAATTATAAGATGATGAACCGGGAAAAAAATCGTAGGCTATTTGAATTCACTAGGGAAATCTAACGGTCTAATACTTTTACTAAAAGTATAACCAATGAAAATAATGAACTAAACAAATTATGTCTTCTTTGATACCGACTAGAAACGGGATACCTACTATCTGGAATATACGCAAACACTATACATTGAAATAAAAATAACTGTTTACGAATTAATCTCGCGTTTGTTACATTTCATTTTTATTCATTCCAACATTACAGTTGTATAAAAAAAGGTTACTAAAATTCCTTTAAATAGTGAAAATTTGGCAAATTCTTTTTTGGCAAAACGGTAGGCTCCCAAATTCATTCATTTGGATTATCGTTATCAGTAAATTCCTACTTGGCATCGACTCTAAATAGGTGGCTTTTATGAGAATGACAGCTCATCGCTTAATATCTGACATGTCTCAAAGAATTTTCTTGTCTATTCCAGTGTGAACGTGGGCTGCGGTCCGGCGGAGGAGCGCGTGCTGCTGACGGGGCTGCACGCCGTCGCGGACATCTACTGCGAGTGCTGCAAGACGATGCTCGGCTGGAAATACGTAAGCTACATCAATATGCAAAACAAAACATGCAATATGCAAAACAATATTAACTGATTTCGTGCGGATGGCTCCGTGGAGGCGCCACGGCTATTTTTTGTGAATGGCGGGTGGCGCCCGCGAGGAGCCAAAATATTTACATGTAAAACACTGATAAAATAATAATGAAATAGCATTTCTAAAGATTACCCCCTTTATTAAAGTGTCTTTATATTTGTCTCACAGATTACGATTTCAGTGTTCGTTTCGGGATATTTCATGAGAAAACACACTTCAGAAGTTGTAAACCTTTTCAATACAAAGATCAATAAAATATGATTAATGCGGATACCGAATTATTTTTATGTTACTTAGTTAATAAAAAGAAGCGAATTAATAAATCAATCGTGCCAAACATATAGCAAAAGATTTACAACTGATAAAAATAAGTTACTTACCTTCCATTTCCGTATAAACACTTAATTATTAACTTCTAAACACTTTAAATGATTTATTAGACTGCTGACATTCGTTGTTGAATTGAGACTATAATAAAAACAAGTGAAAACCGACGAAACAGCGATCAGTTATACTACATGGCGGGTAGCGCTCGAGAGGAGCCATGAAAGTTTATGGCGAATGGCGCCTCAGAGTAGCCACGAAACATTTGTTCGCCGCCAGGCGCTAAAGTCTGAAAAAACCACCGCCGCACTGATTAACCGATAATTAGAACCAGATACACAGTCCGATACGAAAATTCTGACACCTAAAGCGGTCCTCTATTGATTGATTGACGTTGATTATATGTCTGTGTCAACTCTATAAGTCGGCCAAATTACGTCGACATGCAATAGTATGGCGACCATTTGGATCAGCGGTAGTTAACGCTGTATCGGTTGTCTAGTACCCCATACGACAGGGTACTTAATAGTACCTTAATTTGGGACTAGATGGCTCTGTGTGGCCCAGTGTGGCATGTCTTAAATATTTAAAACAAAAAATGGATATTTATGCCACATTGTATCTATTCGATTGATGTAAGTAGGTCGTATGTGAGTGCTAAGATGCTGTAATTTTGGTCGCTTTAATTTTGCCGGGCTATGATTCTGATGAGTCATTCAGGTCATTTGTTTGTCATCAGTCGTGTGATCTCCTGAAGCCCAGCAAAATTGAATCTTCGTAACTTAGTTCCTTTCCGTGCGGTATTTATGCAAATGCATAAATATCATCCTTGACTTTTGTACAACTTCATGGTTTTTATCATTACTGCCTCTGGTGTAAGGCTTTTTTAAAAATATAATTTTGTCTCATCCTTTTCAGGAGCACGCGTTCGAGTCGAGCCAGAAATACAAAGAAGGGAAGTTCATAATAGAACTGGCTCACATGGTGAAAGAAAACGGGTGGGACTAGGCACGGGGCGCCTCCTAGGCCGGGGGCGGCGGCCCTGGGGCGGTCACTAGCACGCCCCGATCCGGCCCTGGAGTGGCACCACCGCCCCACCCAATCGGACTATAGTGCTGTTGTGTGATAGACTGGTCGCGGGATTCCTTCGCTGCATGACGCCAGGACGTTTCATGCGTCAATTAGACCCCGCGGGGTAAGGTCTGACGGACATATATGCGCCATGAGTGTTCCTTCTCGGCTTAATAAAGGGGCTACGCGATGCTCGTGCTAGGGGTAGCTCGCCTATGACCTGTGTTAGCGCGTGCTGTGCGTTGCCTCTCTCTACCAATATTATCGGCCTCAGTCTCTGCAGACGCGTTCATAATTTAAATTGCCTCATTTTCTAATGAATCAAAAACGGATAATACGCTTTAGAACTGTCACACTAAGTTTACTTTTGTGTGCCTTAATGTCTTCGTGGTATATTAAACATGAATATTGTGATAGTTTTTTTTGGCTCGCATGACGCATGCATTTACCACAGAGGAGTTTAATGTCATAAAAATAGTTTACGTCCTTTTTTTTTTGAAGCGTACAGTTTTGACTTACTGTTTACAGAGGAAAAAAAATTATTTAATTTGATAAAAAATGTAACAGACCGTCAAACCGAAAATAAGATTTATAAAGTGGCTGCAGGGTAACATATGAGAAATATTGGAAGAGAGACATTAGCGTCGGTATCGCGTCATCAAAGCGTAAAACGGTGAGTTCCAGATTAAAAAACGACTATTTTTATGAAACCAATAATTATTATTAAAACGCTGAAACTCACTGGATTACGGCATTACCTGGGAAGCCGCTGTAAAGGTATATGTTAGAGAGGATTGATCAAGATTATTCGATAATGATAAGTTAAAGGTTAATGTCGTTAGTGATTGTGCACTCCAGCTTTGCATGTAGCTCGGAGGTTTACTAAAGCTTGAGACGCGTGTAGATTTTATGGTAAATAGCTTATCTTGATCGACGAAATCTTTGACATATACTTAAGTTTCAATGTGACGATTTTTTCAGTTCTCTAACGTTATAGAAACGTTGTATTGCATCGCAAAGTCACGTGACTATCCTCGGGAGCGTAGCTACAGCATAGCGTAATTGTCAATGTTACGCTTACAGTACGCCTGCTTGTAGCGTAAAACACTAGCTTCACCGTAGCGTACAGTCTAGGGATTTAATTCTTCAGTAGATTCAAGTCGTTTTATTTTGGCCTAAAACTGAAGATTCGTTTGTGTCATTTGCTTTTGCATCAGCCGTATGGTTTAATTGTATTCGGATGAATTAAATTGTCATAAATATGCCAAGCAATTCAATTCGTTGGCTGTACATGCTATATAGTTTTATAAGTTGCAATCTAACGTCTCTTAGGCTACGTTACCACAGAATCAAAGCTAGCTAGAAGCTATGGACCAATCACAGTGCTGGAAATCCGCAGATTAGATATTTCCAGCGCTGTGATTGGTCAATTCACGGTCCGCTCCTCGCCACGCAGGCTTACCTGTTTCTGGACAGATACGCTACGCTACAGTAGAAACCGCGGGTAGTCACGTTTTTTTGAGCAAAGCGTCGGGCAGCGGCCCCACTACTCGCAGAAGTAGGCAGGCTTTGCTTCGCACCAGTGGCAGACTCAGGATCTTGATTTTGGAGGGGCTTGATCTGGGTGAGGGTAGGTTTTATCAAGGAAGTAGTTATTTCCGGTGGTAGTATGTTACCGGAATTCGATTTGTAATAAGAAGACTCATATACTTATGGGGGCTTAAGCCCCTTAGCCCCCCTGAATCCGCCACTGCTTCGCACGCAACCGCACTGAGCCACGCGCCAGTCAGTTTAATAAATAAGTTGTCGATCTCAACCGCCCCGACGAGGGCTATGGGTTTAGAATTTATACTAATTGTAATTTGTAACGTTTGATTTCCGCCGGTTCGGCGCATCGCGACCGTTAAGTACATCGTAAGCTGTCTTAGTTTTTACATTACGTACTATGCATTGTACTGTATTAAGAGAACACTAATACTTTCTCTTGTCCCCTTTAACCTGTGATAAGTATGTTAGTATAGATTTTTTTTTAATTTCTTGAACGATTTTTTCAAGAAGTTGCTCAGATGTATCAGATGTATGTTCCTAATGATTTCAGCTGTACAATTTGCTTTTTTTTATTTTACGAGGAAACTAGTCGAAAAGTGGATGTGTACTAGAAGGGATCATTTCCATTTTAATTACCTTTGCGCCTGATTTAGTGATTTTTAATTTTTATTTTTATCAAATAATTTCGACTGTTCCTCTTTTGATATTTTTTTTTCAAACTTTTAATAAGATTGACTAAATTGATGAAAAAAGGTTTTAGTTATACTTATTTCTTAAAACATGACTAGGTAATAGAAATCTGAGTACTTTTTTGTAGACGATGGAGGGAGAGATGTGGACAGTTTTATTATTCATTTATTGTTTCCATTGAAATGTATTTAGCTCGCCATTTGACTGTATACTTTAACTGCGTGGTACATCATTTGTATTCGTACCTTTGTATAATTAATCGCAAGAGCTTCGAGTATACTTATACACAGTGAGTTGAACCGAGTCAAAATGATTGCAGTGATACCGACATTGGTTTTGTGTAGAGTCGATACACGACTGTAAAGGAAACGAGACGTCCGTCTTCAAAATAATAAGAAAGCCTGAAAAGTAATTTACCTAAATATTTAAAAAACAGTACACAGATTGATTGTTGGTTTTCTCCTAATCACCTGCAAATAGAACACATTTTTGACATAATAATATGTCAATTAATTGGTGTCGTCATACCATAAAAAAAAATGTTACAGCCTTGCCAGCCAGCCTTTAAAAATAATGGGATATTGCAGGTTCTTGATAGATTAAGAGATCCGCAGAAAATTACCATTTTATTTTCCAACACAAATCTTTTTTTTTATGGTATGTAGAAACTAATTGATTAATGTCTAAATGTATTCAGATTGCAGGAAATTATAAAATAAAATGTCATCAATTTATGCACTTTTTCTTGTATTTAGGTGGATATGTTTTCAGTCTTCCTTCGTATTATATTGCTATTTATAATCGAAGTACTCATAGTTCTACTTTACGCAAGAACTTCAGCCGTCGCATACCATGTATCAAGAGCGTTGATAACTGCCATTAGTGTAACCTACGTTTGTAATATACATTAACTTATAATAATACAAATTCAAAGTAAGTGACGCTCGTTTGATGTTTAAAATGTTTATTTTTACAATAACTAATAAAAATTTAGAATGCTACATTAGACTCGGATTTGTT
This sequence comes from Anania crocealis, assembly GCA_949315895.1. Lineage (NCBI taxonomy): Eukaryota > Metazoa > Arthropoda > Insecta > Lepidoptera > Crambidae > Anania > Anania crocealis. The sequence goes on along the minus strand of OX438859.1, from coordinate 4,977,302 downwards.
TAGAGTTAAGTCGTTCGTCTATTGTTATTCGTTGGTCAAGGTGGTGTAACTGGGTTGTTTGATGGGTTTGTTGACTAAAAACTCCTTGCAAAAGAGACCATGCTATTAGTAACAAAATAGTGTAAAAATATACAGGATGGAACACAGCGATTAACTATTTAAAAAATCTAAAGCGGTCATAATGTTGTAATATTGTCAATTATCAATCCTAAAAATATACATTTATTTGAGGAATATTGACTTAACACGTTCAAGTAACTAGTTAAAATTGATGTCGAAGTTCAACCCAATAACGTCAAGTACAGAAATTTTAAGAACTCGCTCAATTGTAATATTTTACCGCGTATAATTTCAGATAGGGTCGAGAGAAGATGAAAAATGATTTGACTTGATAGTAATAAATTATGATTTCAAAGCAGTCGCGCGTAAGGAAATTAGTAAGGCCTACGAAAAAGTCGGTCGTCCTCTCCTGCATAATCTTCTCAGCTGTTATAACAATTCAGTTACGCCACCAAAACTGACCACAGACGTATTTGTGACGTATGAACGAGTGTGACCACTAAATGTTAAAATAATAATATAACACCAAATATATTGTAATAGCTAAAGTGATTGTCTTATGAGCGAGTTTTAAATATTAATATGGGAAAAAGTATTACTGCATTAGTGTTGCATGTCATAAAAAATAAATCGTTGGCTATTAATGGAACGATGCACTAATAATTATTCACATAACAAATGCCGAATGTTCAAATATCGTATGTTAGCGAAACAGATACGTCATTTTGATTGTATCATTTAGTCTGTGAGGTGATATGGTTAAACGATAAACGAGTCGCAAGTTCACTTGTCTGTTTATTATAATCGTATTAACTGTTATCTTAGGGTTAAACTTTAGAGTTCTGATGCACAATGTTCAGTGAAAATCAGAGAACATAACCCCATTTGAAAATAAACGATTTACTGCCACCAGACGATACTTAAAAGGTATTTCAATGAGCACTCCATCTAGTATAAGCGTAAGGCCTTATTCTCTAATCGTTAAGAACACCTTACATTCGAACATCGAATTGCTAAATTACGGTGAACGCTTAACACGCGAATACAGAATAAGGCCTCATACATTTTCACCGTGAACATTATGCAACATAATATCCGAAACTTATTGAGATTGTCACAGTAGTTTAGATTTAACACTCTTAGACCTACGATTTATCCTTGATCTTTAAAGCCATTTGACATGACACTTAAACTTTAACTCGATAGTTTGGAATTTAATGAAACGAAGCTAGATTTCTGTGAGGCATAATTAAAGTATTTTTCTACTTGATCGTTTAGGGACGCTATTAGATATTTTTGGACCATTGTTAAGATAAAACTATGATCAGTATTTGTGGAGTGAGGGTACAGATTGATGTTAGTTTTGTGGATGTTGATTAAAGCTGGTTGTTGTCGAGATTAGAGAAACGCTTATCTATAGCTCTTCGACTTGCACCCACACTATACCTTACCCTACCACCTCTCGATGTTCCTAAGAGACTGATCGCTCAGATCTGATTCTAACCTACATTCCGAGAACTCAAATTACCTTCTATTGACGTCAGAACAAGAAATTCGCAGCCATGGATCTACAGAATCGCATCAGTATCACAAAAAATATTAAGTGCGATTCATATTTTGACTAGTCTTGTGAAAGAGCTTAGACTTCATGTCGCGTGGACCGGCATTAATACGCGCAAGTAGCTTACACTAATTGTTACTTGACAAATAAATAATAATGGTAAATGCTTGGCTAGACAGAAACTAAGCTCTTACCGAATGTACTTTTCTCGTGACAAGTATAAAATAACATAACATTGCAATGGGGACTACCGTTTCTTTGCTCACCAGTTGGCGCCACTGTAGACTAAGGTCCGGAGGTATAGCTGTCAAAGGCGATTGGCGCCGAACCAAAGTGTTATATCTTGAATCTAATTAAGGTTATATTGTTTATAAATAACTATCTTGATATCAACAAACTAACTTCTGAAATAGTTGCTCTTGAGGCCGCCTATTTTTGCGCTTTTTCTTAATTTCGCTTTTAAAGCGTTCACATTAATCGCCAAATAATCCATATTTGCGATATTTTACGAAGGAGATCACTTTCCAGCAGGTAAATTAAAGAAATTATAATTTATGCAACAAATTCCGCTAAAACCAGTACAAAGTGAATGATATTGGACCTCACGCGACACTAGCGCCTCTAGTGGCAAATTCACTAGCGATAGCCCCCATTGGCTAGTTACTTACGCAAGTGTTACTACCGTACCACGAGGCGAAGACAATACGCTTTTAAACCACATGTCACAAATAAGAAAATATCCATTAGAAAAGTAAGAAATATGGCCAATCTTCTCTTAGAAACGTCAAGAACCAAGGTCTTGGAGTGTTAACTAATGACCAAGATATAAGGACATCGTATTTATAAAAGGTGCATTTCATTATGTACGTGTACATTTCGCATATTTTAAAAATAAGATATCCCGGTAGGTGTTTACCAAGAAACCGCTTAATATTTTTGTATTTTCCTAGTATGTAACGAATCATTATAAAATTCGTGGTGTCTTCTAACGATTGTGTATGCATTATGCTATAGATGAATAATTCGTAAACATTTGGTTGAAATAATAAGTGCGTAATAAAACACTTTTTCGTATTAAAACTGTTGTAATTTATTTTTTAAATAATCAACCCCTGAATACATAGTGTAATCACATTACAACGAGATTTATTTACATATTTTTCATTTAATGCTATATCATACTCTTCGACATTTCAAAATCATCAATCACACATACTATATACATTTAAATAAAGCTTGTTAAAACGCATAATTCATACTCAGCCTAGCAAGGAAAACTTGAGCCTCGTGAGTCGAAATTCAAGTAAGTAAGTAAGTAATAATATTACTGCAGAAACAAACATAAAAATCTACAATCTAAGGCTACTCTTTTCTGCGGGCAGAGGTAGTACTCGTATTACCACCATGTTTCGAAACCCAATGGATTTATCATACGGTCGAAAGCAATCAAATAAATATTTTCAGACCAGAGGTAAGACGTTGCAAAATATAGCGATACTAGTCGTAGGTAGGTACTAACGCCGATTGTTTAGAGCTACGAAAATCAATGAAATTTGATTAGGGGGCTGCCGAAAAGATAAGTTGCTCAGAGAAATAAAAAATGCAGCTAAATACTAATACTGAAATTAGAGCAACTAGTAATGCCGAATTATCGATAGTTGACCTCGAAAATCATCTATAATGAGCTATCGTCAGTATCGATAGTTTAGTTTGGTTCAATAGTATCAATATAATGCAATACTATTGATAGTATCGATATGACTATTGTAATTGCAATTGATACTATCAATAGTATCGATACTATCGATAGTTTAATCCTATCGATAGTGACCTTTAAATCAATACTTTACTTTAGATATTGAGCTTCAATACTATCGATACTATTGCATTAAAGCGAGATATTGACATTTGGATCTATAGGCTATCGATACTATTGATATGACGTCAACTATCAATAGACTATCGAACTATCGAGCGGCAACACTAAGAACAACCTTAATAGGCTATTTGACTATGCGAAAAATAAAGTGCCAATTACTATTATCAGTTTATATTATGAGTTTAAAAATTGTTATTTATTAAAGGAAGTTGAAAATAATAAACGATTTATTTATAAATCCATAAATAAAAATACATTTATTTAAACGTTTGACACGTGACACGAAACGCTCCTGATTTGTCGGGTTTATTATGACGACACCTGCTTGTTAACTTTGTTTGCCTACTTGTGTTATATTAGCTTTCCAAAATGTTTTGATAATATTTTCTTATAATATTATCCATTGTTTTTGTGTGATTTATTTCTAATATTTTATAAATTCTGTCAATTACTTTTACCATGGACAACGATTTTGTAAAGCAGAAAGCAGTAACCTGCCCATTAATTTAAAATATGTAACAAACTTCATTTCGGTCGGGATGTAATGTTTATTGAAATCATAAGACTGTAGCTGCAATTTTTAGCTAATATTATGGAAAACAGCGGAAATATTCGAAGTGAGTTGCAAGAGGCATTCAGTTAAAAACATTAGAGGTATTATAAACTAAAACCAATAACAAAATATTAATATTCTTAATGCAATGAATCATTAAAAATTATAAATATTATGTTTCCTTACATCTGGAATTCGGAATGGTCTTCACAGAAGAAAATATTTGTACTATTCGAAATGCGAAAAATAAAGTGCCAATTACTATTATCAGTTTATATTATGAGTTTAAAAATTGTTATTTATTAAAGGAAGTTGAAAATAATAAACGATTTATTTATAAATCCATAAATAAAAATACATTTATTTAAACGTTTGACACGTGACACGAAACGCTCCTGATTTGTCGGGTTTATTATGACGACACCTGCTTGTTAACTTTGTTTGCCTACTTGTGTTATATTAGCTTTCCAAAATGTTTTGATAATATTTTCTTATAATATTATCCATTGTTTTTGTGTGATTTATTTCTAATATTTTATAAATTCTGTCAATTACTTTTACCATGGACAACGATTTTGTAAAGCAGAAAGCAGTAACCTGCCCATTAATTTAAAATATGTAACAAACTTCATTTCGGTCGGGATGTAATGTTTATTGAAATCATAAGACTGTAGCTGCAATTTTTAGCTAATATTATGGAAAACAGCGGAAATATTCGAAGTGAGTTGCAAGAGGCATTCAGTTAAAAACATTAGAGGTATTATAAACTAAAACCAATAACAAAATATTAATATTCTTAATGCAATGAATCATTAAAAATTATAAATATTATGTTTCCTTACATCTGGAATTCGGAATGGTCTTCACAGAAGAAAATATTTGTACTATTCGCTATGTTATTATGATCCCTCCGAAAAAGTTGCAACCGCTTTAGGCGCACTAACCCCCGTATTTATAATGAAGTAATTACTTATTGCTTAAGAAAGTCATAACTTAAAGTGTTCATACCTAGTGCTCAAGTAAAAGAAATTGGTCACCATTAATAGTCATATTATTTGGCTGGAAATGCTAACTTTTGGTAGTTATAACTTCTAGTAATTTCTTGATTAAGGCATACAAATTGTCTCTTAAGTAATTACTTGTAGTCAAGTAATTACTTTTACTTGTTTATAAATACGGGGGTTAGACTTTCTTTGAAACACTTACGAATAGTTTTCCGAAGTTTTTATCGAAGTACTAGCTGTTGCCCGCGACTTCGTCCGCGTCAATATCTGTTTATATGATTGCAATTAACATCAATATTTTTTCCCGTTTTTGCAACAATTTTCACTGATGCTTCGCTCCTATTAGTCGCAGCGTAATGTTATATAGCCTAAAGCCTTCCTCGATTAATGGACTATCCAACACAAAAAGAATTTTTCAATTCGAATCAGTACTTCCGGAGATTAGCGCGTTCAAACAAACAAACAAACAAACAAACAAACTCTTCAGCTTTATAATATTAGTATAGATTAATACATTTTAGAACTGCATATCATTTGAAACTCATTTTATTATTTTAGTTACTGTTAAAATATCGATCCAATCGCACTTTCGTTATTTGTTTGCAACAAATGTATGTAGATGATATGTGCTACAGATCAACAGGCAGGTGATGTCACCGACCCCATTGCAGCGCCATATTGTCAAAATAGCGTTTTGGCGCGCTATTTCAATTTTCAATCTGATATTTTTCAGAAAATATGTATCAGAATTTAAAAAAACTACTTTTACTGGGTTCTTTAACCTCTACTTAATAATATAAAATGGATTTCAAAAACCAGTCAAATAGCCAATTGGTCGTGTAGTATACTAAACAGAGAACTGCAAAAATTGGTTTTGTGTAGCTGCTCTATTTATAGTCTATTGTTACATCTAAGTAAGTGAAGCTTCATGTCTTCTTGAATCCTACAGTTTGGGTACTTTTCCATTTTCGATCAATCTAATTTAATAACGATGGATTAGGTTACAAGTACAGAAAGTACAATACCTCTGGTCCAATGGGGACTACCGTTTCTTTGCTCACCAGTTTTCGCCACTGTAGACTGAGGTCCGAAGGTATAGCTGTCAAAGGCGATTGGCGCCGAAACAAAGTGTTATATCTTGAATCTAATTAAGGTTTATTATTTATAAATAACTATCTTGATATCAACAAACTAACTTCTGAAATGGTTGCTCTTGAGGCCGCCTATTTTTGCGCTTTTTCTTAATTCCGCTTTTAAAGCGTTCACATTAATCGTCAAATAATCCATATTTGCGATATTTTACGAAGGAGATCACTTTACAGCAGGTAAATTAAAGAAATTATAATTTATGCAACAAATTCCGCTAAAACCAAGGAAAAGTGAATGATATTGGACCTCACGCGACACAAGCGCCTCTAGTGGCTCACTAGCGATAGCCCCCATTGAAACAAGCCGTGTAATACATTAGACAATTTCCTATTTTAAGTTCCACTATGATCGCAGTAACTAAACTGTGAAGCCAACATATGTTGGTCGAGCTCAGACCAAAGCCAGCGTAGGCAAATAAGTACAGACAACGGCAGGTCAACTTACCCAAGAAGTTAAAGGTCATTGAATTGATTTTCAACTTTAAGTCCAACAAGTAGGTATCAATATCAATTGAGAAAATTAGACGTTTTGTGGTAGATTGATGTGCTGTTGTTGTCTGTATAAATCAAATCCTATTTTCTGGATTTTTTTTACGTCATCAGTTTATAGTCCGTGAGATTCAAAAATGTTCGCGGACCATTATTTTGACTCCCACGGACCACTGGTTGGGAACAGGGACCGGAAGACACCTTTTTAAGAGTAACCCTATTATAAAGGAAAGCCTATTGAAAAGGTTACCCATGTGATAGGGTTTTCCATGCAATAAGGTTACCCATTTGATAGGGTTACCCATGTGATTGATTGATCTTTGATTGTGTTAGCTTATTATAGTCCTTAAAATATAGCTTGATTAGAATGACAGGTGTCACTGAAACAGACGACGTAACTTTGTACCAGCGTCACACAAGTGAAACACATTTGCACACGGAAAAATGTTGGTAACTGGCATGTTAAGAATATTTTTTTATACTTTGTTGTACATATTAATCAATTTAAATATATAAAATAGAGATTTAAAGATAAAAACATTAAAACAATCGGGTCACAAAAATTACACTTAACTTTAAAAGACGTCTTTACAAGGTTACGTCATTTTTCATAATCACTAGTGATGACGTAAAATAGACAAATCGAAAGCGACAGATTAACAATATTTCAAAATCGAAGTCATGTAACATAAATGTTACAAATAATTTAATGAGAAAAAGTTGATGCTAAGAACATCAAATTGCAATTATTAATAGTTTATTCAAATTTATCAGATTTTATATGCTATTAAAATTTTCTAATTGATTTTGATGATTGTTCCAATTATTTTTATTATGATCACGATACTGACTCACTGTTCAATCTTAATATATCTGATTTTCGTTTTATTTTATTCGCCATTACTGTTTTTTTTCGTTTGATCAGTCGAGTCAGTCCCATCACTAGTCATCTCAGTTTGACAGGTGTCATTCTAATCAAGCTATATTTTATGGACCATAGTTCGGTAACCTTTCATACAAGGTTGACCCATTTACCACATATTATGGGTTGCGCATAGAAATTAAAATAGCCTAACAGCATTCCCAAACACTTTATAGGGTAAGCCTATTAAGGGGTTTTCAGTATTGGTAAGCGCTTACCTAGATTAATCGTATTGTTTGGTTTAGCATATCGTTGGGGTAAGCCCGTTGATAAGCTTACCTTTCGGATAGGTTTTTAACAACCCGAACAAATACCCCTTTAAAGGTAAGCGGTTCCGGTCCCTGGTTGGGAACCACTGCTGCAAAACGACAATCTTTGACTGTAGCTCGATCGTGCGTGTCGTTAGGCGTACGATCACGACTGCAAGTAACTGTTCATGTTTGAAGAGAGGTTGATGAGCGGTCCCTGCTTCTTGAAAATCACTTTCGCCTGCTGCAGCTGTGACTCTGTCATCGTCGGCATAGCTTTGAAGAACATCTGGGAAAGATTCAAAGTTGTTTATTTTTAAAGAAAATTTTTAGCGCTTACACGATTATAATTAATTCTTACTTTGGATGGATATTTATTACGTAATCACGCCAGAACAGCTGAACGTATCTGAACGAAATTAGTATAGGTTCTCCACGAGAACAAAGTCGCGGGCAACAGCTAGTACATTATATGACAACCACCGTAGTTGTGTCTAATCCGAGGTTCCGGGTTTGATCCCCTGACGGGTCAATGTTGAAAACCAGTTTTTTTTTCTGGCCTGGTCTGTGACTTTGTGGTACTTTCGTTATTTCTGATATACACAAAACTATGACTATATTGTCACTTACTTTGGGATCAGAACAATGCATGTGTGATGTCGTCTACATGTGAAAATAGGAACAAGAATGTAAATGATACCATGTACAGTCAGCTGCAAAAGTATGTAAATACTTTTTGGTTTTACCAACCTTACGTCGTTGTATTAAAGGTCAACATTAGTCAGAAGTGTACATACTTTTGAGCTGTACTGACTGTACAACACAAATATTTACAAAATTAACGAAACAATGACACTAAGAACATATAATACAAAATGGGTATTTAAGGAACGGCATATAAAAGATGCCATGACGACGCTGGTCTTCTGGAGGTACCCGTACTATAGAGAAAACTATACTGCTATTTATGGCGCTAAAAAAGTTCAAAAATAAGCAATGTACTATTGCCGGGGATCGAACGCATGAACCCGAGATCTTGGTCCGTTATTAAAACCAACGTTTTAAAATAAAAATAAAAATCGTTGCGTATAGTATAACTCACTTTACGTGTCATCAATGTCAATCCGTGCTTCTTTTTCATGTGATCTCCAAGAATCGACATACGGGGGTATCTGAAAAGAAGGATATATTTACAAACTTTCTTTTTGTGGTGTGGAAATGTTAAATCAAACGTGAATGTAAGTGAGCGCTGTGATCGGTTTCTTTTGACGTAGCGCGACCAATAGGGTTGCGCGACGTCAAAAGAATTCGCCTGATTGGCGTTCTTTGAAGTCATTTGTGTGAGTGAAAGCTTGTGTTTATTATGTGTACAAGTAGTAGTTCTCATGCAAATGGCGTATGACCGCCTAACTTCTTTCCATGTTCTGTGTTTCACAGTAGCGGTGCGTAGAATCAATATTTTTCCGGATCAGGGATTTATAAATCTTTAAATCCCAAATACATCAGCGTTGTAAAGATTCAATTTGACTCAAAACGTTAATGATTCTTTCAATCCAATGTGATTGGAAGAGTTGTCGACGTTTTACAGGATATGACAAGTTTTATATATTCAATCATCTTCTATCTCTTTTCGTTTTTAGTCACGCTGCAATAGCCGTCTCGATCTAAATCTTTTCGTGTTTCAATCAACAATCCTAACTGGACCTTAATTCAGTAGATTCAAGGCTCAGTAAGGATTTACAGATTTAAAAATGTATCATCATTTCGTGTTTCAATCAATCCTAACTGAACCTTAACTCAATAGATTCAAGGCTCAGTTAGGATTTACAGATTTAAAGATGTATTTGGGAATCGTGCGATTTAGAAAGTGATTCGATCCCTGACACGGATGTACATCTTTTGGGAATCGTGGGATTTAGAGAGTGATTTGATCCTTGACACGGATGTACATCTTTTCGGAATCGTGGGATTTAGAGAGTGATTCGATCCTTGACACGGATGTACATCTTTTGGGAATCGTGGGATTTAGAGAGTGATTCGATCCTTGGCACGGATGTACATCTTTTGGGAATCGTGGGATTTAGAGAGTGATTCGATCCTTGACACGGATTTACATCTTTTGGGAATCGTGGGATTTAGAGAGTGATTCGATCCTTGACACGGATGTACATCTTTTGGGAATCGTGGGATTTAGAGAGTGATTCGATCCTTGACACGGGTGTACATCTTTTGGGAATCGTGGGATTTAGAGAGTGATTCGATCCTTGACACGGATGTACATCTTTTGGGAATCGTGGGATTTAGAGAGTGATTCTATCCTTGACACGGGTGTACATCTTTTGGGAATCGTGGGATTTAGAGAGTGATTCGATCCTTGACACGGATGTACATCTTTTCGGAATCGTGGGATTTAGAGAGTGATTCGATCCTTGACACGGATGTACATCTTTTGGGAATCGTGGGATTTAGAGAGTGATTCGATCCTTGACACGTTCTGAATTTTCACATTGCCCGTTTGTTACCCACGTAATACTTTTAAACCCAAGCCGGTTCCATTAGGTAAAATAATATACATTTATCAGTAGAAAAATAATATTATTATACGCTATTTGCTCACTAAATTCTAATGCGAAGCATATAACTAAAGAATCCAAGTTCGCGGAAAATTACGAAGGAATACTTTTTACGATGCGATTGACAGGTATTATTTTTTAAACAAGGCGGGAATGTTGCGACCCGGGCCCCAATTCTGCTAATTTACAAATGGCTCAATATCATCGCAATTGTATATTTTGACACATTTAATATGGAAGTAATGTCAAAATATACGATTGCGATGCTTTTGAGTCATTTGTAAATTAGCAGAATTGGGGGCCCGGTATTTTATTTTGATGGCCCGTTACCGGGTCGCGACCCGGCAAATGGGAAACGCTGTTTTGAATCAGTCCGCAGTCACACAGCTCTACGTCACAGGCTACTCACCGCTTGGGGCACACCTGGCACGCGAACGGCATGGGCAGGTTGAGGTGCACGCGGCGCACGTGGTGGTTGAGCGCGTTCTTAGTCGCGTAGCGCTGCGGGCACACAGCACAGGCGAACCGGGGCACCGCTGCGTAATGAATAAATAAATAAATAATTCTTTCAGTATTTAAACTTGAAAAATTTTGTCTCAGGCGTGACCCGCATCTTAGCATGCCGGGCGCGGCGCTTCAACCATTAAGCCACCGAGACACTACGTCATAGGCGTCAATTTATCAAGCATATTCTTATCGCTGTAAGCCAGCGTTGTTTCATCAAATGTTAGGAGCTTGCACCCTTAACACCCGAAAGAAACATCTTCGCAGATGTTTGACAGTCAGTTAAGATGAAACAGCTATTTAAATACTTTATTTGATATTTTAAGCAACTAAATTGCAATTATAATATCAATATTTAAACTTCCCGCCTGCGACATAATTTTTCAAGTTAAAGTACTGATATTATAATTGCAATTTAATTGCTTAAAATATCAAATAAAGTAAATAATTCTTTATTTACTCATCACAATCACAGCAGAGTACATAATAGGTCTGAGCGTAAGGTCAAGGAACTAAATAACTTAATACCAATGTTTCAGGACATCAAGCCCCCACCCGACCAAAGCATATACATGACAAGCAAGACAAAAGTCTAAAAATATAAGAGAAGAAAATTATAATGTAAACATTATTTAAATTGACATTACGTTAGACCGGCTTCGTGGCATATCACATGAAAGAGGCTGAAAAGTTATCTAGGTACAGGCGTTAAGTATCGTTTATAGAGGCCATTTATGAAGTATAAAGAGACAAACTTCTTAGCGTTCCATGGATTCACGGTGCCGGTGCCGGGTCCATCGTGTGGCAGAAAGAGAAACTCCGAGTAGATCCCGAGACTTGTGATACCCGAAAATATTTTTCAAAACTTAGTTTTTAAATTTAACGGTCCTAAGCCTGTGATACCTTCACTCACAGGGGTGAAGGGAAAAACAACATCTTTTGAATAGTATCGTACTGAAGAAATGAGATACGCATGGACAAAAAAAAATGTTGCTAGAAGGCCGTACTAAAAATTTAAAATTTTTGGCAGAATTTTCTAGGTGTTTTATATTGACATTTTTGTACTTGGATATACCAAAAGAAAAATACTTCTTTTTTTTTTGTTTCGTATGCAGTTGTATTTAAATTTGGAAGGTGATTTAAATTTCATCCTGTAGTATGATGAACTTACTTCGATGTACATTCAAGTGTGCGACCAGCGCTGACCTGAGGTTATACGAGTTGTTGCAGTGGTCGCAAATGAACGTCTGGTTTGAATGCGACTGTAGGTGTCTCTGTAAAAAAACATTCTCTTTAAACACCTATAGTCCATAAAATGTAGCTTGATTAGAATGACACCTGTCAAACTGAGATGACTAGTGATGGGACTGACTCGACTGATCAAACGAAAAAAAACAGTAATGGCGAATGAAATAAAACGAAAATCAGATATAATAGGGGTTAAAGTATGAAATTGCCGATTATTTTCCCACTTTTCATTTTGTTTATAGCTCTTAAGTATAGTCATATTATTGCGTAATTCTTTTTGTATTGTATCAAAAACTAAATAAAGTAACTTTTGACTAAAAAAAATGCAATACCTATTACTTCAAAGGAAGTCGTTGAAAAGACTCCTTACAATGTGTCAGCTGACCATCTTGCCTCAATTAAGTATATTTGTATTATATACTTTGATTTTCAGAAATTTAAATACTACTATAATGCGTAGCTTTATAACCATCTAACTTTCACCTTTAATTGCATCGAAAACGGTTCAGGCGTTTTTAAAAAAACTAAAAAATTGTTAGAATGGAAAAATTACTTTTCTCGATTTCGTCCATACAAAACGGCAATTTCATATTTTAACACCTAATATTAAGATTTAACAGTGAGTCAGTATCGTGATCATAATAAAAATAATTGGCAAAATCATGAAAATCAATTAGGAAATTTTATAGCATATAAAATCTCATAAATTTGAAAATTTTTCGTAAACTATTAATAATTGCAAAATGATATTTTTACCATCAACCAATTCTCATCAAATCATTTGTAACATTTATGTTACATTACTTCGATTTTGAAATATTGATAATCTGTCGATTTTACGTCATCACTAGTGATTATGAAAAATTACGTAACCTTGTAAAGACGTCCTTTAAAGTTAAGTGTAATTTTTGTGACTGGATTATTTAAATGTTTTTAACTTTAAATCTCTATTTTATATAATTAAATTGATTAATATGTACAGCAAAGTATAATAAAATATTCTTAACATGCCAGTTACCAATATTTTTTCGTGTGCAAATGTGTTTCACTTGTGTGACGCTGGTACAAAGTTACGTCGTCTGTTTTAGTGACACCTGTCATTCTAATCAAGCTATATTTTAAGGACTATAGTGAAAGACCATCGACATATTATAATAAGAACTACATACACAATCTGATACAAAAATGACACCTAAAACTGTCATCGATTTAATCATATACGTTGATTTTCAACTGTATAACCTGGCCAAATCAATCAATCAATCAATCAATAATTTATTTTCGAGTAAAAAAGATGTTACAGACAACAAAAACCATACATGTTTAGCCAAAATTAATTAGCATGCAAAATTACAAAAAATATACAAGATTACAAAAATACTTATTTCACAAAAGCTTATCTAATAAAGGCGGTGATAACCTATAGAAAAACAAAATTACATTTCTTCCCGACACTCTCAAAGAATTCTTTTAAGTCATAAAGAGTAAGTGATAGTAACCATTTACTCAAATGTTTACTAAAGTTATTAAAGTTTAAATATAGTAATTCCTTTGTGTGTGTGTCCATTTCTACTATTTCTTGGATAATAATCACACGCTCTTTTAAATAAGTGCTTATTACGCAAATTATGTCTATATTACGCAAACTATGTAAGTATAGTACGGATATTTATGTCATGTTGTATTTATTCGATTGATATTTAAAAGTTGTACTAAATGTGCATCCAAATTATGTAAAATGGATTGTAATGGATACACATTTAGTTAAGACACTTTTTTGACTACTACACAGATACACAATCTACGAGTAGTTATCTATATTACAGTAATGGTGGTGACACCGTACGATTGAAATCATATATCTTTCCTCATCGCATTCATTGATTTTATTACATTAATGTAAGGCGAAGTAAATGATCAGGGGAAAAGACAAATGGAGTAAAGAAGTCACACAGTGGTACCCAAGGAACGGAAAAAGAAAGAGAGGTAGACCACAAAGAAGGTGGGATGATGACATTAGACAAATCGCAGGAACAACATGGGGTAGAGTGGCCATGGAAAGGTTAGAATGGAAGAGATTGGGGGAGGCCTTTGCCACCTGGCAAACGGACATACAGAGATGGAAGAAGAGAGAAATGTATGAATGAATAAAAAATTTTTAATTGTCCGACTAAAGGCTTAATAAAAAAAAGGCGAAGTAAATCTATACACAGGGTTAAAGGTAATTTGATACATTCCTTTGGAGGGATATAAGTAGAGCTCATTTGCAATTTGTCATGATGTACCCTAGCCGATAGTGATTACTTTTTAAGATATTCAAGGTTTTGTGCTTTTATTTTTGAATTGCTCCTATATGAATGTCTCATTTTGATGCTATTTTTATGCATGATCTGATACCTAACATCTGAACACTTCATCCAAATGACAATAAGATGTAGAAATACTCTAAAACTTTATGCCATCCATGTGAACTCGCTAGAGTTTATTCTTTATAAAAAAAAAAAATATGACAATATCTATTGCAAAGGAATGTATCGAATTACCGGTAACCCTGTACATAAAAGATAAGAAGTAAATCTATATGCTCATTGTTTTTACAAGAATGCAGTTGTCTTACTTACAGCTAATGCTGACGAAGAAGTGTAAGCCCTGGGGCACTTATCACAGCAGTATGGGCGCACACCATTATGCATGTTCTCGTGCGAAACCAAATTGCTCTTAGTCGTAAACGTCGCCGAGCACTCGTAGCACGAATACCTGGACAAAGCAATAAGAAATTAAAACATTTTGACGCCTCACAAGCGGCGTTTACTACCACTGCATATTTTAGTTCCACGCTTTATTTAAAATATCCAAATATAAAAGCCAGCAAAAATGGTACATAGAAATTTAAATAAACGACAATCATATCTACTAAATAGTTTTTCTGAAGACATACGGCGGCAATACTTGATGCCCTTTCCTTGTAACATAAATACACATTATTAAGTGATAATAAGACTCTTCCTCCTCCTAAATCCTGCAGAAAAACTGTGTAAACATTTTTGCAAGCCTCTGCTTATTACATGACTAATCGGTGTGTAAAATAATAGAAAAGTTTAAAAAATCATCAGACATCAAAGGCGTACTGCAAGGCAACAAAGACCTTATGCAGTACATACAACGCCGAGCACTCTAACAACCTCATAAGGCGCATATAACGTTTTGAACATCGGATGGAAATATTGGTTTCTTGAATTTACGCAAACACTATACATTGAAATGAAAATCAGATTTACGGATATAACAAGCGTTTCATACCGATCGTTGTGGAGATCCATAGGCGAGGCCTATGTCCAGATATGATTTTTGTTTTACATTATATTTAGTACTAGCGACCCGCCCCGGCTTCGCACGGGTGCAATGCTGATACTAAATACACTACAAAAAAAACTGTGAACGTTGTATATAAAAAAACATAGTGGCGCGCTCCGGCTTCGCACGGGTAGTATTTCACTGAAAAAATGATTAAAATCGATCCAGTAGTTTTGATTTATTCATTACCGCCCGTGGCCCGCACGTTTTAAATTTGGAGTATAACAATTCCCCTTTCCCTAATACCATGAAGATTTCCTGCTGTCTTTGGAATATCTAAATTCCGCGCCGCCATAAAAAGTAAATGACAAAAAATTTTTATTGTGGGATATCCATAACAGATAGACATACACCATCGCGGAGTTTTCTGTAGACCTTTTCAATATGTACAATACTTAGTACATTATTTTGATAAATTTCGTAGGGTTTAGCCTGCGTTTGCAATGTAAGCGGAAAAAAATGTGAATATTTACGACATCATATTGGAAATCTCAAAAATAACAGTATTTTTCCACTATTTAATGGATGTTATTATACATATAAACCTTCCTCTTGAATCACTCTATCTATTAAAAAAAACCGCATCTAAATCCGTTGCGTAGTTTTAAAGATTTAAGCATACAAAGGGACATGGGGAAAGAAAAAGCGACTTTGTTTTATAGTACTCGTATGTAGTGATTTGTTAAGATGTTTCTTTCCGGTGTTAAGACTGCAAAACCCCTAACATTTAACGAAACTACGCTGGCTTACAGCGACAAAAATCAAAATTTGCGCTGGGTCTTAATTGTAAAAGCATGCATGGAGATGCGGGTTCGAGACCCGCTAAGACATAATTTTTCAATTTTACTGTTTGTTTTTCGACGTGAGCAAGGGCACAGTGCTGGGATCAGGTAGGAAGGGCCGACCCCGCCCCTTTCGGCCCAGGACCAGCGCACGCGCACGCAAAACGATTATCGCATCGGGCGCGTTGCATCGCTTCTCATGTTTGTACAGGTTTGTTTTGCTGGAACAAATAGAAAATAAGTAGTCAATTCAATTGCATGACAACTAAGTATTTGCATATTGGTATTATGGGATAAATCGGTAAAACATGTTTGTTTGAATTATAATTATAAGAAACTAGCTGTTGCCTACGACTTTGTCCGCGTCAATTTCTGTTATTATGAACGCGATTATTTTTGCAACATTTTTCACTGATGCTTCGCTCCTAAGTATTAGTCGCAGCGTGATGTTATATAGCCTAAAGCCTTCCTCGATAAATGGACTATCTAAAACAAAAAGATTTTTTTATATCGAACCAGTACTTCCGGAGATTAGCGCGTTCAAACAAACAAACTCTTCAGCTTTATAATATTAGTATAGATAGATACAATTGAAACAGCCAATCATGTTTAATCAAAGGATTGTATTATCTAATAGAAAATGATCAGTCCGAGTCAATATGAACTTGAATACAAGATCACCTCCCTATGATTTGTAAAGTAACAGCCTATAATCATTTGAATGTAAGTTACCACAGCTATGATTACTAGTGCTGGCATAATCACCACGCTACGTTATCACCATCCAAAACAATGTTCGAAAATCCGAAACTTTTTGTTGCCCGACCCGGGGATCAAACCCGCGAACCCGAGATCTTTCTTGGCCCGGTATTTAATCCCTCGATCGTGAGTTATTCCAGACACAATTGAAATCAATTGTTATCGCGGCACCCGAGTGCCTCCTGGGGGTTGAGGGATTAAACCACTAGACCAACGAGGCGTTGCCCTATGATTAGTGAGAAATTTTACCAATAATTTAAGAATAATAAAACCGGCCAAGTGCGAGTCGGACTCGCGCACAAAGGGTTCCGTACCATTGACCCTAGTCATTATTGATATTGAGCGAAAAAGGGCAAAAAAATCGCGTTTGTTGTATGGGATTAAATTTTTTTTAATTTTTTTTTATATTATTTGTTGTTATTACAACGATAGAAAGACATAATTTGTAAAAATTTCAACTATCGAGCTTTCACAGCTCTCGAGATACAGCCTGGTGGCAGGTAGATGGACTGACAGACAGCGAATTAGTAATTAGTAATAGGGACCCGTTTTTACCCTTTGGGTACAGAACCCTAAAAAGTACCCCAAAAAACAATTTAAAGAACTGAAAAATCAATGATTTTTGAGTTGCAAAACCCATATATTGAACAGATTCAAAGTCACAAACAAAAGTCAGTTTGATGAACTGTCCAACTTTAAATATTAGCAGCAAATCTTATGTGTCATACCTAATGTGGTGCAAAATTCAACATTACATAAATATCAGTATATAAACTTGAAAAAATTTTTCTCAGGCAGGACACAAACCCACATATCCTCGCATGCCAGGCGCATAAAAAAAAAATGTTTTTCAAGTTTATATACTAATATTATAAGAGCAATTAAGTTGCTAAAATATCAAATAAAGTATTACATAAATAACTTAAACATGAATGAAACTAAGGTAAAAGACCACCCGTATTTCAAGTGGGTGCTCATTTAGTGAGTATGTTTTTTTAGTCATTGATTGTGTAGCCAGTTTTTTTAAGTTTTCACAAGTTGAACTTTCATTGCAATATGAATGGGACAAATTTTTACTTCATACACTTATGAATGGCATAGTAGAATTTATGGACATACCTTCTAAAGTCAACACCACAAGCGTAACAAACAAGATATCTAGGCCCATGCTTCTCTTGGTAATGGCGGGTCGCAGCGGGAATGCAGTTGGTGAACGCTCCACATTTGGCACATCTGAAAAAAAGAGTAAAAATCAATTTTGTTACTGCATCCAGGCCCCAGGTGACACTTTTACACATATGAGCACAAGAAACTCGGTAGATATTGTCAGAATCTTTATAATTATATTCACAAAAGATGTACTAGGACAAAAAAACAATAAATAATAAAGAAAGTTAGGAGATCCAAGATTCAAGAAGTTAAGCTGTTGCACGAACCGTTATCTCATAACAGAGTTCCAAACAAAAAAGTCTGATATGTGGCACTTGACTATATTTGGCCCATAATAAAACATCAATTTTCTTAAACTAGAGCCATTGTATATGTATTAAACTTGTTTATTAATTCAATCACAAATTAAATTACTGGATATTTTAACTAACCAGTTGTAATAGCATTGGAGCATTGATATAACACTGCACAAGGTTTCGAGGTTGTGCTTATTGTGTCTGTTATTAGAATTTAAGAATGTATTTATTTATTACTTACTCATACATAATGTCATTCATATAGTAATAATCTTTAGGAGGCGCAGGTGGTTTGTTATTCCTCATGATTTCGACAAGAGATTTTATAAGAGCGTTTTGATTCTTTTTTAACTCTGGATATTGCTGTCTTAGATCTTCAATAAAAGACTTCTGACGCGACGGACTCAACATCTTACCACGGGTCCTGGGTCGATCTTTAACTGAACTGTCACTCCAAGACTCGTCATCTGACTCATCATCACTTGCAGGTTTATAGTCATCCTCATTATCATCGTTTTTATATTCTAATGGATTGCCTTCATCAGGAATATAGTCTTCCTCAGGAACATAGTCTTCATCTATGACTTTATTACTTTCGTCATTATCCTCCTCATTTATGTCAGATAACTCATCTTTAATATTCTGAATTGCTATTTGAAATGTTGTATCTGTGTTTTCTGGCGACTTGTATGTGTCTTCATCCATCTTCAATATAACAGGCCTGCCATACTTTGTAGCTGTTTCTATTAACTCCATCACATCAAACTCATCCAGCGGTTCATCTTTTACTTGAATTGAAGCACATATTTCAGTGGGCTCCGCTTTTGGTTCATCACTTTGATCATCACCGATTACAACTATCAAAACATCATCATCATCCATTTTAGTGTCCTTGCCGCTTTTTCCTTATCTGACTGAATTTACTCGCTGAAAATTTAAAGTTTCAATTTTAGGCACGAGGAAAAAACATTATTGTAAATTCGTAGAATGAAATGAATGATGAAAAATAGAAAGAACCCGCCAATAATTTGGACAATCGAGCAAAAAAAAACTAGTCGTAAAAAAAATTGATGGAACAACAAAGCAAAAACATTCAAACATTCAGACCGCCATTGATTAACAAATCGGTAGTATTGAATTGAACAAGCTATTATGCCACCAAAATAATTATTTTTAAATATTAAAATGCACAGGCAACAATGAAGTATAAATTAAATAAAGCCACAATGCCACATTTAAGAATGGGTGATCACGCTTACCTTAGCTATAACCTCGTAAAAAATAAAACGTTAATACCTAAATAATCTATGCTTCCCTTGGTGTTTGGAGCACGGGCTGTTGAAAAAGTGTCCACCTGTAAACAGCAAATTACAGGTGGCGCTAGTTTAGTTAGTGGAATTTATTTAAATTGTGGTTATTATTAATTATTATTTTTAACGAATTACTAATAACTGAAAGAGACTTGAACCTATCAACGTAATAGGTAAAAGTTTATTATACACACTTTTTCAACTTGTCTGTCCCCCCTAAAATATGGTTCTCCTTTCTTGTATTACTTGTTCAGAGGTCTATAAAGTCCTTAAAATATAGCTTGATTAGAATGACAGTTCTCACTGAAAGAGACAACGTAACTTTGTACCAGCGTCACACAAGTAAAACACATAAACACACACACACACACACAAAAAAAATTTGTAACTGGCATGTCAAGGAATTTTTTTTATACATTGCTGTACATATTAATCAATTTAAATATAAAAAATAGATATATAAAGTTAAACTCTTTAAAATAATGCAGTCACAAAAATAGCACCTAAATTGAAAAGTCGTCTTTACAAGGTTACGTCATTTTTCATAATCGCTAGTGATAAGGTAAAATCAACAAATCGAAATCGACAGACTAACAGTATTCCAAAATCGAAGTAATGTAACATAAATGTTACAAATGATTTAATGAGCATTGGTTGATGCTTAGAACATCAACTTGCAATTACGAGTATTAATAGTTGACGAAAAAATTTCAAATTTATTAGACTCTTTATGCGATAAAAATTTTCTAATTGATTTTCATGATTGTTACAATTATTCTCATAATGATCACGACACTGACTCACTGTTAAATCTTAATATATCTGATTTTCATTTTATTTTATATGCCTTATCTGTTTTTTTTCGTTTGATCAGTCGAGTCAGTCCTATCACTAGTCACCTCAGTTTGACAGATGTCATTCTAATCAAGCTAAATTTTATGGACTTTTATGGTTTTTTTTCGCTGTCAAGGTGTTGACCGAGTCACGTGTTGTTGTGATATTCTGAGTGAAATCGTTTATTTTAGAGAGTATTTTCTATTTAACTAGCCTTATTCTTACTTAATATTAGTGCTTTTGTAACGTTCAGGTAATCTATTTTTGTTTATTTATCCTGTTTATCCCACACAATGAACGATCCTCCTGATTTACCAGACCCTCCGGATGACATCCCACTGTCTCATCCGGACTTCCGGTCTGATTCACAGACTCGGACTGATAGTCTGGATCTGACAAATCAATCTCCTCCGCTCTTCCCATCTGACTCACAGATTCGGACCGGAAGAACGGATTCGAGAAAACACAAAATTCCTTTAGAGCCCCACCAAGAGAAACGCCAGAGAAACAACCCTGACAAATCTCAATCTCCATCTGAGAATTCTCAGTTGATGTATACACATCAGAGCTTTTCGGAATCTCGCACGTATAGTCAGGATGATCGTTAACCGTTTATTGTTCATGTTTCGCTCATGGAATCTGACCCTTCTTCAGGTACTACAATTCGTCCCATTAAGTTTGGCCAATTCTTGCACAAAAACAACGTATCCCGTATTGTCAAGGATGGCGTCAAGAGCGTCGGCCGTAACAGAATGTCTATTGTATTTAAAACTGGCCTTGATGCCAATGAGTTCGTTTCTGCTCAATTTCTACAATCAAATGGCTACAAAGCAGTAATTCCAACATATAACTGCTCTCGGATGGGATTAGTACGAGGCGTTCCCACTGACTGGTTCCTTGAGGTGTTTATAGATTCTCTTGTCTTACCCGAAGGCTGTGGTAAGATATTGAAGGCCAGAAGACTAAATAGGAAAACTGTCACTAACGGCACTCCAACTTGGTTACCAACCCAAACCGTTGTTTTGACATTCTCCGGGCAGATGCTGCCCAAAAAAATATACTCGTACCACTAAATATTGAGACATACATTTTGCCAACGATTCAGTGTTTTAATTGCTGTCGGTTTGGACATGTGAGAACTCAATGCAGATCTGGCCCCCGCTGTTTCCGTTGCGCTCAAAATCATTCAGGTGACTCATGCCAAATAGCAGAAGAGATATCTACTTGTCTCCATTGCTCCGGGAGGTACTTTGCAACCAATAAGTGCTGCCCCGAGCAATTGAGACAAAAGAACATTAAACTCCTTATGTCCGAGGAAAATATCTCCTACGTAGAAGCATCTGCTCGTGTCCCATCTGTAAGACGCCCTTATAATGAAGCTTTCTCCCTCTAAATCACCTACTCATCCTTCTAGTCTCCCAAATTCTCGCAGAAAAACTATTACTCTCTCTCCGCGCTCCTCCCCTCCTCTGCCTAAAGGCTATGATAGGTTTGCTCACCAGTTAATAACGCGTGATGTTCCTTCAACACTGCCGAACGGGTGTGCATTCCAGAATTCTTGTCCTCCTGTTGAGAGTGAGAACGATCATTTAATCGAAACTATTCTAGCCATGCTGACCTCCATTTTATCAAAATGGAATGATGCTTTACCGCCCAACGTAGCTTCCAAACTTGCCCTCTTATTCAATTTCTTGCCTAAAGAAGTTTTAAATAGCAATAACCCTCTTTCCGATGGATGCTTTTAAGTTCCTTCAGTGGAATCGTAAGAGTGTCCGGCATAAGAAAAGTGAATTAATACATTTATTTAAAAAATATTCAGTGGCAGTCTCTGCCATCTCCGAAGCATGGCTAAGACCTGACTCTCTTTTTAGAGTTTCTGGTTATGCTTGTATTAGGGATGACAGGGATGATGGCTACGGCGGTTGCTGTATTTTTATTAAAAATAACTTTACATACTCCCAAATTATTATTCCTCATCACAGTCCAACTTTTAATGTTGTGGCTGCTAGAGTTTTGAATATCTCTTTTGTATCCATTTATATTCCTCATCCATCTAATTCAATTATTCCCGAATTACGTGTAATATTATGTTCTATCCCTCCTCCTATTCTTCTTTTTGGTGATTTAAACGGCCACAATACTGTATGGGGTTCACATTTCTGTGATTCCTTTTCATACCTCCTCCTTGAGCTTCTCGACGATCTCAATCTATGACTTCTTAATGATGGATCGCCAACAAGGCGCGTCTTACCCTCTCAAGATCGACGTTCTGCTGTGGACTTATCTATTTGTTCTCCGAGTCTGCCATCTCTTTGCATATGGGGAGTCTTACCTCAAACATATGGTAGTGATCATTTCCCAATAATAATCTCTAAGCCAACTTCATGTTCACCGGTTTTGTCTCAACCTCCTCTTCTTAGATACAAAGTCCAGCTCGCTGACTGGCATAAATTTTCAACTGAAATCGATTTGGGTCTTCAAAGACTCCCTGACATGTCGCTATCCAGTATAGAAGAAAAATTGTCTGCATTTATGGAAGTACTGACATTCGCGGCTAATTCCAGCATTCCCTTGAAAAGATCTAACCGTAAAGGGCTAACTCCTCCCCCTTGGTGGGATGAAGAATGCTCGAAAGCTGTTTTACATCGCAAACAGGCTGAGAAGGATTACGATGGATGTATGAATACAGAGAACTTCATTAAATACAAACAGGTTGCCGCTCGCACTAGACGCATTCTTTCGAAGAAAAAGAAGAAGGGTTGGGTCAAGTTTTGCGAGAGTCTCTCTCCTAGATCCCCTTCTTCAATTGTCTGGAAAAATATAAGACGCTTCCGAGGATCGCTTATCGGTCCTTCTCCTTCCTCTAATGATCCCTCTAACTGGTTTTAACGACTTTGCGGATAAACTGTCACCCTCTACTGTCCCTAATAAAAACTGTTTACCATTCTCCTTCTCTGGAATCCGTAGTCATGAAAGATTCGATAAACCCTTCTCACTAAACGAACTTCATTGCGCTCTAAAAGGTCTTCGTAACTCTTCCCCAGGAGAAAATGGAATCCCGTATTCCTTCTTAACCTATCTTGGCTTAATGGGCGAAAACTAGTATCTAGACATAGTAAACGAAATCTTCAGAACATGCCACGTTCCGGAATCTTGGAAGTCTCAGATTATCATCCCTATATTAAAACCTGGTAAAAATCCAGCAGATGCATCTTCTTACAGACCTATTGCTCTCTATTCCACTTTGTGTAAGGTGTTCGAACACTTAATCAAAAACCGATTAGAGTGGTTGGTGGAAAGCAAAGAGATTTTAGCAGAAACACAATTTGGTTTTCGTAAATCCAAGAGTACGAGTACTATCGACAGTCTCGGTAACAACCCATATACGCACTACATTTACAAACGGAGAATACCTTGTCGGTTTATTCCTCGATATAGCATCTGCTTATGATAATGTCCAGCTTCCGGTGCTCAAAGAGAAGTTACTTCGCCTGAGTGTCCCAGAGAGACTGGTTCATTGTGTTATTAACATGCTGTCTGGCAATTCGAAATAATATTTGATGATGTCCTTATTCCTAGATCAGATCAAATTAAATTCTTAGGGGTCACTCTTGACTCTAAAATGTCTGGAATCCCTCATTCTCAACAAGTGGCCAAAAAATGTGAGAAAGGTATAAATCTTTTAAGGTCTGTCGCTGGAGTCTGGTGGGGATCTCACCCCTACAGTCAAAGACTCCTTTATAATGCAGTCGTCCGCAGCCATCTGGACTACGGCAGTTTCCTACTCGAGCCTTGTAACAAAGAATCTCTTGTCAGGCTTGATGAAATCCAATTTAAAGCTCTAAGGCTTGTAATTGGCGCCATGAAATCTTCTCCTACTAATGTTTTACAGGTAGAGTGTGTAGACCCTCCTCTTGATCTTCGCAGGCAATACTTGTCAGATAGGTTTATATTCAAATCCAACCAACTAAATAACCACCCTATTCTACCTTCTCTTCAGACCCTATCTGACCCAATTTCTGACAACCACAATAGATATTCGTCCCACAAGGATCCCCCGAGAATTATAAATAGTATCAGGAAGCTTTCCTCTCTCTCTTTTCCAATGTCTCAATTCCCTAAAACCCCATTTTTCAACTCCGACTATGACGCTCTTATCTATAATACAAACGTCATTTTAGACTTTGATATCTCAAAGCATGACCCTTTAGCTGCCCCCAAGTTTTCCGTAGTTTTGGCCAAAGAGTGGCAAAATTGGTTACCTATTTCCACGGATGCTTCCAAAATTTCAAATAACAGTCCAGTTGGTGTCGCTGTATGGATACTAAAGTTTAATGTCCTCTTAACTCACAAATGTCCGAAAGAAGCGTCAATATTCACCGGTGAATCTTTAGCTGTACTAGAAGCGGTATCTTACGTACAATCTCACAATCTGTCAAGATCAATCATCTTTTCAGATTCTAAAAGCTGCCTACAATCCATCCAATCAAATCCCTTTAGATCTAAAATTTCCCCTATCATTCTGAAAATCAGAAACATTTTATTTAATTGTCATTCTTTAAACATTGACGTAACATTGGCTTGGATTCCGGGTCACTGTGGTATAAGAGGTAACGAACAGGCGGACGGTTGGGCCAGATTAGCCATTGATATTGGTGTAGCTTCTCAGTGTAATTATGCTGCTGACATAGTTGCCCTTGCCCACAAACATTTAACAAATGATTGGCAAACAAGATGGAATCTCTCTTCAAGCATTAAGGGTCGCCGTTATGGCGATATTCAGCCTGAGATCCCGTGTAAACCGTGGTTCTGGCACATTTCTTTTGAGAAACGTGTGATCTCTACTCTCTGTCGCCTGAGAATTGGCCATGCTTGCACTCCAGTTTTCCTACATAAACTCCGCATCCGCGACAATTCTCTCTGTGAATGCGGGCTAGATGAAAGGACTCTGGATCATATTTTCTTTAACTGTCCAAAATACCCTATCTCGCTGTATTATTATCTTCCGACTAAAGTCCTTCGCCCTATGAATTTCCAATTCCTCCTTTCGTTTCCCTCTTCATCGATTATTAAATATATCTGTAAGTATATTTCTGTATATAATATTAAATTTTAATATCTATATGTTTTTTTGTCTATTCCTATTATATTTGTGTTGTCTGCAATTTATGTGAATAGGTTGAGACTAGAGGCTGTTCTATTACTTCATGTAATTTTATATGACCCCGTGACCCGGTAAACCCGACATTGGCGAAATTATGACCGAATGAACGGTCATAGAAGCCAGAAACAAAAAAAAATGGACTTTTATGTCATATTTGTTATTGTGTTCTGTGGTCAGCCAGCATAATGGGGACTACCGTTTCTTTGCTCACCAGTTGGCGCCACTGTTGACTGAGGTCCAGAGGTATAGCTGTCAAAGGCGATTTTATAAGATTGGCACCGAAACAAAGTTTTAAATCTTGAATCTAATTAAGTTTATTATTTATAAATAACTATCTTCATATCAATTAACTAATTTCTGAAACAGTTGCTCTTTGAGGCCGCCTATTTTTGCGCTTTTTCTTAATTCCGCTTTCAAAGCGTTTACATTAATCGCCAAAAAATCCATATTTGCGATAATTTTACGAAGGAGATCACTTTCCAGTAGGTAAAATCAAAAAATATATATAATTTATGTCACAAAGCCCGCAAAAACCAGTGAAAAGTGAATGTTATTGGACCTCACGCGACAAAAGCCTCTAAGTGGCAAATTTACTAGCGATAGCCCCCATTATTTTATTCAGGGATTGCGTCGCTTCGCTTTCGCGTCAGTTGAACTGAAGTCGCTCCAAAATTTGATCTTGATGAAAATTTGAACTCGATTTCCCCACTGACTGGCGTCAGTCCGGCCCTTCAGTTCTCGGCCGGCCGCGGCGGCGGCCGGGTTGCTAGTACGGATGTATTTTGTAAGGTTTTTACCCGGCTATAACTCGAAAAAATGCATCGATCCACATAAATTAACAGACTCAGTTGAATAATAATAATAATATATCGAAAAGAAAGCTGTTTAATACGCCAAGTAGCATCATTCTTCCTTAATCTAATGTATTAGAGTTTAATTTCATTGCTTCTGTTGTACTACTTGTTTGACTCGCAAATTTAAGCTCTAATGCGTTTACTTAATGCTTAAGTTAACTTACTCAATAAACGTATACATTTATTAGAAAGATTGGATATGATATTTTTATTCATTGCGGACTAGCGTTTTAAACATTCATTAAGTAATTTTATCAATTGGTTAGATTTATGTATACGAATAAAACTTTTAGTTGCGTTTCATTATCAACGGCTCGAATAAATATTGTTAATCGATAAGTTTAATAATATTTATTGAATAAATGTTATATTTTTATTACTTACTTCAATTTAACTGATAATAGATATATTTTATTTGATATTTTAGCAACTTAATTGCAATTATGATATCAGTATATAAACTTGAAAAATTTTGTCGCGGGTTCGAGTCCCGCCTGAGACATAATTTTTCAAGTTTATACGAGTATACTGATTATATTAGATATATTTACCATCTCTAGTATGTATGTATATATGTATGTAAGTATGTGGGTATGTATGTTTATCTGTTCCCTCATAGCTTCTAAACTACGAGTAGTTATCATTGAACACATGAAGTCTCGGTGGCTTAATGGTATAGCGCCGCGCCCGGCATGCGAGGAGATGCGGGTTCGAGTCCCGCCTCAGACATATTTTTACACTGTATGATATTATGACATTATTTTGTAGCCGTGGTCGTATGATGCCTAAAGCAGCAAAACAGATTCATTATTATAATAATATAATAAAATCAAAGTGGCATACGATCGATTCATATAATTTTTGTCCGTTCCTTTTACCGCGCTCAACACGCTCATTCACCGCGGGCGCAGCGAGCGAACTGAAGCTCTGGATGTGGGTTCACACACTGACGGTCAGTTTGGCGTGACGCCGGGCTGGATTTCTGGGCGCGACGTCAGTTAAAACTCTGGAGCGATAATTCGCCACTGACGATCAAATTTTGGAGCGATGTCAGTTCAACTGACGCGAAAAATAATGATCGTCAATGGCCACCTTTACTTTATTCTATGGACGGAAAGTGGGCGGGAGAAGAATGTTTGTGTGTGTGAGAATGTGTTATTATTAGTCTGTGGTGTTTTAAACTAGTTACCAGTTTTGCGCGGGAAACGAAAAGAGAAAGATTGACTTTGTTTCGTAATTTTGTGAAATTATCCTAAGTGGCATTTATTGTGATAAAGTGGTGGCATTGTTATAATAATGTGTTAGTGGGTAGGATAAATCAAATAAAAGTGAGAAACAAGGAAAGGCACTCCTATTTGACTCTGATTCACGTTCTCGCGTAAAACTCCTGTAGGTATTCATTGAAATGTATAAACCACCCATACATTTTAATGAGTTAGGTTAGGCTATTATGTTTATGTAAGTATTTATGATATTGTTTAATATGTATTATATAATGACATTATAACTAAAGACTAGGCTGTGTGGACTCGTCCGAAGCCGTTAAATTTATATTTAAAAAAAAAAACTAGTTACATACTCTTTGGTAGTCTTTGGTGTTAATGTTGTTTGATTTGTTGTTTACTTGTTTACTTGTAGGTTATGTTATAATTTTAATTCGATTTAATAACTATGAACAACTCAAGCAATGGCCTGATATCTTTTTCATCAAGCCAGTCATTAAATTTGAAACTGTCAGCCCTAGAAAAGTCATTACAGCAAAGTATGATAGAATTACAAGGTATGTCCGATCCACACATTGTATTCTTCTGAAACAGATCAGTGAATAATATACCATATAGGAAAATAGTAGTCAACTCATTTTACTTTCAGAACTTGCTAAAGAATTTGAAGTGTTGAATGTTCTATCTATGGACTACAACAAACAGTATCTAACACAAAAAGAAAAATGTGAAAGGTTTGTACCTACATGACATATTATATCTATTTTTGAAATACCTACACTTTGCACTATACTAACCATCAACTGTTAAAAATCTAAGAAAATTATGAAAAGGGATTGATTATGATAATATACCTATTGCATTTGTTAACTTTTCAAATCCTGTACAGCCAAAAATTTCAATTTGTCTGGAATACCTATGTTTCATGGGTTATAATAATTTACACAATCATACAATTTGATACCCCATGTTCTGAACATTCTCTACATACCTATGTAGCATCTTTGTTAGTGTACTGTTTATCTAAATAAATGTGAATATTTCCTTGCAAGAGCACGAGCCAAAACATTAAATAAGTATACAAATTGGGTTAGCTTAGTAAAGAAATAAAACATAATTTACTTTATATGATATATTAGCAATTTAAATGCAATAATAATATCACTATATAAACTTGAATATCACTATATTAACCCCTTACACCAGGAAGTGAATTATTACTATACGCAGCGCGGTCGCTGTCGACCGCTTCGTAGTTAATTACCTAATTATAAGCTTATAAGTAAAGCTTTAATGTTTTTTTTACAGTAATCATTGCAATAGTTCTGAAACACTTACAAAAGTTATAAAATGTAAGGATAACATAATACAATCAGTTGGTAAGTCTTTTTCATATGAATTACTGTTTTTAAAAATGATATAATATCTATAATAACAAGTAAAAATGTTTGCCATGTTTCTTTATTTCATATACTATGCAGCACTTTGTCTGCCACTCCATCTTGCCCTAAGTGGCTATATTATAGCAGTCCCGGTTACATTGTGTTTCAATATAAAGCTTTCCTGAAAGACTTGAATCTGATGAATGATTTCTGAGATAAAAAAAATATTCTGTTATTTCCTGGGACTCAATACCAAATTTCATCGCAAACAAATATCAAGTTTACGAGTTTTCAATTCTTTCGATCTGCTCTTGGTCACGATATGTGGTCTT
This sequence comes from Anania crocealis, assembly GCA_949315895.1. Classification (NCBI taxonomy): domain Eukaryota; kingdom Metazoa; phylum Arthropoda; class Insecta; order Lepidoptera; family Crambidae; genus Anania; species Anania crocealis. The sequence goes on along the minus strand of OX438859.1, from coordinate 4,947,653 downwards.
CCAATAAACTCCGTCTTGTAACTCCTCTTCATTCTTCCCATTCTTATTCACGGTCATTCACTGTAAAATCCATACGTCTATGGAACTCTCTTCCGTTGTTGATTCGGCAGTCTGAATCAATTGCTATTTTTAAAAACAGACTTAAAACGTATCTCCTCACACTTTAATTCCTATCCTGTGTTTTATTATTTATATATACCTTAGTGGTCATTCCTATTCCTTATTGGTCACATGATCCTCTTTCGTTTAATTATGTATTTGGGTTTGTATTTGTATGTGTGTATATGTATATTGTGTGTATAGTTTATGTAGTTTATTATGCATGTACTACATATTTAATGTTATTTATGTATTTTATTTTGCATGTAATATTATGTTTGAGGTTGTGATATTAAATCTATTTATAATTTGTTACATTCACATTGAAGAAGTTTTGGGCAAAGAAAGATATACTGAAAGGCAATTACAGCATGGAGTTAAAGAAAACACCGCCTAAATTGTACAATTCTGTCTTTATTTTTTCATGTGTAATTATTCAATTTTAAGGTGTGCAATAAAGAGTATTCTATCTATCTATCTATCTTAACGTACAATATAATTATCATTCCTCTTGATACTATTAATCTCTCTCGATACTACATATTTATGTAGATATTTAGTAGTCTACATATAAAAAAAAAACATTTTGATAAATAGTTATTATTAAAATTTTTTGGTGCAAGTACAATTTTAGGGTAGGTAGAGTAAGTTGATTCCTTTTTATTTTAACTAAAGCGCATGTACAAAATGTTAAATTTACAGCATCGGCTCTCACAAAACTTAATGAGACGAGAAACTTCAATATTCTTGATGAAATTTTTAAACTTTTATGTGGGGATACTACAGTTACTCAGCCAAAACTTGAGCCACAAGATGTAAAGAGTGAAAAAAACACAATACCTGATGTTCTTACTCCCAAAAAAGAATTATTTAATTCTATAACAGATATTTCAATGAAAGATGAGTCTGTCTCGGAAATTGAAGGCACGCCAACAGGACGGACTAGTCCAATTATCCAGTCGCGAAAGCTAAGAAGTGGATGTGTTACTACTACATCCTCAGATTATAGGGACAAAAAGAAATGTCCTGATAGTTGGTAAGTCTGTATGTTTGTTAAATTTAATAAGGTAAAATATTCATTAGGTGCTTATGAAATATTCATGAAGGATTGTTATATCAATTTAATAAAATTTGCAAAATTTTTACCAAAAAAAAAGTATTGAGACTTGAGACTTATCAATCTAGTTTGAGTCTACAGTATATATTTTTACTAAGGAAAGTATAAAATACATAATACTTGATAAGTATTGGTAGTTCTAAATTATCTGGTTCACTATCAAACAGCCCATTTGTGGTTTTAACAAATTGATATGATATAATATTTGATTTTTAGACAGTTTTTATGTCTAAATTGCAAAAAGTTTCAAACCATTTATTCAAGCATGCTCTTGTAACAAGTGAAATATTCAGTAATCTATTTAACCATAATTAGGTCAACGCCAGAGAATAAAGCAATGAAACTAACATTCCCACTCAACTCCAAAAGAGGCAGCGGCAAGTGGAGGCAGGGTCGCCTTAACCTCATCAAACCGAAAACAAGTGCTGTGGTGGATCTCACTAGCTCACCTGAGTTGATGACTGTAAATAGAAATTCGCAAAGTGAAAATAATGTGCAGGTAAAAAAAAATATTAAAAAATCTAATAATTTTTTCACTCTTTTACAATATCAATATGGTAGCGATAGCAAAGCGAGTTACAGATGGCGCCACAATTGTTGGTCTTAGACGGACAGCTTCAGGCTTAACTTAGTTAGTTAGTTAGTTAGTTGGACTTGAATTTTCCGCACTTAGCCTCTTGAGTTGGGCCTTTGTACGTGACTAAAATTTATTAGTTTTATTCATACCATTTCAGGTCTGTCCAGAAATTCACTAGGCCTCGTATATTTTTGAGTGCCTCTTGTATGGACCGAGATTCCTTAAGGAATTCTGTCCGTTGTGTACTTACGCTGTTACACTGTGCTATCACATGCTCTGGTGTTTCCTCCTCAATCAGACATCCTCTACAGAGAGGACTATCTGTTACGCCTATATTGAAGAGGTGCTTATTGAGAGCACAGTGACCGGTTATAATACCTGTAATAATACTCAGGCTCTTTCTATCCTGGTGCAGAATTTTGCGAGATAGGTTTTTATTTGTGGTTTTTAGAACTAGTTTGCTTTGCCTGCAATCCTTAAGCTCCTCCCACTGCTTATTGTGAAGTTGTTCTGTCCTATCTCGTATCCAAGTCTTGACCTGATTGAACGGTATTGGAACAATAGGTTCCGGTCCTATCAATTTCGTTGCGGATCCCCTGTTTGCTAGTATGTCTGCCGCGTCGTTTCCTAATGATCCACTGTGGCTGCGTATCCATTGTACGGTTACTTTATTGTGTTTTGCCAATTTTTCAAGCTCCTTGTGGCATTCTAAAAGAAGTCCACTATTGAAGTGGTTCCTGTTTAGAGCTTGTAAAACTGAGGCGCTGTCTGATACTATACGTATCGATAAATCTCGCACGTTTCTCGCTGTTGCCGCAGATGCTGCTCTGGATATCCCCACACATTCTGCTTGGAAGATGTTGTTGAGGTTACCTAGGGTGGTTACTATATTTATATTCAGATCCTGAGAGAACACTCCGGCACCAGTCCCTGATTTGGTCTTAGATCCATCTGTATATATTCTTATCTCGTGAATACCAGAGCTATCTGTTTTTTCCTCCTGGAGTTGTATTGAGTAGTTTTTAGTAAATACATATGTTTTTGGAATTGTGTCACATATTGCCTCTATCATGGGAAGGTCTTTTTTGACCTCCTCCATGATGCGCGTGTGAGCGACTCTGTTGTCTTGTTTCCAGTGTCCTGCTTTTTTAAGTCTTATGGCTGCTAGAGTTGCTTCTTGTTGCACAAAGAGATCTAGTGGTCTGATGTTTAACATTACCTCCATTGCAGCTGTTGGAGTAGTTTTCATGCATCCTGTTGTTGCTGTGCATGCAATCCTTTGGAGGCTTTGCAGTTCTTTTCTAGTGGTGCTTAGTTTAGTCCTGGGCCACCATACCAAGGCACCATATGTGATCATTGGGCGAATTATGGCAGTGTAAATCCATAGTGTGTATGATGGTTTTAACCCCCACCTTTTACCCACCATTCTTTTACACTGCCAAAACGCTACTCTTGCTTTGTTTATTTTTCCTTCTACGTGTTTATTCCAGTTCAGCTTATTGTCTAGTGTTAGCCCTAGGTATTTGACTTCAGCCGAAAGGGAAAGTTCTATGCCAAATAGTTTTGGGAGGTTAAACTCAATTAGTTTCTTTTTCCTTGTAAAGAGTACTAACTCGGTTTTTTTCGGATTAACTTTCAGTTCGTGCTCAATGCACCATTTTTGCAGTATCATGAGCGCTGATTTCATCCTGTTACTTACTATATTCTCAGAGTTGCCTTTGATTAATATAGTTATGTCATCTGCGTATCCTACAGTAAAATGACAGCTCTTATTCAGTTGCGTGATAAGGTCGTCCACCACCATATTCCAGAGTAGTGGTGAGAGTACTCCCCCTTGTGGGCATCCTCGTGCCACTATTCCTCTCGTGGTTGAGTTTACTGTAAATTGTATTGCTCTTTGTTTGAGGAGTTTCTCAATCCAGCCACTGATGGTTGGTTCCACCCCAAATTTTTTGAGCGATTTTTCTATGCTAGTAAAATTTGTATTGTCGAACGCTCCTTCTATGTCAATGAAGGCACTCATGACCATGAGTTTATCCGACAGGGCCGCGTCTATCGTACCTACTACAGAGTGTAGAGCTGTTTCGGTAGATTTACCTGTTATGTATGCGTGTTGATGTTGACTGAGCGGCTTTCGCTTTAGGACACCATCTCGCAGATGCCTGTCGGTTAATCTTTCCAAAGTTTTAAGCAGAAAGGAGGCAAGGCTTATAGGTCTATACGACTTAGCCTGAGTGTAGTCTGTTTTTCCCGGTTTGGGAAGGAATATGACTTTCACTTCTCTCCATTGGCGAGGCATGTAGTTATGCGCCAGACATGCTTTGAATATCTGACTCAGATGTTGTACTATGGTGTGCTTACCCCATTGTAGCAATGCCGGGAATATTTCGTCAAGTCCAGGGGATTTGAATGGGAGAAAACTGTCAATAGCCCATAAAGTATTCTCTGTTGTTATTACAGAGTTGGCTACCCTCCAGTCTATACTGGTTGGACTCCTGTAGGTTGTTTCTTCCCATTGAGTACCCTCTTCCGTGATCTTACAACCTGGGAAGTGGGTCTCTATGAGTACTTGGCTTATCTCCTTATCAGAGGTTGTGTATGAGTTATTTTGATTTTTGAGACATCCTAGAGTCCTGTTGTCATCTCTGGACAGCAGTTTCTTTACTCTGGCTGTTTCGCTTGTGGTGTTAATGCTCTCACAAAAACGTCTCCATGCCTCTCCTTTTCGAGCTCTTATGCGTTTTTTGTAATGGTATTGGGCTATTTTATATTTCTCCCAATCTACCGGTGTTCTGGTGTTTTTAGCCCGGTTGAAAAGTTTGTTGAGATTTTTCTTTAATCGCTCAAGCTCGGTACCCCACCATTTACTCCTGTCTCCTTTTGGTGGAAGTGTTAATTTGCATGCTTCTTCGAAGCTTTGTTTAATGCATGATGTTAGGGTGTTAGTGTTTGTTTCTATGTTGTCAGTGCTGTACGTCATATCCTTAAAACTAGATACTTGTACCTTGTGTTCGAGAAGTTCTTGGTACCTGGCTACGTCCGTCTTACGGGGGTTACGCCTGGGCTGTGGGTCCTTCTCAAGCACTGCTATAGTGTAGCAGATCCTCCTATGATCCGCAAACGATGGTTCTGGCGATACATGCCAGTTGTTAATAATGGCAGCCGCCCCTTCAGAAGCCAACGTGATGTCAACAATGGTTTGATATCTAGAACTAACAAAGGTAGGCTCGTTGCCTCTGTTAATTAAGTTTAGGTTAGTAGAAAAGATGTAGTTTGATAGGTGCTCACCTCTTTTATTTGGAGTCTCACAACCCCATAGTTCGTGGTGTGCGTTGGCATCAGCTGAGATCACCAGGTCCCAGCCTTTGTCCTCACAGAAGTCCACTAGCTCGGCCACCTCTCTCGACGGGATCTCCCCGTCGCCGGGCATGTAGACTGATGCAAGTACCAGAGGTGGTCGATCTGAGTCTGGTGATGTTGCAATTTTAACCGCGGTGATGTCTCTGGAACATAATTGGTTGAGTAGCAAAGCTGGTATAGAGTTGGGAACATATATACAGGTCCTCGGTTGTTGCACTGAGGTATCTAGCATTATCTTACCCATTTTGTTGTTAAGACCACATATTTTGTCTTTTCTAATCCACGGCTCCTGGATTAGCGCTATGGTCCTGGGTTTAACCTCCAGCAGTCTGCGTAGGGTAGCCGTTGCGATCTGTTTATGCTGGAGGTTGGTTTGTATGACGTCAATCTGACGAACAGGAGCTGAGGACAACATCGTCGTCTTCACACCCCTCCTCGTCAGATTGTTCGGTGCCGCTGAGGTCCACTATGCTAGGCCGTTTTTCTGCCTCTGCTCCAGTGGACGTCTGTATTGTTGAGGACTGACGCGAAGTGCTTGCGCTGACCTCAGGTGTAGTCTCTTGGGGTTTGGTTTGGTTGGTGTTAGTTGATGTCTCGGTGTAAGGAGTGTCGCTGAGCCCCGCAGGAGTGTGAAACTTAACGTACACACTCCCTGTGAGGAACGCTAGTCTCCTCTGCCGCTCCATCAGTTTGGGGATCTGCACCTCTGGGATGCCCAAAGTTAAGAAGATCCCCTTCTCCTGTAGGGTAGCCCCGTACAGTTGCCAAGACTTGACAGCCGTCCACGGGTTTTGCACGCTCAGGAGACGGTGGATCTTCTCGGTATTCTCGCCAACAGTCTTCGGCAGGTACAACGCCGCGCGGATCCGTTTTTGGATCTCCGACTGCTTGATTATGGCGAGTTTTGTGTCTGGTATTGGTGACTGCATGCCAGTCACCGTTCTTTTCAGCCAATCTAAAGATTTCTCATCTTCACACCACATTTTGAGCACGCCCTCCGCTGGGATGGGCTTGCCTCTGAATGCCGGTGCGTAGGCTGGTTCATCGTCTGACCCCATAGCAAGGGCTGCCTCTATGATTCTATCATCGATAGAATTCATGAGCTGCTGGCCATGCTCTGCGGTAAGGTCTGCTGGTGGCACCGTTGTAATTGCTATCAGCAGCTGCGACTGTGTCGCATCCGCGTAGCTAATCGGTGCTCGCCTGTGTGTGAGGTCCCGTTTCGTTCGCTTCACGTCTACCCTCGGCGATAAGGTGTCGTCTGGGCGCACCCTCTTGGCCGTTGCCGGCTGCTGAGGGACACCGCTCGAGGGTTTATGGTGATGCGTCACGTCACCGAGACCACGTTTACCTCTGGGTGAGTGCCTGCTGAAGGCAGGACCCGCGTCCGTTGTTCTGCTCCGTGCAAGCTGGGCTGCGGCATTGCAGGTTGGCTTTGCCTGCGCCTCTGTTGTCACGTCTGCGGTCTGTTTACTGTGCTGGGATGTCGATGGTCGGGCTATATCCGCCTTCGTTTGGTGTTGTATGCGGACATCACCAGCTGCAGTGGTCGGTTCTAGAGCGAGGGGTGCGTGGGCCGTTATAACAGGTTCGCTACGCCCTGGCTGTAGGTCTGTAGGTCTCGCGCGCCTGGATCGGCGACTGCGTTTCCTGGTATTTGATGGGGCTTCTCCTGGTGTCTTCGCGGAGCTGGGGTCAGCGCGCGGTGTGCGACTGCTTCCCCCTGCTCGACGCGGTACCAGTTGCCAGGAGGTACCCGGTCTAGTCTTGATAGTAGGCATGGCTTCCGCCAGGCTTAACTTATTTACTGCTTTTGAATGTTGCGGTTGAAATGAAATGAAATGAAATGAAACGTTTATTTGCCGGAATACAGGTTAGTTATAAAGGTCTTAGAAATATTGTTAGGTACACGTATTCAACCTGCATGCAGGTATGCAAATCTATATGTATACAAGTAATAGGTACATGCTCTAATTGAAATTAAATTTATTTATTAAATTATTAATCATTCATGTCATAAATTCAGCTACACTATAAAAACAATTGTCAAATAGCCATCTAGTCAACTTCGTCTTGAATTCCTTACTATCCAGATTTTTAATACAATTTGGAAGATTATTATACAATGTGATACACATATTATAGATGTTCTGTTTATATATGTAAGTGCGACATCGAGGTTGGTACAACAGATTCACATACTGAGACCTCAATTTTCTTCGTTTGACTTCATTTAGTTTCTGAAAGAAACCGGGATGAAACTTCACAAATAAGCAAACACTTCGTATGTACATACAGGCCAAAGGTAAAATGTTCAGTTTTTTGAATAAAGGTTTGCAGCTCTCCCTGAAGTACGCATTTGTCAGTGCTCGAATACATCTTTTTTGGAGTTTAAAAAACCCTATCCACGTCTACAGAATTTCCCCATAAAATTAACCCATAGTTGAGAACCGAGGATACGTGTCCATGATAAGCAGTGACGGCTGCTTCCATAGAAACTGTGTTTCTTAACTTTTTAATGGCATAAACAAAACGACTTAGTCTGTTACATATAGAGTCAATTTGAGTTTTCCAATTTAAATTACTGTCAATAATCAACCCCAAAAACTTATAACTATCTACTCTCTCAATCTGGTTATCATTGTAAGTAATGGATAGCGGCAATGGCCTTGTCTGATATGAGTGGAATTGCATAAATTTAGTTTTTGTTACATTTACGTTTAGGTCATTTTTATTCATCCATGTGACTATGTCTTTCAATTTATTATTGATATTATTTTCATCAGAGTCATTTTTATCCCCTTTATGAGTTATAGATTGAGGTAAGTCGTTAATATAAAGTAAAAACATAAGAGGCCCCAATATGCTGCCCTGTGGTACTCCAGTATGTGTATATTGATACTGTGATCTGCAACACTGTTTGACGAGGCAATTATTCAATCTCGAGATCTGCTCGATTTCTGTACATTGTTTTCTGTTTTTCAGATAACTATTTATCCAATCCAACGCTTTGATTTTGATTATGGCACAGAATAATAATTACACACGCACAAACTGTTTACTCATAATAGAATATATTTATCATGATCAGTTTAGAATGATCAGCATGCTAAGTGGTCAGTAAATATGTTTTAATAATATTTTATTGTGCCCACAAAATAACAAAACAAAAAGATAATCAGAATTATCATATGACTATACGTAGTCATAAAAATCAAAGTAAGAAGGTCTTTAATTTTTCATACAAAATGGTGTACTATGACGTCACTGTTTCTATTTGCCAACAGTGAAAGAAAAGGTTTCTGGTTTTACTAAAACCATTGGTTTATTTTAATATTAGTCTATTTACTTTTATGATATTTTAGAAATTTGATTGCAATTATAATATAAGTATATAAACTTGAAAAATTATGTCTCAGGCACGACCCGAACCCGTATCTCCCCTCGCATACCGGGCGCGGTGCTTTACAAACCATCTTTTATTGATTACCTATGTCGTTACTCGTACAAATTTCGACATCGGTAACATTTCATATTATGTTAACTACATGTTTATTAAATCACAAATAGACACTGTTGTTTTGTTTTAGTAATTGTCGTTTCATTTCAGCTTTTAGTGAAGAAGGAATCGACAGACAATGAAGACACTATACTACCCTCACCGACTAGCGGTCCAAACAACTTTCCGTCTCTGTGAGTACATTATAAAACTTATATCATTACAGCTACAAATTACTTGCTAGTTAAATGTATGATCATCATCATCATCATCATCAGCCTATCGCAGTCCACTGCGGGACATAGGTATCTCCAGTTGCACGCCACTTAGGTCGGTGCTCGGCTTCTCGCATCTAGCTCCTGCCAGCCATCTCGCGCAAATCATCACTCCACCTTTTTTTTTGTTACGCAGGAAAAAATGCATTACGCATACCTACTGCTTCAGGGGCAGCAGTAGATTATGTGGGACTCTCTTGTCGGTGCCCGACAAGCAGACCCACTAAAAAGATCTGCGGTGTTCCTTGCAACATATGTTGGCAGTGTATGGGTTTCCCTTAGGATGCCCTCCAAGCACCGCCTACGTACGGCCTATGCCGGGCCTCAGGCATAAAGTATGGGTGATCCTGTACACCATTAATCACCCCCAGTCTGGCGAGCTGTGCAATGCGAGCGTTGAGCCCCCCGGCCCAACGCCCACTAGCCTGCTAGAGGGGGGAAGTTAAATTCGGCGTATGCCTTCTCCTCCTCCCCCATCTACGACTTCGGGTCGGGTCCGCAAGCAACCTCGCCGACCCGAACCGTGGTCGTTGCAAGGGGCCGCCAACGTCTCACGCCCACTCGCCGCCCAGCATAGCTCAAACCATACTGGGAAGCGAGCGACTACCGTCCTTTGCGGGGCTGACGCCCCAACGGCAACACCGCCGTCGTGCCCTCCAGCGCGAACGGCCACAACAGGCCACGGGCCGAAGCCCGCTACCACCGTCTGGAGACGCATTCAACAGCGGGCTGCCCAAGCCCACTGGAAGCGCCTCCCGTGTGGGTTTTGGTCCGCGCCGGCCAAATGGCCGGTACCCTCCATGTCTGGAGGGCGTTCCCCTATCCGCCACCTGGGGACGCGCCCGGTAGGAGACCCAAAACTCCCTCGGGAAATCATCACTCTACCTGGCCTGAGGGCGTCCTACACTAAGTTTGCCGAGACACGGTCTCTACTCAAGAACTCGTTCACCCCAGCGGTTGTCGGTTCTGCGGCTAATATAGTTACTGGTTAGCCCATTGCCACTTCAGCTTGCTAATCCGGTGGGCTATGACGGTATCTTTAGTTCTCTGCCGGATCACCTCATTTCTGATTTTATCCCTAAGAGAAACTCCGAGCATAGCTCTTTCCATAGCCCGCTGAGCGACTTTGAACTTGTGGAAAGCCTTATGGCATAAGGTATATAATTACGTAAGAGGTGACGTTTTGTGGTGAAAAAAGCTATTTTTGGCAGTGAAATAAGCACTGCCAAAAACAACCTGGCAAAGGCGTCTTCTCTCCAAAAATAAGTCAAACTTCGCGAGCGATTATAGCAAAACTTTTTTTTTTTTAAGTTTATATCCTGCAGTAGATTTATGCGATGCTGGTGATGATCAGACGACTATTAATAGTGCTCGGCACAATATATTGTCAAGCAGTAATGGAGTAAAATTAACACTGCCATTATTGAGCTTTCCACATATTCATTTAAGTCTAAGAAATTGAAATTCGTAGGGGAACTTCAATTTAATTAGTGATAACAGACATTTTATTTCAGGTTAAAAAATACAACTAAAAACAGCCCAATAAATTTTAAAAGGCCATTGTGTTTAAAAAGTAAATCTGAAGTTAAAATAGATAAATGTAATTTAGAAAATAGTCCAATGAAGAGTATCGTCGATGTGAAAGAAAATGCCGAAGAATCTATAAACTTGTTGAATCCTGTGAGGTAAATTATATTACATAACATTGAGGGTACTTGTCGTGTCTACAAGTACCCTCAATGTATGTCAGTTAATAAATTTTGTATTAAACTATTGGCGATACCTAAAATTCGAATTTGACGACCTCCGTGGCGAAGTGGCGTACACACCGGGTTTATCAAGGTGTCGCGTGCTTCGAGGTCCCGGGTTTGATTCCCGAACGGGTCAATGTAGAAAAAAAAGTGTTTTTTTTACATTTTCTCGGGTCTGGGTGTTTGTGGTACCTTCATTGTTTCTGTTTTCCAAAATACGAGTGCTTTATACATATAGTTATTTAAATTGGGATCAGAACAATGTATGTGATGTTGTCCACATTTTATTATTTATTTAATACGCAAGAATCTCTTTGTGACTGTTTGGATGTTACGCTTTCATCACGCCTGTACTACTGACCGATTTTGATGAATCTCTACTAATATTATAAAGCTGACGAGTTTGTTTGTTTGTTTGAACGCGCTAATCTCCGGAAATACTGGTTCGAATTGAAAAGATATTTTTGTGTTAGGTAGTCCATTTATTGAGGAAGGCTTTAGGCTATATAACATCACGCTGCAACCAATAGGAGCGAAGCATCAGTGAAAAATGTTGCAAAAACGGGAAATATTATTGATATTAATCGCCATCATAATAACAGAAATTGAAGCGGACGACGTCGCGGGCAACAGCTAGTTTAGTTGCAAAGGTAGATTAGACCTGAGTATGGTCAGTTTTAGCCCGCGCCTTATAACGTGTAGTTGACGCGGTCAAAGCTGCGGGGAAAAATCTAATCATGAATATTTATTTTTCATTGATTGTACTGACATGGTGAGCCATGTGTCACAAATATGTTAAAAATATTACCAAGTAAATAGCGTTATGTTTTAATTATGACTTACATTCTTCACTGATGCTTCGCTCCTATTAGTCGCAGCGTGATGTTATATAGCCTAAAGCCTTCCTCGATAAATGGACTATCCAACACAAAAATATTTTTTCAATTCGGACCAGTACTTCCAGAGATTAGCGCGTTCAAAAAAAACAAACAAACAAACAAACTCTTCAGCTTTATAATTTTGATTCGTGCAATGGGATCAAAATCACTAATCATCACTTTGTACAGAAAACAGCACGTCAACCTACCACAAAACTTAAAATTTTCTCAATTGATATTAATCTCTACTTGTTAGACTTAAAGTTGAAAATCAATTCAACTTTTTGGGTAGGTTGACTTGCCGTTGTCTGTACCTTATATTCATTCGGTTGCAGTAAACCCCGTAAAGTGTTAAGTTGAAATACTATCGATAGTTGACCTCGAAAATTAGTTACAATATCGATAGTGCCATCGATATTATTGAATCAATCATCGATAATATCGATAGTTTTATGATATAATAGTATCGATACAACCAATTAATAGTATTAGTGAATTTGTAATATCGATAGACTATCGATAGTGGACTATCGAGCGGCAATTCTAATTGTATCAAGTTTTGGGAAATAACTGACCTCAGTTAGTAATACTTAATTTTGTAAATATTGAGTAATAAAGTTTTTTTTTTTGCTGTAAATTGAATATTATACTTTATAGATTCATAACGAACTTAGACGAGAATTCGCCAATCAAAGTGAAGCCGATAGACGAAGACGAGACCCACTGCGAGATACCATCCAGCCTGTCTATACTGGAGCTGGCTCTGTTGTCGGGGGACAGTACAGGCGAGCTGAAGCCGGTCAGGTGAGGCTTACGGCCGTTTCCAATAACCTATCTATCTTTAGTTTTGACATATCGGAGATAGAAAACAACTTCTGTCTTTGTTTCTCTGGACGGCAAAAACAGAGATGGAAATTGTTTCCTATCTCCGATATGCCAAAACTGAAAATAGATAGGTTATTGGAACCAGCGTTTTTTTTTTAGACAAGTAATCTCCATCTTTCACATTCTCTGCTTCTTCTTGTTTCATTTAAGGAGACTACTAGAGCTGAGTGCTGCCCCCAATTCATTTTATTTAATTACTTCTTAACAAAATCAATTTTCAAAAAACGGCGCAAATATGAAATTCTTGGTGAGACTTACCCCCGTATTTATAAAGAAGTAATTACTTATTGCTTAAGAAAGTCATAACTTAAAGTGTTCATACCTAGTGCTTAAGTGAAAGAAATTGGTCACCATTAATAGTCATATTGTTTGGCTGAAAATGCTAACTTTTAGTAGTTATAACTTCTAGTAATTTCTTGATTAAGGCATACAAATTGTCTCTCAAGTAATTACTTGTAGTCAAATAATTACTTTTACTTGTTTATAAATACGGGGGTTACATATTTGAACCGTTTGGGGTAGTAACCTTGGGACCATGGGGACCAAGCGCCCACAAACTGTATCGTGAGTTATCTAAAAGGTTGATCGAGACATATCACGATACCAAGGCTGGCCTGTACCTGGCCCAAAGAATAAGTTTGGCTATTCAGCGCGGTAATGTGGCTAGCCTGCTGGGCACTTTTCCACAAGATAGTGATCTTAAACAGATATTCTAATTATAGGTAAAAACCTATGGTTTTACCTATAAATAGATTGTCTGTTTGACTATATGTAAGGAGTATAGGCTTTGTTATGTAAATATTTATATTTTTATTATTATTATTACTCGATTCTTTGTAAAATGTTCTGTGAAATAAATTAAAATAAAATATCTTATTCCTAAAATAAAAATTACAAATGATGTTTGAATGGACTGGGTTTGAGTCCCACCTCAGGCAATCAGATTTTTTTTCAAATTCAAACCAAATAATTCAAATGCACACGAGTTCATATAGTAAAACTAATTACATACTTATGTGAAATAATATTAATCAGTTACGAATTTCAAAACTTACATATTTATTCTCACAAAACGTTAACAGTATCACTTTAGCAAATTACCTGTAGTATACATATATTGAATCACTAATATAGTACATTATTGCTAAAAGCTTTTGGCGTTAGCGACAAATTCGACTCTATAAACAACTAAATGAAAAGTTTACTGTGATTCAATAAATACTAGAGGTAATTTGTTAAGGTAATACTGTTCTAGTTTTTGTGAATTGGATTTGTTCAGAAGTAATAAAATTAAATCAATTGGGAGCAGCACATAGCTCTCGTAGTCCCCTTATCCATACTAATATTATAAAGCTGAAGAGTTTGATTTTTTGTTTGTTTGTACGCGCTAATCTCAGGAAGCACTGGTTTCAAATTGATAAATTCTTTTTGTGCTGGATAGTCCCTTTATCGAGGAAGGCTTTAGGCTATATAACATCACGCTGCGACCAATAGGAGCGAAGCATCAGTGAAAAATGTTGCAAAAATAATCGCGATCATAATACTTTTTATATTTGTATATTTATATATTTGTTTAATTGCAAACTTTACAGCTTCTATTATTTTACATAAAATACTAAAAATAAAATTCTTAAATAGCCAATTAAAAAGTTTGTCACATTAAAATTTATATAAAGGACGATCTCGAACAGTTTACTCATGTGCTAACAGTGCAGGCTACACGAAGAAAATATCTACTACTTAGTAACAAAAAGAATGAAATGCGCGAGAAATATGACCGGTAAGTGTGAGTGATGTGTGTGAGTGAATGTAAGTGTGAATGTGAGTTGAGTGTGGGATGCTCCGTTTACTGGGGTGGCTCACGAATCTGAGGTAGCTTTTCCAATACATATGAGATGAAATGGGTTCGTTTCAAAAAGAAAATATCAATATCACTAAAAGCCTTTTCAAAAGTGTTCACGATTCTGTGTATGACGGAGTGAGCAGCATAGTTTGACCTAACCGCTCCAGTGTGGAAACAACGCGTATGCCTGCGCCTGGAGCGCATTGCAAAGGCGCACAGTCCGATGCGTTCAGTCAGCTCCGGGCTGTCCAGCGCTGCGCCCACAACATCGTACAAAAATTTCATGTCTGCTACCAAACGCCGTTCCTCTAGTGAGTGAAGACACAGGGTTTTAAGTCTCTCTTCGTAACACTCTCGTTTTTTGAGACGAAACATTAAACGGCGACTAAAACAGCGCTGCACGCGCTCCAACTGAGCTATGTGCGTTACATAAGATGGTGACCATATTACTGAGGCATATTCCATAATGCTTCTAACGTAGGCGAAATAAAGAATTCTTAAAGACTGAAATTGACTATAATAACAGAAATTGACTACGAAGTCGCGGGCAACAGCTAGTAGAAGATAAAGCCTTAATCGCCACAGTGGCTGTAGTAGTTTGGTTAACGATGGCGAGAAAAAGTTGATACCCATCTTTTGGCAACACTTTGTTTTATTCTATTATTGTGTCGGCACCCTGGATCAAAATTAAAAAATACGGAACTACTTTTTTGTTGATGGTTTGACGACTTTCCTTGTAATTTTTAACATTATCTTGCAGCCCCACTAAACGTCCTCTAAGCGAAAACCAGAACATAGTCAACACGCAGAACCATGACGAAATTGATGCGAGCATGTCGCTGCTTCGACCCGGGCCAAAGTTGATCAAAGTGTCACCCGAAGACAAGGCCAAAAGGTATTTATAATTGTATAAACCCCTTAGGGGTCATCCATAAATTACGTCACACGATTTGCCCTCTGCGCCTTCGTAAAGAATTAAAAATAATAAAAATCTTTACTTCATCACAATAGGCTACTTAAACATATGCTGAAGGCGTTGCACCAACATAGACGCTATCGTAAAACATTCACAATCTACTGCAGGCAACAGTCGCGTTGCCTGCAGTAGTTTCTGAGAAATAATCTATATTATAAGGGTGTAAAAAAAACAAACGCCGACCCTGAAGCTACGCAATGTGAACATCTGACCAAGTCACGTTAGAAAATATTATCGCTGGGAAATTATTTTTATTTTTAGGACTCAAAAATATATTATAATTCGTAGCATTCAATGTATAGCAGCCGGGGTGGAGCGCCCACTGCGATGGTGAATGCTGCTAAGTTTAAATACGTCCGCGCTGAGCCGTACATTGCGTATTGTAATTAGAAAAGCCTTTTTGTGAACGAAATAATGTCAATTTTTTGTCACAAAAGTCACAAAAGTTTTTGTAATAAAATGGAAACAAATGTTTTGACTTTGACCCTCAATATCTTCGGAAACCAGCAGTTTTCCAGGAATGGCCCCGAAGCAAAAAAATATCCTAGTGATGAGGACTATACGTGGTTTTCGGATCTGCGTTTTGATTTTTTACGCCCGTTATAGGTGGAGTATGTGTACGATCAGCCCACACATTCACATAGCAGTTGGGTCACCAAGGTTTTTACTCCACGGAGTACTTACAATGGCCTGCAAGTAACTGCATAGCTAGTTATACAAAGTAATCAAAGTATTTACGTCAAGTATTAAGTAATAATTGTTTCGCAGAAAACTTCCTGCACTGGTAGAACCCATTTACAAAGAACCAACTGTGAGGAAAAAGGCTGAGAAACGAGCGCTCCCCGGCTGGAATTGTGATGAATGTAAAAACGTATGTATCATGAACCTAAGAATTTCATAGGTATTCATTTGGTAAGAAGATCGTCAATTCATTAACTCTACAAGTGTCTACTATATACCTATTTTTATTTTTATTAACTCTACAAGTGTCTACTATATTGTTTTGTAAGAGTTACCGTTATTACAGCCCTGTTGCAAGAACTTCAATAATAGAAGAAACTTCTCCAAAGTTCATTGAACTCCAAAACAAAAACCCTCTAAATATTTACCATGAAAGTTTAAAACCAGTAATATTCACTTTCATTCAGTCAACCTGTATAGGTCTGACTATACAGGCTGATTGAATGAAGATAGGTAACTGCTGTGATGGAATTATGTATAACTGTCTAGTATTTGCTCCGCAGTTCTTTGACGAACTATACGCGAACGATCCAGAGATGCTCGCCAAGAAGATGGACGAGTGTTCCAAACACCGCGGCAAGAATAACCCCGCGAGGCCCAAGACACCCGAGGGTTTCTGGAACCCTCGCTGGTCTGTGCCCCGCGATACTGAAGACTTCAACCGCCGGAACAACGCGACGTGAACGCAGAAGCTCTTAGACCAGCGGTTCCCAAATTGTCGAGGCAGCCTGGTATACGGTCAGCCAAGAAAGTGGCCTATCACCATTCATGTAATAAATAAAGAACCGGCCAAGTGCGAGTCGGACTCGCGCACTGAGAGTTCCGTACCAACTTAAACTGAATTAGGGGTCCACTTACTTCCACTTAGCCAAAACACCTCATTATTTAAGTGATTGCAAAATAACTTTGTTTTTCATAGTGTTTGTATGAAGGACAAAGTTGTATTTGCGGTTGTTACAAATTTGCTATTTCTCAAAAACTACCGGTTTACCAATTTTCGTTGTAAGTTTTTGTTAAAATCTACATTATGATTGGTTAGTTTTAAAGTTAGAGGGGGAGGGGCCACCTATTTTACCACTTTGGAAGTGTCTATCTTCCAAACATTAGACTTTTGGAAAAAATAGTTTTAGAGACCTCTATGTCATTTTAAAAGACCTATCCATAGATACCCCATACGCGTAGGTTAGAGTAAAAAAAAAATTTTTTGTTTTAGTTCTATGAGAATCGTAAAGCGGTTAACAGGATACTCCTACCTACCAAGTTTCAACTGTGTAATGCTAACACTTTCAGAATAAAGTGGCTGTGACATACGGACGGACGGACAGACTTGACGAATCTTTAAGGGTTCCATTCGGCTACGGAACCCTAAAAAGAGAAGAGATATCAATCGCATAGTTACATGAATCTATCCATACTTTCGCATGCCGACATAGTTTGGCCGGGTTATAAGATTGACACTGACATAAAATCAACGTCAATCATTCAAATAGGACAGTTTAGGTGTCATTTTTGTTTCGGACTATGTATCATAAATCATAATCGATATAATAGGGGTTAAAGTATGAAATTGCCGATTATTTTCCCACTTTTTATTTTGTTTATAGCTCTTACGTATAATCATATTATTGCGTAATTCTTTTTGAATTGTATCAAAAACTAAATAAAGTAACTTTTAACTAAAAAAAAATGCAATACTAGTGCCTATTACTTCAAAGGAAGACTTTGAAAAGACACCTTACAATGTGTCAGCTGACCTTCTTGCTTCAATTAAGTATATTTGTATTATATACTTTGATTTTCAGAAATTTAAATACTATAATGCGTAGCTTTATAACCATCTAACTTTCACCTTTAATTGCATCGATAACGGTTCAGGCGTTTTTAAAAAAAATAAAAAAATGTTAGTATGGAAAAATGACTTTTCTCGATTTCGTCCATACAAAACGGAAATTTCATACTTTAACCGCTAATATTATATAAGCATTAGTTCTATTATATATCGATGTCTATCAACCCTATAGAACAACACGGTTAACATTCAAATTAAAAAAATATTCTTAATCCGTTTAGTTGTTAAAAAGGTAATAAGTACTTACACGAGTTCAGCCTTGTCGTTATTTTACTTAAAAATAAAATTTTGTCGTAACTAGTAGACCACTTCCTTGGCCGGCCGTAGAAAGTAAAGAGGGGAGCCGTCAACAATTAGCTATCATCGTCTTACGGGAAGAAGAAAGTAGTTACTTGAGAAGCAAGCAAATCAAAAAAAAAAAACAAGGCAATACAATCTCACGTGAACATTTTTTTTTTTAATAATAAACCGGTGAAAGAATAGCTATGTGATGATCACCAAGCTCACCTATAAACCTGTCGCATTGATGTGACAGAGCAGCTATTTTAAGTTTTCTTCAATTTAAAAAAAAACATTTTCTCAATAGGGTTTGGTGTGTGGGAGCCGTGATAAAATATAAATAACGTTTTTAACATTATTTTTTCAAGTTTAAATACTGATAAATAACGTGTTAAAGGGACCCATGTAATATGACTTTATATATAACAAATCGCATCAAGTGGCTTTCGCGCTCGCGGTCATTATTTCAGAATTTCCGTCGCAGCGGTCATTTTCTTGCTACGTGTCTGTATTGTGTAGCTCGTTTGAACTTGGCTGTCAGCACATTGACCTATTCCTAATTTGCTTTCATGTGAATAAATCAGAGAATAAGTACCTAAACCTAAATTTCATTATCAACCCACTGCTGGATGTAGTCCAGTCTTAAATTTGCCATGACCACAACGGTTGGCAGTAGGGTGGTGCAATTCCATTATTCGTTTTTCCGGCACCACACAAATGTATAGTCAAGGAACTTATCTGTAAATAAAAATACTCCTTTTTATGTTTTACTTGATTTCTAAATATTTTACTATTTTACACTTAATCCGTTATTCACGTGTTTGTATTCACTCGAATTCAAAACTATTTAGCCTTTTTTTTTCATCGTATTGCGTACGCGTCATAGACAAGTTTAAATGATGACGTCACCAACTTAACGGGACCAAAGTAAAACTAAAAGTAGGTACCTCACCTCTGTGATAAAAACGAAGGAGTTAAAATATAAGGCGTAACATTTATTTAGTAATATTAATTGTAATTTTTAGTTAACTGCCATTTATGTTATAAACAAATAAACGAATTATAATTGTTAATTATGTTTTATTCTAACAAACAGGTAATGTGTTATCCCTTATCCCTACATGCCTTTTGCTTATTTCATATGAATGTAAAGCAATCAAATAAGTATCACATCATTGAGAATGGATTACCTGTTCAATGAAATCCACTTCTGCATTTGGTCACATAGGTGGTTCAACCACAGCAGCTGTGGCTAAGGTGTAACTAATTGCTTTTTAAGGTTGCCTGACCTTATAAGTGCAGCAAAAAAACTGTACGTTAGGTATAGCCTATACTGTGGAATCTAGTAACTTTTTATGAATGAATATTAAAAGGAACCTACTAGAACCAGCCTGTGTGTACCTACTGCTCGAGTCTGCTTGTAATCAGCAACAACTACTGACAACTCTCAAAAGACTTAACTAGTATGTTCTAGAAGGTCTAATGATAAAGCTTAAAATTAGTATTACATAGGAGTTAAGATGCTTTAATATTACAATATTATTGGTACCTACTAACCAGACTAAAATAACAGTGAATTCAGTTGAATCATATGCAATGTTTGCCAACAGTTAAAATAACATGACTTGCTGTTTCAGTGTGTGGGTGCAAGGTGAATGAACAACAACATTTTTGGAGAACACCTTTTATTTTTCTCAATAAAACAGAATATTATAATTTTTTCACTAGCTTAAGTTAAAAAAGGAATTATAAAATATAAATGAAGAATTAGTATTTATTTCAAAATGTTGCAATTTTTACCGAGTGTAGCTATGCGTGGTGAATAAAAGTAAATCACGCTAAAGTTAATCTGTAATGAGGCTACAGTCACAGCAATTCCCCAATTTCTAAAATCATTTTACAATTTTTTTTGTCATACGATTTTAGCAAGTCACTATTCTGCTTAATAACGTTGTGGTTGGTACAAATAATGAAATTTTGCATTCATTCAAAAAATAGTTTCATTTACAATCATTTGAACTGAAAATTTATGGTTACTTTGATATACATACTTTTAATACTACAACAAATTTACATAAGGGTCTATGAAAGTTTCTTGGCTTTCTGATACAGGGTATCAACTACCTTGCTCATGTGGTGGATGGTTTCCAGTACAGTCTCGTAAGTCTTTTCCAGGGGGGATTCATCAAACACAATAAGGACACCTTCTCCTTGATCCAAGATGCCATTCAGTTTCTTATCCAGAATCATTTGGGAGAGTTTCTTCTCTACTTGTACAACAGGCAAACGAATGCAGCGTGCAACATGGTCGACCTGGACACGCATGTAAGGCTCAACAATACGACATAAATTCTGCTCCAACATTGTGTCATAGAGAGCTCCTAAGTGGGCACGGACAACAGCATCTTCTTCAAGCTCCCTCTTGTAAGTTTTTAGTGCGGCCTGGAAGTCAGCAAGGGATCTCTTGTGAGAGGCAGTAGCAACAGCCCGCATTGCTTCTAGCTCCTTCCCAGCATATTTAAGAGCAGCCTTGCTCCCACAAACTGTCCCCACTTCCTCTGCCTGATTCAACATTATTTTGGACAGCAACATGTACTTTAGGGCAGTTAATGCTTTTGGACTGTCTGCTCCATCATAACCTTCAAAAGCTTCATAGAAGTATGAGTAAGCAGTTTTAAAGTCGCGCTCATCAGCCGCGTGGAGTATACCAGACTGTAGATCAAGTGCAGCCTGCATTTTGGGAGGGCAATAGATAGCATTTGCGGTAGTTCTGGCCGAAGTTAACGAGGCACGCGCTTTGGGTAAATTGCTAAGTGCATGATAAGTTTTGCTCTCAAACAGAAGTACTTCAACTAGTAAGTTCTTATCATCTAACTTCTTGAGCTCCTTCAGTAAAGCTGTAGCCAAATCTAGGGCATCTGTATACATACCAGTATCGAAATACAAAGCGATTAATCTCGCTTCCAAAGACTGCCGCAGGAATGTGCGACGCTCCTCTTTCGCCCATTCTATGCATTCCTTACACAACTGGACTTCTATTCCGATGCCTGCCTCCAAGTCAAGGAAGAAATCAACCAGTGATCGGACCAATTTCGCTGCCTTCGCTTTACTGATGAGGCTGAGGAACGGCCTGGTAGCTTTGATAAGTTCAGCTAGTTCCTTAGCTTTGCCTTCTTTCTTGTACTTCTCGCCGAGGTTCAAAATGCCTTGTTCCTTGGCCCTTATGTTTTCTTCGTCATCCTCGGGCAGCTCGCCAGTGCTAACCATTTTGTCGGTCATGCGGACGTCTTCGTCTCTGTTCGTCGACGAGAGGCGCGATCTCTCGAATAACATAGCGCCGGCCATGATGTGTATATTTATATGCTTACACTAAAACAGTAGAGGTAATCAGTAAATTCACACTATAACAGCTACAATTTTCCTTTGTAATTTTGTATAATCGCAAAGTCATCGACGTCCTCTTTCAGAAACAAATCGTAGACGCGGACAGTGTTGCTATTAAAAATTTCAAATATTACAATTTACAACTATCAACTAACTTACCAAATTATCATTTTCTACTACCAACTTATTTAGGTAGTAGAAAATATATGAAAAATCCTGAACATCTTAAAGTACATTACTTGTTCAGTGATCATAACTCTTGCTTTACAAATACGAGAGATATTTCTGTCCAGTTAAGTTCTCTTTATTAGTACTTGGTACTTATTAAATCAATAATTTTAAACATAAGCTTGAGAGAGCGACATTCCCGGTTTTGTTAATATTATTTATTTTAATGCTCTAAGAAACTAACAGAGCTAGTTGTTTCGAGATATCTAACATGTCAACAAACAAACGTAATTCATATTAAAACCAATATATTATATATGTCGCAGTCAGTTTGACACCTTGGCCGTTCATTAAACGCCGGCATTCAATTATATCACTAGGCTGAATATGAATTTCAACGTCAAGGTTGGTTTCAGCAGTATATTAAATCTATGGTTGGTTTACTGTTATTATTAATTAAAATAACGCATATTAAACTAGTGTTATTAATTTAAGGATCTCAAAGAAAACAAATCAAATCAAATCAAATTATTTATTTCGCAAAAAACATGGTACATAATAAGTTATTATAATTTTAAAAAGAATCACATGTTTCGCCAACTTGGTGGCATGCAAAAGAAAATAAAGAATTAGTCACAATTATTTATAAAATTTATAAATGTCATAGATACTAATAGAATGTCACCTATATAAATGTCTTAAATAAATTATTAAATGTCACCTATATTAAAATGTCCAATTTATATAAAGATTCATTTCATGTCTGGAAATTCACTTAAAGAATAATAACAATGATCAATAAGCTAGTTGCGTAGACATTTAATAAATTGGGCAATAGGGAGCTGTCTTATGTTTATTGGAATATTATTGTAAATCCTAATACACATTGCAAAACATTTTTTTCTGAAAAATGCGCTAGAACTAGACTGAGTCAGAAGACGAGTGTCTCTCTGTCGCAGTCTTGAGTCGCGACAATTTTTTGTTCAAAAAACTTTGGATAGCTGTGGACAAAAGTTCCGGCTTCCAAAATGTAAAGCCCTCTCAGTGTAAGTAACCTTAATTTTCTTAACAAGGGCCGAGAGCTTTCTATTGGCCCAGCCCTACAGATTGCCCTTATGCATTTCTTTTGTAATAGAAATGCTGTATTTTTGTCAGGTGAATTCATAGTCAGTGACACGCATACCATATGCGGTGAGTGCCGTTTTTTCACCAGCTGTACAACGCAACTTTTTAAGGGCATATATGAATTTACTTAACTTGGCGCATAAATTAGAAATGTAAGATTTCCAATTACAGTGATCATCGAGTATTATTCCAAGAAATTTAGACTTTTTAACTTCTTTAATTTTTTGACCCTGACACGTTATATCCAAGTCTAAATGAGTTGATTTATAATTAGAAAATTGTATGTAGGCCGTTTTAGACGTATTAATCCTTCAACCCCCAGGAGGCACTTGGGTGCCACGATAATTAATTTCAATTGTGTCTGGAATAACTCACGATCGAAGGATTAACACACAGATTGTTTTGAGCAAGCCATGTGGTAACGCGATCTATATTGGTATTTATCTCTTGTCACGCCTAGGTATAATGAGAGATATGTCGTCTGCAAATAAAACCGTCTGGTAGTTTATGATTTTTGGCAACTCATTGATGTACAAAAGAAATAACAAGGGCCCTTATACACTACCTTGCGGAACACCTAGTTTGTTTAGCAAAAAAGGAGGTCTATATGAAACCACTTTATTTTCAATGTTGATTTTATTAATTTCAACGCATTGCATTCTATTAGTGAGATAACTCTGTATCCAGTCTAAAGCCTGTCCTCTGATGCCATACTTTTCACATTTTGCCAACAATATAACGTGGTCCACAAAATCAAAAAACACTGTCACTACTAGAATCCTTTTGTTTATGTTTCTTACTACGCTTTTTATTAAAGAGAAGGTTGCAAGAGTTGTGGATTTGTTTTTCTGAAACCCATTTTGTTCCTTTGCCATAATATTATGCTTGTCAAGTTTATGATCCTCTTATACCTACATTATCTTTTCGAATATATTCGAAATTATTGGAACAAGAGTGATGGGGCGGTAATTATTTATATCCTCTTTATTATTTTTCTTATAAAGAGGTATTACCTTGGATTGTTTAGTATGTCTGGAAATTTACCTCGTGTAAAGAACAAATCAAATATGCTGATACTGGTGCAAGAATATTTGCACACAGTTTGAAAATATATGTAGGGAGTCTATCTATGCCAACTGCCTTACGGCCGGTCCCAATAACCTATCTATCTTCAGTTTTGGCATATCGGAGATAGAAAACATCTTCTGTCTCTGATTTTGAGTTGTTTCTTATCTCCGATATGCCAAAAATAGATAGATAGATTATTGGGACCGGCCGTTAGTATTTTTTAACATTTTTATAACATTTATGATTTCTTGATCGTAACATGGCGACAAGAACAAGGTGGTACTCAATACATTACTTTTAATGGCATGTTGGTTTGAAGATACAAAATTAGTTTTATTGTTTGTCAAATTCAAGAAATATTCTTTAAATGTAGTGGCAATGTCAAGGGCGTCATTAATATTAATATCATTTATAACTATATTTTTAATTTCATTGTGTAAATTAACCGTATCGATTTTCTCCTTAATTATGTTCCATGTCGTAAGACATTAATTTATTCGAAGAATTAGTGAGAATAGCATTTTTTTGAATATTTTGTGATGTGTTGATTTAATACAATTTCTAAGTAGTTTAGTGTACTGTTTGAATTTACTTTTATATTCAGGATTTTTATGATAGAGACATCTTAGCTGTCGCTTCCTGATACTGGAATTTTTAATACCTTGTGTAAATTTACTGGGAAGCAGAGATTATAAAACAAACACAATTCTTTGTTAAAACTCTTAAACTAGCATATACCTCACTCCAACCAAGACATGAAATATATTTTATGAATTTTATTTTATTTCCTTCACTAAAATCCCGTATTTTTCCGTACCAGAACTTTGGCAAAGTTCTTCGTATTTCAGATATCTCAAATTCCAATGTCTTTCCTGTGTTATGGTCCGAAAGACGCAATGAATGAAGTTTACCATTAGCATTCTTAATATTACTGGCCAAATGATCTAAGCATGACTTTTGTCTTGTAGGTACGTTTATATGTAACTAGCGGACCCCGCGAACTTCGTATCGCCTCAGGATGGTATTTAATTTTGACGTGTTAAATGTCATTTTCTTGTCATTTTCATCAAATATGGCGGGTTTGGAAATTTGTATGAAGAAATATAGTTTCTTAATTAGTTATTTTACGTTAACTTTCCAATAATTTTAATACTTATTATCCTATTCACGACAACGACAAATCCAAAGACACCAATATCATAAAAATCGGTTCCGCTGTTCTCGACTTATAAGTGTTGTAACTAACACGACTTTCTTTTATATATTTAAAGAAGTAAGATCGTATGTAGCAAGCAATGACTTAAGTGACAATGACACACTACTATCCTTTAGTGTATCTATGTTCAAATCACCAGCGAGAACAATTTTTTTTCTGCCATATCTAGTTAGTCTATATAATAGCATGTCTAAACATTTCATGAATCTAGTGATGTTTGTACTCAGCGGTATTCTATAAATACCAATAAAAGAAAGGAAGAAATACATACAATTATAGAATTGAACATAGGAATGTCAATAGCACAAGATTCAAAGTCTCCCTCTACTGATAGGGCAGAACACAAGTCTATAACCTATAACCCTGTAGTCAATTGACTTTTTCACCATAATACACACACCACCTCGTTTCTTTTTTCTACAAAACGATGACGCTGACTTAAATTGTTTTAGTGTAATATTATTCTCACTATTTTATTTAACAAATGTTTCTGAAAAACAAAGTACATCAAGTTCCCTATAAAATTCATCAATAAATACTTCTATCGTGTCTAGTTTATTTAGTAAACCTTGAATATTTTGGTGAAATACTGTTACAATTTTTTTGTCGGGGCGAAAAAACTTTACATTATTTTTTATTGTAGAAACAGTTTGTAATTTTTCTTCAACATATTGTAAGAAATCCAGAATATTTGTTTGACGAACTTTAACATTTTTAATGTTACTGTACTGCACTGGTCTATTGACGTTTATAGTACGAAAATAAATGACCACTTTCTTAGGGTCGAGAAAGTTACAAGCATATTCTTTTCGGTCAATATAAATATTCAATTTATTACATACATGCATCAAGAAGTCATTTTTATTATTACATTTATAAATATCAGTAGAGTCTGGCTAACGAAAGATGAGACTGGAAAAAAGCGGCAAATTCAAAAAATCATCATATGGCACCTCAGGTTATAGTTGGAAATATAGTTCTGATACTTTATTTATCTTAATAATATTTGTTACTCGTCGTGCCTACGTAAGATTTTTCAAACAGGATAAAGGCATCTGACTTACCTCACGACTGCCACATAGTAATGGAACCAAGGTGCCTTCTAAAGCAAGAAACAGTTCAAGATATTATTTGTGGTCAACAATCCAAGTGCAGAGCACGCCTGAGAGTGCTAACATATGGTAGTAGCTCCTCCATATCGCAACACACAAACAGTTTATAGATACATGCAAACATAGTATACCTAAAACATATCCACGCTGTCTGTCTATCCATCCACTGAGTACTATATTTATAAATGTAATAATAAAAATGACTTCTTGATGCATGTATGTAATAAAGAAAAGAAAGAATTTTGGAAAAATTTTAGAACACAACTTTAGTCTATAATTTAACAACTTAACATTAAGATGTATGGTATGCCCCTATGCACTGGTACGACGTAAACCGTCAAATGTTTTAATTTATTAAGTGCTATATGCAACTCTGATTCCAACTTTACAATATTTTGGTCATGTGCTCCAACACAGAGTATAATTAAGTTAACCAAAGGAGATGTCTTATAATAGGCCCAGACATTGTACACCATTTTCAAAAATCAAGAAAAATACTGTTTCTGAGAAAAATACATATAAATTTATTTAACGTATAATTTAGTGGTTCAAAAATAAATAAGATCGAATAATTTATCAAACTCCATTAGGCATTCCAAGATGGCGTCAATCTAAAAAAACTTTAAATGTCAGTAGCTGTCAGATACCCCTTGTCACTTTGGCATAATCATTCACTTCAAGTTTTTGTTCTGCTTGTCGCGCTTTTATTGTAGTTCATTATAACGACCTCTTTTTCGTTTTCTGTATTTGGTATTGATCGACACATTACTTTCATAATGTTTGTTGTTACTACAGTAGGCGATGGCACTCGACTCCTAGCTGCGCGATTTTGAAACTGACAGACGTCATCATAATGTCATCTTCCGCCATGATGGTTTTGTTGTTTTGTATTGCTATTTTCTTACTTATCTCTTTATTTGAACCACTTAACGAAGCCATTTTAAAAGAATTGGATAATAACAAAATCTTGTAGGTGTATTGGTCTATCTTTTGGTGGGGTGTACAGGTTCTGGGCCTGGCCTCCATACAATTTGGGACATCTCCTTTAACTACATGACTACACGACGTTTAGTCGTCTGATTAAACGTTGCGGTCAATTAATTGGCTGGTTGTTGTTCAGCTATTTAATAAGATACCGGCATTTATTCAACGGCCATTGATAGCCTATCAACTAAATTCTTGATTAAGGCGATATACAGGATGAAATTTTAACCACTTTCCAAAATTTTTGTAGGCGTTCAGTATCGTATTTAGAATTTATGAAGTATTAAATTGAAATCAAGTTTTCACCCGAAAATATTTTTCGCAATATAGTATTAAATTTTTACAGTTTAGGCCTGTTTAGGTATAAACGGAAAATCAAAAACTTATGATTAGTGTCGTAATGAATGAATGTGATGTGCATTGCGTAAAAAAAGTGTTGCTAGGCGGCTGTATCAAAAATTTTGGATTTTTGGCGGACATTTTCTAAGTGCTTTATCTTGACATTTTTGTACTGAGCTATACCAAAAGAAAAAATACGTCATTTGTATTTCGTCTCGTAGATATTAAAATTTGGAAGGTGGTTAAAATTTCACCCTGTATATATTAGAGTAAATGTATTCTATGATTAAGATAAACGCATATTTTTATTCCGAACAAAAACGATTGAAACTAAAATAACGTATTTAGGCATATAATTTTTAGTACAATCTAGTAAACATGCACCCACCTATATTACATTTAAACAAGGACGAGAAAATTTACTCTTTCATGTAGGTACCTACCTAGGTATTTAATTTTTGTTGGAATTCAATAGATATTGATTGAGATTGAAGTCAAACATACACACATGTAAGATAATGATAAAAAATATCTTTTTACTGTAACGGAACCTTGTTATATTAATTCTTGCCTTAATTGCTTCTTGCTGTCCAGAAATTTTAGGGCTGTGTTATCATTAAAGTTTGTTGATTTAAAAAGATTTGATCAGTGCAGCAGTGGTAAAGAGAGATTGATTGCTCATACATGCTTCTTACGGAAAAAATCTATGGATGAAACGTTTTCAATGTCCATTTAAAAACAATGGTTTGAAGTTTAATATGTCATTTTATACAATCGATTTGAAAGCTCTTTAAATATATATTCAGTAAAAGTCTTAAGAGGAAACTGACAAAAATACTTTAATAAAATGGACAAAGAACAAAATGTGGCTTATTTGTTTGAAATAAGCAAAGTTATTAAACATTTTTACGAAACTCCCGTCATATTTCTGACGAAAAAAGATTATTCTGACAATATCTTCAATGCTATGTGCTCAATACGCGCAGCAATGGAGAATGGTTCTAAGGACGAAATTATTGATATCATTGCTGATTTTCACCTGCACTGGCTCCATTCAGTAAATGAGTTAGAGAATTTCAGAAAACGTATCCATGATTTACCCAGAGAAGATATGTACCAGGCCATCAGTTACACTATTGATGCCATAGCATATCGGTTGAAGTATTATCAAAGGTACATGGAAAAACATCGGCCAACCCTTTCAAATGTTAATCAAGCAAATTTGTTGGCTGATATGGAAATAGTAGAAGATATGCATAAAGATGTAACTCACTCTTTATTGGATAAATTGAAATGCTTTAGAAACCTAGGCAGTAATGATGATTACCAGATAAAAGTAAAAGACAACTTGGAAGAACTGCTCCAATGGTTAGACAAAATCAATGATGAACTAGCAATTAACTTAAGTAGATACCTGCATGTACATGTTCCACATCTTAGATCGGATTTAACTAAAACTTTACAACAAATTGTCGATGAGATGAACAAAGCCCGTACTCCATCAGCACAAATGTTACTAGAGGAACTTCAGAAGAAAGGCAAAGAAATAAGTTCGATGATAAGAGGCACTACTGCTCATAATTTAGAAATTAGTAAGGTTGTTGAAAAGATAAGCATTCTGGAAGACCGTATTGAACGCTTAGAACACGAGCCTATGTCAGCTGCTGTTATGGCATTACAGCACAAGAAAGAATACTTAGAGAGAAGACTTTCAGATCTTGAAAATCTTAGAACTACTTTGAAAAGTATTCATCAGTTGAGTAAAGTACCAATAGAAGATGTACCCGAAGAAGACCTATGCGCTTGTCAAGATTTTTATCAGTTTCGTATTTTCAACCACTTGTTGCCGACGGAAGAACGAGAGCGCCTTGTTACTGAATTGTGCTACCTGTGGGACTTAGCAGTTTTTGGAGAACGAAGTCATAAGTCTATAATTTCAATTCTCAGCGCTGCTGACATGAAAGAAGAATTCACTGATGAACTTGGTACATATTATATTGATGAACATAGCAGAAAAATCTATAAATTTCCAGAAGATGAGACACTTTATCAACCAAATGAAAATAATGAACTAGTTCCTCTTTCTGATGATGATGAACACATTTATTACTTTGATGAATGTGGGCGTTATTATATAGATACTAAAACAAGACAACGTGTGTATAAGGCTCATGCTACTGCCAGTGAATATATGATGGATTCTACTGGTATCTTACTAAAGTCAAAAGAGGAACGAGACGGCACTACATATTATTATGATAATTACGGACGTTATTATATAAATGAACAAGGAAAACATGTTTATAGAGAAACTGATGCAGTGAGTGAATATGAAAATGACGGTCTTGGAAATCTAGTTCGAATTCGTAGTCATTTAGATCTATTTCAACCTTGCCCCGATGATGCTCACGTTACTGAAGATTTTAGATATTTGAAACAAACTGTCGGAAGTGCATTACGTGAATGTGTTGCAGATGTTTTATTACACCAGCCTGCAGATCCAATAAAATATCTATCAAACAGATTAGTCAAATATAGGGAGAACTTGGAATTGAAAGATAAGAGAGCGACTGAAAAAGAAGAGTTGAATACAGAACGAGAGATCCGATTTGCTGAACAAAGAGCAGCCGCTGAAAAAGCTGCAATGGAAGCAGCATTGCTTGCTCAAGGTGGCAGTGAAGCTAGTTATGATTCCAATATGTTGAAGTATATGCATCAAGATGATGCCATGTCCGTGGGTGATGCAAGCTCGAAATGAATCTTAATATTACATGACTTTATTTAGCTTTACCTATGATTATTAGTTGGCTTGAGCGTACGGTTTTTAAGTTTGTATGGCAATTATAATTATTTTAAGTTTGTTGTTATTATCGAGGATGCGATCGGTGTTTGTACTCCAATAATTTAAATTATACTTATACTACTACACCATTTGTGTTGTTTCATTTTGTTGTTGTAACTTGTAACCTTTATTTGTCGAATGGCTCTGTCGTAGCAGGTTTTAGCAGGAGTTAGGTAAGTGTTTATATTAATACAGTAATACTCAGTGTTTAGAAGGGATTGATTTAATAAAAACTATGTACTCGTAGCTATACAAAATATTTACACTCAGGTAGTGAGGTAAGCTATTACGCTTTTATTTGGTTAAGCTTAGTTACTAATTTAATCCCTCGATCGTGAGTTATTCCAGACACAATTGAAATCAATTGTTATCGTGGCACCCGAGTGCCTCCTGGGGGTTGAGGAACAATTAGATGAGGCAGTGGTGTTTATTTGACAGCGAGAAGACACAATGTGAGTAGCTAGCTCGACTATAGTACACTTACAGCGTAAAAACGAGCAGCATTCTTTCTATGTTGAACATAACATAGTGGTCCGCAGTATCAGTGACCTACTTATTTAAATTGTTTGCTCCTATTATATTGTAACTTGTACATACTTGTTTGTCAGTTAAGCATTAAACAACAATAAGTTGGATCACGATACACACAAGATACCGAGGTACTGAGTGCCAATACTTTGAGCCCACAAGCATGGCGCTAGTTAAAAATACGCAAATCACTATTAGACCGTATATTCGATTCGCTCGCAGACTACTCACCCCTTCTGTAGTGGACTGTTTGTATATTTCACAATTTTTTTATATAAGTAGTTTTATTTCAAAACAAAGGTAATAAAATACGTGTGTTTGAGCCTGCTTGTGTTTACATAATCTGTAAGTAGATATATACATTACTGTGCATTTCAATGCGAGTAATGTTGAACGCAAGTTGAAGCAACGACATGTTTAAGTACATGGACGCAGCAATGCAACATGCGCCAATCGACTAACACGTCGATAACGATAAAAATGTAGTGATTACTTTCACAGTGGTGGGTCTTACTGAACAAGTGATCACTACGCGAACGCTGTGTAAGTAATCACTCTGGCGTTAACATGACGGATGTACGTCTCGGTTTTCGTAGCTCCCATTTATATACGAAGAATGCCGACGTGTGCAGGTATGTCACAGACCTCTGGTCTTCATGAGGAAATCTTCAGACAGATTAATCCAGTTGTTTTAGAAGCCGTTAAAATCGCTTATGGTGGCTATGGTTCTACATTTTGAAAAAATATTTTATTTACACACACCGTTTTGAAAAAATATTTCTTACTGTTAAATTTTTATAACTTAATATAACTACTATGCGGCATCTATTTTTTAATATGGCAATACCTTTTTTTATCTGTGCTTGCTTTTATTGACAGCTGACTTTCGTCAAGTCAGTCAGTGGTATATTTACTATACTCTATGTCAGTCAGTCAGTCAGTCAGCCATATTTGTACGATTTTGACGAATGAACTTCGTCAAGCAATCTTGTTCTTTTGGTCTAAAGAATATCTTTCGAAAAGTTTTGTCTAGGCGAACTGTTTAATCACCTCTGATACCATTAAAACTATAAATATTTCTTCGAAAAAAGTATCGTATAATAATGAGGTGACATGATTTGATGACAGAAAACAATTTCTAGTGCCTACGTATTTCCTACAATGATTATTCTTTTAGGGCAAGGTTCCTCGTTATTTTATGTAAATTAGCATGGATCTGAGTGGCGTATCAAACAGTGTGTGTTGTCATCACGTGCTAGTGTGATAGCGAATGCTTCCTGTGAGGGATAAAAATCCCTTGTAAAGATCACCATTAAAAAAGTCACTGACGTTACCACTGCCTGTAATATTTGCGTTGTTCGTGACTGATGGGTGTTTAGTGCTACCTCGTGTAGTTATTCGAAATGGCCCCAAAGCCTCCGCCGCCGCCGGGGCCTCCGCCTCCTCCTGGCCCGCCTCCGCCTCCTATATTTGGGGCTGCATCCAAAGGGGGTTCGTCCGACGACAGAGGTGCCTTGTTAAGTTCTATAAGACAGGGTGCAAAGTTAAAAAAGACTGTTACAGTGGATAAAAGTGGACCGTACATACCTGGGAAGGTATCTAATGTGGAATCGAAAAGTAGCACACAAATTGGCAATGGAGTTAGGAGTGGACCAGTGCAAAATGGTGGTGGAGGTCCTCCTGGCCTTGGAGGGCTGTTTGCAGCAGGCATGCCAAAACTTAGGTCTACGGGAAAGCTTCCTGGTGAGCTGAAAATATTTTATTTGTATTGTTTTATGTATTTTATGGAAAATATACTAGCATACTATGTAAATTGAGTCTATCAAACAGTATAACAGCAAAATGAATTTGAAAAATGAAAATATATTTTTAATTTTTATTGATAACAGATTAATGCTGTATAAATAATTAATATTGTGCTGTCTACATTAAATAAAAGGTGCTATTTAAACCTTTCTCTTAATCATGTTATCATATCTATTAAAAGATCCCTTCTTACTTGATTCTTAAATAATGTTTTATTAAAAACAAAATTATTTAAGTAATTATTA
Organism: Anania crocealis; assembly: GCA_949315895.1. Lineage (NCBI taxonomy): Eukaryota > Metazoa > Arthropoda > Insecta > Lepidoptera > Crambidae > Anania > Anania crocealis. The sequence continues at coordinate 4,914,707 of OX438859.1, read as the reverse complement.
GATGTTTTTATTTTATTTTCATTGATTCATTGCAAACAAACAGGTGATACATGGTGCACACACATGTCACGGGCATAATTACATAAAATAAACTTATGGTTTTCATCAAAAGATTAGTGATTCCTATAGCCGGGATTGTATTTGATTTTTTTATAACTACTTACTATTCAATTCCCCCTGGGAGAGTACCAAACTTTTTAATAAGTTAATTTGGCTTGCTTCATTTAGCATTTATTAGAATTATCAAAATGTGGATGTGAAACAAAAAATTTAGGTAAAAGTTGTATTTTTACCAGCGTCACACAAGTGAAACACATTTGCACATGAAATATTGGTAACTGGCATGCTAAGAAATTTTTTTATACATTGCTGTACATATTAATTAATTTAATTATATAAAATAGATATTTAAAGTTAAAATCATTAAAATAATCCAGTCACAAAAATTACACCTAAATTGAAAAGACGTCTTTACAAGGTACCACATTTTATTATTAATAACTTAATGATTTGCCCTGTTACTTTGATCAATTTATAATTAGCGTATTATATATTAAATTAAATATATTGATATAAATATTAAGAAACCTACAAGGTTACGTCATTTTCCATAATCGCTAGTGATAAGGTAAAATCAACAAATCGAAATCGATAGACTAACAGTATTTCAAAATCAAAGTAATGTAACATAAATGTTACAAATGACTTAATGAGCATTGGTTAATGCTTAGAACATCAAATTGCAATTATTAATAGTTGACGAAAAAATACAAATTTATTAGATTCTTTATGCGATAAAAATTTTCAAATTGATTTAAATTATTCTTATAATGATCACGACACTGACTTACTGTTAAATCTTAATATATCTGATTTTCATTTTATTTAATATGCCTCATCTGTTTTTTTTCGTTTGATCAGTCGAGTAAGTCCCATCACTAGTCACCTCAGTTTGACAGGTGTCGTTCTAATCAAGCTAAATTTTATGGACTATAGTTGGATCTGAAAATTAGGATTATGTTAGTTGCATTTTTTAAGATCTAGAAAGAAATTTTGTAATCAGAGGTCCTGGTAAAAAAAAGTGGAATACTGTACTAATTACTTGGTTTATGGTTTTGTGCAGTATTTTGGTTAAGGATTAGTAAATAGTAAAAAAATAATTATAGAAATGTTGTGTTCTACTCAAAATTTACATTTTTGTCAGAAATTCTAAGCAGTATTTGTCACAAACTAATTCAACCACAAATTAAATTGTTAAACAACCTATGTTTGGCAAAAACACTGGTAATTAATGCGTTTTGAGGTCCCTTATTTGGTTTCCAGGGAAGGTAAATGTATAAAAAAAAAATTTTTGCTTGAATATTCGCAAGGAATAACAATATTTTAGTAATTAATTCTACACCTCAAATCTCCACATATTAATAATTTCTATCAAGTGCAAATCAAACGAAACGAAACAATAAAAGTGCTTTATTGATATGTATTTTTGGCATTTATTTCATTTTTATCCTGTGTTCAAGAAAAATACTTTGCATATACGCTTGTTAGATTAAAAGTAAATGGTTTTTAGGATCTACACCAAATGGCCAAGTTAAAATGGATGCACCGCGGTTTCCACCGCCGCAGCAACTGGCAAAGTCGTCCCCTGAGAAGACCAGACCAGCGATGCCACCAGCGCCCCCTGGGAGCGTGGGGGCTCTAACAGCGGCGCTCTCTGAAGCGCTAGCTGGCCGAGAACGGGGAGAATCACCTAGGGAGCATCATAGAGAATCTCCCAGAGAACCACCGAGAGAGCCCCCGCCAGCGCGGCCGGTCGTCAGGCGACAACCGAGCGACATCCGAGTGAGGGGACCACCGCCCCAGCCGCCAGTGCAGAAGCCGGCTATGCCATTGGTAAGTGAACTTTGGTTATATTTGCTTGTTGCCTTATGGGCGATATCAGGAAAACAGAAGGCGAACGCACTGTAAGGGTTTTTTTAACCTATTTTATACCGTAAGTGTAAAGGCCTTTAGACGGATTATGCAGCTTCTGCAATTTAGATAAGCCTACACTTGATATTGCATTTATTAAATAAGGCATTTTGGGTTTTGCACCCGAGTCATCTGTAAAAAAAAACTAAATGGCCGTCAGCTGTGTTGACAATAGCGCCGTAGCCCACAACGGATTTGCGAGGATCAGATTGCGTCGTTCTTATTGCGTCGTAATAAGGACGATGGGGTGCTAATGAAATTAACCATGCGTCCCACCGATCCGTCGACCGCGTTCACCAGAACAGGTGGACTGAACTTGATTTGTATTTGTACCACATGATTAAATACACAGTCAGTTTAATAATTTAATAAACTGACCTTTCTCAATAGATATTCATAAATAGACTTGATTTAGAAGAGCAAATTATACACTTTCACATTGTTTTAAAGTCCCCAGGTAAAGTTACTCGTATATGTTTTTTATACGATTCTACTCCTCCTTTAGCTGGATATGGTTGGAGTAATCGTTGCGCTACATGATTGCGAATTCCCGTCATTATCGACAAATTGTTTGGTTCAATGCTCCAGCAAAGTTAATATGCTATGATTTCGATTGTGTATCAGAGTATCATACCGATAGTATACAATCAGCATTTTAAAAATACTCGTTGACATAATAGTTCTGTAAAAGTAAAAGTCGACTCCCACGATTATTTGTAAAAGGTAAAAATATCCTTTGCGGGGATTAACGTCCACGTGTGCCTTCTGTGCCTCGACGTGGGTGGATATCGGCTTGATTTGGTAACTTTAAGAATAACCTTGCCCGATGCGTTTTCGAACGAGAATAATTTAAAAACCTTCGCGTCGATGCATTGGAATTCACTGGTTTCGACATAAATGCACTCGTTTGTAGTAGGTTGGGTCGCAAGTTGCAAAACAGGTGGGTGGATGAGACCCGAATTATGTAGACGTGTTGTTGATTTGTAAAAAGATTGTAGGCTGCGCAGTCACGGATTTTGTATGTTTAGCAGATTCAAATCTCTTTATTCTTTTCGCGTAAGAAACTAATGTGTTAAGTTAGTGTCAGTAACCAGCATCTTGGAAATTGGCTTCCTTATAGCCAGCAAAAGTGAGTTTTCGTAGACCGTCCGAACTACCTTGACTGTACATTGGATTTGATGTCCAAAATTCGCATGTTTTATGAAATACTTAAATAATATTTGCAATTTATATCGAAAACACTACGCATCTTTTGTGTTTCACGTTATATGGCGAAACCAGTATCAAGGATGACTCAATTGCTGAATCTCAAAAAGGCATTTTCGCTTAAGTTATCAGACTCTTTTTACAAGGCAAACTAATATCATTTGTTTTTTTAATTGGTGATAATATGTTCAGACTATACAAAGTTTTTTGAAGCGGCTTGGAAAATTGCCATATCTATACTAATATTATAAAGCTGAAGCAGTTTGTTCGAGGGCAAAACGCCAAAGGCATGGGGCAGAGGCGATGTGATGCTGTTCTTCAAGAAGGGTGACAAAACTCTCTTGAAGAACTACAGACCCATCTCGCTTCTGAGCCATATCTATAAGTTGTTTTCGAGAGTCGTTACGAATCGTCTCACTCGCAGGTTCGACGACTTCCAACCTCCCGAACAAGCCGGATTCCGAAAAGGCTATAGTACCATAGACCACATTCATACGCTGCGGCAAGTTATACAGAAGACCGAAGAGTATAACTTGCCACTTTGCTTAGCGTTCGTGGACTATGAGAAAGCCTTTGATTCGATTGAGACCTGGGCAGTGCTGCAGTCTCTCCAAAGGTGCCAAATAGACTACAGGTACATCGAGGTACTAAAGTACTTATACCAAAACGCCACCATGTCGGTCCGATTACAGAACCAGAGCTCTAATCCGATCCAACTACAGCGAGGTGTGAGACAGGGAGACGTTATTTCTCCGAAACTGTTCACAGCTGCATTGGAGGATATTTTCAAGCTTCTGGACTGGAAAGGACGCGGCATCAACATTAATGGCGAATACCTAACACACCTGCGATTTGCCGATGATGTAGTTCTTATGGCTGAGACCTTGGAAGACCTGAACATTATGCTCGAAGATCTCGGTAATGCTTCTCAAAGAGTGGGTCTTAGGATGAACATGGACAAGACGAAAATCATGTTAAATGCCCATGTTGCACCCGCTCCAGTTAACGTTGGGAACATTGCACTCGAAGTTGTTGACCACTATGTTTACCTGGGACAGATAGTCCAGTTAGGTAAGTCCAACTTCGAGAAAGAGATCTCTCGTCGAATCCAGCTCGGATGGGCAGCGTTCAGGAAGCTCCGGCATATATTCGCGTCCGAAATACCTCAGTGTCTCAAGACGAAAGTCTTTGACCAGTGTGTGTTGCCAGTAATGACCTATGGGAGTGAGACGTGGTCGTTTACTATGGGTCTCATAAGAAGGCTCAAGATCACCCAGCGAGCAATGGAGAGAGCGATGCTTGGTATTTCCCTACTCGATCGAATCAGAAATGATGAGATCCGCAGGAGAACTAAAACAACCGACATCGCTCGAAGGATTGCATCGTTGAAGTGGCAGTGGGCGGGACATATAGCGCGGAGAACCGATGGCCGTTGGGGCGGAAAGGTTCTCGAATGGCGACCGCGTACCGGACGACGTTCCGTGGGCAGGCCCCCTACAAGGTGGACCGACGATCTGATCAAGGTCGCGGGAAGCCGCTGGATGCGGGCAGCACAGGACCGATCGTTGTGGAGATCCTTGGGGGAGGCCTATGCCCAGCAGTGGGCGTCGTTCGGCTGATATGATGATGATGATGATGATGAAGCAGTTTGTTTGTTTGTTTGTTTGTTTGTGAACGCGCTAATCTCAGGAAGTACTGTTCGAATTGAAAAAAAATTTTTGTGTTGGATAGCACATTTATCGAGGAATGCTTTAGGCTATATAACATCACGCTGCGACCAATAGGAGCGAAGCATCGGTGAAAAATGTTGCAAAAATAATCGCGATCATAATAACAGAAATTGACGCGAACGAAGTCGCGGGCAACAGCTATTCCTTAAGTGAAACTTGGATTTCTTATATCAGTAGCTGATCCCAAGGTTAGAATTACAGTTTTGTACAAACTGTACAAACTATGCTAGAACCGGAAAGTGCTATCTGCCACTTATTACATTATCTAATGATAACATGTGATATTTTCATAATAAAAGGTGTTATCTGCAAATAATAAACCTTGGTGCAAATCGAAATAATTTTTAATTTCTATGTACGTACAGGCAGTGATTAATCTGTAATCGATATTACAATAATGCATACATTAAGAGCGTAACTTTTTAAACAAACTCTCAAGCTTAAAATATCGGAAACGAACAAACCGATCCTGACAAGATTGACCTTGCAAAAGCAAGTCGAAATTCTAATTTATTGAATATTTTCTAAAAATGGTTAAAAATTATAAAATTTTCAAACTTTTTATACTGACCAAAAATTTGCTCTTTATTGTTTAAGTACTAAGCTGTTTGAAAAATTATTTGTCACCTGTTTGATTGTCCTAATTTTCCATAGCCTTCGCTCTTAAATATGAGAGGTGCGTAAACACTTATTATGCAGAATCAATTTTTTTACATATTTTGTATTATTATGATCGAAAATCGCGAATATTTAACTGAACATTTAGCTTTTTAGGTACCTACTACCATAGGGAAAGTAATATACTTTCCCTATGCTACTACTCATTTGTTTAACACATAACTTACGCCGGCCACAAACTAAAAAATTATAGTGACAATCAACCTAAATCGTCATTCGTCGACTCCAAATAGTATTATTTATATGGTATATGTTATTCTGCTCCTCAGTAAAATTTTTCATCGAAATTTTTACCAAGTAAAGTTCGCAGGCGCTCATATTTATAGAAACGTAGTGGTTTTATTCGTAATCCATTACAAAGTCAAGTATTTATCTTGTAATCTTATCAGCTGGTTTGTGGCTGGCTGAGTTATCATTAATAATTGTTTTGGTTGCGTTCTGCGTGATCATTTATGTTTCTATGCATTTTTGTTGAATCTATTGTACAATGGACGACGGAGATATTGACTTCAGAAAAATTTTCAGGGTAAGTTGCCTATACTTAAAGTTTTATGGTCAATAATAATAATTTCTTTTAAATGTTGAACGTAACAGAACCGAAATGTTAATGAAAATTCGAAATCATACAGCCAAACCACTTGAATAAGTTCGTTCGTCGACGCTATCTCATTTAAAAGATCAGGCCGATTAACGATAGTTTCGAGTTCTAATCCCAGCTGACGACATTAAATTTTTTTTGTTCGATGGTTCAAAGTTGGTCCTATTTAATTCTGAAGAAAAAAACATCAACCTTCTTAAAATAAGAAATACCTTTTTCACGAAAACTGTACTGACTAGAAAAAACGTGAAATAAGCCAGCAATTTTATTTCAGTGCTAAACAAAAAAAATATCTACTCTAATAATCAAACATCAACTCGACTCACAATTTTAAGTTATTTCGTGAAAAAGTTTTATACATTTTATACGATAACTATATCATTATTACTACTATAAGTAATTAATAATAAAATTTACCTTAAAATAATAGGAAAATAGAAAATTTTGTGCTCTTTATCAAACCAACTTGATGTGTCATGATTTTATCTCACATTTTTATATTATTGATATAAATCAAACTATCGCTACGTATAGTTTAGGTAGACTCTTTGTGCACAACAATATCTCCATGCATTGTTCGGCAATGCTTGTCTGTCATTCTGATTTCTGATGCGTGCAGATTTCAATGCGTTCTGCCGTTGTTAGCTATATTTCTTATTTTATTGAGAATGCAGTCAATTTGCATTGTGCGTATGTCTACATAATGTGCAGTATACATTAGTTGGATTTTACCGCCGCTAACCCACAGGATATAGCACCGGTGGTTGACGCACGCCGCATTGTCTATGGCCTTATTAATAAATGACTATGAATAATAGTTTATTTCTTTATTATATTCGATGTTAGAGACGTATTACGCTTAATAGTTTACTAAATTACGCATCTGGTGACACATTTTAGTATATTTATTTTCCTATTTAAGTATATTACTTTCCTATTTACGTACAAACTTTATGGTTTTCAGTTGTTTTATGTACTCGTGACATTAATTGAACTTGTAGTAATAAGGTGGTTAATGATAAGTTTGACTGTCCACAGTCAAGTGATTTTCTTAGATCTCTTTTTTAAATCGTATAGAATTGTAAACAAAAAACTCTTAGTTATATTAGTGCAGATTATGCCATATTTGCTTTTAAATTCACTCGCCAATCACTTGAATATTATAAGCATGTATTACTTAAAAAAGTCTTATTTTACCTTAGACGTTGACTAGCCCAGTATTAGTAAATTAGGTCAAAAACAGCTCACACCTACAATAATTATGTCTTATGGCCACATATTGACTGTATTTGATACTATACTATAACAGATGGTATAAAGCTGTTTGGCACTCGCTTGCTTTTGGCACGAACGACGTCATTAGCATTGATTACTTTACAGGACGCCAGCGTTTGACCCCATTTCACTGTAGACACTACAGCAAGCAATACTTGTAGCTACAAACAGGGAGTCAGCCATCCAATTGCGAGTTTTTTAGAGAAAATATGAATATTCAGTACAGTTTTTATTTACGTAGATACAGGTAGTAAATACACAAGTTATGACATAAAAACGTTTGAATGCTCTTTCAAATTAAAATCATTCTACTTTAAGTCATGTACGTAACATTAAATTACATATTTTTGGTATTGTGCTAGGATGACTTTAATTTCTGAATAAAACCTTTGATAAAAATTTAACCAAAGAAAACCTCAATTAAGCCAGGAGTTTTACACCTTTTAGGTTTAAATTTTTTTTAAATTATAATGGAACCAATTATTATGAGCTAGCCTATCGAACAAACAAAATCATCAAAATCGGTCAACCTCTTTAAAAATTATTCATAAAAAAACACGTTAAATTCGAAACCTCGTGTTTTTTCGTCTTTGGAAGGTAGGAATTATGTATCTATTACTGTTTATTTTTTCGTTTGATAAATTAACTTTATTTCATAGTTTATAGTTGCAAAGAAAGGTAACATTTTTAAAATTTTGATGTTTTACATTAGCAATACTTTTTCTTGGACAACTCCTTACAAAAAACTTAATTAAAAAAACTATCATAATCACACGCGGATGGTTTTACAGAGGGTCAGGTTGACTAAATGTCCAAAAGGTGATCTTTTAAAGTGTATTGTGCCGTTGAAGTAGGTGCGAGAAATTGCCCTTTCCCGGTCAGCCATTGTTAACGCCGATAAGCATTTTTTAAATAGGTCAAGTCTTTGACATTTAGTTAAGTTAGACTAAATGCCAAAAACTCCCCTTCCTATATATGAATACAACCCATTAAAAGCCTAGCATGTAAATTATGTCATATATATTTATAAATAAATTTCGATAAATGTTTGTCAAGTTATCGCTACGGCCTGGTAAGGGTTAACCGTGACACAATTAAAAATGCTCCTTCATTTGATTCTGAATAATGAAGATTTCCTTAAAATTTGCCTTTTTTATGACCGAAACCAAACTTGTAAAAAAAAGAATTCGTTAAGAGAGTTCCAGTTGTTGTCACTGATTTAGAGTTAATAACTGGAAGCCATACGAAGGTAGATTACTCAGATTAATACAAACTAAAACGAACTACCAACTGGCTGTATAATCTCTGTTCCTTGGCTACTATTTTTAGTTTTATATGAGGCCACACGGGATTTGCGGCATTTCGTCGTATCACTAAATAAAAAGCTGATACTTCTAATAGTTGGAAAAGTTACATTATCAATGTCACACCATTGTCAAACTATCAGATAATGCGATTAAGCGTAAAAAATATGTGCAAAATAATCTGTTAAGGTTGTGTGCGTAATAATTACAATTTTATGGTTGTTTACATGCGTCGCTGTAATATGTGTATTACGAACACGTGTATTTGAGTAATATTTAAAATAAAGATGGTAACTTATTTAGTAAGTAAAGTAATTTCCTATAATAATCCCACTGCAGGGTAAAGGGCTTCGTCATTGAATTCAAGTTACCATAGCATTGATGGGTACAGCGTAATCATAAACCCGAGCAATGTTAGAAAATTCGAAATTTTTTGTTGCCTGACTCAGGGGTCGAACCCGGGACCCCGAGATCTTGGCCCGGTGTTGAAACCACTAGACCGACTGGGCGTCAACTTATTCAATAGGGCATTAACTAATGTATCTATCAACATAATTTAATTCCTTGAATAAAAAAAAATTGACTACCTTAGGTGATACCAAAAAAATATTCGTCGTATACTGATTAAACTTTCCTGGTCACTATCGTAAGATTTCCATTTTATATAAAGACTTTCAGTTCTTCCGCGATCATGTCTGCAACAGTGCCGAAATATCAGATACTTATAATAAAAAACAATGTACGTGGTAGAAGAAATCACTAACTCTATATTTCTTAACTATACGACATCCAAATGAAATGAATCAAAGTAAAATTTCAGTCCCTGTTTATTATCGGAATGTTATATTTTTGGCAATTTCAATGTTGATCATAATAATATGTTATACACATTAAAAGGAAGTTAGCCTATAAAGTTATTCTAACGCAGAGTTTTATATCAAGTTGACGCGCTATGAGGGTGTGAGCTTGTCTGGAAACCTACTCAAGTGTGGCTTGGCCTTTGACATTGTAGTAAGGTGTGAACCTAGCACTAGAAGGTCGTTGTAGTATTATTTTTATATGGTTGTGTTGTTATTGGTATATGAATATCTTACCAGCTAATTGCCTATTGCCCATACTCAGTCCTCGTCACTCTAGAGCCAATCTCTCAGTGCACGCTGATAAGTCTGTTCCTAAGCTTTTCTTGCCATCCACTGGCTGCTTTGCGTATGCTTAACCCATCGTCTCGTACGAGAGTAAAAACGCCTCGTCTGTCAAATCGCGTTGTCCATTGGAAGACACGTTTCCAGAATCGTTTATCGATACCAAATTTGATGAAATCACTAATAACTATCTTAGTTTTTATTTCCATCTGAATAGGCTAACTTTTGGGTAGCTCTATCCTCAAGAGAAATTCTTAGCTCTCTCTTCTTTGCTCAACAACTTTAATGTGATGATAACCTGAAGGTTAACTAAATAGACCGTCTTCATAAAATCTTTAAAAACCAGGTCCAGGTCCTATATAGCTTTCTACGTTCACAAAAGTTATCGTAATTATTTTATAGTAGAACCAGATCGTTGAAGTACTTGGCTACACAAAACACATCCAGTTCCATCTGACTGTGCAGATCAAATAAGTATTTAAATTCAACAAATAGTACTTAAGACATTTTCTTTGTATCTCAGTGCCGCTTCAAATGGTTTCCTTCTTTTCACATTAGTGCAGAAGTCAATACTTCACCTATATTATTCTGCTGCTGGACACAGGCCTCTCCTAAAGAAGGATTTTGCAGTAATCGCCACGCTTGGCAGGCGGGTTGGCGATCGCAGTTTGGCCAGTGGTAGAAAGAAGACACTGCTGCCCATCTTCTCGCAGTAGGTACTCCTTTAGTCACATCTTTGCTACACCCATAGGAAAGGGTGGCGCTATTCTTTCAATGTGTCGGCACCACGAGCCAAAATAAGTAGAACAATAATTTATGACGACCATTTGGATCAGCGGTAGTTAACGCTGCTTCTGACCCATGGGTCGCGGGTTCGATCCCCGCACAGTACAAATATTTGTGTGCATGAACATGTCTGTTTGTACTGGTCTGGGTGTTTTCTATGTATTATAAGTATGTATTTACAAAAAAAAAAGTATATAAGTAAGTTTATCGGTTGTCTAGTACCCCATACGACAGGGTACTTAATAGTAGCTTAATTTGGGACTAAATGGCTTTGTGTGGCCCAGTGAGGCATGTCTTAAAATATTTATTTATTTATTTATTTATTTATCTAAAATCTTTCGCCTGGCCTCGCTCTGGCCATCGCAACTTAATTATAGAGTCATCGCACATACGTCTTCAGTAAAAATTGGTCAATCGCACTGACTCTCGACGTCAATTGATTGTGGTAGCACGCACGCGACCATTGTACGTTGCTATTAGTCATTTCAGAAGGTCTCATCGTCATGTCATTACATTAAGTCGTTTGCGGTTTCTATTGTAAATTTAAGTTCAAACTTGGCGACTAATAAGATTAGTCACAGAGTCTTGCTTAGAATGTCAATGCTTGAATGAATCATCTCGGAGACACTTGTTTTACTTGAGAATAGGGTTGCCAGTTAAAGTAACTTAAACTGTTCAAGAGTTCTTTACTTTAACAGTTCAAGAATACTACTAAAATATTCATGCGGGGTCAGATGATCATGATGTTTCAGGGACAACATTAACACTCAAGACTATTCTATTATGCTGAAGAATTTTTGGTACTGACAATAGTGAGCCATTTTTTACTTACATACAGAGCACAGAGACTCTTTAAGCAGTGCTGTAGGCTTGTGTATTTTATAAACTCACATGACATTTGCTGCTTATATTTAAATTTGGATAGATAACATCACACACAGGTTAACACCAACGGCGCAAAACTAAACAATGAGATTTTCGACGACATAACCCTTATGAAGAGGACCAATGACCATCTAGACGAAATGATAAAATCACTTAGCGACGCGACTTAGTCTTTTTTTTTTGGTAACAGCAGGTGAACTGGTATTAGATTTTTTTTATTTCTTGTCAATAGGCTGCTTAATTATACAATCAATCAAGGCGTTAGTCATCATGATAATATCGTCTCTCCTTTCTTAGAACGCTCTACGCTGCATCCTATCTAACTCAGATTTTTTGACGTTATTTGGATTTCTGCTGAATAGACAATATTTGCCAGTTGCAATTTTTATCGTCATTATCATCTTTAGTATACCTATATAGGTAACACTGAAAATGTTTAGAAAATGAAAAACGGCTTAATGTAGAAAGTTGCCAATACTTTTATTGTTATTCGAAGTAATCTCCGTTCCTCTCTACACATCGTTGCATTCGATGGAACCACTGAGAAAAGCAGTGTGACCATTATTCCTTAGGGGTCTCTTCTATGGCATTTTCGTACGCTTTCACCGCATCTTCAGGGCTCGTAAAGCGAATACCTCGAATTTTATCTTTAGTTCTTGGGAATAAATGAAAGTCGCAGGGCGCCAGGTCAGGACTGTATGGCGGATGATGATGATGATGATGATGATGATGATGTAATATTTTTTGAACTTGACTCATACCAATGCCTAGGCTTGCCCATATCTGCTGATAGGTCACTCTCTTATCTTCCTCTATCATGCGTCGCACAGCACTGATGTTATCTTCAGTAGTCGCTGTTAAAGGACGTCCCTCACGCGGATCATCATTGAGATTGCTACGTCCACGCTTAAACTCGTTAAACCAACTGTAAATAGTGGCACGAGATAGGGCTTCATTAAGAAATGCTAATCGCAGCCTATCATAGCTTTGTTGTTGAGTAAGCCCACATCTAAAGTCATAATAAATCATTGACCGAAAATTACCTCGCGTTAGGTTCATTTTCACGTGTAACAAGTGTTTTAGATTTGCCGCCAATTCACAAAAACAAATGTCAAATGAATGCAATATACTACATTAGATTACCAAAGAGTTCTAAAATTGAAATTCAAAAATAGTTTTCATTTGCAATGTTTCTAACTGGCCAGTTCTAAACATTTTCAGTGTTACCCACGTAATAATTACAAAAGGATGATGACATTTGTTTGTTTGAGGTAATCACGATGGCAAAAAACAAATCGCTGGGAATAGCTGCATATTCGTTTTATCTTATACTTGACAATCCTATAAATTGATTGCTTAGAACAATAGAACATTTAGTATTTAATTGTTTTTAATATTGAGTAATGGTTATCAAAGAACTTTGTTGTGAAATCGTGATAGTCGTTTTAATATTCATAAAGTGATCACGATTCCTCAAGTACACGTAAAGGGAACCGAAGGCTGCCATAGTAATTATGTGCGAAATGATTGTTATTACCCTACCGGACACATGTATACTGTCAAGATGATTCACAAAATCACAGCACAATAATCATTGTGCTGAGATTCTTGCTAGATGGTTACCTCCGTATCAATTGATGTCCACTATATTGAGCAAAAGACTTAGATACTCATGCAAATCAGATCTTCTTCTATTTTATGCAGTGTTATGTTATATTCAGATTCCATAATGCATAGCGTTGTTTAAGCTGGGTTGACCTTAAAATTAATAATATGCCAAATCTTAATAAACGCGAGTACAAATGCATGCAACAGAGTCGAATTTGTTAGTTGACAATTCAATCAATTGTCACATCTTTTTGTATAATCTTGAAACAAAACGCAATTCTGCCAAAGATTATCTATGGAAATAGAAAACTATGATGTGATAAGTCATCGTACTCAAAAACTTAGGCTCTAAAGAAGGTGTAAATTAAAGAAATTGTTATCATATTATTTGTGTATAAAACCAAAGTTTTAGCTATAGTGCAGGAGATAAATATTTCCATAGTGAAAATTAGTAGCTATTTTATATTTAAAAAGTAAAAAGTAAAGTAACAGCCTATAATCATTCCACTGCAGGGAAAAGGCCTCCATCATTGAATTCAAGTTACCACTGCAATGATAAGAACTGGCATAATCACCACGCTTGCCAAATGCGGGTTGGTGATCACAAACCCGAGCAACGTTCGAAAATTCGAAACTTTTTGTTGCCCGACCCGGGGATCGAACCTGGGATCCCGAGATCTTGGCCCGGTATTTAAACCACTAGACCAACGGGGCGTTATTTATATTTAAACAATAAAAAATGATTGCCTTAGGTGGGATTTGAATCCATCATTATCAAGCTGAATGCAATTCCAATCAAAAGTATCGATTACACACTATTTCTAGTAAACATATTAGGAAAATCAGAAGATTAAATCGAAGCGAGAACAGGTTGGGTCTGATTTAAAACGAACCTCATCTTTTTTTTATTAACACGCGTTTTTTTAGCTTAACCTGTATGTTTATAAATACGGTATATAACAATACGATAATTCTTCACGACATCGTGTTTTGTGCGTTCGATAGAAATATTTTGACAATCAGTAGAGAGGAAACAAATTAAATTATTCAATGATAAAACCTGCGTTATAAAACCCTTGATGTTATCGTATCACTCCCATGACACATTAAAAGCTTAAAGATGTGATGTCATTTGTCGTTAGAAAATCTGGTTTGCCTTGGCGATATATTTCTCCTCGGGCGGAGCGCTAGTTTACCATAGGAACATAGTTTAAAAAAATAAAGAATTAAGTTGAAAATATTAACAAGTCCCATATATATTTTACTATACAAATGGCCTTATCTTAGGGTAGGCCTAATGGATCATATAAATTAAATGCTAGTTCGAATGAACATTACCTACCTCACCTTATATGTATTTGGTTTGTGGTAGTGGTAATTACGCCAAATAACTAATCGGCGAATTTACTTAAACGATATTCAACTTAAAATTTACTGTCGTAGAGCTCAAAGTCAATAGAGAATATTTGTCATTTTGTGGTGGTAGGTTAATGAGTTGTACATAAAGCCTTTACGAACGTTTATGATATTTTTCATACGTCATCTCAAAATCCCCATTCTTAGTAGAGCAATAGATAGACTATGAATAAAGGTGCTATGAAATGATGGGTACAAACATAATTCGACTTCGTAATGACAATATTAGATTTTCCTGTGAATGTCACTGCTAAGCTTATTCCGTGAATAGAGGAATAAACAATTAGTAATAAACGCGGAAAACATATCATTTGCGTTAGTTTACCTACTGAAGCAGGTACGTAATTGTTTAATTTTAATACGAGAAATAAAGATTCCTTGAAGATTTGACGACCTCCGTGGCGGAGTGGCGTACACACCGGTTTTCAAGGTGTCGCTTGCACCGAGGTCCCGGGTTCGATTCCCGGACGGGTCAAAAAAATTTGTTTTTCTACATTTTCTCGGGTCTGGATGTTTGTGGTACCTTCGTTGTCTCTGGTTTCCAAAATACGAATGCTTTAACTAGTTATTCAAATTGGGATCAGAACAATGTATGTGATGTTGTCCACATTTATTTATTTATTTATTTAAAGATAAACTCGCCGTTCCAGGCTTCAGACTGCGAAAAGTAGGAAAATCGTTCATGGGAAATTGTATTCGTATTTTCAACAAATTACCACAGGGTATTGCTGAACTCCCTGTACATAAACGTAAATCGTATGTCAGTAATTTTAGTGAAAAAGGGCTATTACACTGTTAATGATTACTCATTAACAGTGTAATAGCCCTCCCAGCTCGTACTTGCTTAAACCTTGTAAAAATTACCTTACCTTGTAAAAATTTATTTAAAAAGAGGCTGACAATAGTGACCGAATTTCTTGCGCTGCTTCTTCTCGGCACTAGCCCAGACTTGTCCCGAAGCAGTGGTAGGTTTAAATATTGGGACGTGTAAAAGCGCCTCCTGGGGCCTATTTGCAGAAATAAAACTGATTTTAACTGATTTTGCGACTCGAACTCCCATACCTTCCGTTTGCGATGTTGTGACCGCAGTACAGGAAGATGTAGTAGGGTCACTACCCAGGAATGTCGTCAGCGCACACACACAATACCTATATTATGCGCTTCAGTTGTTGCTTAGTTGTAGCGGGTAGCTATTATTTAATCTCATGGTTCATCAGATCCCTTGGGTGACGCAAAGCGGTCAAATGTTGCTATGCCCTGTGCAGGGCGTCACAAATACTTTTATATTTATTTACCACCTTATAACTATTAAGTTTTGTGACACGCAATAAACAATTTGAATTTGAATTTGAATTTGAATATCTAGTTGGCATGACCTAAACTAAACTACTTCAGCGCCTACCGATAATCTCCACGTCGCAGCTAATCTCCATATAAGACCGCCAGAATGAGAGGTAATAAGCACCAACTTTTTCCAATAGGCGAAGTCTGGTCTTTAGTTGCCGTAAATTCCATTAATTCTATGAAAAACTACCCAAATAACGGTTTATTACGTATCAGAATAGTATTCGTAAAGTTTTTGTTAAATTATTCAGAATGCCACAATGCTATGAATTTTTATTTAATTGAAACATGATAAATATGGTATATACTATAAACATGGTATATGTATATTATTTTGACGTTGAAATGAACGCCGCAACCAGGAGAAATATTGTTACTTTTAACCACAACTAAGTTCAATAAAAAAAAAACAATATCACCAAACCACAAATTGTCAAGTACCAACGATTGTGATTCATTATGCCTTCGCCACGCGATTAAATTCTAAAAAAAACAAATCACGTACTAGGCAGTGGACTTACTGTATGCGTGTCAATTAGACGATGTTTGAGTCAATATAGTTAGGTACTGACCTTATGCAGATACATAAATGAATCATTCGAATACACACTCTATTTCTTTGTAATAAGAGGATGTTGAACGTTTATTTTTATTATGTCGTCGCTCCCTTCCTTATGTCCGTTTGACTCATACGATGATAAAATATCTCTGTTTATTTGTTTACCGTACGTAGGTATGTGTTATTTTTTTTATCAAACAAGACAGTTTCATTTGTCTCAATGAACTTAAAAAATGTGAATATAACTTTGATTAGATAGAGGTATTGTTAAATCGTGTACATTTCAATAACAAGCCAAATGTTTAATTAAACATTGATAAATGAAAAAGATGACAGTATTAAGTATGCGCGTCCCTTATTGCGTTTTTTTTATGTATGGCTCCGCCATCGATTCTAATGACCTTTCCCTTGGATAGAGTAAACAATGGCCTCATATAAATGTTCAAAAAACCAAAATGAGAGAAAAAAATACAAAATGAAAATAAAAAAAACAACGCATAAAACTAATCTTCATTTACCATGAACTATGAAATAAGTGTCACAATTTCCGTGACGCATTTTGTTTTTTTTTTGTTTGTTATTTTAAAACAATGATTGACTGCGGGAGCATTTCTCTATAAAAGGAGACGTACGCAATAATCCCACGCCTGGCAAGCAACCCGCGATCTTAGGCTGATTTTAAAGTCATGCTTACCGTACGCTGATCATCGGCGCTGACCGTCAAAATGACCGATGATGGTCAGCGTGACTCTAAAATCAGCCTTAGTTTGGCCAATGGTCAAGAGAAGAAGCCAAAGCCCGTCTTCTTCTGGAAATACACTTGCAGTCGCCTCTTCCGGCACCGTTGGTTGAAAAGGTGTGGTGCTACTCTATTTTTGGCCGACACTGCACACTTTCAAGTCTTAGGATTATAAGTTTTACTTAATTTAAAGGGTTTTTGATTTTGACTAATTTATAAACACTGTCAAATACCCAAATCCACAGAACATGGAAAAAGTTTAGAAAGGCTGTCATGCGCCATTTGTATGAGAACCGATGTCCCAAAGTCCCACTACACAATTAAACGAGTTCAAAAAACGCCAACTAAGCAAATTCTTTTGACGTCGCGTGACCAATAGGGTCTATTACCCGACGTCAAAAGAAACAAATCACAGCGCTCACTTACAAGCATTTGCTCATAACCTCTGTGGCGCGCCTGCCCCGCCTTTCTAACCTTTCATGTTCTGTGCCCAAATCACAGATGGAACATAATTCTGCTGTTACAGAGTTCGTCCGATTCCGTGCTGACCACGGGCTCGATATCCGATAGGATCAACAGCCTCCAGCAGCAGAATGCTGAGCAGGCGCTGCCTTCGCACGTCGCCACCACGTTGCAGCGGAACAAGAGCTCGCTCCACGCTGCCGGACAAGGTGCATTAGGTAAACTATTAGTGAATATGGATTTTGAAAACTATTTTGCTAATGATTTCCGCTTGATAACTTAGCCTAGGTACCTTCACCACACTACCCGCACTAACACTGAATGAGCAAGCACTATTTCATGCAGGACACAAAATAATTTTCAAAATCCAAATTAAGTTATGGATTTCCGCAACCTAACGCCTGAGTATATATTTTTTTAAATTATTAGTGACATACAATGGTTAACTTTCTTACTCGTTTACATTAAAAACAATTTATAGTACCATTTCCGAGGCCGTGGAATTGTTTTTTATTTAACACGCTTGAACAGATATGAGTTCTATTGCTTGTCTTTTGGTTTGTTCAAGAGAAGACGCTGCTATCCGTCTTCTTCAGGCGGTACTTCTTTAGTCAAACCATTAAATTTGTATAAATTGATAGTACAAGGGCCTACCCTTATGAGAAGGGTTTTTGTCATACTCGCCACTCTTGGCAAATGGCAGGCGGGCTGGAGATCGTAGTATAATCCATGTTCGAGAGAAGACGCTGTTGTCCGTGTTCTCTTGGCGGTACTTTAGTCAAGCGATTAAATAAGTATTAATTGATAGTAAGAGGGCCTACACTCATGAGAAGGGTTTTGCTTTAATCGACACGCTTTGCAGGCGGGTTAGAGATCGTAGTTAAGCCAATGGTAAAGAGGAGACGCTGCTGTCCATATTTCTTTTGGTCAAGCGATTCAAGCGAACGAAAGGTCTTCTCTTGGCGGTACTCCTTAAGTCAAGCGTTTCTATTAGTATATATTGATAGTGGAGTGCTACCCTCATGAGAAGGGTTTTTGGCATAATCGCTACCTACGCTTGGCATGCGGCTTAGAGACCGCAGTTAAGCCCATGGCCTAGAAAAGACGCTACTGTCTGTTTACTTCTGGCACCCCTTTTAATGAAGCAATGGCCCCGTTTTCTTTTGACGGTACCTAATGCTTTTAGTCAAGTGATGGTATTATTATAAAATTTAAATTTTCTTCCACCATAGGCGGCAGCATGAGTTCGTTGTCTTCCGCACCCCCCACCCCGACGCCGTTGGCCTCCCTGTCCACGTCGGATCTGTCTGAGCGGCCTCGTGTTAGTCACGGCAAGCCGAACTTGGCGCCGAAGCCGCCAGCCGCCATGCCGGACGCCAGGCCCGACCCGCCGCCGAAGAAGCTGATCATCAACGGGAAGATCGCATCGCGGACGCAGAGCATGAGGGTACCGAGGTATAGTAACGGCCTATAATCATCCCACTGCAAGGCAAAGGCCTCCATCATTGAATTCAAGTTACCTCAGCAATGATGGGTACAGGCATATGCAACCCGGTGATCACAACCTTTAAATTTTTCGGAATATCTAGTCCTATAGGTTGGATCCGGGGATCGAACCCAAGAACCTGAAATCATGGCCTGGTACTTAAGCAACAACACCGACGGGGCGTTACTAAGGTTGTGAATACCCGTGACTTATTTGAAGACTGAGTTCTTTAGCTCAGGGCTTGTTTACTGGTTTATATTTCGAAACGTTATCGCCTTAAATGCCTAAGAACGCTTTGATTTCGGTTTTGTTCGAAATGAAAACGTTATTGAAGAAGAACATTTTCATTTCGTTTTTAGTTAAAATAAAGGTAAAATAACGTTTTTATTTCTTTCTTTCCCGTCGCATCGATACCTACATACGAAACGAAGGACACACAGTATACGGATTTCACTCAGTTGGCGTTTAACCAGTATTTGGATAACGTTCTCATTTCGTTCCCGTTCCGAACGTAATACGAGATATAACGGTTAAAACGTAATAATACCGGTAAAAAAATTACGGTTCAAGGCCCTGCTTTAGCTATCTGTTCTGTGGTATAGTGTTCAACATTGATGTAATATAAAAAAAAATGGTACAAAGTTAGCGTCAAAAAGTGTTCCAACTAAATGTGCACCCAATTGACACATTTTTTCCCTATCAATGAGACTTTTATAAACCTTCAATGAATTTTTTGTGTTAGGAAAACCATTCAAACTACTATTGTACAACGTGTCCCTTTTAATATCCCATAACTCTAAGGTTATGGTCTATAGGTAAAAATAATATAAAACGCCCTAGAACATGTGGTTCAAAAATCAATAGTTTCGAATATAACATCAGTTTTAGTTAAATTTGCTAAAAAAAATTAACCAGTATGGCGAATCCTAAGTTTTGAGAGACTTTGGCAAACTTACACTGAAGTGTAGTAGTAAAGTAGCGGGAGAGCGTAACTTGTAAAAAACATTGACGTGTGTGGGTGTTTCATTGATAAGTAGCTACGAGTAAATCGTTTTCATTCAAAAGTTCATTCATAACAAGGTAAGGGTGTTTTACATAAACAGTCGTGACCTTTTAGAACTATTTTGTATGAAATCATTAAACAAAAAAAATATAATTGAAAAATAATTCATATGCAATTTGATTCTTTACCATGGTCAACAATACCCTAGAGTTATGGGATATCAAAAGGAACACGTATAGAGACACAGAATCAACTTAAATGAAAATTATGTCATGGTTTATTAATTCGATTGTTATAGGTTGTACTAAATGTGAACCCTTATGTCAATTGGGTGCAATTTTATAAATTATTTTTATCAAAAAACATGCATAAAGGAGGCATTATCTCCGAAACCTTGAGACTTTCATTAGAGACATGTTATGTTTATCTAAACACTCAATGGCCATGCAATCTCCTGTGTCAGTGTGGCACACTCTTTCAGGGACTTCTTGTATACAGGGACCGGAAAACCCCTTTTTAAGAGTAACCCTATCAAAAAGGTTACCCATGTGATAGGGTTACCCATATGACACGGTTACCCCTGTGATAGGGTTACTTTTAATTGTGTCAGCTTATTAGTTCGGTAACCTTTTAAATAAGGTTTAACCGCTTACTACAAATTATGGGTTGCGCATAGAAATTAAAATAGCCT
Source organism: Anania crocealis (assembly GCA_949315895.1). NCBI lineage: Eukaryota > Metazoa > Arthropoda > Insecta > Lepidoptera > Crambidae > Anania > Anania crocealis. The sequence continues at coordinate 4,893,824 of OX438859.1, read as the reverse complement.
AACAGCATTTCAAAACACTTTACAGGGTAAGCCTATTAAGTGATTTTTAGTATTGGTAAGCGTTTACCTGGATTAATCGTATTGTTTGGTTTAGCATAATAATATCGTCGGGGTAAGCCTACCTTTCGGATAGGGTTTTTAAAAACAAGCCTATTAAAAACCCGAACAAATTACCCCTTCTAAGGTTAGCGGTTCCGGTCCCTACCTGTATATCGTTGTTCGCCGAAATTCATAAAACCAATATCTCTGGTACAAAACAGGTCGCCGCCGGTTTCGCCGCCGTCCCCGCCGGGCGCGCGGCCGCCGCAGCTGCCGCCGGCGCCCGCCGTGCCCGTCGGCACCAAGAACCCGGCATCACACTTCGGTAAGACCCTTTATCTTCATTGATTAAAAATCATGACTAAGAGTTAATAGGGTACCGTACCAAAAGACGCGGTTTTTACACCTTTTTCATTCGATATCAATAATGGCAACAGGATGGCACTTGAAATATTCAGAAAACACTCAGTTATATTTTTTACAATAAGAATAAAAATAAAATAAAATACATTATATATAGACTTGAAAAATTATGTCTCAGGCGAGACTCAAACCCGCATTACGAGGAGATTGATTGATTGCAATTTTTCAAGTTTATATACTGATATTATAATTGCAATTAAGTTGCTAAAATATCAAAAATAAAAGAAAAGGAGCGAGAAGGAAAATTAGCGTTTTTAGTATGGGAGCTAAAAACGCTAATTTTTTCATAGTTTTTCTCGATATCAATAAAATTGGTAACAGGAACCCTTCGTGCGCTAGTCCGACTTGCACTTGGCCGGGTTTTTAGGAGTTTCCGATATTTCGGCACTCAAGCGCCATGATCATGTGGGGGACCATGAAAGGAAAGTTAAATCAGTAAAAATCAAGACACCCAGTAGCAAATTAAAACAAAAAAGGAAAAACGTTTTTTTAAAAACCTTACATTACAATTTCAAGATATGAAATGCATAAAATAACTTCGTTTTTTATTCCGATTTTCCCTTTATACTTAAAAAGGCCTTAAACTGTAACGGTGTTATCACAAAAAAATATAACAATGTTTAAACCGTGTTTAATTATAAGACGGCCAATTAGAGTTGTTTGACATATTACTGAACTAATGTCATGGATGCATATTTTCAAATTAGTCGTCCTAAAATTAGACAAGGCTTAAACCTGTTTATCTTTATTTGTAATAACACTGTAAAAATTTAAAACTAAATTGCGAAATATATTTTTTGGTGAAAACTCTATTTACATTTTTTACTTCATAAATGGGCTCTAAATACGATACTGAACGCGTACAAAAATTTTGGAAAGTGGTTAAAATTTCATCGTGTATGTATCTATCGTGCCAGGTACTCTCCGAGCGCCCCGAGGGCTGCGGCCGCCCGGCGTGTGCCCGCCGCCGCCGCCCGGCGCCGCGCCGCCGCCGCCGCCCGCGCGCCACGCCTCCCTCGCCGCGCCGCCGCCGCCGCCGCCGCCGCCGCCGCACCACAGGCAACACGTGAGTGATAATAACGCCGGGTCGCGTCCCGGTACCGGGCGATCAAAATAAAATACCGGGTCGCAACATTCCCGCCTTGTTCATGAAATAATACCTACTATCGATCGACGCATGGTGAATATTCTTCTTAAACGTTAGCCATCATTCGGGTAAATTGAATTCTTTAGTAAAACATTGACAGCTTTCGAATTCACACTAAAATTTTGTGAGTAAAGGAAATGTCCCATAATAGGCCCAGACATAGTACACCATTTACAAAAATCAAGAAAAAAATATTGATTCTGGGAAAAATACATGTAAATTTATATAACATATAATTTAGTGGTTCAAAAATAAACAAGATCGAATAATTTATGAAACTTCATAGGCATTCCAAGATGGCGTCAACCTAAAAAAACTTTAAATGTCAGTAGCTGTCAGATACCCCTTGTCACTTTGGCATAATCATTCACTTCAAGTTTTTGTTCTACTTGTCGCGTTTTAAATGTAGTTCATTATAACGACCTCATTTTCGATTTCTGGATTTGGTATTAATTGACACATTACTTTCATAATGTTTGTTGTTACTACAGCAAGCGATGGCACTCGACTCCTAGATGCGCGATTATGAAACCAAAACTGACAGATGTCATCAAAATGTCATCTTCCGCCATGATGGTTTTGTTTTGTATTGCTATTTTCTTACTTAACTTTTTATTTGAACCACTTAAGACGCTGACTGCAGCCGATGACCTTGAGCAATGAACACGCCCACAAATTTATTCGTCTTTGAATTTCTTTGGAACGCGCCACAGCTATCACTGTCGATTCTCGTAGGAGTGACAGAGAAAAAGCGCATGGAATAGAAGGGCCTAAGTGCCAAATAACAAAATTCGTTGTGCAATTTAAAATTGCCATTTTATTAAAAATCTAAATCAGCCATTTGCTTAAGCAACATGTAATACACAATATAGCAAAATTTTATTATCATTGTTAGACGGACTGCTGAGAAAAATGGTAATTTATGTATTTTCAGAGGCTACTTTGAGATTATTTTCTATCGAGAAAAGTTTTTAGAATCGTGTTTTGGAAACAGCCACCTGGTCGAAACTATGATCAATTACAACTACATAGAATTTGGCAACAATACGAGCCATAGGCTTAAAGCAAAACAATCTTCATTGAGCTCAATTTGGCTCATGTCAGCGTCTTAACGAAGCCATTTTAAAAGAATTGGATAATATCAAAATCTTGTAGGTGTATTGGTCTACCTTTTGGTGGGGTGTACTGGTTTTGGGCCTGGCCTCCATACAATTTGGGACATCTCCTTTGATAAATAAGTATTATTTTACCTAATGGATCCAGTTTGGTTTTGAAAGTATTAAGTGGATCACCAAGGGGCAGTCTGAAAATTACCGGGCCATGGGAGAACAATGTTTGGGAAACACTGTCCTACCCTAATGAATATAACACTGCCCTCAAAATCCATGTACGAACATAATATCAATTGATTTATTCATAACTAGCTGTTTCCCGCGAGTTTGTCCGCGTCAATTTCTGTTATTATGATCGCGATTAAGAAGTCTTTAAAAGAATATAGCCTAAAGCCTTCCTCGATAAATGGACTATCCAACACAAAAATATTTTTTGATTCGAACCAGTAGTTCCTAAGATTAGCGCGTTCAAACAAACTCTTCAGCTTTATAATATAAGAATAGATTATCATTGCTTAATTATTGAGCCTCAGTAAACATGGTATTTTGTCATCGAAGTAAAACCATATTATAAATTTATCGGTTGTCTAGTTTAGTCAGCCAATAAAGTGGTATATCACCCTGAGGTTGAAAATCATTCGCGCTTCATAGAACAACAGGGTTGATTTTACCATGCAAAATATTCTGACAGCCCCTAATACTGAATACGTCATAACTGTGCATCTCTTTCATTGTTATAAAGGTAATAAGTCCATGAGTTCAATCTACAGGGTTTCAGGTTAAGTGGACCTAAATCCTTTAAGAGGTTGTAGTTCCCATCATTCCTGACTGATTTGACTATGGAATCCTATGTCCAAAACTTAAACGTTCTCGAATTATCGGCTTTTGATTTTTTTTAAACATAATTTCAGATTTTTTATCTTGTCCCCTTTTTTTGTTTTTTGCCTAATTTTATTTTGGTTTTCGCTATTTTTGTGTAGAAGATTAGTTGCTTTATTGTTTTAAACCATAAAACTGCAAGTAACTATACCAACTGAGTCGTAGTAGACAGTCAATTGTTAAAAAAATGAATAAATTTGAAAAAGCACACTAGATAAAAAATCTGAAATTATGATTCTTGTACGACCGAGCTTAGATGCTTAATTTGGGACTAGATGGCTCTGTTTAGCCCAATGTGGCATGCCTTGAAATATTATTCTTATCACAGAGCATAAACAACGGGATAAGCCTAGAAGCGGCCCCCGCGCCCCCTGTCCGCGGCTCGTCGATGCGCGCGCACGACTTGGAAGTACGTTTCGCGGAGTTGTTCCAGTCGCCCTCGCGATTCCCGCATCCGGACCCATTCCTGAGGGTCGCAAAGGGCTACAGCAGCGCTACAGTCGCTGGTAAGTACGCGTGAAGACACTAACAGATGGGCTACCATATTGTAAGGAATAGAAACTGATTGTAGTGAAATGTAGCCTTAACTTGGTTTGAAATGTGATTCTTTGTTAACCAGTTCTTTGCAGGCTGTATGAATAGTAGAATAAAAAAAGCAGTTATGCCTTAAACTGATACTTATCATGAATCTGATTTAGAAAATCGTATCAATGCAACAGTGTTGAATGACATCATAAAGGTAGATTTTTTATTTTATAAACACATGTTTTTTGGTGGCAACACTACCTCTTGTCAAGTTTTTCTAAAAATATGTAATCTATTTTCCAGTAATGATATTAAAACCTTTGGAATCAGTATTTATATTTAAAGGAAAATGTTATTTAAAGATTACATCCAGTATAGGAGAGGGAGAATGATTAAAGTTTTAACCTAGGTTGCATTTGACGAAAAATTATATCAAATCGAATTTCTTTTCGGAAAATCGACTAAACTAAAAGGTAGTATTTAAATACATCAAATTAACAAAAACTTGTTAAATTCAGGTTGCAGAAGATTGAGATAGAATTAAAATAAAGTTGTGAGAACCAATATACTACAATATGGTAGCCCTAATGTATGTAAAAGCTTTAGAAGTCGACATTCAAGTGCCTTATCATTAAATTGTTTAGGAAACGTATTTTTGAAGTAAAATTTCGTGTATTAGTAGTGCAGAACTAGTAGAAATCAAGTAAGATTCACTTTGCTTTGACAAAAGCAGAAGGTTATTGCTTACCGATGTTTAATGTTTTATGTAAAGCAAAAACGGTATCGTTTTAAGGCCAGAAAAATATGCTACTATATTTTATTATAGTTAAAATATACTTACTATTAACATAACTATTGCTGTTGGTAGAAAAATATTTATATTTGATAGAAATACTGCTATCGGTGTTTCTATGTTGCTTGCTACTGAATAGATATAAAATCTGGCAGAAACTCGTACCATAAACCGTTGACTCTCGTGTACAAATTCGAGATGTATAACTGTTACCTCAAAAATACGACAAGGATAGAAACAGTTGTAATAAAATAAAATTTTTACGGTCACAACTCGTTTACACCTGAGAGCTTTGGATAGAATGTAAGAATTGTGTATGTCAAACATATCTGTTATCGTAGGCCGCAGTTAGCATGCATTTGTATTGTCCTGCTTTATTTTTACCTAATTATGATACAGTTTTCTTTACTAGAATTCTAAAAGAATCTTGATTTATATTAAAACTGAGTGTTGATAGCTATTTATATCCAAATTCAATTGAACCGTTTACATAATGCTTGAGTAAAATAATTAAACTTTTATAGTACATTTTCTGATCCAATCTGTAGATGTATTAAGCGGTAGAGGGTGGCTACGATATTAGTACAATCCTGAATAATTGTAATGATTCGATACAATGTCGAATTGCTATAAGTTAACGAGACTCGACATATACATTGAACAATTTAATTTCTATAATAAATACTTTGGTATTATATTGATTTGCGAGATGTTTCTCCAGCAAAGTGTTTAGACTGATACGACTTTGATTTACTGGCTAGTACCTAGATGTAGGGATATAACACGTTAACTTCGAGAGCAAAGCGCACATTTAAGTGCTCTGTAAAGTCATATATATATAAAAAAATAGTATTAGTATTTTCTTAAGATAGGTACAAGTCGTAAGTTGGTATTGACATAATAATTTTTATTTTTACTGCGTAGATTAAGAGTCATATTAAAAATATAATTACCAAAATCTACATAGAACTATTTCTATAGTAAATTGTTTATATTAAAATGTTATTTTTTATAATATTCTGGTGCATGAATGCATGTGAAATGACTATAGATACCAAAAGTGACCTTAATATTCATACTTTTATATAAAAGGATTTTCAAGTTATTTAATTTACACATACTTTGAATTTTATACTATATTGTTTGAATGTGTATGTATAATTTTATTATACTTACTAGTACACTTTGTAATGTTTAAAGTACAGAAATTAATTAGGCGTACTAATATTTACAAGATTGCATTTAGAATTTGTCATTCCTGGAGAGTAATTATTATGGACCTAAATTCTGGAAATGGCGGTTTAAATACTGAGGCTCTTCTGGCAACACTTTCAATATATTTAGCACAGTGCATCTCTATCACTCATTCCAGGATGAGAGAGATAACACCACCTGATTATATCAAAATTGTTTTGCTAAGTAGAACTCTGTATTTATATTAAAAGTGTTATTCCTTTGTCATAATCAATTCCATTGTGGTTACGGCTTTTGTCGATTTTTTAAATCATTCACCTGGAAATTCACCGTCCAAATTGCAAGTTTTTATACTGCATGACAACTATGCACTGATTAGTTTTTAAAAATCATTTTTCATTGGCCTAGCATTATTTTGTTTCATAAGTCATGGTTAAACAAAATTGGCATTTATCAGTCGTTCAAAACCAAATGATTACTATATATTTTATATTTATCATGCAAAATATTATTATTATGCATAAACTTTTTATTATTATTGTGTATTTGATAATGTTAGTTGGTAATGTTTTAGCGTATTTATAGTATATTGATATAGTTTAATGTTGAGTCATTATTTAATTATATGTAGTAGTTTAGTTATTTCTTAGGCATAGGCGATTATTACACGTATCTATTTTTGATACTATATTTTATTATTTGTCTTATGCAAAATCTATTACATCTACCACTATAGTAATAGGGGTTAAAGTATGATATTGCCGATTATTTTCCCACTTTTTATTTTGTTTATAGCTCTTAAGTATAGTCATATTATTGCGTAATTCTTTTTGTATTGTATCAAAAACTAAATAAAGTAACTTTTGACTAAAAAAAATGGAATACTAGTGCCTATTACTTCAAAGGAAGTCGTTGAAAAGACCCCTTACAATGTGTCAGCTGACCTTCTTGCTTCAATTAAGTATATTTGTATTATATCTTTGATTTTCAGAAATTTAAATACTATAATGCGTAGCTTTATAACCATCTAACTTTCACCTTTAATTGCATCGAAAACGGTTTAGGCGTTTTTAAAAAAACTAAAAAATTTTAAGTATGGAAAAATGACTTTTCTCGATTTCGTCCATACAAAACGGCAATTTCATACTTTAACCCCTAATATTACACATGGTTAACTTACTTATATTTCTGTGGGTATTGCCTAAATTAATGGTATACCCACACACAAGTCACTTATACAGTTTATACTCTCTAGCGAAAACAAATATATAAAATGCTTGTGTCGTTAGCGAATATAGATTCTGTAAGGTCTTGGTGTCCCGAAAACTCTGATTTGTAATTTGGGATACTAAAATGTAATGTAATGTAAAAGTTAGAACAAAACTGTACAATCAAAAAATACTAATTGTTCAAAATGTAACCCATAAGTGTAAAGGATTACAAGATATAGGTAATTAGAAAGAAGGAACTATTTATGGTATCCCCATACAAATCCGAGGATAGGGCCTTACTTCGACACTATCGATACGCGTAGTAGTTGCCTAGTATTGCACGATTTAGGAATGTTAAAAATTAAAATAAAAGGTTATGTAGATGGAAACTGTTGTTGTGATCTTTTTAATTATTAGTGAGGTGCCATTTACTGCAAACTTATGTATCTGTGACGGCTTATATTATTCACTTTGTTTCATCTTATGTTTAGTTGTATGATTCCACTGAAAAACTTAACTGCGTAATATAAGATTGAAACATTTTAAAGTATTAAAAAAAGCGGTTAAGGAGTTCAGTGAAACGCTGTACGCTTTTAAAAGCAACCGGTATTGTGATAGTGATGTCTACGATGCTTAATATTTATATTATTTTTTAATAATAAAAGTTTAATTAGAAAGTTTGTCGTAATTTCATTGGTAATCCTAACAATGTGTCGTGCTGTTGCTTCATTGTGTTTCATTTTGTGCGTCGATTATTGCAGCTACAAGACGGAAATTACACGATCAGTACAAATTAGTTCTGGCCCCCAATTCCGCTAATTTACAAATGGCTCAATAGCATCGCAATTGTATATTTTGACACATTTAATATGGAAGTAATGTCAAAATATACGATTGCGATGCTATTGAGCCATTTATAAATTAGCAGAATTGGGGCCCTGGTTATATGTAAAGGTCTAAATTTTGCTAGGAACTTTTGCAGTGCCATCTAGTGACAACTAAGCGAAACAAGTTCAATGCTATACAAATTAACGCATGCGCATTCAATGAGTGAAACTCGTCCTAAGCACAATATTTCGTTACTTAGCGAGCTACATGTTAAAACTAATGTCAATCATAATAAATAATATATCAGATTCATGTGTCAATAAATACCAGAGATAGCTAACAATATTAATCTGTAACATATTTTCCATAGTTGTTTCAGAATCTTTGTTTTAAGTGGATATGTCTGTTTTTTTACTGTTCATTTTAGAATATTATTATTTTCCGTGTAAAAGCTGCACACGTGATACTGGCGAACAGTGCTATCAATACAAGTTCATCGCCATTAAATAAAAAGAAGAAGAAAAGTAATCGCAAATAATCTTTAATATTTACATTACAACTGAAGAGATATTTTGTTGTTTAGTTTCAATATTACTAATACAGAGAAATGAAAGATTTAATACTCAGCAATAAGCTAATCCTGTAGATCAATCTGGTGAAATACTTATCGTGTAACATCCGCCTAATGTGCAGAACTAGCCATTGCGTACTTAATATCATCAAAATACTACAACAGACCTTTGGTTTTTATGACTACGTAGCAGTAGAACTTATTTTTTATTGATATGAGAACATGCAAGTAATTTTCTAATGGTAGGTACTATAAGATAGGGTTAGCAATTTGTTTTTCATTGGTAAAACGCTATCTTCGCATGTATGATGTATTGGGTAAGTTTATTTTATTATATTTTTAGCATGATCATTTAGTTACATTATTAGCAAGGAATCGCACCGCACCCTGTATGAATTAGTCTATTATCGTCACGCATGTAATAGTTGGAGCACAGTTGTTATGTTTTTGCATGGATTTTTAGTTCTGAATAGAAGAGACGAGAGGTTGTCTCTCGGAATTTAATTAAACTTGTTATAGCGAGGCATCGCACCTAAATAATGTTTCAATAATAAGTTAATAACCCGTGACACGTGTAAATACACTAAAACATATTGTACTACTTTATATTAATTAGGATTATACTATAGCTCTCCATTATACGGAGGCACGCGCCGCTCTAGTTTTCAAAAGCTATAATAATTTGAAAATAATTTATTGTAAATAATTTTGAATCGATCGGAAAGGTACTATTTAAAATACGTTTTACAAGCCTTTTTAGCTATCGAGATATTGATTGATTAATGTACATTTAAAATACATTACCAATTCGGGGGCTGCAGCCATGAACCATATAAAATAAATAAAACTAAGTAATTTTCATTAGGTACCTTTTGATACTCGTCAATGTTTTAGTCATAAAAATTACACAACTTGTGGTTAATGATTTATTATATTGTGTTGATCTGTCCCATTGCGGGTCCACATTGGAATTTTGAGCTTTTAATTGTGTCAGCCCATAGATCTGTCATGATGTGCGTTCCCAATCCCATTGAAGGTCCACATTGGAATTTTGAGCTTTTAAATGTGTCAGCCCATAGTAAAAGTTCTCAAACGATTGTAAATTCGTTACGTCAATTGATTTTATTTTTATGACAAGCGTTTCAATTGAGGGACCACCTTTAATCGATTGAAACTTTTGAATGGCTAGTTTTACAAGCTATAGATTGAATTTACAATGGTTCAAGTACTTTTACTAGCTTTCAGTAATACCTTTATTTTAAATATTACTGTGGTTCTCACCGTGTGTGAACTTATCGCGATCAACTGAGGGACCACCTTCTACATGCTACTTCTTCTTATTGACTAAGCAGGAAGGAGTGAAAATTAATGAAATTAGTTTTACAAATCTTTTACTAAGAGTAGCCATTTACAGCAGTGGCAAATTTTAAGTAGATTATTAAATATGGATAGCTGTCGGGCACGACTGAGGGTCTAACCAAATGTAACTTTCGAGTGCAGAGAGTTTTACAAATTAGAGGTTGAATTTACAATAGTTTGAGAACTTTTACTATGGACTGACACATTCAAAAGCTCAAAATTCCAATGTGGTTCGATGGGAACGCACATTGATCTGTCGTGATTTATAGTTCGTAGTGGCTTCTGATATTGATTTAAGTCTAAATGTACAATAATTATGAAATCACCATTTTTATGAAAGGTGTCGTAAATTACTTCTGGATATTCTTATATTTAGTGAATGTAGGTATTATATTCTTAGCAGTATTTTCGAAAAAATGACATTATAGAGCACAATCTCAAAAAAAATTTTACTTCGAACCATCCCAGATTAAATGTAATTAAGTAATTTCATATCTACTGAAATGTAATTTAAACCCTACGTATATGTAACCAAGGTAATAGAGCATCCAATGTTCTGTGTGCTCATTTGCTGAAGACGTTTCTCTGCTACCGATTGTGTATAGTCTTTTATACAGAGCATTAGGTAAATGGTATAGTTAACATATGCATATAAATACTATGTTGAAGTCATAAATTTGATATTATTAAATAAAAATTACAAATTGTGTTTTTTATTTGTAATAAAAAAAAAGATGATAAGATACTTATCAAATTTATGACTTATTTATTATACTATTTATATGCATATGTTAACATAGGCTAGTTTTGGCTTGTTATCATCATCATCATCATCATATCAGCCGTACGACGCCCACTGCTGGGCATAAGCCTCCCCCAAGGATCTCCACAACGATCGGCCCTGTGCTGTCCACATACCATTGCTGCTGGCTTGTTATACCATTTATCTAATACCCTGTATATTCTATGCATCGAATAGTCTCTACTTCTCTAGCTAGGACAGTCTGCTAACATATCCAGTTTTTTTTTTATTTAACATGTGATTGAATTATTCTTTGCGTCAATTAGTTTCTAGCTAGAACAGTCTACTCATTACAATGGTGTGTGCAGCGGGCAAGGCTCAGGCGCCGCCGCCGCCGCTGCGCGTGCCGCTGGAGGGCTGGTCGGGCACGTCGAGCGCGTGCTAGCGCGTGCGCGGGCGCGCCGGCCCCAGCGCGCCCGCGCACGCGCTCCTGCGCGCCACGCGCGCGCTGCTCGGGCCCGCCGCGCTACTCGACGCGACACCCGTCGCCCGAGCGCACACCGATGGCGCAGGCGCAGATAGATCGGTGAGTACGGGCCGCGCGGTGCGTAGTACGGCCTCGGACGACGCCCCACCCGCCGTCGACCTCGACGTCCTACCCATCGACGAGCTGACCATATACGAGGACGTCAGCGATTTACGCGACGTCGTCGACGCTATCAACCGCCTCTGCGATACGATGAAGACCTCGAACTACGATGGTGACGAGTCGGAACCAGACGGCGACACGGTGAACGAAGTCGAGAACTTTTTGGTCACGAATTCTGTCACGTCTTTGGAAAGGCAACGGGATGTCGATGCAGATGTTTTAGTTACTAATTTTGCTAAGGTGGACCTTGTTGACGTCCCACCCGCAGTTAGCCCCCGGAAGATCGAGAAGGCCGTTCTCGACCCGAATATCGCTAATTCGGCAGACTTAGATGTCGCGTCTTTAGCGAGCCTCCGAGATGCGAAGACGGATGTTGGTACTGATTCTGTTGCGGCTAACTTTGTCGATGTCCCGCCCGCAGTTAGACCCCGGAAGATCGAGAAGGCCGTTCTCGACACGAATATTGCTAAACCAGCTGACTTAGTTCATGTCACGTCTTTAACGAGCCCCCAGAATATAAAGGCGAATGTTGTTACTCATTCTGTTGCTAACTTCGTCGATGTCGCGCCTGTAGTGAGCCCCCGGAGGACCGATACTGATGTTACTAGTTCTCCTAAGCCGGCGGATTTTATCGAAAACGCGTCAGTGACGAACCCCGGGGAAGGCGAGACGGACGTTATCATCACAAGTCCTCCTATGCCAGTGGACTTTGTCGGTGTGTCATCTGTAGTGAGCCCCGAGGAGATTTCAATTCGGACGGTGGACCCCATAGAGAGATGGAGTGATTCGCTGATCTCGCTGCCGTTGGAGACAGTCGCGTCAGACTTCGAGCTGGCGGCCCAGTGCGAGATTAGCGAGATGTACTACACGGCTTCTTCAGAGGTGTCCCTCCTCTCGGACACGGAGGCCGCAGAGAGGGCCAACGTTGACGAGGATTCGCTCGAAGAGAGGGAGGCCAAGGACGATAGGAAGGAGTGCGTGATAGCCGGCCACGTGGCGGCTATGAGGGAAAGGTTCGAGAGCATGACGCGAACGAACACGCCCTGCCCGGATCTCATGAGGTCCACTTCGCCCTCCCTCGATGTATTCGGGAACATCACGCCGTCTCCCGATCGGCTAGGGTAGTAATATTAATGTGTTCCTCTAAAGGTTCTCTTAGGCTAGACTGGCGATAGTAATCAATTTTTGTATCCTCTTTTTTTCGAAGTATTCAGTATTCGTATCGTGTATTTTTCGGTTGCTAGTCCATAAGTGACACCAATTGGATTAGAAACGAACGTGCCAAGTTTCTCACTTAGCGAAACGGTTGTGATTAATTTTGTAGCTTCGTCGTATTGTAATAATTAGAGTTCGTCCACACTATCGAATCTTTGAACGCACTAGAATTACAGTGCCTATGTGTGTTGGTGCACTTTTGTTTGTCCTATTTTGGTCATTAATAACTGCAAGTCAACAAGACAAGTTAAACAAGATTCGCTAGTGTGGGCGCACCCCACAAGAACATATCGTAAAAGTTTAATTAAGTTCGTAACAAGTAGTCTTTTTAAAATCGTGATTAAAAGCTAACGAAAGATGCAATTATTTGGGAGAATTCGCTGATATTTGTAACATGTATACCTATTATATTCAGACCAAGTAGGTGGTAATGTGTTATAGCTTTAGCTTTAGACATGAAATTAAAATTGAAATAATCACTCTTAACACCCATTCGTGAAAAATATACATAAATTAATTTTATATTAAGAGCTCCTTTACAAGACGTTGGTTGGTCTAGCGTAGGCGTTTGTCAAACGTATGCGCAAGTGCAGTGTAGACGCACCCTCTAGTATACACGAATTGCTGCGTTAGCTTTGTCTTCCGAAAAGACAACGATGTTATATGACGTCACAATGTGCTAATGTTCTAGACCTAATTTTCGCCCTTTTAGACAAGTTGCTTTCTAATAGCGTATGCGCTCGACTAATTTGATCACAAATGTATGAAAAACGACATTTGCTTGCGACCAACCGTTTTGTTAGCTAATGCCATTTTCATACATTTGTAATCGACCTATTTCGTTGAACGTATACGATATTAGAAAGGAACTTGTCTAAAGCCTCTGGATTTAAACGCTGCGCAGCGCATATATTAAACGTCTACGCTTTACACACTAGTGCGAAGGAGTCCTTAAAATGCATTCGTGTTAAGTTTTTAAAAGTTGCCATAAATAGTTTTAGTGTAATGTTAAAATTTGTTGTGAAATTACTTTTAATAAAAAGCAACATTTGTTTACTTTTGAATGAAATCTGTTGTGCGTATTTTACCTAAAATCTTTAACTGGGTTATTCAATTTATTCTGCGGTGATACTAGATAATATAGTGAATAATTTATAAGCATGTTGTATCGTAATCAGTGTATGGTGTACTTATGTGTAAGGGTTTGGTATTATATCGTAACAGTCTAGTGGATACTTTTATTGTCATGTATTATAAACGTGTTATGTGTACAGACCTTTATTATTGTAATTATTTAATATACGGCTTTATTAAACAAACATTTTATTTTCACATATTCATCTGTTTATACGCCCCGTTGGTCTAGTGGTTAATACCGGGCCAAGATTTCGGGGTCCCAGGTTCGAATCCCGGGTCGGGCAACAAAAAAAAGTTTCGAATTTTCGAACGTTGCTCGGGTTTGTGATCACTAACCCGCATTTGGCAAGCGTGGTGATTATGCCAGTACACCCATCATTGCTGTGGTAACTTGAATTCAATGATGGAGGCCTTTTCCCTGCAGTGGGATGATTATAGGCTGTTACTCTCTCTCTACTCATCTGTTTATGGATAGAGCGAACCTCTTGTGCTCTATTTGATGATGAGGCTACGAAAACAAGTTTCGTAGTTTGTGTAAGTATTGGTTAATTAATAATATGATATAAGAACATAGATAAGACGAATTAGATAATCGCATTCTCAAAGATGTTCTAGAATAATGACATGTCGAGATGTTCGACCGAGAAGGCAATATACCTTTTCAGTTAATAAATAAATAAAGAAAAAAGTTCTGAACATGTCATTACAACCAAGTCGGTCAGGAATGAAATCAAAAGCAAACCTTTGTTTAGAGCATTTAATCGGTAAAGTAGTCAAAATTCTACAAGAGTAGGCAAACGTCACAACTTCACGTGGAATCGCTTAAGGAAAATTCAAGGCAAAACATTTAAACTTTTCTATTATTATCCTTACTCACTTAACACCAGGAAATTTAAGAGCTGAGTTTTAGCTACATACAAACGAACGCCGCCGACGGTGTGTGCGAGAGGCTCGGTGCGGCGCGGGGCAGGGGGCCGCCAATCCAACAACGCGAGTTGTGAGCGAGTCGCCTGCAGCGCAGGGAACTGCCGGCCCAGCCCGCGCGGGCGACGCGCGTCACCTGCCCCGCCCGGCCTACCTGCGGCTATCGGTAGCGCGGCTGCATCATGGGCAGCCCCGGCACGCCGCCCGGGAACACGCCCACCTGCATCATGCCGCCCATGCCGCCCACGCCGCCCATGCCGCCCATGCCGCCCATGCCGCCCATGCCGCCCATACCGCCCATACCGCCCGGCAGCAGCATCCCTGCACAACAAGGCGGTCAGCGGCGGCGGCGGCGCGGCGACAGGGGACCGCGGTCCAACACCTCCGTGTGACTGCGAACACTCGCCTGTCGCCCGCCCCGCATCGCCCCCTCCCCACCCCTCACATGTATTATGCACGAAGTGTGGCGACTGATTTAAGGTGCAGTATAAGCGAAGGAACACAGGTAGGTAGGATAAATAATTCACATTAAAAATCACACTTTCAAAATACACGGCGATGTATCGTATCCGTAGTCATGCATGTTCAGTGTGATCCGAGATGGATGCTCGCAGAATCCAATTCAGCCAACGACTATTAACTCTTCGTATCATGCACATTGTAAAGCGACAAACTACTGTACGTAAACATAATATTAGTGTACCCACCCGTAAAACCGACAAAAAGTCACAATTTATATGACACTACGAGAAAATCGAGACAGTAATAAGATAAGAGCTACTACAATAAGCAAATCCATTAAGGAATGTGAATAAAATTACCGCATATTTTTCATTCCGATCCTCCGATAGTGCGGATGGCACATCAAAATCACAGTTAAACTCTTGGCAGTGTCTAGTCTACGGACAGTCGTGGGCTGGGCTCGGCGCCCGTGTGAGTGGGTTAGGGAGTGTTCGACAAGCTGTTAAGTGTTAGTACTGAGAGCGGCCGCAGGCGCCGCCGAGCGCACTCACTGAGTCTGCTGCGGACTAGCCAACTACGTGGGGAGCCGGCCACGCTCTTAAAACACAGACCATCAAATTTTTAATAGACAATTATTGTGAAAAAAATCATCTAATGCTTACTCTTACTTTGATTTCTGTTCAGGTTTAGTGTCGTGGAAAATAGACAAACTTTTAGATCTTATTATTTATTGGAAACAAAACACTCCATTTTCCACGCCGTTACGCAACATGAATATTTAAAGAATTACAAACACGAGTCAGTGTAAATACTTATCAGAACTGAGCGACATTTTAAGAATAAATTGATAACTTAATAAGATCACTATTAACTACAACTAAAAAAAATGCACTCATTTATTCTTAAACGATAAAAGCAAAAATACTGTAATCTCACAACTAATAATGTCTTTTGATATAAAAAATATGGACTTCAGATGTATCTAATAGTAGTCTCGTAATGCGACTTTTAAACATGTGTTACAAAATAAATTATTTTGTCTTTGGCTGTGTCATAAAAATTTTGCACCGACTCGTCTCCTAGATTGGACCATACTGACATCAAAAATACAAATTACACTAAGATACAGATAGTTCAAAAAGTAGTGAATGTGCAACATGATAACAACAATAATTTTTCATAGTAATCCTAAATTTAATCATACCTGGCTTAAAATATTCCAAAGTTATACAATACTTATGAGTTTTTTGCTAGGCCTGATAATCTCGGGGGTCACTAGAATGTCATTGAAAACATTGTCATACCACTGTTATCAAAATATTATCAATTCAGTTTCATCTAATGTAAAATTTGATAATGTCCAATGCATTTCATAAAGTAACAACAACATTAGTGAGAAAATGCATCTTAGTAAACAATTCATAGCATCATTCAAAGTTCACATTAGGCTTAAGTTTATGGATTTGTGTGTGTGTGGTTGTCTGTTCAGCTCTAGGTATTTGTGAATATTAAAAACAAAAGAAATATTTAGACGAAAAGCTGTATATCTCGTTTGATTCGAGAATACAAGGACGTAAGTAATCAAATGTCTTAAATCAGTGTTGTAAAAATGTCTTAAGTCAGTGTTTTTTAAACTTTGCTCAAAGCTGACAGTTGATATTGATGCCATATAGAAGAAGTTCGCCATTATAATATTCATAAAACGTTATAGACCAAAAAAAATTACGTGTAGTATGGTACATCAAAACTGTTTCTTTGTAATCTTTGTTATTAAATGAATAAAAAAATTAAATTGGATTTAGGGGAAGTGACCGTGTAAAACGTTATGGACAAGAAATTTAACTGGTAATGGAACATCAAAACTGTATCTCTCCAATCCATATTTGTCAACTATTTATAAGAAAAAATTTCTAATTTGTCTTGTTAATCGCGAGGACCAGTTTTATTAACATTATTGGATTTCCGATACTTAACTTTTAATATTTTTATGTTGTATTAGCTGTCGGTCTTCCGAATATAAAATAAAGGACGAAATAAAAAAAAAACATAATTAAACCAAGTGCCCGCCACCACTCGACTCACAAACACCTAGAGCCGCACGCGGCACCTATACCTATCGGTAGGTGGCGTGCGTGTACACGTGCGCGTAGTATGCGTGCGCGGCGTCCGCTCGCGAGGGGTACTGACCGGGCTGCAGCGGCCGCATCAGGTTGAACTGCGGCATGACGGGCAGCATGCCCATGACGGGCGGCATGGAGACGGGCACGCCGACGCGCAGCTGCGGCTGCGGCATGACGCCCACCACCTGCTGCATGAGCGGCCGGCGCATGGCCGCCGCCTGCTGCTGGCGCGCCGCCGCCACCGCCGCCGACATGTGCGCCGCCACCTGACGCGAGAACAACTGCACACCTCACTACTGGCCTTACACCCGCATTTATAAAGAAGTTATTACTTATTGCTTAGAAAAGTCATAACTTCAGGTGTTACACCCGTATTTATAAACAGGTAAAAGTAATTACTTGACTAAAAGTAATTATTTAGGTGACAATTTGTAGTCCTTAATCTAGTAATTATTGGAAGTTAGAACTATGAAAAGTTAGGATTCTCAAACAATATGTCTATTAATGGTTATCCATTTCCTTCACATAAGCACTAGGTAGTAACATCTTAAGTTATGACTTTCCTAAGCAATAAGTAATTACTTCTTTATAATACCTAGTGCTTGAGTAAAGGAAATGGATCACAATTAATAGTCATATTATTTGGCCGAGAATGCTAACTTTTGATAGTTCTAACTTCTAGTAATTACTTGATCAAGGAATACAAATTGTTACTTGTTTATAAATACGGGTGTTATGACTTAGGCGTGCTTTACACCTCACTACTGGACTTGTCACTTTGCTGTGCTTCGGGGACAGGAACCGCTTACCATTAAAAGGGGATTTTATTAGACTTGCTTTCATAAACCCCATACGATATAAGTAAGCTTATCATCTATCCCCGGCGTAATGCTGAGAAAACTATACAATTAATTCGGGTAAATACTTACAGATACTGAAATCTTTAAGGGGACTACTAGAGCTATGTGCTGTAAAAACTAGAACAGTATCATTTTAGCAAATTACCTCATGCATTTATTGAATCACTAAACTGCTTTTCAGTCTGGCATTCTTTCGTATTGTACATTATTGCTAATCTACTAAAAGCGACCGCTCTTGGCGTTAGCGACAAATTCGACTTTATGAGTAAATAAAAGAAAAGTTTACTGTACTTCAATAAATACTAGAGATAATTTGCTAAGATAATAATGTTTTAGTTTGTTGAGAATTGGTTTTGTTTAGAAGTAATATTTCGATTGGGGGCAGTACTTAGCTCTAGTAGTCCCCTTAATAAGCTTCCTTTTTTTATATAGGGTTACTCCTTTAGAGGGGTTTTCCGATCCCTGGTGCTGTCTATTCGCAGTTGGGTCCATATTACCCGCACCATTTTGAAATGATCATATTTCTTTGATATTATTTTGTTTACTTAAATTCTCCTAATTAGTCGCAAATAAATAAAGTACATATTGCTGGTGTTATCTGTCAATAAAAAAATAATTCCTTTCAAATGTCTTAGGTGGGACTTGAACTCAGGTTGTGGGTACAAGTCAGGGTCACTTACTAGGCGACTGTTCTAATCAATTGAGCAACAAGACATTGTTTGTGTCGACGAATTTATTCAATATTTTTTTCAATTTCAATATTTACACATGACCGTAGATTGCACACTAGCATACTAGCTCCTTGCACGTACCAGCTACTGTCATGTGTATACTGTAACTGGCATGCCTACAACTAGCAAATGGCGGCATACAAGTAGCTAGCACAACATTTGATTTACTTGTATGCCCGTTGAAGGAGGGGACGCGGGGGGTTGCCAAACTGGCACGTGTGAACAGACGCGACAGCTACGGGTAGCCAGTAACTGACTCATTGTGGCCGTAGGCGCATGATTTTTGTTTCTTTTTTTTCGAAAGAAAAGTTATTTCAAGTTTTTCTTTTGTTGGTTATTTTGTATTCAACATGGCACGATGGAGTGATGAGAGAAATATACGGCTCATACATTTGTACAGAGAATTCGAATGTCTCTGGAAGCCGACTAACTCGCTTTATAAAAACAAGCGCGTGCAATGCGCTGTCCGATCCCCCCCTCCCAGATCGGGCCCGCCAGAATGGAGCCCGACCGTGATCCGGCATGCCACGGCATCTCCGGTTCCGGCGGCGCCACCACTGGTGGGTTCGCCATTTGGTAGGGTGCCCTTAGCACCCCACACTGGCCCGATCACGCCCGCTAGTATGGGCCCCGGTGCGAGCGAGCCTGAGGCTTCGCTTCGCGAAGCCTCACCCTCGGCCGCGACGGAGTACCGCTAGCGTGGCGGACCTAGGCTGAGCGCCTTCAGCGCTCGCCACACTCTGCCCGGTTTAACTGATTAAAGCCTCCCATATGGGGTTTCAGTGATAGGTCCGTCCACAAAACAAAAAGCTCGTGCAATGCAATACGAGAAGCCTGCACCAAAATACGAGAAGAATTAAATCTGACTAAAAAAAGAGATGTCCTGTAACAGGCCCAGACATTGTACAGTAATCTAAAAAATCAAGAAAAATCTACTGACTTTAGGAAAAATACAAATAACGGTATATAACGTATAATTTAGGGGCTCAAAAATAAATACAATCTAATAAATATCCCTCTTTAGGCAATTAGGCATACAAGATGGCGTTCGACGAAAAAAAAAAAGATAAACCATAAACTCTAAATGTCAGTAGCTGTCAGATTTCCTTTGTCAATATTTGACATATCCGTTCTTTTCAAGTTTTTGCCACTCGTCATAATCTCACGTGAAAAGGTAATATTATATCCTTCGCAAATTATATCCTTTAGGCATAACATGAGTTTTAACTCTTTGTTTTGTTTGTTATTAATACAACAAGCACAAGTAAGCAAACAATATCACTTGTTCGAATCGAGCTAAGCAATTCTGAAATTGTCAAAACTGACAGATGTCATCAAAGTGTCATCATCCGCCATGATGTTTAGTATTGCTATTTTAACAAGTTTATTTTTGTTTGAGCCATTAAACGAAGCCATTTTATAGAATTTGGATAATAACAAAGTGTTGTTGTATATTGCCCTGACTTTTGGAAATGTGTACAGGTTCTGGGCCTAGCCTCCATACAATTTGGGACAACTCCTTTTTGGCAAAGAATAGGTACGAGTGACTCTCACGAACTGTCCTGTGTATACGCGATGGTAATACTGGCATGCAAGGGCACAACCTGCTTGCCAGTGTTACTCGTACATGCCATCACGGGCATGTGTATCCCCGGCTTAAAGGTAATTGAATTGATCTTCAACATTAAGTCCAACATTAAGTCAATATCAATTGAGAAAATTTGACGTTTTGTGGTAGGTTGACGTGCTGTTGTCTGTACCTCCCAGCATCCGAGCCAGCTCCTAAAAAGGATTTTGCTTAGCTTCTAGTTACTGTTAAAATTGTATATTTTTCAGTTACCTACTGTGTATTTGCCCTATTCGTGACATTGGCGGAATCATGTAAGACTCCATAACTTAAAATAAGAAGTAGAAAGCAACTACCAAATTTGCGTTCCAAAGCATGAATAGTAGGTATTGTTTAACTGTCATCTAACCAATGATCGTTCCAAAATCGTGATCACCAATGTCGCGTGGCCCTTACCCGGCGACATACATACCTCGGCCTGGCTGGTGCTGGGCGTGATCATCGTGGGCATCGGCGTGGGCATGGGCGTGGGCGCGTCCGGTTTCGGCCGCGGCCGGTACTTGGCGTGGCGGGCGCGGATCTCTTCTAGGGACACGTCTTCGGGCGGGTGGACTATCTTAGACCCGGCACCGGTAGCCGTGACAAGAGGGCAGGCGTTGGCGGCGGGCGGCCTGACCTCACCGTTCTCTTTAGGCTCGGAACTGCTCGTCGAGGTCGTAGGCGGTGCGCTTATTGTCGCGTTGCTGTAGAGTAAAATGCGATTGAATGGGACACTTGTGAATTTGTAAGATTATGTTCACAGTCAGAAGCTCCATTTGGCAGATCCATGATGGATCCAGTCAAGAGTTAATAGATGTTGATTTCAAGGCACATAATGAAATATGGCAAAAAGCAAATAAATTGAGTTAGTTTTTTATTAATTTATTTTTTATTAACAACCTTTTATTCTGTAAATTTTTCTTTAAAAAAAATTTTTTAGGAACAATTAGCTTTTTGTCATTTTTAAGTCTTTTTACACTCGTGATGATGATAAAAAATTTATGGAAATAATAATTAATTGAAATTTGTTTTACCTTACCTTACCTTTGAGAAAAAAAATATATAAAAGGTTCATCATGGATTTGGCCAGTGGACCTTTTGAGACTAAAAAACAATGAAAGCGGTGCGGTCCGTGCCTGCCGACTTCATTTGTTTTATTATTTTGTTTAACAGACGTATACGAAGTATTGTTGCGTACACAAGTCCGCACTCGGCAGATACAATTACATAAAGCCAGCTGTTTTCTAGCCGTGTGCTAAGTGCGAGTTTTACTACATTAACGGCGTTGACGTGAATTTGTATGGCAATGATATGCCATGCCATGTCCCATCTAGTGACTATAACTCGCACTAAGCACACTGATCTTGAATTTCACAACTGATACGAGCACGAAACTTATGCTAATTTATCAAATCAATTAACTGACAAAATGTGTTAGTAATCTATCAATCAAATCCATCCCTCCATTACATTTTATCTAGCAAATCTTACACTATGGCAACTAGATATATAATAACATACATTTATAAACATCCATGGCTCTAGTACAAAGCTTGTGCACATTACACAAACATTTGACCCTAGCGGGATTAGAATCCGCAACCGCTGGTTTTGTAGCCGGAGTCGCCAGACGGTCGTCGATTTATCTGTTTGCCAACATTAATAGGTAAACTGGAAGGCTAATGAAAGTAAAGACCATCGAAAGATGGAGACGTTGACTGCTTTCATAAATAATGATGTTGTTTATCAACCTAACACTATTAACGATTATGATTATTATTATCAAAACTTGCTAAACAATTCTTTGCAATCATTAGATATTTGTGTATGGCAGGATGCGACTGAACAGCGTGGTATTGCAGTTCAAAATTAAAGTTTCATTTTATTTGCATTTCATTTGACAGCTATAACAGTATTGCAAATTGACTGTGGGTGTCATCTACCCCATTAAGTTAAGAAACTTAAATATATTATAATAAGAACAATTTTTCATTGGCATAACAATAATTTATACAAATACTAAATTTCAAACAAGTCTGGTTGACATGTCAACCTGTGAAAGGTCCAATGATATTGTAGTTTGAAATATTTATGAGAAAAAAGAATGAATCCTACCTGTACGCAGGGAAAGTAGGCTTGTTAGGTGTTGATGTAGGTATACTTGCTGCTGGAAATAGTGGTCGCATACCTTGCATCATCATTCTGTAAGATACAAATTAATAAAATAATTAATTAGCAACGGAAAGTCTAAGGTATCCCATTATGGTAAAATTCTGCATTTGGTTGAAGAGGCCTGTGTTCAGAAGTGGAATTTTTATGAGCAAGTCCATACATACTTCTCAGATCTAAAGAGTCTCATTACAATATAAAGGTACTGTTACACATGCTCATTTCAAGCATGAAAGCATGCTTCTTTTGAGCAGTTGCTACATAGGCTGCACTAAAAGTATCGGGAATGGAATATTTCCACTGTTCCTGTCATATTAAAATCTTTTTAATTGCAAACTCCTTGGTTTTAAAAATCGAATACCATTTATTTATTTAAAAAAAAATTCTCGGTCTTATCACAAGGTCTTGTCAAACTTGTTTAGTCGTTGAGAAAATGGAATTGACTCGAGAAAATTCAAGAGCGATGATTTATTATGACTTTCAAAGTGGTTTAAAAAAAAAAACAGTGTGTTGACCGGATGATTACTGCATTTGGTAATGAAGCCCCATCCAAAACCACAATTTATCGCTGGTTTGCTGAATTTCAACTTGGACGTGTCAAGCTCAGTGATGATCCCCGTCAAGGTCGTTGCACTTGCTACAAAGTCCTGTCTTCTAGATATCCAATTATGGACCTAAATCTTTCTCTTCCTTTTCATTTTTAGCGGAGCTGACATCAGCTTCTCGATCCATCGCATCGCCAGCAAAAGGATAAACTTATTCAGCTCCATATGGATAGCTGTTACTGTCCATGAGACCATGACTTTGTTTGAACTGATAGAGAGCGAGAAAGTATGCTATAAAATAGCATGTGTATTTGGAATGTTTGCTTTGAGCATGCTTATTCAGGAGCATACTTAAAACTAGCATGCCTATTGCTAGCAAATGTAAACTGATCATAAGCATGCTCGTATTGCATAAGCATGCTCGTATTGCATAAGCATGCTCGTATTGAGCATACTTAATAGCACGCTTTTTAGCATGCTATTTTAGAGCATGTGTAACAGTAGCTTAAGATTGAAACACTAAATGGTGTTATGACTACTGAAGTGTTTACTGTTTTATTCTAAAAT
This sequence comes from Anania crocealis, assembly GCA_949315895.1. Taxonomy (NCBI): domain Eukaryota; kingdom Metazoa; phylum Arthropoda; class Insecta; order Lepidoptera; family Crambidae; genus Anania; species Anania crocealis. The sequence goes on along the minus strand of OX438859.1, from coordinate 4,870,016 downwards.
CGTAACAGATGTTAACAATAAACAATATTAATAATTTGTCATGAACTCAGATTCGTTAAGATAATCATGCAAGTGAATGTGTTTAGCTCAGTAACTATTTTTATTAATGTACATATTTATCATGATAAACATTTCAAAGAACATTTTCCAAAATTACCTAGGTGCCTGCATAAACGGAGGCATCATGGGGTTCATAGACATGTGACCTGGGTACATCCCAGGCGGGACTGGGCCCATTGGTGTGGGTAATATTCCCGGTGACACTCCAGAAGGACCTGGCCCCAGCTGAAACAACAATTTCTATTTTAGTAAGGGATGTATAAGAATGAATACTGTGACATTTATTTAATATACTTAAATGAGTAAGCCGGAAGTGATTATGTAGTTCTGTATGCGGTGGAAGTAGGCTAGAGAGGCATACCAGTGAAATAACTCTTTGGTCTACCAAGGAATGTAATTTTATTAGTGTTTTTAGGGCAGTGTTAAGAGGAAAGGTGTGGGTTTAAGTCCTAGCTAAGACAGTTTCAACTTTTATCACAAATATTGGTATTAGCATTAATGGCATTACCTACTCCTAAATCGAAAGTAGTAAAAAAATAAGTGAATCCTAAACCTCAGTACCTACCTCTTCCAGCATCAGCATGGTGAATCCATATGCCTATGACTATGCTAAGTTTTGTTTCTTTGTAAATTGTAATAGTGGTTATCTTTGATAACACTTTTTTTCAACAACTTTACCAATCACATTGGTGATATAGCAATATAACAAAACAAACTATCCCTCAACCTCTTTAGCGTTAGTAACTGCGACTCAGTTTAAAACGATATTTTTGATTACTTAAAAGAGGAGGACGCCATTTATCACATCTTTCAGTAATCCAAAAATCAACTTGGGTAATGTGCAACCTGATTTCCAGGTTTTTGCAGAGTCAGTAGAATGAATGAATGTAAAGGTGGGTAGAAATTAAATTATTTAAATCTACATGTAAGTTTAATCCCTCAACCCCCACGCGCTGATAACAATTGATTTAATTGTGTCTGGAATAACTCACGATCGAGGGATTAAGTTGTCACTATGGTCAGTTATGTTAACTACTCAAGAACATTAATGCGTAATTTTATTTGATATTTTAGCAACTTAATTGCACTTATAATATCAGTATATAAACTTGAAAAATTTTGTCTCAGGCGGGACTCGAACCCGCATCTCCTCGCATGCCGGGCGGGCGCCATACTATTATCCCAACAAAAAAAAAATTTTTTCTAGTTTATATACTGATGTTAATGCGTAATTTGTACATGTTTGTCTATGTTTGCAGTAGGTTAAAATAAGCAATATTTCAATTTATGTTGCATTGATAATGTCTCCACCCTGTATGTAAGAAAATTCTCTTACCAATGCTGGTGTGGCTTTTTTCTTAGCAGCAGGTTCATCGTCGTCACTATCTGAGCCTTTACCACCACCTAGACAAATAACTTAATGTTAATTTAAAAAAATACTATAGCATTGAACATCCATCTAACCCACTATTGCTATCGCAAAACTAAGGTAAGTAGATGTAAATATTGACAAATATACATACTACAGGGTTTAATAAAAAATGTGCTTAGATTCTCAAATAAATAACATCAACAACACAGTAACTAAACATCCAATTACACCTAAAAATATAGATCAAATAAAATATGGTTTTGTACATACAGTTTGTTCCAATAATCTATTGTCGTACCACATAAAGAAGTTTGTATACCTGATTTCTGTTTCTCATGTTCTCTTATATCTTCAGGTGGAATACCTTCCATACCATAGATTTCTATTTCTATATTTGACCTATTTGGTAATGAATTTGGTACTTTGTCTATGGCTTCTTTGTGAACCTGGAAACAAGTATAAATATTATTATATGCAGCTTAGACTTCCGATGCAGGATGTAATGCAATAAATTATAATATTTACAAAGTGGGTAGATATTATGGGCGAAGACTAAGTCGCGCCAAATTATCTAAAGATATAACTACGCAAGTTATAAGGGGAAAATGTTGGACTGGTGGTGGGCGGGCGGCGAGCTTGCCAAATCAGTCTCGCTCGAGGGCTAACGTACCTGCATGCAGTGTATTGACAAACCGGGGCCAGTATACAACTTCTTGTGGCATATGTGACATTTGAAATGCTTCGCTTTCTGGTGTTGAATCAAAATCTTCTCATCGTCAAATTCCCTGTTACAATACCTGAGAGATATGTTAAGGAAATTTTATGCAAATACAATAAAACGTAATTACGGCGATTGACCTAAATACGAAGGTCACGCTAAATTTGTAATCCAGTTATACTTTATTGGAAAAGGATACCAGCACCAAGGTTTCGATGCCTTCTTCTTCTTGCGGCCCATAGTGTAGCTATTTACACAAAAACTAACACAAAATTATATCACAGATCACTAAATAATAAATTAAAGTTAATAAAATAATATATCACAATTACAAATCAAAATTACAACGAATTATTTTGCAATTTATAACGAAGACAGAAAGCAACCCAAGATGGCGGCGAAACACAAATTGACACAAGCAAGATCAAGAATTACCACCAACCACGCCACATTTTGCAACATTTGTGACCATAGACAAAAATAAGGAAGGCAAAGGAATAAAAACCTGTTCGTTACTAGGTATTCCGATTTCCAACTGTAGTCTTAACTCTTAAAAAGGTGAAATGAACGTAAAAACGGTTGAGTATTTTAGATTCATTAAACTTATAGTTATTTCTAACCTTAACTAGTTCTATCCAGTCGTAAAGATATTGCTATTGATTTTTAAAATGGATTGTTTTGCAGATTAGAGACACTGCTATTCCATTGTTCGTAATTTTTAAAACAAAACATCAACTAAATACCGGTTATTTAAGTGTAATTAGCGGTACACTACTTTTCCGGTGAAACTACTGTACACAAGTAGTCAACTAAAATTAAAAAATACATATATTTGGTGGCAAATTCAAAAGAGTTTTAATTCCTGCAAGCCTGAAAACCTAGTGCAACAAGTTGGTTTTGTTTCATACAAAAAAATCTGAAATCAACTTAATAGCTATTATTATCTTATGTAACACTTAACTGTGTAAAATAAATATTTTCATAATTTATCTACTAGTAAGTGCGTGCACTAGGCTGTGTTCACATCGTAAAATACTTACGATAAAACCGGTTTCGACCTTTTTTGGTCAATGTAGCCTTGTTGAATGTAGCAATCTTTTGTAGTGCAGCAAGGCTAAAAAAAAGGCTGAACATTACGATTCAAAAACCACCTAATTACATAATTATTGTAACGTGTTTTTTAGCAAATTAATATTCTTTCTTGACTTTGTCTGAAGATACGTGACACAGACGATAGATGGCGCTGCCGGTTGTTTATCGTATCATAACAATCTTATTCGTTTCACTCTGAGAATTCAATTCCGAAGCCTATGCTGAACTCTGAGGTCGCGGACAAAATTTATGTCTGTAAGAGATCGCTTTCTAGCGATAAGACTGCCTAAATTGTAAAATTCTTGGTTTATTTATATCCTGTGTTACATTTAATTTGTTGGTGTGCAAAAAAGAATATCTATCTATCTATCTATTAAAATAATGTACCTATGGATTGGAGAGAAGTTTCCGGTGGAGCAACGATCGGTCGGTGCAGCACTTGACTGGGTCAGGCACCCCTCAATGCCTCAAACCAAAATCTGAAACACTTTATTTTTTTAATTAAATTACTTAAGTCTTTTCCTCACACGGTCTTGGTAAAAAGCTCTTTATGCTGTGTGTGTGTATTTTTATTCAATTCGCCGCAATGGGAACTATCGTTTCTTTGCTCACCGGTTTCGTTTAGTTCGGAAAAAAAGGAGGACACATGTTTCCAAAAGATAAAACTGTTCTTAAACAGTAGTGATTGGCAGGAATAACTACTTATATTTCGAAAAACATTCTCGTGTTTGTAAAAAACATTTTAACCCCAGTGTAACCTTAACAATCAAATACAGAAAATCGTTAGAAATTATCTTTCGTATTCATCCTGATTTGAGTAGCTTTTACATTACTTTCATCTCCCTCTGAAAGCTAAAAGTTCATGGGAAATTGTATTCGTATATTCAACAAATTACCACAGGGTATTGCTGAACTCCCTGTACATAAACTTAAATCATAATTATTTCAAATTAATTTTAATGAAAAAGGGCTATTACACTGTTAATGGTTATTTAAATGATAGAAATGTATGGCATTAAATTGTCCTGACTCGTTATTTTGAAAGAGGCTGACCATAGTGACCGAGTTTCTTGCGCTGCTTCTTCTCGGCACTAGCTTGAGCTAGACTTGTCCCGAAGCAGTGTTAGGTTTAAATATTGGCACGTGTAAAAGCGCCTCCTGGGGCCTATTTGCAGAAATAAAACTGATTTTACTGATTTTATGAAAAAAAAAATTAAGAAAATTGCGCGGAACAGTAGAAAATTCAAGATTAGGTATGTACTTAACCACCATACTACATTATTTGTAATGTAACACTTCTTCTCTTCATCTTTTCCATGTTCTGTGAATGTAACCTTATTGCTTTGGAGTACCAATCTTTTGACAATCTGAACTTTTTTATTGTTTGGTGTTTGTTATATAACATTGACAGAATGCATGCTGCGAATATGTCAAATAGAGGGTAAAATAAATAACCGGCCAAGTGCGAGTCGGACTCGCGCACGAAGGGTTGCGTACCAAAAAGGCCAAAAAAACGGTTTTATTGTATACTTAAATATTTATTTTATTTTGTTTTTAGTATTTGTTGTTATTGCAGTAACAGAAATACACAATTTGTGAAAATTTTAACTGTCTAGCTATTGCGACTCTTGAGATACAGCCTGGTGACAGAGCGACGGACAGACGGACAGACGTTTTCACTCTTTGGGTACGGACCCTAAAAACGGAATTTTGCACATGACCATGGCCGGAATACCAACAAAACTGTTTATAATACGCGCCAGAAAACAAAGAATGTTGTGTATCATAAAACATAATACTCGTAATATAATAATAAACAATTATTAGATTTTTTTTATTATAATACCATTTCGGAATCAATATTTATATTTAGGAACTTAGGACAGGACAACGTCTGTCGGGTCCGCTAGTAGGAAATATATTTTCTAAAAGAAAATAATATAAAAATATTTTAAAATGACAGTGATTGCTCTCAATATTAAATAAACTACTATTTTGAAAAATAAGTTAGAATTTTTTTTATCCCTATCCCTAATTAGTCTCACTGCAGAGCAAAGGCCTCCATCATTGAATTCACCACAACAATAATTGGTAAAGGTATATATATTTAGATATATATTCATATACAATGGGCTTGCTCTTGACTACATACTTGACTCTACGGTTAAGAAGAAGCCTAAGACGGAGCGAGCTTACCCAGAAAGTGGCACTGGCCACACACCAGCGGAATACAGAAAAACTGTTTGGCGCTGGACTCCTACTACCACCGCAGAGGGATCTTAGCAGTCATCATTGGTTAGAAATCCAAAGATGCCGTTGCCCAGGGTGGACGACTATGAGGTAGATCCCACCACCCTGGTGACTTGGTGATCATAAACCCTAGCAATGTTTAAGAGTTCGAGACTCTGGTTGCCTCTGACCCTGAGAGAGATCGAACCTACTAGGACCCCGAGATCTTGAACCAGCACTTATACCACTAGACCAATGGCGTATATAATAATAACCTTATAGGCTCGACTGGCGAGAGAAAGCTAAAAGTACATTACAAATACTTGTAGCGTTATCTGCATCAATAAACAGCTCTAAGCTTGTGTGGCTGTCTTTTTCACTTACGGTGATAATAAATCCATATTAATATTATAAATGTTAAATGAGTCTGTCTGTATGTCCCCACTTCTATTATTTAGATTTAGATACGAGACGAAGAGATAGTTTGAGTCCCGGAAAAGGATATAATTAAGAGTGTTTCAACTTCATTTTATGGAGTGAAAATGTCACACGATTCCCGACTTAAAGGAATTTAAACTCATCATAAAAATATGTCTTTGGTGTAGGTATCTCAGGAATTGAACAGCAATTCCTTTCTATGGATGTCGCTTGAGTCGACTTAAGGCCCAGTAGTTCGTGATTTATGGATCAATATCCATCGATCGCCTATAACGGAACGCCTATGCGCACCGTAAACGCCAGCGCGGCAGTACGGGCCTGACGAACCGCCACGGTCACGTATTTTGTAGTTATTTAAACATAGTAATTAAGTATATCATTTAATCAATTCAAACTCAGCGACAAATGTCTTAAAATATTTAGTGGCTTTAAACAAGCATACAAATTATATTTCAAATGTCCGTAGTTTAGTCGTCAAATTGAAAAAATCATTTCGAAGAGATATATGGATGTAGATGTAGGTTTGTGATTTTTTCCAATTTGAACCAAGTTAATCAAATCGTGTAACTAGATTCTTAACTTATACATATATTTTTTTCGGACTTTAAAACGCTGTTTTCTAGTTCTCAGATGGGTTTTAAAAACTAAAAAACACGCTGCCTATTGGAACTACACCGCCTTAAGGAGGACCAACTCGCCTACCAAGCGTGGCCAGTGGTCTAATATTGGCTGGCAATGATGATAAATCACTGTTTAAAACGATACTCATTATTCTATAAATTAACTTTTAAACAACTAGCAATAAAAAGTTGTTGGTCTTGACAATTGTGATTGTAATAACAACTAGCACTTCTCTGGGTGACACTAAACGGGAATTAGTCGAGTATTTGCATTGGCATTACGAGATCATACTATCAGATACTGTTGACATGTATGTGAGCGCTGCGTGAGCCGGCACCAGAGTACGCATGACACCCATGAGACGGGGGCGTGAAGGATCTTCGCCATCCGATTGGTGGAGACGTTGACGCGTCACTTACCTGACGGGGATTAACGTTATCGAACTCTGAAGCACCTAGAAGTGATACGGATGCACATGAGGTGTGAGCGTTTCTCAGGATAATACGTCACATCTCATCACATACGGATCTCTGAAATACAAAAACCCTGGACCTCCCATAAAGTCCCATCATTCTAAGGGGGATCATGGATCTCCCATTGTATTCATTCACCAATCATTGCTTAAAGAGGTAGACAAAATATTTTTAAAACTTTTTTAAAACATTTTAGGCATGGCTTATAGGATTCCGTACCCACAGGGTAAAACCGGACCCTATTATTAGGCTTCGCTGTCCGTCTGTCAAGTTATGTATTCCACGAACTGCAATAATTAGACAGTTTCAATTTTCAGAGATGACGTATTTCTGTTGTCGCTATAACAAATAAACCGGCCAAGTGCGAGTCGGACTCGCACACGAAGGGTTCCGTACCAAAAAGGCCAAAAAACGGGTTTGTTGTATGGGAGCCCCCCTTAAGAATTTATTTTATTTTGTTTTTAGTATTTGTTGTTATTGCGGTAACAGAAATAAATAATTTGAGAAAATTTCAACTGTCTAGCTATCGCGGTTCTTGAGATACAGCCTGGTGACAGAGCGACGGACAGACGGACAGACAGCGAAGTCTTAGTAATAGGGATCTGTTTTTACCCTTTGGGTACGGAACCCTAAAAATACTAAAAAACAGAAAAAAATATTTAAGGAGGCTCCCATACAAAAAGCGTGTTTATTTTGCTCGTTTTTGCTCGATATAGTATAAAATTCGATGTTTTTATAGATAATGGTATGATCTCTGAGATTAATCGCTGAAAGACATGCAGACGGATATGACAGACATGACGAAATTATGATTTCTTGGACTGCGAAACATTAAAAACAAAAACAAAATTAAATTTTGTCAGAACAGCATTTTTTAAAGTTTTTTTTTTAACCTGTCATATTACTCATCATATATTAGATCGTAAAATTTAATTCGCAGTCTTCTGATGGAACTGTATCAATTTCCTGAGAATAGAGCCTTATAATATAATATGCATCGCCTCAGAGTATGTAACAGTTATAGTATTACAATGTGGATAAATAAATACGCAAATACTTCAAATTGTCTTTTTTCTACATAAAAAAAAACTTATCATGCTCTGATAATGATTCATATCAAGAATTCATGTCACTGAAGATTTCAGATTAGTGTTGCCGCATGGAGTATGCATGGACCATCGCGGCATCGCGTCGTGGAAAGTGAACAACCCTCTAAAAATATTATTTAGTATTAATTGTGTTTCTACGTAAGAGTCGAATTTGTGACTCCCACACTTCTATGGTGTACCTATACAATTCTCTTCTACTACCACTATTCCTCCGGGGCCTCATGAACTAGGACTATGGATTTCGCTTTAAATAGGATCCTGAGGCCCTACTTCACAACACAATGTCCGTATTTTCGATCCATCTGTCCCTATCACTCATACCGATGTCTTAAAGTATCTGAAAGAGACAGATATATCCGTAAATATGAGCTTCGTGTTGCAGAGTAAGGCATCTGGTCCAAGCTCTGCTTTGCTTACCTAATGCGAGCGCAACCGGGTAAAAGGAATAAGGGGGGTTCCCTCTAAAATGGGTAGCCCCCTATGGCAGCTGCCGCTAATGCAGTGTTCAGCCCAAATGTTCGTTGTAATTAATGCAAAGACAGATCAGAAGATTCTGAAAGGACGACAGGTTATACGACTGTAACTTGGATTGTTTACTGTTTTTATATGCAAATTCTTTTAGCTTACTGAATTTACTTTGTAATTTGCTCATCGAATGTATTCTCAAAGCTATGTTGTTTAAAATACTTTGTGAAAAACACTGCGCGAATTAAAACAATACAGATAAGACTGTTTACGAACACTGAACTGACTGAGCATAATATGTGAATAATTCCATCAATATGTTTTGGGACCAGTGCCATCTGAGACACAATGAATAACATCCAGGGGATGTTATTGTTGCTTTATTTGTCCATTTTATTTACGTTACTCATGTTGAATAATACACATGCTTGAAGAAAATAAGGATTGGAAAGAGGGATGATTTTGTGTTATCTGTTAAGGTCCGCTAGCGAACCAAACTTACCCGACTTATAAAAATATGCTTTCCCCAGAAGGACCTTTCATGTGACCAGATGAATTTCGTCAGTTTACCTAATTGCTTTTTTATAGCCTGATATTTAACCCTATTTTTGTGCCTAAATTTAGATAAACTTAGATTTCAGGTAGGTGACGAATGACGATGGATTAAAATCGATAGTTCCCGAAATAAAAATGCGTTGTCATATAATCTTTTCGTCGGTTAGACAGTTTTATAATAAAGACAAAAGTCTGTAATAATATACTTAGTTACAGTGACCCTTATCATTAGTAGTAGTAGTAACAGCCTATAATCATCCCACTGCAGGGAAAAGGCCTCCATCATTGAATTCAAGTTAACACAGCAATGATGGCTGTACTGGCATAATCACGCATGCTTGCCAAATGCGGGTTGGTGAACACAAACCCGAGCAACGTTCGAAAATTCGAACCTTTTAGTTGCCCGACCCGGGATTCGAACCTGAGACCCCGAGAACTTGGCCCGGTATTTAAACCACTAGACCAACGGGGCGTTAAAGCGTACCTATAGGCGCATTTTTTTTTGGAAAGGCCCACCTATTTCAAAGACATTAAAATGTCCCAGTGTTCAGCCAGCCAGTCTCTAACAACCGATTAGGTAGGTACCATAATCTAGAGCTTATCATGCTAACATCAGGTTTTTCTTTATCACTTGAGAAATTGAATTATAATGCTTGTCTGAGTATGTTTTAAGTGTTTGATAATAGTAGGAGGAAATTATTAATGAGATAGATTACGTGTGGGTTTATGTTTACTTGTCCGACCGACTAAGAAAAATCATTGACGCCCCCGAAATACCTGTCCACCCCGAACTGATTAAAATTTTTTTGTGAACCTCTTTAGGTTTTCTATTATTTTCAATGTGTCTCATGTTGCCAGCACGTAAAAAGAATAGCAAAATAGCAACACCCATAAGCTTCTCTCTGACTAAAAGAGATCTGCCAGAAGGAGACGGGCAGCAGCGTCTTCACTCTACCTAAAACGTAGTGATTAGTTGTTCAATCAGCGTTGCAGTATGTCTTCGGATATTGCGACTAATGCTGAGTGGGACTTATTATTATTATTTCTTGTAAATTTTATCCAATTTCGAAATGCCAAATAAACGTAGGTACCTATTCTATTCTATTCACTGCCTCTACCATGGGCTAAACAGCGATCTCCAATCCGCCTGCAAAGCGTGGTAATTATACCAAATCCTTCTGTTGGAGAGGTCTGAGTCCAACAGTAGGTATACTGTTTTAGGCTGGTGAATGATGTTGATAATAAATATTTTTAAAAAAACCTTTATAAATAGAAACGTCTTTTGGGGTGGGATCTACCTCCAAGTGGTCCACCCTGGGAATGGCATCTTTAGTTTTCTAACCAATGATGACGGCTAACAGATCCCTCTGCGGTAGTAGGCTTCGTAAGAGGCCGCCTGGATGCTACCTTCCTGCCGGAGTCCAGCGCCAAACAGTTTTTCTGTGTTCCGCTGGTGTGTTGGAAAACCAGTTCCTCTGGGTAAGCTCGCTCCATCTTAGGCTTCTTCTTAACCGTATAGTTAGGTATGTTGTCAAGAGCAGGCCCATTATTTATAGAAAATAAACGTATTTTTTACACTTGGGACACTGTATCATGTTCGTTTAGCAGCTTATTTCGTATGTTCAGATAAATAATCTTTTATGGTTAAAGCCGTCATACGTTGCTAAAAAATAAAATGTCATCATTGCGTCAAATAATCACGAGAGCAATGCGATGTTTACATATCTTTAGTAAGAGAAGTGTTTGTTAAATTATAAACAGTTTATCCACAATTTCTTATGATAATATGTGAAATAACCTCAATGTTAGAAAGCGGAGAGCGGTTTATTCAAAGTCAAAGCACTTCGGTTGAGACTGTGGAGAGTCATACTGATAGCACATGTAAGTTTAAGCATATTTTTTTAATTTATAGTTATCGCATTCGCCCATCGTCTTTAGGCCTACCACGGGCATATCTCAGCAATATAGAAAGAAAGACATAATTCATTGTGTATTTAAAAAACAACTTAATTCCTGTCGGTGTTTTTATCATTAACCTATTCATCATCACTTCAGTCAAAAAACGTCCAATTTTGGACTAAGGATTCCCCTGAAGATTTTCACGCCACTCGTATCTATCTGTTTTATTGTAAGTATTGTAAATTTTTGTAAATTATTATCCTTTTATTTTTAATGTAATACCTACCACGATGTGTACAAAGAACCCACAGTCAAGCCGACTAGTCGGCTTTGTGGGTCTAAATGCCTGTAAAACCTAATTCTAATCATTGTTATTTAAATAAATAAATAAATAATAATAATCTACTCCCCGCTACCTTGCTGAATCACTTAGAAAATACTATCTGTGTGAGCCAGCCTAAAAAATAATAATATTACAAACACTACAACTTCTTCTTCGTCTTATCTCCACCGAAACAAATGCGATCGCTAAACCTAAAAATAAAAACTAAGTTATGTAACAGCCTATATAATCAATACAGTTCAATACACTTTATTGCACATAAAAGACATGATAAAAAAGAAACATTTAGAAAGATTTAAGAAGGAAAACTATGTTTAAGTGGAAAATAGGGGTTACGTAGTGCACCATAAAGAGAGAAAATAGCATATTGACAATATTACCTACATAGTAACATAGGGAAAGAAATTTCACTATGATATTAATACGACTAACAATATACAGCGTGCTATTTGAACTACTATCATGGCAGTGTTATTAATTTTTTTTAATATTTTTTTTGTAATTTTTTTAATTTTATTTCAGACTTAATTTTGTAGCACGCTATGACGCGCGCAGACGAATTATTTTGCTGCGGTGGGGTCTCGGTTGAATGGATCTTACACAGCTACATCTGTGCGCGTCAGATCGATTCAAAATAAATAATATACAAATATTTAATATTTTTATTAAAAAAAATTTTGTTTAAAAAAATACAATAACACTGCCAAGATGTTATTCATAATGGTTAGATAACGAGGGCTTCGTTTTACAGGTAGTTAAAAATGCACCGTGTATACATATACTATTATGTAATCATCCCACTGCAAGGCAAAAGCCTCCATCATTGAATTTAAGTTAACACAGAATGATGGCTATAGGCTTAAATCACAACGATTGCCAAAATGCGGGTTGGTGATCGATCAAAAAGCCGAGCAAGGTTCGGAAATTCTAAACTCTTGATGCCTGACCCACAAATCGAATCCAGGATACCAGGATAGCCTGGTACTTTAATCGAACCACTAGACCAATATAGCTAATCAGTATATAAACTTGAAAAATTTTGTCTCAGGCGGGATTCGAACCAGCATCTCCTCGCAAAAAAAAAAAAAAAAACAATATAGCTAATGTTTTAAAGTTCAATACAAATTCCTTATAACTTGATTGAGCAATTACAAGTCCCTTTTGTGATGTAACTTTTTTATTGCAATACGAACAAAACCTTTGTAATTATTACATTATTGTAGAAGAGCTGATAATTTATTACAGTAAGCAATTGAACGTAATCTGTTGGCAATAGTCATACAATAGCTTAGATTACGTGCGATATCTTTACGACGCCTTTTGAAGCGCTTAATCCGAATTATAAAGCAGTGAGGCATAATTGAAGTTTAACTACTTAAATCAAACGATAAATAATCGCGGATTTATTGTTTAGAAAATAATTATCAGTAAAATCAGTTTTATTACTTCAAATAGGCTCCAAGAGGCGCTTTTACACCTCGCAATATTTAAACCTACCACTGCTTCGGGCTGTCTTTGCTAGTGCCGAGAACAAGCAACGCAAGAAACTCGGTCACTATTGTAAGCCTCTTTTGAAATAAATGTTTACAAAAGGTTTAAGCAAGTACGAGCTATGGCAATTTAATGTCATACGTTCCTATCATTTAAATAATCATTAAGAGACATTATAATTAAAAAGGGCTATTACCTTTTTAATTAAAATGTCATTGTCATCATACTCACTAATAGTGTTATGATGATCACGAGTGCTATTACCGCTATTGCCATACAAGTCAGTATGGCAACAGTCTTGGGGTGGTGGGATTTACCTCCTAGTGGTCCACCCTGGGCAACGGCATCTTTGGATTTCTAACCAATGGGCTAACAGACCCCTCTGCGGTGGTAGGCTTCGTAAGAGGCCGCCTGGATGCTACCACCCTCCTGCCAGAGTCCAGTGCCAAACAGTTTTTCTGTGTTCCATTGGTGTGTGGGAGAACCAGTTCCTCTGGGTAAGCTCGCACCATCTTAGGCTTCTTCTTAACCGTATAGATAAGTATGTAGTCAAGAGCAAGCCCAATATTTACAAAAAAAAAACAGAGGTCGTGGTCAATCTATAGCCTATATTATTCCAATGCTGGACACAGGCCTCTCCAAAAAGAGGATTTGCCACAATCGCCACGCTTGGCGACGGAGGCCGGTTGGCGATCGCAGTTTAGCTAATGGTGGAGGGAAGACGCTGCTACTCGTCTCCTCATGGAAGTTCTATTTAAGTCGCCTCTTACGACATCCATAGGAAAAGATGGGGTGGTGCTTTTATTTTAACGTGCCGACACCAAACGACACAAATCTATACTAATATTATAAAGCTGAAGAGTTTGTTTGTTTGAACGCGCTGATCTCTGGAAGTACTGGTTCGAATTGAAAAATTCTTTTTGTGTTGGATAGTCCATGTACCTATCGAGGAAGGCTTTAGGCTATATAACATCACGCTGCGACCAATAGGAGCGAAGCATCAGTGCAAAATGTTGCAAATATAAAAACAGAAATTGACGCGTACGAAGTCGCGGGGAACAGCTAGTATAAAATATGTTTCGGTTTTTCATCTTTCTGTCGTCACTCAAAGCTTACTTAGCTTAAGTAGTTAACTATTGGTGAAGCGCCAGTTAGCGAAGTACACCTCGTGTCGTTTTGGTTCGCTCTCACGCTTAGTGACGCTTGTCCAACTATGGACTAGCGTCGCTTGGATAAGACTGTGAAGAAGTACCTTATAGTATTAAGAGTTAACTCAGCTAGCCAAACTCGGATCTTCAAAACGAAGCTCGGTTTTGCTAGCCACCTCAGAGCATTCCATCCTAATAGCATCACCTGATACTTGACAGGGAGTTGCAGCGTCGAAAAAGTAAAAACAAAGTAAACAATATTTTTATGCTTAATATTCTACATCCAAAATACAACGCACACCCCTAAAAGTAGTGTGATATCTGCTATAGTCCAATTTATGCTAAATCATCAAAAGCAATAATTGAAGCTGTTAATTGAACATTTGGCTTTTCAGGGTTATGATTTTTCATGTTACTTTTCATTTCATACCGCCTGCCGATATGCTTTCGCGATACTAATGCACAAACTCAGGACCGCTTTTTGTCCCTTGGGAGTTGAGAATGACCTAATATTTATGTCATGCTAGTACTCTTCATGAAGTGTTTACTCGTACGTAGTTATTGGCGTCTATGAATTACGAAAAATAATAGTTTTTTTTTCTGCACACAGCCGACCGGTCGTTTCCTATGGAAACGATCGCTCTGTTACACCCTTTCAATGTTAGCATAAGGGCTGACCAGTACTGTCTCCTGCTGCATCAGCATTTTTAGTCTAGAGTCCGGCTCGCCCGCTTCTCGGGCTCGCGGCATAGCCAGTCGGTTCCAACTCTTCGCGCGTGACGGTTGCCACCTCCAAATTAACTCGTGTGTTTTTACTTACCATTTCTAGTGTAATTAATTATCTTTTTTAAAACCTAAATCCCCGAGTCCGTTCTAACATTGGTGGCAGCGTAAAGGGATCAATATAAGTGGTTCCCGGTTCGTCTCCGTACACTTTCGTGCTTTGTGTAAAAAGTGAAATTTATATAACAAAACTTTACTTCAAAAACTTTATACTTACCATATCGTTTATCGTGGTGTGTTACCGTCGCCGCTCACCGTATCCTGCTATATTGGAACTGGACTCATCTTCGCAATCCCACTATCTCCACTGCATCCTGGAAAGAAACATCATCGAATCCTACAAACACCGCTGTATCCTGCCTAGTGCCTGCCTGTAAGACATCAATCACATCATCCACCCGCCAACAATAATCGCCGCTTCAAGCTCCGTGTCCCGCCGAGTTCGAGTCGCCTTATCGCAGGAATGCGATCACTTCCCGTCGTCGCCGTGCTCGCAGTCTACGCAACATTGTCGCTGTGAGTCTGGCCTTTCATTCAAATTATATTATAGACAATTCCTTTGTGTGCAACAGTGTTGTTAATTATAAGCCGTGTTTAGGTTTTATTTCTTTGTGCTATTCTAAGCTACGTAATTGTGTAAAATGTCTGAATCGAAGGCGCTCAAAGACCAACTCCAGGTTCCCCAAGACATAGAACTACCACTGTCGGAAGACGAAAGGGCAACAAGCCCAGTGGTGGACTTCGAAAAGAAAAAAGGGAAGAAAACCCCTACCAGCTCAGGTCTTAACATAGATCTCAACATTCTTCTAAAATTCGTTAAACCCTATGACGGAAGTAGGGAAACACTTAACTCCTTCATAATAAACTGTAATAACGCTTATAACCTCGCAACGGAAGTGCAAAAACACATTGTATTCAAGTATATCCTATGTCAGCTACAGGACAAGGCAGAAGTTGCGTGCTCAATAAAAGAATTCAATAATTGGGAACAACTCAAAGATTTTCTGAAAACACAATTTAGTGAAAGGAAACACTACTCCCATCTTCTTACCGACCTGCAGGAATGCAAACAGGGCCAAAATGAAAATGTTAGTCAGTACTCCTTGCGGGTGGAGACCTGCTTATCACAACTCCTAACCGAAATTTCTTTATCGAATACGAAGGTAAAGGAACTTCCTGGCAGGACAGCCGCCATGGAAGACCTTGCCCTCCACCATTATTTGATGGGGCTATACCCGAGGATTTCAAACATCGTCAGGTGTAGGTCCCCCAAAAACCTAAATGAAGCGATCAACCTTGCCATATCCGAAGAAAGAATCCAACAGACTCTTTATAGAAAGCCCTCACCGGAACAGTCAAAAGGTTCTAACAACCGTTTCGTCAAACCACCTAACCGGCCCAACAATCAATCAACAACCCCTCAGGCTCAAACCTCTTCCAACCCTACCACTTCCGGCTTAGTCTGCCGTTACTGCAAATTCCCGGGTCATAGTATCGAAAACTGTAGGAAACGGGAATACAACAACAAAATAAGGAATCAAAGATCCCCAAATAACAACAACCAACAATTTCCAAACCAACAATTTCCAAACCAACAATTTCCAAACCAACAATTTCGTAAAGTAAACTTTACCCAACAGGACGATGAAGGACACGACGAAATTGACAATAACACCTCCGATGATTTAAACGAATAATGGGCTCCCGGCGGTGTCCCGTGAGTCCAACGCCTCGTCCTATTTCGTTCCTATATCGAAAGGCACCTGCTAAATCCACTGTATCTGCCAAATCCACTGAATCTGCCAAATCCTCTGAATCTACTAAATCCACTGTATCTACCAAATCCGCTAAACCTGCTAAATCCACTGTATCTGCCAAATCCACTGAATCTGCCAAATCCTCTGAATCTACTAAATCCACTGAATCTACCAAATCCACTGAATCTGCCAAATCCACTAAACCTACCAAATCCACTGAATCTACCAAATACGCTGAATCTACCAAATCCGCTGAATCTGCCAAATTCACGAAATCTACCAAATTCGCGAAATCTACCAAATCCGCGAAATCTACCAAATCCGCTGAATCTGCCAAATCCGCGAAATCTACCAAATCCGCTGAATCTACCAAATCCGCTGAATCTGCCAAATTCGCGAAATCTACCAAATCCGTTGAATCTGCCAAATCCACTGAATCCGCCAAAGTCGCGAAATCTACCAAATCCGTTGAATCTGCCAAATCTGCTGTATCTGCAGAATCATATCTACCACTTTCAAAAATAAATAAAGAAAATCAAATTTACGAAATATCGTTTGACCCGTCCAAGAAATCGTTACCACACGTCGTCATAAATACCACATCCTCCGAATTGCCCCTATCTCTCCTGGTTGACACAGGCTCTTCCATCAGTCTCCTGAAAAAATCAGTTATTAAATCTCACACACTCCTTAGTGGAGAGATACTGAAACTAAAAGGATTCAACTCCACCGACGACTCCATCCCAACATTAGGCTCTTTTAATTTGACTATTCCCCTGAATAACAAGGATTCTATCAAACACAAATTTCACGTAATCGAAAACATAGACTTCCCCTATGATGGTATCGTAGGTAACGACCTTCTCAACAATTTCAAAGGCAGTATTAACTTCACACAAGAAGTTCTCAAACTCGGTAAACATAACCTCAAATTATACTTTACCGATCCCTATTACATTATTCCAGCCCGCACTGAAAAGGTAATAGAATGCTCAGTTGCCAATGCCGACCTAAAGGAAGGTCTCATTCTAGATCAAAGTCCGTCTGACAACCTCCTAATTGCTAATTGCCTCGTCCGGGTTAAAGAAAATAAAAGAGTTAACCTCACAGTTATCAACACCTCTGAATCCTCAATTACATTAAAAACAAACCTCAATTTAAGGCTGACGCCTATCAGTTCCATTTCTCAATCTAACAACGACTCAATCGCTGTCAACCATATAAATCACACAAATCATACTAATTCCGCTGAAAGAACTCAACAAGTTCTCAGCATGCTAAGAATTGATCATTTAAACGGGGAAGAAGCTGACGCTCTCCTGCAACTATGCTCCGACTTTTCCGACATATTCCATCTGCCTCATGAGAAACTCTCTTATACCAATGCTATTAAACACGACATAAAAACAACATCCGAAGTTCCAATCCATACTAAATCCTACAGATTCCCTGAAGTCCATAAACAAGAAGTAGAAAAACAAATTAATAAAATGCTCCAACAAGAAATCATAGAACCCTCTGTATCCCCATGGTCCTCACCAATCTGGGTGGTACCAAAAAAACTTGATGCCTCCGGTGAACAAAAATGGCGAATTGTCATTGATTATAGAAAACTGAATGACATCACAATAGGTGATACCTATCCTATTCCCCAAATAACGGAAATCCTAGATCAACTCGGCAACAGTAAATATTTCTCAACCCTAGATCTAGCATCAGGATTCCATCAAATTCCAGTTAATAACCCCGAAAAAACAGCTTTCAATGTGCCTCAGGGCCACTTCCAGTTCACCCGCATGCCCTTCGGTCTCAAAAATGCACCTTCCACATTTCAACGGCTGATGAATACAGCCCTATCTGGCCTACAGGGCATCCGCTGCTTCGTGTATCTCGACGATATTGTAACATACTCATTTGATCTGTCCTCTTCAATTCAGAACTTACGAGAAGTATTCCAAAGACTTCGAGAATTCAACCTCAAACTCCAGCCAGATAAGTGTGAGTTCCTCAGATGTGAGGTCGCTTATCTCGGCCATATAATCACGACCGAAGGAGTCAAACCCAATCCAGATAAAATTAAAGCCGTTGTCGAGTTCCCAATTCCAAACTCACCCAAAGATATTAAATCCTTCCTCGGACTCGTTTCCTACTATCGCCGATTCATTCCAGATTTTTCAAAAATCTCCAAACCCCTTACAACCCTACTCAAAAAGGATACTCCCTTTAATTGGGAAAACCAGCAGCAAGTTGCTTTCGACCTACTAAAGCAGAAACTTACCACCGCTCCAGTCCTCTGTTACCCTGATTTCTCCCAACCATTCATCCTCACCTGTGATGCCTCAAACCACGCTATTGGCGCCGTCCTATCCCAGGGTCCCATCGGTAAGGACCGACCCGTTGCATATGCCTCACGCACACTTAATAAAAGCGAAGTCAACTATAGCACCACTGAAAAAGAACTTCTTGCAATTCTTTTCGGCTGCAAAACCTTCAGACCCTACCTTTATGGAAGAAAATTTCAAATAATTACCGATCATAGACCCCTTAGATGGCTATTTAACCATAAAGACCCAAGTAGCAAAATGCAACGCTGGCGCCTCAAGCTCGAGGAATTCGAATATGAAATCGTTTACCGCAAAGGTAGACTCAACTCCGCGGCTGACGCCCTCTTTCGTCATCCAGTAAATCCTATAATACCCGAAGATCCGGATCAACCTGAAAACCCTGTCCCTTCTAATCCAATTCAAGATCCAAATCCAGGAGATCCCCTTGGTTATAGTGATTATAGCCAACCCTTCAGTCCCCTTACGTTGGAGGACTTAGACATACAACTACCCACTGTTTCCGATAATGATGGTGATAGCATGCCCTGCATCGACCTGCTGGAAGACGATAACGAAATCCCACTTCCATACAGTCCTGAAACTACTAATCCAACAAATCCCACTGATGCTTCTAACCCAACGATACCTTCTAAATCCAATGATCCTGTACCACCTCCAGGTGCAGGCACCCTTACCACTCCTAACCCTGAAATACAAAACCCACTGCATCCTTCTATTCCAAATCCTGAAAACCAAATTCCACTAAACCCTCCTAGTCCTAACCCCGAAACAATAGAAACGACACCCCAAGACTCCGATCCACCATTACAACAACCTGCTACCTCAAATGATAACGACTACTCCAAATTCCTAAAAGACATCAACAACAAGAATATGAATTTCAACACGACAATCCTAGAACATAACAAGTCCCTCCTAAAAACTCATTGCAAATCCATTATCATTCCCACATCCATGGACCTAGACGATTCCAATGCATATGTCCCGGAAATATTAGAAAACCTTACTAACGCAGAAGAAATTCGACAGATAGAAAAGGAATTATACTCATTCGATAAACTTCCTGAAATAAATAACAAATCCATTTACCTTATTTACAATAAGGTACATCACTTCGACGAAAGTACTTACCCCGAAATTTACCAAACCTTAAAAACTATCAGAAACCATATCATGTCGACCTCCACAAACGAAATTAATGAAATTGCCATATCCGATTTTAAGAATCAATTCCAAAAACACTCCTTTGCTAAAATATACAACATCCTAGTTTACCTTTTCCATGAAACCAATATAACTATAAATATCTATCATAATAACATTGTATACCCAAGTCTCAGTGAAATAAAGAAAATACTAAAGGAAAATCACGACCTTCCGATTGCCGGCCACTTGGGCTGCAATCGAATGCTAAGCAGAATCCAAGAACGTTACTATTGGAAAGGAATGAAAACCGATGTCGAAACTTACATAAAAAACTGTTCATCTTGCCAATCAAATAAAGCCCTTAGAAGAACGAATAGAGCACCAATGCAAATTACTACTACCTCTACTAGTCCATTCCAACGAATAGCATTGGATATCGTTGGTCCACTCCCTGAATCCGGTCCCGCAAAACTCAAATACATACTCACGATACAGGACGATCTGACTAAATTCTCGGTTGCATATCCTCTACGTAGCGTAACAACAGAAGAAACAACAGATTCGTTAGTACATTTCATTTCTTTATTTGGCATCCCGAGATCCATCCTTACGGATCAAGGTACAAACTTCACCGCGGACCTATTCAAGAAAACGTGTGACTTTTTAAAAATAAAACAGATTTGGTCTACCCCGTACCATCCTCAAACTCAAGGGGCTCTGGAAAGGAGCCACTCCACCCTCAAGGAATATTTAAAATCTTACGTTAACGAGAACCAGGATGACTGGCCTCGTTACGTTTACACAGCCATCTTGGCCTACAACTCTGCAGTCCACTGCACCACCAATTTCACACCATACGAACTGCTGTTCGGACATAAAACCTTCATCCCTGATTCCGTCTTTAACCAAGACCTCACTACATACCCTGACTATATCCGCATGCTCCAACATCGGCTAAAATTGTCCTGGGAACGGGCAGTCCAAAACATTCAACATTCAAAAGAAAGATCTAAGAACTATTACGACCACAGGACCCGTCCGGTCCAATATAAAGTAGGCGACTTTGTTTACCTGAAAAATCATCTAAGGCTACGCAAAGCTCTCTCGCCCATATGGAAAGGGCCATATAAAGTAATCGCCATCCACGGGAACAATACGCTTACTCTTCTTATAAACAGACGACATGTTAAGCATCACTATGACGAAGTGAAATTAGCTGGCGTCTTCCCCAGTTCTCCCTAGGTTAAGAATTAAGCTTATTCAAAATAGTATTATTACGGTAGTATTATAGTAGTGTTAATATTAGGACCATAGTTATCTTAGTAGTAATAACGGGATTAAATTTAATAAACTCTACGTTTATTGACTTCTTTTATTTTCAGTGCGTCAACTTCTGCAACGCCAAGTTTCGTTAAACCAATTCCGTCAAGCTCAGGCATTTACTTCGATTATATTGGAAAAACTAAAATTAATAATGGTCACCTAGATATATTAATCCCCGTAGATATTTCTTACATTAAGCCACATATACAAAATATTAACCTAGTAATAGACAAAATTAAATACATTTGTGAACAAGTAGCGTCACTGGATAACTCTGAGTGTCGTAATATCCTCCAACCTTTCACTGTCCGCTTTAGAGACATCATAAAGGAATACTCTTCCATCACCCACCTAATAGATAGTAGAGCTAAACGGAGTGCATGGATTGGTGGAATAGGTACAGCCATGAAACAAATCTTTGGCACCTTGGACGAAGATGATGCTATCAAATACGATACAGCAATCAATCATGTACAAAACAATCAAAAGAGATTGGCTTCCTTAATGAAAGATCACATATTAGTAACTACATCGGTGCTATCCAAATATAATGAAACTCTTAACAAAATTAAGGTTAACGAAGCCAACCTCAATACAGCTATCAACAAGCTCTCTACCGTACTTGGAAACATCACAAAAACTACGAATAACTTATTAATAGATTCCGAGATAAATTCAATTTTTACAAATTTAGAATCATCCCTGCTCACGCTTTCCTTTCAAATGGAAGACATAACTAGTTCGATATTATTCAGCAGTGTCAATGTCTTACACCCATCAGTCATAACTCCGCGCCAACTGTATCAGAGCTTGCTGATAACTACAGGCATTTGCCCAACAGTTTCGAATTAGCTGTAGATTTAGACATAAATTTAATCCATGTTATTTTAAGTATCAGTAAGTTAGTTAGTTATTATGTTAGTGATAAAATAATGTTTATATTGCAAGTACCATTAGTAAACCCGCGTCAATTTTATATGTATAACAACATTCCATTACCCATTCCACATAATGCGACAAGGCCAGACTCATTCAGTGTTATAGTACCCAGCCACAAGTACGTGATGATCACCAAGGATAAACTGCACTACAGTACCCTGGACTCCCTGGAAAAGTGTAAAAACATCAACTCCCAAAATTATGTATGTGAAATAGTGAAAGTGCTCCCTACCAGTGAAAACCCCAGTTGTGAAAGCGAACTGCTATCTAATGTCATAACAAAAATCCCTACGCAGTGTAAAACCGAATTTATTCGAGGAAACCTGGACATTTGGAAACCACTCCGAAATAATAAATGGATATTTATCCAAACCGTACTTAGTAAATTATCTATAGATTGTTTAAATTCTGAACTTACGGAAACTAATGTAATAGGAACAGGAATTGTCGAAATTCCTACACACTGTAAAGCATTTTCCAGAGACACAGAACTGTTACCTAATTATAATGTAATGAATATAAGTCTGCCTGTTATTAACTTAGATTTTAACCTAATTAACGATACATGTTGTAGCCTAACGAAATTTATTAAAGTAGCCGATAATGTCCCCATTACAGATTTAAAAGACTTAGATTTAAACAATATAGATTATTCAAAAACTGTCAATAATAAAATTATTTCAGAATTAGATAAAATTACCCAAGAACCACATGTTATAAAATATGGGGCTCATTATTCATCCCTTACCCTATTTTTAATGCTCATTATTTTTATCACTGTATATTATAATTTTCATTATAAGAAATTGTTAATTAATAAACCTGGCAACATTCACGATGTCGAACAGATCGAACTTCCAATTATCAGTCCCAAAAACAAGACAAAAGACATACCTACCGACACAGAACCAGTAGCAGTAGAAGTCGAAGAGACTTTCCCCAAAATCCGTAGAAACCTGTAAAATATTGAATACTTACCCTTAATCATCCATAAACTTAGAGGATTGAACCCTTAAGTTTAGTCTCAATGGGGGGAGATGTTACACCCTTTCAATGTTAGCATAAGGGCTGACCAGTACTGTCTCCTGCTGCATCAGCATTTTTAGTCTAGAGTCCGGCTCGCCCGCTTCTCGGGCTCGCGGCATAGCCAGTCGGTTCCAACTCTTCGCGCGTGACGGTTGCCACCTCCAAATTAACTCGTGTGTTTTTACTTACCATTTCTAGTGTAATTAATTATCTTTTTTAAAACCTAAATCCCCGAGTCCGTTCTAACAGCTCGACCGGCAACCCTCCCACGGGGGAAGGAGGTGGTGAATCCTCATGGATACCTCAAAGCCGGCTGTGAGGTTATGTGAGACTTTTACTCACTAAACACCACCTATATTCGCTACCACCAAAGGTGATGTAGCGCATCTGAGGCGCCCACCCCCCAGGAAAGGGGGTGGTGCCGGGCGTCACTCGCCTAGGCGAAGTGCGCACTGAAGGAGGCCGGCATTCGGGAAGAATGCGAGCCTGACATGAGTGATTGAAAAATAATAGAAATTTCATAACTATTTATGTTGACGGCCTCTGTGGTCAGGTGGCTTAGACACCGCTTAAGGGTAGCTGTTATTTTACGGAATAAAAAGTAGCCTATTTCATTCCCTGTACTACCGCTATGGAAGAAAATCATCTCGATTCCTTGTTCTGTGTTAACTGAAACAGATCTATCCCTCAGGAGCCGTAATTTTTTTCGAAATACAAAGTCATATCAATGACAAAATCATGTGCAGAATTCCAGATATTATACAGTTGTGGCTTGTTGAGTTACAAAAATCCATCCTAACGATCGCATTTTTAAAGGCAATGCTGATGAAATGGTAAAGGATTTCAATCAATTCCTCGTTGCGTCGAGGTGAACAAGACGGGTAGTTAAAATTTTCTGGTTATCTGTGGGATTTAGGCAGCATTTAGTTAATTTCTGCGACCACGGTAACGTTAAACTGACGTCGTTTCAACAATTATTTCAATCACCGTGTTCTTTGTAAGTATACCTACCTAAATTAACAGACAATACAATTTTGTACATGTTACTGTATGACTTATACCCTATGTAATCTGTTAATCTCATTGATATTATGTATATCTATATGCTAGCAGTAGGTAACATTTTAAAGACCATATCTCCTTTTTAAAAATACGCAAACAAATATACTGGACCACTTCTTATAGACTTATGTGAGGATCGTCCTATGTCGCAAGAAGTTACTAATGTACAGACAACAGCAGCACGTCAACCTACCACAAATCTTCAATTTCGCTCAATTGATATTGATCTCTACCTATTGGACTTAAAGTTGAAAATCAACTCAATAACCTTTAACTTTTTGGGTAGGTTGAGCTGCCGTTGTCTGTACGTCCAGGCGAACATTAGCAGCGACTTCTCCCTACTATTGCACGAACTACGTTCGCCAACTGGCTTGCCAAGTGTGTCAATTTTGGCAAAATACTTCGTTTAGATAGTCCTGTGTCCATGTAAAGTTATATAGGCGGGTGATTTTTATTTTTTTATTTAAGCAAACAAAAAAGCAGGCTTACAGAGTGATCCAAAGCGCCAGCAAGCTTAGTTATACAATACACAATTATAATATGTCTTGGCAAATGTATCTAAATTTCAATGTCAAAATGTGATGTTGGTGATGATGAGAATAAGTAAATAAAATAAAAAAATATAAATAAATATAAGTAGGTATGTATAAATGTCATTTAACAAACTCAAAGCTTTTCTTATAAACACAGAACCGATGATCTTCTCAAATAATGATTGTGAAACTTGATGCTGAATGCACTTATTTCGATTTTTTTTAAACTGACAACCATAGGCATTTTTCTATCGTTATATGCAGATTATAGCCCGTATGTTAAATACATCGATAATATATTGATTGTTAATGCGATACTAATTTGACACATGCGCCCAAACAAATATATTTTCAGGGATATTTGACAATTTAGACGTTTATTTAAATGCTAAGTGGTAGCAAATCATGCCAAATCATCGTGCTACACTACGTGGTTGGCTAAGAATAGTAACTATTGATTAAATGATATGGCAAATGTTTGGTCTAAGTTGCTTTTGCGTTAGACCATAGATTTAAGTTAGACTATGTGGGCGTGGTCATAGGCTTTTGCGTGATAGGAATTTGTTATGATCAATAACATTTTGTTTTAAAGTCTGCGTCCTAGGCCTGTTAGGTGAAAACTTATACTCCTTTTTATAAGATTTTTTTTTAAATTCAGGCACATGTTAGTCTTGTATGTAGTCAAATAAGATTCTGACACATAAAGCTGAGAGCGGCTTCAGCTGCCCCTTATGGGGGCTACTGCTTGCCTTGGCCATTGCTTTTTTGGCTCTAGGGTAATTATGTCCCTCGCTGTTGCAGAGTGTGCGTAATAGCATTCCCCACCTCGAAAAAACAACGAAAGTTCTCCGCGTCAGCGGTCTTACGGTACGGCCGAGGGCTAGCTCGTGCTGAATCTAGAGCATACCATAGTATTATCTTTGCTGTGGACATACTAACTGGCGTGATCGGGACCATACCAATAGGATCCAAGTGACTTAAAAAACTATTTTTTATAGTAAATAGTTTACTGTAGCGATAACTGTCTATTTGCCCCAAGGTAAGAGTGAAGAAATGTACAGGATAACTCTACTACTAAATTAATTAAATGAATGATTTTGTTTCCATTTAGTATCTTATACCCAAACAAAGGGTCCAAGCCTGTCCCGTGCTTTACATTCAATTTCGATTTCAAAATCAAGACGTCAGCGCTCAGCGCTAAGCTAGGAAGTTTGACACTACTTACTTAACATGAAAAGAAGCTGTTATATGTATAAGTATGATCATGCCATTAAATCCCAATAAGTAATAATAATAGTATCGTAATGAATAAATGAGATGCGAAACGCGTAAAAAAAGTGTTGCTAGGCGGCTGTATCAAAAATTTCAGATTTTTTGCGGACATTTTCTAAGTGCTTTATCTTGACATTTTTGTACTGGGCTATACGAAAAGAAAAAATACGTCATTTGTTTTTTGTCTCGTAGATTGATATATTAAAATTTGGAAGGTGGTTAAAATTTCATCCTGTATAATCGATAAATTCAGGTCTTCCTACTGACATTATGATTAGAATCAGGTTAATTTGATACACACACATAAGCACGATGCGATAATGGCGGAATGCGGTAGCCGTTGGCTTAAATGGACAAGTAAACTTATTTTTAATTTTATTAAGACGGTAAAGTCCCTACAGCGAAAAATGTAAATTAAGTCGATTCATTAAGCTTTTTTTTATAGTTATGATTTTTATGATTTTGGTATTTTTTTATTTGTCTTTGTCAGGAATAGATAATAAGTAGGTACCTATTAAAACGTATGAAAGTTAAGTTGTATTTAATTCCAACCACACCATATTTAATGATAGATAATTTGATACGAAGCGATACGAAGATCGCGGTGTCCGTAAATTCTGAATAGATTTCTAACAATTCAATACTCTATTTCTTGTGTTATAAATATTAATTTCTTCTTCGTATCCTTTGGCCATTCTTTAAGTAAAATCTCTTTCCCAAGCCGCTATACAGGCCATTTGGCCATCCTGCGACAGAAGACAGAACCGAACCAAAATGTCTTAACGTCAGCCATCTCGCTACAGAAGCCTAGGATCTCTCCTTCTTTAACCCCTAAACCCCTCCAGACCCAAACCATTTCAGAAAACATCGAATCGAATTTTGGGGTGGTGGGTGGGATCTACCTCCTAGTGGTCCACCATGGGCAACAGCATCTTTGGTTTTCTAACCAATGATGACGGCTAACAGATCCTTGTGCGGTGGTAGGCTTCGTAAGAGGCCGCCTGGATGCTACCACCCTCCTGCCGGAGTCTACCGACAAACGGTTTTTCTGTTCCGCTGGTGTGTAGGAGAACCAGTGCCTCTGGGTAAGCTCGCTCCATCTTAGGATTCTTCTAAATCGTAGAGTTAAGTATACGTAGTCAAGAGCAAGCCCATTGTTTATTTTTTATGAAAAATAACGAGCTCAGACGCGCAAGTAGTAAAACTACACCTGCACCACTACACCAACCAGGTAGTCATTGATGTGCTATTTGGATTTGAGATGAGCGAAAACTGTTTAAAAAATTACCTTATTAAATATATTTATTTTTTATCTAATTTTGATTTATTGCATCATAATTATAGGTATTAATTGTCGTTTGGTTGTTTGGCATCTATCTATGAAACAAAAGAATTATAAAAATAAAAGATATGGATGGATTTACGTTTTCACACAAAAAAAAATGTTATGGGTTGAACTTAGAATCAAAGGGGTAGAATTACCATCTTATTTTTTTCCTCTGGTGTAAAAGAGGAGAAAGCATAATAATATCGTAAAAAAATAAAAAATAAATATTTCAGACATGCCACACTGGGCCACACAGAGCCATCTAGTCCCAAATTAAGCTACTATTAAGTACCCTGTCGTATGGGGTACTAGACAACCGATAAACTTACTTATATACTTTTTTTTTTTTGTAAATACATACTTATAATACATAGAAAACACCCTTGTACTGTGCGGGGATCGAACCCGCGACCCATGGCTCAGAAGCAGTGTATACTACCGCTGATCCAAATGGTCGTCTGAGTTTCAAGTGCCCTTGACAATGTGTGCGTGACGTGTGTAATGTCATTTAATGGCGGTTCTTAGTGTGTGCATGTGTGCGTGAGTATGTGTTTATAAGCGTGAATGGCGCCCTTGGATGCATAACTTTCTTACTTACAAGCGTCATATCTAAAGACTTTTACATCCACGACCAAACCTCACAGAAGAATTTTTTTCATTTATTTAAGGCAACAAACAGTCACGTTAAAAGTAAAAAAACGAAACTCCTGATTCCTGACCCGGGGATCGAATCCAGGACCCGTACTTAAAACTAGACCGGGGAACGGGATGTCATGTAATTAAGTACCATTCTTATAATGTAATGACAATGTTCAATGACATTAACGCCTGAATGTATCCTTTGACTTTTCTGGGTATCTCTTTACCTTCCATAAAGGTAAATTAGTTAAAAAGTTATTGATTCCAATTTTAAACGTCTAACTCCCTACCTATTTAAGGGATGATTTGCGGGAAAATCTGTCATATACTTGCCCTTTCCAGGGTCAAACTCTTTCCGTACGATATTTTATCTAAATTGATTCAGTTTTTCAAGCGTAAAATAAATTTTAACAATAGACGCAGGCAGATCGGTATATTGACACCGTAACTTAAGTTCCTAAAGGTAGACCGTTTTTTTTTTTTCGAAATTCACGTTATTTGGTGATGACGTCCCAGTCATGACGTGATGGAACTTATTTAGTAGTCGATTCACTTACTAAAGTCAGTATGCACTTGCACGTGTATGAATTCGTAAATATTTCAAAAAGGACCTGTCTTCTCCTGACGAGCGAACCTGTTTAGTAGGTGCGTGTCCCAAATTTGGTGATTCGTCACACCATAGTGGTCGTATATGCAGTGAGTCCTGAGGTTTCTAGTCGTATTTTTAAGCCAATTATTGGCCTGGCTGAGTATTATCCACAATGCATTGTCCAGTAATTCCTAGAATATTCTTTTTTCGACTGTCTCACGTGTCTTACGTAATACCTATTTTCATTTTTATTCAAGGTAGGTATTATATTTTATTTTACCACCAACTTATTTGCTTAAAAACAATATCTAAATAGATGTTGGAATATTTGTAATTTAGTCACAATTTTAATACGAGAAATAAAGATAAACTCGCCGTTCCAGGCTTCAGACTGCGAAAAGTAGGAAAATCGTTCATGGGAAATGGTATTCGTATTTTCAACAAATTACAACAGGGTATTGCTGAACTCCCTGTACATAAACTTAAATCGTATGTCAAAGTTATTTTAATGAAAAAGGGCTATTACACTGTCAATGATTATTTAAATGATAGAAATGTATGGCATTAAATTGTCCCAGCTCGTACTTGCTTAAACCTTGTAAAAATTACCTTAACTTATAAAAAATTATTTAAAAATAGGCTGACAATAGTGACCGAGTTTCTTGAGCTGCTTCTTCTCGGCACTAGCCCAGACTTGTCCCGAAGCAGTGGTAGGTTTAAATATTGGGATGTGTAAAAGCGCTGTTGAAGGCTGTCGTAGGCCCCAGGAAGGCCTATTGCAGAAATAAAAGTGATTTTAACTGATTTTGTTTTTAGTGTCAAGTTAAAGATGTTTCAATGTTTGTAATAAACATTAGGCATTGATTGTCTAGTATGGCGAAAGATTTTAATACTGTTTTTGTAATATTAGCTACTTATTGTCCAGTAGAAGATGTTTAAAAAGTATTTGTAATAATAGGGGTTTAAGAATGAAATTGCCGATTATTTTCCCACTTTTTATTTTGTTTATAGCTCTTAAGTATAGTCATATTATTGCGTAATTCTTTTTGTATTGTATCAAAAACTAAATAAAGTAACTTTTGACTAAAAAAAAAATGCAATACTAATGCCTATTACTTCAAAGGAAGTCGTTGAAAAGACCCCTTACAATGTGTCAGCTGACCTTCTTGCTTCAATTAAGTATATTTATATATATACTTTATTTTTGATATTTTAGCAACTTAATTGCACTTATAATATCAGTATATAAACTTGAATTTTTTTTTTCTCGACAGACAAAATTTTTCAAGTTTATATACTGATATTATAAGTATATTTGTATTATATACTTTGATTTTCAGAAATTTAAATACTATAATGCGTAGCTTTATAACCATCTAACTTTCACCTTTAATTGTTCCGAAAACGGTTCAGGCGTTTTTAAAAAAACTAAAAAATTGTTAGTATGGAAAAATGACTTTTTTCGATTTCGTCCATACAAAACGGCAATTTCATACTTTAACCCCTAATATTAGCTTCTTTTTATCGTCCAGCCTGTCGGAAATTTTAATGTTTGTATATTTATAATATTAGCTACTTATTAATTTTCCATTGTGGCAGTTATTTGCATCTTTGTTATGGTGTTATATAGATTGTGCAGTAAGTATTGTTCCGTGTGGCAGATATTTCATCATCATCATCATCTCAGACAATTGACGCCCACTGCTGGACATAGGCCTCCCCCAAGGATCTCCACAACGATCGGTCCTGCGCCACTCGCATCCAACGGCTACCCGCGACCTTCGTCAGATCGTCGTCCAGTGTCGTCGCCCCAACGGCCATCGGTTCTTCTTACTAAGTGTCCCGCCCACTGCCACTTCAGCTCCGCAATTCTCCGAGCGATGTCAGTTATCTTAGTTCTCCTACGGAATTCCTCATTTCTGATTCTATCACGCAGGGAAATACCAAGCATTGCTTTCTCCATTGCCCGCTGTGTGACCTTGAGCCTTCTTATGAGATATTTCAATATTTATGTTATTGGCTATACCTATATTATCCGAAGGTGTCTGACTAAAATTGACCTAATCACTTCTCTAGGTGCCATCATTATTAATTATTTTATATTCATCGGTAAGAACTCGTATGTGTTTGTATATATTGCTTAACTAGCTGTTGCCCGCGACTTCGTCCGCGTCAATTTCTGTTATTATGAACGCGATTATTAATGCAACATTTTTCACCGATGCTTCGCTCCTATTGGTCGCAGCGTGATGTTATATAGCCGAAAGCCTTCCTCGATAAATGGACTATCTAACACAAAAATATTTTTTCAAATCGAACCAGTACTTCCGGAGATTAGCGCGTTCAAACAAACAAACAAACAAACAAACTCTTCAGCTTTATAATATTAGTATAGATATTTTTAGTTTTCTTACCTTGTGTGAAGGACGCCTACTGTCTGTCCTTTCGTGTATGTAGTCACTTCATACTCCGTGGGCCCAACGGGTTTTGCATACATAATGAGTCTGCCTCAAATTTTCATCTCTGACACACTATTTTGCCTCAATATGGGGACATGACATGCTTGTAAGAAAACACATTCGTTTACAGGAATAGAATTAATACTGAGTAAAAAAAACTGAATTAATTTCAGATCATCATTTAGAAAAATTTTTGCATATTTTGGTAAAAAGACTTACTTTCCGACGATATTTTGGTCCCAATATTTTTATTAGTAGACACCCGTGCCTACTTATAAACACACACTTATACATACTCGTATATAAAGCCAGACACGAACAGCTAATTTAAATTAAGTCGTCTTCCTTTATTCTAGCTTTAATCACGTAAACAGACATTAGGTTTGACTGCCGACAAAAAGAACGCTTTACAAAACAAAACGAGTTAATGTTGAAAACTTTTATATTCAAATGTCTCTGACAAGAGCCTTCCACCATCATCATCATTAGATTAAGTAGTCCACAGCTGGACCTTGGAGTCTTCAGAAGAAGACTTGTTGTTTAAGTAGCCATCACCACGCTTTGCAGGCAGGGGCAAGCACAGCAATTCTGGGTAGGGTATGCAGTATGTACCTAAGTTTTAAAACATAACTATTAGGAGTAATACAGGGATCGGTATTTTATTTAGTTAGTTAGATGTATAAGGCAGGGTAGGCAGTGCTTATTGGCATGTATGGTGTGCACGCCACTGTTGGCAGGAGGGTTGGCGGTGATAATTTGTGCCATGTTATACAGAAGACGCCGCTGCCCGTATTCTTCTGGAAGTGCATCTTTAGGCACGTCTTATACCCATCTTCTTCATCTCAAACAGGATGATTAGAGATGGCATTTATCTTTTCGAGGCCAGCACCACACACAGAAAAGAACTTAATTAAAATTTGCTTACATGAGATCGCTTGATAAATATTTGTGTTTTAATTAAGTACCTACTATTAGTTCACCGTTTCAGCAAATAATCTCTATGAATAAAAGGCATGATTCATCATTTGTCATGAGTGCCTAAAAGCCAGAGTAGGTAATTGTTTGACAAAAACTAGTATTGAATTTAAAGACAGGTAATTAACCTTCTGTTTTTACTCATTCTGTCTAACTTTAACTTACTTTATAGTAAGTTAAGATTTATAAGCATGTTACATACATAAACAGTAGCCTGCACATTAGGTACCACATTTTTGTTGTAAACTCATACCTATTTCAAAGATATTAAGATTCCCCATTGATGCTTGATGTGCTGTCATCTGTCCTTACCTCAATGTGTATGACTGTCTAATCGGAGGGCACGGCAGTGCCCCCGCCAAGTCGAGCGCGAAGCAAACACTGCCGTACTATCCTTTACTGGAACCATTTCGCCGCATTTTTAGGCCCTTATTTGAGAACCTCTGGATAAGACCAGATCACCAGAACGCAGAAATTTTCGTCATCCAGTAAGCTATAATTATACACTTTATTATCTTTGGTACGCTTGAATATACGCACAAAGAGGTTTCTTTGGTTAATCTTTTTTTTTTTTAATCTACGTTGGTACGCCAAAGTTTCGGAAGAATTTCGTTCGCTTTGACAATCGACTGTTGCTCACTTTCTTAAAAAATGCAATGTTGCCTTATCAATTTGATCGCATATCAATGTCGAGAGCTATTCAAGTATTTTATCACCTGTCTTTTGATAAATTCCATAAATCATCGTGCGTAATCAAACTGCACAATAGATAATTATCAGGATTTCTAATGTTATTTTCATTTTAACATAGTGTCTAGAAACAGTTTTTAAGCAATTTAGTTGTTTATGTAAATAAAACATACATACTTACAATTTCTGAAATATAAATTTCGACAACCTTAGATGGCTGGCAGGATCTGGATGCGAGAAGCCAAAGACCGACCTAAGTGGCGTGAAAGCCGTGCAACTGGAGAGTTCTATGCAGACTGCAGGGGACTGCGATAGGCTGATGATGATGCTGATGATGAAATATGACTTGAATCTACAACCTTCCGCTTTCCGGGCTGCTGCTCTTTAACCAATTAAACTACTAAGACATTGCATGTGTCACCAAAATTCCAGACTTAACGGTGTGTAATCTACTGCCCCCTAATTTACGTAACCAAATCGTATCACAATCGTAATTGAATCGCAGCTTTTTGACAGTTCTAGTTTGGGCTAAATGACAAAATCGTCAGATGTCAGATCACGATCGAACTGCGATTGAAATAGCTGAATAAGGCCCCTGGAGTTTTAACAATGTTTTTGGTTATTTACCTCCAACTGTACAAATATTTACACAGTTATTTTACAATGAGTTAAGTTGAAACATTTAGCATTTTTACACATTTTTTTGCAGATTATTCCCAATACTAAAGTAAACTTTTCTAATTTATTATTAGGTACATGTAGTAGTAGTAGTAGTAGTAGTATTCTATATACTAATATACTAATATTATAAAGGCAGCATTTACAGAGATTCGACGAGATTTCAGTATAAGTTAGAGATCCACTTAATAAAGCCTGCATACCTTTACAAACCCGTCTTATTTAGTGTAGATCCACATTCCACTCAAATGCATTCTGGAGAAAACAGATGGCATTCGTAAAGCTTTTTGACCTCCAAAGGGCAAAAAATCCACACAGCTAAGAACAATCAATCAAAGCGCTGTCTCTCGTGTGGACGAGGCATAAAAAATTTTGAAGTCTCATAGCCTATGCTATCAATTATTCAACCTTGCGGGGGGTGCCTACTTACAATATACATATCGTGCTCTGCCATGCAAGCCTATGCCTCTAATTATTCACCCTCGCGGGGTGCCTACCTATTAACAACTACCCTCCAAAGGGTAGTTGATATACAAATCGGGCTCTGCCATGCAAGCATATGCCTCTAATTATCCACCCTCGCGGGGTGCCTACTTATTTATTAACTACCCTCCAAAGGGTAGTTGATATACAAATCGGGCTCTGCCATGCAAGCATATGCCTCTAATTATCCACCCTAGCGGGGTGCCTACTTATTTATTAACTACCCTCCTAAGGTAAGTACTGCCAAAGCAAAAATGAAGGTTAATTCTATAGCCAGGGCTCGAGGAGGTTCAAGCAATGATACTTTATTTGATATTTTAGCAACTTAATTGCACTTATAATATCAGTATATAAACTTGAAAAATTTTTTCTCAGGCGGGACTCGAACCCGCATCTCCTCGCAAAAAAATTTTTCAAGTTTATATACTGATATTTCAAGCAATGACTTGAAATAGGGCTCTGCCATGCAAGCCTCTAATTATCCACCCTCGCGGGGTGCCTTATTATTTATCAACTATCCTCCTAAGGTAAGTTATGCCAAAGCAAAATTGCTAAAAGTTAATTCTATAACCAGGGCCCTAACGGCCCGATCAAAGAGGTTCAAGCAATGACTCAAAATCGGGCTCTGCCATGTAAGCCTATGCCTTTTAATTATCCACCCTCGCGGGTGCCTACTTTGCACGAACTACCCTCGAAAAGTGATAAACCTGCTATAGCAACATTGCTAGAGGTTCATTTCATAATCAGGGCTCGCGGCTAGATCAAAGAGATTCAAGCAATGACTTAAAATTAGGCTTTTTCATGCAAGCGATACGCCTAAAATTATCCACCCTTGCGGGGCTACCTCGCCTGCTTTGTACCAGCTACCCTCAAAAAGGAATGGACCTGCTTTTGCAACATGGCCAGATGTTAATTTCATAAAAAAGGGCTCGCGGCTCGATTAAAGTACCCGAGGTCGTTTTAATACTCCAAGAGGTATTAAAAAAGTTGACTTGAAAGAATTATAGTATCTCAT
Organism: Anania crocealis; assembly: GCA_949315895.1. Classification (NCBI taxonomy): domain Eukaryota; kingdom Metazoa; phylum Arthropoda; class Insecta; order Lepidoptera; family Crambidae; genus Anania; species Anania crocealis. Next base: position 4,834,962 of record OX438859.1, on the reverse strand, counting down.
TCCTTTGTGTCAAAAGTCTCAACTTGTGAACTCTAATGTAGTCATGCAGTTGGTTTTTATCCCTGTATAAGGCCAAATCGAATATTTCATGTCAGAACCCTTCTTAGTGTACTTGACACTTACTGTTACATCTAAATGTTTGCGAGCATATAAAAGTTATGGTTCAAACATTGCAGAAGTTGGGATGGCAAGTGAATTTAGAAATATCGGTTTTTTGTCCCCAAAAAAGTATTATTAACTATATAATGAAAAATGGAATAATGTGAAAACATCAACGAATAGAAAAACTGCAACAAAGAAATCAATCAAGTAAAATAATAATTACAAAGATGAATTGAATTAATGATATGAACGAATTTCGTCATTTTTGTCGTGCCGCATTGTCACATAAATCATAGTTGATAAGATTCCAGCCCCTAGTGGTGGTTATCGAACAACTGAAGTAGTAGATCGACAGTTGCATTGCCCTTCCCAGGGGCGTTTTTTGACTACGGATGCTTTAGACCAAGCAGGTTTGCGCTTAAACCTAGACTTGATTTCAATAATTATATTTCGAATTTTGAACATACTAGTTCCATTAAATTCCACATATTTGGCAAATAGGCACTGCCGACTGCAAAGTCCGAACCGACTAGTACACTGTACAGATGTCGTGATTATAAAACGGGAATGTCCAATAATAGACCTATTTGCCTCCAAAGCTGCTCACATTGTCAGCAATCACTTGACCCTGGATTTGACTTGGTCCTGGATCAAGGTCTTTTCCAATTCATTTTACCCATCATTACTTAGGCACCTTGAATTCAATGATTGAGGCCTTTTCCATGCACTAGGATGATTATAGGCCGTAACTAGGAATACAGTTTGACACAATTGTAGCATTTAAGCATGCCAAATACGTAAGGTTTAGAAATCGAGGGTCAAGAGTTAAACTGTTTAACTTAAAAGGTATTGCGATAGCGGGAAGTTAACTTATTTAAGAAAAGGTTGACATTGCATCCGTAAAGAAATGCTACCAATACTAAATGCTCTTCAGAGCCACATTCACTACTACATCACAGTTTGATTCTTAGTGTGACAAAATAATAACAGGTGTACCTACATCTTCGCAAAGGGAAAGTACGAAATCTTTATTTCTAATGAAAATATCATACGTTAGATCGGCATCGAATGCATTTCAGGATACATTGGCGATGCGTTCGGTTCTTCATGGTGCGAACCCATTACTTGGGTCTTCCTACAAACATTTCTAATATCCAGGGTGCTCTCACTCAACTAAATCTTTTAACATGGTTGTTTTTGCCATGATGGGAGAAAGTGTTCTGGCGTGTCAGAGACTTAGCACTTGCAGCACCACTTACCTTAGTAACCTCCAGATACATTTCCTCGATGGAAAAAAGGAAATCTGGGGGTTGGTGAGGCGGTGGAAGGCTAGACCTCTAAAGAAAAGCTTTTACTTAAAAGTTCTTGGTGAGTATTTTATAAATTTGTCAAGTAACTTAGAATTGTTGTTGTTCAAGGACAATTTCAATAACAATAAAGATTAAAAGCCTTACTTTTCCGCAATTGGCGCAATTCTTATCAGGCTTACATTAATTAATATGTGCATTATCACATAATACAATACTTTCACACATAAATTAGCTGTCTGAAAATAATGCGATTCTGAACCATGAACAGTGAAGTACTCACGTTCTAGTAAAACATATTCTTAAATTAATTGCTTTTACAAAAAATAAAAAACCCCAATGGGATGTCTGTGTACTTATAAATTTATAACCGACACAAGAATGTTTCAATCATTACATCAAATAGCAATTTTAATACTTATTTGTTCAGGCAGATGCATTCATGACCTGACCTTAGAATATACCCTACCTAAAGTACCTACCTAACCATACCTTGGTTCTACAACCGATAGCAATATATAGGTACTGACAGACTGTCTACAGATAAATTTTGAATATAAATAATAAAAATTTAAGCCTCCTGTCTCGGTGATTAAAATTATAATATTTACTATTAGTTAAAACATCGCTGAGTGATAGATAAAAAACGATTTTAAATTATTCAATATTTTCATCAGTTGAGGTGCAGTACCTACGTCACGTAGGTACCTTACTGTTATAGCAGGAACTGTAAAAACGTTTCTTGATTACACAGCTACCCCAGATAGCGTAAGATCTGTGTAGCTTCCAAGAACTGGTTAGAAAATCACCCCATCGACGAAGTTCTAGCTCATGGGAATTGGTAATCAGCTAAAACATCACAACAATCCTATATGTGTGAAATTAAATCAAGTATTGATAAACTTTTACACAACTAATGCGATTGCTAGAAGAATTTCCTAGAAAGCTTTTTAGTTTGAATTTTTACCTTTTCATAGTTATACTCGTATTACATGTTAATTTTTATTGTGACTCCTGTGTAACACACGGAAAAGAATATTGTCTTACTTAAAATAAAAAGTATTCAATATCAAATACTTTTTTATTTTTAAATCTGTCACATTGGCGTTACGCTAAGGCGTTATAATATTAAGTGGCGTCACCAGGCGATAACAAACAGATCTCAATATAAAGCTTCCAGTTACGGTACAGTGTTTTAATAGCAGCGTTTTACCCTGAAATAAAACGCATATTAAAATACTTACCTCACTGGAAGCTTTCACTTTATTTCTGCCTGGTGCAATTGAGCCAATGAGCAAAATGGTGTGCCGCAAATTTTAAGAAACTTCAAAAGCACACGACCGCCAGGTGGCGCCACTTAGCCGGAAACTACGTACTAAAAAGGGTAAGGCAAATGACGGGAAACGGAAATGCTATCTCAATATAAAGCTTCCAGTGAGGTAAGTATTTTAATATGCGTTTTATTTCAGGGTAAAACGCTGCTATTAAAAACTGAAATTGACGCGCACGAAGTCGCGAGGAACAGCTAGTAATTAATATATGTATATAATTAGGTACATGGTTTAAACATTATATGAATTCTTAATTTTCAGATATGAGTAAACGGGTTTAAGATGTATTTAGATGTTTACTTTTGAAAAACCGATAAAAATTGGACCTTTTTTGAATTTGAATTCTGTGTTTTTTAATCTTTGGAACGCATAAACAATAGTAATTATAGTAATTATAAAAAATAGTAGCGCGATTGAGATGAAGATTAATTATTTGAATGAAAAGTAGTTCAAGTCCAAAGCAAATATAATATATAAATAGCATATGATAGTTTTATCCAAGAAATCATCCTTCAAGAGAGTGAAGGGGTGTGGAAGTTTGTCTAGCGAATCAAAAACTCAACTGTTTTAGATAAAATTCAATAGTTTGAGACTTTGAAAACTGCTATAGAGGATAGTTCTTGCCATCGAAATTATCCCTTAAACAGGTGGAAGTGTGTATGGAGAATCAACATTTTCTTAATTTGGTATAAAAAAAGCAGACAACTATTGTAAACATTTTATGTGACCTTTATGGAGAGTCATATAATCGGAATTACGCAATTTTTCTCCTAACATTCTACAGCGTGTTACGTTATTGGTATAACAAGACAAAACGTGCCTATGTTACCATAATATGCATATAAATACTATGGTGAATTAAGAAATCTGGTATCTCCGATTTTTTTATTTTTGTTTTTATTCAAAATAAAATTTTGAGAATCCGATTTGTATGAAAAAATATTTTTCCTAAATGATTTATTTTATTTTATTTATTTTATTTATTCATATATATCAGGCAACAAAAGGCCCATACAATAAATACCTTATTAACTAACAGGCATACGAGTATAATAAACTTAACTAAAGTTAGCTATTTATTACAAGTAACACGTAATGAAGGCGGCGAACGTGTTGCGGAGGTTATTCCTAAAGGTCCACGACTCTATTTCTATTCCCACCGAGCCGGCGGTTTTAAAATGTTTTTTTAAATTTTCATACATGTATTCCCAATAGATCCACGAGACTTTTTCAGTAAGTTATAAGCCTATTTTAGTTAAGAAAAGATGACTTACGATGTTATACCAAACTGTGATTTTTTAATGCTTAAGTCTGTTTTAGTGTAATTTACGGTAATTATTCTAAGAATTTTTTTTTTAAGTCTATTTCAAAGACAGTCTGACACAACAATAAAGAGTATGATTCGTTCAAACCAATTATCAACTTATTTTACCCTGTTTTTGGCATGCACGGCTTGTGCGTCAGTCTTAACAAATTATCCTTTTTTATGTTTTTTTTTCAAATGTGACTTAGTTTGACACGCGTAACATTTTTTTACTGAGTTTAATCTTAAAAAACAAAGAGAATGCAATTAGTTTGAGTGTAACGCTAAACGCAAATAAGAAAAAAATGTTATGAATCATTTTACCAAGGATTTCCTTAATATTTACCATACAAACACATGGTTAGATTAAGGTTGAACATGCGTTCAAAAGACGATTTGCTGTTTTGGATAGTCTTAAAGGAGAAAGAAGAAAAATTTAAAATGGTGTCACATGCATACCTGAGTAGGTACTGGCGCTAAAATTTTACAGTTTTAGGGTTCGTCTCCTTGAACTTCAAAAACATATTTTACATTGGATCCGTTGCCCCCTATATACAGGGTGTTAGGTAAATGGTATTAACAAGCTGAAACCAGCCTATCTTAACTCCCGTGGTCGGATACCGGACACTGCATTCCGCAACGGGTTATTCCCAAAGGTCCACTGCTCTGTTGTTTTCAAAAAACGTAAGTTCATACTTTGATTCCCAACAGGTCAACGACATTAAAAATAAAAAAGCATTTTCTTCCCAGCGGGTCCATGTTTGGTACAGTCAACAGTAAAAGCTGGGTAAAGGGATAGAAATTAAAATGATTAATTATGAAATATAAGAAAGTGACTAGATGAACAGAAGGGTGGTGCTTTTATTTATGTGCTGGCACCACACGACACTATGCCTTCGCCTGTACGTACTACTAGCCTTTTAGTGGATAGGTATCAGGTCACAACTTAGCAAATGAATATATGTTTTACTACTAATTACTGTCTTACTGTCCCAACAATATGACGAGTTGATGGAACAAGAAACAACCTTACGATTTAATTATTTTTACAGACAAAAGACCGTAAAAAAAAATATTTTTTAACTTTTTATGATATTCATATAGCTAAATAGATTAAGAGGAAACACAAGGGAAGTTTTTCCATACAAACGTAGTCCCCTGTTTCCTCCCTGGATAAAGCCAGTAGAGCAATAATTTTTGTTGCAAAAATCTATGGCCACTATTAGCATGTTTCTATGTTTTCTGTTTTTTCATAAATTAATTAATAAAAAAAGATATGAGCCCTCAAAAATCAAAAAAATTCGCCAGATTTTCCGCTGTGTTCAAACACCCAGAAAACAAATTTGGCAAAATTTTAGAAAAAAATGGAAAACATACGAACACGGCCAAAGCCTTTCTTTAATTTTTATTGAAAAAAGTATTTAAATCGGTCTAGTTTTGGAAAAGTAATCGGGGGACTACGAAACGCTGATTTGGTGTGCTTTTAGTAGGTATTTTCGGTCCAAGAAGCAGTTGTCTCTATCACACTCTGCGGTGAAGGCGTTTGGCACTGCGCGACAGCAATATATTTTACAAATACCTATTTTTCAATTCTCTCGCCTGTAGTGTTTCCTCTTAACAAATCCACCGTAGGGTAAATGCATATCTACCCAGCCGTCAATGTTTTGTCAAATACTGTTTATCATCTGAACGCAGCGATATTATTTAGGAAGGATATTCGCAGTCCGAACCAAAAAATGTAACTTCGAACTGGCCACTAATGTCATGTGTCATACCTACCGTTTTTTTTTTTGACGGACCTATCACTGAAACCCCATATGGGAGGCTTTAATCAGTTAAACCGGGCAGAGTGTGGCGAGCGCTGAAGGCGCTCAGCCTAGGTCCGCCACGCTAGCGGTACTAGGCTCGCTCGCACCGGGGCCCATACTAGCGGGCGTGATCGGGCCAGTGTGGGGTGCTAAGGGCACCCTACCAAATGGCGAACCCACCAATGGTGGCGCCGCCGGAACCGTAGATGCCGTGGCATGCCGGATCACGGTTGGACTCCATTCTGGCGGGCCCGATCTGGGAGGGGGGATCGGACAGCGACCTCAAGGGCGCCTCTGTAGGCTCGGACCTCGGCTTGGGTCGCCGTCCGAGGGGGGGGCAGGTGACAAGCGGCCAGGCACATGATTGTGTCGGCCGAAATGAAAGGCCGCCTCCGACGGGTGCGGTGTGGAGAACTACTGTGTTGTGCAGTAATTGAAGTGCTTAAGGCGGTGTTGGCTGTTGTGACATACGCGGTCATCGGATCGTCGGGGTCGTTCAGCACGTGCCTGGGCCGACGGCGTCGGAAGGCGACATCCCTCTGGGGGGTGTACGTGGCGGCTTCCGCTATGAGCGAGTTGGGGTGATTCACTGCCTTATCGAAAAAGCGTTGAGGCTTCTTTCATATAGAGGGCAATGGATTGGATCTCGAGATCTCGGTGGATATTATTGTTGCGTATGAACCACGGGATACCCGCGGCCTGACGCAAAAAGAGATTTTGAAGTGTTTGAAACTTCTTAAGGAGGGACGGGGCGGCGTGAGCAAACACCGGACTGGCGTAAGTCATCACGGGGCGGATGCAAGTTTTGTAAATTGTCAACTTATTTCTAAGCGACATTTTACTCTTGCGGCCGACTAGGTGGTATAGTCGGTGCGTGTAGAACTTCGCTCGGTTACAGACGCGATTGATGTGCGATGCGAACGATAGTCGTCGGTCTAAGATGACACCTAAGTATTTGACCTGCTTGACCCATGGGATCCGCTGGTCGAATAGGGTGAAATGAGTGGGAACATTAGGGCAGGACGGATTAGGGGAGGGCGCTACGGGGATGTTCCGCCCGAAGTACATTGCTGCACTTTTGTCGGGATTGACTTCGATACGCCATTTTCTAAACCATTCACCTAATTTGGTGACCGCGCGCTGTAGCGCTAGGATCACATATTTTGAGTTTGGACCGGTTTTGTAAATGGCGGTATCGTCAGCGAAAAGGGCTAGCTCCGTGTCTGGAGTCTTGGGAATGTCGTTTACGAAAACGGAGAAGAGTAGGGGTGATAGCACAGAGCCCTGTGGGACTCCGGCTCTGATGGGTCGAGGGGAGGAGAGAGTGCCGTCGACTCGGTAACGAAAAGTGCGATTCGACAAAAAGTCCCGTAAGATGAGCACGAGACTGTCCGGCACTTTGAGTTCGTACAGCTTGTAAATCAAGCCGTTGTGCCAGACTTTGTCGAACGCTTTCGCCACGTCGAAGAACAACGCTCCCGTTCCCAAGGAGCGGGGTCTATTGAGACCGTCCAGAATGTGTTCCGTGAGGCGGTGCACCTGATGGACGCAGGAGTGGGAGGCTCTGAAGCCGAATTGCTCGTTGATTAAGAGATTGTTAGAGATCTCTTAATCGGGAAACTCATACCTACCGTAATGCAAATTCAACCTTACATACCTCGGGTAAGTAAGGTATGAGCATCAAAATTTCAGTGGGTGCTCATTTGATGAGAACGTTTACCTGTCACTGATTTGTGTATCTAGTTTTTAGGGTTCCGTACCCAAAGGGTAAAAACGGAACCCTATTACTAAGACTTCGCTGTCTGTCCGTCTGTCCGTCTGTCCGTCGCTCTGTCACCAGGCTGTATCTCAAGAGCCGCGATAGCTAGACAGAAGAAATTTTCTCACATTATTTATTTCTGTTACCGCAATAACAACAAATACTAAAAACATAATAAAATAAATATTTAAGGGGGGCTCCCATACAACAAACCCGTTTTTTGGCCGTTTTGGTACGGAACCCTTCGTGCGCGAGTCCGACTCGCACTTGGCCGGTTTTATTTATTTTACGTACGTTACCTACGTAGCAAGCTAAGATGCTACACCTTGTCAAACTCAAATACTCGTAACTGGCCATTCAACCAAATAGTAAACTAAAAATGATTAAAAAATATAGACCTAGGTTTAATGATTAAAAATCTTTTATGACAGCACAGCCTTAACATTAGGGCCTATAAACGTAGTAACCATAAGTGCGAGATTGCAACAAAAATGTATCTATTATCTTAATAATTGCTTTAAAATTGTTTTATAATTTTTCTCTGAGTGCGTTGTCCAATTTCTTTTTGCTTACTATCTATAGAAACTTGTAAGGAAAATTACGACGCAAGCAGTAAAGTGTGCGTTTGCCTTAAGAATTATGTTCGCTCTCAAAACACGTGGTTACTGATAAGGCGAATGCGTTATTGTAAGCATTTACTGTCCAAAACAATGCAGATATTGTAGTATTACCTTTTCGCCCTCGGCTCTGCCCGTGTGAACTACACGTTTGCCCAACAGTGGGTTACAAAATAGCCTGTCCTTTCTAAAGGTCTAATCTAGCTTTGTACCAAATTTTATCAAAATCGGTTTAGTAGTTTAGGCGGGAAACCGTAACAGACGGACAGAGTTATTTTCGTATTTATAATGTTATTAGCAAGTATTCGGTGGTAGGCATTGATACTATAGTATAGTCAATGATCTTGGATCATTAGTTAGTTGACTATTAATTACTTTATTAATTAAGATCATCAGTAGTATTAAAACAAATAAGTTTTCAATACATATATGATATAGCCAATAATATTCCCTCGATCGTGAGTTATTCCAGACACAATTGAAATCAATTGTTATCGTGGCACCTGAGTGCCTTCTGAGGGTGAAGGGATTAAGATGTAACGTGTCAATTGTCAATTATCAATTACACCAGCAATTTGATGGTCTAAATTGACTAAGATAAGACTTGAACCCACAACCTTGCGTTCACCGGGCAACTGTTAATCATTGCTGCGAGACATTGTTTGTGTTAAAGGCTTAATGCTGTAAACTGTTACATTCCTAAATCACCTAAATTTTTTTGCTAGCCCTACTTTTTAGGGTAGTTGTTACAAGATAATAAAAACATTGTAATTGATTAATGACAAGACTATTTTAATGTGGTAATAAGATTTTACACAAACATTTTTGCTTTTCTTACTTAATTTCAAATTATGTGTTTTTTATGTATTTTGTATTTTTTTTAAATCGAAAGTATCTCGAGAACCGTACATTTTCCAAGGATAAAAATAGTCTATGTGCTTTTCCAGTCTATAATCTAACTCCTTACCAAATTTCACGGTGATCCGTTAAGCCGTTCTGGCGTGATTTAGTAACAAATATCTATATAACTTTCGCATTTATAATATTAGTAAGAAGTTAGCTATGATAACTCGCCACTATGTTTAAGTTTTGTTAAAAGTATTTCTGTTTCCGCAGAACATACGCAGGTACTATTTTAATTAAACTGACAGAAACAAATAAAAATTAAAAATTCATATTAATTTAGTTACCTACTTGTTAACCGCTTGTAGACTTTTTTCCAGACACAATTAAAATGGGGACAACTCCCCCCAAAAAGTCTACAAGCGTTTAATGTAACGTAGAATCCTACGTTGAAGGGGTGTTAAAACTACTTATTTTATTTTCAAATGATGTTTTTTGGTATGATCTGAGAGATCATACAAGCTCGCATCTAACATTACTCCAAATTAAGTGGATCACCCATTAAAACAAATTATTTATAAATTGTTATACCTAAAACCTATTACACAGAGCTGTCGAACGATTTCGCTCGCTCGTATTAAATTGTAAATAGATTATTCGTTGTCAAGTAAAATTTCGGCCATTGTCAAATATTTACTGAAATCACTGAAAACATGCAAACTATGCAGGCCGTACCATGGAAACCATAATCATTTTACTCGCCTAACAGTTTTTATTTAGAAACTAATGGGCGTGTGTTATCAAATCGAGAGCGGCACGAATTTCGTTTTCATACGCGCTGCGTTACGTATTGATATCAAGAATTTACTGAACGATAATGTATTTTCAAGCGATAAATCGTAGTAGGGCTCCTTCGCGTAGCGTGCGATCTGCTGCAGGCATGGCACCCGGCAGGCGGCGCGCGTAGTTTAAAACAAGCCTGGCGCATTGTTCCGTGACAGTCGGCAAAACCTTCGCGGGTGGAACACATGCCCTACCTGTCTCTGCGAGCATGACGTATTGACGCGCGCAATCGCGTTCTCTAAATAATCTGATGTTCTATACACCGATAAAAAACATTGGCCAGAAATAGTTTTAAAAAAGTGTTTGTTCTACAAAATAGTGTTTCGCGCGCTTTTTGACTTTTCTTTTTTTTCCATTTCCCAAACTGTTGCAGTGAAAATGGGTCTCAAGCCCGACGATGACAAACGGCCAAGCAAACTGGCCATCATGGATGAGGATGTATCAGACACACCACGTGAGTATTTTTATTTTCTCCGCTAACAATAATGAATATTTATAAACAATTAGAAACAGATGATCGTTGATACCCTTTATATGGCCAAACACATTGGAATAGTTTCATTAGAAGGTAGCTCTCATTCAGCTTGTTTATAAACCTCGATCGAAATGCGATTGGTTGATAAAAATAATATTGGGTAGGTAGTTCCAGATTTGAGGTGTCCTTAGTTTAAGTAGTCAACACTAAAATGATACTAAGTGGTTTCAATATAAAGAAAGGAAAATAAGTTGGTACATTTGATTTTTATAACATTGCATATAATAATTACAGTGAATGCGCAAATTATTCCTTTTTATAATGTTCGTTAATAACGAGACAACCAAAGAACTCATTAAAACAACACTAAGTACCTAGTTAAGTTATACTTATAAATTTACGACTTTAACGCATTTCGCTAACTTTCTTTTTTCGTTTTAAAGTTTTATAACGTTAGCTCGTAATATTAACATGATTCTGTAGTTACATAAAAAAATTACCTAAGGTAAAACTTAAGCTCTCGTATGTGTATGTTTAGGATCCGTCCCAGACACAATTAAATTTATATTGTCTCTGGATATTGCACATGTGAGAGGTTAAACTAAACTTAACCAGTTTATTTTAAGTTTACTTTTTGCGATTGTCAAAGAACATAACATGAAGCCAAAAATATCATAGAATTTTGGCTGGTATTTTTTTATGGATAGCATCTTTTATTCATTATCTTGTTTTGCATAATTTTATGATAAAATGCATTATGATCCAATATTTACATAAAAAAGTAATACGAAATAAAATATATATTTACACTACTTTTTAACGAATAAAAAATGCTGTGTGATCTATGTTATTACAAAACTGAATTTTTAGTCTTCAGGCTTAAGTTAGTTGCTCTTTGCCTTCTTTCATGGGGATGAAGAAAAATTTTGAAATTAGAACTTGAAGTATTTTATTGCACGTACTTGCGTGAACAAAACATTTTAATTAAAATATCGTGCAACAACACTAAAAACAACACTAAGTTACAGTGCTACAGGCTTTTCCTAAATTCAACCCAAATAAAAAAAGAAAGTATCGAAAAACTGGCAAAGTGCGTGTCGAGCAGCGTTGCCAGACGTCCCCATTTTAGCGGGATGTCCCGATTTTTAAATCAAAATTAAATGTCCCGCGCGGGACAGGCTCCGTCCCGCTTTTCGGGAATAACTCGACCGCGCGAGAAGAAGAGAAAAAGGATACTTTAAAAGAAGTTAAATCTTCACAGAAATATTATGATAGTATAATTCTTATACATAAATAATTATTCTCTTATTGTAAGTTTCAATTTGTAACAGTCACTTCTCAGACTATTATTTGAAATGCCATATTTTTTTAAGGAATAAAACTTTTTTGATTTTGATTTCTTTTTATTGATTTTTTTATTCAGAAGACGAAAAAGACTCAAATTTTTAACGACAGGGTAAATCTGATTTAAAATATCATATTTTTATTAAAATACATTTTTTGTGGATATTTTTACTACGTAAACGTAATTTGAAGAATTCAAAAACTTTTGATTATAGGTACTTATACGTTTTTTTACTATGTCCCGCTTTCGACGAAAGAAATCCCGCTTTTTCACTCAAAAAGTTCCTAAATCCCGACTTGGCAAAAAATATCTGGCAACGCTGACTGTCGAGCCACATGTAGTGTAGGGTTCCGTATTTGCACGTTTCAAACGTTTTAAGTTCATTCATTTATTTTTACTACCTGTTTTACGTAGCTAATAACTTTATCCTACTATGTTTATTGGAACAGGTTCTTTGAGGATCACAGAACCGTTAAAGGGTACGAAATTGTTTGAGTGATTTTTTAAATAAATAAATGAATGTCATGAATGTCATAATCCTTGAGTCATTTTAAGCTTCCTAAAATAGATACCTATTTTCTCGAAAAAACATTACTAAATGAAAGTTAGGGTGGGAATTAAAATTTGGAGGATGCGTGCCCCACCACTGCTGTAATAAGTAATTATCTCGCCTTTGTTCGAGTATCTACCTACGCCAAGTCAAAAAAAAAAAGTAGTTTTGAGAAGCAAACTTTCAACTTTGAAGATGTTAAAAAAAAAAAAAATTCTCAATGCCTAAGTATACAATCCTACAATAACTTAAATAAATGTAGTGCTACAACGCAACATTTGCGTAAGCGATTAAAAGAACAACCTTTCTGCTCGTGCACTATCAGCTAGTGTTATTCTAGACAAATTTCTAAATTAAGTAAAGTAAACTCATAAATGGCGTAGGTAATATTCAACTGATGTCTAGATTGATATGTGCAATATACCTACTTAGCAAATGTTTACGATTCGATATTAATTCGCGTCATAATTTTTGACTGAAAATGTAAAGTCAATGTTAATACGTAAATGTTAATACTTAGGTAAAAGTCAAACATTTATTTGCACAACGTTGTGTGGTACATTGAGATGGAAAACAATGAATTCTAGATTCAATAATGTTCTGCTTTATTAAGTAGGCATGCAAATTTATGGGAAGGTTAAACAATAACATAAATTTTATAAAATTATTTATCATATAAGTAACAATAAATTCAAAAGTCAATAACTTAATAAAATTGCTTTAATAATGTAAACACATGCTTAAAAAAAACTAATCAAGTCATCATCATCCTGGTATGCCAATGGGGACTACCGTTTCTTTGCTCACCAGTTGGCGCCACTTTAGACTGAGGTCCGGAGGTATAGCTTTCAAAGGCGATTGCCGCCGAAACAAAGTGTTATATGTTGAATCTAATTAAGGTTTATTATTTATAAATAAAAGAATAAATAACTATCTTGATATCAACAAACTAACTTCTGAAATAGTTGCTCTTGAGGCCGCCTATTTTTGCGCTTTTTCTTAATTCCGCTTTCAAAGCGTTCACATTAATCGCCAAATAATCCATATTTGCGATATTTTACGAAGGAGATCACTTTCCAAAAAATATTCGTAAGTACAATTATAGGAATCTAAACATTTAAATTAGATATCAAATTTCTGATTGCACCATAGTATTTATAAACATGGTTACGGTTTGTTATACCATTAACCTGGCAATCTGTATATTTTTTAAAATTTTATAAAATTTTAATATTGATGGCTTAGATGTGTAGTAAGTACCTATAATATTATCGTGTCTAAACTTTTGCAATAAGTCAGCCTAAATAACACATCTTTCTTTTGTTTAATCAATTAGGTGAAAAGTGATGAAATAATTCTTTAATATACCTAGGTAGGTATATTTTAGTTCAAAATTCTCGATCATTAGCAATCTAAGTAGGTATTACCCCTGGGAATATTGGTGAGGAAAAATAAAAGTTCAAGGACCAAAACTTTAATGTCTACCGATCTATTTATAAGTCGCATGTCATATGAGGAAACAAGTCCTGCTGCCGATGACTTAAATTATTTTTATTTTATCGCCGTTTTTATTTTAACTATGAATGGATTACATTTTCTGAAACTCTTTTTCGTAAAATACAGATAAAAATGTGCCTAGCCGTTCTGTCGGATTGAGTAACAAAAATTTATCCAAACTTCGCATTTATAGTAATATTAGTACGATTTTAAGATTACTCGACAGTTTTGTAATCTGGCAATACAGTACTGTCAGTCAAAGGTTTGATAGATTATTTATTAAAAACTGTGTTAGTGTTACGACATTTTCAATTTCATAACTGTGACAACATGGTACACGTTATTAGCTTAACGCAAGACGTGTGGTCAGTACTTCGGTCTGTATCCGTATAAATATTTAAGACACTGGGCCACACAGAGCCATCTAGTCCCAAATTAAGGTACTATTAAGTACCCTGTCGTATGGGGTACTAGACAACCGATAAACTTACTTATATACTTTTTATAAAATACATCTCGTACTTATAATACATAGAAAACACCCAGACCAGTACAAACAGACATGTTCATGCACACAAATATTTGTACTGTGCGGGGATCGAACCCGCGACCCATGGCTCAGAAGCAGCGTTAACTACCGCTGGTCCAAATGGTCGTATAGGAATCACTAAAGTTTTTTTTATACAGGTTTTTATTGTTAGAGGTACCTAAATATTTATTGAAATCATGTGAATTCATGTGACACAATAAAAATAATACCAACGCCACCCCGTATAGGTTTATTGGATGTCGATAGCAGTTACTTAGAGTATGGGAGAAAAAAAATTCTACCGGTCTGGTAGACATTTTTTGACTGTTATTATTTTTTATTGAAATAATAAGCAACCTATTTTGATTCGGTTCATGATAATTGTTGGTAATTTCTTGTTTGGTGCCTTTATTTTATTAGTACTTATTTCAATTTAAAAAGTAGTTTTTTCAATGATGCCAACTGAAAAAAACTATTGAATTCGGTCTATCTGGTAAAAAGTTAAGCGAAGTCATACTTACATACCTATATAAAAAGTATCTATGCTATTAGATTTGCGAATGTCCTATCTTATATAACGGTTGAGAAAGTATTGCATTAAAAAATGCTTCAGATAATTCAATCGTTCATCAACATTCAAATAGTTCGCTCGATCAAGTTAATAAAAAAATAAAAACTAAGGATGTTCCTAACCAAAATAATAAAAAAATTGTTTCGTGTTTAAAAAAAAAAGTATTAAACAAAACGTCCCTGTCCCAAGGTCAAGTCTGTATGCTAAGACGCGTACGCTCCACTTACGAAACTCAATTACCGCGAGTACTCCATGTATCGTTTGACAATCGACTCGATAACACGTTGCGAAATATCCCCTTGTGTGTGATATTCGATTATTTTCCAGTAAAATGCATGTCAAGGATCTGTTTAGTTTGGAACTGTGGAACTAGAAAGCGGCGAATGTGTTTGTGCCACGCACGTTTACAATTATGATTTGATTAGGGTCGTAGTTCAAACAAACTTCATGTTTAGTGAATAATGCAATAGGTTTTCGTCAGTTATTTGTCTATGGTGACGAAACGATCTCCGAAATTACAAACATGCTTATTTATTCGATTTCATAAAAGACATTTTTTGCGTCATTTAAAATAAAGTTGCTAGTCGACACAATCTATAAGGCTAATAATCACATCATAACACTTTTTCTATTGGGACTGGCATTACCCTTGATTTTTATTGTGAATAACACTCAACTTATTGTTTCTATTTTATCCTTATTCTTTTTGTAGCAGTTATTTTTTGAAGCTAGAACTTAAATTGGCATGTTTGCAAATCAGTCGAAAATACTTAAAATTTTACTGTTTTAGTCAGTTTAGTTATATTTTGTTAAGTTTTTATATTTGAGTTAAACAAGTTTGTGGTAATCTTCGAGCTATCTATTAAACATAACAATCATGATAACAATTTATTATAATCGGCCGCCAATTAAAGAGCCAAGCAGAAAAAAAAGAAACACCTTTTTTATACCTTTTCAAAAATTGCAGGTAATCTGACGATAAAGTCAGACAACTCCTGATTTTGTAAAGTAAATTGTGTTTTTTTTGACAAGCAAGTAATTGAACATCATTTTTCAGTGCCAGTAACAATACTTGATATAGCAGTAATTTATTACTAGCACTAAGCGCTTAGCAAATTTTAATGGAAACTAATTACATACCGGCTACCTAGTCGTTTCCGCAGGACGGTTACGAAGAGCCATGGATATGTTTCATGTAGTTTTCCTACAAGATTTCATCGGTCCATGATGCAAGGCCAGGAGGTTTATTGAAATACTGCAGATTATTTGCACATATCGCATACCTAGATCGAAATGAGACAACTCAAAAAGTTATTTTTTTAAGAAAAAAACGTATTTCTGCAGTTTTGAAAAAACGTATTTCTAAGTTGAATTCATATTAATTTCATTATAGACAGTAAAAATTATAGTAACTAACAAAACACAATAAAGGGAAATTCCAACAATATTTCACACCAGCGAATAGATAACCTCCTTATTGGAAGTTAAATTCAAAGAGTAATGTACATTTTATGTTAACTCTAGTAAACACAAGGCTTGACAGAGCTATGGGGTTTCGGATATCGATAACATATCGATAGTTTTATTTGGTACTTGAGATGTGATGCCATGCATTGCCAATCGTAAGAAAAAAATAAAACGATAATGAAAATAGGTTTTATTCATCTTGTCCATTCATCACTGACGCTAATCAGCGAATCGTTTTAATCCCACCCAAAGAAAATAAAGACAAAATTTTCTTTGTTCCACCTAAATAAAACAAATATGTTCTACGTATACTTAGTGCTAACTGTTAGGTACCACAGTACCACTTGATTAAGAAAATGTCTTAGAATAAAAATGTGTACCAAGCTATACAAAATATACTTTAATAGGTATTAAGTAGTAAAAGCAGTAGAAAAGTAAAGGTTAGTTAGATTAGGTTTACAATTTATCGATTCAAAATTGTAACAACACTATTTAAAATAGTGTGCAATTAGTTTCTGTTTTTACATCCTAATTCTATAAACCTGACAAGATGTTACGTTAAAATGATGTGTCGAAATTATCTTTTAAGAAAGCTAACAAGATTGACGAAAATTCGACATGGTCAACAACTAAATTCGAAAAATAACGAAAAAAAGAATACAGTCCAATGCAAGCTGAAGTCATAAACATCGCAAACAAGCAATACATCGCTTTTGTAACTAGTAAAAGAGAGCTTCTATTGCCTCCTTCCTCTTCCTTTTTCTATTCTAAGAGAGAATTTTTGCAATCTTTTAAATTAAGTACCTTAATATGTTCGCGAATTTGCGTGGACTTCAGAATTAAGGTAATGATTAATAATTTTTTTTTAAATATAGGGCTTACCTATCGGCAGCGCCGTTATCGTCTGACTCACGTGACTTCATACAAAATACAATCGATTAAGCAGTGTTCCCGCGGGAATGCCTTTAATGAGTTGTAAAGTTTTTGTGTGAAAGAGTAACAAAGATCTACTTATCCATCCATTCAAACTTTTGCGTTAAAATTATATTAGTAAAACAATTTCAAGTTATTGACACTGAGACGTCGTAAATTACAACTTTAAGAACGAGAAACAATAAGCAAATAAGTAATTTTATTCGTAAGTGAACCTACTTATTATGAGAATTGAATAATATAACCGCAACTCGTGAAGAGGATCACGAAGAGAATGCAAATATTATTGAATTGTTTTCAGACGTAACGAATTAAGGTGGCCCTTGACATCGGCTGGTTGCATCAGAAACGCAACGCGTTGCCTCGTGCTGCAATCGGTTAAAAATGCAGATGCGATTGGTATAGTCGTATGAAATTGGGCAAATCTTAAATCTTACCTCTTACTAATATTGTTATCTTACTGACCCAGGTCGGAAAAACGGTCCCGCCTCTGGACTTATAATAAATAGTGTTACTAATGCGACTTGTTTCAAATCTTCTATAAGTAGGTAAGTATGTCAAAGTTAGAATGAATGTTAGTAATTTAATCACGCCATAACTTCTTAGGGGTCATCCATAAATTACGCCACACGATTTTTGAGATTTCAGACCCCCCCCCCCGCTTGTCACGCATTTTTACGAAAATTTCCATACTATTTTGCCCAATGTCACAAAAAGTAAGACCCCCCCCTCCCCCTTAAAGTGTGACGTAATATGTGGACGACCCCTAAGAGCAAAACTCAAAAGCGGCTAGATCAATTCGCTTTTTTTTTATATTCATTAAGATTCGAAAAAATTTATTGTGAGGCAAATTTGAAAACTATATAATCATTTGAAAATGTTAAATGGATGGCCCCTTAACAGTTAGGTTATAGATTGGACTTTCATCCCGTACAACGGTATATTATAGGTACTTCCCGTGGGTTACGTTTAATTGATAATATCATTTGGTTGGTACAGTTGGTGCTCCTTTTTTTTGGGCAATCAAACCTCAGCTGTCTTTCTTCTGGCAGAACCTACCTAGTTATTTAAGTTTAATCGCCTCATACGACATCCATAGACAAGGGTGGCTGTCTTTGCTGCTACAAGTTCAAAATTTTTTAAAACGAATTTAAAATCGAATGCCGAACTACCGATCATGTACTACCTACTCAATTGCCGTAGACAGACGGTGCTGGTAATTGTATTGCAGAAAACGACATCTGATTATCCTTGTGGAATCCTTGAAGCTAATAAAGAGTATTTACTGCTCCAACCTTGGCCCTCGGTACGTTCAGTAAATTACTGGATTACGTGTGTATGCATCTGTCAGTTTTAACAACTGTAAGTTTGTGTTTAAAGACAGTTTTTGTGAATTTATATTCAATTTAGCATCGATATCTAGGTCGAATCGAAAGTAGACCATCAACATGGACGTAAAAGTCAGATAATTATTGTATTGTTTTCCAGTAGTTTACAAATGTAACCGTTTTATCGGCTTGTTTAATTGTGGTGACTCGGTCGCCCCTGGTTACAATACGTAACAGAAATTAGGAAAGTTTCTCTATAACTCAAATAAATAAAAAAGTACTCACACATATTTGGAAAAGATATGTGGTACTTACACTATGACCAACTGAAATATGCCATTTAATTTTATCAAATTAAGAGTAAACGGCATATTATTTTAGTAGTTGTTTTTCCGAATGTTTGAAGGACAAACTACCTATATGCCATTCTGTAAAAATGACATCATGACTTCTAATGGAGCTTCTTTAATAATGTATTCTAGTAGTCTAGTATTTTTTGTTGTCCTAGTCTACACGAATGGATATTTTATGTCATACGATTTATACTTATAATAGTGATTTGTTACTTGTGTTTGCCCGTGACTTCGCCCGCTTGAAATAATTATTTCATGGGCAAACTTACGTAAAGTATTAATTTCCTAAGCCGCTGAGGATATAGGTACCTATGTTCAGTGGCATAGATAGACGTAGGTTTAGGTAGCAGAGAATAGTTTTTTATTTATCGGGTAATATAGCCTATGACACTCATAAATATACGTGGCTTTCTATTGGTAAAAGCACAGGGTAAAATCTGGCCCGATCACGCCTGCTAGTATGGGCCCCGGTGCGAATAGCGGGGCGGACCTAGGCTGAGCGCCTTCAGCGCTCGCCACATTCTGCCCGGTTTAACTGAATAAAGCCTTCCATAAAAGGTTTCAGTGATAGGTCCGTCAAAAAAAAAACTGGGTAAAAGAATTTTCAAAAGCGGTTCCTTTTAAACTCTCAAACGTTACCTCTTTATTATGTTATGGATCGTGTAAGTACTGAATACAACTATTTCATAATAGAGTTTTGTAATTTTCTGGTCATCTAATTCAATGATAAAACTGTTTAAAGTCTTGAGTATCACTGTGATTGTTACACCACGAACTCTTTATCTTAATGTTTATTTTCTTTGACTCCCATAAAGGTTTATGAAACTGCATGTACAATCAAGGTAAATGCAGTTGGGTCATTCATAATCAATCAAGGATATATTTCAAAACTAAATCTATAACGAATATAACCAATCTTAGCTAACTTAATTTTACCAGCTGCATTCCTCGCGTTTTGATTTTTAAGTTATTTATTTTATTCTAGTTAAAGAGTAGTATGAAATAAAAAAACTAGATCACTCATCACCGGCCTACATCACTTCACTGCTGGACATAAGCCTTTCCAAAAGAGAAGGAGAATTTCGCCATAGTCGTCGCTCTTGCTGCTAATCTGCTATCCGTCTGGCAGTATTTTTTGTCGCCTCTTAGGATACCTACTGAATGAAGTTTGATGCTATTATTGTAACGTGCCGACACCAGATGACACAGCAATCGCATATTCATTTTTTTATTATGAACAACAATTCTGCAAAGTTTTTAGATTTCTAAATCAGCCGACGCAATAGAAAGTTTCATACGAGAAATGAAGCCTATTCTATACCGTCTTCAAATTCAAATTCAAATTCAAAATGTTTATTGCTTACTAAGTGTCTTTAGGTATATTTCTCAATCAAATTCAGAATTTAATCATGAATTGGACATGACGCTAGTTAGGTAGGAATTTAGGATTAACTGTAACATATTTAAGGTATAAATTTCAATCACTATCTAACTCTGTCTTTTTGCAGTGAACTCACTGGATCTACTTAACGTGTGGTAAAGGTGTTATATAATCGCAGATTCGCGAGTGATTGGATTTGTTCTCGATCGCATTTATTATTTCACATTCAAATGTCTGGTCCGATTATGATCCATAATGTGATGGTATAAGAACTACATGTATAATATAGTTTATTGATGACTAGGTATGTTCTAAATTTAGAAACTGATCTAATAAGATAGGAAGTAGAACGGGTTGAGAGATAAATAAAAACTAATCTAGTGTATTGGGTGGATTAGATATTTACGTTTGATAGCAAACATTTGATTAAGTAATAAGTTGGTATTCCCTCCAACTTTTCTTACGTAAGTTGTCCGGCTTAAAGCTCGAAAGACAACGGAACAATGACTGTGTTATTATTATTCCGGACCTTGTTGATTTTAGCATCACTGCTCATATCATGTGATATAATAAAATAATATTGTAAAACTTTACTACTGTTCAAAGCCTCTGGGTAGTTGTTTATTTGAAATATATTTAAATATTATGATCAAACCGTAAAAACTCTTAGGCCTGATTTTTCAATAGTTAGATAAGAAATATTCGTCGAATAAAATACAATATGACTAATTTGAAAACGTTACCTATTTGTCAGCAATTATTTATGTAAATGACATTTTAAAATCAGTCGTTTTATACTTATTCAGTCTGATAAGTTTTATCTGACGTTTGAAAAATCGGCCCTTAACATGTTAAAATTCATGGGCACGGGTAGACGATTTAAAGTGTTCGAAACCGGGTTGAATCAATATTTATTATAAAATCCTTGTAAATGTGATTTAAATCGACAAATTTACTATTCATTGGACGTATTTTAAGTACCTACCTACAGTTTTCGTGTTCAATGAACCAAAGTTGTTTATTGAACACGAAAACTGTAGGTAGGTACAAAACATACAGGGTGAAATTTTAACCACCTTCCAAATTTTAATATATCAATCTACGAGACTAAAAACAAATGACGTATTTTTTCTTTTGGTATAGCCCAGTACAAAAATGTCAAGATAAGGCACTTAGAAAATGTCCGCAAAAAATCTAAAATTTTTGATACGGCTGCCTGGCAACACTTTTTTTACGCGATTCGCATCTTATTCATTATTTACGATACTATTCGTAAGTTTTTGATTTTCCCTTTATACCTTATCAGGCCTAGGACCATAAAAATTGAAAACTATATTGCGAAAAATATTTTCAGGTGAAAGCTTGATTTACATTTTTTTACTTCATAAATGGGCTCTAAATACGATACTGAAAGCGTAAAAAATTTTTTGGAAAGTGGTTAAAATTTCATCCTGTATAGGTAGTACCTGACGAACAGCAACTAACGAGCTACATAATATCAATTTCCAATAATATTTATAGAAAGTTTTTGTATAGTTTTCAATTTTCGTTCCAAGTTTAAATGGCGTCCACTTTGAGCTATTACCTTACTTACCGAACGCAAAAAATCACTGCACAAGTAATCACTACGTGCAAAATGATCACAATTGATCACAACCCAGTGAAGAGTTACAAATTAGAATTGAGAATCTCGCCTAAAAGGCAAAACTACACGCGTTTTCGTGTTGTATTTGTGGCAGCTTAGATTTTGGAAGTACTTTTACGGTTTTATTATTAATCTCCAAAGGCAAGAAGTAACTCATCATACACTTAAAGTGATAAAGATATTTTAAACGGCAGCGCTACGCGAGTGAAGTTTATCTGTCACGTGAAGGCTGGATAAGTGGCTAAGTTGTAAACCAACAAGCCTTCAGATTTTAAGATAGTGGAGTAGTTTCGACAGGTGAACACATGAATGTGAAGATTAGCCCTGTGTAATTTTTTTTATGTCTAGGTTTTCCTTTTTTTTTACTAGCTGTCCGCAGTCCGTCCCAAAGTACGGTTTTGCCAATAAAGATAATGCAAGCAAACGATCAGCTGTTTCTCTGTATTAAAATTTTAAGCCTAGAGAACTAAACCGAATAAGAACTGGGGCCTAATTCGCGTAACCGAATCGCAGTTTGATCGTGATTTAATTGGACGATTTTGACATTTAGGCCCATACTAGAACTGTCAAAAACCTGTCGTTCAATTACGATTGTGATACGATTCGGTTACGCGAATTAGGGGCCTGGGCTTCGAATTAATTGACTATATTAAAAAAGCCTACCTATCTTGAGTTTCCAAAAACTCTGAATTTGTATTGTAAAATTCTAGTTATAATTTAATAAAGTGTTATAAATTCTACAAGGGTAGAGGTAACTAGTATACAAGCCAGATGAAAAGGCAATATAACTATGTATTGCATTGTTCTTTGCACTATGGATTCAAGGTCTCTTGGAAAGTTAATGAAGGAACAAGATTACAAAACTAATTAAAAGTACACGTGTTTCGATTTCACACTTTCCCGAGAACGATAACTTTTATATTAATGTAATAAGTAATACCATTAAAATGGTTTTTCAAAGTTACATAAATTGACTACGTATTCTCTTCTGCTCCCAAAATATTAGATAAGTAATTGTTCAGAACCCATCTAGACCTGAGAAAATGTAAAAAAGTGGTTTTCTACACTGTCCCGTCCGGTAATCGATCCCGGGACCACGGAGCTGGCGGGACGCCTTGAAAACCGGTGTACGTACACTTACACTAACTAATAAATGATATTGTGTTTGACAACCGTTATTGGTATGGTCAAAAACAACGTTATCAATCAAATGTTGAATGACGTCGTATATAATTATTATTGTAACATGGTAACAAAAAAAAATTAGTTCGTAAATTCATTCTTTATTCAAATTTTCGAATGTACGAGTAGTTTACTGATATCTATAACGGTCTTACTTGAGATTCATTAAAAAATTATCCTTGCAATGTAAAATAACATACTAAAAAATAGAAGTAGGTCTTTTTAAAAATATTTCATTAAATATAATATACGTACCTACTTGTAGCAGTTCTAGTAAATCATAGTTACACAAAGTTATTCTAACAATACTGTATTAAGCAAATGGGAACTAATGGGAAGTACTAAAACGAAAAACAGATATAAAACAATACTTGAGAAAACAATTCATACGAATGAAAAATGCGACGTTTACCGCGATTCCACAGAGAGCCACAGAGTAAACAAACGTTTTATTTGCTCTGCCATTGACTGGCCCGGTGGCTAACTGTGGTAAACTTGTTCAATTAACAAAGGAATTGTAGATTAATGGCTTTAAAGTTTTAATTACATCTATTGTTATCTGCTGCCTTTATTGAAAATGCAATAAATTACATTTTATTTTATCTTTGTCTGGCATTATCATTAGCATCTAGAGTTATTCTGATACTGAATGTCAATGTTACAATTGAAAAAATAAAATCAAGATCGTATTGAATAGTAGTGTGGTGCTGGCAAAAAAGAAAACTCCCTACCCCTTCTCTGCCAATGGGAGTCTTAAGAAGTGACTAGAATAGGACAGCAGCGTCTTTTCTCTACCATTGGTTGAGCTGCGATCGCCTGCCAATCAACGATTTCGTAAATTCGTTCTTTGAAGAGGTCCGAGTGCAGCTATAGACTTACGTAACCTGATGATGAACCTATTACTGTGTCCATCATATTATTATGAAGGTACTTACAATCTTTTATTATTCACAAACATCGGCAAAAACTACAAGTCTCATTGTCGATTATGATAGCTTTTCCAGTTATGAGATTGAAATTTAACGAATAAACAATTTACAGTCATAGAATAATGGGAACACAGACGTGTCATTTCATTCATATTCTACCTACTGACACAAGAAACAAGAAAGCCTTAACGCTTAACGCATACAAATTAACGGCTCTTCACCACGGCCGGGGACGCGGCTAAGGTCTATAAGGTTTGAACCTTCCTCATCTGAGTAAGTGTTTGCAGATATGCGCACGCGTCTCAGGGTTGTTTCCGCATTGACAAATATACCTATACCTTAAAAAGGACGTCTTAGGGTTGTCAAACAAATAACGTCTAGTTTCATAATTGGTGGCTTTTAATGTCTGTTTATACTGTTAAGGAAATGGTAATGACGGCTTCCTTATTTCTTGTCCTCTTTAAGTAACGATTGTTTTGATACGGATAAAGTAATTATTTAAGATAAACCAAAGAATTTATTCTATATTTAGAATTTGAAGTTTTTCTGACGTTTAAATCTACTCGGTGAATCATTATTAATTAACGAATAGAGTTAATTAAAATTAAGCCGATACCTATCTTGTGGAAAACCCGTAGTATATCGTACAAGTGTTGGGTAAATTCGAATATCAATATGCTCTTAATAAATTAACTAGTTATACCGTTTATAAGTAAACATCGTAAAATCTATAAAATGTGATATTAAAATAAGTTTTAATAAATTTCGTAAATAGTTTAGTAAGGGTGGACCTGGTAAACAAGATTATTACCGCTACATGGGTTCACAAATAACAATCAATTATTGTAAGCAACTATAAAACAGCTATAAATAGCTGTAGATTTTTATATTTCAACCGGTTTTTAATCTGTTTATGATATTCAAATTACATTTAGGAATATATGTATGTTGAATAATTTAGTTATTCTGATATAATGATGATTAGGATACATGTTTTTCTCAAAATTTATTATGTATTGTTAACTAAGTAAAAAGTCATCCATAAAGTGCGATTAACTTCAAATAAAATTTCAGAATTCTGGGTCAATGCCTAAAAATATATAATAAGTAACGAAATTTTGCAGATATAAGTGTAGAGAAATCTAGAGCACAGCGATTAAAAATGCTCCACTTATTGTCAGGTTGTAAAATATGCAGCCTGTATCAGTCGACTGCTGGACATGGGCATCTATGGGTTGGGATGGTGGGATCTACCTCCTAGTGTTGGACCACACCCAGGGTGGACCCTGGGCAACGGCGTCTTTGGTTTTCTAACCATTGATGACGGCTAACAGATGGTAGGCTTCGTAAGAGGCCGCCTGGATGCTACCACCCTCCTGCCGGAGTCCAGCGCCAAACAGTTTTTCTGTGTTCCGCTGGTGTGTGGGAGAACCAGTACCTCTGGGTAAGCTATACGGATATAGTTTATTTATATAAAAATTAAAGAAAAACTCCATTAGGAGCATTTTTCCATATTCGCCACGTCTGAATTGTCACGTCTTCGTAACCAATAGTGGAGAAAACACGCTGCTGCCATGCCCGTCTTCTTAAGGCAGTGAGTAATTCTTTATTCGCCTTTTTCGACGCCCATGGAAAGGACGGGGTGGTGGATAGTTATGCTTTTTTTAATGAGCCGGTATTACACCAATCGGAACCTTTAGGGTTAATTGATCGATAAGATATGGCAATCGTGTGGACTTATTGGAATAATTCCAGTCGAGATAGATTGATTTATTTTTAGCATAAGAAATAGCTTTATGGTTATTTTATTCATACACAATAGGTACGCGTAGGTACAAAAGTATTAAAATTGTTAATATGTTATGCTCTGCATAAAAAAAACTGACTAAATAATTTTATTAAATTTTTAGAAATAAAACCTGCCAAGTGCGAGTCGGATTCGCGCACGAGGTTTATGCCTGTACCCATCATTGATATGGAAACTCGAATTCATTATTTGCCTTGCAAATAGGATGATATATGCCGTTACTTTAGTACACTGACCTTCACGGTTATATCTATAATAATATTATAAAACTGAAGAGTTTGTTGTTTGTTTGTTTGTTTGTTTGAACGCGCTAATCTCAGGAAGTGCTGGTTCGAATTGAAAAATTATTTTTGTGTTGGATAGCCCATTTATCGAGGAAGGCTTTAGGCCATATATAATAGGAGCGAAGCATCAGTGAAAAATGTTGCAAAAATAGTCGCGATGATAATAACAGAAATTGACGCGAACGAAGTCGCGGGCAACAGCTATTTAAAATAGAAACGGCAACATAATTGTAAATTAATTGAAATAACAGCGATTAATGATAAGAAATGGGTTAGAAAATTAAAGAGACAAAGATAGTGTAATAATAATAAGAAGTACCTAGGTACCTATTTAGCTGCTACGACTTAATTAATGATAAACTAGCTGACATGACGGTTCCGTCCCACTACGTCGCTCGGGTATACCAATGAAGTAAATAATAGGGGTTAAAGTATGAAATTGCCGATTATTTTCCCACTTTTTATTTTGTTTATAGCTCTTAAGTATAGTCGTATTATTGCGTAATTCTTTTTGTATTGTATCAAAAATTAAATAAAGTAACTTTTGACTAAAAAAAAAATGCAATACTAGTGCCTATTACTTCAAAGGAAGTCGTTGAAAAGACCCCTTACAATGTGTCAGCTGACCTTCTTGCTTCAATTAAGTATATTTGTATTATATACTTTGATTTTCAGAAATTTCAATACGAGTACTATAATGCGTAGCTTTATAACCATCTAACTTTCACCTTTAATTGCATTAAACGGCTGAACCGTTTGTTCAGCCGTTTTTAAAAAAACTGATAAATTGTTAGTATGGAAAAATGACTTTTCTCGATTTCGTCCATCACAAAACGGCAATTTCATACTTTAACCCCTAATATAAGCAAATGATCTGTATAGTTATGATCAATGCTCATTTTACCCTTTACAAACTTTTCATGTGGATATGTCGAAAATTGTTTTTTTAACCATCATGTTTTTTTAATGTAATCATTAAAAAAAACATTAAATTGCTTAAACTATTTATTTACAGAAGTGAATGGTCAATTTATTTCTACTAAAATACCGTTCAAACGCTTTAGAGAATGGTTGCAAATTTTCCATGTTTTTATGGATAAGTAAGTATAGGTTGTGCCAAACTTTTATTACCTAAACGCTCCGAAGTTTTTTCGTGCCGGTTTTTTGTTGTGAGAACAAAGTACTTAGAAACCTACATGAAACAACCTGAACGCATAGATAAGACCATAGTACTTACTCTTAGCAAAAACTCGATTTGGCGACCATTGCAGACGAGTTTAATGCGGGGAGTCGGAGCTATATTTTTTTCTATTTTAATTATCAAATCATACCGTGTTAATAGATAGTTTGGGATTTAACTCGCTACCGTTTTTAACTATTTCAATATGTAATTAGATTAAAAACTGGTATAAGCTACAGACAGACTAGGTACCTACTCCACGATTACATCGAAAAAGGCTAATGTTACACTATATTTTTTACATATCTGATTCGAATAATTTATTTATTAGCTATTTTTGGTTATTAAGCCAGACGAAAATAGCACCTACATACTTGTGATATGTTAATGGTCGTCTAAGAGGCACGATCTAATTTTAAACTAATTACGCGGTTAGAATTTTTAGCTCATTAATTTACGTTCTTATCTAGTCATTTCTTACGTAGTGTTTACTTGTCGATGTTGAGTTAATGAAAAATTCTTAGTTTAATTGTATGAAGCAGATTTAAAATTTAATTTTACCCCACCCTACCAATTTTTTAAAGAAGTGCAGTATTCGTCTGTATTATGACCTCCGTGGCGGAGTGGGGTACACACCGGTTTTCAAGGTGTCGCCTGCTCCGAGGTCCCGGGTTCGATTCCCGGACGGGTCAATGTAGGAAAAGAGTGCTTTTCTATAATTTCTCGGGTCTGGGTGTTTGTGGTACATTCTTTGTTTCTGGTTTCCAAAATACGGGTGCTTTAAATAGTTATTCAAATTGGGATCAGAACAATGTATGTGATGTTATCCACATTTATTTATTTATTTATTTACATCTATTTATTATCAATCTCATTTTAAATGAGTTATGTTTACACAGAGAAAAGGAGCTACTTGTGATTGTAGATATTCAAACATCAGTATGAGTAAAGCGATCGAGATCTTCGTATTTTTGAAACTCGTTCCATGTTATTTAAAAATAATTAAGCAAAGAAATTTTAAAAGAAACCGGTTCTACGATGCTCCTGCGCATCGCGCCTGATTGCCGGAGTAATTGCGCGCTGGGATTTTTTGTGACAACACACCTGTGATGTCATCGCGAGATGTTACAATGTCCTGCACGTTAGGCTATACATTTTTGTTCCAAACTAACAACTATGTCAACGATTTTAAGATGCCCCAGTGTATAGTCTGATGTGTTGTTCTTTGTACCTACTGTTGCCTTTTAAAAAGATTTTAAGCAATTCAATTGCCATTGTAAATGGTTATTACGATTCCTTGAATATAAATCCGAATGCATAAAGAGGGCCTCGAACCCTGAATAGTCAGAACTATCGCTTGGTAAGAAGAAGACTGTTTTTATTGATCAATCATAATTAACGCCCTTTGAGGTGACATTTTCTATTTAATTTTGAAAAAGTGGATTATGGTATTTTTGCTATAGCTATAAACCTAAAAAAAAGGAATAAGTAAATATATAATATTCTATTTAGGCAAAGAAAATAAAGACAAATTTAGGTTAAAAAGGAGTACCGACTAAATCTACTAATGACGTAACATGAACGGTTGGCTTAACCTTAGTCAATCTGTGAATTATTTTTATTGACGTAAGAATTAAGTGTATATGACTTGAGCTCGACCATAATCCAAAACAATGTTAGTTGGTTGGTTCATTCACTTTTATCCTCAACGAAGGATTTATGTACAAGACACTGTCAACAAAGCCAACAAATACTGCGTGCAAATTGTTTGTTCTACATGAGCAATCTTCTGAATCACCGATCCACGTGTCTATGTGTCGACTGCACGAACAAACAAAATGCCGAAAAGGTTTACGACTTCTGGTTAGTCATTTCTGCAATCAGCTCAGGTTGGTTGGACAAAACTTTCTTATCTCTAGACAGATTGTTTCAGAAGCACTTGCGACAATATTATTATAGCCAGGTCTGTCAATAGTAACACTTTCATCACCATATTAAAATTTAAACTCTATCTACCTAGTTGCTTCTGAGATTCCGGAATATTTTAATTTATCTCCAGCCCGAATGAAAGTATTGCATCTATGGATGTGTATACTGTAGGCTTAGTGAGGTCTTCAATTATGTTGGTTGTGTTGTTGTTGTTCACTAGCAGGCTTTAGGCATACCGCGCTCGTTCATCTGTCCAGTAAAACTGTGCCTAATTGACTTCTGCTAACAGCAGAAAACAAAATAAGGACAAATAAAGTTATGCATTTAGGCATGTCCATATTTACCAAGTTACAAAAGTACTACTGCTAGCTACTGCGATCTATGATAAATGGTCCTGTATATACTAAGCGGGATGTTCGGCGCATGCGCCGTCAAAATTTTTCAGGTGAGGTCATAAATGTTACCTTTCCATCGTTGCCTTGGATTCTAGATCTTAAGATATTTTTTACGCTTATAATTTATTTTCCAAATCAACGACACGGTAATGGGTACTATTTACTTTTATTTAAATAGCCCTAAATCTTTGCATATAAAGCGTCATAAATAAGTCATTTTCATATGTGTTTTGTGTATCGTATTTATGTTTAAACTGAGCTTTCAAATCCCAGATTTAGCAGATTTCAGTAAGAAATAAAAAGCATATCTCTGTGACCTGAACTCTTAGAACCCAAAAGTGGAAAGGTAGAAATGAACCTGAAACAAAAAAACTTTTCACGCACACAACACACTCCGTATACATATAAAACACTCTAAGCGATGATAAAATATGATGATAACTAGCAAATATATTCGTACTGTATCCTAATTTTCATGAGATTTCAGTTGTTTCAATATAATTAAGGTACAGTTCCTCTTTAAAAGAGCTAATTACCAGTCGATATTATAAGTATAATCTGCGTTACCGACACGCACTTTATTTGAGTGGAACAAATCGCCTGTTGGTATAAGAACTGTGTCATCTACATAATGACTAATAACTGTAACTAAATAACTTTGCTGCTTTCAGATAATCGGAATTCGGAATGTTGAAGGACATATTTTTTTAGTGAAATTCCTTTCGATATTTAGATAGGATTAAGTATTCTACTGTTCACACAACTTTAACTATGGGGACTATTGTTGGTGACCATACATCGGAATCTCAAGGAATTCACTTCCCTTTCTGTATGTAAAATAATGTTAGGTAAATAGTGTTCAAGCCAAGATCAAACATTTTATATTGTCATCATTATGAATAAAAAACAAGAAAAATGGTCCATAATTAATTATTATTGAGCTTACGAAATGATAACATTCAAAATGCAGATGGAATAATAATTCTTATAGACAAATAGTATTATTCTTTATTTGATATTTAAAGTGAGATCGTGTGTGAGTCACTTGACTCGATAATCGATTTGCGACAGGTGTAAATTTCATAGAAAGTGGCACATTTTTCTTTTGCCCAACCATAGCTAACATACAGTGGCGATAACACAAACGTGCGCGTACGCACGTTTTATACATGCGCAGTGTCATTCCGTTACTTGTTTAAATGCACCTAAAGACGTGCACCTGCATACTGTAATTAGCTGATAAACTGGAAAATTGTGTCAAAATGTTATTAGTTTTTTTTAAATGTCATAATATCATCAGCCAGTTATTTCGTTGGGTGGCCACAAAAGATTACATCGCGCGTTTTCAGAAGGTTTTAATAAGAAATACTACTAAACTATGTAAACTGCCTATCTATTGAAATGTTTGACTGTTTTTTTTTTCGCCAATAATATAACATTAATAATATTTTAAGCTTACATGTAAAATAATACACCATCTAATATTTTAAAAATATGTTGAAATTTATGCAAGAATAAGTATCTTTTTGAAGCTTTCTGCCTTCTTATGTACAAAATCTGTGGATGATTCTGGAGTTTTCTGTACTCCAGAATTATCCAGTGCTAAAAATCATCAGTAGGTTTTATTTCATAAATGCATTTTGATGTTTAGAGCCAAGACAATTTACAGAATCGCCTAAAACAATAAGTGATGAGAGTTGTTCTTATTTAAATGAATCGTACTTTCAATACCTTATCAAATAACCTCAATAGATCTAATCTTATCAACTGACATAGGTTTTATCAATCAGTCTTAATGTTTAAAATCAATTGAGAAAAATACATTACCAATAAGGTTGTCGTCCACAAAAACTTGGACCTTAGCATGATCAGTGGTTTTTATAATGTTTGTCGCGTGTCAAGTTATTACATACCGAATTTGTCGTGTCGTGAGCCGCCGATTAGCACCAATATGTTAATAGAAGAGTTAATAGCATGACAAGGTTTATTCAGCATAAACACATGGGATCAGCTAAGATAATATTTGAATAGATTTGGAATTAAAACCGTCACGAGTTTTCATTCAGTGTACTCCATGTTTAAAATAAAGTAAAGTAACGGCTAAAAAATCATCCTGCAAAAGCCCCCATCATTAATTTAAGTTACCACACCACTGATGGGTTTAGGCATAATCACCACGCTTCCCAAATGCGGGTTGGTGATCAAAACACCCGAGCAATGTTCGAAAATTCGAACTCTTGTTGCCCGACGCGGGGAACGAACCCTGGACCCCGAGATCGTAGGTACTCACAGATCCCGTGCGCGTTCGCCATTCCAGAACCTTTCCATTCCAACGGCTCTCGGTTCATTTTTTTGGAGTAAAAGTTTAATTTTTATACTTAATCCCTCAACCCCCAGGAGGCACTCGGGTGCCATGATAACAATTGATTTCAATTGTGTCTGGAATAACTCACGATCGAGGGAATAAAGTGTTACAGCAAAATCACAATGTTCACTCCACAATGTATGTTAGTAATAAGGTTTTTGAAACATCAAGCAACAAGTATAGTAGATAGCGATTCGCGACTGCCTGCTTCTACTTGTATAAACTAGGTGCAATGACACATTCTCTAATTTCTGAATGACCTACCTATTTAATTAATGTACCTAATATGTAAATATTCGCCACTTTATTTGATATTTTAGCAATTAAATTGCAATTATAATATCAGTATATAAACCTGCGAGGAGATGCGGTTTCGAGTCCCGCCTGAGACATCATTTTTCAAGTTATATACTGATATTATCATTCTTGTCTGTTACCTACCAATGTAACTTACTTAGCCTTAGCATAAGAACCCCTACTTTGTAGTTATTTTGTAGCAAACATAATGTATGAAATATTTGTTTCTCAAACGGAAACTAATTTTGCTGGTCATTGTATGAGTAAGTAGGTATGTTGTAGGTAGATAGTTGATTGTTTATTGGAGCACTTGAAAATAATCCTTTAGCAGATACAAGTTTGTCAGCTGAACACGCAAGGCGCAATGTTTTCCACAGTTTATGACAATATTAAATGATTTGTAGTGTATTGGTTTTTCGATTGATAATGTTCACGTTTTTACTTAAAGGAGTACCTAAGAATGTGAAATAAAACTTAAAACATTGACATAAAATATCAAATTAGATACACAAGTGACAGAATAACTTCTTCAACAAATAAGCATCTACCGAAAACTTAGGTGCTCTTTCAGCTTAGTTACATCCAACTTTAAGTCATGTATGTCATGTAAGGTCGTATTTGCGTTATGGTAAGCATCCGACATGACACATGTAGGCTGTTTAAGAGGAAACACTAAGGGCGAGAGAATTGAAAAATAGGTATTTGTAAAATCTATTGCTGTCGCGCAGTGCCCGAACGCCTCCCCGCATAGCGTGATAGAGACAATTGCATCGTGGACCGAGAATATCTACTAAAAGCACACTAAATCAACGTTTCGTAGTCCCCCGATTCCTTTTCCAAAACTAGACCGATTTAAATACTTTTTTCATAAAAAATTAAAGAAAAGCTTTGGCCGTGTTCGTATATTTTGCTTTTTTTATAAAATTTAGTTTGAACACAGCGGAAAATCTAAAGAATTTTTTAGATTTCTGAAGGCTCATATCTCTTTTATGAATAAATTTATTAAATAAGGAAAACATAGAAACATGCCAATAGTGGCCATAGATTTTTGTAATAAAAAATATTGCTCTACTGGCTTTATCCAGGGAGGAAACAGGGGACTACGTTTGTATGGAAAAACGGCCGTTGTGTTTCTTCTTAAATTCAAACTTGAGCAGTTCGAAGTGTCATTATTGAATAGTAGGACTGTGTAGTGTGTAGGTATCTAGTTTTGATACAAAACTGCGGACCCCGCGAACTTCGTATCGCCTCAGAATAGTATTTGATTTTAACGTCTTAAATGTCATTGTCATCAAATATAGCAAGAAATAATTATAGAAATACATTTTATTTGTGACGCGATGACGTTAGCTTTTCAATGTTTTTAATAGTTATTATCCAATGATATTTAAAAAGTAATATCATTGAGCTCACTGCATTTGCCGCAATTTTTATTCTTTTTTAATAATATTGTATTGTATTTGTTTGTTTTAGTATTCAGTTTAAAATTATGTATATTTTTGTTATATGAGATGTGTTTTTAGTGTCCGTACTGAAACGGTTTTAGTTTTTACGTACCTCTTACATACTTACTTTCAGTTACGTTTTTTGTCAAACCACTGAAATGCTGTTTATCCCAATGATTGACTGGTACAAAATGCTTCATGACATAATTTGCAAATTTCTTTATTTTTATTTGCTTGCAATTATTAAGTTTGAATAAATAGAAATAGGTAGTTGTTTTAACAACGTGGTCTTTAGGGATGTTTGTTTCCCATCGCGTCGAGGCATGTAAGTTCGAATTTAAAAACAAGCTGTAAAACTAAACTACCTATTTCCGAATTGACAAAACAGTAGACATATTACGGGCGTAACGAACGTTAACCTTGTCCGCCACGCTGCGGCTGCGCACTCAACAAAAAACAATCAAAGAAATTGCCGAACCTTCACCGACCAGTAATTCTTAGAGTTTACCGATTGAATCATTATCATCAATGAATTACTAATTTGACTTGCTAGTTGGTTTCGAACTATTATGTCGAGTAAAATCGCCATTTATGCAGATTTATTCCAACTAAAGAAAATGAATTGAATGACAGAACCATTTCATTTCATCAATTGGATGTATCTAATGCTTTTAAGTTAAAAAGTAATAAGATATGTTACATGCGCTCTCAATATGCGTCCCTAAAATGTCTTTTAAAATCCATCATACAATATGAATGCCAAGGCGAAAGAGAAAGTAATTGTTCTTTTCACGAGTATGACAAGGAAAAAATAAGAATTACGTATGTGTGCAGTTGTTCGCAAGCGGCAAAGATATTTCGATAGTTTTGTAAGGACATAACCTATCTATACTTTTTAAATATCATTGAGTGAGCTCAAGGTTCGTGATGATAACGAATAACGATTGCATTAAACGTAGGAATCTTTTTGGATTACTCGTCCATCTAGCTTATTTATTAAACCAATTTATTAATATACTCTTTTCTTGAGTTTACGCGAACACTATACATTGAAATGAAAGATAGTTTACGGATTTAGAACGCGTTTATTTTTGATTTAACCCGACGTTTCGAACCGCGTTCTAAATCCGTAAACTATCTTTCATTTCAATTTATTAATTCTATTCAGTGTAATCTTCTTATCAACTAAATAGGTCACGTTGGTGTACAAAGAACGATCGGCTGGACACTGGTTGAAGAGTGAGACCTGTACCAATTTGATGTGGCAATATAAACTAGCACAGTAGGTACTTATTATAATGTATCGTGTGCTTTCAATACAAAAGTTGTTAATATTTAAACCTTTTCAAATTCATCAAAATAATGAATGATTTCTCAAGTGTAGGTAACTATAAAAATCTTCTATCTTCTCAAGAATGTAAGAAGATTCTCATTTTTCTCAAGAATATGTAAAGATTGATTACCCATAAAGGCAAAATCGATTATTTTTTCATTTATTAACAGAATTTTTTAATATTTAGTACCTATCTTACATATTATAAATGCGAAAGTGTGCTAGGATGTTTTATCTCAATAATGTCAACAGCTGAAGGGAGCTGGATGGCCACGCAGGCAAATTACAGGCTGTAAGGTTGTAAATAGCACATACAGCGCGGCAGCGATGTGAATTATCTTAGTTTTCCTATGTATTTCCTTCTTTCTGATTCTATCATATATCTATGTATAGGGAAATGCAAAGCATCGCTTTATTAGCATTAAAAAAAAGCAAAACCTTGAACAGATCATGAATTTGGTCTGTGACAAATTTTTATTGCCGAATCATGTTTATAATTACCATTTACTCCTAACGGCCGGTTCCAATAACCTATCTATCTTCAGTTTTGGCATATCGGAGATAGGAGACAGTTTCTTTCTATCTCTGTTTTTGCCGTCCAGAGAACAAAGACAGAAGTTGTTTTCTATCTCCGATATGTCAAGACTGAAGATAGATAGGTTATTGGAAATGGCCGTAAATCGAGTTCTTCTTAACTATGATATCCGTGTTCAACTTACCTATAAACTATAAAGAACGTTAGCCTATAAAAGTGGTCGGCAGATAGGTTCACACAATCCAAATCTCCGTCGGTTATCTTGACACGGTATGGAGTGGACAGACGGACAGACAAATCACGTAATCAGCGGGATGTGCCCACTTCAGACAGTTACGGACCACGCAATTGATGGGAGGACTGACTGACACGCATTTGCGCTGAAATAGTGTAGGTTTTCGTACTATATGTATACGATTCTATAACCATTTCCAAATTATATTTGGACTTCACCAGTTTTAGATATTGAATGAATATTCTTACTTTTTTTTAATAGATTATTATTGAAATAGCCTCATGGACTCATGGTTGAAGTAATTGTATATTTTATGTATATTTCACCGGAAAATCACAAGAACCGCATATTTTATAAATTTTCTAGGAAATTTATGAACTAACCTAAACTGACCCTCCGTCAGTTTATAATGTAACGCGTTGTTTTGTAAACTGACAGATCTCACAATTTTACGGTGACATATTATACATATATTATCATCTCCTTACTTTACTACCTTCTAAACTTTATTTTCTTATTTAAACCCTTTTATACTTTTCATTTAGCATTGATGTAATACATAATTATTACCATCTTATCTATTTTAAAGCGCAAAATACTAGGTGGTGGTTTTTTAAGCTGTTATATAGTCCTTAAAATATAGCTTGATTAGAATGACACCTGTCAAACTGAGGTCACTAGTGATGGGACTGACTCGACTGATCAAACGAAAAAAAAAAAACAGTTATGGCGAATAAAATATAACGAAAATCTGATACATTAAGATTTAACAGTAAGTCAGTATCGTGATCATTATCAGAATAATTGTAACAATTATGAAAATCAATTAGAAAATTTTTATCACGTACAGAATCTTAAAAATTTGAAAATATTTCGTAAACTTTATATAATTGCAATTTAATGTTCTTAGCATCAACCACTGCTCAATAAATCATTTGTAACATTTATGTTACATTACTTTGATTTTGAAATATGCTTAGTCTGACGATTTCGATTTGTCCATTTTACGTCATCCCTAGCGATTATGAAAAATTACGTAACCTTGTAAAGATGTCTTTTAAAGTTAGGTGTAATTTTTGTGACTGGATTATTTTAATGTTTTTAACTTTAAATATCTATTTCATATAATTAAATTTATTAATTTGTACAGCATGGATTAAAAAAATATTCTTAACATGCCAGTTACCAATACTTTTGCGTGCGCAAATGTGTTTCACTTGTGTGACGCTGGGACAAAGTTACGTCGTCTCTTTCAGTGAGAACTGTCATTCTAATCAAGCTATATTTTAAGGACTTTAAGCTATGTTGTCCAGACAACCTTTAGTTTCAGGAAATGATGTAGATAATTCAATCGATATATTAAGCAGTTTGTTAGACATATGCATTATATTATTATTAATTGTCTATAAGTACTCATCTGTATCACAATTGACGAGTTTACGTGCAATAACTGCAATTGTATCGATTTACTAGCACAATATGAATATTTTATGGTTAAATTTATAGCTCGTGCGTGACTAAGTGTATGTTTTAGTAATTCGAGTCATCCTTACGGAGTTATGATATGCGCTTCTCCTAGCTGGGACTGTTATCATGAAAAACATGGCTTAGTCTTTTACAAATTACGACCTAAGATTAATAGGTAGTGAGTTTTAACAATGTCGCATTGTTTCTATGAGTTTAAAACTTGTTTAGTATACCTACACAGATGTTTAGTATACTAATATTACGCACGTGTGTTTAGGTTTATCTCGTTTCGAAGCACGTGGTTCGCACTTGTTAACTGTCATAATAGCAAGTTTATTGTGCACTTGAATGTAACGGCTTGATAAACTACATAAACGAAAGATAATAGGAGAACTCTCTAAAGGATGTATGTAGGTACTACAATTTATGACGGTTTAGCAACTGTCGATTGCCCAAGAGAGTCTTTAAATACGATCTACGTCTTTACGATGGGTTTGACGCTGTTTGTCCCATTCGCATTTCGTCACGATTTCAGAAAAGGTCCCATTCTGTCCCATTTGAATTTGGTCCCATTCGCAGTTGGTCCCATTCGCATTTGGTCCCATTAGCATTTTGTCCCATTCGCATTTGGTCCCATTCGCATTTGGTCCCATTCGCAAATGGTCATACATTCAGATAAATTAAGTTTTTTTTTAACATTTTCATAATGGTGGTACTTATGTTTCAAAATAAAAACCAGCTTTTAATAATTACGTGTATTTTTTCAAAAATCAACATTCTTACAAAATTAGTCTTCAGATACTTCCAAAGTTAACACTTTTGTAACCTATGAAAAGTGAGAAAGGGTTTCTATAAAAACACACCGTAATTGTAATAAGGGTTAAAGTATGAAATTGCCGATTATTTTCCCACTTTTTATCTTGTTTATAGCTCTTAAGTATAGTAGTATTATTGCGTAATTCTTTTTGTATTATATCAAAAACTAAATAAAGTAACTTTTGACTAAAAAAAATGCAATACTAGTGCCTATTAGTTCAAAGGAAGTCGTTGAAAAGACCCCTTACAATATGTCAGTTGACCTTCTTGCTTCAATTAAGTATATTTGTATTATATACTTTGATTTTCAGAAATTTAAATACTATAATGCGTAGCTTTATAACCATCTAACTTTCACCTTTAATTGCATCGAAAACAGTTCAGGCGTTTATAAAAAACCTAAAACATTGTTAGTATGGAAAAATGACTTTTCTCGATTTCGTCTATACAAAACGACAATTTCATACTTTAACCCCTAATATTTTCTGCAGTTAGGTAAAAGGTGGTCCTACGGTGAAAAAGCCTGAAAAATTTAGATAATATGTAATAAAGTAACAAGGTACATAATAATTATTCGCAACCAGCTGTTGCCGGCGACATCGACATCTTTCCATTGGGTTGGGCGAAGTATCCTTGTTATACATATAAACCTTCCTAGATAAATACTTACGCAAAATATCTCTTTAAAGGAGAACAAAGGAGAATTTTAACATCATCTATGTTAATACTTCCCATCCTATCTATGGGTGTCATAACAGACGACTGCGAGAAGAAGACGGGCATCACCGTATACTTTCTACCATTGGCCAAATTAATCGCCAACCCATCGCCAAACGTGGCGATTATGGCAAATTCCTCCATTTGGAGAGAATGTAGGCTGTTAGTGATGATATTTATACAAATAAAGTATAATCACGTTTGTCCGTGATCTTGATTATGCGCTGTTTTATGTCTTGCAAGTATTCAATCGCCAATGTTACAATGGGGGCTATCGCTAGTGAATTTGCCACTAGAGGCGCTTGTGTCCAATATCATTCACTTTTCATTAGTTTTAGCGGGCTTTGTTGCATAAATTATAATTTCTTTAATTTACCTGCTGGAAAGTGATCTCCTTCGTAAAATATCGCAAATATGGATTATTTGGCGATGAATGTGAACGTTTTGAAAGCGGAATTAAGAAAAAGCGACAAAATAGGCGGCCTCAAAATGCGACTATTTCAGAAGTTAGTTTGTTGATATGAAGATTAGTATAAACTTTAATTAGATTCAAGATTTAAAACT
The DNA here is from genome assembly GCA_949315895.1 of Anania crocealis. NCBI lineage: Eukaryota > Metazoa > Arthropoda > Insecta > Lepidoptera > Crambidae > Anania > Anania crocealis. The sequence goes on along the minus strand of OX438859.1, from coordinate 4,795,495 downwards.
TTGTTTTCTTATAAAGTCGCCTTTTACAGCTATACCTCCGGACCTCAGTCTACAGTGGCGCCAACTGGTGAGCAAAGAAACGGTAGTCCCCATTGTCCTCTGTTACTTCTGCCCCCAGTCTACCCTACATGGCTAATGTGTTTCGCGGGACTTTACCAGTCGTAATATCATGTAAAGCCTAGCCTAAAACAGTGACCTTTGCATAGTGATTAATTATAACGTTTTAGAAAATATCTTTAGATTTAATCTGAGAATGTTATTGCAATTTGTAATTAGTTCTTAAGGTGTATGCAATCCCATTGTGTTGGCTCACGTAACTTAACGACTTTTGTGATTAATGCTAATATCTGTCGTTTTCTTTTTCAGGTAAGTCACGCCGGTTATTGTTGCCAATTGGTCGTGCTGTAAGTCACAGATTAGAGATTACTTACTAGGTAATATAATGTGTAATTGTGCCGTTGAGTACCTAACAGCAAACACGTAATGTGCGGTGTAATTATTAGAATCATGCAAGTATCTATGATGCCAATGGTGTTAGGACAGGTATCCCTTAAAATACATTAACCCAAACGTTTTTTGGGTTAATGTATTTTTTAAAAAAAAACCTGTATTCTGTACCTATCGCGGCTGTAACGTGCCCTTTCTAGATCCAGGGCTATTTAAATTACCCCCTCTTGTGTTTGCACCACTAAACCAATTCGAGTAGGAGCATGACATAGTAGGTACTTAGTCATTTACTAACAGATGTGAATTGAGGAAGAAACTAACGCTGTAACTAGTTTGATAACATCAGATTATGGTAACTACGTGAATTAATTGAAGGTAGTTAATTTAAAGCATTCATCAAATTACTTAAAACTCTAGCGAGATCAATCAAATGAAGTGGATATAAATATTTACATGACAATACATCACAATAAGATGGCTACGTGGTACACAACTCAAATTATAGCTGTAGGCTGTACTGTAGCTTGTTATTAGAAATATAATAGACATAGTTTTGATTACTTTATAATTGCTATTTTAATCGTAATAAGTTCGGTTTATGATTCATATTTTTTTCTGAACATTGAGTTTGGTATATTGTAAAGATATTAATTTACCCTTAAATTACCCCAGTCGACTTTAAATTTTAAATACTTATACAACAACACGTTGTATAAATTCTGGTGTTACAGTGTTTGTTACAATACTCCTCCGAAACGGCTAGACCGAGTTTTATGTAACTTAAATGTAGGTCTAAGAATCGGTTGTGTACTATTTATAATACCCAAGTGGTAAGGGTGGTCCACCCCAAATCATTTTGTAAATTTATTGTATTTTTTTTATGATTGAAGCATTGACAAACACAACCCTAAATTTTCACCCTTATACCTTAAACCCCTTTTTAACAGCGGGATATAATAATATGGCAGTAGGTACTAAGTTTTCCGGGTCATTGCAGATGGTATCCATGTAGGTATAATTTTGAGTCAGTGGAATAGGGTTTGAAATTTGTTTTTCATGAGATGATTATGCAAAAATCAATAGCTGGTTACTAGCTGAATAATCATAATGGTTACCAAAAGAGTATTACTAAATAATTTAAAGAGATAACAACACGTTCGTAATGATTGTTACTAGGTTATTCATACGACTGTTCTAGAAAATTGTTGTTGAGAAATTTTACGTGCTTCAATTCAAATCTTGATTGTATTGACACAGAAGCAATTTAAGTAACAAAAAATTTGCTATATGACAGTAGTTCTACTTTAAATATAACTGTTGTGTAGTACATTGAAAGAATAACACCACCCCTTCTCTGCCCATGGGTGTCGAAATAAATTTGCTAAATTGCGTTCGCCAACCTATCTGCCAAGCGTGGCAATTTTGGCGTAACCTACTTGTACGTACAATTTGATCAAGCAAAGATTGTGTGGTTTCCCTTAAAACAAATTGAAAACTTAGTCAATATAATAGGTGACCACAAACATGGGTTTATGCGCCAAACATGTTTTGTTAAATTGGCGCAAAAACCCAAGAGTAAACAGAAGGAAAGTTTGTAATAGTATGCAGAGGAAAACTTTAGCGGTCAGTTTAATAAACACAGGTAAATAAAATTAAATAACCCATGACCCGGGAAGGAAAACTGGTAGATCATTGCTTTGAAGTGCCTAGTTATGAAAAACTACTGGTTTTTCATGAGATGTAACTAAATTATAATCTTATACGGCAAATTAGAGTTACATCGTAATTATGACAGTGAACTTCAAATGAGTTTATCATCCGTCGCATTCGATTTACGAGTGTTGACTCCTTTATTTGCTTTCGTCTACACCTTTATTTGCCAGAGTTAAATCATAGCAAATATTACGGAATATTTGGTAAAGATACCACGGGTACTAGTGCGGTAGTACCTATGTAAGAGGAGCGATTTTGCATAGTGGAAAATCAGTCAGAAGCGCGGGTCCGGTATGCAGGTTATTATGCTATTGTTATAATATGACCGGTAAGTCAACTTTCTAACAAAATGTTATTAATTACCTGTAATTCTTGGACATTTTGCATCTATTTAACAAAATAATCTTACACCCTATCTGTTTACTTCGTGAAATATTCAATAATATATTTACAAATATAACGAAAGAAAAATTCTCAATCTCAAGACATTTTTAACTTATTTTTTTTTGTTTAGTTGTTTTGTGCCTGGTTGTACTTTAAGGGATATGTAACGAAAAATATTTTCTTCTTCTATTTTGTTCACTGGTCGATCCGAATGGACCCATCACAAAAAAATATTGGGCGATTCACACCGCGGTCCGAAACGACCCATTCAAAAAGAGCTCATGGGCGATTCATACCGCGGTCCGAAACATTTGTGCTGTCATTAAATTACTTAGTCTCAATCTAGATTGTATTCCAAAAACTAGTGTTCCTAGTTACTTAATTAAATGATACAGTTTGCTTTAATGAGTATCATACTTCAAACATAAAGAAAGGAAAAGAAAAGATACAATAACAAAAATTAAAATAAATACTACAAATGGTGCTTTTTTGTCTAAATAACATCAAAAAGAGAGGTTAACTTTCTTATTTGTTTGCCTAAAGTCCCACGTTCATGACAACACTGATTGTCTTCTTTATTGTTTTTGTTTACAAGTTTTCTGATTAACGAATGAATTATTGAAATACTATTTATCTTTCAATAATTAATTAAATTAAAAATTTTAAAGCCTATTGAAGACATAAATAAAATCTTGCTAATATTATAAATGCGAATGCTTCGATGGATGTTTGTTAATCAATCACGCCAAAACGGCTGAACAGATATGGATGAAATTTTTCACGTAGATAAATAATGGGTTTGAACAGTATATGCTAACTGTTATATATAGGAAAAATGTACGGTTCCTGTGAAATAGTTAAATTTTTTTTTTAGTTATATTTCACGCGTACGAATAATATTCGTACTATATTATAGTAAAACTAGCTGACCCGGCAAACGTTGTTTTGCCATAAAAATGATTAAATTACTAAAATGGCTTACAAAAAATAGGGGTTGGTGGTAAAAGGGTAAAAATTTAGGGTTGTATATATTTTATAAAATTTAAATATTTTACTACCCTACCCCTACCCTACCCCTACCTACCCCTACCCTACCCCTACCTACCCCTACCCTACCCCTACCCTACCCCTACCCTACCCCTACCCTACCCCTACCCTACACCTACCCTACACCTACCCTACCCCTACCCTACCCCTACCCTACCCCTACCCTACCCCTAACCTACCCTACCCCTACCCTACCCTACACATACCCTACCCCTACCCTACCCCCACCCCTACCCTAAACCGTTCCCTACCCCTACCCTACCCTTACAAAAAAGTTATCGAGCGGGATGAAAAATGATTAAATTACTAAAATGGCTATTAAAAAATAGGGGTTGGTGATAAAAGGGTAAATATTTAGGATTGTATGTATTTTTGTATGTTGTATCATAAAAAAATAGAAATTAAAAATTTTGTCTAAAAAACAAAATAAAAAATTTAGGGGTTGACTACCCCTAACATTTAGGGGGATGAAAAATAGATGTTGGCCGATTCTCATAGATACCGGATAAGCACAAAAAATTTCATCAAAATCGGTCAAGCCGTTTCGGAGGAGTTTAAGTTCGAACACCGTGACACGAGAATTTTATATATTAGATGTATGTGCTCCTTTTCATCTAATGATTGATTTGCCCCCTGCAGGATTCGAATCTGTTGTAGAACGGTTGGTTATCGGTTCGTTCGGTAGATTTCCGAACATCGACTTTCGCCGCAAATATTATGTGTTGGAACAAAGGTTGGAACATATTTTCACTTCATATGTGAATCAGTTTGTTACACACAATTGTTTACACATTTACATACGTAATTTTGAATGCATTTGTATGTGTGTCGCTAAAGAAAGTTTGACTTTGAGTCTTGTGATCTTGTCAAGTGAAATTGAGATGGTTTGCTTTTTGAAATTCGACATTTCTGGCAGAAGGCATTGTATTAATTTTAAAAGTTTTCACTTTGAATCAACTGTCTGTTCCGGCATCGCACGGGATTCCCTATTCAGATAATGCAAGCAAATGATCGTTTATGATCATGGTTACCTTTGGTAAACATTTTCTTCCACACAACCTTCGCCTGACCATTGCAAACATATCAATAAGAGAATTATCCAAATCGTTTCAGACATTCCGAAGTTATGCGCGTACGTAGGTTTCGGTGATTGATTTTTATTTATCTAACTAAAATATATTTAAAAGAGTTTTAGTTTTTACTTCTTATCAGATTCTTACTTGTAGGAAGTCAGATTACTTAAAACATGAAAGAAAGGCTAAATGTTAAAAATGGCCGCAATTTAAAATGTTGGTACCTCATTTTGAATTCTGGATAATACCACTTGGATAATAAATGGAGGTTCCATTCCCATCTAAGTCAGTTCAGTCAGGACTGTAAGGCTGATTAAAGCACGAAGGCGCACTGGTGTGCACGTGAGAACCCGACGGCTGATGCTGGTAGTGTGACGGACCCTTGCTGCGGTACGTCATACCCATCCTGCCCCGTTCGTGGACTTGCCACCAGGTATTTGGTCGCCGTAAGTTGCTGTTCCTGAATGACCCTATACCACCTCCGTAGGACGCGTTTCATCGTGTGGTGCGGCACATCGGCCGCACTGATGCCAAGGTGCTTTGTTCCGCTAGCTAACTGACCTGATTCTAGAGACCTATTTAGCTCTGTTTAGGGCTGACTAAGTGTTGCCGTTGTGTTGGCACCTTAGCTAGGTGACAGGTCCTAGTTTTTCATATAAATAAAATTTTATAAATAAATAAATATTTAAGACATGCCTCACCGGGCCACACTGAGCCATCTAGTCCCAAATTAAGGTACTATTAAGTACCCTGTCGTATGGGGTACTAGACAACCGATAAACTTACTTATATCCTTTTTTTTTTTGTAAATTCATACTTATAATACATAGAAAACACCAGTACAAACAGACATGTTCATGCACACAAATATTTGTACTGTGCGGGGATCGAACCCGCGACCCATGGCTCAGAAGCAGCGTTAACTACCGCTGATTCAAATGGTCGTCAATGAGTTAGAGGGTAGATTGTCATAACTTATAAAGTACTGTGTGTTGTGTTCCTAGGAGCTTAAGGCTTTTGCCTAACTTCGTATCTTCCTCACAGTTCACAACCAGATAACAGTGTAACATTATTAATTTGTTCGGTGAGCTAGAGTCACCGTGGTTCACCTCACGGATCTTTGTAAGCGACCCTGAGCTTATTTATATTTATCTCATGTTGTTCCTCTAGCACATCTTGGAACAGAGACAAGGTGGGCTAGACAAACAATCAAATGTTTGTTGGAGTTTTTTAAGGAAGATCCTTAAGCTGAATTATTGTTGTAACTATAATTTAAATAAATATTTTAAATAAATAAATAAATATTTAAGACATGCCTCACTGGGCCACACAGAGCCATCTAGTCCCAAATTAAGCTACTATTAAGTACCCTGTCGTATGGGGTACTAGACAACCGATAAACTTACTTATATACTTTTTTTTTTGTAAATATATACTTATAATATATAGAAAACACCCAGACCAGTACAAACAGACATGTTCATGCACACAAATATTTGTACTGTGCGGGGATCGAACCCGCGACCCATGGCTCAGAAGCAGCGTTTACTACCGCTGATCCAAATGGTCGTATATTTGTGTAACTGACAACTTTAAATAAACTTTGTAATCAATCAAGGGTACTTGTTTAATTTAATTTATACCTATTAATGAATTTACTTTAGCACGGCAAGTAGGTTCTCTCACCTGCCGGCGTACAATAGTTATCATTTTATACAACACCTATAGGAGTTAGGGTTTGGTAATAAACCGCATTTGCCAAAGAGTGTCATATGAGTCATAAATTCATAATAAATGTTAATGAATACGAATTTTTTTCTAAATTAATTAATGTTTAATTAGCTCTTACAATAATTTACACAAAATACTTACAAATGCACAAACAGGACATTAACAGGACCGTGGGACATTAGCATTAAAGTTGCTACGAGTTTCCGTAGTATTATAGAGTTACATACAAAAAGCCTTTTGTTGGCGGGCAGTCCTGTGCCGAACACTGGGACACAAAATAAGTCCGAAGAGACTATGTTCTTTCTCAAAGTTTCAAATCTACCTTTCTATTGTACCCTTTTTTAATTAAAATCAATACAGTAGCATCTTCGCAAAAGCGTAAACAAACTCACATTCCCAATTATATAAATAAAGGTTATGCCACAACGAGAGACTCTGGGTCGCTTCCATTCCTCGGGATTCTTCTTCAATAAATCAATCAAATATTTATTTGAATAAATACTTCCATACTACAGAGATCTTACAAAATATTTCCTGAGTCACTGTATTTAACCTGCTGGCAATCATGCAAATTTTTGTCATTGGAAACTATTAAATATCAAATAATAATATTTTATGTCAAATGGATATATTAACGTTGCACAAATTCTAATCATTGAATACCTATTTTTTTTCGTACCTCTTTACAATGCCGATGTGACGGTATGATCATAAATTTCTCAATCTGATTAAATTATCTTCTACGTGTTATACCTGTTGAGATTTATAGCGATAGTGTTCTGATGTGCTCTCGTTTATCTATTTGACATTTTATATGTTTGTTGCAATCACGAGGAAACAAAGATTAAATGGTTAACAATGAAAAAGATTAGGTAGATAACAAAATCAGTTGCCTAGCCAACAGAGACGTTTAATTAGCAGGTACCTAGTAGGTATGTAAGGGATCCCTCCGTTTGGCCAAACTATTTTTCGTCAAATGTCACTTCCCAAAAAACTTCATTTCCCAGATGAATATTTAGCAAATGTACATTTCGCACTTCATTCATTTGTTCAAATTATCATTTGGCAAAATCATACTTTGACAAGTTTTATTTAGAAATATGTTAATAAGTATAGCAAATGATTTATTTTGGCAAATTTTATATTCCAAAAAAAACTTTAGTCAAATTATCCCTTCGCATACTTACTCAAATTATAGAGTAGGAAAATAATTAATTTGCTGATACAGAAATTTTAGGGCTTGAATTTACCTAAAACAAAAAGTACATCTCAGTAAAATCCTCTAGGTTAGGTTAGGTTAGGTTAGGTGACCATAAACGCGCAGCGGCCGCCGAGCGCCTGACCGCCTCTATCGTTAATTGTTAATTTTGGTTAGATTCAAACATTATTATGATACAATATTCTAGGTACTTAATAGTAGCTTAATTTGGGACTAGATGGCTCTGTGTGGCCCAGTGAGGTATGTCTTAAAATATCATATTATATTATTTGTTAAACAATAATTTGCCAAAAAAGAGATTTGCTAATTAAAATTTTGCGTTAAGTTGTTTTGACAAATGTTTTTTTGCCAAATGAAAATTTGCGTAAAATAGTTTGCGATGTGATAATTTGGGAAACGTTTTTTGGCCAAACATTAGTAATCCAGGTATGTAATCCTTTTAGGGTTCATAAAAAAATAACATAGAGAAATAGAGTATCGTTACGTGAAGCAATTTTATTGCCAGTGTAAATTAAACATACCTCTTGAATAATATCTGCGACTAAAATATCCTGATAGCTTAACGGTTAGTGAAGTCGCTCCGAAAGCGAAAGGTTGTGGGATCGTGTTTCACCTGAGACCTTGAAGTGTATAGGCACTGCTAGAAGTACCTATATCTATTAGATTCAATAAATAAAAATAATATAAACAACATACCATGGTTTTGATCTCAAAGTAAAAAGCTATAAAGATCTTGTTTGATGTAACCAGAAACAACGAAGGTTTCATAAGTACCCAGTGGTTTTCCACATTGACCCATCCGAGGATCACTCCCGGGAACTAAAAATTGGCGTTACCTTGAAACTGCTTTCTACCTACGCTTTGACTTGGCAGGTAGTCAAAGACAAATAGAGTTTGTTTTAGAACTGCCATTTCTTAGAAGTTATACCTTATACCTATTATAGCTGAACACACAATGCTTTATTGTGTGTTAAGCACTTGTGTGCATTGTATTGTTTTTATCACTAATGGGCAGGTTATCGGTTAGGTTTGCCGCACTATTTGTATTACCTACATTTCCTATTTGCCAAGATGATCGGCTCAAGTGGAAGGCTTTCTTATCGTAAAGTATGACAAGGATACGCTTTGTTTTACGACTGACTGTTAAATCTGAAATTTAAATATCTCTAAAACCTTATTTCATTTCATTACAAAATAGACGTTCATAATTTCAATACCAGACATAAAGATAAACTTGCCGTTTCAGGATTCAGACTGCGGAAATCCGTTCATGGAAAATTTGTATTCACGTTTCTTACAAATAACCAGTCTATTTGCTTCCTTCTATTTATATGAATTTAAAGCGTATGTTAAAGTAAGTTTGCTTGAAAATAGCTACTAACTATTAATGATTGTAGGATTGAAAGAAATGTATGGCATATTAAATGTCCTAATTCGCACTGGCATATAAGTATCTGTTTATTTTAAACATTAGTCTTTAAAATGAGACTGACAGTTTATGTCTAAGTGATCATACAAATTAGGAATATTATCGATCATTAAGACAAGCCGTCGAATTCATACTTCGTCGTTGGGTATTTGTAATTAAATCAATAATCTAAGGTTTTGCCCACAGAACAAGGAAATAGGTTAGAAAGGTTGTCATGCACCATTTGTATGAAAACCGATGTTGCCACTTGCATCGTCCCACTGACTCCCACATAAACCAATCAAGCGAATCACAAACCAATCACTGCGCTCACTTACAAGCATTTGCTCGTAACCGTCTGCCCCACCCACATCGCCTTTCTAACCTTATCCATGTTCTGTGGTTTTGTTGCCTATTTTACGCAAGTCCAGCGTACATACATACATACATATTATCACGCCTCCTTCCCAACGGGGTAGGCAGAGACCAAGGCCTTCCACTTACTACGATCCTGGCATACATCTTTCGCTCCACATTCATCAATCTTTTCATGCATGCTCGTCGGTTTAGAGTACTCTTGACCTGACCTTTCTTCAGAACATCCCCGATTTGATCGTGATAGGTTCGTCTAGGCCTTCCTCTTCCAACGTTCCCTTTCACACTCGTCTTGTAGATCTGTCTAGTCATTCTTCTCTCATTCATCCTCTCTACATGCCCAAACCATCTAAGCATCCATTTCTCAATCCTTGTGACAATATCTTCTTTCACACCACAACGTTCTCTTATCACACTATTTCTTATCCTGTCACTCAATTTCACTCCTAACATACTTCTTAGCGCTCTCATTTCTACTGCATTTATATTACTTTCATGCTTTTTCTGCCATACCCAACTTTCACTTCCGTACATGAGTGTTGAAACCAACACCCCTCTATGCACAGCCAGACGAGCTTTCATATAAATCTTCTGGCTATTCACAAAGGCGTGCAGCGCACCATTCACTCTGTTACCAGCATTTACTCTCCTTTCAATATCACTTTCATACTTTCCGTCCCTAGTAAACACCGACCCCAAGTATACAAACTCATTCACTTGCTCCAGTTCATTACCACCAATCCGAATACATACTTCTGTCATGCTCTCTTCCTTTTCAAACACCATAACTTTCGTCTTTTTTGTGTTCACTTTCATTCCCTTTCTTTCCAAAGCTTCATTCATAATAGTCACCATCGCTTGCAAATCCTTAGCCGTCGATGCAAGTAATACTTGATCATCGCCGTAAAGAAGACATTTGACGCGTAACTCTTTCATTCTTAGACCAAAATCACTCTCTTTCAGATCTGTCAAACAATTATCCATGAAAAGGTTGAACAGCCACGGAGACGCTACACATCCCTGTCTAACACCCTTTTGGATATTAAACCAATCAGTGTACGCTCCGTTTATCCTGACACAAGCACTAGAATCCTTATAGAGGGAATTTAATGCCCGTATCAGCTTACTGCTCACCCCATGCACAGCTAATGCCGACCACAACTCATTCCTCACCACTTTATCATAGGCCTTTTCCAAATCTACGAATGCACAAAAGACTTTTTGGTTTGTTACCAAATATCTTTCCGTAATGCATCGTAGGGAAAAGACCTGATCCGTACATCCCATTCCCTTCCTAAATCCCGCTTGTACATCCCATATTCTGTCATCTGTTTCTAACATTACTCTTTCAATCATCACTTTAGCATACAGTTTGCCGACAACACTGAGGAGGCTTATTCCACGGTAACTTACACAGTCTTGTTGTGACCCTTTTCCCTTGTACAACGGCACGATCACAGCCTTGCACCAGTCTCCCGGTACCCGACCGTTCCTCCAGCACAAGTTGAAAAGGCAGTACAACTGACTTGCTACTACTCTCTGTCCAGCCTTCAGCATTTCGACGGAAACCCTGTCATATCCCGCAGCTTTACCTGATTTCATACTTTTCAATGCTTTCATAATCTCTTCCATACTAATATCGCTTTCATGCTCACTCTCGTTCACTTCAAGAGGAGGTGCTTGCATTTGTGCTAGGCCCTCTTCTCTTTCAAAAAGACTTTCAAATTTTTTTTTATTTTTTTTCCTTCCATCTTCTCAGCACACATTCTTCTCCTTTTATAATATTCCCATCCTTACTTCTGATTTTAGATAGCTCCGAGTTTGATGTTTTCCCTCGAGCTAATCTAATCGATTTCCAAAACAATTTAATATTGTCTTGGAAACTATCAGAGAGTCTTCTATCAAACTCATCCTTTTGCTCTTCTTTCTTCGTACTGATCACATTTTTCACTAGCCCTTTGATATTTTTATAAACCTTTCTTGCCTTATCCACATCCTCTAATGTCGCCTTTTGTACTCTTTGGTTAGCCTTGGTTGCTAACCAATCCAGCCATGCTTTTTTCTTATTACCTACAACCTTTTGCACTTCCTTATCCACCCACTCTTTCTTCTGCATTCTTCCTTTTCTTCTCTTACAGACACCACATACGTCAATTGCAACATTCACTACACCTTCCTTAAAAGTCTTCCAAAAACTTTCTATCTCACATTCCTTATCCAAATTAACAAATCGTTCTTTCAACCTTTTAACGTATTCGTCTTTCACTCTCTCCTCTTGCAAATTTTCTACTTTCACGCGTTTTAGATTGGTTCTGGGTTCCGCTGTCCTATGTCGCCATCGTTTGAAAAGACCACTTATCCTGGACACCAGGAAGTGGTCTGTATCAATACCGACACCGCGGTACGCCCTTGTATCCAGAACTTGCCCTTTCAGTCTTTCGTCTACGATCACAAAATCAATCATACTTCTTATGCCACATTCATCCCTTGTATACATATGGATTCTTTTATGAGCAAACATTGTGTTCGCTACTAAAAGATTCCATTCCAAACATACCTCAAGCAGCGTTCAAGCAAGTCCAGCGTTCTTCAACTTAAATACTTTTACCACACAAACTAAGTTCAAAGTACTTTTCTCTTTACAAATTGTCTTGTGGCATTGCATAACCAAATTACTCAGCTTAGAAAGGTGCTTCATGAATAAATTACATACTCAATTCTGTTTTAATTTGCAAATTACAAGTCTAATGTCAGAATAATATTTTCTCTTAAACGTTTCCTTATTCTAAGACAGAGTTGTTGTTCTGTTGACAGTTTCTCGACAGCAAAAACAGAATATGCTATTGATGACGAATGTTTGTTTTCAAGCATCGGTAAAATATAAAAATTAAAAACAAAGTCCCGTACAGATATGGCACTTCGGACTGTCTCGAAGTTTTAATGTAAGCAGCTTAAGTAATGTGTCATATCTTCCTACCGTAATGCGAATTCAACGTTACGTAAGTACTAACGATAAATGCAACTAAGGTGAAAGAAACTCATACAAATGACTAATAAAAAACTTGATACATAATCATTGACAAAAAAAAATGCTTAACCAATAATGTACCCACTGAATATTTGGGTGCTCTTTCACCTTAGTTGCATTTATTGTTAGTAAAAGATTGTTCTTTTAGTACGAGTACAATCATACTGTGGTAATGTCAACGTACGAATTTCCGGGCTACACCTAGTAAAGTCAGATGCAAAAATATGTACCACTTCTGACAAATTTTAATGTTGACTCTTGATACAACGCCATAAGGTTGGTAAAACCAAAAAGTATTTAATTTTGCAGCTGACTGTACATATCTAAAAAGAACCTTACACGTTTTGGAAACATAGAATTTTATGTCTTCCTTTTAGCATTTGCTATGAGGAAAATGTATGTCTAAGTTTGTACTCAATCGTTACTAGAATACCAAGTGGGTAATCTAGCGAGTGTCGCCAAGCGGTCTATGAAGGGTCTATGGTAATGTGTACCGTACTATTTATTACTGTGACCGTACTAAGTCCGTGTTCGTTCAATGTAATGTATGTTTGATTTATGTACAGCCTACATACATAGATTTTTTATGGAAATCGCATCTATTTCAACGGCTTAAGATGCCTCAGTGTTTAGCCTAAAGTGAGACCTCACATCAAGCTAAACACTGGGGTATCTTATACAGATGACCGTATTTCACCGTATGTAACATGTTCATACATTAAGAGCGCTTTCACATTTAGGAGACTTAAGCAGCGCGACTGTCGCGCTGCTGATAATTTCATACTATAATAAATATAAATAAATAAATAAATAAATGTGGACAATATATACATTGTTCTGATCCCAATTTGAATAACTATTTAAAGCATTCGTTTTTTGGAAACCAGAAACAACGAAGGTACCACACACACCCAGACCCGAGAAAATGTAGAAAAACACTTTTTTTCTACATTGACCCGTCCGGGAATCGAACCCGGGACCTCGGAGCAGACGACACCTTGAAATAATGTAAATGCATCCGCTGCTGCCGCGCTGCTGACGCCCTAATGTGAAGGCGGCCTTACATAAAAATGGTATTAAAATCGTCATCAGCAACATAAACGTGCAAGTAAATGCTACGGTGATATCAGGAACAGTAAATAACTTATCTTCATGAATTAATGAACTCTTATGATATCTGTATTCATCACACTCGTGTCACACTCAATCATATTTGGTTGTGAATCTCACGACTGCATATAAAAATATCATTATCATGCGTATATAAGATCTTTTTTTATTTTATTTTTATAAAAAATGGGCTTGCTCTTGACTACATACTTAACTTTACGGTTTTAAGAAGAAGCCTAAGATGGAGCGAACTTACCTAGAAGGTGGCACTGGTTCTCACACACACCAGCGGAACACAGAAAAACTGTTTGGCGCTGGACTCCAGCAGGAGGGTGGTAGCATCCAGGCAGCCTCTTACGAAGCCTGCCACCGACCGCGGAAAGATCTGTTAAGTAGGTAGCTGTCATCATTGGTAAGAAAACCAAAGATTCCGTTGCCCAGGGTGGACCACTAGGAGGTAGTTCCACCACCCTACCGCTGGACAGGTTTACCCAAAAGGTTGATTTAACCAAAATCGCCACGCTTGGCAGGCGGGGCAGTCGCGCCACAGAGGCTACGAGCAAATGCTCATACTTCTTCCCAAATTATGAATGTAAGTGCGCGCTGTGATTGGTTTCGACCAATAGGATCGCGCGACGTCAAAAGAATCCGCTTGATTGGCGTTCTTTGAACTCGTTTATGTGTGCGAAAGCTTGTGTTTATTATGTGCACAAGTAGTTGTGGAGCGCAAGCGGCGAAATCGGTTCTCATAAGAATAGCGCATGACAGCCTTTCTAACCTTTTTCCATGTTCTGTGGTTGGAGAGATGACGCTGCTGCCTGTGTCCTTCTCCTTTAGCAAGAAAAGAGGCGGTGCTATTCTTTGAACGAGCCTGCCCCACACTACACAAAGATAAAGGATTCATAAATAAAGTCTCGATTGTGTTATTTACCATCCAATCAGCTGTTCACCGCTGACGTTTCGGGATGGTCTAGCTAACTCGCTAATCGCTCGGTTCAAGGTTCTTACAGCACAATAGATAAACAAACCGTAAGCTTATAGGAAGATAGTCATGAAAATTGAAGTTTACTTTTTTTGTAACCGTGTGTACTTTTATTCAGTGTTAATTTGCCGATATGTGGCCTCGCCGTGTATCTATGTTTTAAACAAATAGCCAAACTAATCAGCTTTTGCATCAATTTGTTTCTTAATCTGTTTGTGTGTCCTACGAAATAAGAGGAGGTTCTCAATACACAAACAACTGACCAGATAGACTGATTTGATGTTTTTTTTTTGTTTAACAGCTTAGCTCAAAAGTTGGCACTTACAAAAATGCGGTTGACAGCCTGAATAAAATAAATCTGTTTTTTGAAAGTTTCGACGAAAAGCGTGAAATAACCTTCCAGTTTTGAATCGATCGACCAATGAATGCATTAAATGACCGACAATCACGAAGTACCGACGTAAAATTGGTGGCTATTTTCCTTTTTCATTGGGCCATTTTTATGAAACTAAGTACATAGTATACGTCTATTCAAGATGGTAGCCTATAGCCGATGGTGAGCCTGCTCTCTCTGTCTGCTGAATAGCGTGCGGACATTGCATGATACGTTCTACTCTGAAGCATTAATTATATTTTCAATGGTGTCGAACACGAAAAGCTAAATATAGATAGTGATTTGAGTGAAATATTGCGTCTAGTTAGTGGCACTCAGGTTGTTTTTGCGTTTCTTTTGTTTTTGGCCCCATTTCGGGCTTCTTGATCAACGGTCACTATTGAACCATAGTATTCTCTTACCGACGTGAATAAGTGGATATGTCTTAGTTTTATGTTTTTTAGTGCCTGAGTAATACCTAAATCTTTACTCTAAACAGAGAGACAAACTTCTTAGCGTTCCATGAGTTCACCGTGCCTGGTCCATCGTGTGGCAGAAAGAGAAACTCCGAGTAGCTCCCGGGACTTGTGACACGGGTGTAGGTTTAAGGGGCCCCTTTCCGACGTACATCAACAATCACCTTTACAACTCGTGTTTCTCTCCCTGCCCAGCCAAATCTGGTACGAACCTGCTAATACAGCTTTCATAATTATTTGCCTTATCTGAACTCATTCCATAAAGGTACAGCTTCACAGTTTTAAATAACATAATAAGTATTTGTGGTTAAAGATACGTTTTGTATCTGAAAATCCCCTGGGAACTGTTCATTATTTTCGGGATACAAAATAAACTAGATATGATATTCCTGCCTAATGGAGTTCCGTGATAAATTTTATACAGATCTGCAGGCTAACTTGACAGTCGACTCGCTTTTTCCATTTTCTATTAGTTCCAAGAAATTCCACGAAAATATGAATACGATTTGACGTTTAGTGCAGCCAAATAGGCAACATTTCTATTCCAATGCCTGTACGGTACCAAATGAAATCAAGCCTACTGTAACAACCGTCAGAATTCTACTAACGTAAATTATCAAAACGTAAACGCAACAATTGATGAAACGCAACTGAATGTCAACTTCCTCTGTCACACAAGACAGCGTGATGTTATAATATAGCCTAAAGCCTTCCTCGATAAATGGACTATCCAACGCAAAAACAATTTTTCAAATCGAACCAGTACTTCCAGAGATTAGCGCGTTCAAACAAACAAACAAACTCTTCAGCTTTATAATATGTATTGGTATAGATTAAGAGAAGAGAGAGGGAGAACACAATTCAACATACAGTTCAAATTTTAATGTATAATTTGCATAATTCTCTTGTGATACGGTCATGTACAGTAGCTGCAGATTAAGTTATACATTTTTGTGGCAAACTCGCACTTATGAACAACTCATTAAGGCGCCCCAGTGTATAGGCTTATTGCTGTCGTCTGTGCCTAACGGCTCGGATGATACCATCGACCTAAGAATCGGACAATGTCAAGGCGCGTTGACAATACCCGACAATGGCCCGCGATCATTCATGCATGTACACGTATGTGATTACGGTACCCGTTGTCCTAGAATGTGTTTGCCTAGTCCATTTTATCGCCGAAGATTATGGGAACAAATAACGATATAGTAAAAAATTAGATTTTGATCATAAAACGGGTCGTTTACCTATGACCCAGATGGGTCACGTAATGTTGGTAATTATTTCATGCTTCGTTATTAAATTAGTGTTGTTGACCTTTCAATTTTCGTTCTTCGAATTGTTGTACTAATTAAAATACTCTTTTATCCATCGACGGAAAATTATGTTTTCCTTCGACGCATCGACTTATAGTTTTATTTATTGACAGCGTACAACTTTTCACGTGGTTGAACGATTAGTTTACTTTTTGATCAAATTCCACCATAAACTTCATTTTTCCAGCCTACTATTAGTTAGCAAATAAAACCAATGAGGGTATAAAGTATCATGCATCATGCAAAAGTATCGTTGAGTATTTAGTATTCCTAAAGGACTGATAATATGCAAATCAAAGAGCAATAAAAGAATAAGAGCGCCCTCCTTATTTAAAGCCAAATCCTACAGCATTACGATTTTTAAACTGGTTGTATTAAAAATATCAGCTTGTTTACAGTTTATAAAAACCCGTATGAGCTTGGTTTTTTCCACAAAACTCAATGATGCTGATATGGTACCTATGACGTCAGTAAGTTTTTGATTTTTTTGTACAAGGACGACTCTAAGGATACATTCTTACCAAGTTGATTGTATCATATTGATATTTTTTTTTTTTAAGTTGATGTTTTTTCATTACGCGAACACTTACAATTGTATCTATATACTTTGTAAAATAATATATTTATTTACGGACTTAGCTGTTAATTACATGACTATTTTAAGAATGTAACTGTGATTATTGATCCCTAAAATCCCGAACACTAAACAGCTTTTATACTCCGCTTGACTAATCGTTCAAATCGTCGGGATAAAAAGAAATTGAATTATTAATGAATCCTAATAGTCGCGAGTTAAATCTGCGATGACATTATCATTGATTAAATTAATTAGGTTGTTAGTTATAAAACATGCATCTCATCACCTTGTCTCTATTAATGCGAATAAATGTTAGATGTTGCGGAATTGCGGATGTGATATAAATTATATTTATATATACGACAATTAGCATACTAATGTCATACTTATTTGCCTAAACGTCCTAATAAGGCTTTTATGTCATGAATAGGAAGAGCTAAATTAGTTAATACGTACTTTGTATGTTGTAGATTAAGATTTAAGTTGAGACTTAGCTATTTGATAAGCCTGCCTTCCATTGTAGTGTAATGTATCTTAATTACTTATTGTTATAGGATACCGTCCAATGATATTTAAAATACCGTCTCATTGGAAGTTGTCTTGAATAAGATTGAGAACAACAGGCCATAAAATTTGTACAATAAATTATCATATAGCTAGACAATTTTAACTTTAAAGTAGTTTAACAAAAAATCGTTTACGAGGTTTTAATGAGTAAAGAATTAAAAGATCATTTCTATATGTGTTTTGGGTAAAAACAACCATTTTTCGAAATGGAAACATATCGCCAAATGCGATGCTATGCTGCTTAACTTCTCCAAAACTTTACTGGTTTTTTTTCATATTTTCTCCAAGGCGAGGATTCTCATGAAGATAAAATTGCAAGCAAAAGTTCTATCAACATTTTTTTCTTTTGCCATACAAACCTAGACACTGATAGGCCAGTATCTTGTAACAGAACGAAGACTGTAGGCTACTTGTAAATAATAAATAATATAGTTTAAAACAAAAACACCGAGTTCACTAGATTGATTTAATAAGACCTTGATTGTCCAATTAATTAACATCGGATCGCTATTAGCATTACCTTCAAGTAGGTGGCTAAAAACATAACTGTACTGAGCGTATAGCCTTGATAATGGCATCCCATTCAAGTTTGCACCATTGTTGTACTGTGGTGGTTGGTATTAGAGTAATTAGATCAGCAAACCCATTCAAACTAATGTGTGATGTATGTCCAGAATGTCTAATTTATCACCGAAGGTGTCGTAGTCGTAATGTGTAGTGTTGATCTGAAACTTGACGCTTGATTAAATAGAGACCTCCGCTGCGAACCACTCTGAGGCCCTACTCAGCGTTCTCAATCTACCTATCTCTCTCAGATAATCGACACTTCGAAAAGTGGGAAATTCGTTAATGGGAAATTGTTTTCATATTTTCAACAAATTACCACAGTGCATTGCTAGACTCCCTGTAGGTACATGAAATTAAACCCTATGTCAAAGTAATTTTAATGAAAAAGGGTATTACACTACCAATGACTATTTAAATGATAGGAACGTATGGTAAATTGTCCTAGCTTGTTACGTGCATTTTAAACATTTTTTGGAAATATTTTAAAAGAATCTGACAGTAGGACCGAGTTTTTTGCTCTGCTTCTTCTCGGCACTAGCCCAGTCCAGACTTGTCCCGAAGCAGTGGTAGGTTTAAATATTGGGACGTGTAAAAGTGCCTCCTGGGGCCTATTTGCAGAAATAAAACTGTTTTACTAAGTATTGGTATGTGTGAGCGAGACAGATGAATGTACTGACATCGTGTTCCAGAGTAAGGCCTCTGCAGCAATCTTTCGTGCCATCGCCATTATTATACCACTATCACTTTCTATCAACACACAACAGAAAGAGAGATATACTTAAACATTCAAATTCAGAATAGTGCATCAGAATTGTACCCTAGGTCTTGTTAGCAACGGATGTGAACGCTTTGCTTCACTTGTCAGCCCACACCAATGACGCTTTGTTGATGTCAAAGATCTGTATGTGGTAGAATTTAAGGGTTAAATTAGCATAGCAGAAGCACACAAGTATATTAAGTGCTCCAGTTATAATACAGTTACGAACAATTTAATTCAAGTACCACGATTTGAGGAATGAGTCACATTTGCGAGCAATGACGCGTTTTACTTATTACGGCAAAAAATCGTTAAAATAAAAATATATCAAAACATGCCCACAGGTGGTGGGGTGGATGCCTACCAGGTCGACCGACGATCTGGTGAAGGCTTTACGCTGGTAGCGCGCGACATTATTGACATAGGTGTGAGTTTGCAACAATATTGCATAGTGTACGCCTCTGTACTCACATAGGTAATTCATGTTATTAAGTGTTTAAGTACATAATTCAGCTTTGTATAGGCATTAGGATGTGAATATTATTCTTTCTTTCACAGGGGCAACCATTAAATATTATTTTAATTTTTACAAAAAATAGTTTGACTGATAGTAGGTATATGTATTATCTTATCTGTGTATATACACTATACACTAAATTGAAAAAAAAATACTTTTCATATAAATGAACTAAAACATGAGATGAGTGTTGAAATATTTACATTAGAGAAACTAATCCCCATAATTGAATATAATGTTATTCGTTTTTCCAAATTTCCACACTCTACACACTGCATTAGAAAATGTTGTAGAACTTACTACCCCTAAACCAAACATTACCTACTCTACAAAACTACGAATGAGAACTACTACGACGATATAGATTGAAGCGATTTCGATTCGTAAGGGTACCTGTTCAAAAATAGTTTTAAAAATGTTTTAACAAGCTTGCTTTCTTACAAGCAAATAAACTGCTTTTGTAATGTAAGTGTGCAAAATTATTAAAATTTAAATTCAAAACGTCACTGCTGCCATCTGCCAGAATTGGATGTAATAATGATTATGATCTATGAACATTGTGACATCACTGCTTAAATAGTTCCCTGGAGTCAATAAAGGTGACGCTGTATCTTAGTCAGTTAGTTTCGTAAATCATACTAGATGGCACAACTAGTCTTAAGCTTCGATGCCTTGATGGCCGATGTTTGAGATAGAACCTTGGCGTTTTATGTTGATAAGGTGACGTTCTACTCGTAGATTATCGATTGTATAGTTTAATTTTGTTTAATATTGTTAAAAAATACAACGTGGGAAATTTATCATAATATGTTTGTACAACAAACTAGATTTTTAGGCCAGACATATGCAAAATAAACACTTAGTTATTTCTCGTTGCCGCTGAATAACGTGTTCTGAATTACGAATTGATAGTAATAAAAAAAACTTTTAGCTATGATGATAGGTCACTGAACTTAGTTTTTGCTTATAAGAATGATGTTTTATGTGTGAGTAATCGTACATGTAATATTTGCGTAAGGAACCTCAAGCAATGGTAATGGTACTTACTCAGTTTAAGAATTATTGATACTTTTTATAATTGTATAGAGCAATTAAAATACATATTAGACCTGGTGAGACAGAAGAGGAATTCCTTGATGATCGAAGTATTTTAAGTTTTCGTAGTCCTTTTGAAATCTCTAGCCTTATTCGAACGCATGTGAGTCCTTCCCATGACGAATCGAGTTGCTTTAAATTATCCGCCACTTCGCACCTACATGTCTGGAATCTACGATATGATGATGGTAACGTTACGAGTAGGTAGAGCAAGCAACATTAATTTAGGTTTAATCTACCGTAAGGTTCATTACTGTAGTGGTACTTGAATGCAATGATGGAAGCATTTGCTCTGATATGATATGATATGTTGTTTTTATCACGTGAATTGTGGCGGCGGCTGCTGCCATGCTTCCCTAACTTTCGCCTCCGTCTGAAAATCAGCGTCAGGGCCTTGGCCTATGACACATGCTGAGACGGAGACCTTTTTGCTGCCGGAACACTACTCTATGATATATGTATGAAATTCTACTATGTTGTAATAATTGTATTTGATTTGATTTTATTGTATTAATTTTATAATTGGCATGTTAAATAAGCAGCAAAATAAAATTTTTATTTACTTTTTTTTACTATATGATTTTATGCCGTTACTTTTATTTTTTACCTACCAAAATCATAAAGATGGTATCGATACAAAAATTATATTTAAATTGCTGCTAGATAAGAATAAAAATTTAACAGTCAATAATAGCCTTTATTGCTAGTCGGAGTAGCCTTTAAGTTCACGGTCAGAATATTTAGGCAAAGTAGGTACTCCCAAGGATTCAGTAAAAATCAGTTAAATCAGTTTTATTTCTGCAAATAGACTTTATTTCTGTTATATTTTACAAGTCCCAATATTTAAACCTACCACTACCTGATTGATCTGAGAATAGGTCGTAAACTATTTTTCATCACAGAAAAAAGTAAGTTCCCGTAGGATAATTTCAGATACACGCACGCATAATAATATGAAGTCGCGGGAAACAGCTAGTTTTAAATTTATCGATAAATCTAACAATTACGATTAGTCAGAGTCATGAGTAGACAATTTGGCAGGAACCCTTAATCGGGTTCGGGTATGATCACAGAACATAGAAAGAGGTTTTCCATGTTCTGTGGGTATGATCATATAAATATGATTGATTGGAAAAGGTTACTTTTTGAAATATGAATACCCGACAACAACTAGAATAATAATTTGTGTATGGTGTGCAATAAATATAAAAAAAAAAGTTTATTGAATATAGCCAGTCAGTTACATAGACCTAGGTAGGTATAACTTAAATTAAATATGTAGAAAGGTAGGTACACTTTATTAATTCATTGATTTTGCTTGATCTAGATAACGGCAACGGTCATCTTAAACAACCAAATACTTTCTGATCTTAGACTGAAGGCTCTGCAAATCGGAACTTTATCAATTAATCACGTTCGGTTTCTACAAATATAACATTTCATTATAACGTTTTGTATGCATCGCATTTTTTAACTTATCATTTGATGATACAGTCGCATTTTGTCAAAGCTTAGCTTAGCGGCACTAGGTACTTCTTAAAATACTAGTGTTGCACCGGCACACCATGGTCACACTATCGAAATATTTTTATCGTAGACATTTTATTTTTAAAGATATTGATTGCTGTTTGTGGCCAGAAATGCGGTTCTTTGATAATACAGGTTGTCAATCTGATGGCCAGCTACAATATAGGGAATAGTTAACTATTACAGTTAAAACAATGATTCTATTATAAGAAAGAAACACTCGCTTTATGTAGAAGAAATAATAGTTTAAAAACTGTAACCCGACAAAAAAATGCAATGATTTTAAAGTAACTTTGTATATTTTTGCTTTATTGTTTAAAAAAATGTATACTTACCTACTCAGAATTTTGTCTACATTCATTTGATACCCCACTCGTTATGGCTGCAAACTTTTTTTTATCTCAGTACCGCAATTTATTTTTGCAGCATTCGCTATGTAGCTTTTTTTAAACATACGGTAGCCTATGTTACCCGGACTATTATAAGGAATCGATGGATACCTCAATCACCAAAATTGGCTCAGAAGTTTAGCAAATGTGGAACCTCCATAAATACCCACATACGGTCGGCCAAGAAATTGGTTTATATTATGCCGACAATAGCGTTAAATTACATTTATTTGATATTGCCATTTTAAAATGTGTTAAGAGGAAACACAAGGGCCGTTTTTCAATACAAACGTAGTCCCCTGTTTCCTCCCTGGATAAAGCCAGTAGAGCAATAATTTTTTCATCCCACCATCTCGGAAAGAGTATTTTTGCTCTTCGATATCTGAGTGCAAAAGCGGTTTTTATTCGCTAGAGGATAAAGTAAATTTGAATTTAGAACATCGCGTGCACTAGGTATGTGATTTCAAAACATCATTAAACCTATTTACTCTCATCTCCATGGTGCCGTATTTATCATACAACTTTTTTTTTTTTTGTTAAAAACTCAGACTCTTAACCTCCTTGGTGTACTTTTGTTTTCAATTTGCTTTGCGCTCGCCATTTTGTTTTGAATTCGTGTTGTTATAAATAAGAAACTTGATTCCATCGACGAAGAAGTTTATTTCTGTAATACTTACATATCATAATGTTGTAGTGAATATATACCTAATCTGAAATAAAAGTATCTTGTGATTGTAAATGTTTTATTTCGCATTTAGTCATTTCCTCGCTAAGGGAGGATGAAAAGTTACGTGTTGCACTCGAGTGCAAAGATTTTTCAGGTAAAAAAGGAACTTTGCACTCTTGTATAACAAATAACTATTATTACAAAAATCTATGGCCACTATTAGCATGTTTCTATGTTTTAATTTTTAATCTTTAATAAAAAAGGTATTAAAATCGGTCTAGTTTTGGAAAAGTAATCGGGGGACTACGAAACGCTGATTTGGTGTGCTTTTAGTAGGTATTTTCGGTCCAAGAAGCAGTTGTCTCTATTACACTCTGCGGTGAAGGCGTTTGGCACTGCGCGACAGCAACAGATTTTACAAATAAGTACCTATTTTTCAATTCTCTAGCCCTAACGGCCGGTCCTAATAACCTATCTATCTTCAGTTTTGGCATATCGGAGATAGAAAACAACTTCTGTCTTTGTTTCTCTGTACGGCAAAATCAGAGATAAAAACTGTTTCCTATCTCCGAAATGTCAAAACTGGCGATAGATAGATTATTGGGACCAGCCGTTAGTGTTTTCTCTTAACTATCGATAAACGCATTAAGTAGTCGCACGGCACTATTTCCAGCCGGCTTTCAGTGTTCAGCAAAAAGTTTACCGCTCGCGTCATAGCACGCGAGGAGCGCGTGCGCAAACCTCTTCCCCCGGCCCGCGCGCTGCCTCCGCGCACCTCTATATTCCTCGCCGCGGCCCGCCGCTATTACTCGTCAGTCGGCCTACAAGCGGCCACCTAGATCCATCCCAACCCTCAACATGCCTTCCCGAACGCACCCCTACGTTGGCGCCACCAACGTTACGTAGTTAACGCTTAGTTTACGTTATTAGGCTATTTAATTTAACTTAGCGGTTTCTCCTCTTTCTAAATTCTTGAACCTTCATCATGGTGTCCCATAACCGCGGCGCGCACTGTCTCATTTGGGAACAGCCCGGCCTGGAGGACCAGCGACCCAAACGCAATGCCGGTGAGTCCATTTTCGTGACACCACTCGAGTACCCCTATCGCGTGACGTCACTGGGGCCCCCCGTGACGTCATCGAGGACGTTCCACCCCTTATCGTAACAAGCGTCCAGTTTTTTCAGATGTTATCGTAAGTGGTTTATCTTGCATTCACGCTGGGACGCCGAAATTGACGATAAAATGCCGCGTGGGTGGTCCATTGATGATTAGATAGATACGCTGTTTGCTTGGTCATGTAGGTAATTTTTGTTTGCGCACAATTGTACAGGAAAGCTGTATCGATTAAACAAAATTGAACGCGCACCGACCTAATAGGTACCTAACTCCATTTTATGCAATCAGGAATCGGTGAAATGATAAGGAATCCAGAAATGTGTAAGCAATTTGTTAAAGTATATAATATGGTCTACGTAATCAATCATTGTAGTCACAAATTTTAATGCAACTAATTTCACGAGCCCAAAGGTAGAGCGTTCCTTGATGTTGATGATAGAAAAAATAGTGTAACGCGATAGCACTCGTAGATTTTGTTATTAGTAACTTTTAGCGTCTTTGCCCCGCGCGAACTACACACGCTTACTAGCTAATATCGCTCGGATAAAATCTTTGCCCAAAAGTGGGATACAGATGTCCTTTCTGAAGGTTTTATTTATCTTTATACCAAATTTGGCTTAAATCGATTCAGCCGTTTAGGCGTGAAAGCGTAACAGGCAGACACAGATACTTTCGCATTTATTAGATTAGCAAGGAAGTAAGGATCAGTAAATACTGTGGTAAAGATTACTCAAGTTTTGAGTACGTAATTCTATTTAGTATGATTCATTACAGCAAAGGAATCTATGAACAAATACTAGGGTATAACACATAATAAGTACCTACATGTATAACACCTACTAGCTCATTTTTATTACATTTACAAATGAATCATTAACATAGAGTTCATGCAACAGTTCTCTTATCTAAAAACGAGGTTAATTACACTACTCTTAGTACATTTCATGAAACCCTACGTGAAATCACGAAAAAATGTGCGCGCGCTATTTACAATATGAGTGTGTGATACACGTGCAATTCAGGGTCGGCCTTAACGACTTTTCATTAGTAGTAGAGTACATTACACTGTATTATGTCAAGTCGACCTTTGTACGAACCAGTGAGTAATAGTATGGTACCAAAAAAAACATTTTTCTTTTAATAAAATACCTGTCATTTCTAAACTCATGAAGCGAAAGTTAATTTTGTTACTAGCTGTTGCCCGCAACTCTGGAAAAACTATTTCATGGTTATCGTACTTTATTCCAAGATGAAAAGTAACCTATATGCTATTCTAGCCTTTAATCCAATTCGTTGAAGTCGATTAAGTATGATTGACCAAAAAAACTTCCATCCAAATTTTTAATAAAACCTAACCTAAGGAGTTCTTATGCGGGCTGCAATTAAGTTTATTTTTAAATATGGCAAATAACTTCGACAAAAAGCAGATTTAAACATTACAATTGGATTTATCCGAGTAAAAGCTTTGAATTTTGTAAAAGCCGAATTTTATGGTGTTTGTATTGTTCCTTTATGTCGTACCATTCAAAAAAACCTTTTCAATATTTTTTTATGGAAGGACTATAAATGTACACGTACGTATTAACGCATGTCATCATATACCACTGGCTAATATGATATGAGTAACTACGTAGAAGTGCTCTTAATCATCACTAGCCATATTATTCTACACATGTGTTCATTACATATAAAAAAAGAGTAGCACCACCCCTTCTTTTCGGATGTGGGTCGTAGTAAGAGGCAACTAAGGAGTGCTACTAGGAGACGACCAGCAGCAAGACTGCTGATAAAATGAAAGTGGTTAAAATTTGAGCCTATAGACATAGGCTGAAATTTTAACCACTTTCCGAAAATTTTATAGGCGTTCAGTATCGTATTTAGAGCCCATTTATAGTAAAAAATGTAAGTCAAGTTTTCACCCGAAAATATTTTTCGCAATACAGTTTTAAATTTTAACGGTCTAAAGGTAACCTGTTAAGGTATAAAGGAAAAATCAAAAACTTATGAATAGTATCGTAATGAATGAATGAGATGCGCATCGCGTAAAAAGTGTTGCTAGGCGACCGCATCAAAAGTTTTAGATTTTTGGCGTACATTTTTTAAGTGCTTTGACATTTTTGTACTGGGCTATACCAAAAAAAAATATACATCGTTTGTTTTTTCATTTTGTCTCGTAGATTGATTTATTAAAATTTGGAAAGTAGTTAAAATTTCATCCTGTTTACTCCACGACTCTTACCAAGCTGATGTATTCGCCAAACGTGGCAACTATGACTGGGCTTCTTTTGGGAAAGGCCCATTTCCAGCAGTGGACTAATACAGTCTGCTGATGATGATGATGATGAAGCAACATAATTTTATATACACCCACATGAGCCTAAGGTCAGCTTACAATAGTGTATTGTTGTGCCCTGTCATACCGGCCGAACACGATCCTGCTTTTTGCATGCGCCTGCGACGATTCGCTTTTTCAGTTTGACACGCGATCCGTGTAATTGTATCTGGCAGGTTTTTTTCTCTATTTCGTTGTGTGTGACAGATGTCACATTTGCAACCGTGCCAGTATTTCGGAGAAAACTTTCATAGATCTTTATTTCTGAACGAAGCCAGAGGTAGAGATTTATTTTTACAAAAACAAGGACTAAATATGAAAAAAAAGACACAATTTTCTTTTAAAGACAAAAATACTCTATTGATTTTTGATAGAATGCTGTAGCATTGAAATTGTTATTGGATGTAAGGGGATACTTTAAAAAAAAAAGTTATGTTTTCAAAGTATTCTTCGCACTAAAAATCATTCTATGTTTAATAGACGAAAATTCGGAACTAGAAGATACGCAGTCTAGAAACATAAGTTTTACGGCATAAACGACCGTAATTCTTTTTATGTTAAATTAAAAGTTTGATTTTAACTCAGCTTCAAGAGACCGTAAAACTTTGTTTATGTATAGTTTTAATTTTAACTTTCCGAACCTTCACGCGTTCCCGACAAAAACGGTCCTTGACAAACAGGACGGTCACAACATAACCCTTATAAGGTCACAAATAACAAAGTGATCCTGTTTCTACCCTTTGATGATACCCTAAAAGTTAAGCGACACGTTATCTCTGGCGTTGATCCATCCTTATGCTCACTATACGTGACTGCCAAAAAACTAATACAATTTGTTCGTCTGTGAGTAAAATGAGACATAACCTGATAACATTGACGCAGTGGCCAAATAAGTGACGCACACTGACGTAGATTCGAAATGAATGATCACGACATCAATTTTGGACTAACAATCAGCCATTATATGTTATATAAATTATATAAATATAGCCTAAAGCCTTCCTCGATAAATGGACTATCCAACACAAAAAGAATTTTTTAGTTCGAACCAGTACTTCCTGAGATTAGCGCGTTCAAACAAAGAAACAAACAAACAAATAAACTCTTCAGCTTTATAATATTATAGTATAGATTTATGATATTGTATGTATTTTATGTTGACAATATAACTAAAGACTAGGCTGTATGGACTCGTCTAAAGCCGTGAAATTTATATGAAAAAAAAAACCCACAGGAAGAGAAGGGTGATGCTGCTTTTTGAATGCCCGCACTACACGACACAATGGGGGCTATCGCTAGTAAATTTGCCACCACTGGCGCTTGTATCGCGTGAGGTCTAATATCATTCACTTTGTACTGGTTTTAGCGGAATTTGTTGTATAAATTATAATTTCTTAAATTTACCTGCCGGAAAGTGATCTCCATCGTAAAATATAGCAAATATGGATTATTTGGCGATTGATGTGAACGCTTTAAAAGCGGAATTAAGAAAAAGTGCAAAAATAGGCGGCCTCAAGAGCAACTATTTCAGAAGTTAGTTTGTTGATATCAAGATAGTTATTTATGAACAATATAACATTAATTAGATTCAAGATATAACCCTTTGTTTCGGCGCCAATCGCCTTTGACTGCTATACCTCCGGACCTCAGTCTACAGTGGCGCCAACTGGTGAGCAAAGAAACGGTAGTCCCCATTGGTATAGATTTTGAATTTTAAATAAATTTGAAATAAAATATTTTAACGTTGGTGTCATAGCTTATATCTTGTTAAAAAGACATTCAAATTATTAATCTAGTTAGACGTAGGTTTGAATAAGGATGATACATTTGTTTCATTCGATTATATTAAGTGTTTCATAAAATAAGATCACCTTATTGTTAAGAGAGAGTGATTATTCACCGAATCGTATTACCAATTACTTATTATAATAGCATACACACTAGAAATATTAGAAAAAATGTTTTGTATACTAGGTACTTAAAAATGCGTCTCTACCTTATAATAATTTATTTATTTTAGTATTTGTAATTAATTATAGTAAAAGTTTCGCTTAATTAATTTAATTTTGTTTGTATTAAAGCGATTTGAAAAACATTCATTGATCACGAACATGTTAAAAATTTTTTTTCAATATTATTGCCAAATTATTTTACAGTGTCCCGTGTAATGCTGCCTTTTTAAATAAGAAATTAAATACATAATTAGCATAACATCCACTAAACATTAGCTGCTAATTTTACACTTAGACAGTTCGAAGAGTCATTCTAAGTGACAATGTTTGGGACTGTGGAACTAATTCTTTAGATATAATTGCTGCCTGGTTTTTATGACAACCCTAAAAATCCGAAGGTAAAGACACGTAAAGTTAACATGAAATAACTCATTCTCATGATTGCGGAGAATCTACGTAGATATCTTAGGTAGATATCTACGTAGAGTCTTTATCACATTTGCAACGACCATCACAAGATGAGTTCCCATCCAATTTAAGTTATCACTATAATGCGAGATCTACTTTAATGGAATGTAAATGATACCACGAATTGTCTTTGTTAGGTTTTTATTGTACTACGTTATATGTACCCGATTTTCTATGAATCAGCATCAATCAAAAATCAAAATCAATCAAAATCAAATCAGCATCTAGTGGGCCCCGTTGGTCTAGTGGTTTAAATACCGGGCCAAGATCTCGGGGTCCCAGGTTCGAATCCCGGGTCGGGCAACAAAAAAGTTTCGAATTTTCGAACGTTGCTCGGGTTTGTGATCACCAACCCGCATTTGGCAAGCATGGTGATTATGCCAGTACACCCATCATTGTTGTGGTAACTTGAATTTAATGATGGAGGCCTTTTTCCTGCAGTGGGATGATTATAGGCTGTTACTTTTACAGCATCATCACCGTCACTATATCAGTCCACAACTGGACATTGTTGTCTTCAAAAAGAGGATTTTACTATGATCTCCACCAAGCGAGTTTGCGATCGCAGATTGGCCAATGACAGAGGGAGGACGCTATACTGCCTTGCTCAGGCAGTGCTTCTTCAGTCGCATTTTACGACACCCATAGGAAGAGAACGGGCGAATTAGAATTAGAGGAAGTATAAAAGTAGCACCAATAGTACAAAAGTTGAAAGGAAATCGCCTATCATGGTATGGACATGTGATGAGAAGAGACGAAGGGCACGTGACAAGAAGAGTGATGAATATGACTGTTGATGGATGGACGGGTAGAGGGCGACCTAAAAAGAGGTGGATTGATTGTGTCAGAAAGGGTATGATTGAGAAGGGAGTAGACGACTCGATGACGACTGACAGGTTTGTATGGAAGAGGAAAACATATACTGCGCCGACCCCAGATGACCTGGGAACAGGGCTAGTGAATGATGATAGGAAGAGAACGGGCGGTGCTTTTTTTATGTGCCAACACCACATGATACTTTCAATAGGCGTGTCCGTGTACTTACGTCGTGGTTGATAAAAAATCACCGCTCTACGTCAAAAGTTGAGATGCTCCGAAAATAGTTGGTGACGTCTGCATATTTTGTTCTTAGTTTCGTAATATTTACATGTATTACGTACAACAATACTTAAGAGGAAACACTACGGGCGAGAGAATTGAAAAATAGGTATTTTTAAAATCTATTGCTGTCGCGCAGTGCCAAAACGCCTTCGCCGTAGAGTGTGATAGAGACAACTGCTTCTTGGGCCGAAAATACCTACTAAAAACACACCAAATCAACGTTTCGTAGTCCCCCGATTACTTTTTCAAAACTAAACCGATTTAAAAACTTTTTTCATTAAAAATTAAAGAAAAGCTTTGGCCGTGTTCGTATATTTTTCTAAAATTTAGCCAAATTTGTTTTCTGGATGTTTGAACACAGTAGAAAATCTGGCGAAAATTTTCGATTTTTGATGGCTCATATCTTTTTTATTCATTAATTTATGAAAACACAGAAAACATAGAAACATGCTAATAGTGGCCATAGATTTTTGTAATAAAAATTATTGCTCTACTGGCTTTATCTAGGGAGGAAATCTAACTACGTTTGTATGGAAAAACGGCCCTTGTATTTCCTCTTAATGTATGTGTTAGTGCGCGTTCACACGAGGACAATCCGTGTTTTTTGACTAATCATTTTTTATCACGATTCGTTCTTTTTTTGACGGCAGCAATGCTTTTAAATACCCATGTTCACACGCTTTACGATTCGTGAAAAATGACGGACACGTCTTAAATCAAGTACCTGGGCATCGCCATTTAAAAATCATTCCGTAGGAAAAATAACTTCGGGAATCGTAAAGAAACACCAATCCGTATGCAATGTGAACGTCCACTCGTCATGTGACGTATCGTGTTTTTTGAGGAACCTTCAATGATATATCCCGTGTGAATGCGCACTTACAAACGACAAATAAATATACGAACAACAATAATGTATATTTTGTGTTAATTAATAATTCCAAATAAACAGTTTTTCAATGATATGATTCTTGATTACCTAATGTTGTAAGTGAATAACCTCAGATAGGACCTTTTTCTAACCGGGCTTTTCTAACTGAGCTACATTCTAATGTATGTAAAACATTTAGTTTAGGAATCATACAGAGGAAGATATTATTCAGGCTGTTAGAAAAACCATCAATTGAATGACATGAAACCCGTATAATGTTGAGCGAAGCACTTCAAATGCCCAGAGTGCTCGCCGACAGTTTAGAATTACAAATCAAGACGCCTTTTAAACTAATGGTATAATGACAAATGACGTTCTTTATTCTAAAAACAATAATACTTTAACCATCAATTTAACATTTACACTTGTTTGTTAGTAATCTTTGGTTACTAAGAATATTCTTAGACCCGAGTTCACCAATTCTTAAACAGCCGGTAAACATAGATTGACGATTAATTTGACACAATTGCCATACAAAATATGTCAAATAATATTTTAAACGCTGTTTAAAACTTAAACGTCTGTTGGTGAACACGGGTCTTAGGTAGAAATTATTAACCCTTCCTAATAAATATGACCCGCTGGCAAAATTAGGAATTAGATCTTCAGTTCTTTGTTATTATTTTATTATTAAGAATGTTCTCCGTTTTATGTGTGTGATACAAGTGGATGAAAGAAAACACTGAAACCCGCTGAAATAACAATTAAAAATATTTGAAGCTCTAGTAGTTAATACTTTCTTCATCTTTTTTACTGTCAAACCAAAATATATATTTTTTATTATTAACTTTAGAAAAAACCCAAATTTGAGAGCCACACACATCAAAATCGATAATATTTTTGATATACGAGTATATGGCCCAACTGCAATGGCTATCGCTAGTGAATTTGCCACTAGAGGCGCTAGTGTCGCGTGAGGTCCAATATCATTCACTTTTCACTGGTTTTAGCGGAATTTGTTGCATAAATTATAATTTCTTTAATTTACCTGCTGGAAAGTGATCTCCTTCGTAAAATATCGCAAATATGGATTATTTGGCGATTAATGTGAACGCTTTAAAATCAGAATTAAGAAAAAGCGCAAAAATAGGCGGCCTCAAGAGCAACTATTTCAGAAGTTAGTTTGTTGATATCAAGATAGTTATTTATAAACAATATAACCTTAATTAGATTCAAGATATAACACTTTGTTTCGGCGCCATTCGTCTTTGACAGCTATACCTCCAGACCTCAGTCTACAGTGGCGCCAACTGGTGAGCAAAGAAACGGTAGTCCCCATTGCATTAAAAATCGTCTACTTTGAACCTTTTAGTAGATTTCCTTTTACTTGTTAAAGTGGATAAAGCCAATAAAATTGTACGGCATATCTAACAAACCCGAGTAAACAAAATACATAAGCTTATATCAGTATTATCTGTAAATAGTGTAAATAGTGACTATCGTGGCACATAAGTATTTGTTTTCGGAGATAGAGCTTTTGGAATTAGGTACGTAAGTAGTGCTTTTCGTATCAGTTCTGTAATT
Source organism: Anania crocealis (assembly GCA_949315895.1). NCBI lineage: Eukaryota > Metazoa > Arthropoda > Insecta > Lepidoptera > Crambidae > Anania > Anania crocealis. The sequence goes on along the minus strand of OX438859.1, from coordinate 4,762,725 downwards.
GGATAAACTAATAAAAATGACGATGTGTGGATCGGTTATGTCTTTCATATTTATAAGTATGGCTTAATACAAGTACGAGTACCTACTCTATCAGAAGAACTTTTGAGTATTATTTTTAATATAGTTTTTATACACGTACTAGCTTGTTCGATAGGAAGGAAGATTTTGATGACAAGCACTATGACAGGAGATTTTTATAGTTATCTAGATGTACGTCATTATAACATTACCTGTATCCTTTATGCCCCTAAGTATAAATGATGTTTCTTCACCCAGAACGTTAACATTTTAAAAAACCACAATGAAATCTGATATAATGTAGAGCTAGAAACTACAGTAAGAGTAATGTTACACAGACAATATGTTTAGAAACTCTCCAAAAATATTTTTAAAAGGTTGACGACCTCAGGTGTTCGTCTACCGTGTCAGTTTCGTCTAGCCATTTCTGAGATCTGTTCTTAATGATGGCAAAACAAAAATACTTAATTATGTTGGCAACAGTTCCCAGGCAAGATTGTTTCATTGCTTGCACCCTAAGAACACATATTTACTCATGTGCTAAGAACTCTAATGCGCGCCATGTTTGCGTGGGCAGGACCAGTTTTTGACATAATTTTGGTTTACTTTTTTGCTCCTAGAATATGCCTAATACAGGCTAGAGGCCGTTACAATGCTTTGGTTATAAAATAGAATAATTAACCAGGTACATAATGATGAGATGCTATCGCAAAGTGCATATTATACCTTATTATTTTTATTGTAAGTAGTTAGGTACGAGTATCTATTGGGGATTTGAGGCAACATCTAAATCGCATTTTTGACAATGATGATAAAATCTAATTTAATTTATAATTAAAAATTGGGGCCTAAGCAGACAGGCGTCAAATTAATAGCCCAATTACGTGCTTTCACGACGACTGCATACGAATTTTCTAATCGATCTTTCCTTTAGGAAGAGTAGATTTTCTAGTCTGTAAAATCTTGCCTTTGAGCAGAAATGTTTTTATACAGGGTTTATGTTTATGTATTTAAGAGATTATGTATATATATATAATATGTGGAGCCAAATGGCTTTTTAAAAAATGTTTTATGATACAATTTATCAAAAGTCACTCTAGAAATAAATGTAAAACATCACGTATTAAATGCCTGTTACGTGTCTTTCATTTTCTTAATTTAGCTTGTTTCATTAACATATTAACAAGCTATTAATAAATTGAGGAAAACCGTTTAATCAAATTATTTCTGTGACACAAATATTAATTTCTGCGCTCTATGTATTGAGTAATGGCGCGACACGTGTATAATTTTGCCAAATTCTAGTAATGTTCCTTAAACTTGTTTATTTACCGTCGCGTTTGAAATTGACATATTGGCCGGGCTTGGCCCTCGCCAATGCCAAGATCGGTCGTCCACGTCTGCTCTGTATCTACGATCTGAATGATGGCTGCGTTCGCTTCGGTACATTAAAATCATTAGTGCCTAATTAAACAGCAAGTCAAAGATTAGATGACTAAAGGTTAAGGCCCCTTGCACATCTTGACGACTATTTGGATCAGCGGTAGTTAACGCTGCTTCTGAGCCATGGGTCGCGGGTTCGATCCCCGCACAGTACAAATATTTGTGTGCATGAACATGTCTGTTTGTACTGGTCTGGGTGTTTTCTATGTATTATATGTATGTATTTACAAAAAAAAAAAAAGTATATAAGTAAGTTTATCGGTTGTCTAGTACCCCATACGACAGGGTACTTAATAGTACCTTAATTTGGGACTAGATGGCTCAGTGTGGCCCAGTGAGGCATGTCTAAAATATTTATTATTTATCTAACATAGACCAACAAAAATTTGGATACCTAGTCAGGACAATTTTTAAAAGTCATTTTCAAACTGACAGCTCGTTAAAAAACTTGTATACTGGAAACAGGAGAACTTTCATTAGTGCTTTCCAATTTTTAATAGCCACATCATCAACCAGGATCGTATTTAGCAAAACCTATAAGACTCGGGGTATTATAGGCATTTTGCAATCATATTGGGCTGGTTATTCTTACAGACTTACGGCCGGTCCCAATAATCTATCTATCTTCAGATTTGGCATATCGGAGATAGAACACATCTTCTGTCTCTGATTTTGCCGTCCAGAGAAACAAAGACAGAAGTTGTTTTCTACTCCGATATGCCAAAACTGAAGATAGATAGGTTATTGGGACCGGCCGTTAAGGCACAGAAACTCTTTTAGTTGAAGATAACTTGACGCATTTGAAAGGAAACAATCAACAAAGTAATTACCTGCCAGTTGTAATTTTTTTAATTTAAGACGCTCCGATAATCTCATAAAACTATGCTTTGAATTTTGAGGTTAAAAATATGTGTGTATTTGTGTGCTAGTAGACCATAATTTCTGTCCTGCGCTAACAGTCTTATTTAGCTTTGATGAGACGTGTGCCGTAAAACCGAGTGATTTGCACATTGTCGCTTTTATCTGTTTTAATAGTCTTGGTTAGTAAGTCGCTCTAGTATAACTTACGTAAGCATTTTAAAGAGGAGAAAGTTTACTTAACTTATTTTATAACAGACACTTAATAAATGTACTCCTCTAGTCGACTCTCATAGGAAGGGAAGGGGGTGCAAATTCGAAATATTATCCTACTCGGATTCAGTCATGGTATCTGATTTAAACAGGTTTTTATGTACAATATAAACGGTTCTTTGTGCATCTTTATCTATAGAACCAATTAATTGATCTGTCTGTAGCAGTCGTATATTAATTGACTTTGTTATCTTCTTATGACATACTCAGATTTGGCTTTGTTTTTATTTTATTACTTCATAAAACCATATTATAACAGCGTACATAAACTAAAAGTATAAGTATCAATAACAGGCTTTCACCATCTTTGGTTAAATTAAACTGCCATGATCTTAGGAAATGTTTTTTTCTTAAATTAAGTGATAATTTTTATATCCTACTACATTTTTATGAAGTAGATACTTACGAAATCTTTTGTGTAGTACACTTTGCAAATAAGTGTGTTCTTAACGGCGGGAATCGGGATAAACCCAAAACGAAATATTAAATCGTAACAAACTCAAGTTAAATCGGTAAATATGTCCTTAAATTCAATGTATAGTGAAGTATCGACCTGTAAGCATCCCACAGCAGGGCAAAGGCCTCCATCATTGAATTCAAGTTACCACATCAATTATGATGGGTACCTACCATGCATAGTTTATTTATTTATTTATTTATTTAATTTGGACTGCCAGGGATAATTACATTGGTAAATTACTTTATAATCTTCATAGGTGATACTTATAAAATGTAAAAATCTTCTTAAGTTACCACGCTTGGTAAATGCAGGCGGGTTGGTGCTCACAAACCCGAGCAATGTTCGAAAATTCGAAACGCTTATTGCCCGACCCGAGGATCGAACCCATCCCGCGAGATGGCCCGGTACTCAAATCATTACACCCACAGAACATGGAAAAAGGTTAGAAAGGCTGTCATGCGCCATTTTTATTACAACAGATGTCGCCGCTTGCGCCCCACTACACATTTAAAACGAGTTCAAAGTACGCCAATCAAGCGAATTCTTTTGAAGTCGCGCGACCAATAGGATCGCGTGACGTCAAACGAAACCAATCACAGCGTTCACTTACAAGCATTTGCTTATAGCCTCTGTGGCGCGCCTGCCACGCCTACTTCGCCTTTCTAACCTTTTTCTATGCTCTGTGATTACACCAACGAGGCGTCATTGTGAAGTATTCGCGTAAACCCAAAAAACGAATCAATATTTTCTATTCTCCCACAGGTGGCATGGGCAGACGGCATTTCGTCACGTTCATGCTATTCCTGGGCATGGCGAACGCGTACATCATGCGGACGAACATGTCGGTCGCCATTGTCGCCATGGTGAACCACACGGCGCTGCCGGTCGCACACGAGCACATCGACACCGAGTGCGGAGACGTCGGGAATAGAACTAATGTGAGTATGAGTGTGTAATATTATGTAGATAGACTGCTGAATCATTAGTCATTACCTTTCCTGGTGGCTTTACCGCTATCGGGTAATAAAATAAAAACTACTTATATGTACTCAGTCAGTAAAATGCGTAAAATCAGTTATATGTATGTATGCATACAGAATGACTTTTTAATCGCCCTTAAAAATTTTTATACGCGTTCAGTATCGTCTTAAGAGCACATTTATGAAGTAAAAAATGTAAGTCAAATTATCACCCGAAAAATTTTTTCGCAATATAAGTTGTTTTCAATTTTTCCGGTTCTAAGCCTGTTAAGGTATGAAGGGAAAACAAAAACTTATGAATAGTATCGTAATGAATGAATGAGATGCGCATCGCGTAAAAAAAGTTTCGCTAGGAGGCCGTATCAAAAATTTTAGATTTTTGACGGACATTTTCTAAGTGCTTTATCTAGACATTTTTTTACTGGGCTATAGCAAAAGAAATAATACGTCATTTGTTTTTTGTCTCGTAGATTGTTGTATTAAAATTTGGAAGATGATTAAAATTTCATTCTGTATATAGCACATCAAAACTGATGTAAGTCGAAAATAAGGTAAATACTTTAACCGTAGGTCAATCGGGAGGGTCGCACACGTTATCCGCCATTATCGGTGAACCACAAACATTATTTTTTTTTACATTAAATGATATTTAAGCAATTTCATTGCATTTATAATATCAGGGGCCTTATTCAGCTTTTTCAATTGCAGTTCGATCGTGATTGAATTGGGCGATTTTGACATTTAGCCCATACCAGAACTGTCAAAAACCTGCTATTCAATTAAGATTGTGATACGATTCGGTTAGCAGAATTAGGGGCCTGTATTTAAATTTGAAAAATTATGACTCTACGTCACTGACACTACGTCATGGAATTTACGCCTATGACGTAGTGGTTAAATTGGTAAAGCGCCGCGCCCGGCATGCGAGGAAATGCAGGTTCGAGTCCTGCCTAAGACATAATTTTCAAGTTTAAATACTGATATAAAATTTTCTATTGCGTCTAGTTTCTTGATACACGTAGCATCGAGAACAAATTCACACACATAAAAAGTACCGCTCAGAAATTCAAATTTAAAAAATGTTGTTTTATAAATTAAGTAAGTACCTACTCGTAGTATTGTCACGAACAACACGCACAGTGTACAAGCTAGTGACTTCATTGTATATTTATAAGATGTATGTAAACCATAGTAGAAACCCCGTAACAATAAATATTTTCGTTTAAATCAGTATCAGTTTAAAAAAAAAACTTTTAATGTATTTGTAAAAGTTTTTATAAGATTAGGTAGATCATTGTAAAGTGATTTTAATCAATGCATAAACATTTCAAAATTAAGACTGTCGTAGCTCGTAGGTAACAAGGGGGAAATCCACAGGTTTATAGCTAACTAGTGCATTGTTTAGTCCAGGGATGTCAAACGTACTTTAATATATTAGTACTAGCTGCTGCCCGCGACTTCGTCCGCGTCAATTTCTGTTATTATGATCGCGATCAAGAAGTTTAAAAAAAATAAAGCCTAAAGCCTTCCTCGATTAATGGACTATCCAACACAAAAAGATTTTTTCAATTCGAACCAGTAGTTCCAGAGATTCAAACATACAAAGAAACAAACTCTTCAGCTTTGAAATATTAGTATAGATTATTCTATTTTTTGTAGCTTACTTTTAAAAATTGTACTTAACTTATTTCGCCAAATTTTGGCAGCCCTAGTATAACCTCATGGTTGAAAGAGCGTCACTGTCAAGGTCACGCGACCACTCGTTTAAAGTCCAAGCTGTTAACCTTGACTAACAAGAGCAGAATTCTGTAGAAATGAGTTAGGTATTTTGTCCTTCAAGCGAAACTTAGTCATTAATTAGATAGGTATTTAGCTTCGATAAAATATATGATCGAAGGTATTTAGTAACGGTCATTGGTAATTTAACTTTTTCCTCTTTTCTAGGGACAATTATTCTTATTTTTAGGTTCTTATTTTTGTTTGTCACTTTTATAATTTGTAACGGTATCAATTTACTTTAATCCCTCAACCCCCAGGAGGCACTCGGGAGGGATCAATAAAGATTACGTACAAATTGTGCAACAGAGATGCACCTTCAAGTCAAAGAGTATAATTTAAGTAGGTAGGTACATATCTACCTACTTTTTAATTATAATATCCTTCTTCTTATTCTTATCGTATCTATGACTCCCTCTGGGATACTCTGTCTGGTTTTCTCTCATTTTGCGACAGAATTCGGGACCATCAAAAGCGAATCGAACGTAACAAAATTCTACCAACAAAATTCGGTGGGGCACAATCGTCTCGAACACAAATCGGATACGTAAAAGCACAGTAAAAGTGAGTAGACGGCCGGGCTAATTTAAAAAAAAACAGACTGCACTGCACGAATCACGATGCGAAATTATTCGTCTAGAATAGAACAGCTGTATATAATTAGTTGGAAGTAGTGACAAATTTATTTTATTTTTAACTTCGGCGAATGTTGACTACCTATCGGAATTGATACATGCGTCAATGTGGGTACATATTAATGCATCCGACGATGTTTGTGACTGTATGGGTTATGACGTATTATTTATTATTATTATTTACATAGAGTTATACACAATTAAGTTTTTATTACAACTTCGAAAGGATAGACTATTAATAAACACTTTCTTTCAGTTTAATAAACCTACAGTTGGGACTTACCCAGCCACATATTTACAGGCTGTACTTGTTTCTTGCGATGCCATGAAAACCGAATCATTTGACCAAAACCGAATTGAAGTGGCCCCAATAAATCCTACCGGATGCCATGCTATGAAAAAGAACATGAATAAGTTTACGTTTCGTCATTTGTAGTTTTGGAGGCTATCAACGATAGTTGAATGAAAAATATTTGTAATGTCACGTTGTTTTGTTGTTGTATGTTGAAATACTCTCTCTTTTCATGCAGGCTGCAGCGTCACAAGACGGATCGTTCGTGTGGACATCCACTCTACAGGGCTACATCCTGTCCTCATTCTTCTATGGATACGTGATCACGCAAATTCCCTTTGGGATATTGTCCAAAAGGTAAGAATAGGTAGAATAGCGCAAACTTTGAACCATATTGTCAGTTCTGTTCAATGTTTGTCATTGTTGCATGTCGCCGTATCTACAAGCATTGTTGACCATTGTTATTCTTGGTAATTATTATCAATCTCGCTGTAATTCACCGGATGCTGTTAACATTGTAGAGTGTAAACACAGGGCCGTTGTAATCAGTGATTTCAACAGAACGTTAATCGATCGGTAAAAGACTAATTTCACCAAATGATTTGCAACTTGGATACAAACATTCACAAATGCCCTAACTGAATAAGTTTACTGATTTTTACCAATACGAACCAAATATGTAAGTGAGTTCAGTATAATTATGCCAGTACCTACCTATCATTGCTGTGGTAACTTGAATTCAGTGATGGAGGCCTTTTACCTGCAGTGGGGTGATATGCGGTGGGATGATACTTTACTTTTACTATGTAAGTGAGTTATAAGTACAATTAATATTCTAAAATCTCAAATCCTTCACCCCTAGATATGGAGCCAGGCTGTTCCTTGGAATTGGCATGTTGGTCAACTCGGTCTTCGGCCTCCTGGTACCTGTAGCGGCCGAGGCTGGTGTCGGATGGCTTATCTTGGTGCGATTCATCCAAGGTCTTGGTGAGGTGAGGATATTTTAAACTTTAAAACAGTTGGATGTTGTATTTAAATAGTTATTATCTACAACTATTTAGGCATTTTCATCGGTTATAAAAGAAATGTTAATCCCTCGATCGTGAGTTATTCCAGACACAATTGAAATCAATTGTTATCGCGGCACCCAAGTGCCTCCTGGGGGTTGAGGGATTAAGACATTCTTTGGAAAAAACAAATGTACTATAGGTACTGACTCGCGCTAAAATTTGTAATGTGTTACATTCGACTATAAATGTTTATTGTAAAATCGCACCTAAGTATTTCAATTGGCTCAGTGTATACTCTTACATGCTGTCGCCTGTACATTATTGTCTTGTTTGTAATGTTTTGACAAGTTTTTGAAAATGTTTCAATTAAAATGGTTTACTAAATAATGGAATATTCTTCCAGGGACCGATCGTACCATGCTCTCACGCTATGTTGGCCAAATGGATCCCGCCTAACGAGAGGAGTAGAATGGGTGCAGCTGTTTATGCCGGTAAGTTCTAAATTGATGCATCGCAAATTCGCAAACCTTAAAATTTATTGTTTTGTATTTATTAAATCAAAAGAAGGCTGAAAATTGAGACCGCGTTTTTCACGTTGCTTATTTTCAGCACAAACCCAGTAATAATTTAATACAAATCTTCAAAACTGCAATGAATGTTCACGTCTTAATTTGTTAGGATGAAATTTAAAAGTATAAATTAAATATATATCATCATCAGTATTATGAAGGATTCAAGCAAACTCGCCTCGTTAAGCAGTTTTAGTGTGCGATGGCCTATTGTGAAGAGATGACGCTTCTGACCGTCTTTTCCTGGCGGTAATACTTTAGTCGCCAATAGTGCTATTCTATTTTTGTGGAACAACATTTTAATATGTGCCATTTGAAAGAGGTACCAAATCAACATACCTACTTATTTACTACTCCGTTCACATCCTGATACCTAATTGTTCTTACCTACATCATCTTTATTTTCAGGAGCTCAATTCGGTACGGTGATCTCAATGCCACTGTCCGGGCTGCTCTCAGCCTACGGCTTCTCCGGGGGCTGGCCCTCCATCTTCTACGTGTTCGGTCTGATTGGAACCGTTTGGTGTTTGGCGTTCTTGTTCCTCGTGTCAGAGGATCCTGAACAGTGCAAAAACATCACGGAAGCCGAAAAGAAGTACATCGTCAGCTCGCTGTGGGGCGCTGCTGGGTCTAGCGTGAGTAGATTTTAGATTTCTTTCTATTTTGTAAGTTTTCAAACAAAGTTTCTTGTTTGAGGATTTATTCTGGAGTAAAAGCGTTATGAATAATCCGTATAGTTAAGACGCTGTAAAGTGTTCGAAACGTGGAACTAGCGAAACACGTTGAAAATATAGATACATACTTCATTTAATTATAATTGCCGCGTAAATTCAAAAAACTAATTAAGTAGTTAGAAAATTAGTGCCAAAGCATGATTTTTAAACATTTATATCAAAAGAGTCACTATAGGTACTCTTTTGACTAAGTCTGAATTCAAAGTGACGTTTTTTTTAATGTTATCTTTAATTGACAGTCGCCACCTATCCCATGGAGCAAGATCCTCCGTTCGATGCCCTTCTGGGCCATCATGCTGGCGCACATGGGGCAGAACTACGGCTACGAGACCCTCATGACGGAACTGCCTACCTTCATGCGACAGGTTTTGCACTTCTCCATCAAAGATGTAAGTATAACGGTTTAGATAGCATAATCATTAGCCCACAGTCCACTGCTGGACATAGGCCATTCCATAAAAGAAGATTTTGCCGTAGTCGCCACCATTTGATAGACGGATTGGTGGTCGCAATTTGGTCAATAGAGCAGAGAAGACGCTGCTGCCCGAATGCCTTCTTCAGACAGGACTCCTCTAGTCACCTCTTACTATACCTTTGATTATCAAGTTGGTTTGATACTCAAAGTACTATACCCATAGGAAGAGATGGGTTAGTCCTACTATTCTTACTGAAATATTATCTTATCTGAGCTATTCTACATATTATTTTAGACCGGTAACACAAGTAACTAGTAAGTTGAAGTAGTCAATGAAAAAGCGTTTAATGTACCTACAGACAAACAGCACGTCAACCTACCACAAAACGTCAAATTTTCTCAATTGACATTTATCTCTACTTGTTGGACTTAAAGTTGAAAATCAATTCAATGACCTTTAAGACCTTGACCTTGGGTAGGTTGACCTGCCGTTGTCTGTAGGTACTTAGTGTTTAATATAGTAAAAGCATTGATACGGAAAGAAACTGGTACAAACTATAAAGTAAAAAAAAACTGTCTGGTTGATGTTCACCTATTAGAAGGATAATCTGGCCCCCAATTCTGCTAATTTACAATTGGCTCAATAGAATCGCAATTGTATATTTTGACACATTTTGTATGGTAGTAATATCAAAATATACGATTGCGATGCCATTGCGCCATTTGTAAATTAGCAGAATTGAGGCCCTGATTATGTGTCATTGTGTGTAATGCAGTTGCCCTCTATTGAGTCTATTCATGACATAGGTACAGATTTTCCGACTCAAAAGAAATCGAGAATGACGTCATTGAAATCAATTTTACGCGTTCACGCCACTCAAAAAGATCCGTTGGCCAACTTTAAAAGCCCTCATTTCCTGAACATCTGTTGGATGATGACGTCCAACGTGAATCGGTCGGTTACGTGCTATATTTAGATCATGTATGTTCTAGATATATCAATGGTCATAAATCATTTGTCGCGTGAGCTGTCGCCGAGGTCGCGGGGTCGGCGGCGGTCAATTGGATTCATTAAATCTATCCGCACGAGATTCATACATTTGGGTACATCGTGATTGTTGGTGGCTTGGTACCGTAAACTTTATTTGTATAGCCGTTTAAGAGGGCGCTTTTTAAAAGTTGTAGATAACAAATACTTAGTTATACTTTTCATGAAATAACGTAGGTACCATTAGTCGAATGGGTTAAGTACCAGACCAAGATCTCGGGATCCTGAGTTCCATTCCCGGGTCGGGCAACAGGATTTTCTAATTTTCGAAGATTGCTCGGTTATGTGATAACCCATGACCATCATTGTTGTAGTAACTTGAATTCAATAATGGAGGCCTTTGTCTTGTAGTGGTATGATTAAAGGCTGTTACTTTACTTGTAAGACTGTATGCCAGGGCCGTATCTTCCACCTGGAAATATCGTTTTCTGATTTGACCCAAAGAATTAAATTCCGATGGATGTTCAACTTCATTCACCTTGCATGTTCTTAAGGAAAAAAAAGTTATTGGTGTCTTTTTTTTCAGAACGGTTTCGTATCAGCTTTGCCGTACCTGTGCATGTGGTTGTTCTCCATGTTCATCTCGGTGGTGGCCGACTGGATGCTGTCGAGCGGCCGGCTCAACCACACGCAAGTCAGGAAGATCATCAACAGTATCGGTGAGTTCAGTTTTTAAATAGATTAACGTCTATGACCATAGACCACAAGATCTCGACCTTTAAAATATATACTAAGTGACCACAGAATATCTGGACTTGGCACATCGTTTTAGAACCATCTGATAATGAGTTGACGGTGACACGACATATTTAAATTGGGTAGATTTCGAGGTGTTTGTAGTCGTGCGGTGGCTACGCAAGAGTCTCGGAATCGATTGCCGGTCGACTCAATTTAGACGAAACTCTCAATTTAGTCTCGGAGGGTTGGGATAGTCGTGATTCGGAAGGCACATTAAACCATTTTTCCCGTCTTCTGTAGGCAAATGTCATTTATCAGACTTCTGTCTTAGGAGGTTTCGAAAACTCTGAAACCTGGTTTTTGTTGAAAGATATCCACACGACAAGAAGAATGACAGTGCAAATTTGTTTCGCAAAGTTGTCACTAGATGGCGCTGAACAAGTGTCATACATTCTATTTCTAGACTCGTAATAAACACGCTGACCTAATGTTTGTGTCTCCAGGTGAATACGGTCCCGCGGTCGGTTTGTTTGTCGCCGCTAACACCGGCTGCAACCCTGCCGCCACGGTCGCCATCCTCGCCATCGGCGTTGGGCTCAACGGTGGTATCTACTCAGGTTTTAAGGTAATTTAAATTATGGTAACATTTTTTGTAATATTTACTTATTAAAAACCATAACATTCAATCGATAAAAAATCTTTAAGTATTTGATGTATCTAACGTGATCGGAGATGAGGGGACTTGGAGGAAAGAGCTGTGTTGTTTTATTGTTTATAATAAATGACTACCAGAGTTCACTCTACAGTGGGATTATTAACAGGAAATAAAAGACCTGTTCTGTATGCGAGCTAGGCGAGTTCTTAGAAAAGATACGCACCATCCTTACTAATATGATAACTGCGAAACTCTGTTTGTCTGTTTGTGGCACAGGTTTTCGCCCGAGCGGTATAACGTGTAATTTACACGAGCAGACCCGCGGCCAAAGAGCTACAATTAATCATATATTTGTTCAACAGGTGAACCATTTGGACATCTCCCCTCGATTCGCTGGTATTCTGATGGCGTTCACCAACTGTTTGGCCAACCTGACGGGGCTGCTCGCGCCCATTGTCGCCGGGTACATCATTGAAGGACGGGTAAGCATCTGTCACCATTGCCTACAAATTAACCAATTGCACGGCATCACGTCTAAAGGGCGGGGGGGGGGGGGGGAGATTATTTGATATAGATGTGATTCGATTTTATTCGAAAAATATCTCTTAGAGTTTCATTAAAGAGTCATTTCATTAAATAAAATTATTATTAAATAATATACTAAAAGATCTACCCCACGTGTCTCTGTCGCTTTTTATTCATTGTCATGATGGAGAGGAATATTTTTAGATACCCATTCTTTTGCAGTAACGTAGGGAGGTAGGGGGCACCACAGGCCTAGATCGCTCAGTGAATAAAGTAATTTTAATCCGGCCCTGTCTATCCTAGTTAAGTAATATTAGAGTTTGAGGCATTTCATTACAATTATCTTTTTTAAGATGAAGGGTTATTTTAGATTTTTTTGTTGGATTGGATTGGATGTGTCTTAGGCATCCAATCATCATATGTTATCAGTACCTACGTGTCAGAATAATCGTAAGTTTCTTTCATAGCCGACGCAAGCACAATGGAGGATAGTATTCTACATCGCCGGCGGCGTCTACATCTTCTGCGCGACGTTCTACAACCTCTTTGCCTCTGGCCAGAGACAAGACTGGGACAACCCAGCGGACGATGAAGGGAACGCAAAGAAAGCGGCCGACAAGAAAGCCATCAAAGACGAGAAGAAATCCGTCAAGAATCAAGATCAAGCGGAAACCGCTCATTAACCGTCCTTAAAAAGTTGTAAACGTACCACAAATAAATTTAAAAAATACTGACAAAAATCAAAGCTCGCAGTTAAAAAGTAAAAAAGCGCTGGGTTTTTAAAATGTATAGGTATGTGGTAACGTTGTACCCCATATTAGTTCGATCGTAGGGCTGCAATTATTTTATCTGTTTCTAGTTTTTTTTTAAATACATAATGTTTTTAATGCTCTTATTTAAGTATTTTCGTTATGTTTGATATTAGAATTTTGAGTCTGCCTTTATAATCTGTCCCTAAGGGTAAAGAATATAAGTACGGGTGTAATTAGGCTAGTGTATGTAACTGTCAGTCTTTTGCCTATTAATACCTATACAGACGACAGCACATTAGGCTAAACACTGGGGCATCTTAACATCTTCGAAATAGGTGTGAGTTTGCAACAAAAATGTAAGGTCAAATAATGTGCAGGCTACTGTACATGAGAAACGCACATCAAGAGGGCTGTGATAATACCTTGTGTGTTGAGAACACATATGAACTACAGTGGGGTCAACTTTTTGACGACTTGTTATATAAAATTAACTTATTAATTAGTATATATAATTACCATACAAGTATTGTTTTAATTAGTTTTAATGCTTGAGAGCGTGAGATGCGTAAAAGTTTAAAGAAAATCCGGGTCCAATAACAAATAAAAACAATGTTTAACCGTCCTACCAGTGACATTTAAATCTGTATCCTCGCAATGAACTTAAAATTTTGAATGGTGCCATTTTCAGCATTTTTTTAAGTAATCAATCGATCGCAGTAACTCGAATAATTATGTGAATCGAATAAATTTCAAATAAGTATTTTATTTACATTATCAATTAAATAATTGGGTCCGAAGTGACTATATTTGCTTGCGCTTGCAAAATATATGAGTCAGCAATATAAGCTTGCAATAATAATACAATTTTAATAATAAACCATATGAAAAATATTGCTGACTGGTCAGTAAACCCCTTCATACATTACGAATCAATATAGGCATTTAAATGGACTTGTATAATAAACAAATCTCGAGGTTTGGTACTTGTCATTCATTTTATAATTTATATAGGTACGCAGTAAACATAATAGCGTGTTTTAGGTGCCAATCCATTATGTTTACTAGCCTACACATAAAGGAATGTATAAAATATTTGCCAAAGTTGTACAATACCTACATGTTCGCAAACGGAGCCTTGCCACTACATGGTGCAGTTGCGTATTTGTGAACACAATATATCGCAAACCTAGATAAAAAAAGATGTAACTCAAAAATATGCTAACTCGAGTTGAGAGTCATATTCATGTTACATGCTTCAGATGTTAAAAAAGTTCCTAAATTACAACAAAGACCATATCATGACGACTGATGAATGACTACAAAGATAAAAATACGTCAGTCTCTTGTTGTCTGTTCAATTATATTCTAATTTTGTTTAGTAGATAGTGGGAAAGATAATATGATTTTTGAAGTGTCTAAAAAATATTTTTTTGACTTACACTCATTTCCATCTACTTAATTGTGCGATATTATAAACCTCGAGACTCATTTATTTATGTTATTATCGTAATGTGATACCAGATTGAGTCATATTATCATAAAAACTGCGGTAGAAAATTCAATATAAGTAATTTGTAGCAATCTTTGACATTATTATTTTATGTTACGGAAACAGGAATCACTAAACGATTTCATAGACTAAAGGAGTATTAGCCAGAAACATTCATCACGCCTGTGCCTAATACGTAAGGGTGTCAGGTTCGATTCCCAGTCGGATCAATTTAGGAAATGATCTTAATTGGCTTGGGTCTGGAAAAGGGATTATTCCCGGCTTTTGTCGCAAGTCACGACAGAGGGCTGTTTTATGAGGCTTGCAGAACTCTGATACCAGACTACCCATAAAAGATAGTCTTCCATTATGAAGTCAAAAAATTCTTACTTTTTTATCCTGCATACTCCGTTAGTCTATGCCCGAGTTAGTGTCAAACTAGTGTTGTGAAATTGTTATTAAAACCATTAATTGTTCGCATGAGATATTGTTGCATTAATATAGTGACGTTCTATGTTTTAGATTCCTGTATTATTTATGAAGTAAGATTAAGTATGTGACGTCAACCGACGCTGCACGCCCAGGAGCTAATGTGATCATTCTGTTAATAAGCTAAGCTATGATAATACGCTATGGACCTATTTAATCCATATAATTTGTCTATAGCTTATTTAGTGAGTAGAATTGAGCTTATTTTAATAAATATATTTGTTGATAATTGTCATATTTGTAAACTGTATTGTCAGTGACAACGTATTATGTGCCTTGAGTAGGAGTACAATATGAATGCGTTGAACGCATAAACGGTAAAGATGTAAATATTTCCTACAGAATAAATGGCGTTTTTGTATATTCTTAAAATGTTAGAGAAATACAAAAATGTGTTTTTGAATAAGTTGTGTGGTTTTATTTAATTAGATACCTCCGTAAAAGGGATCATGGCTGCAGTGGTTACGTTAAACAGATTAAAAAAATGGTTAAAACTCACTTTTGGGGTACTGTACCCTATAAAAGTAAAGTAACAGCCTATAATCATGCCACTGCAGGGAAAAGGCCTCCATCATTGCATTCAAGTTACCACAGCAATAATGGATTTAATGAACAGCAATAACGTTTGCCTAATGTGAAGTGGTGAAACTTTTTGTCGCCTAACCCGAACCCAGGGATCACGCCAAACCCAGCTAAGGTCAATCTTAATCCATCTCAATCGTCAAGTAAAAAAGCATAATAAACAAAATGGTTTACTTATAAAAATAATGTCTTTACACGAAATAACAAAATCACGTCTTTATCCTACGATCCTACGGCTTATCCTACGACTTTAGATAAATGCTGCAAGCTGAAAGCACCGGTCCCACTACGGCAGGGCTGTCCCAACATGAGGCAACTAGACGCCGACCGGAGGTTATCTTTCTTCGCGTTTATCACGGCGTCTTTCAAGAAAATCAGAGACGACTCGAACGACATCTGCTGAAGCGGGGACGTCGACGATTCCATCCCTTTCCGGCTCATCGGCTCGAAAATACCATTGAAAGTCATGTAGTCTGCGACGAGAGACAAGTGCCTGGGATCCACGGTGATACCGTAAACGTTGAACACATTCTGAATCTCCTTTATGATCACTTTGTTAGCCGCCTCAATGCCGTAAGTGTTGGCTATCGCGTGAATATCGTTGCTGTACAACTTGTTCATATCCAATATATCATTGTATTTAAACATCTGTAAGATGTTTATACCGTCTGTTTTTATGTATAACACCTCATTCTCTTTGTTGACGATAGCTCTTTTAATATTCTTAACTTCGTATATCACCGATTTCGAAGCTGTGTCACGAAGTGCTTGAGACAAGTCCACTCTTAAGAAGTCGATGGGGAAATCTACCGTTAGCTCGCACCACTGATAGTTTTCGGTGTCGAAAGAGTAATTGGTTGCTTCCTGCAAGTTTTCTACGACTTGAGTCATTTTCCTATTGGCCTCTTCATTGACTTGTTCCTTTGTTACTTCTTGAACATCGTCCGCATCTTTATCATCGACAATTTCTAACTCGTCATCAGATTTATCTTCTTCTCCTGATTCAGGGTCTTCATATTCTTGCTCTTCTGTTCTCTTTTTTCGTATTTTAGCCTAAAACAATAAAAAATTCACTATTAATATAACAAATCATATTGAATCGACTAAGTGGGACTGAGTTGAGAATTAAGAGGCGATTTGGTTTTTATTTTTAACAAATTACTAACAACACAAACTAATAACCAGATGCCACAAAGCTGATGCACTATGTGCCCAAACCCGAAAAACACTATCAGCTGTGAAATTACTTGCATGAAAAATACTATTTTTTAAATACAAACAGTAACACGTTTAAAAAACTTACATCTGTATTGTCGTCATCTTCGTTAGGTCCTTCTTCATCAGAACTGGCGCCGTCATTGGCCACTGCCGCCTGTTGTGGTAGCGCGTCATCAATGTCATCGTCATCATCACCAGGCTTTCGAGATCTCTTTTCTTTTTCCGCAGACCACAAGATGCCTGTCGTGGCTTTCGCCTGCCGACGGATAGTCGCAAACATTTCGTCGAAAAACTTTTTCTGCATATGCGTTATTATTTGAGATGGTTTCACAGTACACTGAGGTTTGTACTGCGCGTGCGGTAAAAAGCTAAATCGCATTGTCGTTTTTAAAAACCTTTCAGGATCTGTGACTATCTCACATTGTACGTCGATTTTCTCAAGAACATCAGCTACCGTGACTTTGTTTAGTTTCTGTTTCAAACGTTCTGCTTTCCTTTGTACGTCCGGAACATCTGATCTCAGCGGAATATCCATATTAGGTGTCTTTAGTTTCGCTGATGCTGTCATAAGGATTTCTCTAAGACGCGGAATACCGAGGGTAACGTTCATGTCACCACGACCGGCGAAATGGAAAGTGTTCAGTGTCATCTGAGTCGAAGGCTCACCTATAGATTGAGCAGCTAACAGACCGACAGGTTCACCAGGATCCGCCATTGAAGCAAGGTACTTAGCATTCATTACTTCGATAAACTTTTCTTTATCAGTGTTGCTGTCGTATAAACTTTCATGGCGAGTCTTTAAGTAATTCTGTATGATCCCATCTAGTTGTTCATTTAACACACCAAACTTATATTCAGGGGAATATTTACTAGTAATGGGATCAGGGCAAGGCTTTCTTTCATATTGTTGTCTTTCGTCTTCATCTAGATTGCGCCACTTTTTTTCAAACTCCCAGTAGTATGGATCTCTTGTTCGGTCTTTAGGTTTTTTGTGTAGGGTTATTTCATTTTTAGCGTATGTGCAAAATTGAGCGAAACCAGTTTGTCGAACTTTTTGGAGAGGAGTGCCATGTTTTTTCTTCCATTTCTTTAATGCTTTGTGTGACTTAGCTACCGATTTTTCATCCATACCTTCTTTTAGTTGTTTGATAATTGCTTTACTGGCTACAGCACCAGCATTTGTATCTAAGAATCCCAACTGATCTTTAATAAAATATTGACATTTTAGAACATCAAGTCCATCTTCACCATATGCAAACTGAACAACACTGCCATCGGAATCTCTAACAGTGTGATCATAAGCAACGTTTAGACTTTCCAAATGTTTAATCAAACATCTTTGTAGGTAGCCGGATCTGCTAGTTTTAACGGCAGTATCGATAAGACCTTCACGTCCAGCCATACAATGGAAGAAGAACTCTTGAGGCTGTATTCCTGTCATGAAGCGGCCGTCAATAAAGCCGCCAGCTCTAGGAGAGGTGTCGTAAGGTGGAAAACTAGGGAGGGAACGACCAGAAATCATGAGAGGCGGTCTTTTACCTTCCAACTCAATCTGTCCAAGCAAACATGAGATTTGCATAGTGTTTACTGTAGACCCTTTAGCACCTGATTGTACCATCAATTGTAAGTTGTTGTATGGGAACTTTTCCAACAAACCCTCAGTCAAGCAGACTTTATTAATATTGTTTGTATAAGAATCTAGCATACTTTTATATTGTCTGTCCAAGTTTGTTCTGAACTTCGGGTCTTTTGCGTGCATTTCACCGATCGTTTTTTTGAGAGTGTCTTCATCTACATCAGCCGGAAGATCTGTGGCTTTAACAGCGGCAACCCTCCCTGCTTGTCGTACTAAGCAGACATAGTCATCACGTTTTTTATCTGCTTCTGCAACAACTAGAATATCTTTGACACCAAGAGTGAATCCAATCCACTGTAGATAGAATGTGAATACTTTAGAAAATGCGCTCAGCAAGGCACTTGAACTGTCACCTCCATATAATTCGTACATACAATGGACTAACCCATATGGTGTAGCACCATAATGAGTTTTATCCAGCACCCCACTCAAAAGTTCCCCTTTCCGTATTATGACTTCAGCCTCACTCATTTGAGAGTCAGCTAATGGAGTTCCACCTGCTTTCCACTTCCTTGCTGGGCTTTTTTGCCATGCCCTTGCTCCAATTTTGGCTTTTCCTGTCAAAGTCAGATATGGTTTTCCTTTTGGAATGCTATTAATAATTATTGTAGATAAAATTTGTTTTCCCGACCACAGTGTCACTGGTTTCAATATAGTAGGTGGTAAGAGTTTAATTTCCCCTTTGTGGCTTGATAAGGCTTGGAAAACTAATTGCTGATAGTCCGATTTTGTGAAAAATGCACCTCTGAGAGACATCTTCACACCAGATATCACATGATCCTGGATTAAGCCACTCAAGGGCGTACCGTCTTTTGGCACAAGATACTGTTTCCTTACCGACAGAATGTTATAGGCTTCACTTCTGGCAATCTCATTTTGTGGAAAATGAGCATTCATTTCATCTCCATCAAAGTCAGCATTGTATGATTTACAATTTGCATAGTGCAAGCGCAAGGTTTTTTCTCCTATTAATATTCTTGCTCTGTGTGCCATCATACTAGGCTTGTGCAAAGAAGGCTGACGATTTAAGATCATGATGTCACCATTAATCAAATGGCGGTGAACTATTTTTAAGCCTGTAGATTTAAATTCATCGGGTGTCAGTAACCTTTTAGCAATACTTTTTCTTTTTTGAACAGAATCAGGTGGAATTCTGACAATCCTTCCATTTTCAAACTCCACTTTTTCAGCACCTGGGTGTTTTTCAGGGCCATTTATAATCATCTTCCTGAGCTCATCAACATTCCATTCAGTTACTGGTACAGGATAGGTAAGCTTTTTAGCAAAAGCATCTGGTATGCCAATCTCATCAATATCCACATTGGGATCCGGAGTAATAACAGAACGAGCAGCAAAATTGACTCTTTTGCCCATCATGTGCATTCTTATAACTCCAGTTTTCTTCTCAAGGATTTGTTTCATTCCCTGGCTGTGTAATCCAACACCATCGCAGCTGAGAAGATTGCGAACATCGGCTTGCAAGTTTTGCCATACTTGATGGAGTTTTTCAACTGGAGATTTTCCAGTGACACTTTCATATGCATCGCGAGGTTTTTTATCCAAAGTACTAATAAAGTTTTGGGGGTCTTCTGATGCAATAACTTGTAGTATGACCCTAGCATTGATCGTGTTGTTAAGTATGCTCTTGTAGATATTGGTTTGAGGATGCTCAATAAGTTCACCTTGAAGAAAATTACAAGGGCGGACACTAGGTGGGAGCACAGGAATAACCTCCATAAAGAATAAATCTGTGACCGGCTTTACTTTGGCATTTTTTAACATGGGTAAACAATTTACTAGGATTTCTTCATCATGCTCAGCTATGTTGGCACAGTACAGTTTTATCTCATCAGGCATCAGGATTTTAATGGCTTTGACACTGCCATCTCCTTCAGCAATATGATAGTTGTGCATCAACCTTCCCTCAGATGTTGTGATTTTTATAAGCTTGTCTTGACAAAATGCACATTTTTTTACAATATTTATTGTCTTAACAAAACTATTTAATATTTTATTACGCAGTTTGTCAGTGTTTTTGTTGTGGAATACAGCATTAATAGGGTCTGTTTTCTTCAGTAACTTCTTGTACTTTCTTATCAGTTTGTGTGCTTTGTCTGGTGATTCTTCACTACTGTAATCTTTCACTTCTAACAAGTCCAAAGCCGCAGTGACGTAGCCAGCATCAATTAAATTTAGCTGTAGGATAAGTAGCTCTTTCATCTTACTGTCCATTTGAATCCTAAAGCATTTCAAACAACTGATTCGAAACAGGCTGTAAATGTTTTTAAGGAACAGAGGATTGACCACCACCAGGGGCAGTTCTATGTGGCCAAAATGACCAGGACAGTGGAGCATAGATTTGTCACAAGTAGCACAATAATCAAACCTGTCTCTAGCTGGGCCAAGTACAGAATCGTAAAGACCTCCTGAGATAGGGTTACCCATTGCATCAAAGGATACTGGATTGGTTATTTTAACTAAGCTAAGTTTTCTAACATCTTCATCGTCAAACATCAGAAACTCGACAGATTCAGGATCGACTGATGTCATCTCCGACAAGGGCGACGCGAACGAAGACCTCGAATTCATGATTACTTTCTGTAAAATGAGAGTATATAACACCGATTAAAACCACATGAAGTAGGTATAACCTAAAAATTACTAAAATATGATAATAAGTTAAAATTATAGTATAAGAGACAAAACTGACCTTTTCAAAAATTGAGTCAGGAGAATTACATATTCAAGTCAAGCAGCTCATCATTTGACTAAAATTCTGCTAATTTTATTTTATTTTTATTAGAGTTTTTAATTAGACTAACTGTCACTTAACTGTGATACATAGGTTAGGAAATTTTTTTTTTTTTCTTGTTTTTGGCATGCACGGTTTGTGCGTCAGCCACTACAATGATTTTAAAGGTTGGGAAACGTATTGAAGGATAAAAATAAAGGAACGGAACGTAGCTTCTAAGAAAGGTTCAGGAAAGAAGGTAAGGGTGAAAACATTGATAAATATATATTTAAAAATATTAATAATACATAATAGTACATAGACAAAAAATTACAATTTAATATTGTTCAGGGTCATATAAATGGATAAAACATTATATATATCGGAATTTTTCGTAGCCAAAAGGCAAGCTATAGATGTGGGAAATGGAACACGGAGGGATATAAGGGATTGAACAAAAGAGGAACGGTAATTTTTTGGACAAGTAAAAAATATGTGGTGTAAGTTTCCTATACCAGTGCCACATTCACACAAATCACTTAGGAAATTTATGTTGTAGTTGTTGTTTTCTTCACCCATTCTGGGTAGGCAAATGGAACTATGTCCATACAGCCAATTCTTTAGTAATATTTTCTTTATTTTTGCATTAAAACGTTGATGTTAGACGTTTTAATGCTTCGATGGACAGTCGAAAGATTGAAGGAATGTAGAGAAGTCCCCAAGAAAGAGGTGAACTGTTCGCGATCCCGCGCAAAATTCACGGCCCACTTTTCTTGGTTACGACCAATACACCATGTTATTTCACCGAATATAAACAATAAAAATTCGATAAAATAAATGGACTCCAAACGTATATCACGAACTCCTGCCAAAAACTCCAGTGGATAGGAATATGATCTTCTTCTTCTTCCTTTTGTTTATGGCGAGAGCAGTGTTTTGGCCCGAGCCACAAGATTCCGCCAATGTCGCGAATGGGGAAAATACACAAGTTTTTTTTTTTTAATTGACTACTAAGCAAAACTAAACAGGACAGCAGTCAGCACATATTGTTAGTTAAACGGCACAAAATATATAAACAGATACAAAAATATACAAAGTGGCTCTAAGCGACGGGTTGCGGAAAAAGAGAAAAGTTAGGGTGACAAATAAAAATAAATTTAAGAATCTAAAATTATTTGCCACCGAGCCGATTACAAACTACAGTTGAATTTTATTATCTGTTATAAATTTTGTTATTTTCAAAAGCGAAGAGTTAATTGAATATTATTTTTTGAGAGTAAGTGTGAGCGCCCCACCAGGTGCCTGAAAGGGCATGTAGGACATTGCCACCTTTTTCCGCCTTTCCTAAAATGTATTTGAAGTGAGGGACACCGCTAAGGCTGGTGTCCATTATCATGCCTAAAAATTTAACCTAATCTCTGTACGGGATAGGTTCTCCCCAGTGGCGTAGCGTGGCTTTTCGCCGCCCGGGGCCAACTGGAAATTCGCCGCCCCCTATTTTAATTCTAAGTCATTTAAAGTCTAAATATTATATTGAATGGATCTAATGTACTTACATCGGACATCTTATTGCAAGTCAAGATAAACTACCACGCACTGCTTCAGAAGGAAAATATATCTATGTGAAGCAATGGTGCAAGAAACTCATAGGATGTTTATTTTTCCTAAATGTCTAAACTTTATCATGTAACGCTAGGTATACAATATGTTATAAAAACCCTGTCAGATCCGAAAAGGTCATAAAGTTGCTATATTAACATAACCAAAATAAGTATCAAAATTACGTAATTCATGAATACAACTTTTTTATCGATTTTTAAAGTCAACAGGTTTATCACCCATTTACCCTACAACGGGGAAATTTTCAAAATGTGTTAACACTCCCCGTCGCGCGGCTCTATTGTCGGCATTGACGCAAGCAAACTACTCGCTTTTCGGCACCGCAATAAATATAGGCGGCGCCTTTGACATAGCGTAAAGGTAGCCGCCCGCTTTGATTCAACTCGCCGCGCGGCACGTGTCGGTGGATATATCCTGATCATGCATTATTATTTATTATTACGACAGGTCAGTTTCGCGAAGACATTACTTTCGAGTGGTCGTACCGTTCTGCTCCGCGAAATATCGTATTCTACAAATAGTTTTCATAAAATTATGTGACAGTGAAGCAAAAATGCGTGTGCGGATTGTTGCGCTTAATCCTTTGACGATCGGATATTCCAGACACAATTAAAATCAATTGTTATCGCGACAACCGGTTGTCGCTTGGGGGTTGAGGGATTAAAGCGGATACGAGTGTGTTACAATCGGTGCGGGACAACCTAGTGCGACGCTGTGAAGCCTGTATTTCTGACGGTGGCAGAAATATGGAACAACATCTTCGCCACAACCATCAAATCAGTGTCCTTATTGAGTGACCTCATACTACCAAATAAAAAAGCTACTTGCAGAGCTTCCAAGAAGTCTCAGTTTCGTACAATTGACACATTATTATCTGACTAATAAGTACCGGGGTCAACTGGGGTCATGACTTCGCTACCTGCGAGTGCGAGCGCCGGCGCATCTCCGCGCCTCCCGTGCGTCCAGTCACCGCCTGTTGGGATTACCATGTAAGCTTTTTTAATGTAGTGAATTTTGTATTTTTTTTTCATGGGTTAATTTCTTTCTAATGTTTCATGAAAATTATTACACAAATAGAATCTTATTTAGATACCTAATAACACCTTAATGGATCGGACAGGGTTTTTATAACATATTGTATACAGGGTGTAAAACAACCTAACGCAGATCCTGAAGCTACGTAATTTGAACATCCAACCAAGTCATATTACACAATATTATCGCTGGGAAATGATTTTTATTTTTAGTACTCAAAAAAATATAACAATTCATGGCACGCAATGTGCAGCAAAATCACCACTGTGCTACTGTGTATACGTGTGTAGGTATGTATAAAAGCGTACGAGTTAACGGCCGCGGCGGCCGGCCACGCGAGCCGCGACGCTCAAGGCCGGCGACATACACAACGTTAGGCGGGAAGACAATTTTTATTGCAATTCAAACTGATAACTTCATACAAGAATGATAGGTTTTTTATACGTCTCAATCACTCTAATAATCCTTTCCGAACTGGTCACTGTTTTAAATCTTCAAATCCGCCAATAACATTTTCACGATAAGAAATCTTACAAATCATACTAATTTTCTGGCCATTAACTAAGCTTAATTTCAACTTCGGCCACCGATAAACATACATAAACACAAAAAATTATACGATATTCGAAGCCGCAACCACTGTTTTTACAGACCGAGTCACGTATCAATAGACCTCACGTTGGTATCTAAGTACAACTAAATAAACATCATCGTCTGCTTGACACAGGCTTCTCTAAAATTTTATAGGATTTCGCTATAATAGCCATCCTCGACAGGCGGGTTTTTCTGATACACTGTCTACCTAGAACCATTGCCCATACCTTTGAATGATGTGGTCACTGAAACTTTGCTGAATCCGAAGAGCTCTTGTCAGTCTCAGTCAGTCTCAAAACAATCCCGTGATTTGAGGGAATTCACTCACTTCAGAAGCAACATGTAGGTAGAACTCCATGCAAATAAACCATGTTTATTTACTTATTAATCCCTCGATCGTGAGTTATTCCAGACACAATTGAAATCAATTGTTATCGCGGCAGGCGCCTGCCGCCTGGGCGTTGAGGGATTAACACTCAACCCTTATCCACATAACATCCACACACATTTCACAAATACACCAAATAGCTGATAGCACAAACCGTACTAGAAAACTATTAAAACCTAGTATAAAATTGCAACAATTAGCGCGAAATGCGCATTCGATGTCGTAACAAACCGAAATGAGACGGGCGCAAGCGCCAGGGCGGGCAGCGGCGGCCGGCGAAATCAAACGACTTTTCTATTTCTTTCTCCTTCATGCGCCGAAGAGTAGAAGTAGATGTGTTGCTGTGCTGGTTCATAATTGCGGCTTACATTTTTGTACTTCCAATATAACAATTTACAAAACCAAAGTCATTTTACTACGTAACAGAATTTTAAAATGTATCATTTTTTGATTCACAAAAGATTGCTATTCAGTTGTGTTACATATCGAAAATTTAAATATCTACGTGCTAAGATACAATAACTTTCAAGTTAAATTGTAGGTACCTAACTTTCGTATACGAGTAACTGAACTACAATGAAGTAGATATGAAGGTAGGTGAAGGTACCTATTAGATTAAAACCTCCAAACCAAAACAAATTAAAATCTTAGGACGACGAAAGGCCCGACCTTTTAGTCCTTGAACTCACAGCTTGAACTCGTATGACCTAGTTCTCTCAGCTGAGGGGCGCGCGTGGGATGGCTCGCCGCTGCGCGGTGCGCTGGCGCATTCATTGCGAATTGTAAATAAAAAAGTTTTATTATGAATGATATAATGAAAATTCTTATTATGTTTGTATGGAGAAAACTTTTAAAATAACCTTTTACAACAGCTTTTGTAATAAAATGTAAAAAAAAATTGACACTTTGACTCTCAATATCTTTGGAACCAGCAATTTCCCAGGTATGGTCCAGAAGAAAAAAATGATCCTATTGATAGGGACAATATGTGGTTTTCGGATCTGCGTTATGATTTTTTACACCCATTATATAGTATATGACAATAAATAATAATAAAAAGTATTAAAGTATTTATTCCAACTCATAGACGCGCGCGCTCATGTTGGAACTCTTCTGTATTTATTGGAGCTACCGAGGAGCTTGATCTAGCTAGGTTCAGTTCTTCCGAGTCCAGCATTACTGCGAGCATTAAAAAGGCATATTACTGCGCTAAATTTTGCAGCTGTTGGAATGGATCACAAATTTCAGCAGTTACTCTGTCTACTGAAGTGAACATCGTTCGCCTCAGTTCGTTTTCGTGCGATAATCCAACGTCTACATATCCATCGTGGCATCGCCAAAAACATGCTTCTTCCTGATTTGTCTTGTCTAAAGAAATTTCAAGCTCTTCACATAAACTTTTAGCATATTGTAGAGCTCCGTCTACAAATTTAGCTCTATTTTCTTCTAATACCTTACGAAGTTTTCCGCAGTTTTTTAGTTTTTTTCATTTTGCTTCGGATACGTTTCAATGTGGACGTGATTTGGAATAAGTATTTTTTTCTTAATCATGCAATGTTATATTTTAGTTATGTTCCTTATACTATTCTTATATGATTGTACGAAATACAGCGCCGGGATAGTGCTAGTATGATTCTTAGAACAATATCTCAAGTGCTATGGCTAATATAAATAATGAGATCCATCAATATCTCAAGATGAACACTCTCCGGGATTGAAATACATTCAACATGCAAAAATTAATAAGCACGTCGAACGAAACATCCTAACCACGCTTGCTGTTGGGCTAACTCAAGAAAACTAACTAGTTAAGCTAAATGTTTAAAAAGGAAGGTTTGATTGCTATTACATGTGGCAATCTGATCCGTGAGCTCGAAGTCGATTGTATGTATAGGGTAGATGTCTTCGCTAGAAGGCAGACTTGACTGACCGCATATCGTACATACAATAAATCTGCTTATAGTGACATTTCTGGTAGCATGACCCAAAAAAAATCCTTATTCGTCGCCCCCTTTCGTATGGCGCCCGGGGCCATGGCCCCCTCTGCACCCCCCACGCTACGCCACTGGTTCTCCCCAACAGTCACGACAGGGTCTGTTATATTACGCTTCCGTGTGAAAGCAACGCAACAGTATTTTTGAGCGGAGATTGTCAAACCATGATTTGTCAGCCAATCATTCAAGTAGTCAAGTGCAGAATTTAGTCGGGACGATATTTCATGTAGTGATTTGGAAGTGAAATAAATAGCTATGTCATCGGCGTACTGCAGGATATTACAAAATGGGACTACTGTTTGATCCAGATCATGCGTATATAGATTGTACAGAAGAGGGCTGAGCACAGAGCCCTGAAGCAAGCCCTTCCATACCAGCCTAGAAGAGGAAGAAGTGTTTTGGTATCTTATCGATATAATTCTAGACATCAGTGAATTGCAGATGAAACGTACCAACTTCTCCGAGATGCTCAGCTGTAGCAACTTTTGCCTGGGTACTGGAAGTGAGACATTGTCATAAGCGGCAGTTATATCGAGAAATACCCCTACAAGGTATTCCTTGTTTTGAAACGATATCTGTAAACGGATATCTGTTGTTAAGATACCAAGACTATCGACCGTGCTGAACCCCTTACGAAATCCGAATTGAGTTTTCGGTAAAATGCCCCGAGATTCCACTAACCATTCAAAGCGATTTCGAATCATATGTTCGACAACTTTAAGAAGGACATAGGAAAGAGCTATGGGACGATAAGAATTATGATCTAGGGGATCCTTCCCTGGCTTCGGTATAGGAATCACGATTTGTTCCTTCCAAGAGTCAGGGATGGCCCCCAAGTCATAAAAAGTGTTAACTAAATTTAAGAAATATATACTTTATTTGATATTTTAGCAACTTAATTGCACTTATAATATCAGTATATAAACTTGAAAAATTTTGTCTCAGGCGGGACTTGAACCCGCTGGCTTACAGCGTAAGAATATGCTTGAAAAATTCGCGCCATGTCGCAGTGTCTCGGTGGCCTAATGGTATGGCGTCCGCCCGGCATGCGAGGAGATGCGGGTTCGAGTCCCACCTGAGACAAAATTTTTCAAGTTTAAATACTGATATTTTAAGAAATATAATTTGGCTCGATTCGGGGATTTTATTGAAAAGGAGTAGGGGATTCCGTCAACGCCAGGGGATGAGTTGGAGAGGCCGTTCAAGGCAGACAGAAGTTCATCAAAAGAGAACGGTCTATCAAGATTACCAGTTGTGGGAATTGACATATTAATATTTGAGGGAAAACAATCTTTGGGTGGGACAAAAGGAGGGGCTAATTTGTCATTAAAATTATCGATCCATGCAGAGGGGTCATTGGACGGAGTATTAGGGGAGCGAAGGGATTGGCGAAATCTTCTGATCTGTTTCCAGACGACAGAAAATGAGGTTCTGGAGGACATGGTCTCGCAGAATTTAATCCATCCATTTTTTTTTTTGATAACAAATTTCTTGTTTGGGCCGCAGTCTTTTGATAATAGACATAATTCTCCATAGTCATCGCTCGGTTATACCTTTTTTCCGCCTCTTTGCGTTTTGAAATCATGGCCGTACACTCAGGATCCCACCATGGAGGTGAAGTTTTGCGAATCGGCTTTCTTAGGGGAATGTGATCGTCTGCTGAGGATTTAAGAATATCGATGAAATCGGAGTATGCAGAAAAAGAGTTATCAGAGTTTACAATAGGTAGGGAGTCTATTTTGTTATTAATTGATAATTTATAAGAAGACCAATCAGCACTTTTTACTTTATATTTCAAGAGAGGAGGGATATGGAGACTAGGAACTGATTTACTAGGGATATTTATAAAAATTGGATAGTGGTCACTGCCAAGAGTGCTACTATGGACGTCCCACGTGAGGAGTGACATCAAGTTTGGAGGACATATTGAGAGATCAATCGCGGAGCCAAATTCTTGAGATGGAGCTTGTCTTCTCGTTGGGCGGCCATCATTAACGCCAAGGTTGAGTTCATCCAAAAGGTCTAAGAGCGACGAGCCAGGCGAATTAGTGTAATATGAACCCCATGAGACGTGATGTGCATTGATATCACCCATAACGAGAATTGGCGGAGGAAGAGCCAATATAGAGCAACGCAGTTCATTAAGGGTAGAGGGATTTGGCCGAGGAATGTAAACTGATAAAAAGGGATATATCAAAAATTCTTACAGCCACGGCATTAATATCCTGGCTATGCGAGGGTAAGGGGAGTTGCGAGTAAGAAAGGTTGCGCTTCACAAGTAAAGCGCTACCGGCATATCCATCGGTCCTATCATCGCGGAGACATGAGTAGCCCGAGACGCAAAAGTGTGAAGCGGGGACTAACCACGTCTCAGAGACAGCTAGGACCGACGGCGAGTATTTATTAATTAAGTACGTTAATTCGTGTTTTTTTGACCTAATGCTCTGGCAATTCCACTGGATTACCACGCTGGACATTAGTGTTACGGGAAAATACGGAAAGTTGGGCAAGAGTTTGTGCAACGTTGGACGGTAAGGAGTCACTGCGACGGGAAACAATGCGAAGGACAAGATGGAGCATCAACTGAAGGAGATTTTCGTTATCATCGTCAAACGAGGTGTGAGTCGTATTGTCATTTAGAGCGCATCCATTGGGCTGAGAAGGGGCACAATTGCCTATAATGGCCTGGTGTGCCTGCCTGTCGTAACCCTTGACTAAGGGAGAGTGAGAACGAAGAGGACGAGTTATTGTTTTTTTTGTAGGACTGGGTAGGAGACGTCACCTGTGAGTAGGATGGATGAGTAGGTAATGAATTAACATGAGACGGAGGGGATTTGGTCGTGTCAGCATATGATTTGCGAACCGCTGGGTACTGAGAAGAGGCCTGTGAGTATAATTTATTATCCTGAGACATTGTAAGTTTTATGGCTTTTTGCCGTGAGTGCTCGGGGCAGGATTTGTTTAGGGCAAAGTGTGGGCCTGTACAGTTTATGCAGGTTGCCTTATCTTCTGTAACATTGCAGCTGTCAGCGGAGTGTGGTTGAGTAAAGCGGAAACATCTGGGTTTTGAACGACATTGAACCTTGACATGGCCAAAGCGGCAACAGTTGAGGCATTGGATTGTAGGAAGTTGATAAGTTTCTACTGGAATGGCATTGTGGTAACAGAATATTTGTTCTGGGAGCCCCTGACCTTTAAACGTTACAACTACTGATTGAGTTGGGACCCATGTTGCCTGACCTTCGTTCACGACTTTTCTGTTGAGCCGACGGGCTTTTAACAGAATACCGCAGCCATCCGGGACTGTCAGGGATTCCGCAAGTTCTTCCAACGACCAATCAGTAGGGATTCCTGTAAATAGTCCCATACGTGTGACATTGTAGGTAGGAATTGTGGCAACATATTTATACAAAGCCAGAAAATCGTTGTTTAATAAACTATTGGCTGTACTCGCTGTTAATCTCAACTGCTATTCTGTTTCTTCCTATTTTTTTTACCCCGTCCATAATAACATTTTTAATTTTATTGGTGACAAGAAACTTTCCGAATCGAATAGGCTGAATAAAAGTTGGGGCAGATGGATCTGTATCAATACGAGACACGTGAACTAGAAAAGGGCCTTTGTCAGGGTTGTTATAAGTTTTTGGTTCGATTACGAGTGATGAGTGTATGTACATCGGTTGGCTATATGTGTTGTGGATTGGGTAGCATTAGCTCTTTTAGCTGGTTCGGGGTCATCCGCGGTATTAGAACGGCGTTTTGTAGCCATATGTGAAAACAAAGGTTGGGATGTTTCCATCGGAGATGAAGACTGATCATCTGGAGGGTCGGGTGGGTCGGGAGGTAAGGGATCCATGTTACTCACCAGAAAATCACTATATTAACTTAATACAATTGGTTCAGTTTAGTATTATATTAAAAGAATTAAAATAAAAAAATAGAAATAAAAATTTGGTAGGTTCACTTCTAATCCCGAAGTACGTGTATTTGCCGTCAGTCACTATTGCGGAATCCATAAGAATATGATGTTGTTTTCTTTGTTGATGTTGTTGTTGTTTTCTTCACCCATTCAGGGTAGGCAAAGGGAAGTATGCCCATACAGCCAAGTCTTCAGTAGATTTTTTTTATAGTTTCTTGATCTTTTTGTTCATGTTCGGCCAATTCTTGTCTAATCTTGAAAAATCATAAGGCAAAAAGCCAAATCTTATTTTAATATTTCATGCGTCACAATTGGGATTTAATGTCATTTCCGAGGTTTTCAATGTCTGAATCAATATAGGTCATAGTCCAGGATTATATTTCTCCAACAGTAGAAACAATGAAATCGTAAATGGGTTTAAAATTTTCTGGGCAAGCTAAGATTTCCTGTAATGATGGCGGGATTTGTTTGTGTGTTTTCATGAGCTGGTCTATTAATAAAAGTCGCTGAAGGGTAAAAGCAGGGGCCTTAACATTAGCTCTTAAAGCAGGACTGCTATTGGACTGCATTGCTCTTTTGTACTATGACATCGTTTTTAGCAGGCCTGTGGCAGGCCAATTTACGTTGACGTTTCTAAACCGTTCACCATTTTTTTACTATGAACTTTTCAATCTTTTCATACCATGACACTCAATTTGACAGCAGGTAAACGTCCTTTTGAGCGAAGCTAATGTCATCCTAGCCATCTTGAAGAAGTTACTAGGAGACTAACTTTTTCGACATATTTTATGCGTTTCTCAGACTTTTTTCAGCAGTTTTGTGAAAATTTTTATGTTTCATTATAGATTAAGGAACCTAATTACAGTGTAAAGAAACCTGAAGGTCTTTGAGTTAGTATTTTGTATAAAATGTTTATATCATCATTTACCAAAATGAAAATACAATTTCGACAAAATTGTTAGCATGGTTTTGTGATGTAATAGGTATATACAATAGAATATATTGAAAAAACTGTACTTTCAAATTTTATAACTCTTCTTTCTTACTAATATTTATGTGTAATACTTTTTTCAGATTTGTAACAAATACATGGAAATTATAAGTGTAAATGATGGCTATGATTCATTTAATTTACAATAAAATATGGTCTCATCATCCTTTGTAGTCTCACTTGAATGAACTGAGCACTATAGCATCTGTATGGCTTTTAGGTAAACATACAATACACATTTTAGTTTAACTTTAAAGATATGTCCTTTCTGTTCAATTGAGTAAAAAGAAATGATAAAGAAACATATTTTACAGGTTATAGCACCTGAAACCCTTGTGTTATGATTTATTTATTTTTTATTTATTTAATAAGGCACACCAACAACATAATATATTAAACACTATTTTTATAACACATTCTTACAAGTCAATTCTGATATATATGTCACTTAAAGGTGAGCACAACATTCCTATAATTACAAGACTATTACTAAAGTAAAACCAGTTAACCAAGTAACAAAATCCCGCCCCCCGATTCAAATGCATTTCATTAATTTAAATGAAATAAATTCAAACCAAGCAAGGAACAAGATCCTGTCACTTAGTAGAACAAAAGTATTCAAGTATTTTTTTTTAATTTAGCGTGATTGTCATTGAATATATCTAGGTCTGGCATTTTGCTCTGTAATATATTAAACTCGTTTAGAATTTTGCTTATTGGGGATTGACGACCTAGGTTAGTTCTTGAGGCCGGAGCTCTAAATATTTTGACAATCTTCTGTCTAGGATACTTGTATGGTACGGAGAGACAAATACGCCGAAGAAGGCTGCCACACCGTATTCGCCCGCTTAGAAGTTTATGAAGAAAGCACATGCTGAACAAGAGTCTTCGGTTGGCAAGTGAAATGATTCTGAACTTGTCGAGACGCTGTGCATAGGGAGCCCTATGAGAAATGGCACTTGAATGGAAAGCAAGATATCTTGTAAAAGCTCGCTGAATACTTTCGACCCGCTGAGAATGTATAGGGTCGTTCTCTGATTTTGTCCGGATTTCGATTCCCAGGCCATATTACGTATGAAACGTGGAAAATTCTAAAATCGAGTATATGCATATGATTACACCATAAAATGCCTGATTGGTGCAGGTTTCAATTTTGGTTTAAGTCCTCTCATTAAAAAAATATTAAGAAAAAACTGGCCAAAATCTCATTTCCTTCCGCCTCCAAAACGTTAGTGGTCCAGTTCATGAAACAATTAATGCAGCTTTACTTAGAATTTTTTCAATTATTTTCTTGTTTAATAGAAGAGTAATTAATGTAGTTAAAGCTACTATACGTGAAAAGTGGCTAGATCGACAGCAACTCACAGTGAACGCCATTTCTAATTTTGTCAAACAAAAATGATCATTTCCTTCCGCACCTATTGAAATTAAAATATTTCACAAATACGGCTTTGTGGGCTCGGGGTCTAAACCCCCACGCGACGTTCCGGCACCAGTGTGCCGATAGATCTAATGAAGTGTAGCCGTGTGCGCATAGTGGAGGCAAAAATTGTGTTCTCGCGTCTGAAAAACCGTTTTGTCACGGGTAAGTGCTCATTTCTATCCACATATTATTAAGGTGATCAATAACACAATATTTTTGTATTTTGCACATAATATAGCTTTTTAGCGGACCTTCTTACATTGTGCAGCATGACCTTGAATAACAACAAGTTTCGCGACAATTTGAAAAAAACCGTTAAAAGGTCATTTCTTTCCAATTCATTTCCATCCGTTCCTTCCAAAATTTGCGCGGATGGTAATGACCGACTTTGGAAAGAAATGATCCAGAGATGTTAATGGGAAATATAATGTAATTGTAATATATTTTTTGGATTTTGACTTGGTGTATTGTTGCTAAATAACTAATTAATTACTGAAAGATACTCTGTATCAGACTAGTTTATAGTTGTTGATGAATTTATGTCTGTTTTATTTCTATAAACTAAGTCACTTATAAGTACGTAAATAAAAAAATACTTAGTATGCTTGCTTAGTAATTTTATATAAAATAATATTATGTCATCAGTCAATTCAAACCTACTGCGAAATAATACTGGGAAGTCTCGCAGTCATGGGATTTTGATTTCCGTAAGCCTAAGTACCTACTGAAACGTCTGATTTTAAAATTGACTTGACTTTTATATGGATAAATATTAATTAATTATATAATAGATACATAACTTCAAAAAAAACATATAATATACGAATCGTCGTCCTGATTCAGGTATACAAGATGTTACTAATTCATTACTGTAAACTTTTGGATGCTGATGGTCTTTTTTTGTTTTGGCTTTGCTATTTTTTTTATTTTGTTTTGCTAATGTTTATTACAGGTAACAGTAACTACGGCTGCGATGGCGAAAACTAAGAAGAAAAGTACTAAAGAAGAAAATCTAAATATGCGAAAATAAAAAGTGATCCCGGACGCTACTAATTGTACAAAGAAAAAGAAAAGAAAAGATATCTCGAAAAAAAGGAAAAGAAGAGAGTGGTGACCATTAAAGAAATGAGTGATAGAGAAAAGAGAGAATAACGACGAAGATGGCGGAAGAATACCCAAAAAAACAAAAATAAAATAAAAGAACAAAGAAAAATTCAGCAAATTCTAGTTGAAAACTCGCCACCGGATAGTGAAGACGAAGTTCACAATATCCATGAAAATCGTGATGTGGTCGTAGCAGATCCTTTACTTGAAGGTTCTACTTCGAATTCACTTTCGGTTCAAGAGCAACCAGACGAAGCAAATTCCGCAAAACCCTGTCAATGTAACATAAGGAAAATGAGATATAGACATGCAAAAATGATAAAACATTTAAAAGAAGAGTTACATAAAGTACAAAGAGGAAACACCACTCTACGCAAGAAACAAAAGAAAGAAAGAAATAATAAGAAACAGAAGACACATTACAAAAAAAGGTGAACAGTATTATAGAAGACATAAAAAATGACCAAAAACTTGATAAAGTGAAAAGGAAACTGATCTTTTCAGAGACAGTGACAACAGAATATCAAAATAAGTACACAACTTTAAATAAAAAAGAAAAACATGCCATTGCATAAGACATCCTTAAGTTTTTTTTTTGTATGGAAGTAATTACATTGCTGTTTATTTCTCAAAATTCTTAAAAGATGTCAAGATGACGATCACACATGTTAGAAAACAAGTGATTCTGAGTATTTTATGCGAAGATACTTTTCACTTATCTCTGCGTACTTTTGACTTATTGTGGGGTGAAAAAACATATTTTTTGAAATATTAAATATGTCCTTACTGTTGAATTAAATAGTAACTGAAATATTTAAAACTTATTTTCTAACATTTTAGCTTGATATGAGAAGAACCCTGAAAATCTATACATATAAAAGAAAGTCGTGTTAGTTACACCACTTATAAGTCAAGAACGGCCGGACCTATGATTTTTGTGTTTTTGGATTTGTCAGCGTCGGGAATAAGATAATAAATGTAAGAAACGTTGGAAAGTTAACGTTAAATAACTACCTAAGAAACTGTATTTCTTTATACAAATTCCAGCCCCGCCATATTTGATAACAGTTACATTTAGGACATAAAAATCAAATTACATTATTTGGAGGCGGGTTAGGTTAGGTTAGGTTAGGTTAGGTTCGCGGGTTCCGCTAGTAGGTACCTAAATATAAAACTAAGATTCGAAATGGACTAAATAAAATATACCATGTACAACATCCGGTATTTTTTCATTTCCTTCCCCACGTCAATCATTACCATCCACTATGTTTTCATTTCCATCCACTCCATCATTACTATCCTTCGTTTTTCTCTACAAGTAACCGAAGTACATAAGTGCCTCCCAAAAAATACAATACAATGGGTATATGCGCACTCCTGTTATGAAAATTATCGCAATAGCTTAGTAAAAATTTTATTCTCTGAAAATCGTCAAATCCGGACGAAACTAGAGAACGACCCTATAGCATAGTGAGGACTCCATGACGCGGAGGCATACTCAAGGTTGGTGCGCACCAGAGAATTGTAGAGGATGACTTTAGTACGGGACTTAAATCCTTTACTGTTTATGTTGGTATGATGAATATGTTGCTGATTTTGTTTTATTAAATATCACCTGGGTGTAAAAGACAACAAAGTTTTAGTTCTTATAAAACACATTGCAGCAGTCTTACAAAGATGATAAAATTAATGAATATTTCCTTCTATTGTAGGTGATTCTAGATATCCAATGCTCAAATTTATGATGGATGACAACAATTGTTAAAGCAGAACTAGATTTTCCTGAAGCCTATTATACCTATACCTACAGAGACATGTAAAAACTCATAAAAACAGAGAGAGATCAATAGGTGTTCTATAGACTCATTTTCAATGTTACATTACCAACCTCAGGTAGCTGGCCTTATTGCAAAAGCATGTGTAATTCTACATTACATTTGCAATGCAGCTAATTTATCTCACAGATGAAGAGGTTCACCAATAAGCTTATGTATTAATGTATTTTTTAACCCCTTAGTAGTAAATGAATTGGGAAGTCTAGCTCAAGAACGCTGTATTTCAACCGCTCGCTATGCTCGCTCCGGCGCGACGCTGCGCACCGCACCTTTGAAATACATCGCCTTGATCGAGACTCCCCAATTCATAATACATGCACACGTACCTGTTTTTTCAGCAACTGATAGACGATACACATTATTTGAAACACTATCACCGTTTTAATTTGACCACTAATTAACAGATTTATAAAAAAATACTGAACTGTTTTGTTTCTGAATACGAGTATGTTTTATGTTGATTTACTTAGTGTTTTGATCATGCTTCAGTTTACAACTGAACCAAATTACACACACTGAGGCAATGAAAATAATGTTTTTCGGTAAACGTAAACGTTAAATTTTAATCATAATGCAATTTGACTAGATGTATCGTTTATGCATCAGTTTACAGCCGTACCAAATAGGGTACTTAATTCTGGCTGCATCCCGGACCAGCAGGGCACACACTTTAGCATTATAACAATATGAATTTAATCAAAGAGCTAAGAATAAAACAAAACGTTTACGAATCTTATATGTATTACTTAAAATTTTATTATGTATATCCCCAATGATTTGTTTACAACCATACCGTAATGGGTACTTCTTTTTGGCTGTATCCCGGGCTTGCAGGGCACACACAAATATTAAGAATATCACCATAATTAAATAGTAAGAATATTAGGTACGTGAAGTTATTTTAGACATGGAATACTTTCAAGGACAAAACAATTCAGTTAGTAAAATTAAATTGTAAGATGTGACGCGAACGGGATTATTACTTGAACTAAAAGGTAGCTAAGGTTAGCGTGACGTGCGCGTGTATGTAACGGGGAGTGCACACTACTCGTATTAACATCTAAGAATAAAGAGTATGAGTAAACAATAGTACCTAAGTATATTATATGTATAAGGTATCAAATGTATTTACGGGAACACTCCGTGAAGTGCAATCGTTGAGGTATTTTAAACGAATATTAATATCTTAACAGATTATTTTTAGCATTAAGTATGCTTTTATCAAACACTAGATAATATTATTGCTTTATTACTGACATTAAAATTAAGTGAAGGATTGAGAATGTAAAATTATTATGGCAGTATTACAAAAGTAAATCTTCAATCAAAGTCTATAACTTGTGGTTGTAGGTGTTCTTCCTGACAATAATTTTCAGACAGTGTATATGATGCTTTAAAGTCAGCGCGCTAATTTGCTTCCTTAGCATTTGCAGTATGTGTGAACCTAAATCTGCTAACAAGACGTATCTTGTTGCATGTTACACTTGCGGGCTACGAATTTAGCTGGCTAACAATTTGTTGCTATGCCCATGATGAAAATTAACTAAATAGTTAGTCTTAATTACTTCGTCT
Organism: Anania crocealis; assembly: GCA_949315895.1. NCBI lineage: Eukaryota > Metazoa > Arthropoda > Insecta > Lepidoptera > Crambidae > Anania > Anania crocealis. Next base: position 4,724,984 of record OX438859.1, on the reverse strand, counting down.
GTTCAATTCTTGGGTTGAATTTATTTAAATGATTTGGTAGTACACCGATTTCATAAATAAAATTACATAATTTACTTATAAGCAATGGGTGGTTACTCAATATTAATACTATTAATATTTTTGAACTTTCATTCATAATTTACAGATATTTTTAGGTTTTTAATATTTTATCGTTAAATTGGTGTTCAAATTCTTTGCTCTTAACTGTAAACTATTTTCAATGATCAACAAAGGATTTTCATAGTAATTATTTATTATATAAAATAGTTAGATTAATATTACTTAACAAGACGTTTTCCGCGGCCTTCCCGCGAGGAATTTGGTTTGTCACAAAACTCGGAAACAGATATTTTTTTATGCTGGATAAAGGTGCAACAAACAAATAAAATTACTTTTACAGAATAATGTTAGCAGGCTAAACTTTATTTCAAAGTTAGTATTAATTAATATATTTTATTACTTAACTAGATGTTTTCGCGGCTTTGCCTGCGTAGCATTTGGTTTGTCACAAACTCGGAAACGATTATTTTTGGATGAAAGGTAGCCTATGTAGGTATTCTACTTTTTCCATTTCCCTAGCAACGTGTATGCAAATTCCATAGCGATTGGTTCAGTAGTTATGATGTAACGGCGACTCAACAAACAAACTAACTCACTTTCACATTTATAATATTTAACAACTTCGCTGTTTCCATTGGAAAACCTAAAAAAGACGTTTCCAAAGTTTGGTAAGCCTTGACATATCCTGATGACTAGGATCATTCACGGTTTTGGGTTAGATAAATTGTATTAGGTCAATTCGTTAATTTATGATTCTGAAATCGTACGACCAGCAATTTATGTGAGTAGGTAATTTATAATCCAATTCAAACGATGCCGCACCGCGGGAAATCACTAGTATTTGAAATAATAATTTACTTTAGGGCTAAATAAATTTGCAAAGTTGCTGATTCGAAGTTTTCCTATTTAGTAATAAATTTATAAGTAATTTGAGAAACTTGTTTGTTCTTTTAATTAAATGCTGATAGGAATTATTTTCAATGTGTGTGTATAGTTTGACAGTTTTTACACTAATATGTGTGAGTGCGAATTTGGTATAAAATGATCGGTAAGTAAATCAATTGCTATTACTATCAGTGGTCAATACCCGATCGTTCTGCTGTCGAAAACTTCGTGCAACACCTCTTCAACCTCGTGGAAAAATGTTCGTGAGTTCTTTTTATTTTATTATTGAGCTTAAAATGACCTAGTGAAACTCTGTTTGTTTTGTGTCTCAATTAATTAATCAATGAACCAAGATACCGATCGCTCACCCATATTATTTCAAACACATTTAAAAGTTATAATTAGTTCAGCGTCTGTACTAATGCTTTCGTAGAGCTAGAACAAACTAAATAATAATATCATTGTGGTTGAATCCTGAACTGAACTGATATGTTTGAACCAGCTATTATTGGCGGGTTTGACCAGTTAACTTGGATGTTCCTCCAGTGCTTAACTTTCTAGACCGCAAAGCATCCAGTAGTAGGTACTAATAGTTATTTATAGTATCACCGTTTTGAAACATAAATTAATATTGCAGGTCGGACTACAAGAACGCTGCTGCTGCTTGCTTTGAGTCGGAGTCTGAGTACTCGTCGAGTGCAGAAGAAGATACAAGGTAAATAAATATTGGTTACTAAGTAACTTGAATTATTTAAGTAAGAAGATACTCTTTTTTTTTTTATTATTATATTCAGGATAACAGCAACCATAAATAACTTTAAAAATATTACAACGTATTACTTATTCTATGGCCAATTATAGTAATCCACTCTTAAATTATTTTTATTTGCTTCAATCATAATAAAATTCGATTTTGTTTTAGCCCACCCAAGAAAATAAGCAAACCTGCAACTAAGGCTAAAGTGACGAAGAAGGAAAAATCAAAGAAAAAGTCTGGGTATGTATTTTTAATACTGATAATTTGTGCCTATAATTATGTCAACGTTTTACGTTAATGTTTTATTTATACAATTTACAAATAATTATTTGTTGCAGTTCAACCAACAGAAAACGCGCTGCAGCTTTGTGCGAGGAGTCTGAGTCGGAAGAATCCTCAGGCGAAGAAGATCTCAGGTAAGAGTTAGCCTTAAACCTCAGTATTATATTTGTTCCAACAAAATTAAGTTCTCATTCCATCTAGTTCTCCGATACCAATACTTAAAATGAAATCACTTTATAGAGCATAACTTTAGTAGTGTAATAAATAAAATAGTATTACATAAGTTTAGTAAAATCTTACTTACAAAACTACATTTTGTTACAGCCATTCTAAAAAAGGTAAAGCTGGCAAAAGCAAGTCCAAAGGAACGAGAAAGGAGAAACCTAAGAAGAAAACTGAGTATGTATTTTTTCCTTACTAAAAATTAAAAAAGTTAATGCATTGTAAAATCAATAGATACTAATTTATATACTTTATTTGTTATTTTAGCAACTTAATTGCAATTATAATATCAGTATTTAAACTTGAAAAATTATGTCTCAGGCGGGACTCGAACCCGCATCTCAAGTTTATATACTGATATTATAATTGCAATTAAGTTGCTAAAATATCAAATAAAGTATGTAAATAGCTATTTCATCTTAACTAACTGTCAAACATCTGCAAAAATGTTTCTTTCAGGTGTTAAGGGTGCAAACTCCTAACATTTGATGAAACATCGCTGGCTTATAGCGATAAGAATATGCTTGTAAAATTCGTGCTGTGTCGCAGTGTCTCGATGGCTTAATGGTATAGCGCCTGCCCGGCATGCGAGGAGATGCGGGTTCGAGTCCCGCCTGAGACATAATTTTTCAAGTTTATATACTGATATGATACTAATTTATGTTAATTTATTTGTAGAAGCAGTAAAGCCAGCATTTACGAAGAATTATTTGGGGACGTGAATGAGCCGGATGTGAAGCAGCAGCCACTTTGGTCGTCACTGTCGCGGCGCGTCGCGGGCGGGATCAACCGGCAAGGCACGCTCCAGACCGATGGTGACGTGTACATCGACCTGCGAGTGTTCAACACCGCTGAAATCATTGGCGTGAATCCTCGCGAACGCTTCGACAAGTGGAGTGGCTGCTTAAGAGTTCGGCTGAATCACGACGATCCATTGTGGGTTGGAATTAAAAATATATTTAAAGATAGTAGTAGGTTATTTGTTAATATCGAACCAACTTTTTATCCTGATAAGAAGAAGTAAGTAGGTTTTTTTTTTTTTTTTTTTTTTTGTTTAGCAATTAGTTTTTATTAGATAGACTTTTACTAGATATTATGAATGTGTTTTAATTAAATAGAACTTTTTGTATTTTTGTATACTACATTAAAATATTGTAATTATTTTAATCATCAAATAATCTATTTTGTTTTACTTTATAATAAATTGTTACATTTATTATCATACCCAGACATAATTAAAATCAATATGCATTGCTCCAAAACTATCTTTTGTTCAGTTTGTCAAAAATCTATACTCAAGAAAGATTTTCCAGGCCACTTGCGCAGTATTACTCATAAAGATAATACCGCATTAAGCTATGACTTAGGAATTGAAACGGTTAATTCAGCTTTTAGAGGTCGCATTGTATCATACCGCATCAGTGCTGATCGCGAACAAACAGCCGGTGGTGGTCAGAAGTTGCCTATCACTTCACCACCGCACTTCATGCATTCTATTTCATGTAGGATGCGTAAAGTGATTGATTCTGCTATAGCCTCTCACACTAATGTAAAAGTCAACTTTGAATTATTTGCTAAGATGATTTATCCTAAAGATGATACGATAGAAATTAAATCGTTTGCAACAGAAAATATTCCTATCTTTCAAAATTACTCGTTTGACGACTTGTTGAACAACGTTTGTCAGATAATTTATAAAAAGTTAGACGATTTCCAAGACAAAGGAAGTGGTTGGTCCCTTATGGACATTCTTTACCTCGAAACCAACATTAACAAATATTCGCCATTGCGTGGTTCTAGTTTTATAGATTTACCGAAAAGAATTAAAGCAAAAAAGGCTTGTATTAATATCAGAAACAGTGATGAATACTGTTTTGCTTGGACTGTAATGAGCGCTCTATATCCTGATGTGAAAAACGCTAATCGGGTATCATCATATCCACACTTCACTGATGTATTGAATATCGACAATATGAATTTTCCAGTATCATTCAAAGATATTAAAACCTTTGAGAAAAATAATAATGATATTAGTGTTAATGTATATGGGATTGACAAGAAACAAAATATTGTTGGACCGTTATATAAAACACTGTCTCGAAAAAAAAATCATGTCAACATGCTTCTGTTAGAAAAAGAAACAAAATATCATTATTGTCATATAAAGGATTTAACAAAATTAGTTCGCCATCAAATCACAAAACATCATGGTAAATTACATTTCTGTGAAGAATGTTTGTTATTTTTTAAATCAGATCGAGATTATGAAAAACACGTTTGCGGCGGAGTACTCACGGTACTACCCGAAAGTGGTACTATAATGCAATTTAAAAACTATCATTGCATGCAGAACGTACCCTTCGTTATTTACGCTGACTTTGAGACGATATTAAAGCCTTGCTCCGAGAGCATAGGCGCGTATACAGAAAAAGTACAAAAACATTTACCTGCGGCGTTTGCTTATTACATTGTTTGTCATTACGATAACTCGCTTAATCGCTTGGTGACATATCGCGGAACCGACTGTGCTACTGTATTTGTTAAGCGGTTGCAAAAAGACATAAATCAAATTTACAAACTTATTCAATCTGCGTCTGAAACTCCAGTTCCTATAATTTATAGTGAGGAAGATATATTGAATTTTAAAAAAGCTGAGCGTTGTTATTTGTGTTCTAATTTACTAATTGATGATAAAGTACGAGATCATTGCCACTTTACCGGTGAATACCGAGGTGCAGCTCATTCATGTTGTAATCTTAAATTTAGAATACCTAAATTTATCCCAGTGTTCTTTCATAACTTATCGGGTTATGACTGCCATTTGTTTATCCGCGAACTAAGTAGGACTCCTGGCGAAATAAAAATAATTCCTAAAAATAATGAGAATTACATTTCTTTTACCAAGTTTATTCCGTTTTCAACCAAAGAATTTATCGCAGTTCGTTTTGTTGACTCGTTCAAATTTTTAGGAACAAGTATAGAACAATTAGCTAAAAATCTACAGCATAACGATTTTAATAATTTGCGTGCATATTGTAACAATGAAAATCAGTTTACATTGCTAAGTAGAAAAGGTGTATATCCATACAATTATATGACAAATTGGAAAGTGTATGAAGAAAATAATTTACCTTCAAAAGAAAAGTTTTATAATAATCTAACTGATGAAGCTATAAGTAATTCTGACTATGATCATGCACAAAAAGTGTGGCATAGTTTTAATATTAAAAACCTAGGTGAATACACGGATTTATATGTAAAGAGCGATGTTTTGATTTTAAGCGATATTTTTGAAAAGTTTCGTAAAACGTGTAAGATTAACTATGATTTAGATCCTGCATTTTATCTTACAGCACCAAGTCTCAGCTTTGATGCAATGTTATTAAAAACCAAAGTAAAATTAGAGTTGCTTTCAGATTTAGAAATGATACGAATGATTCAAAAGGGAATTCGCGGAGGTATTTGCTTATGTTCAAAAAGGTATGCGAAATCGAATAATCAATATCAGTCTGATTATGATCACTCCCAACCAAGCAGATATTTAATGTATGTGGACTGTAATAATTTATATGGCTTTGCTATGTGTGGATATTTGCCTTACGCCGATTTTAAATTTCTCAATGAACAGGACTGTAATGAACTCATCGTTACGAACATTGCTGACGATAATGACTATGGTTATATCCTTGAAGTTGACTTGGAATACCCCGAGAATTTGCATGACTTACATAACGATCTTCCTTTTTGTGCGGAGAACTTTACTCCTCCGGGTGGTAAAAATATAAAGCTTATACCAAATTTGTATAATAAATATAACTATGTTATCCACTATGTTCACTTAAAGACATGCTTAAAACATGGATTACGTCTTAAAAAAATTCATAAAGGAATATCATTCAAACAAAGTCCATATTTAAAGGATTACATCGACTTAAATACACATTTGAGACAAAAATCAACTACATTATTTGAACAAGATTTTTTCAAATTGCTTAATAACAGCATTTTCGGAAAAACATTAGAAGATACTGAACGCAGAGTAGATGTAAAACTAGTTAGTACATGGCGGGATGAGAGAAATAAGACTAAGAAATGTTACTCAGCCGAACAACTGATATCACGTCCTAATTTTCATAGCGCATCAATATTTGATGAAAATTTAGTAGCTATACAATTAAAACGAGAAAAAGTGGTTCTTGACAAACCCATATACATTGGATTTACCGTGTTAGAGCTGTCTAAAAACCATATGTATGATTTTCATTATTCGATAATGAAAAGTCATTACACTGATAAATTGTCTTTGTGTTACACTGATACTGATAGTCTTTTGTACTCCATAGAGACACACGATTTTTATGCAGACTTGAAAGAAAATTTTTTATCCTATTTTGATACAAGCAATTACGACATGGATAATTGTTTTGATATTGTACCTAAAAACAAAAAAGTCCCAGGGTTGTTTAAAGATGAATTAGGAGGCGAAATATTATTAGAGTTTGTAGGACTGCGTTCTAAGTTGTATAGTATTAGAACTGATAATAATGAAGTCAAAAAAGCAAAAGGTGTTAAAAAAAATGTTACTATGAAATTAAAGTTTTCTGACTATACCAATGTATTATCAACTGGTAAAGAGTTAAGAGGTAAAAATGTACTTTTTAGAACAATCAAACATCAAATCTTTACTACAGAGCAAAACAAAGTGGCTTTGTCTAGAAAAGATGATAAACGCTTTATTTCAAAAAATAATATTAGCACCCTGTCTTGGGGGCATTATTTTATAACTGTGTAATTTATTTAAAAGGAGGAATAATTATAAGCATAATATGAAGTAAACATTATTGTTTTTTATTTGTCTTATTTCACTGTAATGTATAGTTTTTAAGTTAAAGTATTTGAATAAATTTGCTAAACAAATATAGAGTTTTATTTATTTGACCATGTTCATTGTTAGAATTTGATCTGTTGGCGATCTAATACGCATAACTACCTACACACGCTAACAAAATAACATTAATCATGTTGCAACTTGTTGTGTGAATAAACCTGAAATGGTACGTTACAAAGCTATCAGTTTTGCAATAGTATCATTTTACGGAACCGTCTCATGTGCAATAAACAAGTTGTAACGTGTATAAAGTAAAAAAAATGCTGATTTAGTACACATGTCTTACGGTCAACTGTAAAAGAGCTGGGTTTGCAATTTCTGATCATTGTCTCTACTAAAACTGTATTTACAAGTACAATTATAATCACACCTCATTCAGCAGCGTTGAGGTTAGCAGCGAATCAGTTCATGATTTTATGTAAGTATCTACTAGGAACTTAGTAAATTTTTATAATTTATTATTTTCGCGAAACACTGTTCATAACAAGCTAATATAACTTTAATTGTTTCAGAAAATGGAAGATTCACCAGATATAATGTTCAGTCAATATGCTCAGGATCCATTAGAAAATTTTACCCAGCAATACCAAGAATTATTAAGGCATCAGCCGATGAAATATGAGAAAAAGCGAAGACAAAAACGTGAAATCTTTAAGAAGAAGTCGAACGTCTCCAAGTCTTTTGTTATAAGTAAGGAGAGCCGAGGAATTAAAGTCATCAAAATCAAAATATTGGATCTACAGAAAGAATCAGCGGTGGAGAGTTCCAATGAAGAAGAAGACAATGTGGTGCTTAGTGCGCAGTATGTGGTGCAGGATTCTGTAGATGAAATCGAAGATCTTACTGAAGCTTTAGTTAGAAGGATTTCAAAAAAACTCTGTGGTGATTATGTTTTATCATAGTTGTTTCATATTGTTTAATTTTAGTGTTTAATGTATGAATTTAAATTATTATTATAAGTGCCAATAATCTTACTTGAGAAATAAATAAAATGATTAAAGTAAATGAACATGATTTTTATTTATTTTCTTTTAACTACATACTAAAATCAGATCGAAATTACACTTTTAAGGGTGATATCAACAAAACAGTATACTTTCAAAATTATTTATTGTTTGCTAAATACCATTTTCTAATACACAAAACATTTTTCAGTGCACAAATATTCTTATGATTAACACAATTGGTTACAAATATATCGTTTTTGTAAAGTTCAGATAATGCTCTTAGATTTGGAATACCTTCATCAGTGATATCTTTAACATTTTGATGACTGCATAAGTCTTGCAACCATTTCACTTTTTCTAAACCTTTTACAATAATTACTCGATCTTTAAAGTAAAGCTTCATTATTCTTACAAATTCTTTGTAGTCAATATATCCATCGCTCCAGGAATATCCTCTGTTCCTTTCTAACCATCGAACACGTCTTTTTTCTTCTTCAGTTAGATTAAAGAATGAATGTGGTGGTTTTACTATAAATATATCTGTATATTGCAAAGTAGCTACAGCCAATTCTTTGACAATGAACTCATTGCGTAGATTTATAAATCCTTGCACATCCACAATTATTGTATTGTTATTCATGATACCTTTTTGACAATGTTGCTCAAAGGCTTATATTCGAACATACAATCGTTTAAAATCAGACAATATGCTGCTGTCTGATCAGGTATTTCTTGATCTGTTTCAATTTCAACTCTGACGTCAATCGATCCCTTTAATGTCTCGTGTTGTCGCGAGCAGTCGATAACAAACAAAGGAGCGATGTCTCTGAATTCTTTTAAACTCAACAATGGTTCTGAACGGCGTCCATGATAAGACTGTTGAAATCTTGTGTATTGTTCGTATAATAAAGTAAATTTGTCATCTGAAAAACTTACATTCATTCCCTCATATGGATAATATGACGAATTTAAATAGACTCTCACATCACGTACGTGACAATGATCGAACTCAGCCATTGACAATTGGCTACTTTGTTTGCGGTTGGTTTGTAAAGCAATTATAACAAACCGAGGTTTCTCTGTTTGGGATGAAGTTTTGATGGACCAAGTATGTTTACGTGTTTTAGGCAGTAATGGGTATTCATATAAATCCCAATTACGAAAAGCTAATGGAATAGCTCGATCTTTCTCTAAATGCTTTAACAAGTTAATTCTTTCACGATCAGATACTTTAATATGCGGTACTCTCCAAACTATCTTACTAATTGTAACATCACTTAAGACTTCTCCTGTATTTAACTTCATCGCATTAAGATTTGAGTTGCTTCTTAGTAACACTAACTCGTGTTTGCAGTTCATTATAATTTTTTCATAATCTTCCGCAAATCCTAAAATCTTGTTTAACGGGATCGATACGGAAAAAGCTCCACCACTAACATTATTTGTTCCTTCAGTTGACCAACCCCAAACTCGCGCATATTTTGATTCATTTTCATTTAAAGATAGATAAGACTTTATTGTTGTAGTAACACCAGCATTCTTAATTTTATCAATTTCTACTCCATTCAATTCATATCTCACGTCTTGAAACAAAAACAATACTGAATTATTAACAAAATGTACATTTGAAACTTTGGTCTTAGTAGTGTTGTTATAAACATTCACTTTTCCTTCGATGTAAAGGCTGCTAAGTGATGGTAACACGTACAAGTCTTGTTGATTAATAGGAATTCTTATTTCATCATTCGTGTTAAAACTTGACACATATGGTTTGTAAGAATGGTACTCAAAACTTTCGATGCTATTGTCATATGACGTTTGTTGAGATATATTTAAAATATTCATTTTATCAACCCAATCAGCTTAAGGAAATCTGTATTAGCTTTGGTAAGCTTCTTTTTTAGCTTAAGCGATGTGCTTTTGTGAGATGATCTTTGAAGACTGGTCTGAAAAGTCTCTGCACTAGGGTTTTTATTAAAATTTATCATTTTTCTTAAAATGTAAATAAAGTTGCACTTCTTCACCCCGTAAATTTATTTCTTTATTATCAGCGTCCAACAGCTTTATGTTGATAGCACTTATAGAATTTTGATTTACAGGAAAATAAATTAAATTTTTTGGTATTTCAATTATTCTGTATCCAGGTGGCACGTTAGGCACAAATTCGTGAATTATATGGCTTGCTTTTCCATTAACAAATGAGCCACTTACTACATCGCATTCAATCCGCACAATGGTTGTTGATAGAATGCTAACAGGATATTGAGATTCAGTACTTATATTTGCTTTTATTGTTTCTGTTCCAAACCCCAATATTTTGCCTAACGTATCTTTTTTATTAAAATGTATATCTTTAGAGCAAAATATATTTGTTTTCAGTGTATTGTTATTGCAAGTTAATTTTAACACACTGTTTTTAATGTTAGTTTTCAAATAATCACATATATCTTGAAGCTCGTAAGATCCCTCAGGAATTTGTATAATTTCATTTTCACCATAGTAAAACTTATTATTCCGTTCATCTATGTTAGGAATAGAATTAAATGTTGAAAAATACACAAGACCACATTCGTAATCTCCTCGGAGATCCAAAGTTGGGGAATAATTGGTAGTCAAAGAGGTTCCTGTCCCAGTTATAGACACAGTGAAAGACATTTTTGTACTGACATGTTTATTTTAATCACTTATTATATAAATGTTTTTTCCAATAGTTTCTTAAAAATTTTAAACATAGATGACCACAGTTAGTAGTGCCAAAAGCTTGGTGACGTACATAATTATAGTTTATAGGAAAGTTCTTCATATATTTAATAAATTCTAACGGCGGTTTTAAATTACCAAAACTATCATAATATTGAATGTAATTGTTTTGCTTGACAAAGGCTACCCAATGTGTGCCAGGATTTTTGTTGCTATCCAAGTTCAATATTCCACATTCAATTTTTCTAGGTTTCAAAGGCAATGTATCTCTCATATAAACACCACGAAAGTATGGAATATCTCTGGAATGTTCTAATATATCTAGGTTAGTAAGTGCACGTCTGGGTAGCCGCTCAATTAGTTTTTTGATGGGTTAAGATATAAACCCGCTCCTTTTTTACGAGGTTTAATATATAATCCTTTTCCAAGAGCTAGTGCTTCCATCATTCTGTTATGTCTTTCAGATTCTTGAAGACTCTTTTGCGCTGCTTTAGAATCATTCACAGCTTTTGCTATGCCAGCTGCTCCTCCAGCTAGAGAACCTAATGCTGACAATCCCGCAAATATAGGAATAAGTGGTAAAAGACCTCCTGATTTTGGAAGTGGAATATAGCGGGGCAAGCGTATTCCTTTGTTTTTACCAAATAGTTTTTTTGCAGCTGCATAAGCATATTTAATTGCAGAGTGGTGGTCCTTGTATTTAATTTTCTTCAATTGAGACTGTATTGCTTTAACACCTTTCTTGAAAGATTTTATGCCACTGCCTGCCTTGATCTTGGCTTTCATAGCATTTTTTACTATCCAAGATGCAATTTTTTCTCCTTTGCCAGCATCTTTTGATTTCAACCTCCTTTTGGCCATATCCAAAAGTTCTAGGTCTGCTTTTCGTCGAGAACCTGAGTCTTTGTTAATGTATGCGATATCGTGGTGCATGCAAGCTTCGTCTAATTTGTTCACTCCTCGGTGACCTTTACTTATCCGTTTTTGAAGTTTAGTTCCAGGGCCGCAAAATTGATAGCCAGGCAAATGTAACTCAAACGGTAAACGATCTATCAAGTTATTAATTATACCACTACCTTCCTTCATCGATAAACATAAAGTGAGTTTAAGAATTAGCTAAGTTGTTTATATATCTATTCGACTAAGTCACTTTTGTTTACCCAACTGTTTTCTTCATCACTTAATCCCAACCATTTTACAAACATTTTGGTTCCTTTTCTTTTAATAACCTTTTCGATAAGATAAACGTTTGGAACTTTAGTTTTTTGTAGTTCATATCCATAAAAAGAACCTAAGATGTACTTGTTGTGTTTGTCTTCTAGTTGATACGTCTGGGGATTGGTTTGATTTATTTTGGCAACACGAAATATTTCCGTAGACCAATTAGGGGTATAACCTTTATAGAAATCTCCTTTGTATTTACTTATACGAACAAAATCACCAACCAGAAAAGTAAATCCCTGTCGTATTTTTGGTTGATGGGTTTTCTTAATGTTAGATTTAACTATATGCTCATTTGAACGATTAACGTCATTCGGCTTATATTTAGTAATGCGATGAACAGTATTGTTGTAGTCCTGCACAATCGAATCTAATTTATTTTGGAGCCATTGATATTTTCCGCATAGACTAAAGGCTTTGTAAAGATGAGATTTTAAAGTTCTAATGACTCGCTCTACAATGGATGCTTTTTTAACAGAGTATGTAGAATAATGATTTATATTATATCTTTCCATCAACTGTTTAAAGTAATCATTATAGAACTCTTTACCTAGGTCTGTTTGCAAATTTTTAGGCTTTCTTGTACATACAGATAACACACTATTCATTGCATTTGTAACACATTGTTTGGATTTTGACTTCAATGGTCTCACCCATACGAATTTTGATAAAACATCGATTACGACCAGAACATATTTATATCCTTTGTTACATGAAGAATATTTTTGAAAATCCATAAGGTCAGCTTGCCATAGATCATCTAATCCCCTTATGATAGTACATCGACGAACGAAATTTCTTCTTACAGATTTATGAAGTTCGTTTACTATATCTTGCTTACTCATTCTTAGCAGGTTTTGTTTCAACGATGTGATCAATTTCTTTTTTTGTGTAATATAGTTTAGTCAAATTGACGGAAGTCAATTTTTCTAGATTGTTAAGATATTTCTGAATATTACTTTGAATTATTTTCATCTCATTTCTTAGTTCTTGAACACATTTGTCCACGTATTCTTTATTCACAGCTTCATCTTCTTTTTCAGGAATTAGTAGTCCTCTTAATCTTGATGATTTTAAATCAAAGTCACCTAAATCTGATTTTACCAATGTATCGTTAAGAATGTCAGTGTACTCAGTTAGTCGTAAACGCTTGTGAACATGATGACCAAATTTGTCTATATTCATTGCCGTCTTGTCGGCTTCTTTAGTTTAATAATACTGTCCAATCTTCCTGATGGCAGCTTTATATATCTGATGTCTTTTATGATTCCAACTTCATGCAATTCTTCGATTATTGCATACATTTCGTTATACACCCCTGTGTTACCAGCTGCCCATGATGCAAGTAGTAATTTTAATCTCTCCACTAGCTCGTTTGGATCATCCCAGTAAACCAAATCAGTATTTTTCTTAACTTCCTTAAGAATATCGATGCCTTTTCCTGTTGGGAGACTTTCTACACTGCTCGTATGACTTCTAGAGAACTTAAACAATGGTTTGATCACGTGCATATATTTAAATCCTTTGTTACTGTTTATTGGTTTGGACGGATCGCAATTACGTTTGTGCGCATTAGTGTCCATAAGTATTAATTTATAATTTTGTAAGTCTTCGTCTGTAATAATATCTAAATTCGGTATTTTTTTATACAATAGTTCTTTTAAGCCAGGAGTTTTTTTCAAACTACGGTTTCCAATTTTCAGAATGCGATCATCGTCATGAACACGGGTATTGCCGAGCAAAAGTTTTCCTTTTACATTTCTAACACCATAAGGTATATCTTTCATTATTTCAGATGACATGGACCATGATAAAGAATCATTGGCAATACTCGGTGATGATTGAAGAGATTTAAATGAATTCTCATGAACATCATGATCTTCGGAGGGTGATGTAGTGAGAGTTTTGTTAGGTGTTTTACAAACATCATTTTCAGAATTTTCTTCGCCAGTATCAGAATATTCTTCATCATCAACAACCTCCTTAAAGTAATTTAAATCTTCAGTAGAAGCATTTGACGATTCACTCTTGGCGTGCCGAGTTCTTTTCGGTAATTGGGTTTGCTTAATTTCTTCTCCTATATGACGTTTACCATCAGTTTTACTTGTTAGAAGTTTAAGTGGACTAACAATTGGTTTAAATATTGTTTCTAAAGCCATATCATTTGTATTTTTTGAATCTTTTAGCATTTCTACCTTTCTTTTTACAGCTGATGCTGATTTTACAATTTGTTCTTTGAGATTTCGTTCCATTGGTAATGGTTCCAATCACTTCGACTTCACTAATGAAACTGATTCGTTAATAACCTAGCAGCTACTTAAAAAGTTTAGTCAACTACTATGAATGTATCAAACATCATTCTGTAACAACCTTTGTTTCGGTCACAGTCCTTGTTGATGACGACATAATTGTAAGGTTTACTCCAAACAGTTGAGCACATTTTACGAAACTGAGACCAAGTCATGTCAGTTCCTACGTGTTCATCATAAACGTGTTTAAGATTTATGTCGTCTTGCTTGAACAATATTATAAGATTAGCATTGTCTCTTACTATTTGTTTGGGTATTTTGGTGTAAGTTTGATTAATATAAAAGCAATCAATATTCTTATGACGACCCATAGCAAAATAATCTCGTATATTATTCTGATTTTCACAGGCAACATCATCAAATAATATAATAGAGTCTGGTAATGCCTCATGCGGGCTTAAAATTTCACTGTTGTCGGAATACTTGTTATATGTAGTGTCTGCAACCATATTCATTACCCTTTCTAGAAATATGTACTTCGGTTGATATAAAGATTTTGAATAAACATAAAGGTTTCGAAAGCATGGACCATTCCTATGTAATAACAAACTTATTACTAAGTTAGTTTTCCCACAATTAGATGGACCACAAACAATGCTACGTATAGTATTTGGTAGTAAGTTTCCATGTCGTTTTTGTTCATTTAGTAAAGCAGGACAAATACGTTTTAATTCTAGTGATTCTTTTTGTTTCAGAAATTTCATATTCGACTTCAAACGTGACTGTTGTGAACCAGAGGTTTTTACAAAATGATATAACAAAGACAAGTCAATCCTTTTTACCTATGAATTGGGAGGGCTAGATCACGCTGCTGTATTCCAGGGGCGCGGAGCGCCGCAGCGAGTTTGCGAGCGGTTGGAATACGGCATCGTGAGCTAGACTTCCCAATTCATTTACTACTCCCCTTTTATGCCAGTAATTCCAGACAAAATAGAAATCAATTGTCATATGGCTCGATTCCACAACTTCGGTAGCCGACCAGTTAATACATATACTAAATTATGGTTGTTTTGTTAGATTTTAAATTTAGGGTTAAAACCGAAGTACTTTTATATTAAGTATGTCTTTTTTATTTTAATATGTGTTCGAAATATATTTTTTTGTAATTATATTACTTAAATGAAATCAAGTGTTTGTTATTTCTATTAAAAATATTCTGCAAAACATGTCTCCTTAACCAAATGCTCGACTGGTAGAGAATACTTAATATGTAATATAATTTTCTGTTTCCTCTTCCTCTCCTTGAATCATTAATTATTTTATGTTTTAATTTTTGCATTTAGTCTACCCAATCAGTATTAAAATAGAATAGATTATTATAATACCTATGCAAAAAGTAATAGTAGTCTTTTACTACACAGTGTAACTTCATTCAAACCCTAATTTTATGACTACATCACCTGCAGAATTTAAATTTCTGCCGCCCTTCATCACCCTTGTCATTCGCTTGGAGTCGAGTAACCTCCAGCTGTTAAAGATTTGTTAACTGTTATTCCCAAAGGCCATACAGTTGGGTGTGAGAAACTAGGCGTTTTTTTTTGTTGGTTTTCACTGAAAGTCAATGCATGATCCCTTTTTTTCTAATATTTTAATAAAATTACTTACAATTCCACTTTACTTTATTCAATAATTAAACACAAGTATGACATTGTGGAAATAGGCTTTAACTTAAATGTTTAACTGTAAATACAAAATAGTCTTAGAACGTACCTACGTACTACTCCGGGAAAATGGAATTGGAAACAAACTTTAAATAAATACCTATTTCTTCAATTTTTGAATGTTACCGCCGAAAAATACAGACAGAACCGTTCCAATCATGATCACGTTAATATGATTATCCAAATTTTCAATAACCCAACACTGTACATTAGGTACTATCGCCAAGAAGGTAATTTTACTAGAATTTAGTATTTTAACTAATCTCCTGCAAAATAGTAACATTTAGAACGACTTTTTCTCTTTAAAATCCAATAAGTAGAAAGTTTTTCAAAAACCGGTAATTTGGAAAAAAACATGTATTTGTGTATTTGAACGTTTTCAACTAAAAAGAGACAGATTTATCTGAACCAGTATAGTTCTGTCTCGTTCATGCAATCTGCAGACAAACAGAGCATGGACAAGCTTAGCAGTTCACCTTTTGGTTTAGCGATGCTAAAGTCGTTCAGCTTTTCAGCGGTTATGGTACGATTTTTAGCAGCGCAAAAGCAGACCTACTGTTGAACTGCCTGGAAATTGAGTGGCTTGCTATAAGCTGATGGTAAGCCCCCTGTTGATTGAAATCTCAATACAGGGGCCTTACCATTAGCTCTTAAAGCAGGACTGCTATTGGACTGCATTGCTCTTTTGTACTATGACATCGTTTTTAGCAGGCCTGTGGCAGGCCAATTTACGTCGACGTTTAAAAACCGTTCACCATTTTTTCACTATGAACTTTTCAATCTATTCATACCATGACACTCAATTTGACAGCAGGTAAACGTCCTTTTGAGCGAAGCTAATGTCATCCTAGCCATCTTGAAAAAGGAGTTTTTGGCGGGAGTTCGTGAGATACGTTTGGAGTCTGTTTATTTTATCGAATTTTTATTGTTTATAGTGATTTTTGGGTCGTAAAAGTGGTGTTATTTTGCGAAACAAAGTGTCGTGCGAGTGAACAATATACAGTTCGGTGAAATAACATGGTGTATGGGTCGTAACCAAGAAAAATGGACCGTGAATTTTGCGCGGGATCGCGAACCGTTCACCTCTTTCTTGGGGACTTCTCTACATTCCTTCAATCCTTCGACTGTCTCCAAAAACTCCATCGAAGCATTAAAAAGTCTAACATCAACGTTTTAATGCAAAAATAAAGAAAATATTACTAAAGAATTGGCTGTATGGGCATAGTTCCCTTTGCCTACCCAGAATGGGTGAAGAAAACAACAACAACAACAACAACATCTTGAAAAAGTTACTAGGAAACTAACTTTTTCGATATATTTTATGCGTTTCTCAGACTTTTTTCAGCAGTTTTGTGAAAATTTACATGTTTCATTATAGATTAAGGAACCTAATTACAGTGTAAAGAAACCTGAAGGTTATTGAATTAGTATTTTGTATAAAATGTTTATATCATCATTTACCAAAATGAAAATACAATTTCGACAAAATTGTTAGCATGGTTTTGTGATGTAATAGTATTCTATTGTATATACACAATAGAATATATTGAAAAAACTGTACTTTTAAATTTTATAACTCTTCTTTCTTACTAATATTTATGTGTAATACTTTTTTCAGATTTGTAACAAATACATGGAAATTATAAGTGTAAATGATGGCTATGATTCATTTAATTTACAATAAAATATGGTCTAATCATCCTTTGTAGTCTCACTTGAATGAACTGAGCACTATAGCATCTGTATGGCTTTTAGGTAAACATACAATACACATTTTAGTTTAACTTTAAAGATATGTCCTTTCCGTTCAATTGAGTAAAAATAATGGTTATAGCACCTAAAACCCTTGTGTTATGAATATGTTGCTGATTTTGTTTGTTTAAATATTGCCTGGGTGTAAAAGACAACAAAGTTTTAGTTCTTATATAACACATATGCAGCAGTCTTACAAAGATGATAAAATTAATGAATATTTCCTTTTATTGTAGGTGATTCTAGATATCCACTGCTCAAATTTATGATGACAACAATTGTTAAAGCAGAAATAGATTTTCTGAAGCCTATTATACCTATACAGAGACATGTAAAAACTCTTAACGACAGAGAGAGATCAATAGGTGTTCTACAGGCTCTTTTTCAATGTTACATTACCAACCTCAGGTAGCTGGCCTTATTGCAAAAGCATGTGTAATCCTACATTACATTTTGCAATGCAGCTAATCACTTATCTCACAGATCAAGCAAATTTATCTCACAGATGAAGAGGTTCACCAATAAGCTTATGTATTGATGTATTTTTTAACCCCTTTTAATCCCTCGATCGTGAGTTATTCCAGACACAATTAAAATCAATTGTTATCGCGACAACCGGTTGTCGCTTGGGGTTTGAAGCATTATACCAGTAATTCCAGACACAAATCAACTGTCTTATGGCTCGATTCCACAACTTCGGTAGCTGACCAGTTAATACATATACTAAGTTATGGTAGTTTTGTTAGATTTTAAATTTAGGGTTAAAACTGAAGTACTTTTATTTAAAGTGTCTTTTTAATTTTAATATGTGTTTGAAATATATTTTTTTGTAATTATATTACATATATGAAATCATAATGTGTTTGTTTTTTTTACTGCAAAAATTCTGCAAAACATGTCTACTTAACCAAATGCTCGACTGGTAGAGAATACCTAATATGTAATATAATTTTCTGTTTCCTCTTCCTCTCCTTGAATCATTAATTATTTTATGTTTTATTTTTTGCATTTAGTCTATGTAAAAAGTTGTAGTACTCTTTTACTACACAGTGTAACTGAATCAGAAACTTCATTCAAACCCTAATTTTATGACTACATCGCCTGCAGAATTTAAATTTCTGCCACCCTTGCCATTCGCTTGGAGTGGTCTCCAGCTGTCAAAGATTTGTTAACTGTTATTCTCAAAGGTTATACAGTTGGGTGTGAGAAACTAGGCGTCTTTTTTGTTGGTTTCACTGAAAGTCAATGGGTGATCACTTTTTTATACTAATATTTTAATAAAATTACTTACAATTCCACTTTACTTTATTCAATAATTAAACACAAGTATAACATTGTGAAAATATGGTTTAACTCAATGTTTAACTGTAAATATAAAATAGTCTTAGAACGTACGTACTACTACGGGAAAATTGAATATTTCTTCAATTTTTGAATGTTACCGCCAAAAATGCAGGCAGAACCGTTCCAATCATGATCACGTTAAAATGATTATCCACATTTTCAATAACCCAACACTGTACATTATGTACTATCGTCAAGAAGGTAATTTTACTAGAATTTAGTAATTTAACTAATCTCCTGCAAAATAGCAACATTTAGATTGACTTTTTCTCTTTAAAATCCAATAAGTAGAAAGTTTTTCAAAAACCGGTAATTTGGAATAAATCATGTAAGATCTGAACCAACCAGTATAGCTCTATCTCGTTCATGCAATCTGCAGACAAACAGACCATAGACAAGCTTAGCTGTTCACCTTTTGGTTTAGCGATGCTAAAGTCGTTCAGCTTTTCAGCGGTTATGGTATGATTTTTAGCAGGGCAAAAGCAGCCCTACTGTTGAACTGCCTGGAAATTGAGTGGCTTGCTATAAGCTGATGGTAAGCCCCCAGTATAATGGATTTTGTCTATGGAAAGCATTTGTTTCTAGTAATATGCCGGTATTGTAAATAAAATGGTAACACTCATGAATGAAAATTTGTAAAAAAAATATAATTAAAATGGCGGCGCATGATGAAGTTGACGTATGTGAAAGTTGGGAGGATATGGACGAAATTGGTGTAAGTTTTATATATTTTATGTCGTCCCTGGCATTTTCCTGATACTATTTTTATTCCCAATGTGTAATGCATTCAAGTGTTTCTGTGTTTTAGTTGGATCAGAAGATCAAGCTGATGTCCCCAGAGTGCGCGCCTGCGAATCATAAGGGTTGCAAGGTTACAGTTGAGGATAACGCGTGTATAGGTGCTCAGTGCATTATGCCGGAGCCAGCCATTCGTATATTGAAGCGACCCTCATCTTCTGGGAGCGGTCAAATGAATGGCGAGAGTCGAGCGCGCCCTGTCAAAACGCTTGAACAAAGACAGAAAGAGTACCAGGCCGCTCGCCTCAGGATATTAGGGGAAGCTCGCAGCCCTGAAGATGTTATTGACGATAAGTAAGACCTGTGCAATATTTGTTATAGCTTAGAAAAATCACTTCCATTTACATAACCAACCAACAACATGACAGTTCTGCCAATTGTACATACATTCCTGCTGGTAAAATATTCAGGCTTTTTTAAATTTTTTTTTATAAATGATGGGCTTGCTCTTGACTACATACTTAACTATACGGTTAAGAAGAAGCCTAAGGTGGAACAAGCTTACCCAGAGGTAGTGGTTCTCCCACACACCAGCGGAACACAGAAAAACTGTTGCGCTGGACTCCGGCAGTAGGATGGTAGCATCCAGGTGGCCTCTTAAGAAGCCTACCACCGCATATGGATCTGTTAACCGTCATCATTGGTTGGAAAACCAAAGATGCCGTTGCCCAGGGTGGACCACTAGGAGGTAGATCCCACCTCCCCAATGGCTTATTTACTATAATATGAAATTAGTGACAAGATTTTTTTTATTCCAAAATAAAACACAGCATTACTATTCTATAACAATAACATACAATCTGAAAGAAAGAAAGAAAGAAATATTTTTTCAATCTGACGCTATCTCAAAATGTCTAATAAATTAATTGTTTTTTCAGCCTAAGCCGGTTGCAAGATAAGCTACAGGCCAACAACATTAATGATAATCAGAATACTAATACAAGTGGTAAAAGTAAAAACTGTAATAATGAGAGCAATGCCAAAGGTAAAGAACGAAAAGTCTTAGCACGGTTACCTCCTGGCGCCACCCCTGCTGGGGTGTTCCCATCCCCTCCTCCACGGGGAGTGCTTGTGATACGTACACCAAGAGGCCCTGATGGGACCAAAGGTTTTGGACGAAGGTAGCACCACCAAAATACCTACTAATATTACTCACAATGTTTCATAAGTTCCATCCAAACAACTTTCCCATGCTAGATATGTTTGAAATTATTGTATATTATTGTTGTTAATGATTGATGCACCAAAATAATCTGCCACATAACTGGTCATTTCTTTATAAAAAGATCTAATGAAGGGACCAGATTGTAAAATCATGAGAAGTACAAATTATTTGTGTATAGAAGAGATAAAAATTTATTGAGTTATGAAAATGATTGAAAATTTATTAGTCTATATACACAAATGAACAAGAAACAATAGTACTAAATAGTAGATACATTCAGCATATGTTGAGGCAACTAAGGGATGCCACGATGCAAGTTCTTGTATACCCAGGACTATAGAGAGAATTGTTATGAACCATTTTTGTATTTTTCTTTTTGGCTACTGATCGACTTGAGTGGAATGCTTCTTGGCATTGAGTCCACTGGTGTCATTTATTAAATGTGCTAGTATATAGAGGTGTGTAACTGCGGAGTGATTAAAAAAAAAAGATGTACATCCATGTCAAGGATCAAATCACTCTCTAAATCCCACGATTCCCAAATACATCTTTAAATCTGTAAATCCTAACTGTGCCTTGAATCTATTGAGTTAAGATTCAGTTAAGATCGATTGAAACACAAAAAGATAATACATCTTTAAATCTGTAAACCCTAACTGAGCCTTGAATCTACTGAATTAAGGTTCAGTTAGGATTGCTGATTTAAACACAAAAAGATGTAGATCGAGACGGCTATTGCAGCGTGACTAAAAACGAAAAGAGATAGAAGATGATTGAATATATAAAACTTATCATAGCCTTTAAACCGCCGACAACTCTTCCAATCACATTGGATTGAAAGAATCATTAACGTTTTGAGTCAAATTGAATCTTTACAACGCTGATGTATTTTGGATTTAAATCAATGAATAGATTTATAAATCCCTGATCTGGAAAAAGATTGATTCTGCGCACCGCTACTAGTATATAATATAACTCATTTGAGATCTCTGAATAGGTCAGGAATCAGGATATAAATAATTGATGTACATTGCAGGCAGTGACAGCATGATATTTTATATTATGTGCAATTACACCATGCATGGTGATCCACCATGATAGTATTTAATAATAAAAAATTAGCACTAGAGGATATAATATCTCTGTGTGCAAAACAGTTGTGCTTAAAAAGTTAAATTAAATCGAAAGTAATGTTATTACCAAATAAATGACAAGTTATGTGGTAAAATAAGGTAATCGGGAGTGCTTATTTCAGGGAACAACCACATTAATTGTGATACTGATTGTAAACAACAACATACTAGACGATATTATTCAATAAGGTCTCATGAACTCTACACTCAACAGAATTGTATGTGCATTGAGCAAGTATTATTATGAGTAATTATATCTGCAGTTGACAATTTGGGCCTTATTCACGATTATCAATTATCTGTTACTTGGGGATTTAAATATAATATATTTGATTATAAAATTGTTATCGATTTTCTAAGGAATATGACTGAATGACATTTAATAATCGATAGTATTATAAAAAAAAGTAATTCGTAGTTGATGATGTTTATGTAAAACGGTCCCTAACTAAACAAGTTTTGAAGGTTAAAAGTGACAAACATGTCTTTAAAACAGAAGATTACTGTGCATACAGTATAATTCATAATTACATTTTAAACAATTTTCAATATAAAAGTTTTAACAGAAAAGTTTTTATATCCAGTTTTTCTATATTGTATAGTATATTTTTAGGGTAAGATAGTTGCTATTTGTATATTTTTAGCTGTATTGTTTTATTAAGTTTTTGATTCTGCCACTATGTCTGAGTGAATAAAGCTCAATTTCACACCATACATGTGTGTTGTGATCAAAATGAGTTGAACACAAATATAGTGTTCCGTATCGCCAGTGTGGTTGAGTGTATGTATGATATACAGTTGTTTTGACAGTGAATTGTCGAATGTTGTCCTATGTTGTTAGGCCATCTAGTCCTAGTTTTTTAACACTTAGGCCTGCAACAGTAATTTTACATTATGACGTTGTGTCTAAGGATGTGTGAGGTTGTGATTCTACAGAAGTAGAGCTGGGAGAGAAGAGCAGCAGATCTTAAATTGACCAATGACCACAGATTACAGATTGTAACCACTGTGATTGGTCAATTCACGGTGTGCTTCTCTACAGTTCCACGGAATTGACCAATCACAGTGCTCGAATTCATAGATTACAGAAATAGAGCAATGTGATTGGCTTCTGTGGATTCGAAGCCTCACATGTGGTTGATCTGTCGCAAACTTAATGATAGGCTCGCGAGAAGTATGAGTGCGTCCGCGTATCGCTCGTAAGCTGCGCGCGGACTTCGTTAAAGTGCGTCAATTAGTGTTTAAACAAAACTAAACAAAACAACGCACTAAATCCTCTCCCAGTAAATTGTTAAGATGCCAGACACAAGGGATGTTACGGATCTATCATTACGGATAAATAAAATAGATATCCGATCCGATCATATAACCGAAGAGCTCCGAGATCCATAACATCTCTGGTCCACACCCTTAAGGTGCTTTTCCACCAGAGATGTGCTATGCTACGATGCTATGGATGCGTTTGATATCCACCAATCATATTCATTGGTGCACATAGCTTAGCACTGGTGGAAACGGATTCAATTAAGATATGTTTTTTATATAGACTGATGCGTGCTATGGATGTGTGCTATGGATGCGTGCTTAAGAGCCATCGCGATCATCGCGTGGTGTAGCTATGTGCAGGGCAGAGTACATACAGTATGCCCGCGTTTTTCGCTAAGAGGAGACATGCCATCGTGAAAGCAAAAAGTTTCTCGCACAGCTACTTTGCGGCGGCGCATCTTCGTAGCGCATCTTCCTAGCACAGCTGTCTATCGTAGTATTGGTGGAAACGGTCACATATTTTCGTAGCGTAGATTTCACATCTTCGCAGCATAGCACATCTCTGGTGGAAAAGCACCCTTACGGGATTTAGACAGTAATTGAATACACCACTTTCATAGCTAGTCTCGAATTAAGTATAATGAAATGTGATTTACTGTTGTAGCATCCAAATAATGAATGGAAAGCCTGAACATATCAAATCAATTTACTATGCCAAAATAACTGTATGTATGTGTTAAACCAATAATTAATTTATTAGGGTAAGTTAACTTGTAACTCTGAGGATTGTGATATAGAATAATCATCTTATTGCAAGCCTTATCCTATCAAGAATGTTTAATAGTAATAATAGTGTTAAAATAGTGATTGAGAAATTCCTTGGGTACTTATTATCAGAACTGTTACTAGATAATGGTTGTTGCAGAGCAAAACTGGTGTACTGAAATGAAGTACAGTATACGTCCGCTACGGCCGTACTGTAGGGCAGGTAATTTGGGTATTTGATAAACTATACCATGCGCCTTTTCGGTCCGCCAACGCCCATCCCTATATTTATGTCATGATGTGTAATAAAAAAAGCTGAATATACTCACAGTTATTTTTAGCAAATAACAGTATCGGCACTTTTTGCGGCCCCATACGCATTATTTACTCTTACTCAATATTAAAGACAAAACTAAATATTGATGGTCATCCAGTGACAAAATTATCATTGGATTACGAAAAAGAGTAACCTTTTAAGACTTAGTATTAGTTATTGATAATTGTTTATAAATAAATTAAAGGAATGGGTTTATTAAATTTAATATAATGTATTAAAAAAGACACTTTTGTAATGGAATTGGACAGGTGCCTGAGACTGGTAATTAGGTATCTATAATGGGAATCTAATTTGTGACGAGAAATATATATTTTTACATTATGACAGATTGACCCCACGGTTTGGAAGTAAGTCTAACTGTAAGGTATTTATTTGGTGACGAAATGGGACTAAAAATACAAAGCTAAGGTCGGTCGCTGCTAGCGGAAACTAAATTAGGGAATGTGTTTATCTTACTGTGTTGTAAATAAGTAAGTTCATGTTTTATGAACAAATTATAGTGCCAATTAACGTATTTATTGCTTGTGCTAGTTGGTTTTATGTTTGCCTTTTCTTTAAATTGTGATTGGGGAGAACAATTGGAATGACTGGACCAAATTTATGTGGAGTCGGTGTACTGGTAACTTTACCGGCTAACCTTCAAGAATCGCTAGATACACTGAAGGGTAATGCAACACACCTAAACATCACACGATATTAACAAAGTAATATCCTTTCATTGTGAAACTATTTCGCGAAGAGTCATAGTACTGTTTATTTCGTCAGTTTTTGTCGTTTCGAGTAATGCGATTGTGATGTTTAAAGTTCTCGCGTATTGTACAGGCAACAGCACGTCAACCTTCCACAAAACGTAAAATTTTCTCAATTGATATTGATCTCTACTAGTTGGACTTAAAGTTGAAAATCAATTCAATGACATTTAACTTTTTGGGTAGGTTGACCTGCCGTTGTGTGTACTGTGTTGCTTTACTCGGCGGTGTGGTGTTATCCGAGTGATATTACGCGCAGTGTATCATTTGGACGTTAGTAAAGTGCTCATTATTTGAAAGGCCTAAAATGCACGTTCACGTAAGGCTAATACACACAATGCCGGCGGTAAGGCACAAGGCCCGGTCTTGAAGCCGATACGAATCGCATCATGCCAATATGCCCGGCGGGCGTGGCTGTCAAATAAAAGGGATTTTGACCGCATGAACGGGGAGTTTGAATCTACCGCCGCGCCGGCATAGTGCGTAGTAACCTGTAAGTACCCTGCACATTATGACTTTATTTATCTTGCCCTCTGTTGCAAAATCGCACCTATTTCAAACACATAAGATGCCCTGTACTGTGTTCTGTGCAACAGAACCTCTTGACTGTCACATTTTAGAACAAATAAAGTTCTTGTTGAATATTTGTTTCAGATCTTTATTTAAATTACTAGTTTAAGTTTATTCGCGATCCGACATGTCGCCCTCTAATGTAGATACAATTCGGATTAAATTTCGTGCGTTAAAATGCAATCAAATTCATTTTATTATGACGTTCAGGAAGTTAAATAAATATACACTATAACTAAGTAAAAGCGAGTAGGTTCTTACGTGTACATGTGTATACCATTTGAAAATAAACAATTTATAAATTTCGGTTAGTACTATAGTTAAAAATGTTTGATTCCTCCCTCTAGAAAGTTAAATTTAAAATCAAATTCACTTATTGTGAATCACAGGTAATAAAGGTCTTAAATATAGCAAGTCAGATCTTCTGTGTCTCGCCAATGGGCATACAATATTAGTTATAGTTCTACACAATTTAATAATGTTTCAACAATAATATTATGCGTCTTTATTAATAAATCTGACAGAGATTTAAATACTGCGGTCTGCCAAAAAATCAATTATTTTGTAGTACAATTTCGCAAAAAGAACTCATGAAGCTTTCGCTTAAAATGGTTCAGATCAGTTTTCCGAATGGGCTCAGGAATTTTGTTAAAAATATGTGATGCAATGCAAAATACACTTTTTTTTAATAAGGCCGTCTTACTGGCCACCGTACACAACTTGTGTTGATGACGCTGTTAGCTGATGAATAAAACAAAACCTGTACAGTGATTGATCTATAAATCTATACATAGGATACAACAAAACAATAACACTGACCTTATTTTAGAATAGTGTTGTTGATACGTGTATAAAATCCCTATTTACATTTTAATTTCCTGTACGGCATGGTAAAATACGTTCCGACGCAATGGTATACAAAAAGTACTTTTACTTTTTAAACATCATTGTTCCGCCGCGGCGTAATGCGCTGCGGTCCAAATAAACTAGTTCGGTTAGTTTTGGAGATTCATTAGATATAAGTACATTAAGGGAGTTTTCAATGTCGGTATCATAATAAACCAAAACTTGTATTTTAAAGAACATTAAGAATAACCCTTTAAAGTATATCCGCCTCATTTCAATGTAACCCTAATGCGTAAGTTAATACAGGGTGGAAAATGAAAATGAATATTGTCACTTGATTGAATTCAAAGCTTTTATTGCACGCTATCTACAAAATTGACTGATTTGATGTTGTTATCGCTATGTCTACTATTGTCTATAGATAGAAGAGGCTGAGATTATCAAGTGCAATTCTCTCTAAAATAGGGTTTTATTTTTTTTAAATACCAGGCCTTATGGGATTTTGTCACAACACCGGCCAATTCATGTAATTCTCTTCGTTATTTTTTAAGAAATAGGTATTTTAGTTTATAAATTTATATTTTAACCGAAAACACTATTAAAATTGTTAAAACTATTCTGCATTTTATTCCACTGTATACCTACTCTATAAAAATCACATCCCGCAGTTAGTATTCAGCCGTCCAGTAATATTACTAATATTAGATTATTATCTTAAAGATTGTCGCTCTGATTATTAAGTAGTTATAAGTAAAATCGTAAACACAGAATACCGGTTGACTTCATTTACATGTTTGATCAAACATTGGTTTGATATCAGATTTGATGGTGAACCGAAGGCCTTGCTTCAAAACGTTTGGTCCAATGGAATGTAGAAGCGCATGATTACAAGGAAACTGGTTTTAGACTCCCTGTTTTAGTTCATAAGAGTACTTGGTGTTGAACACAGGTGTAATAGGATTTTGTTATTATTTTATATGAAATGGAGAATTTGAGTGAAAGAGATAAAGCTGTTTTGAGAAGCATATTTGATCCAACTGCTACCATTGGGGATGTAGTTGACGATGGCGATAATTTTGAAGAAGAAAATGGTAAGTCTTTATTAGTACCTAGTCTTTATTAGTAGTAAGATACAAATACATAAAAGGTGGAAAGAAATATTTATTTATAACTAAATAATCAGTGTTCGCATTGGTAAAGCAAAGGTCTCTAGTACCTACAACGTTACTTATACACGATTTAGTTAGTAATAATAACTGTCCATCCAGGTAAAGAGCTTAGGTAGGTACTATCCTACTTAACTATTGTCAGCATAATAGGATTAAAGCACGATTCTTACTACTTACAACACTACAATACAACAAATATTCAAGCAAGAAATGTACGAATTGTATTGGTTGAGTTCCTTGTATGGATGCAAAAACTTTTTTAATGTATGTGTGTTAGTCTGTAAGGTATTTATTTTATGGGCCTTTTATGCCGAAATAATGATAAATAAAAATAAAAACAATTACAGAATAGCACCACCTTTTCTCTTACTAAGAATGTACGAACGACTAAAGGACCGCCACAAGAAATCGGTTTGTAGCGTTTTCTTTTCACCCTAGCTTGAGTAAGCCTATGCCCAGCTGTACGGGATAACCCCGTACGCCTATTTACTAAATTGGATTGGATTCTGCACCTAAGCCAATTTAGTAAAGATCGTTTCCTTAATTGACCCGTCTTGGAATCAAACCCAGGACCATGCGTAACAAGCGGAACCATCACATTTCTATACCAACCGGTTCCTTTCGTTTAGTTAAGATGAGCATTATTGACGGAAGAAGGAGATAAATTACATCAATCTACTCGTACGTAATCACGATGTAACGATTCGGAACAGCTTTAACCTATAAATTGTAACAACCGCAAAACCTACCATTTAGGCTAATTCAGTCTTATTATACTTTACAGAGCCTGCCACAGACGAGTACAAGCTGTCGTCTTCACTATGCGCTAAAGGCGTGGAGTTAGCTGAAGCTGGCAAGCTGGAGGAAGCGCTGCAAGCGCTGGATAGTGCAATACAGTCAGCGCCTGCGCGTGCAGCCGCTTACAACGACCGCGCACAGCTGTACAGGCTCATGCAGAAAGACGATGGTAGCGCATTGTTGTAATATAAAAAACTCAAACCCATTTTACATAAGGGTGCACTTTTAGAACAACATTATATCAATCGAACAGACACGACATGACTTAAATATTCATACTATTGCATGTAGACATAATTTGGCTGGGTTATAATTAATAAAGTTGACTCTGACTTAAAATCAACGTCAATTATCCCATCGAGAACATTAAGGGGTCGTTTTTGTATCGGGTTGTGTATCTTGTTTTTATCAGATAGTTCAGTCCCCGTTTTATTAATAACAGTTAAAATGCAAATCGAATATTGTTACTTCTCACCTTTCAGAGGCAATGGCGGATCTCTCCCGCGCGCTCGATCTAACCGAGGGTAGTAAAAGCCGCGCGCGCGCACTGTCCCTGTGCCAGCGCGGCGTGCTCCTGCGCAAGCGCGGGGCAGACGACGCCGCACGTGCAGATTTCGCGGCTGCTGCGGAATTAGGCAGCGGGTTTGCGAAGAAACAGGTAAGTTAACAACGCACCTCTAGTGGTTTAAATACCGGGTAAAAATCTCGGGGATCGTTGATCGAAAAGACGGGCATTAAAAAGTGTCTAATTTATAACATTACTCGGGTTTGTGATCTTAACCTTGCATTTGGCAAGCGTGGTGATTATGCCTGTACCCATCATTGCTATGGTATCTTGAATTCGATAATGCAGGCCAAAGGCCCTGCAGTAGAATAATAAAAGGCCGTTACTAGGTTAGTTAAAAAGGTTTTCTCTATTAATGGGCTTATCTACGGTAGGTAGGCTACTAGCGTCCTGGCAATAATAATTTTCTGTAGGGGATTTAAAGTCAGCAAATGCTTGAATAATATCGTCACTTAAGTTCTAACACCGCGGAAGTCATATTTTGACCAAATAACGTTACGCATAAAATGAATGAATGACACAATACTTTTATTCGTACCTATATTAAATAAACTTAACTCTATATGGTTATTATATCCAACATACGAGTAAATTAGTTTTTTGCTCTCCTGACACTCCTCTCCGTATTTTGACATCCGCGTTGTTAGAATTTAAGCGACTATATTAAGATTATTATCACAAGCCCGCATCAGTCTATGGGAACCTTTCTAAAAGGAATTTGCCATAGTTGTCATGATGGCAGGCGAGTTGACGATCGCAGTTTAGCCAAATTTAGAAAGATGGCGCTGTTCATGTGTTTGATATTTCCAGATAAATAAAAATGTGTAACTCGAAATGGTATCTCCTACAAAGCACACTAGAAATATAAGTAAGTTTTAATGCTAAACTTTTATGATCAATTCATTGGCATTAAAATATAGTCACAAAAATGACTTCCATAAGGGCAAGGTTACATGAAAACCGCAGATTTTTATGGCATTCAGAGGTGATGTTTCATGGCGCCACAATAAAAAATTTTGAAATATTATCTGCATTTTATACGTGAAACTACTTGCACACCTTGGTTATATTTAATCGATAGCGTTGATTTGATGCGAGTGTCGTTTGATTTCAGGTCGTGGAACTAAACCCATACGCAGCTTTATGTAACAAGATGCTAAGTCAAGTTATGAGAGGCGAGAAGGAAATAAAGCTGTAAAAATATTTACTAGTAAGTTTAAAGTACAAAAATTGTGCTGTTATTCTAAGTTAGAATGAGATTAGGTAGTTTATTGGCACCATTAATCAATACCAATACACATCTTATTTCAATTTTTTCATAAAGAGGATTTTTTATTGCCTTACATTCAATAAATAGTTAGTCATTTGAGTAAGGTAAGTCGTGACGTCATAGTTCAGTTTGCCATACAAAATGATTGTCAAAATTAGTCATTTGAGTAAGGAAACTCGTGACGTCATAGTTCAGTTTGCCATACAAAATGATTGTCAAAATTGTATTTATAATGAATATTATAAAACATGGCAACCATTTATTTCCGTGATTTCGATTTTAACGTTGTTAGTTCCATAGTGTAAATAGGATAACACTTTAGAGAAAAAAATAATTAGACCTTTGACAAGCACATAATGTATGGGACTTATTCAGTTTTGGATAATACTATACTTGGTATCAAAATAAAACACACACAATCTAATGGATTAGAAATTTATATTGTTGAGTACAACCGACATTTACATCCGAAAACCCCTATACCAAGACGTGATCTTCCACCTCTATTCTCCTCCCCCTCCCACATACAAATCTCTCACCCAAAATGGAAAGTCTCAATTTTACATTTCAAAATGACGAATGTAATGCTACAAATCGAAATACTGTACTACACTATAATAATAGAATATGCAATAAAATGTCATAAAAGATCATGTGCAGAATTGTTTTATTATAATAAAGAGCTTTGGTAATTAAATTTTTCACACACAACCGTTAATATCGGTTAAAATTCAAAAATTGAATATCACTAAGAGGCGACGGTAATATTTAACGTGATGGAAAGTGCACTTTTGAATATTAAAATATCCTACGTTGAAGAGCTCCAGAATGTCGCAATTTTAAATATTATTTGGCACAAAGGTTGCATAACTTGCAAACGGTATTAGGATTTAACTTCAAACGAAGCTTGTAATATTTTTTCTATAAAGTTGTTTCTAATAAAAATCAGTACAGTATTTTTAAACAACAAAGAGCTGAATTCCGACATTACATTGAACTTTTCTACATACATGCCACGACTTATTGTAAAACTGCAGTTAGCAAACAGTTAGCTTGTTCATTTAGTTACCTTAAACATATAATTGTTCAAAGTAATTACATATATGACTACACTACAGTGAATTATTTTGGTATTTCTTCATTGTTTTCATGATGGCTGATGGCATGATTGCACAGGATCGAAATACCCGATCATAAAACATGAAACATGATAGGTGATACAAACATGCTAGAAAATCTAAAACAATTGAATCTCCAGGCAATTAAAGCAGCTTCCACTAATAAGTAAGTGAATTTTAGCAGAAATATTACTGTATATGTTACTTAGAAACTTGTTGGCATTTTGCTTAGTAATGTTAATAAAATATTCCCGAGCTCTCCAACGTCCGTGAAGGGATGATATATCACAGAGGCAGTCGCAACGTGACTTACATAGAGTATATTATGTGGATACAGTCGTAACATACTGAGTTAAGTATATAATGTAGTCGACCAAGCGACCCTCACTACGTACGCGCACTTTTCTGCTTCAAATAAGTTGAGTATGACATTTAAGTTATTATTATTATGTTTTTTAAAATTACATGCATATAATTTATAGTCCTTTTAAAAGTACAAAAATCGCTTTTAGGCAATTCATTTAAATTGTACAATTCATGCGCTAGTATTTAATCAGGAAATGACCAATCAGTTTTGCTATTTAACAGACATTGAAGACGATTGTGTCAGAGTATTAAAAAGTTGTTCGCAATTTGAAAATGTTATTTTTATAGATTACATATGAGGCAGAAAAGTGCGTATTGTGTTTGCTTAAATCTCAAAAATATCTTGGTGTTTTCTCTTACAGTTTTTATAATCAGTAAATAAAAAGGCATATTTCTATCATAAAGTATTATGGGAGCGATTATTTACTATTAGTAAAGGAAAAATGCGTAACTATACTGTGTTGGTCTTAACTATCTTTTCCATGTTATTATAATGTCTATATATTCTTATGGCTGTTTTATGGCTTATTAAACCTTCTATCGGTTTTATCTATAACCCGTGTGTCTTTTTGGTGTCATATTTTTGTTTAGATCATATTAGGAAGTTAATGTGCCACCAATACCAGTAATAATATGCGAAAAGATACACATTTCAACGCTGGCGTCTACACAAAAATGATTGGTAACCATATCTTAATATTCAATAGAATACGTCTAATTATATGGAAAAATATTTACAAATATATTTTGGCACAGGTGATGGTGCAATCGGCGACAA
This sequence comes from Anania crocealis, assembly GCA_949315895.1. Classification (NCBI taxonomy): domain Eukaryota; kingdom Metazoa; phylum Arthropoda; class Insecta; order Lepidoptera; family Crambidae; genus Anania; species Anania crocealis. The sequence continues at coordinate 4,692,263 of OX438859.1, read as the reverse complement.
CACGTCACTGTTAAACTTTAAACACGTCAAATATTTAATAATAAAAAGTATACTAAGACCTGTATTAACTACGGGCTTAATCTAACAGAAGTGAGTTAGGCCTATACTTGTATGAGAAGTAGTTTAGAACATAACGGTCGGCTGGATGGCTGGTTGCTGGAGAATAAAGCTGAGCGTAAACTGGGCGCTAAGAAGACAGTACTTAAGAGTTGTGGCTCGCAACTCTATGGTCTGTCGCCAAAGCAACCAATATAGGCAAAGCTCTATTAGTCCAATGCAGTAGTGCAGCAAGCCAGTTATTTAAATATCGAAAATGATCGTCACTCAATTTCTTTGTGGTCGGTATAAGTATTGAGAAAAATGATCACTATGCCGTAGTGGTACTGCGCCCTTGCTATCTACGTACGTGACATTTGACACATTACTTCGACCGGCCAGCACTAATTATACGTTCTCAATATTTTTAGACGATTAAATGAGTATTCGTCTCTTTTTAAAGTTTTACACTTTCCCCATCAATGAATACTGCCAAACGTAAATTAACATCAACTATTTTATATACCAAGATCTAAGTTGTAAACGGTAAATAACAGCTAGGTTAAATATGACTAACCTTTTAATAACATTAAATACTGACAATTAAGCTACGTTAATAATTTAAATACAATATATTAAGTAGTAACATTTTTGTCTAATAAATGTTCAGATGCGCCTGGCAGTATTGTTACGAACGTTTGCCATTTAATTTTATTCATTGAGTAAAGCATGTATTTTATTGCAGCGTGAAGAGATTGCATTACAGATGAAAGGGGTTTATTACTATTTTCCTTTTTACTACATAGCCTGAAAATTCCACAGATATCATAATATGGAACTGCCTTAAAGGTGATACGACATTTGGTGGCATTTTGTTTAGTAATTGCAATAAACTTAAGCAATAAAATTACAACTTTACTCCCTAAGTGACGTCATTCCGATATTTCAGAAATAAACATTCATAGGAGAATTGACTCGGGGAAGCAATCTAACGCAGATAATAACTTTAATCTATGCTAAATAATATCAAGATATATTACGAACTAATTCTCACTGAACACATACCATACCTATAATATCAAACAGATTAACAGTTTCCAGATTGACTCGTAACTTAATACAATTTGAATAAAAAAACTGGCACGAATGGAACGACTAAAGAAACAAAAAATCACCGCTTTTTGCCTTTTAAGATGTTTCCGCTCTAAGTTTGAATTTGTGAAATTCGTGCATGCGCGCACGCTAGCTTTTTATGAGGTGGAGGTCATTCTATTGTGCCAGCACTTTTTTCAATTAAGAACTACTTATCATAACTGACTAAAATAACTTTATAAGCACTAAAGCTGATGATAAAAAGCGCTATAATTATTTTCTTCGCAATACTTCTTTAATACTTATTGACAATAATGACCAGTGTTTAAGGAGCTATGTCTATGCCTATTTACAAGTGAGATCTTAACAGTAATATGAATATATGGTTATATACGTAGCTACAAGTTTTATAAACTTTTAATCGTACGACTATACTGACCAAGTCATAGTAAATTAGGGATGTAAAAGGCGTAAGCTAGCAGACACTATGAAAGAAATAAGTAACAATAAATATTACAATTTTAATAGATTACTAGAATACTTGCACAACTCTATTGAGTCAAATTCGTAACAAAACCCATTTCTATAAAGATAATAATTAAAACAATATTATAGTTTTAAATAAAACCATTTGAAAATAATAAAAAAATACAGTAAAAAATTTGAATAAATAAGTATGATTGATAAAATAGGCAAGCTAGACTGACTCATTAGAATTGTGTATTGTGGAACTTAGCTTGGTGTTAGTAAGCTTTCATTAAACTGTGACAACACAAGAATAATGCAATTTCATATTTATCACCAGTCACAACTACATGACTAACCTTTTTTTGTTTTAAACATAATACAATCACTATAATTTTATGATCTTGTTTACGGTTACTTGTCCCTTCAAACCGAGACGTAACGGGCATTTTAATTCGTAAATCAGAATACGCGTTTCTCGACCCAAGACGGGACCGAAACTATGTCGAAGTATTTTTCAGTTATATTCCAGACCCAGCTGGCCCCCTGTGGCCATATTAGGTGTAAAGTGCATCCATGACTAGATGCCGAGGTCTGCGAGCAAATGCGGTAGTGCATAAAGCTTTACTCTGCAACACGTGTCCGTATTGGACTCTATGCGTCTCTCTCTCACTCATGCCAATGTCTTAGTGATTGTGAAAGAGACCGGTAGATTTGTGTATACAGCATCGCGTAACATTGTAGGGCCTCTGGAGCTGAACGCTTCTGGGGAAGATGAACCCAACTATTTGTTACACCTTCACTAACGATACTCGTTCGATGCGGTCATTATAAGTCCTTTTAAAGGACAAATCGCCCATTAATCATATGAGTTCGTATGGAGAAAACGAATTTGGAAATAATCAAGATACCCATATCAAAAGGGAGAAGGGGGGGTTATTTTCGGTCTCAATAAGTCCTTTTAAAACAACAAATCGTTCATTCGTCATGTGATACTCTAATGAGGGGGGAAAGTGTTTAAAAATATTGACGGTACGTGATTCGTTGATAGGGCTACGTCTAAACCGAAAAGCGACGCTTGACCTCGACTTGCCCTCGGCTTGGCAATGGCTCTGCGTATTGCTCGAATATCGACACATAATGGCTTGATGACTTACCCTGGGTGTTGTTCGAATATAATGTATAATGCTAACAGCCAGCTTATAAGTGTATATTTTATTTCCACACGTAATACCACTGGAAAATAGAGCTTAGTATTTGATAAAAGACATCACGTAATTAATTATTATATAAGATACGTCCCTTAGTCATAAAGAGTATCCAGGGACAGCTAAGAGTCTTAAGAACCCCCTGACCAAAAAGCGTATAAATCCTCCAAAAAAAAAAAAAAACTAATTCCGGTTACTTGATACACTATCGGGAGTAAGTCATCCACTGGTCAAATAAAGTTAGTTATCTTAGTTAGGTACATATAGCGATTTAAAGTATAAATTACCGTGACATAATCTGTAAAAGAAATTCTTAAAATTGCCGATTCTCGTGTCGCACTTAATGATACCATGTCAATAAATATTGTTAAATATATATTAGGCGATTTGTCAAGCGAGAATCGTAGCTGGGAGATCAACCATAAGAACACTGTGGTAAGGAATGACGTTTAATAATTTATAGCGTGAAAAAAATAGCTTAAAATTCAAGATCTTATTTTTTTAATACTGACAAATAAATATATACCATTGCTACAAAAATAAAAGTGTCAATTCCTTAGGAAACAGTGTTCAAAATGTTCTTCATGACTTGGATTGGTGCATTTAGCGTACATAATACACAATGCATATACGTTTTACATTACAATGGATGCGTTTGAACTTTACAAATATAATAAATATATTCCTAATTTCCTTGGCAATTACCAAGTTTTTTTTTTACACGAGTCAACAACTTGATTTGATTTTTTTATATGTACCTATATATATTATTTGCAAGTTGACTAGCTAGCTCGCCACATGTTGGCTCAATGTGTTAAAGAAATTTTAATAATCTTCAAAATTTTTAACTATTCATATCAAATAAAAATGCCATTGTTTATAGCAGATATAATCATAATAAAATACATTATATCTTAGGAAAAAAAACAGTGATAACATAGAGATAATAACACAATGTGCTTGCAGTGTTTTCTTTAGTGTTAGCACAATGAAAATTTGCCATAGTCACCGCCCTAGACTGGCGGATCTACGATCGAGGTTCGGTTAGTGATAAAGGAAAGACACTGCTGCCAGTCTTTTTCTGGCAGCACTCCTTTAGTCGCCTCTTACGGCACCTATATAAAAATAATGGCAAGAGATAAGTATACATAAAAACAAATCGTATACAAAACTTCCTATTTTTCGCAGTTAGTAAAAATAGGACGACATAAGCTTCTTTTAACGCTCGAACTCTATAGAGAGTAATAATCCATTGTAATGTAATGTACCTGTGTGCAGTATATTGCGCAGGGTAAGGTTGTGGGGTGTGGCGCTACATTGTCCCCTCTCCAGCTGATTTAACAATAACATACATTGCTAGCTTATTTTCACCGAAAATACAGATTATTCCCAAAAGTGTTGATACTCTTTTATGTGACATAGTTTAAGAATTAAATGTCAAGTTGAGAGTTCTACAGGAGACTGCATAAAATGCATTGGACACACATTGCGTTATAATTATCCATCTGTTTTAATATCATGAAATAGTTTATTGTAGATTTATGGATTGTATTTAAAAAAAAAAGTTTGATTTGATTAACATTATGAACAATAAAAACAATAGAAAAGGATGAATAGGCAAGTCAAGTCAAAAAAACATAGACAACACATTTTTTTAAATTGGTCAGATCAAAACATGAAACATTTCATTGTTAACTGTTCCTTTCGCCGTGAAAATAAGCCAGCACGTTAAAGTATTCTTAAATTATTAAATATTAATTAATACTTAAGCCTAATAAAGAATTTAAATTAATGCTAATAGATCTAATTAGGGATAGGGTCATCACGAAAACCGCGGAATATGAAACACGACAAACGGAGATCTAGCTAAAACAACTTACCCTATAATAAAATATTTAAATTACGAAGAACAACTATTCCATTCTCAAAATGCAATACCTACTTAAAAATTAAAACACCTAAATGTCATTTATTACAATTCATTTTTAGAATCGAATGCTTTCTCATTTTAATTCACATTTTAATCTAGCAAGAGTGTAACGACGTTTTAATTTATTTTTATTAGCGATATTATTATCATTAAGTTAGTAAGGCTATTTGAGTAGACAATATTGACAGCAATCAGCTGTTAAAAACCAAATTTGTCATCTTATTAGAAGGTGAGCTAAACAGTTTTAGGAAGTCGACACATACTTAACTGAACATAGTGAATAATTTACGAGTTTGAAGTTATTATTAAATTGTATCGGGAAGTGATGAGTCTATTTCAAACTATAGGGTATTTATTCAGAAGGAAGCACATAGTAAATACGTAGAAATTCTTTGTTACACATCACACCGTCTAATAAGACCACAACACGAATAAAAATGAAGTTACACACATGCATACACTCACACAGACATGCAAATAGTGAAATAGACACACATTCAAGCTCATACGATAACATGATTAGATCATACACATCACAAAATGCAATCACGATACAACAAAACTAATTTAATAACGTAACGAAATTAATAACAATCGACCATAGACAATGAAAACTTAACGCGGACCTTACAGACGTACTGTAAATAATATCTTTGGCCATCGCAGGTAATCATGGGTCGTATAGAACTATAGAACATTGAATGTCAACAATAAAAATACATAATAATTGATCGCTAACTACAAAATAACGAATGTCGAGATTCTAAATAAAATGAGCTTTAAATAAATACATAAGGACTAATAAAATTTTAGCTTGATAAACAATCGGAACATCAAAATTTATCAACCAGCGCCATCCTCACGACACGACATTGATCACTATATTTACAGTTACAATTGATATGTGACAGAACATGAGAAACAAAACGAGTCTTACACACGGCGGTGGATTATCGGTCAAGCGATGCCGAATAAACCTCGTGTTATATTATCAAAAAGTCACAAAACTGTTCACAAAACGATTCCGTACTCACTAAGTTTACCGAGTGGCCCCAAGATTATGATATATCATTGACACTTAAACGAGATTCCTAAATGAAAAGCAGACGAGAAACAAACATTAGAGAGCCTATAAACTTAAAGTTAAGTGCCAATATTAATAGTATTGCTTTGCGAAATTCGTTGAGACATACATTGCAACATTATTGTACACAAACAAATTATTGCGAAAATACCTCTAAGTAACACTAAATGAAACTAAATTATAGTCATGTCGTATTGGATGGATATTAATAAATAAACCTCGAAGAAAAACATGGAAGTTAAAATTATAAATCGGGAATGAGCAATTTTTTTTGTCAAATTTGAGACGCTGATTCTTCGATGCTCATAAATTCCCTGTCAAGACAACACTGAAAATACAGTTCCGAATAGTAGCTTACAGTCGAGAGTGAACGAGATAGCGTACGACTGGCGTCGTGAGAGTGACAGAGACAGTCGACAGATGGAGAGATGCCCGCGCGTCGTTGCTGGAGCGTCGGCATCGAGTGCTAAGTCAGCTTCTTTAGTGTCAGAGGAAGAGCGGTTCAACCCTGGAAGAAAAAGTTCCTTTAAAAAAACATGTCTAAATAAGTTCTATTCTGAAAAACTTGTCTCTAACTAAGATTTATCTATTTTCGCAGCAAAAGGAGCGCTATAAGATCCTAATTATGTAACATGGTAACTATGCTTTGAATAATTCGGGTTTTAAATAAAATTACTGTTTCAAGTCATTATTAATATTCATGTTGTTCTTGCAAATTCTCTACACTGTGTGACACACATCACTTTTTAGCAACAATACCTTCCATTTGAATGTGAAATTCTTCACATTCAATCTAAAAGTATTTAGTTGTATAGAAAGCAGCTAAAGACAATTCAACGTTTGCCGGTTCTTTGTTGGCATCAAGTGGTTAAATCTGATATGGAATGGAGTGTAAAATATCTCTTACCCCCTCAGTTCAGACGTGCTGCACGTATTCGGGGTTGAGGAAAGAGAATCCCATGAACTCGGTCTGGTCGAGGTTCATCATGAACAGCTTGTCCGTCGGCGTGAGCTCCGTCTTCTCCTGCGTGAACTGTTTGTCGAAATTCGACACGTCCTTGCGATGTTTCTGAAATTTATTACTATTGTTATAATGTGTGATAGGAAACAACTGAATAAGTATAACGATTATAATGACGATGACTATGACGTTAATGATGCCGACTATGACGATTATGATGACGACAATGATGTTTATGATGTCGAATATGACGATTAAGATGACGCCAATGAAGTTTCTGATGAAGACAACGACGTTTCTAATGACTAAGATGACGTTTCCGATGACGACGTTGACTTTTATGATGACGACTATATCGTTATTGATGACGAGAATGACGTTTCTGATGACGACGATGATGTTAATGAAGTTGAAGACTACATTTCTTACGACGACGGTGGCGTTTGTTATGACGACGGTGACGTTTATGATGACAACTATGACGAATATGATGACGACGAAGAACATGATTCAGACGATAATGATGATGCTTACGATCTTAGGTTTGAAAGGCGGCTGCACGTCTCTAGCCTCGATGCGCGCCCAGTCGATGCGCTTGAAGAACGGGTGCAGGCGGACGTCCTCCTCGCCACGCGTGGCGCAGCCCAGACGCTTCTGCGGATTCTTCATTAGGAAAGCCTTGCACGCATCTTTCGCTTCCTGGAATCAATATTTCAATATGTGTAGATGTTTTACAATTTGTTGAACATGATTATTTCAAAATCTTGAAAATTAATTACATTGTCATGAAATTTGCTAGGCATATTCAAAGCAGGCCTGATGTCTTTTGATGAAAAGGTTATTATTTCCAGGAAAGTCACATACTATTCTAGCGATTCCTTATATGAATTAAATTTGAAGTCTGAGTGTGTGGTAACCTTCGTCATTTTTGATTTCGAACAAATGCTTCACTTAAATAGTAATTTACTAGCAATAAATATTTTGAATTTGAATTTTGTATTTGAATTTGAATTTACTTTGGGATCAGAACATGTTTCAGTCGATAGTCAATAAACTATTTTATTATTACAGTTTTTATAGTTTAGGAACAAAGAAATGTGATGTTTGTCTCAGTTTTTACATTAAAAGCAATTTAAACGCGGTCTACCTTACTCAAAGTCTTCGGATATGACACGCTGTTATCAGTGATGGCCGCAAACAGTTCCTCCTCGTCCTCCCCATCGAACGGCGGTTGTCCTACCAGCATTTCGTACAGTAGTACTCCATAAGCCCACCAATCCACCGACTTCCCGTACGGCTGGTATAAGATGATCTCCGGGGCGATGTAGTCCGGGGTCCCGCAGAAGGTCTTGGTAGTTTTGTCGCCTGTGATTCCTTCTTTGCACATGCCGAAGTCTGCTATCTTGATGTGACCGTCCTGGTCGAGTAGCACGTTGTCTAGTTTCAAGTCGCGGTATACGATCCCGCGGGAATGGAGGAAGAACAGACCGATGGCGATTTCGGCTGCGTAAAATCTGTAATTTAAGATTCATAGATGAATAAGTATGTTTTGGGAAAAGGGCATCGCTGTTCAACGGTAACGACCTGTGACGGCTTTGTCAGATCGAAACATCTATACTTATATTATGAAGCTGAACAGTTTGTTTGTTTGTTTGAACGCGCTAATCTCAGGAAGTGGTTCGAATTAAAAAAATATTTTTGTGTTGGATAGCCTTTTATCGAGGAAGGCTTGAGGCTATATAACATCACGGTGCGACTAATCTTAGGAGCTAAGCATCAGTGAAAAATGTTGCAAAAACAAGGAAAATTATTTATATTTGAAGGCTGTCGTTGCATGCGCTGCGTAAACGGTTCAAGTTACCCCAAAAATATGTATGAAAATCAGTTAAAATCAGTTAAAATCAATTTATTCTTCTTTAAATGATTAAAAAAAATGTTCGCGACAGTATACCTCTAACTTTTGAAAACTTCGCGATCATAATAACAGAAATTGACTCGGACGAAGTCGCGGGCAACAGCTAGTCAGTTAATAAAGAAGGTAAGTTCAAACTGTTTTTCAGGCAATTGGATTGCTGTCGCAAGAAGGAAATATAAATCCTTAAATAAAAGATTTGACTGTTTTATGTGGGTCTTAAACAAACAACCTTAATGGGGCCGTCCACAAAAAATTACGTCACACATTCAAGAGGGGGGGGGGGGATCAAATAGTATGGGAATTTTTGTAAAAATGTGTGGCGTGGGGGGTCTGTAAATCTCAAAAATCGTGTGACGTAGGTAATATATGGATGACCCCTAATACAAATTATAAATCTTTTGGAGATACATAACTAAAACATTAAACTTCGATAGCTTATACAACGTGCGTTATGAACCTACTGGAAAACAAGGCCAAGTTATGTAACAATTATGTATAACATCTTAGCAGTAATATTTTTAGGGTTCCGTACACAAAGGGTAAAAACGGGACCCTATATTACTAAGACTTCACTGTCTGTCCGTCCGTCCGTCCGTCTGTCCGTCTGTCCGTCGCTCTGTCACCAGGCTGTATCTCAAGAGCCGCGATAGCTAGACAGTTGAAATTTTCACAAATTATGTATTTCTGTTGCCGCAATAACAACAAATACTAAAAACAAAATAAAATAAATAGTTGAGAGGGGCTCCCATACAACAAACTCGTCTTTTTGACCTTTTTGGTACGGAACCCCTCCGTGCGCGAGTCCGACTCGGACTTGGCCGGTTTTATTTAAGAATTGAAATTGGCAGTGATATTTTTATTTTATATGAATTAAAATAGTCTTAGAAAAATGTAAAAATTAAGTCTCTTCATTTTAAATCATGCTGTGCCATAATTTTTTTTTCATCTGGAAAGGTTCCAAGTCTTAGTAATGTTTGTCTGTTTCCTTTTTAGGGTTCCGTACCCAAAGGGTAAAAACGGGACCCTATTACTAAGACTTCGCTGTCTGTCCGTCTGTCCGTCGCTCTGTCACCAGGCTGTATCTCAAGAGCCGCGATAGCTAGACAGTTGAAATTTTCACAAATTATGTATTTCTGTTGCCGCAATAACAAAAAATACTAAAAACAAAATAAAATAAATAGTTGAGAGGGGCTCCCATACAACAAACTCGTTTTTTTGGCCTTTTTGGTACGGAACCCCTCCGTGCGCGAGTCCGACTCGGACTTGGCCGATTTTATTTAAATAATTAGATGCCTACAGTTATAGAATGTTTTAGAGTGTTTACTCACACAGCAACCGGTTCCTTGAACTTCCCGCACTGTTGAATTTGGAACATGAGATCTCCGCCATTTACGTACTCCATCACAAAGTATAAACGATCCTGGAAGAGAAAATTTAATAAATAACCAAATCGCAGAAAACTTAAAAAAAAAACTTGATATGGTCTGCAAGCATACAGTTGACACAGTGCAAATTCAATAACAATAATGGTTCGGTTCTTTAGCCCAAACGGATTTTGTAACTTTTATCGAACATAGGTCTACAACGCATCATCGTGTTAGTATATGATATTAATTTGAACTTTGCGTAGTTCCACTAGCCACATGTTTTATGTATCCAATATTTTATTACAAGCAATAAGCAATTCCTTTCTTTATATTCTAATCAGGCACTGCTTACCATAGTCTGGAAGCAGGAGTGCAGCTGCACCAAGAATGGCGGCTTGGTACTCAAAGCCAGGACCCGTTTCTCCACCATGGTGCACTCCACGTCGTCGTCCTGGATGATGATGTCTTTCTTTAGGATCTTGATCGCGTACAACTCGTCTGTACCTCGACGCTCGGCCAACATAACCTGAAAGGTCATTTGAATGTCATGTGGTTGTGAAGTAGCGGCCTATAAGCATCCAACTGCAGAGCAAAGGCCGCCATCATTGAAGTCAAGCTACCGCGCATTGATTGGTACAGGCATAATCACCGCTATTGACAAATGCGGGTTGGTGATCACAAACCCGGGCAATGTTCGAAAATTCGAAACTAACAACGTTTTTGTCTGACCCGGGAATCGAACCCAGGACCTTGAGATCTTGGCCCGGTACTTAAACTACTATACCTTGACGGGGCATCATGTTGTTAATAATAGGGGTTAAAGTATGAAATTGCCGATTATTTTCCCACTTTTTATTTTGTTTATAGCTCTTAAGTATAGTCGTATTATTGCGTAATCCTTTTTGTATTGTATCAAAAACTAAATAAAGTAACTTTTGACTAAAAAAAAAAATTCAATACTAGTGCCTATTACTTCAAAGGAAGTCGTTGAAAAGACCCCTTACAATGTGTCAGCTGACCTTCTTGCTTCAATTAAGTATATTTGTATTATATACTTTGATTTTCAGAAATTTAAATACTATAATGCGTAGCTTTATAACTATCTAACTTTCACCTTTAATTGCATCGAAAACGGTTCAGGCGTTTTTATAAAAACTAAAAAATTGTTAGTATGGAAACATGACTTTTCTCGATTTCGTCCATACAAAACGGCAATTTCATACTTTAACTAATATCATAGGGAAATTTCTTTCCCTATGCTAATATCAACTTAATAGAAACACAAAAAGAGAATAGCCCAATCATATTTTTAAGTATGGATATGTTACCTTCATAGTCATTCGCGTATTAAATTTGTTCCGAGCAATCCAAAACTGCACACATTGACAAGTTTCACTGATAACCAGAACAAAAGATGACAAATAGCAAGCAAATGAAAGAGATGGCTATAATTTTTTATGATTGCCGCTCGTGATTGCAATCGACGGAGGGTTTTGCGATAATCACCACGACAGTTAGGCCAATTGGGAAGAGAACACGCTGCTGCTGTCTCCTTCTGGCAGTAGTCCTTTAGTTACATATTACGACACTTAAGGAGAAAAGAGTTGATGTGATTCTATTTGTGATCAGGCACCACATGGCCATTTTGAAGGATTCGCCAAACTCCATCTGATAGTTTTTAGAACCATAATGGCCTATCATGAACCTAATGCAGGGCAAAGACCTCCATTATTGTATTTAAGTTAACAGATCTGAATTCAAGTTACACAGCAATGATGGGTATGAGCATAACTCCACGCTTGCGAAATGTCGGTTGGTGATCCCAAACCCGAGCAATGTTCAAAAAAGTTACCCAGAATCGACATTAATAAAACAGTTCTTACCTTTCCAAAGGATCCCTTTCCGAGAACCATAATAAAGTTGAAATCCGATGCTCTTATGACGTCAGCTGCTGCCATGTTATGCGGGACCTCCCTATCGGGCGGTGGCGGCGCCCTACGGGCCCCCACGCTGGTGGCCCTCATCTGATTCTTCAACTGAGCGAGGTCCGCGCCTTCCTCAGGCACTGGTACGTTGTAGAAATCTCCCTCCTCTTGTGTGAGGAGCTTGAACCAGCCGTCAGCTGGGGCTTTCATCAGCTCGGATATGCCGAAAGAGAGGGAGCCCATGAAGTCGTTTCGCGATGTTCTGTCCCAGTCCCACACCTAAAAACAAAAGGTAAAGTTATCAGGAATGTAAATAGATAATTACGAGTAGGTATATTATAATAATCATCAAATTATTTTGGTCTTAAATAATAGGTATAATATTCCACATGGGTTCTGTTGGGATTATAGAGCATTTAAAATTGGAGATTCCTTTTTTTATTGTTGGGGTGAAATGCTTTTATGCATTCTCTGCGACATCCACACCACAGTGTTATGTGTGACCAATGTGTACGTGAACAGATACTACCCACTAGACCACCCTTCGTATCCTCCGATGCTATTCAATGGGTGGGTTAATGCCCTGAGCGTTGTTATGTTAGTAGCGGGCAATCATCCGCAGTCAGAATAGACGGGACTTTTACACGCAGATAGTTAATGTTATAAGGAGTAACTTAGGCTATTTGTTTTCAATAAAAAAAAAAGGTGAGATATACCAAGCATCCTGTAGTTCACGCGGACGAAGTTGCGGGCACCGTTAGTCAAAAGTTATAACATTATTTACTAACCTCGACGAGCAGTCTCCTGTCCTTGTCTTCCGCCTTCAGTTCGAAGGTGAGGGTCTCGTTCCACACGGGGTTCAGCGAGCTGCGGATGGTCTTCGTTTTTTTCTTGACATTGTCCGAATCGGGGATCAGTTTCATCTTCACGTAGGGGTCCGAGAGGCCGTTCGGATCCATGGGGATCAGGTTGCGACCTTGCTTCACTGGAATATGGAAAGTATTTTTAATACTAGCATTCGAAATTATTTATAGAGTTCCGGATATCAAAAGGGAAAAACGGAATAATACATTGATATTTATAGGATCACTTTGTTGTCTGTCCGTCCGACTGCAAGTCCCTCTGTTTGTCAAGACAGTTTATCTCGAGAATCATCAAAACTAAAGAAGTTGTAAAAGAAACATAGTTTCGAGAAACGTACAAAAAAGATACGACCGTTTATGCCACAAAAAACATCAACACTCTCATGGGAATCTAAACTATATGGGCAAGAACCATGTCCCCGGATATGGTTAAACCTCTTTGTCACACGACGGATCCATAACTGAATGCCGTTCCATTTTTAAACAATAAACCGATATACCTTCGACTGTGAGCTTGTTCCCGTGACAGGTGACGGTCAGCTGGATGCGCCCTCGCCGCTCGGTGTGGTCGCAGCCGCAGAGGTTTGGCACAGACTCCTCGCAGCGTTTGTGGACATTCATGTCGCATGCTGGATAGTTAAAACTTTACATTAATATATGCAATGCAATAATAAATTCAATCAATCAAATTTTTATCATTAAATTCCTTGTTCATGAAAGAGGGCACTGACTTTCTAGGATGATGTGGATTCAGAATTTTCCAAGCCGCCAATCACAGGCCTCTGAACTTGTTTTTACGATTTCTTTAAAATAGAAGCTGGGAACAACAGCTTAACGTGCCTTCCGAAGCACGACCACAATCTCCTACCCTTTTCATATCCAAGCATATTTCAGATATTTCGGCTCAAGTTTTGTGATATTGGCATTTAAAACAGTGCCTAAAAATTCAGGTAGGATGCAATTGACATGATTACATTCCAGTGACTGTTCAATAATTTCCCCAAATGCTTGGGAAGGGAAAAATTCTATATTTTAATACTTACTTCATCATATCACTATGTAATTCTGAATAAATGTCACCTCAATTAACAAAATAGCATATTTGACAAACAATGTTAGGGTTTAATACAAGTATAAACAAATAAAGTTAATTACAAAACAACAATAGATGTAAACAATGCATTAAAAGAGTTAGCAGTTATATCAGAGTGAAACAAAGCTATATTAGAAAAGCGGTCGTGCAAATATCTCGTTAAGGACTCGAAGCCATCGCCCCGAGTGGTGCAATTTATTAAAACAATTTGATAACAATAAATAAGAAATGAGTAAACTAGTTGGGCACTTTGAAATGTTTCTAGTTGATAAACGGGAACGAGTCGAAATAAACGTGAAGTCAGATGAATACAAAATATTTTGAAAGTAGAAATCAGGAGACAATTCCATTCAGTAAGTACCTACTAAAGGTAGTTTTTTTGTTTTGAATATATTAATTATTAATATTTGAATCAAACTCTATGTGGATTCTCCAGAAATTATTCAAAGGAACGAATTCGTTAGGTACTTTAGGTTGTTTTGCAATAGAACCTTTAGTACCTACTTTCAGTGGTAGGTATAGCAAGGGGATTAAAAATAGCTTTGTCAATTTCAATGACATTTGGAACTGTATTGTCCGACACACTACATTACTAATACTTCTATAAGAGTTATTTGCTTGAAGATTTATACTACTTATGTACCATTTTTTAATGAGTTTCCTATAGTAAAAAAGAGGTACCTAGAAACTTTCATTGTCATCCATTATCATTATTGTTATGAGTTAGTTGCTTCGAGATTTCTACCATGTACCTAGGACCTAACAAAATGATAATGAATTACAATGAAAGTTTAAATCAGTATAGGTATAAAATTTTGCAACCTTTTTGATTTTATAATTGTATACACATGCCGTTCAAATTTTAAATAAAAGTACTTATAGGTTTGCTAAAACGGTAAGGCTTTTATCCGTTTCCGTAATACACATAAATCGTCTTTGACGTATGAAAGACTTTAGCTGTAAATCATTATTAACACTCAGATTACGATTCAACTCACCCTGTATAAATCTACATCCCGTCATACTGCGAATTACAAATATCAGCGGAACTGAAATGCGGTTAGTGGCAGTTGTGGACTTTAGACCAGTAATAATTAAAGGTGGCTTCAGTGACTATCGTATTCAATTTCTATTTAAATTTGCGGTGTAATCGAGCGAGAGCTGGATTTGGTTCACTAAAATATTTAAGGGTAGTTAGGGTATATTAGCATTCGACGTACAGTCCTAAAATTCAATTGTTTAGCTGATTCAGGCCACTTCAATTTTGCCGGTTCATAAAACTTTGAGTCATTCGTGTCATTTGGTTGTCATCATCAGTCAAAAGATCACGTCATAACGCAAAATAATAATTTTTAACTGTACTAACGAGTATTTATCTACCTACTTTAGTTAAGTTGCTGAAATAAGAAGGTGAGATTTTGTATTTAAACTTTTTATAGCTATTAAAATGTTAATCAAATATTTTGTACAAATAAGTATAAATCATAACATGAGATTGTTATTTCTGGGTTTCAACAATGCACCTTGTTTTTTGAGTTTCCGATATTTCGGCACCGTTGCAGGCGCCTTGATCGCAGAAGTACAGTTACAGTTCACGATAACTCATAAAAAAGGTACATGGTAAAACTTAATCAAAGGCTTCTTGGTCGCCTAACGGCCATGCTGCATTCACAAGCAAGAGACAATAGTTGCACAAAACTAACTACAAAATCAAGAAACCAGTGCATACTACACATATATTACACATTAAAACATCGAAGTCAGCTAAAACTACGAATTCTTTGAAAGGAAGAGGCTCAGTTACAATATTTGATCACTAGCCTATTTAGATGAAATGTGTTTCAATAGATGTAAAGAAAAAATAATCAAGACACTAGAAGACCTGATGACAGCATCTAAAATTACTCAAGACGAATTTGGTGACAATTTGAAATTCGTAAAATTAAATAATGAATTCCCAAAGTGTTTAAGAAATTAAATGACTAGCCCTTAACGATTGTCACCGTAACTTTTAATATGGTTACATCATCAAAATCGCCAAATGCAATTGATTCGAAAAGTTAGGCCTTATAATTAACTTAGTTTGATGGCATTTAGCATTTCATCTAAGGGTCTGAAGGCGTAATCAGAATTCAACATTAATTAGAGAGATCAAGCAATACATCAAAAAGTTAGTTTGAAACTTGACTCTTTCAAGAATGATTAATTCCTATCTAAACAGTTGCAGACTGTTATTTTGCTTGGCGTGCGATTTTAAAATAAGGGCCACTTCTAAAATATGTATACGATAACAACAACAGGGGTACTTGAGTGCAATCGTTTTTCTATATCTGTATTGCCAAGACATACACCATACTCTTTCGTGTCTAAGCGACGTGTGTACCACAAAGTGACTTCAAGCAAGTTCGGTCCTTCTAAGGGATTGCCCCAGGAACTATCTTCCTCGGATTTCCACAAAACCATCCATCTAATGTGTACCTCCGCATTTATATCCTTGATGCGCTAGACCGTGAAGCAAGGTGCCACAATGGTCACAAAACGTAGGCGCTAGGAACGTCCAAGAGTTCCATCTGTGGGGTGCGTAGGCGGCCTTATCAACAATAAAGCACGATTAATAAAATATAATGGTGTATGCCACAGTTGCGGTCGCAAATGTGGATTACGAGAGATGAAACGTTAGACAGTGCCGTAATCTACAAGACGCAAAACAGGAAAGCATTAGCATAAACCACCACCAACTGTAGAGCTAAAAAAAGAGCACACGAAAAAAAAAGCGTTAGAAGTCCAAGCGAAGAAGCGTTAGAGCAGAGCGGAGCGAGCGTCTTCTGTCGGTGTACCTTGACACTTCAGGCCCTGGTGGATGAGGCCGTACAGCAGGGAGCCGCAGTGGTCGCAAAAGGTAGGTGACGAGTATGTGTGATTGCGGAAGTTGTGCTTGGTTCTTGTATCCTGTTGATTTTTTGGATTGATATTGGTTATTTGTGGAAAATCAGTACTCTAGAAGTTCTAATGTTAGGTAGACGGAAACTGCTGCGTAATATTTTGCTGAAAATAGGTTGCAGACTTTTTATCGTCAAATTATTGTTGCTCATCTCAACACTATGTTGTGTAAAGAAATATCTACCTTTCACTTTGGATGTCGTTTTGTATATTGAAATGCGTAAAGATAATCTTGTTACACTTTTAGAGCAGGTGGTTCTGTCTTATCAAGTCTTTTTTATTGACGTTGGTTTTGATCTAGACATTTTTTACAATCTACAAAACAACATTATTGCAAAAGGTTGCTTAATTAATTTACAAATATTTGCTTATAATCAGAAAACACTTACACCCATCCCCCGGGAGGAGGGATCAAATGAAAGTTTTGTTTGTCACAAATGTTTATTTTGCAGGAAGGTTTTATTGGATCCAATAAATTTTACCTCCACGCGTTTCTATCACGGGGGCTGAGTTTTAGTGTTTTTCGTACTCTTGAAATTGCTACGTTACGTGGGCATTGTACAGTCATACTAAAGCAGTGGTTGGTTTAAATATCGGGACGTCTAAAAGCGCCTCCTTAGTCCTATTTGCAAAAATAAAACTGATTTTAACGGATTCTACTTAAGAAGCGTACTTATTTCACTGGTCAGTTGAACTAAACGAAAATCAGTGACAGTAGTGAATTTAGAATAAAGCGGAAACTGCAATGAGCAATGCAAAACAGTAAATATCCAAAAGACAAATGCACGTCGTTAAAAAACGGACTAACGTTATTTATTTTAAAATCTTTATGTAGTGGTATACCCGGTGGTTATTCTATAAATAACGATAGCGGATCAGCAGGTAAGAGTTTCCCCTTTAATAAATGCAACACTTGCATTGCTATTTACAATTTAGAACAAGTTTTGTCTCTATTACAAGGTCTTTGCCTAAGAGGTAAGAGCTAAAAAGATGGCTTTTATGTGCTTTGAGGTCGACTGTACACGAGAAAAGGTCATCCCTTTGTCTCGCATACCACCCACACGTACCGTTGCGATGTTCAAGTAATTTGTCAAGAATTACAAGGAAATAAGACTAACTGTGTTTAAAAAGGATTTTAGGATGTGTAAAATGAAATAAAACACATATAAATTCCTTATTATTTTATTTTTGAAGATATCTTAACAATGTCTCTTATTTGTCGGTGGTCAGAAATATTCTGTGGTAAGAATTCAGGGCAAAATCTTCAATTCCAATGTTGTCATCAAGCTTACCATTTTTATGATCATGTGTCTTCTGAGGTAATCTAAAATGTATATCTTTATCTCTACATGACTCGACTCAATTCAGAGCACCTAACATCTTGTTTTGATTTTTACTTTCCTAAAAACCCATAGCAAACATTCAACATGCCTTATACACATACATAAATATGCAAATTAAGTTAATATACATGAATTGAATATAGAAATATCAATGTTGTTAATAATTTAATGAGGTAAACATATATTTTTAATAATGTCATCGCTACTAATAATTTAAAAATTATTTTAGCCTAAAAGGTATTACCTACACATTGAAACACAAGTAAACTACGCCTAAGCAGAAATCCTTTTTTAAGTTTTGGTATCTAAGTATATTGTAAGGTTAGTACATTTTCAGATCATTGGTTGAAATCAGGATTACGAAAATCACATTGGCCGAAATATACAAAAATACTTTAATAATATTAAAGTACGAGTAATCGACTTTCTATACTACTTACTCGTAAATGGATGACCATTCAAGGTTTTGAGTTTGACCACGTTTCTTTTGCAAACTCGTTTCAATTCACGGACACAAAATAATGTTTTGAAGTTTAGATAAACCATGATGTTACATACATTTCATTTCATACCCATGCTATTTGTTAAGCTACGAGTATTTACGAGTAACATACTTATGATACTCTCAGCTTTGTTAAAATGAATATGAATTTGTATTAATGTATGTGGTCGATATGTATTTTGATGCATTTAGCTAATAAATCATAGGGAAATACTTACACCTTTGAAAGCAAAAATGGTAATTAAAACTGCACATAAAACAAATTCACACTCATTTGAACACGGCAAAGAATTATAATTAATAATCCAGTAGCTATAGCAAAGGTTAAAGGCAGTCTTAACGATGATTAGTCGAAACCTCAACTATTATCTGAGTCGCAAATATTTTATTTGGATTACTTAATTAACTAAAACGTTTACGTCACGATAATTTAATTAAGTCAAGATTTTGGGTAAAGTCAAAATTTTATTTCGGCGAATGTTATTTGGTGATACTTCTATCTTGGTTACAAATTTTGTTTAAAAACATATTTTAATCTTACTAAAATCACTATTTATTTTACCTTAAATTAACCTTATTACACTTAAAGGAATTTACTTACCTGTTAGACCAACACAGCAATTTGATTGTGTCCTTTGGAAGCCGAGAATTTCATACTATCATTGTTATCCAAATATTAAGACAATGTCAAATCATCCTTAAGTGACCTGAAACAGAAAAAATACTCGTATGCACGAAAATCTTCTTTTTGCGTGTTATTTAAAAGCTCTTTGACAAAGTAAATTATGATGTTAGCAATAAAGAAACTAAAGCTACTTACGCAAATGAATGTAAACATTATGGTAATCTAGAAAACAAAATGTCTTTATATTTTTTGGTAAGTTCATTTTGCATAAATAAGCAAAAAATCTACCAACGCCTATCTAATGACTTTAGGAATACCTAAATGCGAGACTAATGATTCTTACAGGCAAATTCCTGTCAAACTTGAGCAGAATCGTACATTTAGATCAACTCCTATAGCGATATAGCATTATTTACATTAAGTAAAAAAAAAATACCGTTTCAAAGACAATTTTAGTAGAATAAACACGCAAATGGCTGATTGTTTCGTAGCAGCGATTAAAGCAATTTGACGGTTGAGTTTCACTAGCAAGTTACTATAAATGTTGATACGAGTACCGTCAGGGTCTATAGTCACTGGATATTTTAATTGAAATTGGTTTTGTGCCGCAAAACAACTACGAGTTTTTCAAATACAATTTCAGTTGATACACGCGGATTATTTGTTACAGTTCACTAAATTGGTTCGATGTTTTCAAAAGCTTGATAAATGAATAAAATTGTGCCGGATGACACGTGGCCGGGTTTGGTACGAAGATGAGGGAGGAAGCCAGACGGTCAGACGCCCGTCTTGTTTGATGATGATGTTGATGAAATGATAACGCCTTATGTCGGGTTACGGAGTAACAGCCAACCCAATGTTTACTGTGTGGACTGTATTGTATGCGGTGAGGTGGCTGTGTATTCTTCCTATTTTTCTTCCCAGGATCTGTTCAGGTTGATCTTCTAGGGCTCTTCCTACTTGCTTAGGAGAGAAGGTTCTTCCTTGCTACTGCTGGATCGAATGAATCTATGGACCCCCTGCTCGCCTTATATTCACAATTTTTGGCGGGAAAATCCCCACCCACGCAATCACTGTGTGAGCGAGAGGTCGGTGCGAGCGAGAGGGGAGATGGCATGCGCGTGTTTTCCGCGGTCGATCGGCAATACCGTAGGGAGAGCCGCATGCCATCTCACAATTAGAAAGAGAGGGAAATAGTACGGGCTTGCATTTTGACTCGAAAAGGCAATACCGTAAAGAGAGCCGCGTCCTATTTCCCTTCCTAGTCCTCGTTATCCTGTACGAGGGTGTGTGCCTACTTAGGGTGTGTTTCCTAAACCCCCGGCTGTCATTCATTTATTTCCCATAAAGTTTTACAATAATTTACAAATTCAAAGTTCAAACATATCACAATATAACAAAACATAATAAATAACAAAAACTTTATACAATTAACATTTTATAACGCTGTCCCGTACATTCTCCCGCCGTGTGTCGCAGCGCAGTCGGAGAGACACTCATCTTGTGGAAGGGGCGGCGTCCTTTTCTTCTATTTGCAGATTCACCAGCTTTTTCGTAGGGCGTCGCAGGATACCTCCTCGGGTCAGCACGTCTGCAGCTCGCACGATGCCGTCGGGCCCTGGGTAGACAGCCGTTACTCGTCCTAGTGGCCAAGTGTTTCGTGGCAGAGTGTTGTCCACGATCAGCACGACGTCTCCGGTCTTCAGTTCTGGGCCACGGCCGTGCGGCTCCCGCCGGCCTTGGAGTTCAGGGAGGTACTCTCGTATCCATCGGCTCCAGAACATGTCTGCTATTCTCTGGGACGCCCTCCAATGGGTCTTGCCCAGCAGGTCTTTGTCTTCAAATTGTCCCATAGCCGGTTCGTGTGCAGGCTCCAAAAGCAGGAAGTGATTCGGCGTCAATGTTTCAGGTTCATCAGGGTCGACCGCGACGTGGGTGAGCGGCCGACTGTTGACGGTGAATTCCACTTCTGCGAGGACCGTGGCTAGGACTTCGTCGTTGGTGGTGCGTCCATTCATCACTGTCGATAGCGCTGTCTTGACTGTCTTCACCAGCCTTTCCCAAGCGCCGCCCATGAACGGCGCGCCCGGTGGTATGAAGCGCCAAGAGATGCGGCGTTTGCTGGCTTCAAGTTCTGTTGCGCTGTCGATGGCTCGGCGCAGCTCCCTCTCGGCGCCGTGCAGGTTGGTTCCGTTGTCAGAGCAGATCTCCTTCGGGCAGCCTCTCCTCGCGATGAATCGCCTCAATGCCATCACCGCTGAGTCAGTGGATAGCGTAGCGGCGAGTTCCAGATGGACCGCTCTGGTCGTGAGGCACGTGAAGAGGGCCACGTAGCGTTTGTGTGTGGCTCGTCCGACGGTGACTTGTAGAGGCCCGAAGTAGTCGACCCCTGTGTAGGAGAAGGGTCGCTGATGATGGGCCAGCCTGCAGGGCGGATGGTTTCCTGTTGATGGTGCTGAGGGTGCCGCTCTTCGTTTGCGACAGTGAAGGCACTCTTTGACTATCTTTTTTGCAGTCGGCCGAAGTTGCAGGATGTGGAACCTCTGGCGACACTGGTTGACGGTGGCTTCCACTCCCTGGTGATGACCGGTGAGATGGACGTGCGCGATGTAGAGTCGCGTGATGTGGTGACGTCCATCCAGGATCGGTGGTCTTCGTTCTACTTCGGGTATTCCTTCTGCAGCGTCGATTCGAGACTTCAGGGTGATCAAACCGTTGTTCATTTCAACAGCTAATTTCTTCATTCTGCTCTGACGGCTGATCTGATGTCCTCTTCTTAGGTTTTCTATGTCCTCTTCGAAGGCGTCTTCTTGGCTCGCCTTGATGAGAACCTTCTCAGCTTCGATGATGAGTTCAGCGGGAATCTTCAAATATTTGTCTTCTTCATGAACCTTTTCAATTAATTTCTTCAATTTTCTGTCGACACGCTGAGCACCCCAGGAAGGATCTTTTGTCTTGTTCGGCTTCGTTCTTGAGAAGAATGTTCTGTGTTTCTTTGTCTTCAGCAGGCTGACGAACTGTAGGACTCTGGCTGTGGTGCGGACCAGACGTTCCCATCTTGAGAACCTGGTTACGTCAGGCACGACTTGTGTTGCGGTCGATGATGACTTTCTGAGGTTCAGTGTTCGTTCTTCTCCCGTTGTTTCAGGAATGGTCTTCTTCTCTTCCGGCCACGTCGATCGATCTTCTTTCAGGAAGCTGGGGCCGGTGAACCATCTGTGGGTCTCGTCGAAGTCCTTGGGGACGTCCCGTGTCGCGTCGTCAGCTACATTGAGTTTCGTGGGAACCCAACGCCATTCCTCTGTCTTGGTGTTTTCTTCGAGTTCGGCGATCCTGTGGGCGACGAAGGGCTTGAAGGATCGGGCTCCTGTTCTCAGCCAGGTCAGGACTGTCTTGCTGTCGGTCCAGAATGTTCGGGACACTGGCTTCCGATCGTGTTCCTCGATGGCTGCTTGCGCCATCCTGCTGCCCATCACCGCTGCTTGTAGCTCCAGCCTCGGGATCGATGTCACCTTCAGGGGAGCCACTCTCGCCTTGGCCAAGATGAGTGGTGTTTGGATGTTCCCGTCTTCATCTTCGATGCGCCAGTAGACCGCAGCTGCATAGGCGACCTCGCTGGCGTCGACGAACACGTGGAGCTCGATATTGTCGCTGCGACTGTAGTTCGGGTAGCACCGGGGTATGTGGATTTGGTTCAGCCTCTGGAGGTGCGTCGTCCATTGTTTCCATTCCAGTGTCAGGCCTTCTTCCAGTTGTTCATCCCACGCCGTGCTCCTTCGCCATATCTCCTGGAGGATCTGCTTTGCCCTGATTGTGACAGGCGAGGCTAGTCCTAGAGGGTCGAATAGGGACATGACGATCTTCAGGGCTTCCCTCTTCGTCGGCCTCTTCTGTAGGATGTCTTCAGGCAGGCGCGACAGGTCCAGGTTGAAGCCCAGGTGGTCGGTTGACGTTCTCCAGGTGAGCCCCAGAACTCGTTCAGTCTTGTCATCTTCGGCCAGGTTCATGTTTTCTTGTTTCTTTCCCGGATCCAGTTGCTGCAACACTGCGTCGGAGTTCGATGTCCACTTCCTTAGTTCAAAGTGTGCCCGCTGGTGGATGTCTCCAACTTCTCTTGCGACCTTGATTGCCTGTTCTTCAGTCTCGAAGCTCTGGATGTAGTCGTCCATGTAATGGTTGCGTTCAATGGCATCGGCAGCTTCGGGATGTTTTTCGGCGGCTTCTTTCGCGTTGCGGTTTTTTACGTAGATCGCTGTGGCAGGGGACGAGGTGGCTCCGAAGATCAGTGACGTCATTCTGTATTCGGTGGGTGGAGCGTCACGATCTGTTCTCCATAAGTAGCGGAGCGCATCCCTGTCTTCTGGTCGGATTTTCACTTGCAGGAACATTTCTGTGATGTCTGCTGATACTGCGATTTGATGTTGCCTCATCCTCAGCAGCACTCCAGGAAGTGATTGCAGCAGGTCTGGTCCGGTGAGTAGAGTGTCGTTGAGCGATAAACCCTTCGTGATGGCTGCTGCGTCATGCACCATCCTGACCTTGTCCGGTTTCATAGCGTTGATCACCGGGAAACAAGGCAGGTACCATGTTCTGTTTTCAGTCTTCTTCGTAGGTGCAACTTCAGCGTAGCCTTTTTCTATGAGCGCTTTCATTTGTTCGTGGACCTTGGCCTTCAATTTGGGATTCTTCTCAATTTTCTTCTCGGTGGCACAAAGTCTTCTTAGCGCGTAGTCTCGATTATCAGGCAGCTTGATGTCCGCCGATTTCCACAGCAGCCCGGTCTGGAAACGGCCGTCTTCGAGGCGTTTGGTCTCCGCATCCAGAATCTTCAAGGCTTGGGCTTCTGGATCGTTCTGTGGTTTCTTCGGCGCGACTCCGAATGACTCTAGAGAGAAGAAGTTCTTCAATTGTTCGTCGATTCTCTCTGATTCTTCTGTTTCCGTTGTCACGTGGTTCACGAAGTGGACTCTCTGTCCCAGCGTCCGCACCTGTGCTCCGTGAAGGACCCATCCCAGTTTCGTAAGTGAGGCGACTGGTTGCTGTCTGTCACCGACGCGAGTGGTTTCTGCTAGGAGGAGTGGCCAGTTGTCTTGCCCGATGAGTATTCCCGGCTTGGCTTGTTCGTAGGTGAGATTCTTCAGGCCCTCCAGGTGACGGCAGCCAGCCAGATCGCGTTCGTCGATGGTCTGCGGGGATAGTCGCAGCTGATTGATGCTTCTGGCTTGTATGGTGTGGCGCTTCTTCTGGTCACCCTGGATCGTTAGTTTGAGCCGCCTTGAAGATCCTGTTTCAATTTGCCGTTCACCGATCGCTTCGATGCGTAGTGGTTCCACTGGTCCTCTTAGTCCGGCGCGCTGTGCCAAGCTCTCGTCGATGAGCGTGATCGTAGAGCCGTCGTCGAGAAGCGCGTACGTGTCGATTTTCCTCTTCGGTCCGACGATGGTCACAGGCAGTATCTTCAGATACGCTTGAGGCTTCCTTGGCGTCCACGTGGAACTGACTACTTCACTTTTCTTCTGTTCTGTCTTCTGTTCACCACTCTTAGTGTGATGTAGCAGCTGATGATGTGGATGGGGGCACCCGTCTATGTTGCATTTCGTGGTGCGGCAGTGATGTACTTTGGTTCTATACCGCAGGCACCGAAAGCATAGTCTCTTTTCTTTGGCGAAATCCCATCTGTCATTGACGCTCAGCTTCTTATATTCTTCACAGTTCCCGATGGCGTGCCCTGTCTTCTCGCAACGTAGGCAGCTGTATGTCTTCTGTTCGGGTTCCGTGGTGTTTGTACTGTAGGCCCGTTGAGGCCTCTTCGCTGGCACGACGTTGTCCGGTTGTTCAGGTTGCGCGTAGGGGCCGCATCGTTCGGCCTCCCGGTTCAGGAAGCGCGACAACTTGACTAGGTCCGGTTCTTCACTGTCTTGTTCAGCCGCGAAGTCGTACCACCGATATCGCATGGTGGAGGTCAGTTTTTCTATGGTGTTCTTCGTGATTTCCGGGTTGTACAGGTAGTGCCTCTTCTTGATGGCACCTAGTGCTGCGACGATGTTCGAGACCCGGGAGGCAAAGATGCATAAGTCCCGCGCCGTGTCTTGAGGTTTCGATAGCGTTCGCAGCCGCTCCAGTTCGGACATCGCGATAGCGTCCGGACGACCAAACCTTGCTTCTAAGGTTTTCACGACGTCTTCTGGGTTGCCGTTGTATAGAAGGAGACTCTCTACTGCTTCCCTTGCACGTCCTTTGAGGCTTCGGCGAAGACGGGCGAGGTTCTCCAATGATGTCAACCCGTTCTTCGATTCTTCGTAAGCAGCTTTAAATATCAGCCATTCTTGATGGGACCCGGCGAATATCGGCAATTCAATGTTCATTCTCGGTTGACTTGCTCTTGTAGCCATAGTGATCGCGGCAGCTAGTTGCGCGATGTCACTCTTCATTGTTCCCGCCGGTGGGGCGCCGACGCATGCCGTCTCACTCACTCCCGCCGGTGAGACGCCGATATGTGCTGTCTCGTTCACTCCCGCCGGTGAGACGCCGATATGCGCTGTCTCGTTCACTCCCGCCGTAGGACACGTCGCGATCTGCGGGGCAGACGCCTGCGTCGGTATCGGCGGTAGCGGCTCTGGGTTGTGTGGTTGCTCGGTGATAGCCAGCACTTGCAAGCGGCTATCGTCAACCCAGGCGACAGTGCGTTCGTTGTTGTTGTTGCCGGAGTCATCAATCACGGTGTCAATGTCGTCTTCGTCGGTGTCCGTTTCCGCTTCTAATGCCGCTATCTTGGCGGCGGCGAGCTGTAGCTGGATGTGCAGTAGTTCTTCCCTGGCCTTCAGTAATTTCTTGCTTTTCTTTGATATTACAGAAGGTGCTAATTTCTTCGTGTGTGCTGCGGGCAGCTGCGCCTGAGCGGGCGCAGCCGGCGGCGCCAGCTGCTCTTCTTGGCGGCGTTCTGGCTCAGTAGCCAGCGGACTGGTCGTTTGACTTGTGGCCGAGGTATCTGGCATAGTGGTACCAGTGACTTCGGTCCCCGACGATGTTTCCGTCTCCGACGTAGGCGATCTTTCTTGTGTACGGGAACGAGTGACGGGCATCTTGACAATCTTCAATCTTCAATCTTCAATACGACGATCCGGCTCGAAGGACCAACAATGTGCCGGATGACACGTGGCCGGGTTTGGTACGAAGATGAGGGAGGAAGCCAGACGGTCAGACGCCCGTCTTGTTTGATGATGATGTTGATGAAATGATAACGCCTTATGTCGGGTTACGGAGTAACAGCCAACCCAATGTTTACTGTGTGGACTGTATTGTATGCGGTGAGGTGGCTGTGTATTCTTCCTATTTTTCTTCCCAGGATCTGTTCAGGTTGATCTTCTAGGGCTCTTCCTACTTGCTTAGGAGAGAAGGTTCTTCCTTGCTACTGCTGGATCGAATGAATCTATGGACCCCCTGCTCGCCTTATATTCACAATTTTTGGCGGGAAAATCCCCACCCACGCAATCACTGTGTGAGCGAGAGGTCGGTGCGAGCGAGAGGGGAGATGGCATGCGCGTGTTTTCCGCGGTCGATCGGCAATACCGTAGGGAGAGCCGCATGCCATCTCACAATTAGAAAGAGAGGGAAATAGTACGGGCTTGCATTTTGACTCGAAAAGGCAATACCGTAAAGAGAGCCGCGTCCTATTTCCCTTCCTAGTCCTCGTTATCCTGTACGAGGGTGTGTGCCTACTTAGGGTGTGTTTCCTAAACCCCCGGCTGTCATTCATTTATTTCCCATAAAGTTTTACAATAATTTACAAATTCAAAGTTCAAACATATCACAATATAACAAAACATAATAAATAACAAAAACTTTATACAATTAACATTTTATAACGCTGTCCCGTACAAAAATAATAATGTACGGTATGTAGTTTTCTATTGCCGTTTATTTCGGCAGCACCAGTAAAAGTAAAACCTAAAAATTATAAATTTTATAACTCAATATTTACAAAATTAAGTGCATAGAGACACCCCAGTGAGTAACTTGATTTGGGGTGGTCTCGCTCTCCCAAGGTAATGCATTAATATTGAGTAGAAACAGTTACAATATATTATTAAGCCCGCGTATTTAAATAAAAGTGTGAGTGTGTGTGTGTGAAAATGGCGGCCATTTTATCAGGGGGCCATGAATCCCCATATTATCCCAGATGATCACAGAGACACTGTATATTTTGTGAAAAGAAATAGGTACTGCCGGCCCAATTTTGCTAGAATTATAATTGAAGTTTAAAAAAAATATATATGCGAATTTTAGTTTGTTTTTAACACTTTCACTATTTTAATGAGGTAAAAGGTAGATAAGACCTTGAGAAAGAACTTAGGTTGTTTCATATCCATTTAGGTTGTTTTGTTTCCACACGCGCTATATAAAGTGTAGTGTAAGTACGCGGGCAGAGCCGCGGGCAAAAGGTAGTACTTTTATAATTGTTATGCATACTATTGAAAATAGGTTCTATCAATTTCATGTAATGTATTTACCTTGCAACTGAATATTAAATAAGGTTCAAAGGATATTACTATAATTAATTTGAAACCATACGTAATATCAAATGCCTAGTAATAACGTTTCTAACGCAGAGTTTGAACATCCGTCTAAAATTTAATAAACTTAATGTTTTAGCTACAACTGTAAACACATAAGTACAGAACACATCACTACAGTAGGAGACGATACAGAAGGATCACACAAAATAGAATAGTTGCATTATAAAACGTTGTTGTTTAAAAATATTAATGTCTATTAATTATGAATCTGCTCACAAAACCACAACGTTTGGATAAATACAATAAAACACAGGCATTTCTATCGGCAAAGGTCTTAACTAGAACTCCAAGGTTTACAAGACAACTTTTAAATTACCCAAAAATATACTAAAAATTATTTATTTATCACTAGTAGATTCAATTATTTCTTATGCTCTTGATTGCTATGGATTAACATGTAAAACAAACTTGGAAAAAATTGATAAGTTACAAATAAGATTTCTTAAGTTACTGGTAGATAATAAAACAAAAAGTAAATGCAAAACAAACTCTATGAAATTATTTAAACCCACAGTCAAGCCGACTAGTCGGCTTTGTGGGTATAAATGCCCGTAAAACCAATTATAAACATTGTTGTTTAATAAATAAATAAATAATAATAATTAACCATCCAAAAACGTTTTGTGGAATTATAAGCCAGCTTCTTGTTAAACACACAAGACCCACATAATACCACAATTTACTATAATAGCAAATGAAGTAACTGCTGATTCCAGGGACATGGTCTCATTAAAATGTATTTTAGTGCCACAGTTTTCAAAAACTAATATAAATCATGAAAGATATCTCTATAGACAATTCAGCATATTTTAATACTTATTGTTTACTTATCAACGCCCCGTTAGTCTAGTGGTTTAAATACCGGGCCAAGATCTCGGGGTCCCAGGTTCGAATCACCGGGTCGGGCAACAAAAATGTTTCGAATTTTAGAACGCTGCTCGGGTTTGTGATCACCAACCCGCATTTGGCAAGCGTGGTGATTATGCCAGTACACCCATCATTGCTGTGGTAATTTAAATTCAATGATGGAGGCCTTTTCCCTGCAGTGGGATGATTATAGGCTGTAACTTTTACTTTTTACTTATCAACTGTTGAAACTGCTAGGATTGCAGACATTTCTGTAAAGTTTTTATTCGATCAGATGCGTTGGACGACTTTTGATATACCTACTAATCTACTGAAGCATAGCTTTGTGTGTTGCTCTCTTATGAATTAAATTAGAGCTACATCGATGGCCGCAAAGTAATTGGGTGCATCGCGTGCAGCACACGCGCTCATCAAGTGGACAGTTCACCCCCACTTGGACGTAATTAACTTTTATTTATTTCTAAAAAGAGGTTTAACTCAAAGATATTTTACAAATACATGAAAAGTGCCCAACACTTATGATATAAATCCATGATTTGCACAATTACAGCCGATAACAAAAACTCTAACGGAATTGGGATCAACAATGAAAACTAAGATGGATTAAAAAGAATTGTCCATAATGTTAAGAGTTTAAATCGATAAGATTATAAATGATATAGCCGTCATAATTAAGTAGTATAAATAGAGGGGCTTCTGGAATTATCTTGTTTTCGTAAGCATTTTCATCAAGAATCTCTGAGGTGTCATGAGTTTTCCAAGTCGCCTATCACAAGCCTCTGAAGTGACCAGAGGCCTTACTCCGCAACTCTATGCCCGTATATTCGAATTCATCTGTTCCTATCACTTATACAGATATCTTAAAGTATCTGAAAGAGACAGATATATCCGTAAATACGGGTTTCGTGTTGCAGAGTAAGGCATCAGTTCTTACGGCTTCGATATTATGACAGAAGCCGGGACCAACGGCATAACGTTCCTTCCAAAGCATGACTACAACCTTTTTTAGCCTTAGAGACCCAAGCCATTTTAAAATTTAAAGAAATGATCGTGTCCTAAATTGATCCGAGCGGGAATTGGACCCTTACTTTGCAGATGAGCTACCGCAACACTATATCAGCTGGGGCGTCTATTGGCGGACGATGAATTGTGATGTATTTTTTAAGGAGGACAGGAAATTAACAATCTACCAGGATTATAAAATGTCTGTTAGTCACAAACGATTCATCACATACATAAATTTAGATTCACCGTTAAATTTGATCGTTTATTTACGTAATACCACTTAGCAGCCGAATGGCCCATTTGTGGTGGCATAGACCCATACAACCCATCAATGGCTGCGGAAACGACTGAAGGCCAAAACCTCCCAACGGCAGGATTTTTGTAATCGCGGTGAACCCCAACTACCTCCCGCCAAAAACAGTTTAAAGCGACGGAATCAGACTTACACCGTCAAAGTAACGGCCTTTAATTTTGGAGTGGTGGGATCTACCTCCTAGTGGTCCACCCTGGGCAACGGCATCTTTGGTTTTCTAACCAATGATAATGGCTAACAGATCCCTCTGCGGTGGTAGGCTTCGTAAGAGGCTGCCTGGATGCTACCACCCTCCTGCCGGAGACCAGCGCCAAACAGTTTTTCCGTGTTCCGCTGGTGTGTGGGAGAACCAGTGCCTCTGGGTAAGCTCGCTCTATCCTAGGCTTCTTCTTAACTGTAAAGTTAAGTATGTAGTCAAGAGCAAGCCCATTATTTATCTCACTGCAGGGCAAAGGCCTCCATCATTGAATTCATGTTACCACAGCAATGACGGGTACAGGCACAATCACCACGCTTGCCCAAATCTGGTTGGTGATCACAAGCCCGATCATGTGGCCCGTCCGCGTCCCAGAGATCGAACCTAGGACATTGGCCCGGTATTCAAACCACTAGAACAAACGGGGACTTACACGGTAAATGACTCAAACATAGTTCTATTTTAAAATAGAAATGTGTGGGCTCTTCATGCACGTTGATATGATTTTAAAATAAGAAGAACCGGGACTTCTACGAGTAATCACAACGTGACACTATCTAATACGGAAAATATAACTAATACTGAAAATTTAAAACTTACGTTTTCCACATAATTCTGGAACCCACTTCTGATCGTATGAAAACACTTTTTAAAACACAGTTTTAGTCAAAATAATTTATTGCACAAATAAAGCAATACTTAATCAGGTTACACGTTGTTTAAAATATACTGTGTGCATCATTATACTACATATTATATGTACGTAATAAGTTTTTTTAAACTTTCGGTAAACCAACAAAAAGTTTGGGTAACTTTCATAACATCTTCTGAATTTTGGGATATTTTCCATAGAATTACCAATTATTAAAATAAATATACACTTCAAAAATTGTATAAGGCTGTTTATTTCGTTTACAGGTCAAATAAGGCACTTTCGATCGTCATTTTCGTTAGATAACATGAGATGTAATAAAAAAAAATGTATGACTATGAAACGTGGCATTCGCAGTGACACGATTTAATTAATGAGTGGACCGACATTTTGTGCGTAATAATTTTAACTCATTCAATCTATCTTTGCAAACAGCTTATGGAGACAGCTTCATTGCATGTTTATAAAACAATATATTTCTGAAGTATTTTCATATTTTCTGAAACATTTAAAAAAAAAATTTATAAGAATAACTTTGAAATTCAAAATTGTTCACAGTTTTTGTTTAGTTTGACGTGTCGTATAAAATTTTCCATAAAATGTGCCACTTATTCGGGTCCATTAACAAATTCGAAAATTTAGGATCTCCAATGAAACTGGTTTATTATCTACTCAATCAGCGAAATGTTGTAGACATAATATTTTGCTTAATTGCAAAATATACTTTCAAAGCGATTCAATATTAACGGTTACCGCTGTTCCGTGTTTGTCTTGGGCAAATAAAATTCAAATAGCATTTGACTCGACAAAATATCTGAATTGAAGCACAGCCCGCATCGAATGTTTAAATCAATCGACAAAACCTGATTGCATACATGTAGAATATGTTCTATAAACAGTACATATTATGTATGCCACATAACCCAACAGTTTGCAATAGAGATTGATTTCATCATCCGTCGCCAAGACGATTTGGAACTTGCAATCTAACTAACTAATGGAAAACCAGGGCCCCAATTCCGCTAATTTAACGGCAATAGAATCGCAATTGCGTCTCAATTGTATATTTTGTTGACAAATTTAATAAGGTAGTAATGTCAAAATATATTCTATTGAGCCATTTGTAAATTAGCGGATAAAGGTGGTGGTTATATCTAGGCCCCTTAGAATAATAACACCTAGAAACCGAATGTAAGCACGAAAAACGCGCTACTAAAACTAAGCCATATCTGGCTTACTTCGTTCCGCGAGCTGTCAGTGCTCAACGTAACGCTAAGTCAAACACAGCTCACGAAAAAAAATTAAACATGACTGTTTGCACTATGAAGAAGTGTTCTAGCATATCAGAGAAACAAAAAGAAAGTGGTAAAGTTTCATTTCACAGGTAAGTACTTACATTTTATACATTTTCTGTACGTAAATCGAATTAAAAACAAATAATTTGAAACACAAAACCTATCAACATCAGTGTTGCTAGTTTTGGAAAAAAAACTGCACACAGTTTATTTAGTCGGTTTTTAATATTGAGAAAAATATTGAATTTGCCATAACAGCTATTTAATACTGTTTACTAAATGTTGGTGTTATTATTTCTATGAAAATAATTTCTTAATGTGAATTTATACAATCATACAGGCATTTAAATTTAAACACATTGAACGGTGTCATTCGTCATTAGATTAATAAATATGTAATATACTTATGAATGTAATCATATGTTCTTATGTATTTAAAGATCATACTAAACACATGGCAAATCGTCGTATAACAAAACAACACGTTTTCCCATTTTTTGTCGGTAAACGCCCGATGATGGTAACACTGAAGCCATATTTGTGTGCGTTAGAAAAGCGTAGATTTATTCTGCTTACGCACACAAGGATAATTAAATGGCACTCGTTTACGCTTACGTTTTGGTTCATACGCGGCTTCTAGGTGTTATTATTCTAAGGTAGGCCCTTAATAGACTTTGATATATTATAAAAATTAAATTCACAATAAAAAAAGTGTCCCAATTAAAAGTGCACCGATTTGATATAAGAGTGAACTTTTAGTACAACCTATATCAATCGAATAGTTATGCAATGAGATAATATCCATACTTTTGCATGTCGACATAATTCAACGTCAATCATTAACTCGAGGATAGTTTTAAATGTCATTTTTGTAGTGGACCGTGATCGAGTTCTTATAATTTATCGATACTGATAACAAAATATTTATTGTGTGTGTGAAATATACTTACGTCTGAATCCGCCCCTTTGTCGGCCCCAGGACAGGTGAAGGTGACGTACTCGTGGCATCGCTTGTGGACTACGAAACTGCATACTATAAAAAAGGAAAATATAATCACTTTTAGATCTCTGTCTTGTTACATAATGTATTTTTTCTTAATTGCCTCTGTAAATAACAGTGATTTGTTTGTGTACCAATTTTAAATGAAATAACTAGAACATTGTATTGGCAAAGGCGTTATAATTTTAAAGCATCATATGCAAAGGGAAACATTATGGAAGTCATATTGGTGGGTAATGTGTAATATGTACTTAGTTGTCGTAATGGTAATTTAGGCGGTTTTACTTATTGTGATCATAATACATATAAGTAAAGAATAGATGAGAATCTATTAAACAATTGAGGGAACTGACGATAATATATCCAAAGAAAAAGCAAATAAATTTGAAACTCGAGCTGGGCAAGACTTGGCGGCCCAACTAACTAACTTAGGAATGGATGATTGATGGTTGTATAGGTTGAATGCGGAGAACTGTCGTACATTAAACATGAGGTGCAAGGAGTGGGTTAACTAAGAAAGAATGGATTCTGAATTAGAAAAATCATTATTAGCGGAAACAGATGCCCATGGAAGTTGTTGAATTGCCAACAGTTTGCTTTGTTTGCTG
Organism: Anania crocealis; assembly: GCA_949315895.1. NCBI lineage: Eukaryota > Metazoa > Arthropoda > Insecta > Lepidoptera > Crambidae > Anania > Anania crocealis. The sequence continues at coordinate 4,658,402 of OX438859.1, read as the reverse complement.
ATTTGATAGTAAGATTTGCAATCATAATTTGCATTATGCAAAATACAAAAGTACTAGATTAAGAAAACCACTCACCTTGACACTGGAAGCCTTGTTTTCCAAAGCCCCTGAAACAAAACAATATGAATGTTAATTAAACGAGCAGATATTAAAAGTTTATTATTGCGAGATATTTACCATACGTTTTGATATTTATGAAACTTTATAACAACCATTGCAACGCCTGCCCTTGGGCTTAGGCCTCCTTTACACTTTCCACTCTTGTCGGCCTTCTGCCAAGCGCATCCAGCGCCGAAATATAGAACTCACAAAAACAAGATAGACCTTTTACGTTATCACTAAATATGTTAACATAGGCTTCGGCTAGTAATACCATTAATAAGGGGATTAAGGGTAATTAAAAAAGAAATGGTGAATAAATCGTATCAGTATTTAAACTTGAAAAGTTATGCCTCAGGTGGGACTCGAACCCGCATCCATCTCCTCGCATGTTGGGCGCGGCACGATATTATATATAATTGTAATTAAATTGCTTTAATAGCATATGAAGTACCTACCTACTCTTAATACTACATCCGAAAATAACACTGTTTGTTGAACTTTAACATCAGATTCAAGATCAATTAAGGATTTGTAATTTTTGTTACCTTAAGGATTTGTCATTTTGTTAAGAGTTTTGAAAATCCTAAGGGCCATATCGAGGACACAGTTCCTGTGAATAATGTTATACAGCTCTTGACATTGAACACGAAAGAATCCATTAGATTGTGTTACGTTGCGTTGCGTGATGCGTCCGAACGGACCGGAAGGTCCCATTGAGTCGATCCGCGCGTTGATTACGAGTAAAACTGATGTCACTCCTTCATGATGTCGTTGCATGTAGATAGATATTTGTTTAAACGACCGAAATAGATTGCGTTTGGTACCGGTTGATTGGCAATTGTTGATTGTCAATAAGTTAATAAATCCATTAGATTGTGTTAAGGACATACAGTTTTCAGTACCTACAGTCTACACTCATTGTTATTGTCGGTCAAAATATATTAATTTTTTTGCCAATGTTAGGTCGTCATCATACAAGTTCCTGTTCACCAACAGCGAAACTTTTTAAATAAATCGGTATCAACAAGGCCAGTACTATAATTAATTTGTCCCCAATATTGCGGCCCACAGCAGATTACCGCGCAATTCAATCGGTCGGCAGTTGCCGTAAAAAGAGATAAAGGGTTATTCTCGTCGCGAACGAAGTGAACGTCCCGACAGCCAATCGGTGTACAGAGAACTAGGTACGTGCAAGTTCCTAGAACCGACAATATTTTTTTGCTTTTTCCTAGCAAGGTGTGTAAATGACATGAAAGATTCAGTGTTTTTCATTACTTAGATTCGGTGCTTTAACTGTAAATAATAAATGACTAGTTCGCTGTTATATTTTGAAGCTAGTATAATTAATTTAAGTTGGCTGTATGGAGTTATTTCTCAGTCCGTCAGTAAAAAAAGTTTCCTTAAGGCACTGGTAGATTAACGTCACTAGTCGCCACCAGTCATTCTTTACCAGTCATCACTTGACATCCGACTTTTAAACCATAGTGATTACTATTTCAGTAAAGAAAGCGCAGGTCAGTGGAGCTTATTTTTAATTGTGAACAAATTCTAATAATATAGTTCCGCTATATTCCGCTTTATAATGGTATAGTTCCGCTGTATAAGGGAAAAGGGTCACAGCTAGACTGCAAAAATTATCGCGGTATAAGCCTGCTTAGTGTCGTTGGCAAACTGTATGCAAAGGTATTGATTGAGAGAGTGACGAAAGAAACTGATGAGAAAATATGGGATGCTCAGGCAGGATTTCGAAAGGGAATGGGATGTACGGATCAGGTCTTTTCCTTGCGGTGCATAGCTGAAAAATCTTTGGCTAAAAACCAGAAAGTCTATTGCGCATTCGTGGATTTGGAAAAGGCCTATGATAGAGTGGTGAGGAATGAATTGTGGTCAGCACTATCCATGTATGGGGTGAACAGTATTTTGATACAAGCACTGAAATCCCTATACAAGGATTCTAGTGCTTGTGTCAGGATCAACGGGGCGTACACTGAATTGTTTAGCATCGAAAAAGGTGTTAGACAAGGATGTGTAGCGTCACCATGGCTGTTTAACTTATTCATGGATAGTTGCTTGAAAAATTTGAAAGAAAGTGAACGGGGACTTAGAATGAACGATTTGATCGTCAAATGTCTGCGCTATGCTGATGATCAAGTCTTACTCGCATCGTCGGCAGAGGAGTTGCAGGAGATGGTAAATATTGTGCATGAAGATTTGAACAAGAAAAGAATGAAAGTGAATGTAAGTAAGACAAAAGCAATGGTTTTTGAAAAGGAGGATAGCATGACAGAGTGTAACATTTTGATAGGAGATGAAAAAGTGGAGCAAGTGAAAGAGTTTGTTTATTTGGGATCAATGTTTACAGCAGATGGAAGGTGTAATAGTGATATTGAAAGGAGAGTAAATGCCGGCAACATGGTGAATGGAGCGTTGCACGCTTTTATGAGCAGTCAGAAGGTGTCCGAAAAGGCCCGCCTGGCTGTGCATGGAGGGGTGTTGGTTCCAACACTGATGTATGGGAGTGAAAGTTGGGTGTGGCAGAGAAAACATGAAAGCAGAGTAAATGCAGTGGAAATGAGAGCGTTAAGAAGTATGATTGGAGTCAATCTGAGTGACAGGATTAAAAATAGTGTGATAAGGGATCGATGTGGTGTAAAAGAGGATGTAGTGACCAGTATTGAAAAAGGAATGCTTAAATGGTTTGGACATGTTGAGAGGATGAATGAAAGCAGATTGACTAAAAAGATATATATGGCGAGTATGAATGGAAATGTTGGAAGGGGAAGGCCTCGACGAACTTATCTTGATCAAATCGGGGAAGTTCTAAAGAAAGGTCAGGTCAAGAGTACCCTAAACCGGCGAACGTGTATGAAAAGATTAATGAATGTGGATGAAGCGAAAGTAGTCTGTAAGGATCGTAGCAAGTGGAAAGATGTGGTCTCTGCCTATCCCTCCGGGAAAAAGGCGTGAGTGTATGTATGTATGTATGTATGTTCTAATAATATCTTAGCCCTTTCTGTTTCTTTTGTGAGTTTGATAAATGATATTTTATTATAAATTGTGTTCATAATAAACACGCTTCCATTCACTCTACATCACGATGGAATGAAGTTAAATCGGAAGCGGCCCGGAATTGGATCGTCGTCGCGACGCATTAGTTCAATTAGCGTCGATCCAGTCCGCCCCACCTGCGCACTGAGCGATTGCGTTTCAAAATTGAAATCGTCAGATCCAAGCAATGCATTCAAATTCTATGCAGTTAAACTATACTAGCAACTACTCTTGTGTTCTCTTTGGTAAAAAAACAATTGCATGTGTAACCGACCTTCTTTTGTTCGATCATTCGTGGCGGGAACTTATTAATTTTTAGAAGAGTTAAGTTGGATCGGTTGCATTTTATTTTCGAAAGTATTCTTTTGCCTTCTATTTTAGGCCGGAAACACGTTAGCACCTCAGTGAAAACGGTCATGTAAATAGAATAAAATAGAATCAATAAGTCTTATACCTACTTGTGTCTCTTTTTAATAAAGAATATCATTGACTAATCTCATCTATTAGGAATCTTAGGAAAATTATTCGACAAAAAAGTACTCCCAGAGGAAGACGGGCAGCAGAGTCTGCTCTCTTATACATACATACACACATACAGGCTGACCACCTTCCAAATTTTAATATAGCAATTTACGAGACAAAAACAAATGACCTTTTTTTTCTTTTGGTTACCAGTACAAAAATGTCAAGATAAAGAACTAAGAAACTGTCCGCCGAAAAGAAAAAAATTTTGATGCGGCCTCCTCACACCACTTTTTTTACGCGACTCGCATCAGTCTCATTCATTTATTAGGGTACTATTCATAAGTAAATTTTCCCATTATACCTTCACAAGCTTAGGACCGTAAAACTTGAAAACTATGTTGCGAAAAATATTTTCGGGTAACAAGTCGACCTACATTTTTTACTTCATAAATGGGCTCTAAACACGATACCTAACCTATAAAAAATTTGGAAAGTGATGAAAAAGTCATCCAGTATACATGGTACAGGCTGATGATGATGATGAAACACAACTTCTTAGCATCCATGGTGCACCGTGCGTGTGCAGGGTCCATCGGGGTGCCGAAAAAAGTACTCAAGGCAGTGCCTGGGAAGGTTTAGGTTTAGGAAGTCACCTTATGGTGCGCCTCAGCGCTCGCCTACACTGCCTATACAACGTGTTTTAAAAATAAGCACTAATACTTAAGCGTACGTATATACATCAAGGAAAGACTCCACTGACAAAAAATGTATAGTATATCTGTTAATTTTTTTCCATAAATTTTTTTCCTCTAAATGTTATGTCAATATCCTCACCAAATAAGCGCCCATTTGAATGTTATGGGGAGTACTTTAAACCCCTGACAGCAACCTACATTTTCGCACCAGGTTCAATTCCCAGACCGGTTTTGGAATAATGGTCAGTAGAAGGTATGTATGGAAGATGTTTGATAATGATATGAAAAAAAAATACTGTTTTTGAAATATCCACATGAAAAGTGTGAGGGGAGATATGATCATTAATAGACATTTTGGCCTGCAATATAGTCATAGGTAAATAACCAGTGCAAATAGTAGCAAAAAACATTATTAGTTAGTGGTATAATATAAAGTTGCACAAAACCGGGACCGCGGACGGGCAGTTAGTTTAAAATAAAACAAGATATTTTCATTATTGTCTATAATATAAAAATGAATCCCTATTTCCCTTGGTCAAGGCATCACGCGTTAACGGCTGGACCGATTCCGCTATTTTTTTTTTGTTTAGTTTGACATTGACAGGAGAAAGTTCTTATAAAAGAAAAAAAATAAAGAAATCGCGAGGAAAATTAGAAAATTTATGAAAATTAATCACCATACTAAATTATTTGTACGAGTAACGTAGGTAATCTTATCGTTTTTGACTATTTAAACTTTTTTAATGTATAGCGTTTGACATAACATTGACAGAATGCGTGCTGCAAATATCGTCAAATAGGGGGTAAAACATCAGAAATACAAAATTATGTTAACAATGTACCTATTTGTCCTGCAGAGTTGCCTCAATATCAAAGCACAAGTTTCCGATAAAATGAACATACACCCAGAATAAGAGGAACATAGCTAATTCTTTAATTTAACGTCAAGTTAAAGAACAGGTTTAAGGAGGTCCCATTTATATGATTTTTATCAGTCTTAAACTGACCCATTTAAATTAAACACGAGTCCTATGTGGATTTGCTGGATTGAAAAGTTGTATGAACTGAAATGGGCTTTCGCAAAATTAAAGATGAACAGGGAAGTACTGTCAAATTTACTAATCTCAAGGTTTTCAAGAGTGAAAGAGTGTTTTAACGAATGTATGTAAGTATAAGGAGTTCACAAGAACACAAGCGAAAAAATGAAGAGAAGTAATGACATACAAGTTAAGGAGGCCTACAATCAGTTTCATCTTCATTATATTCAATAATTAACCAAAAAAAAGTAACAGCCTATAATCATCCAACTGCAGGGAAAAGTCCTCCATCATTGAATTCAAGTTGCCACAGCAATGATGGGTGTACTGGCATAATCACCACGCTTGCCAAATGCGGGATGGTCATCACAAACCCGAGCAACGTTCGAAAAATTCGAAACTTTTTGTTGCCCGACCCGGGATTCGAACCTGGGACCCCGAGATCTTAGCCCGGTAGCTTCTTTTTATAAATCTTTCTCATTTGATAGATTCAAAAATTTATTATTTAGCTTTGAAAATGTTACAATTATGTACCATTATTATAAATTACCAACCAACTGTAAGTTTACTTTAAAAAATGGATATTGTTGCATTATTATACTGTGCAGTTTATAATAAAAGACTTTTTAATTTATTAAAGACTTGTTTTAGTTAAAAAATTAAGATAAAAAATAATTTTCTTATCTGTCATATTCAATTTTATATCCCTAAAATACAAACTATTTAGTATCAAAATTGACACACATTCAAAAACAAAATTATTTACAAGAACGACCCAACTTAAACCGCTTCACACTTAAACACAAATAATAAAAAACTGCCTTCATATCTAATCAATAACAAAACTGTTATAAAAAGAGGAATTCATAGGGAACAAAAAAAAATAGTCTCAAGATGCAGTTTTAAAAAAATAAAATTTACAAACTTTAAAACTTAGTTTCCCAAAAAATGCACTTTTCTTGTTAAGACGTCCTCCTTGCGAATGAGCGATTATTATGACACAGGCAAGCGCACCGCAGGACCACATCTGCCGGGTGATCGGGTCTGGTCTGCTAGTATTATGATATCATTCATTATAAAGCAACGCATCCATATGCGTTGCCTGCAAAAATTACAAGATTTTGCATCCAAGAAGACCTAGAATAAATGACTAGACATTTCACTACAATTTACTATGTACTTTGGGCGATCGTGAATGTTTGCGCGAGTCAGAGGAGTACAACGCCATCTAGTGATAGATATTGTAACAAACTCTAGTAGGATTTAGGAATTCAGGTTATTAATCCAATTCAATTTGTAGTTAAATCAATGTAGTGATTTCGTGATCAGTGATTGAATCACAATCATGTCACGCATTTTATCTGTTAAATTCTTGTAAAAAAAAGTTTTTTTTTTTAATTTTTAAAGGCTAGAACCCAGTGCCTTAAACATAAATTAAAATTAAACCTATTATTTTTTTTTTTAAATTTAATTATGTGAATGAATGCATGTAGGTAATACATACCATAGGGAAAGAAATATCTTTCCCTATGGTAATACTTAAGAACTCTATACATATAAGTAGTATCATCCAAGTGCCATGCTGTCTCGGTCTCTGATTGCGCTCCAACTGAAATACGACACCCGCGATACTAATTGGAAACTTTCTCACACGCCTTCAAAGAATAAAAAGACAATCAGTTAAATCAGTTTTATTTCTGCAAATAGGCCCCAAGGCGCTTATACACGTCCCAATATTTAAACCTACCACTGCCTCGGGACAAGTCTGGGCTAGTGCCGAGAAGAAGCAGCGCAAGAAACTCGATCACAATTGTCAGCCTCTTTTTAAATAAATTTTTACAAAAGGTTTAAGCAAGTACCTACGAGCTGGGACAATTTAATGCCATACATTTCTATCATTTGAGTAATCATTAACAGTGTAATAGCCCTTTTTCACTAAAATTATTGACATACGATTTAAGTTTATGTACAGGGAGTTCAGCAATACCCTGTGGTAATTTGTTGAAAATACGAATACAATTTTCCTTCTTTTCGTAGTCTGAAGCCTGGAACGGCGAGTTCTATATTTCTGGTATTGAAATTGTGTAGGTACGTTACTTTTTTTAAAAAATAAATGTATGTTCTTACGAACGTAAATAATATTCTCGAGAATGTATTGAGAAGACACTGTAAGTATATTAATCTCTTTGAAGTGCTCTTTCAACGAGTCACGGGGTCGAAGGCCGTAAACAATCCGTACAGCTAGGGTTGCAAGGTCGCCAAACCTAATAGCTGGACAGACCAGCCAGTTTGGCCTGACATTTGGGTATTAAGGCCGGACACCCTACATTATTGAGGGTTTTGTGTCTATCTTTGTAATTTTTTTGTAAATGCGAGAGTGACCGACAGTCGGCTCGGCCCTCGCCCGTTTGTGAAATGTAAAAAGCCTAACAAAATCCGGACAAGCCGGACACCGTTTATTTTGGCCGGAAACGATATTAAAAAGCCTACCTATGTCCGGCTTTATCCGGACGCCTGGCAACGCTACGTACAGCACGTTTTTGTAATATAAAAATTGATTCAATATCTCCCGCTGAGCCCCACAACAGAATTCCGTATGAAATTATGCTATGAAAGTAGCTAAAATAGGATGTAGGGTACAACTGGTCAAGCCTAAAATATGACACAATAGATGAACTATTGTGTCTATAAATGATTTTAAACTCTCGCGATTTGAACACATAATATTGTTACTACGTCTACTAACGGGTCGTTATCGCGTATAATATTTATAAAGGTATATGTTACCTATTTATTTACCCCACGTTTCGGCTGGATTGCACCAAGCCGTGGTCACGGGCCGACTCATTGTGTCTAGTTTTTCTATGCCTGACCGGTAACGGCAACCTACAGAAATAAATGATTTTGATTTTGATTTCAGGATGCTATTTTCTTTACACAAAGGGAATAATGAAAAAAGAATAAGAACTAAAGCTGAATGACAAGAATTTCCTGTTTTTGTTTGCAATTACCGCATCTACGTGTATATCTGAAGGATGGCGGACGATTTCTGAAGATTTATCACGTCATGCTCCTCAGCAACCCCTATGACTGTTATAACATTTTTTTTCAACCAACGCAATTGTGCACAAACTGTTCTCAATTAGTACACCTTTAAAAAAAATACCTTTGTAGATTACAATGTACAGCTATTTCTATTTTGGGCCGCTGTAGAGCATCTCCCCAGCAACCCCATATTGAAATTTCAGGTAATTCAGCGCAAATACTAAGGATTCAGTAAGTAGTAGGTTATTTATGAAATGTACTGTTGCTCAAAAGGAGTAAAACTATTCTGGTCACTTAGTTTCATTTAAAAAACTGTATTTAACTGTACTTACCGCAGCGCCTAAGCAAAAAAATAGCAATTTAATTTTAAGCCTTAAACAAAATATTTTTTTATAAGGCGTTGTAGTTAATACAATTAAATACATTTTTTTAAATGAAACTAAGTGACTAGAATAGTTTTACTCCTTTTGAGCAACAGTACATTTCATAAATAACCTACTACTTACTGAATCCTTAGTATTTGCGCTGAATTACCTGAAATTTCAATATGGGGTTGCTGGGGAGATGCTCTATAGCGGCCCAAAATAGAAATAGCTGTACATTGTAATCTACAAAGGTACTTTTTTTTTAAAGGTGTACTATTTGAGAACAGTTTGTGCACAATTGCGTTGGTTGAAAAAAAATGTTATTACAGTCAGGGGTTGCTGAGGAGCATGACGTGATTTATCAGACACTATAAACATCAGAAAATTTAAAACTTACTTCATTAAGCAATGGCTTTCTCCTAAATCTGTACCCATACTAATCTTGCCGTTCCAACATCAGTCACTTACCTTATCTTTCTCACAGCAGAAGCAGCAGAACTAAGTCTTTCAGACAGCCCCCTAATATGAGCACCCCATTGCAAATGAGAGTCTACAGTTATACCTTAAAAGGTAGTAGAATCTACAGAGTTTAGTGGTTCATCTTTAACAATTATATGAGTGACAGCAAACCTTACGTTGGGCATGGTAAATTTAACACATTTTGTTTTATTTGCATTTAGTCAAAGATTATTTGTTGTAAACCAATGCAATAATTTAGAGAGGGTATTGTTAACATCGTCAAATGAAGAACCTACTGGCTAAATGTACAAATTTATAGTCTAATTCATAAAAATATAAGGTTTATTAGCTTTGGTAGGTGTTAGGTACCTGTTTATACGGTACCTCCAGTGTTTAGAGGGAAATTATTTATTGAAGGATCTTAGCACACTATATACAAAATACTACTCCCTTTCTTCTCATAAGGCGCCACCACGGCCCGTGAACCCTCAAACTTCTCACCGCGTATATATTCCTTACTTCTGCAGTAATAAGGTCGAAAATACACAACGTTCGCCACCATTGAGATCGCCTAGAAATTACAGCAAATTTAAAACATTAAATGGTTTCATTGATTAAAATAAGCAGCAATGAGATTTTAGATATTATTATAAGCATTTTATTATGTGACTTTGAAGGATAAGGATTAAATAATTTCGATGTAATTTCAAAATTGGTGTAATTTAAGAGGTGTATTCGAAAATAATTACTATCGAGTCAACATGTTCAATAGCGTTTTTGAGCAAGCAAATTCAAGATAAAGAACTGAAGTTACTTATACTGTAGTTTCAGATTCGTCAGTCTTGTCATTGACCTATAGTAACCGATAAAAAATATGGCATTTTTTCAATGTGTCGCCTTAAAATTGTTGACCCGGAAATCATTATCATGTTTACTTCTTCAAAACTACCGTTTTACCCCCTTATTATTCATAATAACGCAAACAGTCTAATAAACCTATTTCTTTTTTAAATTAAATGTGGACAACACCACACACATTATGTTCTGCTGATCCCAATTTGAATAACTATTTAAAGCATTCGTATTTTGGAAACCAGAAGCAACGAAGGTACCACAAACACCCAGATCCGAGATAATGTAGAAAAACACATCTTTTCTGGCCTGGCACTGTGACGTATTGTCTCGGTGTCGCGGTGGCTAAATTAGTAAAGCGCCGCGCCCGGTATGCATAGAGATGCGAGTTCGAGATCCGCCTGACACATAATTTTTCAAGTTTAAATACTGCTATTATAATAAATTAATTTTCTTTCTTTCTTTCTTTCTATTATAATGCAATTAAGTTGCTAAAATATCATATAAAGTATTATCTCTAAGAGATTTGCATATACTATGTCAATGCAGAGTAGCTACTATAATATGACACCACGCTTTTCTTTTTTAGATATCCTACCTAAGTAATAGGGGTTAAAGTATGAAATTGCCGATTATTTTTCTACTTTTTATTTTGTTTATAGCTCTTAAGTATAGTCATATTATTGCGTAGTTCTTTTTGTATTGTATTAAAAACTAAATAAAGTAACTTTTGACTAAAAAAAAAATGCAATACTAGTGCCTATTACTTCAAAGGAAGTCGTTGAAAAGACCCCCTACAATGTGTCAGCTGACCTTGCTTCAATTAAGTATATTTGTATGACTACTTTGATTTTCAGAAATTTAAATACTATAATGCGTAGCTTTATAACCATCTAACTTTCACCTTTAATTGCATCGAAAACGGTTCAGGCGTTTTTAAAAAAACTAAAAAATTGTTAGTATGGAAAAATTACTTTTCTCGTTTTCTTCCATACAAAACGGCAATTTCATACTTTAACCCCTAATACTATGTCAATGCAGAGCTTTTTCTTGTTTAGATATCCCAGTAACTATTATAAATACATTTATGCGAAAAATATAAGTGAAGCATCCAAGTAAGTACCTACATATTGTAGAATTTCTGTAACAAACTTGCGACGGGATTTCTCAATGATGCAAGTAGGGTGACATAAAATAATTTAGGTTATTTTTCTTTCCGTAAATAATATTATAATGCTGAAAAAATACAAATAAAAATACAAACGCGACTTGTATTTTCGCTTAATCCACATTTCCATTTGAACTCTGACAATTAGGCTTGGATAAGCTGATTTAAATAAATTTAAATAACAAAGTAGACAAACGAAAAATACATTTCTCAAATCATTCTGATTTGACTTTCATAAACTTCTAGCCTAATTGAGTAAACAGAATTTGACTTTTACGATTGGATCGCGAAGATTAGGCTTGCTCTGCAGAAGGTGATCAGTAAAAATATTTCTTTAATAGATATTTTACTTTTATTGCAATCGAAAGAGAGACAGAGTGGTTTATTGAAGAAGAAGAAAAAAACATTGTAATCAACTGGCAAAAAGATGAGGACCACCTTTTTTATATCGGTTGATAAAATAAAGCGATAACATCATTCGCCGCATAGTAATTTATTACATAATTAAAAAAAATTAACCCAATTTAGAATCAATATAGAAAACGCTGGGGTAAACGAGTTGTTGAGTGGAGACCGCGACTCGTCAAACGTAGTGTAGGACGGGCTCAGGCCAGGTGGAGTGATGATTTGCGTAAGATGGCTGGCAGGGGCTGGATGCGAGAAGCCGAGCGAGGATCGAACTAAGTAGCGTGCAACTGGAAAGGCCTATGTCCAGCAGTCCACTGCGATAGGCTGATGATGATGATGATGATGGAAAACCCATTTTACTTTGACCTACTCTCACGGCAACGGGCAACATTATGTTAAGAACTTGTGGCCGCTATGAAACCTCAAGATTATTTCTTACTAGACTCTCTACCATGCCTTCATATTGCACAATTGTCATTTGCCAAGCCTCTTTCATACAATACGTGATACGATGAATGTTAAACGATCTTCATGAGAATTCCGAGCATTGCGTTACATACTCGTACTTGTTGGAAGCAGTGTGATTTAACTCTTAATCTACCATTCAGTCAAGTTAAATTAGTATCTGCAAATAGGGCCCTGAAGGAGCTTTAACTCGTTATAATATTTTTACCTGAGAAAAAGCAGCGCAAAAAAAATCTGTCACTATTTGTCAGCCTCTTTTTAAATAAATATGTTTACACTAATATAAATATCTATACCAATAGTTACTCGTATTATAAAGCTGAAGAGTTTGTTTGTTTGTTTGAACGCGCTAATCTCAGGAGTACTGGTTCGAATTGAAAAAATATATTTGTATTGGATAGTCCATTTATTGAGGAAGGCTTTAGGCTATATAACATCACGCTGCGACCAATAGGAGCGAAGCAATAGTGAATAATGTTGCAAAAATAATCGCGATCATAATAACCGAAATTAACGCATACGAAGTCACGGGCAACAGCTAGTGTTTACATAAAGATCTAAAGTGCGAGCTACAATAATTTAATGGCATACATTTCTCTTCCTCGGCCCGTATTCTTCAGGACACCTTTAGACGATAAGATGTGTTGCGATTTTATTTTAAAAGTATTTGTCATCATACCATAGATAAGATAATTTCATACTCACACATTATAATCCTCAACCATTCATAACACGACTTATAAAAGTAAAGGGATGTATAAGGTAAGTAATTAAAATTTGAAAAGTTCCGACTTTGGGAGTGTTTCGCGGGTGTTATGTATGAGTTGCCGGAACTGTTGAACATGAATTCCTTTCAAATCCAAAAAGCGATGCATAATTTAAGGTGATTTTCAAACAGAAAAAAAAAACGCAAATAAAACTCATTCCGAGAATAGCGAGAACAAAACTATTTTTTCCCAAAACTACATGAAACGGTGCAGACAGAATATCAGCGACGTTAGGTTATTCCTGGCGTCATTTGCTGAATCAGTTAAAATCAGTAAAAATCAGTTTTATTTCTGCAAATAGGCCCCAGGAGGCGCTATTACACGTCTCAATATTTAAACCTACCACTGCTTCGGGACAAGTCTGGGCTAGTGCCGAGAAGAAGCAGCGCAAGAAACTCGGTCACTATTGTCAGCCTCTTTTTTAAAGAGCTTGCTGAGTCTTGCTGAGTCGTAGACCCTTTTGTCTCATTGGCTATTAGCTTATTTGTGACTTATTTGATGCTTAGCTTAAGTTACCTAATTGTAATTAAGCTGTTGAGACACATAAAGAGTTTTTTATTTATTAATTATTTATTTTAGTTAGCATAGATTTTGCCGACCACCGTGGCGGAGTGGCGCACTCACCGGATTTCTAAGTATCGCCGTCTCCGAGGTCCCGGGTTTGATTTCCGGACGGGTCAATGTAGAAAAAAATTGATTTCCTACATTTTCACGGGTCTGGGTGTTTGTGGCACCTTCGTTGTTACTGACTTCCACAATACGAGTGTTTTAAATAGTTACTTACTCTGGTATCAGAACAATGTATGTGATTTGATCAACATATTTTTTCATCTGTTTAAAAATAAACAACTCTATTTTACAAACCACTGTCATCGATCACTCAAAGCAAATCTGGAGGCATACTCTTGACGAGTTCGAGTTACGATCAAAATCGAATCGACGTCGAGAATCAGTGATTTGGTACTCTGAAAAGTGAACCTAAACCTTTGAGTCGATGGTGATTACGTTATCAACCGAAAATGTTTAACGGATCGCCATTTTAGATCGATCTTGACTTGATTTTGATTTCGATTCGATTGAGTTTGTTCAAATTTTGGCTAGGTCGAATCGAGATCGAACTTAAATCAAATTCAAGAGTAAGGGGGCTGTTCAGCGATCAAGACAGAGATATGTAAGTGAGCCCCATTTTAGTGGCTGAAGGAAACGCAACACTTAACAAATAGCTTGTTTGCAGACATCGTTCCGGGACGAGTGCGACACGTTATCTGAGCTGTGTCATCCCTTTCGAGGGTTAGTGGATTACTTTGAACATCCATCGAATAGCAATCGAACTATTTTCTGATGTCTAAAGACAGCGTCACTTGCAATATCATAGAATTTAGTAATACAAATCGGCCAAGTGCGAGTCGGACTCGGGCACGAAGGGATCCGTACCATTGACTAAGTTAACAACAGTAGGTACATGGGTACATTTACAGTTATGTTTTAATTTTATTATTTATTAATTTATTATTTAAGTAAAAATACAGCTGAGTGTTTTGTGAATATTTCAAGTGCCTACCTGTTGCAATTATTGATATTGAGCGAAAAAGGGCAAAATAATCCTTAAATTCTTTATTTTATTTTGTTTTTAGTAGTATTTGTTGTTATTGCGGCAATAGAAATACATAATTTGTGATAATTTCAACTGTCTAGCTTTCGCGGCTCTTGAGATACAGCCTGGATGACAGGCAGACGGACGGCGGAGTCTTAGTAATAGGGTCCCGTTTTTACCCTTTTGGTACGGAACCCTAAAAAAATGTATAGTAACGGCCTATAATCATCCCAATGCATGGCAAAGGCATCATGGAATGGCAGTGGTGATTTGCCATAGCTTATGGGTAAAAGCATAATCGCCAAGCTTGCCAAATTCGAGTTGGTAATCACAAACGCAAGCAGTGTTCGAAAATTCGAAAGTCATATCGTCCCAGGGATATAATCCTGGACCCCGTGATTTTGACCCGGCACTTATGAGATGACACTAGACTCCACGGGGCGTTACTACCCAATACCCCACGGGGCGTTGACAGATTGATTACATTAACGGCCGGTTCCAATAACCTATCTATCTTCAGTTTTGGCATATCGGAGATAGGAAACAGTTTCTATCTCTAATCAGTATATAAACTTGAAAATTTTTTTTTTTTTTGAAAAATTTTGTCTCAGGCGGGACTCGAACCCGCATCTCCTCGCATGCCGGGCGGGAGGAGATGCGGGTTCGAGTCCCGCCTGAGACAAAATTTTTCAAGTTTATATACTGATATTATAAGTGCAATTAAGTTGCTAAAATATCAAATAAAGTTTCTATCTCTGTTTTCGCCGTCCAGAGAAACAAAGACAGAAGTTGCTTTCTATCTCCGATATGCCAAAACTGAAGATAGATAGGTTATTGGAAATGGCCGTTAATCCGTCTTACTACAAGAGATTATACGATCGATGAGAAACAAATACCGCGAATGACATTTAAGTTCATAACCTGGCCAAATTAAAGCTACTCGAATATTTTAAACGTACGATCCGCAGTAGAGCTGTAACAAACCGTATGTTTTCGGAACTGAGTAACGGGTACTCCTTGTAGTACCGAGTAACGAATCGTTACTCCCGAATGCATTTCGTTACTCACATTTTCCGTATTAGGTCGCGAAAGTACCGTTGATGCGTGTGTTATAACGTTTGCTGATCGTATGTTTTATGAATTCGTGCCTTTTTCGGTTAGTTAAAAACAAAAGACAAAAATGCACCTTAATTTTGTAATTTAGAAGTATTTTATCTGCATATTACGATTGATGCGACTCCGTGATATCATATTTTATGTATGATATCACGTACGGAATACGTCTCTTTTTGGTGTTCCACACTGTTATTAATGAGGTATCAGAAGTAACGAGTAACGTAACGATACGAAAGTAACGAGTACTTTTTGTCAAAGTAACGAGTTCATACGGGTACGAGACTTTTCGTTACTTTTACACCTCTGATCCGCAGTACTGGCAAAAAATATTGTCGAGTGACGAGAGAACTGTTCCAAATTCAAATTCGTCTATTGCGATTGTATGAGCACGTGAGTAAATTATTCATGTGGTATGAGTGGGATCTAGTGGGATGATCTAAGTATTACCAATCTTGCCCCTAATTCAGCTAATCAAATCGTATCACAATCGTAATTGAATAGCAGGTTCTTGACAGTTCTAGTGTGGTTCTAGTATAGGCTAAATGTCAAAATCGCCCAATTCAATTACGATCGAACTGCAATTGAAATAGCTCAATAATCTTACTAGTCTTAGGAAAAAGGCGAAAGTTTTAATGCTTGTTTCTTACTCGCCAGTCTCGCCAGAACTGCTACGTTTAGCAGACTAGTAGATCCAGATAAATCGCACGCAGATAATATTATAGACTGGAATATCACATAAACTAAAAAATAATTCCCTTGGGACAGTTTTTAATTGAATAACTAGTTACCTGCGACTTAGCAGGTAACTAGTAAAAATACGTGTTCTTTAATTAAACACTCGTCTCGAACCAGTGGTCGAGTTTTGTAAATACACAATCTCGCTTGTTGCCGCCAGCCCGGAGAGACTATGCGGTGCCGACGGGCATTGTAGCGCCAGACAACACCGATACTATCGTGCTCCAGATACTTTTGCTTAGCGGAGCGAACTAAATGAATAGACAAAATAAAAAGCAATTCTTAATTTACACTAGCAATACGTTGCTTATAGAACAGTTTTAAATTAAAATGCTGTTTCAACCTACGATTGTCAAATATTGTACAGATGTTTCTTTCGGATGTTGGAAGCGGATAATAATCGAAAACATATTTAAAACCCTGCTAGCTTAAAGAATAAAACCTTGAATAAATTCGTCGAGACACAAAATGTCTTGGTTGCTCAATAGTTAGAGCAGCGGCCTTTTGAAGGTTGTCGATTTTTAGTATCATCTCAGGAAGTCGAAAAAAATATTCACAGAATTGTACTTTCAATGTGGGAAGACTTTTAATATCGCGCTTTTTGTTGCTTGAGCAGAACTGCCTAGCAGCGCATCTTACTGGCAGAGTCATTATAAAACGCAACTACCCACTAGTGCATTTGCAAGCACGCGCATCTGGACGGCACTGTTCAAATTCGTAATTCTGAAACTAGCCTAAAACTCGTTGCTCAGTGGTCCGCTATAGCGCCGTTTAAGGTTACGCTGTTGAAGCCCTCACTGCTGGACAGCCCGTCAAGCGACGTCACTATTAGGCCTCGGGGCGGCAGCAGCAACGGGGTCTACCGGTTCCATTTAAATCTGTTTACTGAAATGCCCCGATATTGCTGATTTCGATACCGAAGCCTCAGAGTGACGCCGCTAGACGGTTTGTCGAACTGTAAGTGCTTCAACAGCGCACGCTTAAACGGCAGTGGAACGAAAATTGGATCGACTTTTAGGCTGGTTTTGGAGTGACACGTTTGTATAAGAGCGAGGCCGGAAACGCTGTTAGAAGGAAATCTCTAACCTAGCATGCTTCGGCAGCGCTGACCTGCGGGAGATTTAAGAATAGTGTAATTGTAGCGCGCGTGTCTGGACGGCGCTGTTGAAACCCGTGACTCTGGAGTTAGCCTTAAACCATACATATTGTAGACCTCTGTTAGTTGTTACCGAGTTGACTTGAGTCGAGTTCGGGTAAATAGGTAAACATCAAATGTACATTTAATAAGACCCATGTAAACTAAACAGTATTCGGATTTAATGGTGGGTTTAATAAGACAAATAACAGATTGTTGAGTGACTTCAGCAATTTAAAGACTCAAGGGTAAGTTTTGATTATTTGAAAAGGTAAACAACAGAATCTGATATGAGTTTATAATTTTCTATATTATTTTTGTAAATACAATTTTTGTGAAAAATTTTTAGTCTATTTCAAGCAAGAGTCCAGTTAAAATCAGTTAAAATCAGTTTTATTTCTGCAAATAGGCCCCAGGAGGCGCTTTTACACGTCCCAATATTTAAACCTACCACTGCTTCGGGACAAGTCTGGGCTAGCGCCGAGAAGAAGCAGCGCAAGAAAGTCGGTCACTATTGTCAGCCTCTTTTTAAATAAATTTTTAAAAGGTAAGGTAATTTTTACAAGGTTTAAGCAAGTACGAGCTGGGACAACTTAATGCCATACATTTCTATCATTTAAATAATCATTAACAGTGTAAAAGCCCTTTTTCATTAAAATAACTTTAACATACGATTTAAGTTTATGTACAGGGAGTTAAGACTAAGTACTTGATTGATACCCTAAGCAATCAGTTTTTTGAATCTATCTCCTCTCCCCCCATCCATAGAGGCAACTGAAATGCGACTAGTGGTAAGATTCACTAGTCGCAAATATTGTTAGCATTAGAGTTAGATCTACAAAATGTACAATATTTAAACAAAAAATAAACCGATGGAATTCGTGAAGTAAGCCACCAAGCAATTTGCAAGATGAAGAAGATAAGAAGGTGCATAATGATTAACTGGTGGCTTACTTCAGGCATTTCATTATGGTTTATCATCGTATTTATAAATTTTTTGGAGAGATGAAAATAAATGAACTATAACCAATTTTGAGCTAAACCATACATACGCACAAAAAACATTGAAATGGATTAAACTGGAAAAAAGTTATATTATACAGAAATATATCAAATCGAATAGCAAACTTCCTTTTTCTTGCAGTTGAAAATTGAAAGCAAACGAAACTTATCTGCAGCATCATCGTTTATAATTCTAATTTACCCTGTAGACAAACTGGGATTTCTAAAAAGATAGGTAGGTAATTCCACTATTACGTATTTTCAACTTATTGTTGTTGTTTTTGGTGCAGCTGCTGACGTGATATTATGACATAATATCACGTCAGCAGCTGTTGAGATCTATACATACCTACATTGTAGGTATGTATAGATCTCAAAAACAGGCAAAGGCGTAAAACTTATAATATAGGTACCACCTGTTATGTGGCTGTGTTACCGCGATTCAAAAAGTAATTTCCATATTCAGATCGTTAAAAAGAGCACAAAGCCGTCAGACGTGTGCATAATATAATCACTCCTTCATCACGAGCTTCAATCAGCCCTCTCGAGCCAGTGGCTCGTGAAATTGGTGCCCCGACCCTCATTGACGCTACTCCGTTGTGTTGGCAGCATTGTGCGCGCTAAAAAAGTGAAAGCTAAACGCCATTTAGAAAACCTAACCTAACTTAAAGTGTTTTTTAATATTAGTTGTAGAGATGGGCCGAGTACTCTGTTAGTACTCGGCGGGTATTTTGATACTCGAACTCGGCCGAATAACTCGGTTTTGATGCCGAGTATACTCGATTTAAGCAAAGCAATAAATTTAGGTAGATATAATTTATTAAAACAACAGTGTTAATCAAAAAGTATTTCTATTACAAATTTGGGAAATCTTTGATAATTTCAATTATGATAATTATTAATAAGTAGTGATGAGACCAAATAAAGGAAATTTTAATGAAAAACAAACAATATTTAAAGGTAAATTGTGATGCAGAAGCACACACGTTCTGGTAACAGCCTATTCCTTTTTTTATCATAACCGTTTCCAGCCTCCGAAAATAATCGCTTGCTGTTCACAGTGCTTGCAGGTGCACAATGAAACACTAGTGCTAAACTAGCTCAGAATACCTTGTATGGTGCCCGCCCTGCTCACCACTCGAAAGAACTCTTTTCTTTTGCCCACAAATTTTCTTATAACTAGCGATCCAATTCTAAAGCAATGGGGCTTTTAGGATCATCGCGAAAACAGGTATTTGCTTGTACCGAGTTACTCGGCCGAGTACTCGGTTGGAAAAAAACTCGTACTCGTTACTCGGCAAAAGTGCTACTCGGCGCATCTCTAATTAGTTGTATTTATAATTGTATTCCAGACTCTTTTATAAATATTTTCAAGATTAACCCGTATTTAAATAAACACATGGCCAATAATAATTAAATGATTATTGATTTATAAAATTTTGTTAAAACCTGACCAGGCTTTATTTAATGAAATGAAAATGCTGATTAACGCATGAACAGAAGTTTAACTTTAGCCTTGAAAATTTTTAGAAATTAGCAGCTGCTCTGAATAATTTAGTTGAGTAATAGTAACATTAAGTTACCAACTTCAGTGTGGATCACCTATTTTTACCACGCTTTTTTTTATTTTTTTATTATTAGCTTGGGTTGTATCTATCTATGTATCTATGTATGTAATGGAATCTTTGAGCATAAATTTGACCGATTTCTAGAAGTTTGATTAATTTGAAACTTTGCACACGTATCAAGGACCGATGACAATGCAATAATTTAATAACAGTTTTCCCAGTTTTCCTCTGTAAGAGGGAGTAAAAGAGATAGAGCTAGCGCGCGATCTGTATCAATTATGTTTCCTGCATAGGTTTGGACTTACAGTCGGTAAAGAAGGAATCAAATCTTATAAACTAAACTAAAAAGTAAAAAATAAATTATAGTTTAAAAAACTAAAAAACCACGCTTTTAAAACAGATTGAACTAAAAAATTAAAAATAAAACTGTAGTAATCAATTGAAAAATTCATATTATTGTACAAAAAGCGTGGGGGGCTTGATTTAGATTGTTGTAAATATTTTATCAATAATTTACTATATCTGTGGATATCATAACAAGCACCCCACGCTTTTTGTACAATAATATGAATTTTTCAATTGATTACTACAGTTTTATTTTTAATTTTTTAGTTCAATCTGTTTTAAAAGCGTGGTTTTTTAGTTTTTTAAACTATAATTTATTTGTTGATTTTTGTCGTGTTGATAAAAAAAAGACGTGTGGCACTCGGAGACTGCCGCGGTAAAGCAGCTATTGCATAGCATTTTTTATCAACTTATGCCGATACAACAAATGCCACCTAAAGGCGGGTTGCTGAACTAAAGAGACAAGCGTGATATTTCAAAAAGTCGTTCTGCTATTCATCGATAGATGTAAAAACTAAAAAGTATCACCGCTGTGCCGGTCGGAGTGGGAGGGTGTTAGTTTATTTTCGTTACGGAATTTCTGGATTCGGTCTCCACGCTCAAGGCCCGCGGTAGAAGCTATGCAATAGCTTAAAAATATGAGAATAAACTTGGCATTTAGTTAGCCTAAGTTTCGTAGTAACTATTAAGTTATCTGTTGCCTAAGCGTTAATTAATGCGTTATGTAAGCTATTTTAAGTAAATAAATATATACCGAATGCACTTTTTTCATTGAGTTAGACTGATATTCATATAGAGTACAGTCGCTTGCACATCCGTCTATAAATTTGTGTTGCAAAAACGCTCCCATTTCAGCTACATATTTTATGGTTTCCCAGCGTTTTGTATAAATATCTAATGTGCGGTCATTTTTACATTCAGCGTATTATTTATTTTTCATCTTTTATACACCTAAAAACATAAACGCGACTACACTACACAAAGGAAAAATACCAACCCTAACTTAAGTTAACTTCTAACATGTCCCTAACCTAACTAACCGAGTCACATGTCGAGCGAGATGTCCACCCAATTCGCCGAGGTTCGATGCAGCCCTAATAACCCAGTCTCCGGCGTTAAGCAGTTAATTAATCACTAAGAGCATGTAATGGAGTCTCGTAGCTTGGGTCGCGGATTTACGCTGACCGGCTGCTAATGGAAGGTCAAAACTGTGACAAAGTGTAATCGTACTACAGTAAGTCCGTTGGAAGATAGTGTGATAAGGGTACTTCTTCGGAGACTAAATTTTTGATGTCTGTGGGTATATTTCTGCAAACAAGTAACGGCACGGCTTGTAATATTATTTTTGGTATAGTTTATCATTGCCCCTAATTAGGTTCAGTGAGATTTTTGGATTATTGGTTCTATAGATATAAAAAAAAATTGAAGTCTGTTCTCCTGATTCATATAGAGCGTCCGTTTCCCATTTTTCGGAACGTAATGGTCGATGACACCTTATCCCTTTGAGATATCTTTATAGATTAATTTGTAGGGATAGCTAATGAATTGACCTGTGCCAAAAACTATGTATATTCATTATATCTTCATCAGTGTGTTTATAAAAAAATAAATATGAAGTGTCCGGCGCATAATACTGATTCATGTGGCTTAAAAGTTCAAAAGTTCAAAGTTCAAAGTTCTTTATTGCATCATGTTGTTTACAAGATGTTAGTTACGTACAGATTTAGATCAAACATGCTGCAAGGGATCAGCAATTTCTTATATAAAGTAAGTAAGTAACAGCCTATAATCATCCCACTGCAGGGACAAGGCCTCCATCATTGAATTCAAGTTACCACCAATGATGGGAACTGGCATAATCACCACGCTTGCCAAATGCGGGTTGGTGATCACAAACCCGAGCAACGTTCGAAAATTCGAAACTTTTTGTTGCCGACCCGGGGATCGAACCTTGGATCCCGAGATCTTGGCCCGGTATTTAAACCACTAGACCAACGGGGCGTTTTCTTATATACTAGGTATTATTTGTATTATTTATATTTTTTACATTAATATTATATTTTTTTATATAATAATATATTGATAGATAATTGTTGTTACATTCAAATATTACATTATAATTATCAGTTATAAATTACACCATATTTATTGTATCGTAGTGTGATCATAGTTTATTATTATTACATTATTTCTCTAATTGTAGTATTAGGGGTTAAAGTATGAAATTGCCTTTTGTATGGACGAAATCGAGAAAAGTCATTTTTCCATACTAACAATTTTTTAGTTTTTTTAAAAACGCCTGAACCGTTTCGATGCAATTAAAGGTGAAAGTTAGATGGTTATAAAGCTACGCATTATAGTATTTAAATTTCTGAAAATCAAAGTATATAATACAAATATACTTAATTTAAGCAAGAAGGTCAGCTGACACATTGTAAGGGGTCTTTTCAACGACTTCCTTTGAAGTAATAGGCACTAGTATTGCATTTTTTTTTTAGTCAAAAGTTACTTTATTTAGTTTTTGATACAATACAAAAAGGATTACGCAATAATATACTTAAGAGCTATAAACAAAATAAAAAGTGGGAAAATAATCGGCAATTTCATACTTTAACCCCTATTATTATTATTTATTTATTTTATCCATTTAAAAACTCTTGCAGCGAATAAAAAGACTTTTCAGTGAGATAATCCTTTAATATAATTTTAAATCTATCAATGTTTTTTTTCATTTTTAATGTTGCAAGGTAAACTATCATAAATTCTCACACACATCGAGAGCCCCCCGAAATATGTATTGCTAATAGAGAGGAAGGTCGGGCTAATTTATTTGTTGCTCTAAGATTTTGGGGACGCTGGTGACACGGAAAGAAGTCGGGGTGCCATCTTACAAATTGACAAGCAGATTATAGGGATGAAAGAGTTAATATATTAAATTTTGTAAAGTATGGTTTGAAGCTATCCATAACTCATAAATTTCCTAATATTCTAATGCATCTCTTTTGCAAACGAAAAATTTTATCTATTTCTGTACTATTTCCCCATAATAATATGCCATATGTCAGCCATGAATGTGCATAATATGCATAATAAGCCTTTTTTGCTGAATTGAAATCTGTTATTTTTTTAGTTCTTTAATGCATACATAAATCTCGACAGCTTAATCGCAACTTTATTTACATGCGCTTTCCAATTTGTATATGAATCTATGCTTATACCTAAGAGAGGATAGTTATCGACTAGTTCTATTTTCTCATTTTTAAATTTAAAATTTATATCTAGTGAGTGTCTTTGGTAAGGTCTAAATTCTATTAATTTGTTTTTTTTAAGGTTAATTTGTAAATTATGCTCAGTTAATCAAGCATTTACTTTTGACAATGTGCTATGTAAAGTATTATTATTTCGTGAATTTGGTTATTTTTAATGGCTAATACTATAGATTTGTCGTCTGTAAATAAAGAGCAAGGTGCATCGATTACACAAGGCAGGTCGTTAATATAAATTAAAAACAAAACACATCCAAGGACACTGCCTTGTGGGATAGACATAGGAGTCACTTCTTCTTTTTGAGAGCGTATGGTTTTTGTGTAGCTTGATATACTGTTATGATTTTCAATCTCTACATATTGACTTCGGTTGCTTAAATAAGAAGCAAACCATTTATAAGCTATACCTCTGACGCCTATCCCTTGTAATTTAGAAAGCAGTATATCATACCGTACCCTATCATATGCTTTGCTCATATCGAGCAATAAGCCAATCGCACGTTTTTCATCGCTTAGAATTGAAAGGGCACTTTGTATTTAATTATATACTGCAAGAGTTGTTGATTTATTTTTCCTAAAACCATTCTGCCTGTCACTAAATATTTTATATTTTTCACAGTATGAGTAAAGACGGTTAGACATCGCGGTTTCAAATATTTTAGAAATCGTAGATAACAATGATTAGGCCGATAATTAGTACGATCATATTTATCGTCTTTCTTAAATAGAGGCTTTACTATTGAAATTTTGAGCAAATCCGGAAATACGCCATTAATAAATGATTGATTTATTAAAAATACTAACGGTGAAATTAATTCGTCGGCGCATTTTTTACAAGCGTGGGAGGCAATTCATCATGACCAAAACTAGTTTTATTTTTTAACTGACGAATTATGTCAGAAATTTCTTTAGCATCGACCAATGATAAGAACTTTGAGTTAGTAGACGGGTGGAGAACGGGTCGGCCGGCCGGCGGCGGCGGCGGGCCGCACGACGAGTCGCCGTCCTTCCCCAACGATGTGAAGTATTCATTAAAGGGTAGTATTTAAACAAGCGACTGTTAATAAAAATTTTTAAGTGTCAAAAATAATTAATTTAAGTTACAGTATTACCATAGGGAAAGAAATATACTAGAGTTCCAATCGCTAGTCAAGAAATGTCTTTCCGAATTCTTTTCAAAATATTACGACAGATTGCGCTAGGAGTCTTGATTTGAATAAAATCATAGACCAAGGTAAATACAATCCAAATTTTGCCAATTACGAGAACCATTTGCAAGCACTTGTGGCTATGCTTTGACCATGACATGACACGTGCCGTAAGATGGCGCTTATTAGCATTTAACTTTTAATGCAAAGACCAAGAAAAAACCAAAGCAAGTTACTTATTAGTATTTCTGTTTTTTATTTTAAATCTCAAGAAAATTGCATTATTTGTTTTTATTTTTTTGCAAAACTGCTAAACGTAAAAAAAAATCAATTTGTCCATGGCGGAACAGTAATGCCATCTATGCCTAGTACAGGATTTTAGCTTTCTTCCGAAGGACAATCTTTACTATGAAGATTGTCACTCTAGTATATTTCTTTCCCTATGGTATTACTATTTGAGCGACTGACTATGCGTGACAAGAAGTCAACAAAACATCAACTTACAAACATTAATTTAAGTTACTTTAAATACAAAATGAGA
The DNA here is from genome assembly GCA_949315895.1 of Anania crocealis. Lineage (NCBI taxonomy): Eukaryota > Metazoa > Arthropoda > Insecta > Lepidoptera > Crambidae > Anania > Anania crocealis. The sequence goes on along the minus strand of OX438859.1, from coordinate 4,633,076 downwards.
ATTCTTAATGTTTGAGCGACCTAATATTTGTTTGAGTTTCAACGTTACGGCCTGCATTTTTTTCAATATAAATAGCAAATATTTTTTTAATACTCAGCGGCATTTTATCTTAAATGAAGTGTTTCGAATGCTACGAGTATAATGAGCAGTACTAAGACACAACATTTTTTTTGGAAATTTTCTTATTAAATTACAATTTGAAGAAACACTATTTGCTAAGAAATCTAATATATTTTTTTTTACATTAAATGAACAAAAACAACAAAAAATCTATGACGCTTCAGTCAACTAAAAACAATCAATTTATATAACATTGATAGCTCGGTATGAGGAAGGAGCCCTACTACTCATCGTCACTGGTAAATAAGTGCTGGCTTGACTTAGCGGGATGGCCTCGTTTTCTTTTTTGCCCAATGGGTTTTATTTTTGCCTCCAGAGGTGGTATTGTAATTTTAGTCGAATTGCTAGACTCAAAACCGTATCAAATTTAAAACATAAGACCTTGAATAGAATAACAGTAACCAATAATCATTAATAAAGCAGCTCAAAAAACGTTGCTTAAATTGAACTTTTTAGTAGTTCGTTAAGCAAAACCTCAATTGGAAAAATCGTCTCTATCTTAATATTGACGTCGCCCTCTCTGTATTTCTAGTCGCTCACTTAGTAATTTAGTCGCACGGCTAGAATTTTTATATCTGAAATGGATTACTCACAACCCACTTTTTGTAAGCTCGTTCTGGATTTTATAATTAATCAATATTCGTCGTTAGTTTAATAATTTTTTCGCTTACTCATATTCATACCGCTCAAGTTATTAAAACGGCATCTCATCATCAGTCGCTTATTTTTTTTTTAATCGACCGTTTTATAATTCCCTTTATTAAATGAGTTAGCGATAACAGATAGGGTTATTCCTTATTCATCCTATGACGTCTCATCCCATTTCCTCACTCATCCCAAACTAGTACTCCTAACTCAACCTATGTTACATTTTCTTGAATCAACCGAAATGCATTCCTTACTCATCCCAAGGTGATATATAACAAAAATAAGTATGGATAGCAAAATAATGTTTAATATTTTTCAGTAAATATACTAAATAGATATGATATTAAGACTAATTTTATAAATAAAAATTGGATAAAAATGAATACGTTTAGTAAAAAAACATTACCTACATACATACATACATACATACATACATATTATCACGCCTCCTTCCCAACGGGGTAGGCAGAGACCAAGGCCTTCCACTTACTAAGATCCTGGCATGCATCTTTCGCTTCTTCCACATTCATCAATCTTTTCATGCATGCTCGTCGGTTTAGAGTACTCTTGACTTGACCTTTCTTCAGAAAATCCTCGATTTGATCGTGATAAGTTCGTCTAGGCCTTCCTCTTCCAACGTTCCCTTTCACACTCGTCTTATAGATCTGTCTAGTCATTCTTGTCTCATTCATCCTCTCTACATGCCCGAACTATCTAAGCATCCCTTTCTCAATTCTTGTGACAATATCTTCTTTCACACCACAACGTTCTCTTATCACACTATTTCTTATCCTGTCACTCAATTTCACTCCTAACATACTTCTTAGCGCTCTCATTTCTACTGCATTGATTCTACTATCATGCTTTTTTTGCCATACCCAACTTTCACTTCCGTACATGAGTGTTGGAACCAACACCCCTCTATGCACAGCCAGACGAGCTTTAATTGAAATCTTCTGGCTATTCACAAAGGCGTGCAGCGCACCATTCACTCTGTTACCAGCATTTACTCTCCTTTCAATAGCACTTTCATACTTTCCGTCCCTAGTAAACATCTACCCTAAGTATACAAACTCATTCACTTGCTCCAGTTCATCACCACCAATCCGAATACATATTTCTGTCATGCTCTCTTCCTTTTCAAACACCATAACTTTTGTCTTTTTTGTGTTCACTTTCATTCCCTTTCTTTCCAAAGCTTTATTAATAATAGTCACCATCGCTTGCAAATCCTTAGCCGTCGATGCAAGTAATACTTGATCATCGGAGTAAAGAAGACATTTGACCCGTAACTCATTCATTCTTAGACCAAAATCACTCTCTTTTAGATCTGTCAGACAATTATCCATGAAAAGGTTGAACAGCCACGGAGACGCTACACATCCCTGCCTAACACCCTTTTGGATATTAAACCAATCAGTGTACGCTCCGTTTATCCTGACACAAGCACTAGAATCCTTATAGAGGGAATTCAATGCCCGTATCAGCTTACTCCTCACTCCATGCACAGCTAATGCCGACCACAACTTATTCCTCACCACTTTATCATAGGCCTTTTCCAAATTTTATTTTTATTTTATTTATTTGTACAACCAACAAAACAAACACTAAAACAAGAGCAATGAGTTAGTTCATAAATGGACTTAAAGCTAAGTGCCGTCTCTTACAGGCTGCCACGGCTTGCAATGTGGACTACAATTATATTACCTAAGACTAAGACTAAGTATAATTTAAAAAACTATAACAAAATTAAAAAATAACTTATATTACTTCAAATTAAAAAGAATGGTGAACCCTATAGCAATAAGCTATGGCTGCTTTGGTGCAAAAAATTGCATTATTTTGCTCCTGAAACTCTGTGGCTTATCTGAAAAAATATCTATGTTGGATATCTTGCAGAGACTGTTGTTACTCTCTCTGTATCCTGTTCATGGTGGCGTGGTGACCCAGTTTGGTCCTGCTGCTTTTGACCGTAAAATGAACATATCTACTAGTACGCGCCAGCTTATAGGGTACCTTTAAGTTTATAGAGCCTAGTAGAAAAGGGCAGTCAATGTTTCCGTTTACAATTTTATGTAAAAACATGAGATCCAGCAAATACCTTCTATCCCGCAAGCTATTCAATTTGAAAAAAAAAAGAGTCTTTCCTCGTATGAGAGCAGTTCCTTTGCTTTGTGGATTTGGTACGAAAGATGCCACAGAAAGCGCTTCTGGATGCGCTCGACACGCTTTACATAAACGTCATAATGTGGAGACCAGACTTGACAGCAGTACTCAAGACTGCAGCGGACTAAGGATTTGTACAAGGTGATCTTAGTTGACACGTTTTTGAGTTCGCGGGCGTTACGCAGCACGAACCCTAGCATTCGAAAACCCTTCGTAGCTATTTGGTCTATGTGTTCATGAAAGCGCAACTTCCTATCCAGCACCACGCCCAGATCCCGAATAGACTCCACTCTTTCCAAAGTATGACCATCAAGGCTATATGCTGGCAAAGGGACATCTACGCATTTAGAAAATCGAATAAATTTACATTTATCAAGGTTCAAAAATAGCTTCTTTTTAATGCACCATAGAGCCAACTTGTTCAAGTCATCCTGCAATAAGAGTGAGTCACTTTCATCTTTGACTCTTAGGGCAAGTTTCATGTCGTCAGCATAAAGAAAGCATGTTGCATTATCAAAGATATTGACAACATCGTTTATAAAAACATTAAAGAGAATCGGACCCAAACGAGAACCCTGAGGGACGCCGGATGTTGAAAAGAATATCTTCGAAGAGAAACCATTTACAACAACTCTCGATGTCCTCTGTTTTAGATATGAATAAAGCCATTTCAGAAGACTGCCCGAGATACCGAAAGATAAAAGCTTGCTAAGCAAGATCTCAAATCTACAAATCTCAAATCTACAAATGCACAAAAGACTTTTTGGTTTGTTGCCAAATATCTTTCCGTAATGCATCGTAGGAAAAAGACCTGATCCGTACATCCCATTCCCTTCCTAAATCCAGCTTGTACATACCATATTCTGTCATCTGTTTCTAACATTACTCTTTCAATCATCACTTTAGCATACAGTTTGCCGACAACACTGAGGAGGCTTATTCCACGGTAATTTATACAGTCTTGTTGTGACCCTTTTCCCTTGTACAACGGCATGATCACAGCCTTGCACCAGTCTCCCGGTACCCGACCGTTCCTCCAGCACAAGTTGAAAAGGCAGTACAACTGACTTGCTACCACTCCCTGTCCAGCCTTCAGCATTTCGACGGAAACCCTGTCATATCCCGCAGCTTTACCTGATTTCATACTTTTCAATGCTTTCATAATATCTTCCATACTAATATCGCCTTCATGCTCACTCTCGTTCACTTCAAGAGGAGGTGCTTGCATTTGTGCTAGCCCCTCTTCCCTTTCAAAAAGACTTTCAAAATATTCCTTTCATCTCCTCAGCACACATTCTTCTTCTTTTATAATATTCCCATCCTTACTTCTGATTTTAGATAGCTCCGAGTTTGATGTTTTCCCTCGAGCTAATCTAATCGATTTCCAAAACAATTTAATATTGTCTTGAAAACTATCAGAGAGTCTTCCATCAAACTCATCCTTTTGCTCTTCTTTCTTCGTACTGATCACATTTTTCACTAGCCCTTTCACATTTTAATAAACCTTTCTTGCCTTATCCACATCCTCTAATGTCGCCTTTTGTACTCTTTAGTTAGCCTTGGCTGCAAACCAATCCAGCCATGCTTTCTTCTTATTACCTAAAACCTTTTGCACTTCCTTATCCACCCACTCTTTCTTCTGCATTTTTCCTTGTCTTCTTTTACAGACACCACATACGTCAATTGCAACATTCACTACACCTTCCTTAAAAGACTTCCAAAAACTTTCTATCTCGCATTCCTTATCCAAATTAACAAATCGTTCTTTCAACCTTTTGACGTATTCTTCTATCACTCTCTTCTCTTGCAAATTTTCTACTTTCACGCGTTCTAGATTACCTACTTGTTTAATAAAATATACTGACATACTTATAGGAAAACTTGCACTTGCAACAAACAGTTGTAAAACGTGAGAGCGAGAGAAAAAATGATAAGAGCTGTTTAATCCTTTTGTAAGAAACATGATTTTTAAATATATTATTTAATCAGAATTCCGGTAGTTTTTAATTAATAAAATGACCTCAACACAAAAGTTAACTGAGCTTAAATTTAAAAAAAAAGTTGTGCGTGTACTAGTGTACACACGTAAGAAGTGAAACTTCTTTATGGCCTTATTTTTCGAAAAATGATCTACATGCAACTTTCCAGAAATTGGTTAAATTAGTTAAATTGGTTAAATTGGTTAAATTGGTTAAATTGGTTAAATTGGTTACATTTGTTAAATTGGTTAAATTGGTTAAATTGGTTAAATTGGTTAAGTTGGTTAAGTTGGTTAAGTTGGTTAATTTGGTTAAGTTGTTTAAGTTGGTTAAGTTGGTTAAGTTGGTTAAATTGGTTAAATTGGTTAAGTTGGTTAAGTTGGTTAAGTTGGTTAAGTTGGTTAAATTGGTTAAATTGGTTAAATTGGTTAAATTGGTTAAATATTATTTCACTTTACCTTTTTGCTATCGTCTGAACCAACCGTGGTAGGGGCAAGAAAAAGATGGCGCGTAACCGAAAAATGTGACGAAAATTTGACGCAAAACGTGACGGTAAATTTTTTCCAACGCCGATAAAGAAGTTTCACTTCAAAAATAATAGAAAACAGCACACTCAGGCACGGTAGAAAGAGTGGGAGATACTAGTTCCTCTCCCTTCCCCTCGATCTTACGCTTTTTCGATCAGCATCACGTGACCCTGACGCGAGTTTGGAAGTTTTTACCCATCCAACAAAAAGTGCTCAGCGCCGCTAAAGAAGTTTTCACTTCAAAAATATATTTTTATTCCGACCGTACATAAAAATCTTATATTTTTTTAAGTGGTTTTGCAATAGGATGAGCTAGGAATGTTTTTGGGATGAGTAAGAAACTTAAAATGAAATATTTGTTGTGGGTTAAGTAGGGAACACAAATGGGATTAGTGGGGAAAAAATAATGAGTGTGGAAAAAATAAAGGATGTGACGTCATTTATGATGAATAAGGAATAACCGAAAAATCAGTTTCGCAGTAGGATTTTGCAGAGTTATCGGAAAATAACAACAGACAACGTCCTTCTTAGAGGTGGGGCGTATTTACGCGACCAGGTTTTAAAACCAGGTTTCTGCTTCGAAGTCCGTAAACCAGGTTTCAACCTCAAATACTTGCAATACTTTTAAGGTATTTTACGAGGGCGCACTCGAACGTTTGTCAGGCCAGCGCGTCTTTGGAGCCCTTCAAACATGAAATAGGAAATTAAATTTTACCGATCTTAGAATAAGGAACATAATCGTATAACCTAAGTTAAAACTTGCAAACCATAAAAGTTTTTTTTTGCCAAAACTATGGTCATCCGTATGTGTAGTACAGTAGATATTAAATTCAAACAAAATACTTTAAAAGTTTTTTACCCGATGACCGTCTCGCGTCTCCGGGTTCGTTCGAAAACTTCTAGTATTTGGAGCCCTTTAAACATGAAGTAGGAAATTCAAAATTATTCACATTGGAATAAGGAACATAATCGTATAAACTAAGTTAAAAACATGCTAACCGAAAAAGTATTTTTTTTGCCAAACCAATTGTAATGTATTAAGGTAGGACTTAATTTTAAGTAAAATACTTTGAAAGTATTTTACTCGGAGGCCGTCTCGCGTCTTCGGACTCGCTCGGAAACCATGTCGTGGCGTCTCGTGTACGATCGGTTTGTATACCGTTGCGCAAGCAGAGTGACACACATTTATGTACCTTATTGTAATATGTTAAGGTCTAATTTTCCTAGGTACTAAGAAAATACTTGCAAGTATTTAGAAACCTGGTTTTTGGCCCTAGTATTTGTTGGCTTGCGTACCAGGGCGCCCTGGTACTGATTTTATCAAGTACGACCTATGCCTAGTCCTTCTGCCGTGTGACCTAAACTTGAATGAATAAAATAGGTCCTCTAAAACTCGAGTTACGTTGGACAGAACTCTTTCGAATTTGTAGAAAAGACATCAAAAGGGTAACCAATAACATGTGGTAAGCGGTTTGACCCTATTCAAAAGGTTACCGAACTAATAGCTTAGGCTAACACAATCAATAGGGTAACCCTATCATATGTATGGGTAACCCAATCTTCAGTGAGTGTTTTCGGGTCCCTGCTTCGGGACGAGGATATTCGAGCCCCAGGTCCCCTAATATCTAAGATAGGACACAGGCAGGCAGGCACTAGGCAGGACAAAGGAAAACATCTGTCGGGTGATCAGATCTGCTAATGTATTAGGATATTGTTATAAAGCAACGCATCAAGCGTTGCCTGCAAAAATTACTAAACAAAAGAATGATGATAATATGATAATATACTGAATATTTCATTACAATTTATTTACTTGTACTTTGGGCGATCGTAAATATTTGCGCGAGTCAGAGGAGTACAACGCCATCTAGTGATAGATATTGTTACAAACTGTAGTAGGAATTCAGGTTATTATTCCAATTCAATTTGTAGTTGAATCAATGTTGTGTTTACTTGATCAGTGATTGAATCACAACCATGTGACGCTTTTTAGCGGTTTCCAAGATTCCATGCTGTCTCGGTCTCTGATTGCGCTCCAACCGAAATACGACACCCATCGCGGGTGTGTAGTATCGCACTAATTGGAAACTTTCTCACACGCCTTCAAAGAATATTAAAACAATCAGTTCAATCAGTTTTATTTCTGAAAATAGGCCCTAGGAGACGCTTTTACACGTCCCAATATTTAAACCTACTACTGCTTCGAGACAAGTCTGGGTAGTGACGAAAAGAAGCAGCGCAAGAAACTCGGTCACTATTTAGGTCCTACTCGGTCAGCCTCTTTTTAAATAAATTTTTACAAAAGGTTTAAGCAAGTACGAGCTGGGACAATTTAATGCCATACATTTCTATCATTCAAATAATCATTAACAGTAATAGCCCCTTTTCATTAAAATTAGTATTATTGTGTAGGTACGTTGCTTTTCTTAAGAAATAAATGTATGTTCTTACGAACGTAAATAATTTTCTCGAGAATGTATTGAGAAGACACTGTAAGTAATATTAATCTCTTTGAAGAGCTCTTTCGGCGAGTCACGGGGTCGAAGACCGTAAATAGCCGTACAGCACGTTTTTGTAATATAAATATAAATTGACTCAATATCTGCCGCTGAGCCCCACAACAGAATTCTGTATGACATTATGCTATGAAAGTAGCTAAAATATACTAATCCTGCCGTTTCAACATCAGTCACTTGCCTTATCCTTCTCACAGCATAAGAAGCAGAACTAATGCCCGTTTTCACCATTAATCCCTAATTTTTAAGTGACCCTTACAAAATTTTAGGTAACACCTAACCGAAATTTCGTTTTCACCATCACTTAAGGGACACCTAGGGATCTTCGACAACCGACTTCGGGACGAGGATATTCGACCCCTAAGTGTTAAGTGACAGTTTTATTGTAAAGCGCACGCACTAGACGGCAAAATGGAAACTGAATTAAATGATTTTTTTGAAGCTTTTGATTATTCAGAAATGAAATTATGAAACTAGTTTATTCAGGCGGCCACATATTTATCGTGAAAGACAGGATTACTTCACTAAATATGACGATAAAGGCTTCTTCATAAGGTATAGGTTATCAAAAGCAAGAGTGTTATTTTTATTAGAAAAAATAGAACATCTTTTGGAATATCCAAACAACAGGTAGGTATGTTGTACAATAACCCAGATTTTATTCTCCCTATTTGGTACTTGCCTAATACATAGTCATCATATGATATTTTATAAAGGTGTGATATTTTATAATCACAATCATATTTTTTCTCCAATTGGTCAACTATTGTGCGCATTAAGATTTTATGCCACGGGCAACCATTTAATTGCAGTGGCAGATATGGGTGTCATAAGTGTTGCGACTTTAGTAGAATAGTAAAAAGAGTCTCTGAAGCCATCGTTAGATTACATCATGAATATATTTAAATTTCCTAACTAGCCTAGAGTCTGATCATCTGATGTGAAAGAAAATTTATCTAACTACCAACACATTTGTTTAAATTTAGTAATGTTGTTGTTGTTGTTTTCTTCACCCATTCTGGGTAGACAAAGGGAACTATGCCCATACAGCCAAGTCTTCAGTAGATTTTTTTATTGATATGAAATTAAAATGAAATTTAATGAGATGAAATGAAATGAAACCTAACTTAAGTCATTGAAATGTAAGGGTGGTTTAGACATTTCAATTATTACAGGTGTTTTACGCGAGAACGTGGATCAGAGTCAAATAGGAGCGCCTTTCCTTGTTTCTCACTTTTATTTGATTTATCCTACTCACTGACACATTATTATAACAATGTCACCACTTTATCACAATAAATGCCGATTAGGATAGTTTCTGACTCTGTCTTGTCACTAACATTTTTTGAAGGCAATGGCACAGCCACGCACGATACGGCCACAATACAGCCAAATATCTTTATTTGTCTTTATTAACAACTAGCTGATGTCCGCGGCTTCGCGCGCGTGGTATTTGATCTGTTACAAAGTTACGTCACAGCTCAACCCCCTCTCCTCCACTCTTTTCCTCCACTTCCTTTGCCTACGGTGCCCAGCGAGGGTGCCCCCATCCGGGCGAGTTGGTGGTGGCCAGTGGGCACTTAATGGGAGCCGATACGTCGTTGCCGGCTTACCGGGGCCTGTTGATAAAATAGTTGGATGAAATCAATCAGCCTATTGCAGTCCACTGCTGAACGTAGGCCTCCCCAAGGGCACGCCACAGTGCACGATCCCCCGCTTTCCTCATCCAGCCACTACCAGCGACCTTCTTCAGGTCATCGGTCCATCTAGCAGGGGGGCGTCCCACACTACGTTTGCCGAGACGTGGTCTCCATTCGAGAACCCGTCTACTCCAACGCTCATCGGTTCTGCGACAAATATGGCCAGCCCACTGCCACTTCAGCTTGCTACACTTTTGGATAATGTCCGTAACTTTGGTCCTCTGCCGGATTATCTCGTTCCGGATTTTATCCCGCAGCGAAACACCGAGCATAGATCTTTCCATAGCTCGCTGAGCGACATGCAGTCGGTGGGCCAGCCTGACTGTCATGTTCCACGTTTCGGCTCCGTATGTCATGACGGGTAGGACGCACTGATTGAACACCCTACTCTTCAGGCATTGCGGCAGTGACGACGAGAAGATATGACGTAACTTCCCAAACGCTGCCCAACCCAGCTGCACTCTTCTTGTGATTTCACGTTCAAAGTTGTCTCTACCTAACTGCAATATCTGCCCGAGGTAGACATATTCTTGGACAACTTCGAGCGCTTCACCGTTGATCAAGATTGGCTCCGGAGTGATAAAGTCGTTGAACATGACTTTGGTCTTGTCCAAATTCATCCGGAGACCGACCGATGTTGAAGCAGCATTAAGGCTTAGCAGCATTTTCTGCAAATCCTGCACTGATTCTGCCATCAATACTATGTCATCGGCAAAGCGAAGGTGGCTGAGATATACGCCATTGATGTTGATGCCCAGTCCGTTCCAGTCAAGTGTTTTGAAGACATCCTCCAGTGCGTTGGAGAACAGTTTCGGAAAGATGACATCTCCCTGTCTCACCCCTCTGAGCAACTGAATGGGTTTCGTCTTGTGGTTCTGTACTTGGACGGACATCGACGCTGCTCTTTATAGGCTTCTCAGTACCTCCACATATCGCCAGTCGACTTGGCATCGCTGCAAGGATTCCAGAACAGCCCAGGTTTCTACCGAGTCGAATGCTTTCTCGTAGTCCACAAATGCTAGGCACAGCGGCTGATTATACTCTTGTGACTTCTGTATAATCTGCCTCACTGTGTGAATGTGGTCCACGGTGCTGGAGTTGGATGAAAGGGGCCGATTTAAAATATCGTTTTAGGGATCCGGTGTTGGTTCTCCTAGCGTACCGTGGTCCAAGCGAGCTCGCACCACATCTGTTTGCATTTACATGAAATCTGAAGTACAATATCATTTGAAGCTTGAAAAACTGTCAATGCTGTAGTACAACAAACCATTCAAAGCATTATTCGAATATGCAATGCAAGGCTTTCTTCGAATATGATCAACACTGGCGTAGAGCCCTGTAAGAAATGGCCCTGTGTTAATAACCATTTTTCTCGATCCGTATGCGTTAAAAAGGCGATTTTACAAAGACAATTTGCATACTACGTTTGGATAAAAGACCTAGATCGGACGGTGGACGACGACCTAGACATTGTAGTACCAGCATCGGTGTAGAGCTCTGGAAAAGGCAGTCCTATGTCATTCTCCCTTTATGATCGATAGACGAAGTTTCAAGTACCTCAATATGATGTTAAACACAAATAATTAATCATACAATTTTCCACCGTTTTTCACCCCTTCAAATATTATATTATAAAAAAAACCTTATAAACAACATTACAAAATTTATACCAAAAAGCTGAAGTAGTTTCACAAAATGTTTCACAAAATGGGATGTGGGTTTGAGGCATGAATGGTAGAGGATGATCAGCAGGATAAATAGTGTTCAGAAACTTGACAGGATAGAGAACTAATTCGTCTGTACTGACCACTGTGTTTATAAATTGTTATTTATTTCTTCGGCTTCAAATAATGTAAGCGAAACATCATTAATTACTGCTGCTTGGTGGTGGTAGCTATTCCTAAGTTAAACAACACGGAATTATGAAGTGAGGTGATTTTTTTTCTCAACGTTTTATTTTCATATTTTAAAAGTGTTTATTTTTAAAAATTGAAAGGATATGAAATAAAAATAAAATTTGGATGCGTTAGAAAGGCAGTTTCTCTAAACAAACTTTGCCAGGACCTCAAAAGCGGTGCGTCCTAGAAAAAATAAATCGTTACTAAATGGAAGTTTATCAAATTATCTTCTAAATGGAAGATTGACAATTGGTCTACCAGTCCATATTGATTTAATCCACCAGTCAGCTGCTTAGTGTTATTGCAACACACCTGTTACCTTTTTCTGCCTAAGATACGGATCTACGCCCAGTTTAGTATTTTTGTACTGCTTAATATAGTTGATAATGTCATAAGGTACATCAGTGTAATTCCATACACTTTTTTCGATTTCCCAACATTTGTCTCTACCTTATAAACAAAAATCGGCCAAGTGCAAGTCGGACTCGCGCACGAAGGGTTCCGTACCATTGACTACGTGAACAACAGTAGGTACCTACATTAATTCAGTTAATGTAGTGCCTACCTGTTACCATTTATTGATATCAAGCAAAAATAGGCAAAAAATGGCATTTTTAGTATGGGGTTCCATATTAATTTTATTATTTATTATTAAAGTTAGAAATATAACTGAGTGTTTTGTGAATATTTCAAGTGCCTACCTGTTGCCATTATTAATATCGAACAAAAGAGGACAAAAAAAAGCGCAATTTGTTGTATGGGAGCCCCTCTTAAATATGTCAGTTTGTTTTTAGTAGGTATTTGTTGTTATTGCTGAAGCAAAAATACAACTGTCTAGCTATCGCGGTTCTTGGGATACAGCCTGGTGACAGGCAGACGGACAGACGGACAGACAGCGAAGTCTTAGTAATAGGGTTCCGTTTTTACCCTTTGGATACGGAACCCTAAAAATTGATTAGGTTCTAAATAATACCATTCTTATAGTAAGTACTGATATTTATTTTCTGAATATGTACCTAAATATAGATAAGACAGCCAATAGGAATTTTCAAGTTTTGTCAAACTTTCTTTACATAGCCTCCTTATTTCTTCGTCAACTTTGTCCTTCAGGGCGTATGGAATACGTCGCGGCTAGGTAAAAATTGGTGTCACATTTTCTTGAATCACTAATTGAGCTTTATAGTTTGATATGCAAACAAGAGTTCCGTCAAACACCATTGTTAAATCTTCTAGTAATCTGTCCAATTTCGAGTTGTTGATAATTTACTAACAGAATTTTATCCAACTCCTCAAATTCTAACTCACAAGGATCCCGTGGAGCACATAAATATAATATAATACGTTTTCTGATGTAATACTGGGCTCAAAGATTGACGTGTATTTCCTTGTATCGATATCATCACATCTGTTCAGTTTTAAGTACGTATCCAACCGTTTAATGATGTTTTTGAATGTTTCGTCCTTGTCTAATGGTACTGAGTTCAATTTAGATGTCGTAAGATTTGTTTGTGACCGACCTTTGCTCCTCAGTACCTTCTGCATACATGGAATTGTTTCGTGCTATCGAATGTAAACTCTGCAGTTTAGTTTAAGCCGTGTTGTTATATCCTGAAGGTTTTTTTTTTCTATTTCATTTTTCAACTGTGGGTCATCAGTAATATTATCGTAGTCGTATCTCTTCCGAATTATTCTTGGTAGTTTTGTTCATTTGTCACTGGTCACCAACTGGTCACTCACTAATTTTAATTCATGATTAGAAATTTCTCGTAGAGTTTGTATCTGGCTGCCGAATTTTGTAATGCAGCCTTTAATTAAAGTTCGTGTACGTTTTAATTTAGTTAATTCACCATTTCTGCGCCAATTATTAAATTATAAAATAATACCATTCTATTTGTTAGAAATGATATTTATTTTCTGATTGACACATTGAATGTCATAACAAACTAAGTGAAGTCAGAGAGTACAAACATGTAAAGAGTATGGATATGACGCGGAACCGAACAATCTTTGCCTCCATTTTTTATCCCTCAAAGATTAAATTTTCAAAAATCTTGAAAGACATCATTCATAATTTTTATTCAGTTATCTGGATACCAATTTTCATCGACTTAGCCTAAAAACTGACGGAGTTTCATACAAACTTATGGGGCCCTTTTTACCCCCTTAGAGACGGAATTTCCAAAATTCCTTTCTTAGAGCTCACCTACACTATAAAAGGAAGCACGGTAAAAATTTTCAGATTTTAAATCCCAGTAGTTTGGGTTGTGCGTTGATATGTCAGTCAGTCAGTCAGTCAGTCAGTCAGTCATTAAATCAGTTTTAATTTTTATCTATTTAGATTAACGTTCCCCCTGAAATCAAGTATCAACATCAATCAATCCTCAACAAACGACAGTTTCAATGACATTGTCATAATAATGTTGCTATTTCAAAAACCCTGGGCTCAGCTTTCATTAGCCAGACTATACAAAGATATAATACTACTATACACAGTGCAATTTTAACCACCTGTAAAACGAAGCCCAAACTATGTGACCATTATGTCTAACATCTTGGAAGTGTTCTTTTAATTTTTTTAAAAAAAATATATATATATATACAGTACTAGTTCTACTATTTATTTTGAAACATGCAGTGACGCGCACGGATGTAGCTGTGTAAGGTTCATTCATCCGGGACCCCGCTGCAACAAATAATACGTCTGTGCGCGTCACAGCGTGATACAAAATTAAAAGTCTGAATCAATATTTAATATAAAAAAAAAGATAAATTAAATAACACTGCCAGGATGTTATACATAATGGTCACATAATGTAGACTTTGTTTTCCAGGTGGTTGAAAATGCACCATGAATAATCCCTCAGTTCCCAAAAGGGACTTTAGTCCCTTTTTGGATATGACTAATTAGCTTTTGGGTATTGAAAGAAATTAACGTGTACTTACGTTACAATTTTTCAATCGAGAGGTTAAGCGCGGAATCAGGTCAAAACTAAACCAACTACTGGATTGGACATAATGCTGTAGGCATGGATAGAAATACAGGGTTAAAAATGTCTTGGTTGACGTTCCGTTTGAGGGTTATGTGTACATTGTCCTATCGTCTGATTTCGGTTTCATGTCATTGATTATACAGGTGAAATTTTAACCATACTCTGCGGTCCTAGGCCTGTTACCTTAACGGGCCTAGGACCGTAGGATAAAGGGAAAATCTAAAACTTATGAGTAGTATCGTAATGAATGAATGAGATACGCATCGCGTAAAAAAAGTGTTGCTAGGCGGACGTTTCAAAAATTTTAGATTTTGGCGGACATTTTCTAAGAGCTTTATTATCACATTTTTGTACTGGGCTATACCAAAAGAAAAAATAGGTAGCTGTACGTTATTTGTTTTTTGTCTCATAGATTGATACAAAAAATTTGGAAAGTGGTTAAAATTTCATCCTGTGTATGCCTTAGACACTAGTGAAGGAGACACAGATGTACTCGTATTTAGTAAAAAGTATTCTTTTTTCATTTTCAAAATTTTAATCGACTCAGAATTTATAAAATAACATAACCTGAAACTGTTATTTGAAATAGTGAGTACTATAATGTTGTTTAGAACGAAATATAGCTAACCTAACAAACATAACATGTTCCAGTGCACTAAGAGTTAATTAATGAGAATTGCATTTCACTAAAGCTATCGGTGTTTGGTTTGCGTAATATTATTAATTAGTATTACGTCAGTAGTATGTACTATGTAGCGATTAAAATATAATTTAATCGCGTCACCCTATGATGTGATTACGTTTTAAAAACATGTTTCTAGATTTCATTCGTTTAATGCTTCTAAAATCGCACAAATATTTTGAAAGGTCTGACTTCAGAGTTTAGAGACACCAAAAATTTTTGACTTTATTCAACAACTGGTCTGAGTTTTTTTTTTGAGAAAAAGTATGTACTTAACATAATAATTGTTACATCCTATTCATAAGTTAGATTATTCGGGTATTTCATTGATAGCCCATCTGTCTTATCCCTTTGTTACGCACAAAGGGTAGAACATTCCGTGCCAAATGTAACAAAAAATATTATTACCAGCCGCGTTAAAAGATGTAAGTACCTACACAGAACTTATACGGATAGTATCAAAAAAAAACCTTACGTTTCCTCATTATTCAACAGCTTTTACACTCAAATATAGTCGATGCAGTAACACAAAAATTAACGCCATGAACATAATGTAACGGCATAAGTATAATTATCCCACATGCAGGGCAAAGGCCTCCATCATTGAATTCAAGTTGCCATAGCTTTAATGGGTACAGGCATAATAACCAGCTTGCCAAATGCATCATAAATACGAGCAATTTTCAAAAATTTAAAACTTCTGTTGCCCGACTCGGGGATCGAGCCCGGGAACCCTAGATCTTGCCCCAGTATTTAAACCACTAGACCAACAGGGCGTTCATGTGTTTTAATTTTCACGAAGTACAACTTATATTTTACAAACACTTTTCAGCGATCGGGGGTAATCAACCGTAACCACAAACACTGTTAAGTGTTTGAATCTAAAGTTATAAATCTGTTAATAATAGGGGTTAAAGTATGAAATTGCCGATTATTTTTCCACTTTTTATTTTGTTTATAGCTCTTAAGTATAGTCATATTATTGCGTAATTCTTTTTGTATTGTATCAAAAACTAAGTATAGTAACTTTTGACTAAAAAAAAAATGCAATACTAGTGCCCATTACTTCAAAGGAAATCGTTGAAAAGACCCCTTACAATGTGTCAGCTGACCTTCTTGCTTCAATTAAGTATATTTGTATTATATACTTTGATTTTCAGAAATTTAAATACTGTAATGCGTAGCTTTATAATCATCTAACTTTCACCTTTAATTGCATCGAAAACGGTTCAGGCGTTTAAAAAAACTAAAAAATTGTTAGTATGGAAAAATGACTTTTCTCTATATCGTCCATACAAAACGGCAATTTCATACTTTAACCCCTAATATGTCATAATTTCTCTTGTTCTTATTATTTCATAAATACAATTTCACGAGATTAGCAAAATTAATTCATATTGCCAAGATTGCTGCCACATTACCATTATTAAATCCCGCTAATGGTGCTTTCGTATCGCCCTAATGTGATATACATAATATACATAAATAACGGTTTATTGTCTCCAGACGGATCAAAGGCGACGTTCGCCCACGATTGAGTTATTACAGTTACTGATACACAGTAGGATTACCTTGAACCAAAGTCACAAACTTGAATAGTTAATAACATCCTATAATGGATACATGTTTTTTTTCTTTGGTTTTAGACTTTATCTTAAGTAAATAAGGTTCAAAGGTGTTAAATATATCGATGGAGCCTCACGATTAAGGACTAAGATGAAGAGCGAGACAAAAAATATTTTCTTTTTATTTTTAATTTGCATTTAAGTAGTCGTTTCCTGTATGATATCGAACAAATGATAAAACAACATGTTCATTAAAAGTCAGTAGTGAAAAAAGCATTTAGTAGATATGAGGTAACTGAAACGTTTTACATTGTGTTCTGACTCAATATCAAAGTTAACTTATTTATAACATCTGAGGTGCGTACCTCGGGAAATTAGGTATGATTTGGTTTTAAGTGGGCGGAACTGTAATGTTATTAGTATTTATGTCACAAGATACGCCCGCTTGAAATACTAAGTATGTACTATACGCGTAAGCATGGAATTTCAGAGACTGAAGATGTATTTTGCGATTTACATCCTAATAATGTACTACACACGCGTTTTCAAGGTGTCACCAATCCTGGGTCCGGGGTTCAATTGCCTAAGGGTTAGTGTAAAAAAAATCTACATTTCCTCTGGTTTGAATTTTTGTTGCAACTTCGTACATTTTGACTTCCATAAAAAATAACTGCTTAAGTTACTTACTTTGGGATCAGAATAATGTAATTGATTTTGTCCACACATTTCAAAGACAAATAAATATGATGAAAAATAATTGCGATTTGACTTTAATTATAATATTAAGGACCGGTAGTTCGAGATTTATAGATTGATATTCATCGATCGCCTATTACGGATCGCCTATGCGCACCGTAAGCGCCAGCGCGCGACAGTACGGGCCTGACGAGGCCGCCGCGCTCACGTATTTTGTAGTTACATATACCTAATAATTAAGTAAATCTATATATATATATATATAAAAATGAATCCCTATTCCCCTTGGTCACCGCATCACGCGTGAACGGCTGGATTTCGCTAATTCTTTTTTTGTTTTGTTTGCTATTGTCAGGAGAATGTTCTAATGAAAGAAAAAAAAGAGAAAATTGCGCGGAAAATTAGAAAATTTAAGAAAACTTTATCACCATACAAAATTATTTGTAATGTAACCTTAGCGTTTTTGACAATTTAAACTTTTTAAATGTAACATGGTGTTTGACATAACATTAACAGAATGCATGCTTTTACGGTTACAGTTTCCAGTGCGGTTAGCATTTGCGATGTCGATAAATAAATTTGTATCTGATATTTTTTTAATAATTATACCAACTCGAAATTAATATTCATAGTTAGGACAGGACATCGTCTGTCGGGTCCGCATGTCATTTATAAATTCAAACCCAGCGAATATGTCTATAAATTTTTATTTTAAACAAGCATACATTTTTTATTTTAAATGTCCGTAGTTTAGTCGTGTAACCGATAACGACTGTGCTGTAACTAGACTAGATTTTCAACTAATACAATTTTTTTTCCAGACTTTAAAACGCTGTTTTCTATAACTCAGATGGGTTTTTAATACTCGAAAACGCTGCCTCTTAGAACTACGCCGCCTTAAGTAGCCATCTCGCACAGCTAGACGCACATATCCAATTATGTAAAGTTCTAAGTTATTTGAATTTAGCAATATATTTTCATAGTTAGTAAAATTTAATAATTACATTACAAGGTGTCAACTATTATATACAGCTATATTGATACTTGTTTAATTGATAGAAGTTTAGTACAATGGAAATATTTATCATCTTAGCAAAAGACGCCCAAAGCAGGACAAACGTCTGTAAACATTATTTCACCTGCGTATTTGTATTTGTAATGGTAATTTTGACATTATTTTCTTTTTAAACGAAAAACGAGGAAGTTCCGGATTTGAAAAGTATTTGTATTTTTTATTTTTATATGTTTGATTTACTAGGTGGATCAATTGCGAAGTTTATTTCTCCTACGTTGGTCCCATTTATTATTAATAAAAAAGAGATCACGCCCCGAAACCTATGAAAATTGGTTTGACAGCTTAAAAAAATATAATATTTTAAATCACAAAAACATTTCCTTACGAAAACCGTGAATATTGGTGCACATACTCAAAATTGTTGGCGCTTTTCGTTTATTCAACTATTTCTGAACAATAAAAATAAAAAAATAAATTTGGATGACGATTCCAATGGGAGGTATTGTGATGTTCTTTGGTCTGGAATTTCCGAACATTCTCAAGTATTTTATAGCTATATGTGGTGTGATGTGATGTGAATACATCGTGTGATGCAGTACGCCGCGAGAACTTGAGTTGTTTAGATATTTTACCTCAGTAAATGGTGGCTGGCAATCCAAAGACATCAAGTGAAATTACCTGAAACAAACAGCAAAAAAGTAAATATCTTGAATAAGTAAGTTACCGGAATTCGGTTTGTCATAGGAGGATTTAGACGCTGTTGGCGGGCCCCTTAACCTTGCCCCTGGATCCGCTACTGATTAGGCCACAATTTTCCACTTGGAGAGGTCTTCGACTGAGGCAGTTGTCAAACCGCCGGCGTGGAAGCATCAATTATCAGCTGTTTACTCGCTCAAGAAACGTAAAATATATATACATTCCCTGTTAACAAAAGAGATGCATATATGTTTACACTGTCTGGCGGGGACTCGCTTCACTTGTTTATCATACAACACAATCGCTTGCCGCTGCTCGACAATTTGTTTCTGTTTCTAGCCCTACTCGTTTCTCCTTCATAGTCGGCGGTGGGACAAATGCCTAAAAGAGAAGACAAGAGTGTCTTCTCTACACTATCAGTCAAACTGCAATTACCAACCAGATTGTCAAGCGTGAAGATTAGGTCCATTGGCGAATTTAGGGTCTTGAATATTTAGGAGGGGCTTGATTTAGTTGAGGGTAGGTTTTATTAAGGAAGCTACATACTTTTCTATACTAATTCGGTTTTTCAGGGTTTCAATAGCTTTTAGGAGGCTTAAGACGCTGACATGAGCCAAATTCAGCTCAAAGAAGATTGTTTTGCTTTAAGCCTATGGCTCGTATTGTTGCCGAATTCTATGTGGTTGTAATTGATCATATTTTTGACCAGGTGGTTGTTTCCAAAACACGATTCTAAAAACTTTTCTCGATAGAAAATAATCTCAAAGTAGCCTCTGAAAATACATAAATTACCATTTTTCTCAGCAGTCCGTATAACAATGATAATAAAATTTTGCTATATTGCATATTACATGTTGCTTAAGCAAATGGCTGATTTGGATTTTTAATAAAATGGAAATTTTAAATTGCATAATGAATTTTGTTGTTTGGCACTTAGGCCCTTCTATTTCATGCGCTTTTTCTCTGTCACTCCTACGGGAATCGACAGTGACAGCTGCGGCGCGTTGCAAAGAAATTCAAAGACGAATAAATTTGTGGGCGTATTTATTGCTCAAGGTCATTGGCTGCAGTCAGCGTCTTAAGCCCCTCAGGCTCCCTGAATCCGCTCCTGATTAGACCAAATTCTCCTCTAGAAGAGTCTTACTCCTAACAGTGGACAGTTATGTGCGGTGATTTAGGATACTATTTGAAAATTAGTCACAAGCTCCGTGTAGACATGTTTAGAACAATATATCATCGTTTAGAGAGCGTTAAGATCGCGTTCACGATTGTTTGACTTGTGAGATTGATGTTTTTGTAAACGTGTATAAATAACGACGAGTGTCATGGGTTCTGATGTGTAGGGTTGCCATCCGTACTCTATAATAGAGTATAGTATTATTTACCCTGGGAACTTTGTATCGCTTCAGAATAATATAATTTGATCTCGAATCTCATAGTCATCAAATATTGCGTTTACCTTACCAAACTACATTACGTCGTCAGCCGTTAGAATTGTATGGAACTCACAGTTTGTTAAAAATAATAAACCAATAATTGGGAATAATAAAATAACGCGACTAATTGAGTAAACTATTATATCTTTCAAGTTGGATTAAGCTGCACACAGAGTGAAAAATTTGATTAAAATCGGTTCAGTAGTAGGATTCTATCGCGGACGAATGACGTGACTCGAAAATGTAATCTATTATAAAAATGAATCCCTATTTCCCTTGGTCATCGCATCACGCGTGAACGGCTGTACTGATTATGCTAATTCTTTTTTTGTTTTGTTTGTTATTGTCAGGAGAATGTTCTTATGAAAGAAAAAAATAAGAAAATTGCGCGGAAAATAAGAATATTTAAGAAAACTTAATCACCATACTAAATTATTTGAAATGTAACCTTAGCGCTTTTGACAATTTAAACTTTTTTAATTTATGGCGTTTGACATTACATTGACAGAATGCGTGCTGAAAATATCGTCAAATACGGGGTAAAAAAAACTGAATTTTGCACATGGCAATATGTCGCCTGTGACCGTGTCGGAATACCAACAAAACTATTTATACCCGCCAGAAAAAAAAACAATAAAGAATGTTGTTGTACATAATTATAAAGCATAATAATAATAAACAATGGGTATTTTATTTTTATTAAACCATTTGGTAATCAATATTCATAGTTAAGACAGGACAACGTCTGTCGGGTCCGCTAGTATATTATAAGATTAAGAGGGCCGAAGTAATATTTTTAAATAATGTTTGCTATACTAGTAGTTGTCATGTATGCGTAACCAAATAAGTTGTCCATTTGCTGATAAAAATGATAACAGAAGTGACAAAAAATTCATTTTTCAAAATCTATACAAAACAAATGAATCACCAAAATGTGTGTGTGTACACACATAACTTTTGATCGACTGCAACAAATTGAATAATTTTATTTATTTTATTAATGGTCAAGAGAAGATGAAGCTGTTTTCAAAATAAGTTGAAAAGGAAAAAAAAGGTCATAAACAAACCATTAGCTTGCATTATATTCATTGGTAAACCCGTGCAAAGCCGGGACGGACAGCTAGTTCTAAAAATTATCTGTCTGATCCAGATTTTTGATCTTTCATTCCGAGTGGTTTTGATACCAACGAGTTATATGTTACTGTCATGGTGGAAATATAAGGCGTGAGGGGGGGGGGGGGGGGGGGAGAACAAAACACTAGCACTATTAAAAAACAGAAGGTTATCTCGTAACTGCAGGCCCATTGCGTAACGCGAAGCGTATATCACGGATCTCTGTCTCTTTCACATAGTTTAAGACATTGGAATGAGGGAAATGAGGGAAGAATAATATGAAACGCCCTAGAACATGTGGTTTAAAAATCAATAGTTTGGAATATAACATCAATTTTAGTTAAATTTGACAAAAAAAATGTAACCAGTATGGCGAATCCTTAGTTTTGCGATACGTTGGCAAACTTACACTAAAGTGTAGTAGTAAAGTAGCGGGAGAGCGTAACTTGTAAAAAACATTGACGTGTGTGGGTGTTGCATTGATAAGTAGATACGAGTAAATCGTTTTCATTCAAAAGTTCATTCATAACAAGGTAAGGGTGTTTTACATAAACAGTCGTGACTTATTAGAATTATTTTGTATGAAAAAATGAAAAAATTAAACAAAAAAAAAAAATTCATATGCAATTTGATTCTTTACCATGGTCTGTTTAATAACCTGGAGTTATGGGATATCAAAAGGAACACGTTGTATACATTTTGTTGCGGAGTGTGGCTTCTGAGACGAAATTATGAAAAACGGTTCAGTTCAGATAACTCTTTGTAAGTGCGGTTGGAAATAACTAATACCATTTATTTATTTTTATATTGAGACAAGAAGATACAAAACAAGATTCAGACAATCGCGGCCTCTTCTATTTAAATTGTATTGCTTCGTGTTCGATATTTATTTTTATTTAAAACTGGTCCTATTTGAATATGTAAAAAATCAACAACAAAGTTTTTAAACAATCTTATTTTTATTTTAAGATTACCTTAATATAAAAATAAAGACGAAAAACATGAAAACGATTTTGGAATAAAATCTCTTCAAAAGTGATTTATGCTTGAGCGACATTCTAGAATACGGGCTAAAGGGATGGCATTTAAAAATCATGGCGTAAGATGTGGCATAAGTGTCATAAGTATGCCCAACACTTTTTTGACGCTGATTCTTATTTTAATACATCCAAACATAATAATAGGGGTTAAAGTATGAAATTGCCGATTATTTTCCCACTTTTTATTTTGTTTATAGCTCTTAAGTATAGTCATATTATTGCGTAATTCTTTTTGTATTGTATCAAAAACTAAATAAAGTAACTTTTGACTAAAAAAAAAAATGCAATACTAGTGCCTATTACTTCAAAGGAAGTCGTTGAAAAGACCCCTTACAATGTGTCAGCTGACCTTCTTGCTTCAATTAAGTATATTTGTATTATATACTTTGATTTTCAGAAATTTAAATACTATAATGCGTAGCTTTATAACCATCTAACTTTCACCTTTAATTGCATCGAAAACGGTTCAGGCGTTTTTAAAAAAACTAAAAAATTGTTAGTATGGAAAAATGACTTTTCTCGATTTCGTCCATACAAAACGGCAATTTCATACTTTAACCCCTAATATTATAAATGTTTATTTGTTACGCTTTCACGCATAAACTACTTAACAGATCATCACAAGTTTCAAATCGAAACTTTGTTTACACTATTCTTGGAGCCATTAGAAGTAACAAAGGTTATTTTGGTATCCCACAGTTGGGCATGAGTTTCCCCACGCGCGATATAAATGTAGTTCACGCGGGCAGAGCCGCTGGCGAGCTACTCAATACTTAATAAAATCAATGACAATCAAGTAAAAAAATTGTCAAAATTGAGTGACATTTGTCCCATTTGATTACATTTTCATTCTACCCAATAATCTTAGAATTATTCTAAGCCAATAATAAATTTACCAGATACATTTTTCCAACAAATATATTTATCTTGCGTAGTAACACGAACCCAACTTAACGATGTTAACATTAATAGAAGTGTATCATTCACCGACAGCTGTTCCTCCAAATATGTTTTCGGTGCGTTTTTCCTTGTTTGTCCTAATTCATCAGAATAATAAGGAAGTTGTTTGCATCTTTGTTGATAACATTGCGCAAAATATTATATTTGTATACGTAGGATCGAAATAAAAAAAACATAAAACACGGCTTAACTCGTTTCGGTTTATTTCATCGCCTCAAGTCGTCAACATATTACAATGTATCACTGATGCCTTGAAAAGGTTAATTTGTGACAAGCACTACCAACTGCTTCTACAAAGGTATCAACCTGTTCTGTATCAGAAATGAATAAATCTATACTAGTATTACTAGCTGGGGGTGCGAAGAATCTCCGGGTTACGGGAGGCCACCAAAAACAACTGACCCTGGCGACGTACAACGGACGCACGCTACGGCTAGACTCGCATCTGGCTCAACTTGAGGTGGAACTTGGGAAGATTAGGTGGCATATCCTAGGGCTATGTGAAGTCCGAAGAGAGGGGGAGGACACCATAACCCTCGAGTCGGGCCACCTAATGTACTTTCGTGAGGGAGACCAACAATCCCAAGGTGGCGTTGGGTTTCTGGTAAATAAGTCCCTTTCTGACAACGTTGTGGAAGTGTCCAGTGTGTCGAACAGGGTAGCGTACCTTATTGTTAAGCTCACTGAGAGGTATAGCCTCAAGGTGGTTCAAGCGTACGCACCGACCTCGAAACACTCAGACGAAGAGGTGGAGGATATGTTTGATGACATATCAAAGGCCCTCCACTTCACCACTAAGACTCACTACAGCGTTGTTATGGGAGACTTCAACGCTAAAGTGGGAGTACAGAATTGCAACGAATCGGTAGTAGGATCCCATGGATTTGGATGCAGAAACCATAGGGGGCAAATGCTTGTCAACTTCCTCGAACGGGAGGGGCTCTTCTTGATGAACTCCTTCTTCAAGAAACAGCCCCAAAGGAAGTGGACGTGGCAAAGCCCCGACACTATGACGAAAAATGAGATTGACTTCATCATGACCAACAAGAAGCATATATTCAGAGACGTCTCCGTGATTAACAGGTTTAATACCGGTAGCGATCACCGACTCGTTCGAGGCTCTCTGAATATTGATTTTAAGGCTGAACGTGTCCGTCTGATGAAGTCAAGGCTCCGACCTACTTTGCTCCAAACCATGATAGGATCTGAAACGTTCCAGTCAAACCTGGAAAACCGACTCGCTGCCGTGGAAACCACAACAGACGTAAACCAGAACCTCGAAAATGTGGTTCGGATCCTCAGGGAAGAAGGTACGAGATTTTGTGAAATGCAGCGTAAGGGCAGGAAGTCAAAGCTTTCGGAAAGAACTTTAGGGCTGATTAAGGAACGACGTGAAAACCCACCCGTCACTTCGTCAGGAAAGCGCGCTCTAAACCGAGAGATCAGTAAGCTCGTACGACACGACCTCCGTTGCTCCAATACTCTTGAGATTGAAAGAGCGATCGAGCAAAATCGGGGGTCGAAAGTGTTCGTACAATCTCTTGGAAGAAGCCACCTGACGAAACTGACCACAGCAAGTGGAGAAGTCGTTGCTTCGAAGCCAGCAGTCCTTTCCGAAGTAGAACGCTTCTATGGCCGGTTATACGCTTCGCATGCATCTCGACCTGATCCCGAAAATGAGGACCCTAGAGCCGCGTTAACACGCCACTACACTCAAGACCTGCCAGAAGTCAGCATTGACGAAATCAGGATGGCTCTTAAACAGTTGAAAAATGGAAAAGCCCCTGGAGAGGATGGCGTTACAACAGAGTTGCTAAAGGCTGGAGGTAAACCCGTACTGAGGGAGCTTCAAAAGCTTTTTAACGCTGTCTTGTTTGAAGGGAGAACTCCGGAGGCGTGGAGTAGGAGTGTTGTCGTCCTGTTCTTCAAAAAAGGAGATAAGACCCTGCTGAAGAACTATCGACCCATTTCCCTTCTAAGCCACGTCTATAAGCTGTTTTCAAGAGTCGTCATGAACCGCCTTGCGCGAAGACTTGACGAATTCCAACCACCGGAACAGGCTGGATTTCGGAGCGGATACGGCACCATAGACCACATCCACACATTGCGGCAGATTATACAGAAGACCGAAGAGTACAATCAGCCCTTGTGTCTAGCATTCGTGGACTATGAGAAAGCCTTCGACTCGATAGAGATCTGGTCCGTTCTGGAGTCCCTGCAGCGTTGCCAAGTAGATTGGCGGTACGTGCAAGTGATGAGATGTCTCTACGAAGCCGCCACCATGTCCGTCCAAGTACAGAATCAGCAAACAAAACCTATACCATTGCATCGAGGAGTGAGACAAGGGGACGTCATTTCCCCGAAATTGTTCACAAATGCAATGGAGGATATGTTCAAGACGCTGCACTGGAAAGGACGAGGCATCAACATCAATGGCGAATACATCTCTCACTTGCGATTTGCAGACGACATCGTCATTATGGCAGAAACGCTGCAGGACCTACAACAGATGCTGAATGACCTGGCTGACTCTTCTGTGCGTATCGGCTTGCGAATGAACCTGGATAAAACCAAGGTTATGTTCAATGAACATGTACTACCGCTACCGATTGCGATGCACGGCGCCGTCCTCGAAGTTGTTCAGAAATACGTGTACCTCGGGCAGACATTGCAGTTAGGTAGAAACAACTTTGAGGATGAGGTGAACAGAAGAATTCAGTTGGGTTGGGCAGCATTTGGGAAACTACGTCGAGTCTTCTCACCGTCGATCCCACAATGCCTAAAGACGAAAGTCTTCAATCAGTGCGTCCTACCCGTCATGACATACGGAGCCGAAACGTGGACACTGACGGTACGGCTAGTCCACAAGTTCAAAGTCGCTCAGCGGGCTATGGAAAGAGCTATGCTCGGAGTTTCTCTTAGGGATAAAATCAGAAATGAGGTGATCCGGCAGAGAACTAAAGTTACCGACATAGCCCACCGGATTAGCAAGCTGAAGTGGCAGTGGGCTGGCCATATTAGCCGCAGAACCGACAACCGCTGGGGTAAACGAGTTCTTGAGTGGAGACCGCGTCTCGGCAAACGTAGTGTAGGACGCCCTCAGGCTAGGTGGAGTGATGATTTGCGCAAGGTGGCTGGCAGGAGCTGGATGCGAGAAGCCGAGGATCGACCTAAGTGGCGTGCAATTGGAGAGGCCTATGTCCAGCAGTGGACTGTGATAGGCTGATGATGATGATGATGATGATTACTAGCTGTTCCCCGCGACTTCGTCCACGTCAATTTCTGATATTATGAACGCGATTATTTTCGCAACATTTTTCACTGATGCTTCGCTCCTATTGGTCACAGCGTGATTTTATATAGCCTAAAGCCTTCCTCAATAAATGGACTATCCAACACAAAAAGAATTTTTCAAATCGAACCAGTACTTCCGGAGATTAGCGCGTTCAAACAAACAAACAAACAAACAAACAAACTCTTCAGCTTTATAATATTAGTATAGATAAAGCTAAAGAGTTTGTTTGTTTGTTTGTTTGAACGCGCTAATCTCTGGAAGTACTGGTTCGATTTGAAAAATTCTTTTTGCGTTGGATAGTTCTTTTATCAAGGAAGGCTTTAGGCTATATAATATGACGCTGCGACCAATAGGAGCGAAGCATGAGTGAAAAATGTTGCAAAAATAGTCACGATCATAATAATAGAAATTGACGCGGACGAAGTCGCGGGCAACAGCTAGTGAATTATGAAATGAATGAATTATATAAAAATAAAAAACCGTCATTGCGCTTTCCCCGCGATGGTCCAAGTCTTCCATCTTTACTTTTATAATAATTCTTAAAATATTCTTCTTTTTCTTTTAAAATGTGGCAATTAGTGTTATGGCAAGAGCCTTACAATATTCCGCCAATGTCGATTCTTAAAATCATTCTGCACGTTTCGATTGTTCTTTCACTCTTATCATTCAAATCATCTTCCTAACTTACTGTTCGATAAACCTTTCATGCTTGCATCATCATGCAAATCTTTAAACAATGTCTCATTTTACTCCTTCCTTTGTTTATACTGATCAATCCATAGATATAGGATACAAGTAGATCCACTGACAGCCCGATAATGCGTGACCAGTTTTGATTTGTCAATTTGTGTGTTAACTAGTGACGTACCTTTAACATTTTTAGACTATCGATAATAATTGCAGTTTGTCGTTTGGAAAATAATGTTTACTGTCACACTGTTTTTATCTCGAGATTATGCACCTACTTTGCGGCATACCTAACCGCCCTCACTTCTTACAACTATAATAGTGGGCAGATAAATATGCCCGGTGAGTATATTTTTTACATATAATTCAAAAATAAACAGTCTTAAATAATTAAAAAAATAACAGCCATTGTTAATTAGATTTCCTTATTTATTTCTTCAAAAGATTTTCCCTTGTCATCTGCTGTGCCGTGTGAGCTTATCAATGGCAGTAAGTGAAAAAGAACAAGTAAACAAAATCTGAACAAACATTTACATTCTGATGTATCAAACACTGATTATTGACTTTTAAACAAGATTATCTTAGTTATGTGATTCCTTACAGTTTCCTTCTTCAAATTGTTAAGTTGACATTCATTTGAGACGCTAAACGTAAAATAACATCAAATTTCTCTGGAAACATTCAAGATAAATGTCGACAATAGTATCGATAAATTTGAGTCAAGCTCTAGCGTACATGTAAAATATTTCGATAAATTATTTATCCACCAAAATAATGTAAATAATACATAGAACTTTATCTATACAAAATATTAAAATGAACAAGTGGATTGGAATAATTTTATATTTACAACTGAACAACAAGATCAAATTCAACAAAAATAACGCGTTTTACGATGACGACTTTCTACGTATTTACCTGTGAAATGAGCAATTTTCTGGATTATTTTGGTGGTTGACTCCACAGGCACTCACAGAACATGTGACCATTGTTAGATAAAACTGTATTTACTTTAGATAATCTACGATGTACTAGATAATTACATAAAATGTTGAACCTTATATCGCATATGCCACTGGATGTCACTCTGTCAAATACGACAGGTCACAAAATGAAAAGATTTGTTTTCTTTTTCTATCTTGCTAGATTTCCATAAGAGGTTTTCTTCTATCTCGCAGGCTTTGTCCGTCTATTATATTCTACGTTTATGGATCAATCACTCAGTCTCTTTTAATCATTCATTCTATATATCGCAATCCCACATACATCATCTTTCTAAGCAGCCAAGGATTCACCGAAAAAGATACTACTCGGATTGCTGCTGAAGAAAGTGTAGGTTTATTTTTTTATTTTTATTTTATTTTATTGCAAAAATATACTTAGAACTATGTACATACACAGAGCTAAAGTACAAACCCTATTAGGTCATCAACCCCACCCAACCAAATTTTCTATAGGAAAAGGGCAAGAAGGCCTCTATCATTATATTCAAGTTAACACAGCAATGATGGGTACAGGCATAATCACCACGCTTACCTAATGTGGGTTGGTGATCACAAACCCGAACAATATTCGCAAATTCGAAACTCTCGTTGCCCGGGGATCGAATTCAGGACCTTGAGGTCTTGGCCCGGTACTTCAACTGTTAGACCAAAGGGTCGTTAAATAAATTAGTTAGGCGTTAGTTAAATTTGATGATCTAGGTGGTGGGATCTACTTCCTAGTGGTCCACCCTCCTGCCGGAGTCCAGCGCCAAACAGTTTTTCTGTGTTCCGCTGGCGTGAGGGAGAACCAGTACCTCTGGGTAAGCTCGCTCCATGTTAGGCTTCTTCTTAACCGTATAGTTAAGTATGTAGTCAAGAGCAAGCCCATTATTTATATATAAAAAAAACCTCCTAAAATAGCAAGGTCAAAGTCATTTATTATGGTACTAGCGACCTGCCCCGGCTTCGCACGGGTGCAATGCTGATACTAAATACACTACAAAAAAACTGTGAACGTTATATATAAAAAAAACATAGTGGCCCGCTCCGGCTTCGCACGGGTATGAAATATGTCACTGAAAAAATGATTAAAATCGATCCAGTAGTTTTGATTTATTCATTACTGCCCGTGGCCCGCACGTGTTAAATTTGGAGTAAAACAATTCCTCTTTCCCTAATACCATGAAGATTTCCTGTTGTCTTTGGGATATCTAAATTCCGCGCCGCCGCCGCCCTGGCCGGCCTACCGCCGCAAACGCTACGTCCCGTAATTTTTAAATCTGTAATATCTTCGAAAATATTTATTTAAAACATATTTTGTAAAGGGCCATATAGATCAATATTAAATCAACAATGTATTTACAGTATTTAATTGGATAAGGATTAATGCTGTATTGGTTAAAATCGCTTCGAAAATTAGCCATTATTTGTTGTAAAAAGTAAATGACAAAAAAATGTTATTGTGGGATATCCATAACAGATAGACATACACCGTCGCGGAGTTTTCTGTAGACCTTTTCAATATGTACAATACTTAGTACATTATTTTGATAAACTTCGTAGGGTTTAGCCTGCGTTTGCAATGTAAGCGGAAAAAAATGAGAATATTTACGACATCATATTAGAAACCTCAAAAATAACAGTATTTCTCCACTATTTAATGGATGTTATTATACATATGAACCTTCCTCTTGAATCACTCTATCTATTAAAAAAAACCGCATCAAAATCCGTTGCGTAGTTTTAAAGATTTAAGCATACAAAGGGACATGAGGAAAGAAAAAGCGACTTTGTTTTATACTATGTAGTGATTTATTAGATAACTCTGGTGTGCCTCTTGATTCCACTTCT
The DNA here is from genome assembly GCA_949315895.1 of Anania crocealis. NCBI lineage: Eukaryota > Metazoa > Arthropoda > Insecta > Lepidoptera > Crambidae > Anania > Anania crocealis. Next base: position 4,602,513 of record OX438859.1, on the reverse strand, counting down.
ACATCATATAACTAAGTCCAGTCTGTTAGACGAAACACCTAAATTTTCAGGGATATTGTTATCATTTTACATATTCATTTGGATTTGAATGTTGGATCTGCTACTTAATTACGAATGAAAATCATAAAAAACAAACAACATTTAAAGCCACGTGCTTGCTCTTGAATTTTAATAACTGTTGTATTATTATTACTTATTAGATGACCCGGTGTACTTTAAAACGACATTAAAACAGTTTGTATGGGAAAATAAAATTGATGTTTGTACCTCTCAATTTTTCCATACTTTCTCTACGTTGAAACCTTCCCTGGACTACGACAAACATTTCAAAACGAAAATCAGCTAAATCGGCCCAGCCGTTCTGGAGTTTTAGCAAGAATAACGAACAGCAAGATGCAAAGCTAAACATTTTGAGCCACGCAAAGTCTGACTAAACATTGTGTTTAGTAACAGAAACTCCATACCAAACAAAAATAGAACGTCAATGATCACAACAAAAACAAACTCAACCGTTCCACCGACCATAAATATTGTCTGAGGATTGTTTGTACATACAATTATAATGCGAAAAGGTAATGTTTGGTTTTGTATTTATAAACTTGAGGCTCTGTTTAAATTGTTAGTATGAATAAAATTAATTGTTTATTAAGATAACATTTATACTAAGTTTGAACTGTTCTCATGTAAGGTTACGATCTAAACCGGTTTACGGCAGCCATTTTGAAGCATAAACGAGACCAAAAGACAAAGATTTTTTTGTTATTCCAATGTTGCCATTTGCAAATAAGTACTAATAATTAATACTTTTATAATATTTGTCAACAGGTTTATATTTCAGAATCTCTCGCCTAGAGTGCAATGTTGTGACTAATGAGATGTCACAATACAAACGAATATTTATTACCATGATCTTAGCCAAACAACGCCCACAGCACGTACGTGTCGCTAAGGATATCCATTGGCGGAATCGTGCTATCGACAATCGTAGAGAGAAGTAGCTGATGCCAAATCTGATGCCCATATTTTCTGGCTGTTCAGATTCAGGTTAGTCGTTTTGAACATCCAAAGGTCAAGAAGCGATTTTTTATTTTTTTTTCTGTTATATTTCGGAAGGATTGGTCCGTAGCGCCTATCGCTTACAATTACTGGTCGTTTTGATTTATCGATGCTAGTACCTAGAGGATTGTTCCATTCCATGACGCCCATCGCTTATTCACTACTGTCATTTAGATTTATCGCTCGCATTTTTACTTTCGTAGTTATTGTCACAAAATAATATAAGCTTTTGTATGCCAGTTCCAAAAATAAGTACACTTTTAGTGTTAAATCTGATGAACTGACAATCTGTTCTCAAGTTGGAAATGAGGGAGTTCTTTCATAAACGTAACTGTCTTACGTTAAGTAATCATAATTTATATATTTTTTAAATGCGACTGTTATACATATATGTAATATGAATGTAACGTTTACCTGTAATTGATTGTGCACTTAGTTAGATTACGTTTTTTTATTGTTATTTATTGTGTTTGTATCAGTGTAAAAATCGTTGGTGAACTAAATAAATAAAATAAAAAAATAAAAAATAATAGTTTTTTAAAAGTTTATGACGCTGATTGTACTAAATTCTACAACTTCTTAAAGTACCTACGCATTTTTATTTTTATTATACTTGATATTTATTTGCTTTAAAAAAGCGTCTACAAATAATTTTGTAATAAATCCTGGTTTTGAGATATAACAATAACTTTCTACAAAACTCACAAGTATCATTTACAGGTCAGATGTCTTCGTTCTCAAAAATCGCATTAAATTATATGAGCTGGACTTGTGCCAGGCACACTTGTACACAAGCTAAAAATGTTCAGTAGGACCACAGGAGATATAAGATTTAACGATCCTTGCGATCGAAAGGCGAATAGCAATTCTGGTAATAATGTTTTCCTTAGAGTTCAATTAGAATTTTTATAATCGTTTTCTCTGTACAAATCGAAAAATATAGTTGATCTGTTATTTCTAATAAATAAATAAATGTGGACAACACAGCATACATGTTCTGATCCCAATTTGAATAACTATTTAAAGTACTCGTATTTTGGACACCAGAAACAACGAAGGTACCACATTAATGCTATTGTTTTTTTTTATTGTTCTTTTATCTTCTATTCTTTATTGTTTCTTTTTGTATTTTAATAGTTTCTATAGAATTAATGTGAGTGGTGTGGCTCTAATGTAAAATAAATTTCTTAATAATAAACTCCCGTATCATTGTTTGTAAAACTAAAATTTTGATTTTTATACACTTTACCTTCTGTAATAAATTTAAGACAAACTTATTTCAAAGCCCTTATTTAGTTGCGACCGGGTGCGTTTTGGCTAGATATGTAGGCACTACTCCTTAGTATCGGCCGCCCTACTAGCGGTCCTCCGAAGCGTCCAAGCGTGAGGCTCAGGAAAGCCTCAGGAACGATTGTATTAGGCTGTTTGTATAATGCATTATACTATGCAGTGCATTTGAGAGAAAAAGATATACCAAAACACGTGTTGGTGCAACAGTGTAAAACCACAACGGACAGAATTCCTTTGGGAACCAGTGTCCATACAAGATCTACTATGTACTCTAACGTATACGAGGCCTCGTGAGTTTCCGGACTGACCTAAAATGGTTTGACAAGCCCACTTCACGTAACAAGGCTAAATGCGTAAAATTCTATGTCCAACTGAATAATTAACTGACTACGGCCAACACTAGAGAGCGTGATCGAGCCAGATCTACTGTTCTTATTTACATTGCGTATCACCTCGTGCTGTTGGCAACGCGTTGAGACTGACCCGCGAATGATATAGCAATAAGTTTATAATGATAATTTATTTCGTCGCTAAAATAACAATGATGATACGCTGTGTTCACGCTAAAGCTTTTTTTCCTAGGTTTACTGACTTTAAAATTTACGCAGCACTAACGAACTATATCATTGTTCATCCCTATAAGTATATCTGTTTGAAATTGATGGTATTTAGAATTTAGAAACTCGCGAAATACCAACAACTTCAAGCAGGCTCTCAAGTCTATATTTTTCTGGTGTTCAAGTACAACTTTACCTGTAGGATCTATGGGATCAATACTTAATAACATTATTAACGCCAACACAAAAAAATACTGTAACAAGTATAACATGATATTATAAGTGCAATTAAGTTGCTAAAATATCAAATAAAGTAAGTATAACATCTATGTATATAAAAGAAAGTCGTGTTAGTTACACCACTTATAAGTCGACAACAGCTGGACCGATTTGTATAATTTTGGTTTTATTGCATTTATCTTGGCCAGCATTGGAAAATTAACGTTAAATAAATGACTTAGAAACTGTATTTCTTCATCTAAATTTATAACCCCGCCATATTTGACAACAAAATCAAATACTACCTATTTTGAGGCGATACAAAGTTCGCGGGTCCGCTATTAATTTAATAAATTTTAACTTTCAGCTTTTTTAGCTTTATTAAAAGAAGCTATAAATATAATATCAGTAATACTCGTATAAACTTGAAAAAAGCTTACAGCGTTAAGAATATGCTTGAAAAATTCGCGCTAAGTCGCAGCGTCTCGGTATTAATGGTATAGTGCCCGCCCGGCATGCGAGGAGATGCGGGTTCGAGTCCCGCCTGAGACATAATTTTTCAAGTTTATATACTGATATTATAATTGCAATTTAATCTCTAAAAATATCAAATAAAGTATAAGCAATAAATATTTTTAAAATAAGCGTCGTTTCGTCGGTCCGCTGGCTTTCAGCGTAGTCTTGAATATAATGTACCCGGAAAGTCGCCCGGAAAGCGTAAGGTTCTAGATTCGAGTCCCACTTGAAGCAGCGGAAATTTGTATTCAAGAAATCGTATTTTCCATTAAGAAGTGTATTATTCGAAAATGTAAGAATACTTGGTTATGTCCGTGTAAACGTGAGCCAGATGCTGAGCAAATAGAAATGAGAAGTTATAACAATAGAAGCCGTTTGATGATGAAAAATTATTTTATTTTTATTTTTATTTATTTGGGACAACAAACAATTACACAATTTGCTAAAATAAAAACTTAGATATACATGATCTATATACTTGTGCAACCAGCACCGTTATCCACAACATTAATTAAAAAAATAAGTACAGCTACTGAGGTCCATTACACCTGTGAACCTGACAACAACACAACAATCCAATATGAATCTATCCTAATATAATTATAGATAGGAGAATTATATGCAAATATACACTACACAGCCGCCATTTTAGATTGTTTATTTCGATTTCAAACAAAAACATAACATGCCACGTATTGTATTAAGCATTAATTTACGTCTTGAGCATGTTGTCTTTATTTTTCAATTGAATAGAATAAGTACATGCAATTACAATATATTATAAAAACGAAAATGTTTTTAGCATTCTTCTAAAATTTCCTGCAATATAACTCTTTTTGGAATATATTTACGCAAAACATGACGGTTACGTCCCAATTACTTAGTAACATGAAATTAGCCAAGCATACGACAAAGTCTGGAAACCGTGAATACGGTTCGTGTTGGGGGTAAAAAACCCTCAGTGCATAAGTCAAGGCCTCATGACAGGTTTCTCATATTATTTTGTGCACTGAAACAGTATACCACTGAAAAATTGTGTCGGGATAGCAAAAAAATATCTGTTAAGGTTGGTATATTGTATATCCAAACAGAATCGATTGCCTCTCGGTTCCTTCCTATATTTAGTTGGATAACTAAATTTAACCCTTTAACGCGCATATTGCCCAAATTAGACTACATCAAGGCAGATCTGATATTATTAATAACCTGCTAAGTTTAACAATTCAAACGATTAATTCTTCTGTTTCATCATCATCAGTCCACAGTTGGACATAGGCTATCAGAAATGAAGGTTTTGCTTTAAATCGCCTCGCATATCAGGGCAATGAGCGATCGCAGTGGTAGAGAGTAGAGACATGAAGACTCTCCTGTTTGTGTTTTTCTGGCAGACTGCACTAGTTGCATCTTACGACACCCATAGAAGAGAAGTGGTGGTACTATTCTTATTATGTGCCAGCATTGGTTGATGTGGGTGGCGTAGGGCCGACCGTTGTGGAGATCCTTAAAGAGGAGGCCTATTTCACGGTGCTATTAGCTATAAGCTTTAAAAACATCCATTGGTCTTAATAATAATACCAGCTGTATCTACAAACAGTACAAACAGTAGACTGTAGTAGTAGTAGTACGAGTACTACTACAATCTACTGTTTGTAATACTAATTTGTGTTGAGAAAATAAACGATTTATTTATTATTTATTTATTTATAATAAATTATGGGCCATGCTTAACAGAATACGACTGTGCCGCTACTCCAGCAACCTTTATTTTCGGTTGTCTGAGAGAGACGCCTTTACGCAATACATTCTACCTGTCATCGTATACGAATAGTTAGGGGAGACTGTGGACATCCCCGACAAGGCACATGTTGACTAGTTTGTATTTTTGTTATAAAATTGACTTTTGCAAGTGTGATACATCAGTAACTAAACAGAAAAACTTTTCCTTTCTCAATGGATCACCGGGAATTTGGAATAAAATTTTTCGCAACTTGTTGACAGACGGAACACCTTATAGACTACATTTTTCTGCTGCCATGCCGCGCTTGCTAACTATCCTCGGTCTTTCATATATTAATAACTTTTTTTTTGACAAACCTCCACCTAGGATTTTTGGGGTGGTGGGATCTACCTCCTAGTGGTCCACCCTGGGCAACGGCATCTTTGGTTTTCCAACCAATGATGACGGCTAACAGATCCCTCTGCGGTGGTAGGCTTCGTAAGAGGCCGTCTGGATGGTACCACCCTCCTGCCGGAATCCAGAGCCAAACAGTCTTTCTGTGTTCCGCCAGTACCTCTGGGTAAGCTCGCTCCATCTTAGGCTTCTTCGTAACCGTAAAGTTTAAGTATGTAGTCAAGAGCAAGCCTATTATATAAATATTAAAAAAAACCTGATAGATATATATAGATACATTTACCTACGCGACTTTCGGTAAATGTCCACCTGCCCTTACAGTCAACTATCCTCTATACTAATGCTTTATTTCCTTCACAATACTATCCCACATTTCACAATTGGACGCGATACGAGAGATTTACCGCCCCGTTCTGTGCCAAGAACGCGTTAATAAGAACACGCTGGGATCTCGTTTGCTGGTCGATAATATTGGTAGTGAAGGAAATTATGCAAAATGTTCCGATGATTCGGGATTTGTTCGCCAGTTTATTGGAAATGCATTACATTAAATAGGTTTACTTAGAGATTTTCTGTCATATTTGCTTTCAACCCTTTATTATTATAAAAACGCAATAATATGTGGACAACATAACATAGGTCTACAAAATCGAGAGAAAAAAAACTAAATATAAACAAAATATTTCAAGCTCATGCCTGAGTCTCCTGGGTACTTCATTTTGAGTATTTCCATTGCCATACGTAACATAGGTTTACTTAGAGATTTTCTGTCATAATTGCTTTCAACCCTTTATTATTATAAAAACATAATAATATGTGGACAGTATCACATACATTGTTTTGATTACAAAGTCAGCAACTATAAGCACTTATTTTTGTGGAAATCAGAAACAACGAATGTACGACAACAGCACGTCAACCTAACACAAAACGTCAAATTTTCTCAATTGATATTGATCTTTATTCGTTGGACTTGAAGTTGAAAATCAATTCAATGACCTTTAACTTTTTGGGTAGGTTGACCTGTGTCTTTACAACCAACAACCAGAGTCGAGAAAATTTAGAGGGTGTTAGTCTGTGCATACAAATACTATGGTGAGGTCAGAAATTAAAAAAAAAATGTTTATACAAATCGGAATCCAAAATTTTTGATTTGTATGGAAATAAAAACTTATAAAAGCAAATGACTAACTACACTTTACTATTTATATGCATATGTTAACATAGGTTTTGGCTTGTAAACCATTTACATACTTAGATAAACAACTCTTTCATAAAGGCATAAAGTTCATATTACCACTGGTGGTGGAAGCAGAATGGCTATCGCTAGTGAATTTGCCACTAGAGGCGCTACTGCCGCGTGAGGTCCAATAACATTAACTTTTCACTGGTTTTAGCGGGCTTCGTGACATAAATTATATTTTTTTTAATTGCAAATATGGATTATTTGGCGGTGAATGTGAACGCTTTGAAAGCGGAATCAAGAAAAAGCGCAAAAATAGGCGGCCTCATAGAGTAACTATTTCAGAAGTTAGTTTGTTGATATGAAGATAATTATTTATAAATAAGAAACACATTTAGATTCAAGATTCAAAATTTTGTTTCGCCGCCGATCTTATAAAGTCGCCTTTGACAGCTATACCTCTGGACCTCAGCCAACAGTGGCGCCAACTGGTGAGCAAAGAAACGGTAGTCCCCATTGCGTTGACTTAACCTTTTCACTACCTATGCTAGGTTAAGTCTGTATTAAATTTAGGTCCCGTGTCCAACCGTGGACGGATATGGGCTTATGATGAGAATACATATTGAAATTTCGTATTTGAAGCGACAGTTTGCATAAAGTTATCTGAAACACTTTGAAAAAAATAGCTTACTAAGAGAATGCTTAGTTAATTACATAAGAAAGCAAAACTTACATCAAGTTTGGCTGAAACAATGTCTATAAAAAGCCAATTCAATTTAAACTGAATACTTTTTTTATTAAGTGCGGACACTCTTATAACATTTCACGGAAGTTGTCACATTCTTTCTCCTTAGCCTGAGAGGGGAGTGATGTCGTATCAGGGAGGGCTCATTCCCTCTAAGTGGACGAAACAATAAAATTCCACCCCTACTTTAGAAGACAAGTAAGGGACACGTGATCTAAATTCTAAGTTCTCGCGCAAATCACAATATGGCCGACACGTTCCTGTTTGTGTCACAAATGAGGTTGAGACTGTTGAGAGTCAAATACATGATTTATTATTTATTATTCAACCAACAAAAAGTAATATATTTATTGTTAAATCGTTTTTAGGGTTCCTTAGCCAAATAGCAAAAGATGGAAACCGTACAGTTTCGTCAAGTCCGTCGGTATGTCACAGCCACTTCATTCTGAAAGTATTAGCATGACACAGTTGAAATTTGGTAGGTAGGTAAATAATGTTGACCGCTTTATGATTCTCTTACAAAAAACAAAAATTATGATATTAAAGGGTATAGGGCATTTCCCATACATGGAACTGAAACAAAAAAAAATGTTTTACGCAAACGAATGCGTGTGGGGGGGTATCTATGAATAGGTCTTTTAAAATGACATAAAGGTTTCTAGAACCATTTTTTTTCAAAAGTCTAACATTTGGAAGATAGACGCTTCCAAAGAGGTGAAATGGGCCCCTCCAACTTTTAAACTAAGCAAATGAAAATTTTGAAAAAATATAGTTAAATCGTTTTTAGGGTTCCTTAGCCAAATAGCAAAAGATGGAAACCGTACAGTTTCGTCAAGTCTTTCTGTCCGTCGGTATGTCACAGCCACTTTATTCTGAAAGTATTAGCATGACACAGTTGAAATTTGGTAGGTAGGTGAATAATGTTGACCGCTTTATGATTCTCATACAAAAAACAAAAATTATGATATTAAAGGGGGGCTTCCCATACATGGAACTGAAACAAAAAAAAATGTTTTACGCAAACCAATGCGTGTGGGGTATCTATGAATAGGTCTTTTAAAATGACATAAAGGTTTCTAGAACCATTTTTTTTCAAAAGTCTAACATTTGGAAGATAGACGCTTCCAAAGAGGTGAAATGGGCCCCTGCAACTTTTAAACTAAGCAAATGAAAATTTTGAAAGAATATAAATTAGATCTTAACAAATACTTTTAATGAAAAAGAGTTCAAACTAATTAAGGTACTTTTTGAGATATAGCACGTTTTCAACAACCGCAGATATAACTTTGTCCTTCATACAAACACTATGAAAAAACAACTTATGTTTTTGCAGTCAACAAAATATTGTGGTATTTTGGCTCAGTGGATGTAAGTGGACCCCTAATTCAGTTAAAGTCGGTACGGAACCCTCAGTGCGCGAGTCCGACACTTGGCCAGTTTTTTTTATATCTTACCAGCTATTGCCAGCGACATCGTTAGTAGATGAAATGTAGTCTTAGTTCTATTCTGAGCCGTAAACCACTACTAAGCAAAAATAGTAGATCTCATACAATATGAAAGAAAAACATGTTTTATCTCACGGGAATTGTATGTCATTCGGGATAAAAATAAGCCCTTTTGCTATACAACGTTATTATTATGTATACATAAGTCTCACATTTTGTCCAGATCTTTTCAGCTGTTCCGGCATGATTATGTAAGTTTAACATTTTTAATAATAGTAATTTTATCTGAACAATACCTTCACGGAGTTGGCTAATTTTAATGACAGATTTTTCTTCCATGGTTGAAGCAATCATAAATTAAATATGTAACTGTCGCAATTTTGTAATAGGCCTCTTAATCCAGGCCATAGTCTACAAGTGCTCCATCAAACTCTGCTCTGCCGTTTATTAAGTAACGAACATTTTAAACTTTCCCTTTATACTATCAATACGACAAATTACAGTTTTTTGTACCCTGTCGTATGGGGTAGACAACCGATAAACTTACTTATATACTTTTTTTTTGTAAATACATACTTATAATACATAGAAAACACCCAGGCCAGTACAAACAGACATGTTCATGCACACAAATATTTGTACTGTGCGGGGATCGAACCGGCGACCCATGGCTCAGAAGCATCGTTTACTACCGCTGATCCAAATGGTCGTCTAATAAACCACAGTGATCAATGTATGCTAAGGATTGGCTGTACCTAACACTAATCGGTTCCAATTAGCCACTTGACCAATTACCTAGGCCTGATTGCGATCCATTATCAATGCGAGTCAGTTTCAATCAATGACACTAAATCCTAAGAGTACCTACTAAATACTAGCAGCAGAGTAGCTAGTACTTATAAATCAGGGTGTACGAACAGACAACGGCAGGTAATATAGGATTTTAAACTTTCTTGTTGCATTTTTACACTTAACACATTACGGGGTTTAATGCAAAGAATCGTTATTTAAAGGTAAATATTAGGGGTTAAAGTATGAAATTGCCGTTTTGTATGGACGAAATCGAGAAAAGTCATTTTTCCATACTAACAATTTTTTAGTTTTTTTAACCGTTTTCGATGCAATTAAAGGTGAAAGTTAAACTTTATTTAGTTTTTGATACAATACAAAACGAATTACGCAATAATATGACTATACTTAAGAGCTATAAACAAAATAAAAAGTGGGAAAATAATCGGCAATTTCATATTTTAACCCCTATTACTAATTTACCTTCCCGACGTTTCGATCTGCCCGCGACCATGATTCGTGCAACCGGATCGAAACGTCGGGTAGGTAAATTAGTATTTACCTTTAGATAACGATTCTTTGCATTAAACCCCGTAATGTGTTAAGTGTAAAAATGCAACAAGTAAGTTTGTGTCAGCCGATGAAGTGTGTTCTTTCAAATTTTCAGTATTTCAGAAGCGTAAGTAAAAATCTTGTTGCATGATTTGACAAAATTGTGTATTTTTAATAAATTGACGTTACATATCATCATGACGCGTATGTCTATGGCGCGAAATTTTAAATCAGCCAATAGTATTGCTGCTTCATGACGTGATATAGGTCTTGCGTTTCTTTTCACATGCGATCTATCGCATTACTGCTGCAACAAAGTGTAAAATCCTATATTACCTGCGGTTGTCTGTTCGTATACCCTGATTTATAAGTACCAGCTACTCTGCTACTACTATTTAGTAGGTACTCTAAGGATTTAGTGTCAATGATTGAAATTGATCTCTACTTGTTGTACCTTAAGTTAAAATTCAATTACCTTTAATTTTTATGTGGGTTTACCTATCGTTAACACTTAACACATTAATTTACGGGGTTTAATGCAATGAATCGTTATTTAAAGGTAAAAATACTTATTTACCTTCCCGACGTTTCGATCCGGTTGCACGAATCATGGTCGCGGACAATATCAATTTGAGAAAATTTTACGTTATGTGGTAGGTCGACGTGCTGTCTGCTATACTTGTATCAGTCTCTCAAAATGGAGGACTTTTCCATAGCAGGCGGATTGGCGATCAAAGTTTGGCCAATGATGGCGAGAAGAATGCCCTATTGCCCGTCTTCTTACGGCGGTACTACTTCAATCGCCTTTTTAAAGACCCATAGACAGTTCTATTCTATTAATGTGCCAGCACCAAACACACTGTATACACTGTGTACTGTATGTTACGACGACCTCCGTGGCGGAGTGGCGTACACACCGGTTTTCAAGGTGTCGTCTGCTCCGAGGTCTCAGGTTCGATTCCCGGAAGGGTTAATGTAGAAAAAAGTGTTTTTCCACATTTTCTCGGGTCTGGGTGTTTGTGGTACCTTCGTTGTCTCTGATTTCCACAATACGGGTGCTTAAAATAGTTACTCACTTTGGGATCAGAGCAATGTATGTGATGTTGTCCACATTTATTTACTAGCTGTTGCCCGCGACTTCGTCCGCGTCAATTTCTGTTATTATGAACGCGATTATTTTCGCACCTATTCGCAGCGTGATGTTATATAGCCTAAAGCCTTCCTCGATAAATGGACTATCCAACACAAAAATATTTTTTCAATTCGAACCAGTACTTCCGGAGATTAGCGCGTTCAAACAAACAAACAAACAAACAAACAAACTCTTCAGCTACAGAAAAGCGACACTACTGTTAAATTTGACGTTTCACCAACATCATCACCGTCAAAAGACCACATCAGTCAACTGTTGGGAACAGTCCTCTCCAAAAGTAAGATTTTTCCAAAACCGCCAGCCTGGGCAGGCAGGCGGATTTTTGATTTCAGTTTGACCAAAGGTGGGTAGAAGACGTTGCTGCCTGTCTTCTGGTGGTAGTTCTTCAGTCGTTTCTTACGTCAACCGAAGAAAGAGAAGGGGTGGTGTTTTTTCATTTTTGTACTACCTACCACACCCAATGATATTAAAAAGTATAGAATATAGATAAAATATGTTACCTTCATAGTAATTCGCGTATTAAATCTGTTCCGAGCAATCCAAAACTGCACACATTGACAAGTTTCACTGAAAAGCAGAACAAAAGATGCGAAATAGCACGCAAAAGAAGGAGATGGCTACAATTTTTAACGATTACCGCTTGTGAATTGTGATTGCGCTCGACGCATACTGTGTTCAAAACACCCTAATTAGAGTCTTCACAACGCAACATATCTGCTTCGTTTAAGTATAATATCATTGACCACACCGCATCAATGTAAATAATACTTTGTTTGACGGAACCAAAACAGAGCTTAACAAATTGTATCAAACAAATATGCTTAACCCAAATTAGGCAACTGTAAAATGAGTAGAATAAGCCTTCGACACCAGAATCGGCCTGGGGCTTTGTAAATACACAATTGAGCCCGTAATTAAGGATCCGATTCATTAACTTCCAACTCCATGTTTAGCCGAGCTCGTAAAGGTCAATAAACAATGAGATAATACCAATTATCTTTGCCAAAACAAATTAATTAAAACGATGACGATGAAGCAAGGCTCTCAAACGCAACGTAGTGCGCTTATAACGAATATGTGTGTCTCTGTTACCTACTCTAAGTTCTTGGTGTGAGTAAAAGAGACAGAAAGAGTCGAATATACGAAAATAGGTTGCGGAGTAGCGCCTCAGAGCGTTGGCTCGGTAGGCGTTTTATAACGTGTAAGTTCAACGCTCGACTTGGCGGGAGCACTACCGTGCCCCCGATTTATTGAACTTACACGTTATAAAACGCCTACCGAGCCAACGCTCTGAGGTCCTACTCCGCAACCTATTTCCGTATATTCGACTCTTTCTGTCTCTTTTACTCACAACAAGAACTTATTATCGGGGGGCACAGTAGTGCCCCCGCCAAGTCGAGCTCAAAGCAAACACTGCCGTACCATCCGTTACTGGAACCATGTCGCCGCATTTTAAGCCCCCTATTTGAGAACCTCTGGATAAGACCAGAACACAGAAATTTTCGTCATCCAGTAAGCTATAATCACATACTTAAAATCCAAAATTTTAAGTCTGTAGATCATTTAGTTCCGAAGTTAAGCGAAAGCAAAGTTTCGCATTTATGACACTCACTCACTCACTCATGATCATCAGAATAGAACTAGTACTTCCCATAAACTCAGAGAGCTGAAATTTGGTACAGAGTTAGGGTTTAATGGCCACATAAAGGGAAAACTATAAAAACTAGGATAATCGTAGATACTTGGTGTCCCTGATTAGAAAACAAAAAAAGTCCAACCAAACTATTAGAGATTTGCATTACTTTCTTAGGCAATAAGTAATTACTTCTTTATAAATACGGGGGTTAGACTTGGCACGACTTTGTCTAGATTTCATTATTTTTTAGAGATAACAAGCAGCTCCATCGAGGCTTGGCTACTTTTTTACAGAATGTTTTTGGTGGGGTAAATGTGGACAGCATCATTATCATTATGATGGTGGTCTCGGATTCATAAAGAAATATTTTTTATTGAACTATCCCGAGATCGATCCTAAGACCTCAGAGAAGGCGATCATTCGAAAACCGTTGTGTAAACCATTCGACCATGGAGGTCATTAAGTCCAGAGGAAGAATTTATTAGGTACTGTTATGTAAAATTTAAAATAAAAATTTGGTTCATCGCATAAAATGCTTTGCAGGGTTAATAAAATAAATAAAGAAAGAACCCAATTAATAAAAAAATAAGATTTACAAGTGAATTATAACACATAATATGCAATACTTATTTTGCGAGCCAAATGATTCATGTAGGTCGTTTCGGCTAATTAGGAAGAGACTAAGCTTTAGTTTTCGTCATTATCGTATACACCGTATAACACGATGAAAGAGAATCGCTAATGTAAAGATAATTGAGAACTTTGGCTAACAATGTTTCAGTAATTATACTAGAATTTAATTAATATAAAATGAATATCTTTTTGTAAAGTTCCAGGAAGTGGACCACTGGAATACAGGCAAAGGTATTTTGACTAGACATTTTATGCTTTATCCTTTTAAGCACCTGCCTAATTTTAGACACTGTGTCTTTTTTACACCTACAACTTGACATTTGATAACATTTTTTTTTAATATTATTACTTATTTTTATTATTTGTTGCTTAGAAACAATAGTAACTATTGACACACTGTTTCAGGCTTTCGTGACAGGTACAATAATTTCCTTGAATACAAGCATCGCGATAATGTGTAAAACTCCACATTTTAAAAATAGAATGCCGCAAAAACGAAAATCACCGGCCGCAAACGTTACAGCTGAAAAAAACAAAAGTTTCAAAAGTACACTCATTCAAACCGCCCCGCTTCTCTAGATTCAAAAGTGGAACGCGCGGAGAGGAGGGGTTTGTTGCGTGCCAGTTCCGTCCGCGGCACAATCGTGCTCGAGAGATGAAAGACATCGATAAAATATACCGAGTCCAAACTTTATTCGATTCAAACGGGAAATCTCCAACTTTACGAATTTGAGAATGGAATGACGTCGCGGATTGTCGCAAGGCGTTTTGTTTCTGCTGAGTTACGAGGGTAAATGGGCACTTACGAAGTTTAAAATCTGTAAACTTTTTCTTGACAAAAGAGTGCAGCAATATTACATTTGAGTTAGGCGTCTATCATTTTATTACAAAATAATTCGTAACTAGTTCTTACGTTAGTTGCTGACTAAAATGTTGAATATCTGCAAAAACCGGGTATGTGAAAGTCGAACTCACATCCTGAGGGTTCCATACCACCATACTATACTAAAAGGTGAAACTGGTCGGTTTGACACCGATTTTTTGCTACACTTATGCTCCATATAAGTATTGGGCTTCTAGTCAAATTTGATGTTTCTAGTAACGAGACGGGGACGGGAGCAGGACAGGCAGACAGACTGACGGACAGAAAAGCTGACACACAAACGACTAACAGACATACTAACAGAATACTGGCAGCCAAAGAGAGCAACAGCAACCTGACAGACAGACGAAAAACTAAATGCTCAAGGATCCTATTTTCGTTTAGAGGTTCAGAAAACTACTTAACATATGTAAAATATTTGACTCTGTTCAAATAGTATTATTCTGGTATACGCTAGAAGTGCGATTTACATGACGCGAGATTCTTCATTGAACTCAAACGGGAAATTGGTTAAAAGAATAAGCAATCCCTAAAGGAATTTCCGAGCCATCGATAAAGATCTCGTCGTCTTGATATTTCAAAATTGAATGAAGAATGTGACGCAATAGCGGATTCCCATGGTGCGATTTAAAAGTTATCGATATTAAACCTGTGGTTTTGGTATTTTCGGAGCATTTTTATTCCCAGCAACAGACATTTTATTATCGTCAAAAATCGGTAGCGTACATTGTATGATACCGATTTTTGACGTAAATAGAAATTTTATGACCGTCAAAAATGCGGTAGTGTAGGTACATTGTAAAATGTATGATGCCGATTTTAGACGTAATAATTGAATAAGACATTCTTACAAACATTGTGAATGTAAATGTGAGTTAGTTTGTCACGCTATCACGCTGATACTACAAAACCGATTTTGATGAAATTTGACGGAAAGATAATAGGGGTTAAAGTATGAAATTGCCGATTATTTCCTCACTTTTTATTTTGTTTATAGCTCTTAAGTATAGTCATATTATTGCGTAATTCTTTTTGTATTGTATCAAAAACTAAATAAAGTAACTTATGACTAAAAAAAAATGCAATACTAGTTAGTGCCTATTACTTCGAAGGAAGTCGTTGAAAAGACCCCTTACAATGTGTCAGCTGACCTTCTTGCTGCAATTAAGTATATTTGTATTATATACTTTGATTTTCAGAAATTTAAATACTATAATGCGTAGCTTTATAACCATCTAACTTTCACCTTTAATTGCATCGAAAACGGTTCAGGCGTTAATAAAAAAATTAAAAAATTGTTAGTATGGAAAAATGACTTTTCTCGATTTCGTCCATACAAAACGGCAATTTCATACTTTAACCCCTAATAGATTGGATATTGATAAAGGACATGGGCTATTTTAAATACCAAGTAGCCAATGTTACTTCACTTACTTCCAAAAATATGTGTACAAAATGATCGGTTAAGTAGTTTTCGCGGGAAAGCGAACAAACATACATTCACATTTACTCGTATAATATTATTTAAGGATTTATTAACTAAAGACAACCAACAAAAAAAAGTAACTTAACACCTAATGAGCGTTCTTACGATTTCCATCTTCACCTATACCTACTACAAGACTATATCGCTAAGAAACTCAAACCAATTTAGATAATATCGTTTTTAAGACCCGAACGGGAATCGAACCCATAACACTTGCATGGTGACCCACTCAAGCAACCGGTGCTTAAGTTAATTGTACAATGTACGTAATTACACTCAAAGATAATACAATTTTTATTTATTTAACAAATTAAGTTTCCTCTTCATGAACCCCCAAAAAAGATCAAGGATATTAAATAATTTAATATTCTAGAGCTCATTACGGCGTCTTCTTTATTCTTCTTTGTTACATTACTTACGTAGATTTTTTAAATTTGTTCAGAAGAATTAATTTGGTCTTGATGAAAGAAAATATGACGCCTACCTAAATTAATGATGTAACTTAGTTTTACTGTGAAACATATATATTAATGAAGATGTATAAAAATGTTTCAGCTAATTAAAACATAACTTTAGTTTTATTAAGGGAATAAGTTTGACGCGTAAATAATAGTCATCCTGCTTTAAATATAATAATTAAAACTTTTATGAGCTTTGAGTCTGTAAGGTAATTAAATATCCTGTACATTTTTAAGCTAACTATATTTTATAATGATGTCATTTTATTTTTTTCAATCAAGAACAAAGCTATACCACATAATGACAAGCACAAAATATTAGGGGTTAAAGTACGAAATTGCCGTTTTGTATGGACGAAATCGAGAAAAGTCATTTTTCCATACTAACAATTTTTTTGTTTTTTTAAAAACGCCTGAACCGTTTTCGATGCAATTAAAGGTGAAAGTTAGATGGTTATAAAGCTACGCATTAAAGTATTTAAATTTCTGAAAATCATCAGTATTAAGTATTAAGTATATATCAAAATAATATATACTTAATACAAATATACTTAATTGAAGCAAGAAGGTCAGCTGACACATTGTAAGGGGTCTTTTCAACGACTTCCTTTGAAGTAATAGGCACTAGTATTGCATATTTTTTTAGTCAAAAGTTACTTTATTTAGTTTTTGATACAATACAAAAAGAATTACGCAATAATATGACTATACTTAAGAGCTATAAACAAAATAAAAAGTGGGGAAATAATCGGCAATTTCATACTTTAACCCCTATTAGTATTAATTAAAAATTATGTGATCGCTACTTAAAGAAGACAATAAATCATTTTTTGTTTTATCTTCAATTAAGGGGACTACTAGAGCTAAGTGCTGCCCCCGATTGATTTAATTTTATTACGTCTAAACAAAATCAATTCTCAAAAAACTAGAACAGTATCATTTTAGCAAATTACCTCTTAATAATTATTGCATCACAGTAAACTTTTTAGTTTAGTTCTTTATAAAGTCGATTTTGTCGCTAACGCAAAAAGCGGCCGCTTTTAGCAATAATGTACAATACGAAAGAATGCCAGAGTGAAAAGCAGTTAACAGTGATACAATAAATACTAGAGGTGATTTGCTAAAATGATTCTGTTTTAGTTTTTTGAGATTTGATAAAAAGTAAAAAAATTAAATCAATCGAGGGCAGCACATAGCTCTATTAGTCCACTTAAAGAAAATCTTACATTAAGGTTTAATACTCGTATTTAAATAAAAGCACCACAGTGTCATAATGGCGCATATGAATAATATTTAAAAATTAAATCCCGTCGCTCTTGTGTTGTTTCTCACGCAATACTCCTAAATAGTCCTCTAATTTAAGCATAAAGCTGTCAATTCCACCACAGACCCGAGATTAACCCATATTGGATAAAACCTTCAGGAATCAGCCAATCTCTCCGTCTCGGATATGATTGGTTCAAAGGAAAGGACACAGTGTTTATTGAAATTCGAAATCAAATAAACTTCCTAAGCCGAAGAACCTTATCGTTCGGCGGAGTGACATGGGTCAGTTGAGAGAGAGCGTTGAGTCCATTTTCTTTTTTCAAACGATTTTCCAAAGAGGAGATTTCACAATACAATGCGTTAACATATTTCTTGTTTTTCACACAAATTCCTTTTTAATTTCCAATAACTATACAGGGGATTTAAACGCGTAATCGCAACGTGTGTCAACAACAGGTACTTTCTGGAGTATAAAACTCTGACAGTTCAATCAAAGTCAGCTCGTCGTAAAAAGCTCTCAAGGCTTACGAAGAGGAAGTTTGGATGTTAATACCTATTGACCAACTTCCATCGAGTCGCGGACTTATGGCAGAATAGGAAACAGTAGGGTGCCTTTTTAAACTTTTCGACCAAACATCGAATACTAGCCAGGATGTTTAGTAAGATTAAAATATCATGACATAAATTAAAATATGGAACAACGATACATAAAAAACCGGCCAAGTGCGTGTCGGACTCGCGCACTGAGGGTTTCGTACCAAGTTTAACTAAAATACCACAATATTTTTATGACTGCAAAAATAACTTTGTTTTCCATAGTGTTTGTATGAAGGACAAAGTTATGTTTGCCGTTGTTGAAAATGTGCTAGATTTTCAAAACTACCAGTTCGATCTCGTTCGAACCTTTTTACGTTGAAAGTTTTGTTAAGATCTACATAATGTATTTTTTCCAAAATTTTCACTTGCTTATTTTAAAAGTTAGAGGGGGGGGGGGGGCACTCATTTTACCACTTTGGAAGCGTCTATCTTCCAAATGTTAGACTTTTGGAAAAAATGGTTTTTGGAACCTCTATGTCTTTTTAAAAGACCTATCCATAGATACTCCATAAGTATAGATTTAAGTAAAAAAAATAAAATTTGTTTTAGTTCTATGTATGGGAAACTATCATTATTTTTTATTTTTTGTATGAGAATCGTTAAGCGGTCAATAGGATACACCTACCTGCCAAGTTTTAACTGTGTCATGCTAATACTTTCAGAATAAAGTGGCTGTGACATACGGACGGACAGACAGACAGACAGACAGGCAGACAGACTTGACGAATCTATAAGGGTTCCGTTTTTTGCCATTTGGCAACGGAACTCTAAAAACAAGATCATACGTATAAATTATATCTTAAAAAATTATAACACGAAAGCCACATTATGACAGCATTGGGGCGACAGGAGTACTAGTATCACTGTATTTTATTACAATTTATAAATAGGGTGAAATTTTAACCACCTTCCAAATTTCAATATATCAACCTACGAGACAAAAAACAAATGACGTATTTTTTATTTTGGTATAGCCCAGTATAAAAATGTCAAGGTAAAGAACTTAGAAAATAGCCGCAAAAAATCAAAATTTTTTGATACAGCTGCCTAGGAACACTTTTTTAACGCGATGAGCATCTTATTTATTCATTACAATACCTACTATTCATAATTTTTTGATTTTCCCTTTATACCTTATCAGACCTAGGACCGTAAAAATTGAAAACTATATTGCGAAATATATTTTCGGGTGAAATCTTGATTTACCATTTTTTACTTCATAAATGGGCTCTAAATACGATACTGAACGCCTACAGAAATTTTGGAAAGTAGTACAATTTCACCTGTATAATATTATATTTTAATTGTACTATAATATTCATGATATCGTAATGTAAGACATAATAAAAAAAACTAATGACTCAAACTTAGTGACGTATTCCATGCCTTTCGCCTGTACAATTTTTGTACACAAATCTTAATTTATTTATTAAACTTCTTAATAATATGAGTGACTAGCAAAAAGTGACAAGGTAGTTGCCTAAATCAAGCTTCCAAGTTTTTTTACAGTTAGTCAACCTATAACCGTAATTAATTATCCCCGGTCTCCTCTACCGTGCCACACCCCCATTGTATCAATTGGTGAGCTAGCGACAAAATAGGCTGGCAATCCTTTTTTTACTATCTTCTTTATTTGCTGGGTCGTAATTTTATCCGTAGCCCTAACGTCGACTAAGCAGATAACTTCATTTATTAGTGTTTGAAATGACCTTATTACTATACGAGAATTATGTAACTAACTACTGAAATAATGGCGTATCAAATGTAAGAGAGTTAAAACGTTCTTGTTGTTTCGTTGTCTTGCGCTCCGATCTTGCAAATATATTTCGATAACCTAATCTATAATATCTGTTACAGGTAATCAGGAATTGTATACAACTCCTATAAAATCGACAGATTTCTGGTTTTATTGTGAAGAATAATATTTTAAATTTACCACAATAAGTTTGTTGATGTAAAAGAAGTGATTTGGGGTAGGTGCACGGAGAAAAAGGTCTAGTTTTACTAACCTGAATTTTGAGGAAGTAAACTAGAACGCATAGTGCTCTATATACGTGACAACTATACATTTTGTAAATGATATTTTACAAATCTAGTTTTTAGTAACGTGAATTTTCTGGTACATTGAACACATTTTTCGGTACACTTTACCATCAAATTTGTACTGCTAGCAATACTTAAACATAGTTATGCTTACTCATTATTTTGATCTTTACAAAGAAAGTAGTAACTGATACTATTTGACATGTTTCGTACACTTAACTTATTTACCAGATCCTTTTAGTATTTGCAATTAAGCGACTATTTATCCTTAAAACTAATTCTGATAGCACTCGCAGTTTTTTGATAACTTTTAATAGATTTGTTTTTACTAGTCGTTCTGGTAGTATTGTAAAATATTTTTTTCTCCGTGTGTGTTCCACCTCCTAGCTGTCTACCCTAGGCAACGTCTCCACAGTCTGTAACGGTATTCCTCCTGCGGTGGTAGGCTCCGTAAGGGGTGCCTGGTTAGCGACCACCATCCAGCCGGAGTTCGACGACTAACAGCACTCGCTGTGTTCCGTCGTTGTGCGGAATTTCAGAGAGCATCTGGGTAAGCTCGCTCCATCGTAGGCTTCCTTTCAACTTTAGGGTTCAGTGTGAAGCCAAGAACAAGCCTAACATCAATAAAAAAAGATCCTAATGGGACTACTAGAGCTAAGTGCTGCCCCCTTTATTATTTCTAAACAAAATCAATTCTCAAAAAACTAGAACAGTATTATTTTAGCAAATTACCTCTAGTATTTATTGAATCACAGTAAACTTTTCATTTAGTTGTTTAAAAAAACGCCATAAGCGGCCGCTTTTAGAATTGATTTTGTTTAGATGTAGTACACGTAATAGCTCCCGGTCAGCTACCGAAGTCGCGGAATCGAGCCATAGGACAATTGATTTCTATTGTGTCTGGAATTACCGGCATACAAGGGGTTAAAACGAGTAAATTCACTACCTCTCACAGCTTTAGCACGATTTTTCTTTTTCTCGGTGAGCCCTTGAAAGGTGCAATCTTGGCCGGAGTTCAGCTAAATTAGGCGTTCGTTCGGTCGCAAAAACAAAAGTTCCGCGCGACCGACCCGGGACTGATGCCTTACTCTGCAACACAAAGCTTGTATTGACGAATATATCTGTCTCTTTCAGATACTTTAAGACATCGGTATGAGTGATAGGGACAGAGGATTCGAATATACGGACATTGTGTTGCGGAGTAAGGCCTCTGGGACGATGTAATCGTCTGCTATATTGTTTGTTCGCTTCACACATTTTTGTAGGTTGCCACTTTTTTGTAACTATGGTCAGCGTGGGTGTTAGTAATGTTTAGAAACATCTTTATTTACATTGAAGCCTTTAAAAGGCCGATGACTATTTTTTACAATTTTAGAATTATTAAGTGTTTTTCCTAATGATTGAGGACGACTTCTTAAACGTTGTTCTTTAGAAATCCTGAGTGTTTTATAAAATAGAAATACGAGTAATGACGGTATCACAAATTTGATGTTTCGTGCACATTCGGAAGATATATCAAAAATCAGAAACAACAGATTTTGATACATATACTAAATATAATACCTAGCTATACATATACGCTTCGATTTAACCTTCTTTATACATAATATGTACATGATGTAGTTGTGCGCACTGAACAAGTATTTATTCACTGCTGTGTGATGGAAATAGACAAAAATCAATAACACGTGATTGATCAACCGCACAATTTATTTATTTTTTTGTTTTATTTATTTTTTTAAGACATGCCTCACCGGGCCACACTGAGCCATCTAGTCCCAAATTAAGGTACTATTAGTACCCTGTCGTATGGGGTACTAGACAACCGATAAACTTACTTATATACTTTTTTTTTTGTAAATACATACTTATAATACATAGAAAACACCCAGACCAGTACAAACAAACATGTTCATGCACACAAATATTTGTACTGTGCGGGGATCGAACCCGCGACCCATGGCTCAGAAGCAGCGTTAACTACCCCTGATCCAAATGGTCGACAATACGACCACACAAAGGTTTATAACATTACTCTAATTATTCCAGAATGACTATTAGCCTTTAACAACAGAATAATCGTATTATCCAAACGAAAAAAATACCTTAAACATGTGTAAATTAAATAAACCGTAAGAATTGCTAATGCAAATACTAAGTTCAGCACATAAAATTTGAAATCGATATCCCAAATCGACAAATGTGAAGTAACCGTAAGCGGCAGCTGTTGATTTAGAGTCCCTACTACGTGTTGCCCGCGTTCTATCGTGTATCTATCGGTCTTTGTCGCACACACTAATACATTCGCACGAGTAAGAGAGACAGATGGAGTCTATGACATGGACATTGTGATGTGGATTGTGGAGTAAATCCACAGATCCGATGCGCTTTAGTTTACACATTGAACAAGTCCGTTTGGATCATTTGGCTACGACTGTCAACTCGTAGCAAAGCTCGCTACGACTTAACATGTTCGTAGCAAAACACTTGTAGTCGTATGCTCAGTTCTTGTAGTGTAACATTTGAGTTTTTTTGTTTTGGCTATGTTTGCACTTGCGTCTGTAATAACCTTGTTTAATTTTAACACCAACTGCCCTTAGTATATAATTAAAAAAACCGGCCAAGTGCGAGTCGGACTCGCGCACGAAGGGTTCCGTACCAAAAAGGCCAAAAAAACGGGTTTGTTGTATGGGATGGCCCCCCATAAATATTTATTTTATTTTGTTTTTAGTATTTGTTGTTATTGCGGTAACAGAAAGACATAATTTGTGAAAATTTCAACTGTCTAGCTATCGCGGCTCTTGAGATACAGCCTGGTGAAAGAGCGACGGACA
The DNA here is from genome assembly GCA_949315895.1 of Anania crocealis. NCBI lineage: Eukaryota > Metazoa > Arthropoda > Insecta > Lepidoptera > Crambidae > Anania > Anania crocealis. The sequence goes on along the minus strand of OX438859.1, from coordinate 4,579,041 downwards.
GACGGACAGACAGCGAAGTCTTAGTAATAGAGTCCCGTTTTTACCCTTTGGGTACGGAACCCTAAGATACACAATGAGTGTCAAAAAAGATTCCTAACTAAATGTGCACCCATTTGACATAAGGATGCAAATATAGTACATAAATATTCGCGTTGCATAATCATTTGAACTCCCGACACACGGTTATACGAGTACTAGGTCGGAAGTCAGTGCAAAAATTTAATGTTAAGCTTAAATTATAATAGGCTTTTTGCAATGTATAAATTATTATTTTATAAAATTACCTACTTAAAACTATAAATAGACATGAATAACTCCCGCAGTCTTACATAATAGCCTAGTCTGTTATGAAGTTCATTCTAACCTTTATAACGCAACGTTTTACACGATTCTATAAGTATTGGAAGTATTATCTAACCGATATTGACCTCAACTATCCACAAAGACGCAGGCATACCTAGCTATCGGCTATACAATTGCGATTAGAGCCACGATTTCCGATTGAACCCGCATGCTCGGAATACCTACGCCTTGCAATCCCAGGCACGCCGCAGGCTAGCTCTAGTAGTATTTGTATCTATACTGAGAATGTACAGATAAGTATTAGGGGTTAAAGTATGAAATTGCCGTTTTGTATGGACGAAATGGAGAAAAGTCCATTTTCCATACTAACAATTTTTTAGTTTTTTTTTAATAACGCCTGAACCGTTTTCGATGCAATTAAAGGTGAAAGTTAGATGGTTATAAAGCTACGCATTATAGTATTTAAATTTCTGAAAATCAAAGTATATAATACAAATATACTTAATTGCAGCAAGAAGGTCAGCTGACACATTGTAAGGGGTCTTTTCAACGACTTCCTTTGAAGTAATAGGCACTAACTAGTATTGCATTTTTTTTTAGTCAAAAGTTACTTTATTTAGTTTTTGATACAATATAAAAAGAATTACGCAATAATATGACTATACTAAGAGCTATAAACAAAATAAATGGTGGGAAAATAATCGGCAATTTCATATTTTAACCCCTATTACTATAGAGTATTTTAATACTTTATATTGACTAAGATTAAGGTACTATAGCGTTTTATATGATATTTAAGCAATTTAATTACAATTTAAACTTGAAAAATTTATGTCTCAGGGGGGACTCGAAGTTTCATCTCCTCGCATACCTCAGTGTATCGGTGGCTGAATGGTATAACACCGCACCCGGCATGAGAGCCGATGCGGGTTCGAGTCCCGCCTGAGACATAATTTTTCAAGTTTAAATACTGATACTATAGCGTATTTTAATAATTAGTACACCGACCCCCGTTTGGTTTAGTGGTTCAGGTACCGGGCCAAGATCTAGGGGCCCTGGGTTAGATCCCCGGGACGGGCAATAACAGGGTCGAATTTTCGAACGTTGCTCGGGTATGTTGTCACCAACCCGCAATTGGCAAGCATGGTGATTATGCCTGTACCCATAGGTGTTTTCTGTCGTAACTTGGATTCAGTTATGGAGGCTTATGCGCTGCTGTGGGATGATCATTGGCTGTTACTATAATCATCCTACAGCAGGGCGAAACCCACATTGCACCCTTTATTCCCACTAACGACTTATAGTCGCGGGCGGGTAAGTTTTAAGTGTAAATATGTATCCAGAAAGTTTAAAATCCTATAAAATACTCTCAAGTTAATCAAAACGGATAGAGTATATCCAGTTGATATAGAACTAATATTAAAGCGCTCTCAACCCAATGCCTCTTAGTGATCAGTCACTGTCACTAATGTTAAGCAACTTTGGGAGCGATCACTAGTTGGATGGGTGACCGATTGTGGCATCATACCATGAGCGCTTCCGTGCTTCGGAGGGCACGTTAAGCCGTCCCGGATGTTGTCACGAGACAACAGTCGTCAAGCCCTGTTGGAGGCCTTCGGGCGGCTTGAGAAACGTTGCGACAGCGTCGCCCTCGCCGTCCACCAACTCGCACTAGGCCAGCGTGCTCTCCATAAAAAGGAGAGAGACCCGTGCTCGACAGAGAGCGTATCAGCGTAATGAGTTGATACTTTATTATTAATTTGGCAAGAAATACCGTCATATACTACAAATGTTAAATGGCCAATCACCGACGCAATTCGGAAATGAGAACTTACTCTATTTTCACTAATTGCTGTTTGTTCTGTTTCATTCGAACTCTATACAGAAAAGAGAAAATATCACTGATAAAATAATAAATTTCCTACACATAATGTTATAACCACAGCTCGTGCTCACTGCGGTGGGTTAGGAAGGTTGAATTACGCAAAATATCAGCCAGCCTCCGCGATCCACTCGCCACACCCACAGATAAAACAAAACGCTAATAAATCTCGACGCTTTGCTCGAGACACAGCGCAATATAAATACAGTTGGCTCACGTCTAAAGAAGGCGTTCTAAAGAACTCTAGTGCCAATATTTTAAAAATAAAATTTTAAATTATTAAATATAAGAAAATTCTAGACACACCTCTTAGCCAAACGACGCCTACTGTTGGGGGCTACGCCATTGGCCTTACTTAAGAATCTCAACGACAATCGATCCTTTTACGAGATTTAAGGGCCATCTAACACCCCGTCGGATTAGTGGTTTATGTACCGGACCGAGATCTCAGGGTCCTGGGAACGATTGCTCAGATTTATGATCATCGCATTCGGCAAGCGTGGTGATTCCTGTCCCAACATTGCTGTCGTAACTCGAATTCAATGATGGACGCTTTTGCTCTGCAGTTCAGGTCATAAGTTCTGTCACATGTGTAATATGAAATAATTTAGACATGTTTATTATTTATGTAACCATTTATATAGCAAAATGAACTTAATAAAACATAGATTCATATGGTACTAAAGTTTATTCAAAATGACCCCCGCGATTTTGAATACAGGCCTTCAATCTGCGCGGCCAGTCGTCTATCGCAGCACGAACGAGGTCCATGTCAATATAGGCGGCTGCCTTAATCAAGGATGCCTTGAGTGACTCCAAATTAGGATAAGGCTTTGAGCAGGCCTTTTACACCAAGTGTTGCCATATCTTGTAATCTATCGGACTCAAATCTGGACTGGAGGAGGGCCAGTCTTCGTGCCGGATGAAGTCGATTTCACGCGCCGCCAGCCAGTCTTGTGTGCTTTTCGCTCTATGAGATGGCGCAGAATCTTGTTGGAATACCCAGTGCCTGTTATTAAACATGGTATGAGAAACAGGTTCCACAAGGTTCTTTTTGATACACAACTGCATTCGTTTTTACGCCTTTCTCACAAAAATGTACCTCAGTTAAGCCCCCGCAATAAGAGACTCCCAACCAAACCATGAGCGAGGATGGAAAATGACCTCGTTGGACACGCGGAATACGGTTGCTCGCTTCTTTACTGCTGTGTGCGTACACCTTATCATTTTGTTTGTTGTAGCTCTCTTCCACGGTGAAATTTTTTTCATCCGAAAAAAGAATTACCCGATGCTTTTTTCCCGCGTACCGCTTCAACAAAGCGCGGCATCTCTTCAGTCTCAGGTCCATTAAACGAGCGTCCAAATGATGTCCTGTTTTTCTTCGATATGCCCTAAGCCCTTAGTCTTCATTTAACACCCTTTTCACCGTGGTCCTGCTTAACCCCATCTGAAGGGCCAACAGTTTCTGCTTACGTATGGGATTTCTTTGAATTCGCGCCTTCACAGCTTTTATCACTGCTGGAGTCCTAACAGAGCGAGGGCGACCACTTCTTGACCTGTCATCTACACTAGAGTCTTTATTGTATCGTTTTATGGTACGATAAACGAATCTTTTGGTTATATTCAAATTTTTTAGTAAGTCGAAAATCTAAATTGGCGCGTAACCGCAACGATGCAACGCAATAACCGCGACACGGTCTTCCTTTAAGTGTACACTCCATATTTAAAAATGAGGAAAATTCTAAAAAGTACACATTTTTATTTTCACGAAAAATTCGAAATTCGAATTCAATAAACTTTTTTGTGGCCAGCATTCTAAATTCAAAAGTTTTTATTGTGTGACAGAACTTATGACCTGACTATGTAATAATAATAAATATTTAAGACATGCCTCATTGGGCCACACAGAGCCATCTAGCACCAAATTAAGCTAGGGATCGAACCCGCCACCCATGGCTCAGAAGCATTGTTTACTACCGCTGATCCAAATGGTCGTCTAGTCCCCAGCCTTTACTTACAAGAGCAGTCCATCATTGAGTCAAACTAAAACAGGCCTACTAAACATTTCTCCTGTAAGCCATCGCCTGGCCAATTCTGTGCAATATATCAAACAGAAGGCGACGATAAGTGCTTAAATTATTATCGTCATCTGTGACAAATGACGCTGTTTCACGGATCTATCCCCACAGCTAGCTGTCACATATTACGTGTATCTGATATACTCGTAGTACATGGAGCTAGTATCGAAAGTTCTCGTGTCTATCACAACAAATTACTAAATAGACCTAATGATGAGAATGTAGATGCTGGAGAAGAGAAAAGTTATTATTTTAAGAATATGAGTTAATCACTAAACTCACAAAATATCCATTAACTTGAGACCTTCTAAACTGACGAAAATTAGAAGAGAGAGAGATATACCTAAACATACCTACACATAATTGAAATGTATTTAGATAAATAAAATATAGGTGAACTAAGTATTACACATTGCGCACCATCAAAGCGACAGAAATGTGACCTTGATCCCATTCTAAAAAAAAAAAGAAATGGAATGGATTGACCGAACTGATGAAGTTTTCTGGCAGTTACTGGGAAATAGTTCCATCTATGTGACTTTACTTTTTTAACAAAAAACCGATCGACTCAATCGACAAAAGTGGTAAAGTACAAGTTAATCACCATCAATGACGACTCGATGCTAAACGAGAAATCTACACAAATCGGTGGCGTCCATTGTGAAAAAAGTTTTATTTTCCATTCTTCTTAGGTGAAGAAAGTGGAGAAAATCCATAGTTTTTTTGTAGGTTGTATGTAAAATAAAACATTTACATAATCACAATATTGTATTCACAAATCAAAACAACCGCCTCAGAGGAAAAATTTTATCAAAAACTTCACCTGATTTAAAAAGGTATGCAAAATAATTCACTGAAAATTTAAAAACCATTTTTCATCGCTTCAAAAAATCGCAGCGTGAAAAATGAGCAGAGCCTTCGAATTTTTTGTCACAGGGAAAGTGAATAAAGACATCAAAAACTTGATCATGAATTATTTATTATTTACTTTGTCGCAACGAGTTCAAATTTTATTAAGAGTTAAAAGCTTATTTATATGTAAACATTGTACACATTGTTTTGATCCGAAGTATAAGTAGCTGCTGAAACACTTTTAATCGTAAACTGCGAAGGACCACAAATATCTAGACCCCAAAAAATAAAGAATAGTAGTTTTCTACATTGACCCTCCAAGTAACGACCTCGGACCTCGGTGGCGATCCCCTGATAAACGGCGTCTAAGCGATTCTACTATGGAGTCAGAGTCAGAGTTTATAATATTGTGGCTCACCATATCGTATATATGTTTATATCGTATATGACACTATCCCATAGAAACATTTTGTTTTTCCGGAACCTATATACGAGTAATCTATCCCATTGAGCCCCAAAGAAGGCTCTCTATATTTTTGGGCCTTTTTTCAAAGTGAACGTGAACAACAAGAGATGGTAAAATTCCAGCACTTTCAGAAATGAATAAAAGTATGAAAATAACGAATCTTCTAACTTAAATAACTTGGCTTACCGCAGTGACTGGTGAAGACTCTATCAGGATTTAGGTATTCAAAAAATTCCACGCGTACGAAGGAATAGTTTAGTGTGAATGAATGTTTGTTAACATTCATGCAAACTTAGGCATTTACAATGTTAGTAAGATTTGTGAATTTTCGACGAAGAAAAGAAGAAGATCTCAACTCGATTTAAATAGTTTTTGTATGACCACTAATATTCTACAAATAGGTGTACCATACCATGTTCAGTCAGCCGAACCTCCAACTTGCTTACCTGTAAAGAAAGAACAAAATTTGTAACATGCTCATGGATGATCTAGTATCAGAGTTTTAGAAGCCGCCTACTGCAGGCCCCTGACGTGGCCTGTTTTTCAATTTCTTATTGTATTATATGTAGTAGATCAACGTGACTAGTCTTGTAACATAAGTCCACTGCTGGACACATGGCTCTCATTTTGGCATATCACCACACTTGGTAGGGGTTGGAGATCACAGTATGAAAATGACGAATCTGCTAACTTCAATAACTTGGCTCACAGCGATCCTACAACTTTGGTGCCCTATTAAACATACGAACCTTTATTTTTGTTGGCACTTTAAACAAAGGCCCAAAAATGTATGGAGCCTGAATATTGTCCTTTGTTTTAGTTGTTTGTAGAACAGATGTATGCCATGGTGCGGCACGTAAAAAAGGTCTATTCGGATGAGTGTTGTACTAAGCGACTAAAGCAGGGGTTCCCAAACTGTGCGCCGCGGCGCCATAGTGCGCCGTAGAAAGTAAAAAGGGGCGCCGTAAGTCAATCCTCTATCATTATCAGAAGTCGTAAATATTCACGGGTGCAAATAAAGCGTCCATATTTTGAACGCACATATAGATGGGTACCTACGAGTACTTTTGTCACGTTGTCGTTCACTCGCTCATAGGTCAGCGTTTTACAACGTATTCAAAGTAAATATCACAGATAATACAGGGTGAAATTTTAACCACTTTCCAAATTTTGATATAGCAATCTACGAGGCAAAAAACAAATGACGTATTTTTTCTTTTGGTATAGTCCAGTACAAAAATGTGAAAATAAAGCACTTTGAAAATGTCCGCCAAAAATAAAATAAAATAGATAATGCATCCAAATAGCACTTTTTTTACGCGATGTGCATCACATTTATTCATTACAATACTATTCATAAGTTTTTGTGTTTCCCTTTATACCATAACTGGTCTGGGACCGTAAAAATTGAAAACTATATCGCGAAAAATATTTTCGGGTGACAACTTGATTTACATTTTTTACTTCATAAATAGGCTCTAAATACGATACTGAACGCATATAAAAATTTTGGAAAGTGGTTAAAATTTCACCTTGTATAATACTACTAAATATTAACTTCGGCAGTATCTTATGCCTTACTCTGCAACACGAAGCTTGTATTTAAGGATATATCTGTCTATTTCAGATAATTTAAAACATTGGTATGAGTGATAGGGACAGATGGATTCGAATACACGGACATTGTGTTGCGGAGTAAGGCCTCTGTTTCAAATAGCCAGCTTGAGTAGGGCGCCGCGACATAAATATTAAGCTTGCAAATGCGCCTTGGGCTGAAAAAGATTGGGAACCCCTGGCCTAAAAGAGAACTGCCAGAAGAAGTCAGGCAGCAGCGTCTTGCCACCAATATGACTTAACTGCGATATCCAACGTGCCCGCCAAGCGTAGCGATTATGTCAGAATCCGTATTTTGGAGACGCATGTATGTATATTACTAATATAGGCCGGCGATGTTGATAATGATAGAACAGACATCTTTACTTTTTTTCTATTACCAATGAGTTGTGACATTTTGTTTGATGATTAAGTTTTTCATATGAAGTCGTGGAAATAGATCGCATGGGTTAAAAACAATAGCCATAATTTAAACAGTTTATAGTACCGTCTTTCAGAGCGCAGTAGCCCCTGCATTTAATTTATCACCACTGCGCCTCTGGCCAACCTACATTCAGCCATTTTGCATAATTACCTCAGGAAAGTAGCGGCCTGTTTCTGTCCACTGCCAGGGAATTACCATCGCGTTGTAATGAAGTTAACGTTGCAAACAAGTAAATCAAGTAAAACAAGATGATAATTAAAATTGAGGGTTTTTTAACTGCAAAGAAAACAGCAATGTACGTAGCTAGACATTAATTTGTGACATAGTACACACGGCCGCACATCAGACTATACATGTTGACCTTGAGACCGCCTTTATGCCCTACATAATAAAAGCTGTTATCGCAGTTCAACTGTTTAACTTGATGTGCTGTCGAGTGTACCTACATACTGGAGTAATTTATTTTCGACTTGATTGATTTAAATATTGCTAATATTATAAATGGACCCCGTTGGTCTAGTGGTTTAAATACCGGGCCAAGATCTCGGGGTCCCAGGTTCGATCCCCGGGTCGGGCAACAAATAGTTTCGAATTTTCGAACTTTGCTCGGGTTTGTGATCACCAACCCGCATTTGGCAAGCGTGGTGATTATGCCAGTTCCCATCATTACAGTGGTAACTTGAATTCAATGATGGAGGCCTTTTTCCCTGCAGTGGGATGATTATAGGCTGTTACTACTACTTATAAATGGATGTTTGTTTTTTAATCACAACAGAACGGTTGTACGGGTTTAAATAGAATTTGGCTTGAAGATAGATTATAGACGAAAATAGCACTTAATATGCTACTATTTATCCCAGTAAAATGCGCGATTTCCGTGGGATAATTTCGTATTAGACATTTAACACTAACAAAGTCGTTGGCAACAGTTGGAGTAGTATTAATATTTCTAATAGCGCCTTGATAACGAATACACTAAAAAAAATACGGTACTTTGCGATAATCCATAACTAAATATGGATTCTGAAAATTATTTTGCTTATGATTTGCGCTTGTAACACCGGCCTAGGTACCTTTACCACACTACCCGCACTTACACTGATTGAGCAAGCACTATTTCATGCAGGAAAATCGCTCGAGAGCGCAACGAAGGCGACAACATCTCCTGAGGATGCTACGTGAAGTGACGAAACGCGTTGAGGTTTTTCTTATATCTGTGTTGGGTACTAATAATTGCATAAACTGTACTGCATGCATTTTTGAGGGAGAGCGGGCGGTTTTCCTGCATGAATAGTGCTTGCTCAATCAGTGTTAGTGCGGGTAGTGTGGTAAAGGTACCCAGGCCGGTACACTAACAAGCGGAAATAATTAGCAATATAATTTTCAAAATCCATATTTAACGGATACACTACCTAAGTACTTATATACATAAGAATCTAGCCGCACTACACAGCACTAACCTACCAGCATGCAGGCTGAATTTATTTTTCAAAATCCAATTTGGATCAACTTTTTACTGTTTCCTAACAAAAAAAAAGAGTGAACAAAATAGTACCAGCCTATAATCATTCCACTGCAGGGGGAAGGTCTTCAACACAGAATTCAAGTTACCACGGCAATGATAGGTACAGGTTGTTTTCCGACCCGGGGATCGAGGTCCTGAGGCCTTACTCCGCAACACAATGTCCGTATATTCGAAACCATCTGTCCCTATCACTCATACCGATGTCTTATAGTATCTGAAAGAGACAGATACATTCGTAAATACGAGCTTCGTGTTGCAGAGTAAGGCCTCTGGCCCGGTACTTAAACCATTAAAACAATGGGATTTAAAACATTAGAACAATGGGGCGTTATAAACAAAAAAAACATAAACAAATCAGTCTGGTAAATGTTCATAAAGCACCGATTTACAGCCGCACAGCGAATTTCAAGCGAGTCTTACAAAAAGCGGCTTGCACTCAATGGGGACTACCGTTTCTTTGCTCATCAGTTGGCGCCACTGTAGACTGAGGTCCGGAGGTATAGCTGTCAAAGGCGATCGGCGCCGAAACAACGTGTTAAATCTTGAATCTAATTAAGGTTTATTATTTATAAATAACTATCTTGATATCAACAAACTAACTTCTGAAATAGTTTCTCTTTGAGGCCGCCTATTTTTGCGCTTTTTCTTATTCCGCTTTCAAAGCGTTCACATTCATCGCCAAATAATCCATATTTGCGATAATTTTACGAAGGAGATCACTTTCCAGCAGGTGAATTAAAGAAATTATAATTTATGTAACGAAGCCCGCTAAAACCAGTGAAAAGTGAATGTTATTGGACCTCACGCGACACGAGCGCTACTAGTGGCAAATTCACTAGCGATAGCCCCCATTCATCAACGTTGCACCTCGCCCGGCGGCCTACATTTGTTTAGCCGTTTTGCATAATTGCGCAGTATCCGCTTGCTGCAATTGCTGCAAGTAGGAAAACGAACGGCGAGAAATACGAGCAAGATACAGGATGAAATTTTACCACCGTACAAATTTTAATATAACAATCTACCTACGAGACAAAAAAAATGACGTATTTTTTCTTTTGGTATGGCCCAGTACAACAATGTCAAGATAAAGCACTTAGAAAAGGTCCGCTAAAAATCTAAAATTTTTGATACGGCCTCCTAGCAACAATTTTTTTACGCGATGCGCATCTCATTCATTCATAACGATACTATTCATAAGTTTTTGATTGTCCCTTCATACCTTAACAGTCTCAGGACCGTAAAAATTGAAAAGTATGTTGCGAAAAATATATTCGGGCAAAATCTTGATTTGCATTTCTTACTTCAATAATGGGCTCTAAATTTATACGATACTGAAAGCCTATAAAAAATTTTGAAGATGATGAAAAAGTCATGCTGTATTAAAGAAGAGTAAATTAGAGTTCACTCTTCTATTACCTACTTACAGATACTACATATTTACTGCTGTCCTTCCCACCATGAAATCGAGTTACCAATGAAGATCACGCAAGCAAACAAATTCGTGATCATGACGCTTGCAACTAGCGTTGCCAGGCGTCCGGATAAAGCCGGATATAGGTAGGCTTTTTGATTTCGGGTCCGGCCAAAATAAACGGTGTCCGGCTTGTCCGGCTTTTGTTAGGCTTTTTACATTTCGCAAACGAGCGAGCGCCGAGTCGACTGTCGACTGTCGGTCGCTCTCGCATTTACAAAGAATTATCAAAGATTTATGATAATAATCAAAAAAGCTTGATTTTATATGCAATTTTTTCGTACCTATTAATACATACATACATACATACATACACTCACGCCTTTTTCCCGGAGGGGTAGGCAGAGACCACATCTTACCACTTGCTACGATCCTTACAGACTACTTTCGCTTCATCCGCATTCATTAATCTTTTCATACACGCTCGCCGATTAAGGGTACTCTTGACCTGACCTTTCTTTAGAACTTCCCCGATTTGATCAAGATAAGTTCGTCGAGGCCTTCCCCTTCCAACATTTCCATTCATACTCGCCATATATATCCTTTTAGTCAACCTGCTTTCATTCATCCTCTCAACCTATTAATACTGAGACACAAAATCCTCTATTATGTAGGGTGTCCGGCCTTTCTAACCAAATGTCAGGCCAAACTGGCTGGTCTGTCCGGCTATTAAGTTAGGCGACCTGGCAACCCTACTTGCAACGGTGGCGACATATCGGACACTCATAGAAAAAAAGTAAAGTACCTGCCTATAATCATCCGACAGCAGGGCAAAGGCCTCCATCATTGAATTCAAGTTACTACGCGTTCGTTTCGAGTTGGCCGCTACCACCCTCCCCGCCTCACCACACCGCGCTCCTTGACAGACCCTATTAGTACCGTTTGCAACAATTGCAACGCAGGCAGAATAGTTTCGGGTAAAGAACTTTAGGTGAGCCACTATGGAACCCCCTTACACCACAAATGATTTCGATTTAATTAGTATACACAGGTCTGTGCACCTCCTCAAGGTTGACTGTGCCTTAGGAATAAATAAATAATCTATTGTAATTTCTCCATTTTATTTATTTTAATAACTCACATATCGTCTAGGGCGCAGGTACATATTATTTCGTATCTCTATCAAATCAAACCAAGATGTATTGAAGTAATAAAAAAATATTGCAATAAAAATACGATTATTTCTTTTTGTCAACGGTACCGCTATATATGCCTGTGACGTCATTTTGTAACGGTCATCGACGGCCATCTCGAAGCGAACGGGTAGTACTATAGCGTTGATGGGTACAGGACTACAGGCATAATCATAACGCTTGCCAAATGCGTTTTGGCAATCACAAATCCGAGCAATTATCAAAAATTCTAAACTTTTGTATTCCTGCCCGGGGATCGAACCCCTCTTGGGTTCGAGATCTTGGCCTGGTATTTAAACCAATAGACCATCTGGCTGTAACATAGATATGTAGTAATAATGTTTCTTTATAATTAACATGAATACATCGGCATAGATTACGTGAAGAAAAACGGTCATAATGTAATTACTTTTACCATCTCTTGTACCTAAATGTTTGTAGCCGTTCTAATTATGTTATGAGTGAATAAATAAATATGAATATGACTTTCATACAAATTAGTAGCAAGGAATTTAATTAACAACCAAGAAAGATTTATAATGATAATAAGATCATTTTAATTTCTTCTTAGTCTAATTAATGTTCTTCATAACGCAGTAAAATGCCAGACAGGAAAGGAACTGAAATATCCGGGTACATATTTTTTGATTTACGACCTAAAAAAATAACTGGTCTTGGTTTTTTCAAGGCAGTCACAACTTTAAGTAAACGTTTTTTACTATGGGATGTTATTCTATTATGTAAATAAAAAAAATATTGTGGACAACATCACACACGTTGTTCTGATCCCAATTTGAATAACTATTTAAAGCACTCGTATTTTGGGAACCAGAGACAACGAAGGTAACACAAACACCCTGACATGAAAAAACGTTCCTACATTGACCCGTCAAAACATTCCTACAGGATCGTAGCAAGTGGAAAGATGTGGTCTCTGCCTACCCCTCCGGGAAAAAGGTGTGAGTGTATAGATAGATAGATAGATTGACCCGTCCGGGAATCGAACCCGGGACCTCGGAGCAGGCGACACCTAGAACACCGGTGTGTACGCCACTCCGCCACGGAGGAGTGTAAGTGCAAATGCAAATGTAAAAACAACGACAAATCAAGTGGTAGCGAATTTGAAAACCGTAAATGGCAATGAGTTAACATGTTCCTGATGACGTCATTGAACACAAAATTTATAACAACTGTAGTGTATGTATCACCTCACCCCGCACTAGGCACTTAATTAATATATAAGCTTAGGATAGCCATATTATTTAGACATAATAAATCTTTACGTTGCGCCTAACAGTTCTTTTACTCCGTCTCCCGGTTGCCACATTACATGGCGACCCTGCCAGTGCTGCCTTCTGGGCAGTGCTGCGCAGTTTAAAGTAATTTTGATTATTTTATTATTAATCTTAAATTTTTTGATTTATAATCAACAAGATACTAACAGATGTCATCGTCATCATCACTTGCCTGTATCAGTCTACTGCTGGCAACAGGCCTTACTAAAGGAGGGATTTCTCAGAATCGGCACGCTTGGCAGGCGGGTTGGCGATCGCAGTTGAGCCAATAGTGAAAGGAAGATGCTGCTGCCAGTCTCCTTAGTTGTCCTTTAATAGTTTCTTACGACACCCATAGGAAGAGAAGAATATTACGAGTAATATTCAAATAATCTATTCTTTTTAGCAATATTTCAAACTTTTTTAGCAATCAATAACACAGAAAAATATGACGCCATATTACAACAGTCTGAATAAAAAACCTTTGTCAAAGTTTCTTCATCTTGTATAATTCCGTTAATTTTGGTAATATGATAAATATGATTACACTTTTAGTTTTGTTTTACTGAGGGCACCAAAACGTTTACTGACTCAAACCCAAAAACATTAGTCTTTTGGTATGCAATGCTCAAACCTTATGGCTTTCGTCACTTAAATTTTATGTTACAAAAGTTGCAATAAATAAAGATTTTTTTTAAATAATAAAGTTTACCAGTTGCTGTAAATACATTCGTCTACAAATTATAAATAGCTGTCTTTTCACTCTCTACACTTCATCAACACACTCGAATATACTTTGGAATTAATTACAAAATTCCAGGGTCATTTAGACCCTTACGTTACGCGAAACGACCCACATTTAGCTCCGGGCCCCCGTCACAGTGCAAAGGAATCGCAGGACTGTCACTTCCCATGACCTTTGTCAGGAAAGACAAGTTGACAAGCTCTAACAATTGCCACTAAAACGCGTTTAAAATTAAGTTGGTATTTTTTAAAAGAAGATTACGTTATTAATTCAATAGAGGAGTTTAAACTTTCTTGTTGCATATCTATACTAATATTATAAAGCTGAAGAGTTGTTTGTTTGTTTATTTGAACACGCTAATCTCCGGAAGTACTGGTTCGAATTAAAAAAATATTTTTGTGTTGGATAGTCCATTTATCGAGGAAGGCTTTAGGTTATATAACATTACCCTGCGACCAATAGGAGCGAAGCATTAGTGAAAAATGTTGCAAAAATAAACGCGATCATAATAACAGAAATTGATGCGAACGAAGTCGCGGGCAATAGCTATTATACATAAAACTCTACGGGATCATAATGTAATCAATTTAATTATTTAGCCAAAGCGGCCACTGCTTCCATCACTGGTTGGTTGGTACCTACAGATCGTCGTCCGGTGCGCGGTAGCCCTTTCAGAACCTTTCCGCTTCAACGGTAATCGTATGTAACGCACTGCCACTTCAGCTCAGCAATTCTTCGAGGAATGTAACAGACATTCCTCGAAGAATTGAACTCCTACGAATTTACTTATTTGTATCACTCATGGAAATACCAAACATTGCTCTAACCCTTGTCCGCAGATCCTATGAGACTTACATTAAACCATGTTTCAGAGCCATACTTAAATCAACATCACTTATGGAGTTGAAACGTGATATCATAGATCGTTTTCGTACCATTTTTCGCATTGCATTCTTGCTTGAGCTTGAACAATTTTAGACCTTAGAAAGATCAGTCGCCTGCACACCAGTATAAACATTTTTGTGGCAAAATGCGCCCTATTTCAACTACAAGCCGTGACATGATGCCCCAGTTGTTTCACGTTACTGGTTCTCTATTCTGTCTGTGATTGCAAAATCTATACAACAAAAGCAGAAAAGTTGTTTGTTTGGTTGAACGCGCTAATCGGACTAACTACTGGTCCGAATCGTAACAATATTTTGTACTGGATCGTCCATTTGTCGGGAATCGCGCTACAACCAACAAAAAATATTGCAAAATCATAAAAAAAAGAGTGGTAAAATAAAGCTGGGCACAGTTAGCAAATAAATGAATGCCAATATGTAATGTAATACAAGGCTACATAAACAATAATACTTGATCATTTATTATCGTTCAGTTCTTTCAAATGTTCATCATGAAAAGGCATCTTTACTAATGAAGTTTTAAATTTATTTGTGTTAGTTCTAGTGTGCAATCTTTTAAATTTTGGATAAATAGGCAGAAGTCAAAAATTTAAAATTGATTAACCAATTATATTACAACAAAAATCCTACGCAAGCGAAGCGGCGGGCAAAAACAAAGTTATTAAGTATAATATTCCCTGGATTGAATACGAAACAAAGCTTTTCTTGTACAGTCTTAGGACAGGAACATAACCGCGAGCTGGGATAATTAACACAACATTTACAAAAAAAGATATACGAGTACATTTGGTACACTCTTTTTTATTATTCTAGGTTTCTATTTGTTTGCGTGTTGTGCGGTGCCTGCACATAAAAAGAATACCACCAACGTTAATTTTTCTACTAGCTGTTGTCCGCCACTTCGTTCGCGTCAATTTGTGTTATACGATCGCGATTATTTTCGCTACATTTTTCAATGATGCTTCGCTCCTATTGGTCGCACAACAAACAAACAAACAAACTCTTCAGCTTTGTAATCTATACTAATACTAATATTATAAAGCTGAAGAGTTTGTTTGTTTGAACGCGCTAATCTCAGGAAGTACTGGTTCGAATTGAAAAATTATTTTTGTGTTCGATAGTCCATTTATCGAGGAAGGCTTTAGGCTATATAACATCACCCTGCGACCAATAGGTGCGAAGCATCAGTGAAAAATGTTGCAAAAACGGGGAAAATTACTCATACTTATTAATCGCGATCATAATAACGGAAATTGACGCGGACGAAGTCGCGGGCAACAGCTATTATTAGTATAGATGGGTGTCTTAAAAGAGGACTAAAAGAGTACTGCCAGAAGATGGATAGCAGTGTCTTTCCTCCACAATTGGCTGAACTACGATCGCTAACCACTCTGCAAAGTGTGGTGATAATGGAAAATCTTTCCTTTTGAAGGCCCTGATTATGATATACGAGTAGCTTGGATGATATACTTAATTGAAACATATTTATCAAAGTTAAACGATTACTTATTAATAAAACAGTCTAACCGCTAGATTACTCGACTGATTAAATTACATAACTGCGGCCTGATCGACAATTAGGTATATGACCACATTCGCAAATATTTAGAAATCTTAGGATTTTAAAATTTCTTGTTGCATTTTTTACACTTAAATCTTAACACTTAAAGGGGTTGACTGCAACCGAATCAGTTATTAATTACTACACTATAAAAGTGTTTGTAAGTTTTAAAATTTAGCAAACACAATCCCCTTAAAATTACAGCTTAGTAGGTATTTCTAAGAATCCGGCTTAATTTTAAAATCCATCAATTAAGTTTTTTTTATTGCTTATCAATCAAAAATCGTTTTTTTATAAATTTAATATTGTGACGTCATAGTATTACCATACTAAATATATGGAAAATTTCGATTTGACAGACCGTAAAGAGTATGTCAGTGGATTGCAGTGTCATCTACCCATTTGCGCGATTTTTGCGGCCATCCGTCGCGTCGCTTATCATTGTAACACTAAAATGTTGATACCTAGTAAACTTTTAAGTTTAGAAACCGCCGGGTCACTTCCGACCCGCGGGCCGGGCAGGCGACCCACATCGGCGGGTTAACGCTGCCAGAGTGCACGGCGGTCGATGTGCGCGCGCCGCAACAGGTGAACCGGAGACGGTATACTCAATACGATCGAGCGACGATACGGGTACGATCCGATCGCAATGCGGTATAGTTTTATATGGGTTGTGGCCTACCGAGTTATTCCGGCCGACCAGATCCATTCCATATACGAGCAAACTGCCTAGCAAACTGCTGGTTGGTCTAGTAGTGCGGTGGTCCCCCAACCCACTTGAATTGTGTATGTACTGCAAGATTTTTAAATCTTTTAACTGAACCCTGTATTGCCTAAATAAAATATAGTAACAATTTACAGCATTTATGGGTATTCTACCTGTGAATACGAACGCTGTTATAGTTGAATCCGTAAAGTGATCTAATACATATAAATAAAATTGAAGTGTCTGTTTGTTAATTTAAAATAAAAGCTTTTCACTAAATGCATATTAAAGTTAATACGGTACTTAAATCGAAAAATCTATCTTTTAAATTTTCATCAGTCTGTTTGTCTATCTGTTTTTTCCGGCTTATCTCTGAAACAAGTGGACTGATTTTAAGGTCACTTTCACTCGCAAATAGTTTAACTTAGACCACTTTTTTTAGAAATTTCATTTATTTTAATAGTAGTCCAGGCGAACAATTTCGCGAGCACAGCTATTACAATATAAAAGTCCAAATAAACTCGAGATAAATCTTTCATTTTAATGTATCACCTGTATTGAATATTCAATTAAACTTTTCCCGTACGCTGTAAACCGCACTCATGAGTTCTGCCTGTCCCACAGATACATAATTGAATGGAGGCGGCCCAAATTATTTATCGGCAGTTGTAGCCAGCTGGCATTGACAATTTAATCGCTCAGTATTATAATCTAGAGGAGCGGAAATCTATTGGGAGTTAACTGTGAAATGTTTCGAAACTATTAAAAAGCGTAGAAAGAGAATAGTACTGATTAAATCTTTCATGGTCACTACTTCAAAAGATAATTGATTAAGGGGTTTGTAACATGTAGGTACTTGGTTTTTTTTATGAGTTTTCGATATTTCACCACTGTTCCAAGCGTCATGATCACAGAAAAGCCGTTTTTCCGTAATCATGGCACTTGCTTATAAAAAACAATGTACTCTACATTGCCTGCACATCAAGCTATTCATTTTTTTTTTGCATACAAGCTTCTATGTGAATGATGTTAAGATGCCCCAGTGTATAGACTGCTGTTATGTAGCCTGAATCAACCCCGAATCAATCAACTCTTGAGGACAGGTACGTAACATGATTGCAAACTATTTAGTTAAGAATCTTTTCGGTTTAATCTTTGTATGTCATAAAATGTTAAAATTGATCAACCTCATAAGAGTAGGCATCTTTAAAATACCTAATTAAAAAAAGTGGCGTTGAGGTAGTGTGTTTTGCACACACAAAAGAATGTTCCCATTTATAATGAAAGACATGTTAGCACACTTAGACTATTTTAATGGTCGCCCGGTATCGGATCAGAATAAGGATTAAAGATTAAAGAGTCTGCAGATCTTTTTCCTACAGTTTAAAGATAAAAGTGACGTAAAAGCAGTTTGCTGTAGAGAAACGAAGCGATAGCCGTTAACGTGTGTTCCCTAAGGATTAAATTAGTGTACGAGTTAATGATCAAAAAATCTTGCCACAAGGAACCATTCTATAATGACCCTTATCCTATCTGAAAAGAGGTGGTATTCGAAAAGCAGCAAACGCTTATAAACTAACTAAAGTAGAGAAACTTTGAACATTGCGACGCTGATATAAGAGTCGATTTTTGAGTAAGTCTCTTTGGTCCGTGTCATGCAAGAAGAACTATGTATGATATATGGTCCGCTCTTTTCGGGCTAAAAGTGCCCAGTTCATGTGTAGGTTAATAACGTCTTGTTTACTGTAAAAAAAATATCTTATACTAGCTGCATGACCTCGTCCGCGTGAACCGCAAAATTGGGTTCATCTGTAATTGAAATTGGAATTATCAAAAAGTTGACTATAAGGTGCTAAAGCTGGGAAGGTTATAATGACTTCAGAGTAGTAACGTGTCGATCCCGGGAATGTTCTCCAAACTGAGAATATGGCAGCGTTACTGGCAACTTTCTCCAAAAGTGAGAACGGTTAAAAATGTTGAAGAGAGAAAGAATATTGCCGGGATATGTTACCACTTTGCCGAGAATGTTCTCATTGGCCGAGAATATTAAGAGAATATTGTCATTGGCAATATTGCCGGCAATGATTATATACTCAGTGGCATTTGGCACATCACTACTCCAGACAAACGCAAATCTCGGTAACTGGCGGCGTCGCAGTCTCCACTTAAAAAGTAGTTAGTTTGCCCCAATGGCTATCGATTCTCCGAACATGTGTGGAAAGTCCAATACCACTTCAGATCTGCTAATCCTGTGTGCTATGTGAATCATAATAATAATAATAATATAATAATATTTAAGACATGCCTCACTGGGCCACACAGAGCCATCTAGTCCCAAATTAAGCTACTATTAAGTACCCTGTCGTATGGGGTACTAGACAACCGATAAACTTACTTATATACTTTTTTGATTTGTAAATTAATTCATAATAGAAAACACCCCGCCCAGTACAAACAGACATGTTCATGCACACAAATATTTGTACTGTGCGGGGATCGAACCCGCGACCCATGGCTCATAAGCAGCGTTTACTACCGCTGATCCAAATGATTGTGGTTCTATGTCTCATTCGTTGCTTCAATCCGATTTTTTTTCAACAACGTTGCTTTTGATTATTAGTACACAATATATTGTCTTACATAATGTATTTATAAAGCCAATATATGGTGGTAACACTTTGTAAAGTATTAAACAACCAATTCCTTAAAAAAATAGACAACTACGGTTGGGACTACAGCCCACAATCTTCTGCTAGAATTTATATCAGCAATTTGATACTTAGAAACAGTTACAATTTAAAAAGTAGGTACTACTTGTTGCACGCGATGCGTGGAGAAAGTACCCCACGAGGAACGTACTTTTTTCGGGATAAAAATGACCATGTACTATTATACTTTAGTGGTAGGTTTAAATATTGGAACGTGTAAAAGCGCCTCCTGGGGCCTATTTTTAGAAATAAATTCTCCTCTCTATAGTCTATCTTCGTGACAAATTTCATCCAGATCCGTCAAGCCGTTCTGGCGTGACTGAGTAACAAAGATCCATCTAAAAATTCGCCTTTATAATATTTGTAAGACAAGATTATGAAATTATTGCTTTTTAAAGGTTTGATTATTATATTCACTTGCTCTATATTATACCATGCCATCCAAAACGTGATGAAAGTATGAAAGTTTATTGTGGAGGATTACTTTCACGAATTACTTCAAGAGCGAGGTTTATAGACGCATGTGAGTCCACGTCCACAACTTCGACGCTCTTTGAGTGCAACATAAATGCTGGATATAGGGTTGCCAGGTTCAAAAAAATAATACACTTGCGTTTTTTTATAATAAATCATTCAACATACAAGAGGCATTGGAAATTATTGATTAAGAAATTGATTCTTCAATTTAAATTACAAATTTAGTTGTTTTGAATCACTAATAAATTTGAATTCATTGTTGAAAGAAACGTTTTTTTATGTTACACAAGCGTCGAAAACTGAAACGCCGTGAAGTGCAATATAAATAAAGGTTTGACAATCCATAACAAAAAGCACACTAGCATAGTGTTTGAGTTCCTAAAGAAGCAACGCATTACATATGAAAGTGTCATTTTGCCGTACTGGCCACTTTGATCTAAAAATATTCTCTTTGGTTAAGCATTCTAAATACAAATTTATAAATATTTGGTTTTTTTTTTAATAATATTTGTTTAAAACTCTTAAAGATGACTCCTTGGCCCTTGAGATAGAATAATCGTTTAGGAGCAAGTTCCTCTTTTGAAAACAAGTCTTATCAAAAGATCATCAGCAGCAACTTTTCTGAAGTGAATTGACTCTCGATTTAAGTTTAAATTAGACTAAAGGAAGACACAAAGAGACATACATAAATGTTTTTTAAGACTTTCCATAATTTTGCTCTATAAAATGCAATAGATAGCGACGCGCAGTGAATTTATCTAATAAATAATAAAAAAATAGACGTTGATTCTTTATGTCGTACTTTGTTTATATTAATTTTGTACAATTTGAAAAAAAAAATTTTTTTTAATATTTATTTTAAATAAGTTCAGTATATAAACTTGAAAAATTTTGTCTCAGGCGGGATTTTTCAAGTTTATATACTGATATTATAAGTGCAATTAAGTTGCTAAAATATCAAATAAAGTATTTAAATAAGTTTGTAGCAATTAAGCAGTAATTGTTTGTTTGATTTACCATTTAGTTAATTTATTTAAAATTAATTTACCATTTAGTTAATTTATTTAACGTTACGTTCAGAATATGTAATTATTAGCTAATACATTTCCGCTGGCGTGTGGAAAATCTGTACCTCTGGGTAAGTTCGCTCCATCTCCGTCTTCTTCTTAACCGTATAGTTAAGTATGTAGTCAAAAGCAAGCCCTATATATATATATAAAAAAAATAGAATCAAATACAGCATATTATATATTAAATCCAAAACAAACAAATTAGCCGTCTCTAACCTACACAGTCACATTTGAAGAGGCCTTATAACTCCATCTTGGTCTAATATATTTCCTTCAATATCCTACCTACGCAACGATAACTTGAAGCTTAGATACTTGATTAAATTCCGAAGTCGACACACCGTCAAGAAGGGGCACCAACTTTTAATACTCTATTTGTAAAGCAAACGAGAAAAAAAATTCTATCTCATTGTTAACAACCCTACAAGTTAATTTTGGCGTACAATGCGAAAGAGATAATCCCTTAAAATCTACGTGATGAGAGTGTACTTTTGTTGAAATATAAGTATCATCTTTATGTCGTGATACTTTGAAATGAGACACTCGAGTAATTTAAGTGCCAGTCGGGTATTGTACTCGTTGCTTATAGTAAAGTGAGTAAGCATATAAATGTATATGTCGCAGGGAAATGAGGATATCAGGGATTTCATGAAATCCCTAGGTAAATCACGAAATCCCGGTAGATGTCGAATATTCTTGTTTATTACGTCTTCTTACTGAAAGTATCTAGCGATATGGCAAAATACCAATTTCCCTGCGACATATATTTTAATGTAACTCTTTAGGTCTGCTACCATTACTGCAATACAACAACTATGCTTAAAGGCGAATTTCGATATATACGAGTACTTGAGCATTTTCTCTATCATTTCTATGTTATGTTCCATTCTTACGAATGGTATTATATTACTGTACTAATAGCTTAGTTTGCACAACATTTTCTTGTAATGTAACGTTCCTGCGAATGCTCGGCGTATCGCTCACAGGAATTAGTGGTCAATATAAGATTTTACTGCAGAGATATTGAAATTTGATTGAATTAAATTTGTTCGAAGGCTTGACGAAATGTTACACAAATACGTTCGGTAGTTTGTATAGGTTGCAACAAAACGGCGGGCGAGCTCGACGTTTGGTTCGTGAAAACAATAGAACATATCATAGAGCGGCTCGTTTTTCTGTTACAAGTAAATACTCTAGTCTATACTCATCGTAAATAAATTGAAATGAAAGATTTTTCATCTGCCAAAAATTACATTTAAAGAGGAATTTGTTAAAATAATTATTAACGACGAGCGATTAAAACCTTCGTAGTGGACTGGATTACACATTGGTTTTCAAGGTGTTGAAAGCTCTAAGGTCCCGATTTCGATTCCCGCTATGATAAATTCATTTTTTTTACATTGTCTCGTGTCTGGGTGTTTGTGATATGATTTATAAGATGTATGTATGTGTATTCAAAGTATTTTTCTAAAAGCCTTAACAAATCCTATTACCGAAGGATAGACACCAAAACTTATACTTTGCAAAAAAAAAACGTAACTAAGGAGTAAAGGCAACTGACTATTTAAAAAGCTACACCAACATAATCAAAACAAGCAAATGGAGCCCCCAACAAGATAATTGTTCCTTTTATAAGAAAACATTATTATATTGTAACAAACCGCGTTTGTAAGACCTTATTACCGTAATGAGAATAAGATTGCGCAGAACAAAGATTTCCAGAACTTGAGGACTGTAAAAATATAATACAGCTAGTTTCAGTAGATGCACAGTCGCTTTACTTACTTTTCCTAAACCTATTCTCCGTTACTAGTTGGAGTATACCTGCCTATGATCTTATGAGTGGTAGTAAAATGTAGAATGTTTTTTATTTGTGTGGCCCAGTGTGGCATGTCTGAAAAACATTTATTTATTTAACCAACCAAAATGATAAATCAAATCTATTATTACAGGGCACAAAAACCTAATGCCACCCTTTTAAGCTATTGCATAGCTTCTATCGCGGGCCTTGAGCGTGGAGACCAAGTCCAGAAATTCCGTAACGAAAATAACCTAACACCCCCCCACTCCGACCGGCACAGCAGTGATACTTTTTGGTTTTATATATTGCATAGCATTTTTTATCAACTTATGCAATTGCATAAGTTGATAAAAAATGCTATGCAATAGCTTTACCGCGGCAGTCTCCGAGTGCCACACGTCTTTTTTTTCTTTCCGAGTGTAGTGGGAGGCAACCAAAGGAGTTCCAAGCAGTGGAACAGAAAATAGCATATATCCTTTCCGAGGAAAATTAAATTTTTTATATATCATTCCACTGCAGGGAAATGGCCTCCATCATAGAATTCAAGTTACCACAGCAATGATGGGTACTGGCATTATCACCACTTTCGCCAAATGCGGGTTGGTGATCACAATCCCGAGCAATGTCGAAAAATTCGAAACATTTTGTTGCCCGACCCGGGGATCGAACCCGGGACCCCGAGATCTCGGCCCGGTATTAAAACCACTAGACAAACGGGGCATTAAATGTATTAAATAAATATTTATATTATTAATGGAAATTGAACAAAAATAAAAAAAATAAAAATAAAAATAAATTTTTGGAAGTGCCACTACTGTCTACGACTTAAGTATACAGTAAAGTAATAGTCCTTACGCAGCTGAGTTGCCTAATGAATCTTATTCTTGGATTTAATTATCTTACTTTCCAACTTCAATATTTCATATTTACAGTTAGCTCGAGTTTAATACTGCTCACCTGATGCTTAACTTTGCATTTCAAGTTGCAACTTTGTAAGCTTTCAGTAATTTCGACACCATGTAATATGAAAAGTGACTTTTGGAGGATTATTTATTTTCAGAAGTAGACAATTATTCTAAGCTACACCCTATCTAACCCAAAATGGTGGGGTTAATCACCAACTGGACACAAGAGATTGGACACACGTTCCAGTTGGTGAGTTTTTTGTATGGGTTATTCACAAAATCATAAGTCCAGTTTGTGGTTAGCCCATACAAAAAATACATACGAGTCGAGTGCACGGTATATTTAAAAACTTTTGATCCTACCACGGATACACAAAACTAACCATGGTCGCATAAAAAAGTACTGAAACTTGCTTTATTTTTATACTTTTCTTTTAATATTTTAATATATTTTAAGACACGCCTCACTGGGCCACACAGAGCCATCTAGTCCCAAATTAAGCTACTATTAATTACCCTGTCGTATGGGGTACTAGACAACCGATAAACTTACTTATATACTTTTTTTTTTGTAAATAAATACTTATAATACATAGAAAACACCCAGACCAGTACAAACAGACATGTTCATGCACACAAATATTTGTACTGTGCGGGTATCGAACCCACGACCCATGGCTCAGAAGCAGCGTTTACTACCGCTGATCCAAATGGTCGTTTCTTAAAACTAGAGTAAAGAATACATAGTTTAAGTCTTTCTCGTTCGCAGCTGGACCAGGTCATGTTTGAAAGAAAAAAAAGCTCAAAGCAAAAAAGCTTGCTTTAGCGACCATCATTTTTATTAGAGCTTTTTCTTTATTTACTAGTATCTCTGAAGTTGGTCTAGTGGTTTGAATACCGGGCCTAGATCTCGTATCGATCTCAACCCACCTCGAGATCCAGTACCTAACATCTCTCGGGTTTGTGATCACCGACCCGCATTTGGCAAGCGTGGTGATTATGCCAGTACCCATCATTGCTGTGGTAACTTGAATTCTATGATGGAGGCCTTTTCCCTGCGGTGGGATGTTTATTGGCCGTTATTTTACTAGTATCTAACCAAGACTAGCAGACGAGACATAACAACACCGGTACAAGTTCAAGGCCTAAACCCCTTTTGGAGATGTAATTTGTCTAGCTGTTGAAGAACAGTCTGCCACCAGGTCACTAGGCTGGATAATACAGGGTGTTGATTTCAATACGAGCGGTATTTTCAGAGGTGATGTTATACCTAAACTGTTATTTTTTTAATGCTTAAGTTTACTTCAGTCAAAGATGAGAGGATTTACAATTTTTATACCAAAACTTATTTTTTTATGTTTAAGACTTTTTTTACATCTGTTTTGCCACATACGAACTGCTTGAATTAAACATGTTTAAAGTACTCTAAGAACGTCGCATATCCGCGTATTATTTAAGTTGATTAGCTTATATTAAACCGACCCTTTCTACAACGATGACCAGTCACGATGACGATTCACCAAAAAAAGTCGTTCCGGCGGTTCAAGTAGCACAAAGTGGTTTGCAAGGCAAAAATTTTATGTTAAAATTTTGTAATGGAAGTAGTATTGATAAATGAATAATAATAATATTCGTACATTCGAAACTACTGCCTGATCCGGGGATAGAATTCACCTCGACCAACCAACCAACGGGGCATTCTTTTAAATATTATCTTTGTCATACATACATGTACTTGGATCTAATCAATGAATACATCTAAACAGAGTTATCTCGTTTTTAAACTATCGCGTTGCATAATTATTAGGGGTTAAAGTATGAAATTGCCGTTTTGTATGGACGAAATCGAGAAAAGTCATTTTTCCATACTAACAATTTTTTAGTTTTTTTAAAAACGCCTGACCCGTTTTCGATGCAATTAAAGGTGAAAGTTAGATGGTTATAAAGCTACGCATTATAGTATTTAAATTTTTGAAAATCAAAGTATATAATACAAATATACTTAATTGAAGCAAGAAGGTCAGCTGACACATTATAATTAACCCCTATTATTATAATGTTCGCGTTAATCCCTTTAATTCTTAAAAGAGTTATCTCGATACGATACGAACTTGTACAACAATTAAGAATAAACGTTTGAAATGATACCGACGATTAAGATAATTTCTTCAGAGTAATTACCTACTTACTGTAAATGCAGTTAATTGCCACATTCATTAGCAATCAACAATTTTCCCACGATATTTACTTAGATTGTTTTTATGACAGCTCAATATGGTGTTCATTGTAGGAAAAATGTCAACTTAACATTTTAGTTTATTTTAGCAAAAAGGAGGGTTATGATTTTGAACTGTATGTACTCGTATGTAGTATCACAGTATTACAGTTAGTGTAGTTATAGTAGTATTACACAGTTGAAACTTGGTAGATAGGTGTATCCTGTTGACCGCATTACGATTCTCATAAAAATAAAATATATTTAAGGGGGCTTCTTATACATAGAACTAAATATAAATTTTTTTTTTACTTAAACCTATGCGTATGGTGTCTATGGATAGGTCTTTTAAAATGACATAGAGGTTTCTAGAACCATTTTATCCAAAAGTCTAACATTTGGAAGATCGACGCTTCCAAAGTGGTTCCTTCCCCCCCTCTAACTTTTAAATTAAACAAGTGAACATTTTGAAAATAGTATCTTAACAAATACTTTCAACGAAAATTGGTTTTAATAAGATCAAACTAATGGTTTTTGAGAAATAGCAAGTTTTTAACAACCGCAAATATAACTTTGTCCTTCATACGAACTCTTTAAAAGACAGAGTTATTTTTGCAGAAAATTAAATATTGTAGTATTTTGGCTAAGTGGAAGTAAGTGGACCCCTAATTCAGTTGGTTCGTACGGAACCTTCAGTGCGTAAGTATGTCACGCACTTGGCCGGTTTTTTGAATTTACACCAGCAATGGCAGCTTAAAAAATAGTTCCAAATCAAAAAGCTGTCTAAGTTGGTCAACGTGGCAAGTATTGCGTTAGACCGTGGGAACCGTATGGAGGCGTATTAATTGTAAATTCCAACGTGCAATATTCAGCCATGTTTAGTTGCGCGTACAAGTATGGCGCACATAATCGCCTCGATACGATCTAAGCTGCCTTATTACAATTTTTATTGAGCCGGATCGTACTAAACGTAGCTAATTTAATTTGAAAGAACGATAGTTTTTAAACACTACAATGTTTTCTTGAAAGCTTTTTCGTCTGTGATTTTTTATTAGCAGATTTTTTTTTTTTAATCATATTAGTGCCATAGGGTATTGCTCAAACTCAATGAAATTGTAAAAAAAAACACAGCTCTATGGGTAGAAGCATAGGTTTGCACGAAAAAAAAACCTAACAAGCAATTACAGATGAAAAGCGTGAAATAAGCACAAATATTGAGTCGGTACAATCAACAAAACAAAATATCAAATTTTCTTCTGACAGTTTTCTTTTAGTCTCCTCTTACGACACACAGAGGTCTCATCCAACACTGCACACCATCCAAAAACATAGGAAACTTTCATACCGAACTCTGACCTTTGCTTTGGCTTCAGCCCAAGATTAGTTCCGTAAAGTCTAAGCACAGAATTAAGCAAGCACGTAGGTAGGAATTGCAGTAATAAACCAAGTTTTAAACCCAGCCGTTATCTGAAGCCAGTAAAAGGAACTCCGAAGATCCAAAGTAATATATTACTATGGATATTTTAGTATCAGAATGCCGTAACATTTTATACCTTTTTGTGTAAGAGTTTATATATAAAAAAGATTTTTTTATCATCTTCATGAATACAGATAATATCATTTGAAGATCAGCAATTCAAGATTAACATAACTTTTTTTTATTGTAAATTAAACTCTCGTATTAATTAGCCTGTCTGTGACCACAGTCGGTGTAACTCGATCCAAACGTCGCGAACGATCGCGTTTAATTTCCCGTTTACGTTCAAAGGATAATAATAGGGGGTTAAAGTATGAAATTGCCGATTATTTTCCCACTTTTTGTTTTGTTTATAGCTCTTATGTATAGTCATATTATTGCGTAATTCTTTTTGTATTGTATCAAAAACTAAATAAAGTAACTTTTGACTAAAAAAAGAATGCAATACGAGTGCCTATTACTTCAAAGGAAGTCGTTGAAAAGACCCCTTCCAATGTGTCAGCTGACCTTCTTGCTTCAATTAAGTATATTTGTATTATATACTTTGATTTTCAGAAATTTAAATACTATAATGCGTAGCTTTATAACCATCTAACTTTCACCTTTAAATGCAAACGGTTAGGGCGTTTTCAAAAAAAACTAAAAAATTGCTAGTATGGAAAAATGACTTTTCTCGATTTCGTCCATACAAAACGGCAACTTCATACTTTAACCCCTAATATTTTCTTTATTGCGCACAAAATTACATAAAAGTTTTTATATTAAAAACAGTTTACAAAGGTGAGCTTATCTCTTTTAGAGATCTCTTCCAGACAACCTAACTGGTGTGAAAGAAATACATTAAAGATAATGCAACGCGAAAGATCACAAGT
The DNA here is from genome assembly GCA_949315895.1 of Anania crocealis. Taxonomy (NCBI): domain Eukaryota; kingdom Metazoa; phylum Arthropoda; class Insecta; order Lepidoptera; family Crambidae; genus Anania; species Anania crocealis. Next base: position 4,550,577 of record OX438859.1, on the reverse strand, counting down.
ATGTAGTTAAGTGCTTTCTACTAGTGAGGTACTTACTTTGTTCTTATCCCATTTCTAAACATTACAACATTGTTCTGATCCCAATCATATAGGTTTATGGGTTTATGTGTCACACTTATTTAGTTATTTAAAGATTTAAATAACAGCGCTTTTCATATCTAATATGCAAACATAATAATATGATAGTTTAGTTATTCGATCAGTAAAATCAGTTCTAAATAAACCCTAGGTAGCCTAGGAGGTCAGTCAAGGGAATGCTAGGTCGCTTTGCTCAAAATAAAAGCCAACTTCGCATTTCGCAATCAACGGTTTATTGCATTGACGGAGAGTCATTTTTGCTAACACCAATCCTTCCTACTAGTACAAATACAAAATCGACTCGCTACCGCGATCTATCTTTGCACAGCGACATCTATTGGTGAACTTTCTTTTTTTTTTTTTTTTTTCGTTTATTATAGAAACCAACAGCGTTACAGATTACAGTATAAATAATTATGAAATGTACCTAAAGTATAGCTAATGACAGGTTTCCCTAATTAAAAACCAAATGTATGTTTTGAAACACAGACTTGTGTACGCATTATACAATTTAACAAGCAAGCAATAAACAAGTATTTATCCAAATAAAAAAATAAAAATTAAATACTAAATACGAGAAGAGAGGAAACTCAACACAACACATGACCAACATATTATATTATATACCCAAACCGACCCAAAGCACTAATATACATATATTTAAAAAATGTATATTTATGAACTTCAAATCAATTAATAGGCATAGATACATTGACTACTTCAAAGAATCTTCTTATTCTCTGTAATTAAATATGAAACACCCAAATGTTTGTACGCGCACAACTTCGCATAAACTGCACCAAATTCGAGAGAAAAGAAGGATTTTAGAAAAAAATGTTTGATCTACTTGTCTGAAATTAATATCTTTAGCGCACTACGCTTAAAGGCAGCCTTGGAAAGTAGGAAGGGATCGAGATCCGCGAACAGCTTATTATATGTGCACGGAAGGCGAGACAGTACAGCGTTAGCACCATAGTTCGTGTGGTGACGCCGCACATGCAGCATCCGAGTGTGCCGCGTGCGCCGAGAAGGCGTGTTGTACGCCACGCCCTGCACTAGTTCAGGGCAGTCCAAACTACCGCGCAATATTTCGTACAGAAAACTCATATCCAGCAACGTCCGCCTGTCCTCCAATGTGAGTAAGTTGTTATTAAGGCAGTCTTCTTTGTAGGAACAGGAAGGTAGCCGGCGACGATACAGGATATTCTTGACGAATTTTTTTTGTATACGTTCAATGGTGTCCTTGTAGACAGTATACTGAGGCGACCAGATTGAACTACCGTACTCTAATATGCTACGTACATAGGCATAGTACACGGACTTGATTGCATCCAGATCTTTAAACGGGCGACATGAACGCAATACGAACCCTAAGTTTCTGTAAGCTTTCTCTGTGATACGATATATATGGTTGGAATAGAGCATTTTTGTATCTAGATACACACCCAAGTCTCGAACAACGTCCACGCGGTCAATAGCTACACCGTTAAGGTTGTACGAATAGAGTGTTGGATTTTTCTTGCGGGTAAACGTTATGCACTGACATTTTTGTATGTTTACTATTATATTGTTATCCTGATAGTACCTATATAATGAATCTAATTCTGCTTGAAGTGTCTGACAGCTATCAAGATCCTGTATTTTCATAAAAAATTTTTTGTCGTCTGCGTACATAAGGTATTTAGCTTGCTTAAAGATACTAGTAATATCGTGTATGTATGCATTGTAAAAGAGAGGCCCCAAGTGGGAGCCTTGTGGAACGCCAGTAGGTACATCAATAAAATCCGACTTATAACCACCAATCACGACCGCCTGGCAGCGATTATTCAGATACGATATTACCCAACGGAGCAAATCTCCATGTATACCCAGTTTATAGAGCTTGTCAATTAGAATGCTATGATCTACGCGATCGAACGCCTTTTCGTAGTCCGTATAAACCACGTCTACCTGTCCACTGCGTTCCATGTTAGAGAGAACATAATCTGTGAAACAAGTTAAATTAGTCACAGCAGATCGCCTCTTAAGAAATCCGTGCTGCTCGTCGGGAATTCCCTTCATTATTACTGGGTATATAGCATTATAAACAATTTTTTCGAAAACTTTACCCAACGTATTGAGTATTGATATACCCCTATAGTTGTCTATTTGAGATCTGGAACCCTTTTTATGTACAGGCACTATGTGGGCTCTCTTCCAAATGCTGGGGAAAATACCCTCTTTTAAAGATTTATTAAATAACATGGATATAGGGGCAGATAAACTTTTAGCACAATTAACCCAAAACAACGGAGGTATACCATCAGAGCCGGCTCCCTTGTTTGTATTTAATGATTCTAATGATCGCTCGAGCGCCTCCGCCGAGACTGATAGCCCAGATATAGTGTCAGTGTTTATATTACTTGTTTCCAGGCGGATGCTTGGGTTAGAGGGAATACCGAATACAGATTGAAAAAAAATATTAAAAGCTTCGCATATTTGTTTTCCATCTGAGTACTTAGAGTCACCTAGTGTGAATGTTTTAGGATAATTGGATCCTCTGCGCATAGATTTAATGTAACCCCAGAATTTTTTTGAGTCAGTTTTGATCGCATTTTCAGTGTTAGATATGTAATCCTTATAACAAATCTGCTGTATTCGTCGCTGCCTGTCCCTCAGTAGACAGAATTCGTCATAGTCTAGTTTATTGTTATATTTTTTCCAACGTTTGTGAGCTTTAGATTTTTCTTTTATAATTTTAATTAGTGCGGAGTTATACCAAATTGGATACCTACAGTTTGAATTTTTTAACTTTGTAATTGGTATATACTTGCGAATTATATCATTAATATGTGTGTAAAACAAAGCGGTAGCAGATTCAGTGTCATGTGGTTGTAGAAGTGAGTGCCAATCATATTCCGTTAAAAGCTTATTGATACTTTCGTAGTCGCCTTTTCTATAATTACATCGTGATAATTTTGACTCAGCAAGAGGTTCAATATGTAAATCTAGTATTTCAAATGTAAAGGAAGGATGTGCTTTATCAAGTTTGACTAATGGTTGTAAACATTCGTTTATATTGAGTGGAAGGTTAGAAAAGACTAGGTCTAGTGTGTTGCCTGCGTGGTTATGTAGTTTATTGTATTGTTTCAAGCCTAAAAAGTTCATACTCTGAGTAAGGCGTATTCCTGCATTTTGAACCTCAACACTTCCATATTTTGTATGATTCGGGCCTCTAATATCCCATTTAATACAAGGTAAATTAAAATCTCCTACCAACAAGTAATTATTTAGTGACGTATTGATATTGCAAGCCCGTTCAAAAACGTTCAATATATAGTCAATAGATTGTATTATACGTTCGTTATCCGGTGGTATGTATGTACATATTAAATATAAATCGGATTTAGATGAGAGTAGATGCGCAGGTAACATGACGGCAATAATCTCCGTCATACCACAGCCAGAGAAATTTACTCGTACGGCTCCTAGACGTCGTTTAACTAGCACCATCACACCACCTCCCATTTTTTTCTGACACAAAGATAGATCTCGATCCCTCCTAAATACTTCGTAGCGGTCATCACAAAATTCTTGGTCAAAGAAGCCGTCATGTAACCATGTCTCCGTAATGATAACAATATCGTAGTCGTTACACAGTAGGTTCTGCCGAAAGTCTAAGCACTTTGTTCTCAGCCCGCGAGTATTCTGATAAAATACATTTAAAAGCAGCACTGGATCAAAAATCTCCTGTAGTAAACGACATTCAAATATTCGGATACACACCTACAATACGTATAAACAGAGTTTGAATTATTCAAAGCATCGATAAATATGTTGTTATAAGTAAGAAACTTATTTATAATGAAGGTGGCGTAAAATAAATATCGTACGACTACAATTCTTCTCACATTCGTAGCACGGTAAAAGCGAGTCAGAAGTAATATACGTTTGTTAATAGTTAGAAGATGCTCACATGAAACATGTGCGCGCTTTTGATAGTTAAATTTATTAAACTTATTTGACTTGTTAATTTGAAATATAATAATATCGGAGGCAAAGTACATTTCCGAATGCCTTATTATTGGTCTGGGCAGGCATTTAAATCTATAAAACATGTATGTTATGTTTAAATTTGGAGTATCGTGGATTTCCAACTCTTTAGGTAGGGGGTAATCAAAGCATAATAATGAGTTACTATAATTTATGAGAATACGCAAGAAAAGACATGTTATACATTTATGATAATTGGTAAAGACGAAATAAAAATATTTACTGAACAGAGGCAATGTGCGAAAAAGGTGCAGTCTAATCAAGCGTTTAATCAATATAACATAATATTTACCAGTTTGCAGCGTCAAAGAGTAGTAATTGCAGAAATCAAAGTCGGCGACCTCTCCTCTCGTGAACAGATATAGGAATTTAAAAGAAATCAACTGTTTTATAAATACTGTTGCAAAGATTAAAACGGATAGCACTTTATGATATAGGAACAGTTTATGAAAACCAACTAAAAAATTTTTTTCAGGTCATCCTCTCGAAATATTTGAAAGGCAGGTGTGGTGTCGCATTTCCTGACGAATATTCGCCCATTCTTGGTCCATACAAATTGGTACAACTTGGCTTTGGCGACTTCTTTGCTCTTTTTCAGGAGCTGCTTATTATAAGGAGTAAGGTGTTCATTTATGAATATGGGCTTAGAATCACCCGGTATACCGATGGCTGAGGTGGTAACTCGATGTTTGCGAGAAGCAGATATAATGTTGTCCTTTAATATGCGGCAGTCAAATTTAGCTACAATGACTCTTGGACGGCCTTGCATTTTAGTTTTTGGTGTTATCCGGTTAGCATTTAGAATATTAGCTATTGTCAAGTTAACGCCTATATATTTAAAAATAATAAAAAATAAATAAAATATTTAAGACATGCCTCACTGGGCCACACAGAGCCATCTAGTCCCAAATTAAGCTACTATTAAGTACCCTGTCGTATGGGGTACTAGACAACCGATAAACTTACTTATATACTTTTTTTTTGTAGAAATATATACTTATAATACATAGAAAACACCCAGACCAGTACAAACAGACATGTTCATGCACACAAATATTTGTACTGTGCGGGGATCGAACCCGCGACCCATGGCTCAGAAGCAGCTTTAACTACCGCTGATCCAAATGGTCGTCATTTAGTTATAGCCATAATAATATCCTTGACATTCTCGGTTTTTGATTCAGGAATACCAACTATTTCCAGATTCAGTAATCTCTCAAACTAATATTTTGTACAACACTGACATTACAATAATACTATTAAGTAAGTAGATTGTACAAGTTCAATTTCTGAAAATAGGGGGCGCATATACACGGACCAATATTTAAACCTAACTTCGGGACTAGTTGGGCTAGTGCTCAAAAGAAGCAGCGCAAGAAACTCGGTCAGTATTGTCTGAAGCCTCTTTTTAAATAAATGTTTACAAAGTGTTTAAGCATGTACGAGCTAGGACAATTTAATGCCGTACGGTCCAATCATTTAAATAATCCCTAATAATGTAATAGCCCTTTTGCATTAAAACTACTTTCACATACGATTTAAATTTATATACAGGGAGTTCAGCGGTTGGGAATACGAATACTATATCCCATGAACGAAATTTCTCACTTTTCGCAGTCTTTAGTTTTATATATCGATAATTATGTTTTTTATAAATCCTCCGTCATACGACGTAAAACCTTTACTTATTTCAAATGTATTTAGAATATAATTTTATATCTCAAGATTGTTTATCTTTTAGTCTCTAAAATTTTAAGCATCATGTTTCATCTTTAATGGTTGGGAATTTCAACCATTACTGAAGTTTTCCTTGTAAACTAAAACTTTTTACTGACAGACTTCACTTTAAATCACCAGCAAAGACGGCGGGACGTGGATGTTTTTTTAATTCATTAATTAAGAAATTTTTTCAGTGTTGCTAGGGTTTATTTGCAGTTTGTGTTGAAGTCAATTAACATTTACATGATGAACATTAGTAGGTAATTAATTCTGGGTGGTTACTCTGCTTAAATATAAAACACTTTCTGTGGTACCAAAATTCAAAGCGCAGCGCTTTATCGGTTAAATATAGCGTTCCCGTTTATAACAAGCTCCTCAGATATACAGGGTGAAATTTTAACCACCTTCCAAATTTTAAAATACAAATGACGTATTTTTTCTTTTGGTAAAGCCCAGCACAAAAATGTCAAGAAAGCACTTAGAAAATGTTCGCCAAAAATCTAAAATTTTTGATACGGCCGTCTAGTAACACTTTTTTACGCAATGCACAACACATTTATTCAATACGATACTAATCATAAGTTTTTGATTTTCCCTTTATACCTAAACAGGCCTAAAACTGCAAAAAATTAAAACTATATTGCGAAAAATATTATTGGGTGAAAACTTGATTTACATCTTATACTTCATAAATAGGCTCTAAATACGATATTAAACACCTACAAAAACTTTGGAAAGTGGTTAAAATTTCATCCTGTATTTAAAAAAAAAACAATCTTTATCATCAATTAAGAAATTATTGACTTGTTAAACTTGTACTAGAAGGAAGTCATATGCTACACATATCTTAATTAACATTATATCACATTGCCCGGCAAAAAATTAGTAACTTTCACTTGTTTTCCCAAAGGAAGCAATATCCTAATTTATGTTCCCGCCTAATTAGTAGATACCTGTCAGAGTTGCCCGCCGCCTCCCAATGGTACTAAACTCTCATTTTGCCTCTCACAAACAAAATACGATCTGAATTTTCTATTTGTAACTGTAGGGTTGCCAGGTGCAAAACTTCGAAGAAACTTTGAGAAATATATGAAAAAAAGTCTATTTATTACTTTACTAGCTGATGCCCGCGGCTTCGCGCGCGTGGGTTTTTATCTGTTACAAAATTTTCGTCACGACTCACCCCCCTCTCCTCCACTCTTTTCCTCCACTTCCTTTGCCTACGGTGCCGAGGGTGCCCATCTCGGGCGAGGTGGTGGTGGGCACTTAGTGGGAGCCGATACGTCGTTCGGGGCCCGTTGATACAATAGTTGGATTGAAAGGGGCCGATTTAAGCTATCGTTTTAGGGATCCGGTATTGGTTCTCCTAGCGTACCATGGTTCAAGCGAGCTCACACCACATCTGTTTTTTCATTTACATGAAATCTAAAGTACAATATCATTTGAAAATTTAAAAACTGTCAATACTGTAGTACATCAAAACATTCAAAGCAGCTTGCAAGGCTTTATTCGAATATGGTCAACACTGGCGTAGAGCCCTGGAAGAAGTGGTCCTGTGTGAAATACCACATTATTAATTTCCAAACAAGTAGGTAAATCCATTTTTCTCGATCCATAAGCGTTAAAAAGGCGATTTTACAAAGACAATTTGCTTGCATACTACGTTTGGATAAAAGACCTAGATCGGACATCTAGGTGGACGACGACTTACGGCCGGTCCCAATAATCCATCTATCGCCAGTTTTGACATTTCGGAGATAGGAAACAGTTTCTATCTCTGATTTTTCCGTCCAGAGAAATAAAGACAGAAGTTGTTTTCTATCTCCGATATGCCAAAACTGAAGATAGATAGGTTATTAGGACCGGCCGCTAGACGGTGTAGTACCAGCATCGATGTAGAGCTCTGGAAAAGGCAGTCCTAGGTCATTCTCCCTTCATGATCGATAGACGAAGTTTCAAGTACCTCAATATGATGTTAAACACAAATAATTAACCACACAATTTTCCACCGTTTTCACCCCCTCAAATATTAAATTATAAAAAAATCCTTATAACTTCACAAAATTTATACCAAAAAGCTGACGTAGTTTCACAAAACTTTCATGTGGGATGTGGGTTCGAGGCATGAATGGTAAACGATGATCAGTAGGATAAATAGTGTTCAGAAACTTGACAGGATAGAGAACTGATTCGTCTGTACTGACCACTGTGTCTATACATTGTTATATTTCTTCAACTTCAAATGATGTCAGCAAAACATCATTAATTACTGCTGCTTGGTCATTAGTGGGTGGGTGGTGGTAGCTAATCCTAAGTTAAACAACACGGAATTATAAAGTGAGGTGATTTTTTTTCTCAGCGTTTCATTTTCATGTTTTAAAAGTGTATGGAATACGTCGCGGCTAAATGAAAATTGTTGTCACATTTTCTTGAAGCACTAATTGAGCTTTATAGTTTGATATGCAAACAAGAGTTCCGTCAAACACCATTGTTAAATCTTCATAATCTGTCCAATTTTGAGTTATTGATAATTTACTAACTGAATTTTAACTAACTCCTCAAATTCTAACTCACAAGGATCCCGTGGAGTACATAAATATAATATAATACGTTTTATGATGTAATTCTGGGCTCAAAGATGTCAGAAACATGTATTCCCTTGTATCGATAATATCATCACATCTGTTCAGTTTTAAGTAAGTATACAACCGTTTAATGATGTTTTTGAATGTTTCGTCCTTGTCTAATGGTACTGAGTTCAATTTAGATGTCCTTAGATTTGTTTGTGACCGACCTTTGCTCCTCAGTACCTTCTGCATACATGGAATTGTTGCGTGCTATCGAATTGAAACTCTGCAGTTTTAGTTTAAGCTGTGTTGTAATATCCTGAAGGTTATTTTTTTCTTCAATCTCAGATTCCAACTGTGGGTCATCAGTAATATTTTTTGTAGTCGTATCTCTTCCAAATTATTCTTGGTAATTTTGTTCATTTGTCACTGGTCACCAATTATTAAATTCTAAAATAATACTATTCTGTTTGTAAGAAATTACCTATTTATTTTCTGATTGACACATTGAATGTCATAACAAACTAAGTAAAGTCAGAGAGTACAAATATGTAAAGAGTATGGATATGACGCGGAACCGAACAACCTTTGCCCCCATTTTTTATCCCCTTAAAGATTAAATTTTCAAAAATCCTGAAAGACGTCATTCTTAATTTCTAATCATGTAGCTGGATACCAATTTTCATCGATATAGCTTCAAAACTGAGGGAGTTTCATACAAACTTATGGGGCCCTTTTTACCCCCTTAGAGGCGGAATTTCCAAAATTCCTTTCTTAGTGCTCACCTACACTATAAAAGGAAGCACGGTGAAAATTTTCAGATTTTAAATCCCAGTAGTTTGGGCTGTGCGTTGATATGTCAGTCAGTCAGTCATTAAATCAGTTTTCATTTTTATATATATAGATAGATATGCAAACAAGAGTTCCGTCAAACACCATTGTTAAATCTTCATAATCTGTCCAATTTTGAGTTATTGATAATTTACTAACTGAATTTTAACTAACTCCTCAAATTCTAACTCACAAGGATCCTGTGGAGTACATAAATATAATATAATACGTTTTATGATGTAATTCTGGGCTCAAAGATGTCAGAAACATGTATTACCTTGTATCGATAATATCATCACATCTGTTCAGTTTTAAGTAAGTATACAACCGTTTAATGATGTTTTTGAATGTTTCGTCCTTGTCTAATGGTACTGAGTTCAATTTAGATGTCCTTAGATTTGTTTGTGACCGACCTTTGCTCCTCAGTACCTTCTGCATACATGGAATTGTTGCGTGCTATCGAATTGAAACTCTGCAGTTTTAGTTTAAGCTGTGTTGTAATATCCTGAAGGTTATTTTTTTCTTCAATCTCAGATTCCAACTGTGGGTCATCAGTAATATTATTTGTAGTCGTATCTCTTCCAAATTATTCTTGGTAATTTTGTTCATTTGTCACTGGTCACCAATTATTAAATTCTAAAATAATACTATTCTGTTTGTAAGAAATTACCTATTTATTTTCTGATTGACACATTGAATGTCATAACAAACTAAGTAAAGTCAGAGAGTACAAATATGTAAAGAGTATGGATATGACGCGGAACCGAACAACCTTTGCCCCCATTTTTTATCCCCTTAAAGATTAAATTTTCAAAAATCCTGAAAGACGTCATTCTTAATTTCTAATCATGTAGCTGGATACCAATTTTCATCGATATAGCTTCAAAACTGAGGGAGTTTCATACAAACTTATGGGGCCCTTTTTACCCCCTTAGAGGCGGAATTTCCAAAATTCCTTTCTTAGTGCTCACCTACACTATAAAAGGAAGCACGGTGAAAATTTTCAGATTTTAAATCCCAGTAGTTTGGGCTGTGCGTTGATATGTCAGTCAGTCAGTCATTAAATCAGTTTTCATTTTTATATATATAGATAGAAGATATGCAATATTGCGTTTCCAAGCCGCCTATAACAGGCCTCTGACATAACTTTTTTACGTCTTCCATCTTGCGACTTAAGCCCGGACCAACGCATAACGTGCCTTCCGAAGCAAGCCTACATGGCAGTCCCCCATTTCTTCCAGTGCGAAGCCAATTTAAAAAATACCATTTCTAAAATTGACCCAACCGGGAATCGAACCCTTCGTAGTAGGTGGACTGCTAGGCTGACACTACACTAAAAGGGTCTTCCATTTATTTCAGGTTATTCTTAAAATATACATCTGGAAATATCTCACGCCGGGGTACACTATACATTTTTGGGGTGGTGGGATCTACCTCCTAGTGGTCCACCTTGGGCAACGGCATCTTTGGTTTTCTAACCAATGATGACGGCTAACAGATCCCTCTGCGGTGGTAGGCTTCGTAAGAGGCCGCCTGTATGCTACCACCTTCCTGCCGGAGTCCAGCGCCAAAAAGTTTTTCTGTGTTCCGCTGGTGTGTGGGAGAACCAGTACCTCTGGGTAAGCTCGCTTCATCTTAGGCTTCTTCTTAACGGTATAGTTAAGTATGTAGTCAAGAGCAATCCCATTGTTTATAAAAAAAATGATAAGTATCTAATAAAAAAAAAATTGACACTTTCTCGCAGTTCTCCTTTAGCGACGGGATAAAAGCTATTTCATTAATAGCCTAACAGCACACGTCACAAAAACATATTCGTTAAAATATGGCTACTAATAAATAAATAGAAAAAAGCTAGATGACAACCCTGGCTTGCAGAAACTCTAATTGGATGCAATGTCGGTCTTACCGGGAAACTTCGGGACTTATTAAATAAGAACTGGAGGTTTCTTACTTATTTTATTAGACTTTTAATTTTTTTCAATTTCTTCATCTCATCTTCTTAGCACCATCGGAAAATGAAGCCAATTTAATATTTTTACAGCAACTTCTTACAAGTCCGAGGCAAAAGGAAATTAACGTTAAATAACATAATAAGTGAGAAGTACGTTGACTCTCTATTTTATTTATTCCAAATAGACTAAGAAATAAAATATTTGAGGTTTTTTCAGCGCGTAAAAATCTAAGAACAGGTGATTTGCGGCCAAAAACTGGTATCAGTTGTAGGTTGCAACATAATATCGACAAAATAAATTGACGTTATACTTAATATGTTTTTGGTAATGTTCTCAGGGCTATCTACACATAAAATAAAAAATTGGTTGCCTGTAAAGTCGGTATACGGGCGAAAGTTTTACGTGACAACGACTTTGAGTGGTAAAATAATTTTAATGTGAATATTCATTCGTATAGTAGGAAGAAGGATGAAATAATAGTAACAATTTAAAACATTTATTTATACAAAGAATTATATTTAAAACATTAATTTATACAAAGAATCTCGCACTGAATTTCATATTAACAAAATTTTATTGAACTGGATTTTATAGAAGCGCAAGACATGAACCGGTGTGTATGCCTATCTCTCTCACTCTCTCTCTCTCGCTCTGTCTCTCTCGCTCTTAGGCGGGCTAACTGTGCTCGAGTGGAAGGGACGCGTGCCTTTCACTTTTTATGTCTGTCTCTCTCGCTCTTAGGCGGGCTAACCATGCCCGAGTGGAAGGGACGCGTGCCTCTCACTCGCTCTCATTGTGAGCGCATAACGTGAGCGGAGCGTAACGCAGTTTCTTGAAGTGTCACCCGGCATACCAATTTATAAGACGTTGTCACGTCAAAAATAATAATATAGATGTGGGCAACATCACATACGTATTCCTGATCTCAAAGATAGTAACACAAATGCAGAGCACACAGTACAACCGTAGCGCGCTTCTTATCTCTCAGATTGTTAATAATATAGTAAATCCGTTATTGGCTGTCAGTATTGCTAAAATGTAAAACAAATGTATTTTCAAAAGCTGTGGATTTTGTTAAATAAAAATAAATAAATAAATAAAATAAACTATGACGGCGCATCAATTATTTTAGAGCGGGTAGCGAGCCGATTTCGCCCCGCTCTGACGCAACGCCGAGCGCTGGCGCGCGCAGTCAGTCGACCGGTAGCCATCACTACGATTACATCGGACTGCATCGCGCATATACGTCACGTGTTCGGCGGAGTGTCGTTGATTTTTGGCTAATTAGAATATCGCGAATCTGATTGTAATTATATTTCGGCAAATCAGTAAAGTGTCTCGTGATTGATTGTGAAACCGTGCTTCATTTTTCTCGCCCGATTACCCACGTCAATCTACCCACATATCCGATTATTCTGCAATGGAGTCGCATAACTTAGGTAATAGCTCCGAGCCCTCACATCCTGGCCCTATGCCTTCATCAGAAGTGGGATCCGAAGGGCTACAACCTGAGGAAAATGTCCGTGGCAGAGAATCGTCGACACCAAACCTAGTGCATCACATGGAAGCGTTACTGTCGAGACTTTTGTCGACTCCTCAACCGCAATCTACGACCAGCACGACTACCCAGCTGATCCGGTTCGACCCTGATGAGAGTGAAGCTGACATAGAAGGTTGGTGCAGACTGACAGAAATAATCATCGATAGCAGAAAATTGGAAGGTGCAGAGCTTTTACTGGTGCTAACACACGCTTTAAAAGGACGGGCAGCGTCTTGCCTTACAAAGCTACAGGCTTCACAGCTAACGTGGCCGCAAATAAAGGAACTTCTTCTTGCTAAGTTTGCGAGGCCCATGCTAGCGCAGGATTATTTCGACGAAATACTTAGATTTCAACTTGGCCCCAAGGAAACTGCGTCTGAGGCAGCCATGCGGCTCTGGAGTCTTGTAGAACGTATACCGCGCACTAAGATGGCCGAGGATATAATGGCTGGGTTTGTAGCTTCAATATTGTGCCAGAAGGACGGAATCATCCGAAGAGAACTGCATACTCATAGCGTAGCAACAAGAGCCCAGCTTTTGCGAATATTAAACGGGATATCATTGAAACGAAGACACGATGGGAACGACTTCGCATACGACGGAGAAATTAAGAGGACACGCCTTACAGAACCACGTTTCACCGGTTCGTGTCATCGTTGCGGAACACAAGGACATCGAGCAATCGACTGCCGCAAACGACGTGATGATCCTGTCGTAGCGGCGAAGATGCCTGAGCGGCCGGTGAAGATTCCTGAGAGGACGCGACCCGTAACTTGCTTCGTGTGCGGGCAACCAGGACACCTCGCCACGTCGTGCCCGGACCGAAAAGGAGGCAACGCTCCAGCGGTGACCAAGGAGGTTCATGTCTGTGAGCCCAAGTCAACGAGGAGCACGTTAACTACATCATCCGGTGAGCCCGTTTCCTTTCTTTTTGATAGTGGATCCGCTTGCTCGCTTGTGACTCATAGCCTTGCTGAAAAGTTTCCGGGTACCATGCACAATAACGTAGTTTATCTCACGGGCATTGGTAAAGAGGATGTAAAGTGCGTATCGCAGGTCTTTAGTCCCGTCAATATACAGGGTATATCAGTATCGTTGTTGTTTCACATTGTGTCTGATGACACTATAACTGAACCGGTTATTATAGGTAGAGATTTGCTAGAAAATAATATCCACATCCAAATCGATAGCGACCAAATTACGTTTTCTTTGTCCAAGGTAGTTAATTTTACTGAAAATCTTTATATTTTAGATCATTCTAATATAGACACTGATTTACAAGGCGAAGACAAAATTGCTTTAGTTAAAGTCTTACAAAAATACAGTGACTTTTTCATCGACGGTATACCAACCCGTCGCGTTACGACCGGTACTTTACGCATAGACCCTATAGACCCTAATAAAGTCGTTCAAAGGCGTCCCTATAGATTATCCCCAGCAGAAAAAGAAGTTGTCAAAGAGAAGGTAGAAGCTCTTTTAGAAGCCGGTGTCATTCGCGAAAGCAGTTCACCATTTGCTAGTCCGATACTGCTGGTAAAGAAAAAGGATGGCACAGACAGAATGTGCGTGGACTATAGGGAGCTAAACGCCAATACACGTCCGGAACATTTTCCCCTTCCTAGGATAGATGAGCAAATAGATCGACTTCATGGTGCTTACTATTTCTCGTCATTAGACATGGCCTCAGGGTACCATCAAATTTTGGTGGACCCTGACAGCGACAGCATAATTCGAACGGCTTTCGTGACCCCTGACGGGCAATATGAGTACCTAGCCATGCCTTTTGGGTTACGAAACGCAGCTTCTGTGTACCAGAGGTGCATTAACAAAGCTCTAGGTCCCCTCAAAGACAATGTAGCTCTGGCATATATGGATGACGTTTTATGCTATTCTTGTGACGTCATCCAAGGTTTAGAACGTCTTGACTTAACCCTCAAAGCACTCTCAGGAGCTGGCTTTTCATTTAACATTAAGAAATGCAAATTTATGAAAACTCAGGTTGATTATCTAGGCTCCGTTATTAAGTCAGGTGAAGTAGGTCCAAACCCCAAGAAAGTACAAGCTTTGGCTAACGCGCCGACCCCAAAGACGGCTACGCAAGTTAGGCAGTTTTTGGGTCTGGCCTCTTATTTTAGGCGGTTCATACCAAATTACACGCGCGTTGTAGGGCCCCTTTACCCGCTCACTAAGCTAAAAGGTCCCATAAAATGGACCGAAGCTCATGATCAGATTCATAAAAAGATCGTTAAGGTACTGACTTCTGAACCTGTTCTCACAATATTTGATCGGGACGCACCTATCGAGCTCCACACGGACGCCAGTTCGGAGGGATATGGGGCTATACTAATTCAAAGAAAAGATAATGTACCACACGTTGTATCATATTTCAGCCGTCGAACGACCGACACGGAATCAAGATATCATTCCTATGAACTAGAAACCCTGGCGGTCGTTCGCGCGGTCGAAAACTTCCGGCATTATTTATACGGACAGCATTTTACAGTCTTCACGGACTGCAACTCCCTCAAGGCGTCCAAAGCTAAAACTGATCTTACCCCGCGTGTCCATCGTTGGTGGGCGTTCCTGCAAGCGTATGACTTTGACATCGTTCACAAACAGGGAACCAGCATGGAACATGCTGACTACTTATCTAGGAACTTACCTGTCGCGGAATCAGAGTCCAAAACCGAACAATCGCAGCTAGATAACGTTAAGCTAGTGAACAATGCAGACAAGAAAACCAAAAATGTCCACTTTGTTGAGTTACATCATGGTTGGCTTGCGGTCGAACAAAGGCGCGACAGCGAAGTTCAAGATCTAATCGCCAAGCATAACAATGGAGAACTCCCAGAAGCAATCGCTCATACATACGATGTTAGGCAGGGCATATTGTATAGGAAGGTTGAACGAAATAAAAGCACATTTTGGCTACCCATTGTGCCCAGATCTCTTACATGGACTCTGATAAATCATGTACATTCAGAAATCATGCATCTAGGCGCGGAAAAGACACTAGACAAATTGTACGAACAATATTGGTTTCCCCAAATGGCTAAGCAAGTGCGCGTGTTTGTCAATTCGTGCATTATTTGCAAGGCTTCCAAAGGTTGTTCAGGGGCCCAACAAGTCAGATTGCATCCCATACCCAAAGCTCCTACACCGTGGCACACCATCCATATTGACATCACAGGCAAGCTCAGCGGTAAAAGCGACAGAAAAGAATATTCTTCCGTCATCATCGACGCATTTACCAAATACGTCCTGCTAGAGTATACCTCCTCCCTTGACGCGGCTAGTGCAATCAAAGCTATTAAAAAAGCAGTCTGCCTTTTCGGCGCACCTAAGCGGATCATTGCAGATCAAGGTCGTTGCTACGTAAGCGCAGACTTCAAACAGTTCTGCGCTGACCACAACATAGAGCTGCATTTTATAGCTACCGGCTCCAGTAGGGCGAATGGTCAAGTGGAGCGAGTAATGCGTACCTTAAAAAGCTTACTCACCATTATAGAAAACGATCCTAACAAAACTTGGCGTGACGAACTTCCTCAAGTCCAATTAGCATTGAATAGCACACGATCTCGAGTAACGGGTTATACTCCAACGGAATTGATGTTCGGTATACGTGCTCAGTCCCTAGGCATATCTCGGTTAGCTCCCCAAGTAGAACCTGAGCAACGGATAGACCTGGAGGAAGTTCGAAGCAACGCCGCCGAAAACATTAACAGAGCCGCTTGCTCTGAAATAGAACGTTTTAATCGAGGCCATGCCACTGTAAAACCTTTTTCTACCGGTGATTACGTTTTTATAAAATCCAGCGAGCGAAATCAGACCAAACTGCATAGAAAATTTAGGGGTCCGTTTGTAATCACCCGCGTTTTGGAGAACGATCGATATGAGCTACGTAATATTGACGGGTCTAACCGAACCTATAAGTACGCTCACGAGAACTTACGTGCGGTACCCAGAGGCTACGACGGCTTAGTTTACATAGCTACTTCCTTAACCAATTATGAGGAAGAGGCCGAGACGGCGGGTCAAGGTCAGGTAGATATGGAGAGGGTTTCGTCGGATGATGATAGTGAAACAGCCTCTATTGACGGCTCGCGTACTTGTTCCGCCAGTTCCGGAACCCTCTCTGCTTCCGAACAAGATGAATGAAACTGAATACGTAAGTGTTGAACTTCCGTTCCCAGTGGTTGTCTTACCGTGCAGTAGGTCAAGGGACTGGCTTATGCAGGTCGATGTTCTGAGGGCTTGACTGCACGGGGAGCTGGTGACTGGTCGTGGGACTGGCTTTTGATGGCCGATGTCCCTGATCAGATCATTGTGGCCTACGAGAGGCAGTATTGTGTTGGAGCCTATGAGTGGCGCGGTAACTGGTCGAAGGGACGCTGAGGGGTTGTCCGGTCCATGTCACCATACAAGGTGGTGGCTGGTCGAAGGGACGCTCGTGTTCAGTGGTCCGGTCCAGTGAGTTACGTGTGTGCATGAGTGTCCCACCTGTAGTGCTAACTTTTAATGTTTCTGAGATGTCAGGGATGGACGAGCGTGAAAAGGTGTGTCTACCACTTGTTCCTTTTGTCTTGCAGATTAACCAGAGGAAGACGAGGGCTGGACATATGGAGTCGCACGAGGACGTGCGAATGTCAGTCTGGCCGTGACGGCGCATCAATTATTTTAGAGCGGGTAGCGAGCCGATTTCGCCCCGCTCTGACGCAACGCCGAGCGCTGGCGCGCGCAGTCAGTCGACCGGTAGCCATCACTACGATTACATCGGACTGCATCGCGCATATACGTCACGTGTTCGGCGGAGTGTCGTTGATTTTTGGCTAATTAGAATATCGCGAATCTGATTGTAATTATATTTCGGCAAATCAGTAAAGTGTCTCGTGATTGATTGTGAAACCGTGCTTCATTTTTCTCGCCCGATTACCCACGTCAATCTACCCACATATCCGATTATTCTGCAATGGAGTCGCATAACTTAGGTAATAGCTCCGAGCCCTCACATCCTGGCCCTATGCCTTCAACTATAAAAAGCACAAAATATAAGAGACACAAAACTTTTTTGTTAACAGAGCAGGGGAAACGACCTAGAAACTAGAAGTTTTGCAAAGTTCTTGTAATTTCAACAGCACACTTTAAATATATGTTTTACGAATGAACTCCCAAGGGAGTGAAATTGAGATTTTGAGTTTGTAACCGATTGAATTACTTTCATTAAAATGTAATTAATTATCAGTTATCAGATCACTGATCACGACTAGTATCAACTCAATGAAGCAGAAGAAATGAGGCACATGATTAATTATATTCAGCATAAATAACATTTTTTTTAGCTGATTGCAATTAATGAACTCTGTCATAAAAAGTCCATTAAACGTATATAAAACACAAATTATTATTTTTTTATAAATAATACACAATTGCTTTTTGAACTTGTTTTAAAGCGCATTATCTTTAACTTCGACTATGTTGAGACAATCTTTTCTAAGTTAAGAAATTTCGTGAATCCATCTTATATCGTTTTTGGCGATGAATTTTTACTTCCTAAACGTTTTTTTAACAAACGATCCACACTTAGTATTAAGCAGTGATCTGCATCTTAATATATTTATAAAAGAAAACCTTATCTCACCGATTGACTAATCCGTCAACATACATCTCAGACTAAGCTGTCCTTAGCTGTCAAGGATTTAAAAAGAAACCCCTGAGGAAAACGGTTAACAATTGTGTAAATGACAAACTAAACTTTCTGATGTTAAAAATAGCGATAGTTATTATTCCAGCATATTTTCATGAAACTTAATTAAAATCCAACCCAGCGCTAGCAAAGCCGCGGGCGAATATAGTAAACTGTAAACTACCTCGGGAAAACAATAAGACAGCCGAGGAAGAAGTTCCGCCAGGCAGCCAACACTAAAGACCTGCTAAAACTTAGCAGAGTTGGCGAACTTCGGTTGTCTGAGTACAAACTCCCCATTCTGGGTTGGGCAGATCTTCGTGCCTATTAAAATCTTAATGTAAGAAAAAACATTGTCGAGCGTAACTAGTCTACGCACATCACATTATAGACCAGGGTCGATAATATTTGATACAAAAAAAAATTATAGTAGGATGAAACCCATTGGAAGAGGTAGAGAATATAACAAAAACGAAAGGAAAAATAAATTACGGGCGATCTGAGGTCGGGAAGAGGGAGAGGGGGAGGTTTTAAGGGTAAAAAACGGTAAGTCTCGATTTACGGTAAAACTGCAAGTCTTATGAAAAAAAGTTAACTGGCAAAGTTGTAGGTAATAAAAAGATCTACAACTTTTGTATTGACACTTTTTTCACATAACCTCAAAATTTATGTGAAAAATTCGAATAACCGTGTTTTTGGTTTTTTATTTTTATCTTTTGCAAAAAAGAATATTTGTTCACGAAATTTAATGAAAACTTACCTTTGTATGTTCCAAACATACAGTAATTTTTTTGATTTAAAATATTCATTTTTTCACCTTATTTTGACTTAATTTCGAAAAAGAACCCTAATTTTTAATCGAAAAATCTCACGTCAAAATATCTGCTTTTTTAAAAAAGTTGGTGTGTTTTTTCTTCGTTGAAATCTCTACTTTCTGATAGTATAAAAAAAATATACACTACTATGGTAAATGTTCTCAGAAAATGCAAATAATGAAGAAAACTCGATTCCGAAAATTTAATTTTTTTTGAATCATTTGTAAAAATTTACACTTTAATTCTCAAAAACGTATTATTTCATGTTATATTGATAAACAACTGGTCTATTTGTTTTGAATTAAATAAAATTCAGCAAAGTTGACAATCCATTTCATTATTAAGATGCGGTACCAATGATATTTTATTAAAACGAAGCAGATATTATCTTATAAGCGCGCGTGTTATGAAGAATCAAATACGCCCTAATTAGTCCGTGTTTTACAACGTCCACGTCGAGTGCAGTCACGAGCGGCAATCATAAAAAATTATAGCCATCTCTTTCACTTGAGTGCTATTTCGCATCTTTTGTTCTATTTCGCATCAGTGAAACTTGTCAATGTGTGCAGTTTTGGATTGCTCAAAAACAGATTTAATACTATGAATGTAACATACGAGTATCTATACTTTAAAATACACTGTGAAATTTTAGTGGTTGTTTTCCCGCAGTAAAATGATTATATCTTAGTAGTACAATAAATTTGTGCAGTTTTTTTTTATTCAAATAAAAAAATAGCAGTTTCACGATTGTGATAAACGAAACTCGAAAGCAACCTCGAACCAATGGTACCAGCCGCGCCGCAGCCGGTCACCGGCCGGGGTCATTGCCCCTCGCGCGGTGCAGTTTATGCTGTATTACTTAGTGCGTTGAGCTTCTTTTACTTTGAACATTGATTTCGTGCGGCAAGCAGTACCCAAACACGTCACATTTTGTAAAGATACTATCGTATCTCACGCTTTTGAGTTGATGATTATTTTTTTGATTAGTTGAGAACAACGATATCTTTATTTTCAAAAAATAACTCGCACGATTCAATGGTGCTACTAAAGGTAAATCGTTCTGTTGCGGGAAAACAACCACTAAAATTTCACGGTGTATTATTGGGCGGTACGAAGTTGGTAAGGTCAGCAATTTAAAAATATTTCGACTGTAAAAAGAGGTCAGTGCCTCCTTTTCTCGCTGGTCATCTGGCCAGCGTTAATAATTAGAATTAATGGAATAAGCACCAAGCCCTTTGGATGATTAAAATCTGATAGCTTAGCGCTTAGTTGTCTAATGGAGCGGGTTTGCCGACGCTCGCAACGTTTTAGGGTGTTTCAGAGATAAGGTAAAAGGGAAACCTTCTTTCATTATTCCTTTAATTTGTGTATCTACCCCTACTTGTGTATCTGCTATCACGTCCTACAAGCGTTACTAAGCCAAATAATGGTTCTAAAAAATAGAATCTGTGGTGGGCTGAGAGTGTAGTAGCGCAGTGACGTAACTATGACGAAATTAAACTCGTACAAGCTTTGTCTTTAAAGTAAGTATAAGTTCGGTAGTAAGTGCTGTTAAGTAGTTATTTTGCGTAAGTAAAACTAAAATTAAATCTAACATTAATAGAAAATTAGTATTCTTGATTTATTTGATTACTGTCTAAAGTTAAGGTTTAGGTAAGATAATGTCACACACAACACAACACACAACTTGTGCCAGTTTTATGTTCAAAGCAAGTGTAGTAGTTAAAAAGTAACTGTTATTATTGGTTGATTACTTTTGTGATAATACTATGGCTGCAAGCACTGACCTGGAAATATTATTTAAATCTCAACACACTTCACCTAGCATCATAGTTAAGCTACTAGATTATGAAAAGTTTTATGGAATTGAAATATTTTTGAAAATCGTATTTAAACATTTATTTTGAACTCGTCTGCCGCCTGTAAGTATAAATTGAATATATTTTTTTACAATACCTACGTGCTTTTTCAACCTGAATCTTTTATCTGGAATAAATTTACTCACATTTCCTCGTGGATCAAGATATAATATTTTTTCTATAGTTCTAGTTATTCTTATTTCTTCCTATTTTACAATAAAAACCATACCGTGTTCAGTCAGCCGTGCCTTCAACTTGCTTACCTGTAAATAAACAAAAACAATAATTAAAATCTTATCGTGTGATTTTCCTTCATTGTTTTTACGACTTTAATTTTGCAACAGAAGAACATTTTTGCAAAAAATAATTTTTCTTAATGCCGAGCAATAATATTTTTTCTTTTCAGTAAATTGAAACCAATTAAAACTATTTAAAAAATGGAAACAAATTTGACATTGGTCAATCTTGTAAAACGACATGGTTAGTACATAAACTCTTAAGTTTAAATAAAAGTCTACTTTTATTTTCGTCGGTTGATTACTGGAAGAAAATACTCGCTAATTTTAACGTAGGTACTACAATTTTCCCTAAAGTAGTCACTAAAAAGATGATTGTTAAGAAATCTTGGTTCTGAAATGGGCATTACTAAATTTAGACTATCGTGCAATATTCTTAAAATGTTATAGGACATTTTCAATGACCATTCTTAATATCACTCTAGAATCGAAACTTCAGCAGTTCATTTCTAACAAGGCAGAAACTGGAACTCAAGACGAACTCAAGACCTTTCAAGTTTTCTTACACAGTTTGATTTATTTTAGGAACTCTACGCGACCATTTCAAAGTTATCTGCAGTGAGCGATCGTTATTAAAATGCTGAAAAGGTTACTTTGAACCTCCAGCCACTTTGTCGAAGCGCCTCTTTTGAGGGTCTTTGGTACTAATTTTGACGGTTATTCAAAAAGCCCAGTATCACTTGGGTCAAAGGATTTTACTTGTGGGGTTTCAAGGGGGTTGATCATAGATATTAAATAACAGTAAAAAATGCTCTGAACAAATAAGTGCCCACTTTAACCTTTTAATTAGGTGATTTTCTAAATTAGTAGCATTCAAATGTATTTCTTAGTAACGGCCTATAAACGTCCCACAGCTGGGCATTCCTCAGCAATGACGGGTACAGGCATAATCACCACGCTTGCCATGTGTAGATTGGCTATCACAAACCAAGACAATGTGCGAAAATTCGCAACTCGTGTTGCTCGACCCGGGGATCAAACTCATGACCCCAAGATTTTGGCCCGGAACCTAAATCACTAGACCAACGGGGCGTTAACTTATGCCATGTAATGTTGAGTTTTTATTAAGACAGGTATGAAAGATGATACGTAGTAGTAGTAGATTCAATGAAAGACATTTCTTAATGTAATTTTTTATCGGACTATGTACCCAATCTATAAAATTCTTTTTTTAAATAGGATTAATACATCTAAAGCTGATTTTAATCGCTACTAGACTCGTCGTCAAACACCGAGCGCTACTACAGCGCTAGAATGGCTGAACCCTGTGGAACGGCACTTGTCCCACCGCCGACGATGAAAGAGAAGCGAGTAGTGTTAGAAACTAGAAACAAATTGTAGAGCAGCGGGAAGCGAGTGTCTTGGTATGATAAACTAGTGGAGCGAGTCCTCGCCGGCAGTGTAGCGTCAGCGATCAACGATTAATATACTTGTATGCATTTTTTTGTTGACACGGAATGTATATGTATTATACGTTTTTTAAATGTGATAATCTATACTTACTATCTATACTATTAATATTATAAAGCTGAAGAGTTTGTTTGTTTGTTTGTTCGACCGCGCTAACCTCCGGAAGTACTGGTTCGATTTGAAAAATTATTTTTAGGTTGGATAGTCCATTTATCGAAGAAGACTTAAGGCTATACAACATCACGATGCGACCAATAGGAGCGAAGCATCGGTGAAAAATGTTACAAAAATAACCGCGATCATAAAAACAGAAATTGACGCGTACGAAATCGCGGGGAACAGCTAGTAGTCGATATGTGTGAGCTTGCGCTAAAGGATGTGTACTTCTGCTCGTATGTTTGTGTGTTCCGTAATAATAATTGAAAATAAGATTTTTCGCTGATCGCGAACAATCAGATGCTCTTTGATTACTTAATGAATAGCTTTTCTTTGACTTTTCGATTTGCCGAATGGGCATTAATCCTAAATATAGCTGAGCGGCCAAAAATAATGGCACACTCAATAATAACGGTGAGGACAATCAAAGGCACTCCACAAGTTATTATTGCCACAAGAACACTTCGCCGACAATGGCGCACTTTCGCCAACACTCGGCGAGGCCGGGGAAAGTGCGTGGGCACTATTGAAGTATAAACAGGAACAGTAAGGCCGCTCAATGTAGCCCCGTACGCCAGCTTTTCTCATTCCCTTACAAGTATCGTTCCTAAAGTGACATTTATACAATTTTGTTCAGGCGCGAGTAATTGGTGACCTTTAGAAAAAAAATAAGGAAAAAGACAGTATAATCTAATATCCTCTTACCATTTTAGTTAAATAACTTATTTCTATTTTGTAGTTGACAAAACCCCATTTTTGTAGAAATCTGCTGAGGACTTTTGACCAAAAACAAAAATGTACACAAGTACTTTTGATTGTCCTTTCTTGGTTGGTAAACGAAAACTAGATCTATAACCAAAGTCTGAACAGGTGAAAATGTCAGAGTGCAAGGTCAAGGACTTAATATGATAGATGTCTTAACACTACCCAAACCAGCTTTTTCAGTTTTCGCCAAGAGCCAGAGGCGTTGAAGACAAATCCATTACTGTTTATCTGTCCCACCCTTCGATAGATTTGACCGGCAGTACTAAAAGGTGCCCTTCCAATCTCACCATTAACACATCATCACCTTATTACGCCCTTGACCATGATCTGTTGTAGACATTCATTCCTAACCTACGAGTAATTTGAAGCTTTATTAAATTATTTACACATACTAAAATTACACCACCCACAAACCTATGCACTTTCCATTTATCTTTCAGTCTTCTGAATTGTTTTATCTCACATGGCGGGGCGGCCATCTTAAATTAAGGGAGTTCCGAAAGAGAGCAAAATATTTTGAATTTGTTAGCAGGAACGGGCATCCTGAATCTTTTTTGTTTGTGCCAGTATCATTATTATTATGTCATATCGGCTTTTTGACAGAAAACGTACGAGAGTAAACCTTATTATAACAAAGTTAGAGTCAGAAACTCTTTTTTTTAAGTAATATAGTTATTATTTCGTTGTGTGTATGTTTCTACTAACACAACATCAGGGCCCCAATTCCGCTAATTTACAAATGGCTCAATAGAATCGCAATTGCATCGCAATTGTATATTTTGACACATTTATTATGGTAGTAATGTAAAAATATACGATTGCAATGCAATTGCGATTCTATTCAGCCATTTGTAAATTAGCGGAATTGGGGCCCAGAAACACTGTTCTTTCCCAAAGTAGGAAACTATTTCAAACCCTTGTTTTGTTTAAATCTAAAACAACGAAGATACCACAAACACTCAGACCCGAAAAATATAGAGAAGCAGTTTTTTTATACTGACCCGTCCGGGAATGGGACCTCGGAGCAGGTGGCCTCGCCAACCGGTGTGTACTTGACCACGGAGGTCGTCAAAATATTAAACATAAAGTTTCCCTTACTTATTTTCGACGACCATTTGGATCAGCGGTAGTTAACGCTGCTTCTGAGCCATGGGTCGCGGGTTCGATCCCCGCACAGTACAAATATTTGTGTGCATGAACATGTCTGTTTGTACTGGTCTGGGTGTTTTCTATGTATTATAAGTATGTATTTACAAAAAAAAAAAGTATAATAAGTAAGTTTATCGGTTGTCTAGTACCCCATACGACAGGGTACTTAATAGTACCTTAATTTGGGACTAGATGGCTCTGTGTGGCCCAGTGTGGCATGTCTTAAATATTTATTTATTTATTTTATTATTTATTTGTGAAGAGTTTAATTGTCACGAGCAAACGAAATCATGCCCGACATTTTTTGTTAAGTGTTTTTTTTTTAAAACAAGTGATAGTTAAAAGTTGTATTTATTTGTTAAGACATAGCCTACGTGCTCCTATATGGCATCATATGAACTCCGATCTAATCTACATGACCTGCTCTCATAAATTTGATAAACACCACGCCAGCGATCCGCATCAAAGTCGCTCGTGTTCCACAAAATACCCCGAAGCGCGAAATTAATATCAACATTTGCAACATTATTACATCTTTTAACAATTCTCATAAGCTCACTCCGATTCCCTCTTTGTTGTACCCTCTGAAAACACTCCATCATTCGGTTATGAATAAATGAATGTGTTTACTTAAACAATTTCTTTTTTTACGTGTTTGCTTTGATTGTCTTCCTTTCCTTGAGGGAAATTTGACAGTTATGTTTCTATCTGTGTGCTAGAGAAATGTTATTAGATAATTGTATTACAATCATTGTTTACAAAAAAAACCGGCCAAGTGCGAGTCAGACTTGTAAACGAAGGGTTCCGTACCAAAACGGCCATAAAAACGGGTTTTTTTTATGGGAGCCCCCCTTAAACATTTATTTTATTTTGTTTTTAGTATTTGCTGTTATTGCGGTAACAGAAATATATAATTTGTAAAAATTTCAACTGTCTAGATATCGCGGCTTTTGAGATACAGCCTGGTGACAGAGCGACGGACAGACGGACAGACAGCGAACTCTTAGTAATAGGGTCCCATTTTTGCCCTTTGGGTACGGAACCCTAAAAAAGACACCTTTTAAACCATAGACTTAGTATACATATACAGTTGATGTTTCAAACTTATTTTTTATACAGACAACATCACGTCGACCTGCCACCAAACGTCAAATTTTCTCAATTGATATTGATCTCTACTTGTCGGAATTAAAGAGTAAAATCAATTCTATGACTTTTAACTTTTTAGGTAGGTTGACCTGCCGTTGTATGTACATACACTGGGGCATTTCAACATAGTAGATATAAGAGTGAATTTGCAACATAAATGTTTAGCCACTGTACATTCAAAGATTTTAACTGTCGAACAGATGCACAGTGTATATTTTGCCGAGTTATAAGCAGTGCCAGATTAACACCCGTATTTATAAACGAGTAAAAGTAATTACTTGACTTAAAGTAATTAAGAGATAATTTGTATGCCTTAACCTACTTAATACTAGAAGTTAGAACTATTAAAATTTAGCTATCTTAGCCAAATAATATGACTATTAATGGTGACCCATTTCCTTAACATAAGCATAGATAGTTACATCTTAAGTTATGACTTTCTTAAGCAATAAGTAATTACTTCTTTATAAATACGGGTGTAAGACGGGTTTTCGAAAGGCTTGTACACAATATTATATACCCTCCATTGCATAATATTATCATTCCGCAACAACACGGTTTTGTTAAACGTCGATCCACCGCAACCAATTTACTGATATATACATCGTACGTCTTTGAAGGTATAGATAGTAATAAGCAAATTGATAGTGTCTACACGGACTTTCGAAAGGCTTTTGACAGGGTGGATCATAAAATATTATTAGAAAAAATAGCATACAATGGCATTCGCGGGAACCTCTGGCGTTGGTTCAAATCATATATAACTAATCGTACACAGAAAGTTGTTTTAAGTGGCTATGAATCAGATTTTGTACCAATAAGCTCTGGTGTCCCGCAAGGCTCAATATTAGGCCCACTTTTGTTTATTCTATTTATCAATGATATATCTAGTTGCTTTCACTATTGTGAGTTTTTATTATACGCAGATGACCTGAAAATTTTCCATATAATAGACAACAGTGATGATCACGTTAAATTTCAGGCTGACCTCGATCGCTTCTCTGCCTATTGTGATATAAATAAACTTAATCTTAGCATTAATAAGTGTAAATCAATAACCTTCACTAAAAAGCGGCTAACTAGTAATTGTACTTACAGACTCTCTGGTACCAATCTTGAAAATGTGCAATACATTAAAGACCTAGGTATAACGTTAGACAGTAAACTACATCTTGATTTACACGTAGACAATGTAATAAATAAAGCTTTTAAAATGTTTGGATTTGTTATGAGATCCAGTAAAAAATTCACACAATCCTACACATTTTTATGCCTCTATAACGCCCTAGTTCGATCTCAACTAGAATATGCCGTGCCCATTTGGAACCCGTTTTATAATAAATATATAGAAAGTCTGGAAATGGTACAGAAACAATTTCTACGTACAATGCACTACAGATGTTATCACAATCGCTTGCCCTATATACAACTATTAAATAAATATAAAACTCTTAAGCTTGAAGACAGACGTAAGCAACTCGAGGCAATGATGTTATACGACTTATGTCATAACCGATACGATTGCATCCCCATTGTTAACAGACTGTGTTACAGTGTTCCCACTAGAACTCATAGCCGAAATATTTGCCGATTATTTGCCACTTTTCGATGTCGTACAAACGCGGGTAAACGATCGCCAATGCATCGTCTAGTATACTCATATAATACATACTTTAACAAAATTGACATTTTGGCGACGACGCCTTTTACCTATAAAAAAATATTGTTGGAGGCATTAAGCAGTAATTATTATTAGTCTTAATTTATGTCTTATTTAATTAATTAAGTATTTTTAATGTCCATGATTATTGTTTTTCCTTTTGTTTCACTCGTTGAAGTAATGTATTCTTCAAACTATCTGTACACTTTCGTGTTTTTTTTTTCTCGAGTGTATTTTCATTTGAAAGTTTAAATGTTCTCGTAAAATATAACATAAATATCTTTGCTTAAGTCCCAATGTTATGTATTGAGCATGTTTAGATACTCAGTTTGTTCCGCAGTAATTATTATCACTCTCAATGTCTAAAATGTTAATTTAAGTTGTGGTAAATGATGCTGGTGTTGAAATTAACACTACTTAGTACCTAATATTCTAAGCACCATTGTATTCAACATTGTTTTTTTTAACATTGGTTATGGTAGTAATATAGAGGGTACGGGTCTTCCCAGTTCCGACCGAAGCTGGTTTCTGTTAGTCCCGGCTTCTATAGCAAGATGGACTTCGAATAAAAATGGAACGTCATGAGCCTGAAACAGGCGGCCTGGAAAATTTAGAGACCAGACCATATCATAAACATATTATTATGATAAAAAGATAAATATTTTTTTAATTAGGGTCTTTTGTCTCTAAGTAATGTCCCATTGAACAAACAATCCAATTCTATTATATCTAGATCCTTTAAAACAAATTTGGATTTGTAAACTATGTATTTTTCTATAAAATCAACAATTATTAGAGGCGTTTATAAATCAGATATTTATTGCGTCTAATAAACCGCACAAGCACAAGGTGATATTAGAGTTAGAATGGCTCAAAATACTCTGGAAAATTCCTACATCCAGCCTAAATAATAAGTTAGTATTTAAATAAATCTTTAGTTCATTTGTAAGACCATGAAAAGTTGTAGTTCAAATCCCATCGAAGGCAATAGAACAAAAATATTCAAAAAGATAATATCCTTAAAATTTTTATTATCCTAAAAAATAAACAGTGTATAAACCCTTTTTTCCATTTCCGCTTTAATTAAAAAGCAATCTTGTACACGTATAATACAGTAGGTAAATTAACCTAGTTCGGTTTCTATTAACAAGAATCAGACTGAGTGATTCCAGCAATGAGCTACATCAATAAATGGTCGCATTCGGTTATACAGCCATTTCTATCCCTGAGCCATACACGAAATATCTCGCTAGTACTTCAGAATAGGGTTGCCAACATCTAAATTTCAATTTAGTAAAAACAAAACTTGTAAACTGTATTTGGATATATGAGTTAATTTTAATCGTAGTTATAGTTATGCTTAGGAACTCATTAAACAGAAGTGCAAAGCAAACATTTACGTGAAATTAAAAACACATTTCCAAACCTTAGTATTAACATAAAAAAGGAAGATTAATAACCGGCCAAGTGCGAGTCGGACTCGCGCACGAAGGGTTCCGTACCAAAAAGGCCAAAAAAACGGGTTTGTTGTATGGGAGCCCCCCTTAAATATTTATTTTATTTTGTTTTTAGTATTTGTTATTATTGCAGCAACAGAAATACATAAAATGTGAAAATTTCAACTGTCTAGCTATCGCGGCTCTTGAGATACAGCCTGGTGACAGAGCGACAGACAGACGGACAGACAGCGAAGTCTTAGTAATAGGGTCCCGTTTTTACCCTTTGGGTACGGAACCCTAAATAAAAATGAGCTAGATCTGCAGATCTAAATTAAAAAAGTAACATCTTATCCTTTTGGAAACTGTCTCAAAAAATATCTGAATCACTGATGTACACAAAACAGATGTCTAGCCACCAAACTAGCATTTAGTGTTATTGCTATTTCCAATACAAGGTCAATAAAAACCGTAAAATGTAGTGCGTTTTTAGGGTTCCGTAGCTGAATGGCAAAAAACTTATAGTTTCGTCAAGTCTGTCTGTCTGTCTGACTCGAATCCGCATCTCCATGCATACCGGGAGCGGAGATGCAGGTTCGAGTCCCGCCTAAGACATAATTTTTCAAATTTTAATACTAATATTATAAGTTGCTAAAATAATATATAAAGTATAACACTGACTTTACTGATTTTATATCGCTTCACTTAGCTGGACACTTCTAGCTAAGAAGTCAAATCCAACTGGTTAGGTGGCTCAGGATATAATGTTAGGACTTTTAAAAGCGCATTTTGTGGCCTATTCGCACAATTTGAACTGCTTATACTGATTATACATAGCTCCACTTTGCTGGACACATTTAGCTAAGAATTCAATCAAACTGAATACCTCAGGAATCAGGATATAATGTTGGGACTTTCAAAAACCGCATCTTGTGGCCTATTCGCCGAAATTTAACTGCTTATACTGATTATACATAGCTCCACTTTGCCGGGCACATTTAGCTGAGAAGTCAAACCAAATTGGCTAAAAGCTAACCCGACAACCCTGCTGACAAGCCTCTTCCGGCATATCCCCTGATTCCTGGAGCATTCACATGTAAATCCGACCGCCTGCCTCCATTAGCCCTCGCGTTTCTATACAGGAACCGTGTTTTACCGTGTGTGTTACTTGCATATTACTTTGATTCCAATTCAACATCTGTTCATGTGCTTTTGGATTATGTCATCTAAGTTGCTTGACAATTTTAGCACTTCGAAATGTCAGACAAATAACAAGGTATTATCACGTTTAATTAACGTTAACATTCAAATAATCGATTAACAAACACTTAAAACTTATACTTAACGATAGTCGTTAAGCTCTTTCGAAATTATTCATGTCTTTTTTTAAATTAAAAATGACCTGGATAAAATATTACAATATAGCGGAGAATTAAGAAAACTTTCTTCATCACGAACTCTCTCATCATCATCATCATTATCAACATCATAAACCCACATTAGCCCAATGTTGAACTTCTCCGTAAACATTGATAAACAAGTCGGTTGAGAGAGACAGAGGAGAGGCAGAGTTACACTGCAATTTCCAAAGAATAATTATATCTTTTGTCATACTTCTAAGTATACAATTTATTCAACGTTCTACTCCTATAAATTAAGCGACATAATGTTATAGTACCCATATGAATAATATTATATGAAAGTGGCAATAAATTCATACCGTCGTGGACGCTCGCTGATTATGAGCCCATTCAACTCTGTTCAGGCGGAAAATAAGCTTTCATGGAAAAACTACGTTACGGAAACTATTTTAGAAAATGGAGACATTTCAGTAAATAACAATATTTTCTTAACATTTATCCTTTACATAAGATCCATTTTTATCTCTTAAAGAAAATATGAGAAGAAAGTCCCTAATTGGTTTCGTCCTCGAGTTTTGCGCTTTCAAACATATTTGGCGATTTATTTTTATTTATATCAATAGACTACCTGTTTGCCGAGACAACGCTCGACATCCAGGTTTCATGAATGGTTTTCTTTATTTTTCGTGTTTTGCATGTTTTTTGATTTGTCTGTATGCAAGTATGGTTATTGATACATGACACAACATGGCTGTAGTTTAGTCTGCTAACAATTTTGGAGTATGAAATTTTGTTGCGCTGTCCTATAGATGTGTAACTGGTAGAAATTAATACCAAATGTGGTAATTACCACGCTTCTGCTTGTTTGTAACAAAATAAGGTTAGCAGACAGACGTGCAAAAAGCGATCCTTAAGTAAAGGGTTTCCTTTTGAGTCACACACAATGGTATTAAGTAAAATGTTTTGTTTCTTCGAAGTGGTAAAGGTTTTGCAGGAAGACTATCGTAGTATAATAATCCGTCTGTAATTATACATTCTCTCAATATAATGCCTTCTATAATTAACGCCCCGTTGGTCTAATGGTTTCAATTGGTCGGGCAACAAAAAGTTTGCGGGTTGTGATCACCAACCCGCATTTGGCAAGCGTGATGATTATTAATAATAATAATAAATTAATACTTAAAACATGCCTTACTGTGCCAGGCAGAGCCATCTAGTCCCAAATGAAGCTACTATTAAGTACCCTGTCGTATGGGGTACTAGACAACCGATAAACTTACTTATATACTTTTTTTTTTGTAAATACATACTTATAATACATAGAAAACACCCAGAACAGAAAAAACAGATATGTTCATGCACACAAATATTTGTACTGTGCGGGGATCGGACCCGCGACCCATGGCTCAGAAGCAGCGTGGCATGGTCGTCTACCTGCCGACCATGCCTCTCCATGTACCCATCATTGCTGTATTGTAACTTGAACTCAAAGGTCTCCCTTTGCCCTGCAGTGAGATGATTATAGGCTGTTACTTACTTATAATTATAGAAGAAGAAGAAGAAGAAGAAGAAGAAAGAAGAAACTACGCTTATATACACACACAGATTGACAGACAATTACTATTGAACCGATTTGGATGAAATTTGGTACAAAAGCCTCTTTTTCGTCCCACAGATGGGCACAGGTTTTTTTTAAATAATCAATGGGCTTGCTCTTGACTACATACTTAAGTCTACGGTTAAGAAGAAGCCTTAAATGGAGCGAGCTTACCCAGAGGCACTGGTTCTCCCACACACCAGCGGAACACAGAAAAACTATTTGGCGCTGGACTCCGGCTGGAGGGTGGTAGCATCCAGGCAGCCTCTTATGAAGCCTACCACCGCAGAGGGATCTGTTAGCCGTCATCATTGGTTAGAAAACCAAAGATACCGTTGCCCAGAGTGGACCACTAGGAGGTAGATCCCACCACCCCTATCAGGTTTCCGCCTGCTCGATATAACGAGTAATTAACGCGGACAGAACCTTGGGCGAAAAGTTAGTAACATTCTAAAAGTCTCCAAAGTGAATTCCCCTACGAAACTTAGCTCGTGCAGTAACACCTCGTCCAAAATTCATGAAAGTAATTACGATCGGTTTATTTATTTACCACGGCCTTTTATAGCCGGCCTTTGTGCGCCGTGACACAATCACTTGGTAGGGCGTAAGCGGCGGTTTCAATGTTGAAATAATGTACTTTTTTCACGAAAATTGAACCGACGAATGCGTGTAATACTTAATCTACTAATTTTATCGGTGCATTATTTGTTTATTGACACTGGCTTCAATTTGGTAAAGATGTATTTTTTTTTGTTTAATGTTAAACATTACAGATATACAATGAATACAGAGAAAAAAGATTAAAACATATTTGAAGACAAATTGTAACTCCACTGATATGTTCAAACGGCTTGCTTAGCTTTTAACATAATATATAATTAATCTAAATTATTAAAAAATTGTTTAATATAAACGATAAATATGTATGGATTAAAATGTCCCAGCTCGCACTGGTATACCATTTAGTTCCCGGTAACATACTTATATAAAAAGAATGCTTACAATGGTGACCGAGTTTCTTGCGCTGCTTCTTCTAGCACTAGCCTCACACTTGCCCCAGAGCAGTGTAGTTTTAAATATTGCGCCTACTGGTGCCTACTTCCAGAAATAGAACTGATTATACAGATCTAACAGTTGGACATAAGCTTTTCAAAATAGCGGATTTCGCCATTATCCTTACGCTAGGCAAGCGGATTCCAGGTCCGTCTTCCTCTGACAGTACTCCTTTAACCAGCTCTTATGACACACATAAGAAGAGAAAAGTTTGTTTCATTCTTTTCATGTGCATATCATTCGCCACGTAATAAATAATTGACTTCACATTACCTACCTACTCCGGTTTAGACCCGTCATGAATTTTTTCAAGCAATCGAAAGACGGAGCAACAAAAACCTTTCCCTAATACCATTAGTCCCTTTGAAAAAACCTCTCCGGAGTTTTCCCGCTACATTATTTGAATTAAATTAATTGGTTCGAGGACGGGAGGCAATGTCTTCGCAATTTGTGTATAAATCGAGCTTAAATAAGTCTTAGTGTTCTTTGATCAAACTTTTTTGTGTGCCGATTGAATCAGTTAGTCCGTTATTTGTTTGGTTATCATTGTTTATCGCTGTACAAATTGTAAACATCCGTATAGTCGAAATATTTCAGTAAACATTCAACAATAGCCCTTAAGTGCATACCGCTTAAGGAATCATAATGCTAGTGAAGATCTAAATTAAATAATGCTTTTAGAACTGTTTTGACGCAAATAAAATGAAATACGAATAAAAATGTTAACTGTGGGACTTAATTGAACTTTTAATTTGAACTGAATTTGTAAGTTAATGTCCCACTTAATGCAACCGAAAAGAAATAATTTAAGGAACTGTATATTCATAACATATTATCTCTGTCATAGTACAAAATACACAAATATCGTTGATGTTTCTTTGTATGATATCGACTTAGAGTTGTTTAGTTACCTTCAATAATTTATTCAGTAATATTTTATTAGTAGTTATCTAAAATCAAAATGCACGTACACTAATCCTGATATAATATATAACAACGTAAGATCATAGAACGAAGTCACGTACGACTTCTCTATGACTTATCTTCGGAAGCAGCGAATGAACCTAGAACACATAAGAGCCAGATACTGCAGCAAACATGAGTATCTCAACTTAATACAAACAAGATTTTTTTCTATTTCCTTAACCCCTCGATTGTATGTTACTCGTATTCCAGACACAATTAAAATCAATTGTTATCGCGACCCCCGGCAGTCTTATGATTTTGTAGTAGTTCAATTATTGAAATATTAGACTAAGTAATTTATTTTAACTAGTATTTATTTTGTTTAAAGAAAAATGTGGCGAGTCGCCTCTTTGTCATATTTGTTATATTTTATACTCATATGCCAGCATTACAGGCGGATATCTGAGCCTTAAGTAGTGATCTGAAAGGCGTTTATTTTTCTCTTGTTTTGATTCTTTTGACAGACGACTGATCGATTAGGTAACGCTTAATACATTGATCTGAATTATGTATTATTTATAGATTGAATGATCTTATCACATTGTTTATTACAGTAACATTTTAATTAGTAAATAAAACTGGCAAATGCACAACTCTACGACAATAATCTTGGGGTTGAGTTAAACTCATTGATGCAGCCATGTTTCACAAAAAAACTCTAATTAATAAAAAACAATTAAGTCGGCGGCATACTTCCGACAGACTGCCGAAAATTGGATATTATACTTTTGTTATGACTGTAATGGTCAGGAAAAGATTAGTATGGAAGAAATCTTTGATAATTGTATAGAAAAATAACTAGTTTAGAAATATCTACATGAAAACTGTGTTGAGGGTAAACATATTCAAATACAGATCATTAGCTAGCATTATCCTTAAACACGTGCAAAGCCGGACAGAAAGATAGTTAATTATAAACTACGATACACGAGTAGGCCAGTTTTCTAGTTAAGTCAAGCAAGCTTAGCCTGTTTTTGGTGAGTTTGATCTACTGCTTTTATTGTTATTGTGGTTGGGTAAGACAATAACTTTTTTACGAGGCGGCCAGGTTTGTATGATCACACAAACATCCCTGCAAGTGCCGGCCATTTCACCTAAGCACTGGGTCATGACTAGAATATAAACTTATTTCTAAACTAGCGTTTTCCCGCGTTTTAAGTAACAGCCTATAGTCATCCCACTGCAGGGAAAAGGCCTCCATCATTAATATAATAATATTTTAAGAAATGCTCACTGGGCCACACAGAGCCATCTAGTCCCAAATTAAGCTACTATTATGTACTCTGTCGTATGGGGTACTAGACAACCGACAGCCGATAAACTTACTTATATTCTTTTTTTTTTTGTAAATACATACTCATAATACATAGAAAACACCTAGACCAGTACAAACAGACATGTTCATGCACACAAATATTTGTACTGTGCGGGGATCGAAACCGCGACCCATGGCTCAGAAGCAGCGTTTACTACCGCTGCCGTGCTGATCCAAATGGTCGTCGAATTCAAGTTACCAAGCAATGTATAGTAATGGATACAGGTGTAATTACCACGCTTGCCAAATGTGGGTTGGTGGTCACAAACCCGAGCAATGTTCGAAAATTCAACTTATCAAAGAATACCAAATTATTCTATATTAGATTTTTAATACTAATATGTGTAAATCAGAAAATTACATCAACCAATACATGAAGTTGATAGGGGCATTTGTTGTATTAAAGTACTTTATTGGTAGAGATTGCTGCAAGCGATAAGACCGCCTAAATTGTACTAATCTAAATCTTACTCATGTGTTATTTTTCAATTTTATGGTGTGCAATAAAGTGTATCTATCTATCTATCTATCTATTTATTTTTTCCTAATAAGAGGTACCTATACGAATAGATAACCAATGAAACTAGACTCGATAAATGATTTTTAACATTCGTAATTTAAATACATATTGTATATCTAAACTAGCTGATATCCGCGGCTTCGCGCGCGTGGAATTTGATCTGTTACAAAGTTTTCGTCATGACTAAAACCCATTTCCTCCACTTTCTTTGCCTACAGTGCCGGAGGTGCCCATCACGGGCGAGGTGATGTTGGGTACTTAGTGGGAGCCGGTACGTCGTTGTCGGCATACCGGGGTTCGTTACGCTGATACAATAGTTGGATGAAAGGGGCTGAATTATTCTATTGTTTGAAGGGATCCGGTGTTGGTTCTTTCAGCGTACCGTGGTCCAAGCGAGCTCGCACCACATCTGTTAGCATTTACATGAAATTTGAAGTCTAATATAATTTGAAGATTTAAAACTGTCAATGCTGTATTACAACAAAACCATTCAAAGCAGCTTGCAAGGCTTTATTCGAATATGATCAACACTGCCTAGAGCCCTGGAAGAAGTGGTCCTGTGTGAAAAAACCCATTCTTAATTTCCAACTAAGTAGGTAAATCCATTTCTCGATCCATAAGCGTTGTAAATGCGATTTCACAAAGACAATTTGCTTGCATACTACGTTTGGATAAAAGACCTAGATCGAACGGTGGACGACGGACCTAGACGGTGTAGTACCAGCATCGTTGTAGAGCTCTATAAAAGACAGTCCTATGTCATTCTCCCTTCATGATCGATAGACAAAGTTTCGTTTTATTGTCATGTTTTAAATTTGTATTTTTTAAAATATGGAGAAAATTTAATAAAAAGATAATTTGGATGCGTTAAATAGGCAGTTTCACTAAACAAACTTTGCCAGGCCCTCAAAATCGGTGCGTCCTAGAAAAAAAAATCTAAATGGAAGTTTATCAAATTACCTACTAAATGGAAGCTTGTCAAAGGGTTTACCAGTCTATATTGATTTAATTCACCAGTCAGCTGCTTCGTGTTGTTGCAACACACCTGTTACCTCATTCTGCCTGAGATACGGGTCTATGCCCAGTTTAGGAAGTATTTTTGTACTGCTTAATATAGTTAATAATGTCATAAGGTACACTGTTGTAAGTGTAGTTTATAAGATTCGATATTTCATTTACCTACTTATTCCATTTTAACCTACCTTAAGTTTTGCATGCATATTGCATGTAATGGAATTAGGCGTATATGTAGTCTTGGTTGTACAAATAAATAATTCACTCACCAATTTTATTCGATTTCCCAACATTTTTCTCTACCGTATACAAAAATCGGCCAAGTGCGAGTCGGACTCGCGCACGAAGGTTTCCGTACCATTGATTACGTAAACAACAGTTGGTACCTACATTTATTTAGTTAATATAGTGCTTACCTGTTACCATTTATTAATATCGAGCAAAAATAGGCAAAATAATGGCATTTTTTGTATGGGATCAAATATTCATTTTATTTTCATTTTGTTATTTGTTGTTAAAGTAAGAAATATAACTGAGTGTTTTGTGAATATTTCAAGATCCTACGTGTTGGCATTATTAATATCGAGCAAAAAAGGACAAAAAATCGCGTTTGATGTATGGGAGCCCCCTTTAATATTCATTTTATTTTGTTTTTGGTATTTTTTGTTATTGCGCTAACAAAAATACATAATTTGTGAAAATTTTAGCTGTCTAGCTATCGCGGTTCTTGAGATACAGCCTGGTGACAGGATGACGGACAGATGGACACAGCATAGTCTTTTAACATGGAGCAAAAAAAGACAAAAATCGCGTTTGATGTATGGGAGCCCCCTTTAATATTAATTTTTTTTTGGGTTTTTATGTTATAGCGGTAACAAAATTACATAATTTGTGAAAATTTCAGTTGTCTAGCTATCGCGGTTCTTGAGATGGCCTGGTGACAGGCCGACGGACAGACGGTCACAACAAAGTCTTAGTAATAGGGTTCCGTTTTTACCGTTTGGGTACGGAACCCTAGAAATGAGTTAGTTCTAAATAATACTATTCTATTTGTAAGTACTGATATTTATTTTCTAAATATGGACCTAAATATAGATAAGACAGCCAATAGGAATTTTCAAGTTTTATCAAAAGTTTTCGTTACATAGCCTTCTATTTTGTTGTTCATGGCGTATGGAATACGTCACGGCTAGATGTCACATTTTCTTGAAGCTCTTATTGACATTTTTAGTTTGATATGCAAACAAGAGTTTCGTCAAACACTATTGATAAATCTTCTAGTAATCTGTCCAATTTTGAGTTGTTGATAATTTATTAACTGAATTTTAACTAACTCCTCAAATTCTGACTCAGAAGGATCCCGTGGAGCACATAAATATAATATAATACGTTTTCTGATGTAATTCTGGGCTCAAAGATGTTAGAAACGTGTATTTCCTTGTATAGATATCATCACATTTATTCAGTTTTAAGTAAGTATCCAACCATTTAATGATGTTTTTGAATGTTTCGTCCTTGTCTAATAGTACTGAGTTCAATTTTGATGTGCTAAGGTTTGTTTGTATTGTGACCGACCTTTGCTCCTCGGTCCCTTCTGCATACATGGAATTGTTTCGTTCCCAATTATCCTTGGTAATTTTGTACATTTGTGACTGGTCACCAGCAGCTGGTCACTTACTAATTTTAATTCATAATCAGAAATTTCTCTTAGGGTCTGTATCTGGCTACCGAATTGTTATTAAATTCTAAAATGATACCCTTCTATTTGCAAGCAATGATATTTATTTTCTGATTGACACATTAAATGTCATATCAAACTAAGTGACATCAGAGAGTACAAATATGTAAAGAGTATGGATATGAAACCGATCCGAACAAACTTTGCCTCCATTTTTTATCTCTTTAAAGACTAAATTCTCAAAAATCCTGAAAGACGTCATTCATAATTTCTAATCAGGTAGCTGGGTACCAATTTTCATCGATTTAGCTTCAAAACTGACGGAGTTTCATACAAACTTGTGGGGCCCTTTTTACCCCCTTAGAGGCGGAATTTCCAAAATCCCTTTCTTAGTGCTCACCTACACTATAAAAGGAAGCGTGGTGAAAATTTTCAGATTTTAAATCCCAGTAGTTTGGGCTGTACGTTGATATGTCTGTCAGTCAGTCAGTCAGTCAGTCAGTCAGTCAGTCATTAAATCAGTTTTCACTTTTATATATTTAGATTATGTGTTCAAATCGCGATGTGTTTGTTACTGTATAAATATATAACATCGGGTAAATAAATAGGTAATTTATAATATTTAACGCGATAACGACTAGATAAACTAGCAACGCATTATTTTCCGATATGCTACCAGGCCGCTTTGGGGTGAGCCCACTCATCTCAAAAACTGTCCGGTAAAATTAACAAGGATTTTAGCCATAATAACTGAACCATTGAAAAAAGTTGATGGAAAAATTGCCAACAGGGTCAGTATCAGTCACATGTATTTATGAAGAGAATATTCAGCAAAAACTATAAAGGATTATGTATGATGATAATTAAAACTATCATTTACTATAACTACTTATCCAGTCTTTTTCATTTTTACTCAATGAACCTTATTTTGAGTAGGAACTCTTCTCTTCTCTCGTATCTTAGAGTTAAAATAAATATTTTTTCTTATAGAATTAATATCAATCAATGATTATTGAATATTTGAATACGCTGAAAATAGTTTGGAAATGCATTGTATGTCTTTGTATGTAAATGTAAAAGGAATATACTTATATTACTTATGTACTATGATAATAACAAACAATTTGCAGTAAGCCGGCCAGTCCTTTCGTAACTCGTAGTAGGCTTCGCTACGGCATTGACACAGATGCTACGAACTGTCGTAGCATCTGCGCCGTAGCCATTGTAGCAAGCACTACGTTGTAAGACAAACGGAAAAAAATGCCTGCAATTACGCAACGTAACGGTAAAAGATTTTCGTTATTTAAGCTGTTTCTAATAACGTGTAGATTAAAATACTTAATTAACATACATATTTGTGTTGAACATTGCGCCTTTTTCCTTAAAAATAGACTACGTACTCTGCAGCTACAGAAGGTTACCCCAAACTATTTCGGCCATACATTTCAGAAGTGTAACGTAATATGACATATTATTACATTAAACTTTGTCCGCTACAGAAATGCCTTCATTTAGCTTAGACCCAGCAGTTACAGAAGGCCATGAAAACATCTCTAACAGTCGTCCACATGTTGTTTTATAGTCCTTTATAAAGGCCTGTCGCCATGACTCTAAATACGTATTATTGTATCGACTGGTTGCTTTCAGCAAAAACTGGTTTTTATTAACGTATGACTATATTTTAAGTTGTTTTATTATCAATTTATATCAGCAATTTAAAGCAATGAAATCGCTGATATAAATTGATAATACAATTCCTGGAATAAAAATTTCGATGGCCTCAGGTGGGACTTGGACCAACAAAGTTTCGACTTACTTAGAGATTGCTCTAACTTATTGAGCTATCTTCTGTTTTCTTAAGTTTATGCGAAGACTATACATTAAAATGAAAGATATGTTTATGGATTTAGTACGCGTTTATTTTTGATTAACGCGTATTAAATCCGTGTACATATCTTTCATTTCAATATCAAGACATTGTTGGTTTTGTTTTTTTCGCACAGATGACCGGTCATTTCCTAATATAATTATCGCTCATCCGGCTACTCTCCCGCGGGGGAAGGAGGTGATGAATCCTTATGGATACCTCACAGCAGTGAGGTTATGGGAGACTTATACTCACTAAACACCACCTGAAATTCGCTATCACCAAAGGGTGATATAGCATATCTAGGGCAACCACACCCCCTGAAGGGGGGGGGGGAGGGGTTCCGCAGACATTGTTGGTGTCGACAAATATATTCAAAGCTTAGCGCTGTAGTCCAGTGGAAGGGTGCCCTTCGGTTCGCCTAAAATTTAAAGTCCTAATTTCATTTGGCCGAACCGTATTGGCCTAAACTTATAACGTATAATTATTGTCTAGTCTTACAGTTGTTTTCGCACTATTATAGATTGGTCTAAAAATTTAAGACCCTAATTTCAGTATGTCTAATATCGAAAGCACTAAAATGTATTAGCATCATTACGCTCTATTTTTTTTTAAACAGAAATGTTTAAGAAACGAATCGCTCACAAACCGACCCCAAGCAGTCTTGTCGCCCTACCCCTAGAGTGTAATTCAAAAGCGCGTAGGCGCGGAGGGACGAGGCGGCCCGCGGGCTGAGGAGCAGGAGGCTGTAAGCGAGGCGCCGCGGCTGAGGCTGGTTGGCGCAGCCGGCCAGAAAGCCGAAGCTGCGGTGGTGAGCGTAAGCCATCTGCGACGATAAGCACGCGTGGGACCGCCGGAGCCCCGCAGCGCCGAAGCCGTCACGGAAGTCTGATTGTTTGGATGCATGCATGATTGCTTGTTTGCATGCATGTCTGCTTGATGCATGCATGATTGCTTGTTTGCATACATGCTTGCTTGCTTGCTTGCATGCATGCTTACTTCTTTGCATGCATGCATGCATGCTTGTTTGCATGCATTCATGCTTGCTTGCTTGCTTGCTTGCTTGCATGCATGCTTACTTCTTTGCAAGCATGCATGCTGATAAAGTTTTTAACTTTCTGCAAATAAAAATTTGGAACTGCAAAAGGGTAGGTGTTATGATATATTCGGCGAAATTATAATACGGCGATATAAAGTTAAGCGTAGTCAAAATAGGCTAAACACGTTTAGGAATTGTAAAAATGTGCGAAAAAATTTTAGGCTAATAGTTTGTGCGCCAATGACAATTAGGAGTACAAATAATTAGGCATCCCGATATATACCCCCAGTGGAAGTTTCATCAATGTTTTTGGTTACGAGTACCTTTAACACTAGACAGTTTTTTTTTACAATTATTTTACAGTCAACTGACTTTTTAGAAGACACTGACTATACCCCTGCCTCACCTCTTCCAGACCCAAGAACTCTGTTAAATTTACAGTCCTAATAAACGCGAGAAAAAATTGAACATTTAATTTTAATGTAAGTGTCCACGTTAATTCAAGAAAGAAGATTTTAAACTTCATGATTATACCTAACACTAAAAAATACACTTGACAAAACACGTATTTTCATGGCATTATAATATCAATTAGTGACCAATCCCACCAACCACCCATGGCCATACCAACCTCGCGGTTATACTGGCCGAATCGTGAGAGATACACGCGGATTTTGCGTCTGCTAGGCAGTGTGCACTCCGCGCAGTAGATGTTTGGGGGTCATCTCACTGTGTGCGCAGAATCCGATGCCTCGTCGCGTCACTCTGGCCTTGCGCCGCTCCGATTCTATCAGACGTCTCACACGGCACTCTCGATTGATGTGCTCGAAACAAAGTTTTCTCAATTAGTGACCAGTCGTTATCGTCAATCCGTAATTTCCCTCTCAGTGGTTGTAAGCCGTCATTTATAATACAAGGTCCCCTGGGATTCGCTTTTGTGGCCGGCCTAAACTATTGTACGCGTTTAATAATTCAGCCTCGCAAAGTTGTTAGAATGGAACAGCCTATGTTTCGAAGTTAATTATGTCTTAGCGAACTCTTGGGTACTTGCAAATAACGCCAACCTCTTAAGAGGGGTACAAGGGTACAGTCACTTCTTTAAAAATATATTTTCTCGTGACTGAGACAGAATTATTAATAACGGCCCAAAAGGGAACCTCGGAAAGTGCGTCTAGAATTTTCTAATATCTTTTCTACAGTTTCGCATTCGCAAGCAACAAAATTCAAACAAATGATGAGGTTTCATTCGTCTGCATCGTATCTTGTCACAATATGAAACTTAAAAAAAGGTATTTAGCAAATCTAGACATTTACCGAAGGTCCAATTTGTGGCGTTTTTCATAATTCCACCTCAGTCACTAAATGAAACTTTTTTAACGAATTGGCGACAGTGCATTTTAATAAATAAAACTTCAATCCATTAATGGTATTTACTGATTATTTATAATGATAACAAAAATTAAAAATCATAATCGTTGTGTAATTGCTGTTGTTGTAAATATAATTTGTTAAATAAATTACGACATCAGTAGCATGTCCATATTTGTTGCATTCTTTTTCGATTTAACTTGCCTACGAAAGCTCTTTAGAATAGTAAGTATACAAAAAATACTTTTGATTTGGTTCCATATAGGCACACAAACTTACGGTACTTAAAACCACTAACACTCTCTAATACACAGAGCTTGCCGATGGGTTGTTTTAAGGTCACGACGCCATGCGATTGGTACGCCGAAATGTTCATATTTTGAGTCTTCCCCACCAAAGGCTTAAGAGGAAACACTACGGGCAAGAGAATTGAAAAATTGGTATTTGTAAAATCTATTGCTGTCGCGCAGTGCCAAACGCCTTCACTGCATAGTGTGATAGAGACAACTGCTTCTTGGACCGAAAATACGTACTAAAAACACACCAAATCAACGTTTCGTAGTCCCCCGATTACTTTTCCAAAACTAGATCGATTTAAATACTTTTTTCATTAAAAATTAAAGAAAGGCTTTGGCCGTGTTCGTAAGTTTTCCTTTTTTTCTAAAATTTGTCCCAAATTGTATGGAGGCTAGGCCCAGAACCTGTACACATTGCCAAAAGATAGGGCAATATACCTACGACACTTTGTTATCATCCAAATTCTTTAAAATGGCTTTGTTTAATGGCTTAAACAAAAAGAAATTTATTAGAATCGCAAAACTAAACAACAAAAACTATCATGGCGGAAGATGACACTTTGATGACATCTGTCGGTTTTGACAATGACAATCAAAATCGATTCGAACAAGTGATATTTTTTGCGTAATTGTACTTGTTGTAATAACAACAATCAAAACAAAGAGTTTTTAACTTATGTATTGCCTAAAGGATATTTGCGATTATTTCAATTAGCATTTAATTCACGTAAGAGTAAGACGAGTGGCAAAAACTTGAAAAGAAAGGTTATGTTAAATATTGACAAAGGAAATCTGACATCTACTGACATTTAGAGTTTATGGTTTATCTTTTTTTTTTGTCAAACGCCATTTTGTACGCCTTATTGAGGGTGATATTTCTTATATTGTTTTTGAGCCGCCAAATTATACGTTATATACAGATATTTGTATTTTTCTCAAAGTCAGAAGATTTTTCTTGATTTTTTAGAATGCTGTACAATGTCTGGGCCTGTTATGGGACATCTCTTTTAGCCAAATTTGTTAACTGGATTTTTGAACACAGCGGAAAATCTGGCGAATTTTTTTGATTATTGAGGGCTCATATCTTTTTTATTAATTAATTTATGAAAAAACAGAAAACATAGAAACATGGTAATAGTGGCCATACATTTTTGTAATAAAAATTATTGCTCTACTGGCTTTATCCAGGGAGGAAACAGGTGACTACGTTTGTATGGAAAAACGGCCCTTTTGTTTCCTCTTAAGTGGCACCCTTTTTCTCTTTGCTAGA
The DNA here is from genome assembly GCA_949315895.1 of Anania crocealis. Taxonomy (NCBI): domain Eukaryota; kingdom Metazoa; phylum Arthropoda; class Insecta; order Lepidoptera; family Crambidae; genus Anania; species Anania crocealis. The sequence continues at coordinate 4,506,136 of OX438859.1, read as the reverse complement.
AAATTATTATTCTTAGCTTACAACGTTTACATGATTCACAAAATTCCATGACCTTACCTCACCAGGCCTGTCCCATTTCCACAACACATAACAGGTCGCCCAATACATTATATGTTTAACCAGAGCGAAACTCAGTGGCTACTAATTCGTGATCAAAGGAGCAGTGAGCCGTCTGGATATAATTCTAATTAGTGTCTCGATGTATTCAAACGGCATCAAAGCGATTGGATACGTGATATTCGGGAGAAAACAAAGTATTAAGAAAAAACAGGTATTTCATTTGACTGTTTTAGAAACAGTTTAAATTAAAACTATGTTGATTTGTTTTTTTATCATTGTTATTGTTTAATCAACTGTTATGAATTAGGTACTTTGGTTTTAATAAAGGTTCAAATGTGTTTGTCGTTTCCAATTTTGATTCAATTTCTGTTATTATTTTTGCAACATTTTTCACTGATGCTTCGCTCCTATTGGTCGCAGCGTGATGTTATATAGCCTAAAGCCTTCCTCGCTAAATGGACTATACAAAACAAAAATATTTATTAAATTGAACCAGTATTTCCTGAGATTAGCGCGTTCAAACAAACAAACTCTTCAGCTTTATAATATTAGTATCGACTATATTGAACTCTATCACCAGGTGCTTAAATAACAGACGTAACTGTTAGCTGTGAATATTTAACGTGATTTAATTGGCAACATGATGTCATTCCGAAATCAAAACATTGAGCAAACAGATCTTTATTTTCTCACAATAAGTTTATTTTATGTGAAAAAATAATTTACCCCTTTTCGACCATAAATCTTACACCTTTCACCTTAACCCTGATCAAATAGACATTTTACCGTAAGCGATCGCGATTTGTCGCGGATCGAATCGCAATGCGGAATCGATCCGCGACAAATCGAGTCGCGATCAAATCGAGAGGTCGTTCATTCGTTTGATTTATCGCTCGGTCGGCGAATTCACTTATAGGAGAACTACGCGTGAATTAATCAGAGGGCTTGCTATGGTGTATTCAAGTCCAATAAGCCGAGTCAAAGAAGGTTATCAGTACGAATTCATCGCCACAGCCTATATCAGCCCACCACTGGACCTCTCAAAGAGTACGATTTTGCAATAACCGAGGCTTGGCAGCAGCGAGTTGGCGGAGGGAAGACGCTGCAAACTCCTCCCAGGTCTCCTATATTCAAGTCTTACGTCACCCATAGGAAGAAAAGAGAGGTCCGATGCTTTTGATGTGCCGGCATCACACGACACATCTAACTCAGTAGCTATTAATATAAACTTATCATCAGCTTTCAGAAGTCCGCTGTTTTACACTGGCCTCCCCGATAGCTAGCCTTAGAGGGAAATCTCGAGGATTTTAGAACAGCCCTTGCAAGGGAAAGATTAGGCCATGATCGCTACGCTAGGTAGACGATTTGGTGTCCTTTTAGTTGCCTTTTAAGACATCCAGAGTAAACAAAGGGATATTGCAATTCAATCTGTTTAAATTTAGCAAGACAAGTTACCCCAAATATCTGTGACGTAAAATATATGTCGTAACTAAAACGTAGTGATTACTTGTTCAGTGGTGAAAAACGTCCAATCAATACTTTTAGAACAACAATATTGTATCACAGCTTTCAACCGTGAAAATTAATTATAAAATCTTCTTTTGTTTAGCAAATGAATGAATTTTGAATAGCCGCCTCGACAATGCCGATAATAAATTAATTTCATTTTCTCATAAGTACTTATCAGAATGAGCGAAACCATTTATAACACAGCTGAGGTGATAATTAATAAGCGAGGATTTCATTAAATTCGTTATTAAAGTCTCTTTGGTAGAGTTCTTTATTTAAAACTAGTGGACCCGACATGCGTTGTCCTGTCTTTAACTATAAATATTGATAGCGTAATGGTATACTAAAAAATATGTTACTAATGGTTTATTATTATTATGCTTCATGATACACAACATTCTTTGTTTTTTTTTCTGGTAGGTATATAAATAGCTTTGTTGGCATTTCGACACGGTAACAGGCAACATTACTGGCCTTGTGCAAATTCATTTTTTTTACCCCCTATTTGACGATATTTGCAGCACGCATTTTGTCATGTTATGTCAAACGCCATACATTAAAAAAGTTTAAATTGTCAAAAGCGATAAGATTACATTACAAATAATTTAGTATGGTGATTAGGTTTTCTTAAATTTTCTTAATTTTTTCTTTTATAAGAACATTCTCCTAACTATAACAAACAGAACAAAAAAAGAATTTGCGAAATCGGTCTAGCCGTTCAAGCGTGATGCGATGACCAAGGGAAATAGGGATTCATTTTTATATATATACGAGTAAGATTATACGTCTCTGTCAATTATCAGCTACAAAAAGGCTAGACTTCTTAGAAAATGTATCTTAAGTACAAATACCAACTAAACCATACCTATCTCTTGACTTTTTTCATTTTAATCCTTTCTGTAAACTTTTCCCATTCGATTCAAAAGGGGTATATTATGTCCATTTCATTAGATAGCATTAAGGTCTTTACACACCAAAGCATCTGGCTTTATGGCTCGCTATGATATTAGGGGTTAAAGTATGAAATTGCCGTTTTGTATGGACGAAATCGAGAAAAGTCATTTTTCCATACTAACAATTTTTTTGTTTTTTTAAAAACGCCTGAACCGTTTTCGAAGCAATTAAAGGTGAAAGTTACATGGTTATAAAGCTACGCATTACAGTATTTAAATTTCTGAAAATCAAAGTATATAATACGAATATACTTAATTGAAGCAAGAAGGTCAGCTGACACATTGTAAGGGGTCTTCCTTTGAAGTAATAGGCACTAGTATTGCATTTTTTTTTAGTCAAAAGTTACTTTATTTAGTTTTAGATACAATACAAAAATAATTACGCAATAATATGACTATACTTAAGAGCTATAAACAAAATAAAAAGTAGGAAAATAATCGGCAATTTCATACTTTAAACCCTATTATTAAGATATATATTACAAAAAAAGAAACATTTAACACCAAAGTTCTAGGATAAGTGATAAATGTTATACGAGTATATCATGTCATTATGAGTTATTGAAGTTCGGTGTACATACAAAACGCGGCGGTCATATAACCGTAATATAATCATTAGCCCACATCAGTTCCAAAAGTAGGATTTTGGAATAATCGCTGCGGTTGGACGCCTAGTGATCGCATTCGGCCAATGGTAAAAATATGACTGCTATCCATCGTCTTTCAGCATAATCCATTATTCGCCTTTTACGACACGGTATTAGTACTAAATTATCAGCCTATAATCATCCCTCTGCAGAGAGAACGCCTCGCTTGTGAAATGCGAAATGGATTGGTGATCACAAACCCGAGCAATTTAAAAAAAAAGAAACTTTTTAACCCGGTGTACGAACCCGGGACCTTGTGATCTTGGCCCGGTATTCAAACTACTAGATCAACGGGGTAAGGCAATGTTATTTTCATACATTTGTTATCTGTTCATCGAGCGTATACGTACGATATTAGACAGACACATGTCTAAGACCGCTGTGTAAACACCCTTATAACCATCTCATCAAGGGTCTACCCTTCTCCTTCCCACACGAGTTGAAAACTTGGTTTGAAATAATTAACCTCGTGTTTATTAACCCTTGGTTGACTTTGAATCAATTTTCGTATGCGGTCCGCTTCGGGCTTGTGATAAAACATGACCCTAGTGACCCTAGAATCAAAAGAGTTAGTTATTTCGAGATTTCTACCATGTACCTTGTTTACCAGTGTCGAGTGCAATAAAAGACTACGACGGAGGGTAGATCGATATATCTACTCGTAACAACCACCCACCCGCAGTGACATCAGTTCTTCCGCGATCATGGCGCTTGCAACAGTGCCGAAATATCGGAAACTCATAAAAAACAAGGTACATGGTAGACATCTCAAAATATGAAATGAAAGTTTAAAACAGTATACCCTAGAATCGAAACTAGGTTGTCTCTTGGTAGTTTCATGAGATCGATTCACTTGATGAATGGTATAAAACGTGGCCCTGGCTGGATCCTTGGACCGGTCAATGTAGAAAACCTTTCTACATTTCTTATTTAAATAAGTTAACTAGATTCAGATACCAAGTTCGAGAAGGGCTTAGAAATGCAGCCCTTCAAGCTTACAAGTTAGTTAGTTAGCTTTCTAGACAGCCAAGATACAACTCGTTTTAAACGCTGGCATTCATACACACACACATACAACTATACACACACGAGCATTTACACAGACACACGCACTCACACACACACTTCTTACTTATCGTATGGTAATCCTTCAAGGATGCTAATGTCAGAGTTATACAAGTCACCGATGATCTTGTGACAGAAGCCTGGACCAGGCGGCCTAAAATGTCTTCTGAAGCAGGGCTAAAAGCCCATTCGCTTTTTCCAAAACCCAAGCCAATTTAGAAAAGAACGTCACCTACATTGACCAGAGCGGAAATCGAGCCCCGAACCTATGCGTGTAGGCAGACCAGTACATCAACCGATACAAACTCGATATCAATGACTAGCTGTTTCCCGCGACTTCGTTCGCGTCAATTTCTGTTATTATGATCGTGACTATTTTTGCAACATTTTTCACTCATGCTTCGCTCCTATTGATCGCAGCGTGATGTTCTATAGCCTAAAGCCTTCCTTGATAAATGGACTATCCAACACAAAAAGAATTTTTCCAATCGGACCAGTACTTCATGAGATTAGCGCGTTCAAACAAACAAACAAACAAACAAACTCTTCAGCTTTATATATTAGTATAGAGTATAGATTTAGGCATTTAAACATACATACCTGTTGCTGAATGTTTTATTAGTAGGTACTTATTATCATTGCGGTCTCGATCTCCGTGAGTTGCCACTTTAATCACGTAAAATATTCAAAACGAACAGTTACGCGTGTTATTTATACGCTTGGTGATAGAGTTCAAAATGGTTTGTAATAAAATGAGGCAATTTGCAAACGACAAACACATTTCAATATTAAAAGTGATGTAACTCAAAATAACCATAAAATAACCCTGCTGTGTGGTGCCGGCACAAATAGATTTAGCACCGCTCCTTCTTTTCCTATAGAGGAAAACGACGGTGGACAGCAGTGCCTTCACTCTATCAATAGCCAATCCACCTAAAAGTGTGGCCACTATTACAAAAAAGTCTCCTTTTGTTGAGCCTCATTTCTTAGTCTGATGTAAAATGACAGTGATATTTTTTTTATCAAAAGTTTGTTATCTAAATATGACTCTTAATAGTAATCGCAAATTATAAATAAAATAGTTATAGTGGCAATATAACTATTTTATTTATAATTTGCTTCCGATTTCCGGCAGATAACATTGTATTGGTTTTTAGTGTTTAAAATTTTGGTGTTATTCGCTTTTTAAAGTTTATTAAAGTTATGAACAAGAATTTTGTGAAATATTAAGTAGCAAGTAACTTGTCACTTAAAAAACTTACTCCCAATTAGCGACTTCAAAACCTACTTCAATGGGAAGACAAAAATACCGTAGCCTTTACCAAAACTATAGAAAGCAATTAAACACTATATATTATTACTAGCTATATCGCACAGACATAAAAATGTGTCTAGCAGTGGAATACATAATAGCCTTTATCCTTTTTCAAGGTTGAATCTATTTTCAACCGACTTCAAAAAAAGGAGGAGGAAAAAAATCTCAATTCGATTGTTTGTTTTTTTTACGTTTGTTACCTCAGAACTTTCGACTGTTTAGTAGTTATACGCTACGTAAGGGGAATGAGGGATCAGGAAAAGGAAGTAAATAAATTAAATAAATTAAAATATATACAATTATTATTTAGTAGGTTGAAAGCAAGTGAACAATGACAACTAATCAAACAATTTATAAAACGATGACAAGTAAAAACTTAGAAATGGAACAATTAAAAGGAGGTTCGGTTCGCCACAGTAGTTTTGGCGTAAAAGCGTAACAGACAAATAGATAAGACTTATAATATTAGATAGGATAAGAATGGACACTATTTTATTAAAAACCTCTCAATACTGGCACAAATAAAAACCACATGAAAAGCATTAAAGAAAAATGACATTGACTAAATTTGGTCATTTTCGAGTTCCCTCTGTTTTGATCTAAGTGTACGCTTGTCCCAACATTTTTCTCTTAAGGCTCTCGTGTTATTCAAACCTTTATTTTCACTATCACAAACAACTCGCAATAAAACATCGAACCATACTAGAGTTGGGGTCAAACACTAGTAAATCTTCAACAAATCATTCAATCCTTCACTCTATCTGTTGGGGACAATTGAGACAAAAGGTCAGTGAACTATATCGGGTAACTGTATAACTTTCAAATAATCGAATCTCATTTAAGAGAGTTTATAGTTTTAAACTGAAATAGGCATAGTCTACGAAAAGGATTGGGGGGGTCTGGTGATTTTTATCCATTTAAAAACGAATCGTCATAATTAACCTTCTCTTACACTTTTTTGACATTTATTGTTTGTATTTTAATTGAAAAGTCGACATATTCAATTTACTGTAAATACTTTAATTTCTGTATGTAGTCATTGTTCTTGACATATTTTAATTATGATTATATAAGACTAAGGTTTTAGCCGTATTTCAAATGGTGTTTAATAATATACATTATTGGCTTTTTAATTATTAAACGTCGCATTTGTTATGAATCAAAGCATAAGCTACGTTTATTTAAAAATACCCCAAATTTTACAGTATAGTCAAAGTCAAATACTAGTAACCCGCGCTCAAGATCAGTTCTCGGTGTATATGCCAGGGACAATAAATTGAGATGAATGGCCCCAACTGGATTGGGTTCGGGGACAACAGCTGTATACAATCTTGGATTGGGTTCTGACTGGGCATGGAAATGGGAAAATGAATATCAAGGATATCGGATTGGAAATGTTTTTTATCGAATATCAAAATCTGTGACTCGTATTTAACTGAACGAGATTCTATTAAAAGTTTATGCTTGTGTTGTTGTGCAAGTCAAAAATACCATATTTATAAATGTAATGGCAAACCTATTCATATATATATATATATATCATAATCAGCCTGTATTACTTAGTTCATAGATGAACACTGGCCTCTCCAAAACGAGGATATTTTGCCATAGTCGCCACGCTGGGCAGGTTTGGCGATTGCATTTCGGCCAATGGAAGAGAAAATACGCTGTCCTGTTGCCCGTCTCCTTCTGTCAGTACGCCCTTAGTCTTACGACACCCATAGGAAGAGAAACCCGGGGTGGCGTAATTTAAAAATAAATAAAGAAACATACAGATACTAGTATTTTGAAATATTTTAATTTCCTCGTTAAATCGGGAACCATTATGTATGAAAATATATTTTTTAAATGTTTATATACCAAATGTTTCACTACGAACTGTACCTACATTGGCTTTAAGAATGAGTTTTTTTTTAACACACAGGGAAAATATAACGTTTTATACGTGGAACATATTTCACAAGCGCCTGTCATTCAGGTCTGCAGCACGGGCTTTTGACCCTCGTCATAGTTTTGCCCCTTTAGCCCCCACTAGGGAGAAATCTCTAAAAATGGCTTTATAAGTAATAATAATTTCTTGCAATATAAAATGCCTTTACTGCAAATTACACACAGAGCTTACTTTTAAATACTTATATGACCATAGACTTTTAGGGTGTTTAGCAAACACATTTAGAGTCTTCGAATTCAGTTAGTTTTTACTAAAGATATCTTTTTTTCTTTTTGAAAGTACTAACCTATCTCTGTCCTGTTCGTAATGAAATCGTCAGATCCAGGTTCAATTATAGAAATGTAGAGGAATAATTATTTCCAACAAATATTAGGTTAATGTGCTTGCCATTTGATGACGCATGAACCGCTAATTGGATTTGAATGTTTCAGATATGATGTATATTCGTACTAGCTGTTGCCCGCGACTTTGTACGCGTGGAATTTTGAATTTCTTTTTAGTATATTGATCTCACGGGAACCGTACCTTTTCCCGCAATGAAAAATAGCCTATATGTTATTCCAGCCAATAAACTAACACCGTGCCAAAGGAGATGTCCCAAATTGTATGGAGGCCAGGCCCAGAACCTGTACACCCCACCAAAAGATAGACCAATACACCTACAACATTGGTTCAAAACATACAAGTGGTTCAAATAAAGAGATAAGTAAGAAAATAGCAATACGAAACAACAAAACCATCATGGCGGAAGATGACATTTTGATGACTTCTGTCAGTTTTGGCAGTTACGAAATCGCGCATCTAGGAGTCGAGTGCCATCGCTTGCTGTAGTAACAACAAACATTATGAAAGTAATGTGTCGATCAATACCAAATCCAGAAATCGAAAAAGAAGTCGTTATATTGAACTACATTTAAAACGCGACAAGCAGAACAAAAACTTGAAGTGAATGATTATGCCAATATAACAAGGGGTATCTGACAGCTACTGACATTTAAAGTTTTTTAGATTGACGCCATCTTGGAATCCCTAATGGAGTTTGATAAATTATTCGATCTTATTTATTTTTGAACCACTAAATTATACGTTAAATAAAATTATATGTATTTTTCCCTGAAACAGTATTTTATTTTTTATTTTTGAATATGGTGTACTATGTCTGGGCCTATTTTGGGACCTATCCTTTCATTTAGATCCGTTGGATCGTTTTAGCGTGAAAGAGTAACAAACATCCATACATTCTTACAAACTTTTTACAAACTCTTACAAAATAATATTAAAGAAAGAAAGAAAGAAAGAAAGAAATTTTTATTTGACACAAATAACAAACAAAAACCACAAAAATCATATAAAAATAAAAAAAAATTCAGCGGTGCCCCTATTAATAGGATTACTTGGTGTTTAGAAATGATGGTCAGCACCATAGCCAATAAGAGGCCACTTGGAATACTTTGACATCAAACTATCCTAGAACTAAGGTCATACGATATGAAGAAGGAAGAATACACCTTCAAGTAACATAAATAACACAAATTTTCTTTCACATGTTACATCAGACAAAAATTAATAAATTCGTTCTCAATTTTTTTATTCATTCAGTAAACCAAACTTAATAAAATAAGACTCTAAAGCTCTCACCTTAGATCTATCATGTTTGATAGTTGTAGACTCAATTACATAAGCCACTTTACAACCGACAAATTATCGACAAAGCTCTTGATTCGAAGCATTTAGAATTTTTTAGAGAAAACAGTTTAATAAAAAAAACGAATATGCCTCAATTTATTGATGACCGTCCATTCCATGAATTACGGCGTACGTACTATAGATACTTTGTTCAAATATTTCTTAAAGATTGAACCAAGTAGATTTGAAACAAAACAATATTAAGAACGTTTAATGGGATCCAATTCCGTGGAAGATTACTATACAAATACAAATCGCTGAAACAGCCACTTTGCCGCTGTTAAACAGATCTGTACCGATAAAACCGCCTCCAGTCTTTTGTCATTCGCGCTTCATGTCAATACCGTTAAGGGGATATCTCGCGAATATACAGCATTATGTATTAAATCCTGTCTTTTCTACAACTTTGTTTATCAACATATCAAAAATGTAGCAATCAGCACTATTTTGCAAAATTTAAAACATGAATGATAATAAATAAAAAATTCTATTACGTACTTTGTTTTTTCATTTCACAAGCAACGAATTTTTTCATCACAATTTACTTTAAGTTGTAGTATAATAAACTGTTATAAACATTTTAAAATCTGTTTTTTATAAAGCATGTACTTTTTAACACCTTTGCTTTTGAAAGCGCGTGCGCTGTTTCATTCTTAGCACAGGGAACTCATATCGCCTCGCTCATGGTCCGCGCTCGAGGGAGCCCCAACTCCATCTTAAGCGTGCTGAGCGACAAGCCGGACTGCCCCCTTTTGCGGCGCCCCAGACCGAGGCCGATATTTAAATTAAATTTTGTTTAGTACTGTATTTTTATTATCAACCAGTAAGTTATGGACCATGAAGATCGAAATAATATTATTTCATTTTACTTTATTTTATTTTATACCTCCATCCCTTTCTACACTGGTACCCAGTCATCTGATAACGATACATCACTAACCTCAACATGTATCGCCTTAAAGAAACGCGTACAAAGACAGTCTAATCCGAACAAAGACAGGCTTTCGGTTATCAAGTATGAGCTTACGTTAACCGTAATGAAACGGAAAAGTTTGGGACAATATTGTTTTGTTTTGTGTTTCAGCTTCCGATACACATCAACTTTTTTTATACATTTTTCTATGAGGCTTTTGCCAAAATTTACATGTCAACGCACACTTATAAATTAAAAAAAACTAGATAAACAAACCTCTGGCTGTAAAAACTGACAATGTTTTTGGTCTCTATCAAAAAACTATAATCGATGGATACTCTCTAGCAGTACTCGTTCGATAGCGCCTTATGACACAAGACGACAAGGAGTAAATTCCATACTTAGAAGCCCAGCTTTATTATACTTAGCTCATACAAAATGTACCGTGAATTGAAACAATAAAATGCGATACACCCTCTTACCAAATTTACATAAAGATTAGTTTCACAGCCCACAAAACTCATTGCCCACTAAATGATGTAGAACAGCGTACCAACATTATAGCAGAGTCGCTTACTTTGCGTTTATAAAATAACCCAATAGCTAAGTTTAATCTTTAAACGACACAACTTCGTGAACTCTAAATCAAAGCTAACAAGGGTTATATTCACGTGCACCAGCATAAAAGTTGGGTTAACGAAACAGCCCAAATAGCGCGCTGGATTAAATCTCAACAAGTCTATACCACATTTACATGACTCTACGGCTTACAAGTTAAGGTATATAGTCGTGTGATTGCCGAAGCAACACGTTCACACGCTCGTACGATCCCTTGGATAACTTACACCTCATAAAGTTGGAATGTTTGCCCCAAAATGCCTTTTGTTGGAGTTTTTCTTCGTAAAACATCAACGCCTTCGAAAGAGTTTGCTTAGTTGAAGCAAAAGTGCGTGAATTGGTAAATATTTAATGTCAACTTAAACTTATGTGTGAGAGAGTTATAAATAGGCAATACTCAGGCTGTATTTCAAGAGACGCAGAGCTGAACGGAGTTCTGAGGAGTAGACCGTAAATTGACCAATCACAGTGCCAGAAAACCTTGATATGTGGTTTTAGAGTACTGTAATATGATGTTGCTCCCCAGTATTCGTCGTAATGATTAAAGATTAGATATATACAGTCTGGGTAAGTTTAAACCAGCATTTGGTTGAATTTTTAGGACTAGACAGAGCTTGATCGATGTTGATTACAAGAGCTTGATTTCCTTCTTTTAAATATGAGAAAATCACTCGTTCACTAAATGCAAAAAAGTAAGTTCAACAGATGCAAGATAAAATATGCAAACTTTTACTATAACCTTAAACGGCAAACAAGCTATAAAACTTTAGTAATATTCGAACAAAAAATGACTGACAACAGATAAGGACCAACAATTCTCCCGTGATCATGGCGCTTGCAACAGTGCCGAAATATCGGAAACTCATAATAAATAAGGTACATAGTATAAATCCCGAATTAAATAACTCTAGAGATAAGGACCGTTATAAAACCATGACATAATTTATACTTTTCTTATAAAATTAAATAAGCAAACCTATTATTATACCATCACTATTGTATAATACACCAATAAAACACCTTCAAATTATCACGTTAACCGTTTATTCCTTTTTCCGACTACACATATAACGATCACACGACAATACTCTCAAGACAACAACTATTGTCTTCTTTTTTTACTGACACACTCAGTGAAACGATATCTAAAGAGGCCATTACCGGAAGTATCGGAAGCTAAGCTTTATTAGTATATAAACTTGAAAAATTATGTCTCAGGCGGGACTCGAACCCGCATCTCCTCGCATGCCGGGCGGGCGCTATAACATTAAGCCACCGAGACCCTGCGACTCAGCGCGAATTTTTCAAGCATATTCTTAACGCTGTACGCCAGCGTTGCTGCCAGCGTCCCGCCTGAGACATAATTTTTCAAGTTTTAAAACTGATATTATAATTTCAATTTAATTGCTAAAATAAAAGTATAAGCTTTATTAGTTATTTATAAGTTTTTATCAATAATTAAACTGTAAAACTAATATTTGAAATTAAATCAACATTTACAAAAACATAATAATACTTCAATAAAAGTTACCGGATGCTATGAATGATTTGCTAATATTGGCCTGTATTTTCTAATAGTATACATTGGAATTTTGCAAAATAAGCCGAGATTTTATTTTAAACTAGCGGACCCGACAGACATTGTCCTGTCTTAACTATGAATATTAATTTCAAATTGGTATATACTAAGTTATATATAGACATTGAAAATGCTAAACGCACTGGAAACTGTAACCGTTTGCAGCACGCATTCTGTGAATGGTATGTCAAACGCCATAATGTTACATTAAAAAAGTTTAAATTGTCAAAAGCGCTAAGGTTACATTACAAATAATTTAGTATTGTGATTAAGTTTTCTTAAATTTTCTAATTTTACGCGCAATTTTTCTTATTTTTTTTCTTTTATAAGAACATTCTCCTGACAATAACAAACAAAACAAAAAAAGAATTAGCGAAATCGGTCCAGCCGTTCAAGCGTGATGCGATAACCAAGGGAAATAGGGATTCATTTTTATATATAGAAGATGACATATCTCTCTTACATAAAACATTAAACCTTACACTATCATCGATGTTCACAGTTGTGTTCATTAGCTACTCCTAACAAACAGTAGCTAGGTACATCCCAAACTTGCAAACAAGTTACTTAAGGGATGACAGATCGACAACCGTGTATATCTGGTAGCTACTTAGCCGCGGGTTTCAGCTTTGGGCCCATACATGTTAATCTCCGGCCATCAGCACAGCTCAAACAGAACAAACATTTCATGATTTACCTAAAAACAGTAAGGCTAACATTTATCTAAACCTTTGAGCGTTTCTCGAGCACATGGGTGTTTACAATGACAATACAGGATGACTTTTTCAACATCTTCTAACTTTTGTATAGGCGTTCAGTTTCGTATTTAGAGCCCATTAATAAAGTAAAAAATGAAAATCAAGTTTTTTTCGCAACATAATTTTCAATTTCTAAAATCAAAAACTTATGAATTGTGTCGTAATGAATAAATTAGATGCGCATCGCGTAAAAAAAAGTGGTGCTAGGAGGCTGCATCAAACATTTTAGATTTTTGGAGGACATTTAAAGTGCTTTATCTTGACATTTTTGTACTGGGTTATACCAAAACAAAAAATACGTCGTTTGTTTTTTTTACTCGTAGATTGCTACGAGTATATTAAAATTTGGAAGTTGGTTAAAATTTCATCATTTTTGTTGTGGTTTGAATTACCACCGTTAAACTTTTATGGACTGACAATCTAAGTGAAGTCTGAGGGAAACCGATGGATGCAGATGAGATATTTTACACAATGCAAATGTAGATTTGGCTGAATAATGATAATGAAACTTTTAAGATCACAATATCTGACAAAGAACCGATAGCCGTTATGGGAAACGAGTTCTTTAGAGGAGACCGTGACGCGGCAAGCGCAGCGTAGTACAGTACGCCTTTCAGCAAGGTGGAGTGAAGATTTGGAAAGGATCGTAATAAAATTGAGAATTCTTAGTAGAGACATTGTTATAACTGTGGTTAAACATTTCGATTGCCTAAGTTGCGATTAGTAGTCCAAAAAATGCAAATCACTTGAACAAAGTCGCCACCTCGATGACCCGGTAGCCCAGTTGGAAGAGAAGTCACTTGGGTAGAGAAAGATCATGAGTTTAAATATCACCTGAATAGAATTGAATATTGTTTTGTTCAAGGATAACCTTTTTGATATACAGTTAATATAATGCTTGCATGAAGATTTTAATATTTATTACAACGCTGACCTTAAGATAAAATAATAAAAAACAATACAATACGTATCAACAAATATTGAGACGAAGCATTATAGCATCCTGACTAATGAAACTCTTTTAATATAGGTAGTATGAAAAAATATTGGACCGCTAATAAGTAAGTAAATAAACATCCAGTTGGGAATGTATTTTTAGACTAAACAAATTTCGTAAATATGTTTACTCCGCGAAAGGGGTGGCCATATTGCTTGCTGAATTAACTTGCTTTTACTGAACAGGGGAGGAAGGTGTTAAAATAGCTTTAATTCTGCTTACGTAATGTATAAAAGCCCCTCAAGTATAATTGGAAAGCGTTATAAATGCTTGCTTCTTTATAGAAACTACCGAGACCTTACCTACGTAACTGTTTGTAGTTCTTTTAATTTGTATATACTCTCTTAATGTTTTGAAAGTTAAACTACATTAATTTGTTTTTTCTTAAACAGTTACTAATAGATCTTTGACATTTTACTTTATAGGTTTTTTACTAATAAGCACCCATTTAAAAGATAGACTGAAATCACAAATTAATTACCAGAAAATAACAGACAGGTGTAAAAGGTTTTCAAAATGCAAAGTTAAAGATAAAAATGAATTGCATTAACAAGGTAGTGATAATGATTAAATATAATGAAAACACATGATGTAATATTTTTCTTTCTCTTCTTGCACCGTTTGCATTTCTACTCGACCCCTTAAAAGACTTACTTGTACATAATGCTTTTTTTTGGTATTGAGTCCTCCATTTTTAGTATATTTTGTTTGTATTGTACAAAAGATAGTAAAAAAAGAAGACAGTGTAAAAAAATTAATAAAATATAGTTTTTAAAATGAGTCGACCGCTCTGTTTTGGCTTTGTCGTGGAAATCTTTCGATGTGCGTGTCATCATTATCCCATTTGTTCGAATAAAAATACTTTCCTAAGTTGAGGGAACGCGATGAAAAATATTTTTTTTTTGTTTTGGCCGCTTATAAATAATATGAAAAATAACGCTTCGCAGGCGTGACTCTTCTTATATACGTATTGTTAATTATTTATTAGTTTAATAATTGTTACTTGTTTTCAAATATTTTTGGATTTTGAAATTTGGAAGGTGATCAATAAGTCATCGTGTATAGAGAGTGGAATAACCGAGCATCAAGCGACATCAACGAGAACCTAATACTACCGAAAGTGATATTACTGAACAGGGTGGTGGGATCTACTTCCTAGTGGTCCACCCTGGGCAACGTCTTCTTTGGTTTTTTAACAAATGATGACGGCTAACAGATCCCTCTGCGATGGTAGGCTTAGTAAGAGGCTGCCTGGATGCTACCAGCCTCCTGCCGGAGTCTAGCGCAGTTTCTCTGGTGTGTGGGAGAAGCAGTGCCACTTTCGGGTAAGCTCGCTCCATCTTAGGCTTCTTCTTAGCCGTAGAGTTAAGTATGTAGTCAAGAGCAACAACAGGAAAAAAACGCGATATTGCCTTTAATTCAATATAACTAGGAGCTAGATAAAACCGAGAGTGCGAAATAACTGAGAACGCGAGATTGTTAGAATATAGATAACAAAATTATATATTACATGAATAAGTGGCGCCATCTGCGTAGTAATTTGTATTACAAAGTTACTTCATTACGAATATAACGGTAAACGCGACAAAACTGGGAGCGTAATATACCCAAACGATAAATAAATAAGTAAATAAAACGAATATAAACAAAGATACAAACGAATAGGTACCACACACGCGAGCGTTGCTAGTCAGATAATATCATACAAGTTTAAGTGCCTCAATATTCTGTCTGTCCTCAGTTAACAAGTTGTAATTATAACCGCTGGAATAATAGGATATAATTAATGTAGTCCCAAATTAATTAACACTGTAATACCCAATTACAGAGCGAAGCGCCAACAACCGCTGTAAAGGATTACTAGGAAATTTCTGATAACCTCCTGCCTTCAACCGTTGTTTAAAGTTAAAGTAATTTTATGCTACCAGTCGGTGTGTGTGTGCCTAGCAGTCGGATACAAAATAGCTATATCCTTACTCAAGGTAAAATCTATATTTGTGCCTAATTTAAAAAATAGGTCCAACAGATCAGGTGTAAAACAGACTGATAGAAAGATAGACAGTTCCTTTTTAGTAAGCATTTGAAAAATATAACTAGGTTTACTTTATTTGATATAAGTATAAGTAAGTAGATATTTTAGCAATTAAATTGCAATTACAATATCAGTATATAAACTTGAAAAATTTTGTCTCAGGCGGGACTTGAACCCGCATCTCCTCGCATGCCGGGCGGGCGCTATACCATTAAGCCACCGAGACACTGCGACTCAGCGCGAATTTTTCAAGCATATTCTTAACGCTGTAAGCCAGCGTTGCCTCATCAAATGTTAGGATTTTGCACCCTTAACACCCGAAAGAAACATCTTTGCAGATGTTTGACAGTCAGTTAAGATGAAACAGCTATTTATATATTTTAATTGATATTTTAGCAATTTAATTGCAATTATAATATCAGTAAATTTGTTTTTATTTAAGGTTTATTTACCCTTATGTAAGAAGAGGAATAAAGAACATGTTTTAATATCTCTACCAGGGTGATTTATTTTAGCAATTAATTTACATATTTATTTTGGTCACTTTGTCAAAATCGGCACTTGATCAGTCTTCGACTAACGCACGCTCAGTGGTAGAGGCCTATGATAGAGTGGTGAGGAATGAATTGTGGTCAGCACTATCCATGTATGGGGTGAACAGTATTTTGATACAAGCACTGAAATCCCTATACAAGGATTCTAGTGCTTGTGTCAGGATCAACGGGGCGTACACTGAATTGTTTAGCATTGAAAAAGGTGTTAGACAAGGATGTGTAGCGTCACCATGGCTGTTTAACTTATTCATGGATAGTTGCTTGAAAAATTTGAAAGAAAGTGAACGGGGACTTAGAATGAACGATTTGATCGTCAAATGTCTGCTCTATGCTGATGATCAAGTCTTACTCGCATCGTCGGCAGAGGAGTTGCAGGAGATGGTAAATATTGTGCATGAAGATTTGAACAAGAAAGGAATGAAAGTGAATGTAAGTAAGACAAAAGCAATGGTTTTTGAAAAGGAGGATAGCATGACAGAGTGTAACATTTTGATAGGAGATGAAAAAGTGGAGCAAGTGAAAGAGTTTGTTTATTTGGGATCAATGTTTACAGCGGATGGAAGGTGTAATAGTGATATTGAAAGGAGAGTAAATGCCGGCAACATGGTGAATGGAGCGTTGCACGCTTTTAAGAGCAGTCAGAAGGTGTCCGAAAAGGCCCGCCTGGCTGTGCATGGAGGGGTGTTGGTTCCAACACTGATGTATGGGAGTGAAAGTTGGGTGTGGCAGAGAAAACATGAAAGCAGAGTAAATGCAGTGGAAATGAGAGCGTTAAGAAGTATGATTGGAGTCAATCTGAGTGACAGGATTAAAAATAGTGTGATAAGGGATAGATGTGGTGTAAAAGAGGATGTAGTGACCAGTATTGAAAAAGGAATGCTTAAATGGTTTGGACATGTTAAGAGGACGAATGAAAGCAGATTGACTAAAAAGATATATATGGCGAGTATGAATGGAAATGTTGGAAGGGGAAGGCCTCGACGAACTTATCTTGATCAAATCGGGGAAGTTCTAAAGAAAGGTCAGGTCAAGAGTACCCTAAACCGGCGAACGTGTATGAAAAGATTAATGAATGTGGATGAAGCGAAAGTAGTCTGTAAGGATCGTAGCAAGTGGAAAGATGTGGTCTCTGCCTACCCCTCCGGGAAAAAGGCTTGAGTGTATGTATGTATGTAGTAAAGGTAAGAGGTGAACAAATTTTAATTGTCTTATTCGTTAATATAATAAAACAAAAGTGAAAAATGTTTCTAGTGTACTGATTTAAACTTTATAAATTTCGACACACTTGCGCAATCAAGTGCCTAAATATAGTGGAAGAAAAAATTCTGCCGTGATCATAACCCTTGCAACATCAGAACTCATAAAAAACAAGGTACTGGAAGTTTTAATATAACTGTCTCGAAATATTGGAAACTCTTAAGAAATTTCTAGACTACTGTTTTACCTGCTATCGACTGTAATACTTGTCTATTTATTATCTAGAGCTGCAAGGACTTTTTGTAAACACAGCCCCATAATAATGCACAAATTAAGATTTCATAGGCACAGGGAATAGCGCGATTTATTATTTACAAGTACGCAACGTCGCGACTGGCCTAGTTTGCTGACGGCATTAACAATTCCATACTATCTCTATTATGCTCCGAAGATAGCACTCACAATGTTGTGGCATCGAATTGTTTCACTAGTAACATATACGTTCGCATACCGCGCAAAGGTACCTAGTTCTGTACCCGGTCGAGTGATTACAGAAAACGACAAATTTTATTCATATTCATATTCATTTAATCACATTAAATTTGTAACAAAAGATACATTAATGTCAGTACTTTGAGGTCAATAAAATTGGATACAAATTTACCTTTTCTAGGCGTTGTGAATTTTGATGTCAAATGTAAACATGTACCTAAATGAAAGCATGCAATCATTATTAAATATGTCAAATCCTATTACTAAATACAACAATTAAGTCATTTTTAATAAAAATTACATGTCAAAGAAAGAAAAGAAATAATAACGAATTAACTTTTAAGCCTATACACGGTGCATTTTAAACCACCTATAAAACGAAGCCCACGTTATGTGACCATTATGTATCACATCATGGCATTTAATCTATAAAAAAAATATTATTTGTAAAATATTAAGCTATTGCAAGAATTTAGAAGAAAATAAGGATTTTGACAGTATGGTTGCCTATGGTAACCATATCTGCCAAAATAACAGAAAAATTTAATTACAAAAGTCAAAATTAGAAAATACATAAAATTATAAAATTAAGCTATTGCATAGCTTCTATCGCGGGCCTTGAGCGTGGAGACCGAATCCAGAAATTCCGTAACGAAAATAACCTAACACCCCTAACTCGGGGCGAGGCACGATCGAACAATTTTGAATTTCCGAAATTTAAAAGAATTTAGAAGAAAATAAGGATTTTGACAGTATGGTTGCCTATGGTAACCATATCTGCCAAAATAACAGAAAAATTTAATTACAAAAGTCAAAATTAGAAAATACATAAAATTATAAAATTAAGCTATTGCATAGCTTCTATCGCGGGCCTTGAGCGTGGAAACCGAATCCAGAAATTCCGTAACGAAAATAACCTAACACTCCCCACTCCGACCGGCACAGCGGTGATACTTTTTAGTTTTATAATTGCATAAGTTGATAAAAAATGCTATGCAATAGCTTTACCGCGGCAGTCTCCGAGTGCCACACGTCTTTTTAATATTTATTCGGACTTTATATTTGTTACACGCTGTGACGCACACAGACGTATTATTTTGCTACAGCGGGGTCGCGGATGAATGAACCTTACACAGCTACATCCGCGCGCGTCACAGCGTGTTTCAAAATAAATAGTTGAATCAATATTACATAATTATATAAAAACGAAATTTTATTAAAAAAAAAATAACGCTGCCAAGGTGTTATACATAATGGTAACAAAGCGTAGGCTTCGCTTTACAGGTGTAATAATGAATGTCAATAAAAAAATAAATTTTATTTATAATAATTTGTCTTCAACATATTATTTTTTATTGCACCTTTATACTGGATAGTACCTTCATACTGGATAGTACTTTTGAGGGCTTTTAATAAAATTCACCTGATCGGGTAAAGAAGGGTGCGCATAGTAGTGCTTCAGAAGACACACAAAGCTGTTGGTCCGAGCTTTCGTCTAAGATGGAAAACGAAAGAACATGACAACCCAGAGGACTCATGTGATATGCGACTTAAAAAACTCTGACACCATAATATCATCTTGAAGGATAACCTTGACTAAACGCGAGATTGACGACCTCAGAGGCGGAGTGGCGTACACACCAGTTTTCAAGGTGTCGCCTGCTCCTAGGTCCCGGGTTCGATTCCCGGACAGGTAAATGTAGAATAAAAGTGTTTTTCTATATTTTCTTGAAACGAAATAGATTCGCTAGTTTCACAAGTTAAGTTTCAATTTTGCGTGCATTTAGGTAACAAGTGATCTTTCTGTACGTAGTACTATTACTTATTCTGTGGTCAAAGTACGGACTGACATTTGGACTAATAATCCATACATTCAAGACGGGTCGTAGCGAGCTACTAGTATGTAATTGAACGCCCATGATTGGTCGTTCAATCTGACTTGGCACATTTCGACCAATCAATATTGAGTAGCGAACTAAACCGCGGCTTGTTGAACGCTGAGTAGCTTTGAGGTAATTGAACGCGTGTGATTGGTCGTTTGAATCTGACTTGACACATTTCAACCAATATTGAGCGGCGAACATAACCGAGGTATGTTATGAGGAGAGGAGATCCTAAGGAGAGGTCCATGTTCATCACAAGGCGTAATTTGTATAAAATATGATACAAAAATAACATAAACTTTTGAATTGTTTAACATATATGTGGGAAATAATGATCGAGAGTAATGGATACGCGGCCTGCATCGGGCAATGGTTTTGTTCAATGATTTATCAAATATACTTATTTAAAAACTCATACAACTAATATGTCATTACGATCGATCGATCGATATCGACATCAGTACAAAGTAAAAATAACTTCAATACTTTTATCTCAATGTATCTTTCTCGCTTAGGTACACACTAGCAGATGAGGCAAAAAAGATCGGCAAGACTTGGAGTGAAATGAACGCGAAGCTCAAGATCGAACGCGATGGAGGACTATTGTGGACGCCCTCTGCCCATCTTGGGGATCTAAGACATTATGTTAGAAATTATGTAACAGAAAATTTTACAGACTTAAATTTATATGAGACTGGCTAAGTTGTTATCCAATTGTGTTAATTTAAAAACTCAATACCTTCGATTTAAAAAAAGTATTTACCTTGATATGTATTTATTGGTTTACAGGATAGCATGTGTAATAACAAGAAATCACCTAGAGTTAGCATGCATTGACTCTTCGTTCATACTTTTCTTCAGTAAAATTCTTTGTAGAGTTTTACAAAGGACGTATAGTCTCTAGTTGAATGTATAATTTGTTTAGACAGGCACCGCAACGTTAAATCACGATCATGAACTACTAACCTTTGAGTTAACGACGCATGTAAAATTCAAATACTATTACCCCGCTTAGCTTCCATTTGACTCTCGTCCACTGCTACGTACCTGGAATAAAAAAACACCATATTAATAAAAAAAACAACCCCATATGAAAAAAAAAACACTGAATCTGACAGTTCTGCCTTTTCGTTGCGCAGGTTCTGTAATGTCTATTATTTTTAACCGACGAAGAATAAGAGGTTCTCAATTAGACGCGTATAAGTATACGAGTAAAACTAAGTTTCGCAGTCTAGCCTGACGGTATTTATGGCTGTATTTTCGGATAATGTACTTCTGAGCTGCATGAGCTGATTTCGTCGTGTTCGTCCTACCATCGAGAATGCAGACCAATTATTACAACCCCAACATTCTGGGTAAGCTCACTCCAGCGTAAGCTCCTGCTTAACTCTAGGGTTCAGTGTGTAGAAACAACAACAATAAAAAAGACGTGTGGCACTCGGAGACTGCCGCGGTAAAGCTATTGCATAGCATTTTTTATCAACTTATGCAATTATAATAGGGGTTAAAGTATGAAATTGCCGATTATTTTCCCACTTTTTATTTTGTTCATAGCTCCTAAGTATAGTCATATTATTGCGTAATAAATAAATAAATAAATAAATAAATAAACAAGCAAACAAACAAACAAACAAACAAATAAACAAGCAAACAAACAAACAAACAAACAAACAAACAAACAAAACAAACAAACAAACAAACAAACAAATAAATAAAAAACAGCACCTCTCGTCAAACAGCACCCACCTCGAAAAACAGCACCCCTCTCGTCAAACAGCACCCACCTCGTTAAACAGCACCCCACCCGTCAAACGGCATCCACCTCGTCGAACGGCACCCACCTCATCAAACGGCACCCACCTCGTCGAACAGCACCCCACTCGTCAAACAGCACCCAACTTGTCGAACGGCACCTGCCTCGTCGAACGGCACCTGCCTCGTCGAACGGCACCCACTTCGTCGAACGGCACCCACTTAGTTGAACGGCACCCACTTAGTTGAACGGCACCCACTTCGTCGAATGGCAAACGCCTCGTCAAACCGCACGCACCTCGTCGAACAGCCGTATCACCGCTGTGCCGGTCGAAGTGGGGAGCGTGAGGTTTTTTGCGTTACGGAATTTCTGGATTCAGTCCCCGCGCTCAAGGCCCGCGATAGAATCTATGCAATAGCTTAAAAAAATACGCGAAAGATTTCTTTTTTAGGGGACCTAATATATTCTTATTAGGTTGCATTTTATTTATTCCATTGGGTAATGCTAAAAGTTGGTTTCATTCAAATATGCAATAAATGAATGAGCGGACTATAAGGTCGACAGCCTTAAAAAAATTATTTCACAATATATTTGACCGACAAAAAGACATCAATTTTGAGTCGGTGCCAAAAAATAGATCTTCCTAAATAAAATACAACTTTATTGCCAGACGTTTCGACCGAGTTACATCGACCGTGGTCACAGGCTGACTGTCTGTCTATAGTCAGTCTGTTAACCACGGTCTCACACTGTTTTCAAATCAATTAAAATGTTTGTAATAGTTGTCAACTACCAAATTATTTGTCAGTCTTCTGTTCCACAGCACAGCTTATTTTTCTAGATAAAGACCTTCTTTTATTAACCGCGCTAAATGTCAAATATTGCTGGCCATAAAGAATTCTCTAAGAGCGAATCTGTTTCTTATTTAGAAGCCGTTGGTTTCTTTCCCACTGGTAGTGTCAAAATGAGATAGATAACACAGATGGTAGTAAATTTTACGAGGTGAACGTTACGATCACGTTCGGGAAAGTCATTACGAGTTGCCGAATGATATATTGGTTTGCCGAGACGAAAGTTCAGTAGGCACCTACAGTTCAGACTTCAGTATCATTATTAGACATTTAATTCGATAGATTATGAAATTTATTAATTAAAATTAAGCTTAGCATAGAACTACCATAATTTTGATTATTATTTTGCATTGCTTAAAGTTAATGCTATTTTAATTTAAGAACAAAATTAGTTACATATAATTTCCTTTTTTGTTGGTGTTGTGTATAAAAGTTTTAGTTATCGTGACATAATTTTTAATTTTGCATCATTATACATACTTCAAAGTACCATTTCATCTCAAACATGGACTTTTGATATTTTTTTCTGTGCACACACATCAGAATAATTTAAATAAACATTATCCGTGGCTATCAATAATTGATAGAATTAACAAATAATTATTGTTTGTTATAATAGAATACATATTTTGATTATTTTTCTTATTTTTGATGAAAAAAAAAAAAAAACTAATACCACAGCTAATACGATGCTAAAGTTGTCGTTAGCTCTCAAGAACACACAGCAACCTGATCCTTATGATTACAGTTGTAAAAACTAATTCGTGTGCGCTTGCTACGCATTAGCGTTAGCCGTTGACATATTTATTTCTTCAATTTTTCCGATCTCCGCCACCTGATTTATAGATAAAATCTCACAGAAACTGGACTGACCTTCACCTAGGCTAAATATGAGATAGAATGCTAGCCAACATTCTGCATAGGTACCACGTGGGTTCTAGATTTAGTTAGTTACGATTCAAACATCTTAGACACGGATTTTCTTTGAACAAACTGTCCCAGCTGCGATGTGAGTTTGCAAGGACAACTAGACCTAGTTAGCGCTAGAATAACGAAAAGTTAGTGATGAGTCGGCAACAAAATTTTTCAACAAAAACGTTTTTAATAATCTGTAACATTCTGTTTTTTTGAGTTTAAGCGAATACTACCTATACATTACGGGCAGACTACGGTCACTTTAAGACGAATAACACCTTAGTGTACCCGTGACCATGAACGCTGTAAAGGGTTCGAAATGTCGGGTTAAAACAAAAATAAACGAGTACTAAATCCGTAAACATATATCTTCCATTTCAATCTGTTACATTTTATTTCAAATCGTTGAAATAATTTGAAAAAATATACACGTCTATAATTATGTTCATTCACACACAACGGATAGGTTCAACATAAGTCATAAATAAAGTCACAAAACACGTAACCTTTCCACTTAGTTGATCAAGTCAATAATTATTATTTTTGCAAGGAAGAAGAACTAAACGAAGCGTAAAACGGAACGTAGTTTTTGAAATTCGCGTGTCACGTGTTTTGCGCTTAACCATATTTCCATAGAGTTCTATATGCACATTATGCGCCACCGGCAGGGCAGAAAACAAGCAAGCATTTGAGTTCGGAACTTAATATTTAAAAAATAAAAAGAATGATACTGGAAACACAATGAATGAAGTTGAAGACGAAGCACGACAATGGCCGTTGATTTCCCGTTTGGTACAACTTAAAATTGGTGACTAATTACTTTCCTTTTGTCGTTTAAATTTATTGTAAAAAGTTCATTAATTAATCTTGTCAACCCTATTTTTCTACACTAAGGATAAAAACTCTGTTTTCAAATTTAAAAGACGTTGAAAAGGACCATATCTTTCAACTAATCAACGGTTTACTGCTACTGTAAACATAAAGTGTTAAGTGTTATAGGTAAAAAATGGAAAAAGAAAGTTGAAAATTCTATATCTTTTAACCGCGTCAATATATGCGCAGCACAGTGACGAAAAAAATAATGATCTCAATTCGAAGAAAATTTTTTTGATTAGTCACCCAAACCATTTATGAAGTTGACCGAAATGTATAAAAAAAAATTAGCTTATTTTTGTATTTTTTTTTTATGTAAGTAAAAACTTACGAACCATACTGTCAATAGGGTGATTTCAAAACTAGTTTCAATCGTTTTAAATGTAAACAAAACAACGTCGACAGGAGAAATCCCTTAAATCCCTTAGACGAGATATATCAAACTGTAGGAGCGGCTCGGACAGGTGGTAATTTATAAAGGCGGGATTACTGTTCAAGGGATGTAAGTTTATCGATAAAAATATCGCGATACAAACTGCGCAGCCAAGCCCGCATAGAGGGGCGTGCTCCGATTCTAGTTATTCAATATGTTCCAAAATAAAGTAAATAATAATTTAACCATAAGTGTTTTTCAAACACACGGGTGTAAACAAAGACAATAGATTTCTATTGTGTTGTGAATCACGAACAATTCTCGGTTTAATTAAATTATGAATTAACGAAGTGAAGTTACACATGACAGGGATCGTTTTTATTTAGTTGCGCGTAATATGACGGTAATTCAGTGCTTATTTGAATGTATGGTGTGCACGCCAATGCATATCTAGAAAGTGCGGATATGGAAGCTTGAGGCTCTACTACTCAACTTGATGTCTATAAATACGGATCTATATCTCTGTCACAAACTTGAAGACATTGGCATGAATAAGATAGACAAGTGGAGTCGAATATACAGACAATGCCTTGCGGAGTGTGGCCTCTGCCCCACCTACCTACGGATCTCGCCGGTTTATTATAAGTTTTTTTTTTAAGATAATAGGCTCGCGTGTTTTTTTCTATAACAATGAACTGGCAGCAAAATTTGTCATTACATTGACAGTTAAAGGCTGTAAATAAGAATCACTTCTACTACCTATATGGATACCGTAGTGAACTATGTCACCTTAGGGAAATTCACAGTAAATTTGTAACAGTATAAGATCTTTATTAACATTTTTAAACCAACAGCTAGTCAATGTACTGTCAAAATTGAAATTTCCTCAAAAGACTCACAAGTTATTATGTAGCCAATAGATTTTATAATGAGTTGTGAAAACTTCAAGTTTCTTGGTAGTTTGATAAACTGTGCACTGTCTGTTAAACTTTGCTAAGAGTTTTAATTTTATTTATTATCGCATTTGAAAAGACTAAATTCGATTTATTTCTATGATATAAATTTATATCTACGATAGATAACATAAAACTTTCATTTTATACATAATAATAATATAATAGAAAATCATGTAAATAAGTGCTACTCGAAAGTTGTAGCACATTCAACTAATTTGACCTACGTATTTATAGGTACAATGGTATCATTGTTAGAATTGCCATCTGATTCCAGCTTGTTATACTTACAAGCAAATTAACGTGATGTTTATCGAAAAACAATACCGTTCAATTATCGACAGGGGAGACATCCTTAGCGTTACGGACAGGGTTGGGTTCTTATAAGGGTGATCAGGCTGTCCACCGGATATCCCGGTCTATTGATAGGGTATTAATCATCAATTAATACTGTCTTAAGACATCGTCATTGAAAATTAGCAGAGGTATGCAAAGATCACTTTGAGCATAACTAATGATCTGTGGATCTTGATTATGATCTGTGGTTTTAATGATGTTTGATGGTACTATACTCATCCAACTGCAGGGCAAGCCATCCTTGAATGTACGAGTAAGTTAACATTTGCACACTCTATCTTTAAATACATGGTACAGACAGACAGACTTAGCTACCGCGCTTGCAAAATGCGCGTGATAACAAACCCGATCAATGTTCGAAAAATCATAATCATAACTCATGTTGCCCGACCCGGGGATCGAACTTATTGTCTTTAACGGCATTATTATAATGTATGAAAAAAGTAACAGCCTATAATCATCCCACTGCTGGGAAAAGGCCTCCATCATTGAATTCAAGTTACCACAGCAATAATGGATGTACTGGCAGAATCACCACGCTTGCCAAATGCGAGTTGGTGATCACAAACCCGAGCAACGCTCGAAAATTCGAAACTTTTTGTTGGCCGACCCGGGATTCGAACCTGGGACCCCGATCTTGGCCCGGTATTTAACCACTAGACCAACGGGGCGTTATTATAATGACTATCAAGATATAATTATGCCTCGCATGATTAATTAAAAAGTTTAAAAAAAACATAGAATCTCCCTATTTTTGCTTCTCGCGTAAAACTCCCAAGAATTTATTTATATTCATAGGGAAGCCCTCTCAAAACGAACGTCAATTCAATTATGTCAGCTAAACTCTTTTTGAAATTTCATAGTCACTTACGAAAATGTGAAGAGCAAAATATATTTTTTTATCCCAACCGTTATAAGAACGATAAGTGGCTTCTTGATAACAGTTGGGCTATAGAACCGTCGAAAAAATAGAGGTTATTCAAATCAACGCGAATCTTGTTTATTTTTATACTTGCATAACTAACAATCTAAGTAATTACGAATTTTGATAGACAATGGTATATAAAAAAGAAATAGAACGATAAAATTGAGAATAACAAAATATTATATTTTAATAAGCAGACGAATCATATTTATCAGAGACACCTTATTAATCATTTCCGACTTACACTGACGATCGTCATGACGTAAATTTTCTTAAAAACTGATTTTACTATTTTGGTCATTTAGTACAATAGTAACAAGTTTCTTTTGTAAGGTTAACGTACAACCATAAGGTATAATTCAATTCAATTCATTTATTAATTTCGACCAACTTGGACCAATTTGTTAGTACAAATAAAACTTAGCCTATTGTTAGTGGGACATTTTAAATAATAATATAATATTGAGTATGATTTTACACATTACATGAGATGATTTGCAAGCATCAATAAATAACATGTCAGACTGACACCACATGAACCATACTACAATGATTCAAGTAATGACAGTCAAACCTGTCGTAAAATGCTCTTAGTATGCTGTTAGGGCTGGCCCGAACCCTGCTAACTAGAGACGGGCACCGTTTTCTCATGGTGGTGTAAAAACAGTCGACCCTCGCCTCGAACATGCCGGAGGCACTGCAGTACCGAGGCAGCCCAACCAACACCCTAAAAGCATTATTGTACTGAACCCGTAGTGCACTGTATTGTTTCTGCGCATATGAAAGCCACAGGCTGCTCGTGTATAATGATGTGCAATATGCCCTAAAAAGAGTAATTTTGACTTGTGTAGTACAGCGAGCAAACCGATGCGATCATATTCGCCCTTACAGACAGCGCCCTACGTTCTCGTTCCAAGTCAGCATCGTCCCTCAGGTCAGACGTCACCACGTGCCCAAGGTATTTAAATTGATGTACCCTTTTCAAGGGAACACCATAAAGCATAACGGGCGGCATGTTCAGCATGTGCTTTCCTCTGGCCTGAAAAACCATACACTCACTTTTGTTGACGTTGTATATTAAGCCATGCCGAGCATACGTCTCACAAATGCCAAATGTTTAATAGCACGCTCACGCGAGCTTAAATTAAGATATTTTGAATATAGAACATGTCTAATTATGATTAGTACCTACCTACTTATCGAGTAGAAGAGAAATGAGAGAACGTTCTAATCAAAACTTAGTGATAATTTTATGCGCTCTAGAATGTTCGAAAAAGTTTTCGAGTATGTACGTCAGAATGAACTACAATAGAATATTGAATATGGTATTGTCCTAAATCAGGACAAGGCAGTGGAGAAGTAATTATTCAATGTTAAAATAACAAATACTAAAAATTTGAATATGAAATATTTACATTGCCGTATAACAAATATCAACTGAACAAATACAGATTTTTATCGATCAGGGTCCAATATCTGGCTTTGTGCCAATGATAACTTTAGAATTGCTAGCTGCTGGACAAGCTTTTATTTTCTTCATAAAAGGAGATGCCATCATCATATTAAGCGACAATCTTTTGTCCACTGATGGACATATGTATAAGCCTTTTAAAACGCGTCAACAAGCGGCCGATGGCATACTTTCCGCAACACAACCAGGCCCCCAATTCCACTGACATTACTTCCATATTAAATGTGTCAAAATATACAATTGCGATGCTATTGAGCCATTTGTAAATTAGCAGAATTGAGCCCTGGTCATTCTACCCACGCTGCGTTTTCAGTTTTCAAACGCCATTTGAAAGGTTGAGAAACATGGCTGTACTTATGTGTGTGTGTGATTAGTGATGTGACCTACCTACTAACACATACGTTTGGTAATCCAGAAATCTGGGTGTGTGTTTAGTAAATGGCACCTCTACTGTAATCCAGATATATGAACATATCCTGTATATTTGAAATAGGAAAGGAATGTTTATAACTCATTAATTTTAAAGATTCGTTTCACTTTAGTTTAGCTTTCATGACTGAGAAGGAACTCTGAAAAATTTCATTGTGTATAGAAATTTTGCTTTGTTTAAAGTTACATTTGACACGATGCAATAAAATACGGTCTAGCATTGCGGCCATTTGATTGCTTCGTGTTTTAAAACGAAACTTTCTTTAATATACATTTGTACTCGTCTCTTAACAATACCTGAAGCATTAACTCATGACCTTTCTTTAGACTATTCCGCTAAGCATTCTTTTAAAACCCGTGTTTAAAATGCTTATTTTTATATTTGTCAAAACGTTTAAATTAAGGCGTTATTTTGTTTTTCGTAAATCAATTACCGGCCAGTGCCAATTTTCATTAGAATTTATTTTTAAAGCAGGCTGCTAAGCACTGGCCATTTAGAATTCATAAAGGCTCCAGGCTTGGTGTGAGCACTAGAGACTGTCACGCGACCGTTTGGTCACATTACGCCAAATTAGTCACTTGCCCTGAAATCCAAATAAAATTTGAATATCGAAGAATACATAATTGCACTGTCATTTATTTTTAATAAATTAACTTATCTTTATACGTAGTTTCCCCATAAATTTTAAGTCCAGGAACAAAGGTCATATTTTTATTTAACTTCTGTGATAGGTTTGTGGGCTTTTGACTTTGATGTATACTTCGCGCATTGGAGAGTTTTTACAGTAAGTACTGCAAAGGTAAATATTAATAATAAGCATAAGCCTCTTCGAAAGGAGAATGTTGAGTTGATGTCGCAGCTGCTTAGAGTTTGTTCTCACACTTAATTAAAAAATAAAGAAATATTATTCATTAAATAAAAAAATCTTCAGCCTTATGTGGGACTAAAATTTCGAACTGTCAATGATCAGAGCAGACGCCCAGTAAACGTAAAGTTACCGGGTTACCAAGAAAGTATTTATGACGACCAATTATGTCATTCAATATATCATTGTATTTTTATACGTTCTCGTACTCTACGTATCTGAAAATATGTATTATGGCTATAGATAGCTTGTGGGTTTGAGTCATACATAGGGCAATCAAAATTATATTTTTAATTGACACTAGCAATGTTATTGCTTAAAAGACAGTGTAAAAACAAACCAATTTGGATTTAAAAGTTATCGTATAAATATAACTAATCCTTTCATATGTTAATATTCTATGAATAAGTTCTTGACATAATTGGTACAAGCTACAAAACATTCAATAACACTACTTGCAAGTACCCTTATTTGGAATACACGTATAATCTATACTAATCTATACTAATATTATAAAGCTGAAGAGTTTGTTTG
Organism: Anania crocealis; assembly: GCA_949315895.1. Classification (NCBI taxonomy): domain Eukaryota; kingdom Metazoa; phylum Arthropoda; class Insecta; order Lepidoptera; family Crambidae; genus Anania; species Anania crocealis. Next base: position 4,475,627 of record OX438859.1, on the reverse strand, counting down.
TTTGTTTGTTTGTTTGTTTGAACGCGCTAATCTCTGGAAGTACTGGTTCGAATTGAAAAATTCTTTTTGTGTTGGATAGTCCTTTTTCCGAGGAAGGCTTTAGGCTATATAACATCACGCTGCGACCAGTAGGAGCGAAGCATCAGTGAAAAATGTTGAAAAAATAATCGCGATCTTAAAAACTGAAATTGACGCGAACGAAGTCGCGGGCAACAGCTCTAGTATACCATATAATTAGTACTCATATAGCGACTGTTGTGTGTAATCGTACGTATGAACTGTGTAGTCCTCAATTATGTAGATTTGACTGTACTCCGACGCACAAGTATTCCCTAGTGTCCAGTTTTCAGGGTTGTGGTACAAGTGAAAGAAGGTTGAAGGTAAGTCATTTTAACAGACTGTTCGCTCTTTGACTTTTAAGAAAGAAAGAAAGAAAATATTTATTTGACACAACAACAAACACAAAGCACAAAAATAAAAAAAATAAAAGGGAAACAAGTGTCAAAAAGGTTCCCGCTCAGCATTAGTCGTGACAGCTAGAGGCATATCATGACGCTGATTTTCAGCGGATACCCTGATTAGGACTACCTGGTCGGTCTGACCGAAAGGAACCCGGCAGGTCCCGATGAGTCAACCCGCCACTGCCGGCGTTATGCGGTATATTAAACAAAAAACGTTATATTAAACAAACAAAAGTACAATAAAATAAAAATAAAAAACTCTGACAGACTAAAAATGAAAAAAAACAGCATAAAAAAATTTATGTACATTAATATTATGTACATACACAAGAAAAAAAAAAGTTGTTGGCTTCATGGATGGGACCGAGGCCGCAAAACAAAGATAAAAAAAGAAAAGAAAGAAAAGTAAATAAATAACCCTGAACTTAACCTATTATCCTATTCAGTGCATTATTATAATAAAATTAATTCTAAGTTCCGTACAATCACATTTTGGAGTCAATAAAGAAGTAAACTACATCAGATTCAGAAGGCAAGTATAACAAACAAAATATTAACACAAAATTTAAGCACACAAAGAATTTTAACAATAACCTATAAAGATTGTCAATACTTTTAGGTTACGCATTAGTTAGCATACACGACATGGTAAGTGCGTATGCCTGATTGAAGGACCTGACACCAGAGTGTTTTATCCATCCACCACAGATGTGCTGGGACGAAGAGCCTCACCTGCACGACGCGCATGCCACAATAGTAAATACACTGTTTACTAATGGTTTGCTTTTTGTAAAGTAAGTAAATGACGTTTTAAGTGACTTTTAAATGAATGTTTTCCTTTTAGGGCGCGCACAGGCGGAGGCAGATCGTTCCAACATCGGGTAGCGGCAAATTTGAATGATCCTCTGAAGGCCACAGTGTGGTGCCTCGGCGTAACCAAGATGTGAGTGCACGCTCTCTTGGGGTACCTACTGCGATCACGCGTCCACACAAGTTTGCTGAAGAGATAGACAGGCTTTTCGGTACCAATGATGCCAAACAACATGGATGCTAGATGCAACCTCCTACGAGCTTCCAGTTTCAGAAGATTAGCAGCATTAAGGTAAGGTGTAACATGTGAACGCGGTGGAATATGGAAACAAAAACGCGCACAGGCATTCTGTACTCTCTGAAGCAGTTTAGACGCTCTCTTCAACAAACATGGGCCATAGACAGTGTCACAATAATTGAGTTTAGATAGAACTATGGACTCACACAGTGTAATTCTTAATCGCTCATTAAGATAAGGTCTTACTTTGTACAGCAGCTTTAATCTATAGAAACAGTTCCTAGCACAATCCATGACATGTCCTTCGAACCTTAGATGGCTATCAAAAACCAAACCCAGATTTCGGGCTTTTTCAACTCTTTCAATAGGTTCTCTGCTTACCACGACATTCAGGGCAGTTTTATCGAGCTTAGAGATGTTTTTTTGTATACTGATTTAAACTTTCATGGTCACTATCACTAGAGTTATTTAATTCGGGGTTTATACCATGTACCTTATTTATTATGAGTTTCCGATATTTCGGCACTGTTGCAAGCGCCATGATCACGGGAGAACTGTTGTATCTGCGGGTGGGTAGCTGTTAAGAGCAGACAAATCGATCTACCCTCCGTCGTAGTCTTTTATTACACACGACACTGGTACCACTGTTTGACAACTCACTATTTTTACACTTTTGTTCTCGACACACAACACTTACAGTATCCGATCGTGACACAGTATTTTTTGGTTTTCTTCGGTTACCGCAAATTCGAACCACTGGATTCCATACACTAGATAATTTAAAGCCATCTTCGCGATTGAAATTTTTGTATTTGGTAATTTCAATCGCTTTTCTGACCATTCTTGGTATATAGTGCTGTTCTGAAGAAATTATCTGTGCGTTGTGAAACTCAATCCAGTGGTTAGGACCCGAGTGTATAAGGTGTTCAGCGATATCGGAAACTCATAATAAATAAGGTACATGGTATAAACCCCGAATTAAATAACTCTAATGTTTTTTTGTGTCCCAGTAATAATAAATTTTGATTTATTAGGATTTATAATAAGGCAATTTAAAGTGCACCAGTCCACCAATCTCTGCAAATCCTCATTCACCTTGGAATTCGCAATTGGAAGTTCAGCTGGCTTAAATGAAAGGTAAAGTTGTAGATCATCTGCGTACATCTGATACTGACAATGCTTGATTTGGCCTACCAAGTCAGCACTATACAGAATGTACAGAATGGGTCCCAAGATAGATCCCTGGGGAACTCCTCGAGACAAAGCACGCACTTGAGATTGCATGATGGAACCATCAATCGACTTTAACTCCACGTACTGCTGCCTGTATGTCAAATAGCTGTGAAACCACTTAACTGCACCAGAGTCCAGTCCATAATAACTTAGCTTTGACAACAGTAGTGGTATATTAATGGAATCGAAAGCGCGCGAAAAATCAAGCAATAGCAGCAGAGAGGTTTTCCCCTGATCCTGAGCATCCAACAGATTATCTACAGCATCTGCAAGGGCAGTTGCCGTCCCAAAGCCTCTCCGAAAGCCTGACTGTTGATGAGGTAGAATGTTACTTTCTTCAAGATATTGAGTTAGCTGTGTGCACACAATTCTCTCTAGGACCTTAGAAAGGACCGGAAGAAGGCTGATTGGCCGCAGGTCCTTCCTGCCATTAGATGGTTGACTGATTATCTATCTTCAGTTTTGGCATATCGGAGATAGAAAACAACTTCTGTCTTTGTTTCTCTGGACGGCAAAAACAGAGATAGAAACTGTTTCCTATCTCCGATATGCCAAAACTGAAGATAGATAGGTTATTGGAACCAGCCGTAAGAATATACCGTGATCGATTCAAGGTGAAGCCACTTTAGGGAACGATGATTTCTGAATTGGCGTGGGTCTGGATCGGCGGGTAGATTTTATTCATGCTTCTGAAGTCACGTTAAGCAATCAGAGGCCTTACTCCACAACACAATCAACAAATCAGACGACCATTTGGATCAGCGGTAGCAAACGCTGCTTCTGAGCCATGGGTCGCGGGTTCGATCCCCGCACAGTACAAATATTTGTGTGCATGAACATGTCTGTTTGTACTGGTCTGGGTGTTTTCTATGTATTATAAGTATGTATTTACAAAAAAAAAGTATATAAGTAAGTTTATCGGTTGTCTAGTACCCCATACGACAGGGTACTTAATAGTAGCTTAATTTGGGACTAGATGGCTCTGTGTGGCCCAGTGAGGTATGTCTTAAATTTATTACACAATATCCGTATATTTGAATCAATCTGTCCCTTTCACTCATACTGATATCTTAAAGTATCTGAAAGAGACAGATATATCCGTAAATACAAGGCTATTAAGAAAAATCCGATTGCTAAGAATGCTAAGATTACTCGTAATTGCTAAAATAAGTAACAAGAAGGAGGACAATGTCATAATCGCAACTATTGCCTGCCAATATAATTCTCTCTACTTGACTGTCTATGACATACTCAGGCCGAGAAAAGGTAGTGGTTGAATGTCCTTATTTTCCTTCTTATTTTATTTATACAGGGTGTTAGGTAAATGGTATAGCAAGCCAAAACGAGCCTATGTTTAACACGATATGCATAAAAATACAATGGTGTAGTCATCATTTTTGAAAAAAAATATTTTCATTCAAATCGTAATTTCTAAAATTTAATAAAAAATAATAAAATGATGATATCAAAGGAGATAGTCCCAGACATAGTACACCATTTTCAAAAATCAAGAAAAATTTACTGTTTCTGGGAAAAATACATATGAATTTATATAACGTATAATTTAGTGGTTCAAAAATAAATAAGATCGAATAATTTATCAAACTCCATTAGACATTCCAAGATGGCGTCAATCTAAAAAAAACTTTACCTGTCAGTAGCTGTCAGATACCCCTTGGCACTTTGGCATAATCATTCACTTCAAGTTTTTGTTCTGCTTGTCGCGTTTTAAATGTAGTTCATTATAACGACCTCATTTTCGATTTCTGGATTTGGTATTGATCGGCACATTACTTTCATAATGTTTGTTGTTACTACAGCAAGCGATGGCACTCGACTCCTAGATGCGCGATTTTGAAACTGCCAAAACTGAGAGACGTCATCAAAATGTCATCTTCCGCCATGATGGTTTTGTTGTTTTGTATTGCTATTTTCTTACTTAACTCTTTACTTGAACCACTTAACGAAGCCATTTTAAAAGAATTGGATAATAACAAAATCTTGGAGGTGTATTGGTCTATCTTTTGGTGGGGTGTACAGGTTCTGGGCCTGGCCTCCATACAATTTGGGACATCTCCTTTCTGACTTCTTTCTGAGTATTTATATGCATAATATGTAAACATAGTCTAGTTTCAGCTTATTAAAATAAATAAATGAATAAATGTGGACAACATCACATACATTGTTCTGATCCCAATTTGAATAACTATTTAAAGCAATCGTGTTTTGGAAACCAGAAACAACGAAGGTAGCAGGCAACAGCTGGTATAGTATAATAAATAGATTGATTTAAGGGATAACAAATATTATTCAATACATTTTCTCATAATAATTTTCAAATAAGTTAGCAATTAATGTGCATATTTGTCTTTTTATAAAGAAATATGTATTCTGACAAAGTTGTTCTGCACAGGATGAGGTTTCAATATGTAACATGTTTAAATATTGTTATCTACTTCTGAAAGGACTATCTTTCATTGTATGACAAAAAAAGAAATTGCAGATCATTTTACCTACTCAAATTTGGTGACTCATTAAAAATTCACCGTGTAAATGTTCCCGCCCCTCTCGTGCCTTTGTCACAACACAAGTGAACACGGCGATACTCAACAAAGCCCAATTACCATAATGCATATTTTATTAGTGAAGCGAACGCGATCATTCGACATCGCGACTGGCAATCAAAATCGTTCCTTATCGCTCTTCAAATAAAGTAATTTGCTATAAGTTGAGGCGATTACTCAATTGATATAGCTTTGTCAAAACAACTATTAAATAAGTTAGGACATGGAATTAGAAGCCGGAAATTTAGGTCTGTTAGTATTATCAATTATATAAGCGCTTCTTTTAACCACATTGCTTTTTTTATCGTACGATTTATTCATTACGGATCCTATTAATCGTATTAATACAATTATAAATGCACTAGTGAATTAGTAACTCCCAATTCCTTGCCTGCCTCTAACTAAATCATCGCAAAATCTCTTCCTAGTTTATAGGCGATGGGTAGAGAACGGTTACCCAGCACTGAGATAATAAAGGCTGAATAAAAAAATGAAAAATAAAACATTTTGACGACCTCTAAGTGGTATACAGACCGGTTTTCAAGATGTTAGATGGTCCGAGACCAGATCCAGGGTTCGATTCCCGGACGGTGGTCCTGGTTTTTAGGGTTCCGTAGCCGAATGGCAAAAAACGGAACCCTTATAGATTCGTCATGTCTGTCTGTCTGTCTGTCTGTCCGTCTGTCCGTCCGTATGTCACAGCCACTTTATTCTGAAAGTATTAGCATTACATATTTGAAACTTAGTAGGTAGGTGTATCCTGTTGACCGCTTTAAGATTCTCATACAAAAAATAAAAAATAATGATATTTAAGGAGGGCTTCCCAAACATAGATAGAACTAAAACAAAAATTTTTTTTTTACTCCAACCTACGCTTATGGGTTATCTATGGATAGGTCTTTTAAAATGACATTGAGGTTTCTAAAACCATTTTTCCCAAAAGTCTACCGTTTGGAAGATAGAAGCTCCCAAAGTGGTAAAATGGGTGTCCCCCTCCTCTAACTTTTAAACTAAGCAAATGAAAATTTTGAAAACTTACAACGAAAATTGGTTTGAACGAGATCAAACCGGTAGTTTTGGAGATCTAGCACATTTTCAACAACCGCAAATATAACTTTGTCCTTCATACAAACACTATGAAAAACAAAGTTTTTTTTGCAGTCAACAAAATATTGTGGTATTTTAGTTAAAGTTGGTACGGAACCCTCAGTGCGGGAGTCCGACTCGCACTTGGCCGGTTTTTGTGGTGGCTATGGTCTGGGTGTTAGTGGTGTTTTCGTTGTTTCTGATCCTTACAAAAATGTGCTTTAAACAACTACTTACTTTGGGATCATTGTATGTTATGTTGTCTACATTTATTATTTTTTGTTTATTTATTAATACTACTATGATTTGTCACTAGTAAGCAATAACGTTACCATTTTTAAAATTTGAATTTTAATAAAGATTCTATACTAATATTATAAAGCTGAAGAGTTTGTTTGTTTGTTTGAACGCGCTAATCTCAGGAAGTACTGGTTAGAATTGAAAAATTCTTTTTGTGTTGGATAATCCATATATCGAGAAGGGTTTAGGCTATAAAACATCACGCTGCGACCAATAGGAGCGAAGCATCAGTGAAAAATGTTGCAAAAATAGTCGTGATTATAATAACAGAAACTGACGCGGACGAAGTAGCGGGCAACAGCTAGTCAACACCAAACAATTTAATATCTACAAAGCAAAAATGACATCAACTTCTATTCAATTCACTGAAAAAAACCTTGTGATCATAACTCAATTAATTGAAAAGTAAGGACACTTCTAATATCTCCGAAAAAACTATCAGGTCTATTACCTAACCGTCCAACTAGTAACCTTACAGCGGTTTAAATCGGATTATTTCGTTCGTGGTTCTGTCTCACCACTGCGCCAGTTGAGCTAAACGTGGCTGCAGCTCGGTCAGCTTATTGACTAATCCAAGAGCAACTGCACGTTTAAGAACCAATCACATCTCTGAAGCCGAGTGTGTGTTGTAACTAAACGCTTCTTTCCTTTACAATTTTTTTTTAATATAATGAATTAGAAAATATTCCTCTAAATTTTATTTTAAGAAGACTGCTGAGTCATTTTAAGGACTAATTAAATTTTTTTTTACTCTCAAGAATCTCATTGATATCTGTGTGCAATCAAAATATTATTTATATGTATACTTTATTTGATATTTTAGCAACTTAATTGCAGTTATAATATCAGTATATAAACTTGAAAAATTTTGTCTCAGGCGGGACTCGAAGCCGCGAGGAGATGCGGGTTCGAGTCCCGCCTGAGACAAAATTTTTCAAGTTTATATACTGATATTATTTATATGTATTTATGTATGTTTATATATTTATTAAATTTATGCAAGTTTATTAATAGTAGTTATAATTTGCTTTAATAATGGTTTAATTTTTTCTCTTTTTGCACCGCCTGTATCATATTTGCTTGGCCCTATGGTTGACTGGATGGAAAGATCTGTACGAAATTTGGCACGGAAATAGATTGTAGTATCGAAAAAATGTACGGTTCTCGTGGGATAATCATAATATTTCTGACGACTGCGCGTAGTCGCGGACAAAAGCTAGTTTTATAGAAATTGTTATAGGCTATGACTGTCAAAGCCATCCACTATGTTCGCAAACCCCTTACACTACGCGCTTCTACATAGCTATACATAGTTCATAATGTGGATAGTATACATAGTGGATATAACGGTATATAACGGGTGTAAAAAAATCAAATGTAGATCCGAAAACTACGTACTGTCCCCGTCACTAGGATCTTTTTTTTCTTTAGAACCATACCTGGGAAACAGCTGGTTCCGAAGATATTGAGGGTCAAAGTCACAAGTTTTTCTTCCATTTTATTACAAAAACTGTTGCCAAAGGATACTTAACTAATCTTCTTACAAACATAGTGTTTTTTTTATTATTTCGTTCATAATAAAGCTTTTTTAATTACAATACGCCATGTACGGCTCAGCGCGGATGAATTTTGAACTTAGCAATCTATCTCCAGTCTCCAGCGCAGCGGCCTACGCTCCGGCTGCTATACATTGCGCGCTATGAATTATAATATTTATTTGAAACCAAAAAATAAAAATAATTTCCCAGCTATAATATTTTGTATTATGATTTGGTTTGCTTTTTAGATTGCGTACCTCCAGGGTTTGCGTTTAGTTTTTTTACACCCTGTATATAGGTTCGAAGACTTCGAATCGTCAATGTTATCATCATCGCAGTTTAACGACGCCCAAGCTGGACATAGGCTTCCCCTAAGGATCTCCACTACGATAGATAGATTATAGATAGAAAACACTTTATTGCACAAAACACAAGATAACAAAATATTACAAACAAGAGAAATGTACAATTAGGCAGCCTTATCGCTTTAAGCGATCTCTACCAGGTCACGATCGGTCCCGCGCCACCCTCAGCCACCAGCTTCCCGCGACCTTCGTCAGATCGTCGATCCACCTGTTTGAGGGGCTACCTAGAGATCATCATCCAGTGCGCGTTCGTCATTGCAGAACCTTTCCGCCTAAAAATGTCCAGTAGTTTTTTTTTTCAAAAACACAACATGGACACAATCACTGATTTTTCTTCTGTCGTTTCACAGAGCGTTAACATCGATAAAAATGTCCTCTTGTTCTATAAATACTCGAATTTAATTACCATCTCCCTAAAATTCCGGCGTCATACCTTGCTCGTATCTAAGTCGAAACATGGCGAAGGTCGTCTGATGCCCTTAATACCTCTTAGCGATAAACAGCTCCAAATATTTAATGCCACCGGAAAGAGAAAAATTAGTCACTCAAAAATATAAACAGGCCTCTAAAGAAATTAGCATAGGACGGGCCATGCATAATGAAGCTCTCGAGAGAACAGGGTTGGCGCCCTCGATGTTCAAGGTTTTATCAATATTATACATTAAAAACAATACATTATTTTGAGAATTATCTTCCAGACTTATATTATTTGTACAACTCAATATTACGACTACAAGTGAAATTTGTGGGCCAATATTAATTCAATTCAATGTAGGTTTCCTAAAAAAAATTCAAATACCAATTAAAATAGAATAGTAAAGATGTTGGATCACTTGAAACGACACGATCACCTTAGAAGATTAATAATTTAGTTTATTGTATAAAAAGAAAAAGAAAGTGAACGACCGATTTTGATCAGAGTATGACCTCCTAGTTAAGTGTAATAGAAGTCACAAACAAGAGAGCAAACTCCATCGACAACAGTTCAATCTCAATTTTTTGATCATGATGATACAAATCACACCACTGATTATATACACCATATATTCAGATGTAGATTTCATGATTTGTTAATTATGGTGGTAATGAAATAGGTCTTAAACTATCAAGTATCAGGCATAGTTCCAAAAAATCATAGGTACGTGTAAGTCTTATAAAGTAGTCTTTGCGGTTCAGCATCAGACTGAAATGCAAAGAACCTTCAGAGAATACCCTAAGGAATCGCACTCGTAGAAATACGGCTTAAACTTTCTTCGTGGCTGGTAAATTATTAATATCCAATGATTGCAGGCTAGAAGGGAGGACGATGAAATAGGGGAGGACGATGTTTTAAACGCAAATGTAAGTGTGGGCCATTACATAATGAAGCGGTAGTCCCAACAGGGTTGTCTACAGCTACTTAAAAGGAAATTAGAAAAATGACACTTAAAATAGCAAAGCATAGTTCCTGGGATTTTAGTAGAGCTACAGCGTCAAAAGAATAACGGTGTGCTCAAGAACTGATACCACTGGCATAGCTCAACCTACTGCGGTTTGAATCAGAGATGCGTGGAAATCTACTTGCGAAAAAACGATGTACGAACTTTTTCTTAAAAATATTTACATTCCTGTACATCAGTGGGTAAGAGTTCTAATATACTATTTCACGCGACACATTTATGCATCTTTCAATCGCCTTGTATTTACGAGTAGATTCCAATTGATTAAGTACTCTATTCACATACATAGTTAGCAAGTTTTTCTATGCAAAGTATACATATGTTTCATGTATGTTTCCAATCATCTTCTACCCCTTTCATTTCATGCTAATCTGCAATAGTCGTCTCAGTCTACATCACTTGAATCAATCCCAATCTGCATAAATCTTGAGTGTTAATATTAGTGCCAATTTAAGGTTTTCACAGCGTGAATACATGTTTGGAATAGATGTAATTTAGTGATCAGTTCGATGTCTAGTTTCAATCGGGACAAGGCTGACCACGAGTCGAGTGCCGTATGTCTAACTACCTATGGGCGAAAACTGCGACTAAATGGATTCCAAAATAGAAGCAGAGGCAGTGTGACGACCACGACGCATTTTGTTTGAGCAACTATAGAATATACTCTTTTAAAGGTATGGCTTACCGAAGCGAATAGAGTCTATTTTTTGCAAATGTCGTTTAATAACTATCAAAGTTATTGTAGTTTCATTAATCAGAACTCAATTGAGGCATACTTCCAGTTTATATTTCTGTAATGTCAAATGCTAAAACAACAGTGCTTACGTGTCCACTATTTAGCGATCATAGTAAGGCCACAATGTCTTTATGACAACTAGAGACTAGAGTCAAGATGTAGACAAGTTACGAAATGGAATAAAAATCTCTTCTAGTGGCCATAAAAAATAAACGCGTGTCCTTTGTACCGAAAGAGGGACAAATTGTTTCCCAATAGTTCCCGCCAATATTGGGACATGGCAACGGACGGAAATCGGGACAAATGTAACGCGTCGATGGGTCCGTGTTTTGTTAGGTCCTTGATTCGATTTTTGTCCCAGAAGACATTGATTTCTGTGCGAAATTTACGTCATTATGAAAGGATCTCCAAAAATATTGTCCTCAATTTAGCTTTATAAAGAATAATTCCATTTAGATGAACAAATGGAGATTACAAAAAAGTAAATTTAAATATTAAATTTAATTATTTATATTAGCATAAACATAAAAAACTACAATATTTACAATTTATAAATAAAAATAGCATGAAAAAGAAACAAATACTTAGATAGACTAGATAAAAAGGGAAAACAAACTATAAAAATGGTCCTCGTGGTGAGGTGCCCAAGATACTGACAGCATTACCTCGCTGGATTGCGATGCTCAGTCTCTGTGCGAGGTAGCTGCCAGCTCTTGGGTCACCGCTGACGTCAGATGAACGTTTAGCAATCTCTTTAAATAAAGAGAGTGAATTAGGACCCCACGGACCTAGGGTTTCGACACCAAAAGGTACGAAACAGTGCTGGGTGCCTATTTGGCTCCCTATATTTGGTTATTTTAATGTTTTGGCTTTAATCGCCGCCGCACCTGCACATTGGCTCGTTCCGGGCAGATGGGAGGCCGCCAGTGTGTCGACACAGATAGCGTCCCACACTAGAGTCCGACCCATCCGCCAGGGAATAAGCGACATACCGCCAGGTGTCTTGCCATCATCACGCACGATACCATTCGGCTCAAGTATAGCCGGCACGTTGATGGTGGCAAGGGAACGTCGGAGTATGTCGTTACGTTAATGCATGCATGGCGCGATAACCGCCCAGCGCTCTTCGAATAATTCCTACATTTTTTTAATGTATTACAAACAACAATTCAAGAAAACAACAATTCTTTCTTAAATATAACGATAGATATTTTATTACTGTGTCAAAATAAATAAGACACGGCTCGGCTAGAGTAGTTTAACGTTGCTATGATTATGTTTTACTAATTATAAATTTATTTCTTAGTTTTGCTTTTATTTCGTTATACCTGAAAGGCTGCGCATGAAAACACATGAATACATCTAATATACAAATGAGTGAACTAGAAATGGTTAAATCGGCATAAAAAGATTTACATCTTTCACTTATTATTATTATTACACTAGCTGTTTCCCGCGACGTCGTCCGCGTCAATTTCTGTTAATAAGAATTCGATTATTTTTGCAACATTTTTCACTGATGCTTCGCTCTTATTGGTCGCAGCGTGATGTTATATAGCCTAAAGCCTTCCTCGATAAATAGACTATCCAACACAAAAATAATTTTTCAATTCGAATCAGTACTTCCAGAGATTAGCGCGTTCAAACAAACAAACAAACAAACTTTTCAGCTTTATAATATTAATATTCGTATAGATTATGGTCGGTCGGATTGATCAGTAGTCAGGTCCCCTTCGCGAGCCCGTATCTATTTCTTAATATCCGATTCATTTAAAGTGACTCAATTTGTGAATGTTATTTATTAATCTCTGACCTTGAATAACTATATGACAGAATTGTTTTATTTTTACAAGGTATATGACTACACTACGTTTGCCGAGACGCGGTCTCCAGCTCCACTCAAGAACCCGTTTACCCCAGCGGTTGTCGGTTCTGTGGCAAATATGGCCGGCCCACTGCCACTTCAGCTTGCTAATCCGGTGGGCTATGTCGGTAACTAAACGTAGGACGCGCTCAGGCCAGGTGGAGTGATGATTTGCGTGCAACTGGAGAGGCCTATGTCCAGCAGTGGGCTGCGCTAGGCTGATGATAATATACCCACACTTTCTCCCATAGCTTCAGCTGCTCCATGCCTTGTATTTCAACCTCTATACCAGTTCCTTATCTCCGCTCCTCTACCATAGTAAATGCTGCCAACCCTACAAGCCCCAACGCGCCTGTGCCTGCCAATTAAGGCGGAATTTCAAGACGGGTATTTCAGACTGGCTTATTAATCTATAGCGAAACAGGGAAACCGTTCGGAGGGCAGCGCGTGTCAAGTTAAAATTCCATGTCGGGAATGTTGGTTTTTATATAACGGAAAAACTGAGGCTTCCCTTTCATCGCTGACAGAGACTTGGTATTTTAAGCGTTTTCTCCGTTCCAATTAGAATAGGATAGTGACGCACATAAAATATTTCTTACAAAGAAAAATATCGGCAAAAGCAGTGGATGAGTTACTAAATTTGAGTCGGTGTCTGGTGATTGTCTGTGTTTTCTTGTTTAGCAGCGATTTAACACATTCAATGATACAATGCTGGACACACTATAAGTAACATTTTTATCACGTCGACAGGCTAGTTGTGTCCCGGAAATGATATTCGGTAACTTTGTGACTTTCGATGTTTTAAATTTTCCAGTGTTTTTTTTTATTTTAGTGGTCGTCGACATTAATTATTGTATCTTCTTGAAAAATTTTGTCTCAGGTGGGACTCGAACCCGCATCTCCTCGCATGCCGGGCGGGCGCCATACCATTAGGCCACCGAGACACTGCGACACGGCGCGAATTTTTCAAGCATATTCTTACGCTGTAAGCCAGCGTTGTTTCATCAAATGTTAGGAGTTTGCACCCTTAACACCCGAAAGAAACATCTTTGCAGATGTTTGATAGTCAGTTAAGATGAAACAGCTATTTATATACTTTATTTGATATTTTAGCAACTTAATTGCACTTATAATATCAGTATATAAACTTGAAAAATTCGCCCGGCATGCAAGGAGATGCGGGTCCCGCCTGAGACAAAATTTTTCAAGTTTATATACTGATATTATAAGTGCAATTAAGTTGCTAAAATATCAAATAAAGTATTGTATCTTCATTATTATATCTAACAACCCGAGGAAAAAAAATATACTTACTAACAAACTTCTATCTAAACAATGCAAATTTCTTAACACAATTAACAAACTATTTTACAACAAGTAATACTGGCACGTATAATAATGAGAAAACTTCAACTTACACGCTAAAACATAATTTCATAAATGAACGAACAGCGCCAAAACAAAAACACTTCAGTATAACCTTAGCCCGGCCTAAATAACGCCCAGTACCTACTATGCCACAATACAGCAAGGTACAGAGATCAATTTACATACAAAGCGAGATCGAACAACACACACATAGACATCACTCACGGTGTATATCGTCACGTCACGATATATCGGACCAATTCGGACCATTGCGAGCGTGAGTGCCATCCGCTTGAGACACGCGTTTTAGATTTTTTTTGTCTCAAAATAGAGCAATATTAATTTAAAATTTTATTTCCGGTTTCATTCCTAACAGTTAATCAAATATAGTTATCTAGTGATAGGACAGCCATTACTACGATACTTTTTGTGTATAAGCCAAATTTGACGATCCTAGCGCGAGCGCCGAGTGTAGGTATAGAAAGTGAAGTAGGGTCGGCCACGAAAGTAGTCTATCACCCGATGGTTGAAAATCATTCACGAGTCGAAAAACAAAATATTCTGAGAACTACTAATACTATACGTCAAAACTCTGCATTTCTTTCATTGTTAAAAAGGTAGTAAAATAAGTCTATGATTTCAACCTTATCGCTACTTAACTTACAAACGCAATTTCGTTAAAACTGGTAGATCAGTTTCTTGGACGACCGTACACTGTATACATGAGATGGACTTCTACACCTATCTGTTTTGTGACCATGCATTCTCATTAAGCCGAGATAAAAGCGAACATGTTTATGTTGCACCAACACTGCCCACTCGTGGAGCACCACCGCAGGTTTTACGTTTGTTGAAATAATAATTTTAAAATGCGGTAGTTGTAGGCTTGACAAACGGTACCAGTTCACGTTACCAATATCGGCACGTCCATCTTTTAATGGCAGTACTATTCCTTTAGTCGCCTCAATACTCAATATGTAAGAATTTATTGCAAAACCATAATGTAGGTTTATAGACAGATGCCACAAATAATATGAGACCAGAATTTTGGACCCTGTGGGGCACGCAACTCAGGGTAGGAGAAAGGAAGAGTCTTCAACTATGATAAAAGTATATTGTTTCGTAAACAATGCGTATTAAATTGATTGAGATTAAATTGTCATTTCGTAATTCGTATAGCTAATATTTTATTATGTATTATTATAATCTATCGATAAAATATTAATTAATGTTATAATAACATTTATTAATGATGTACTGTTTTAGTTTAATGGTAAATATAGGTACCTAATGTCATTATTTCATTTTTTAAAACCTCATACACCCACCGGAAGATAAAGCATGTCGTTTTTTTGGCTGGCACAAAACGGGACCGTTCTTAATGGCCATTTAGTAAATATTCGTTTGAGATTGCTGCTTTGAATTATTTGAAAGTTCCGTTTGGGCCCTGTTACTGTTGTTTAAAGGGCTGATTTCAAAATGATCTAAAAATGTTGTGAGTATTGCCGCCTAAGCTTTGACATCATTCTGTCAGACCAAAAACCACTATCAATCAAACCTGAAAGGCGTGTGAGCAAAACCTCTTTGAAGGCTCATTAAAAAAGGGGTTACCTTTTCAATTCCTGGAATCTCCGGGATCCGGGAAGACAAATGACCGATGGAGCGACGGAATAAGAACAACCTTTGGCCGCCACTAGTTACACAAGTTTCGCCCTAACCTCTATTGTAATAAGGTTAAATGTGGTCAAAAATGTTTTGATCTGGCGTAAATCAAAAGACCTTTGTACCGAGTAGATGAGGGCGGGTTGATTAAACGTCTTTCATGTCAGTCAATTTCTGAAGCGAGCCCGCCTACATTCAGTTTGGATATTGAGATATTTTATCGCACTTTCGATTCTGTATTCCATTTCGGTTCTTATACAGCTCTATAAAATTTGTCACCGAAATAACTCAATTGATAGAAGGGTTGATTCTCGAACTCAAATGAATCAAGATTTAGTTTAGTAAAATTTTAAGTATCTACACATAGTGGTGAGTACAAGACGAAACAGCCCTATTTTTCTTCTTATCTCATAACTTTCCTTCGAGGATAGTTTGGTGTATGAGTTTTAAAACACACACACAAACACACACTCTCACACAGACACAAACAACCCACGTTAACCTATTATTGTTGCTGCAAACATTATTGTATATCTTTGTTCTCTGTCATTTATATATTTCATCACTTTCACTGGACAGTATTCTGTATCTATAAACAGAATGTACGTAAGTACCTACTTTGATTTGATGCCAATCCTTTAAGTAATCCATTCAAGGGACCGTATATCAATTTGCTGCAAGCGTACCGCAGGGGACGCCACTTCAATTAGACAAATAGGACTATTACTTAACTAATGCAGACTTTGATGGCATAATTCGGTAGCTTTAGCAAGTAAGTCTAAATTAGCGATGGGTCGTTATCGGTTTTTGAGATAACGTAACCTAACCGTGATGTGATTTCCAATAACTGGTTTCATAACTAGTGATTTTTGTAACTAGTTATTTTTACAACGCTCTGAAGCAAACGTGATTATTATAAGGTTAAAACGTTTGGTTAGATAGCAGGTATAACTTAATCACTTCACGCACAAGTAGAGTGGATAAGAGCATTGAGAGCTGCTAACCGAAAGCCGAACATATACCTGTTTATATCGGTTCTTAGTCGTTAACAAGCCGCCTTAATACATGGTGAAGCTTAGCGACTAGTAAGAGATAATCTTCTTGTTTTATGAATATTTTTATTATCATAAACTAAAGTAAAGTAAATTAACAGCCTATAATCATCCCACTGCATCTTATAATCTTTGAATACATATTGCCCTAGCAATAACCTGCATTTGGCTTATGTCTGTACCTAGCATTGCTATGGTAACTTACTCATCTATACATATATTATAAAGCTGAAGAGTTTGTTTGTTTGAAGTTTGAACGCGCTAATCTCAGGAAGTACTGAATCGAATTGAAAAAATATTATTGTGATGGATAGTCCATTGATCGAGGAAGGCTTTAGGCTATAACATCACGCTACGACCAAGAGGAGCGAAGCATCAGTGAAAAATGTTGCAAAAATAATAGCGATCATAATTACAGAAATTGATGCCGACGAAGTCGCAGGCAACAGCTAGCTAGTTATAAATAAAAACTAATCATAATAAATCTATCTAACACACATAACCATGCTAAAACCTTTTCACAGACTTGTACTAATTTTACCTACTCGTAAAGACGCCTCCAAAAATTATAACGGACATGAGTATTTGATATTACGTAAAAAATCTTTAGTAATATAGTTCGATGCCAATTTTGAAGAAATGTCGATTATAGCTGAAGAAAAATCACTATAGTTGGCGGCAGTCAGTCAGTCATACTATCAACAGTAAAGCGAAGTAAAGTGTGATGTTCAATTAATATTTAGTAACATTACCGTCGCTACATATTAAGAACTGACACCTGTCACCTGTCCTCGGTTGAATGATTGACGTTTATTATATGTCAGTGTCAACACTGTCAACGTTATAACCCGGTTAAATTATATCGACATCCAATAATATGGTTATTTATGTAATATTGTATCTATTCGATTGATAATTATACCAAAAGTGCGCTTGTATGTCAAATGGCAGTGTATTAACAATTACAGTTACAAAATGTAATTGGCAAGATCAATTACAAATTACTTGAAATTGTTGATAAGTAATTGAAATTACTCAATTACATGTTTATTTTTTCTGTTTAGTAAAGTAAATATCGTATAATCATCCCACTGCAGGGCAACGGCCTCCATCATTAATTCAAGTTACCACAGCAATGATGGATACAGGCATAATCACAACTCTAGGTAGTAGTATTTTAAATAAAACGATTAGGTAATTATACTTCATTATTGCTAATGCTTTAGTATTCACATTTTCTACCGATCGATGTCGTTCAAAAGATCTATATCTGTTTGACTTGTACTGCTACTGGTCCTGTATACCTACATGTCTCGTTGTTGGAATGATTCATATCCTTCGGATGTAAACTCTTCGTCTGTAATATTGTTCTGTCCAAGTTACTTCATCTATCAGTGACAGTTGCAATAATTATTGACTAACTAATCAAATTCAGTATGATACCCTAGAACAGCGGTCGGCAAACCGGGCCGCATGCGGCCCGGTTTGTTTTGTTAATTATTAATAATTAATTTGTTAATTGTGCGGAAAGTTAGAAAATATAAGAAAACTTAATCACCATACTGAATTATTTGTTTTATAACCTTATCGCGTTTGACAATTTAAACTTTTTTTAATGTATGGCGTTTGACATAACATTGACAAAATGCGTGTTGCAATATCGTCAAATATGGGGTAAAAGAACTGAATTTTGTACATGGCCAGTAATGTCGCCTGTTACCATGTCGGAATACCAACAAAGCTATTATCCACCAGGAAAAAAAACAAAGTATGTTGTGTATCCTGAAGCGTAATTATAATAAACTATTGGTACCTAACATATTTTTTATCATACCATTTCGTTATCAATATTTATAGTTAAAGACAGGACAACGTCTGTCGGGTCCACTAGTATTACATAAATGGACATTACGCAGGTCCTCTTACATAGGTCGCAGTACGAACCGCTTTAAAATAGATAGTGTAGAATGTCAATGTCAATTACTAGCATACGGTTTTTCTGCAATGTCAAACGAGAAACCATACAATCCTACACAAGTGTCTATACAGGCAGAACCGTAAGAAGCTTACCTTAATGTCTATTCTTTAGAAATAAGCAGTTAATAGTTTTTTTTTAATTAAACAAAATAATTAAACTCTTCTTTGCAAGGAATACATGTATTTCTTGTTTCCGTTTTTATAGGCTATATCTCTATCTCAAAACTCAAAAAGTGATATACATTTTCTTTAATGATATTTTAAGTCACGGGAAACGACATTAAATAGTTTTCATTCCACAAGTCATCCCCTAATGGATTTAATTTTAACCTCCCGGTAAAGGCGCTTCCCACTCCGACGGAGTTACGGGCGGAGTAGCTATACTTATTACATTTCTCATTTGACGAAATAATACAGGTAAAAGATTCAACAAGTACACATTTGCTACCCATTTTTGGAGCGCTAGACAATCACACTCGTAGTACGAGGTTTTGGCAATGAGTATGAGAGTCCTTTCACAATCAAGTCAGTCAAACGACGACAATTGCTCCACCGATTGGATGACCTACCCACAGATCTTCCAACGGTGCGCGGTCGCCATTCCAGTAACGTTCCGTCCCAATGGCCACCGGTACTTAATACTATGTGTCCCGCCACTGCAACTTCAGGTCCTTCAGGTTACCTTAGTTCTCTGACAGATTTACTCATTCTATCGCGTGGAAAACTACTTCCCTCTCCATGGCCTAATGAAAGTCCTAACGAACTACTTATTTTCTTCACAATACTCTAGACAACTTCTACACAACATATAGATTCTACAATCCTCAGTTTATTAACTTTATTAGTAGTTTATTAACTTTATAACAATACAAAGCGCAAGACGGCGCTTAGATGTGGGCCGTTTTAACTTATTAACTTATCCATTATTCAGAAACTTGTTCGGAGGCACAATGCTATTAAAATTAATATGTACTTCAAGTTGAGCCATTGTTAGAGAAAATTGAGCTGGGATGCTTGACAATGCCGATGTTTTGTAGCAGAACTAGTTGTTCCAGCGATTTTGTCCGCGCGCTGAAATCATTTATTTTATTTACAGATACGTTATGTGTACGTTCTTATAGTGAATCCTGATAATATGACTGTCAAGGATAATAATATAAGACTATTATGTAACTAATATTATTACTTATTTATATCGCGAGTGAAAAGCTTGTTATTATAACTGAGACCAATGAGAAGTGAATAATAACCAAGAAATAATAATAAGGATGTAACCTTACACATAATCTTCTTTGAAACATTTTCGACAGTTTTCTCAGGCTGAAAAAATCAAAAATTGGCCTCTATTCTAATCCCACACAATCAGCATTGACAGGGAGCAATGCAGAATAAAACAAACAATCCCGAGGCAGGTTTTAATGGCTTGGCAATCCCGAGGCAGGTTTTAATGGCTTGGCAATCCCGATAATCTCACACACGAACGAACGATTTGCATACAATCGCAGGATTCCAGTTCGATCTGGTTCTATCTGGTTCAGTATTCAGGCCTACTAGCAGTTTTAGAATTCCCTATGGATGGCAATTCGGCCATTGTTTCCAAACTTCGCTTTCTACTCCCAGGAGGCATCAATTTTACTAGTTCTGTTCCTGTGGATATAGAGTTATGTACTTACTTTAACATATAACTGTCTAAGTATAATTTATTTATACATATAAAAGAAATTCGTATTAGTTACACCACTTAAGTCGAGAACTGCTGGATCGATTATTACAATTTTGGTTGTATTGGATTTGTCTTGGTCAGGAATAGGATAATAAATGTTAAAAACATAGAAAAGTTAACGTAAAATATCTAACTTATAAACTGTATTTCTTTATAGTTCGCGGGGTCGAATAGTAACTAACAGAACATGACCATGAACGCTGTTAAGTGTTCGAAACGTCGGGTTAAACGAAAAATAAACGCAAATAAAAATTCTGTAAACATATCTTTCATTTTAATGTATAGTGTTCGCGTAAACTCTAGAAAACAGTGGCATAGTAAAATGTTTCTTGTGGCATAAACGCCCGTATTTTTTTATGTTAATTTAGAAGTTTGATTTTTCAGTTTTAAAGGACTGTAGTGGACTTGATTATGGTTTTAATTTCAACTCGTTACTTCTACATGTTCCCGAGATAAATGGTCTTGACAAACTGACGAAGGGTCGGACTAACAACAAAGAGATTGTATAAGAGTTCCGTATTTATCCTTTAAGGTACGGAACCCTAAAAGACAATAACACATTGCACATGGCATAAATGAGTTAGAAACTTCCCATTCAATATGTGACTTAATACTTACTAACACGATATCGCAAAGTGAATTTCCACCGTATTCGGCAGTATAATCTTGTCACTTACTCGGGTAATGTCGCTCAATATCAATCACTCGATACAGCGACAGGTGTCACGGAAACGGCGCGTCACTATTCTACCTAACTATTCGGTTTTTAAACGGAATAAAGTAGTTAATTTCTGTGTGTCTATGTCACGTGGTACGCAAGGTTAATTTCTTTTTTTAATTTATCTAAAGACAGTCAGCGCCATTGGTGTATTTTTGTCTCAAACATTGCACTAACGAAAAGCGTAAAATAAGATACAATTTTGGAGTCGGTGCCTGATAATAATATTTGCCGGCTATTTCTTATTTATTACCGACTCATAATATCTATCGGACAAAAAACAGAAATCGGTTCATATGGTGAAAATTTACACGTTTTAAATCATAGAAAAAAAATCTTTGATTGATAACGATAAGTTACGAATCGATAAATTGTAACAGTAAAATCAATTAAGACTAAATCCTTTACACAATCGTAAAGCTGGTTGCCCCCGTGTCAGTAACCTTTGCCGCTATGCACAACATTGCCGCGTGGGATTAGTGGCGAGGCCGCGGGGCTTCAGAAGCCCGCGTGATCCATTTACACCAGCCTTGCTGTTGCGTTGCTAGCCCGACATAAAGAAGTTAAGTAACAGCCTATAATCATCCCACTGCAGGGAAAAAGCCTTAATCATTGAATTCAAGTTACCACTGCAATGGTGGATGCAGACATAAACACCACGATTGCCAAATTGCAGGTCGGTGATCATAACAAACCTGAGCAATGTTGGAAAATTCTAAATTCTTGTCGCCCGACCTGGGGATCGAATCCAGATATACTTCAAGCACTAGTCCGTGAAGTACGGGGTCCGAAATACTGTTAAACTGCAAACGTAATTTTAAAGGTAACGAATAAGACAATAAACTCAGTTTCATTTCTGCCAATAAGTATAAGGAGGCGTCTGCACGTCCGGGTTCAGATAATTTAACCTACCACTACCTCGGGAGAAATGTGGGCTAGTGCCGAGAAAAAACAGCGCAAGAAAGTCGGAATTGTCAGTATTTTTTTTCTAATATTATAAAAATGAGTCCCTATTTCCCTTGGTCATCGCATCACGCGTGAACGGCTGGACCTATTTCGCTAATTATTTTTTTGTTTCGTTTGTTATTGTTAGGAGCATAGATATAGGATACAAGTAGATCCACTGACAGCCCGATAATGCTTGACCAGTTTTGATTTGTCAATGTGTGTGTTAACTAGTGACGTACCTTTAACATTTTTAGACTATCGATAATAATTGCAGTTTGTCGTTTGGAAAATTATGTTTACTAACCGCCCTCACTTCTTACAACTATAATAGTGGGCAGATAAATGTGCCCGGTGAGTATATTTTTTACATATAATTTAAAAATAAACAGTCTTAATTAATAAAAAAAATAACAGCCATTGTTAATTAGTTTTCTTTATTTATTTCTTCGAAAGATTTTCCCTTGTCATCTGCTGTGCCGTGTGAGCTTATCAATGGCAGTAAGTGAAAAAGAACAAGTAAACAAAATCTGAATAAACATTTACATTCTGATGTATCAAACACTGATTATTGACTTTTAAACAAGATTATCTTAGTTATGTGATTCCTTACAGTTTCCTTCTTCAAATTGTTAAGTTGACATTCATTTGAGACGCTAAACGTAAAATAACATAAAATTTCTCCGGAAACATTCAAGATAAATGTCGACAATAGTATCGATAAATTTGAGTCAAGCTCTAGCATACATGTAAAATATTTCGATAAATTATTTATCCACCAAAATAATGTAAATAATCAATACATAGAACTTTATCTATACAAAATATTAAAATGAACAAGTGGATTGAAATAATTTTATATTTACAACTTAACAACAAGATCAAATTCAACAAAAATAACGCGTTTTTACGATGACGACTTTCTACGTTTTTACCTGTGAAATGAGCAATTTTCTGGATTATTTTTGTGGTTGACTCCACAGGCACTCACAGAACATGTGACCATTGTTAGATAAAACTGTATTTACTTTAGATAATCTACGATGTACTAGATAATTACATAAAATGTGGAACCTTTTATCGCATATGCCACTGGATGTCACTCTGTCAAATACGACAGGTCACAAAACGAAAAGATTTGTTTTCTTTTTCTATCTTGCTAGATTTCCATAAGAGGTTTTCTTCTATCTCGCAGGCTTTGTCCGTCTATTATATTCTACGTTTATGGTTAGGAGAATGTTCTTATGAGAGAAAAATAAAGAAAATTGCGCGGTAAATTAGAAAATTTAAGAAAACTTAATCACCATACTAAATTATTTGTAATGTAACCTTAGCGCTTTTGACAATTTAAAACATTTTTAATGTAACATTATGGCGTTTGACATAACATTGACAGAATGCGTGCTGCGCTGTAAACGGTTACAATTTCCAGTGTGATTAGGATTTGCAATGTCGATAAATGAATTTTTATCTGAATTTTTTTTAAATTAATTATACAAATTCAAAATCAATATTTATTATTAAGACAGGACAAACGTCTGTCGGGTCCGCTAGTAGATAGATAATGTTTACGAAAATAAAATGCCAGTGCGAGCTAAGACAATTTAATGCTATAGATTTCTAACCTATTTACTTACAATGATAAATTTAATTATAGCCCTTACTAATTAAAACGATTTTAACATACAATTTAAAACTACTGGTCTAATGACTTATTTGGTTTTGTGAGGGAAAGAAGAAGACAAGCGTAGAAGATAATTTATTATCATTACTTTTATAAATTCTCTTTCATTATCATCAAACCTCTCATCCATTCTCTCCTTGGCCTCCTCTCAATATTATCATTTTATTTTTGCTTTTTTAACAACACTTTTTTATGTGTGTGTAGGTATTATATTTTTGTAACTTGAATTAAATTATGGATGCTTTAGCCCTGCAGTGGGATAATCATGTGCCGTTACTAACTATATTTTAAATAGCTTTCTTTAATAAATACTTGATTTCATCGAAGACATGTATTCAACCGGATTCCATTGTTCGCCAGATTTTCCGCTGTGTTCAAACATCCCGAAAACAAATTCGTCCAAAGATCCAGATTAAGAATTAATATAAAATGAAACGAGTTGTTTAACCGATGGCTAACGGTGAAGTATATATTTTGAATGAAACGGTAAATATTACATACAAGTAATTAATCATTCAATCATTCAGAACATAAGACTGAATTGAGTGATCATATTGCATCACATTCTCAATAGATGGCATTACTGGTTTGATTTGATGTAATAAACTAAACATTTTAACACCCCCACTACATCAAATAAAACAATGAAACTAACCTTTTACAAATTAACAAGTCCCAACGCCTCAATACCTTGGTAATGCTTTGTTGCACCTAGTGCCTTTGTGAGAACATCTGCTGGCATATCTTTAGTACACATATATTTAATATTAATAACATTACTACTGACAGCATCTTTAAGAAAATGATAACGGATGTCTATATGTTTACTCTTTCTATGCAAAGCATGATTAACAACAAATTTTTGAGCACTCTGGCTATCATTGTATAAGGTAACAGGACATACATCTTGGTTCATAACCTCAGACAACAATGTTCTTAAATACATGGACTCTTTACATGCCTCTGCCATTGACATATATTCGGCTTCCATACTTGAAAGAGCCACAGTTCTTTGTTTTCTGCTTTCCCATGATATGACACCCCCTGACAACTTAAAACAATACCCTGTATATGATTTTCGGTCAATATCATTATTAGCCCAGTCGGCATCAGCAAATCCTAATAATTCAAAGTTTCCTTTTACATACCTTATGCAATAATTTTTAGTTCTCTTTAAATATCTGAGAATGCGTTTAGCATAATTCCAGTGAGTGCTAGAGTGACAAGAATTAAATTGACTTAAAAAACTAACACTAAAGGCTATGTCCGGCCTTGTTAATACAGACAAATACATGAGGCTACCTATTAACTGCTGATAAGGAATATTAGTATCATTTACATTATCATTTCTATCAATATTTAGTTTTGACTCCATAGGTGTATTGGCCTCTTTGCAATTTAACATATTAAATTTAATTAACAACTGATCAATGTATCGTTCCTGATCTAAAGTACAAGTATTATTCTTATTATCAATATTTACTCTCATGCCCAAGCATTGTTTTACCTGTCCCAGATCTTTGATTTGAAATTTAGAACTTAATACTGAAATTAAATTATCTGTCTCTAATTTACAATTTGAATACACAAAGAAATCGTCTACATATAGAGCAATGATAACTTTCACATTATCATGAAATTTTGTGAATACACATGGTTCTATACAACTTCTTTTAAAGCCTAATTCTGTCAAACACTGATCAACTTTTTCGTACCATGATCTAGATGACTGCTTCAAGCCATAAATAGCTTTATTTAATTTAACAATTTTTCTGCTTTTATTGGCATCTAAGTTAACTTTTGGATAAGCCATAAAAATATCTTCTTTCAATGTGCCATTTAAAAATGCTGTTTTAACGTCTAAGTGACTGACATTTAAATCTAATTGTACAGATAGTGCAAATAACAATCTTAAAGTAGAGTGACGTACTACAGGTGAGAATGTTTCGTCATAGTCTATTCCTGGTTTTTGAGTAAAACCCTTTGCCACTAGACGAGCACGATATCGAACACTATTGTCACTATCTAACTTTCTTTTATAAACCCATTTACTTTGAATTAAAGTCTTACCTTGAGGCACTTCACTCACCACTACCCAGGCATTATTATCTTCAAATGCTTGTAGTTCCTCTTCCATCGCAGCAATCCAATTGCCTTTGTCAGGGCCTTCTAGGGCTTGTTGGACACTAATTGGATCACTTTGATTCTCAGCATTAGACTGCAGGCACAAGTTTGAGTAACCATAACGCTGTGGTGGCCTTCTTATTCTCTTTGGTTCTTCTGGGGGTGAAATCTCATCTACATTCTGCAGCCACCAACAGAAGTCACCTCCATGGGTCCACACACGTCTGCATGAATGATATTTAAAACTTCACCGCTTCTCGTGCTCACATGGTTGAATGGTAACCGTGACTGCTTCCCTTGACAGCACACAACACAAGTACTTTTGTCAATAACAGCTTTTTCTTTGAAGTCTATGCCTGTAACTGCACCTTCTTTCATTTTATTAAGATCATTGCTATTCAAGTGGCCCATTCTTCGATGCCACAGTTCACTGTTCACACTGTCAGATGTAGTAAACAAGCAGTCTTGTTTATCTTCGACATTAAGTTTGTAAACTCCATTAACTAATCTGGCCTCTCCAATCAGTTGATTTCTGCTGTTATAGATATAGCAACCAGTTTTCTGAAACTTAACCCTGTTTCCATTTTGAATCAATTTACTCACAGATATCAAGTTCGTAGCAATACTAGGTACACATAACACGTCCTTTACTGTTATCGAGAATCTGGATTTCGACGTAATCGTAACAATATCTACATCACCCGAGCATAACACAGGCATCACTCCTTTATTGGCTGCCGTGATCTCTTTTATACTCGTGTTCTCAGATGTGTTCCGAATGTTGTTCACGTTTGACGTAATATGCACACTTGCACCAGAATCCAAATACCAATCATTCTTTCTAAAGTTTCCGCTTAGAAAAACTGCAGAAAACGCATTAGAATTGTGTGTTTTTGTATCTTGAACTTGTGTACACTTATTTTTGTAATGCCCGATCTGTTTACAACGATAACACTTGATGACTTTCTGTTTGTTATTGTTGTTGACATTTGACGTTTCGCCATCTTTGAACGAGTGTACGGTTTTACTGAACGGCTTCGATTTCTGATTGACATGCTGGCGCCCTCTAGTGTATAATGCAGTTTCCGGCGAATCTTCACTTCCGGAAATGTCTAATAATTTAGATTTTACAACATCCGCCGTAATGGCGATCCCTGAGTGTTCGATGGCCATCAGCATGGGAAAATATTTTTCGGGCAATCCCGCCAACATTAAACAGCCAATCCACTCATCGTTGACTAAAAACCCCGTTCTTGATAATTTCTGCCCCGTTTCAATGATTTGAGTAATGTAACTTGTCATAGAATCTGAAGTTTCAAGACGTATTGATATTAAATTCCTCAATAGCATGATTCTTCTTGAGAAACCCGAGTCATCAAACATCTGTTGTAATTTCTGCCATAGTTCTTTTGTAGTATTAGCACTCTTAATGTGTACATATAACGACGGATCTATAGTTAAAACTAATTTGGCTTTAGTCATGGCGTCTTCTGTAATGGCGGCTCCAACTCCTTCAGTCTTGAGAAAATTTAGCTTTCCTTCGAGTACTAACAGATTTTCGGCGGCAAACGCCCACTCACTATAATTTTCTCGACCTTTTAGTTTTGGCACATTAGCAATAAACGAGTTCATACTAGAAGCCATGTCTGTTATCTAAACCGCGGACCACGTGCAACACACACAAAGTCAAAGTTCACTACCGTGTCTTCAACAACGCAATCGTCCACTGTACACTTACTAAAACTATTCCTAAGCTAACTAACTATAACTTTACAACTTTTGACTGACTCTAAACTAAATGGGATCTGGGCCCATAACCTAATATAAAATGAAACGAGTTGTTTAACCGATGGCTAACGGTGAAGTATATATTTTGAATGAAACGGTAAATATTACATACAAGTAATTAATCATTCAATCATTCAGAACATAAGACTGAATTGAGTGATCATATTGCATAACATTCTCAATAGATGGCATTACTGGTTTGATTTGATGTAATAAACTATACATTTTAACAAAAATATTTTTATATGTATAGATATAGATATAGATAACCGCCGAAGTGAAGCAGGCAGGCAACAATACAATTCTAATTCTAATTTAAAAAGTGTTGTCAAACGATATAGTCTGGTAGCAATAACCGTTTCTACTAATCTAATCGATTTGTGCCATCATTAGGCTGCATCCAGGGGTAAGTTTGATATAAAATAAACCATACAATAATGGCTTAAACGCCATTTCGGTCTCAGCCTTTTCATTGACAGACTAATTTTATTCTAACTGTAAATATACAAATATATTCAGGCGCGAAAACATTCAGGCTCATCGCATTGATTGAAACATGGAATTATTCATGTAAAATTCCATTTAACCATCGGTTCCAGTGCGCGTAGTCGCAACATTTGGAATGGAACCGGAGTGAATACGTAATGTTCTGGAATACTTTATCCTGTATCGGGGCTCTATTGAATCGGTACCGATTGGATTGGAACGAGATAGGGATGTGCGGAATATCGAGAATACTCGAGTAGGTACGGACTCGCTTTATGAATTCGTTTTAAATTGAGTTGCAATAGAATATATTTACGTGGACTATGTCATTTCTGTGTTTGGTCAACCTTAAATAAAATAGCACCTTCTCGACCGATAGGTGTCGTAACAGGCAATCAGGCAACTAAAGGATTACTGACCGGAAAAAAAGGTGGCAGCGTCATATTCACACTATTGGCCAAACTGCGATCACTCTCACTTAAAGACTCCATTTTAAATTTATTTATTCATTGTTTTGAAAATAAATGTTTTGATGGTAAATGTCATCAATGGTTCAATCAATGGCGAATACATCTCTCACTTGCGATTTGCAGACGACATCGTCATTTTGGCAGAAACGCTGCAGGACCTACAACAGATGCTGAATGACCTGGCTGACTCATCTGTACGCATCGGCTTGCGGATGAACCTGGCCAAACCAAGGTTATGTTGAATGAACATGTACTACCGCAACCGATTGCGGTGCACGGCACCGTGCTCGAAGTTGTTCAGAAATACGTGTACCTTAGGCA
This sequence comes from Anania crocealis, assembly GCA_949315895.1. Classification (NCBI taxonomy): domain Eukaryota; kingdom Metazoa; phylum Arthropoda; class Insecta; order Lepidoptera; family Crambidae; genus Anania; species Anania crocealis. The sequence goes on along the minus strand of OX438859.1, from coordinate 4,446,675 downwards.
GACATTGCAGTTAGGTAGAAACATCTTTGAGTATGAGGTGAACAGAACAATTCAGTTGGGTTGGGCAGCATTTGGGAAACTACGTCGAGTCTTCTCATCGTCGATCCCAGAATGCCTCAAGACGAAAGGCTTTAATCAGTGCGTCCTACCCGTCATGACATACGGAGCCGAAACGTGGACACTGACGGTACGGCTAGTCCACAAGTTCAAAGTAGCTCAGCGGGCTATGGAAAGAGCTATGCTCGGAGTTTCTTTCAGGGATAAAATCAGAAATGTGGTAATCCGGCAGAGAACTAAAGTTACCGACATAGCTCAGCGGATTAGCAAGCTGAAGTTGTAGTGGGCTGGCCAAATTAGCCGCAGAACAGACAACCGCTGGGGTAAACGAGTTCTTGTGTGGAGACCGCGTCTCGGCAAACGTAATGTAGGACGCCCTCACGCTAGGTGGAGTGATGATTTGCGCAAGGTGGCTGGCACCAGCTGGATGCGAAAGCCGAGGATCGACCTAAGTGGCGTGCAATTGGAGAGGCCTATGTCCAGTAGTGGACTGCGATAGGCTGATGATGATGATGATGATGATTTCGGGATCGTCATCACCAACCCTATATCAGTCAACTGTTGACACAGACCTCTCTTGAAGTAGCTATTTGCTATAACAGCCACGCCTGGCAGGCGGGTATTCAGCTGGCAGTACTCCTTTCGCCACCCCTTATAGGACACCGATGGATAGAGAAGTTATAGTGCTTTTTTAAGCTATTGCATAGCTTCTATCGCGGGCCTTGAGTGTGGAGACCGAATCAAGAAATTTCGTAATGAAAATAACCTAACCTAACACTCGGGGCGAGGCACGATCGAACAATTTTGAATTTCCGAAATTTAAAAGAATTTAGAAGAAAATAAGGATTTTGCCAGTATGGTTGCCTATGGTAACCATATCTGCTAAAATAACAGAAAAATTTAATTACAAAAGTCTAAATTAGAAAATACATAAAATTATAAAATTAAGCTATTGCATAGCTTCTATCGCGGGCCTTGAGCGTGGAGACCGAATACAGAAATTCCGTAACGAAAATAACCTAACACCCCCCACTCCGACCGGCACAGCGGTGATACTTTTTAGTTTTATAATTGCATAAGTTGATAAAAAATGCTATGCAATAGCTTTACCGCGGCAGTCTCCGAATGCCACACGTCTTTTTTAAATGTGCCAGCACCACACGACATTGTATTTATATGCATATTATTAAATTAGCATGGGCTACTTTTGGAAGATTGATTTAAGAACTTTACTCGATGCAAGCACCTCACTACTCGCAGGAGGGCGCCGGGATGCGTGGGTACATATTCCTCCAAATTAGATGGTGTCCCTGAGCAATGTGACGAGTTCCCTGAAAATATTCTACTTATTCAATGGGAACGAATGGGGCGTATAAGAAACGAGGAGTGACGGTTTTCTGTTGCATTATGTAGTAAACATGCCAGTGAATTTTAAATCTCGAATCGGTTGATTGAGCTCCAAATTTTGAAATGTAAAAGATATATACGACAACGAAATATATTCAAACATTTTTATTTAAATTTCTCGCTAAAACTCGAGAACTGAGAATTAGAGCCGATTTAGCTGATTTTGGTTTTGAAATGCTTGTCGTAGTCCTGGGAAGGTTTAAACAGTAAGAAAATATGAAAAAATTGGGAGGAAGATAGTAAAACCAACAATTTCATTTTCCCATATGTTCTACATTAAAATTTTCAGCCATTTTAGCGGAGGGATAGTTTTAATGTTGTTAGGATAGGTGATACGAAGAACACCGACTCGTCTAGTTATATTGAACTAGATACAGTCCTATAAAAAAAGTTAAAATATAAGCACCTAAGATGGATGCAACGAAGGCAAAAGAGCACCCAAATATTTAGTGGTTGATTATTTGGTGAGGACATCTTTCTGACACTGATTGTGTATCTAGTTTTTTAATTAAAAAATGGTGAGACAACAGCACGTCAACCTACCACAAAACGTCAAATTTTCATAATTGATATTGATCTCCACTTGTTGGACTTAAAGTTGGCCTTTTCAATGACTCAAAACAAATTTTTAAATTTGATATCGGTTGATATCAACTAAAAACGAGTATTCATCGTTAGCTGTTAGGGCATATATTTCAGGATTATTTCATTCTTTGCCTAAAATAGATTTTACATGACCCATTTCAAATTTTATTTAGAAACAAATAAAGTTCATTCAAGGCATTTTGGCGAGAGATCCTTTCTACGACTACTATTCAACTTAAATCGTACTTCACCGGCTCTGTTTACCGCCAGCGCAAGGCTAAATTCCAACCAGGGATGTTACGGAGCTTTATGACCAAAACTATCGGATATCCGAAATCAAATATACTTAACAGATTCCGGTGCAGAAGTTTCAGATAGTATTGGGTGAACGTGAACAAGAGCACATGCATTGATCGGATCTAAAAGTATTAACGCTCTTGCTTTGGAGATGCCAGTAACAGCGAACGCACTACAAAAACCCAGACCCGGATCGATTTAAAATAAATAATAGTATCTACGTTGACCCATCCTGTAATCAACCTTAAAGCTGGTGCCACCGTGAAAACCGTTGAGTACGCCTCAATCACGGAGGAAGACAACATTTTATGAATTACCCAAGGCCACAAAATTACATATTATGACTGATTGCAGTACCAAGAGGTGAAATGAAGTCAAATTACTAATTACGTGTATTTTAATTGAATAATTCCGTACAGCCAGGATATTCGAAATTATTTAATATTGGTAACCAAATCCGAAACAATTTTATATTTTTATTCGTATCCGTATTATATCCGTAACAAATAAAATAAATAAATAAAATAAAATAATCATTTATTTGTTCGGACATGTGTACATGTTAAACAGGTGACAGGTCAACATCTCTAATTCCAACCCTCTTTCTATATTAGGTTATATAACTCAATTTGAGAAATTCCCGCGAGTTTGCGAAAGGTAAAGCGACTTGCAAACGTGTTTTTTATACCAAAGAATAGTTTTAAAATTGTACACTAATCAATTTATGTGTTTTATACTTTTGAATTTCTCTAGGAGCTTTGATCTACCATGTTAGATTCATATTAATATTATAAACTTAAATTATTCCCACTTGAGGCTAGAAATCACAAAATCTACACATATAAATAAAAATTAAATGTATGTTAATCTACGTATATTGTCTGTAATTTAAAAATGTATAATTAACAGCTTTTTACTAAATTCATATGAAAGAAATCGGTATTCAGATCAGGATTTCTACTACAAATTTTTACTGTCTGTCTGTCTGTTTGTAGAGGTTCATCTCAGAAACTGCTGGATCAATTTTGGCGGCATTTTCAATCGCAAATAACTAATGCTATAAGGAGCAACTTAGGTTACTTTCATTTCAGGAATTTTATTTTATTTATACACCGTGTTATTTGAACCACCTGGAAAACGAAAACAACATTATGGCAATGTAATTATTTTTTGGTTAAAAATATTTTATGAAAAATATTAAATTTTGATTCGGACTTACAATTTTGTAACACGCCTAGACGCGCACAGGCGTATTATTTTGCTGCAGTGGGGTACCGGATGAGTGAACCTTACACAGCTCCATCCGTGTGCGTCATAATGTGTTTCAAAATAAATAGCTGAACCAATATTTTATACTTTTTTAAAACAAAATTTTTGATAGAAAAATTAAAATAACACTGCCTAGATGTTATACATAATGGTAACATATCGTGGACTCCGTTTAACAAGTGGTTGAAATTGCACCGTGTATAAAAAAAAACCAATAAGACATGCCAAAAATCTTATAGTTCACGCGAACGTTGTGATAATAAATTTCGCTGTTTCTGAAGCAGGCTCAGCTAGGAAGTTAGTCAATCAACCAACTCAATCCCTTTTTAGCGGAAAACTTTTTTTTGGAGAACTTAAATTGCTGGTGTAAACTTAAAGGTATTCAAGGCATTGTATTTTCATTAGGGTTTATCAAACGCACGAGCACAGACTGCAGGTTTTGTTGCACGCATATTTTTCTATCTACCTAATTATAATACCGTAATATACAGGATGAAATTTTAACCACCTTCCAAATTTTAATATAACAATCTACGAGACAAAAAACAAATGGCGTATCTTTTCTTTTGGTATAGCCCAGTACAAAAATGACAAGATAAAGCAAATAAAGCACACCGCCAAAAATCGAAACTTTTTGATACGGCCTCCTAGCAACACTTTTTTTACGCTATGCGCATCTCATTCATTAACGTTACTATTTATAAGTTTTTGATTTTCCCTTCATACCATAACAGGCTAAGGACCGTAAAAATTGAAAACTATGTTGTGTAAAACATGTTCGGGTGAAAACTTGTTTTTCATTTCTTACTTCATAAATGGGCTCTAAATACAATACTGAACGCGTATAAATTGTGTAAATGATGAAATGTCACAGGTATTTTTCTGTTTACCTAAGTAATACCGATATATACTCGTATTTTAACATATAATTTCCACTCCAAACCGACATACGTGACAAGTGCATGGGATACCAGTGGTTGTTTATAGCGATCTATATCGGACCTTTGAACCGGCTCGCTGAACTGAACCCGGGCCTATTAGTGACGGCGAAAAAATATCGCGTGCCCCGCTCGGGGTGATATCAGCTGTTTACAGCTAATTGAAATAACAGTAAACATACAAATGTAAAATTTGTTAACGTACTACCTCAGGTATGTACGTAACAGGTAGTGTACTTGTTGCCAGTGGCTTCCTACAAGTGGAATTGAGAAAACGTAAAAGTAACTGTAAATTTTCCCGGGATAACAGGTAACCTAGGTGCTATTCCAGCATATTAATCTATCTATGTGCCAAATTTCGTAACTATCCGTTAAGCAGTTTAGGTGTGATTGGTAACAAACATGGATCCGAGGTTATCTAGTATTAAATTGATAATTGGGTGTTAATAATGTCATTCGATCAAGTATGTAGGTAAATGATTTTCTTCATCTTCGTTCACTCAGTCTATATCAGTCCACTAGCACGTTCTCAAATTTGGTTATTATGTAGTTCTAAATAAAAAAAATGATTAAGACCATTCTCAATAATTCAAATTACGTTCAAAAGTCTCGAAAAGTGATTTGACTAAAACAGTCCGACGGATCCGATTGGCGAAGTTTATTTTACCTATAAACGTTTGCCGAGTCAGCGATAACTTCGGCTAACTTCGAACACGAAGTGCTAAGGGCGTAGAGAGATGTATCGATTGGAGAATACGGAAGTAAGTAGATTATCGCCATTTTAGGAAACAACTTCAAAAGAAAATCTTTGTAAATATTTTACTTGGAAATTGCAGCGTTAGAACACCTCAGGTCTGCTGCCAAAACTTTGGTATACTATTTGATGATAAACGCCGACGAGCTACCTTAACCATAGAGTATCACCGACCTCACACCTGTCTGTCATTCACATTGACATCGACAAGTGACATTGACATTACCTCTGACAGCTAATGATTGCCCATACACACACATTCAGCTAACAATGGAGCCTGCCTTTTATCGTTACGTGCCTCTACATCTAACTTTACTCCAATATGTTACATAAACTGTTGGTTTTTTAGCTCAATGTTACAAACATGATGTATTTTTTAAATAAGTGTTTTCTTATTCGTTTTCGTTTAGTAGCAGTGATTTTTGAATTATGATACTAAAAATCGTTCGGTAAACTAGAAACTGGGCTAAAATAGAAAGCAAAACCCCTTCTAGTTATTAAATGCCAAGAGTTGAATAAAGGAAGGAGGTACTACCAGAAGCAGAGGGGCAGCGCCGTCATCGCTCCACCATTGAGTTCCAGCCAAGCAAGACGATTATAGCAAAATTCGTATTTAGATGACGCCTATCCAACATATTAAAATTATGATTTTCCTTGAGTTAATCTGTTGTTTGGGAATGACTATAGTAAAATGACATTGGCTAGACGTTAAGGACTGTCTAGTGCTTAAACAAATGGTGGCGGCAACTGAATCTTATGCTAGATGAGCTAAGAAAGCAAAAATAAAAACGAGACAAGACTTCAATACCTACATAATGAACAAATAGGTTATCTCTTTAGAAGAATCAACAAAAGCCCAAATATTAATGATGTACAAATCTCTGAAAATTATAGCCAACATTTCCAGTATTCAGTGAGTAAATATGCCAAATCAATGGTCCTTTGTTTACGAGTATGCTATGCCGGCGATGTTTTGGAATGCAGCGACACGGGTGAATGCATAATCACTGAATAGCTGCAAGTACTTATCGCGTTTATCAGCAACAACAATTGCAGTGTCAACACTTTGTATCAAGCTTTGGAGCATTTGATGACAAATAGTAATCAAATCATTATTATCATCAGCAACCCGAATCAGTTCACTGCTGAACGCAGGCCTCGCCAAACAGAGGGTTTTACCATAATCGCCACGTTTGCCAAGTGAGTTGACGATCGCAGTTTTGAGAAGACGCTGCAGCCCGTTTCATTCTGTCGGTACTTCTTAAGTCACCTCTTTTACTTTAGACACCCATGGGAAGAGAAGTGGTGGAACTATTCTTTTAGCGTGCCAGCACCACATATTTAATAAGGCACTTATTAAATATCCGATGCTTGCTTTGACCTTACAACGCATTTCATTACTCAAATTTAATGCATTACAATTAGGTACAAGCACAGATTTTTTTAAGAAAAAAAAAGTGGTAAGATTGGCACTGAAATGGGAATAGCGTAGCCGGTTGTAGTCGTGCTTAGGAAAGCACTTTAAGCCGTTGGTCACAACTTCTATTACAAGATGAAAGACGTAAAGTCAGATATAGTCACAGAGGCCTGGTAACAGGCGGCTTTTTAATAACTCTGGCATCAAAATATGTTTGAGGATCATCATACGATAAGAATATTGTTTGATCATTCAATGGGGCGCTATCGCTAGTGAATTTGCCACTAGAGGCGCTTGTGTCGCGTGAGGTCCAATATCATTCACTTTTCACTGGTTTTAGCGGAATTTGTTGCATAAATTATAATTTCTTTAATTTACCTGCTGGAAAGTGATCTCCTTCGTAAAATATCGCAAATATGGATTATTTGGCGATTAATGTGAACGCTTTAAAAGCGGAAATAAGAAAAAGCGCAAAAATAGGCGGCCTCAAGAGCAACTATTTCAGAAGTTAGTTTGTTGATATCAAGATAGTTATTTATAAATAATAAACCCTAATTAGATTCAAGATATAACACTTTGTTTCGGCGCCAATCGTCTTTGACAGCTATACCTCCGGACCTCAGTCTACAGTGGCGCCAACTGGTGAGCAAAGAAACGGTAGTCCCCATTGAACTCGACTATTACGAATAGTCTCCCAAAAAAGACCTTTTTATAAGAAAATCATATTATTATGTATGAGAATAAGCTGTGATCAGGCAAATGGGGAAAGGGCTGGAGGCTACATCAGGGTTAAATTTGATTCAAATAGGTTAAACACATATACGTGCAATGTGCGAATTGGACAGCTGTCAATCGAATTCAAACACATACACACGTGAAACGCGGCAGCTGACCAAACAAGTCTGAAAACGAAACACCGCGAAATGCGTAAACGTTCCATTTGTAAAAAGAAAAAGAAAAACACGACACAATTTTAAAATGTTTGCTTTGATATGAAAATTCATTGCTGCCAATGTCTTAAAGCCTGAAAACGAAAGTCTTTACAAGTTTGTCCTACCTGTCGTGACTTATGGTGTCGAAACTAGTTTAACAATGTATAACTTGCTGAGAAACTGGAAAGTAGTATGGAAGAATAAAATAAGGAACAAGGTTCCCACTTTTTTAAAGGGAAATGAAGTAACCGATGTAGCTTAAAGGGCGATCAAGCTGAAGTGACTGACGTCAAGTCGCCGTAAAACTAACCACAAAATATGGAAGAATTCAAGAATAGAGACAGAGATTTAGAAGACAGTATGCGCCCTAGACAATATTAAAATTGCCCCGTTGGGGTTTAAATACCGGGCCAAAATATCGGAGTCACGGGTAGGGCAGCAAAAAGTTTTGAACATTGCTCGGTTTTGTGATTTTCATTTGGTAAGCGTGATTATGCCTGTACCTACCCGTCATACCATAGCAATTGCTATGGTAAGCCGAATTCCATGTTGTAGGCTTTTGCCTTGCACTGGGAAGGTTATAGGCCGTTAGTTTTTTTATATCCATACTAACATAATAGTGAAAGAAACTCTGTTAGCCTTTCACGCCTAAACTACTGAAATGAGTAGTTAGCCACTGAGAATACCTAGCAAACGCAGTCGCGGACTATTCACTAGTCTAAAAAAATATATTAAGCACACTATTCTGTTATAACATCAATGATCGTTCATTTTAAACATCGAAATTGGCAGTTTTTGTAGAACAATTGTTTTGAATTCTCGACATATTTGCCCACTCCAGTCGCGGTAACTAGTTTGTTTAGGACCTGTCGAACAAATAGACCCTCAAAGATGGTGGATGGAGTAAACTGGACGGTATAAAATTTGGTAACGGAAGGTAAACATCGTACATTATAACGTATCGCGACGTTCCTCTAAAGGCTTAAAAAAATATACCTGGATATGAGAAAGAGTAGATTTTAGAATATATAAGTTAATTAATGTAACTTAACCCTAAACTAACCTATCACATTGAAATTTCATGCGAGAACTTTAATTCCAAAACAGTTTTGAGCGCCATTTTTAATTTTAATTTTTTATTTGTTTTATGTCACTGGCATATTATTATTATTGTCTTCATCACAATAACTTCTGAGTACGATTCATTTACAAAACAAAGAAACGAAGCCCGGCATTCTGGTTTTGTTTCTCACTTTAAACTCCATTTTTCTTTCATAGAGGAACATTATACGAGTAGATTAAGATTTTAAGATAGCCAAAACAACTTAATGACATACAAGTATATGTAGATAGATTAGCGCAAAGGCGTAAGTCTTTAGGGTCTAATCTCATGCATTTTATCGCCGGTCAGACCACTGGTTCAGAAAAATCATTAATTCGATTAATGCCGTCGGCTTTTTGGATTTAACGTGTGGATTTGAGTACAAATCACTGTATAGACGGCTTTATGGACTTTTGTAACAACAGTCTACATGGAAGTCATTTGCACATAGTTTGATAATTGTTATTAATATTATCTTTTTTTTTGGTCAAGTTCTTTACTTTTGAACATTTATTTAATATCCTGGACCAATTAGGGCGACGTATACAAAGCAGTTCCGTTTCATCTAGGCCTAACTTTTACCCTATCTTTCTTAGCTGCTATATTCAATATCGTATGCGTATACAGGTGTGTAGAGGTTCAATCAAACGATACCCGTCTTATTGCGATGCGAACAATAAACTTTGTGCGCACGACCCCCGTGCTGCTCGTAAAACACTCGACGGATACAATTGGAATATTTGTTTGCCCTCCATTTTTGGAGTTATTCCATAGGATAACTGAACGCCTTTATTCCATATACAGAGTTTTTCAAGATTGCTCTAGCCGCGTGTTTGGCAGTTATATAGATACTCTTTCTTCCACACCAAATAATATAATAACACATATTACACATAGAGCATACTGCACAATTTGGGAGATATTATCGATAGAAGCGATCTCTTTCAGACGTTCTTCAGGTAAAGGCCAGTTGAATTATTGTTGAGAGGAGGAGGGAAAGGTTCTCATCTATTCGCGATACATGCGTCACGTGTTCGGAAACATGCTGCGGTAAACCAAGAGGGAACCCACAGGGTGGCTATTCTAGCGGGCATGGGTACATCGCAAGTCTTTTAGTAGGTATGCTTGTCGATCGAACAGTAGTTCATACTGCTGGTCCCTGCCTGACATGAGAATCTCACATAACCCATTGTTGCCCCTGAAGCAGTAGATCTCCTGCGTAAATAAATAAAAAGTTTTGAAAAATCGGTAAAGTGTTTTCAAATATGAACATTACAAAATCCAATGAAAAAAACGGACTCTCAGTTTCAAATTTTAAATTTGACGCGTATGAAATCACGCGCAATATCTAGTTACATAAAAACCAAACAGTGTTATCTATACATCTTACTTTATATTTTAGTTGTTAATAACTATTATTGTTTATCCTGGTGAGAGAAAAACAAGAGATCTGAACTATGTATGTATATTTTAGACAACTTCTATGTAAGTACCTGTGCTCCACGATAAATTAGTTTGAATTTGTACGTTGTACACCGTTTGAATTCGTTAAAACAGTTCGTTTTTACAACGAACAACGATACTCTCCGAAAAAAACACCCAGTATTTTTTCTGTTTCGCGTAGCAACTCATTAAAACATTATGGTATGCAAACAAAAATGACGCAATGCGAAATATGCAATGAGCAATATGGAACGAACGAGCGACAGTTACAATTATAACAGGAATACTTTGGACTTGGTATTAATTTAAAAATACATTGTTCATTTTTGCGTATTTTTATTTATTAATAACATGACACGATCAGAAATGTCCTGGTTGATTCGGTTCTATGCAAAAAATAGGGTTTTATTTGGAATCAAAATATCACGTTCATCAAAACATTAATATTGTATGCCTGTGTAAATTCTGGTATAGCAGATTACAGTTTTCAAAATTGGTGACATTCCTTATTTTCATTGAAATGGTCGCGTGATAACTGTATGCGGCTAATGTTCTTCTAATGTTCTTGATATACGGTTTTCCTTAGAAATATGTTTCAAGAATGTATTTTTATTTTTTTGGATCCAATCCTTACTTCATGATCTAAGTAAGGAGTAGGGATCTTCGTGCCCGAACAGGGTCTATAATGAACTGTCTACATCATACTTTATAACATCCTTGTAACATTATAAAACGCAATAAAATATTTGAATTTGAATTTGAATTTAAGTAGTGGGAAGAAAATAACTTAAATTTTATGTTTTACACTACGCTAGCAACTTCCTACTATCAACTTTCATTAAAATCTGTGGTGTGAGGTGGAACGTTCTATAGACCTACTCTGGACACTCGAGACGAGGATTAAAATCAAAACATTTTGTATTTGGCCTTTAAATCACTTGAACGCTACACTAGATCTACATCGTAATTCCCAATTTGGTGAAATTTGATGAAAATTTTTATTTTATTTGATATTTTAGCAACTTAATTGCACTTATAATATCAGTACATAAACTTGAAAAATTTTGTCTCAGGCGGGACTCGAACCCGCATCTCCTCGCATGCCGGGCGGGCGCCATACCATTAGGCCACCGAGACACTGCGACACGGCGCGAATTTTTCAAGCATATTCTTACGCTGTAAGCCAGCGTTGTTTCATCAAATGTTAGGAGTTTGCACCATTAACACCCGAAAGAAACATCTTTGCAGATGTTTGACAGTCAGTTAAGATGAAACAGCTATTTATATACTTTATTTGATATTTTAGCAACTTAATTGCACTTATAATATCAGTATAAACTTGAAAAAAAAAAAATTTTTTTAAGTTTATATACCTACTGAAATTAAATAAATTTGACATTGCAAAAATCAAGTAGGTACCAACTGACGCAGCAGGGTATAACAAAATAATGTCATTGTTATTTAAGGATTTAGCATATCTCAATTGGTCCTTTGTATTTACCACATGATTGCGAGAAAGCGATCTTATAGCAGAATATTTATTCTCCATAAAATTTCACAATGACTTCCGTACGTATTTATTTAGACTACTAAAATACTCGTTTCTTTATGTCGGCAGTTTTATCATGGGCACACTGTCAAAATCAACCTTTTTAACAATTACTTTTTAACGATTTTACGAGCAGTATAAAATTGGGAAACAAACTTTTGTAACTCGCGTTTTCTTTTACATTAACAAAAGACTTAAGACAATAAATAACAAAAAACAGTAGAAAGCGCGGTGACGACAGTGCTGCTTCCTGGCGAAAATTAAAGCGGAACTACGCTTGTCACAGCTACGGTTTGTTTTGCTACGTAGCAAAGGCGTAATATCTACACAGCTAAGTATGGCCATTAATGTTTAAAGCGCTCGAGGTCTGCAGAATACCGTCCGATGCTGAATATAATTTGCTATTTTCAATGTATGCTTTTTTCTATTAAGTTTTGACAGTCTTTAATAATAATCTTTTTCTCTAATTGTCTTATTTAACACTGTATGCAGTATCTATAGATATAAAGCATCTTATCTATCTATGGATGTCAATTATCCAAATTATGAAATCGTTATAACTTAACTCCCTCTATCTTAGAGGGAGTTAAGTTAGAACGATAATAGTAAAAATTATTACTTAGACAATAATGATGCCTGCGTTGTAATTGTATTTTTTTTACTGGGAAAGTAAAGTAATAGTTAATTAATGTGATATCACTAAAAGTGTTATCACACCTTATTATAGTCGGCGTTGTCTGCAGTAGCCATAAAAGAGGTAATTTAAAAAAAATGTAACGTAATGGATTATGTAAATAACATATGTTTATTTACATAATCCATTACGTTACAATGTAGATAAAAAATCTAAGTACCTATTTAAAGCTCTTGATAAAAAAATTACAAAGATGTTACTGGCAATCGTCATAAAAAAAGACAACATGCAGACTAATTCTTATTAGAATGTACTTGTTTGTACTCTTGAAACGAGTTGATATAGTATTATCATCAGAGCTTAAAATTAAAATTCAGGTTACCATATTTTTGTCTAACAATATAGTCCTAACCTAGATACAAAAAAGAGACAACTCAAAAAATTACGTTCATTTTTATGTATATCTACTATCCCCTTTACGATCATAATGGCACTTTAGGAAACGCTGACATTTGCTTACGACTTTAGGCAAAGGTATAAATTCTACGATGCCAAAAAGCATGGCCGTGAACTTGCGACATGTTTCCGACTAAGCGCCTTTAACGATACCAGGCGAAAATGATTGAGTAACAGTGTCACAGTGACATCACTGATGCGATGTGGAAAATAAATTACAGATACTTTATTTGATATTATAGCAACTTAATTGCACTTATAATATCAGTATATAAACTTGAAAAATTTTTTTTTTATGAAGCAACGCTGGCTTACAGCGTAAGAATATGCTTGAAAAATTCGCGCCGTGTCGCAGTGTCAGCGCCCGCCCGGCATGCGAGGAGATGCGGGTTCGCGTCCCGCCTGAGACAAAATTTTTCAAGTTTATATACTGATATTAAATTACAGATACTTATGGACTAAAATATTTAGAATTTATCCGTATTTTACATGTAACAAAGTAATTTGGTAAATTGTTTATGGTAATATTGAATCAGCAAACCATGTTCAAAACATGAACATGGTTTAAAACTAAAAAAAATTGAACATAGGTACAGAAAATGATACTTAATTTATATTTAAATAATATATGATTAATTTAAGTCTGTCCTAAATAGTATCGTCATGATCCTACTTAAAATTTGTGGATTATATATATATATGTATAACGTTTTTTTTCGGTTAATTCCTTTAACATGGTGATAGATTATTCTTCCCCTTCTCTTCCCATGAGTGGTGTAAGAGGCGACTAAAGGAGTACTGCTAGATGAAGATGGGCAGCATCGTCATTTCTCCGCCATTGTCATAACTGCGATCGCCAGCCCGCTTGCCAAGCGTGGCGATTATGGAAAAATCCTTCTTTTGAAGAGAGTAGTTGACTGATATAAGCTGGTGATGATAATGATAATGATGATGATCATAGATTGATGATTACGATCTCCGTGGCGGAGTGGCGTACACACCGGTTTTCAAGGTGTCGCCTACTCCGAGGTCCCGGGTTCGATTCCCAGACGGGTCAATGTAGAAAAAAATAGTTTTTTTCTACATTTTCTCGCGTCTGGGTGTTTGTGGTACCTTCGTTGTTTCTGATTTCCAAAATACGAATGCTTTAAATAGTTATTCAAATTGGGATCAGAACAATGTATGTGATGTTGTCCACATTTAATATTTATTATTTATAGGCTGGAATAAGACATAATTATACAGGGTGAAATTTTAACCACCTTCCAAATTTTAATATATCAATCTACGAGACAAAAAACAAATGACGTATTTTTTCTTTTGGTATAGCCCAGTACAAAAATGTCAAGATAAAGCACTTAGAAAATGTCCGCAAAAAATCTAGATTGTTTGATACAGCTGCCTAGCAACACTTTTTTTACGCGATTTGCATCTTATTTATTCATTACAATACTAATCATAAGTTTTTGATTTTCCCTTTATACCTTATCAGGCCTAGGACCGTAAAAATTTACCGAACAAAATATTGCGAACAATATTTTCGGGTGAAATCTTGATTTACATTTTTTACTTCATAAATAGGCTCTAAATAAGATACTGAACGCCTATAAAAATTTTGGAAAGTAGTTAAAATTTCATCCTGTATGTACTACTTTTATACCGAAAAAGTGCGGTTCCATTTAGCCAGTGGGATAGTGACGGATTCGAAAATCCAATGCGTACAACGTGGTGGGCGGCAGCTAGTATTTCTAAATGTCAATGTACAATCCGTTGAGATGTTTTAAAGCCAAGTTTGAAGCCCATAAAAGATCATTAAAGAAATCTTTGGATTTAAATTTGACATAAATTTTTGATCATGGGCTGACGGTTTACTCGTATCTTTATCATTAGCAGTTTATCTTTTCTGACAGTAATTCACTTCAACGCCCCAATCTAATTTACGTTACCTGAAAAGCGAAAGTAAAATACCTTTTATAAATCGCGCTAAAACACGTAAATAACCTTGATAACCGATGCCATATTTAAATGAGTTAATTTATTGTTCTCGTAAATAAAAACTGAGAGTATGAAAAATCGTGATTTCATGAAAATGGTGAAAAGCCGCAAGTCTTTGCTAGATATTTTCGACTATAAAAAAATTTCGACTTCAGTAGAACACTATGCAAGCAAGAGTTACGAGTACCTATTATTTTGGCTTAACCTATAGATTTCACCTAAGACTAAATTTGTAATATGTAAACGCTGTTGGTTTTTTACTGAATAAATAAATGGAAGAGACGTTTTGAAATAAGAAAATTTTCAAGCGCTATAAACACCTTCACGCGCTTAAACCAATAAATCAAAAATATATAACTTTTCTTAAATGCAGTTGAGTTAAGTGTGCTAGGAATTTCTGTCTATATTGACAAATAATAATCCCGTAATTTATGAATACTGTTACTGTCAATTATTTACTTTGAGAGATATGACTTCAAATTTGTTTTAGCTAGTTTTGGTTACTTCTGGTTTACTGTGTAATCGGGCTTAATAAAAAATTATAACCATAATACAACAGTCAATGTCTGAATTGGTTTTAATTCACAAAGGAATATTATCTTAAACAAGAACAGTTTAAAGCTTTTAGAAATATCTCACTAATTATGAAAAACTGAACAAAGAACTGCATCGGAAGGATCGTTTGTTCCAATGATAAAATTTATCTTCATTCATTTGAATTAATTTCTTTAATGCCTTTTGTTCAATTTTATTATACTGAAAGTGACTCTTTTTCTTTCTTTTCAGTCTTTTCTGCGCTTTATGAAAGAACCGGAACAACTTTCATGTATTGCTTTTGTACAATTCTGTCAAATCAAAATTATATCTTTAAAACAGTTAACATAAACCTTAACCTCTTGACACCGCGTTTACCTGACACAAAATCGTTCTAAAAAGGCTATACAACGACAACAAATCATTTGTCTTGTTTGTGTACCTTCATACCTGTGAAAATGCTATTCATTTCATTTCAAACATTTTTGTTTGCGAATCGAATGTACCGATGCCTAACTACGCCCCACAATGTACGTACATTCGACCTCATCTGTCTCTCTTATCATGCCAAAGTCCCAAAGTAATGCCAGAGAGGGATAGATCCGTATCCACGAGCATCTCGTACAGTAGCAGGCTCTTCTTTGAAATATGACAAGAACAATTTTCAGGTTCACTTTTATGGATAACATTATTTCAACTTTAAATCATATCATTAACCTATGTTTAATCATGGAAATTTTTAAGAGTAATTTTGGTGCGGGATTCTGTATCTAAATGATTTCCTTTAACAAATGAGTTAATGCAGTACTCATTTCAGGAATCTATACTCACGTACAATAGGAATCCACTGGTTGTTTTATTTCCGAAATAAGAACGTACCTGTAAAAAGATAAAAATATTATTAGTACTTATATTAATAATCTTACATTACCTTTCAATTCAAATTTTGAAGGAATTCAATTGCTACTATAAATTGAAAATATGATTCATGGTATAAACATTTTTATTCAAGGAATCGCATTTCCCCCTTATAATGTCTACCACCAATAAATCTATCTAATAACCGGCCGACCCGACGTCTTTGAATCCGCTCCGGTAGTCTACGGATATTGATTTATTTATGTTTTCTTTCAAATATACCAAACAAGTAAAAACACATTTCCTTTCGAAATAAAACATGACAAGATATTTTATTCATTTTGCTTTACGGATCAAAATAAATCCATGATTTATTTATCGGTACACACTTTTGGTACAAAACAAATTTTTCAGGTACATCTTTAACCTTCTAAGCTTTGGACACAATAGGGTTGAGGTTCCTTATAGCTGACAAAGCGAACTTTGTTAAAAACAGACAAAAAAATACGTGCATGTTTTTTTCTTCTTTCAAGCCTTATTTTTTTAGGTTTCCTGTACTGCGTATATGGATAAGAAGAGTTCTATATCACTTTGAATTATGGTCTGCGCAGACGAGGGATTTTAGTCCGCGGACTTTTTTGTCCGCTAAAATAGATCGCTTACAACTTTATCGCGTAACGCAAACGAGGGATTAAAAGTACGGCATACAAAAAGTCTCCCGAATTAGCGAGGACATGCAGAGAGCGGACCGGACAAAAGGACGGGGGAGTCCCCGATAATAATAGAACTCGTGTGACTAGGCGAAGCAACGCACACACATGACGAACTTTAGTCTGCGTTGTGCGCTCGAGAGTGACGTATGTGTGCACGACGATAAACGAACAAATGATCGCACATCGTGTGCGTTGAGTTCGCGGACTTTTTATTCGCGGAGCGTACTTTTTTCTCCGCCGCGGAGAAAAGTCCGTCGTCTGCGCAGGACATTATCAAAATCAATATCTTTATAATAGAAACTAGCGCTCTGCCCGCCACTTCGTCGCGAGTTTCCGATTACATCACTCTCTTTAGGCCCGAGTTCACCAACAGACGTTTAAGTTTTAAACAGCGTTTAAAATATTATTTGACATATTTTGTTTGGGAATTGTGTCAAATTAATCGTCAATCTACTCGTATTTACCGGCTGTTTAAGTATTGGTGAACTCGGGTCGAGATGTCCATGCCAACTCATGTGTCCATGCTATGTGTCATTCACAATATGTTCACAATACCAAATTAAAAAAAAAAGACGTGTGGCACTCGGGGACTGCCGCGGTAAAGCTATTGCATAGCATTTTGTATCAACTTATGCAATTATAATTATTTATTTATTTTATTTATGCAGTATTTATTTTTCTTTGATATTAATTCAAGTTACACTTTTTGAGCATAAACTGCTCAAATATTATCCATGTAACGGTCAGGCCCAAGGTACTATGGAAGACTATCTATCTCCTTTTACAAGTACAGCTATTCACTGTTGTACATAAATACCTATACACCTATATACTTTCTCATAAACAGCTGCTTATGTATTCGTCCGATTTCGGAGCAGCTCGTCTCGATTCGTGCGAGTTTCGTAGAGTCGTACAATACGTCTAATCGCACGCACACAACGCCGTGTCGAAGACAGCCGAACTGAAACGATGTTAGACGATGCACGGCCTTCAAGCCACACCTCCGTGCCCGTCGGAGTGGGGAGCGTGAGGTTTTTTCGTTACGGAATTTCTGGATTCGGTCCCCGCGCTCAAGGCCCGCGAAAGAAGCTATGCAATAGCTTAAAAACATTAATAACTTTATTTTTATTGCACCCAGTATTTCCAGCCAGTAAATAAAATAAACATACAGGCCTAACTAAACCAGTCAGTCAAACTCACACTACTAGGATGGTATAATTTCTATTCTGTATGCCACCAATTATGCATTAGCAACACATTGTTTTAATATTAAAAAGTACCTGCATCCTGGATCCAAGTTAAGCCGGTAATAACTTAGCAAGCAGCGCAAAGTTTGTAGCAAATGAGTTTTGTTCCGATGGCCAGCGTAAAAGGGAACGTATAATTCATTTTAAATTAGCCCGAGATCAATTAGGAGCTCCCAGTCGCCGTGTGTGTTTGTTCGCGTGGAACGAAACGTTTAATAATTTGCTGTGTTCTGATTCTTAATTGAATAACGTGGAGGCGATAGAAAGTTACACCAACAGCCAAATGTTTGGCGAGATTAATTTCCTGTGTACTGTTCATGGAACGGTGCAAAAATATAGAAAACAGTGCGAAAAGCAATTCTTAAAAGTAAAAAAATTATACCTTAATGCATTAAGAAGATTCTGCTTTCCATAGTTTATGCAGAGAAACCTAATGTCAAATTACCTACATACTTAATGATGAAAAATATATGTGATTGGGAGCTCCCGGAAAGGTTACCCATTCATGGCAGTATATTTAGGTCCAAATTTGTATCAGTGAATAATTTTATACTAAGTAATGCCGCAATCAATCACCTCCATTGAATCTTGAACCTACCGGGCTGAGCAAGATAAGTCCGGTAATTACCGGATAAAAGCAGTTGGAGCTGCTAATAGCCGATTTGAACCGGATTTCGACCACAGTGCGAACTATTTCAGAAGTTTACTTCTGCCAAAATCAGATTACATTTTTAGCCAACAGAGTATGAAGCAAAATATAGGTCACCTGCGGACCAGTTAGGTCCTCGAACACTCGCAGGAACTAGGTACATCGTGATGGGTTCTTTGCATTATTTTTTTTTGTCTTTAAATTAGGTTTGTAACTACGACAAGGTCACAGTGAAAACGTTTTTAAATGGATAGACTGAATTGACTGAAAATAAATTACTTAAAAATAAAAAATACACGACGCTTGCATACAACGGATGAATGACTCTTTTTTCCTTTGTAAACTTCTGCGAAAGAAAACACTTGTGACTTAAGCATTTAAACTTACAATAAAATGTCTTAGGCGGGTATCGAACCCACTTTCACGGTGTTTTTAATTTTTCATTTAATTTTAACTGTTAAACTAAAACCCTTATTATTATGCGCTAAAACCGTCATCAATATTTAATATGGCTGTAATATGCTTTTAAATTGCAGCTAAAATAACTGTTTCTTCGATACAAATGAAAAGTTATATTAATTTTAGTTTATTAGTTTATTTAGAAGGAGTTTATATTAAAAACAACAACTCTCGTTTACCCAGACATCGTTCTAAGATATTAAGGGTTTCATTATAACAAGTTTCGAAGCTTGTAATAAACTCTGAAGAATGTTAGAAAATTTAATGCAATATAAAACAGTTTCAAAGAGTTTGAATCTAAAAATTATAGTAAGATTTTCATTTAAAAAGAAATCACGTTTAGTAAACGTCTTACGTTTCATTCGGAAAATTACAACTACTTAAAAAAGTAAAATTATTTGAATTATATTTACATCTTTGAATGATATAAATTGGAACATAAAAATATGAACTTACATAATAAACGTATGGTTGTCCTATTTGCGTTCCTAACAAGTGATGAGATTGTAATGACAGTTTAGAGAGTCCACGTTACGTGCCTGTGTCGAAGGTTTTTCTAAAGCAACACGAAGACCAAACGAAAAGAGTCACTGGTATCAACTATACTATGTCATAAAATACAATACACTTGTTACAAAATGGCTATTTTCTACAGACATTGTTTTTGTTTCGGGAATCAATTATATTTCCGCTGACCAATTTAATACGCACATTAAAAGGTGACTTGTAAAAAACTATTTATTTGCCTTGTGAATAATATTTTTAATTATGTATACGTGTAAAATTGTAACATGAATACTTAGAACATTAGAATTTTTCAAACGAATTATTAATATACTAGCTGTTACCCGCGAATTCAGGTTAAAATCCTATTAAGAAAAAACAATCATATAAAACAGGAACCGTTTTAAATGATAAATAGCGGACCATGTTACTTTTTGACTTTTGATTACTGCACAAAAATGTATGAAGGTTCCTTTTAAAATGCATAACAAATATAGTAATCTCAGGGGAATCGCACAATTTTTTTCCAGGGTTTCTAGTAACCTGTACCTGATCAACCTGTACCTGATCAACCTGTACCTGATCATATTAAACCTCTCTGCTTATTTTCTTTTAATTTGGCGTGGTTGAGAACAAAAAATGATATTTTAAAGTATAGATATTATGTTACCTTCATAGTAATTCGCGTATTAAATCCGAGCAATCCAAAACTACACACATTGACAAGTTTCACTGATAAGCAGAACAAAAGATGCGAAATAGCACGCAAATGCAAGAGATGGCTATAATTTTTAATGATTACTGCTAGTGACTGCACTCGACGTGGACGTTTTAAAAAACGCCCTAATCAGGGCGTATTTGAGTCTTTACAACGCGCGCGCTTATAACATATCTGCTTCGTTTAAATATTATATCATTTGTAACAAACATCCATTCAAACATTCATATTTTAGTACGAGATTAGTAAGATTGTCTGAATTGTCAACAAATTAGATTTTTGGTCGTCCACTACAAAGACTTTAAAGGAAAATCTTGACTGTCTTTACTCTACGAAATTTTGTAGTACCCACAATTTTACAGCAACTCGAAAATCCGAAGCTTTCAACCCATTACCCGGCGATGGAGTATCGGGAAATGAGGGAAGTTGGGGTAGGCAGGCCGCATTAAATTCTGGAAGTTACCTACGCCGGCACTAGCCTAGATATTGTTAACTGCGGTATTGTCTCGGAATTCCGTTTCAGTTTTACTGAAGTAACGGCAGAGGCATAGGAATCTGTTGGTACGTTTTCCATAAAATAATTACAGTAAACTCCGTAATATATCGCAAGATGTACTGAATTCTTAGCGTAGAATATAAACGTCCGAATGCATACTTTTTAATGAAATACAATTTTAAAATTTGGAACCATTTTTGACTCGTTCATAAGCGACGAAAGTTTCGATAAAATGATTTTTGAAGCAAACAGAATGAAATACTAGCTGTTCCTCGCGACTTCGTGCGCGTCAATTTCAGTTTTTAATATCGCGATTATTTTTGCAACATTTTTCACTGATGCTTCGCTCCTACTGGTCGCAGCGTGATATTATATAGCCTAAAGCCTTCCTCGAGGCATGGACTATCCAACACAAAAATAATTTTTCAATTCGAACCAGTACTTCCAGAGATTAGCGCGTTCAAACAAACAAACAAACAAACTCTTCAGCTTTATAATCTAAATATATAAAAATGAAAACTGATTTAATGACTGACTGACTGACTGACTGACAGACATATCAACGCACAGCCCAAACTACTGGGATTTAAAATCTAAATATATAAAAATGAAAACTGATTTAATGACTGACTGACTGACTGACTGACAGACATATCAACGCACAGCCCAAACTACTGGGATTTAAAATCTGAAAATTTTCACCGTGCTTCCTTTTATAGTGTAGGTGAGCACTAAGAAAGGAATTTTGGAAATTCCGCCTCTAAAGGGGTAAAAAGGGCCCCATAAGTTTGTATGAAACTCCGTCAGTTTTAAAGCTAAGTCGATGAAAATTGGTATCCAGCTACCTGATTAAAAATTAAGAATGACGTCTTTCAGGATTTTTGAAAATTTAATCTTTAAGGGGATAAAAAATGGGGGCAAAGTTTGTTCGGTTCCGCGTCATATCCATACTCTTTACATATTGGTACTCTCTGACTTTACTTAGTTTGTTATGACATTCAATATGTCAATCAGAAAATAAATAGGTAATTTCTTACAAACAGAATGGTATTATTTTAGAATTTAATAATTGGCGCCGAAATAGAAGAAATAACTGAATTAAAACGTGTAGAACTTTAATGAAAGGCTGCATTACAAAATTCGGCAGCCAGATACAAAACCTACGAGAAATTTCTGATTATGAATTAAAATTAGTGAGTGATCAGCTGGTGAAGTGACAAATGAACAAATTTACCAAGAATAATTTGGAAGAGATACGACTACAAATAATATTACTGATGACCCACAGTTGGAAACTGAGATTGAAGAAAAAAATAACCTTCAGGGTATTACAACACAGCTTAAACTAAAACTGCAGCGTTTGAATTCGATAGCACGAAACAATTCCATGTATGCAGAAGGTACTGAGGAGCAAAGGTCGGTCACAAACAAATCTTAGGACATCTAAATTGAACTCGGTACCATGAGACAAGGACGAAACATTCAAAAACATAATTAAACGGTTAGATACGTACTTAAAACTGAACAGACGTGATGATATCGATACAAGGAAATACACGTCAATCATACATCTTTGAGCCCAGAATTACATCAGAAAACGTATTATATTATATTTTTGTGCTCCACGGGATCCTTGTGAATTAGAATTTGAAAAGTTGGATAAAATTCAGTTAGTAAATTATCAACAACTCAAAATTGGACAGATTACTAGAAGATTTAACAATGGTGTTTGACGGAACTCTTATTTGAATATCAAGCTCAATTAGTGCTTCAAGAAAATGTGACCCCAATTTTCATCTAGCCACGACGTATTCCATATGCCCTGAAGGACAAAGTTGACGAAGAAATAAGGAGGCTATGTAACGAAAAGACAAAACTTGAAAATTCCTATTGAATGTCTTATCAATATGTATATTGGTACATATTAAAAAAAAATATATCGGTACTTACCATAAGAATGGTATTATTTAGAACTTAATCATTTTCCGTACCCAAAGGGTAAAAACGGAACCCTATTACTAAGACTTCGCTGTCTGTCCGTCTGTCCGTCTGCCTGTCACCAGGCTGTATCTCAAGAGCCGCGATAGCTAGACAGTTGAAACCTTCACAAATTATGTATTTTTGATTCCGCAATAACAACAAATACTAAAAACAAAATAAAACAAATATTGAAGGGACAAAAAAAAATCGATTTTTTTGTCCTTTTTTGTTTGATATTAATAATAGCAACAGGTAGGCACTTGAAATATTCACAAAACACTCATTTATATTTCTAACTTTAATAATCGATAATTAAATTAATATTTAAGGGAGGTCCCCACACAAAAAAATCAATTTTTTGCTTATTTTTGCTTTATATCAATAAATGGTAACAGGTAGGCACTACATTAACTAAATTAATGTAGGTACCTACTGTTGTTTTCGTAGTCAATGGTACGGAACCCTTCGTGCGCGAGTCCGACTTGCACTTGGCCGATTTTTGTTTATACGGTAGAGACAAATGTTGGGAAATCGAAAAAAAGTGTATAGAATTACACTGTTGTACCTTATGACATTATCAACTATATTAAGCAGTACAAAAATAATTCCTAAACTGGGCATAGACCCGTATCTCAGGCAGGAAAAGGTAACAAGTGTGTTGCAACAACACTAAGCAGCTGACTGGTGGATTAAATCAATATAGACTGGTAGACCATTTGACAAGCTTCCATTTAGAAGATAATTTGATAAACTTCCATTTAGTAACGATTTATTTTTTCTAGGACGCACCGCTTTTGGGGGCCTGGCAAAGTTTGTTTAGTGAATCTGCCTTTCTAACGCATCCAAATTATCTTTTTATTTAATATCCTCCATATTTAAAAAAATACACTTTTAAAACATGAAAATAAAACGTTGAAAAAAAAATCACCTCACTTCATAATTCCGTGTTGTTTAACTTAGGAATAGCTACCACCACGCACCCACTATAATGACCAAGCAGCAGTAATTAATGATGTTTTGCTGACATCATTTGAAGCTGAAGAAATATAAAAATTTATAGACACAGTGGTCAGTACAGTCGAATCAGTTCTCTATCCTGTCAAGTTTCTGAACACTTTTTATCCTACTGATCATCCTCTACCATTCATGCCTCGAACCTACATCCCACATGAAAGTTTTGTGAAACTACGTCAGCTTTTTGGTATAAATTTTGTTATGTTGTTTATAAGGATTTTTTTATAATTAAATATTTGAGGGGGTGAAAAACGGTTGAAAATTTTGTGGTTAATTATTTGTGTTTAACATCATATTGAGGTACTTGAAACTTCGTTTATCGATCATGAAGGGAGAATGACATAGGACTGGCTTTTTCAGAGCTCTACACCGATGCTGGTACTACACCGTTCTTCTATCCAAACGTAGTATGCAAGCAAATTGTCTTTGTAAAATCGCCTTTTTAACGCTTATGGATCGAGAAATATGGTAACCTTCTTGGTTGGAAATTAAGAATGTGGTTTTTTACACAGGGCCACTTCTTCCAGGGCTCTACGCCAGCGTTGATCATATTCGAATAAAGCCTTGCAAGCTGCTTTGAATGGTTTGTTGTACTACAGCGTTGACAGTTTTGAAAGTTTCAAATGATATTGTACTTCAGATTTCATGTAAATGCAAACAGATGTGGTGCGAGCTCGCTTGGACCACGGTTCGCTAGGAGAACTAACACCGGATCCCTAAACAGTTTAATTGGCCCCTTTCATCCAACTATCGTATCAACGGGCCCTGGTAAGTCGGCAACGACGTATCGGCTCCCACTAAGTGTCCACCACCACCTCGCCCGAGATGGGCACCTTCGGCACCGTAGGCAAAGGAAGTGGAGGAAAAGAGTGGAGGAGAGGGAGGTAGGTCGTGACGACAACTTTGTAACAGATCAAAACCCACGCGTGCGAAGCCGCGGGCATCAGCTAGTCTGATATAAAAATGAAAACTGATTTAATGACTGACTGACTGACTGACTGACAGACATATCAACGCACAGCCCAAACTACTGGGATTTAAAATCTGAAAATTTTCACGGTGCTTCCTTTTATAGTGTAGGTGAGCACTAAGAAAGGAATTTTGGAAATTCCGCCTCTAAGGGGGTAAAAAGGGCCCCATAAGATTGTATGAAACTCCGTCAGTTTTGAAGCTAAGTCGATGAAAATTGGTATCCAGCTACCTGATTAAAAATTAAGAATGACGTCTGTCAGGATTTTTGAAAATTTAATCTTTAAGGGGATAAAAAATGGGGGCAAAGTTTGTTCGGTTCCGCGTCATATCCATACTCTTTAGATATTTGTACTCTCTGACTTTTCTTAGTTTGTTATGACATTAAATGTGTCAATCAGAAAATAAATAGGTAATTTCTTACAAACAGAATGGTATTATTTTAGAATTAAATAATTGACGCCGAAATGGATGAATTAACTGAATTAAAACGTGTAGAACTTTCATTAAAGGCTGCATTACAAAATTCGGCAGCCAGATACAAAACCTACAAGAAATTTCTGATTATGAATTAAAATTAGTGAGTGATCAGCTGGTGAAGTGACAAATGAACAAATTTACCAAGAATGATTTGGAAGAGATACGACTACAAATAATATTACTGATGACCCACAGTTGGAAACTGAGATTGAAGAAAAAAATAACCTTCAGGGATTTACAACATAGCTTAAACTAAAACTGCAGAGTTTGAATTCGATAGCACGAAACAATTCCATGTATGCAGAAGGTACTGAGGAGCAAAGGTCGGTCACAAACAAATCTTAGGACATCTAAATTGAACTCAGTACCATTAGACAAGGACGAAACAATCAAAAACTTCATTAGACGGTTGGATACGTACTTAAAACTTAACAGATGTGATGATATCGATACAAGGAAATACACGTCAATCATACATCTTTGAGCCCAGAATTACATCAGAAAACGTATTATACGAGGGCGGGTCAATGAGTCCGTGACTTTTTGAATTTCTGACCACTTTACTGAAAAAGCAACACTACTCCTGTCAACAGGTATCTGTCAGTTGATTCCTATCAAAATTTGAACTTGCTGCATCAGTTAGTTTGTGTTTGACAGCTATTTTTATCAGACTACCCAGTAACTTGAGGAAAAAATGGAAAAAGGTGAATTTTGTGTGCTTATTAAGCGTTATTTTTTGCGAAAAAAAACCATTACCGAGACCAATGCTAAGCTTGATAAATACTATGGGGACTCTGCACCATCGATTTCAATGGTAAAAAAGTGGTTTACTGAATTTCGTTGTGGCTGTAAAAGCACTGAAGATGCCGAACGTCCTGGACGCCCAGTTGAGGTCTCTACACCCGAAACAATCGAAAAAATTCACGATATGGTGTTGGCCGACCGAAGATTGAAAGTGCAAGAGATTGTGGAAGCCGTAGGGATCTCGCATGGCTCAGTGGTTTCAATTTTAAAAGATCAATTGGGCATGAGAAAGCTTTCCGCAAGATGGGTGCCGCTATTGCTCACAGTCGACCACAAACGCAATCGTGTAACAACTTCACAGGAAGGTTTGGCGTTGTTTAATTGCAATATGGAGGAGTTTTTGCGCCGTTTTGTAACCATGGACGAAACATGGATCCATCACAACACACCAGAGACCAAACAACAGTCAAAACAGTGGGTTTCTAAGGGTGAATCGGCGCCAAAGAAGGCCAAGGCGGGTTTGTCAGCCAATAAAGTTATGGCGACTGTTTTTTGGGATGCACGTGGGATAATCCACATTGACTACCTACAAAAGGGAAGAACAATCAATGGGGAATATTATGCCAACTTATTGGACCGCTTCAATGACGAATAAAAACCGACCTCATTTGGCCAAGAAAAAAGTTCTTTTCCACCAAGACAATGCAAGGGTGCACACATGTGCAGTTGCCATGGCAAAAATCCATGAATTGGGCTATGAATTGCTCCCTCATCCACCCTATTCTCCAGATTTGGCTCCGAGTGACTACTTTTTGTTCCCAAACCTGAAGAAATGGCTTGGTGGAAAAAGATTTGACTCCAATGATGAAGTCATCTCGCAAACAAAGGCCTATTTTGAGGACCTCGACAAATCATATTTTTTGGAAGGGATAAAAAAATTGGAGAAGCGTTGGACAAAGTGTATAGAGCTCAAGGGAGACTACGTTGAAAAATAAAATGATTTGTTTATCAAAAAATCTGTGTTTTATTCCAAAAGTCACGGACTTATTGACCCGCCCTCGTATTATATTTTTGTGCTCCACGGGATCCTTGTGAGTTAGAATTTGAAGAGTTTGATAAAATTCAGTTAGTAAATTAACAATAACTCAAAATTGGACAGATTACTAGAAGATTTAACAATGGTGTTTGACGGAACTATTGTTTGAATATCAAACTACGAGTACAAAGCTCAATTAGTGCTTGACAGAAAAGTCTTGCAAAGAAAATGTGACACCAATTTTCATCTAGCCGCGACGTATTCCATATGCCCTGAAGGACAAAGTTGACGAAGAAATAAGGAGGCTATGTAACGAAAAGACAAAACTTGAAAATTCCTATTGGATGTCTTATCTATATGTATATTGGTATATATTCAGAAAATAAATATCGGTACTTACCATAAGAATGGTATTATTTAGAACTTAATCATTTTTAGGGTTCCGTACCCAAAGGGTAAAAACGGAACCCTATTACTAAGACTTCGCTGTCTGTCCGTCTATCCGTCTGCCTGTCACCAGGCTGTATCTCAAGAGCCGCGATAGCTAGACAGTTGAAACTTTCACAAATTATGTATTTTTGCTACCGCAATAACAACAAATACTAAAAACAAAATAAAACAAATATTGAAGGGACAAAAACAATCGCGTTTGTTGTATGGTAATAGAACAAACGCGATTTTTTTGTCCTTTTTTGTTCGATATTAATAATGGCAACAGGTAGGCACTTGAAATATTCACAAAACACTCAGTTATATTTCTAACTTTAATAATCAATAATTAAATTAATATTTAAGGGAGGTTCCCACACAAAAAAAACAATTTTTTGCTTATTTTTGCTAGATATCAATAAATGGTAACAGGTAGGCACTACATTAACTAAATTAATGTAGGTACCTAATGTTGTTTTCGTAGTCAATGGTACGGAACCCTTCGTGCGCGAGTCCGACTTGCACTTGGCCGATTTTTGTTTAGGTATACGGTAGAAACAAATGGTGGGAAATCGAAAAAAGTGTATAGAATTACACTGTTGTACCTTATGACATTATCAACTATATATAGCAATACAAAAATAATTCTTAAACTGGGCATAGTGTTAATTTTATTTTTTCTAGGGCGCACCGCTTTTGGGGGCCTGGCAAAGTTTGTTCAGTGAAACTGCCTTTCTAACGCATCCAAATTATCTTTTTATTTAATATCCTCCATATTTAAAAAAATACACTTGTAAAACATGAAAATAAAACGTTGAAAATAAAATCACATCACTTCATAATTCCGTGTTGTTTAACTTAGGAATAGCTACCACCACGCACCCACTAATGACCAAGCAGCAGTAATTAATGATGTTTTGCTGACATCATTTGAAGCTGAAGAAATATAAAAATTTATAGACACAGTGGTCAGTACAGTCGAATCAGTTCTCTATCCTGTCAAGTTTCTGAACACTTTTTAGCCTACTGATCATCCTCTACCATTCATGCCTCGAACCCACATCCCACATGAAAGTTTTGTGAAACTACGTCAGCTTTTTGGTATAAATTTTGTATGTTGTTTATAAGGATTTTTTTATAATTAAATATTTTAGGGGGTGAAAAACGGTTGAAAATTTTGTGGTTAATTATTTGTGTTTAACATCATATTGAGGTACTTGAAACTTTGTTTATCGATCATGAAGGGAGAATGACATAGGACTGGCTTTTTCAGAGCTCTACACCGATGCTGGTACTATACCGGTCTTCTATCCGTAGTATGCAAGGAAATTGTCTTTGTAAAATCGCCTTTTTAACGCTTATGGATCGAGAAAAATGGTAACCTACTTGGTTGGAAATTAAGAATGTGGATTTTTACACAGGGCCACTTCTTCCAGGGCTCTACGCCAGTGTTGATCATATTCGAATAAAGCCTTGCAAGCTGCTTTGAATAGTTTGTTGTACTACAGCGTTGACAGTTTTGAAAGTTTCAAATGATATTGTACTTCAGATTTCATGTAAATGCAAACAGATGTGGTGCGAGCTCGCTTGGACCACGGTTCGCTAGGAGAACTAACACCGGATCCCTAAATAGTTTAAATCGGCCCCTTTCATCCAACTATTGTATCAACGGGCCTCGGTAAGTCGGCAACGACGTATCGGCTCCCACTAAGTTCCCACCACCACCTCGCCCGAGATGGGCACCTTCGGCACCGTAGGCAAAGGAAGTGGAGGAAAAGAGTTTAGGAGAGCGGGGTGAGTCGTGACGAAAACTTTGTAACAGATCAAAACACACGCGTGCGAAGCCGCGGGCATCAGCTAGTATTAGTATAGATAAACGTAATGGTCCTTTTAGATACTAGTAGTAGTACACTTTTGTCAACTAAAGTCAAAACATCTCAATTGTTTTGTTTTATACTTATTTTTTCGTAAATTTAATAACAGGTCGTAGTAATAGAAAGTAATAATAGGTCTTAACCTATGAAATTGCCGTTCTGCAGTACTGGCCATTTTAAATCATAA
Source organism: Anania crocealis (assembly GCA_949315895.1). NCBI lineage: Eukaryota > Metazoa > Arthropoda > Insecta > Lepidoptera > Crambidae > Anania > Anania crocealis. Next base: position 4,416,949 of record OX438859.1, on the reverse strand, counting down.
TAATTTTTGTTTGGCTAAGAATAATTGTAATTTCAAATTATTATTATTTTTTTTAAAACATGGAATTATTTTTCCAAAAGTAGTCATTTGTTTATTGATAAGTGTTACATTTTCATCGCATTTCTATTTTTTTCGTCATCATGGATACGTTAAAAATTCGAGTAAATATGGAATATGAGTACCGTCGTGGCAGAAACGCGGCACAAGCGGCACGCAACATCAACGACGTTTACGGAGCTAACATTACAAACCAACGCACCATCTGTCATTGGTTTGCTTGCTTCCGTTCTGAAAAATTTCGACCTGAAAAATGAACCTAGCGGTCGTCCGAAGACTTTGGTCGACAATGACGAATTAAAGGCGACTGTGTAGATTGAATTAGCAGCAGCTTTCGACGTTAGCGTCAAAACAATATTGGTCCATTTTATTTGATATTTTAGCAACTTAATTGCACTTATAATATCAGTATATAAACATGAAAAATTTTGTCTCAGGCGGGACTCGAACCCGCATCTCCTCGCATGCCGGGCGGGCGCCATACCATTAGGCCACCGAGACACTGCGACACGGCGCGAATTTTTCAAGCATATTCTTACGCTGTGAGCCAGCGTTGTTTCATCAATGCGAGGAGATGCGGGTTCGAGTCCCGCCTGAGACAAATTTTTCAAGTTTATATACTGATAACATTGGTCCATTTGCGTCAAATTGGCAAGATATAAAAGCTTGACAAATGGTTGCCCCACGAACTCAATGATCGCCAGCGCGAAGTACGCGTCGAAACGTGCCTTGCACTGCTCAACAGACACACAAATGAAGGAATTTTCAACCGCATTGTTACCTGCGATGAAAAATTTCATACAAAACGGCAATTTCATAGGTAAAGACCTAAGTAATATTAGGGGTTAAAGTATGAAATTGCCGTTTTGTATGGACGAAATCGAGAAAAGTAATCCATACTAACAATTTTTTAGTTTTTTTAAAAACGCCTGATCCGTTTTCGGAGCAATTAAAGGTGAAAGTTAGATGATTATAAAGCTACGCATTATAGTATTTAAATTTCTGAAGATCAAAGTATATAATACAAATATACTTAATTGAAGCAAGAAGGTCAGCTGACACATTGTAAGGGATCTTTTCAACGACTTCCTTTGAAGTAATAGGCACTAGTATTGCATTTTGTTTTTAGTCAAAAGTTACTTTATTTAGTTTTTGATACAATACAAAAAGAATTACGCAATAATATGACTGTACTTAAGAGCTATAAACAAAATAAAAAGTGGGAAAATAATCGGCAATTTCATACTTTAACCCCTATTATAAAAAAATAGTTTATATGATATTTAAGCTATTTAATTGCAATTATAATATCAGCATGCTAGGAGATGCGGGTATGAGTCCCGCCTGAGACATAATTTTTAAAGTTTATTAAATACTGATAAAAAATAGGTCAGTTTTAAATGTAGTTTTAAAACGGCATTGATACCGGACCATTAATAACATAGTTAATCATCGGTCTCAGAGGCTTGTGGAAATGTGCGAAGTATGTTGACTTCTTGGATTCATTTGGATGGTTGGAGGAGAAGATGAGGATCACGTACGACCATTAAAGGGGTTCAAACATTCACTGCAATAATTAGGCGTTGATCTATTCTGTGACGCCCTTGCTCAAGCTAAACAAGTGATATAAATAAATACATACGAATGCCGATATATTCATAATCTGGGATTTGGTCTAATCTCACTCGGCTATACCTATTATAAGAGGCAGACCATAAAGATCCGACAAAAGATAAAAAAAGTTTAATGGAGCAAAAAGCTTTTATGCTTAAAAAGATAATTAAATAAAATTCCTCAGTAACCTGGTTTTTGTCGGAGGCAAGGGTAGGAGTAAATACAATGGACTCCTGAGTATCTTTTGAGTTTATTTGAAGTAATCTTGGTTAATTAATCTTCATGCTAAGAATAGGAACGTCTCAAAAATTTTACATTGGCTGCGATCTCACCAAAAAAATATGGTGAAATAATTTTGCTAATAAAATTTAGTTATGTTAAGACTTCTATAACAAAATTGTAATTAGTGTAGGTACAGGCAAAATTTAAGTGTTAAGTGTAAAGGGTTACCTAAAAATAAGCGACTTGTCTGTTTACAACAAGTTATGTTATAATAACAAAGTACGATGTACTTTTCCAGCAAATAACGATTTTACATAACAACTTTACATGTAAGTACATACATCTTTGAAATGTGGACTATTAACTCAATAGTTAATTATTCTACATTTTATCATGGCCTTTTGTATGGTACTTTTTCAATATTCGTTCCTTGAATAAATCATACTTTCGGGACTTTGTAAGTTTTTTACTTCGATTTGTTTTATTTTTACTAATTAAAAATATTGTACAAATACAAAGTTTTTTCAGGAAATGACAATTGTGATAAAAATAAACCAATACTTTACGCAGCAACTTTTCAAACGAAAAGAAACAACGGTCAAGACTTTTAACAATCTCGTAAAACAATATTTTAACCTGTTGATTTGCCACAATTTGCGTTACGCAACAAAATCTAACAACCGACTTTAATCAAAGGGAAAAACAAAACAACCCACAAAGGAAAGGTAACAAACGGAAAACTCTGTTTGAAAAAATATTTCGTTTCAATATTGCGCGTTTTTATTGCGACCTAAATTGGAACGCTATCACCGGTAAAGCCGCGGCGCGTGAAACGGAACGCGGGTAAGTTAATTTAAAATTGACATCGAACACAAAATAAAACTACAAAATACTATGTTTAATGTGCCATTTCGGTTTGCGTTTTGTTTTTGCGTTGATCGACAAATATGTAGTCAAATATTTAACGCGGAACTACGAATACGAACTAATGAACTTGTAACACGTCGTTACATTTTTTGCATTTATTTTGTTTCAACAGCTCGTGCGCAGCTAAGGATTTTTACTGATAACGCCATCTATCCGGCTGATGGAATACTATAGGTGCAACTTTGTGTCTGTCATCCCACAATTCCTTTCTTTATCTAATAATTTGAATGTTATTTTTTTATATTATTACATTAATAGGCAAATGTCTATTTGTGTTGATTTTTTTTAGGTAGTTTTCTACTTTTTCAGGGCTGAGCAGTTTTCTGCGTTGTTTGGCTTCATGTGTCAGTCAAGTTAAGTGGTTCCAAGTCGTGAATGCAAAGAATTAAAAAAAAAAAACTTGCTTGTCATAGAGGGGAGAGGTTGGATTGGCTTTATAAGCGGATGCCATTTGGTGGCCAGTCTTTTTACTACGCTTCCTGAATTTTGGATTCCTAGCTTTCTTGTTCGCGAACAAGTAAATTTTTAATGGCGGTCAAGCGTGCCAAAATGCCTGTGGGCATGTAAAGCCAAAGGGCTAATTTCTTTTTTCTTATTTTCTCTTCAATTTGTCTCCTTATGGTAAGCATCTATAAATGTCTTTTCCAAGACTTTGTTCTCTTTTCTAAGAGATTGTGAACCTTTGATTGTGTGTTGTTTCATCTTTCAGGACTAACATTTTTATATTGTCCCTTGATGGATAAATTTACATGATGCATCGCCTCATCTTGGTGATTGTTGCTGCATTTTTATGGGTAAGCATGTTTGATTCTTTTCACCACGTGTATCTGCCTATGCCCACGTGTGGACAACGTGCTAGCGAATGTCTTCATCTCACCCTGCTGTGAATGCACCTGCGGTCATGTCTAGTGCTGTGCTAGTGCACATTTTCCTTTCATATGCCATGTGCCCATGCCCACGTGTGGACCCCACGAGCATGTGGCTTTCTTACTGCTATACTCATGCTTGTGTGCACCTTCCAGGCTTGAAATATCGCCCTCCTCGCTCCTAGCTACTAGGACATATACCTGCGTCCTGCGCGCATGTGAGAATCTCTGCTCCAGGGACGGAGGGATATGTGTGGTTCTCCACGGTGATGTTATAATTAATTATCGGTGACATGATCTAATAACATGCTACTAGGTATTTATGAACATTTATTCTTTTGATAGTTTTCATGCATTGGTGATACTCCTCAGCTCATAGGTTAGGCCAACCTTAGTTTTAATCAGACGTGAGTGAAGGAATTCCTGCTTCTCAGCTTTCCTTCACTAAATCTGAGAATTTAAGCTTATAGTTAAGCACACAACCTTTGTTTAATTGCATAGTGGTAAATTAGTTCTTAACTCTAATGTAAGTGTAATGTATGTAGCTCATGTATGTGCATCAATCAATAATTTTCTATATTAAACATATAAATAAACAAGGGGAGACAAATTGAAGATAACTTGTTTTATTTTCTATCTTTAATTCTTTAATTAACTCTTTCTTGCTTCTGAGTTAAAGCAAGTGGCGCCCTCCACAGTTTCTTAGTACAGTTCTCCGAGCGCTGAAGAAGAACCCACGAGCTCATATCTCTAAAAACACACCCAACATCTTAGATTGTTTTTATTGACTTTTTTATACAGATGAAAAATAGAATTTATTCATAATCTTAAATAAAATAAGGTAATTAAGTATTAATTAAATTAAATATTCTTTATTCAATAAATACTTACACAATAGGTACACAGTTAGGTCTGCTTACTACTAATTTGAAACTTACTTGTTTCATTTTACTCGTATTTTTACACTCAAAACTCAATACTTCACGAGATTGGTACTAGAGCCGAATTCATTATTTAAAGGTAAAATCAGCTTGCCCGAATCATGATTTCTGCAATCGGATCGAAACGTCGGGAAGGTGAAATAGGTACTATTTACTTTTAAATAATTAATTCAGTTGCATGTAATCTTGTAAAATGATAAATATTATTAGATACTCGCGGACCCAACAGACGTTGTGCTGTCTTAACTATGAATATTGATTACGTAATGGTATAATAAAAAATTCTTTGTTCTTTTCTAGCGGGTATTGGTATAAATAGCTTTGTTGGTATTCCGAAAAGGTGACAGACATTACTGGCCATCTTTTTTTTGTGCTGGCAACATGGCTATCAGTTCCATCGCTTAAATTTTAACTGAAAACGTTCTCAATTTAATTTTAAAGGGTCTGTTAGCTCTAAACGAAACTCAGTGCGGGTCCGATAAGCCCTCGGCCCGCATTGGGTCGTTTTGTTCACAATAGCGATCGCCCTCTGCAGGGTTGCTAACCTTTTTCGACCAAATTTAGTATTTTTTTTTAAAATTAGCCGTTAAAATATAATAAATAGAAAATGAATTTATCAAAAAAAAAAACTTATAAATAGAAAACTTAATCATCTTGTCAGTCCAAACGTCTTAATGTTTAATTATTGTATCTTCTCTTTGACTGTCGTTGGATAAACGTTTTACTGTTTTTTTATATTATTAAAATGTTTCACTTTCAAAACCTCTATTATTAACTACTTCTTCATTACCAAACTACTAATTATTATTGAATCATCCTCTTTCCATTATTTTCTAATTTTGCTGTTTAATAAATACAAAGTTATCCAAAAATATAACTAACATACATCTTTTTTTCGACTAATAAGTACAACAAGATTTACCTGCTGTAATTTTCGTATGTGAATCTTATTTACGATTCCTTAGCCTTTTATAGCTCTGTGACGGAATTATATTTTCTGAAAACAAAGTTGTTATAGGCATACTTTCTCTTTTTTTAGCTATTCCATGCTCTGGTACACCGTGTTGGTTGAGTTGGCAACAGTACCTACTACTCTACTCAAATCGAGTCCGGTTGTGCTATTGAGATCCCCCCCACAAAGTAACTGAATCCTCCCACGCCGAATCGAATTCCGGTAACTTACTACACTACCGGGAATAAGTAGGTACTTCCTTTAACCTATCCCCAACCAGGTGAAACACTTCCCAAATCAAGGTCCAGTATATACCACTGGTTGGCAGCCCTAGCCCTCTGCCCTCAGCCGTCGACCAGTGCAAATACTGCACGCTAATACGTTGCCTCGATTGCGGTGGACTTGTTTCTGTTCGGTCCACATGATTCTTCGTCGAGTAGTGTTTTTATCCGCAATGATTTGATTTCACATGTTCTTGTAAACTTCGTTACCTAACGAAAAGTCTACCATCGCAGCGTTAGCGACGCGTTTCCTAGCGTTTGCCACTTGGCTAGAGCTGTAGAAGTTGTTAAACATAACAATTAGCTTTAGTAAAAAATTAACAATTAATGAATTCATCTTATCGAAGAAATCGTTGAGAAAAATAAAGATATTCTGGCAAAAGCCTCCTTTTCAAGAGGCAGTGGTTTCATAATGGCTGGATGATGATGCCAGTTTCACACACAAACATACTTCATCAGTGAAAGTATAAAGTAATTAGAAAGTTTCAGATCTCTTTATTCCTATCTATCTTCACAAAAGCTCTTCGGGCTATCATTTTTACTGGATATTTGATACAATGGGTCCGAAAGAAAAACCGATATCTTCATGAAACAGCTCTTTGTCAATGATTGGAACTGAGCATATTGGTATTGACGATTCAATGTGTTTAGTGTTTATACACGGTTTTGCCTGCGGTTTTGTTTGAAACATTCACGGTTACCTTTAAAGTAAGTTTTACGGTTACGTAGAAACAATTTACCAACTTCTTGCAATATCACCCTTGATGATAAGTTTAGAGAAAATACGTTAAGCCATCAGTCCTGATCAGTCTGCTACTAGAAATTGATTGACGACACAAAAGAGTTTCTTCGTTGTTGCAATGCCTAAATTGGCCTAAGCAACACCTCGTAAAAATTACTTCTTTTATAATTTTCATTAATAAGTTAGAGAGATAGCAATAGTTTTAGACATCAGTGGACTGCTAAACGAGCTTGATTAGTAATCGCCACGCTTGGCATTTGCGAAACTTGATTTAAAGGCGAGTTAGCGATCACAGTTTGGCCAACATTTAAGAGAACATGCTGCAGAATGTCTTGTTCCGAAAGTAATTTTAAAGTCGCCTTCTACAGTTTTCTATTACCTTTTGTACCGCAACGTAAAGTTACAACACCTCGTTGGACCTGTGGTTTAAATACTGGGCCAAGATTTAGGGGTCCTGGGTTTGATCCCCGGATCGGGCAACAAAAGTTGTGAATTTTCGACTTTGGCAAGCGTGATGATTATGCCTGTACCCATCGTTGATATGGTAACTTGAATTCAATGGAGGCCTTTGCCTTGCTGTCGGATGATTATAGACTTTACTTTAGAGCAATTATAAATTCATCCCTCATTCCCTAGATGCGTCCCTGTTATCTCCAGGGGCCACTAGCCATACATAGAGGTTGGGAAAAATCCAGTTATAACAGGTGAGAATTACCCGGACAAGAGGAATAAATCGATACGGTATCGCCCTCCCGGGGCCTCTGAGCGACTACTTTGCATAATAGAGGACGAATAACGACCGTACCTCCAATAAAACGTCCTTTCGGAAGATATGTGAGAGGAACAGATGGAAAAATGGAGTATTACGTGTTACGTTGGAAGTTTTATTCAAAGAAAAACGAAGAATTAATGGACAGCGTTCTTCGAATGACAGTAGAAGTGCTGTAAAATTAGTTATAGCAGAAATTATACCTCTTTAGGGTCAAAGTAGAAATTGAAAGTCACGCTTTTGATATTGTTATTGTATTATTGTAAAATAAGTTTTTAATTTTTAACACTTGTCAAATTTTCCTTCAAGGCATTTTTTTTTTTATTTTTAGATTTAATGGGATTAACTTTGAGCTATACATTAATATATTCTATTGAGCAAAAAATCAATAAGTAAAAAGTAACGCGCGCTACTAAGTACATCTAACGCTCTCCGCACACGGGCCACCGGCCACAGCCACAAACGCCGCCATGATAAGCTAGAATCAAGAAGCGTGTGGTGACCACGGTCAACCGTGTGCGGCAAGTTCGTACAAAATGTATGAAAACGACACAAAATATTCCAGTGGTGGATGTGGCTGGTGGACCGTGTGCGCAGAGCCTTAGATGTAGGTAAGTACTTAGTTGCGCGCGTAACTTTTTTCTTACTGATACTTTTGAAACAAAAATTCAAAATTTTTCAAAAATTCAAAATTCAAAATGTTTATTGCTTACTAAGTGTGTTGGTTACATTGATGTTCTTATGTTAACTATCGTACTTACAACTTAGTCACCTGGGTGGTATTGCAATATCGAGGGCTAGCATTAATCTAATATTAGGTACTTACTATTAATATAAACTTAAATTATAGATATTCTCTATTGCACAACATATTATTTATCTCAGAAATGTACTATTAGTTGTATTTAGTATAAGCTTGTATATTATTATATAATATTATTATAAACTATCTATATAATATATATTTAATTTTGGTAATAGTTTGTAACTCAAATTTCCTTGTTTTATTTATTTATTGCTTTTATCGTTTAAATAGTCAATAACTGAATAATAACACTTTTCTAACAGGTAAGATTTTAATGTTTTTGCAAAGGATTTTAAATTTTGATGGTTTTTTATGTGTTGTGGCAATTTATTGAATATCTTTACTGACATATAGTATGGACTAGTATTTAGCATTTTAATTCTAGACGGGGGTAAGTAAAGTCTATTTTTATGTCTTGTGTTGAAGTTATGTGTTTCTTTAACTTTTGTGAAATTGTTAATGTTTTTAAATGTAAATATGCATATATCATAAATGTAAATAGATGGTAGAGTTAGTAAATTAAATTTAATGAAATAAGGTTTGCATGATTGTTTGTTATCTATTTTTGCTATTATTCTTACACATTTTTTTTGCATTATAAAAAGTTCACTAATGTTTGTACTATTTCCCCAGAGCATTATCCCATATTTCAGTTGAGAGTACGCGTAGGCGTAGTAGGCTGCTAGTGCTGCTTCTGTGTTTGTACTGTGGACTAGTTCAAAAAGAGCGTAGGTAAATTTGGATAGTTTCGATTTAACGTGTGAGATGTGTTTTTTCCAGTTTAAATGTGTGTCTATTATTATGCCTAAAAGATTAAAGGAGTCAACCAATTCTATTTTGTTTTTTGAAAAAGTATTATTTATGTTTAGGGGGGGTTTACTGTAAGGTCTAAATTGTATCATTTTGGTTTTTGAAAATTTTTTTGAAGGTTGTGTTCTTGGAGCCAAGTAGTTATAGTTTTTAAAGTTTCATTTAGTCGGGAGTTAGCGGTGTCTGCTTTATCACACTTTATTAAAACAGAGATATCATCTGCAAAAAGAACCGGTAATGTTGTTTCATTTTTAATGATCTTTGGAAGGTCGTTTATGTAGATAAGAAATAGGATACATCCAAGGACACTACCTTGGGGTATAGAGCAAGTCAACGTCTTTTCTTTAGATTTTATATTTAATATTTTATTATTTTTACTGTCATAATTTTCTATCTGTATTAATTGTTTTCTATTTTTTAAATAAGATTCAAACCAGAGAAAGCTTGGGCCGCGTATACCAGAACCATACAATTTGGATAATAAAATATTATAATCTACATTTTTGTACGCTTTCGACATATCAAGTAGTAAGCCTACGCCGTAATACTTATCATTTATGTGTTCGAGTGCTGTTTGAATATACTTGTAAACTGCCAGAGTTGTTGATTTTAATTTCCTAAAGCCGTTTTGATTTTCATCAAGTATACTATGTTTTTCCAAAAATGAATAAAGTCTAACACACATAGCCTTTTCAAATATTTTAGAGAAACTGGGTAGTAGTGCTATGGGCCTATAATTAGTGGGAATGGTACTGTCGTCTTTCTTATGTATGGGTTTAATTAATGCTATTTTTAACAAATCTGGAAAAATTCCCTCTTGAAAACTTTGATTTATTAAGAAAGTTAGTGGTTCAGACAGCTCATCTGAACATTGTTTAATTAGTATTGGAGGTATCTCATCAATTCCGCTGCTATGCTTGTTTTTGATCGATGCAATAATCTTTTTTATTTCGTTTTGCTTTACGGGCTGCAAGTACATTGAACACGTCGGTGAATTTATAACGTGATGGGGTCGAGGATTTGAATTTTCATTTTTATTGGAATTAATAAAGGTCTCATTAAATAGTTCACATATAGTTTCTGGGCAGTCTGTAATTTTGTTGTTTAATTTCAGTTTGATATTTTTATACATTTTACAACCTGTTTTCCCTGTCTTAGTATTAATAATTTTCCACATCGTTTTGTATTTGTTATCAGATATTTTCATTTGGTTTGTGTATTCAAGTTGTTTTGAAATTTTTATGCATTTTTTCAGTATCCTATTGTATTGCTTATAATAGTTTCTAATAATATTACAGTTTGATTCATTTACTAATGTTCTTAGGACTCTTTTATGTTGGCACGATATTCTAAGACTTTTTGTAAGCCAGCCTCTAGTGGTTTTATTTTTTATTTTAATGTTTTCTAGGGGTATATATTTATCAAGGAGATTTTGGATGATCATAAGAAATGTTTTATAATTTATATTTACATTGTTTGAGCTTTTTGTAATCACTGTCCAGTCAATTTCCTTTAAGGCATTTTTTATAGTAGTTATTTTATGTTTTGTGAATATTCTCTTTTTTACTATCCATGGTTTTTCATTAAAATATGGCAGGTTTTTTAAATGCAACTGTATATTAACTGATTTGTGATCTGAGACGCCGTAATCCCGAACAAAGGCCTTGTAAGCAAGGGATTTGTAGTTCGTGAGTATGAGATCAATGCATGTTTTTGACGTTTTTGTTACTCGAGTAGGCTCTTTAATTAATTGTTTTAAATTAAATGATAGCATAAAATCAATAAATTCTTGTTTTCTTTTATTATTTTTAGTGTTAAGCATGTCTATGTTAAAATCTCCTCCAATAATAATATATTTATTTCTATCCTGGCAATTTAACTTATTGAGAACTTTGGTCATTTGTTCGTAAAATATGTTTATACTTCGCTCTGCTCTGTATAATCCAATTACAATAGTATTTATTAGTGGTATTTCAATAGCACTAAATTCTATAATAAACTCTTTTGAAAATTTAACAATATCTTCTCTAACTATATAATCAAAGCATTCCTTAATTGCTATACAAACTCCACCTAGCTTATGTTTTTTCCTACAGAATAATGATGCTATTTTGTATCCGGGCAGTCTTATAGTTTTACAAAAGTCTTCGCTATTACTAATTTCAGAAAAAGAAATTATATCAAAATTTTAGTTTGACAATATTTGCTCTACAATATCTACCTTGTTCCCAATACTTTGTATATTTTGGAATGTTACTGTTAGATTATTAACGAAAGGGGCTATTTTCCTGTCCTGCAGTTCCTTCTTTCTTCTGTTGCTCTGGTGGTTGGTCGGCTTTGAAATTTGTTTGGATACTCTCGTTCAATACTTCCAGGGTAGGGTCTTCGCATGGTTTACCATTTATAAATAGTGTATTATTCCTTATTGTAGCATAGAGTGTATTATTCCTTATTGTAGCATAGAAAAACCTAACTGAAGACCTTTGTTTTCGTCGGCTAAAAAAAAATAAGTTTTCATAATTAACGTCCTTTTCAAAACGTTCCTGATTAACTACAGAATCGTCACGCGTTAAGTCACGTTTCTACAAATAAAATATTCAAAAAGACTATGAGGATCCAATTAAGAAAGGCCGAATGAAATGTACAATTTGTACAGACCACAACAGATAAGGCTATACACTGGGGTATCTTAATATCATTGACATAGATAGATAGATAGAATACTCTTTATTGCACACCAATTAACGAAATAACATACAATTTTTATAGTAAGATGTACAATTTAGGCGGTCTTATCGCTAATGAGCGATCTCTGCCAGACAACCTTTGGGTACAGGAAAAAAACTATGAAGAAGGGGAAGGTGGTCAGAGTGCTTAAGGCAGAATGTTAAACTAAAGATTGCAAAATAAAAAATAATAGAAAATAATAATAATAATAAAATAAATAAATAAAAAATTAATACTAAAACAGCAAAACTAAACGTCAACGATTTACTCAAACATAAATAATAGCTGATTAGCTGATTACTTAAACTTAAATAGGTGCGAGTTTGCAACAAAAATGTAAAGCCTGATGTGTTCGTCAAATAAACAGAGGGACGACGAAGCGGCGAATCGAAATCAGGTAGCGTTTGCGCATAGGAAGGCCTCCCTCATTGAATTCAAATTACCACAGCAGCATGATAGGTACTGGCATAATGGGGACTACCGTTTCTTTGCTCACCAGTTGGCACCACTGTTGACTGAGGTCCAGAGGTATAGCTATCAAAGATGACTTTATAAGATCGGCGCCGAAACAAAGTTTTAAATGTTGAATCTAATTAAGTTTATTATTTATAAATAACTATCTTCATATTAATAAACTAACTTCAGAAATAGTTTCTCTTTGAGGCCGCCCATTTTTGCGCTTTTTCTTAATTCCGCTTTCAAAGCGTTCACATTCATCGCCAAATAATCCATATTTGCGATAATTTTACGTAGGAGATCGCTTTTCAGCAGGTAAATTAAAAAAATATATATAATTTATGTCACGAAGCCCGCAAAAACCAGTGAAAATTGAATGTTATTGGAACTCACGCGACACAAGCGCCTCTAGTGGCAAATTCACTAGCGATAGCCCCCATTATCACGCTGCCAAACACAAACCCGAGCAATGTTCGAAGAAACTCCAGTCGCCTAACCCAGAATTCTTACACCCGTATTTATAAACAAGTAAAAGTAATTACTTGACTAAAAATAATTACTTAGGTGACAATTTGTAGTCCTTAATCTATTAATTATTGGAAGTTAGAACTATGAAAAGTTAGCATTCTCAGCCAAACAATATGTCTATTAATGGTTATCCATTTCCTTCACGTAAGCACTAGGTAGTAACATCTTAAGTTATGACTTTCTTAAGCAATAAGTAATTACTTCTTTATAAATACGGGGGTTAGGTCTTGGCCCGGTGCTTACTAACCACTAGACCAACGGGGCGTTTCATATAGAGGACTTCATTTGTATTCCGTAAAAATGTTGAGTCTCTTGAGAGTGTCTGTCTTGAGAGTATACTTACACGTTATTTGCGACATAAACTTTTTTTACGTTAATTTAGAAATACTTATTAGTATTTAAAACTTGTAAAATTATGTCTCAGGCTAGTCTCGAACCCGCATCTCCATGCATACCGGGCGCGATATAATACTGATATTTCTGATATTATAACTGATATAATACTGATATTATTAATTGCAATTAAGTTGCTAAAATATCGTATAAAGTATTTAATTTAGACATTTTAATTTTTCACAGCGTCAAGGAACTGTTGACCCAAGTATATGGTTTTTATTTTAACGCTATACCTTTCCTCTACCCGTATCCAAGATAAACGGTCTTCTTGACAGATATAAATAAAATAAAATAAAGATAGACGGATGGAAGATCCTATAAGGTTTCCTTTTTTATATTTGCGGTACGAAGCCTTCATTTGTGGAGCTCATTATCATATCATTGTTTAATGCTTCACGAATTTTCTTCTTGCGAAAAAAAATAAGATGCTCAACAAAATGGCGATTCAATTTGGAACGGCTGAATAAAATTCACCAATGAACGAATGGTGCTATTAAATAAAACCAATTATATGAACCCGAGGACGCAGCGAATTTTGCCCTACGCGGCTGTGGCTGTACGTGATCCAGGGAATATGTTCCAATATACCCACTGCCTTGGCACGTATGCCTTGTTGATATCCTTTGAGAATACACAAACAAACAGACAGAAAGACAGCCTAACCAAATCAGCGCCCTCTGAAAATTTGGGCGCTATTATACCTTAGTTGCTTCCATCTTTAAGTCATTTAGCCGCAGCAAAGTTTGCCTTACGCGTCTGTGGCTGTATTTGATACGGAAAACATTCTCCGATACACACGCTGCCGCGACACTTATTCCTTTTAGGGTTATGTACCCGAAGGGTAAAAACGGAAACCGATCACTAAGACATCGTTGTCTGTCTGTCTGTCTGTAACCAGACTGTATCTCAAGAGCCGCGATAGCGAGACAGTTGAAATTTTCACAAATTATGTATTTTATCCGACTCGCACTTGGCCGTTTTTTTTTATAATCCTTTATCATTAAGAATGTTTGATAATTTAGGCTTATTATCATCGATTTATTAATTAATAACTTTACAAAAATGACACTAAAGCTTTCCTCGATTGACATGTACATTGATTTTATGTATTTTATGGTTATCAAGTGTAACTATATAGATAAATATTGTTTCTGTTATTGTCGTAGGAACACTCGAATTATCATAAAACTATAACTCAACTTACATACATACATACATACACTTACGCCTTTTTCTTCATCCACGATCCTTACAGACTACTTTCGCTTCATCCACATTCATTAATCTTTTCATACACGCTCGCCGGTTTAGGGTACTCTTGACCTGACCTTTCTTTAAAACTTCCCCGATTTGATCAAGATAAGTTCGTCGAGGCCTTCTCCTTCCAACATTTCCATTCATACTCGCCATATATATCTTTTTAGTCAACCTGCTTTCATTCATCCTCTCAAACTCAACTTGTATACCAAAAAACACTGACGAAATATTATTGTATAACGAGTGAGCGAGCACCCATTGAACAGAAACTAATCGAAGATATAATTCATCTTTCTTGAATCCAATATTTTTTTTATCACAACTTATCAACCAGAAGATAACGAAAATAACTCTGAAGCCTTTTCGTCTTGTTTTTCGTCATTTCAAATATCAATAAACGTAATGTATTTTAAGTATAACAAAAGTGAGGCTCGGAAATCAGAAGCCAAACAATAAGGGTTTTAATATTTTAATGGCGGTCTTGAGAATGTTTTGATTTATTTTGTAGCGTAAGAACAAACTTCAGCGGACCTAATAAAACGATATGAGTCCACAACATTTTTACAGTTAGGTTCTTATTGAGTGTTTAGTGCACATTTATAAGAAAAAAAATCATTCAGATATAACTACGTTATAGTTGCTAAAATAACCGACATCGGTAGAAGAATTGCGGAGCTAAAGTGGCAGTGGGCGGGATACATAGTAAGTAGAACAGGTTATGGATAGCGACCGAAAACTGGATGACGATAAACGGGTAGGCCGCCACCAAGTCGACCGACGATCTAACGAAGGTCACGGGTAGCCGTTGGATGCAAGTGGCGCAGGACTTCACGAAAGTAAAGCTTTTAATTTCATTTTATCATAAAACTCACGTCATACCGCACGGTCGGAAACCTGTGCCTAGCGGTGACATATAGAAAGATAGATTAGGTAGACTTCTGTCTTTGTTTCTCTGGACGGCAAAATCAGAGACAGAAGATGTTTTATATCTCCGATATGCCAAATCTGAAGATAGATAGATTATTGGGACCAGCCGTTAATACATTCGTGTCTGTAAAACCACGGAAATTATGTTTATTTCCGTGGTTTTCAACCCAAAAATTTCAACCCAATCGGTCAAGCCGTTTAGAAGTTGACATACCGACAGCAGCGCCACCTACCGGGTTCTGCAGTAAAAAGTAGCCTATGTTCATCAAGGATAGTGTCAGCTTTTAATAGTAAAAAAATTTTTGAAATCGGTCCAGTAGTTTTAGAGCCTGTTCAATATAATCATACACTCACAAAAATACAAATCTTTCCTCTTTACGAGTATAATATTATTGTAGATGAAGAAGTGTAGATAACCACGTAACTGTGAAAATAATGATAATTAAACTTCTGTTTGTGCATAAGGAGCGTATTTTTTTGACATCAGTGTCATCTTTCAGTGTTCCAGTCTGACTCGCACTTGACCAGTTATGCATTAAAATGAAGACCGACACATTGTTGGAACCGTTATATTTTATCGTCACTCCAAAGCCCGAAAGCATAAACTTTTATCCTCATAACTTGTCGCATGTTTATTTTTTTCAAACCCTCCATTAACCGATACGGTGGGTATGTTATTTTATTTCTCTGCAAATCCCGTATTATGTCACACAAAGGATAAAGGACGCGTCGCCTTTGATGCGGGAATAAAAGGAATATTGTATAAGCGCGGACTTGCAGGGCAGTATTTGTCGAAGCTTCAAAGCAGTAGGTATGAAGTTCTTGAATGAATGATCGAATGGATTGAATTCGGTATTGATAGATGTAAAAGATGGTTATAAATATATTAATTTAAAAAAAATTGTGAACATCTTCAGCAAAAACAATCCGATTTGTGTAGTAGTGCTGTTCAGCGGTTCAGTGCTGTAATCTTATTGTTTCTAGCTAATTTATAATTATGTTATTTGTAGCTAATTTTCATTAACGTAGTATAGAAAACTAGATACACAATCAGCGTCAAAAAATGCCCCAACTAAAAGTGCACCCATTTGAAATAAGGGTGCACTTTTAAAAGTAGTAAAGTAACAGCCTATAATCATCCCACTGCAGGGAAAAGGCCTCCATCATTGAATTCAAGTTACCACAGCAATGATGGGTACTGGCATAATCACCGCGCTTGCAAAATGCGGGTTGGTGATCACAAACCCGAGCAACGTTCGAAAATTCGAAACTTTTTGTTGCCCGACCCGGGATTCGAACCTGGGACCCCAAGATCTTGGCCCGGTATTTAAACTACTAGACCAACGGGGCGCTAGACCAACGGGGCGTTAGACCAACGGGGCGCTAGACCAACGGGGCGTTAGACCAACGGGGCGTTAGACCAACGGGGCGCTAGACCAACGGGGCGTTAGACCAACGGGGCGCTCGGTGCACTTTTAGTACAACCTATATCAATCGAATAGTTACAACATAGCATATGTAAACTATTGTATGCTGACAGAATATGGCCGGGTTATAAAGTTGATAGTGACATAAAATCAACATCAATCTTTCAAATGAGGACAGTTTCAGGGCCATTTTTGTATTGGTTTGTGTATCTAGCTCTTATTATACAGGATGAAATTTTAACCACCTTCCAAATTTTAATATACTCGTATCAATCTACGAGACATAAAACAAATGACGTATTTTTGGTTTTGGTATAGCCCAGTACAAAAATGTCAAGATAAAGCACTTGAAAAATGTCCGCCAAAAATCTAAAATTTTTGGTACGGCCGCAACACTTTTTTACGCGTTGCTCATCTCATTCATTTATTACGATACCTACTGTTCATAATTTTTTGATTTTCGAATTGAAAACTATATTGCGAAAAATATTTTAGGGTGACAACTTGATTTACATTTTTTACTTCATAAATAGGCTCTAAATACGATACTGAATGCCTGTAAAATTTTTGGAAAGTGGTTTAAATTTCATCCTGTATATAGAATAGATGCAAATTATAATGATTCTCTATCGACAATGCATAAAACATAGAACGTCGCCGACAATGCTTTATCTACAAGTGTTACCCAGGCAGGTCACATGCGCGTCAAATTTAAACTTTTACGTTTTGTGTCAAAGAAAATGTTAAAATATTCCCTCCTTGATACGATGCTGGGATCATGTATGAATTTTAGCTGTTATTTCAACGCTCCACCTTATCATTTATTTATGAAATGCCAGCTGGACTCCTTTGCGATAATGGACTGCAATGTCAAAGTGCGGCGTGAGGTTGCAAAGCTTTACGAAGCTCAAATTAGTTATTATGTCACGTCAAGTGTCGTGAAACTCTGTCTGGGTACTACTGGGTGCTGTTAACAGAGTTAATTTTAATTCGTATTCATAATATTAGTCTTTTGCATCTTTTAACGAACAAATAAATAAGAGATGGTTTTTGAATTAGATCGCGTATGTAGTAGATATATTATAGTTATGGGGTTAAATTTTTGCGGGAATATCGTATTTTTTGCGTTCAATACGATATACCTTGAAGAGTTGTTTTTAGTGGGCGTACAGTAGAGGACTGGTTGGCTATAGATGAAAACACTGCATTTTTGCAACTTTAGTAATTTATATTAATTAAGGACACGAAGATACAGTTTATCGCAAGCACCACAGATATTGAAATTAGTGAAGTTAGTCACGTTCAAAATAAGGTCCAAAATAAACCAGAAGTTTTAAATTTTTGCTTGGTGTTGCCAACAAAGCTTACAGTTAGTTCTATTTCGCTTCGAAAAGTTACCATTGTGGAGCTAAATTTTTTATTTACATGGTAATGTATAAATAAATATGTGAAGTACTTAACCTATTCTTTAAGTCATCCAAAATAAGTCTCCCCTACGCATCACTCAGACTGAAATACTTAACAATTCATGCTTAACAACATCAATGTACCCTTAAATAAACGGATCTAAGCTGACGCCATTTCATACCCCTATGAACCGGCAGCATTTTTATTTACAAGCCTACAATCTACAGGTTTGTAGCAAAACGGTTCCTTTTGTAAACACAGTCGGAACTCGGCCAACTTCAACGAGTACATTGGTACACACTACGGCGTAGTTTGCGCTACGAAACTACGCGCTACGAACAGCTACGGCGGCGTTACAGTTAAAATTCAACTCATTTTATTAGTTTTGGGAGTTCTAGCATTCACAGTATTGTTTGGTTTTTCCTTATGTTGAGGAATATTTGAAATATTGCTTGTTTTAATTCTGTTTACAACCAGAGATTTACTTTGTTTTCTGCTCTCTCTCTCTGATTTTACTTTGCATTTTTCTGATTTTACTAATAAAAAAGACTGAGTTACATTCGCATTTATTACATTTGTGAGATATTGCGAAACATTTTCTACTTTTTACTGGCTACTTGACTAAACAACAGCTGGTATTATTACCATCTCTTATAACACAGTTAGTATAATCAGTAAATCAGTTTTATTTCTGCAAATAGGTCCCAGGAGGCGCTTTTACACGTTCCAATATTTAAACCTACAACTTGTGGAGGCTTATGCCCTGTAGTAAGTGCCGTTTGGCTAAAATCATGATGATGAATCACACAAACCGGCCACTGTAAACATGATGAACTGCGAGTGTATGTCTAATTTCCTTTCTCTCCACTCTTTCATTCCAATGCGACATAATTATGAGATACGACAGCTTAGAGCGAAACTAGCAGCATTTGTTGCCGCGTCACGTGCTAAACAAAGGACGTCGAGCTCGACAAGGCGACGCGTGGCGACATTGCAACGCCTCGTTAGATAACATCCAGATGTTCCTGTGTGAGTCCGACAATAGTTTGTAGCCTGAATGTGGTAAGGGTTAGCGCTGAAAGGCTGGCTGCTTCAGCGAAGTTGGTACGTCGAGGCAATGGTAATGGGGCGGGCGGTGCAACGCAATTAGGCAGCGTCTATCAAGCTAACTGTGTTATACTGATGACAATTCGCGGTTTGAAAGGTATGAGTACCAAGTTTTTGCAATTAGTATTCTGCTAATGAGGTTAAGTGTAGTGGGTAATGATGGCGTGAAAAGAAAATGAACATGTCAAAGACAAACCCATTTCATGGGCGTTTGGAAAATAATACAAGTACTTTACTTATAATACACAAATCATCATAATTAACCCCTTTACAATATTTTTCAAATTGGTTACAAACTATTTCATCAAATAGTTGCTGCCTGTATTTTGACCAGATGAGAGGACGGAAGAGACAAACAAAGAAGACGACGACAAACTATTTGAATGAATTGTAAAGTATTCCAAACAGATGAAAACTAATTATTTTTATTCAGCTATTTTAAAATTCTACTTACCTACTTAACGTTAAGAGTTTCATTAAATGATCAATTACGCTTAGTAATACTTTTAATCTATTTGCTTTCACACCGAAATTAACGAATGGTAAATAACGTTATGTTACAACAGTGTGGACACCTCACTGCAGCCCGAAACGAGCAGACTAACATTTCAAACAAACGTTAATCCATTTCAAACGTGTTGAATAGCTGAAATAAACTAACCCGAACGAGTGTGGACAATGCGTGTCTTTGAGTAGTGACGGGACACTTTGATGTTTTCCAAAGGAGAGATTAATGAGGCACAAAGGGAAAGGATAAATGATATGGTGAAATATTATACGAAAAATAATCCGAATAGTAAAAACTTTTTGTAGATAAGAGGATTTTGTACAGGCTTTTATAGATAAATAAGCTGTAAGAAAGACACACTGATAGTTAAGCCTAGTTCGCATTAGGCCAGTATTTTTGTCGAGTGTCTCGCTTTTAACTCGCTACTAAATTACGTTCTAACCTACTCGACAAAATGTTTGGTGTTCAGACGCCTTTAGCTACTAAAATACTCATTGCTCGACTAAAATACTGGCCTAAGCTTTAGGCTTAGGTTAGGCCTGGTATTTAAACCACTAGACCAACGCCCCGTTGGTCTAGTGGTTTAAATATCGGGCCATGATCTCGGGGTCCCAGGTTTGATTCCCAGGTCGGGCAACAAAAAAGTTTCGAATTTTCGAACGTTGCTCGGGTTTGTGATCACCAACCCGCATTTTGCCAGCGTGGTGATTAAGCCAGTACCCATCATTGCTGTGGTAACTTGAATTCAATGATGGAGGCCTTTTCCCTGCAGTGGGATGATTATAGGCTGTTACTTTAAGCTTTAGGCTTTAGCGATGGTGTTAAGTTGACTAACTGTGCAAAACATTAAATTATTTGAATTTGGTGCCTCATTAATTACGCGATGAACGCAATTCTATGATACCAGTACCTAACCAAAAAGGATGGGGAACGTTTTTTAAACCTAGTTTAACTAAGTGAATATATGAATGTAACAGTTGGCTACATTTATGTAGTCATGTTGACTACAACTAGTCAACTATTCCCAGTCTCCCAAATCAATATGTTCAATAGATGTTTTACTACAGAATATTACAAAAATAATACTATTATTACCCTTGTAATAAAGTGGAGACAATACATGATTTCGTGATGACAGATTGTTTGTGTTTTTGACGTGATAACGTCTTTAAAATCGTTTTAGTCGGGTGACATGTTCAGAAACTTGTGTCACACCAAAACCTCACGAGCGCGATCGCAGGTATAACGAGAGAGAGACGGACCGATCTCCCGTCTCATCTCGAGCGCTGCCAGTCATTCCGTGAAACTTGTCACGCGGAATCCTCACGAGCGGAGGCTGGCATAGCGTTCGAGTGAGTGGACCGATCTTCCGTCTCTCTCACTCTAGCGGCATACAAACGAATGGAGATTTTCTCGTGCGGTTAAGTTTTTGTTGAATGTTTAACAGTGAAACAAAATGTGAAGTGCAAGTGAAGTGTTACAACAATTGCAACAAAAAAAGGTGAATA
Organism: Anania crocealis; assembly: GCA_949315895.1. Lineage (NCBI taxonomy): Eukaryota > Metazoa > Arthropoda > Insecta > Lepidoptera > Crambidae > Anania > Anania crocealis. Next base: position 4,395,715 of record OX438859.1, on the reverse strand, counting down.
AAATAGCCTACTTACTAACAATTAACATTCTTGAATAAACTTGTAAAAGTAATGAAAGATGGAAAAAAGACACGTGTGTGTTATCACGTAAACATCTCGATCGTAAACCTACTTTACAAACAACCAATTTTATTTTTTTAAATTCAATTTGTATCATCCCACACTATTAGTTTATGCAATAAAACAATTAAAAATACTCCGACACAAGGTCACGTTGAGCTCAGTGTGATAATGCAACAGACACTCTCTATCGCCGAATGCAAATTTACCCGAAACGCTGCCAAAAGTGTTGACCTACAAACAACTAGTGAATCGATCAATATGCCGAATGATGCCGAACGGCGAATTAACGGCAGTTACTTTGCTGATTCGGCCGAGTGCTCGGCGTGAATCGTAATCAGTCGTATTCGATTGACTGAAAAAAGTGAACTTATTAGAGATTTTGTCACTTATTTCAAACAAGGAATCTGTTCCCGGTTCGCACATGACCTAGTGATTACTTGTTCAGTGCGAACGAGTAATAATTCAAGTATTATGCATAGCTTTTTACGGTACAAACAGGTTTTCGATAAGACATAGGTGCATAGCTCGCATTTTCACTCACTCTGTTGCTGTCAAACTGACACCTAAATTGGGTTAAGAGTTAAGATAGTTCAAAAAATTTAAATACATTACTTTTCTTACAAAATTTTAATCGTGCGTCTTGCAGCAAGATTAAATTAAAAAAAGACGTGTGGCACTCGGAGAGTGCCGCGGTAAAGCAAGATTAAATTAAAAAAAGACGTGTGGCACTCGGAGAGTGCCGCGGTAAAGCTATTGCATAGCATTTTTTATCAACTTATGCAATTATAAAACTAAAAAGTATCACCACTGTGCCGGTCGGAGTGGGGGGTGTTAGGTTATTTTCGTTACGGAATTACTGGATTCGGTCTCCACGCTCAAGGCCCGCGATAGAAGCTATGCAATAGCACATGAGTAAATTTATTCATGTGGCAATAGCTTAATTTTATAATTTTATGTATTTTCTAATTTTGACTATTGTAATTAAATTTGTCTGTTATTTTGGCAGATATGGTTACCATAGGCAACCATACTGTCAAAATCCTTATTTTCTTCTAAATTCTTTTAAATTTCGGAACTTCAAAATTGTTCGATCGTTCCTCGCCCCGAGTGTTAGGTTAGGTTATTTTCGTTACGGAATTTCTGGATTCGGTCTCCACGCTCAAGACCCGCGATAGAAGCTATGCAATAGCTTAACATAGTCATAAGTCAAAAACATAAAAGGAGTCGTGCAAGAGTCTTACTAAGCTATATTTTGACAGACGTCGTTTAATCAACGCAAAAACATAGCAACCCATAGAAAATTGTTGAACGTATGAAAATTTAATTTCCATCGAATAACCGATTACACCGCGTGGGACGATATAATAATCAAGATAAGCACTCTCATGGCTGCTGCGAAACAATATTATTAATTTTAATTGCTATGCAATATTCATTTAATAAATACGGCACCGAAACGTCTACAGGTCACAGGCCGCACAACGGGTAACACCAGGAGCGTTTTTCTCCCTGCGCGATAGAATCAGAAATAAGGAAATCTGAAGTAGAACTATAATAAACGACATCGCACGAAGAATTGCTGAGCTGAAGTGCCAGTGGGCGGGACACATAACAAGAAGAACCGATGCCCGTTGCTACGGAAAGACTGTGGAATGGCGACAACTGAGGACGATCTTTGGGTAGTCATCGTGCAAACGACAATGGTCGTACTCGCAACTGAATTATCGCCGCAGTCTTCTTCAAAACATCAAGTGATCAATCCATGTCCCACGGCAATTGCAGCGATTATTCCGAGCTTCAAAAAACTTTTACTTATTAGGAAGTTCCTATTGAAATTGTTCGCAACTTCGTTGGGATTTAATGAAGACAGCAAAGTTTGGATTTATACTTGAAAAGAATTAACGATCCTTGAAACAAGGCGTCATCGTCGAATCTCAATTTATTTAATTTGAAAGGTTATGCTGTTTTTTGTACACTTGGTTATGTTAAAAAATATGAAATAATGAAAGATTTTACAGATTTCATTCGCGTTTATTAGGATTTTCCATTATATTTTGGTTTATTCCGACGTTTCGAACACTTCACAGTGTTTGTAGTCACGGGCAGACTAAGGTGTTTTTCGTCTATATAAGGTTATTTGGAAAATGTGTAAACCGCCTTTAATTCCTATCATCTGTAATCTTACTACCTTACTTTTCCGAAGTTTATTTATTTATTACAAAAACAACAGATTTTGTCTTTACAGTGTTCCCATGGTTTGAAGATTTTATTGCTGGTATGACATACTGAACGTTTTATTCTAGCAATTCACACTTAGCCTATCGCTTCTCATACCTACTATAGGAGAAGGGGGCCATTCTAATTCTATTATGCCGGCAAACACGGCTATGTTCCCCAGTTATGGTTTATGAATGTAAATGTAAAACTGTGATTTCACTATGAGGATTGCTAAACGTAACGGCAACAATATTTAGGTAAAAATTATATAGGTACCTACATCATTGTTTATTTATATAAAAACCTAAAGTAAGTCATCTTCTTAAAGACAATTACTATTGTTCCCGATTCATAATGATGATGTGCGCACAATACCTATTGTTTTTATTATGATAACACGACCAAGCAAAGGTTTATCCGGTAACAAACATTTACTGCCATAATCAAACAGATGTGAGTCATGTTGATAACAAACGGTCTACAGGATGTCACATGGAAACCCAACATTGACTAAACTTACCTAGTACCACGATAAAACTTAAATAACTTGTCTAAATTTAATCTATCAAAATTATCGACCAGCTTTATACACTAGTGTCTATCGCTGTACAAAGAAAAGTTCTGTCGTAAGATAGGTCTATTTATTAAATGTATATTGGAACCTTTTTTTTGCAAATAAATTGCAGGTGATATTTCAAACATTACTAACTTGAATATATTCCATCTTTGTATTTTTACGTGTCACTAGCTAAGGTCTGAGAATATGCTGCCAAGTCGTTAGTATGATTGCCATTCTTATTTAGGTAATACGTAAAATATCTATTTTCTGTACACTAAAACCACAAGCTTTGGATTATCAGTTCATATGCCCGAGGACAGTCGCCCAAAATCTTAATTTCGACTTTTCTAAAAACGACTACACTTAAACGATTGGTATACTTTTAGACTAATCAACCAGTGACCTGACTGTGATTCTCGGTCCATAACCAGATTGCTATGGGTGTCGTAAGAGCCTATTAAAGGAGTACTGCCACTGTAGAACTATCGAGGTTTTTTTTTTAAATAATGGGCTTGATCTTGACTACATACTTAACTATACGGTTAAGAAGAAGCCTAAGATGGAGCGAGCTTACCCAGAGGTACTGGTTCTCCCACACACTAGCGGAACACAGAAAAATTGTTTGGCGCTGGACTCCGGCAGGAGGGTGGTAGCATCCAGGCGGCCGCTTACGAAGCCTACCACCGCAGAGGGATCTGTTAGCCGTCATCATTGGTTAGAAAACCAAAGATGCCGTTGCCCAGGGTGGACCACTAGGAGGTAGATCCCACCACCCCGAGGTCTTTGGCGCCTGACCACCTTAAGAGCGAAATCGCTTGCAGCTCGCGTCGTCTCTTGTTTGAAGTGACGTCCGTTTTTATGTAGTACTGCAAGCTATTTTCGTTTCAAAGTGGTTAGGTGGCAGAGACCCCGACCGTACTACAAACTGCGATCGCCAACCCGGCAAGCGTGGCGATTATGGAAAGTCATCCTTTTGGAATGGTCTTCGTCCAGCAGAGGACTGATATAAGCTGATAATGATTACACTTCTGGAGAAAAAAAAAGTAATAACACACCACCAAAAGATTGTTAGCAATGACATCGTTTACTACTTCTATATGTCCGATATATCGTCCGTTCCAGAATATCCGGGCTCCTTTGAGAAATACGAAAAGTTGATTTGAGTGGAATTGTTCCGACTTTCGTGTTGAGCCCACTTGTCGGGGCTGTCAAAGTTTGCTATGCTCTTGACAACTTCGAGGTTTCCACTTACGAAATATTTATTACTAGGATTATAAACACCTTTGATGTGTTAACGCAGGCTTAACGACACTGTCAATCAAGTTGCGTATAAGCACAGTTTAGGTATTTCTCTTTACTATATGTAAAGTAACGGCCTACAAACTTCCCTCTGCAGGTAAAAGGCGTCCTTCATAGAATTCAAGTTACCACAACAATGATAGGTACATGCATAATCAGCACGCTTGCTAAATGCGGGTTTGTGATCACAAATTCATGCAATGTTTGAAAATTAGAAACTTGTTGCCTGACCCGGGGAGCGAACCCGGGACCCCGAGATCCTCGCCCGGTATTCAAACTACGGGGCGTAAGCTCTTATTTTCATGTTAGACTAATATGAAAATGTTTAGGACAAGTAATTAAGCCATATAGTATCTTGCCTAATAGATTTATTTTAAAGTAAAAAATACAAAGATTCTAAAGTCACTCAAGTTATTTATTTTTAATTAACTTGCTTATCAGACCATGTATTCCTTTATGATTAAATAGTGTCTTCACAAAAATAAAATTAAACGACTTCTTATGTAATTATCGCAAGAAGCATCTGAAAGGTAAGAAGACAGAATAGCCAGTAGCATCATAGCCAGCTCACCGTCACCACAATAAGGAAAATTGCGATTAGCAAACCCAAGCCAAGCTGATGATTACGGCAATATCCTCAATTTGGAGATGTCGAAGTCCACTGTGCAGTTACATTAACTACTAAATAGCAGGTACTTAATAAAAATTACTGATGAAGATGATCGTGGTGGTGATGATGATGAGGACGAAGAGGATGATAATAATGGTTATGATGACGACACTGATTATTATTAAATAATGTTACGGTTTCTGGTTGGTTGATTATGAGTTTACCTGTCGTGCAAACGCAACAGACAATTAATCATAACATCAGTTAGGAGATACTCAACTAATTGCAAAATATTCGTTCGCGCTGGTAGCGATCTAGCTTTACTAAGTTTAACAGATAAGATAAGATAAGATAATTTATTTATTTCAAAGAACATGGTACAAAAAAGATCTTAAAGGTAAGTAGATTCCAAAATATTCTGCTATTATTTCCTGGCGTAGAAATATAAAATGTTACAATATTAAAGTTGATTTTACATTAAATTTAAACATTGAATTATCAAATTAGGATTAATTATTAATGCATATATTAATTATTTATTTCTCTTACGTCGTCCGTTATTAAAAGTCAAAGTGGTTATTATTTAATTTTATGTCATTGTATTCCTTAAGGGAATAGTAGCACTCTTGTAGCAGAAAATTGTGTAATTTATGTCTAAATTTGTTGAGTGTCAGTTCTCTTAATTTTTTCAGTCTTTGATTTGGTATGTACAATTTAAATGGGTCTCTGCTATTACTCTCACCAAGCATTGTATCATGTAGGGCGAAGAGCTGAGGATGTTTCTTAACAAAAGTGCAGATGTCCCATATGTACTGGCAAGGAAGCGCTAGAATCTTTAACCTCTTAAAAAGTGGTTTACAGTGGTCTAGATAGCCGGCGCCACATATGGCTCTAATGCATTTATTTTGAACTCTGAAACTTCTCTCCACATCAACTGAATGACCCCATATAATCAGACCATATCGTAGGACTGAAGAGACATAGCCATGATATGCCGATAAGGCAGTGTTCAAGGAAGCTACTAATCTTAAACGGCGTAGTGCATATACAAATTTATCTAGCTTTGTACATAAGTTGTCCAACTAGTTAAATTTACATCGCATTAATACATCTAATTAAATCTAATTCGTGCCGTATCTAAAACGTGTTAGAATCATGCGACCTTTCTCAAACAATGTCAGAACTAGATATTAGAATATTTAAGAATTCTGTAATAATATCATTTTCGTACCTTGTTATAATCTGTTGCAAAAAATTCAATAATAAACTATAATAGTTTTTACGTAATCATCACAGCCAACAGACGCCCACAGCTGGACATAGTACTCCCCCAAGGATCTTACAATAAAGTACGAAATAAAATAATTTTCAAATTAAATAACTAATACAAGTTTAAAACTAGTTTCCAATACATCTTTAACAAAAACTGAGGGATTTTTTTTATGACTGGTATCTGTTTTGTGCAATATGAAGCAGCGGCCAGCGCGGTCACGGTCGACCTCCGGCCATCATGGCCACTGCCAAGGCCGTGAGAATGCGATCTTAGAGTAAAATATGACTATGCTGTTTCTACTTATCACGAAAAAAAACAACCAGTTTTGTTTGTGATACTCGTAACTTTAAATTGAGAACACGTTTGGGAGAATAAACTTTTTTCTTTTTGGGCAGCAAGAGTTTAGAATTTCCGGAATTTTCAAACATTGCTCCGGTTTGCGATCACCAACCCGCATTTGGCAAGCGTGGCAAATTTGCCTGTACCCATTGCTTCGGTAATTTGAACTCAATGATGACGGCCTTTGCCCTGCAGTGGATACACTTGTCGACCTTTAATTTATTATAAACTCTGAAACAATTATTAGTCCTTACTTCGTTAATTTTCAAAGCTATCACAGACAATGATATTTATTGTCTTATTTCCAAATAAATGATCTGTCTGAACAATACAACTTCCTTTCACAAATTTAACAATTGCACTCTGATATCATTTAATGCTATTTAGTATTATGATGATGTTATCAACATTATTTACATAACATGATATTCGGTCTTTGTTAATAAAGAGCCCTAAACAAAGGAGGGAAGGACACACACAACAGGGGTGAAGGAAAAAGTGAATGACATGACGTTCATAGAATTAAACGTGACGGCATAGTTTAGAAAGGACTAGAATTTGCTTCATCTACAAAAACTATTAAATTATCAAATTAATACCTTTCATTAATACCTTGTTGAACTTGTATCAGGAAAGAGTATATCAAATATTACATTTAATATCATTTAGTTTGATAATGAATCAAATATATGCACAGAATTATATTTCACCACGAAGAGCTCATTTTCTGCACAATTATTATCTCAAAAATTGAATCTTTGCTGGGAGAACGGAACACCTAAATTGAATCTTTGTTTGAATGGGTGAAACACCCTAAAATTCAATTAGCTAGCATAGACAAATAATAAACACGGGAGCAGACTGCTGCCCCTTTAACGATACGAAGCGGGAGGAACGCTCGCTAAATTAGTTTAGTGTAGCTAACGTACAATCTTTGCTGCTGAATTTGAAATCAGTTGACAAAATTCAAACGGATGTTCCATTCATGTCACAGATTACCGTTAAATTAACTTTTTCGTAAATAGAAATAACAAATAGAAAATATAATAATACAATGCTTACAATGGGAGTCCAGTGCGTTTCTTATAATAATAGGGGTTAAAGTATGAAATTGCCGATTATTTTCCCACTTTTTATTTTGCTTATAGCTCTTAAGTATAGTTATATTATTGCGTAATTCTTTTTGTATTGTATCAAAAACTAAATAAAGTAACTTTTGACTAAAAAAAAATGCAATACTAGTGCCTATTACTTCAAAGGAAGTCGTTGAAAAGACCCCTTACAATGTGTCAGCTGACCTTCTTGCTTCAATTAAGTATATTTGTATTATATATTTTGATTTTCAGAAATTTAAATACTATAATGCGTAGCTTTATAACCATCTAACTTTCACCTTTAATTGCATCGAAAACGGTTCTTCGACGGCGTCTTTAAAATAACTAAAAAATTGTTAGTATGGAAAAATGACTTTTCTCGATTTCGTCCATACAAAACGGCAATTTCATACTTTAACCCCTTATACTCTGCCATAAACTGGTTAAATACACAATTTCGAAAAAAATAATTTTGTGGTGGTATTACGATGATTTATCAATTATTTTACTAGTTTGGTTAAAAGTAATACCATTAAAACATGTAGGTACTTAAGTCTAGATTTTGTTCAGTTAAGTCTAGATTTTCTTAAATTTGTTTTTTCTTGACGTTTTTGTTTGTGACTGTCTAAGATCTGGAACATAGATTTCTTTAGTAATTGTAATAAATACACAAATTGTGCATACGATACACAACGTCATATACTTACATAGTTATAATATGGTAATAGAAAAACTGCTCCTAATACAACAACTATTTTAAGTTATTAACATCAAACTATAAAAAAAAAAGAGTAACTATTCGATAGTGGCGCGACGGTCCACGGCCTGCGTAACCTTACAACCTCTTTCTTGAAATCCAAATTTCAATCATACAAATAAGATAAGATCGCGCCTAATTACCGAAGTACCTAAGTTTAAAAGTTATTTTCAATACTTTGTTACTTTGCCTTTTCAGTCTAGGAATAATATTTATCTAGAAAACTCTTAAAATCTAACATTGATAGCTTTGAAATTGGTTATAGTAACGCACACAAATTAACAGCACTAACACACATAAAGACAAATTAAGCTTTCATGTTCATGCGATTTGTTGCGTCAAGGTCACGTCTCGTCGAGCTGTCCCTATTTCACGCCTACCACAGATTATATTTAGTGACGGATTTTCTTTTTTTGGACTTAGTTAAACTTTTAGAGTATTCTTCACTGTCGTAATAAGGTTGTATAAACCGTATTCGCTTTGATTTATCAAAGAAGACAGGCAATACTTATAACAAAACCACGTTAATATAAAATTATAATTATGTATCACAATACGAAAAATGGCAATTCTGTTAATATTCCCGTGGATTAAAATAAAACGATTTAGTATTTTGCAATAACCAGATAAAATTCCCAAAACTTCGAACATTCAAAAACAGATCTTGCTGATTTAGTACTAAAAGTGTATTTTCGAATAAAATACCTGTTGGTCATTAGGGAGACGCTTGATTAGTCAGTTGTGCGACGGGCTCCATCCTTACCCTGTTTTGTGCTTTGTTAAACCCGATAAATAGGATTGTTATACCATTTCAGATTATATAATAACGGGCTTAAGGTTGAAAGTGTGTTGAAATTTGAGGGGATGTGAAGCGGGGTTGTAATGAAGGTGAAATCTCAGCGAAAATGTAATGGGTGAGTTTCATGATCGTGATGCGGTCGGGCCGAAAATGGCCGATCCTTGTTTGTATTAACGGTGACCGTTGGGAAGGGTCTGGACCTAGAATTGCTTATTAGGGAGTAATCTGTAAAATATATTGGTATGAAAAAACTACATACCTATTTTTAAATCATCTTACACGCCCCATTGGTCGAGCGGCCAAGATATCAGGGTCGGACAAAAAGTTTCGACTTTTCGAACATTGCTCGGGTTTGTGCTCACCAATCTGTCTGTAGCAAGCGTGGTGATTATGCCTACACTGTCAACTGCTGTTGTAACTTGAATTCAATGATGGAGGCCCTCGCCCTGCAGTGGGCTGATTAGAGGTTGTTACTTAACTTATAGCAGTTTGGCCAGTAAAAAATAGGAGCTTCTTCCTGCATTTTTACTCCTAAAGTCGCACGACACCCATAGGAAGAGAAGAGGAGGTGCTACTATTTTATGTACCGGCATCACAAAGTTCAAATATCGTAGTACTTCTTTGCGTCAATTTTACAAATACTTACTATAAATGCGAATGTTTCGATGTATGTTTGTTGCCCTTACAGCTCGGATCTGGATGAAATTTTGCAAGCATATATACGCTTATACGCTACTTTTTATCCCGGAAAAATATACTGTTCCCGTGGGATATATGTATATGTATATTTTTTAATTCTACTCGTACGAAATTGCAGCTAGTTTATACAGTGTTAGGTAAAATGTATAGCAAGCCAAAACTAGCCTGTGTTAACTAAATAGTACCTATAGTGAAGTCAGAAATTTCATATCATCATTTTTTTTTTCATTTTCATGAAATCAAAATTTTTTTTATTCCGATTTGTATTTCTTTTTTTTTCAAAACGATGATCAATATAAAATCTTTGACTTCACCATAGTAATATGCATATGTGAACATAACATAACGGTGTGTACGCCACTCCGCCACGTTTTGTATGCAAATGTCACAATACAATATAATCGACGACCTCCGTGGCGGAGGGAGTACACACCGGTTTTCAAGGTATCGCCTGCTTCGAAGTCCCGGGTTCGATTCCCGGACGGGTCAATGTAGAAAAAAAAGTGTTTTTCTACATTTTCTCGGGTCTGGGTGTGTGTGGTACCTTCGTCGTTTCTGGTTTCCAAAATACGAATGCTTTAAATAGTTATTCAAATTGGGATCAGAACAATATATGTGATGTTGTCCACATTTATTTATTTAAATCATATTTTCATATAACTAACTCAAAATGATTAATTATAATAGAATGTCACATTATAAACGTTATTTTTAACCCATTAGATAAGATCACTTTAGGTTATCTGTAATTACTATATTTTTTTATATAAATTGCACGCAAATTAAAAAAATTCACAAGATTTAGAAACTGGCTACAAAAATAGACAAAGAAAATTCTACTTCTCGGCATTGTATATTATTTTCCAGTGTAGAAAAGCAATTAAAATTGAACGTAGATTATTCATGTTTTCATTCGTAAAACAGCTAAACATCAAAGTATCACTTTCATTTCAACGAGTAACTCGATACGCGATGTTATAATACAGAAAACAAGTTGGCATTACAACGTAATGGCTTTGCCAACAAAAACATAAAGAGACCAGGTGTATTGTAGCAAAGTTTTTGAAATTGCTGTTTTTTAAGTGTTAATTAAATGCTAGTTGCATTTAAAATGGTTCAAGCTTATTCTGGGCCTGAAATTCAACAGATTTCACTTTGCCAATAATACAAAAATTTTAACTAAATGAAAAATATACTTCTCCATAAAAGTAAAATGTGTCTAGCCAGTTAGAATTAGGTACTTTTTATGAAATTTTAAAGGAACAACCCTGGACAATAGTTACATACATGTACGATTCCCTTCCTATAACACGGTTCTGGCAATGCACAGACCATGTACAACAAAGACGAAAAAAAAACTAGCTTATATATGTCATTGGAATCACCAATTTGGATTTATTTTTGACTAAGTAAAGGTGTTCTATGTTCAAAAATAATACTATAGGTACTTACTATTCACTTGATCGCTTAACGGCCGTTTTCAATATCCCATCTATCTTTAGTTTTGGCATATCCGAGAAAACAACTTCTGTCTTTGTTCCTCTGGACGGAAAAATCAGAGATAGAAACTGTTTCCTATCTCCGATATGTCAAAACTAGCGATAGATAGGATATTGAAAACGGCCGTTAATCAGTCAAATGATACGGTTTGTATGATCGGCGATCGTATGATTTGGTATTTAATTGTGTAATTAAATAACAAGTCAAACTACCCAACAGTTAAGCAAAAGTTGACGTTCTCCAGTAAATTATGTGCCATTTACTTAAACGCCATGTTGGCAGTCCATTAGCAGTTCGGACTTCTTCATTCGCTCGTCCAGACTTGACGAAGGCATTGTATGAGCGGCGAAGTTTTAATGACGTTGAACTACGCTAATCGAGCACCAATATTGGCGCCAACCATTTCCTTTCGAACGTGTGTTCTTAACCAAAAATTTTGAGCAATCATTGGTGATAATTGCCATAAAATTAGACATAGGTCCAGGTAAGTTTGGATTTGTGTTCAATGCTTAAGTTAAGTATATACAACGTGTTCCTTTTGATATCCCATAACTCTAGGGTATTAATCCCTCGATCGTGAGTTATTTCAGACACAATTGAAATCAATTGTTATTGCGGCACCCGAGTGCCTCCTGGGGGTTGAGGGATTAAACAGACCATGGTAAGGAATCAAAATGCATATGAATTATTTTTCAATTATGTTCTTTTTTGTTTAATTTTTTCATACAAAATAATTCTAAAAAGTCACGACTGTTTACGTAAAACACCCTTACTTTGTTATGAATAAACTTTTGAATGAAAACGATTTACTCGTACCTACTTATCAATGAAACACCCACACACGTCATTGTTTTTTACAAGTTACGCTCTCCCGCTAATTTACTAATACACTTTAGTGTAAGTTTGCTAACGTTTCGCAAAACTTAGGACTCGCCATACTACTGTTTACATTTTTTTAAGAAATTTAACGAAAATTGACGTTATATTCAAAACTATTGATTTTTTAACCACATGTTCCCTAGAACATGTGAACGCCCTAGCGTTTTATATTATTTTTACCTATAGAACATAACCTTAGAGTCATGGGATATCAAAAGGAACACGTTGTATATTAGTCAGTCTACTCGTGAAAACAAACGCTGTTATGTGTTCGGAACATCGGGATATATCCAATGCAAAATCCTGTAATATTTTATAGCTATATGCAAAAGTTCGGATGGATGTTTGTTATTAAACCACGGCAGAATGGTAAAATGGATCTAGAAGAAATAAGGCGATAATTTATAGGCTGGAATAAAATATATGTCACTTTTTGCCCAGATTGTATTTCCGAGTGTACGAAGTCGCGGGCAACAGCTAGTATGAAATAAACAACTAATAAACGCTAGAATAATCTGTGAATATTAGCGTTCGAGTAAATTCCAGGAACCAATAAGTTTATTATTATTTTTGTAATATCACGCTATTCATTTTTGATGTTTTTAATTGCATTGAATAGAGAATATTATAATAGGTAAACTAAACCATCAGAAACAAAGAACGTCCATTAGAAACCTACGATATGGATTGTATCACTCAATATCGGAATTGTAACATCGGAAATTCGTTCCGAGATTCCCATATTCATGCCCTAGATATGGACCAGAGACTCAGAGAATCCATCCAGTCTACGCGCCAATTGAGCAGATGATCATTTATCTAGGTTGTAAAATTTTAACTGTCGCAGAAATGTGTGTGCATGATGCCTCATCACTAAATTCGTTAAATGGCGTAATAATATTATCAAGTGTGGAGTGCAACCGGTAATAAAGTTTTATGAAGACAATCAAAATTCTTTTCTGCCCCGACCGCGGGCGTTGGACAAATATCATAAAAGCAGAACATAATCGCTTAGAATAGTCGCGTCAAGATTAATATATGTATTATATTTTTAATGTTTTCAATAAATTTCTAACAAAATTGAGAAACAAAGTACATCTTTCTCTTTTAATTTATCAGGCAAATCTCCTTTTAGGTAAGTATGTACCTACTTACGTGAGTTTTTCGACCATATTTAGTACTTATATGTGAAGAATACTGCAGCATAACGTCGTATTTTGACACATCGTAATCTTATCTTTGACGGATATGACAGTAGTGTTAAAGACCTTGAATTTTATAGAGTATTATCCCTAACCTAGTTAATTAAAATGTTTTTGGCTAAAAACAGAATAGCAGTAGTAGCAAAAATATTATAGCACCTGTTCAGCGGGTAAACTGCTGCCGTCTTCAACGTACTACCTACGGCCTGACTACCCTTAACCATTGATGAAACTACTATCGCCAACTATGGCAAAATAAAATATTCTAATCAAAGTAAAATCTTAATCTACATATAACAGTTATTATACTAAATCTAAATCTCTCTGAGTGAAACTGTATGCGTGTGCGTGTGTATGAAATGTCCTCCATCGCATTCGATCTTGAGCTTCACGTTTCATTTCTGCGTGTGTGCTGTTCTGGTCATTTTAATAATAAATTAAATTCTTAGTAAATACTATCCGTCGCCAGATAGAAGTCGTAAGCAGGGCTTGTTTACCGGTTTATTTTACGAAAAGTTATCGTCTTAAATGCCTAAGAACGCTTTGATTTCGGTTTTGTTCGAAACGGGACGAAATAAAAATGTTTTTGAAGAAGAACATTTTCATTTAGTTTTTGGTTAAAATAAAGGTTTTAATAACGTTTTTATTTCGTTATTTCCCGTCGCATCGAAACCTGCATACGAAACGAAGGACACACAGTATTAACTTCAGTTCACCTTGTGGCCTCGCGCGGCGGGATTAAGCGGTATTTGGATAACGTTCTCATTTCGTTCCCGTTCCGAACGTAATACGAGAACAAAACGCCTTATAACGGTTAAAACGTATTCATACTGGAATAAAAAATAACGGTTAAAATCAGTTTTATTTCTGCAAATAGCCCCCAGGAGGCGCTTTTACACGTCCCAATATTTAAACCTACCACTGCTTCGGGACAAGTCTGGGCTTGGCTCAAGGCCCTGGTCGTAAGAACGAGTCACGTCAGGGGCCTGTTATAGACAGGCGGCTTGGGTAACTCTGACATCAGATCATGCTCGAAGGATAATCACATGATAGGAAGAAGTACAGACAACAGCACGTCAACCTACCACAAAACGTCAAATTTTATCAATTGATATTGAAGTCTACCTGTTGGACTTAAAGTTGAAAATCAATTCAATGACCTTTAACTTTTTGGGTAGGTTGACCTGCCGTTGTCTGAAGTAAAAAAGTGTTTAAATATTTTATCAGCTCACAGTATATCTACTGTGCAAGAAAGGTCCGTCTCTGCGAACACCTAGTTAACTCCTAACTGGATTTGTTTCGCACAATACGGACTTGATTACGGATCACCGCGCTTCGGATGGACGATGTGAGTCCTAATAAGATTTATTAGTAAATGGCTTTTCCTTGTCTACAGTTTGCAAACTGTTGGATGGCTTCAATAGATTTGGCCTGAGGTCGGGTGTACCTGTGTTATTTTATTAGTACAACCGTTTTGATTGAAGTGACGTTCATAAAGGCAATTGCATTTGAAAACGGCAATAAATAAATAAATAAAATGTGGACAACATCACATACATTGTTCTGATCCCAATTTGAATAAAGCATTCGTATTTTGGAAACCAGAAACAACGAAGGTACCACAAACACCCAGACCCGAGAAAATGTAGAAAAACGCATTTTTTTTACATTGACCCGTCCGGGAATCGAACCCGGGACCTCGGAGCAGGCGACACCTTAAAAACCGGTGTGTACGCCACTCCGCCACGGAGGTCGTCACAATAAGTGATGGGAAATATTTTTACGAAAATAATTAAACGACGAAAGTCTACCAACCCCGAGTCATACTCATGGTGATTGCCGGTAATTGCTTCTTTGGCATAAACTCAAAATTAAAGGGTTATTTCACACTTTGAGTCGGTAAATTTTTTTGTACAGATATATTATTCCAATAGTTGTTAGTTAGTAATATTATATCAAACGTTTTTCGGAAAAACGGAGAGAACCATCTGAACTATACCATATCGAACTAAAAATTAAACCGAAAAACTATCGAATTCGAATCGTTTGCGTGTTCGTATCGCCATCGAAATATTTTTTATTAAAACTTGAACAGCGCTCGCGCGGTCAAAACGAGAACTACAAAACAAAGAAGGAACTTTGTGTCGTTTGCGTTCGATACGCAAACGATTCGAAGTCGATAGTTTTTTGTGCTAGACCCACTGGTAAAAACTTATGCGTGGTCATTCAAAATGTAAATATAATCGCGGTGAATTCTCATTGGTTTAAAAATTTGACATTTAGTTATGAATCTTAAAATGGTTGAACTGTTCCTATACTTTAAGAAAACAATGTTGTCAAATAACATAAGTGAAAATAAACAAAATCGTCAAATAATACTGACTGGCCAACGCTAGACATAATGTTCTCTCTAAAAGGAGGTTCTTTGCTATTGCACCATTAAACAATACGGTCTAGTTGGGCGGTGACTGCCTGATACATGTATCTTTTTACTTGTCACCGAATGGTCTGTTACTAAATAAAATATTTTTGATTTTGATTTAATATTGAAACCAACGGCTTAACGTGCCTTTAGAAGCACGACTATGGCCCCCACCTCCCATTCCAAAAGCCGTGAAAAACTGACACCGGACGATCATTGAAGGGCAGTCATATTATTATGATAAAAAGAAGATTTCAATACAACATTCGAATACCCAGAACCATTTCAATACTTCATACCCAGGATCAATTTTTACGAAAATATTGATTTTCAAAACAATGGTATCAAATTGACTTCGCCATAGTATTTGCATACGTATAACAGACTATTCAGTCTTTCGTCTTGTAATACCAGTACCAAACTCCCTATATATTTATTTACACATGGAGACCGCAGCACATGGAGACGTCTGCCACATCCAGGACACGTGGTTCGGGCTTCGGCTCGTAAACTTCGATTGTGCTCGCGTCGTAAACAGCATTCGGTTATAAAGCCCGCGCGCTGACGTCACTGTTTTGAAATTGTAATATATATATAGATAAACCCACCGTTCCAGGCTTCAGACTGCGAAAAGTAGGTAAATCGTTCATGGGAAATTGTATTCGTATTTTCAACAAATTACCACAGGGTATTGCTGAACTCCCTGTACATAAACTTAAATCGTATGTCAAAGTAATCTTAATGCAAAAAGGCTATTTATATACACTGTCAATGATTATTTAAATGATAGAAATGTATGGCATTAAATTGTTCCAGCTCGTACTTGCTTAAACTTTGTAAAAATTGCCTTACCTTGTAAAAATTTATTTAAAAAGAAGCTAACAATAGTGACAAGAGTTTCTTGCGCTGCTTCTTCTCGGCACTAGCCCAGACTTGTCTCGAAGCAGGGGTAGGTTAAAATATTGGGACGTGTAAAAGCGCCTCCTGGGGGCCTATTTGCAGAAATACAACTGATATTAAACTGATTGTAATTGAATCGTCAGAAGATGTCCTGCTTTGCGACAAAACTTCTTATTCCTGTGATTTAAAACAAAAGGTTAAATTAATAGCGTCATCCTCAGCTCTCATCAGTCAACTGGACATGATGTCTCTCCAAAAGGAGACCTTTGCCAAAATCACCTCGCTTGACGGCTGACAGAACCCATTTAGAGGTAAATAGGTCTGCCTGTGACCATGATTCGTGCAACCGAGCCAATAAAATTTGGGCAAGTATTTTAGTTTTACATTTTTCAACATTTTTGTAATTCCTCAAAATAAATTTATTTATCCTTTGAGAGTTAAGTATTTCGGGAATATAAGAAGTTATTATGAGTACCCGATATTTCGGCACTGTTGTCTAAGTGCCCTGTTCACTGTAGAAGTGATGTGATTAGGGACCATGAAAGTAAAAATCAGTAGGTATTTACTGTATTTTACATTTTCTTCATATTCATGCATATCTCTTTAGTCGAACAATAGAGAATGCTTCATAGGAATAAGGTCTATTTTTGTTCATTCGCTATTATAATTTGTGAAGTTACAGCAGAGTATAGGTACAGCTCGCTTCATAATCTCGTTTATAACTGTGACATAAATAGTAAGACTGTCTTATCTACGAGTATACTTACCCACTTCTTGTCATTGACACGAATTGAGATAGTAATATATTATTTGCTTGCAACAAACTCATTCAGGCTTTACTCTGATCTCTTGTTACATAATTATTACAACTTTGTTTTGTTTTAAACCGGCGAAAAGTTACACAAGACTATAATTTGGACGAGTTTTTTTTTTCATGTAGGACGTCGCATGATTTCAGGCAAAATATTATTTAACTCCAAGTTATACGAATAACGACGAAAGAGTATAAATTCATTTCATGTAATTTGGATGTTAAATTTGACGAAAAATGCATCAAGACACTTAAAGTTCTACAGAATCATATAGAAATGTGTGGTAAATGAAATTTGGAATACTAATCATGTTTTATAATGCGATTACTTGCCACGTAGTGTGATAACTTTGTTAATTGAGTTACCACTTACATTAGGCTTTGGAGAAACACGCAATGTACCTTTGAAATCTAGGTTAGCGCGATGTAGGTTATGTATAAGGTTTCTAAGGGCTGGACTAGAAAAGCTCATTAGACATTATGACCTAAGCACAATGAAAAAAAGAGTTTTTTTTTGGGATGCATAACCACATACTTTGTTGTACAGCTCTAAAAAACAAGAGCTTGAATGATTTCGCTTGCCTCTACCTTTGTCTAAAACTGTTTATTTTTAAAAAATAAATATTTAAGACATGCCTCACTGGGCCACACTGAGCCATCTAGTCCCAAATTAAGGTACTATTAAGTACCCTGTCGTATGGGGTACTAGACAACCGATAAACTTACTTATATACTTTTTTTTGTAAATACATACTTATAATACATAGAAAACACCCAGACCAGTACAAACAGACATGTTCATGCACACAAATATTTGTACTGCGCGGGGATCAAACCCGCGACCCATGGCTCAGAAGCAGCGTTAACTACCGCTGATCCAAATGGTCGTCATTTTATGGTTTTTCATTAGTAAATTGCAATATTATTTTAGGTTAGATTAAGTACATACGACCACCACCAGTAGATTCTTTCTTATAATGTTCTATCAATTTCAAAGTCTACTTATATTTTCATATTTTTTTTACGTTCATGGCATCAACTTCTTTACCTGTGCCTGTCTAGAAAGATGGCGCGTAACTTTGATATGAATAATGAGGACCACAACGCTTAAGAGTGGCGGGCTAAACTTTCATAATTTCCATCATGCTTCGCCGCAAATTTAATGGACTAATGCTATTTGTTTCACTCGGTCAAGGCCTAACCCTGACTGAAGAGACAAGAGCCAGCGCTCGAATATGTGTTATGTCGGTCAGTTTAAAAGCCGTTAGACTCATAAGGCAACCTATAAGCAAAGACATCACATCTTATACAGCTTTACTATGAACCTGAATACATAAGAAAACCAATTACATCGCTTAAACAATATATGAATATGTCTTTTATATTTCTTGCTAAAACGCTTTTGCAAGTTACCTGGCATTGTAAACCAGAACAAAACAAGTATGTGTACAGCTTGCATTGTTTTCGCCAGCTTCGAAGCTTAAATTATTCTGACCTATTCGGCCAACCTTGCCCACAAAACAAACACAGAAAATTCTAAGCTAGATTTTCCTATAGTAGAACGGAAAACAGACGTAGATAGTGCCACCTTTAAATATTTACAAAGTTGCCCATCTAAATTCTACCTAACTGAGTTGAATCTAGACAGATAGGTAGCTTGCCTAAAATCTATTTTTTTACCGTGATATACGTGATTGTTTTATGTACGTACCTATAGAAGATACAGATTTATGACCAATAGAACCAAAAAAATTCGGTACATCCTACTAATATCGATATTTACACTTAAAACTTAACACTTTACGGGGTTCAATGCAACCAAAACAATTATTAGGGGTTAAAGTATGAAATTGCCGTATTGTATGGACAAAATCGATAAAAGTTATTTTTCCATACTAATCAACCTCCTCAACCGTTTTCGATGCAATTAAAGGTGAAAGTTAGATGGTTATAAAGCTACGCATTATAGTATTTAAATTTCTGAAAATCAAAGTATAACGGGTGTAAAAAAACCAAACGCAGATCCGAAAACCACGCATTGTCCCCATCTTTAGAATCATTTTTCTCTTTAGGACTATACCTGGGAAACAGATGGTTCCAAAGATATTGAGGGTCAAAGTCACAATTTTGTTTTCCATTTTATTACAAAAACTGTTGCCAAAGGATACTTAAAAACTTTTCTTCATACAAACATAGTATTTCTTTTTATTATTTCGTTCATAATAAGGCATTATTAATTACAATACGCAATGTACGGCTCAGCGCGGACGACTTTTGAACTTAGCAGCCAACTCCAGCGCAGCGGCCTACGCTACGGCTGCTATACATTGCGCGCTACGAATTATAATATTTTTTTGAGTCCCATAAATAAAAATCATTTCCCAGCTATAATATTTTGTAATATGGCTTGGTTTGCTTTTCAGATTGCGTAACTTCAGGGTCTGCGTTTAGTTTTTTTACACCCTGTATAATACAAATATACTTAATTGAAGCAAGAAGGTCAGCTGACACATTGTAAGGGGTCTTTTCAACGACTTCCTTTGAAGTAATAGGCACTAGTATTGCATTTTTTTTTTAGTCAAAAGTTACTTTATTTAGTTTTTGATACAATACAAAAAGAATTACGCAATAATATGACTTAAGAGCTATAAACAAAATAAAAAGTGGGAAAATAATCGGCAATTTCATACTTTAACCCCTATTATTTAAAAAATATATAATACAATTTTACCTTCCAATTCCATTCAATTGCATAAAACAAAATTAGGAAAAAAGAAAATTAAATGTGTATGGTTTTGTAGTCGCCATACATTTGAAAAAGGTAAGTTAGTTGTTGAGCACGTCAAACAGAAAAGATTACCGTAGTTAAAAGGTTTATTAAAAGTTTACAAAGTAATTGTGACAAATCTTTCCTTGAATAGTGTTTGGTTGGACAGTTTGTGACGTACTAAATTAATGTTAAAATAATTATTTGATCGTAATTGCGCCCGAGCGAGACTAGGTCGCAACGTAAGCTAAAACTAGAGTTGAATGTACGATGGCTGGCCCGTACAAAATGCGAAGACGATTTATCTTTTAGGAATATGAATACGAAGACGATATATTTTTTTAGGTAGAGCTGGCAACTAGTTGAATGAGAGTAGTCTCATAGAACGAAATAAAACATCATTCCTTTCAAGTTTAAGGTCACCTGGCACCACTTAAAAATCCATTAAGATGGCGCCAGTACCAAACATCTAGCGGAGAGTACAGGAAATATAAGCGACCTTGATGACGGAGGTACTCGTTAAATATGGATTTTGCAGATGCCTAATGGTCTCCCAGGGACTATTTCGCTAACAAACAGTCTTGGAACGGTAGATTCTGAGCGATAAGTATTACGGGCACGTACTAGGTCCTAGGTCGTAGTCGAAAATAGGCGATATGACAACACCACTCAACAAAACCACTATAGCTATGTTGCAATGTCTAACATTACACGATCCTACAATTATAAGTGGCAGCTTTTGTTGTAGAAATGTTTTTTCCCTCCAAAGACACACAGTCCAATACAAAGATGACACTCCGAAACGTCCCCGATTAAATCTACATCGATAGTCATGTTCTGAAATTGTGCTAATGAAACTTAAATCTTTTCTACACGACTCAAAGTTTAATACAAGTAAGAAAAAGCATTATGTTTAAGGTTTGGGTTAGGGTTGGAGACGACATTTTCCTGTTCAGGCTGTTCTATATTGTACAACTAGGATGGCAAAGACATCCAAGTGTTATTTCCAGGACCGTTCTTTGTCGTAACAGCTATTTATTTTCTAACGTAGACAATTCCATTTGGGCAGGAAAGACACGTATCATATTTACCAATTATAAAAATTATATTTGGTATGTTGAAACGAAAGAAACGTAGAGCGTATATCACGCCACCATCCGATTTAATTTAGGAAACGATGCACCAAACAACTCTAAATCATTCACCTACCTTCCTAGAATGGAGTCTATTTTGGCTTTTAAAATCTGTATTCCTGTATTCCGATATCCCTCTAGTCTACATGGTACTGGATGACAAAGTGGCTCACATCTAACCCTTGCTTCTGCTCGAACAACCCTCGGCTTATCCTGACAAATATAATATTCAGAACACATTCACGAGTCCTGCCGGAACGCAATCACAATGTCATGAATACTGAACCACTTCCCTGGTGATTTTGTGGCCCGTATTGCTTTCTTGAACGCATATTACATACTTGAATTGGGGTTTGGACGCGCTCAAGAGTCCATTCATAAAGTTACCAATTCAGTGGATGCCCAGTCGACCTTTTTATGGGGCGTCTGGTGAAATATTTAGACAGTCTCCATGTGGCACGCTACTTATTTATAAATTACGTCGAATTAAGAAGCTACTTGACATCTTTTAAAGCTACAAAAACACTCCGCGATGGTGTGAGGTCAGTCCTCTCTATTGAGAAATATCATATTTCATCAACTCAAGCAAACACCGCCCAATAATATTATTTGCTTAAAAACATAACAATTTTTTTTTACTGATAGTAAAAAAAAATACTTTAGGCGGTAGAAATAGGAAATAGTTAAGGAATTGTATTTTTAAATATAACTTCGACCGAACCTTAAATAACGTTGACACATAAAATGGCTTGGTATCAGACACAATGGTTGGAGCAGTCACCCAATGAGCGAAAGGTTGTGGGTTCTAGTCCCACCTAAGACAGTCGAAATTATTTCCGATATGTGTAGTAATTAAATTGACTTATACTTATTTACTTTAAAAGATTTTCATTTTAAATTAGATGATCCATGTTATTCTATGTACAGACAACGGCAGGTCCCAAAAAGTTAAAGGTCATTAAATTGATTTTTAACTTTAAGTCCAACAAGCAGAGATCAATATCGATTGAGAAAATTTGACGTTTTGTTGTAGGTTGCCGTGCTGTTGACTGTACATGAGCGTTTGTTTTTTCAAATGAAATCAATATGCCATTGAACATCATTCATCTTATCTCATCCAAACGATGCCTAATGCTCAACTCCATACAAACGTAGTAATCAGACAACAGCTTAAATAGTTAAGTATTTTATTAGCTATAATAAAAACCGGCCAAGTGCGAGTCGGTCTAGCGCACGAATGGTACCGTGCCATTGACTAGATAAACAACAGTAGATACGTAAATTTAGTTAATGTTGTGCCTACCTGTTGCCATTATTGATATCGAGCATAAAAGGGCAAAAAATTCATATTTGTTGTATGGGAGCTCTCCTTAAATATTTAGTTTATTTCGTTTTTAGTATTTGTTGTTATTGCGGCAACAGAAATACATAATTTGTGAAAATCACAACTGTCTATCGCGGCTCTTGAGATACAGCCTGGTGACAGACAGACGGACAGACAGCGAAGTCTTAGTAATGGGGTCCCGTTTTTACCCTTTGGGTACGGAACCCTAAAAACCACTTCTCACTAGATTGAATTATTAATTGTATGTTAATTGTAATCCATTATAAACACTGTTTACAATAAAAGCTACACTAATAATAACATGGCGTTAAAATAGTCGTTTATCGTAATAAAACAGTTCATTCCATCACTAATTCCCTCTACAGTTTAATGTTAACCACATTATAATCCCGCCGACCGCAATCGGGGGATTCCCTTTAATCTCATCAGATACGCTTTTAAAATCACCTGACGCAGCCGTTAAAATTCAAATTACTCCCGTTGTAGCGTTCGCAAATATCACAAAGGGTCCGTAAGTAACGTTTTATTAGCTACTGTTACTTTTATGAACCATTTTATTCTTTAATGATTCGCTATTACACAGATCCCTCTGGTTCTAAATAGGTATTTTATTTTCGCCTTATGCTTCAATATACATTCCGTCTGTATTTTTTCAGAGGGCATAACTTAGTAACTAACGAAACAAAAATCTTCTATTAACTGCTTTAAAATTAATCACTCTTGTATAATAAAACTTATTGTATGTACACTCGACAGCAAATCATGTTAAACAGTTGAACTGCGATAAGGTCAACATGTATAGTCTGATGTGCCGCCGTGTGTACTTACTTGAAATTTAGTAGACGTAAAGACGACATCCTTTTTGTGATGTCGTCTTTTAAATGAATCATGTTTTCACAAAGTTTATTTATCACTATAAGACACACCGATAACGTTTATTGGTGAATAATGTCCGTAATGTTAAAAAAATCCGAGCAAACAAGATCAATTGGTATAAAATATTTGAGTAAAAACGAGAAAATACCGTCTTCTGTACGCAAGCTTTCAAATATAACATCGTATTTAGGATGAATAAAGGTGTAGAACCTTTATTCTTAAGATTATTTATGTATAGCGTCCAAGTACATTCATCGTGAACAAGATAAAACACTGGCCGTAGTCACAAAAAAGTAAAAGATCCCCATAATCCGCAGGTCCTTCATCCCATAAGATATTCAAGACAAGATGCAGCAGTTTCTTACGACAATAAACAGGGCGTAGAAACTTTTACTGCCGAAGAGATGTCGGATAGATCCTACCCGGATTACAGTAATAAAACTAGTGTATAACAGAATAATAACCCTAAAATCTATGTTAGGGAGGAAAAGAGTAACACCACGTTGGGCGCCAATATTGAAATCCTTTTATAATTTGACTTGTAGCATCAATATTATTTACTTTTTTGTTTCTAAATTAGGTGTACGAAGGTTGCAGGCATGTCAACCGGATATAAGGACCATAATCCTTTGACCACTAAATAAACTAGCATAACCTGTTCGGGTATTACCAACTTGAACTTAGATATTAAGTTATTGTGCAAAAGCAGTTCCTTCCTAGTTTCTGTGTTTTCAGTCAGTTTATCTTGGAAGCAACTCTGAATTTGCTGATGGGTACATGTATCTGATGATAAATCACTTAATTTATATTTTCTTTTATTAAGTTCCACTAAACGATCCGATATTGAAAATGAAAATTTCCCAAAGTTTTCCAATACTCGGCAGCAAAGAAGGTTAAGGTATAGGTTAGCTATTTACAAACAAGTTACGCAGAGGAAGCCTTTAACTTGTACCCGTTCCAGCTATTTAATTCAACTCGAGCAAACTTGGAGACGGTAGATAACCGCAGAAGCGTGGGCGGCCATGACGTAACGAATTTAATTCCCGACATTGTTACTGAATATACATTGTAAAATAAGCCTTGTTCTACTTTGTACTCCGGTAAGTTAAATCTTACTTTTCAATCTAATGCAAGTTGCGGAAACATTGTTAGAGAAGTGTTAGTTTTGATTATATTTTTGATGGCATTAGATGCATTCAAATAAGATTGGATACGTAGCAATGGTTACGACCTTAGTTTAAAGTTACGGATTGTAAATGAAAAAAAAAACAACAATTCTAGGAATATGAGTATAACAGCTAAAAAATCCCTTCAGATCTTGTTGTAAAGAGGTAACATTAAACAAGTCGTGTGATGCCGGCACAGTTAAAGAATAGGTGTCATATGCGACTTAAGCAGGCTTAATCGTTTTTTATGTTCTGTGGTTTTCCCTTTACCACTGGCCAAACTGCGATCACCAACCCGCCTGCCGATTGTGGCGATTATGGCAAAATCCTCTGTGTGGATAGGCCTGTGTTCATCAGTGGATTGATAGACTGGCGATGATTTAGGTAATGATGATATGGCTTGTCATAGGTGTCTATTTGGATTTTGGATCATACCTCACATTGAACCGTACTCTGTCTACTTTATTTGATATTTTAGCAATTACTCGTACATTGCGCGGGCGGGCCCGCCCGGCATGCGAGGAGATGCGGGTTCGAGTCCCGCCTGAGACATAATTTTACAAGTTTATATACTTACTGATATTATAATTGCAATTTAATTGCTAAAATATCAAATTAAGTATATAAATAGCTGTCTCATCTTAACTGACTGTCAAACATCTGCAAAGATGTTTCTTTCGGGTGTTAAGGGTGCAAACTCCTAACATTTGATGAAGCAACGCTGGCTTACAGCGTTAAGAATGGATGAAGAACAATGATGAAGAACATTCGCGCTGCGTCGCAGTGTCTCGTACTCTGTCATTGGAAACCTTTGATTAAATCTGTTATTAGTAGCCAAAACAATTTTACGTATATTTTTCGTTTATTTTTAACGTATTCGTGAACATTTAGGTAGGCGTATCTATTTGAGCATGTAAGCAGTTCTTAGAAACTACTAACGATAAAAACAAAACATAATCTTCATCATTATAAAAGTCGTTTCTCAGTAAGAAAACTAAATTAATCGTCATTCTGATGGAAGATAGTGGATTATAAAATCTTTGTAATTTAGAAGCTAAAGACATAAACTTCCATGTCACTATCACTAGAGTTAATGATGGTAATGAAGGGAGAACTCAGTTCTCCCGTGATCATGGCGCTTGCAACAGTGACGAAATATCGGAAACTCATAAAAACTAAGGTACATGGTATAAACTCCGTATCAATTAACTGTAGTAAAGACATAAAGTTTGTGTGGTCCTCATAAAATATTTAATATACATATCCATTGAAAATATAGTAAAGCTGAAAGTCACACTGTATAACAAAGGGCTCTATCTCTTTGTTACGGAGATGTTAACAGGCTGATAATAGAGTAGAATGAAATTAAAAAATTTACTTGTATACTGGATGTATGCAACATCCGTAAAGTAATTTTCGTATGTGGATGCCAACAATGTCTCCACATCTCCGTTAAAATCAATCATAAGAGTAAGTAATTTCGGGTTTTCTGCCTTGTTGTATGAGTTTCCGATATTCCACCACTATTTTATCACGACGGTATCATCGGAGTCATCAACACATAAAAAAGACAAATGGTAGAATTCCCGAAACTAACTCCTACGATAGGGACCAGGGTGTTTTAATCAGAATTTTCGAATACCGTGCGGAGCCGGCACAGATGGTCCACCAGAGAAGGTGGTCCTTTTTGTCCAATGTGTGTCGTAAATGAAAGGATTACTTAACACCAGAAGATGACGTGTAGCAGCGTCTTTATAATCATTGGCCAATTTGCGCCATAAAATGTATCATTAACCCGCCTGCTAAGCGTGGCGATCGTCGCAAAATCTTGTGTTGTGTCTAGCAATGGACTAATGTACGCTGATGATGCATTGAAACACTAAATCTTAACTTTACTTTATCAATAAATTGTTGATTTGACGACGACATAAAAATAGCTAGAATATTTGCATTTGGGACAATTATGAGATAAATTACAGCAATTTTTAATAATTCGTTTGTTTCAATGCTGTTTCCAGATAACTCCTGAAGACATTGCCTACTTAATGGAAAACGGTATCCTATACAATCCTTATAGGATACCGTTTTATTAATCTTAAAATCTTACTTAAGTATATTATTAATGCGAAAGTTTATATCGGTCTTTATTACATAATCACAGCAGCACGGCTGATCAGATCTCAATGAAATTTGGACTAGACCAGAGTTAGATTATAGGCTGAAAAAACTCATAGACCTATTTATCCCGTTATTTGTAGTGCTAGCTCCGCTAGTGTTTTAAGCGAAGAAGACGTACGCCAACTGCCACATTTCCTTGCATTGTGGTAGGAATAGCAAAACGCTAATTTGTTATTTTTATGATGAGCATGTGTTATTGCTAGAACCGGTGGTTAAACGCGTTCATTACTAAGGTCGGAATAACAAAGACATTCTGGATTCATCGGGAATCCAAACAAGCGAGATGAGCTAGTGCCACCTGTGAAAACAAACTCCGTTCGCGATTGCTGACGTTACGCACTTGGTTATACTGCTCATATTATTATTGTAACCGTTACTGTTGTCTACTAATTAATCTAGCATAATCCCTTGGGTTTGCACTGATCTTCTACAGTGTTACCAAGTGATACTTACTTACATAAATGTATTTGTTTTTTCTGCAAAAAATGTCATAATCTCGTTTCTATGTTCTAGTTCTGTTCGACGTAAAATCTTTTATGCTTAGTACAGACTAAAAAACCCCTACTTTTGATAAATATTTGATTGTGAACTAATCACATGATAGGTACCTACATTATTTAATAACACTAGTGTGATGTATCGGTTGTATTAATATAAAATATTTATTTCGAACTAGCTGTTGCCCGCGACTTCAAACGCGTGGAGTATTGAATTTAAAACTCCGTAGCTTTTCCCGGGTAAAAAGTAGCCTATATTATGTTATTCCAGCCAAAAACCGTGCCAAATTTCATTCAGATCGATTGAGTCGTTTGAGCGTGAAAGAGCAACAAACATCCAGACTTCCAGACATCCATACTCACAAACATTCACGTTTACAATATTAGTACGATAGTAGGATTACTTCTAATATCACCTATCTGGGGCAGTGCCCCCGCCAAGTCGAGCAAAAAAAAGCGGCACCATCTTTTCTCGAAGCATTTCAGGCCATTTTCGACCTCCTACAGCTTCGCTGCGAATGAAACTAGAAGCCTGAATTTTCAGTGACCAAGCAGGCATTGCATCAGTATGCTATATTCCAAATTTCATTCAATTTGAGCAAGTAGTTTGAGAATAATAACTAGTCAAAGTTCGCAATTTTGTCACTCACTAAATTGACTGACTGACTAAATGGTAATCAAAATGTTAAGGCACTTCTAGCCGACATAGAAGCTTCAAATTTACACAAGTAGTGTTTAACGTACAAACCAAGGAAAAACTATAAAATTTTACAATTTCAGTCTAGTTTTTTAGATTTAATAACTGCATAAATAACTTTGTAATCCCATATAAACATATAAGGTTACAAAGTTAAATTTGCAGTTATTTAGTACGTGTACCTGTTTATAATATAATGGAATAATAGATATATTGATATAATTATGTTAAAGGTAAATCGTTATATTACATAGTAAAAAAATGAAAAAAAAACCTCTTACCAGAATACTGACTACGCTGTCGCGATCATGAGACCAGACCATAATTCCGCTAATTTAAAAATGGCTCAATAGAATCGCAATTGCATCGCAATTGTATATTTTGATACATTTATTATGGTAGTAATGTCAAAATATACGATTGCGATGCCATTGCGATTCTATTGAGCCATTTGTAAACTAGCAGAATTGGGGCCAGCAAGCTTGCACTATCTTAAAAGACTCGCACCAGCTGTGCGAGATCTTTCAACGAAACAACGTAAGTACAGGATAGTAGAACCTAAAATTGTTTAAGCTATAGCTTATAAATAGGCTTTTTATGGACTAGCTCGATCCATCATAGGCTTCCTCTTAACACTAGGGTTCAGATTGAAACCAAGAGCATGCCCATCAACAATAAAAAATGTGTTTATAAATCTGATTCTAAAGAACAATAATGAGTTAAGTAAAAACATTATTTAAAAAAAACTTTGTAACAGCCTATAAATAATCGTGCCACTGCAGCAGGGAAAAGGCCTTCATCATTGAATTCAACTTACCAGAGCAATGATGGGTACAGCTGGCATAATCACCACGCTTGCCAAATGCGGGTTGGTGACTACAAACCCGAGCAATATTGAAAAAAATTTAAACTTTATGGTTGCGGACTTTGGTCGATTGTGGACCCGGGAATCGAACCCGGGACCCCAAGATCTTGGCGTGGTATTTAAACCACTAGACCAACGGGGCGTTTAAAAAACTTATAAAACTTTGAGTTCGGCAGTAAGTGTAGTAGTTGCGCGACTTGGGTTTTTTACAAGTTATGTTTTTGATGGCATCTATAGTTTACGCATAAAGTAAAGAAGTAACTGAACAGACATATTTTTTATCACAGTCAAGCCAAAGTCTTGCTAGAACTATGCTTAATTTTAAATGCATATTTTCTTCTACACTACTTTACGCGCTGAAATACAATTTACAAGAAGTCTGAAGAATCTTCAAAAATTTAAAATTGTGAGGGTGCAGGTTTTGAACGGTTATAGAAATGGAAGACGCTCTAAATGTCCATTTTGACTACCAACACAAAACATTTTTTTATGGTAATGATGAAACAAAAGAAAGAAATCGCTTTTTAGCGATAAGGCCGCCTTATTGCACCTACATTAATATCTTGTTTGTATTCTTTTATGTTCTTGTGTTTTGTGCAATAAAAGTGTTTATCAATCAATCAATCAATTAATAAATGGGTTCTGTGATTAATCGACGTCTTACAAAAAAGTAGTATTAAAAAAATCATTCAGCAATCTTATTTTTTAAAGAAGGTACATTATCATTACTTTTAATCGTCTCCTTGTATTGAGCCATTTTTACACAGTGGATCAAATTTCATTAGAATCAATTTAGTGCGAAAACTATTCATAATATTTTTTAATGAATTCCTTACTTTCTCTATTGATAATATCGTAGTCATTTATCAATTAAATAGACTTTTCACGATTACTTAACGACCGATTCAAACTCGAAAGATCAAATACTCGTGTTAAAACTACCAATACAAAAACAATCAGTTACCAACCAAAACCGTTGGCAATTAAAGTTCAAATTCCTTAACAGACCGAGCGTAGTATTTGGTCAAATATTTAACTGCGACAATGATGGATCGAGTCGAGTCGTGAAAGAAACATTACGGCAATCAACACTCAACGTGACACAGATATGTATGTTAATGTTAACGAATGCGTTGTTTATAAATAAGCCAGTTTTGGTAGACAGTTTTTTTGTCGTCCGGCAAAAGTTTTTAATGTTTTAATTGTGCAGCTAACTAGGTAGTTATTTACACATTCAGTGATCGACGCAGCCATAGATTATGCTGATCTGTGATTGGACCAGTTAAATCGAATGTTAATTAAAGAGACATGTTAATCAATATTGAATAGCAGGTTAGATTAACAGATTATACTCGTGCATACAGACCGGGTACAAGTAGTACTCTCTATTAGAAAAATAAAAAGCTTATCTCTATTGGAAAGTGACGACAGCCTATTCACGGATTCGCTAAACGATGGAAATAAAACAAAAAAAATTGGAATAAAGTTCTTTCTGTTTTAACACTGTAATTCCATCGGCGAAGACATCGCTGGCTGTACGTCACTGATGTCTTTGCCATCATTTATCTAGAGCGAAAATAAACTGAACTAACAACGATACACGGTGAAAAAATGTAGGCACTTATTCCAAATATCTTCGCAACATTTTCGGATCACGTGCGCTGCTTGCTAAATGCAGATCAAAGTGAATATGAATATTTTTAAAGAATTTCAAAGTATCTATCTTTGTCATGCATCTACATTACAACATTATTATCCATCAATCAATCTAAATGTTTTTCTCGTCTAACGAGAATCTTACATGCAAATAGCATTTGCATTGCAGTACTACGAAGGTACTTATTATTGACAGATCTAACAAATGACGACAAAAGATAAACGAACATTTGCTTCCGATCCCTAAGGTCACCTAGCCGGGTTATTCCCAATTGCACCGGCATCGCCCCCGCTGGGGGCAACTGGGAATTTTTATAATAATCTCCCAGTTGCCCCCGGCGCCTCCATTCGAAAGGGCAACTGGGAGTTTCATTTTTACCACGCTTTTATTAGCTTGGGTTGTATCTATCTATGTATCTATGTATGTAATGGAATCTTTGAGCATAAATTTGACCGATTTCCAGAAGTTTGATTAATTTGAAACTTTGCACACGTATCAAGGGCCGATGACAATGCAATAATTTAATAACAGTTTTCCCAGTTTTCCTCTGTAAGAGGGAGTAAAAGAGATAGAGCTAGCGCGCGATCTGTATCAATTATGTTTCCTGCATAGGTTTGGACTCACAGTCGGTAAAGAAGGAATCAAATCTTATAAACTAAACTAAAAAGTAAAAAATAAATTATAGTTTAAAAAACTAAAAAACCACGCTATTAAAACAGATTGAACTAAAAAATTAAAAATAAAACTGTAGTAATCAATTGAAAAATTCATATTATTGTACAAAAAGCGTGGGGCCTTGATTTAGATTGTTGTAAATATTTTATCAATAATTTACTATATCTGTGGATATCATAACAAGCACCCCACGCTTTTTGTACAATAATATGATTTTTCAATTGATTACTACAGTTTTATTTTTAATTTTTTAGTTCAATCTGTTTTAAAAGCGTGGTTTTTTAGTTTTTTAAACTATAATTTTTAAACGTCCCAGTATCTCCCACTTGATACGCCGTAAAGTATAACTACTTATGTAGAAATTTTTTCCATATGTTGCTCGAAGCGAAGTAAAAAAATATGTTTGTATCATTTTACACAAAAATACTAATACTCCTTTATACTGTCACGATAAGCTTAGATTGGATTTTTTATATTCCATTACACATTATTTTTTATTTGGCATTCAGAACCACTATTTAAGCAATTGCTACATTTTTTACTTCGCTTCTAGCAACATATGGAAAAAATATTTATATGTTATACTTTACGGCGTATCAAGTGGGGGAGACTGAACGTTTAAAAATGCAATTCCCAGTTGCCCTTTCGAATAGAGGCACCGGGGGCAACTGGGTTTTTTTTTTTACAAACTCCCAGTTGCCCCCAGTGGGGGCGATAATTTTACATGAAAAGACGTAGTACGGATCTCAACTAGGTAGGTAGTTTCTGACGGACTTGAAGTAGTTTAATAGAAAAATTGTTACATAATCTCTAAAACCTTTAGATATGCTCAAAACTGCGAGTAGGCCCATATTTTTCGAAGGGTAGGCCACACCATTGCATGCCTTTTTTCTGTAGTTATTTTATGAATGGCTATGGGCAACTAAACCTCCGTCTGAGGTTATTCATCTACGCAACAAATCACATTGCAGGAGTTCCGTACTGCATAGTTATTTCATAGATTCTGTGAGGGCTCCCTTCCTGTTTCACCCTAGGTTTCCAGTCGTCATCGGATCTTAAACAAGTTGTAAATTAAAAAGTGACGTAACAGTTTTTTTATATCACTTCAATGCTTACAAATATTAAAGATATTAGAACATGCCTTACCTAAGTACCCGCCTCTGTTTTTAGTCAAAAATTCTGCTATTTCGGCTATCAAAGTCGTAAGTTTAGCCTGTAGTTTAACGGCCATGATTTAACATATTCACAATTAGAGGATTATACTTTTCAATATTTTGAATATATAAATATGAAGCTTGTAACTGACCCCACTAAAAAGCTGCCTAGTTTTGACACTGACCGCAAATCCTGGACCCGACTTAACCGATTCCGTTCCAACCACGGGAGGACTAACCACCACCTCCACAAATGGGGATTAAGGGAGTCAGCACAGTGCGACTGCGGAGCACCTGACCAAACTCTTTCCCATGTGGTAAACGAATGCCCACTTAGCAGTTTTCGTGGAATGTCGGAAGTCCACAAATGCACACCTGCTGCTGCAAGCTGGCTGAAAGACTTGGACATTGATGTGTGATCCACGCAGGATATAAGCCATACGAAATGATGATGATACTTTTCAATAGGCACATTTTTTGTAAATGATCGTGCGTATTCTTTTTGATTAGGGTTAGCCTCAACAGGTTGGTCCAATGCTCCTCTACGCGGATAATAAGTTTCCAACTGGTGGTGGGGCATATAAATATCGTATTTTTTTGTAAAGTATACAATGTATCTAACATTAACAAAAACTAGGTACATGTAGGTACATATTTTATATTCATTATATATTTTTTTAATAAATACCTCATGACTACTATTCATTATAAAATATCATTTGCAAACTCATATTTATTTAACAAATTATGGCATCATGCTAGCTCAATCTCACAAGCTAACTACTTACTCATCTTCGTAATAAATTGCTCGTGATGGATAGATTTTATCTTCTAAACTGCCGAGTCATTCGGAGACCATAAAACTACATCAGGTACGTTCATAGGTACACAGTCATCGTTTGTAAAAAGAATTCTATCCCAATCTTATTCCTTGTTAAGTGAAATGTTTTTCAGACAGAATTTTCCTGTTTTGATCTTATCACGCCATAGTCGGTATATGAAGAAAATATTTGTACTTATGTAGAAATTATTACATATGAGGCATACTGTTGCAAAAAGTTTACAGTTTTAGAGGATCAATTTGTGACTTTGCACATTTAGAAGATAATCGGAGAGGGAGAATATAAAATATAATGAACTACGAGTTTTCCTACGACGTTTTACGAGTTTTTGAACTTATAAATCAGTAATTATAATTTCCTTTTACCTTTCCATTTAGTTCTAAGCAATATATGTAGGCAATAACTGTTTTTTAAGCAATTAAAATGCTAATGTAATTTAAATATACAATTCCTTAAATAAAACTCACAACAAAAAGGTTGTGGATTAGATTCCCATGTCCTTGTTAAACTGTCGACATTTTTAATAAAGTAATTATATTTTCAACTGATTATGTTTGTGAAGGAAGCGATTTCGTAGTTTATAAGCCTTTGATTTTTGATTTATCTTTTAAATGTGCAATAATCACGAAATAACCATAAAGCTGTCAAAATTGTTTAATACGAGTAAGCATCTTATATATCTATAATTTAGAAAATATTTTAAAACTTTCTTTTATTTTAGATTTTTAGTAATATTTTTTAACTTACTATAAAACCCTCGAGTCTACGATGTCTTTTATAGACGGTAGGATATCCCTACCTATTATGAAAATTTTCACGCATTGTTACCATAATTCCTTCAAAAGTAATTTGATTAGATCAGTCCTAACTAAGGATTTGCTAAAAAGTCTATGGATCAAGTCAAAATAATTTATCATCTTCATTAGCCTTCAGAGAAGCTGCATTTTGTCATAAGTAATTGCAATGTTTAACAGGCTGGCGATCGGTTGAGAGCAGGTGCCGGTGTCCACTTTTAATAATAATATACACTCGGCGTCAAAAAAATCGCGCCATCGCGTAATTTTCATACAAAACATGTTCAGTTCAGAGGCCTACAAATGTAAAAGTACAGTGCTTCAGTATAAATTTTACTGTAAATCAAATTTTGCATTTTAACTGACTAGAAAAACGTGCCAATTTCCTCAAAATTATGAAAGTTGTTTTTCTTGTTTCATACAAACATAATGGGATGCAAACAACAACCTACATGTTTCATTTTTTTAAGGCAACTGGCATGTTCCTCTATTCAGTTCAAATGCAAAATAAAAATCGAACTTTTTTGACATCGATTTACAGTAAAATTATTCTTAAAGCACTGATACTATTTCATTTGTAGGCCTCTGAACTGAGCATGTTTGTATGGAAATTATGCGATTGCGATTGAACTTTTCGCCGAGAGTATTCTTACGATTAAAATTAAGGGCATTGACAATTAGTTGTCCAGTGTAAGGAATTTTTAAATGACTTTCGGTACACCCTGCAAGATTTTTACCTTTTAATTGAAGAAAAGAGGTTTGACGCAATTTTTTTTTTGACCAGCCAAAACTTGTTAAATGGTGGTCATTACGATTAATTTTGCAAGATCTTGTGTTCTACATTTTCATCCATCCGCTTGCTTTGCTTACAATTATTCACCCTAGGTTTTCTTTGACTACTTCAATACTTCTATCTAATATTTTTATGCGTTGTATTCAGGGCAACAAATAAAAAATACCCAAAAAAAAGGAAAATTCATATTTGTCAAAACATGAATTTTCCTTTTTTTTCACATTCATTTACGAACTGTTTTAATTAAATTACATTTTAAATCCATCATCATTATATTGGAATCAATTAGAATATGTCAAATTTGCAATTTTAGTTACGCATGCGTTTTGCACGTGTTTTTAAATTTAGCTAACTGCGTAAATATTAGCTTATCAATATCATTACGAATCTGAAAATTAATTAGTTCCGACCACTTAAGAGACGCATGGCATTTTTTATATCACAAATATCCAAAATAAATTTTCACGTATAAACGATTTTGCGTAAATTCAAGTGATAAATGGAATGTTTAAATGTTTGCTATATTTTTATTGTTTCAATTTAAAGAATATATATCTGACAAAGGATCAAGTCAAAAATACTTGTATCCTCAAAAGATCGTATATAAATACGTTCGATTTCATTGTTAACATTTAAATGTCGGCTATAAAAATACATATATCTATACGGTAAGGACAATACGAAAAACACTGCATTCCCAATCATTCAAAACACAAGATACAGTTTGTTTTTAGATATACCTACAACACAAATATTGCCTCAACTGTGGGCACACCAGGTGAGTGCTGTATTATGCATTCTAAGCTATATATATCCGTTCGATAGAGTTCACTATCGATTGCGAAATATTATTAAAAGTTGATAAGCTGTTGGCTGTACCTTATTATATTTATTAGCGTGAATTTAATACAAATCAGCAGTTTGATAAAGTAGTATTTCAAACATTTTGAAACTAAAATTACCTGTTGGTTTCTTGACTTTACTCTAACATTATATGTACGTTAAAATTAAATATAGCGCTATATAACGTGGTTTAACTTAAGTTAAAAAAATTAAGTGATAGTCCCAAAAATTCTATTATATGTACCTACTACGAGGGCGGGTCAATAAGTCCGTGACTTTTGGAATAAAACACAGATTTTTTGATAAACAAATCATTTTATTTTTCAACGTAGTCTCCCTTGAGCTCTATACACTTTGTCCAACGCTTCTCCAATTTTTTTATCCCTTCCAAAAAATATGATTTGTCGAGGTCCTCAAAATAGGCCTTTGTTTGCGAGATGACTTCATCATTGGAGTCAAATCTTTTTCCACCAAGCCATTTCTTCAGGTTTGGGAACAAAAAGTAGTCACTCGGAGCCAAATCTGGAGAATAGGGTGGATGAGGGAGCAATTCATAGCCCAATTCATGGATTTTTGCCATGGCAACTGCACATGTGTGCACCCTTGCATTGTCTTGGTGGAAAAGAACTTTTTTCTTGGCCAAATGAGGTCGGTTTTTTTTCAAATCGTCATTGAAGCGGTCCAATAAGTTGGCATAATATTCCCCATTGATTGTTCTTCCCTTTTGAAGGTAGTCAATGTGGATTATCCCACGTGCATCCCAAAAAACAGTCGCCATAACTTTATTGGCTGACAAACCCGCCTTGGCCTTCTTTGGCGCCGATTCACCCTTAGAAACCCACTGTTTTGACTGTTGTTTGGTCTCTGGTGTGTTGTGATGGATCCATGTTTCGTCCATGGTTACAAAACGGCGCAAAAACTCCTCCATATTGCAATTAAACAACGCCAAACCTTCCTGTGAAGTTGTTACACGATTGCGTTTGTGGTCGACTGTGAGCAAACGCGGCACCCATCTTGCGGAAAGCTTTCTCATGCCCAATTGATCTTTTAAAATTGAAACCACTGAGCCATGCGAGATCCCTACGGCTTCCACAATCTCTTGCACTTTCAATCTTCGGTCGGCCAACACCATATCGTGAATTTTTTCGATTGTTTCGGGTGTAGAGACCTCAACTGGGTGTCCAGGACGTTCGGCATCTTCAGTGCTTTTACGGCCACAACGAAATTCAGTAAACCACTTTTTTACTATTGAAATCGATGGTGCAGAGTCCCCATAGTATTTATCAAGCTTAGCCTTGGTCTCGGTAATGTTTTTTTTTCGCAAAAAATAATGCTTAATAAGCACACGAAATTAACCTTTTTCCATTTTTTCCTCAAATTACTGGGTAGTCTGATAAAAATAGCTGTCAAACACAAACTAACTGACGCAGCAAGTTCAAATTTTGGTAGGAGTCAACTGACAGATACCTGTTGCCAAGAGTAGTGTTGCTTTTTCGGTAAAGAGGTCAGAAATTCAAAAAGTCACGGACTTATTGACCTGCCCTCGTATTTTACCTTATCTCCCCTAGATTTAAAATCACATTAAGTAAAT
Organism: Anania crocealis; assembly: GCA_949315895.1. Taxonomy (NCBI): domain Eukaryota; kingdom Metazoa; phylum Arthropoda; class Insecta; order Lepidoptera; family Crambidae; genus Anania; species Anania crocealis. Next base: position 4,358,419 of record OX438859.1, on the reverse strand, counting down.
GGCTGATGGAAAAAAGATTCTACTCAATCGACGAATTCTTTGAGCATAAAACAAATTAATTTAATAATAATGACCAATGTTATAATTTATTAATGTATACTAATTTTACGAAAATCTTATTGTTTTATTTACGGAATTGAATGATGGTAATAAATTGATTTATAATAATAATGGATCTATGTTCATTCTATTAGTAACTAATTTTAATAAATGTAATTGTTTGCATGTTATGAATCTGCATAGCTTAAGATGCTGACTGTTAAATTGACCATCCACATATTTTTGTGGGTAGTTATTTAAAAGCAAATAAATACCTATTTTGAATTTTGAATTTTTTCTTGTTTTACTCATAGCTTACTCCCTTACGAATATTATGAAACAATGTGAATGTAAATTTGTTTACTACGCTTTCACGACAAAACTACATAACCGATCATCATGAAACTTTGTACACATATTCTTTGGCGTATTAGAAATTCAGAAGTAACATAGGCTATTCCGTATCCCAGCGCTGGACACAAGTTTCCGCACGCGCGATATAAAGTGCAGTTCACGCGGGCAGAGCCGCTAGCAATAAGCCAGTATGTCATAAATGCAAAAGTTTAAATGAATTTTTGTTACTTAATCATGCCAGAATGGCTTAAAAGATCTCGATGAAAGGCACGCAGATATATTATTGGCTGAAACAGCATATAGGGCTAGTTTTATAATAATATTTGGTACAGGTAGGGCACTTCGAATTCAAAATTACATAGGTATATACCGTGTAACAAGTTGCAGGCAACAGCTAGATGATCTAACTTACTAATTTTACTATCTTACTTTTCTCACTAATTTTGCAAATGTGAAAGTTTAAATGGATTTTTGTCACTCAATCACGCAGGAACGGCTGAACGGATCTGGTTAAAATTAAACACAAAGACGGATAATAGTCTATAATTGCATGTATGCTACTATTAATCCCGGATAAATATTTAGTTCATGTGTTACAATCTTTTTTTTTAATGAATGAATGGGATGACATGATTTTTTTGCATAGTTTTGAAAGTCAGGGTATTACATAAGCTATATTTTATTAAAGTATGACTAAATCATTATCATATTCATAAAAAAATTAAACCATGTTGTAAAATGATTTTTTAGTAATTCCTAAAAAATCATTTTACAACATGGTTTAATTTTTTTTCTTCAAGTGACTAGGTCTCTTTGCAGAAGTCCATTAATAAATTTAAATAAATATTGATATTTTATTAATTATTATTTTCTTACAATTTATTTACTTCATTGATAATGATGATTGTTTCATCTCAATCATAATCACTTTTAGTGTTTTAGATGCTTGAATACACAGGAACAGGAATGGTAATTTCTGGAAAGGGAATAAAATATATATATATATATATATTTTAAGACATGCCTCACTGGGCCACACAAATGGGAATAGATACATTAAATTAGGAGGAAAGGGAATAGATACTCAAATTTTTATCAAAGTTGGAATAATTATGGAAACTATGGTATTATATCTGTGACATTGTAACAAAAACTTAAATATGTCGAATAATTTTGAAGATTTTTTTCAACTTTCTCTAAGTTTACTGTTTCATATAAAAATATAAGATTCATCTTGGTATCTAGAAGTATTATTGTAGCAATAATATAATAAGTAGGTAAACTAAAATATATTTTGCCTTAGAAAAGACAGACTTTCCAAAATAATCTAAAAACATAAGTAAATAATAATTCTACAGATGGAACACACAAATACTTTTCTATTTCAACAGTTTCCGGGAAGTGAGGATAGAAAATTTATATGATGCTCCTTTAAACAAAAATGCATTTATATTATTATATATTAGTTTTATTATAGCATTAGTTTTCTATTTTCAACTAGTGAGGAGAATTTTTTGAAAAATTTTCTGCAGGCATGATAAGTATGTATTTACTATTTAGTTTCATTTCCTTATCACTGTTACACATAACAATAGGATTTTTCTAATTAATGCATGCAATATTTATAGCCATTAAAGACCATGACAGAAAGAATTAAAAATAAATCAGGTTCTTCAGTATTTTAATTAAAAAATATTTAGGTATGTTTTGACTTATAAACGTCAAAAAAAGGTAGTTTTATTTGAGAAAGTGAATAATTGAGTGTGAATAATTAATATGAATTTACTCACATAAATAAATTTTTGTTACAATATTAACAGGTATTTACATTGAAATAAATAAAATCTGTGCATGATTTATTTGAACAAGATTCCAACTGGAAATATTTTACTTTTATTCAGAAGCATTTAAATATAATTATGTCAAATGCATGACCGTATCGTATTTGGGCCGCAGGATAATTTAGCGCTATTGTTGGTGCACACAATGCAAAAGTATTGAGCAACTCCTTAATCAAGTTAACCTATATCAAGAGTTGTTCCGCAAATCTATACAATCTGATCATAAACGCACTGTCGAAAGCCAATACTGATTACAAGGCGCCTCCGCATTGTAAACAAACGATGTATTTTTAATTCCCTAACAAGTCCCGCCCCGCTGAAAACCACCAACCAATTAACAGCAAAATATCCTTACCATATGAAATCCTTGCAGTGGGAACAGAACGTTGGCTGTTTGAAGAACCTCGGCATGAACTTGTGGTCCTTCACGAAGTAAACATTCTTCTTCTTTAGAGCACCCTTACGGCCTCGCAGGCGGAACGCCTGCCCCATCTTCAACTCACCACCATCGTCACAGATATTATCGTCGTCCGCCATCGCGACGCGCGGAGGCCGGGAAACCGGTGAATTCGAAAATAAATAATATTCTCACAATAAAACGCTAGACTACGCGAACCGCACGGACGAACCACCGTCCTCAACCGAACGTCATTGCGCTTTGTGAAGTGAATTTGCCAGCGACCAATGAATGAAAATAAAAAAGTTTAAACTGTCAATGTCTTGTCAAATTACCCCAAAATGCTGCCACTAGAAAAAATAATTACCCTTGCTTTATTGTCCCCACTATTTCAAGTAGAAAATAAATAATAAAACAATACCTATACACAAAATATTATTCGTTATGTAGATTCAGTAATAAAAAAGTTCATAACAACATAAACGAAAATAAAGCTGGTTGGTTACGATTTAGTTCATTCTTTGACGAAATTAGGTTAAATATAATTTCTTCCGAGAAAGTAGAAACACAAATAATATACTTAATACTAGTTAGTAAAAAAAGTAAGACCTCAGACAGACACACTTTAAATATAGGTTCTAATAACGTAGAGGTACGTAATAGTCGTCATAATAATCTTATTTTCGATCAAATACTACTTACATAAAACTTTGCTTGATTGGAACTATACTTGAACTAAAAAAATAAAGTTAAAATAACTGTGTCCAAATTATTCATTTTCCCATCTATTCTGTTTGTTGATAGATAGATCAATGTTTCATGTTTTTCAAACGTTTGAGTTCTTTGGTAGGATTTAGTTTTCGAACGTAAGAGTACTTTTTTGTTGACTCGGTCACTCGTTTCGGCGTCGTTCTCGTTCGTTCTTTCCTTGACAGTTTATTGACTGTATGTGACGGATGTTTGTTTGACGGTGGCCGTTAAAATTTTAATTCAAGTTTGTTTCCCACTTTACTACAAACGTCTGAAATAATTTGTTTGCTCCAATCGTTGGGTGGAAATGTGAAGTTTTATCGATACTTTGTTAAAAATATTGTGATTAAATACGTTACGCAAAATGAGTTCTGAAAATTCGGATTCAGGGCCGGGCCTCCTAACGCTATCTTTGGTGGCTCAGTTTGATGATATAAACCGTTTAAATGGTGTTCTCAATGACGGTGCCGCAGAAGAATGTGAGTTTTAAATTAAAATCAATCCTATCTGATATTGGGAAAAGTCTTGATACGTAGAAATCAATTAATGTAAATTGTTTCTTCAATGACGCCTACAATTTTGCTTCTACCCCCCTGATGGTGTCTAAATCTCGTAAAGGACGCCCCCATCTGGGTACTATATTTAAAATGCATTCCTAAGCAGTCTTGTTTTGATTTCGATAATGCTTTTCTCACGCCTTTTAGGTACATTGTACCGCCAAATGTCTTGTTTGATATGAACTTGTTACCTTTTACTTTTTTTTTAAGCTATTCCTTATTGACAAATTTTGTGTTACACTTTAACTACACTGATACCTAGTAATGTTTTCCAGGTTTCCTAGCATTTGTGAAGCAAATGGAATGGGTGCGGTCCCAATGGGCTGCGGCTGAGGCTGAGTCATCCAGGCTGCAGGTGGAGCTGGACGAAGCCCACAAAACCCTTTCCAAGTGGGAGGCCAAGTTTGCTCATGTTCGGAAACTTCTGGATGGAGAGAAAAGAGAAAGGAATATTGTGCTTAAGAAATATAGTGAACTGGTAATACTAATAAATCTGTTCTATTTCAGCATTATATTATGATATATTTGTATACTCCAAAAGAAAGATTTGCTGTAATGGCTCTCTTGTCAGGCACTTCAACTAATAATTTTTGTTACATGGAATTTTAATATATAATTTTTTTTTCTTATTAAATTTACATAACTCTTTTCTAGAAAATGAAATCTTATCATGTTGTCTTTAAACTATCCTATTTTTAATAAGGATAAGGTTTACCTCCACATTCAGCTAATATCTTACACTGCCCTGATATGGCAAAAGGCGGCTACGTGCAGTAAGTTGAAATGTCATATAGCCGCCTTCTTCCCTATCAGGGCAGTACAATTGTCTGCATAGTAATAAATTGTAGTTATGTTAATAAATTGCTTTTTAAGCACTCAAATCGGTTGTGTGAGTTAAAGAAACCATGTCTTAATCATAAATTTTATTCAAGAAATTGTTTTTTCAATTCCATGATTTTGATCAATGCTGATATTTACTGCCTAGTAGAAAAAATATTAAGAAATCATAAAAAAAAAATCATGTCACACATAAAATTTTTCAAGTTTAGTTCTATGTTTTGTTAGACTCATAAATGGGGATACAGAAGGGTTAACAGGGGTACAGGGATTTTTGCTCTGACAACTAAATAGTTATTCATGAAAATAAAAACATGAACATTAAAACAAACATATTTGAAGTAGCAAATTACCAACTAATCCCATTTAGTATTATAAAGCTAGTACATTACTAATTTACAATAATATTTTATGAAATAAAATAACAAAATCAAGTAAGTCAGTATTAAAATTTGTTACAAGAAACAACTTTAGAAAAATTTATCTATTATATTATCAATATGTAATGTACAAATAATACAATTAATTATGGACACTGTCGTGTTGTTATAGAGCAAGCTGTTGGAAATGGCTCGTGATTTGTTGTTCAACGACAACAGGAACAAGCTGAATGATGAGACGCTGCAGAAACTTGCATTCCTCAATGGTACGACTCAGCAAGACCACAATGCCAAGCTCAGTGGGGTCCCTGAGCTCAATTCCACTGGTAAGATAATATTTGACTATTTTTTTATCTTAGATACTGATAGATTACAGCTTGATCGGTTGAAGAACTATATATGAGCATATAGTTTGCAGAACCAGTGAGCTTCAAGTGATTATTGCTGAATTTTATCTCATTGCATACTAAAAAGAGTTGTGATTACCCACCCATCATTGCTATGGTAACTTCAATTCAAAGATGTAGGCCTTTACGTGCTGATGATGGATGGATGACTAAAGGCTATTACTACATTTTTTTTCATCTCCCACAGGTACTCTCCTATCAGAGATGTCCTACTCCCGCTCCGAAGATGACCTGGACATCTCAATGGCCTCAACGCGCAGGTCTTGGGTGCAACGAGGTGGTTGGCCCGCTAGAGAGAACCCGCCCGCCTCGAAGAAGCGTCGGTCGTCCACTTCCTCTGCTACCAAGGTCGGTCGGCATGATAAGGTACTTACAAGTCTACCATATTAAGTACGATTGTGTTATTATATTGAGGGTTCAGAGAATATAGAAATGCTATTGATACTGGAGGTGCTTTCTTATAACATGTGTTTTATGCTTAGGAGACTAAACTAGATGCTATTGTTGTTTTTTGTGACCTTTCAAAGGCTTTTGACAGGGGACCATACAACTATGGCATGAAAAACTTAAAATTCAGTTGGTTAGAACCCTTGGATCTGGTGAGCTCTTGCCTCACAGCTCAGTATACAAGAAGAAAAGTGACATACACAATTTTGAATACGTAACATAAAGATAAACTTTCTGTTAATGGTTTCAAACTGCATTCCCATTTTGAATAAATACTCGTAACCACTGTCTATTGCTGAACTACCTGTGTATTACTCGTAATTTAAATCATGTCAAAGTAATTGAGAAAAGGTTTTGTAAATACATATTTATTTGAAAAGAAGCTGATAGAATAAAGAATAGTAATCGAGTTTCTTGCGCTGCTTCGTCTTGACACTAGCCCACACTTACCCCGAAGCAGTGAAAAAATATTGGTATTTGCTAAAGCACCTTCTAGGGGTCTATTTGAAGAAACAAAACGGATTTTACGGATCAAGTAATTAAAGATAATGTTCTTATCTTTAATTACTTGATTTATTTATAGTTGATATGTTTGCATTCTCTCTACTGATGTACAATCATCTGGTATGTATTAGTGTATCATACAGTGTAATAACGAGTGTTTAAAGAAATTAAATTATCCTGACATATGCTATAAGATGCTAAGTAAACCGCCTATAAAATTCATATTAATGTATCGACAGACGGTAGAACTGAACGGTGGCAAAGTGCTGGCCACTGCCACCACCACGCTGACGCTAGAACGCGCGCCCACAAACCAGGATTTGAAGCCTCCGCAGAATTTCGTGAGTAGTTTTCATTCAATTTTTAATTTAAAATTTTAATTTGGGTAACATATTTTTTTAAATCTTAATAATCTAGTTCTTATTCTGATTTGATGTTCTAGGTCAATGGAAAAGACCGTTATGATTTGCTTGAAAGTATTGAAATACCTATACGTTTTATGTTGCATAAACAGCTGTATCTTTTATTGCGTTAACTTAAAGGTTTGATATTATTTCAAGAAACTTTAGACCTATTTGGTTTTAATTTTAAATCAATACCTTTAAGCTTTTCCGAGACAAACGACGATCGGACAGACAAAAAAGTAATTAATAAGGGATCTGTTTTTTCTGAACCCTAGAGTTCAATGTGCTTGCCGTATGATTATTCATGTCTCCTCACAGCAAGCTATATCGGAGAGCAGCGACGAAGCCCCGGCCCCCACTCGGAAGTCCTCAGCCCGGGTGTCCGGGATCCACATCCCTCAACTGCACTGCACCCCGACGGCCCCGCCTCGCACTGGTAACTATGTGATGACTTATTTTTAAAACTGTTCTTTAAGCAAATGAAATCCTTGAATTATATGATGACTTCTTCCTTCCTGTTGTGATGGCTTTATAAGCCTCACTACGAGTAGTAACAGCCTATAATCATCCCACTGCAGGGAAAAGGCCTGTATTCAAGTTACCATAGCAATGATGGGTACTGGCATGATCACCACGCTTGCCAAATGCGGGTTGGTGATCACAAACCCGAGCAAGGTTCGGAAATTCGAAACTTTTTGTTGCCCGACACGGGGATCGAACCTGGGACCCCGAGATCTTGGCCCGGTAGTTAAACCACTTGAACAAACTGGGCGTACGAGTACTTACATATTTTTTTTAAACTTTTGTCTGTCTATCTCATTGTTCCTGCTGATCTCTGAAACATTGGTCGTTTCAGAGATCAGCAGGAACAATGAGATATACGTGACTTTTACTTGCAGATAGAAAATCTTATAAAATGTTGTGTAGGCTACATTTATTTTAGAAATTGTATTTACTTTTAATGATCGAAATCAAAGAACAAAATACACTGTCCGATACAAAAATGACACCAAAAAACTGCCTTCCGTGTATGACTGGTGTTGATGATTTTGTCCGTGTCAACTTTATAACCCGGCCAAATTATATTGGCATGCAATAGTATGGATATTTATGTCATGTAAATATTAACTACATTTTTGATTGATATAGGTGTGTTGTACAGACAACGGCAGGTCAACCTACCCAAAAAGTTAAAGGTCATTGAATTGATTTTCAAATTTAAGTCCAACAAGTAGAGATCAATATCAAATGAGAAAATTTGACTTTTTGTGGTAGGTTGACGTGCTGTTGTCTGTACTTTCTGAAGTTGGTTGTGTATCTAGTTTTCTATATGGCATCAAAGATTTTATTCAATAAAAAGAAGAGGGTGTGACATGTAAAGCATTCTGTATCTTAATCCATACATCCACATTAGTGACATAAATATTTTTTAAACAAAACTTAGTAAATATTGATTGACAAGTGTTATTATTCCATTAGTGAATTAATGACGGACAAAACTAATTAACTATAGCATTGACTCGCATGTTCAAGCTATCTATTTTAAGGCATAACTTATTTTATTGCAATTTTGTTACTTCGAAATATTGTACGCCCTCGTGGCAGGACACGGCTAGTTCTAAGTTTGATTTATATGATCTCTATGTTCACCTGTTGTTCCACAATAAAGGTTTTATGGTTATGATTAAAATCTTCGCAAGGAAGCAGGCATAGTACAGAAAATAGCACGACAACCTACCACAAAACGTCAAATTTTCTCAATTGATATTGATCTCCTCTACCTGTTGAAATTAAAGTTGAAAATCAATTCAATGGGGACTACCGTTTCTTTGCTCACCAGTTGGCGCCACTGTAGACTGAGGTCCGGAGGTATAGCTGTCGAAGGCGATTGGCGCCGAAACAAAGTGTTAAATCTTGATCTCATTAAGGTTTATTATTTATAAAAATAACTATCTTCATCAACAAACTATCTTCTGAAATAGTTGCTCTTTGAGGTCGCCTTTTTTTGCGCTTTTTCTTAATTCCGCTTTCAAAGCGTTCACATTAATCGCCAAATAATCCATATTTGCGATATTTTACGAAGGAGATCACTTTCCAACAGGTAAATTAAAGAAATTGTAATTTACGTAACGAAGCCCGCTAAAACCAGTGAAAAGTGAATGTTATTTGACCTCACGCGATACAAGCGCGTCTAGTGGCAAATTCACTAGCGATAGCCCCCATTGTCCTTTAACATTTTGGGTAGGTTGACCTGCCGGTGTCTGTACTTATACAATATTTGAATGATCCCATAGATTCCGACAGCGTGTCGGACACGCCCCGTGCGCCGCCGCAGCGGACCCCGTCCGTGGTGTCGGCGGCGTACGGCGGCTCCCCGCGGGCGCGGCCCCGCCAACACAACTTCGTAGCGAAGAACTTCTACAAGCGAGAGACGTGCGGACCGTGCGGGAAAACGTAAGTGCACACACTTAGAATACACACCACTGTGGGAGAGTGGCGTACGCACCGGTTTTCAAAGTGTCGCAGGCTAGGCTGCTCTGTGGTCCCGGGTTCGATTCCCGGATAAGAAAAAAAGTGTTATTTCCTACATTTTCTCGGGTCTGGGTGCTCGTGGTTGTTATCCACATTTTTTTTTGTATTCTGGAACAAGCATCCAAAAAGTTTTACATTATTAGATTTAACGCTGGCATAAGTATCTTTTTAAAGAGCACATTTTAAAGCCTCTTAATTAAATCTGCATATTTTATATTATAGATCTTTTTCCCATACTTTCCTGAGTAGTAAACTCATACAACAAGGTCTTATATCATTATGTGTATTGTCTGCAGTATAAAGTTCGCGAAGGTGGGCGTCAAGTGCGAGTCGTGCCGTGCGCAGGCGCATCCCGAGTGTCGTGCTCTACTGCCGCTACCCTGCGTGCCCCCCGGGGCCCACCCCCGCCGCGGACACGCGCTGCAGGTACGTGCTGTGGTCCCCCACGGGGCCCACCCCCGCCGCGGTCACGCGCTGCAGGTACGTGCTGTGGTGCCCCCGGGGCCCACCCCCGCCGCGGACACGCGCTGCAGGTACGTGCTGTGGTCCCCCACGGGGCCCACCCCCGCCGCGGTCACGCGCTGCAGGTACGTGCTGTGGTGCCCCCGGGGCCCACCCCCGCCGCGGACACGCGCTGCAGGTACGTGCTGTGGTCCCCCACGGGGCCCACCCCCGCCGCGGTCACGCGCTGCAGGTACGTGCTGTGGTGCCCCCGGGGCCCACCCCCGCCGCGGACACGCGCTGCAGGTACGTGCTGTGGTCCCCCACGGGGCCCACCCCCGCCGCGGTCACGCGCTGCAGGTACGTGCTGTGGTGCCCCCGGGGCCCACCCCCGCCGCGGACACGCGCTGCAGGTACGTGCTGTGGTCCCCCACGGGGCCCACCCCCGCCGCGGTCACGCGCTGCAGGTACGTGCTGTGGTGCCCCCGGGGCCCACCCCCGCCGCGGACACGCGCTGCAGGTACGTGCTGTGGTCCCCCACGGGGCCCACCCCCGCCGCGGTCACGCGCTGCAGGTACGTGCTGTGGTGCCCCCGGGGCCCACCCCCGCCGCGGACACGCGCTGCAGGTACGTGCTGTGGTCCCCCACGGGGCCCACCCCCGCCGCGGTCACGCGCTGCAGGTACGTGCTGTGGTGCCCCCGGGGCCCACCCCCGCCGCGGACACGCGCTGCAGGTACGTGCTGTGGTCCCCCACGGGGCCCACCCCCGCCGCGGTCACGCGCTGCAGGTACGTGCTGTGGTGCCCCCGGGGCCCACCCCCGCTGCGGACACGCGCTGCAGGTACGTGCTGTGGTGCCCCCCGGGGCCCACCCCCGCCGCGGACACGACCTGCAGGAACACATAAAAAACAATGGACATGGTTGGAATCTCAAAACAAGTATCTCGTACTAATCATTGTTGATAATGCGTTTGGCATCAAATCTGGCATTCTGTACTGCTTGTTATCTTCTGTTCAAGAAAGTTTAAATATTTTTTTATAATTCACAGGAAGGTTGCATCGCCGACTACGCGCCCAGCAGCCCGCCGATGGTTCCGGCACTACTCGTCCACTGCATCAACGAAGTAGAGAAACGAGGCCTGAGCGAGCGAGGCATCTATCGCATCAGCGCCGTGGACAAGGACGTCAAACGGCTCAAGGTATGTACGGCCAAGAAAATACTAGAGCGAGTGTCAAAAGCTGCATTAGCAGGTTCGTACCAGATTTGGCTGGGTAGGGAGAGAAACACGAGTAGTGAAGGTGAGTATTGATGTACGTCGGAAAGGGGCCTCTTAAACCTACACCCGCGTCACAAGTCCCGGGAGCTACTCGGAGTTTCTCTTTCTGCCGCACGATGGACCCGGCACCCGCACCGTGAATCCATGGAACGCTAAGAAGTTTGTCTCTCTGACAAAATTTCAAGAGTAAGTAAGCCGCGCGGTCTAATGGATATTAGGAGATAAATGTCGCGCGGCTCGTGTCCCGGAAGACGACTTCACGCGACGTTGCCACACTTCGCCCGACATGTGCGACATCGCGCAACTTGTATGCTGTCGCCCATTCGAATGAGCAAAATCACTCAAGTAAACTGACGTGGATAGCGATGTTCCGCGATGTCGCCCGATGTCTCTGAATACAAATGTCGGTCGACAAATGTCCCCTAGTGAGTACACGGGTAAAAATAGCGATAAGGTTGGACTCGATTACCTTTCTAACGATGGAAGTGCACAGTAGGCTACTTGACTCACATCAAATTTGTCGCAATAAATTAATAGTTTCTGTAGAATTTCACTTTAGAAACCAATATTTATCGGTTTCAGATAACGAAAATGCGAGATAGATAAATATTTTCAATAAAAATAGGTTTTTTTTCAACTCTGAAAACGCTGTCGGTCATGTTATGATGTCATAGGACTCTAAACAAACTTATAACGAGTAAATTTGGTTATCTTGCTATACTTTGACATTGACATTTTTGAAATAAGTGACTGAGAGAGTGCACTGGTAATGAATAAAAGTGCGCAAATATAGTTAACTAATAAACTCTTATTTAGTAAATAGCGGAAAGTATCTCATTTAAAGAATTTCATCATTCAGGTTTAATCCTAGGTTCCATCAATCTCAAAATCACCCACCAAAGGTTATTAATATGACCCCAGGACTCATAAAACAGGTACATTCGGGTAAAAGTATCTACATCTTTGGCACCCAGCGCTGCGTCGGCCTGTCGGCCGCTCTAACACGATCAAGAGAGAATACTCCATACGAACAATACAGGATCACAGCATTAACAAAACCATTTGCTTTGTCTTCAGATTTGTTAATTAATACACAAGATATAGATGTTAAGCCAACTGATAAAATTGTCATATGTATTGGAGAAAACGATTATGATTTAAAAATTACAGCTTTTAATTTGCGCAGATTGCTTCTAAACTTTACCGATAATGACGTAATTGTATTAAACTTGTTGTCAAATATGTATTTGAATGTAACTAATCTTAACAATACTCTAATGGAAATTTGTAATGAATTTAAGAAATGCCATTTTGTTCACTGTAAATCCAACAATTCATTCTCATTATGTAAGTCAATTAATTATTTAATCGATTGCATTGACTATGAATCTAAATATATTAACCCGAAACAGCTAAGGAAATTTATTGCATGCAGTGAGCGTAAGTCTCAGAAGCCTTATTATACACAGTATCCAAAAGGAACTATCCCGTACTATTTTTCCAATACTCTACCGGTCAGTATGGACTCTACTGACTCTCAAACGCATAAGCCAGTATGTTTAAATCAAAGTAAATTACCACAGTTTTTTCCTAAAATAGATAAAAATACTTTTTTTCGTGTCTCCTAATGCTAGAAGATTCATTATAATGCACCAAAATATTGCCAGTGCATTAGCAAAGCAAGAATTACTAGAAATAACCCTAAAAGATTTATTTGAAATTGGGATTGATCCAGATCTAATATGTCTATCTGAGACTTTCCTGAAGGCTGGTAGCGAACAATACCTAAAAATTGCCAATTATGAGCTGGCATCAATGTTTTGTAGAGACAAAAAACGGGGAGGTACATGCATATTAGCTAAACGGAATATTGTTTATAGGGAGCTCACTAGACTAAAAGCTCACGCATCTCAAAAAGTATTCGAAGTATGTGGTATCGAAATACCTCTACATAAATTGTTGGTGATATGTATCTACCGAACACCTACATCGGATCCAAACATTTTTCTTAATAAACTTGATCAGTTACTGTACGACCTATTTCGAAACATCACATACAACACCAAAGTGGTCTTGACTGGAGACCTTAACATAAACACCCTAAAGCAGGGAAATTTAACAAACTTTTTTCGTGATTTGTGTCTGAACTATAACTTAAACATACACATTAATGTACCAACACGAAAGGATTCGTGCATAGACCATATTCTCAGTAATATGACAGATGCTAACGCGACAGTTCTCCCCTTATATCTATCAGATCATGACACTGCCCAGTTATTGAGTTTTTTAGTTCATAACAAAGCATTCAAACCAAAGACTCATACAATTCACAGAAAAGATTACAGTTTTGAAAACATTCATAAATTTAAAGAATGCATAAGCATGTTGACTTGGAGCAAAGTATACTCAATAAAAAACTTAAATGATGCTTTTACAGAATTCCATAATGAATTGTGTCTATTCTATAATATGTGTTTTCCAATTAATAAAATTAAAATCAATAATCTAAATGACAATAAGCAGAAATGGATCAGCAAAGGCCTAAAAATTAGTTGTAAAACAAAAAGGTCACTACGTTTTAGGTACTATAAAAACAAGACGGTAAATAATAAAACCAATTACATTAAGTATTCTAAATTACTAAATAAATGCATTGACAACTCTAAAAAGAATTGTAATATAAAATTTATCACCAATAGCAAAAATAAATGTATAGCAACATGGAAAATAATAAAAAATGAAACCAGCAGTGTAAGATATGATGATGACATTCCCGAAATAAATCAGAATAATGAAATCTTGACTAACCCATTTGACATAGCTTCGGCTTTTAATAATTATTTTATTGATTCGACTAATTCTAATAATGTGACACCAATTCAATCTAATGAAACTAAAACGAATAGTAAAATAAAACCATACACAATGTTTCTTTACCCAATGAGTGAAGAAGAAGTTAAAAAAGAAATCATGGGCTTAAACAACACTAAGTCTGAGGGTTTCGATGGAATTTGCACAAAAATAGTTAAAGCATGTAGCATAGAACTGGTTCCTGTGTTAACATACCTCATAAACTTATCGTTTTCATCAGGTACTTTCCCGGAGCTATTAAAACAGTCTACTGTAAAACCGTTATACAAAAAAGGTCTTAAACACGTTGTTAGCAACTATCGACCAATAACTCTTATTCCCGTTCTATCTAAGGTATTCGAAAAATGTATGTGTCAAAGAATATTAAGTTATTGCACTACTTTCAACATCATTCGAAAGGAACAGTTCGGCTTTCAGAAAAGGAAATCTACGACATTGGCAATCTTTACCTTAGTAAAAACAATATTAAATAAACTAAATGAAGGTTGCTTAACTACGGGACTCTTTTTCGATCTATCAAAAGCTTTTGATTTTGTCAACCATGAGCTTTTGTTAGAAAAACTGGAGTGGATTGGAATAAGAGGACCCGCACTGCAATGGATATCATCCTACTTAACGTATCGAAGTCAACGAGTGATTGTCAGCAGGTTAATAAAAGATGAATTGTTACCTTGTTCATCTGATTTAAGAACTATCAAGCGTGGCATCCCTCAGGGAAGTGTGCTTGGTCCTTTAATGTTTATTTTATACATAAATGATATCATAGAAGTGACCACCCACAACTGTGTTCTATTTGCAGATGACATCTCAATTATTGTGACTTCGGATAAAAAATCTAGACTTGACCATGAAAATGAAATTAATTATACTATTGACAAAATTATAAAATGGCTAGAGGCAAATGACTTAAAATTGAATTTAAATAAATCAAAATATATCCAATTCAACCAATCAAAACATAAGCAGTATAATTTCAAACTTAATATAAATAAAATACAAGAAATAACGCACACTAAATTTCTAGGCGTAATTATAGATCAGGACTTGAACTGGAAGGTACATATCGAGACTTTATGTAACCGTATAAATAGTTTTGTATACGCCCTAAATAAATTAAGAAAGATTACTGACTTACGAACAGTTCTCACTACTTACCATGCATATGTAGCGTCTATATTACGCTATGGGGTTACAATGTGGGGAAATAGTACAATGAGACACAGAGTATTTATCGCTCAAAAAAAATGCGTCAGGGCCATATGTGGAATTCCCCCGGGTGAGTCTTGTAGAACAATGTTTTCTAGCTTGGGCTTACTTCCGCTACCGGCACTGTATATTTATGAAATTGGCTGTTTCGTGAAACAACACATCAATCACTTTGTGAAAGCAGCTGAAGTAAATTCTAGACTAAAAAGAAACCCAAATAGACTTGTATTAAATGTTATTCCTAGGTCTGCTAAGTATAATAAAAGCTGCCTAAAGATGTGTATACGTGTATATAATAAAATTCCAAATGACATTAAAAACCAAAATTTTAACTTATTTAAATTAAAGCTACTTAATTTACTTATTGAACATAAAATATATGACATAAAAGATTTCTTTGACTATAATTATTAATTATCATCGAATAATATCCAGTAGGTATCCATGTTAAATTTATTGTTTGACTTCATACAACATATTTTTTATATAGAGACATATTAGTATAATTTATTTGACATACTTACCATTAATTTATAAATAATACTTACCCAAATTATTGTAGTGTTATGTTGGATAATTAAATTTATTTTGCATGCTTTTGTAATAGCAAGACATGTGGTCTCCTAAAATTGTAACACCTTCAAATACCATGTTTTAAGCAAATAAAGATTATGATTATGATTATGATTATGATGATCATTGAAGTTTAAGTCTTACTGCATTATATGTATTTTTATTCCTTCATTGTTTATCCATCGCATTGCTGTAATAACTTGAATTCAATACCCTTTCCCGGGCAGTGAAACGATTACAGGCTGCTACTTTAATTATTTTGTTATTCCCCAGGAACGTTTCCTCCGCGGCTGCGGCTCGCCTCAACTCGCCAACGAGGACATCCACGTCCTCTGCGGCTGCATCAAGGACTTCCTTCGTTCCCTCCGCGAGCCGCTCGTGTCGGCCGCGCTGTGGAGCGACTTCATGTCCGCCGCCGCGCTCGCCGAGCCCGCCGACGCCGCCGCCGCCGTCGTGCAGGCCGTCAGCCAGCTGCCGCCGCCCAACAGGGATACGCTGGCCTTCTTAGCGCTACATTTGCAGAGGTCAGTTCATCAGTAGGGCTAAGATGCGACCCACGACATAATTAATCGCGGCCTTTTATCGTATTTTGACAGCGTTATATCGTTTGTCTGCCGCTGCTAACATGGCAGGCCAGTTATGTCATCTCTGACTGTCAAAATAAGAAATACGATAAAATTGTCTACAAACTCTAGCATGGGTGTCAACGCAGGTTACGTCTTCGGCAAGAAGTGTTTTAGCCAAATCGGACGTAAAATTGAACTAATGATTATAATATTAACCAATGTTTCCACACAGAAAACTATATAAATATCTAATATAGCTACATCCGTTTGTCACGTAGTATACGTTTGTCAGGCGAAGAATTTTTATCGCGGGTGGTTGCCATGTTTGAAAAATGATAAAATAAGACAAGAGGACAAATTTTCTCATGTCGTGCGACAAATTTATCGTGGTTTCGCATCTTAGCCCTACAGGGCTCTTGGCAATAGTTGCTAAATCTGTACAATAAACCTTAGCGAGTACAGCAGCTCTCTGCCGTCTGTGGGCCGTCAGCCAGGTGCTGCCGCCAAACAGGGATACGCTGGCCTTCCTGGCTCTGCATTTACAGAGGTAAGATCGTCACTCATCGGTAAGAAAGATCACAACGTCTGTACTTCAAGTGGAGTCCAACTAAGATATTCTCGCCTCCCTGGCGCTGCATCTGCAGAGGTCAGTTCAACAGGACCCTTAGCTATCATCGCAACGACTGTACTAAAAATGGACCGAACATCTGCATTTAGGTGATATTGTGGTACTGTAGTGGTTTGAAGTACAGCCGAACCGGGAAACGTTGGTATTCCTGACTCTATCTCCAAAAGTCCAGTTCCTCGAGCACCATAGACAAACAATGCAATATCATTGAAATGCTGTAAAGCTAAAACTAAAGTTGCCATCACAGATTTCAGACTGTACTTTAAGTTTATCGAACATCAAAATACCAACTAAGTAATTTAAGTGTAGTGCAGTACATCGGAGCACTATATCTGCAAAAGTAATTTCATCAGCACAATTGGCAACAGTCGTAAGTTCTGTACTACAAGTGTAGCCCGACCGGGACACCCGCAGACTGACTACACCTACAGAGGTTAGTTCATTAGTACGTTAGCAATAGAGACAGAGTCTGTACTGTAGTGTCGCTAGCCCGCCGCGTGCAGCCGTCAGCCAGCTACCGCCGCCAAATAGAGATACGCTGGCCTTCCTGGCTCTGCATTTACAGAGGTAAGTTTATCAGGACCCTTTTGGCAATAGTCGCTAAGTCTGTACAATAAACCTTAGCGAGTACAGCAGCCGTCTGCAGGCCGTCAGCCATCTGCCGCCGCCAAATAGAGATACGCTGGCCTTCCTGGCTCTGCATTTACAGAGTTAAGTTCGTCAATAGTGGCAAAGTCTGTGTTATAAGTAAAGTAGCAGCCCGACTGGGACACGCTTGTCTTCCTGGATCTGCATTTACAGAGGTAAGATCGTCATTCATCGGTAAGAAAGATCACAACGTTTGTATTAAAAGTGCAGTTCAGTATGTAATATAAGCGACGCGAAAACGATTGGATCGGAACGCAAGGCAAAGTTCTTTTGTGTGTTCAAGTTAGCATATTTAAAGAAAAAACATTCGCACTGCTGCCTTACGCTACTTCATGCTTAAGCTTTGTTTATTATTGCAGAGTGGCCGAAAGCCCAGAGTGCGAGATGGGCATTGAGAACCTGGCGAAGATCTTCGGTCCCACCATAGTGGGTTACGGCCTGATGACGCAGCCCGCTGAGATGTATACCGCCACTGCGCAGATGTTCAACGTGAGTGAATCGTTATCTTTATATGAGTTGGGAACCTTGGGATTTATAAGATACTGATGTTTCGGCACTGTTGTGAGTGACATAATCACGGAAAAACTGAACTACTTGCAAGGAGCTAACTCGTATGACAGTGTAGGTGAGAGTTTATGATTTAATCAGTCGCACAGTAACCAGAACTTTATTTGGTACGCTGCTTTTGTTGCATTTTTGTTTATCTGTATGTATTATGTACTGTCGGCCCCGTTGGTCTAGTAGTTTAAATACCGGGCCAAGATCTCGGGGTCCCAGGTTCGATCCCCGGATCGGGCAACAAAAAGTTTCGAATTTTCGAACGTTGCTCAGGTTTGTGATCACCAACCCGCATTTGGCAAGCGTGGTGATTATGCCAGCACCCATCATTGCAGTGGTAACTTGAATTTAATGATGGAGGCCTTTTTCCTGCAGTCCTTACTTTACTTTATGTACTGTCAATTGTATGGTGGTACGTAGTTATCTATAAATATACTTTTTATGATAATTTAGCAACTCAATTGCAATTATAATATCACACATTTGATAAAACTACGCTGGCTGTCAGCGATAAGAATATGCTTGAAAAAATCGCGCTGTGACGTAGTGCCTCGGTGGCTTAATTGGTATAGAACCGCGCCCGGCCCTGAGACATAATTTTTTAAGTTTAAATACTGAATCTTTAAATTTGTTGGGCAATGACCGCAAGTAACGCAATCCATTTATTTATTTATCCATTAAGAAGAACGTTGTAACGACATTTTATAAACGTTATAATTAAACAACAATAAAAAGCCATCACTACTTATAAAAGCAGTATACACCGTGAAATTTTAGTGGTTGTTTTCCCGCAGTAAAATGATTCTATCTTAGTAGTGCAATAGATTTGTGCAGTTTTTTTTTATTTAAATAAAAAATAGTGTTTCACGATTGTGATAAACGAAACTCGAAAGCAACCTCGAACCAATTGTACTAGCCGCGCCGCAGCCGGTCACCGGCCGGGGTCATTGCCCCTCGCGCGGTGCAGTTTATGCTGTATTACTTAGTGCGTAGAGCTTCTTTTGCTTTGAACATTGATTTCGTGCGGCAAGCAGTACCGAAACACGTCACATTTTGTAAAGATACTATCGTATCTCACGCTTTTGAGTTGATGATTATTTTTTTGATTAATTGAGAACAACGATATGTTTATTTTCAAAAAATAACTCGCACGATTCGATGGTGCTACTAAAGGTAAATCGTTCTGTTGCGGGAAAACAACCACTAAAATTTCACGGTGTATAAACTTGAAAAATTTTGTCTCAGGCGGAACTCGAACCCGCATCTCCTCGCATGCCTGGCGGGCGCCATACCATTAGGCCACCGAGACGAGATGTCTCGGGTTCGAGTCCCGCCTGAGACAAAATTTTTCAAGTTTATATACTGATATTATGAGTGCATTTAAGTTGCTAAAATATCAAATAAAGTATGACCATCACTACTTAGTATGTTCTTTAGAGACCATACCTTAAACAGCTTACTTAGGTAATAAGAGAAAAGGAATTATCACCGTGTATTTGCCCCAATTCTCAAGACGAAAGTCTTTGACCAGTGTGTGTTGCCAGTAATGACATATGGGAGTGAGACGTGGTCGTTTACTATGGGTCTCATAAGAAGGCTCAGGATCACCCAGCGAGCATCGGAGAGAGCGATGCTTGGTATTTCCCTGCTGAATCAGAAATGATGAGATCCGCAGGAGAACTAAAACAACCGACATCGCTCGAAGGATTGCATCGTTGAAGTGGCAGTGGGCGGGACACATAGCGCGGAGAACCGATGGCGGAAAGGTTCTCGAATGGCGACCGCGTACCGGACGATGTTCCGTGGGCAGGCCTCCTACAAGGTGGACCGACGATCCGGTCAAGGTCGCGGGAAGCCGCTGGATGCGGACAGCACAGGACCGATCGTTGTGGTGTTCCTCGAGGGAGGCCTATGCCCAGCAGTGGGCGTCGTTCGGCTGATATGATGATGATGATTTGTCCCAATCGCGAAATGGGGGCTATCGCTAGTGAATTTGCCACTAGAGGCGCTAGTGTCGCGTGAGGTCCAATATCATTCACTTTGTACTGGTTTTAGCGGAATTTGTTGCATAAATTATAATTTCTTTAATTTACCTGCTGGAAAGTGATCTCCTTCGTAAAATATCGCAAATATGGATTATTTGGCGATTAATGTGAACGCTTTAAAAGCGGAATTAAGAAAAAGCACAAAAATGGGCGGCCTCAAGAGTAACTATTTCAGAAGTTAGTTTGTTGATATCAAGATAGTTATTTATAAACAATATAACCTTAATTAGATTCAAGATATAACACTTAGTTTCGGCGCCAATCGCCTTTGACAGCTATTCCTCCGGACCTCAGTCTACAGTGGCGCCAACTGGTGAGCAAAGAAACGGTAGTCCCCATTGGCAGAATCGTGTAAGGCTATTGCACAATTTAAAAGAAGTTTACATTACACGTGTGTGTTTTTTCTTAGGTGATGCAATTGATACTGCGTCTCCCGGCGGAGTACTGGGCGCAGTGGGCGTGCGCCGGCGCAGACGCGTCGCCCGCGCCGCCGCACGCGCCGCGCCCCAAGGGGTTCTTCTTCTCGCCCGCTGATACCGGGTGAGTGTTAAATCTATACTTATATTATAAAGCTGAAGAGTTTGTTTGTTTGTTTGTTTGAACGCGCTAATCTCAGGAAGTACTGGTCCGATTTTAAAAATGATTTTCATGTTGGATAGTCAATTTATCGAGGAAGGCTTTAGCCTATATAACATCACGCTGCGACTAATAAGAGCGAAGCATGAGTGAAAAATGTTGCAGAAAGAATTGCGATCATAGTAACGGAAATTGACGCGGACGAAGTCGCGGGGAACAGCTAGTAATATTATAAATGCGAAAGTAACTCTGTCTGTCTGTGTGTTACGCTTTCACGCCTAAACCACTGGACCGATTTTGATGAAATTTTGTACAAAGTCGATTAAACCCTGGGGAAGAACATAGACTACTTTTTAACCGACTTTAAAAAAGGGGAATGATGTGTGTGCCTGTTTGTTTGTCCGTCTTTCACGGCAAAAAAGAGCGATAAATTGACGTGATTTTTTTAAGTGGAGATAGTTGAAGAGATGGATAAGCTGTCTCTTTCTAACACCCCCCCCCTTTCCTTTTCCTCCCCCTTTTTTTTACCCCAAATTTAACGCGCGGGCAAAAGCCAGTTCTTTATAAATACGAAGAACGACAGCGGATACCGGATGAGATAAGATAATATTTATTTGCTATTAACATGGTAATTAAAAGCTGTTACAATATCAAAATGAATCTTCATGCATAACCTACAGGTCATGCAAATATAATTATAAAAAGACCACAAAAGGAATGTCACAAACTTTAAAAAAAGTATTTTTTCTTTGTCATCACTAATTCTAAAAATAAAAGTACAATTAGCCAACTACGACACATTAAATTCACACAGTAAAAGAGTTACCTTTGTTTTCAGAATATCGCGAAAGAAGAGAAACTACTTCCAGTGACATTAACGTAAGTTATTTAAAAATTAAATAGATTTATTACTAGCTTACATTTATAAGGTTAGAATTTCATTTTGTTTTGTTGTTCAATCAGAACAGTTAAGTTAACCATTCATTTGTTTTGTATATTATATAACACTTATATTGTAACTATTTTGTGTTTTGTGTGAGCTATATACAGTGCATTTTGAACCTCCTGAAAGAGGAGGTCCGCGTTACGTTACCTACCACTATGTATAACATCGGGGCAGTGTTTTTTTTTTAATTTTTTATCAAAAAATATCTGAAAAATATATAAAATATTAATTTAGCTATTAATTTTTAAATACGCTGTGACGCACACGGACGTATCTGTTTAAGGTCCATTCATTCAGGACCCGGCCGATGCTAAATAATACTTCCATGCGACGTGCACATGATTCAAAATGAAGCCTAATATTTTTTTGTATATTTTCTAAGACTATTTTAATCAATAAAAAAATTTAAATAATCCTGCAAAGATTTTATACAAAATGGTTACATAACGTCGCCTTCGTTTGTCAGGCGTACAAAAATGCACGGTGTATAGCCGATAATAGTGATCTTTTGTTTTATAAAGATTATACTTAAATATTTTTTGCCCCAAAGGCATTAGATAGTCAGTATGTAAAGAAGTTGTAACTTGTTATTATACTCCCTCCTTGTCCGACACGGTTTTACACATTATAGTCTATGCTTTGATGCTAGCGCCATGACGTTTCCAAGCTCCTAGTTAAAAAAAACTCTCGTTCCTGAACGACGTCATCTGTCAACAACTTTATTATGTTTTTTGTGCGCCTTGCTATCACTGTTTCAAAAGTTTGTTTGGGTGAAAAATGTTGTGTTTACAGTCTTTTTCAGAGCTAGGAAGTGTTTATTTTCAGCCCCCAGACATGATACCGTGTCTATTTGCAAAAGTATCACGAGAAAAAGAGGTATGTGCACCAGAAATTACGATGTGAAACTCAACGCAAAATGAACTCAAACAACTACTGAAAATCGGGTAAACTCTTACTTATTGCTATCAAAACGAATAACGGATTTGTTAATTTTTCTAAAAGACTTTACGCAATACAGGATATTAGAATTAAATAGAGGTTAAACTGTTAGAAAAAAAAACTTACTCTTGTTTCACTTCTCTGTGGTTGCGTCCGATTCACATTAAATTAAATAAAAACCTAGGTTTCCGTTTTCCGGCTTAAATATAATATTCATATTATTATTTTGGCATAACGGATTGATACTAACACCGAAAAAATCAAAAAGACAGTTATTTTTTTCATAAGAAGTGCTTCTTTCTTTCATTTTATTTCTAACGTCGACAGCGATTTTGCGTAATTTAAAAATATTCAAATAAAAACAATGGGTAAAAGAGAATACACAAAAGAGAGCAGAAAAGATTAGGAGTAAAAAACGAAAACTAGAACGAAAACTGAAAAGGCAAGAAGAGGAAAGTACTGGAAATTCAGAAAAGAAGACCACCCCAAGATCTCCAGTAGCAGAGATATCACCTCCAGGCAGCCCAATAACTGAAATTAACTTAATTAGTTCAGGTGTGTACACTTATTGATCGTTTTCAACATATTATAAGTACAAAATGAAGTATGCGAGAGGCATTCCATTGATTTGGACCCCCACACAATTAACCGCTCGTATGCGGGTAATTCCAGACACAATAGAAAGCATTTGTCGTACGGCGCAGATCTGCGCCTAAGCAGCCAGAACATTCATACCAGGAAAAGTAGCCTAGGGATAGCCATTCTCAAAAAATACCCCATCCCAGAGAATTTCCCAGCTGCAGAGGCACCAGAGATTAATCCCGAAATCTTAGCATCATTATCAGACACAACTATAAAGAGAGACAAAAGAATGACAGCTCGTCAGAATCAAATGGGAATGATATTGTCCACTTCAGGAAAAACTCTAACATCCATTTTACGTGGTGAAATAAACAGCAAAATGATGGTTGAGGAGATTAGTGATGCGGCCAAACTGGCAGCTGATATTTATCATCAAGACTCTGTTTCTAGAAAGTTTTTTGCGCTTTCAAACACCACAGCTACGGTCAGGGAAGCCATTGAAGAGCAGAAACCTGATAAATTTCTTTTTGGAGTAGACTGTGGAGATCGGATACGATCAGTGGGTCTAGCACAAAAAACTATCGAATTCGAATCGTTTGCGTGTTCGTATCGCCATCGAAATATTTAGTATAAAAACTTAAACAGCGCTCGCGCGGTCAAAACGAGAACTACAAAACAAAGCACGAACCTTGTGTCGTTTGCTTTCGATACGCAAACGATTCGAAGTCGATAGTTTTTTGTGCTAGAGGTACAGCACAAACCATTCAAAAGACGGGCAATCAAATAAAGATTAATAGAAGAATTAATGAAAACTGGAGAAGCCTGCTGCCACCTCAACAACAACCTTGCAGTGGGCAGGACCCGACCCAGACTCAGAGAGCTGAAAACTACAACACAACATTTCAGAGGAAGTCACGGCATCCATCCCACAGCAGCTACGAGCAGCAGTCGCATAAGATCCGAGTCAACAATCCACCACCTCAGAGGAAAATACAAAAGCAAAAGACCACACCCTGGCGTTAGAGGTACATGCTGGAGGACTTAGTTTTTTTATTATAATTGGTTGAAGATCACAAATGACCCAGTCATATTGAATAGGAAAAAAGGTTACAAAATTAACTTTAATTCTTCTCCTCCACCACATGAGGAGATGCAAACTAATAACTGGTCTGAAAAAGAAAGATCTATTATCAGTCTAGAAATTGCAAAACTAATAAATATGGGAGCTATTACACAGTGTTCATATACTGAGGGTCAATTTGTGTCACCTATTATTCTTAAGATTTCGATTTGAGGAAAAACTCATCCAATTTAACTGTAATCCTTTTGGTTTATGTACTGCCCCATATATTTTTACAAAAATAATAAAACCAGTCTGCACTTACATGCAAAACAGTCGTATTATTTTAACATTTTACTTAGACGATTACATTTTCTTTAATCCTTCAATTTCAAACTGGAGAAAAAAAAAGTTAACTAGAGCCAGAAAATTTTTGCATATATTGAGGTCTCATGCTAAATTCGAAAAATCTATTATTAGCTGTTCCATATGAAAAACAAATACCGGTTACTAAGAAAATTAAATCTTTTCTACCAAAGAGTTATTGTACAATATGTATTTACATTAGAAATACATACTGATGCATCTACTACAGTTTTGGTGTGCGGTCTGTGGTTTAGAAAGTGCATCAGATTCATGATCTATTTAGAAATTAAAGCTGCTTTTTTGGGGTTAAAATACTTTGCTCACGGATATTACAATAGTTAATAATAGGGGAATACTCATATGCTTGTGGCTCAGTCTGCCTTAATTTTATTAATGCACCTTAAAATTAAGGAAAATTTAAAACAATATTAGCTCTAACTACAGCTTATAGAGTACAGACATTAGCTCTTATCGAAGTAAATAATATAAAATACACTTCTAATGGAGTACAAATCAATATATTTGACCTTATAAAGACTTCAAGTAGAAACACTACACAGCTGGTTTAAAAATTTTCCCAGTTAATATTCTGAGAGTGTTTTCAGTATTTGCAAGATTTTATAATAGATAGGCCTATTGGTAAAGATCCTCTACCTTTTTCTTCTAAAATTTGTAATACCATTAAAATTAGATTTAGTGAGTAACATACTCATATTTTTATGTACATTTTAATTATTATATTAAAAATATTAAATAACATTATATTTCATAATATTTTTATTCACAACCCTGACTTTAAACATTTACAATGTGTAAAACCGTGTCGGACAAGGAAGGAGTATAATTTTATGATTAAACGAACTTACCTTAAGTGAAGTTCAATCATAATTATACGAAGCTCCTTTTCCGACATGGGACTCCCTCCCAACCCTCCCAGGGTTGGGTTAATCATAAAACTTGATACATAATAAAGTTGTTGATAGATGACGTCGTTCAGGAACGAGTTTTTTTTTGTAACTAGGAGCATGGAAACGTGATGGCGCTAGCATCAAAGCATAGACTACAATGTATAAAACTGTGTCGGACAAAGAGCTTCGTATAATTATGATTGAACTTCACTTAATAAGGTTAGTTCGTTTAATCATACAATTACTGTTTAAATTTGACAGAAATAATACTCAATATATTATATTATATCGCCTTCTGACCTTTCGTTATTTGTGTAATGTTTAATATATACTTACGTCAATTTAGTAAAATAGTATATAATAATAAAAGTAAACTATACCACATACATTGTTTTGAACCCAAAGTGGCTATTAGATCACTTGTTCTTGTGGAAATAAGTTACAACGAAGTAGGTACCAGAAACACAGTCAATATACGAGAAGAAAAGTGTTTTTATCTTATATTTACCCGTCTGGGAATCGAACCCGGTAGCTCAGAGCTGGCGATCACTTGAAAACCGGTGTCTAAGCCACGATAGAAGACAAGAGAGAGTTTGTAAAGATTATTTTTCTTGAATAATTACTTACTGTAACTGAAAAAAGCGCTGTCCTCATTATATTCTGTTATTATCAAATCATACTTTACAAATGATTTTGTAACGAAAAATTTAATGAAAATTTCAGTTTATTTACAATACTTTAGAACTTGTTTGTTTAATATACAAAAAACTAATAAATTTTGATATATGGCAACATGTTTAGGTAATGACGGCGCTTTTAAACCTATTTTATAAGTTGCAAGATCTGTACTTAATATAGTATAATTAATTAGTTCTAATTCTTTTATTTAACTAAATACTAACGTAGATTGTAGCATCGGTATTTTTATTTGCACAAGTGTCACCGTAAAGAAAAAATAATTCAATGATTCAAGTGTGATTTTAATAAAATCAATATGAACCTTTACGTGAAATAATAAGGTATAATATGTTTTATTAATGTTCCACTTATGTTGCTTGTCGCCCAAGGTATCCAAATATTCCAAATATATATAATTTTTATCATAATAAACTTGCATGTTTTAATTGATAAAACATGACAAGTATTTATTGCTCAAATAAGAGACAATACAAATATAACCCTAAATACGCAACAAATATAGTTGATTACATATCGGAAAAATATTGGTAAAATAAAATATGGCCGTTGGGAAAATGTAGGTTATAAAAGTGTATGGAACCATTCATTCTGGCTATGTGTGATGTAGGTTTCAAGAAAGTACAGTTCTGCAAATTCAAATGTCTTCAATTTTGCCGGATTATAAAAAGATGAATCATTCGTGTCACTTGATTGCAATCATAATATTATGTTCTTTTGAAAATCCGTAAAAATAACTTGTGCGTTAATTAGCTTGATTAAATTCTTTATTCTCTACATTATTTCATATCCACCTTGTATGTTTTAATTTCCTAAATAAATTTGCAGCTGGTTCTAACAATATTTGAAATAAGTATTTCTCCCACTGCTATATAATCAACAATTATTTTTTATTGTCGAGTCAAATGCAAATTTAACTCGTTTAGTTATGTAGTAGTAAGTCCGTTATCGTGACGTCAAATCGCCGCCTACGACGACATGTTGTTTTTTACATAAAGGCATCCTTAGAGTTGTCGTACACGTACCAATTTGATACTGGATTATTTTACCTCAGTTTAGGCCCTCCGCTATGTGTCGTGCTTTTTTAACCGTCTCACAAACGAACACCAATTCCATCATATCAGCCGAGCGACGCCCACTGCTGGGCATAGGCCTTCCCCAAGGATCTCTACAACGATTTATCTATGCCATATTAAAAACCTCTTAGCAGTGTTATTCTGTTTTAAAAACCATCAACAACCATCCTGTACGTAACGTTTACGATTTACGCATGCGCGAGATGCGCAGGGGCAATTATTGTATTCTCCATCGGTTAAGAAAGAAATGTCTCGTAGCCCGGATTTGACTCCATTTGATCTTTTACTTTTTCTTTGGTCGAAAATAAAGAGACTATTTTATAACGCATAATGCTGTTTTCGTCCAAATAACAAATAAAACAGTGATTTTGGAGAAACCAAAATTTAAAAGTGTGCCCGTTATATGTTGAACAAAATGGTGGGCAGTGTGAACAATTACTTTAATACAGGTAAATCTTCTACGCACGTAAATTGTTATTTGCAAATAGGTCATCAAATGTGTCGTAGATGGAAATAAATTTTCTTAATTTTTGTGAACGTTTTTAATACTACTATCCTATTCCCGACGAAGACAAACCTAAAAACACCAAAATCATAAAAATCGGTCCAGTCGTTCTTGAGTTAGAAGTGGTGTACTAACACGACTCTCTTATACAGGATGGAATTTTAACCACTTTCCAAAACTTTTATAGGCGTTCAGTATCGTATTTAAAGCCTATTTATGAAGTAAAAGATGTAAATCAAGTTGTCATCCGAAAATATTTTTCGCGATATTATTTAAAATTTTTACGGTCCTAGACCTGATAAGGTATAAAGGAAAAATCAAAAACTTATGAATAGTATCGGGTTGAATGAATGAGATGCGCAACGCGTAAAAAGTGTTGCCAGGCGTCCGTATCAAAAATTTTATATTTTTGGTGGACATTTTCTAAGTGCTTTATCTTGACATTTTTGTACTGGGCTATACCAAAAGAAAAAATACGTCATTTGTTTCTTGTCTCGTAGATTGATATATTAAAATTTGGAAGGTGGTTAAAATTTCATCCTGTATGTATATATAGGGTTCATAATATGGCATAGATAAATAGGTGTTCGTTTGTAACACGGTTAAAAAACACGGTGTATACACCAATTTTAAATATATGGAAGTAATATTAAGTTTTCCCACACTGCGATGTTACGACTTAGAATGAAGTAATTTACCCTTTTTTAAACTGTTGATCTTTATTAAAAGTAGTTACAGATGAGACGTAGAATTGCCCCATAAAGGAGAAAAAAGATTAAAATGGGCTTATGTATTTTACAGTTGCTTCTGACAACGTCCTTGGATATAAAAGTAGTGCGTCAAGTGCCTAAAAGGCTAATTATCATAATCCAGGGTCATGATACGTGTGTGGGAACCCTAACACAGCGGCCGGCTACTTGTAGGCGCGTGCGAGAAAGAGAGCGCTTCAAAGATTTGACTTTACAGTTTTGTCCTTTTCGTTTGCCTAATAGTAGCGGCTGTAGTATGTCTGTTAGTATATCAATTTAGCACTAAGGGTAATTATCTGAATGCTTTGGTTAGCTTTTTGTATAATTCCCATATTCAATGCAAAATAAATTTTGAATTATTTTGTATGGATAAAGTGCGACATTTACTGTACATAGATGTGTTTAGGTAGTTTTCATATTATAAACATGACAATAACAATAAAATGCAAAACAGATTAGTACTAGTGTTTGATTGTGTTAATAGTATTAGGATTGTCAAAGCTGTTTCTTTAGTCCATTTTCAAAAGTTCTTAATTTAATTACTAACTTAATATTTAGTAATTAGTATGTAATAATAATAGTATTGTAATAACTTTATTTGATGTGTGAAAGGACCAAAATTAAGATTATATAGGTATACTTAGCTCAAACTATTCAAGTTACTGTTACATATACTTGGATAAGTCTTACTATAAGTATTTCATTGTTTAAATAGTTTTTATATACATCACATACCTAGTCACAGACTAGAATTTAGTTTAATCACTTGCCAGTGAAACCATTTTTTTGTACCTTATCATTTGACTTTGTATTATGAAATAAAATCATGTAACTGATTATGATTGTGTATATCATTATAATACCTAACAGCGACCTTTTACCCGAGCCTTAGATCACTATGATTTATGACGTGAAAATCATCTCTTAAAAAGGGGTTACAATTTATTTTGAATCAAACTAATCACCCCGACTCCCAAACTGCAGTAACTTGTAATTTTAACAGCCTCTACTATCAATAAATGAAATCTTTTTACAGCCTAAATTCTAAAATTTATATTACACACCCATTTAAATTGATTGCTGCGTTTTTTAAAATAAATACTTTTGACTTTCCTTTGTCGACCAAAACAAGGGACCGCCCCAATTTAGCCATTGTTATCGTTAATAAAGTCCATTCTCGGCTATTCAGAATGGGTACATTATAGCTTTGATATATCCACGCACCCTGTACAGAACACAGAAATATCTTAAATTAAAAATTGTGATGTTTCTACGCAGAATTTTTACGTGTCACGTATTTTCCGTGCATATCCGGCGGAAACTCATCACCGAATTAACGCCTACGCTGGATGCACTATAGAGGTACAAAAAGTTTATTTCTCTCAGATGATATTTATCCCATGGAATTTCCAACCCAAACAACATCATTTTGTACAAGGAAAATACATAAGTAAACACAACACATTACTTTAATTTCTTTATTTCACTAAAACAAAATATAAATTGAGCAAATAAAATAAATAACAAATTTGAAAACATCACAGGTTTTGTGATATGATCTTATAATGACAATATTATGTTAATTACTTTAATACATTATGTATTAATATTATGACTCGTATTCTGCACTGATGTAAATAATATTAGGCACATAGTCTATAAATATTTTTTTGTTGACGTAATAGCTGAATACAGTTTTAAATTTTCTTTTCAACTATTCTTCAAATTATTAAGTAGGTAGATATTAACATTTAATAAATAAATAAATGCGTTCAAAACATACTTGAGATTCATAGCATTAATCTTATCTATAAAATAATTTTGTAAAAAATCTCTCCTTAAAACGATCTTATGAAATAAATATAGTCAACATATATATTAATTATTCTTATTATTTAATAGAATTTAGTGGATTCCATAGTTTACAGCTACTTTTATGGAATATTTGAGACTATTAAGTATTTATTGTTTTCAATTTATTGTTGTTTATTATAACTGATAATAATAACGTTAAAAAGTAGTCTTCAATACGTTATTAATATAATTTAAGTAGTTTTGACTGTTATATAAATATTTCTAATAAATACCCCCGCACTAAAACAGGAGTGAATGTAGATGATACTTCAGAAATATAGAAAACGCTTCAGTCGAGAACCAAAAACAGATGTTAAATAATTGACACTTTTCCTTCACTAGATTAAAATATATTTATTCATATACATCATCCTGAGAATTATTAAGGAAAGGGTTTATTATCAAAATTGCTGCAAATACTGTATTCTTCAATAAAAATGACATTTTAAAATGAAACAGGGTTTCCCAAGCTATGGGTCGGAACCCAGTTTTGGGTTTCCAGCTAGTATCTTTTCTGCCTGTAG
Source organism: Anania crocealis (assembly GCA_949315895.1). Classification (NCBI taxonomy): domain Eukaryota; kingdom Metazoa; phylum Arthropoda; class Insecta; order Lepidoptera; family Crambidae; genus Anania; species Anania crocealis. Next base: position 4,327,374 of record OX438859.1, on the reverse strand, counting down.
AACGACTCACCAGTTGTAAATATGTATTAGATGGATCGTTACCCAGACAGCTTTGAGAACCACTGCCTTAGAATATTTGCTATTAAATGCGCCCCGTTTGTTACGAGCCAACTCTTTTCTTTAACAATAATCCTATGATTTTGGTTCGTGCGGGGTATTATTGTTAATGTTTGAAACACAATATCAAAAATTTTAAATAAATTAAATATATTACATATTATTGTATAAATATTTTACATCTTAAAAAATAAGATTCTTTGGTAATGCGACAAAAACCTTACCGACTAGTTACAGGACTTATTTTAACTAGGTACTTAAATGACTATAATGCTTTTAACACTTGCTGAACCTCTAAGGCTTTTAATCATTATGAAAATAGAAGACAACATTCGTAAGAAATTATCGCATGAAGAACAATAAAACACCTAATTATGCTAATGAGGAAATATCAAAAAAAGAGATAAAAAAAAAAATAAAGGATGGTAACATACATCCAATAAATATACATTACTAAAAGGAAATCGGCTTTAAGCAGATAACATTAAAAGCGAAACGTTTTCACAACGACTGCTACGGCTTAATAAAAGCGATTTATCATTGAAAATAAATGCTTTAATAAAATGACCCTGACATAACTAAAGGACCGGGCACACCAAAGACAGGGAAGTCAGAATTTCAAAGAGCGCCATACAAGCAAATTCTTTTGACTTTGCGAGACTAATACGGTCACGCGACGTCAAAAGGAAACAATCACAGTGCTCACTTACAAGCATTTGCTCATAACCTCTGTGCCGCGCCTGCCCCGCCTTTCTCCATGTTCTGTGAGCAGAACAGTTTAAATGCAAGTAGCAGTTCAAGAGCACAGCAAATTGTGATACAAGTAATTATGAATGCACAACGTCACAGTAAGTTTGCAATTGTCTACGACAAACGAGGCGCGTGAGCAACGTGGTAGCGGGGGGAGGCAGTCTGTTGTATAACTATGGCGGTCATGTTAGCATGACACATTGTTTGTGGGCAGAGCAGAACAGCGCAGTGTATCGAAAGCGGTTGACGACTGTTGTACATTTTTACAATGGATATTGTTGAAAACTTTAGTGAAGAATTATCACAAATCCTGCTTCATCAGAGTCCGTGTCGTTTGAGATCTTAAAGTCAACTCCTGCCTAACCCACAAAACCTGAACGCGGTTACAACGCAGACCCGCTTTAAAAAATTTAACTGAAGAAGTATCACAAATTCTTCTTCATTCAAGTCCAACGCCACGGACGAGATCTTGAAACCAGCAGCCTCCTTAACCCGTTAAACCTAAACGCTGTTAGAATGTGGTCCCGCTTTGCGACAGCTTCAAAACTGCGGCTGCGTTTTTTGTGCCGTCCCCCGCACTGCTACTGACCCGCACTGCTACGGACCCGCTCTGCTTCTGCCTTTGGTGTGCTCGGCCCTTAAAATTCTACTAACACTACCTTTAGACTACTTAGGCCCACTTGTGAATCTCTAGATCAACTCTATCAACTCCATAAAAAAACATAAAATACATCGTTATGGAACGTACACACGGTGAACTTCTTATCTGGAATATTCTATAACTGTCAGATTCTACGAGACAGAGACAGAATAATATCTTAAACTAAGATTATCCAGTGATGTAAGGTGGTCCTTATTGTAACGCTATACATAACTCTAAACAGGCAGTCTACGCTTGAACGACTAAATAAAGGAACTCTAGTTTAGATCACGCACAAATAATTGCAAAAATATGTCATTTGAACCTCTTTACATTTTCGTTGCGAGGCTTGTTACGCTGACTGAGTATGATATATGGATTCATTTCCTCCAAGTACACAATCGACTGCCGATATACATCAACTCTTAAAACGGGGCCAACATCATAATCTGTCTGTCTCTTTTACACACTATAAAGATTTAGTAAGAGGAACACATATAGTCGACTTTATCACGTGCTGGATACTCCCAAATCTCTCCATTCGATTCCGCACTTTATGTCTGTTTGAAAAAGCCCAAAATCGATTGAAGAAACCCATCATTACCCGTTATGAATGATATTGAAATATGACAAAGCTTTAGTTTTACTTCTATTAATGTATATCAGCTGATGATTACATACTCTCAATGAAATCAAATCTTGATTCTATATTGACCTTTTATGTCAAAGAAGAACACTTAGAATCTATTTGAAATAAATGCCTTTTAAATTGGAGTGTTCGTCACTTATTCTTTGTCTTTTACATTGTTGATCACTTCTGTAGTGTTGCCATATGGCCACTTAACTTTGGCCTTTGGGTGTTGTTGTCCAACTTGTCAAGTATACGTCTAGTCAACAAAGCTGTTTGATATTGCTACCTAGTTTTACAAATAGCTAAGTGCCTTATCTTCAATATTCTTCGCTTGAACCGAAACACCTACCTCTATTTACAGAACGTCTCTCTTATGTCTCATGCTCTTCACTTTTTAACATCTTTACTTTTCCATATTATCTTCCCAATATATACATCCAAATCTCTACATACGCCTCATTATATACAATATAAAAAACACCTCGCTACATACAAACATTGTAACTCGAATGACTACGCACATAACTAATGATGAGGCTGAAAAGTGATCTACCTGAACGTAAAAAAGTTCATAGCTGATGATATTATTTCAATCCCCTGCAAATAATTGACATTGAGAGACATTGGTTTATTAGTGTAATTATACCTTTTAAAAAACAAATAAGATTTATTAGATTTTTAACGGATGAAGAGATGAGAAAGACGCTTTGAATCATTTCCACTTCCAAAACAAAACTTTTTTTTATGGTGTAATGACACTAATTTGCTAATGTCACGTGTATTTTATTTGCAGGGAAATAACAATTACAATAAATCATCTATGTACTTTCTTCATAAAGTTTGTACAAGAACATGAAACAGACCTGCACTTTTTTCCACAGCCTCACTGCTAAATATACAACCTGTATTTAATTAGATTACTTTTCGGCCTCCCCTCGAATGTTCATAATACTTAATATTATGCCATAGGGACAATTATTTCTGACTTACAAGCTGCTAACAACACTGATTGCTTGACGGTTCAAAGTACTATTTAGTCAACCCAATACTCTATTGTTTGATAAATAATCGCATACCTTAAGGTCCGGGCCACCAAAGCTCTACTTCTACGCTTCTTTCTAGATGAAACCTAACAGAAATGACACCTAAAAACGTCCACTATTAAATGATTGACGTCAATTATATGTCAGTGGCAACTTTATAACCGGGCCAAATTATGACGAGATGCAATAGTATTGATATTTGTCATGTAGCATCTATTCGATTGATATTTGTTGTGCCACAAGTGCACAATTATGTCAAATGGGTGCACTTTCAGTTAGGACACTTTTTTGACAGTAATTGTGTATACATATTATAGTTTTTTATACAGGATAAAAATTTAACCACTTTTCAAATTTAAATATATCAATCTACAAGACAAAAAACAAATGACGTATTTTTTCTTTTGGTATAGCCCAGTATAAAAATGACAAGATAAAAAGCACTTAGAAAATGTCCGCCAAAAATCTAAAATTATTGATTCGACCGCCTAGCAACACTTTTTTTACCCGTTGCGCATCTTATTCATTCATTACGATACTATTCATAAGTTTTTGATTTTCCCTTTATACCTTTCAGGTCTAGGACCGTAAAAATTGAAAACTATATCGTGAAAAATATTTTCAGATGAACTTGATTTACAGTTTTTACTTTATAAATAGGCTCTAACTACTATACTGAACGCCTATAAAAATTTTGGAAAGTGGTTAAAATTTCATCCTGTATTACATGAATGATGACAGCAGTTGAAGTTGACTTATTGGTACTATCATACGTTATGTTGCTATCTCTTATCGCCTTGCTTGGTTGATTTAATACTAAAAAGTTCTAAGTATCTTTTCGAAGGCCAGCCCGTTTAAACAGTATATTGTTGGAAATCATACTTACAAAAAGTGATGGCAGGTACGAATTTTTAAGTAGTATTATTGATACCTATATTTTTTTTATTTCTTAAGAAATTAAAATGAACCATTTAAAGTGAGGGTCGAAAGGGGAGAAAAATCAAGAAATATCTATACTACATACTATAAACACTAGTATTTAGTCTTATTTACGGAAAGATATACAAATCGGGCTTATCAACTAGTAGTAATCTTCTCCCAACTTCTAGATGCCATGTCAATCTGATAAATAATCACAGAGAAATAACAAATGCGTTAATTAGCGTTAAGGGCCGTCCACAAATTACGACACACATTAGGGGACTTACTTTTTGTGACATTGGGCAAAGTAGTATGGAAATTTTCGTAAAAATGGGGGAGAGGGGGTCTGAAAATCTCAAAAATCGTGTGACGTAATTTATGGATGACCCCTTATTATGAATAAGAAGGTACACACGGCGGCACATCAGACTATACATGTTGACCTTGAGACCGCCTTTATGCCCTACGTAATAAAAGCTGTTATCGCAGTTTAACTTTTTAACTTGATGTGCTGTCGAGTGTACGTATCTCGGCAAAGTGGACGCGGATCACCGTATATCTTGTATTGCGCTTTGTACTAGAACCGTCAGCATAAACTTAAATTAATGCACCTCGATTTCCTTGGTGTCATTTCTGAGGATCCTTGGCAGGTCTCCGGCGCCGAAACGGATCCCGTAAGGCCTCAGATGGTAGATCAGGTAGTCTAATACGTACATCTGTTGGGGGCCCACGTAGTGGAATGATATCGCGTGGTCCGAACAGCAGTCTAGACCCTGTGAACAATATATAGTTAAATAAACATTTTATTGCACAAAACATAAGCCTATAAAATATTACATACAAGATATTAACATAGGTACAATAAGGCGATCTTATCGCTGACAGAGATTTCGAAGGTAATGTATAGGTCTAAATATGAATTATGAAAATTATTTTTATAATAATTTCCGCTAGTTAACACCGGCACCACATTACCTGCACCGACACAGCGTGAGCAAGCACTAGTTCATGCACGAAAGACTTCCCTCATAAATGCATGCAGTACAGATAATGCAATTATTAGTACTGAGATGTTGTGACTATTCGCATCCGCATCTGCAAATGCAGTGCTTCCGCATCGAGTTGGACATCTGCATCCGCATCCGCGGATTTATTATTAGCAAAATAATTTTCATAATTCATATTTAGGTACATATTTATTGCGAGAAGCCGAGGATCGACCTAAGTGGCTTGCAATTGGAGAGGCCTATGTCCAGCAGTGGACTGTGATAGGCTGATGATGATGATGATGATAATGATGATATTTAGTTATGGATAACTGTTTTCTTGAGTTTACGCGTTTACGAGTCTTTAAGATGGTAATTTGAAAAATGTTTAAAATCTTTTTTTTTTTAATATGATTCATTTCAGTTATTCATTTTAAGGTATAGGTCTGTAATCTCAAGGCTTAACAAACATTGTGATTCAAATGTTAGTCCTCACCTCATCTGTGGGGTAGAAGATGTACTGCCAATACCAGAACCGCTTGTCCTTGTTCGGGAACAAGTGGTCCTGCGGCACGAACGGGAAGAACCGGCCGCGGTGCATCGAATCGCGTGAGTCCATCGCCTTAACTCCTATCTTGTCGAGGCACTTCCCTGGAATCATACTCTCCACATTATAAATATTTAAGACATGCCTCACTGGGCCACACAGAGCCATCTAGTCCCAAGTTAAGCTACTATTAAGTACCCTGTCGTATGGGGTACTAGAAAAGTTTTTTTTTGTAAATATATACTTATAATACATAGAAAACACCCAGACCAGTACAAACAGACATGTTCATGCACACAAATATTTGTACTGTGCGGGGATGGAACCCGCGACCCATGGCTCAGAAGCAGCGTTTACTACCGCTGATCCAATGGTCGTCGAACATTTATACAGTGTTCGTAAATGGTGTATCAAGCCGAAACTGGCCCATGTTAAAATTATGCATATAAATACTATGGTGATTTCAGAAATTTTATCCAATCATTTTTGAAACAAAAAATCAAACAATTTTGTGTCAAATTTCTGACGTCACTAAACTATTTATATGCTCATTGTAACACAGGCTAGTTCAGGCTTCATATACGAGCGACACGGCGCGAATTTTTCAAGCATATTCTTACGCTGTGAGCCAGCGCTGTTTCATCAAATGTTAGGATTTTGCACCCTTAACACCCGAAAGAAACATCTATGCTAGCTTTATTTGATAGATCACTCGTGCTCAGTATCACCTATCCTCATAGTGTTTCCCAAACATTGTTCTGCCATGGCCCGGTAATTTTTATATTGCCCGTTTGTTACCATTTACCTAACACTATGTTTAACACTAACTAATATTATATTATAATGATAATTATGTATAAGAGAAATAGTGTAAATGTAATATAACTTGTCTTTGCAATAAAAATTATTAATGTACAATAAATCTCAATTCTTACTATTTTATAAGCATTTGTTTCGTAAAAACATCTCCTAATTCTTGGGTTGGACAGTATTTTCTAAGCATTTCATGAGATATTGCACAATTTATTATCATGTATAAAAATATACCTATGTCGTTGGAACATATAAAAAGGTCTGCCACAAGGCTCAATATAGGGGTCACTCTTGTTTCCATTTAAAAAAAACATAATTATTATAACACTCTCGACAGTTAATAAATCAGGACTGTACGAGTACTTTAAGTACCTATACTCTTTTTTAAAATTTATCATTATCTGGACATAGACCCCACCAAACAGAGGACTTGCGCCATTGAACGAGATAGGATGGTCATTGTGGCATCACACGATCCTAAACGGGGCGTCAAATTTCGTCAATAAAACAAAAAGTTTCTGAACTATAAAACGTGCAATATTTACCAATCTCAGCATCTTCAGCTCCGCCGTCGCTCGCCTTGCAGAGATGCGGGGAGGGAAGCGCCTTATTCACGAAGCGGTCCAAAGCCTCGCGGCTGAGAACGTAGCCCGCGCCTCCGCTCATGTAGCCCTGGAACCAATCAATCACCTATTCGTAGAACTACATGACTCAAAACGATGCCGCTCTCCGAACCGTGACTATGTATTCCCGATATCTAGTACCCCCAGTAGCCCTAACTAAACGTCTATTTTCCTCTCTTTCGTAGACAGCTCAACATAAAGTCCATTTAAAAATATTGATTAACTAACTACAACACTAAATTATCAAACTCTATCAAAATGTTTGGTGTGACACTGGAATTAAAATTAGACAGTTCTTAATTGCGCCTGTCAGAAGCAGACTGTCAGCAGCGTTTTCTCGCCCCCATTGGCAAAACTGACATCGCCTATCCGCAAAAAGTTGCGATTATTACAAAATCCTCGTTAGGAGAGATCTATGTTCAAGAATCGACTATTTAGTTGCTGACCTAATGTCCCTTACATACTAACGAGTGCTATGTCGAAAATTATGAAAAAAAACACATGAGGAATGTTGCCTATTTTAGAAAAAAATGCAGTAATGGTTATTTAGGAACAAAATTTGAAGCTCTTAATTACTTATCAGACAAAATTGTGTTTTAATATGACGTCATATTATTATTTTCATCGTAGGAAACCTAGTTCAGGTAATTTTTGAACATTACACTTCTTGTCTTAAGGTATAAGTAAATAAATTTGATTTGATACAGAGTAAATGAAAAAGTTTTCGATATTGCTAAAATAAATAAGGTTATCAGAATATTAATCTATTATTGATGCATTGTTATAAATTTTGTGTCCAGTTTCTACATTAGAAACATTCCTCATTGTCTGGCCTTGGGACAATATTTGACTCATACCCATTTCACTTTTCCTTTCCAATCAATTAATTCAACAGAAACTACATGCAATGTAGTTAACAATTACCGATTACTTATCGCACCCACCGAGCAATGCCTACTTCTAACATTGATAAAGTAAAAAAAACCGCAAACCTGAGATGTAAATGGCTTGAATCTGCACCCGAAGTAAATAGGATCGTTGGTGTCATAATCAGCTAACATATATCTTAAATTCTCCACTATTACGTATCTAAAACAAAAAGTATACATGTCTGTTGAAACGACACAGTTTGTGAAAGAAAACAAATCTTACTAAAAAACTGGAACAGTACTTATTAACTTAGCAAATTACCTCTAGTATTGATTGAATTCCAGTAAACTTTTCATTTAGTTGTTTAAAAATTCGAATTTGTCGCTAACGCGAAAAGCGGCCGCTTTTAGCAATATGTACAATACGAAAGAATGCCAGAGTGAAAAGCAGTTAACAGTGATTCAATAAATACCAGAGGTAATATGCTGAGGTAATACTGTTCTAGTTTTTTGAGAATCGATTTTGTTTAGAAGTAATACAATTAAATCAATTGGGGGCAGCACATTGCTCTAGTAGTCCCCTTAAGACAAAATAAAATACAATATTTTTTAAAATTTAACATAAAAGGTTTATTAAATAAATCTTTCTTTACAATATTAGTGTAGATAGATCAACATCGGTGATTGACTTACGTGTCATCGTCAGCTTTGAGGAACCAATCCGCGTCTCTCCGGTGGTGTTCGTACACATAACGGAATGCTGCCTTCGTCTTCGCCCATAGAAAGTCACGGCCTTCGGACACTGGCAACTTTACTGTAGGTAACGAACTGTCTGAAAGTAGGATATCATTATAATTATGGTGCACAGTATGCTTCCATTAAATAACCAATGATGCCATTTTTAAAGATAATCATCAAAGCGATTAAATTGGAGTCCTTCGTTACTAACATTGTAAATTCGAAAGTAGGGTCAGTCAGTCTGACTGTTTTACGCCTAAACTACTGAAACGATTTCGATGACTTAAAGATAATAAATATATCTGCCCACGCTATATAACGTGTAGTTCATGCGGTCAGAGCCGCGAATGAAAAGCTAGTGAACTAAACATTCTTTTGATCAGTCTTTGCTTCTATAAAATCACACCCTGAGACATTCACGTTAGACTGCGTGCACGCAGTGCTGGCGAATGACGCGAATGTGCCGCGAATGTGCAGCTCGCTAGATGCGCGAGTGTATTTTATGTTCGTGCGCTGCTCCTGCGCCGCCCGCGCGCAATTCGCGTTCAAGCTACGCGCCGTATGCGAGCAGCGGGCGGGCACATTATGGGGCATTGTACTCAATTTTCGCGCAATTTGCGAGAATTGAGCACTAACCGACATACAAGCCTCGCATGAGTTGCGCTAAAAAGGCGCACCAAACTATTGCAGTGACTGCATGCGTGCAGCGCGTGCACAGATCGGTCGGTCGCGAGCTGCGCATTCGCGAGATGTAGACGCACCCTGAGGGTGCGTCGTACGCACGCTGGTGTAGTGGTTGGTTGATAGTGGTGGCCCACCTACTACGCAACAACATATTGAATTCCCGGGGTTACTATAGCACCGTGCCGTCTTCTATCGCAAGAAGTTGTAAAAACAAGTCACGTCCAAACCCTGAAACCAGCGGCTCCAAAAATGTTTTTCATTTAATGTAGACGCAAATCGCGATATGCCATCGCGGCATCGTATGGTACCAGCACAAAGATATAGTATGGGTGTCGTCAGAAACGACTAAAGGACCACGACTAAAAGACCACTAAAAGACGGACATTAGCGACCATTGACCAAACTCCGATCGCCAAAGCGATTATGGCTTTTTTTTTAAGTCCTGTGTCCTGATGTGAGTTGATAATGACAAAGATGCATATCAATACAATTTTAATGTAACCTCACCTTCCTCCGTGCTCATAAATATGAGAGTGTTACAACGCTTTCCCCAGGTCGCTTTGACGTGCTCCGCCTTCTTCTTATGGTTGTTCGGCTGTGTCATCACCCAGCACAGCACCCTGACTCTCTTAGCCAACTCATCCGCCACCGACCTATCCTCATCTCTGTGAGCTGGTTCATCGCTCGAATGTTCAACTATTGACGATATGGGATGCTTTTCCAAGTCCCGCGCTGACTCTCTAAAAATTTTCTTTTTATTTATTATACTTTTTTAAGAATACCTAAAGTAATTATTCGACTTTTTTTTTATTGAAATTTAAAGTTTTTAATTGTCTTAATATAATTAGCATAACTCGCAATAACAAAAGGTAACAAAAATATAATCAGATTTTAATGATCATAATAATAGATAAGCTTAAAAAGTCAAATTATACAGGGCATCGAAATAAAAAAAAAATATTTTAGTTGGCTAATGTATCTCTACTTTATTAAACTTTTTTTTATTAAACTGTTATACAGGATGAAATTTTAACCACTTTCCAAATTTTAATATATCAATCGAGACAAAAAACAAAAGACGTATTTTTTCTTTTAGCAAAATGACAAGATAAAGCACTTAGAAAATGTCCTCCAAAAATAAAAAAAATTTAAAAAGGTCGCCTAGCAACACTTTTTTTACGCGATGCGCATCTCATTTATTCATTACGATACTCATAATAAGTTTTTGACTTTCCCTTTATACCTTAACAGGCCTAGGACCTTTAAAATTGAAAACTATATTGCGAAAAATATTTTCGGTTGAAAACTTGATTTACATTTTTTACATCATAAATGGGCTCTAAATACGATACTGGAGAATGCAAAAATTTGGAAAGAGGTTAAAATTTCATCCTGTATTCTCTAGATTCGTTAAATTTTCCTTCACTTCAAAAAAAAATACAGTACAATGTGTTTTAATAAAAATCACGCCAAAAACTTGTAGCTGTGTAAATGCGATAAAACTAAAAGTAAAATGCGTCATACTAAACAAAAACTGATCACTCTAATTGCAACATAGCCTAAGTGCTTTACGATAACAGCCAAAATCATAAGAAATAAACTATTATCTAGGTCCAACTCTATTTCAAAGCTTACAGCTGCATGGAGATCGAATTAAAATTGATGTTCCAAAAGCGTGGCGGGCAAAGTTCGTTTAATGGAGCAAACTCTGGAACTATTAGAGATATAAGGCCCGAACTTCACACAGAGGAGAACAGTAGACAGAAGTGTTGTTTTCATACAAATTACAAACAAAGACGAATCCGCTCTAGACCTCTTTGTTGTCAATTGTAAGAAAATTCTCTTTCTTCTGTTCTTTGGTCTAACGGAGATTGGTAAAAACTACAAATAGAATTTTTCTTTAAATCTCGATCTCGAATACTAAAGTAAAAAATAATAATAAAATGTTAACAATAATACAAAAAGTACTAATACTACGTTTTGTACTGTCTTCACTTCTCTGAGTCTTAACGCTAGGTATGTTTTAAGTAAGTTTCTAGAAGTGCAAAGGCCAAAGTTTTTATTTGGCCTTTTCCCAACCTAGTATTCGGGAAAATTCACCTTTTAAGAAGTTTTTCAAATAAATTCAAGTATAAATAAATTTTAAAATTAACTTCTAAATCGAGATCATAGACTAAATAGCACCAAACAATGCATCACATTTATAAAATCGATAGTTCCAAAGATTGCTCTCATTTTCTCAATCAAATACTCACTCTGTTTATCAATATAAATCAGATCTAGATAGGCTAAATCAAGGACCAATTGAAATGCGCTAAAAACAAAATATAGGGTTGCAAGCAAATGGAACGGAACCAGAAAAATGAGATTCATTAAATGCGTGAAACCCTGGTAAGTATGATACAGTCTTTCACGGAAATCTGCGTTAGACCAACCTAGTATAAATCCTTGAAATCAGGTATAACTCTTGTTTTTTCAACTGGATTATGTTTCATGCGAATCTAGAATAATCCCAAAGAGGGCAGTATGGATTTTGGCCCTTTATGGTTTTTAAACAAATACTTACCTGGTGTACATCGAAAACACAATTGCTTAAGTAAAAATGTCGACAATTTTATTCAAGGATTCAATTTTATTATAATATTTTAATACTAAACTAGAACTTAATAGATGTATAAATATTTATGATGATATTATATATTGTTTTTACTTTCTGGTGCCTGGTTTTGGCTTGTAATACAATTAGTAGTAACTAAGAATTATTATTACCATGGAATAAAAAAAATGTGTTTGGGTACTGATTTGGTTTTTTATTCATGAAGTATACATTTTCTTTCATTGATAATACCAATTTATGGCAACGTGCCAAATAAATGAGAACTATTAATATTAAAGAAAAATGTTAAATGGTGTCTCGGTACTTTAATCCTATATATATAAAATATAAACTTATTCTTGAATTACCTATGCCTCATATGCAAACTCGCTTGACCATTCTTCAGGTTAGCTCATAGACAAAAATAGTAACACTAAAAATGGATGGAACTTAAAATAGGCACTAAATCGCTCTACGCTCAACAGTTAAAATACTTATGCAATTATCAGACACATTGTGTTGTGACCAGGTGAAAATTGTGAAATTGTTCGTGAAATTTCGGCCTTATTTCTATTGGTCTATTTAACTTCAATGCACTAGACCAGACCAAAGCGATCGTATGCTAACGGGACATTTGATGTAAAAAATTCAGATACAAGAGTTCATACAATACTATCAACATACGAGTACTATACTTAAGCAAAAAAATACGGTCAAAACATGTTACTTTTTCGTATCTTTGTAACATAAAAAAAACACACAGTAACACAATAAAAATTTGTTGTTGTTTGATCTCTTTCTCGTGTCCTTTTTTTTAAAGTCAAATCAAAAACCTCTCATCGGATATCAGCATTGCGCTTTGCGCTTTTCTAGTTAAACAACGTCCTATTTATTAGGTTAACTTCTTATAAGTACTACTAGTATTATCTTATCTGTGGTACTACTAATATTCATCGTGAAAATAATGCAGCTTTTTAATACGAGTATGACAAACATTGAAATAGCAAAATATCCCATACTATTATAGGTTGCCATCTGCTGTTATGTGTTGCAGGGAAAGCATTCGCTTTTTTAGTGAATTGTAAATTAAGTAAACTAATCAACCATTATAAACATGGGACCCACGTTTTTCATAGATTAATAAAAGAAGATAATCCGAAAATTTTATTTAACTGCACGTGGTCTGAAGACAATTAATTGCTGTATAAGTACCTATTTATCTATTGACATGGATCTGTTAATTAGCTGCTTTTTTAAACTTTAACAGTTTGAAAATTTTTGAAAGGGACTGTTTATCTTGTACTTATGTAATTCTAATGTAGCGATGGTAAGAACACATAGGAAAAAAAGACATTACTTATGTAATATAGAGTAAAAGCGAACTAAACGTTTTCAACTACGTACATTTTAACAAAACCGTTAACTTGATAAAGTGAAATTAAATGCCATCTGGGTTAACAAGATTGTAATACAAATTGTTTTGAGTCACCTAGCACAATACGTTTTGTTTATTGTTTAAATAATATATACTTTTGTTCGATTGTTTTAATTCGATTCACTTTCGTTGATTTGTCATATTATGTACGGTGACTGTGTTGCTAAGTAAGTCATAGAAGTTTATTATGTGACAGAATAAGCATATGGTAAAACGTTCACAATATTCAACTTACGAAAATGGTGGATCCATATCTATTTGTTTTTGTTTAAAATTTGTTTTTTAGCAATGTGCTACTTTTAATATTAGTATTCAAACTTGAAAAATTATGCCCCAGGCGGGACTCTAACCCGTATCTCCACGCATGCCGGGCGCGGTATAACCATCTAGCGTAACTTCATAATTTTTAAAGGCTCTACCAACCACGAAGTTTCTAATAAAGAAAAAAAATATCAGGCTATAAAAAAAAAGTTAGACGGGTTTGAAGGTACAAAAGAGAAAATTCCAGATATTAAATAAAATTATATTAAATTTAATCTTGAGACCTAGGTTAAATCTTTTGGGCAGACCACCCCACCTGACCCCAATTTTCTAATGTTCAACGTTCTTCCGAATACCCTGTATAGGAAAAAGTCGTTAAAAAAGTCACGTAATACACACCAGATTATCCTTAAAAAGGATATTTATACGGAAAGAAACAAAAATAATGACAAATTTATAATGTCATTACAACATTCGTTTTATTTTATTTCTTAAATATTCTACCTTTGTTTAATTCCTACTAAAAATAAATTATCTACGTTTCCATAAAAAAAAAGCTGTTATTCTTTTTTTGCTATAAATAATAAATATAAAGATATTAAATCCTTTGAAATTGAAAACTAACTGTCAAATAGTTATTTTCTTAACGGCAAAAATAAATAACACACATCACAAACATAAATATACAACGGCTACGTTAACGTGTGGAACTAATTACGTTACAAATCACAAATTGTGATATTCAACATGACGAATTATGAATTTCTAGCCGTACGAGGAACGAGTTTCAAAAACAAAGTAACTCACTTAACATAATGTTTTAAAGTTAAGGTTATTTTTATAAGGACAACGTAGGTGTACAAGAGAAACACGAATGAAAGGAACTGAAAGAATATTTTCGTCAGCCTCAGGTAATATTTGAGCTCACCTTTCGCTAACCGAGCGACTGCTCCTCCAAGTGAGCTATCGAGACATTATTTGTGATCACGAATTCATTCAATTGTTTTGCGCTGTGTAGTTCTTTTTTTTAATTCTGTACTGCGACCTGCACATAAGGCTATACATTTTTATTGCAATCTCGCACCTATGTTTGAACGTCAAATAGCCTGTATGTCTGGTCAACGATTTACGAAAATTTGATTTTGCCAGGTTAAAGAGATCTTTTAATTGCTGATAAGCAAATGACACGTCTGATTTAAAGTTTGGGTAGATTCTCAAAGTAGCTTGATAAATCAACACATTTAAAATTTGGATAACATCACATGAATTCTGGCTTAACATCGTACAAAATTTACGAAACTTCAGCACAAATCTATTACGAAAAAAAGTTTAGTGCAAGAAAAGGAAGAACATTCATGACCAATTACAATAGAACACACATAAAATACAATATAAAGTTAGCACTTAAAATTAGCTTACAAGATAAGAAAGCATGCAGCGTGCATCAAGCAGCATGCGCCATGCATACAATTTACGACTATCATTTACCTGTACGATGAAAATACCACTTCTTTTGGGTATCCAGTCGAAGTTAACAGTATGTATGCGAAACTAAAACCGGCTGATATCCCAATCACCAAAGTTAGCACAAAACGGCGACCCATCACCCGCGGTTCGGCCTGCAGATTGGGGTACATAGCGGAAAAATAGGACACAAACACTTTTCGAAATTTCAGTTCTTACATTTTTTTTGTCACCACAGCGCGTCAAGTGTGTTCTCGCAACGGGTGAACGCGAGTATGTCAGTGTTACGAATATGTGATGTCAATAGCAGCGGCACGTATGAAAGGAAACATGTGTGATAACAAGTAGGTAAAATGCTAATTATTTTAAATGTATTTTACTTTATTTGGCTAAATTCGTACGGTGCGTCAAGTCAAAACCATGTTTTGTTCCCTATGAGTATATAGTAATCCTTCTTAAACTAAGGGGGACGAGCGAGGTAACAAAAGAAAAGCCTTAAAAAGACGGGCAGATGCGACTTTTTTGGCCATAATACGATCGCATATCCGCCTGTCTAGCGTGGCGATAATAGCTAAATCCTCCTTTTGGAGGGGCATTGGCTAGCAATGGACTAAATTGAGCTAAGTTACAGCCTATAATCATCCCACTGCAGGGAAAAGGCCTCAAACATTGAATTCAAGTTCCCACAGCAATGATGGTTACTGGTATAATCACCACTCTTCCCAAATGCGGGTTGGTGATCAGATCACAAACCCGAGTAACGTTCGAAAATACGAAACTTTTTGTTGGCCGCCCCGGGAATCGAACCTGGGACCCCGAGATCTTGGCAGGTATCAAAACCACTAGACCAACGTGAGCTAATGATCATGATTTTGGCAAATGTAAGTCATGTAAATCCTAGTTTTATTTAATTACAATAAACCGTTCCGCCGGACTATTATGTTTTACAGACTTAATTTCATCATCATTATCACAAGTTTAGTTAAGTTAGTAATTTTATTATTTTATTATCCATATAGTATTTATTATGTGAGTATTTGTGTACATATGTATGTGTATGGCAGAAAAAGCATGAAAGTAGAATAAATGCAGTAGAAATGAGAGCGCTAAGAAGTATGTTAGGAGTGAAATTGAGAGACAGGATAAGAAATAGTGTGATAAGAGAACGTTGTGGTGTGAAACAAGATATTGTCACACAGATTGAGAAAGGGATGCTTAGATGGTTTGGGCATGTAGAGAGGATGAATGAGAGAAGAATGACTAGACAGATCTATAAGACGAGTGTGAAAGGGAACGTTGGAAGAGGAAGGGCTAGACGAACTTACCACGATCAAATCGGGGATGGTCTGAAGAAAGGTCAGGTCAAGAGTACTCTAAACCGACGAGCATGCATGAAGAGATTGATGAATGTGGAAGAAGCGAAAGTTGTATGCCAGGATCGTAGTAAGTGGAAGGCCTTGGTCTCTGCCTACCCCGTTGGAAAGGAGGCGTGATAATATGTATGTATGTATGTAATGTGTAAATGTATGTTGGATGTGTGTGTACGCTGCTAACTGCAGCATGTATTTTATAACATTGGCGCTTCTCAGTCTTGTTGTTTATCATAAGGTTGAATGAATGCGCTTAGCTATATGTGTAAATTGCTTTTCTTATTTATTATTATATTTCTTATTATTATTTTTTTTTTTTTATTTGATTATGGATATTGCTTTGCACAAAATATAGTTAAACCCATTTAATTGATAGGTAATGAAGATAATGGAGGATGGTTTCCTGTTGATTTGTTTGCTCTGTGTGCGTGTCACTCCGTTTAATGTATACCTACCTACAAGTGGATAACTTTAATTGGCTTTCCATATTGTTTTTTTGTTTTTATGTAACATTATATGAATATTCTGTAAGCTGTTGTTATTATCCGAATAAAAAAAAAGTCAACAGGTGGACAGGCACCTCCAAAAGTAGAATTTTGTCAAAATCATCATCATTAATTCATTTATCATCAGGCCATGCTTAGCTTGGGTCCACAATCGAAGTATGGTCAATAGTGGGTGGAAGACTCTCCTGCACGTCTTTTTGTGGCAATAATTCCTTTTGTCTATCAGATAGACTCTATCTAAACCATATTGCCGTTTCTGTTTATATGACTGTTGTTGCCTTAGATCCTTAAGAGTAAGAGGAGAAGGGTGCTTTAAACATCAGCACCACATGACTCAATTAAGTCTACCAATAAGTTATTTAACACTTTATTTAAATACTAATTACGTAAACTTTAGAATTTTTTACTCGCTTAGCAATTATTATTTTTTACTTTTAAGTATAGAACTTTTCTACAAAGTAATTTGTACACCTAATGAATCACAAAGGAATTTAAAAATAAATGAGTATATTTTATCAACATTTATTGTACACACGACCAATACCGTTTTCACCATAAGGGCACACGGGGCCCGTGCCCAGGGCCCCCATCCTCAGGGGGCCCCGAAGGACCGATAATTTCTCTCACACATTTATTCTAAAAACATTTTTGTCGGGCACATTACACTTTATTCACAAATCATTCATCAATTATAATAAATGATCATACTTGGTAAAAAATGTTATTATAATTCGCTTTTTTTACTTTCCAAAAGGGCCCCAAATTTTTGTGTGCCCGAGGGCCCCAGCCTAGTTTAAGACGGCCCTGCACACGATGGCAGATCAAGTTACCACAAAATGTCACTTTGTCTCAACATAAACTTACTTACAGTTGAAAATCGTTTGGTGAATTTTGTCATTAATGGGTAGGTTGATGTACTGGCCACTGTACTAACACACAACTAATTGCTTTTATTGTCGACCCCATTCGTGAGTACAAATATTTAAATAGATTTAGGCCACCAGCTAGGTATTTGTTAGTGTGCAGACTGTATTTTGAAATAGAACATGGAACCAATTTTTTTTTTCAATCGACTTTAAAAGGGTTTGTTTTCTATACTTAGGTACTTTTTAAAAGAGTAATTTTCGAAACAAGACAATCGCCACAAGCAGCCTATTTTTTTGTTAAGGTAATTTTTTATATGTAAAGAAAGTCTTATGGGTAGGTTTTTAAGTAGCCTTCATTCTAAAATAATATCATTCATAATTTCCAAGTTAAAATTAAAATGTATTATATTTTAATAAGTTTCAAATTATTGAGTAAAAATGGTTCACTGTTCGACTTTTTAACAATTTAACTAGTTAGGTAAACTATTGTTAGAACTTATATTTATACAACAGTACAATCATTATTACGTCATGAGAATGTTTCCAACAGTTTCAATTATTATTGTTTATCAAGGAAAACTTTTTTAATGTTACGTAACGTTTTATTTCAAAACAAAATCTATAACTTTTTAAGGATGTAAACAGGAACTTTTTTACTATCTATATTAAATTAATAGTAAAAACCAGTAACGAGAACACACTATAGCTTACCATTGGCGTATAGTAACGCATTTTGCCAATTAAATCACTTGAGGACAGTGTCAACACTGTCTCTGCAATATGACCAAAAATACACCACAACTCACATGTACAGATGAAATAACTGATTGTTTACGCAAGAACACTAAGTTTGTTTGTTTATAGACAACATTGTTTGTTTTTTGCAGAGTGAAATTCCTGAGACTGACGTCATGATGTCTTGAACAAATTTTCAAACTATTTTTAGCAAGGTGTAGAAGAATAGTGGGTTATTTTTGTACATATCATTAGAAATTTAAAAAACATCGATAGTTTTGTAGTAGTCGTTTTTCCGTATAATTCTAAATTTAAGAAGTCTTTATATTTTTTTCTGCCAAGAGTCTGAATAATTTTTTTATCTTTTCACTTTTTTATTAATCTGACAATTGTGAGCACAAAGACAGTTACTCATATACTTACACACATACTATAATATTTGACAAAATCACTTGACTAGGTACATAAATAAATAAATTACAAAACCATCGATATTGAAAGGAAAGTTATTTTAATAAACAATTTACAGTGTATGCAGGAGTTAAAAAATATTTAAGAACTTGTTAAAACAAAAGTTTTTATGTCACTTAACAACAACTCGTAATAAAATGGTAATGGTTACTGTGTGCTCAAAGAGTGCGATCCTTTTATTTATTTTATTGTGTAATATAGTAGTTAAATCATATTGTAAATTGTAATTTATTTGCTAGTGTTAATAAGTTTGCACAGCTGGTGATTAAGTAAAAAGATATTAATAGTTATGTTAAGTTAAAGGCAAAGACAAGTACCTACATAATATTTTAGTGAGTAGCATACTATGGAATTACTATTTTCCCTTTTTTTAAATATTATTTATAGGGAATATCTATAGTCACTGAAATACTTACTCAAAAATCTTGTACCTATTTTTCTTTAATATTAGTTTTTAGAATTTTTTTCAATTTTTTTCTTTATTATCTATCAGTATTCTCAAATTCATTCTTATTTTAAAATAAAAATATATATACATACAGCTTGCATGTTGTCTAACTTAATTTTGTTTGTAACACAATGTTCTACAGAACTTTACACTAAGTACTGAACATAAAATAACTGAATGCACAATTAAAATTTGCAATTTGACGACTTACAATAAAACTGAAAGATTTCAACCACTACAAGATAAATTGTGAGTATTATTTAAAAATATTTTTACAAGGACATGTGCTACTGATAGTAGAATAATAAACGTTTTGAGCAAACGAAAAAATATGAGCGTAAAATTATAATAGTATGACCAATTAGTAGTCATTGTTAGAAACTTCGATAACGTTTTTGTATAGCGATAAACGCGCCTACGCATAATGGCGGGTGTACACTATTATCGAGGGAATGCGATGCCCGGCGAAAAGGCGAGACTTTACATGCTATACAAGATTTGTCAAGTCTCACCTAGTGTGCTCTCCGTTAAGTTATAGTCAGTTTAATTTCTACAAATAGGCCCAAGTAGGCGTTTTTACACATCGCAATATTTTCAGTTCCGAGTCGGGTTTGTGCTCGAGTCAAACCATCTCACTTGCCCTCGCGAGGCGACGCGAGTGCATCAATGCATGCATCATTTAATTTGGCGCAAGTTAATCTTATCGGGAATACGTTTTTCTCTATCATGTTGTGTAATATTATAATTTTAATTAATTTTGGGGTGGTGGGATCTACCTCCTGGCAACGGCATCTTTGGTTTTTTAATCAGTGATGACGGCTAACAGATCCCTCTGCGGTGGTAGGCTTCGTAAGAAGCTGCCTGGATGCTACCACCCTAAAAATGAAGCTACTGCTAAGCTAAGCTAAGCTACTGCCGGAGTCCAGCGCCAAACAGTTTTTCCGTGTTCCGCTGG
Source organism: Anania crocealis (assembly GCA_949315895.1). Taxonomy (NCBI): domain Eukaryota; kingdom Metazoa; phylum Arthropoda; class Insecta; order Lepidoptera; family Crambidae; genus Anania; species Anania crocealis. The sequence continues at coordinate 4,306,965 of OX438859.1, read as the reverse complement.
TGTGTGGGAGAACCAGTGCCTCTGGGTAAGCTCGCTCCATCTTAGGCTTCTTCTTAACCGTAGAGTTAATTATGTTGTCAAGAGCAAAGCCATTTATTATTTTAAAAAAATTACTAAGATGTTTTTTTTTTAATAAATTAATTATTTCGCATAGGGTTGGCACGACACATATAACGCATCCATCTTCTCGGCAAACGTTGTAAAATGAGAGGGTGGTTCTGGTGGCCTAGCCATGTATTGCCAAGAGCACGTGCGCGTGAATGTAGAGGCGCCATAACAGGATCAAATACAGGGTGGGCAATTATACGATCCACTACTAATGAATAATGGCCAATTCACATTTGACTGTAGCAAGTCTTCGTCACGTCGCGTTACACGCTCCGAATTAAACCGTATCGATCGATTTAATCGATAGTATACGAATAAATAATGTACAGTATTTTTTTTTTAAATAGCTGGCGGTCTTTTAAGAAGTCCTTCCTCGGCGTGCATTGTAAATCGCTGAGCAAAGCCTAAGAGCCTTTTACGACGCAGCCGTGTGGCTCAGATTCTTTCGCATAGGGCTCTTACTAACGGATGTCATTAGGCCCGTATTATACATATATCAGAAGGAAATAATTTTTTTGATATGCTATCTCCCAAGCCGTAGTCTAGCCGGATTCGCTTCTGAGGCCCCTGATTGCCCCACTTGGCTCTCCAGGCAGGGTTTCTCTGGCTGGCCAGTTCAGCACTGACCACTTAGGCTGCAAACTGTCCAGTAGTAGTACAGCACCCGCACCGCGACCGTCCAGATCGCGCGAGCCGCGGCGTCCAGCCTAAAGAATTGCCCTTTCGGTATGGTGCCCCAAGTACCTTACACACTGGTCTAATCGCACCCGCTAGCATATGCTCTTGGATTTGGAAACCCTTTCGATATCACATTTTTATCCGGCCGTGAGTATGACCACAGCGAACTGCTCAACGAGTCAGTTCAAAGTTGCTATCCAACTTTGCATATGACAATGGCTTTCGAGTAAGACATTGTTAGGGCAGAAAAAGTTTACTCATAATCACAAATGCCCGTTTTATGACATTCTATAGAGGTGGCCTATATTCCGGAGGGCTTTTTAATCTAATAATGACGACGTGAAGCGTAGGTTGGGCGAGTAGAGGCCCCTAATCATCACAACAATAGAATGTCACGGCGCGTGCCTTTAGGTTTCGGTGTGACAAAGATGTATTATGTCATTGGACCAAATGACAATTATTCTTCTCCTCCATAAGAATCATTTTATCGTTTTCAATCTTAGACAGATTTTTTTTTGCATTTTTAAACCTGCAATCAATCTCATAAGATTACAATCAGGTGGGTTGCAAGAGGTCGTGGTTTGGCGGGACAGAACCACTGCTCCATCTCCCCTCATCAAGGCAGCATGTCGGCTCTCTTGAGTCTTCCAATCGGATTCGGATGCAAAAGTACGCTGGACAACGGGTTAGGATGAGTTGTCAGGCGGTCCCTGTAGTTGGCTGAGTATTGTTTTGAATCTTAGACAGATGAAGAAATTACTGTAGGAATCCATATCTTTGAATTATGAATCAACAAGAATCACTCACACAAAAAGAAATATAAAGCGTTGAAATTAAAAGGTGACCAGGAATTTTACGACTAGAATCCGCGGTTTTTATGGGCGTAATATTAACCGAGGGCACGGCTCACCATGTTATCTTTATGGGTGTGCTTCCTCCACACCTTATCAGCACATTTAAACTATCCATGTATTTACTCGGTTAGAACGGTTGGTGTAGTGGTGCTGTAATCCGCGCACAACGCAAGGGTTTCACCCGGGTACGACTCGGGTCAATTTAGAAAACAAACTTTTTTAATTGGTTTTCATTTGGATGGGGTGGGGGAGGCTGTAGTTGTGCTTTGGAAGGCACGTAAAGTAATTGGTGTTGTTGCGATGTCCATTAGCAATAAATATTTCTTATTCTTATTCTAAAGCACTGTTTCAAACGCAAGCAAAGTTATAATAAATAAGGTATATGGTATAAACCCCTAATCAAATAACTCTAGTGATAGTGACCATGAAAGTTTAAATCAGTATAATCAAAATTTATTGAAAAAATTAATTTTGTTTGTCTGTATGTGTGTACTGGTCTAACTTAAAACTCTGCTTCATTTTATGTTTCTAAATGCTGCACATACAGATTCCCTGCGAAAACTAGTATAAAATAAATTTATAACCTTCTTATATCATAAAAAATTAATAAAGATAATAATATGGACACTGAGATGTGTATGTATTTAATGATGGTTGAAGTTCATAGGCACAACTTATACCTTGTTATTTTTTCTGATTTATTTTATCCTTTTTATAGAAGAAGAAAGCCAGTACTATGTTAGTCAATGTTATTATTACACTAAATTTAAAAATATTCCAGGTATGTTATTCTACAAAGCAAAATTGCCCTATTTTGGTCCTCATTTTTCGTGGTCTAGGTATTTAAATTATTTGTTAGTCAGAAATTATAATGTCAGCATGACGCTCAACGCTGTTTTTAGTTATTTTTTCTTTTGGGTTCCTACCTACCAGCAAAGGTTCCTAAGGGTATCAGTAGCGGGTTAAACACTGATTGGAATTTAATAACAGTGACTTAAGTTGCTTTATGCTTGAATTTGCAAGGATACTTAACTACAAACGTTATTACAGAATGTGCAGAACGCAAATAGGTTATGGAAATTATCATCGAACGGATGCCTCGACGAGTTATCTATTAGTTGCAAAATATGATAACAACAGTGTCTACTGTATGTTTAAAATGCAAACACAACTTACCGTCATCATGAAGATTTCTTACAGCTCCTAGCAGTCCTTGAAAAGTTGCGTGACACAAACTGGAAAACCTAATAACATCTCAATTTCAACATTCTTACAAATTTTAATAAATTAAAACATTTAATTTACTATTTTCTACCCATCATTCGGAAATCTCGCAATTCGTAAGCCTGCTGCTTGTTGTTGTTGTTGTTTTCTTCACCCATTCTGGGTAGGCAAAGGGAACTATGCCCATACAGCCAATTCTTTAGTAATATTTTCTTTATTTTTGCATTAAAACGTTGATGTTAGACTTTTTAATGCTTCGATGGAGTTTTTGGAGACAGTCGAAAGATTGAAGGAATGTAGAGATGTCCCCAAGAAAGAGGTGAACGGTTCGCGATCCCGCGCAAAATTCACGGTCCATTTTTCTTGGTTACGACCCATACACCATGTTATTGCACCGAACTGTATATTGTTCACTCGCACGACACTTTGTTTCGCAAAATAACACCACTTTTACGACCCAAAAATCACTATAAACAATAAAAATTCGATAAAATAAACAGACTCCAAACGTATCTCACGAACTCCCGATAAAAACTCCAAGCCTGCTGCTTGCTTGAGGGAGGAACTGTCATCGTCAAATGTCAATGTCAATTTTTTTTTTGTTTTTGTTGATTATTGTTCCTTCCAGAAGCAGCTAAGGTCTGAGACCATAGCAGCACGGTCTCAGATCTTAGCCGGTTCCGAAAGGGACAAAATAACAAAAACAAATACCTTTGAAATGTATGCTGTCATCACATGAGTAAAAATCCCTACAGAGTACAAGCTTCTTGACTTTTGAACTATTCTGATAGGGCTGACACCTGTTGCAAGTAAAACAAATAGGTAGTAAAAATTAAATACGGTAAGTACCTACCTACATACTAAAAAGTGTATTTCAAAAGGTATATAATATAAGGTTTAGTGTAATTTGACAGTACTAAAGTTAAATTAGTTTATAAATGGCTAACCCTAAATTATTTATTTTTCTTCAAATATTTCTTATTTCTTTATAACGTGTGTTACAGTCTAAATCTAATACCTACAGTTTCCTTAAATAAATGATCGGAAAATATTCGCATGGCATGTCAAAAGATAATTAATTTATAATTTTATTCTTATACTTATCACATTATTAAAATAATCTTGGTACTTATGTTTTTTTTTTCATTTTACCAATAAAATTAACATAATTATCTGGACCTGGCAGTATTTTAAGGAACCCAGCCTGTAGATATGTTACCTGCATTAAAGCCTTTACGATGAATAAATAAGGCATCATTGCTTATATTTAATTTTAAGGCATTTTCCTATAGGATTCTGATTTCTTGCACTTGTGTTGATCCAGACATTTCCTATACAATTATCATGCAACAAACCATAGCAGTGCGTAACTGACCCTTTGTTTATTTAACATCAATTTTCCTAAATCAATATTATATAAATAATTGAAATCACAATTCGTCAGCCAAATCACTTAAATAAATGTCGTCTAATGCGCGCGACGTGCAGGCGGCAGCCCTGTCATTTATACCGCAACTGAATCGGCGAAAATCAGTAGGCTTACTCTTGAACACGATCGACTATGAAATCGGATTCGACATCACGATCGAGTACCGTCGATCAAATTGGGTGACCATACAGAAAAAAATGTAAACTACCAAGAATGTAATATCGTAACAAAACGTAAAATCTTGCCATATTTATTATTTTAATGTTCAATATAATGTTATTCACTGTAACATGTACTTTCCTCCCATTTTTGCTTAGTGCAACTATATTTTACAGCTGACTTTGTTAGTTAAAGTGGCTAATTGAGAATGTCTGTGTGAAAAAATAAACTTCACGCCGAAATCACACGTCAAAAATAACTTTGTGCTGGACGATTTATTTATTAACCAATGAACTTGTACTTGTACTTTTTCAACACATTCTCCAATTATGAAAGTGTAAAAAACTTGAAAGCAATACTAATAAATTGTAAGGTGAAGAGGTTCGATACTTAAGTAAGTTTCGACTCAGTGTGAAATTATTGTTTATAGTGGAGTGGGATAAAATCGCTGACGCTTAATGCGTTAGGCGGTGCGCAGAAAGATTACGTCAAATAGATAGGTAAATATCACTCTCAATCTCAAAAAAGTTAGTTTCTTGTAACTGTGTTTACTCGATCCTAAACACGAATCTAAACTCGATAGATCAATGTCAAAATTACGTCAAGAGTGCCGAAAAATCTTGAAGTCGATTTCATTTAGTTCCTTTAAATTTCACCCAATCCGGGTACGATTTGGCGCTAGTGTAGCATTCAAGAGTGCCAAACGACAAGATTTCGATTCCAATCTCCAATACTGCTTGAAATCGAGTTTCAAGAGTAAGCCTACAGTTCTTACCCCGGTTAAGCGTCGGTGAACGCGTCGGTGAGATGTCACGCGCACATCGCCGCGCTATGTGTGAGTGGAACAACAGCGGGCCGCTTATAGGTAGTAGAGCTGTAACAAACCGTATGTATTCGGTACTGAGTAACGGGTACTCCATGTAGTACCGAGTAACGAATCGTTACTCACGAATACATTTCGTTACTCGCATTATCCGTATTAGGTAGCGAAAGTACCGTTGATGCGTGTGTTGTAACGTTTGCTGATCGTATGTTATATGAATGCGTGCCTTATTCGATTAATAGAAAAAAAAAAGACAAAATGCACCTTAATTTTGTAATTTAAAAGTAATTGTTTTATCTACATATTACGATTAATGCAACTCCGTGATATCATACTTTATGTATGATATCACGTACGAAATACGACTTGATTTGTTGTTCCGCACTGTGTTATTAATGAAGTATAAAAATAAACGAGTAACGTAACGATACGAAAGTAACGAGTACTCTTGGTCGAAGTAACTAGTTCATACGGGTACGCAATATTTCGTTACTTTTAAACCTCTGATAGGTAGCTTGTATTCTGGTGGGAATATTTATTCATGTGCTGTCATCATTCTGTGGTCATCATGACGTGGTGGTCATCATGTGGTCATCCATCCATTGTTGCCAGAAGAGTTATTTTGTAACCTTTTAGGTAATTATTAACAGCATTGGTTATTTTAAGGTAACACTAATAAAAAGTTTACTTATAGGTGATTTTTTCGGAATTTATAGAATTAACTTTTAATTTCTTACATAGAAGCAACGTTTTACATAAAACCAATTTTACATAAACCTTGTTATTTGAGTACTACGCTCTTAAATCGGGTGTGTAATATACTATAGTACAACAACATATCGTATAAATATCAAAACATATACAATCAAATAATATCATTTTGTTTAATATAACACTTTTTTAATATAATGATGGAAACATATAAATTTAAATTACTTAATTATAAAAAGTGTAAGTTACAGTTGGGATAAAATCATTTAGCACAATAACCGTTTAATAGAACATTTACATGATATAATGCTAAAAAACGAACAATTTTATTTAGTATAATAACATTTAGTATAACGTTTATATACGATAACACTCTTTTTATATAACATTTAAAACAGATAATGATTTCTTGGTACAAAGTCGTCAAAATGCAGAATTTAAAGATACCAAATAGGGTATATTCCGAATCTTTAAGAGTACGCCATAAATACACAGGCAAGGAGGTATGCGTGCACGTAAGCAGGCAAGCAAGCATGCATGCAGGCAAGCAAGCATGCATTTGTTTTGCTCTTCTCCGGCGCTGCGGGAAGTGCAGTCCTTCCACCCTTGCGTAACAAATCTCTGGCACCCACTCTCGCCCGGGCGCCCGAGCTTCGTTACTGCGAGCGAGGACTGCACTCCCTCCGCGCCTCCGGCTTTTAAATTGCACTCTAGTGTAGGGCAGACAAGTACCACGGCGGAAAGACCACGGCGAGTCGGGGTTCAACCAAATTCTTAATTTTACCAATGTATATCAGTCAGAACGGTTATTTCTTTTATTCAATATTTTAAACGGTTTTATCTCAAATAATAGATATACGAAATGATGTGTATAACAAATAAATTTATAACAAATGAACGATTTATAAAATGACTTTTGTTTCAAAATGTTTTGTTTGTTATGAATGTTTGACTAAATAGTATTAAATAAACTGTATGTTATGTAAAGTAATCGTTATGTCAAACAAAATGATACTCGTATCATGTGTTGTTGTAACAAATGATTATTATGTAAAGTGATCGTTATTAAAGTTTGATTATATCAAATGATTTTATATCACATGAGACGCACCCCTTAAATCTTGCGATATTACGATAAAATCTTAGTGCCAGTTTTATCGTTTCTTGAAGTTTTTGGTCACAAATCTTGATGGGGGCATCCTCCCGTAAAGATCCGTTCTCTGTCTCTTCGAAGTAGTTGTGTTCTATTCTATCAACATTTAATACCATGCCAGTAAAAAATATATGAAAGGTTATTTTTTACACAAAAAGGTTACTTTTTTTATACTTCAGGTAACTTCTGACAAGATCCGACTGGCAACACTGCATCCATCAAATAGTATAGTTTAAGCGCGGGAAACGAAAAGAGAAAGATGGACTTTGTTTCGTAATTTTGTGAAATTATCTTAATCCCTCAACCCCAGGAGGCACTCGGGTGCCGCGATAACAATTGATTTCAATTGTGTCTGGAATAACTCACGATCGAGGGATTAAGCGGCATTTATCAGTTATAATAATGTGTCAGTGAGTAGGATAAATCAAATAAAAGTGAGAAACAAGGAAAGGCGCTCCTATTTGACTCTGATCCACGTTCTCGCGTATAACTCCTGTAATCATTGAAATGTAGAAACCACCCATATACATTTTAATGAGTTAGGTTATTTTAGGTTTAGATTTAGGTTAGGTTAGGCTATTATGTTTAAGTAAGTTTTTATGATATTATTGTAATAATATGTATTTTATATTGACATTCTAACCAAAAACTAGGCTGTATGCACTCGTCCAAAGCCGTTAAGTTTTTATAAAAAAAAAACCCATAGATAGTTTCCCTCATCAGTCAGTCAGTCAGCCATAATTTTGTTTGTTTGCTAGAATTGGATTGAAGTGTTCAGTGTCTTAGAATATTTTTTAGATTATTATTTTACATTTCAGTTATTGAATAATACAAAATTAAAATGTATTTTATTGCCTAGTTCCTGAAATGACAATGGTCAGTTGTTCCATCCCTTAACCATTGTTAAAAAGTGATCAATATGTCGCGATTGGTCTGCAGTATTCTATTTTTGTTTTATTTTGTTAATTGTGTTTACTCCAACCACAGAGAATTGTGTAAAGATGACAAAATGAGTTTAAGCTGCAGTACCCAGGTATGCCAGCTTTCGTCTCCATAATTCTAATGAAAGAATGCGTGTGCGTCAATAATAATATTGATTTTTATGCATTACCTGTATTGTTAATCTTGGTGGATAGTACCCTTTTCCTTGTGCGTATGTGACCTGAACAAAATGTATTTTATTACAAATACAAATACAAATACAAATATTTTATTTGCCTTTAGGTAGGGTACAGGTACATAGAATGTGATATAGATTTGATATAAAGGTTCTTTAACCTACTTAGCGAAATGTTGTAGCATGCAAATAGTAAATTAGATTAAATTGAATTGAATTAATTAATTAACGATTTTATACAAGATACAGAATTCAAGAACAATGCATCGACCTTAAACATTGGGTTCTTTATGTTTTAAGAATTCATCAATTGAATAGAATGTCTTGTCCAACAGCCACCTACGCAGCGATTTTCTAAAGCTATGTCTAGTACAAAAATAAATAGTGTTCTCTTAGAATAATAACGCTATTCTAACCTTCTATAAAGAAGTAATTACTTATTGCTTAAGAATGTCATAACTAAAACTGTTCATACCTAGTGCTTAAGTGAAAGAAATTGGTCACCGTTAATAGTCATATTATTTGGCTGAAAATGCTAACTTTTGGTAGTTATAACTTTTAGTAATTTCTTGATTAAGGTATACAAATTGTCTTTCAAGTAATTACTTGTAGTCAAGTAATTACTTTTACTTGTTTATAAATACGGGGGTAAGAGTTTACTGTTATATTTAAAAGGGATTTAGAATATGGTCAATTGTGATTTATTCTATTGTTTGATAATTGATTAGTGTGTAATCATGTCAAAATTCAGGAAAATATCCAAAAATTCTATGTTTATGGAAAATTCAAGTTTTCGGAGCTTAATTTAGATAACATTTTTTTTACATTATTTATTATTTATTTGTTTACGTTTTCTTTCCTTGTTAATTTCTCAATCCTAGTCTCTCATAATTTAACCTGGAGGTATTGTGCCACTATGCTGAATTTTGACAGTTGTTTTTCACACACAAACTCAATTATTCTTTTTCTCCTACCCTCCTTCTAGTGAAGTATTTTTATGGCAACATTTTATAATAAAAAATGTTGTCATAAAAAATACTTCAAAGTTTACTTTACTTTTGATTTCATTCATTAAAATTTATATTTAAAAAATAGCGTTGGTACTTTATAATTATTTCTTATTAAAATATAATATAGGATCGACCTAAGTGGCGTGCATTTGGAGAGCTTATGTCCAGCAGTGGACTGCAATAAGCTGATGAAAATTAATTTAGTTATTAGTTATCTATTATTGGTTAATTAAGTATTAAGTTTACTTGTATTATATTACATAAGCTTCTGTACTGAAACCCTTTTTGCAAGTGGAACTAACCTGTAATTAACAGTTACATTAAGCTTTTTTATTTGTTATTTCATTTTTATGTACTTTATCTATGTAAACTGTTGTTGGTTGGTCTAAATAAAAAAATAATTAACACACCTTCTCTTAGAAGTAACCTATTAAGATATAACTTCCTAAAAGCAAAGCTGGGCACCGTTAATCAAATAGTTAACTTCGTTAATCGTTAGTCCGCTACAAAAAAAGTTAGCTTTGTTAAACGTTAAAGTGTTACATTGTGGAAGAATGAACGCAAGTTAACATTAATCGTTAATCCGTTAATCTATTGTGTAAAATTGAATTTTTATATCGTTGCGTTAGTGAACTTATAAAACCTGTTGGTTTAGGTTCTGGAAGTTAACAGGTTAGGAAACAAAATACTTGTAAATTCAAATGTGTAATTAATCGTCGGGCATAAGGTGCATCTTCAGGAACATTAACATATTGAAGTTCTCATCTGAAAGGGAGGCTCGTTTTGGTGTTCAAATGTCTTTACACGTGAAAAATAGACGGTCAATTGCAACGCTTGAGGGTATATCAGTATTGTATTTATTAATAGATTTATGAATATAGATTTTCGCACACGCGCCGGCAAAATATATCGGTAAATAGTAGGCATTGGATTAACGATTAACGGACTTTTGCATATTAACGGAAGTTAACGTGTCCGTTAACATTTTTAAAAGTTAACTTAAAAGTTAATCCGTTAATCAAAATGTTAACTTTGTTAATTAACGATTAACGGATTAACGAGCTAATGCTCAGCTATGCCTAAAAGTATATCTGATTCAGAATTGTCTAAGCCACCTTTTTCCTCTGAAATGACTTGGTTTTATGACTTCCATCTTGTGACAAGAAGCTGAGATCAATTGTTTAAAGGAGTATGACTATTATAACCCACATCCATTTTACCATACCCCTAATTTCCTAAACTGACCTTACTTAGAGTTGAATCTGCACCTCACAGTTCATTATGAGACCTATTAGAAAAAAAAAACATTTTATACTTATTACACCTATTTACCTACAACTTCCAGGCACTACCTAAATAGCTGATCAGCTGTTACAAAAATCTTTTGTGTTCAAAATTCTATTGTGTACAGTAGCAACCCAAAAGAAGTCAACCAAGAAAGCCTTTTAATGATTAAATAAATAAATCTTTAGTTGGCAGATCAACAACTTTTCGTGAGAGACGAAAATATTTGTCAAGTCCGAAATTATTCCTCGGAGAGTCCACAATGCAAGAACATGGACTTTGGACCGATCAGATCCAACGAATACATCGGTGGAGTCAGCCTCAAACCTTATATATTGTCTCAATACTCATCAACCAACTTTACTGTGCTTAACATCACTTTCACCAATATAAAATGGAAAAGTAAGTAAATAACTACTATTTGTATGTAAATTTTTTAACAGATATTGCAAAGTTTAGTTTTACTAGGATAATAATTAATTATTTATAACATGAGAGTTCTTTACACTACTAACTCTTACATATAGGGTTATACACCCCAAGTAAAGATTTATTGAATCAGGAAACCAAAAGTGATCAAAAACCTACTTCATTAAGTAGGTAATTGTAATTAAGCTTATTATTAGTAGCAAAATTTTATTTTAATACTTTCGACTTATTCTGTAAATACTGTAGACCATTTTTAAACTCTCCGCAAAAATAGTAGTTTTTAATTGCAACTATCATACGGGATCTTTTATTCTTATCAAATTTTATTCTATTTCACCCTATAATCTATTTGCTAGTTAAATTAATTATTAAGTAACAAAAATCTATATTTTTTTTTAGATATTAGTAAAATAATTTCATCAAATTCAGTAGGCCCTCACAGCATACCAAATAAACAGTACTTGGCTAATATCTCATTAACTTTCAGGCATGAAATTTCGCTTTCAACCGACTAACTTCCAGAACCGTCATTGCCGTAACATTGTCCTATCGAACGATGTGACAATTGATGACCGGTCTATCTTGTACTATGACTGCTACTGGTCACACACTGACGGGGACTACAATAATACAAGCCACATACTCGACTTTGAGGCCACGGACGATAGAACTGTCAATAGAGGGCAGTATTACTTCAATATACCGAACATGCAGATGTTGAGTGAGTATTATGTTATCACTTATCACCTAGCTGAGCTACAATGAGCTTTTAATAAATACTGTTGTCAATTTCGAAAAAACATAATAACTTCTTAAATTATGATGATCCTACTGTGGGTATTTGAAATTTAATTGTGAATCGTGAAAGTTGAAATTAAATTACTTACCTATTAAAATTTTACTTAAAATCAATGTATTTTTCTAAAATTAAACTTCTTTTTTAAAGTTGTGTTCTACATTGTCCAGGTTCTTCTATAACGGAGAATAAATGGAAACCTTTCCTCTACATTGAGATCCTGCCCAGCTTTCTCAGGCTTCACATCATGCCACCACCAGCTCAACTCCGAATATTAGGATACACGATCGAAGTAAGGAGAGGTTGTGCTAAAGGCACGCCGGTTTCTGACTGCAGTGATGAGCTGGTGAAGAAAACAAATGTCTCTTTAAAGAACAGTAGTCAGGTGGGGCAATCATCTTAGTCATAATAATATTCGACTGTCTTAGGTGGGACTTGAACCCATAACCTTCCGCTTAATAATTGAGCTACCAACTTATTGTTTGTGTCGATGGATTTATTCAAAGCTTTTTACACTGTAAGCCAGCGGGCTTATACAGGGTGTAACAAAAGGCTTAACGAAGCCGAATATCACCTATTTATATTATATATACCCATTTGTACGATTATTTTTTTGCCAAGACACCATACCTGGGAAATGAATCGTTACTGAGATATTGAAGGTCAAAGTGAAATTTTTTTCGTTAAAATCCTCTGTTTTTTGTTACTAAACTTTTTTCTGTAGAAACAAGTCATGATGAAAATTTCCATAAATAATGCTTTAAAGGGTGCAACCCGCAATGAACCGCGCGCACGCACATCTAATTGTATGAAGTTAGGTCACAATCCTTGTCTGTAGCGCTTCGTGCGCGCTATACATTGCAGGCAATAAATATTTGATTTATTTTAATGCCTAAAAAAATGTCGTTTGCCAGCGATTATTTTTGTTACATAGGATTTGGTTTTATGAACCGAATGCGAGGTTTAAGGCTTCGTTAAGCTTTTTGTTACATCCTGTTTTTCGTTATGTATCTCCAGCATCCAAGAAAAATATTTTCACAAGTATTTAACATTATTTTAAATACTTGCTTTTTGAGTAAATAAATTACTGTTTTAACTTGAAACTTCCTCATTTACACCCTGTATAATTATTTTACTGTTTTATTTTTAAAGCTACATCAAGCAAAAGTACAAAGCATTACAACGAAAACATACCTAACATGCTAATAAAACAAATTTGTTTACAGGAAGTGACTTATGATTACTACTATCTGGGTCAGACTGGGTACTACTATTTTATGGTGACGCCTCTGCACGGACTATGCACTGTTCACACGGAGACCCAATGCTCGGTTGTGGCCAGCCCAAAGATTGCAATCAGTAAGTAAACAACAGAATTGTTTGGGGTTTTATACCATGTACCTTGTTTTTTATGAGTTTCCAGTAATTTGGCAAGGGTCATGACCATGGAATAACGATATTAACTATGAATAAATTAATGTTAGTGATAGTGAACATGAAACTTTAAATGTGTGTGCTAAGTAATCAAGATTCATTTATTAACATCTTACTTCTTTACTTTTTTAAGAGTTCATTAATGCTAGGTTTAGACCTCGTACTTTGTTTTTTACCCACAGACATTGATAGGCCTAGATGCCACAAATGCACTCATTTCTATAAAACCCGCGCTTGCCGAAATTTACGTTCACTGCTTGCTTCAATGAACAGGTACAACACCTTTAAAACTAAATGCAGCAATGTAATTCAAAAATGTAGTACATGTAATAGACACAAATGATAAAATAATTGTTTTTTAAATAAAATACGCACATTTCAATAACAAGCGCGGTAAAAAGTTGAACATGTTCAACCTTTTTTTGACACGCGCAGTACGTACACTTGGGGCATCTAGGCCTATCAATGTCTGTGTTTTTACCCGACTACGACAAAGCCAACAGGAAGGGTATTGAATTCAGCAGTCTACCTACGTGTATGGGTAATGTAGGTTCCACATTTGCGGCTTAACAACTGAGCTGATTTAGGTGAATGAGGTATCAATCGATTCCTTATTATAGTCCGGGTGACATAGGCTACCTTTTGTTAAAAAAAAAAGCTACATGGCGAATGCTAAAACAATATATTGGGGTACTTTAAAAAAAAGTTTGCAGTCGTAACATACAAAATTTTAATGAAAGAAGACAAAATTCTGAGTACAAAAATGTTTGAACAAAATAATACATTGAAATAATTGCCGTTTCGAAGCCTTCAGTTATTTAAACTATTTATACTTATTATATGATTGATTTTTAGGGTTCCGTACCCAAAGGGTAAGCGGGACCCTATTACTAAGACTTCGCTGTCTGTCCGTCTGTCCGTCGCTCTGTCACCAGGCTGTATATCAAGAGCCGCGATAGGTAGACTGTTGAAATTTTCACAAATTATGTATTTCTGTTGCCGCAATAACAACAAATACTAAAAACAAAATAAAATAAATATTCAAAGGGGGCTCCCATACAACAAACCCGATTTTTTGGCCTTTTTGGTACGGAACCCTTCGTGCGCGAGTCCGACTCGCACTTGGCCGGTTATTATGATTACAGAAAAAATGATCCTCTCAAATCAAGGCGCTTCAAACAGTGCCAATATATCGGAAACTCATAGAAAACAATATAATTTGGTGCAGTGCAAGTTATGCTACATTTCGGTGATTTTTTTTTTTATTAATATCTATATTTATTTCCTTTCTAGCCCACGAACAGAAGACGTTGAACATCTGCATAGCGAGCGTGACGGCTCTGGTGGTGGCGACTCTGTTCGTTTACTACATAGTGTTGCGCGTCATCCGCCGCTACTGGTGCAAGGACTACAAAATGGCGCTAGGTATGTTCACTGGGGCACCTAATGTAGTTGACATAGGTGCGGTTTTGCAACAAAATCTATAGGCCACTGTACAAGTATAATTCGAAAGTGTATGAATCACCATCACTGTAGACTTTGCAAAGTACCTTATTAAAATAATGCTACTTGTTTTGCGCTGTTAAATATAACGTGTTTTTTGAACTACCTGGAAAACGAAGCCTACGTTATTGGACTATTATGTAAAACGTTATGGCAGTCTTGTTTATTTTTTGATTAATATTAATTTTTGAAAAATATTAAATTTTGATTCAGACTTTTAATTTCGTAACATGATGTGACGCGCACAGACGTATTATTTTGCTGCGTCGGGGTTTCGGTTGAATGGACCTTACACAGATACATACGAACGCGTCACAGCGTGTTTCAAAATAAATAGCTATACCAATATTTAATATATTATAAAAAAAAAATTTGGTAAAAAAAAAATTTTATAACTGCCAAGATGTTACACATAATAGTTAAATAACGTAATACAGGTGGTTGAATATGCACCGTGTATTATTTTCATAGTTCAGCGAGCTACGCAAAATATTATGTGGCCACAGCAAAATTTAGGGTCTCAAACAATCACACTGTCAGTGATAGGGGTGATAGTCTATCACCCCATTTCTGTCACTATCAGCTATAAAATGATGACAACCATTGGTATTGTATTGTTATAAACACTTTATGCAGTTTCTTAAAATAATACTTCTTTTAGACAAATTATACAAGGCTTAATAAAACCTTAGATTGTTTCGAGTAATACGTAAAGTGAACTTTTTATTCTAGATGTCGAAATCCCAGCTCCCACGAAGGTGCTCGTCGTATATTCGCCCGCAAGCCGCCTTCACGCCGAGTGCGTGGCTTCCTTCGTCACCTACCTCAAGTCGGAATACGGCTTCGATGTCATGTACGACGGTGATATTTCCTCAACCTCACACGGCGACCCATACATATGGGCCGAAGAGGCCATACAACTCAGCACTCACGTCCTATACATCGTCGGACCAGCTGAAGAAAGGAACCTCTACAACAACATATACGAAAAACCCATCGGAGCGCACAAAGATGTCGACGTACTACTCTTGTCTATGGTCAAAGCTTTCAAAACCTCCCGATGCCCCAAAGATGTTTCGAACGTCTTCTTCGAACACTCCACCGGAACAGTGCCCCTAGAGACGAAACACAGCAAGGAGTTCTTCCTGCTTAAGGACTGGCAGAAACTCATTTCCCATCTATCGAAGAACCTTCTGCCGAAGAAAACTATAATGAGAACGGAGAAGGGCAGGTGCTTCTTGGACGAACTGACTAAAGCGAAGAAAATGCTCGGCGGTAAATGTGATAATGTGGGAAAGAGCTTGGTGTAATGGTGAGTGTATTAGTTAAGGGGTTACAGGTTTAGGCCGAAGTGTTCCAAGGGTTATGAAGGATCAAATACGCATCAAAAGTTGTGACGTGACAAGTTGTTTAGTGTTATCCATAGTGTAAGGCGCACCTTACACGGTCATGCAATTCTCTTCTTTAATGTTTTGCCCATACCATAAGAGCAACCTTTAGTCATCTAGACTAGATACTAAACGTAATTTCATACGCCGTTCCATATCTGGTTCTAGAAAGGAACAATGCTTGTTTACAATCTGAATCGGATAATACGTTTCGTGTGATAATAAGTGTAATCAAAATTAAATATTGGATTTTTTATTAAACGGTTGATATTAAAAACTTATCCTTGGTAAGAGATATGCCTGTCCTGAGACACTGCGTCTTATGAATATAATTGTCCCCCTATCGACACGTGAGCGATTACACTTATTGAAACGAGTGATGAATTGCATGATCGTATAATGTATACCCTAATATAATTTGATATAAGGAGCAGATTTTGCTGCATCAGAATTGATGTCTTTAGGTTATCTGCTACAAGTGTAGTTTAATTTCAGTTATTTGAAATATAATAAGGTTTCAGATGGTAGCAATTTATTTTTATATCGTGCAATAGTTAAGAATGTTTCTATAGCATGGCAAGCAAAATGTGCTCCAGAAAAAAAAGATTATAAAAAAAATGTTATTAATCAATAATATTTTTGTGGTTATTTATAATTGTTGTCGATGTAACGTTTCCGAGTCTTCTAAACTGTACTGTGCTTTAAGATTGTAAATATAATTTTGTACAACTTAATCCTTTATGTATTTTAAGTTTGATATCTTTATCACCTCGTTCAGAGAATGGGACTAACTATATAATACACTTTATAGCTGATCAAGAAAAATAACTAGATGTGATGTCATTAAACTCTATCAATTTGGAAGATCAAATATGTGCTGCATTTAAAAGTGATTACTATATTTCTAGATATAAGGTTTATATTGTTCTGTGAACGTTTGTTAAATATGGATTGTAACGAGACTCTCATCTAGTTATTAACGATCGAACATTTGTTTACGCACATTTCATTTAAATTTACTCTTGCACTATTGTAACAATAAGAAAAAACTTTCAACGGAGAGTGATGTAAATCAAACTATCCATATAAGTAAATGTTAAATTGGATGTGCCATACAAATCTAAATGTGATTTAATTTCTGTATGTTGCAATGTTCAGCACAAGGAGCATTGGATAAGGATGCGAACTGACTCCGCCTCTTGCACTAAGTCTCCCTTACGAGACAACGCTCATCCTTGAAGAATCACAATGTATTATTTTAGAAGAGATTTCGTTTTGCTAGTTTTATTTTTTTAATATACCTAAATGTTTTATATCTGGCCTATGTTACCGGTGCATTTGTTATTTTCATTCTCAAATTTCGCCTGCTTTCCCGGTTTGAAGATTAAAAAACTGTCGAAACTTAGGTATTTCTTGGTTTTTTTGAAATGAAACTGCAGCCATGAAACTACTAGATTAATTCTATGATGGCACAATACAACAATCGAATAGATACAGCATGACGAATATCCATACTATTGTATGCAGACATAATTTGGCCGGGTTATTGGCACTGACATAAAATCAACGTGAGTGACCCACGAGGACAGTTTATTCATTGTTGAAACCGTATATTTTTGTTACGCTAACTTGAAGTTTTTTTTTACTACGCCAAAGGACTGTAGACTTATCGTAGGTTTGCATTTCAACTTGATACCTTATACCTTTTCCATACGCGAAAAACATAATGATCTTATAAGGGTTCCGTTTTTCCCTTTTGAGGTGAGGAACAATGCCTACATAATGTTTCAGGATCATTTTATGATGTTTTTGATGCGTCTCCACATTAAACAAGGAATACATTATTTTAGAAGGTTAAAGCCACAAACAAAAGCAGTAGTATGATTCTGTGCTATAAAGACTAACCCCCGTATTTATAAACAAGTGAAAGTAATTACTTGACTACAAGTAATTACTTGAGAGACAATTTGTATGCCATAATCAAGAAATTACTAGAAGTTATAACTACCAAAAGTTAGCAATTTCAGCCAAATAATATGACTATTAATGGTGACCAATTTCTTTCACTTAAAGCACTAGGTATTCCTTAAGCAATAAGTAATTACTTGTTTATAAATACGGGGGTAAATCTGTCAGTCAAAGATTGTGGCGCCATCTGTAATACGGTTTGTCTTCGCAACCCCATTATTCCATAACGTGTAATCATTCTCGGGACTACCTCAGGGGAAAGTCTCCATTGCTATCATAAAATTAATCGATTCTAGTATATATTTGTAACTTGTTGATCTCAACTGATAACTGTTAACGTGTGTTCTATCATTAAATACAGGACCTTCAATTATTAAGCTCAATATATACCTTGTAATGTATTTTTATAGTAAAGTCGTACATATTACAATGATGTCTTTTATTTGTAATAGGGGTTAAAGTATGAAATTGCCGATTTGTATGGACGAAATAGGGAAAAGTCATTTTTCCATACTAAAAATTTTTTAGTTTTTTAAAAACGCCTGAACCGTTTTCGATGCAATTAAAGGTGAAAATTAGATGGTTATAAAGCTACGCATTATGGTATTTAAATTTCTGAAAATCAAAGTATATAATACAAATATACTTAATTGAAGCAAGAAGGTCAGCTGACACATTGTAAGGGGTCTTTTCAACGACTTCCTTTGAAGTAATAGGCACTAGTTGCATTTTTTTTAGTCAAACGTTACTTTATTTAGTTTTTGATACAATACAAAAAGAATTACGCAATAATGTGACTACACTTAAGAGCTATAAACAAAATAAAAAGTGGGAAAATAATCGGCAATTTCATACTTTAACCCCTATTATTTTTATATCCTGTAGTTTTTATGTGCGGTCCCCTTTTCTGTCCATACTTGTCCGCCTACTGGCAATAATTGCAGTATCCCAATGATCCCAGGCGACTTGATTTAGCTTGCGAATGATAAAGCGCATATTGACTTGACCTATTCTCTGAATGGTAAATTCTACATTCATTAACTGAAGTTTTTCAATTTTGCAAGTCAATAATGCCCTGCCAAGGGCTGGTTCTGGAACAAAATCATTTTTTGGAAGATTGAAATAAGCTTCAAGGCTTGACTGCTGTTATGACTTGTGGGCCAAATTATTTTTTTAGATAGCGAATAGCAAAAGCTACATCCTCCTTTCGATGCAGAAGGTCCTATTATTACCTTTTTCAACCTGGACATTTTGCAACCTGGACATTTTACAACCTGGACATTTTGCAACCACTGGACATTTTGCAACTTGTACCTTCTGCACCTAAAGGCGAATTAGGTGTTTTATTTAAGGACGAAAAGAATCAATAACCCTTCCTGTTGGCTTAAGTGTCAGGTAATAAGCTCATTAAGAATTTCACAAATTATCTAAATAAAATAAAAGATATATTATTCATTATTATCATTGGTTTATTTATCACGACAATATTATAACATTACAGACATAAAACTTTGGAATGTTGTATACGATCATACAACTCACGTCTTTTATATTAAAATAGTCAATTACAACCAATTTATTCTCTAATCACACAATTAGTATGAATAAAATCACATTACAATAAAAATTGGGAATTTTAAAACAATCTTAAACCAAATGGCAAACAACATTCTCAAAAGAAAAACTAAACCATATTAATCAACAAATTATTACATTAAACCATGATTACAAATTTGTTAAATGAATTGCGATGCTTTTTAAATTGCTTTGCGTAAATTTACTTACTTTTTTTTGCTACGTCAGGTATGGCTACAAAAATGTCGAGTGCTTCTATTGCCTCATTGCCTGTAATATGTTCAAGTCTTTTCAAGCCCGGAAAAGTAAAAAAAAAAACGTCGTTTTATCAAGTGAATAAAGATTAAAATATGGTGGCAACATTTTGGCTACTATTATATGGGCTAAGGGGAATAAAATAACAAGACGCTGTGATATCAAACATGAAAATACGCAAAGAAAAAAGCATCACGTTTTCAAATAAAACTATGTATGTATTTACAATTTTTTTTTATTGCACTCTTTTTTTAATTTGGTAAACTAAGTCAAACACACACAAATCTTCTATACGAGTTTTAGATTAATCGTCTTTGCAGGGATCATAGGTTCATTTTAACACCGTTTATAACGAAACTACTAATCATGTCAAATTGTCTCTTGCAAGTTTTGCTACCACATTATTACCAAAAACCAAATGTATGTAAAAACTAAACTCTTAGAAGGACGCCGTATTCATTCACACGCTTTAATTTTTTTTAAGTTTTGAACTATTTATAGGCTGGCAACATTTATATATAAATTATTTTGTTACAAGTTTACGAAACGATATACATTTAAATAGTCAAATTTTATAAAATGCTCTGACGATTGAAAATAACATCAAAACATTATGCTCTACGAGGATACGGTTTTTTTTTTGTGTGTGTGTGTGTTAAATCGTTACCTTACTAATTTGTATTAATAGGGCGATATTTTTTCTCACAATCCAATCTTCTAAATTAGCCATCATATTAGTCTTAATATAAATTAAAACAAATCACAATGGAAGCCTGCATATTTATTATATTATAATTATTATACATCAATAAACTAAGCATACTAAAAATTGAAAAAACTATAAATCAGAAGTTTATAATTTGTACTAATTATTTGAAATACAGACACCAAAGGTTATTGTTATTATTAGACTAGAATCTAGTCCTCCATCTAGTTACTAGATAAAGGTTAAAACGTCTTCGCACACGAACATTCGCCATATAGCCGCCACGTGCCTAGCCCAGACGTATGTCAGAAACTATTGGGTTTTTAATGGATCTATGTCCTGTAGGTATTTATAAATTCACTTTACTCCATTGACACACTTTCTATCTTCAGTCGAAACGCCATTCTTCCATAGGTTTTGTATGAAAATAGAACGTGACGTCAGAAATCACCACAGTCAAATGACTAAATGTTCATATTTATCGATTTAAAATATTATGTAAAAAAATGTTGAGATTAGTCCGAATTTTCAGACTTTAATTGAGTTGTAATTTTTAATGATAGTTTTAAAATTATTTATGTATGGTGTCAACTAGCTAATTGGGGGGATGATAACGGCACTCTGCCCAAAGCACCCAGCTAGCGGGCTCCCTAAGACTGGGGCTTAGTCATAGTTTTCAGTGCTAGTGCCAAGTTTTGTTCGGACTGTACCAAAAGGTTAACTGTTGGTTGGACCCTTGTGGTCAGTAGTTGACAGTATTGGTACCGCTTTTTATTATTTATTATTATCTCCTATTTGGCATATTCAATGACAATATAAATTTTATCGTGTCTTGAAGAGATCCTAAACGTACACATAGTTAATGTAGTCTCTTAAAATGCCCTTGAATGGTTGCGTTTTGTATCGAGTGGCGAATTCATATTGTTCCGTGGCAGTGGTCCGTGTGCGTTGACCCTTATTAGAGCATAACATCGTCAGTGAGACCTTAATGATACTGAGCCTACATACAAGTGACCTAAGAATGCTTTGTTATATTGATATTAACGTGATAAACGTTATGTAAACCCATGCTCATAGCTCTATTTCATAGCGTTATACAACTTTATGGCACCTAACCCATATTATGACGTATTCATTTATAATAAGTGTCGAAATCCAATTACCATGTATCCTTTGAAGTATTATGCCACTTGTCTATAGGCTCTGGTGTTGCCTTTAGACTGTTGCAACTAACTTTCAAACAAGCCAACTAAAGAAAGCTTTTACTCAATACTCTAGACAATTTTAACGTATCGATTGCCACTTACTAAAGGACACCACTAGACATCTTTGACATTCAAAAATAATTAACAATTAGAGTCATACTTTTTACATAAATAGCAGTAGCGCCGATGTAGTTTAGTTTTTAAGACATAATAAGTTTTAAAATATAAATCGATAGGAAGATTTGCATCACATTAACATCAAAAATTTAATAACTTTCTGAATTGATGACGTCACCAAAATTTGCAGTGTTGCTAGAAATGAAATTGGAAACTTCTATTTGCCAGAGTTATAAAAATTTACTTTTTGAACCAATATATCAATATTCCGAATTACAAATAACAATATAATGGTTAGCTTGAATTTTAAAGCTTCACGCGGTAATGATCTAATACTTCAAAACAATAGGCTTACATGGTACAGACTATAGAGTGACCTCACAGCTTGTCTTGCCATACAAACATTATGCAAGTGAGTTCACCAACAGCTAACAAAAACCAATCCAACCGTATTTTATTTGATAATAAATGATGAATGATAGTTATACTCCATTCCATCTGTGATGATCACCGGTGTTCAAGATTTATGTATTCTACAAACCATATAACTATACAGGTTGTGAACCTTATTTCTATTGGATTACAGTTATGTTATGTTATGTTTGATTATTTTTACATAAAGTACTCTGTGCACCTTCCCCTTTCTTTGTAGTACCTATCCTGCACCTAAAGGTTGTCTGGAAGAAATCGCTACAGGCGATAAGACCGCCGAAGTTGTACATCTTTCTGTAACATTTCCTGTAAATTTATTTCTTCTGTGGTGTGCAATAAAGAGTATTCTAATCTAATCTAATCTACAGGTCAAATATCCGTGACTTTTACAGCTGTCATAGCTATCATCTTAGGCTAGTATTATAATCACGCGCTTGATCGTCGCCAAGACGCGCGCGCTTGGAAATTCCCTAGTGATATCACTGTACTATTTAAATGCATATGTTAGTTATGCATAGGTTAGTTTTGGCTTCCTATACCATATACCTAACAGTATATGCAGAAATCAAACTGACTTTACTGATTTCGCTCGTTGTTCGACGGCGCGTTTAGCGGCGTGACTATGCAACCAGCCTTATATGGAGTGAAGTATAGTGAAAAACTTGAGCATTTTACGATATTTGACGCAGTTAACACAAAGTATTCAATATGCACTACATCGACGCTAGCACTGTCATACAACACTATACCACTATTAGTTTATCGCGGACGAGACGACGCGGGATGATGATTTGTTCTTCATGTACTGAAAAAAAGATAAGGGTTACAATCAATTTTATACCCTTTTGGATACAAAACTGTATTCTAGCCTCGTAAGGGCATCTACTGAAATATAGGACTACACCAGAGCATGGAGCAGCTAAGGCTATGGGAGAAAGTTGAAGCATAAGATAATTATATCGCGTTAAAAATAAATAAAGTTTAGGAACTAAAGGTCAATGATTAATATAACATTGACGACCATTTGGATCAGCGGTAGTTAACGCTGCTTCTGAGCCATGGGTCGCGGGTTCGATCCCCGCACAGTACAAATATTTGTGTGCATGAACATGTCTGTTTGTACTGGTCTAGGTGTTTTCTATGTATTATAAGTATGTATTTACAAAAAAAAAGTATATAAGTAAATTATCGGTTGTCTAGTACCCCATACGACAGGGTACTTAATACTACCTTAATTTGGGACTAGATGGCTCTGTGTGGCCCAGTGAGGCATGTCTTAAAATATTTATATTTATTGATTTATATAAAAAAAAAAAAAAAAAAAAACATTCACAAATAACGTGACTTTATTAATCAGAATTTAAAATAAAAGCACGCGAACGATACGAACCAATTATCTGACCGATCAGCATAATGTAACCAAACGTTAAGGAGAAAGCTTTTAATCTTTTTAATTCTAAGTAATTATAATTAAACAGGATGAAATTTTAACCACTTTCCAAATTTTTATATAGCAATCTACGAGACAAAAAACAAAATATGACGTATTTTTTCTCTTGGTATAGCCCCGGGCCCCAATTACGCTAATTTACAAAGGGCTCAATTGAATCGCAATTGCATTGCAATCGTATATTTTGACATTACTACCATAATAAATGTGTCAAAATATACATTTGCGATTCTATATTTTAGCCCCTTGTAAATTAGCGGAATTGGGGTCCAGTACAAAAATGTCAAGATAAAGCACTTGCAAATAATTGCAAATGCAAATAATAAAGCAAATGTCCGCCAAAAATATAAAAATTTTGATACGGCATCCTAGCAACACTTTTTTTACGCGATGCGCATCTTATTCATTCATTACGATACTATTCATAAGTTTTTGATTTTCACTTTATACCTTATCAGGCCTAGTACCGTAAAAATTTAAAACTATATTGCGAAAAATATTTTCGGATGAAAGCTTGATTTACATTTTTTACTTCATAAATGGGTGTAATGTGGCAACCGGGAGACGGAGTAAAAGAACTGTTAGGCGCAACGTATAGATTTAATGTGTCTAATAAATGGCTATCCTAAGCTTATATACTAATTGAGTACATAGTGCGGGGTGAGGTGTTACATACACTACACCTCCCGTTTTTTTTAATAAAATAATAATTTTATTTTTTATTTTTATATCAAATATCCATTATTGATATTTAAAAAATAAATTCAGGTAGGTATTGATTGTTGAAAATAAATCAAACAAAACAGAGACTTAAATTAACCAACGTTAAATTTGGATAATAGGCTTTTTTGAAACATTTTACACAAACTTATATTACGAAAACTCGTATATAATTTCTAAATTCAAACAATAGATGACAACATGCAATTTGTAGTAAATTAAACTTTAGCCATACAAGGATTTATTCGAAATACAAATTATAAAAATTATAGTTGAATTTAAAAAATCATTCATTAAAATGACACCAAAATTTTTTTTTATTACCCTATTTTTGTTTTAATTGCATACATTATTAAATTGTACTATTTTTATTATAAAACCAAAGTTTAGACAGTATAACTAAGACGGGGCTCAAAGATAAATTTATAAGAAATATCGGAATGAAACGTACAAGACGAAAAGTCTAACAAGTTTCAAAAAATAATATAGATCACAATTATTATGTTAATTTATTTGAATTACTATGTTAACAAAATATTTTTAAACAATTGTGTTTATGTCATATAGACTTTATGTATTATTGAGCTATACTGATTAAATGTTTTCTTATCTTATTGATATGTAGTCAATATGTACCTTTATAATTGTAAATCATTTTGTAATCGTTAAATCTTTTGAAATAAGTTTAGCAGCATTACCATCTTAGCACATTTAAATTATTTCAATCACGAGTAATACTTCCCTTCAATACATACACTATAGTAGAAACAACACATGTATACACACTTTACTTAACTATGGTCATAATTATTTGACTCATAATAATGGTACTTATTACCTCTTGGGTATTTTATTTGGGCTAGCCAGTCCCTTATAAAAACATTTATTTAGGTACAGTATTTTTTTTATTTGTCAACATTTACAACATTCATTAGACTTTCAGTCTTTTAAGCTTGTATACATACAGCTTTTTTATATACTGTACCTTGTACCATTTATTTATAACGTATGGTTCAACATTTAAGGTTACCTATATGACCTCCAACTGTTTTCACAGAGAAATCTCGTTTGCACTATGATCAAACTGAAGGATGAGAACCGATACCTACTCTCTTTAGTGTGTGTTCTACGTGTATAATTCACATTTCAAATACATATTCAAACAAAACAAAACATAATCTAATTCACAATACCAATTTAAATCCTTCAGAAGAATAGTTTACGTCTAATTGGGTGATCAATCCAACTAGGTTGATAAAATATTTTACTGAAGTCTTCCCATCTATTAAAATAATAACGCTTCAACTATTCGCATAACAAACCAACATTCACTGCTTACATCCTGATTACATAAAACATTGAAAAACTCATCTATCAAATCAATTAAAGATTAACGTCCAAAGAATATGAATTTCTCCGATATATCCTCATTACAAAATCTATTCATATCATTTACTACTTTCAATTAAGACTTTTCTACTGAAAAATAATACAATTTCAACCTTATTTTTAATCCATAACAAAAGCATCTAACAAAAAACTTCAAATAAAAAATACAAAAACCATTACCATAGGTCCGTTAATTGACTACATTCGTATTAAATCATCTTTTGGAGACATCAAGTGAACTATGTTTTCATTCAACTACTTTTTAATCTTATACATATTCAACTTCTTTAAACAAAGACATTATCATAAACAATATAATTATCTAAAACATTCTTGAAACAATATCGGATTTGGTACATCATCAATTTTCTTATAAGGAATCGTTCAACATTTCGCAACATGAAACTTAACAAACAAAATTAATGCTGATACATAGACATTCTTGTGTTCCTAATAAGGTGTGATACACTGACTAAGTCTCTATAATGTACCTGAGTTGTGAAACAATCGGTTTTATAAACTCTATAGCAACTAAGCAAATATAAGTATATCTTTATCTTCAGAAAATCAGTTAAAAATCAAAATCAAAATCAATTTCAACATTTTTACCTACGAACACAGAAACTAATGAACATTTTGTAACTCAAATCAGAAACATATTGAATTATTGAAAAGCGTAAAGCATAAAACAAGAAAAAATAACAATATTACTTAACACTTTCCAATCTAGGTTTTTTAAATCAACAGAACCTGAATACTTTTCATTATACGAATGATTATACATAGTTGATAATGCACAATTTAAATTAAATTACGATTTACGATACATTTGACCAATTAGATTTGAGGCTTGAAGAAATAAAATATTAAAAAATATAAAGAAAATTAATGAAGTAAAACTGTGAAAATATATTATTTTGTCCCGTCTAGTTAACACTTATTTTAATTAATTAAAGTTTATATAGGCATACTACATATTTACGTTATATAGGTATTTAGTATTTAAAAAGATTACATAGAAAAAATAATGTTACGCCTTAATAAAACTAAAACCTTTTCATTTCATTTACCACCAACGGCTTCAATCTTTCCTTGACTCTAACTACTCCCTGCTGCCATGTATTTACCCACTTCTTTCCATCACGACTCGAACACTCCCTGCTTCTAGCAATAGTTCAGCCCTTCGGACACCATCATCTCCCAGCCGCCAGCAAAATCCATGTCCTGTCATCTCCCATGTTCATTCTTCTTTAAATCGTAGGACTACAGCTTAATCCGGTTTATTATAATTTGTCCGATGTTATGTTAATAATTTTTATCTTACTTGAAAGTAGTACACGCACTTCATTCTTATTAAGTCTTTCACTTTTAATTCACTTTCAATGTTAATAATTTGAAATATCAGAGTTCCATGTTTTATATCAAAAATATTTTATGCTATTTTAACTGCGCAGCACTGCCCAGAAGGCAGCACTGGCAGGGTCGCCATGTAATGTGGCAACCGGGAGACGGAGTAAAAGAACTGTTAGGCGCAACGTATAGATTTAATGTGTCTAATAAATGGCTATCCTAAGCTTATATACTAATTGAGTACATAGTGCGGGGTGAGGTGTTACATACACTACATGGGCTCTAAATACCATACTGAACGCCTATAAAAATTTTGGAAAGTGGTTAAAATTTCATCCTGTATGAGTTAAAACTATATCATGCTATAAACAAGAATTCAATTGTTTTCATAGACAAAACACAACTTACATGATCTCCAAGCTGCTGTCACTGTTTTTCGTCGCTTGCTCCCCTTCGCTCGAATTGGATCCTCCGGACTCGGACCGCTGGCTGCGGCTTCTGTGGGGTTTCTTCTTCTCCTCTGTCTGGACCTCTGTGGACGTCGCCTCTTCGGATTGCCGCTGCCACGCAGGTATGGAGGGCGGGTCAGGACGGGTTTTGAGCGAGGGGAATTGGTTTCTAAAATAAAGAAATAGATTTTAAAGGAAGGACTCAAAGGCGCAAACTACGAAGAGCTCCAATACATAATTATTTATGAAGAAAATGAATTTTGTGGGAATTAATCATAAATTAAAAATATCAGGAACTAATAAAATTTATTTAACTAAGATTTTGGTATGTGTTTTAGTAAATAGTATTTTGACGATTCTTTACAATTTATCCCTGAAATTGGATTTGTATTCGTCGTAAAGTTTATGACACGTAGTATTAGGAAAGGCTTAAATAATTTCAATTCGGGATAAACCAGAAAAACATGGTGTAAAACCTTAATAATAAATTGTTAAATTTATCCTTCACTTTAAATGTAGGTAAGTATAGTTTTTGCGTAAATGCAAAAATCCAATAATTTTATTTATTAAAAAAAAACCTTTTTGTGGAAGAGCCTCTGTCCAGCAGTGGATTAAAATGGGCTTGTGATGATGTAAGTTTATAAACAATGACGTTGACATACCTATTGAGCAATATTCCTTTAACCGAAGCGATGTCAGACTTAATATTGTCTAGTTGGGACCGCATAGCGCTTTGCTGGGCGGACGCTTGCATGTCACTGCGCAGTGACGTCACGTTCGCGTTCAAAATGTCCAGACTCTTGCGCAGCTCGTCTATACACTCTGCCGTCGATTTTCTTTTGGGCTCTTCAACGAATAGAAGTTGCCTAATGCAGTTCTGTGAACAATTGTATTGTATTTATATCAAAAGGGTTGTTCAGGCCACTTCCAACATCTTTACACTTTTTAAATTGACGCGACCATTTGATTTAAGAAAGCACCGAACGCGCTCAGTTCAAAATTCGAATCTGGTGAAAAACAAATGAACGCAAGCTACGCAACATGCAAATTGTCGCCCCGCTATCACTGTCTGCTGTTCCCGTTGTGTTTTTATATCTTTAATAAATGTGAAACATATTGTATACTAAGTCCAGGAATATATAAGAGCTGCATTTCAAGATTAATCCGATAATCAAGAACCCATAGACCAATACTAAATAAAGGAAAGGTGGCCACCCGTCGGGAGTCGATTCAAAGATATCTAATAAGTACATATAATATTGATACCGAAGCCGCTGCAAGTAAGTGTTTTATCTGACTTCTTATGCTAGCGAATGTTTGAATTGTGTTAGAGATAGGAAGTGGTATAATATACTTTCACCTTCCTTATATTTTCTCCTTTAATATTTCGTACCTTTTAACTATTACCTTTGTACACCTGCACCTTCGTACTGCTCAAAAAAACTGCCTATGTCCTGTGGGTAATATTGCATTTGGCCCCCACAAGGGTAGTAGAAGTATCTTTTAATTTGCTTTTAAAGGGTAAAAATGAAATATTATTAGTAAGACTACTGTTCATCTGTCTGTCTGTCACAAGGCTGTATCTCATGAACCATGAATATAGAATAGTGTTTAATACGTGACTCCATCACAGAGATCGACGTATATTTATTTTCATCTATGTGTGTAAAATAAGTGTTTAGCAACTACTTGATGAACATACTACAGGGTACTTAATAGTAGCTTAATTTGGGACTAGATGGCTCTGTGTGGCCCAGTGAGGCATGTCTTTAATATTTATTTATTTTATTTATACTAATTCTGTAAGCCGTAAGACTTATTAAGATGAATATATTTGTGTCGTATATACGAGTATTTGACGCGGCCTGCTGATCTCAAACTGACCCCTCAATTGGATTAATTTGATAGATCTCTAGTTGCGTACTAGAACAGTGCAGTGTAACAGTTATTGGGTTCAACATTATCACAAGATTAACATGTTCGCCATTCAGTGTCTGCCTAAATAGAATACCATCAGCATTTTATTTATTAATTACTAATTTATTTAAGAACAAGGTTTACAAAAAGGTTTTACAGACATATACACCCACTGCCACACAGCCGACTACTCGGCTTGACTGCAGAAAAATATGAATAGAACAAAAAGTTTTTGTAAGAGAAGACTGGAGGATTACTGCCAGAAGAGGAGCAGCAGAGTTTAATTTTTTTAAACCAGAACCTTTGGTCAAACTGCGAACGCCAACAGCCAATTGGCAATTACATCAAAATTCTCTTTATTTAAAAGCTTATGTCAAGTAGATTGTCTGTGGGTGGAGGATGATAATTGTATGTCATTCATTTTTTCATTTCATTTCATTTATTCAAAACACTTAATAATTGACATGCTTTTGGTTAGTAGTATCTTAAATCCTATATTAGGTTTGTCTAGATAATATCAGTTCTCATATCAAAAGCTATAAAATCATCCGCAAATTCAAACCAACAGTTCTTATACATGAAGGTATCGACATAATATAAGACATAAATGTTAACTAATTCATTTCCGAGCGAGCGCGCACCGAGATGACGACACAAGTAGGAGCGAGCCATTGTAAAGGAATTAAAACATTTTGTTAATACTCGTAGACTATTGCTAGGTATTGTTAGGTAAATGGTATATCATGAAGAGACTAGCCTACGTTAACATGCATATAAATAGTAATAATGATATCAAAGTACTGACTTCACCGTAGTATTTATATGTGTATGTTAACAAAGGCTGGTTTCGCCTTGTAATACCATTTCCCTAACACTCTGTATAAATTCAATATATTATAACAAAATTGCCTTAAAATAACTTTATTTGATATTTTAGCAACTTAATTGCAATTATTATATCAGTATATAAATAAAATACGGCACGTATTGAAAACTACACCCTGTATAAATAGCTGTTTCATCTTAACTGACTGTCAAACATCTGCAAAGATGTTTCTTTCGGGTGTTTAGGGTGCAAACTCCTAACATTTGATGAAGCATCGCTGGCTTACAGCGATAAGAATATGCTTGAAAAATTCGCGCTGTGTCGCAGTGTCTCGGTGGCTTAATGGTATAGCGCCCGCCCGGCATGGTCTATAATGAACTGTCTACATCATACTTTATAACATCCTTGTAACATTATAGAACGCAATAAAATATTTGAATTGAATTGATGCGGGTTCGAGTCTCGCCTGAGAT
This sequence comes from Anania crocealis, assembly GCA_949315895.1. Classification (NCBI taxonomy): domain Eukaryota; kingdom Metazoa; phylum Arthropoda; class Insecta; order Lepidoptera; family Crambidae; genus Anania; species Anania crocealis. Next base: position 4,276,033 of record OX438859.1, on the reverse strand, counting down.
ATAATTTTTCAAGTTTATATACTGATTCCTTAAAATAAGATGGTCCAATAATTTGTAATGACTTAAGGGTGTTGCACATTACCTACTTTTCCAGATTGGAATTATTTTTTAAATCTTATCTAAATTATTTAAATAACAATAGAATTTTTTTTTAAGTAACAAAATATTGTTCTACACTTTATTTGTATTTTAAAGTCGCTTCTAAGATAACCATTTTGGGTCGCATTTTTTTAACACCTTGTATAGTAAGTAATTTTTCGCTATATACTATAGTACTTCTAAAAATACTTAATGAAAATCCCTTGTGACGAATGCGAAGGTAGTATACTATCAATTGCGCACTAATAGATAATTACACTGATAAACTCATCAAGAACTTGGGTTACCATGTTAATATGCTTTATCTAATTAGATTATTATGCCGATATACTGAAACGCCATTCACAAATTGAAAATTAGACTTCTAAAATACCTACACTTTTAAATATAAATCTTTATAATCTCAATTTTTTTTTTAGTCTAATCTTCAACCAGTTTTTTAACTTTTAGCAGGTGAGTTGAAGTTCTGTTGGAAGCAGTGGGAGCGTGATTCCAGTGAACCATAATCCCAAACACGAATTTAAAAAAATAATTCAATACATAGGTATCATATTACAAAAACATAGGTATTTCTCAAAAATAATGTGTCTGGAAATTTATATTGTTTCTGCATTACAAAGATTAAAGCAGATATACCTAGTTATTTAAATTTTTGTGTAACATTTCGATATCTTGCAAGTTCAGCTGAAAATAAAAGATGCGATAGACTATAGACACACGGCAAAAATAAGGAAACACTTGTGATCGTATTTCTCCTATGGTAAAAGTCTTTTTATGGGTGTATTTTATGCTTTTAGGCTACTGTGGTAGGTAAACTCGGCCTTAAGCAGCCTACTAGCTATCAGCTAGAAAACCACTAGACTAATAGTGAAGTCAGCCTTTTTTTATTAAGTCTCCATGAGGCTAAATAGTATTAGCTTGCCCATACTAGCATTGTCACCCTGGAAATGCAGCCAGCAATAGGAGCGTACGAAAAAGAATAACAAAACAAATTCGGAGTCAAGAACTCTACCAGACAACAATGGTTTTGCTGGTAGCGTTTCCGACTTCATTCAAATTTAAAACATTTTAAAAGTTTGTTTTTATAATTTTCCCTTGCCCAGACAAAGGTGAATATCAATCACATTAAGTAATTTTATAATGATGTAAAATTATTTATAATATGCACACTGCACATTTTATCTATTGCTGCATTATCTATTTGAAGCAACCAATTGGGTTATCTTGCTTGTATGAAAACACAGATATTGTTTTAATAAGTCTCAATAACAATGTTATTGATCAGTGGATTGGTATTATAACAAACAAAAATAGAGATGAGAATTCAATATTTATAAACTAAAAACTGGCTGGTATTTAGGCTTGGTATCTTATTTAAGTTTTCCTTACACATTTCTTTAGAATTTTGAATCCGAACACAAAGATAATAATAAAGTTATCAATTGAGGAAAATCTTTGTGTTGAAAAATAATTATTAATGATTATTAGCCCTAAAGCCCTTGATTATATTCAACAAAATCATAAATGGAATAACCTCTGATATGACGTTTTGGTTGAAAGATTAAACAGTGTAACCTTTAACTGTGACTGTTAAAATATCTCATTTCACAAGCGAATAAAGTTTACGTGGAGGTCATTTCAACCACTGCCAAGAAAACGGTTAAATCATCTTTAAACCATTTTTTGTTATTATATACAACACAAGAGATCATAAATACCTTGTAGAACCAGTAGCATCCATAGGCTACACCTCCATATATAAGGAACAGCAACACATTGTCTCTGAACCATGATCTTCTTGAGTGGTGGAAGAACATTAGTTCTGAAGTCATTGATGGCAGATCAATGAGTTCACTACATTTTTCTATTGCTTTTTGTATTTCTAGATCTGTGAGTCCTTTATTACGGAGAAACCGTTCTTTGCTCTCCATTGTGCATCGCTGCACACTTGGATTTGTGAGGAATTTAACAGCTGTTGTGACCTGAAAGGATATTGAAGATTTATTAAAGGATTTAATGAATTATTCAACTACATAATTGATAGAATGTTCAACAATTATAAGAGTTTTAGGTTATATTTTTTTGTGACATACTCTGTATGTTCCCTCTGCTTCTATTGTTAAATTTATGTTCACAAAGGATGACATAGTGAAATAAACTATCTCAAAATGCTACTAAAAATTAAATGATAACCATTATAGGTATGCTGATTGGAACAGATAGCAGTAAATATACATGCTAGGATCTTGCACCTACATAGTTTATCTAGCGCGAAAACCAGTTATGCGATTACAAAAGTAAACACAAAAAGAAAAAATCATAGCAAAGAATAGAGTGCGAAGGTCAATTAAAAAGATGTGAAGGATTGCGATAGAAGTGTGTTAAAAATAATTAATGATGTGTTCTTTCAAACATATAAAGCACACTAGTTAGCATACTAATAATTAATTAGGTTCACGAAATTATCAACCGAATTGAAATAAAAATTAAGTGAAATCGGACTAACCAAGTTTTCACGAATTTCATTTCCAGCGTTGACCAAAGCCTCCGAGCTCATTTTTGGAGCCCGTAAATATATGCCCAGTTAAATAAATAATGTTAAGTTAAAACAAATTGGCAAAGTGAACTTTAAAATGTATGAAATCCGAATTAAAAAACGAAGGCTCGAATCGAACGAAATCAACGAAACACAATTTTTTGACAACTTTCACAGACTACTAAGAAATGTACTCTGTGCTACTAAGGACACAGAGTACCTTTTTATACTAAGGGGATTCTATGGATACACCACAACTTTGCTTCGGTCGACTACTATTTTTAATCTTAAGGAGCAGGCTATGGTCAGACACTATGATGCCAAGCCTATGTCTGTTATTCTCATTCTATATAATATATTAAATAGAGTAGAAGAGTATAGGAAAACCCTTTACTTACTCTTAAACTGGCCGCCTATGCAATGTGAGCGTGGAACCAAGACAAGAAAGCTCGACCCTACTTATTGCCCCCGAAGCAGTAGGTACGGTTGAAGCATTTTTCCTGCGTAAGCAAAAATAGTTTATTTATTATTGTAAGTAAGTATTGTAAGCATGGAGACTAGAGGAATTCTTTCGGAAATTCTTCTAGTCTCCATGATTGAAAGTAAGCATTTATTGATAGAATAGATAATAAACGTATTTAGTGAGAATGACAAAGTAGAGAGAGGCCACACGGACGCGCTGCGCTGCGCTGCGGTGACGGAGCGTCGTCGGTGCGTTATATTACATATAAATTGAAGAGCATGCCACACGGTGTTCGTAGCGCATGCGTTGTGAACTTGAAGGCGAGAGACGAAGCGGGTGGAGTGGTGCAGCGCTCCGACGCCGGAACGACGACGCACGCGCAGTACAAACTAAACCTAATATTAACGTACGACGACGCTTGGACAACGCATCGGATTGTGTGGTACCCATTCCGTCGAAAACTTGCGCTGCGTCATCGCAACGCAGCGCAACGCTTGCGTTGACGGACCATGTGGCATGCTCTTCAATTTGTATGTAATATACCGCACCGACGACGCTCCGTCACCGCAGCGCAGCGCAGCGCGTCCGTCTGGCCTCTCTCTAAGTCACCGGCCACATGGGCGCGTTGCGCTGCGTTGCGATGACGCAGCGCAAGTTTTCGACGGAATGGGTACCACACGATCCGATGCGTCGTCGTACGTTAATATTAGGTTTAGTTTTTAGTTTTATAGAAGAGGTCCTTCCTCAACTAATGAGATAAGGTAGTCCATGTCAATGTCATCGATTTGATGCCTTCCGCTGATATGATATTAGCGGAAGGCATCATCTTTATTACGCATAAACTCATTTGGCATTCACTCATTAATTAGACACTCAAAACGCATAATTTTATAAGCTAGAATCATCTTTAGGCATACATTTGATATCCACAATAATTAAAAAGCAGAACCATCATATCGCAGAAAGTTAACAGTCAGAATCGTATTTTGGAATACATTTCATAACTATAGTCATTAAAAGGCAGATTTATCATATCTCAGAAAGTTTACATTCAGAAATATCTTTTGGCATACTTTTCTTTGTTGATTGTGAAGATATTATGGTTTTTATTTCCCTATTTATCCCAAGCAATGCTATGTAAGCAAAACTACCAGCAAACACCATGCATGCAGCATGCAAGCAATCATGCATGTAGTATGCAAGCATGAATGCAACAAGCAAGCAAGCATGCAGCATGCATGCAAACATGCAGCATGCAAGCAAGCATGCAGCATACAAGCAAGCATGCGGCATGTAAGCAAGCATGCAGCATGCAAGCAAGCATGCAAGCATACAGCATGCAAGCAAGCATGCAGCATGCATGGTTTCTGTCACGGCTCCGGCTTTGCCGACCAGCCTCAGTCGCGGCGGCAAGCTTTAAAACCACCTGCTCCTCAGCTCGCGGGCCCCGCCCCTCCGCGCCTACGCGGGCTTAAATTACACTGTGGAGTCGGTTTTGCAACGATTCGTTTCTGTCACAGACTTTTGTAACACAACATGTTGACTTTTTCATACAATTTAGGGTTAAAATACTTTTATAGAAATAGCAATGCCTAATGAAATTATTCCAAATGAAATTCTGGCATATGCATAGTATGCCAAGTAAAATTGTGCCAAGTAATCGACGTACTAAATAAACGTAATGCTTAACGAAATTATGCATAATGAAATTTTGCCAAAGGTTATTATGCTAATAAAATTCTGCCATCTTAAGAGTATGCCATTGTAAATTCGGCCATATAAACATTCTGCCAAAAAATAATTATATTTAGAAAAAATTATGCCTTGTAAATATTCGATGAAAGAAGATTATGCTAAGTGTGTTAAGCCAAATGAGTTTCGGATCAACAAGATTCGGCCAAATAAAGGGAACCCGTATTTAAAACCAACCATACTTTTCCGTGAGTAAGGTTAGTTTAGGTTAAGTTATTATATATAAAACTTAGTATTTATGATATTTTATGTACTTAAGAATGATAGACTAGAATGTAGCAGTCCTACTAATGACATGGCAGCATAGTGTCAGACCTTAGCCGGTTCCGAAGGGAACAAAAAAAAAGTCAAATTTGACATAATGTAAAAAAAAATCTGGTTCCAGTATACCTAAAGGAAATAATATTTACGATTTATTTAAAATAGCTATACAATTGGATATTTAAGGAAATGAGTGATTTTATGAACGCTGCGGAGGCAGCTTCTCTAGCTGTGCAGTTTGATCAGATGGGAGATACTGATAAAGCCGTGGAATGCTACAGAACTGCTGCCCGAATTTTGGACAGAGCTCGGGACTCTGTGCCTACGGAACGAAAACTTGGGATCCGAGAGAAAGTACAACAGTACCTGGAGAGAGCTACTACATTACAGGAGCAAAAAGGTATATAATTTTAACAAGTAGAATTTATGACTGTACTTGGCAAAATTCTTACTAAACAAACAGGTTATTCCATTGTTTTGTGGTAACTGTGACTCATAGAGTAGAGTGAGTAGCGTGATGGCATCGTTTTTAGCGAGATATACTCAGACGAGAGTGTTAACTGTTTTTGATAAAATAATATCACTATCTTTTAATTGGGTAATGAATTGGGGCTACGGTAATGATTGTACAACAAAGTAAAATTTAAAATTATTGAATTTATTAAGAGAATGAGCGTTTGTTCTATAAATGTTATAACTTTCAGTACATGACACTGCTGTCCATAATCTTCCAGCACTTTTTTAGTTGCCTCTTACTGCACGGTGTTATTCTTGTTATATGTCAGCAGCAATCAATAATTACTATATTATTATGAACATATTTTCAGATGTAGCCCACCAAGCAGAGGTGGATCGAAGCTTGCAGCAGTGTTACTTTCTGCTGCAGCAGGCTCTGGATGCTGATGAGGCTGACCTGAAGGACTTGGCTCTACAGTTGTATACACAGGCTGTGGAGTTGGCAGTTACTGTTGTAAGAACTTAAATTGATACTATAAAAACTAGGCTTGAGACTTCATCAGACTGGAATCCTTATTAGTTGTATCATGAATTGGGGCCCTGTTTTTGTGTTTATATTAATTATCTCTATACAAAATTGAAAAAATAATTCTGCCCTTTTATATCTACCCCTGTTCATCTATTTTTGAGGTAGTTTTCAAAATAATAATAATAAATATTTAAGACATGCCACACTGGGCCACACAGAGCCATCTAGTCCCAAATTAAGGTATTATTAAGTACCCTGTCGTATGGGGTACTAGACAACCGATAAACTTACTTATATACTTTTTTTTTTTTGTAAATACATACTTATAATACATAGAAAACACCCAGACCAGTACAAACAGACATGTTCATGCACACAAATATTTGTACTGTGCGGGGATCGAACCCGCCACCCATGGCTCAGAAGCAGCGTTAACTACCGCTGATCCAAATGGTCGTCAAAATGAAATAGCATTTAATTTATTATGTGAATTAATAAGTTTTATAAAGTTGTTTTTGCCATAGTCACAAAATACTATTTAGTCATTACCATTGTGCTAAAGACATCAAAACATTACCTACAATATTTTCTAGATTCACATATTTATATAAAATTAATAATGTACATACTTGAGACAATTTTGTACTTAACTTGAATAATTTTATTCTCTTTAATTATTATAGAAATCTAGTGATCCAGAAATAAAAGCAAAAGTTAAAGGGCTAGCCAGTCAAGCGTTGGATAGAGCTGAAAACTTAAAAGGGATCAATAAAATCGGTTCATTGTCAATTAATGAATCAACAAGGCCTGGTAAGAAATTTTTTAGTTTAGTGGCTGGGCACCGGTGTTCGACCCGTTAGGGTGCAGTGATATGATAAATTTTATCGACAAATCCATTTTATCCATGCTATTAAAAATCGCAACTATTTTAATTTTTTTGGTTTCTGAGTCTGTGTGGATTTATTTAGCAATATCACCACTGTACAGTTTTATTTTTACCACGCTTTTATTAGCTTGGGTTGTATCTATCTATGTATCTATGTATGTAATGGAATCTTTGAGCATAAATTTGACCGATTTCCAGAAGTTTGATTAATTTGAAACTTTGCACACGTATCAAGGACTGATGACAATGCAATAATTTAATAACAGTTTTCCCAGTTTTCCTCTGTAAGAGGGAGTAAAAGAGATAGAGCTAGCGCGCGATCTGTATCAATTATGTTTCCTGCATAGGTTTGGACTTACAGTCGGTAAAGAAGGAATCAAATCTTATAAACTAAACTAAAAAGTAAAAAATAAATTATAGTTTAAAAAACTAAAAAACCACGCTTTTAAAACAGATTGAACTAAAAAATTCAAAATAAAACTGTAGTAATCAATTGAAAAATTCATATTATTGTACAAAAAGCGTGGGGGGCTTGATTTAGATTGTTGTAAATATTTTATCAATAATTTACTATATCTGTGGATATCATAACAAGCACCCCACGCTTTTTGTACAAAAATATGAATTTTTCAATTGATTACTACAGTTTTATTTTTAATTTTTTAGTTCAATCTGTTTTAAAAGCGTGGTTTTTTAGTTTTTTAAACTATAATTTATTTACTTTATAAGTGTTTTTCAAAGATTTTCATAAGAGCTTTTGTTAAACTTTTTGATTAAATATGGATTTTGAAAATTATTTTGCTAATGATTTCCGCTTATTAACACTGGCCTAGGTACCTTCACCACACTACCTGTACTAACACTGACTGAGCAAGCACTATTTCATGCAGGAAAACCGCCCGCCCTCCCTCAAAAATGCATGCAGTACAGTAATGAACGCCCAGTTGGTCAAGTGGTTTAAATACCGGGCCAAGATCTCGGAGTCCCAGGTTCGAATCCCGGGTCGGGCAACAAAAAAGTTTCATATTTTCGAACGTTGCTCGGGTTAGTGATCACCAACCCGCATTTGGCAAGCGTGGTGATTATGCCAGTACACCTATCATTGCTGTGGTAACTTGAATTCAATGATGGAGGCCTTTTTCCTGCAGTGGGATGATTATAGGCTGTTACTTTTACAGTTAATGCAATTACTAGTACTTAACACCGATATAAGAAAAATCTCGACGTGTTTCGCCACTTCACGTATCATCCTCAGGAGATGTTGTCGCCTTTGCTGCGCTCCGACGACTAAACTTTTCGATGTCAACTTATTGCCTACTCTTTTAGCTGTCGAATGAATTCTTTTTTATGCTTATAGGTCCTGTACATCGATAGACTTTGCTAAATAAATAAATAAATAAACACACCCGGACTCGTTAACAATAAAAAAACAAAAACAAATAGCCGCCATTTTTTAATAGAAGGAAACATCTTTTTTACAGTGGATTGTTGACAAAATTAATCATATTACTGCACCCTAATTGGTCGGACACCGGTGACCAGACCAGACACGCTTTATATGAATACATAATTCAATGTATACAGTATACATTTGTCTACGGATTTAACTTTGCCAACCTCTGTGGTAGAAAGGCGTACACGCCAGTTTGAAGGTGTCGCCTGTTCCATAAGTTCCTGGGACAGGACATTCTAGGAAAAAATAATTTTTGGTCCTTTGGTCTGGGTGTTGTGGTACCTTTTGTGTCTGATTTTCACAAAACATGTGTGTTAATAGTTTCTTAATTTGACCGCTGTGTTGGGCAGAGCAGTATTTAATGTTGTAAATATTTTTTTTCCTACAGCAGTTTCTCCAAACAGAGCACTCTTGCAAAGAGAGCAAAGCGTACATTTAAAAGTTAGCGGAGGTAAACATACTTACACAGAAGAAGAAAAGGAAGTCCTCCGAACAACTTCGAACATCAACAACAACTGTTTCTTACCATTCATGGATGTTGATTTGTCTGAGAAGTTTCAATATGCAATACCGTTTGAAGACAGAGCCAGTGAGTTGAAATTGTCTTCAAAGCAGGAGAAGGAATTCGAATGCTGGATCCGGCCACACGAGATCTGTAGTGACCCGAAGCTGATTGTTAACGAACATGTGGATTGTTTTAGTATTAAACAAACTGTGAGTACAGCATATAAATTTATGTAACGACACATAAATTTTACACACATTTGAGCTTTTGGCGAGTAATAAACCACTGAGAGTTATTCTGCTATGTAGATATTTATTTATAATCTAAATATTTCAAATCAAAAACATTGAAATTGGTCATTACCATATAAAATTATACAGAAAGGTATAAAGTTATACAGATAGGCAACCCTATGAAGTTTTACAGTTAAACCACCCTATACAGTTATACATATAGATAGGCAACCTTATAAATTTAGTTAAAATAGTCATTGTAGAAGCACTGCACTAACTTAGCTATTACCTGGATAATAGACAGATGAACCCTTCAAACTGAAAAATTAAATATTTATACAAAATCAAAGATGATTTTTTTTTTCAGACACAACCTATCCTACTTTAAAACATGAATATTTTTCAGATAGTATCAGATTGTTCGTTCGTCGCCTCCCTTGCGGTTAGTGCCTTATACGAGAGGAGGTTTAATAAGAAAATTATCACGTCAATAATATACCCGAAGAACAAACAGAAGCAGCCGGTGTATAATCCATTCGGCAAATACATGGTGAAGCTACATCTAAACGGTGTTAGGAGGAAGGTAAGTTTTTTTTATTCACAAAATCAAATTACTATATTTAACTAGCTGTCCGTCCCCGCTTTGCATGGCTTTACCAATTAAAAAAATGCAAGTGAATGGTTCTTTATGACCATGTTTACCATTGACACACTTTATACTCGTATGTATCATAATTTTTTTTCTAAACAAATCTCCTAAACATTACAAACATAACAAAAACATTATTACCGAATTTGTTGCAGTCAATCTGAAGTTATGCGCGTACAGACATTTTGGAGATTCTTTTTCTTATATAGATTTGAATCTGTCAAGTGTGTTTTTAGGGTTCCGTAGCCGAATGGCAAAAAACGGAACACTTATTGATTCGTCAAGTCAGTCTGTCTGTCTGTCTGACTGTCTGTATGTCCGTCCGTATGTCACAGCCACTTTATTCTGAAAGTATTAGCATTACACAGTTGAAACTTAGTAGATAGGTGTATCCTGTTGACCGCTTTACGATTCTTATACAAAAAATAAAAAATAATGATTTTTAAGGGGGCTTCCCATACATAGAACTAAAACAACAAAAAAAAGTTTTGAGGCTAGGATGGGTCTTTTAAAATGACATTCTTTCCAAAAAGAACAACGTTTGGAAAATAGATGCTTCCAAAGTGGTAAAATGAGTAACTCCTCTAACTTTTAAACTAAGCTAGTGGAAATTTTGAAAAAAATACATAATGTAGATCTTAACAAAAACTTACAATAAAAATTGGTTTAAACGAGATCAAACCGGTAGTTGTTGAGAAATAGCACATTTTTAATAACCGCAAATAAAACTTTGTCCTTCATACAAACACTATGAAAAACAAACTTATTTTTTAAGTCAACAAAATATTGTGGTATTTTGACTAAGTGGAAGTAAGTGGAGCCCTAATTCAGTTAAAGTTGGCACGGAACCCTCAGTGCGCGAGTCCGACTCTCACTTGGCCGGTTTATTTTTTACAGTCATTGAGCTACCCGATAAGCACGACTATGGTGAAATCAAGAGCTTAAATAACTTTCCAGTAAATAATTAGCTATCGGAATTTTATTTGCTCAGGCTTAGAAAATTAGGTTATGCAGTGCTTGTTTTCATGTATGGTGTGCACGCCACTGGTCAAATAGTACATGTTTTTATTTCAGATAATCATAGACGACAGACTTCCGTACAGCAAATATGGCCGCCTTCTCTGTTCGTATTCAAGCAACAAAAACGAATTTTGGGTTTCAATGTTGGAAAAAGCATATATGAAAGTCATGGGGGGTTACGACTTCCCTGGATCAAATAGTGTAAGTAATATTTAATAAAAAAATCCTATTTCAAAGAATTTTAAAGTAACGACCCTTCGTTAACCTGCGACGCTCTTCTGTCTGACCATAGATAAAAAATAGTAGACTTGAGCGTTTTTGGTTGTGAACGCAAACGGATATATATCCGATTTCAGATTTCAAAATCGATTTCAAAATCCGTTTTGAGAAATCCGATTTCAGATGTGCCTACAACAAACCGAAATGGGACTTCCGAAATTCGTACCATCTTTTTTACTCCGCTTTGTTACGATTGGTAAGACAGAGACAAAGCGAATTTCTTCACAATATCGAGCATCAGTAAAATTCGCTATGTCTCTTTCCTAACCAATGGCAACATAGCGGAGTAAAAAAGATAGTGCGAATTTCAAATCCGATTTACGTTTTGGATACGCACATACAGTACGTTTGGTGGTATTAGATCTCGCTAGCGTTTGGTTCGGTTAGATTTCTTAGATCGGATTTTCTTGTTGAGAAATCGATTCGAATGGATCTGTGTTTGAAATCGGATTTTGGATTCGTTTTGATATATCGGACGCATGCGTAAAAAGTAGGAACTAGATTCATAGTGCCTTACAAAAATTACACTTCAAAACCTCCATGTTGGAATATAAGTAACTGTTGACATGTTAAGTAGCTGCCTTAATGCAAATAAAATGGATCAAAGTTGAGTTTTGTCGATTACGACGCTTTCTGTCACTGGTTGTGTATCTGTTGTTTTTTATGTCTATTTGCCGTAGCCTTGCTTGCGTCAACTTTGATTTTGATTAATAAGTTTCTTAAAAATAAGCTTAAATACTCGGTATAATGAAAATGATTCTTTTAAGAAAACCTTTTTTTGTTTAATATCCAGAATATAGATCTGCACGCGTTAACTGGCTGGATACCAGAACGCTGTGCGATTCGTAAAGGCGAAGCGGACTTCAACGCAGACGCCTTGTACGAGACGATACGGACTCGTCTGGAAAGAGGTGACGTTTTGGTCACAGTCGCTACCGGTCCTCTGTCTGACGCCGACGCAGAGAGGACGGGGTTGGTTGCTACACATGCTTACGCTGTATTGGACGTCAGGTTGGCAAAGGTAGGAATCGATTTATTGATAACTGACACATTTTTTATGCTCTGTAAAAACTCTATACTGTAACCAAGATCTCTATCGAGATGATACGGTTTCATCTGGAAAGAGGTGAAGTTTTGGTCACAGTCGCTACCGGTCCTCTATTTGACCCCGAGACAGAGGACGTGGCTAGGGCCTTATTCAGCTATTTCAATCGGAGTTCGATCGTGATTTGATTGGACGATTTTGACATTTAGCCCATACTAGAACTGTCAAAAACCTGCTATTCATTTACGATTGTAATACGATTTGGTTACGCGAATTAGGAGCGTGGTCACTACACATGCTTAGGCTGTATTGAACTCTAGGTTGGCAAAGATAAATCGTTTTTAGGGTTCCGTACCCAAAGGGTAAAAACGGGACCCTATTGCTAAGACTTCGCTGTCTGTCCGTCTGTCCGTCTGTCCGTCGCTCTGTCACCAGGCTGTTTCTCAAGAGCCGCGATAGCTAGACAGTTGAAATTTTCACAAATTATGTATTTCTGTTACCGCAATAACAACAAATACTAAAAACAAAATAAAATAAATATTTAAGGGGGGCTCCCATACAACAAACTCGTTTTTTTGGCCTTTTTGGTACGGAACCCTTCCTGCGCGAGTCCGACTCGCACTTGGCCGATTTTTTGATAACATACATAATTTTATCTTTGTAAAAACTATACTGTGGCCAAACCGTCACTTCTTTCGAAATGAGACAGTCTTGTCTGGTAAGAGGTGACGTTTTGGTCACAGTGGCACCGGTCCTCTATCTGACCCCGACGCAGTGAGGACGTGACTGGTCGATACATATGCTTACGCTGCACTGTATGGGATGGCAGGTTGGCAAAGGTAGAATTGTTTTTTTTATAACTAACACACTTTTTTTACCCTTAAAAACTCTTGACTGTCAAGCTGATCATGAAGATAGGAATAAATTTATATATTTTAATAATTGACACATTTTATGATTTGTGTAAACGAAATTCTGCTATAGATTTTATTTCGTTTTGATTTCACTCTTAACATTTGACCATGACAGAAAGACAGACAGACGGATAGACAGTTATATTGTCGTATTTATAATAATACGAGTTGTATGACAACTATATTAAAACATTTAATATTAAATACTTTTAACGTTAAATTGTTTATTTCTCTTACATGTTCTTTGCATTATGATAGTTAAATCACTGTTTTCTATGAGTTAAAATTTTTTAGGTCCACTTCATTTCTTTTAGATGTGCATAAGCTAGATATTGCATAAGCTATTTTTTTTTTTTTTTCACTTTATTCGGAATAGCAAACAACAACATAATAATAATTACACAAAATAACATTGTCTTGATTTTAAAAAAGATTAACTATGTAGTCAAATACACTATTCACATATTAACAAAGATGTGAGCTTAAATATATTATAAAATATCGAACGCGGTTAAAAGCTAAGCAACAACAATGCTACACTGTAGGTACTTACTTTATGTACCTATAATAAATACCTAGTTAGTAAGTTATTTACCTAACATGGCATATGCATAGTTTTGGTACTGTTGTCATCCGTTCACTAAGTATAGGCATTCATTAGTAGTTATGTTAAATGCTTAAATTATTTTTATGCACAATCACTATCGCTAGTAAAAATAAACAACAACTAAGTGAAGAAGAGGAAAAATAAAAATTAAGTTATTTTTAAAAAGTCTTAAGTATGTTACAGATATAACGTCTGAATTGACCCTCAGACAGATGAAATATGTCACAGTCAACAAAGTTATCATTAAATATGTCGATTATTCGACGCAAAGGTGAGCGCCTACCCGCCTTTGTACGACATTTGTTAGTTGCGAACAGCTTACGCATACGCGCACGCGCCGCACGCCTATGTACCGATTTGGGGACAATATAGCATAATCTGTTGGTCAAATCAGAACAATCAAATTTATTATTAATGAAACCATGAAGTACCATACTCCCAAGGAGTTTTCTTCTGGACTGAAGAGATAGTAGTTCATACTTATTTAACAACTGATCATAAGATATAATATATTTACCAAAACATCTGTAGTGCATGGATCGCAGAAATTTACGCTGCACATTTTCAATTATATCTACATACTTGTTGTACAGTGGGTTCCATACTGGAATGGCGTACTCGAGTTGAGAGCGTACCAGAGTTTTATAAAGATAAATATAAGTACTAGGTTTCTTAAAGTTTTTACATGATCTCATCACAAAACCATACATTTGAAAAGCTTTTTTAACAATTTTGTCTATATGGAGGTCCAAATGCAACTTATTATCTAATATAATACCTAAATCACGTATAAATGTAACTTTATTTAACAAGACATTACAAAGGGAATATTCATACGCTATATTAAGCTGTTTTTTTGAAAAACTTATGTGACTACATTTAGGCAGGCTCAAATGCAACTTATTGTCCCTACAGTAATTAGAAAGTCTGTTTAAATCCTGTTGAATTAAAATGCAATCAGATATAGATGTAATAGATTTATAAATTTTTAGATCGTCCGCATACAACAAAAAATTGCAATTTTCAAAACACTGCCCTATATCATTAATAAAAATTATGAACAAAAGCGGACCTAAAATAGACCCTTGTGGCACGCCTGACGTCACATTAATACTCTGCGATTGAAACCCATTGATGACGACCTTCTGACTTCTGTTCACAATATATGACGAAAACCAGCGTAATAAATTTCCCCGAATGCCATTATAGGCAATCTTCTTCAATAACAGTTCATGGTCTACCTTGTCGAAAGCTTTTCGAAAATCTGTATATATAGTATCCGTTTGAGCATTGTTGTCCATATTCTCAAAAAGAAAAGATACGTATATCATAAGATTAGTGATAGTGGATCTTCCCTTCACAAAGCCATGTTGGTCTTTCAAGATGCTTTTATGTAAGACGGGATACACTTCATTATGGACCAATCTCTCAAAAAGCTTCGACAAGGCAGACAGAATAGATATAGGTCTATAGTTTTCAACCTCATGCTTTGAGCCGTTTTTATGAACAGGCACTATATTAGCTCTCTTCCAGACATCAGGAAAAATCCCAGCTGTAATACATTTGTTATAAATAATAAACAGAGGCTTACTAATACTTTGAGCAGTTTTGACGAGAAAAAGAGCTGGAAGTCCATCTGGGCCAGAACCCTTTGACGGATCTAGTAGTTTAAGTTCTCTGAGGATTTTAACTTCACTAAAAAATAGATTGCATAGGTGAACA
The DNA here is from genome assembly GCA_949315895.1 of Anania crocealis. NCBI lineage: Eukaryota > Metazoa > Arthropoda > Insecta > Lepidoptera > Crambidae > Anania > Anania crocealis. The sequence continues at coordinate 4,260,624 of OX438859.1, read as the reverse complement.
TTATTAGGAGCAGAGGTCGAAGGCTCAGACCAACCCTCTATGAACAGAGTAGAAGGCTCATATACTGAGTGGAAAAATTCAGAAAACAAATCACAAATCATACCAGGTTCACCAGTTACAGTACCATTATAACACATGTTCGAAGGAATACTGGATGAAGTTTTGTTACTAGAAATGAAAGACCAAAAATGTTTAACATTACTTTGAATACTATTTTCTACCGAGTCAATATATCTAGAGAAACATTTACGGGATTCTAATTTGAAACGATGTCTATAAATTGAAAATTGTTCATTTTCAATATATGTGCGAAGCTAAATATTCTAAATAGCCTTACATGTTGTTTTCTAATATCATCTACGTTTGACAGATGTGTCATTTTAATTTTTTTTATCTATTCGTGTTGCGGATACGATAATAGAGAGCAACTTATCTAAGGCCGCTGGTCTCCATCTTAGCGAGGTAACAAAGTTTATTTTGAAAATGTCAAAATTTGTATCTATTTAACATTCAACCTTTGAAAATTTTTAAATACAGTCGAATCACAGTTTACCACTTGTTAAAAGGTCTCAAGTCAACTTCCTTTCAGGGTGTGAAACTGCTGAAGCTCAAGAATCCCTGGTCGCACCTGCGTTGGCGAGGCAACTATTCCGAGTTGGACACCGTCCACTGGACGCCGGACCTGCGCGCCCTCCTCAACTACGACCCGGACAGCGCCGCCCAGTACGACAACGGCGTCTTCTGGATAGACTACTCGAGTATAATAGAGTTCTTCGACGTCTTCTACTTGAACTGGAACCCGGAGCTGTTTAAATTCACTTACTGTATACACCAGTGAGTTTAATTTAAATTTCTACTGCTTGGTTTACGCGAACACATTAAAATGAAAGATATACAGGATGAAATTTTAACCACTATCCAAAATTTTTATAGGCGTTCATTATCGTATTTAGAGCCTATTTATGAAGTATAAAATGTAAATCAAGTTGTCACCCGAAAATATTTTTCACGACATAGTTTTAAATTTTCACGATCCTAGACCTGTTAAGGTATAAAGGGAAAATAAAAAACTTATGAATAGTATCGTAATGAATGAATGAGATGCGCATCGCGTAAAAAAAGTGTTGCTAGGCGGCCGTATCAAAAATTTTAGATTTTTGGCGGACATTTTCTAAGTGCTTTATCTTGAAGTTTTTGTACTGGGTTATACTAAAAGAAAAAATGCGTCATTTTATTTTTGACTTGTAGATTGATATATTAAAATTTGGAAGGTGGTTAAAATTTCACCCTGTATTATACACCGTGATTTTTGAACCACCTAAAAAAACGCAGCCCACGTTATGTGACCATTATGTATAACATCATGGCATTGTTATTTAGTTTAACACAAAAATTCATTTAAAAAAAATATTAAATATTGATTCTGACTTTTAATTTTGAAACACGCTGTGTCGCCTTTGGACGTATTGTTTTCCTGCGGCAGGGTCCCGGGTGAATGTACCTTACACATCTAAGGTTAAGTGTTCGGAAAGACGAGATATATCAAAATAAAGTATAAAATCCTAAAAAAAATACGAGTTATCCCTGATCAACACTAGTATGTAACGGACACATTAAAAATAAAGAAAGTATTTAAACGAATGCAAAGATTATTTTTAAGAGAATTTGAACAAAATCAAAGTACGTCCGTGCGCGACACAGCGTGTTTCAAAATGAATAGCTTTATCCATGTTTTATATTTTTATATGATAATTTGTCATCATAACATCATAATCAGCCTACGGCAGTCCACTGCTGGACATAGGCCTCTCCCAAGGCACGCCACTTTTCTCGATCTTAGGCTTTAAGTATCCAGTTGCTTCCAGCCATCTTACGCAGATCGTCGCTCCATCTAGCAGGAGGTCGTCCAACACTACGTTTGCCCATGCGCGGTCTCCACTGCAGAACTCGATTACTCCATCGTTCATCAGTTCTGCGACAGATGTGACCAGCCCACTGCCACTTTAGCTTGTTTATCCGAGTTTATCCGAAAGTTACCGACATAGCTAATGTCGGTAACTTTGGTTTTCTGTCGAATTACTTCATTTCGGATTCCATTCCTTAGAAATACTCCAAGCATAGCTCTCTCCATAGCTCGCTGAGCAACTTTAAGCTTGCGGACCAGTCCCACCGTCAGTGTCCACGTTTCGGCTCCGTATGTCACCACGGGTAAGACGCACTGGTCAAAAACTTTTGTTTTTAGGCTTTGGGGTATGAGCGACGAGAAAACATGACGTAGCTTCCGAAATGCCGCCCAGCCCAACTGAATCCTCCTATCAGCTTCCTTCTCGAAATTGTTTCTGCCTAATTGTAGGTTTTGTCCAAGGTAGACGTAATTGTCGACGATTTCGGGAAGTACTCCATCGACAGTTATCGACCCGGGAATGACATGCATGTTGAACATGACTTTCGTCTTGTCCATGTTCATACATAGGCCGATGAGTCGGGAGGACTCATTTAGGCTACTCCTCATTGGGAGGAATTGGCATTAATCGCCACGCTGGGCAAGCGGATTGGCGATCGCAGTGGGGCAGAGAATCAACAACAGGATGCTGCTGCCCATCCCGTGCCAGGTATTTTCCTCTGCCGCGATTGAATGGTTTGACCGCCATTTGTCGGTTAACTGACTGCGCCGGAGCGGGCGGTGGGGTCGTCAGTTCCCGACGCCTCAATGGTATCTATATGATCACCTATATGATTATTTGTATTAATGAAAAAAATAAAATAACACTGCCATGACTAGAGATGAAAATGACTAACGTGACTGACTGTCATTTACGGTAAAATTGTCAAAATCAGTCAAATAATGGTCATAAACTGTCAAAAATTGTCATTTTCAGTCATTTTTATTTCAATCATATTTTAGTACTTTTTAAGTTTTTCTGAGTATTTTCTGAGTTTAAATTGAAACACAACAAAAAAGGGTTGTAATGAACATTTTAAAATGTAGGTTTGTTTTCTATGCCCCGATGTTTCGGCGCGATGCCCCGCACCCCGCGCGCGTTAAGGTAGACTTCGGAGCAATGCGGCTTGCGGCTTGCGTCGTGCGACATGCAGTGTATGAAACCCTTTCCGACCGACGCATGCGGCCGCGACGCTTCGCTCGGAAAGGGTTTCATACACTCCTTTAATTCAAAGTACAGCCGCATGGCCGCGTGGGCCGCAAGTGTCGCATGTCGCACGACGCAAGCCGCAAGCCGCATTGCTCCGAAGTCTACCTTTACCTGCAAAATGGCAACGTCGCATCGCCGCGTGCGCCCTGCCCCTGATCTTCTGTGCATTACGGGCGAAATGGCAACGTCGCATCGCCGCGTGCCTACTTTGAGGCAATCTTATTCTCTAATGAAATGATAATAAATAAAACCTTACTTGATTAAAACTTACGTATAAATTGGGTGCCCAAATAAATCAATTATTTGGCAGAGGTTGGAAGTAGACAATACAGTAACATTTGAGTCAAATTGACTGAATTTGACTGTAAATGACCGGTCATATAAGGTTTATGACAATTGTGACTGGTCAGATTCAGCCGTTTTACAACTCTAGCCATGACTTTATACACAATGTTTACATAACGTGGGCTCCGTTTTACAGGTGGTTGGGAATGCAGGTGTATACACGGTGTCTTTCATTCAGATTCGTCGAGTCTTTTTAGCGTGAAAGAGTAACAACTCCATAGATCCTCACAAACTTTCGCTTTTATAACATTAGTAATGAATACTCTTTATTGCACATCAAACAAACTAATTGACAGACGATGTTCACAAAAGACGTACAATATTTGCGGGCGTATCGCTAAAGAGCGATAGCGATAGGACTTTAGGGGTGGTGGGATCTACCTCCTAGTGGTCCACCCTGGGCAACGGCACCTTTGGTTGTCTAACCAATGATGACGGCGAACAGATCCCTCTGCGGTGGTAGGCTTCGTAAGAGGCCGCCTGGATGCTACCACTCTCCTGCCGGAGTCCAGCGCCAAACAGTTGTTCTGTGTTCCGCTGGTGTGTGGGAGAACCAGTACCTCTGGGTAAGCTCGCTCCATCTTAGGCTTCTTCTTAACTGTATAGTTAACTATGTAGTCGAGAGCAAACCCATTATTTATACACCACTACTTTTTAAGTATATCTAAAAAAAATGGGGGTATCAGAACACGTTACTGAACATATCTGTGCAGTTAAAAGTTTAAAAAAAATGTCCTAAAATTGTCTTTGAAATTTTATGATTATTACCTAAGTAATATTATTTTAACTATTGTGGGGCAAGGGTGTGAGCGAGAGAGCATGTATGTACGCTATCGCGGTGATTTTACGCGCGACTAATGAATGAGATTTAAACGCACAGTCTAAAATTTTGTCCAAAGAATGGGACACAAATAAACCTTAATAACTTAATTACATAAGTAAATTTTTAACTTTTAACTGCACATATATAGTTAGTTAAGGGTAGAGATACGCCCTTTACTTTTTTAGATATAGTTAAAAAGTAGTGGCGTATAAAAAAAAATCTTTTGAGGGAGGAATAAAGACCTTAAACCAATAATATTTTAAAGTATAGATTATGTTACCTTCATAGTAATTCGCGTATTAAATCTGTTCCGAGCAATCCAAAACTGCACACATTGACAAGTTTCACTGAAAAGCAGAACAAAAGATGTGTAATAGCACGCAAATGAAATAGATGGCTATAATTTTTAAAGATTGCCGCTCGTGACTGCACTCGACTAGGACGTTGTTAAAAACACCCTAATTAGGGCGTATTTGAGTCTTAACAACGCGCTCGCCTATAAATCTGCTTTGTTTTAATATAATATCATTGCCTTAAACCTTTGAATTGTTCTAGAAAATGGGACGCAGGCAACGGTCCGGCGAAAGACGCTTACAACATCGGCGAAAACCCTCAGTTCTCTCTGCACGTTCAAGGGAAAGGCGCTGTATGGCTGCTACTTACGAGGCATATCACCCTTATAGACGACTTCAGGGACAATCAAGAATATATTACCCTTCTTGTCTATAAGAACAACGGGAAGAGGGTTTATTACCCTTGTAAGTATTTATCAAATTTAAAAAACAAATAAACAAATTTAAAATTTTATGGTCACAAGGGTTAATTGCATCGCACTCTCACAAATACTTTGGATGATAGTAAAAAATAATGATTTTTGCATGTTTTTTCTACCGATGAAAAATTAAAAGGTTCGTAAGTTGACAAGTAATATATTTTATAAAGTAATACTTGGGGTCTGATTTAGATTTCTGTTGAGATTGTCTTGATAACTAGTACAAAATGGCTGAATCCCATGTTAACGTTAAGGGGAGGCTATTGTTTTAATATTAAGGCTGTCAAGACGACAATTGGCCATTAACCACCCGTTATGGTACGCTACACTCGTCCCAGGGACAATTAGGGAACAGGAGCAAGATTTATTTTCAAAATGTCATATATAAAGTAGTGTTAGTTGGGTTATTAGCAAGTTAATGTTTATTGTAGTGAAAAATAGTCTCATTTTAATAGTTTATTTATTTAGGCCTCTACAAAAGGAGAATAACACCATAATCGCCACGTTTGGCTGGCGGGTTGGCAAGTGTTGGCCAGTGTTGGAGAAAAGACGCCGATGCCTGTCTCCTTTAATCGCCTCTTACAACACCCATAGGAAGGGAAGGGGTGGTGCTATCCATTTTATATCCCGGCACCACACAACACTTACATTTTTCATAAAAATACAAATAGTACTTAGTATTCATTGGATAAATATGATATGCTAGAGTGAAAATCTTAAGCATAAAAATTTTAAGGTTACATTTTTTGAAGGGTAAATGAAAGAAAAACATGGCTTGATTTATAAAAAGTGAAGAATATTGCGATTTTTATGTGCTGGCAACACTCGATATTATTAAATTCAAAAGAGTTTTTGGCGGGAGTTCGTGAGATCCGTTTGGAGTCCATTTATTTGATCGAATTTTTATTGTTTAAAGTGATTTTTGGGTCGTAAAAGTGGTGTTATTTTGCGATACAAAGTGGCGTGCGAGTGAACTATATACAGTTCGGTGAAACAACATGGTGTATGGGTCGTAACCAAGAAAAGTGGACCGTGAATTTTGCGCGGGAACGCGAACAATTCACCTCTTTCTTGGGGACTTCTCTACATTCCTTCAATCTTTCGACTGTCTCCAAAAACTCCATCGAAGCATTAAAACGTCCAACATCAACGTTTTAATGAAAAATAAAGACAATATTACTAAAGAATTGTCTGTATGGACAAGTATCCGAGGCCGTTAAACCTAAAAAAAAAAAAAAAAATTCAAAATAAGACGACTTCCGTGTAAAAAGTGTCGCGTGCTCTGAAGTCCCGGATTCGATTCCCGGTCGGGTCAATGTAGAAAAAAAAGTGTTTTTCTAAATTTTTCTCGGGTCTGGGTGTTTGTGGTAACTTCGTTGTATCTGTTTTCCAAAATACGAGTGCTTTAAATAGTTATTCAAATTGGGATCAGAATAATGTGTGTGATGTTGTCCACATTTACTTTATTTATTTACTAGCTGTTGCCCGCGACTTCGTCCGCGCTAATTTCTGTTATTATGATCGCGATTAATATCAATATTTTTTTCTGTTTTTGCAACAGTTTTCACTGATGCTTCGCTCTTATTGATCGCAGCATGTTGTTATATAGTCTATAAAGCCTTCTTCGATAAATGGACTATTCAACACAAAATTATTTTTTCAATTCGATCCATTACGTCCTGAGATTAGTGCATCAAACAAACAAACAAACAAATAAACTCTCCAGCTTTATCATATTAGTATAGACCAGCTGTTGCCCGCGACTTATTTCGCATCAATTTCTGTTATTATGATCGCGATTTTTGCAACATTTTTCACTGTCCATCCATCCATCGAGTACTTCCTGAGATTAGCGCGTTCAAACAAACAAACTAACTAACTCTTATAATATTAGTATAGATTTAAAATTCTTTTTACTCATCTAGGCGAACCGCCGCCATTCATAGACGGCATCCGGATCAACAGTCCTCACTACCTGTGCAAGGTGATCGTGGGCGAAGGAAGCAGCGATCGCTACACGCTAGTCGTGTCTCAGTACGAGAAGTCTCGCACGATATACTACACGCTACGTGCTTACGCTACTTGCCCGATATCGCTTAACAAACTGGAGCCGTACAGGCACTTTAAATCAGTAAGTAATGGTAGCTAAAATTGAAAATGAATTTAGCAAAAAATTCAAGGCAATTTAGTGTTGCCCGTATTTGACACTAGGCCACTACAGGTCAATAAAATATACGTGAGTGGTCTTGTATGTCTATCCCGTTCTGACGTATGCTTTTTCTATATTCTGTCTCTTACCGTTGCCAATCTATAAACAGTATATTAAATCTATGAAATTAACCATATTGTAGAAGCCATTTTAGTTGCAAAAGTGCAGACCTAAGTACGAAAATGTATTGCTATAGGCATTTTACCGATTTTCATCCGGAGAAGTCTTCTCACACACATTATTCAAATAAAATAAAAACTAATTCATAATTTTTATAAATTTTATTTACTATATTGAGTCGACCAAGACCCTATTATTAGGATAATCGAGGGGGGCTTATGTTGAATAAATGTTATTTTAATAATCTTCCACAGCTAAGAGGCGAATGGGCAGGCCGAACTGCGGGTGGTTGCGAAAACCATCGACAAACATATCCAAATAATCCGAAATATATCATCACAGTGCCTGATACTAGGGTGCCTTGTCACGTGGTCATCGAACTTAAGGGCCCCAAACAGTATCAGATAGGAGTCGACGTGAGAGTGGAATCTTTAGAAGACCCTAATGTGACGGCGCCATTTTTCAAGGAAACTTCTGGAGCATATAGGTAACTACTTGAAAATTTTTATGACTATTCCAAAATGTGTGACGGGATTTGAACGCGATTTCGGAATTTGGAAGGGCCATATTAATTCTTCCAGGATTTTCCATCTTCTTTATCTGATCTTAAAGTCCCTTACTGGACTTAAACCTCTATAAAGGAGAATTAATCTTTTATAATCGCATACTTACTTGGCGACACACCAAATGTCTGGGCAGCAGTGGCCCGGTAAGTGGAAAGTTGTGGGTTCGAGTCCCAGCTCAGGCAGTTGAAAATTTTTATTCAGATAGTTGTATTTTCAACTTGACAGGTAGGTTGAGGATCGAAGTTTGGCCAATGGAGAAGAGTAGAAGTTTTTATTATAGCTAAACTCTTTTAGTCTCCTCTTACGATAATACCCATAGAACTCGATTGTTTAGTTTTTCCATGCCGACAGGGTTCAAAACACTTTTATGCATTAACAACAAGTTTTACTTTCCACAGATCAGGCTTCGTAGTTCTAGAACTGAACGACCTACCAGCGGGAAGGTATATCCTCACCCCATCCACATTCTACCCCGCACAAGAAGGGCCGTTCTTCCTAGAACTTCGGTCCACTTGCGAATTAGGCTGCGAGGCGCCCAATTAGCGACCTAAGGGTAGGAGGCGGGAACACGCTTGTCATTTAAGAAATAACAGTTAACGGTAACCGTTATAACGGGTATCGTTAATTACAGAACAAATAATTGAATGCATTTTTATTTTTTGTGATTTTTTTTACTTTTATATTTAACACAATTGAATCAATTATGTTTACCACTATAAATATTATTTAATTATATAAATTATTAAGTAGCTAAAAATCAACAACCTATATCTCCATTCGATCTCACCATAGACAATCTCAATGCAATTGTAAATTGAAATTTTCGAGTTTGTTTTGACTGTAGAATTGTTAAAATATTACTTAGAAATGGAGATCAGATTTAGGGACCTTTATACAGGGTGTACAAGATATGACAGTAAATTAAAAATAGTTTTTACTAAAAGCAACTTTTACTCAAGTTACAGCGTACCACACTTTGAGTCTGTATAACAAAAATTTCCACTCACATTATACAAGGTGTAATTGAAATCACGCAAAACCTTATATGTTCTTATTCTAGTGTTCAAACAAACAACTATTTAGTTTGTTGACAATCGACCAACATCGAAATCGCATGACTTTTTTTTTATAAAAAAAAAACTGTACACATCTCGCCAAACTTCTAGTCATCTCTGAAGTTGCTTCGCGCAGGTGTACACTCGGGAACATATTATTTAATTTTATTTATTCAATTTTTTTCCTACCTACTTATACATGCTTTGCAGTTTGAAACTGTTTTCTTATTATTATTATTGTGCCCGACTGTACACCTGCACGAAACAACTTCAGAGCGGTCTAGAAGTTTGGTGAGATCTGTTACCAACATCTGATCGATTTAAATAAACACCAGTATATGGAAATTCTGTGTTATTGCAATCACACTTTGTAGAGAGTTTTTGATAAAGTATAGGTAGTTATTTTTCCTAAAAGTTATGACCTGCATATTTTAGACTAGATTAAAAACTGTGTCTTTATTTATTGTCGTATGATCGTATGTGTTTTATTTATACAATATTTATTTAAGGGGACTACTAGAGCTATGTGCTGCCTTCAATTGATTTAATTTTATTACTTCTAAACTTAACCAATTCTCAAAAAACTAGAACAGTATTACTTCAGCAATTTACCTCTAGTATTTATTGAATCACAGTAAACTTTTCATTCAGTTGTTTATAAAGTCGAATTTGTCTTTAACGGTCGCTTTTAGCAATAATGTACAATAAGAAAGAATACCAGAATTAAAAGCAGTTAACAGTGATTCAATAAATACCAGAGGTAAGGAAACGGACCGACTTCCATAGAACCTTGGGCCTAAAGTGTAACACAGTGAAAGTAGTGTTATTTGAAAGATAGTATAAAATTAAAGGATTCTTGAGAATTTGGCAAAAATTGGCAGTCCGTGATCTGAGATATAAAATATTATGAAAAAGTGTGGTTAAGAATAGCTTATGCCGAAATAGTTAACTTTTACAAAGAATAGCGTATAAAATCATTTATTTTTAAAGTAATGGAGCACTTTATATAATACAGATAAGTGTATTTGTGTTACTAGAGAGTTTGTGACCACATTAGATATAAGTATTCCAAAAGCAGAAAAAGAGCACACTCAAAACGCAGCGAAGAAAACAAAGCAAACGATTCGAGTGACATTTTTTTTCTTTCTCCTGTCAATGTCAATTTTTTTACGGCTTTGGCACCAAAGTGTTTAAGAAAGTATATGAAAAATCGATTACAGTTATTCATTATAAAACAAGGTTAATAACATCTATTTTAAGATGACTTCTGTGTCTTATGCATGTGATGTTATTAAACAATATATTTTAAATGACCTGACAGTAAAACGATTAACAAATGAATCAACGATCGATTTGTGATGTTCGATTCATTTTATTCGTTAACAGTAACTTCTAACGTTGTTTTCTTTTTTCCTAGACTGTGGATAAAGCTGATATTTTGTATTTATCTTAATTATTTAAGAAGTGTTTGAATGAACAATATTTCATCTTGTTACATTTTGGCCCACCATGGTCCGTCTCCTTTGTTAAAGTAACACTGCTCTGTCTAGAATTAAATTAAATCAATTGGGGGGCAGCACATAGCTCAAGTTGTCCCCTTAAGAGACATTATGACTTGTTATGTATTGTAAGTAAATCGATTTGCGAAATGTTAATAATTATGTCGATGTAATCAATTTTAACATTTGTTGTGTCCGTCTTGTTTTATAAGATATTCGATTTTAGATGTATATTAGTTATTTGATGAAAATCGCCTAGTAATTTATGACCAGTAAGGGTATTGCAGACGAAACAACTATCAACCTTCTGTATGCGGAGAAGTACAGACAACAGCACGTCAACCTACCACGAAACGTCAAAGGAGATGTCCCAAATTGTATGGAGGCCAGGCCCAGAACCTGTACACCCCACCAAAAGATAGACCAATACACTTACAAGATTTTGTAATTATTCAATTCTTTTAAAATGGCTTCGTTAAGTGGTTCAAATAAAGAGTTAAGTAAGAAAATAGCAATACAAAACAACAAAACATCATGGCGGGAGATGACATTTTGATGACGTCTGTCAGTTTTGGCAGTTTCAAAATCGCGCATCTAGGAGTCGAGTGCCATCGCTTGCTGTAGTAACAACAAACAATAAGAAAGTAATGTGCCGATCAATACCAAATCCAGAAATCGAAAATGAGGTCGTTATAATGCATTTAAAATAAATAAATACATTTAAAACGCGACAAGCAGAACAAAAACTTGAAGTGAATGATTATGCCAAAGTGACAAGGGGTATCTGACAGCTACTGGCGTTTAAAGTTTTTTTTAGATTGACGCCATCTTTAAATGCTTAATAGAGTTTGATAAATTATTCGATCTTATTTATTTTTGAACCACTAAATTATACGTTATATAAATTAATATGTATTTTTTCCAGAAACAGTAAATTTTTATTGATTTTTGAAAATGGTGTACTATGTCTGGGCCTATTATGGGAAATCTCCTTTCTCAATTGATATTGATCTCTACTAGTTGGACTTAAACTTGAGAATCAATTCAATGACCTTTGACTTTGGGTAGTAGGTTGACATGCCATTGTTTGTACATACAACAGAAATCAATTGTCTTATGGCAAAGATCTGTGCTTGTTTAAGCACAGATCTAGACGACCGTTTAATTGTTAACAGAATTTACTGTTCAGTTCCTTCATTGTTATTGGCACAAAAAAAATATTCAGGGTTGCTAGTGTAAACAATGAATGACAGCAAAGATGAAGAAAATGAGCTTTTCAATAAAATAAATATCTGACATCATTATAATTCTTGACTTGCAGGATTGAGTTTTGACTGAACGTTCATACTTTGACTTTTACATTGATTTTGACCGAAATGTTATTAAAACAGAACACTCGTTATTTTAAATTTTGTTAGTTTTGAAATAGAAAACTAAAAAGTTTGCATCTGAGCGGAATAATGTCTTAAATTAAAATTGGAATGTATGGACGTGATTTAGAAAAGTATTAGTAGCTTAAACTCATCAGATGTACAGTCGATGTGTAATCAGGGCTTTGCATATTTTTTCTCGTGTCCGATTGGTCCAAAACAAGAACGCGTCCATTCATGCATACAGATGAGTATCTAATTGCATCAATGCAAATTTATTCCGTTTCTTGTGTCGTGTGCGACTGTCCTAAAGATGCGGTCTCGCTTATAGCGGGCCAAATTTTCCTTAATTTTTTTTTAATACACCTTCAGCGTACAAATTAAAAATTACAAAACAATAAAAACCAATAAGATAGTAATAACGATCTGATATACATTATTGATTGATGAATTGAATTGGCAAGTGAAAAAATTAGCAGTAATTTATGATGCTTCAAAGTATATAAGGATCTGCTTTCTGTAAGTCGGTATGTTCAAAGTGTATAGAGATAGAATGATGTTTTGTCACAGGTTTTTGATTGGGGTTTTAAATATAATCATTTATGGGATATAATCATTTATGGGATATAATCAGTTTGGATATTGTTTGAAAACTCGTTCACACTAGCGTTTACGACGTTGCATTGTCTCTGCTTTCTTGAAGGAGTTCTTAACCACTTTATTGCAACTAAATTCATTTGAACTCATAGATGTGCTGCTTGAAGACTAGAATATTAATTATTATACAAAATATAAATGAAAAGACCTTGATACCAGATTTTAAAGGTTTACAAGAAGACCATCGTTCAGTGATTGCTTAAACAACACCCGCATAAAGTGAGGACCCACCCCGTGTTTTTCTGCCCTAGGCATTTAGTTGTACGCTTCGCAGATTTCCCTTACCGCACTGTGATAGCTAGCTATAAGATCACAGTTTGTATGTTGTTATGTCGATTTTTATAGAGTGATAATATATTTTTTTGGTGAACTATATGAGCAGTTTTATTTCTGTAAGGTGCTGTGTAGTAGACTTAAAACAAAAATAATAGGGGTTAAAGTATGAAATTGCCGATTATTTTCCTACTTTTTATTTTGTTTATAGCTCTTATGTACAGTCGTATTATTGCGTAATTCTTTTTGTATTGTATCAAAAACTAAATAAAGTAACTTTTGACTAAAAAAAAATGCAATACTAGTGCCTATTACTTCAAAGGAAGTCGTTGAAAAGACCCCTTACAATGTGTCAGCTGACCTTCTTGCTTCAATTAAGTATATTTGTATTATATACTTTGATTTTCAAAAATTTAAATACTATAATGCGTAGCTTTATAACCATCTAACTTTCACCTTTAATTGCTTCGAAAACGGTTCAGGCGTTTTTAAAAAACTAAAAAATTGTTAGTATGGAAAAATGACTTTTCTCGATTTCGTCCATACAAAACGGCAATTTCATACTTTAACCCCTAATATCACCAACCTTTGTCTTTCTAAAGGTGTTGTAAGATGCGGTTAAAATACTGTCAGGAGGACAAGCAGCAATGTCCACTGGCCAAGCTTCAATCAAATCTTAACTTATTATCAAATTTTTTGAAGTTTCTAAGCTATTATATTGAAAAAACATATCTTTGAAAAAAAAACTTCAATAGTTCTATGTGGACTTGAACTTAAAACCATCCGTTCCATCCATTTATATTTTTTTATAAACAATGGACTTGCTCTTGACTACATAGTTAACTCCACGGTTAAGAAGAAGCCTAAGATGGAGCGAGCTTACCCAGAGGTACTGGTTCTCCCACACACCAGCGGAACACAGAAATACTGTTTGGCGCTGGACGAAGCCTATCACCGCAGAAGGATCTGTTAGCTGTCATCATTGGTTAGAAAACCAAAGATGCCGTTGCCCAGGGTGGACCATTAGGAGGTAGATTCCACTACCCCAAAACATTTATATTGCTAATTGTTAAATATCATAAACTTAACGAAAAAAGTTGTTTTCTTAGATATTCTCTTCGTAACTTAAAATTGACTTTGCTTGTAGGTATGACTGAACAACGTGTTCTCAATAAACTATGCAATGTAACATTCAATAAATTCTTTGGTAGGCCGGGCCGGAACAAATGTCAGCAATTTACTGTAGGTACACACATCCGGAGATCAAATACTCGTTAAGCGTTTTACCGGGTGAACGAGGAATGTGGACTCTAAGGCTTTGTGATAAGAAACTAATGCGCGAGATCTTCGCCTGGCATTTTGTCATTACGTGGTGGAAGGTATAAGTGATAGCGATTAGGTTTTAGGTTCGACGTAAAAGGAGATAGGTTTATTACAGGGTGTCAGGTAAATGGTATAACAGAAGCCGAAGTCAGCCTATGTTAACGTGTGCATATAAATGATAGGGGTTAAAGTATGAAATTGCCGATTTGTACTGAAAATCAAAATTGTTAATTTTTTAATTTTTAACAACTTTATTTAATTAAAATAGTTACCATTATTATCTATACATTGCTGCCATCTAATAGGAAGGTCATTTATGCCTTTGTGATAGAACTCTGAGGATCTAGACTGCACAAACTGTGTGAAAGCATTTTGTACTGCCTCCTGGGAAGAAAACTTCTTGTCACGTAGATAATTGCCCAAATCACGAAAAAAATGGTAGTCCGTTGGAGCAAGGTCTGGCGAATACGGAGGATGTCGAATGGTTTCTAATTGCAGTTCCTGAAGGGTCAAAACGGTTTCTCGTGCTGTATGAGGTCTAGCGTTGTCATGGAGCAATAATGGTGAAGATCGATTCATGAGTCGGGGCTGTTTTACTGCTAGTTTTGCCAACATTGTTCGGAGTTCGGCACAATAGACATCAGCCGTTTTTGATTAACCAGATCGGAGAAAACTATAGTGAATAACACCATGCTGAGACCACCAAACAGTTACCATTACCTTTTTATTGGTAAGTTTTGCTTTAGGACACTGTTGTGGCGTTTGACCTGGGGTCAGCCATTGCATTTTTCTTTTACGGTTATCATAAAGAATCCACTTTCACACATGTCACAATTCGATTTAATATTCCTTCATTTCTGTACCGATTCAACAAGGCAACACAAGTTTCAACAAGCGTTTCTTTCTGCACATCAGTCAAATCATGAGGCACCCATTTTTCGTATTTTATTATTTTATTGATTTGACGCAAATGAGTCAATATTGTGTGTAAGGTTACGTTAAACCATGCCGCTAATTCCTGGGTAGTTTGACTAGGATCGGCTTCCACCATCTCTCTTAATTCATCGTTAATCACCTGTGTGGGCGGTCTTCCTCGTGGCTCGTTCTTCAAGTCGAAGTTTCCATCACGAAAGCGTTTAAACCAAAATCGTACGGTGCGTTCATTAGCAGATCCCTCTCCAAACGCATTCATTGATATTGCGGGCTGTTTCTGCCGCGTTACTTCCGCGTCGGAACTCGTATTCAAAAATCACTCGAATTTTCGCAGTATCCATCTTTCTTGTCTAAGTTAAATAACAAAAACAATTGAAAGTCGATATTCAAACGTTTCACATTTTTTAAAAGAAGAACATCATAGAAACCATGTGAAAAAAGTTTCATTCGAAAACCTCAAACCATGAAGATTCTATGTCAATTCAAAGAACCTATTACATTAAAACGGCAATTTCATATTTTAACCCTTAATAGTATAGCGAAGTCAGAAATTTGGCATACTTAATTTTAATTTTATTATTTTCATAGGAACTAAAATTTTAAAAATTCTATGGCTATGTAAAAATTTTTCACAAAAATGATGATGAAATATCTGACTTTACCATAGTATTTACATGCATAATATGTAAAAATAGGCTGGTTGCGGCTTTTTATACCTAACACGGTATATTTTTAAATCGCACACCTAGATCAGAAATATGAGTCATATTCACAATAAATTATTCGTCCTAGCAATAAACGCTTCTTTCACCTGTTGTTAGTTATTAAATTGATCTTATCTGTGGTTTTGTGAACTATACCGTACCATACTCTCGACTTAAGGGGACTATTAACAAAACTACTGTCCTTACGAATAATCTTTATCAATCTTATTAACGTCAGGTCAATTTAGCTAGGTAACTATGTTTTCTAATTTAGCTCGAATTTGGGAAGTGCGTTTGTATACTCATGTTTTCCCTACAAGACATGTTAAGCCTTTAGCTTTAGTTTCATCTATCGCAAGATAAAAGAGATAAAAACAAATCACGTCCGAGGCCCGTGATAGGAGTCTTGGTCACAACACCAGATTATCCTTCAAGAATAACGACAAAAAAATGACCCCTAACAGGTGATCTCTCATGACTTGCGCACCGCGTGAATGTTTTATAAGGGAGTGCTTCAAAATTTAATTTTGCCCGCTGTGTGCGTTTGCGTTTGTTGTATTTTAGACCCTAATTCTGGGGAAACTGTGTCAAGGCCGTATCACAGATCGTACTAAGTAGAATTGATAGGAGAGTATTGGATGGAAGCTAATCTATCTTATAATAAGGGACGTTGCTATCAAATATGAATTAAAGATGCAATATTATATTTGCGTATGCGTGCAACTCTTAATATAATT
Source organism: Anania crocealis (assembly GCA_949315895.1). Lineage (NCBI taxonomy): Eukaryota > Metazoa > Arthropoda > Insecta > Lepidoptera > Crambidae > Anania > Anania crocealis. The sequence goes on along the minus strand of OX438859.1, from coordinate 4,244,086 downwards.
AAAATTATCCTACACTAGTGGACACTGCGAACGCGAATTTTGACGTTTTCATTGTCATTGTCGTAAAATATTTACATGGCGTGGTTAGAAAAATATGAAGAAATAAATTTTGTTACCTAATATTTTACTTTCCAACGTTTTTATTATCCTATTCCTGACAATGACAAAAAATCATAAAAAACGGTCCAGCCTTTCTATTATTTCAATGTAGAAGAAGAAAAAGAAGAAGATAAGAAGAAGAAGATAATAGTAAAGATAAGATAAAGATAAAGATAGAAGATTAAGCAGGATAGCTGACTTAGCTAAGGTGGATAATCTTAAATAACCGACAACTTAAGGGCCGGTGGCAAACAAGAAATCAAATACAATCATTGCGTAATTAGCCTTAATTCTCCTACGGATTTCCTCGTTTCTGATTTTATCACTCAGGGAAATGTCAAGCACTTATTGCTCTCTTCATTGACCGCTGTGCGACATTAAGCCTTTCCAAAGTAAGTATATTTTATTTTAAGTATGTTGTCACAAAAGAGGAATATAGAAAAACACTTTTTTTCTACTGTTTCCCGTCTAGGAATCTTAGTCGGGATCTTTTCTCATTACCCGATTCGGGGACCGAGCCCAGGGCCCAGAGATCTTGGCGGGTACTTAAACTACAAAACGTTAGAGGGTGCTATGTGTTATATCATCCTTGTATATTAATATTAATCAACGGTTTCCGTAATCAATTTTTTATTTGACTTTGACAAATCACGCCTAAAGCTGATGTTTATAGTAAACTGAATTGCGTAAAAGTTATCCCAAAACAAATTTGTCTTCGCGTGTTTTCGCTATGCAGATTTAATTAATTTTGATGGATATGCGGTGCTTCTAAACAACGGTGAAACCATAGAAGTACCTACCATGAACATAAAATTGTTTTCAACTTTTACGGTCCTAGGCCTGTTAAGGTATGAAGGGAAAATCAAAAATTTATAAAATAAATAGTGTCGTAATGAATGAATGAGATCCGCATCGTGTAAAAAAAGTGTTGCTTCATAGCACAAATTTTAGATTTTCGGCGGACCTTTTCTAAGTGCTATATCTTGACATTTTTGTACTGGACTATACGAAAAGAAAAAATACGTCATTTGTTTTGTGGCTCGTATATTGCTATGTTAGGAAGGTGGTTAACATTCATCCTATGTATAAGTCGTCGGAACTTTTCCCATAAATTAAACCGTTGACACTTTTTGCAGAGTGCGTATTTCTTGGTATTTCCTTTTTTTTTTTTATAAATAATGGGTTTGCTCTTGACTACATACTTAAATATACGGTTAAGAAGAAGCCTAAGATGAAGCGAGCTTACCCAGAGGTACTGGTTCTCCCACACACCAGCGGAACACAGAAAATCTGTTTGGCGCTGGACTCCGGCAGGAGGGTGGTAGCATCCAGGCGGCCTCTTACGAAGCCTACCACCGCAGAGGTATCTGTTAGCCGTCATCATTGGTTAGAAAATTAAAGATGCCGTTGCCCAGGGTGGACCACTAGGAGGTAGATCCCACCACCCCAAATTCCATTGCTACTGAGTTTTTTTGAGTGATTGTTTAAGTATGGTATGTCGAGAGTTTTTCAAGCCACCTACATTGGCCTTTCGATGTGAGTTGATCGTGCTTTCTGTAGCATTACTATAAAGAACCTGGCCCCAGATGCCTTACTCTGCAACACTAAGCTCGTAATTACGGATACATCTGTCTCTTTCAGATTATTTAAGATATCGGTATGAGTGATAGGGTAGAGACAAATGGATTCGAATATACGGACATTGTGTTGCGGATTAAGGACTCTGTCTCAAGCCAATTCAGAAGAAGACCGATCCGATCGATAATCGAACCTAGAACACTTAAAACTACGAGGAGTAAGGTGTTAATGACCATGTTTACCCTTCACTCACAGCCCAATGCTTCTTAGTGTTCAGTTTCTGTCACTGCTATTAAGCAACGTTGCGAGCCTCAGATCATATGCGAGCGGTCACTAGTTAGATGGGTGACCGTTTGTGGCATCATACCATGAGCGCTCACGTGCTTGGGTGGACACGTTAAGCCGTCGGTCTCGGCTGTTGTCATGAGATAGCCCTGTCGGAGGCCTTCGGGCGGCTTGAGAAACGTCCAACGGCGCGATGTTGCCACAGCGGCAACGGTAGGAGCGAGTCCACTAATCTAAGACCTTAAACCCTTTCCATAAAAAAGAGACAGACCCGTGCTCAACAGTGAGCGAAATGGGTTGTGACTTTTTTTACCCTTCTCATACTTTTGATGAGGATATTTTTAAAACAAAGGTATACCTGGTGATGCGGGATGCGGAGGTGTACTCAATACCTATTTAAATAGAATAACGAAATAGCGTATGGTGGTTTGGACATTGAAGTTACATGAAATAACGAGCAAATTCAGTGAGGGACAGCAGGATAAAGGGTTTGTAACTTAGTGGAATGAGACTTACTTGGTTGAACTTCTATGCGCAATATGGCGTCGCAACATCTGATTGCGCTTGTGTTGATGTAATTCACTGCACTTGCACTATAGTCTGGTTTTCGGCCGGCCGTGCTGTCCTTTATCACTTAATTCACTTTCATATAATTTTATCGCGGTTTGAATACTCTGAAGCGGTGAGCGGCGACGAGCTGCAGGCCTGCAGCTGAACGTGGGCGCGTTCAAATCTCCAACTCAATTCAGTATCGTCAGACATTCCTTTCTTCTCATGAATGTCAAATTCAAATTGATGTTTCATTGTTCCTTCCGTTGGTTGTCTCTATTCCACAGTATAGAAGAGGGCATGGGAAGGAAAGGGACAGAATATTGCTCATTGAAATCAAAGTAAGGGAAAGTTCTAGAATGCGGAAGTGAAATTAAATTGAACGTTCTTTATAAAAAGTCAATTGACAAATCAATAAGTATCTTGTAGGTACAAAGGATATGGCGTAAACATCCTCCGCCGCCTTGAGAATACGCAGTGTTTCTCAAATAAGAAATTAAATTGAAAGATAAATAAACTAAAATTATGCTAAACTAAGATAATGACTTAGTTGGTTAAATAATTATTGTGAAGGCAAAGGACATAATTTAACGATAGGTCTTTTGAAAGATCCATTAGCACATTTAACTAAGGCAACACGGGTAATACCGTCTTTACCTGGATACACCTGACTTATTATACCCAGTGGCCAACGCAGTGGAGGAATATCATCTTGGTGTATGAGAACAACAGTACCTATTTTAATATTTGTGGGATTATTTAGCCACTTTTGTCTAATTTGAAGATTATGTAAATACTCCGTTCGCCATCTTTTCCAATAGCTACATATCATTTGATCTAAAAGTTGTTTCCTATGAGTCAATGATTTAGTAGTTTCAGGAATATCATGTACTGGCAATGAAGTTAAAGGTGAAGCCATAATAAAGTGTGCTGGAGTAAGCGGTTCTGGAAATGGATCTTCAGTTAAGACACAAAGTGGTCTAGAATTAAGTAAGGCCTCGATTTGAGTGAGGACCGTGAGCATCTCTTCATAAGTGAGCAGTTGTGAACCTATGACGCGGTATAAATGTGACTTAATACATCTTATATTAGATTCCCACAACTCTCCAAAATGTGGTGCCCGGGGCGGGATCATTTTCCACTGAATACTGAAGCGGTTAGTCACAAATTCCTGAAGCTGAGCCTTAGCTCCTACAAAATTGGTTCCGTTGTCGGAATAAAGACAAGAGACTGGACCCCGACGTGATATAAATCGCTTAAAGGCGGAAATAAAAGTATCCGATGATACATCAGTCACCAGTTCAATATGTACTGCTTTAGTACTGAAGCAAATAAACAAACATATATAACCCTTGACACTCCTTTGACCTCTTCGTCTACAAAGGGTTATTTTAATAGGTCCGGCATAGTCGACACCGGTATGTACAAAGGCCTTGGTCTCCTGTACGCGGCAAGGGGGCAAATCAGCCATTTTAGGGTTTAAAACCGAAGGTGCGGTTTTAAAACAATGATTGCAGGAGTGAACTCTTTGTCTTATGACACTTCTAGAAGCAAGAATCCAATATTTCTGACGCAACAACGAGCTTAGCAGATTAGCTCCAGTATGAGAATATATGCGGTGATTGTAATCAATATTAATCCCTCGATCGTGAGTTATTCCAGACACAATTGAAATCAATTGTTATCGCGGCAGGCGCGTGCCGCTTGGGGGTTGAGGGAATAAGATGAGTAACGTGGTCATGTTTTGGTAAAAGAGCAGGGTGCTGCGCTTCATAAGGAAGGTTAGCATTAGACAATCTGCCGCCGATTCTAATTATTTTATTCTCATCTATAAAGAGATCGAGATGTTTAAGCGGTGAGCGTAATTTACCCTTGTTTATTTCTTCTATAATAGTTTTAAAATGAACTTGCTGCACAGCACGAATTAAATATATTTCAGCAATATTTAGCTGACCAATCGAAATTATATTATTTAATTGAAAGCAAGGCCCAATTCGTGCGAATTTAAGAATGTACACAATTATATGTAGAATTTTATTCCAAGATGAAAACCTTTGTGCCAAACTGTAAATTAAATTAACTTCAATAGACGTATTACACTTAAATGTTTTGGTTTTATATTCTGGAAGATTTTCGCCACTATCTGGAATAAATGGAATAATAGGCCACTCAGAAACTGGATAGCGAAGCCAACGTGGGCCATGCCACCACAAGTAATGTGACAATAATTGTTCGGGTAAAATACCTCCAGAAAGACAATCACTAGGATTTTCTTTACCATTTACGTGATAGAAATGTTTAGGATGAAGATTTTCTTGACATTTAGCGACACGGTTACTAACAAAAATATTCCATCTATGCGGAGAAGAGTTAATCCATGAAAGAGTTATTTTAGAATCGGAAAAGGCGAATACATCAGAAATAGCTACGCGTGTGCGGTAAATATCATGAACCAATTTAATAAGTTTAGACATTAGAAGAGCGGCGCATAACTCTAGTCGAGCCAGCGAAACTACTTTTATTGGTGCAACTTTAGATTTTGCTCACACCAATCGGACATAAATATTACCTTGAGCGTCTACAACATGTAAATATATGACAGAACCATATGCTTTCATACTGGCATCGGAAAAACCAACGATATTAATTGTATAACCTATGTCAACTGCTAAATGACGCGGTATTTTAATTAAAGAAAGTAAAGGTAATTGTTCTTTAAACCTTTCAAAAAGCGATACTATAGAATCAGGTGGTGTTTCATCCCAACCTATGTTAAGAATCCACAGTTCCTTTATAAGTAGTTTAGCGAATAATACTACAGGGGCGGCAAATCCTAGAACGTCCCATAAGCGGGCAATAGTGGAGAGAATAGATCTCTTAGTGCAAGTTTCCTCAACAACAGAGGTGGTAAAAGTAAAATTATCTTCTGCGGGAAGTCATTTTAGGCCTAGAATTTTTATGTTATTAGTACTATCTGAAAAATCAATAGAAGCGCGGTTAGATTGAGGTACTATAGCCAATAATTCAGGAGAGTTACTAGCCCACTTAGTTAAATCAAACCCACCACTCTTGAATAGGGCGATGAGTTCCTGTGTAAGAACCTTCGCATCTGCCAAGGAAGGCACGGAAGTGGCCAGATCGTCCATATACATTTCACATGACGCCACAGAAGCAGCATGTGGGTACTTATGTCGTTCATCTGTGGATAACTGTCGCACAGTGCGCATGGCTAAGAAGGGACTGGACTTTAAGCCAAAGGCAACACGATTAAATTGAAACTCCCGAATAGGCTCATCAGTGTTGAATCTAAATAATATTTTTTGATATTTTCTATCTTTATTATATAATAAAATTCTTAAATACATTTGTTTTATATCGGCTGTAATAGCGATTGGAAATAAGCGGAAACTTAAAAGCAAATTGAATAAGTTTGCCTGTAAATTAGGCCCAGTGTGCAATACATCATTAAGTGATAAACCATTATGACATTTGGCACTGGCGTCCAATACAACCCGAACTTTGGTTGTAGATTTATCTTGACGAATAACAGGATGATGCGGTATAAAATAACCCTCTCTAGCATCGATAGGCAATGCTTCGGATAAATAATCATTATCAATATATTCCTGTATGACAGCATTATAAGCAGCACGGAGCTCTGGATCTCGAAGCCTCTTTTCCAAAGTAAGTAAACGGCGCTGAGCAACTGAATGAGAATCACCCAATAAGCCTGGATCTTTAGCAAATGGTAAAGCTACACAGTATCTGCCTTCCGAATCACGTGACACATGTTCTGAAAATAGCTGTTCACACTCCCTGTCGGCGGGACTCATAAAACTTTGGGTGGGAACTTCTTCGAGACTCCAAAACTTATGAAGAGAATCATTCAAAGTTGTGAAAAGAGTTGCAGAATATAGCGAAATATTTAAAGGGTTAGATTCGTATGAAATAGCGGGAATGTCACCCATAAGAATATAACTGTTTAGAATTCGTTTTATGAAATTTGAATTTAGTTTGTGTTTTTAAATTCCGAACTACAGTTTTGCTTCCAAAATATATAGATGTCGTTGAACAATGTTAGATCGCGGTAGCATTCGGATTTTTTGTATCTTTAAATGGTTTCGATGACAATAAAGCAGTGCACTCACAGGAAACTCTAGTTTTATTTATAATCATCACAAGGAAGAAGTCTGCAAGTTATAGGTAGTGAACCTAACAAGTGATCCTACTCTCGCCGGATTACTGGAATCCGAAGGATCTGTGACGTCGTAATTGTCGTCGACGCCTCGCTGCGGTGCTTTTTTGGGTACTTGAATCAAGACCGACAGCAGACGATTTTGGAGATTTGAATCGCGATGACTATGAGACATATTTTGTGGACTATGGAGATACAAATTTGGAATTAGATGGACTCCTTGTGAAGTGAGTTGCCAAAGGAATCGAGTGAGTACTATTCCTTACATTTGGAAAAAATTTGAATGTGGAACATAAATGTCATTTGGTTTTATCTTCGACTTTGATATCAGCAAAAGTGCAGTGACGGGAACTTTTTGCTTTGAACATTTGAATTATTTCGAACAGAACTGAACGTGTCATATTGGAATTATTTGTCTATTTGAAATTTTGCAGTTGTTCTTCTTTTATCTGAATGTCAATTTTGTGTATTAAAATTTTAGAATAAGCATTTTAGAGTTATTTAAAAATGGAATCGTACGATCGTATGCAAACGGATATTAGCAATATTACTAGTAAAGACTTGACCAATTTTAAAAAAGCGCCACGTGACAGAATTACTGTTCCATATATTGAAACTCGTTTAGAGGCTTTGGAACTTCACTGGCATAATTTTTATGAAACACACCGTGATATTATACGTAACGTGTCAAAGTCAGATTTGACTACTTCAGATTATTATAATTGTAATATTTTTGATAAAGTTCAGGAAACTTACACCGATTATAAAGTTATTTTGAAAGAAAATCTATCACAATTAAATAATACACAATTAAAGAAAGCAGTTTCCCATAATAGTTTTGGAGATTGTGTGTCCGACTCTACAATAAAGCATACGAACGTAAGATTGCCAACTATTAGTATTCCAAAATTTAGTGGTAATTACACAGAATGGATGACATTTCGCGATCTTTTTTCATGTTTAATAGATCAAAATCAATCTCTTGACGAAGTTCAAAAACTTCACTATTTAAAAACTTATTTAACAGGTGAAGCTGAGCAGCTCGTTAGACATATTCCTATTACAACTAACAACTATAATGTTTGCTGGACTCACCTTAAAAACAGATACGATAACAAGAGATACTTATCTAACCACATTTTAAATAGTTTGATTAACCAACGTCCCTTGCAGGCTGAATCGTCATCTGGTTTGAAAGAAATACTAGATACGACTAGCGAATGTCTTAACGCGTTACAAAATTTAGGCATCAATACAAGTAATTGGGATATCATAGTAATTTACATAATTAGTCAAAAGTTAGATATAGAGTCCAGAAAACAATGGGAAGCTAGATCAAACGAAGCTTTCGATGAGTTGCCCACCTTAGACTTGTTCAAAGAGTTTTTAGAACATAAATTTCGATCCATTGAATTTTTAGACAATAAATTAAAATTTAACAAACCTGTCAGAGTAAATCACATTTCAAATGTTAACACTGTTGAAAGTTCTACATCTTGTCTGTTTTGTGAGGAAAATCATAAGCTTATTAATTGCAATTTGTTTACTAAGGAGAGTCCACAAGTACGTAGGGACTTTGCACGATGCAACCGCCTGTGTTACAATTGCTTAGGTAATAACCATTCAGTTTACGTTTGCAAGCAGACAGCTCGGTGTAAAATTTGTAAGAGAAAACATCACTCATTACTTCACCCGCAAGATAACCTCGTAGAGCCAACTAGGTGTGTAGGACTTGATGAAAAGGGTGTTAGGGTAAATGTGACTACAGCTGACTCTGAACATGAACATATAGCATCAGTACCTAATCCTGTCACAGCATGTGCATCTACTACTCAAAGTCGCGTTTTGTTATCAACTACTCTTATCAGAGCTAAATCGAGAAAGGGAGGTGAAATAACAATGCGGTGTTTGTTGGACCAGGGTTCTCAAGCCTCATTTATAACGGAGGCAGCGGTACAGTCATTGGGCTTGCAGAAATATCCAGCAAATATCCTTGTATCTAGTGTAGGAAGTGATAGGAATGCGGCTATAAACTCTAGGTTTTTTGTGATTCTGAAGCTGTGTTCTATCTACGATTCTACTTTAAGTTACGAAGTTAAGGTTTTTGTTATGAATAAACTTACGGCGTTCTTACCTACGGAGAAAGTGCTATTACCTTGGTGGCCAGAGCTACACAAACTGAAGTTAGCGGATCCCAAGTTTGACATTCCTAACAAAATTGATGTATTGTTCGGAGCAGATTTATATTGTCAAATTTTAGAAGAAGGTGTACTAAAGGGTCCAACTGGGTGTCCTGTAGCCCAAAAAACTAAGTTGGGATGGATTTTATCTGGGCAGGTGTATTCGGAATCACAGAGGTCTGACACAGTTGTCACTCTACACACTCATGTAGATGATAATTTATTATTACAGAAGTTTTGGGAAATTGAATCATCAGAAAGTATTTATTGGAAAATTCTAACTGAAGAGGAACTTAAGTGTGAAGAGATGTTTGCTAAAACAACTTGGAGGGACGAGACGGGCAGATATATTGTGAAACTTCCATTTTGTGAAAAAGACCCTAAATGTCAATATAGCAACTTTTATGACATTGCAGCAAGAAGACTTCAATATTTAGAAACAAGGTTATTAAACAACGAAGACTTGAGAAAGCAGCATGCAGAGGGTTTGAGTGAATACGTCGAACATAATCATATAGAGATTGTAACTGGTCTACTAACTCATCACGCTGAGGTGACTAAGTTGTTCGATGCGTCATGCTCAGAGATAAATGGCGTTAAACTAAATCAAGATCTAATGGTATGTCCTAGACTCCAACCCGAACTAAGACATCTAGAAATGCGTTGGCGTAGTCTTCATGTTTGTATTATAGCCGACATAGTGAATATGTATCGCCAAGTAAAAGTCGCAAAGCAAGATACTGATTTTCAAGGTGTAATATGGCACGATAAGGATGGCAATTTACGTATGCTATGCGTTACGTTTGAAGTTTTTGCGACAGTATTCATAGCGTTACTGCAGCTGGCGATTGAAGAGTCAAACAGTTACCCCTCGATCCGTGGTATTGAACTGAAAGAATTTTGTAAAGATAATTTATTAAAAGGTTTTGAAACAACAGATCGACATCTATAAGAAGATGAATTCGTTATTGGAGAAAGGCGGTTTTGAATGGAGAAGTAAATGTGGTGAATTTTTGAAAGTAGAACAGGATTTTTTAATAGAAATTTCATTTTTTCATAGGTTTAGGTATATTTTGGTTAGGTGCAAACGGTTTTATTTCCAAGGATCATCATATGAAGAGTCATCTTGCGGCTTTAGAGCTACACCTGACACTAAATTGGTGTATATTAATACATGTCACTTTCTTTTCAATTTTTTAACAGTTATGTGGCTTTACGGGGTTTTATCAGATAAACATCCAAGACTAAACAATGTAACCAGGTGGTTAGTTGGCGTTGTGGTATAAATGATAACATTAATCAACAAACTGTTTCTAAGCTTATGGTTTTCCCTATAGTAACTTAACTTATTGTTTTTGTATATGTATGGTTTTTAATTATTGGTTTCGTTAATTTGAAAATAGTTATGATTGTATTAACTTGAATTACTTACCATACTTTATTTGTCATGACTTATGATTAAGTTTCATTTGTTTGGTATTTACAATAAAGTAATTGATGTAACGAGTTTTTATACTTTAATAATAACTTTTAAAGACTTTTCAATTAATTTGTGTAATATTTAGTCAAGAAAATTTTGATTTTGAATTTTGTTAAGAACATTGTTTATTTTGAGTTTCATTTATTCTAAATAACTAATTTAGTGTGCTATTGTGTGATAGTAATGTTACTTAATTTATTTAATCTTTTCATGTAAAAATTGCATTTCGAGTTTGTTATGGACATTCTGTCCATGGTGGGCGGTATGTTTAGAATTCGTTTTATGAAATTTGAATTTAGTTTGTGTTTTTAAATTCCGAACTACAGTTTTGCTTCCAAAATATATAGATGTCGTTGAACAATGTTAGATCGCGGTAGCATTCGGATTTTTTGTATCTTTAAATGGTTTCGATGACAATAAAGCAGTGCACTCACAGGAAACTCTAGTTTTATTTATAATCATCACAAGGAAGAAGTCTGCAAGTTATAGGTAGTGAACCTAACAATAACCGAAAACTGTTTCAATAGCAGACGGCGCGGGGGGTGCTATATACTTTCCACCTAATAGTAAGAATGGAAACAATTGTGCACCTATAAGTAATTTGACCTCTCCAGGTAGATACCACAGAGGGTCTGCGAGCGGTAAATTATTTAAATGTTGAATAAAAGACACGTCAACTTCATGAGTAGGTAATTTATCTGTAATGCAATCAATTACTAATGCAGTAATATTAAACGAATTTAATTTATCTTTAGAAGTAATTTTTAACTGTACGTAACCTATAATTGGGCTAGGAATTGAACCTACACCTTTAATGTATGAATTAGAAATAGGAATTATGTCTAAACCAAGCCTTTTGCAACAAGCTGACGTTATTATATTGTTTTGCGAACCATTATCTAATAAGCATCTAACAGAAATAAATTTATTATTTTTATCATTAGTATAAACCTGAGCGGTTGATAATAGTATAGTATTTTGTTGTACTACGCTACTATTCCGAGCACATAACGACATCTGTGGCTCCACGACTGTCCTAGTCTCACTCGATAAAGCGGCTGTACTAACGATAGCTTGGCTAGATGGTGTTGCAGATTTATTATTATAATCTAAGTGTAATAAAGTATGATGACTTTTCTTACACATTTTGCAAACATAAGTTGATCTACATTTTGATGCGGTGTGTGTAAGACTTAGACAGTTTACACAGCCACGCTTATTTTTCACAAAATCTAAACGAGATTTGGGATCAATACTTTTGAAAGGAGTACAATTATAAAGTTGAAAATGATCAATTTTATTACAGAATAAACATGAAGCAGATTTATCACATGTAACAAGAGAGTGGTGGACTGTATTATGCGGTTTATTATTGTAATATCGCGGGTTAATATTTTTAGAAATATTATTTGGAGAAGAATAAAGCGGTTTGTGCCCAGAAGCTGGTGCATCACGTTCAAGTATCTTCACTTGAGACCTAATAAATTGTACAAAATCCTTATAAGAAGGAATTTCTTTGTTTCTCATATCTGTATCAAATAAGTTAGCGGTGGTTGAATCTATCTTTCTCATAGCTAAGTTTAGCAAGATAAAATCTTTTAAATCTGCAATTTTTAATTGTTGTAAAGCGGCAACTGAAGCATCAAAATGTTCTATAAAATTATTTAAAGATGCAGAGTTATTTAACGCGGGTTTAATATCAATTAAATTACTCATATAGTGTGACCCTAATACCCTGACATCTTGATATTTTAAAACTAAACTTTCCCAAATTGAATTATAATTTTCACCGGACGGTATTATTCCCGCAATTACTTTCAATGCATTACCTGTCAATGTACCTATGAGATATTGAACCCGTTGTGAGTCTGTAAGGTTGATATTTGCGTGAATATTTGATTTAAATGATTCATAAAATATAGGCCAATTGTCAATCTTTCCATCGAAAGAAGGTATTTGAATTGGTGGGAGTTTAATATGACATTTAAATTGCGATTGCACATTATTATTGTCATGTATTTGCGATGAAGACAACGACCCTGTCCTTGTAGCGACAAGAGACCGAACCCTTTCTACACGCGTGTATACATTTTCAAAAGAAATCAATGATTGATAATCTATTTTGAATTTGGGATTAATGCGGAGATTATATGCGTTAATATTGTCTACATTGGCACTAAATTCTTGCCTAAGTGACGATAATGTTTCAGTATCGGCCATAAATGTTTCTGAAGAACGAAGATCCATTTCTGCCGTCGTATTTATTTTCTTAGAAGATTCATATAAGAAGGTTAAGCGTTCATACAAAGCTTGATTTTTAGATCGAAGTAATAAAATCTTTGTTTCATAATCTTCCATGTTGAAAAAAGATGGCAATCGGTAACTTTTTAATGTAGGTATTTTAAATTCCTACTACAACTGCCAAAACTAATATAGTAACAATAAACAAATGTGGCTAACGTATTTGTATAATAATATACAGTATTGGTAAATATGAATATGGCTATATTTGCCTTGAGAACAAAGTTATTACTAGCGGGAACTGTAAGCACGATAGCCGTACCTACCTACAAAGAAATAAAAAATATGGCTACTTGCCTATAGCGGTTTACGTCTTGTAATGACGCTTTTAGGTATAAACCTAAAATATTGGTTGAAATGCGGGAATATTATATGAATATGAGAAAATGCTATTAAAGCGATTATTAGGTACCGAATACAACCGATTCATAAGGAATCCGGTCGAAGGCGGACCAACAACTATGGTGATGCGGGATGCGGAGGTGTACTCAATACCTATTTAAATAGAATAACGAAATAGCGTATGGTGGTTTGGACATTGAAGTTACATGAAATAACGAGCAAATTCAGTGAGGGACAGCAGGATAAAGGGATTTGTAACTTAGTGGAATGAGACTTACTTGGTTGAACTTCTATGCGCAATATGGCGTCGCAACATCTGATTGCGCTTGTGTTGATGTAATTCACTGCACTTGCACTATAGTCTGGTTTTCGGCCGGCCGTGCTGTCCTTTATCACTTAATTCACTTTCATATAATTTTATCGCGGTTTGAATACTCTGAAGCGGTGAGCGGCGACGAGCTGCAGGCCTGCAGCTGAACGTGGGCGCGTTCAAATCTCCAACTCAATTCAGTATCGTCAGACATTCCTTTCTTCTCATGAATGTCAAATTCAAATTGATGTTTCATTGTTCCTTCCGTTGGTTGTCTCTATTCCACAGTATAGAAGAGGGCATGGGAAGGAAAGGGACAGAATATTGCTCATTGAAATCAAAGTAAGGGAAAGTTCTAGAATGCGGAAGTGAAATTAAATTGAACGTTCTTTATAAAAAGTCAATTGACAAATCAATAAGTATCTTGTAGGTACAAAGGATATGGCGTAAACAGTACCAAAAAAACGAATTATCGATTTTGGTGCCCTGAAGTTATTGGAAGTTATGCGCGTACATACATTTCAGTCACTGCTTTTTAGGGTTGTTATGGTGACTTTCAGATTTCAATGATGAAGGCCTTTGCCCTGCAGTGGAATGATTATAAACCGTTACTTGAATTTTACCCAAAAGGTAAAAAACGGGACCAAACATCGTATTATAATAAAGATTTTAATAGATTTTGTAGAAGAGATGCTTGGAACATTTTTTCGTTCTTTAAACGCTTCTCGGATTTTTCCTCTGACATTATTGTTGTTGTCGTTTAATATCGCTAAAAGAGGTTCGTCCTGGTTCCGCGGTACAGCAAGATCTGTGGGAGAGAAGCACGAGAAAATTATCCGGATATCCGCTTTAGACTTCAGATATAGCAGAGAAAGGTCTTACGGATGAGGCTTACGGATAACAATGTCGTACAAGTTTACGTTCAATTTTATATACAGAGTGTCCGGTTTCGGACTAGCGATATTTTAATATCGGAATCTGGGTGGACATTTATCGACAAAAAACCTTAAAATGGGGGTGCCTTCTCCCCTAAAAAAATGGCAAATTAGAACTTCGAACGCTTTTCTTATGTTTAGTACTCATTATTTTATGCAATTAATTTTTACTAGTTCAATGCTAAGCTAATACCGATTTACATGCTAGCTTTAAGGTTTCATTAGAGGTCAAAATTTTAGAGATAACCGCTTTGAATTCTAATAAGGGAAGAAAAATTATGTTATTTGTAAAATGCCCGTTATTTTTGAATGGGGGAGGGGGCGCTCCCCATTTCAAGGTTTTTTGTCGATAAATGTCCACCCAGATTCCGATATTAAAATATCGCTAGTCCGAAACCGGACACACTGTATAGTTCCCAAAATAAGCAACGCCCATTGGTCAAGTGTTTTGGTACTTGGCTCGGGCCAAGATTTCGGACTCCTAAGTTCGATCCCCGAAGTTTCGAATTTTTGAGCGTTGCTCGGGTTTGTGATTGCCAACCCACATTTGGTCAGCCTGGTGATTATGCCTGTACCCACCCACAGTGGTAACTTGAATTCAATGATAGAGGCATTTGCCCTGCAGTAGGTTGATTATAGGTTACTACTGCCTACTGCCAAAATAAGTAGAGAGTAATAGAAATTAGAAATCAGAATATAAACAGATACTAATCAGAATATAGACACATACATTAACAGATGATACACAGCAATAATACACAGTAATAATACACAGTAATACGTATTACATAGGTAGTGCTGAACAGCCTTCCTATCACCACTATTACTTTTTGTTGCTCCTAGAGATTGACTGTACTGTGTGTAGTATGTAAACATACGGTAAATAAAAATTCCAATTAAGACAGGACGAAAAGAGGCAGTGTTATTCTATACTTATTTGGTATGTTCAAATTCAACTTAAGGGGATAATTTTTATACATGCCAATGAATTATGATATCATATGAGGAGAAAATACGTTGATGGTGTCTCCCTCTCACAACAGCTACAGGACAAAAAGATGTATTTTTTCTCCTTCTTGCAACAGGTACTAGATAAATGGTTAACTTACTATTGCAGGCCGGCACGGAACGGCACATGGGAAAGCGATAGGTATACTATATCCAATTACCAACTGTTCGTAATACCAAATAACTCAAATCGATATTATTCATAGTGATGACACAGTAGCGGTCATGAAACAGAATGGCTCCATTATAAAACGGGTGATATATCACAACGATAGTCTGTCGCAGCTCCGCGTCATTTATCACTGTTATAAAATACTACGTTCTAATTTCATTGCCGTTTGGCGCATCTCAGTATGCACTCTGAAATTCTGAATATAACATCTATTATTATCTAAGTATACAAATAAAAATTATTCACCGAAAATGTACATACGCGCATAACATCCGATCGACTGCATTGTTTGTACTGGTCAGGAGAAGGTTTATAAGGAAGAAAATATGTGATAATTTAAAAATAATAAAACTTTTTTTCAAATATTCACAGAAAATGTGTAAAGTGCTTGCATTTTCTTCATTGATGATCCCGTGCAAAGCTGGGACGGAAAGCTAGTTAATACAATAATCTAAATAAAAACATAAAATAGGATAGCAACACCCCTTTCTATGACAGTCGTAAGTAGGCGACTGAAGGCTAGACGGGCAGATTCTCCCTACTAACTGGCTGGACTGACTTTATTCCAATTGAATTTCCAATTTACCCCAGCAATTCAATTAGTTAAAAGTCAGACTAAAATACTTTCTAAGATTGTTGGTTATTGGAGTTCATTGATTCAGGTTTATACCATGTAGATACATTGTTTTTATACGTTTCTGATATATTTTTTTGTTTTTATGGTCTGCTCTTAACAATTACCCATTGACGTTAGAAATATTGGAAACTAACAAAAAACTAAGTACTTTACGAACAAAAACCCCGCATCAGTTGGCCGTTATGTTATTTTGTTTTTATTACAATAAACGTATATGTTGCACGTGTCATATCCATATTAATATAATAGCTATTTGAAATCCGATCTCTAATCATAATCATATACTATGTACACAAATAACGACTAAAGGATCACAGTATATAAGCAACCACATCAACAGGCTTTGTTAGGAAGCTCTTGCTTCGATTTGCCGTTGGTTACGTTGTTAATCTGTGGAATTATGTTTTGAGTGACTTCCTTTAAGGAATATTGAGTAAACTTGTTGGCTTTGTCGGCGAAAGCTTACCGATTCCTTGTGGTCATACAAATAAGTTCAGAGAACTGAACTAAGGACAAAAGCCGTACACTGATGGCTTGTTGGAAAGTACACTTAGGTTGTATTAGGGGAGGGCAGGGAAACTGAAGCTTGCTAAGGAGTAAGGAGAAATGTTAATAGTGTTTTTTTTTTATTACAATCTTAGAATAGGTTTAAAACCTTGAAATCAATGAGGTTTGTACATTATGACAGTTTAAATCACTACATATATAGAGGTACAATTAATTTTTATTTTAACAAGTGGCCAATTGCTTGAGCTCAAATAATTCAATGATGTTGAACGTCCGGTTTTCATTACTCACGCTCATTATAGGAATGTTGGAAAAAGTACCTATTCCAAAAATTTTCAGTTCGACCTTAAATCGTAATTTCATGCATTCCACAATTCCACATGAATGAAGACAATTTCGCAAATGGAATAAGCACAAACAACGCAAGCCATGGAGAGCACTATTATCCTTCGTAACTAACTGTTGTGACGAACAAAATGATCGATTTTTGGCAGAATATTCCGAACACTTGCGTTCACCTGAATGAGCCTAAGTGGCGTCCATCGCTAGCCAACATAGCCATAGCTGAAATGTTGCCATGTCCACCTTTATCGCTCTCATTACCCCGCGCTCCTCTATTATTTTAAATCCATATTTTATGGCGAGTAGGTAGCTGCTGTAATAACTATACAAATCGTAATTGCAAATACACAACCGTTTCTTTATAGTTATGAGTAGAACCGATAGTACATTTTTAGTTACTTACATAAAAGTCTATATTTTAGATTGCCATTTGCTATGTACTAGTAACTTCGCGTAGCATAAGTTGCATTGCAATTGAGTTAGATTCTATCAGAAATATAATAAAAACTAAAAAATGTCTTATTTTTAAAGACGTGTTTGGAGTTGCACTTTGTATCACACAGACTTGAATTGCCACAAGCAAAACGGTACGGTAACGCAAACTGACAAGATTTTTATCATATAATGTGTTTTTTTTAATATTTTAATCGTTTGACTTAAAATAGAATCATCATCAATCTATAATAGACAGTATAATCGGTGTAAAAAAACCAAACGCCGACCCTGAAGCTACGCAATCTGAACATCAAACCAAGTTAAATTATAAACTATTATCACAGGGAAATTTATTTTTAACTAGCTGTTGCCCGCGACTTCGTACGCGTCAATTTCTGTTTATGACGCGATTACTTTAAATTTTGCAACATTTTTCACTGATGCTTCGCTCCTATTGATCGCAGCGGGATGTTATAAAGCCTAAAGCCTTCCTCGATAAATGGACTATCCAACACAAAAAGCATTTTTCAATTCGAACCAGTACTTCCTGAGATTAGCGCGTTCAAACAAACAAACAAACTCTTCAGCTTTATAATATTAGTAAAGATTTAAGAACTATAAAAAATATATACTACCATAACCTAAAAAAAAATAACTTTCACCCCCGTGAAAAGTAATGTTTGGTCATACATCAACAAAAATATGACAAAAAATAAGTAAGCATCCAATTGCGAATCCCATCTTTTTCCGTCGTTTGAAAGATACACGTATAGATAAAATAAGTTAAAGGACAATTATCATAGAACAAGACAACATAAAAATATTATGTTCAGCTAACCTATGTCTTACAATTACGACAAACTTGGATTGCAGTAGGTGAAAATAAACTTAATTAATACGTGACTGCACAGAGAAAATAGAAACTCCAGATCAGATGGATATCAATCAACCAATCAATGATTTATTTCTGAGAATAAAATATGGTTACCAGCATATGGTTTAGAAATACATTAGTAAATTTCTACAGTTTGGTATGGAAATAGATAATTTCAAAATGATTTTAATATTTTCTCTTGAGCCTAGTCTCTGTTCACTACAATCAAATGTACGAGTATATGTACTGCTTAAAATAAAATCAAACGAGTTCTGAAAACATCAACTCTGAAATGTTCATATTCATAGATTGCGCTGTCTTAAAAAAATAATAATAACTTTCATGTTTGACCGTTTTTATTTTATTAAAAAACAAGCGATAAAACGAATTTGTCGGTTATCTAATTATTCACTACTATTTTGAAACTGGAATTTAAATAACCTTTTTGTTTAGACGCTTTCATTTTATTACAAAACAAGCGAACACTAAAAAAATGTCGGTTTTCCAAATACTACTATTTTGAATTCTGGATTCGGAATCAGACACATCAACATCATACAGTAGGACTGTTCTCTTGCACATACGGTAAAGGTTAACATTACAGTCGCGTGAGGTTGCACAGCCGATCCGAAGGTTGCGGACTGTCTAACTTCTGATCGGTGGTCGGGCTACGAAAACAGTGGAGCGCTTTAAATAATAAAATAAATATTAAAGTCATTCAGGATTCCTTAGTCCCATATCCATAATTACTAAAATCAAGAAGAAAAACAAACATTAGAATTAAATAGTAACAATAAATAAAA
The DNA here is from genome assembly GCA_949315895.1 of Anania crocealis. Taxonomy (NCBI): domain Eukaryota; kingdom Metazoa; phylum Arthropoda; class Insecta; order Lepidoptera; family Crambidae; genus Anania; species Anania crocealis. The sequence goes on along the minus strand of OX438859.1, from coordinate 4,225,054 downwards.
TAACAATATTATATAATTAGGCCCTACGCACTCCGATGACATGACTATCACCGCATTCTATTATAAAAATCAATTGCTGTTCGTTAGTCTCACTAACACTCGAGAACGGATGGGCCGATTTAGCTAAATCGGCTTTGATTTAACCCAACGTTTCGAATCCTTTACAGCGTTCATGGTCACGGGTAGACTGTGTGTTTTTGAAGTGAAAACTTCTTTAGCGGCGCTGAGCACTTTTTTTTGGATGGGTAAAAACTTCCAAACTCGCGTCAGGGTCACGTGATGCTGATCGAAAAAGCGTAAGATCGAGGGGAAGGGAGAGGAACTAGTATCTCCCACTCTTTCTACCGTGCCTGAGTGTGCTGTTTTCTATTATTTTTGAAGTGAAACTTCTTTATCGGCGTTGGAAAAAATTTACCGTCACGTTTTGCGTCAAATTTTCGTCACATTTTTCGGTTACGCGCCATCTTTTTCTTGCCCCTACCACGGTTGGTTCAGACGATAGCAAAAAGGTAAAGTGAAATAATATTTAACCAATTTAACCAATTTAACCAATTTAACCAATTTAACCAATTTAACCAATTTAACCAATTTAACCAATTTAACTAATTTAACCAATTACTGGAAAGTTGCGTCAAATTTTAGTCACATTTTTCGGTTACGCGCCATCTTTTTCTTGCCCCTACCACGGTTGGTTCAGACGATAGCAAAAAGGTAAAGTGAAATAATATTTAACCAATTTAACCAATTTAACTAATTTAACCAATTTAACCAATTTAACCAACTTAACCAACTTAACCAACTTAACCAACTTAACCAACTTAACCAACTTAACCAACTTAACCAACTTAACCAACTTAACCAACTTAACCAACTTAACCAACTTAACCAACTTAACCAACTTAACCAACTTAACCAACTTAACCAACTTAACCAACTTAACCAATTTAACCAATTTAACCAATTTAACCAATTTAACCAATGTAACCAATGTAACCAATTTAACCAATTTAACCAATTTAACCAATTTAACCAATTTAACCAATTTAACCAATTTAACCAATTTAACCAATTTAACCAATTTAACCAATTTAACCAATTTAACTAATTTAACCAATTTAACTAATTTAACCAATTTCTGGAAAGTTGCATGTAGATCATTTTTCGAAAAATAAGGCCATAAAGAAGTTTCACTTCTTACGTGTGTACACTAGTACACGCACAACTTTTTTTTTTATCTTCTACCCGTGACCATGAACGCTGTAAAGGGTTCGAAACGTCGGATTAAATCAAAAATAAACGCGTTCTAAATCCGTAAACTATCTTTCATTTTAATTCAGTGGAAAGTCGACTCCTTAAATAAAATTTTCTACAGCCTTTGGTAAGACTCGAACCTGCACCTTTCACTTAGCGGGCGACTGTTCTACCAACAGTTTTTTGTGACCAAGAATTTGTTCAAGGCCTTGCGTTGTAAGACAGCGGAGTTTCAGCATCGTTTTTCGTTATGTACCTTTCTATTTTTAGGTTTGGTAGTCAATAGCCCAGACTTGTCCCGAAGCAGTGGTAGGTTTAAATTGGGACGTGTAAAAGCGCCTCCTGGGGCCTATTTGCAGAAATAAAACTGATTTTAACTGATGATTTTGATTTTAAATAGAGATTGTTAGAAGCATCAATTACACAATTAAGAGAATTAGGCATTTGTAATATTAAAATAAGAAAGTGTTCTGACAGTCGATCATCTGGTAATTATTGTTTATTTTCTTTCCTACACATTTGACAAAGTACGTACTACACAGATGGTGATACCGTTAAAAAAACACACAGTCTTACCAGACAAAACGTGTACTTAGATTTATTTTCAAAATGACAATAGGTCAACAAGATTTAGCCAGTTAATCAACCATTCCTGACAATAAACAAAAAATCTCCCCCTTCATGGCCACACGGGGAAGCTTAGTTAAAGTAATTCAAAGGCCGAGCGGAGCGGACGCAAGAGCGAAGGCGATTATGGATTACTGTCTGGCAAAGTCAAAACAACTTATAAGTTCTAGCAAGTTTTATCAAGTGGTTTTAGATATAAGATCTTTTGTATCTGAATAGATTGTTATACTAAAAATTAGGTAGGTTTTTTTAGGGTTCCGTACCCAAAGGGAAAAACGGGACCCTATTACTAAGACTTCGTCTGTACTACTGTCCGTCTGTCCGTCGCTCTGTCACTAGGCTGTATTTCAAGAGCCGCGATAGCTAGACAGTTGAAATTTTCACAAATTATGTATTTCTGTTACCGCAATAACAACAAATACTAAAAACAAAATAAAATAAATATTTAAGGGGGGGTTCCCATACAACAAACTCATTTTTTGGCCTTTTTGGTACGGAACCCTCCGTGCGCGAGTCCAACTGGCACTTGGCCGGTTTTATTTGAGTTAGCTTATGATGTTCGTATAGGTGATTGCTTGTGTAGTGAAGATTTAGCTTTAAATTTAAATAGCCTTTAAGTAACTTCATCATAAAAATCACCATCAACAGCCTATATAGGTTTATTAGTGTATTAGCCTATATAGTGTATTAGCCCACAACACAACAGAGGCCTCTCCAAAAAGAGGATATGGCAAATCGCCGATACTAGCCTACAACACAACAGAGGCCTCCCCAAAAGGAGGTTGGCAAATCGCCGATATTAACCTCCAACACAACAGAGGCCTCTCCAAAAGGAGGATGGCAAATCGCCGATATTAGGCTACTACACAAAAGAGTCCCATCATTGCAGTGGTAACTTGAATTCAATGATGGAGGCCTTTTCCCTGCAGTGGGATGATTACAGGCTGTTACTTTACTTTTTTTACTTTACAACATAGGCCTCTCCAAAAGGAGGATATGGCAAATCGCCGATATTAGCCTGCAACACAACAAAGGCCTGTTCAATAGGTGGAACTGGCAAATCGCCGATATTAGCCTGCAACACAACAGAGGCCTGTTCAATAAGTGGAACTGGCAAATCGACGATATTAGGCTACAACACAACAGAGGCTTCCTCAAAAGGAGGATATGGCAAATCGACGATATTAGGCTACAACACAACAGAGGCTTCTCCAAAAGGAGGATATGGCTAATCGCCGATATTAGCCTACAACACAACAGAGGCCTGTTCAATAGGTGGAACTGGCAAATCGACGATATTAGGCTATAACACAACAGATGCTTCTCCAAAAGGAGGATATGGCTAATCGCCGATATTAGCCTGCAATACAACAGAGGCCTCTCCAAAGGATTTTGCAATAATCGCCGAAAGAAGGCGAGTTTGCGATCGCATTATGGCCACTGGTATAAAGACGACCAGCAATTCGTGATTGTATCCAAATCATTGACATCATTATCATCATCAGTCCACAGATGGACGCAGGGCTCTCTAATCGCTACGCTTGGTAATTGGATTGGCGATCGCAGAGTTTTGAGTCGGTGCTAAACAAGGAATCGCCGACAATCATCATGCAGCGACTCAAAGTTGGTGTCTTTTCACGCTTTTCGTTAGTTTTTGTGATAATACTCGTAGTTTTAATAACGTTCACTTTGTTGATTGAGTGATGATCAAATCGGATGAGTTTGGAATGTCAAATTTTGGGGTAATGGGATCTACGTCCTAGTGGTCTACCCTGGGCAACGGCATCTTAGGTTTAACCAATGATGACGGCTAACAGATTCCTCTGCGGTGGTAGGCTTCGTAAGAGGCTGCCTGGATGCTTCCACACTCCTGCCAGTCTGCCAGAGTCCAGCGCCAAACAGTTTTTCTGTGTTCCGCTGATGTGCGGGAGACCCGGTGCCTCTGGGTAAGCTCGCTTCATCTTAGGCTTTTTCATAACCGTACAGTTAAGTATGTAGTCAAGAGAACTCTATGTTTATAAAAAAAAGGCCGATCCGATCCGATCAAAAGGCCGATCAAAAAACGTATATTTTATTTTAAAAACGGATTCTGCAGTGATTCACAAATGAATACAGAACCAAGTATTCCGGGTTAGCCAATACTTTATAACTGTGCAACCGTGAAAGATATTGATACTATTTTTTTAATTAGGAGTAATAAAGGTTTTGCTCCTGGCATCACACTGAACCCTAGAATTGAGAGGAAGCCTACGATGGAGTGAGCTTACCCTGAAGCGCTCTGGAAACGCACAATAATGGAACACAGCGAGTGCTGTTTGGCGTCGGGACTTCGGCAGGATGGTGGTCGCGAGCCAGGAGGCTCTACCACCGCTGGAGAGATCACTCAGCCGTCACCACAGACCAGTACAGACTGTGGAGACGTTACCCAGGGTGGACCGCTAGGAGGCCAAACAGTTTTTCTGTGTTCCGCTGGTGTGTGGGAGAACCAGTACCTCTGGGTAAGCTCACTCCATCTTAGGCTTCTTCTTAACCGCATAGTTCAGTGTGTAGTCAAGAGCAAGCCTATTATTTATAAAAAAAGGCCGATCCCACCCACCCCTAATGATTACGCAACATGTCTAAGCACTGGCTACAGAACTCTAAAATCATTTTTATTTTATTTTATTTGTTCCATAAATATACTTAGAACTATGTACATACACAGAGCAAAGAATATAACATAGATTTACAAAGTTATTTTAATTTGTCTGTTAAAAATTTTTCTGCCTTATAGTAGCTATTTAATTAATAATTTTTTAGTTTGCTTTGAAAGATTTTGTTTGAGTCTAGTAGTTTTAGGAAATTTGGACGCTTATTATAAATCAGAACACTTCTTTATTGGGTTATCTCTGAACATTTCTATTCTAAGTGTCAATGTCGACTGACTAGCAACCGACAGGAGGATTACCCAAACCAAGGGTTAGGATAAATCTCGTAAATAAGTAGTTGCGTATAATTGAACTGTCCAGGGGCGAACGCCACCGCAGCGGGTCAGCCATGAATTGCAAATTGGTGTTAACCGACCACTTTTCCCGACGAATTAGCTTTAAAACTATGGTAATGGGATAGTTGCGCGTTTCAGCCGCTAAGTACTTAGTTTCGAAACGATATGCCAAATATCTGTTATACTAATTAGGCTTTATAAGTTTATTAAATCCGCTAATAAACGACGCCCCGTTGGTCTTGTGGTTTGAATCCCAGGCCAAGATCTAAAGGTCCCAAATTCGATCCCCGGACCCGGCAACAAATATTTTCGGACATTGCTCAGGTTTGTGATCACCAACCCGCATTTGGCAAGCATCATGATCATGCCTGTACCCATCATTGCTATGGTAACTTTAATTAGATGATGAAGGCCTTTTCCCTGCTGTGGAATGATTATAGGCCGTTACTACTTACTATAGATAGACTTTTAAAATGAAAAATATGGTTATAGATTAAAACTAGCGTTTATTTCAAATTTTATTTTATTTTATCCCGACGTTTATATAGCGTTCTTGATCTCGAATAGGCTGTTTTCTTATAAAGTATCTACCTACAGTGTCCTCAATGCATAATGTTCACGTATTCAAGGAAATAGTTTATTAGACTAGTCTTATTAATAAAGAGCCGTAGAGAAGACTTTTCTGGATTAAAGGAAAATATAAAAGGTATACTGGACAGATAACTAAAGTAATTAAACATTTGTGGTTTAACGCGGGAAACGAAGAAAGAAAGTTGGTCTTATTTCTCAATATTAATAACATGTGGTAATTATTGTGATAATTGGTGATTGTTATGCAAACTGCCACTTCAGCTCAGCAGTTCGTAGAGTGGCGGCGGTTATCTTACTTTTCCTACGAATTTCCTAATTACTGATTCTATGATCTATCGAAGAGGGAAATACAAAGCATTGTTCTCTCCATTGCCCGTTGTGCGACCTTGAGCCTTCTTATTAGACCCATATTAAGCGACCACGTTTGAAATAAGTCATCACTGTCAACACGGACTGGTGCTAAGAAGTAGTTGTGTACCTGAACTGCCCCCTATGAATTGCAAATTGGTATTAACCGACCACTTTTCCCGACGAATTAGCTTTTAAACTAAGGTAATGGGGTAGTTGATCGTTTTAAACGCATACTTGGTTTCAAAGATAACGGGTTAGGATCGCTTTTAAATGATTTTTAAGTAGACTGGCTTGTAATTAGACTTTATTAGATTATGCACTTTTAAGGGTATGCCGCGGATAAATTGTTATTATTTAATTTTGTCTAAACAGTTAAGTTATACTTTAGACGCCAATGTAAACAGTGTATCTCTAACACCCGTATATATAAAGAAGTGATAACTTATTGCTAAGTAATTTCTAAATAAATTCATAACTTAAGGTGTTACTATTTTGTGCTTAATTGAAGGAAATAGGTCACTATTAATAGATATATGAAGTTTTTGGCTGAGAATGCCAACTTTTGATGGTTCTAATTTCTAGTAAATACTAGATTGAAGAATAAAAATTGTTACTAAAGTAATTACTATTACTTAAGTAATTTTTACTTGTTTATAAATACAGGTGAAAGAATAAGCAAGCAGAAGTTCCAGTAGACTAGTCATGGGTTTGGTTTGGTTAAGTTAGTCTTTGTCTTAGCCTCGATATTGGCACATAGCACGTATTCCTCATCTTCAACTCTGTCCTAGATGACTCCAGAAACTTAACATTTTTCCTAGATTTCTACAAGCTTCTTAGTCCGATGATAGTAGAATGTCATCCGACGACTAAACCACGGCTTTGTCTTTCTTTCCCGAACAATGTTCGTAATTTCGAAACTTTTGGCTGCCCGACCCGGGTATCGAACCCGGGACCCCGAGATCTTGGCCCGGTATTTAAACCACTAGATCAACGGGGCTAAAATATAATATGAAGTAAATGATTTTAATTGTATTTTTTTCACAATTAACCTGTTTAAAAATATTTTGATAAAGTCTCGCCATAACAGACGCCCTCAGCAATTAAGTACTAATAAGGAACCCAAGTCATGTCCTATCAAATAAATATTCAAACACTTTGTAAAAGTTACACTTTCATTATACAGATCGACGCGGTAAACGAAATAAGCTTAGAAAGTGCAAACACAGATTTCTACCGGCTAAAGCGATATAGCTACGTTTCGATTACAAAATTCAATCATTTGTAATTAAATAATAAGTACTTAACTATACTTATTGTTATGTGAGACATTTTTAACTAAATAAAAAAAAGTTAGACAACATCACATACATTGGTACGATCCCAAAGTAACTACGAAATCAGAAACAACGCATGTACCACGAACACCCAACCCGAGACAATGTAGAAAAAAAAACATTTTTCTACATTGACATTTTACATCCGGAAAACCGGAGAATATACTCGTAACTACGCTATATTATTTCATACCTAGTAGTAACAGCCTATAACCATCCCACTGCAGGGAAAAGGCCTCCATCATTGAATTCAAGTTACCACTGCAATGATAGGAACTGACTTAATCACCACGCTTGCCAAATGCGGGTTGGTGATCACAAACCCGAGGAACGTTTGAAAATTCGAAACGATTTGTTGCCCGACCCAGGAATCGAACCTGGGATCCCGAAATCTTGGCCCGGTATTTAAACCAACGGGCGTTTTATACCTAAAACCAGTAAAATCACTACAATCTGTCTTAGTACAATTAGTCTGTAGCTCACTTGTGTGCCGAGGAGAATTTTTAAAATAATTATATATGTTTACATAAAGATATATTACATAATAACATTACATTTATATCATTATATTCACTTATAGTTATCCCTCTAAGTGATTATATAGCCCTTTTTCATTAAAATTACTTTGACATACGATTTAAGTTCATATACAGGGAGTTCAGCAATAGATTGTGGTAATTTGTAAAATATTTAATTTCCCACTTTTTGCAGTCAGAAACCTAGGACGGCAAGTTTATGTCTGGTATTGAAATAGTGTATACGTCAGACAGTTTTAAAAAAAGACATAGGTCAAATCTATGCCTTAATGTTATACAACTAAGTGTTTTAATTGTAATTAATTGTATAGCTACTTCTATACGTTTTTCGCTTCGGGTCCGTCAATTAAATATTAACAAGCTCATCACGTATTAGCTGTTGTTACCAGCTCAACCCGTCCTTTATCGAGTTTCCCCGGGAGAACAGATAAGCGATATTCACTATCCTGCTCTTGTACGTATTGTTCAAATCCTGCTTAATTCTATCCTTGCCACAGAGTAAATAAACAACGCAATCAATACCTATAAAACGTAAGCTTGAATCAATTACATTCTGTACGTTCACATTTGAAACTCGATTTCAATCCATTTTCAATGTCGAATTCAGTAATTACATTGATTTCCACGCAAATATGAATATGATTTGGCGCTAGTGTAGCGTTCAAGAGTGCCGTATACGCAACATTTTGATTCCAATTCCAATCCCGAATGTAATCTAGTCCTAAGAGCAAGCCTACAGATTATGTGTGGCCTGTATACATTTGACGTAGAAAATATGAGTAAAAAATCTATAAAAAAATTAATCTCCTAATAACTGCAATTATAACTGCAATTACAATGAAATCAAACTCTTGACACAAATCTTGTACGGGAATGGTTGCGAAAAAAGGTCATGTCACCGCCCTCTAGCAAATGCCACTCATCATATCTGACGTGCGACGACGACGTGATGCGTTTTTGATACGCAATTTTTGATACGCCCTCCTAGCAACACTTTTTTTACGCTATGCGCATCTCATTCATTCATTACGATACTATTTATAAGTTTTTAACTACCTTCATACCTTAACAGGCCTATGACCGTAAAAATTGAAAACTATGTTGCGAAAAATATTTTCGGGTGTGAACATGGTTCACATTTTTTAGTTTAGGTATGAATGGGCTCTAATTACGATACTGAACGCCTATAAAAATTTTTGGAAAGTGGTTAAAATTTCATCCTGTATATGCTAGAGAATTATGTATCGTGTAGTCATTAAAAAAAACTTACTAGTAACTTAATTAAGGATTTAGTGGAGATATGTCGCTGAAGGTCTGTTTTTCTTTGAAAATTATTTCTATTTTTTTCTTGTCTATAAAATAAGAACTTTTTTAAGAGTCAAAATAATGCTCACAATCTGTTTTATTTACACTGTAACGTGCGTCCATTAATGTGATTGCCAATCTTATTTCTCGTGAAATGTTTTCGTCTAAATAATCTCCTCCGGACAGATGTCTTTTCAACGACGGAAGTTGCTATCCAATTCGGTTTTCAATCGACTGATGTGAGACGATTAATCGATTTGAATTCAATCCGGAAGTACTTGTAAACAAAGCAGTTACATTTTAATTGCTTTCTGTTATTAAATTACAAGGATTGAGGGATTTAATGAGTTCAATATTATATTTTTCGGGTTTTGGGGTTACGGGGTCGGCTGAACTGGTTTTGGGGTCTGCTGAGGGATTGGGTAAGTGGCCTGGTGGATTTGCCTCTGTCTCACTCACGCTCCCAAAATCATGGTTCCCGCTGAAAACCAGCGTCGTGATAAGCCTATAGCTATCACGACTAATACTGAGCGGGAACCTTTTCGACACTTTTTCTCTTTTTTTTTTAAATGTTAGTGCTTGTTTTTGTTGTTGTTGTGTCAAATAATATTTCTTTCTTTCTTTTTATCTTATATATAAAATTCTCGTGTCACAATGTTAGTTACCTTACTCCTCCGAAACGGCTTTACTGATTTTTACCAAATTGTATATGCATATTCAGTAGGTCTGTGAATCGGCTACTATCTATTTTTCATACCCCAAAGTGATAAGGGTTGTTCACCCTTAAAATTTTGTTTTAGTTTTTGGACAAAATTTTTGGTTTTTATTTTTCTATAATGTGGCACTAAAAATACATACAACCCAAAATTTTTACCCGTTTATCACCAACCCCTATTTTTTAATAGCCATTTTAGTAATTTAATCATTTTTATGGCAAAACAACGTTTGCCGGATCAGCTAGTATTATATATTAAGTGGAAAGTGTTCATTTCAACGACGAGTGATGTATAGACAGGTTTTCAACAAGACGCCAGCTTTGAGGTCCCGAATTCAATCTCAAGACTTCATCGTTCGTTTTTTTCTCTTTCCTACTATAACTTTGTCCTTCTCCAGCACCACAAAAGCTTCCAGCCTCTCCTGTTCTCTCTTGATATACACCGTGCTTGTTGAACCACCTGAAAAACAAAGCCCACATTATATGACCATTATGTCTAACATCATGACAGTGTAATTTATTTTAAGAATAAAAATATTTTTTTAAACACATTACACATTGATTTAGACTTTTAATTTTGTAACATGCTGTGAGGTGTGACGCGCACAGACGTATTGTTTTGTTGCGGCAGGGTCCCGGATGAATGAATCTTATACAGCTATGTCCGTACGCGTCACTGCATGTTTCAAAATAAATAGCTGAACCAACATTGTATATTTTAATTAAAAAAATAAATCTTAAAAAAAAAATTAAAAAACACTGCCAAGATTTTATACATAATGGTAACGTGACTTGGACTTCGTTTGTCGGGTCGTTCAAAATGCACCGTTTATCGTATACTTAACTGCTTCTCTCCTTAAGACATTTAAGACATGCCTCACTGGGCCACACAGAGTCATCTAGTCCCAAATGAAGCCACTATTAAGTACCCTGTCGTATGGGGTACTAGACAGTCGAAAAACTTACTTATATACTTTTTTTTTTGTAAATACATACTTATAACCAGTACAAACAGACATTCATGCACACAAATATTTGTACTGTGCGGGGATCGAACCCGCGACCCATGGCTCATAAGCAGCGTTTACTACCGCTGATCCAAATGGTCGTCCTTAAGATACTTTATACTCGTATTTACAAAATCTATTGTCAGAAAAGCACTACCATTACAAACTTTAGAGTACCCACCGCGGGTCAACGGTAATGATAATAGCAAAAGTTCCGTTCAAAGTTCGGCAGAAGCTCACGAACAGCCATTGTGACCGCAATACAATTCGCTTCAAAACAATTCCGGGCTGTTTTAAGAGTTTCAATACACCGAACTGCGGAATTTAGAAGGAAAAAAAATGTCAAGTGGTTTACAAGCTAAGTAGATTCCGTATTTGAATCTCAAATGCCGACTTATTTGCAGTAGCAGTAGTAGTAACAGCCTATAATCATCCCACTGCTGGGAAAAGGCCTCCATCATTGAATTCAAGTTACCACAGCAGTGATGGGAACTGGCATAATCAGCACGCTTGCCAAATGCGGGTTGGTGATCACAAACCCGAGCAACGTTCGAAAATTCGAAACTTTAACTAACGAAAGTAATCAGATCCCCGGATCGAACCTGGGACCCCGAGATCTTGGCCCGGTATTTAAACCACTAGACCAACGGGGCGTTTGATTTAGATCTTATTAATTAATTACTAATATACAAATCCAAACACGAATACTAGGTAATACTTATACTAATACTACTAATATTAGGGGTTAAAGTATGAAATTTCCGTTTTGTATGGACGAAATCGAGAAAAGTCATTTTTCCATACTAACAATTTTTTAGTTTTTTTAAAAACGCCTAAACCGTTTTCTATGCAATTAAAGGTGAAAGTTAGATGGTTATAAAGCTACGCATTATAGTATTTAAATTTCTGAAAATCAAAGTATATAATACAAATATACTTAATTGAAGCAAGAAGGTCAGCTGACACATTGTAAGGGGTCTTTTCAACGACTTCCTTTGAAGTAATAGGCACTAGTATTGCATTTTTTTTTAGTCAAAAGTTACTTTATTTAGTTTTTGATACAATACAAAAATAATTACGCAATAATATGACTATACTTAAGAGCTATAAACAAAATAAAAAGTGGGAAAATAATCGGCAATTTCATACTTTAACCCCTGTTATTAAAGAAGATCTTACTAATACCAGAATACTAATACTAACCGTTGGTTAGTGTCACATAACAAAACTTATTCGAATTCTAATTCTAATTCGGTGTACGAAATCGCAGAACTTATATGTAAATTACGCTTACACTAGTAAATAAATAAATGTGGACAACGCCACATAGGTACATAGGTACATTGTTTTAATACCAAAGTAATTGAAGGCATTAAAGCAATTAATTTTCAACTAAAATCAGAAACAAAGAAGGCAGGCAAGTACTACAAACACCCAGTCTCGGGGAAATCAAGAAAAATACCTTTTTTTTTACATTGGGTCAGAAATCAAACCGCGGACCACGGAACAAGCGACACTTTGAACACCGGTGTGTAGGTACCGCCGTAAGGAGTCAAAATTAATTTAATCGTATTAGTTGTTTAATGTTTTGCATGGTAGGTATATGTATACATTGTATGGCAGGGTGAACCAAAACATGAAGCAGCTTAGGCTATACTTCCCGTATATGCTTTTACAATGAAAACAAAAAAAATGGTTGCCTGTAAAGTCGGTTTTACGGGCGAAGATTTTACGTGACAACGTCTTTTTCTCGGTAGAATATTTATTAATATGAATATAATTAAATTGCACAATAGGAACAAGGAATTGAATGAAAATAAGAATTGCACAAATTTTAACTATAGAAATATATTTTGTTTACTAAAACATTGTACATGTAAACTTAAACTTAACTAATTCCTATTTGAGTGATTTTGTTGAGGATAGGACGATGATAGGAGAAATATGAAATGAAAGGAAGTGTTTCTGCTGTAATGTGTCTTGCGAAAGTCAAGTCTTTTTCCAACGCCAAGAACGTTCGAGAAAGACAAAGACAGAGACACAAGCATGCGCCGATTCAATGCGCCTAATTCTCTAGTGCTGCGCGCGCGGCAGACCGATCATAGTTGAGTGGGAGAGAGACGCAAGGCATTCGGCGGGCCTCTCTCTCGTTCGGTGACTCATCGTAACGTTACCGAGCGTTACACTTTTTCATAAGTGACTCCCAGCCGCAACCTAATTTAAGACGTTGTCACGTCAAAAAGGTAAAGTTTTTAAGGTCAAAGATTCATGAATATGGACTCATCGTTATGGAGATCCTTGGCGGAAGCTTATGTAGTAGGCGTGTCTCTTGGCTGAGATGACCATGATGAGTTACGAAGGGTTACAAACTACGATACTTACATACAAACTTTGTAGCGTTTATAATGTTAGTTAATCTTATAAATATAAAAATGTTATGTTGGTTTGTGTACGCTTTAAAAACTCAAAAAGTTCTGCATCGTTCGAGCTGAAATTTTAGCATGATATTTAATCCGCATCAAAGATTGTTTTTATCGATTTATCCGCGACCGCGAAAAAAAAACTATAAAAAACAATAGAAAACAAAAATCATTCAATCACAATGTGCCACAGCGAAGCGTGGCAGGGAACAGCTAGTAAAATTACTTATTTAGCTGTGCTTGTTACTTCGTACGCGTGAAATTTTAAGATTAAAACTGTCCTACAGAGCCGCAGCTTTTAGCAGGATACGTAGCCCTTTTTCTATACCTGCCTATAGTTTATTTCTGTGTCAAGTTTCATTCAGACCTATTCAGCCGTTCTGGTGTGAGTGAGTAAAAGTAATCAATTTAAGCTTTCACTTTTATAATATTAGAAAAAAATAATGATTGAGTATTCTGATGTTGACTTCTTAAGACTGTTTATGCATGCACAGCAGTGTCTCAATAATCCTCCTCTGCAGATCGAAGATCATTTAAATTACAAAAAGGTTGTCGCTTGCATTTGTAATATGTTTAATATTACCAAGGCTTAAATGTCTTTACCTTGCAGAATTATTATCATTATTAATAGTTCGTTAAAATTTCTTTATTAAGAGTTATTTGTTGAAGTAGTGTAGTACTTAATATGAAGCTATGTTGAAGTTGTATTACCTATGAATGTTTTAAATAAGCTATGAATAAATTTCGCAGGGTCGACGACTTCCAACCTCTCGAACAAAGCCGGCATCCGAAAAGGCTATAGTACCATAGACCACATTCATACGCTGCGGCAAGTTATACAGAAGACCGAAGAGTATAACTTGCCACTTTGCTTAGCGTTCGTTAGCTATGAGAAAGCCTTTGATTCGATTGAGACATGGGCAGTGCTGCAGTCTCTCCAAAGGTGCGAAATAGACTACAGGTACATGGAGAAGGTGCTAAAGTACTTATACCAAAATGCCACCATGTCGATCCGATTACAGAACCAGAGCTCTAATCCGATCCAACTACAGCGAGGCGTGAGACAGGGAGACGTTATTTCTCCGAAACTGTTCACAGCTGCGTTGGAGGATATTTTCAAGCTCTTGGACTGGAAAAGACGCGGCATTAACATCAGTGGCGAATACCTAACACATCTGCGATTTGCCGATGATGTAGTTCTTATAGCTGAGACCTTGAAAGACCTGAACATTATGCTCGAAGATCTCGGTAATGCTTCTCAAAGAGTGGGTCTTAAGATAAACATGGACAAGACGAAAATCATATTAAATGCCCATGTTGCACCTGCTCCAGTTAACGTTGAGAACATTGCACTCGAGGTTGTTGACCACTATGTTAACCTGGGACAGATAGTCCAGTTAGGTAAGTCCAACTTCGAGAAAGAGATCTCTCGTCGAATCCAGCTCGGATGGGCAGCGTTCGGGAAGCTCCGGCATATATTCGCGTCCGAAATACCTCAGTGTCTCAAGACGAAAGTCTTTGTCTAGTGTGTGTTGCCAGTAATGACCTATGGGAGTGAGACGTGGTCGTTTACTATGGGTCTCATAAGAAGACTCAAGATCACCCTGCCAGCAATGAAGAGAGCGATGCTTATTATTAGAGCGATGGTATTTTCCTACTCGATCGAATCAGAAATGATGAGATCCGCAGGAGAACTAAAACAACCGACAACGCTAGAAGGATTGAATTGTTATAGTGGCAGTGATTAATTACGTACAGAAAAGATACAGATTTAAACTCCAAAATTTTATTGATTTGTTTTTTTATGAATGTTCGATGTTTTTGGCATTCCTGCAAAGTCAAACGCCATGATCACGGTGGCTTCTAAATTATGCATATTTTTGCTTTGCTCAGGCAAACAATAACAAGAAAAGTAAAAGGTTTAAAAGTCATACATTTTATATTCATTAAGTATTTATTATACAAACCACAAATATTTATATGTTCGCAAACCGCCTAATATCTCCAATACTCGGCTTACTTCGCACAAAATAATTATTTTCGTTATCGCTCAGGGTTGTTGGCACAGAGTTTTTTTGGTACGTGAGAATTTTTTACCTGTCACAAAGTTTGGTCTCTGTCTGGATTGAAACTCAATATTAACTTGACTTCGGAAACATGGTATCTGCAAATGACAGAGTATCGCGTTGCGCCAAAATGTTTATCGAGAAAAGAATTTTACAGGAATGTACTTTAAACAGATTCTTGTATATGGGATAAAACATTCTCAGACATTTTAGGTTCTATGTTTACATTTTGCAGTATAGATAATTTTTTGCATAAAGAATTGGCATAATAATATTACGATCAATTTGATTGGAAGCTGCAGTATGGGGACGATACAATAAAAAATATACTTAAAAACGTAAAATGTTTTTATAACTTTATGATCCTGGTGCCTGAACTTGTCATACAAACAGTTGCTTATATTCTTTCTCAAACAAACAATATCTTCTGCAATGTTTTAGCTTAACGATCAGTCGATCCTGCACTGTCATCTACACCACGTCGTCTGTCCACCTATGAGGTCTTCATTAAAAATGTTAAGTTTAATTAGAACTCAAATAAACCAGCGTCGTGATAAGTCTGTAGCTGTAACGACTAACTGAGCTTTTTTATTTGTTCCTTTTCGATCCTCCAAACCGTCTGTCCTAAAACCTTTTCGCCTCAATGGCTTTAGATTTGGATTGTATATTCGTATGTTTCCGACTGCCACTTTACCGGCGTGGACGCTCATTTGGCCACGTTTTTCCACTGATCGTTTATCCAGTTTTTTATTTTACATTAATGCAAAGCACTATTATTTCCTAGATTTGACAATGTTTCCATTTGTCTGACAACCCTAACAGTTGTGGTTTACCGGTTCTCGCTTTGAGTCCTGTGACGGTTTGTATTTCGTAAATGCTGTTAGGGTATTTCGCATTTATGAATGTAAACTTTCTAAGGTCAGATTATAATGTTCCCTTTGAGTCGGCGACCCTCAAAAGGAAAATATAGACTTTTGAAGTTAAGAGGATTTTTAGGTGTGCGGGATTATTGCTAAATATTACGTTGTATTTATATGAAATGTGTTTTTATTTTTCAAATGAAACCGTACTTGTATTTTTGCGTTAGAGATTCAGAAATGATTTCGTTCGCTTATTTTACATATTTGAATAAAGCTGAAGTATAACATGTTTTTACTCGACTTCTTTATTGTGTGTATTCGTTTAGTTAGATAAGTATTTCTTAGGAAGACTAGAAGAGTTGATTAAATTGAATTTTATTTATTTATTACCCAAACAAACTGTCACTCACCTTCAAAGATCATTTACGCAATGAAAATTATTGATATTTTTCAGTTTCTTTTTGACAGAGGAGTAAAATAACTAAACCAAACTAACTTTTCAAGTAACATAAGTAAAACAGCATACTTGGAGCACCTTATAATAAAATATCCTACGAGGAAATCCTTGCTCAACAGTGGGATACAGAACAGCCTACACCTATCCTTTCAAAACGTCTGATCTATCATTGTACAGACAACGGCAGGTCAACCATATAAAAAGGTACTCTGTGGGTCAACCTACCCAAATAGTTAAAAGTCATCGAATTGATTTTCAACTTTAAGTCCAACAACTAGAGATCAATATTAATTAAGAAAATTTGACATTTTGTGGTATAAAATAGGTTTTGTAGTTTAGCCGTAGAAGCGTAACAGAGAGATAGACAGACGGACGGAGCTACTTTCTCATTTATCTAAATAATCTTATTTATATGATAAATATAAAAGTTTGGAAATATGTTTGTTACGCAACCACGCCAAAACTACTAACTAGATCTGGTTCAAATTAGGCACGAATATAGTTTATAGACTAGAATAGCACATAGTCTCGTTTTTTTATCTCGAAAAAACATAATTATTCTCATGGGATAGTATCCAATTCAAAACAAAGTCGCGGGAAACAGCAAGTTAAGGTAAAACCAATGACCTACAGTACTATTTATTTATCGAATTGCACAAGGTGTGCCAATAAATATCCATTCGCAACTGATGGGTTATGTTAATTCGCACTGTTTACTCCGACACCCGAACTGCGAATGTTACAGCAAGCATTAAACGATGTTTCCACTGTTACTAAAGCGGTGTACCCACTTGCGAATAAATGCATACGATCCTTTGTTAATTTAGCAACTTAATTGCAATTATTATGTCAGTCTTAAACTTGAAAAAATATCTTTCTACTTAACCCAAATCTCCATGCATACCGCTATACCAATTTAGCCGCCGAGACACTACGTCACCGCGTCAATTTTTCAAGTATATTCTTATCACTGGTAAGCCAGCGTAGTTTCATTAAATGTTTTAATAATTAAATAAGGAATATTAAATAATACACCCAATCTTATTGACAGCTGGTTTTATCCTCGCATGCGCGGGAAAATGCTGGAAAAGGGCGCGAAAGGGTTGACAGCTCGCAGCCAATCGGTTCGCGCCTTTTTCATACAACGGTAATTACGCTCGCTCGGAGTTAGCGACCTAGAAGCGAAAGCAATCGGGCGATTTACGGTACGCGACTCACCTTTCGCTGGCCGCGGCCCTTGTGTCGAGTGTGCCAGCACTGCGCCCAGGCCAGCTGGGCCCGCGTCTACGCTGAGCACGAGCGGTGCACGAGGGTCGAAATGCGCCAGCACGCGATCTGAAGACAGCACTCGCTTTGCGTGATCAAAAGCAGCCCTTTGTCGGGGTCCCCACTCCCACCGCGACTCGCTGCGTAGTAATTCGTGCAGAGGGTTAAATAGTGTTGATGAATTAGGGATAAAGCTGCGATAGTAGTTGACTACACCCAAAAACCGTTGTGTATTATTTAATATTCCTTATTGTAACAAGAGTTATAAGAGCGAGAATAAAACCAGCTGTCAATAAGATTGGGTTATAATAAGGAATATTAAATAATACACCCAATCTTATTGACAGCTGGTTTTATTCTCGCATGCGCGGGAAAATGCTGGAAAAGGGCGCGAAAGGGTTGACAGCTCGCAGCCCATCGGTTCGCGCCTTTTTCATACACCACAGTTGCACTTTTAACACCCGAAAGAAACATCTTTATAGATGATTGACAGTCAGTTAAGATAAAACTCTATTTAAATACTTTATATGATACGACTAGCTGTTGCTCGCGACTTTGTCTGCGTCAATTTCTGTTATTATGATCGCGATTAAAATAATATAGCTTAAAGCCTTCCTCGATGAATGGACTATCCAACACAATTTTTTTTCAATTCGAACCAGTAGTTCCAGAGATTAGCGCGTTCAAACAAATAAACAAACAAACTCTTCAGCTTTATAATATTAGTATAATACTAGTTAAAATCTATTATAGATTTTAGCAACTTCATTGCAAATATAATATGTATCAGTATTTATACTTGAAAAATGATGTCTCAGGCGGGACTTGGGCCATGCATACCGAGCGCGGTAGATGCGGATTTGAGTCCCGCCGGTTATGCATACGATTATGTATACGGTTATACATACGATTATTTGTGTATTGTAGACGACTAACGCATTTGGGGTGGTGGGATCAACCTAATAGTGGTCCACCCTGGGCAACGGCATCTTTGGTTTTCTAACCAATAATGACGGCTAACAGATCCCACTGCGGTAGTATGCTTCGTAAGAGGCTGCCTGGATACTACCACCCTCCTGCCGGAGTCCAGGGCCAAACAGTTTTTTCTGTGTTCCGCTGGTGTGTAGGCGAACCAGTACCTCTGGGTAAGCTCGCTCCATCTTAGGCTTTGTCTTAACCGTAGAGTTAAGTATGTAGTCAAGGGAAAACCCAATATTTATTGAAAAAAAAAACTTCCGTCAAATGACTATAACGCCGGTTTTCAAAGCCCAAGCCACCCCCTGAATCCGTCACTGGTCAAGTTCAACCAAGTTAAAAAAAAACATTTCTATACACTTTATTACCATGCAAAAGTACAAAGTTTCTTTGTTTTCAAAGGGAATATATAATGAAACCTGATGATATAACTTTTACTGGTTCTGTGATAAGTACATTATAAGACGTGTGTCACGGAATTGAATTGTTTAACGAAGTTGGGACATTACATTTTTTCCGGGTTATAAAAGGTTACACAAGAGGTGTAGGTAGCCTAAACTCTCTCTAAAAAATCTACTGACTTTGGGAAAAATACATATAATAATAATAATAATAAATAATAAATATTTAGAACATGCCTCACTGGGCCACACAGAGCCATCTAGTCCCAAATTAAGCTACTATTAAGTACCCTGTCGTATGGGGTACTAGACAACCGATATACTTACTTATATACTTTTTTTTTGTAAATACATACGTATAATTTATATATAACTCTCATATATCTGTGTATATTGTATAATTTGGCAGCTCAAAAATAAAAACAATCAAATAGATATCCCTCTCGATTAGGCATACAAGATGGCGATAACGAAAAAAAAAGATAAACCATAAACTCTAAATGTCAGTAGCTGTCAGATTTCCTTTGTCAATATTTGACATAACCGTTCTTTTCAAGTTTTTGCCAATCGTTATATTCTCACGTGAATTAAAAGCCAATTGAAATAATCGCAAATATCCTTTAGGCATTAACATAAGTTAAAACTCAAAGAGTGATTGTTGTTATTACAACAAGCACAATTATTATTATGCAATCAATATCACTTGTATCGATTTTAAAATTGTCAAAACTGTCAGATGTCATCAAAGTGTCATCTTCCGCCATGATAGTTCTTGGTGTTTAATATTGCTATTCTAATATGTTTCTTTTTGTTTAAGCGATAAAACAAAGCCATTTTAAAGAATTTGGATATTAACAAAGTGTTGTAGGTGTATTGCCCTATCTTTTGGCAAAAAAGGCCCGGAAGCCTAGCCTCCATACAATTTGGGACATCTCCTTAATCGTGGTTTCGCATCTTAGCCCTACCGAACGCACTTAAATTCCATGACTGTACAGTGCCTTGCTCATGTAGACACACCCTTAGACAAACAGGAGCATATAGAGCTCAGTCAATTAGCAGAAGCATTCACGTGCAACTTTAGACCTTGACACAGCAAGTTATAGCTGGTTTTCGCTTGTGACTACATCAAGGAAGAGGCCGTATTAGACATTCCGTGTGACGAGTCTCAGAAAGGGATCAGACGTTGCTATATGTATATGGATATAACTGAAATGTGTGATTCCAAGACATCGGAAATCGTAACTATTATTGCTAGCTACAGGCCTTTGATGTGAGACAAAAGACAAGACCATTGGCCCGGTAAGTGAAAGGTTGTAAGTTCAAAACCCACGCAAAGCAGTCGATATTTTACTCAAGGAATTGTATTATCAATAGAAACAAATAATCAACTAAGGAATGTACAAAGTAGTACAAAGTAAATGTTTTTAATCGCCCCGTTCGCGTTGCATTGGTCCAGTGAGAATGTAGTGTGTTAGTTAAGCTATTAAGTTTTTTTTTTTTTGTTTGTTTTTGTCCGTGCTTCATTCACTTTTGCATTGAGTTACTGTCTAGTGTGTGTACTTTTCTTTTTTTTACCTTATTATTATTGTTCTCACTTTGCAACCTATTTTTGTACACTTTTATCGGCCTAGCACTCTGGGTCTCGACAAATAAATGTTTCTTTCTTTCTTTATTTCGGTGGTTTTCCGATCTCCGGGTCAGGCAACAAAAAGATTCGAATATTCTCGGTTTTGTGATCACCAACCCGCATTGGGCAAGCGTGGTGATTATGCCTGTACCCATCATTGCTGTGAATCGAATTCAATGATGTAGGCTTTTGCCCTGCGGTGGGATCATTACAGGCCGTTAATTATTTTATATGTATAAAGTATAAAGAAATAGCACCTCCTCTTCTCTTCTTAAGGGTGTCGTAAGGGGAGAGGGACGGGGCGTTGGGGAGATGGGTGAAGCCCCACCAGAAGAAGACGAGCAGCAGCGTTTTCTCTTCACAGACTAAACTGTGATCGCAAAACCGGCACGCGTGGCAATTATGGCGAAATCCTTTTGGATAGGCAGAGCTTTCCTTGCTCTGCAGAGGACTGATGTGGGAAGATGATGATTTTGACTGCCATCGAAATATGGCGGACAGTACCTACATTGTGGGGAGTCAGTACTCTAGTTATTTCAAACGGTGTATAAGACAACCTTTTACTATCAAGGTTAGTATTGAAGACCAACCGAAACGAAGTTTAGCGGTTTTGTTACACTTTTCTTTAGGCTGATTTTAGAGTCACGCTGACCATCAGCGCCGAGCGCCGAAATGTATGGAAATCGTTGTCAGAGCGCTGACCGGTCGGCGCTCAATTTCATACATTTTGACGGTCAGCGCCGATGATCAGCGTACGATCAGCGTGACTCTAAAACCAGCCTTAAGCAATTTACATTGTTAGTGCAAATCCTAGAATGAAATTCACATTAGTCAGTAATAGCAGGCTGTTAAAATTTAGTAATGGGTCTTTTAAGACAAATTTCATAAAGTAATTCTATCCACATTAAATGTTCCATCATTATGGTAACTTGAATTAAATGATTTAGGCTTTTGCTCTGCAGTGGGATGATTATAGGTCGTTACTTATACACAATTGTAACAATGAAGCAAAACTTTATTAAATAAATTATATTAAGTAGGTATAATATATTATCATAATGACAGTTGCAAGAACTAAATTACCTTTGGCCCAGCCTAGAGAAGAATAAAACTCGTCCCAAGTCGTAGAAACTATCTCACAAACTGAAATGAAATTCGCTTAGTCAATCAACCTCCGTTCAAAGAGTCCAAGGCGGGAAAAGTCCTGTCGTAGACGACCAACTTTACGGTTCTAGAAAAGTGCGGAGTTAATTGGATCGGCCATCTTGTGATGATATCTTTGTTTATACAGAGTGTCTGGGGACAACGGAAATCTCTGAATGAAGAGCCATAACATTTATTCTTGAGAGTTCTAAACGATATTCGGATTAGGCTTAAGGCTGTCCGAATTTATTGTTTGCTAGATTTTAGCCCGCGACTGTGCCTGGGTTAACTACATTATATCTCGTTAAATCTCGCGGGCGGAAACCTTTGTCCAGCTGCGGGATACAGAATAACTTATATCCTTGTTCACGGTCTAAAATAAAGTTGTACTAAATTAAAAAACCATCTGTAGTTTAGGGGTGAAAGAGAAACTGGGTTTGGGTGGACTTACTTTCGTCTTTATAATTTACTCGGCGGAAGAATTTACGCAAAACCAATGAGTTTCCTAAAATAGTTTCCTTACATTTTTATGCACATTATGTGATAGCCCCGTTGGTCTAGTGGTTTGAATACCGGACCAAGATCTCGGGGTCCAAGATTCGATCAACCAAAACTTTCGAATTTTCGGGTTTGTGATCACCAACCCGCATTTGGCAAGCGTGGTGATTATGCATGTACCCATCATTGCTATGGTCACTTGAATTCAATGGTGGAGCCCTTTTCCCTGCAGATTATAGGCTGTTACTTACTTTATGTGATAGCATTAGGCATTATAATTATTTTTTCATTAATAGTAGTTCAGTATTTTTATTTATAATAGGGGTTAAAGTATGAAATTGCCGATTATTTTCCCACTTTTTATTTTATTTATAGCTCTTAAGTATAGTCATATTATTGCGTAATTCTTTTTGTTTTGTATCAAAAACTGAATAAAGTAACTTTTGACTAAAAAAAAATGCAATACTAGTGCCTATTACTTCAAAGGAAGTCGTTGAAAAGACCCCTTACAATGTGTCAGCTGCACCTTCTTGCTTCAATTAAGTATATTTGTATTATAAACTTAGATTTTCAGAAATTTGAATACTATAATGCGTAGCTTTATAACCATCTAACTTTCACCTTTAATTGCATCGAAAACCGTTAAGGCGTTTTAAAAAAAACTAAAAAATTGTCAGTATGGAAAAATGACTTTTCTCGATTTCGTCCATACAAAACGGCAATTTCATACTTTAACCCCTAATATTATTACTTAATCTACTACTACTAATACTACTTACTCACAAACACCACGTAGGTAAGCTACGTGTTGTTTGTGAAGTCTATGATTAATAGAAATATTTAATCCCTGGTATAAATTTAGTGATGAATAAAAACCACTGATTCGGCTGTTGTTAGGTTTATCTTTCCGCAGATTTCCGGTTTGTGTTTGGTTTTTCCCACACTTTACTAGCTGTCCCTCTCGGCATTGCATGGGTTTACTAATGAAGGTGATTCAAATGGTTCGTTTATTCCCACATACAATGGTTTGATAACATAGCTTTCATGTAAATATTTCTAAAATATTTTTTTTGGACTCCTTACTCTTAGTTTCGCTTTGTGTGTCTGTCTGTCCATCTACGGTTAATTGCACAGACTCTTTGTACAAAAAAACTTTGATTCGTTATGGATAACAGTATTTTGTACCATAATTGCTGTGGTAACTTGAATTCAATGATGAGTGCCTTTGCCGTGCATCGGGATTATTATAGGTCGTTACTTTTTCTAACAGTAAGTATGTTGTCCTTAAAAATTATATAAAAGCAGGGTTCCTTACTCATATAATGTAAATGTTCCGTAATTTCCAAATCGGTAAACGGTCAATTTGCATTCACAAGTAACTAAATTGTAACGGTACAATATAGTAAATACGGCATACGATATTACGACGATGCACACGTACTTTCAACGTATTGCCTAATAATAGGGGTTAAAGTATGAAATTGCCGATTATTTTCCCACTTTTTATTTTGTTTATAGATCTTAAGTATAGTCATATTATTGCGTAATTCTTTTTGTGTTGTATCAAAAACTAAATAAAGTAACTTTAGACTAAAAAAAAATGCAATACTAGTGCCTATTACTTAAAAGGAAGTCGTTGAAAAGACCTCTTACAATGTGTCAGCTGACCTTCTTGCTTCAATTAAGTATATTTGTATTATATACTTTGATTTTCAGAAATTTATATACTATAATGCGTAGCTTTATAACCATCTAACTTTCACCTTTAATTGCATCGAAAACGGTTCAGGCGTTTTTAAAAAAAATTAAAAAATTGTTAGTATGGAAAAATGACTTTTCTCGATTTCGTCCATACAAAACGGCAATTTCATACTTTAATACTGTTCCCAGAATTGTTATAGACTCTATAATGAATGCAGCGCGTCAGTGGATCTTAATTCTGATTTCCCGTTTCGCTTACGCAGACTGATCAAGGACATTTTCTCCAAAAAATATTTGTAAATTAAAATAAATAGGACTTGTTCACAAAATAACCTACTTTTATACATAAACATTAATAGCTGTCTCATTAGGATCGGATACCTGTAACCTATTTTAAGTATTTTTTTATTTTGCATTATGTGTTTTCCTATAAGAGGTTATGCACTTAGTTCTTAAGTATTGAATGTATTTACTATAATTGTTTTAATGTTATAACTGTTGGAGAACCTAATAAAAAAAAATATAGCTTGTACTATTATTTATTTTGCGATAACTCGTAAACTTGAGGTAACCCTCGTCAACGCAAGTCAGGTCTAGGAAAAAATATTTGTTCATTGTTCCCGAGATATACATATGGTTATAAAACTAATTGCCTTTATGAAGTTGCTAGGTGTTGAACGCCACGTAGACGTAAAGTTTATAATTTAAATTTCACAGGAAAACGTAGCCTATGTCCTACTCCAGCGTACCATCTATATCCGTAAAAAAATTTTTGCCAGATTACTTCAGCCGTTCTAGCACAATTGAGCAACAAACATCCATCCTGCCTTTAGTAATAGATTAAGTAAGAGATATAGTAAGACAGATATATGCCACATATTATATGGGGTGGCATGGGACCAACTGTCGTGGAGTTAGGGTAGGCTTTGTCCAGCTGTGGACGTCGCTTGGCTGAGCTGATGAGGTGGAATCGAGTTTACAATCTTCCATTTATTAGGAATTAATTGTCTACGATTTTAATGGTGCGTTTTCATAGAAGCGGATCTGGGCGGTGAGGAGAGAAGCGAGCCTTGTATTGACCAATCACAGCTTAGAGCACGCAAACTACAGATAACAGATTAACGGCCGGTTCCAATATATTTTGTTATGGGGCTCAGCGGCAGATATTGAGTCTATTTTTATATTGTAAAAACGTGCTGTGCGGGCTATTTACGGCCTTAGACCCCGTGACTCTCTAAGAGAGCTATTCAAAGAGATCAACATACTAACAGTTGCATCTCAATACATTTTCGAAAACATTATGTACGTCCGTAAAAACCTCGAATTTTTTGTCAAAAATAGTGACGTACACAATTTCAATACCCGAAATAAAGATAAACTTGCCGTTCCAGGATTCAGACTGCGAAAAGTAGGTAATTCGTTCATGGGAAATTGTATCCGTATTTTCAACAAATTACCACTATCAATTGCTGACCTCCCTGTACATAAATTCAAATCATATATCAAAGTTGTTTTAATGAAAAAGGGCTATTACACTATTGATGATTATATAAATGATAGGAACGTTTGGCTTTAAATTGTATCAGCTCGCACTGGCATATATCTTATGTAAACATGTTTATTTAAAAAGAGGCTGACAATAGTGACCGAGTTTCTTGCGCTGCTTCTTCTCGGCACTAGCCCACATTTGTCCCGAAGCAGTGGTAGGTTAAATATTGGGACGTGTAAAAGCGCCTCCAGGGGCCTATTTGCAGAAATAAAACTGATTTTAACTGATTTTAACTGATTTTAATAACCTATCTATCTTCAGTTTTGGCATATCGGAGATAGGAAACAGTTTCTATCTCTGTTCTTGCCGTCCAGAGAAACAAAGACATCTCATCTCCAATATGCCAAAACTGAAGATAGATAGGTTATTGGAAATGGCCGTTAGAGCGCTGTGATTGGCCAATTAACGGTCCTCTCCTCTCTACTTCGATACTAAAAATTATAAAAATAAGTAACTTTTCATTTTATTTGTATCCGTTCATCATCAATCGTGCTAGTGAAGCCAACAATCTTCAAACTTAAAATGTTTTCTTCTCACTCTTAAAACACTAAATTCCTTTGAAACCTGTTAAAAATACAAAAGTGTTTTACTGCTATTTTCGTCAGTAAAACCTCGACACTTTAGAAATAGCTTAGACTATTGAACAACAATATAACCTTTTTGTGTTTTCCCCTTTGATTTCTTAAAAAGAAAATATTTTCTTTCATAGAGAAAAGGCATGAATATATTCTATTGAAAAAGGCTTGCTAAGGGGTGGAAAGGTGCGATATGTATTTGCGGTGGTCGTTTCGTCTTCGGTGAAATCCTAAGAATGGGGCTTGCCCAGTTTTTTCCGTGTCCTTTAGAAATTGTAAGTGTATTAAAGGCTTATACACACATGATGCGCCAGCATCGAATAACAAAATAAATGTTGGCAAAAATACAAAGCATTCTTATCCAGTCGTTATGGTA
This sequence comes from Anania crocealis, assembly GCA_949315895.1. Taxonomy (NCBI): domain Eukaryota; kingdom Metazoa; phylum Arthropoda; class Insecta; order Lepidoptera; family Crambidae; genus Anania; species Anania crocealis. The sequence continues at coordinate 4,198,440 of OX438859.1, read as the reverse complement.
AGGGTAAGGCCAAGAAGTGAAAAAGTTAAAATAAAACTTGTAAAATGGTATAGATAAAAGAATATACATATTGTGAGTGACCTACATAAAAATAGATAAATACACAACCTATACAAACATACGAAGACATTAGATGAACTCAAGTACCTAAGCAAGATTGATTCCTGAGAAGAAGAAGAGAAATTTAGTCAGGAACTGACTCCGCAAAGCCTTCTAAATAACCGTAAAATATATTATAATCTAACGACTCTTTGGTCTAGTGTTTTAACTACTTACCCGACTAAAATTTTGGTGTCCTGGCCCCTAATTCGCGTAACCGAATCGTATCACAATCGTAATTGAACGACAGGTTTTTAACAGTTCTAGTATGGGCTAAATGTCAAAATCGTCCAATTCAATCACGATCGAACTGCGATTTGGTTACGCGAATTAGGCCCCTGGATTCGATCCCCGGGTCGTGCAGCAAGAGTTTCGAATTTCAAACATTGCTCGGGTTTGTGATCACCAACCCGCATTTGGCAAGCGCGGTCATTATGCCTTGGTAACTTGCATTCAATGATGGAGGTATTTGCCCTGCAGTGGGATGATTATAGACCGTTACTTTACGTTTCATATAATAATCTTAGGTTTATATTTTACTCACTTTGGGAGCAAAACAATGTATGTGATGTTGTCCACATTTATTTATTTAGGAATTCGCCTTCTGTGTATATGTGGCTTTATTGGAACGTTATGGCGTATAAAAGGAGGGTTCGCTGAAGATGTCTAAATCGGTTTTAAATAGAGGACCCGACTATTTATATAGTCAGGGATATATTTATAAAAATAAATAAAGAAAATGTGGACAACATCGTATTCATATTCTGATGCCTTACTTTACAACACGAAGCTCGTATTTACGGATATATCTATCTCTTTCAGATATTCTAAGGTAACGGCATATCGTTACCTTTATACTTTCTCGTACTCTACTCGTAAACTCATAAGTGAGAGGGACAGATGTAGTTGAAATACGGACGGCAACTATTTCGAGGATTTGTTTTGTGGAATTCAGTAACAATGCAGGTACCATAAACGACCAGACCCAAAAGAAGAGAAGAAGAAAGAAAACGTAGTAAAACACTTTTTGTCTACATTGACCTATCCGGCAATCGAACCCGGGACTTCGGACTAAATGATACCTTGGAAGGTGGTTGGTGGTGGTGTGACCGACAGACTGTCGCTGTTATTATGACATGCGCTACATTGAATTCGGTTTGTTATAGAAATTAATGTTGTTAATCCACCTGTCAAGCATGGTAAATATGACAAAAAAAGCATCCTAGATGCTTTTAAATATGTAATAGAGCTGAAATTCAACATTTACTTTTAAATAACATTTACTTTTTCTATAAGGCAATAGTAATTTACATCGGGCAATTGACATACGGTTATAAAAGAACGAAAAAAAGTTACATCAAACAATCGAGGAAATGTTTAAGTCCTGATCTCGCATCAGGAGATATAAAGGTGAACAATAAAATATGATTTTGTACTGATGAATCCTAGCTAATAATTCTTAGCTAGGATTTATCAGTACAAAATCAAGCTATACATTTCCAATGTATGCTGAACTTTAACCTAAACGACCGCCAGTATTACCATGAAAGCTCAGCTTATACTGGAAATGTGTAGCTTAATTCGTCACTACTTTAACCTTTATTTGTTAATCAACACTAATTAATACTGTATTGTTTTCAGCACCTCAAAAGGTTAGAACAATCTCCATTTTGTATAAATCTTCGTCCTTAAGAATGTAAAAGTAAAAAACAAATCGAATTTGCCTAAAACAACGTACAATCAAATCCATCGCATTTTATTTGTAAGTTACCTTTGATGTTAGAACTCTTATGTCGTTCGTAAACATTCATTGTTTGATGTTTTTAACAGCGTTGCTTGTAGACACTTGACTGGTTTCATGTTGTTAAAATAGTGCCTAATGGTGATGGAATAAAAAAAGGGCGGTAAAAAGCTAGTCGAACATGCAAACTCTAAATACTACCCATCATTGTTGAGAACTTGAATTCAATGATGGAGACCTTTGCCCTGCAGTGGGATGATTATAGACCGTTACTTCACTTTACGTTATACTTACATCATCTTCTCCTCATCGCATGACTATTCCTTAAACATAGAAGAAAAAGAAAGGATAAGAGGTGACTTAAGGAGAACTGCCTGAATATGACTGGCAACAGCGTTTTCCCTACCATTCGCCAAACTGCGTTCGCCAATCTGCCTGCCAAGCGTGGCGATAGCAACATCCTCCTTTTGAAGATGGTGGCGATGTTGATGATGATAAGAGTATTGGTAGAGAGTTGCTCTACGTCACAGAACATGGATAAAGGTTAGAAAGGCTGTCATGCGCCATTTTTATGAGAACCGTTGTCGCCGCTTGCGCCCCACTGCACATAAATGAGTTAAAAAAACAATCACAGCCATCGAGTTAAATATACTAGAGATGCAATCTCATTATAATGCGTCAAAAACAGTGTAATCACTATTCAAACGCGCCGACGCGACGTAGCTTTGAAACTACTAAACATTTAAAAGTAAACATATATTTGTCTCACTTACGCAAGTCGCAAGAATAATACCGTTGCGTGAATTAGACAAAGACCGCAATATTAACATGCAATGGCGGAATGGGGTTGCCTACCTGTGAAAAATTTTATCCAATTTTTTCAAGCCATAATTAGACCTTTAATAATAGGGGTTAAAGTATAAAATTGCCGATTTGTACTGAAAATTAAAATTATTTATTTCTTAATTTTTAACAAATTTATTTAATAAAAATAGTTACCATTATTATCTATACATTGCTGCCATCTAATAGGAAGGTCATTTATGCCTTTGTGATAGAACTCTGAGGATCTAGACTGCACAAACTGTGTGAAAGCATTTTGTACTGCCTCCTGGGAAGAAAACTTCTTGTCACGTAGATAATTGTCCAAATCACGAAAAAAATGGTAGTCCGTTAGAGCAAGGTCTGGCAAATTAGCAGATCCCTCTCCAAACGCAACATTGATATTGCGGGCTGTTTCTGCCGCGTTACTTCCGCGTCGGAACTCGTATTCAAAAATCACTCGAATTTTCGCAGTATCCATCTTTCTTGTCTAAGTTAAATAACAAAAACAATTGAAAGTCGATATTCAAATGTTTCACATTTTTTAAAAGAAGATCATCATAGAAACCATGTGAAAAAAGTTTCATTCGAAAACCTCAAACCATGAAGATTCTATGTCAATTCAAAGAACCTATTACAATAAAACGGCAATTTCATATTTTAACCCCTAATGCATACATATTTTAAAATACTTTACTTAAGTTTTCCTATTGGATGAATTAGGATATTACAAGTGGTAAAATAATTAATAAGGTTTTTTTAAATGTTTTTATTTATCTATAATATATAATATTATATGATAATGAAACTGTAGATATTTGTAAATTATATATTGATTTAAATAAAATCCCTAGGCCCTGGGATAATAAAGCCCATTCTTTAATTCTACTGTACGTGTGTATGTCACTGAACTCCTCCTAATCGGCTGCACAGATTTATTGCTGCACTGATTTTCCGATGATATTACATCTTAAGGCAACCTGAAACGGTATTATTATATAAAAAGTAATTAAAATAACTTGTTCTACTCGTATAAATTACCAATTCTCCCATAAATGTGGGGAACTAAAACTAAGTTTTTAGTGGTAACACTGGACCCAATTTACAAAATTTTACGTTTTATTTCATTTTTACGTCGATTTCAACACAGAAACAAAAACTTACGTGTGGAAAGTAATTCCGGATAATTTATTGTGTTTTTGTGATCTTGAATCTCACTCTTTCATTACGCATTTACCCATTTTGAAGAAAATTTTGTCACACATAACTCGGTTGGCGTCACACAAAGTACTGAACTGACGATAGCTACGCATATGGCTGTGGCCATATGCCAAGTGGCAACGCATTGGCGCCGTTACTACTAATCTAGTGTTAACATATAAATCAATGATCACAGCGCTCACTTTAAAGCATTTGCTCATAACCTCGCGCCTGCCCCGCCTTCATCGCCTTTCTAAACTGTTTCCAAGTTCTGGGCTCTACGTCACTCAATTTTTTATTTAAATAGTAGTTCTATTGACTTCCAAGCGATAGCATTGTCGTTTAGGAGCATTTTGATTCCCATCGTACCTGTTGTTCAGCTCCGCGATTGGCTGAATTCTCGTGAAGATGGCACCGGATGCTCCTTCCAACCGCCAATTAAAAGCGCTCGAGTAATTTTTGTTATTCGTTGCCATGGACACCGCAAAAACCCGCTCATGAACCGCTTATTACTCATTAATTATGTTTTTAAATACTTTATCTCCAAATTTACCGAAAATACCACATTTTTAAGAAGAACCCACAAAAGATGTATTGGCGAAAAAGACGAGATACAGAATATAGGCGAATCCAGACGGTTTCACAGGTTGATGGGCTTTCATAACTTCTACTCAATTATTGATAGTGTTTTGTTTTGGAAGTCAATAATAATTTTCTCGTCTGTATCCTATTTAATCAATCCTTTTTTACCTTTTATATTTTTCTGTCCTCACAACGTATTTTTTGGTTGTGATTATCGCCCTTGCCACATAGTGTTGCTATTTACACGCCCCACCAGGTATATTTTATTTTAATCTTGTGTCTGTAGTGCTATAGGCTGTTACGATGATACCTACATAACAGCAAATATTAATTTAAACACAAGCCAAAACTTATCAATTCCCGCAGCGCACATTTTAAATTTTGTCCTACGAAATTCCGTTTAAACCGGGAAAATTCGTTCTACATTTTAACTGACAGAGATAAGTTGGTCGCACAATAGGAATTCCAGTGTGTGCATAGATGATATTAGAGTGCATAACTTATCATATCTGATTTATGACCTGCCCCAGCTGACCCGGTTGGAAATCTTTTCATGATGTCCCATGCTGTATGATGAGCATTTATAAAACTTACTAGCTTTTGCCTGCGGCTTCGCTCGCGTTAAATTCGGGGTAACAATAAAATTTCACCCCCTCTCTTAAGGGGTTGGGGCGGATTCCCAAAAAAGAGGCTATTTTTTTTTTGTTATCAAAAATAGTCCGAATACCTATTTGTAGCTTTCTACCTTGAAAATTGAGGAATGCTCCATGCAAACTTCCACCCGCATTTTAGGGAAGTGGGGGCTTAGAAAGAGACAAAAAGTAGCCTATGTCCTATGTATTTTTCCCATTTAGTATGGATTTGATGAAATTTATTGACTGAACGGTGTAGATTATCTGCAGTGGAGTTTTTAAGTTTGTTTGTAGTAATAATTGAGTATATTGTTTGATTTCAATTTAAAGAATACTTGCACATTTTTAGGGTTTCGGTTTTGGAGTTCACTTCAAGTTATCAGCATCGCACATACGAGTATGATAAGCTGTGGTAACTTGAATTCAATAAAGGCCTTTGCTTCGCAGTGGGATGATAATGGGTTGTTACTTAACGTTTTTATCTTTATACAAATGAGAGTTAAGAAAAGAATTAGACTGTCGTGTTTCACTACAATTGTTCATTTAAAAACCGGGGCTAAACACGGGATATTCATTGTGTTACTGGTATTATTGTGATATCTTATCTTGTTGTGATATAGTGGGCGTCATTCGACTGAGATGATGATGATGATGATGATGATGAATATATATATAATAATAATAATAATAAACGAAAACGAAACGTCACCGGTAACATCCCAGTTAACATCACCGGTATCTTCAGCAAGTTTATTTAACACACCAAATTTATCACCCTGTTCTTACGCAGTTTCAACTTCTAGGTCCCGTTCATCCAGCCTATCTTTAATGTCAACTGATGTTGTGCAGGAAGCTTCTGCTAAAACACCTGCACCCACTTTTGACAAAACCCGTACGCGAAAAAGATGGACTGAACAGATGAATAAATTTATCTGGCGTACGTATCTTATAGAAAGTAATCTTGAGCAAGCAAAACGGGGATACCTAGACACTTTACACCAAAAATTCACACAGGCATTCCCAGAAATGGGCGCTTCTAAACAAAGGATAGGCGATCAGCGAAGGGCAATAGTTAACAACAGTTTGCTACCACAGAATACATTAGATCAAGTCAGGGGAGAAGTAACAAAACTGCTACAACAAACAAATTCTGGGGATCACACAATTGCCACACCAACAACAACAAATATTATTAAAAACTCTGGAGGAAGAATGCATTGGACTGATGATATGAACGAAACTATAATGCGATGTTACTTGGAAGTAACTGAAATCGAAAAGAACATGACAGTATACAGAAGAAGACTCCATGAAAAATTTGTCCAACACTATCCACAACTATCACATCTGTCTGAACAACGCCTATCAGATCAACTACGAGTTATCAATAGAAATAAATTTATTCCCGACAATAGAATGAAAATTTTAAGGAATGAAGTTGAAGCACACCTGAAACAAATAGCTAATGAAACTGAAAACATGCATCAATCAAATAATACACAAATAGCTAATAACACAATTATCTCTCTACACACAAGCAGTACATCACAGACACAAAAAACGGCAGATTCTCAACAAACAATTAATACACATGACAGACCAGATAGTCAACCGGCAAACGGTAGCCAAAACAAATCTAATCTAAGCTCCGCAGATGGTAAACAAATTGAAATGTTGTTTACTGAGGCTTTGAACCGATTTACAAACACAAATCCCACAGCAAGACCTTTTATACCCAAACAAAGAACATCGCAAAGACTGTCTAAAATAATAGATCATCTAAATAAAAAAGTGCTCCCAAGATATCTTGCCGTAGATCATGATTTTAAAACTTTCCAAACAATAGTTTACACAGGAGCTTATACGGAAGCGATTTGTAATGGGTCTAAAATTAATGAAGAAGGCGATGTTGGAAACAAGAACCCGAAGAATTTGACGAAAAAACCAAAATGGCAAAGACGCATCGAAAACAAGATAACAAGACTAAGGCAAGAAATTGGACACTTAACACAACATATGCAGGGTAATAGAAATCAAAAAGTAATAAATACAGTCGAAGAGATAAAAACAAAATACAAAATACATGCAACATATGAAAATCCTAATACTGAACTTGAAAATTTTCTTGATACTCTGAAACATAAACTTAATGCCACTGCTAGTAGATTAAAACGTTACCTCACATGCACAAATAGAAAAAAACAAAATTCCACTTTTATCAGAAACGAAAAACTTTTTTACAGAAACATGACGACCGCAAATCTTACCAAAACTACTTCAGGAACCCCAACAGCAAAAGCTTTGCACGAGTTTTGGGCCAGCATATGGGAAAATCCCGTCCGACATAAAACTGATGCAGACTGGCTTAAGGACATTGAGGGGGAAACATCCAATACCACTGATATGGATTTTGACCATATACCAGTGCATACATTTTTAAAAGTCATAAAGCACACACACAACTGGAAATCACCTGGATCAGACAACATCCAAAATTACTGGTATAAAAAATTCACATGTACTTATCCACATCTACACACCCACTTGAACAATTTCATACATAACCCAAACACCATCCCAAAATACATAACACAAGGAATAACATATATGATTCCTAAAGACTAATAATCCAGCTAAATATCGCCCTATAACGTGCTTACAAACTATATACAAAATACTTACAGCATGCCTAAGTAAAATAATACACGAACATCTAGCCCAAAATCACATTTTATCAGAAGAACAGAAAGGCTGCAAAAAATTTAGTCAAGGATGTAAAGAACAATTGACCATAGATGCAATAGTAATGAAAGATGCATTTCGAAAAAAGAAAAACATACACACCATGTATATCGACTACAGAAAAGCTTTTGACTCAGTACCACATAGCTGGCTCACACACGTTCTTAAACACTACAAGATACACCCAACTTTATGTAACTTTTTAACTGCATCCATGAACAGCTGGCATACAGTTTTAAAAATAAGACAAAATCATGAGTCAATAGCAACAGAACCGATACATATTAAACGAGGGATCTTTCAAGGTGATGCCTTAAGTCCACTATGGTTTTGTTTAGCATTGAACCCACTATCTCAACTATTGAATAAATCTGAAGTAGGATACCCTCTTAAATTTGAGAATGCACACCACATGCTAACACACTTAATGTACATGGATGATATCAAACTCTATGCAAACAATAAGAGTGACCTCTTTAAACTAGCTGATGTCACCCAAGAATTTTCTCGTGACATACACATGCAATTTGGAGTTGACAAATGCAAAATTCACTCTGTTTATCGTGGGAAACATCAAAATAACCCATATACGCTAGAAACAGGTGAAATCATAACACCAATGGATGAAAATTCAACATACAAATATTTAGGATTTCATCAATCAAAACAAATTCATCAGAAACAAACAAAATTAGATTTAAAACGTAATTTTACTCATCGATTAAAAAAGATTGCTAAAACACATCTTAATTCCAGAAACACTGTTAAAGCTATAAACACATTTGCTATCCCTATCTTAACTTATTCCTTTGGAATCATTTCGTGGTCACAAACAGATCTATGTGCATTACAGCGAATTATTAACACAACACTGACAAAACACAGGAAACATCATCCCAAATCGTGTACACAAAGACTCACCCTCCCTCGGACTGAAGGAGGACGAGGTATCATAGATATTAAAAACTTACATAATAAGCAAATTAGTACTCTTAGACAATATTTCAACTCCAAATCAATAGAATCACAACTTCACCTAGCTGTAAGTACTATCGACAAAAAGCTTACACCTTTAAATTTACACGACAAAAGTACCCAACCCAATCAACTCCTCATAGAGCCGCAGCAAAAAATAGACACATGGGCTCAGAAACAACTACATGGAAGGCACAAAACCGATCTAAGCCAACCATTTGTTGACAAAGATAAGTCTAACGCGTGGCTGAAGTCCGGCGAGCTCTTTCCGGAAACCGAAGCATTTATGATGGCGATCCAAGACCAGGTTATCGCAACACGTAATTATCGCAAATATATAACAAAAGAACTTACATCTGATCTCTGCAGATACTGTTAGCGCATCAGAAACAATCCAACACATCACAGGCGCGTGTAAAGCATTCGTTCAGTCTGACTACAAACACAGACATGATCAAGTTGCGTCCATCATCCATCAATACTTAGCACACACGTTTGGATTTGTCCCCAAAAAAGTCCCATACTACAAATATTCGCCATCCACTATTTTGGAAAATAGCCAATGTTTGCTGTACTGGGATCGCACAATTATTACCGATAAAACTATTCACTTTAACAGGCCGGATATAACTTTTTTTGAGAAAGTCAATAAAACTGCATACATAATTGATATCGCCATACCCAATACCCACAACTTGCAATCGACGGTGTCCGACAAAATATCAAAATACCGGGATCTGGCCATTGAACTGAAAACTCAATGGCAAGCACAAAACATTTACACTCTACCAATTGTTTTATCTTCAACCGGAGTCATACCGCATAATCTCACTAAAAGCATCCAAGTCTTAAACATTCCAACCTACATAATAAACACTCTACAAAAAGCCACAATTCTAAACACTTGCCGTATAACAAGAAAATTTATGACATCGGATTCGACAGCAGCATTACTCGTACTTCGCCCTATTGCGCTTGACTAAGGTCCGCGTAATAGGTATTTTACCCAATCTTTTCACTAAAAAGAATGGAGATAATATGAGTACCTTGTCGTATGGGGTACTAGCTCAGATCATACAAAGGAATCTGAGGGTACTAGACTACCGATGAACTTATTTATATACTTTTGTTTTGTAAATACATACTTATAATACATAGAAAACACCCAGACTAGTACAAACAGACATGTTCATGCAAATAAATATTTGTACTGTGCGGGGATCGAACCAATTCTCAAAAAACTAGAACAGTAACCTCAGCAAATTACCTCTAGTATTTATTAAATCACAATAAACTTTTCATTTAGTTGTTTATAAAGTCGAATTTGTTGCTAACTCCAAAAGCGGCCGCTTTTAGCAATAATTTAGCATGTTAATGATTCAATAAATACTAGAGGTAATTTACTATGTTCTAGTTTTTGAGAATTGATTTTGTTTAGACGTAATAAAATTTATTCAATTAGCAGCACTTAGCTCTAGTAGTCCCTTTAATCAGGAAGGTTTTTAATGTTTCGCCAGCTTTGAGGTCTCGAGCTGGATCTTCGGACGGGGCAATGCAGCAAACCACTTTTCTATATGGGTCTGGGTGTTTTTGGCACCTTCTTAGTGATTTCAGAATGTATGTGATATTGCTTACATTTTTATTTAATATTTATCTGAGAGAAATTATAAAGTAGCACACAATGCCGGCGGGCATTTAGCTGGTATGAATGGCAAAATGCTGTCTGACCTGGCGGCAGCTTAGCATAGTACATTTCCCCTTTCCCATGAATAGGGAGTTCGCATTTCCCACGGGCATTTTCGCCGGCGTAGTGTGTACAAGCCTCAAACGTTATTAATTCAATAATTGTGACTAGCCCAGATTTTCAAACCTTAAAAATTTGTTATTTTACTGGGATATAATCTACGAATATTTACAAATAGTTAACATGATAAATACGTTCCTATAGCTTTATATATCTTGTCTAATCACTCCTTGTCTCACACCTACTAAATAGATAATGGCTGACATTTAAGCGAACGTCCCGCCGAGGCATTGGACCATGGCCCATTTAGCCCGTGTCAATTTGTCACCTGTATTCGGCACTCCGCAGATGACTTGGCCTCGCATATTGGTTAAGATAAACAATTAAAGCGATGCTTCGTATTTCCCTGCGCGGTAGAATCAGAAATGAGGAAGCTAAACTGATGTGGCAGTGGGAGGGACACTTAGCAAGAAGAGCCGATGGCCGCTGGGGCGGGAAGGTTCTAGAATGGCAAACGCACATATTAGGAAGACGATTTGTGGGTACGGGATGGCACGGGACCATATTTATTATGTCGTGAAAATCTGTGGTAGTGCAGGCATATACCCAGCAGTAGGAGTCGTTTCGTTGAGATGAGTTGAGCATCGTGTTGTGATTGCCTGGCTGAAATTATTTTTCTAATTTATCGAAAAGAGGAAGTTTTTTACTTAACGTGTAATCTATACATTTTTTTTGTATCTTTTATGACGTAAATTTTAACAAGCTTGACTGGCTATGAAGATTTTTTACCATTGGCAATAGCATAAAAATGTTTAGTCAATGCCTTACTACACTAATCGTAATACACTTTTTTACGTATACTTTTACATTTTTAAGTATTCCCGTTAGATAAAATAAATTAACAGTACCATTCTAATCTAGCAATTTTAACTTCAAAACTGACTTGAGGTTTATACCTATAAGCAAGCATGTACGGTGGGTCCATGCTCTGCACAAAACTGTCTCATTCATACCCGTTACGAATTCCATAATGGTTTGGCGGGGAAGTGCTAAATTATTGGAAATCGAACTCGAGACCGTAAACCAAAGAACTCTCGAGCCACCGTTGTGCCACTTATCCCCGATTACATGGGCTTACACTTGACGTGATCGAAGGATTAATCTAAACAGGCGGAAAACACGTGAGAATTCTCATTCCTCGATTACTCGCTGAAAAATGGCGCTAATGCGTGTTAAAAATAACATTGGCATTTGCGGAAATAGAGCTCTGTTTCTTAGTTTATGTACCTACATGGTGTAACTTTAAGCATCTTAGAGGCTAAAATTAATAGACTCAGACGTTACTTTGCGAAAATCCATAACTAAATATGGATTGAACTTATAATTGCATTATCTTTACGATGTAAAATCTCTACTGCATGCATTTTTGTAGGGAGGGCGGGCGGTTTTCCTGTATGAAATAGTGCTTGCTCATTACGTGTCAGTGCGGTTATTGTGGTGAAGTACCTACTTAGGCCGGTATTAACGAGCGGAAATCATTAGTAAAATATTTTTCGAAATCCATATTTTAGAGACTGTTACAAGAGTTAATTGATTATCATGTGCCGTGATAATGGCGGTTGCAACAGTACCGAAATATCTGAAATTTATAAAAAAGAAATTTATTCAAAAAGTAAATTAAGAACAATTATCTTGTGATTCTATCAAGGATTACAAACAGTCGAAGATACAATTCCTTGAATAAAAGTTCTTCAACTGCCAGCGGTGGGAATCGGATCCACAGCTATCCGCTTATTTAACCAATCAACAAATAACACTGCCCAGATGTAATACATTATGGTTACATAACGTGGGCTTCGTTCAAGCCTATGAAATTACTCGTATATCCTTAGCGAACCCGTGTCTCCGTATTATTTATGTGTGCAACACAACAATGTGTAAGGATAAGGATCACACTAAATCAATTTACAACGCTCATTGGTGCGCACACAAACATAGACCCAATCACAGCGACTACCACTTACTCGCTTACACAATGCGTCATTTGGTGTGTGCAGCGACAATGACTGGTCGCGAACGCACACGTCGGGCAGCGAACGCTTTGATTAATCCTCGATACATTGCGCAGTCGCATAGTACTCATAACACAGCTAGTTAGTTTCAAACCTTCAATTTATATTGTGCCGATACAATTATCGTTACATGGATTTTTTAGTGGATGGAGTGCAATAGTTCTGTTTGCCCATATCGGTTTCGCACGCGCCACGCCCCCATTTCATATCTATTCCGTTATATGATCTCAGGCTTCGTTTGTCAGGCGGTAAAAATGCACAGTGTACGGGCCAGCCATCCAACTCTAGTTTTAGCTTACGTTGTGACCTAGTCTCGCTAGGGGGCAAATACAATCAAATAGTTATTTTAAAATTAATTTAGTACGTCACAAACTATCCAACCAAACACTATTCTGGGAAAGATTAGCCACAATTACCTTGTAAACTTCTAATAAACCTTTTAATTATGGTAATCTTTTCTGTTTGACGTGCTCAACAACTAACTTACCTTTCTCAAGTGTATGGCGACTACAAAACCATACACAGTGTATTTAGAAATGCTGAGTTGTCAAAACGCGAGAAGAGACGCCGAAGGTTCAAGCTTCGTCAGTCGCACACAAAAACAAATACTCTCGTTCAGTGCTTTTTTAATTAGAATCAGTGTGATTATTATTATTTGTGATTCTTGAGTCTAAAACTTGCCATGCAATATTATGTGAATAGTGAAATACACAGACTTTTCAGTATCCTACATCCACTGCATCATTTATCACCCTAACATAGTAACAGACAATATCTAATTGCCAAAAGATAATACTACACTATCTTATATACGGAGGAAACGCGATAACACTTATGTGCTAACATGTCAACATAAGGAGTTGAGTAAGTAATTCTTGCCATTGGAACGATACTTACTGATTATAGTTTCTGGGGCCTTATTCAGCTATTTTAATTGCAGTTCGATCGTGATTGAATTGGGCGATTTTGACATTTAGACCATATTAGGACTATCAAAAACCTGCGATTCAATTACGATTGTGATACGATTTGGTTAGCTGAATTAGGGCCTGGTATCAATAAATTTAAAAAAAACACACAAAAAGCGTAAAACAAATATTGAAAATGTGAATTCTCTCGATACACGAGACGTCACAATGTCAGGATTTCAGTTCAACCTTTAGTAGCGTTTCAGCGTAATACCGTAAATCATTAATGATTCGATTAGGTACAAAGGACAACGGAGGTGTTTTTGCCTTCGATTGGCCAATCTGAGCTGACTGCGCCCTTCATCAATAATTGAGGCGTCGCCATGGCGACAACCGCAGTCGCTGAATATTGCACAAGGTTTGTACTCGAACCGAAGGTGGATAGTCTTAAGTATGCGATGATACCTTGATGTGGCTTAGAAGGCTTTTGAAAGTCCTCAGTGGCCGAGTCAAGGTAGGCGCCTGGTCTGAGGTTTTGGGTTAGATCCCTGGACGGGCTAATGTGGGAATCTACTTTACAACCGATGTAAAAAAGAAGGCTGCGGATAATATGTTTAAATATATGACTACGTATAACTTTTCATTCAGTTGACAGATTTTTTTCTTTCGGTCAAATTATAGCTCACAGTTGTAAGAAAAAAGGGTTGATAACCGAAAACATTTATAAAGGAAATTTTTCTATCCTGTACCAAACAAAAAAATACTGGCAGTTTTCATAATTTGGTAGAAAATGAATTACATCAACTCATAATGGGGGCTATCGCTAGTGAATTTCCCACTAGAGGCGCTAGTGTGGCGTGAGGTCCAATATCATTCACTTTGTACTGGCTTTAGCGGAATTTGTTGCATAAATTATAATTTCTTTACTTTACCTGCTGGAAAGTGATCTCCTTCGTAAAATATCGCAAATATGGATTATTTGGCGAATAATGTGAACGCTTTAAAAGCGGAATTAAGAAAAAGCGCAAAAATAGGCGGCCTCAAGAGCAACTATTTCAGAAGTTAGTTTGTTGATATCAAGATAGTTATTTATAAACAATATAACCTTAGTTAGATTCAAGATATAACACTTTGTTTCGGCGCCAATCGCCTTTGACAGCTATAACTCCGGACCTCAGTCTACAGTGGCGCCAACTGGTGAGCAAAGAAACGGTAGTCCCCATTGGTGGCTTATTTTATGCAATTCTTCGGTTTAATTTTTGTGAAAAGTTTACTTTATTGTCATTAAAACTGTTCTTTTAGCAATTAAATTGTAAGTGTAAATTGTGCACACATCTGTATAAAGATGGAAAATGCTAAATTATTTGATCTGGCGACTATAATACATCATACACAAACGGCCGGTCCTAATAACCTATCTATCTTCAGTTTTGCATATCGGAGATAGAAACTGTTTCCTATCTCCGTATCTGTCAAAACTGGTGATAGATAGATTATTGGAACCGGCCGTAAGCCTAAAAACTATAATTATCTGCAAAAAAAATAAGACCTAAGATCTTTGTACGAGTATGAATTCGCAATACTGACATAAAAATACCTTCAATATATTTCAGCTACGATTAAGACGCGATAAAAAGAAATGAATCCTTAGGAAAGGAAAATTTCACGTTTTTTACCGTCCATAAACATTGCAAATGACAAATAAGCTTATCTCCCTTATTAATGGAAATACAGAGGAAGAAGAAAAAAATAAAAGTGGCAATAAATATGAGGTTGTGACGTAGAAACAAAAGGTCTTTAGGTTCCGTTTATTTGGAAATGTTAAACAAAACGAGACAAAGAGCGACTTTTGGTCAAGCTTTTAGGGTCCCGTATCCCAAGAGTAGCGTAAAACAAATGTTTGCGAACTTTTGACATCAGTCACATTAGACCAGGGTTTCTTAAACTTTTTGCAGTCACGGACCACTTTAACATTTCAGCAAACCACGGGCCCCTATTAGAAGTATTTTAAGAAAAAAGAAATCTATTATACTCGTATAGGATGACATTTTAATCACCTTTCAAATTTTAATACAACAATCTACTCGACAAAAAACAAGTGACGCATTTTATTTTGATATAGGTAGCCCAGTACAAAATAAATGGTTTAAACTCTCGCGATTTGAACACATAATATTGTTACTAAGTCCACTACTTGTTAATAAGTTTGGATTGCACCAAGCCGTGGTCACGGGCCGTCTGTCCGCCCATGACTACGGCTTGGTGCATGCTGCAATCCAGCCGAAACGTCGGGTAAATAAATAGCTATAGATATAGGTATAAACAGGCTAAACCATATCTACACTATGTCACTTCATCAATGCAAAGTAACTGTTTCAAATTGGCTCAAACAACTAGACTATCATGAAACAGAACGCCGTCTTCTACGATAAAGCGCATAAACACACACGAACGCACATGCATACATGCACACGCCCACGCAAACTCATGCATACACACACACACAAACACACACACACTCTCTCTCTCTCTCTCTCACTCACACACACACACACACACACACACACACACACACACACACACACAGTATTATTTTTAATCGTAGAATTAAAGTACTTTAAATCTTAAAATATGTATGAATGAAGGAGCGGGATTCTCTTCATACAGGTTATTGCAACTTAAAAAGAGATCCCCTTCCCATGTAACGAGTACTACACCATGTAAGCTATAATAAAGATTGATACGGGGTTTAAAAAACTAAGGTACATGGTATAAATACCATGTACCTTAGTTTTTATGAGTTCCCGATATTTCGGCACTGTTGCAAGCGCCATGATCACGGGAGAACTGATAAAAACTAAGGTACATGGTATAAACCCCGTATCAATCAACTCTAGTAATAGTGACCATGGAAGTTTAAATCAGTACATAATAAAGATATTTTGATTTTAGATTTTTTTGAGGTATATACCTTTATAAATATTATACGCGATAACGCAGTAGACGTAGTAACAGTACAAAATGTCAAGATAGAGCATCTAGAAAATGTCCTCCAAAAATCTAAAATGTTGGATACTGCCTCCTCGCAACACACTTTTTACGCGATGCGCATCTCATTCAATCATTAGGATACTATTTATAAGTTGTTGATTTTACTTTCATACCTTCACAGGCGAAAACTGGATCTACATTTTTAACTGAATAAATGGGCTCTAAATACGATACTTAACGCCTATATTTTTTTTTGATTGTGATGAAAAAGTCACCTGTATTAATTACTAGCTGTTGCCCGCGACTTCGTCCGCGTCAATTTCTGTTATTATGATTGCGATTATTTTTGCAACATTTTTCATTGATGCTTCGCTCCTTTTGGTCACAGCCTGATGTTATATAGCCCAAAGCCCTCCTAGATAAATGGACTATCCAACACAAAAATATTTTTTCAATTCGAACCAGTACTTCTTTAGATTAGCGCGTTCAAACAAACAAACTCTTCAGCTTTATAATATTAGTAGAGATATGAATAAAAACTACTTTTATTAGTAGTTTCATTACACTTACTACCAAGTTAATGAAAAGCGTGCTGCTTGGGCTCAATATTGACTTTAAACTGTTCGATACTGCTTGACAAGGCAAGGCATGTTCATTCTGTAGATCCCTGATACACATTCTACGGACCCCTAAGGGGTTCAAGGACCCCACTTTAAGAAACCCTGCATTAGACTATGTTTTGCATTTGCGTTTCTTTTCAAAGTATAATGAACGATTATATGCTGGCATTGCATTTTGCTTAATTAGAACACGTATACTTAGAACGCTTATCAGTCCTCTGTTAGACACAGGCCTCTCTAAAAGGAGTATTTTGCCATTACCGCCATGCTTGGCCCGACTAATTGGCCATATTACATTTCAATTTATTTTTTGTTTCGTGTCTTTTGTTTTATTGTCTACCAATTGGCCACAAACACATTACAATAGACATACTATTGTAATGTGTTTGTGGTCAATTAAATCTTTCTTTCTTTCTTTCTACTTGGCAGGCGGGTTGGCGATCGCGATTTGCCTCGATCAATCGCCAAAGGTGTGTTAATTTTATGATTCTGACATTAAAAACTGAACTCCAAAATAGGTTATTACAACCCCAACTTGACTTTTATCTTTTCAACAAACAAGGATTTCGATCGTTCAGATCCCGACCCGAGCGATAAGGGTGCCAGAGAAAAAAAGCCCTCCAATTGTTTTGCGTTTCATTAGAAACACGAAAACCCGACAATCAGAAAGTTGTCAACTTTCACATAATTTTACGAACTGTTCAAATCACCTGGCGAATAAAAATACGCCGGTAAACATCCATTGTCAAATCGTAATAAGGTTGAGAATAGCTTGGTAAATTTTCTTGTGAGGGAAAATAAAAATTTGCTGAATTGTCACTCATTATTTTCCCGTCACGCAAAAATGACAAATCCTGACGTAATTTCTGCTAGCTTTAATATTTTGTGTAAGTCAGTATAATTGTTATGTTAATTAGCAGAGTAATACTTCTGCGTTTAAACTCAAACCATGAATATATTTATGAGGTTGGTAATTCTGATTTATTTTTAATTCGCAATTAATATTAACGTTACCGTTTTCGCAATGAAGCTCTTCTAATTATGAGAAATAATATTTTTTGTATCTTGTAGTAGTCTTCCAAAGATACCTTTAATGATTTTTATAAATCTTGTGTTTGACTCAATGTCAGATTTCGGTAAGCTTAGATTCATGTTACATGCTTGCATGCCTTACTTGCATGTTTCATAGTTAAATAAATAAATTAATGTGGATAACATTACATACATTGTTCCGATCCAAATTTGAGTGACTATTTAAAGCACTCGTATTTTGGAAAACAGAAACAACGAAGGTATTACAAACACCCAGACCCGAGAAAATGTATTAAAACATTCCATTGACCTGACCGGCAATCGAATCCGGGACCTCGGAGCAGGCGACACCTTGAAAACTGGTGTGTACGCCACTCCGCCACGGAGGTCGCCGATTAGTTAATTGGTTGCATCCTTAGTGTTTGCTTGCATGGCCAAAAGACGATTCTGATAGTTGACTTCTTGACTTGACTACTTGCTGAGTTGCTAGAAAGAGAGTTAGCTAGTGAGAGAAAGAGATGATTGATGACTTTTGAATGTATGATAAATGACTTGTTATGCAAATATTTTCTGATGAGATCGGAACGGGTCTAACGGCACAGACAACAGCACGTCAACCTACCACAAAACGTCAGATTTTCCCAATTCATATTGATCTCTACTTATTGGACTTAAGGCGGTGTAGTTCTAAGAGGCAGCGTTTTTGAGTTTTTAAAACCCATTTTAAAACTAGAAAACAGTGTTTTAACGTCTGAAAAAAATATACAGGATGAAATTTTAACCACTTTCCAAAATTTTTATAGGCGTCCAGTATCGTATTTAGAGCCTATTTATGAAGTAAAAAATAAAAATAAAGTTGTCATTCAAAAATATTTTTCGCGATATAGTGTTCAATTTTTATGATCCTAGACCTGTTAAGGTATAAGGGACAATCAAAAACATATGAATAGTATCGATATTAATGAATAAGATGCGCAATGCGTAAAAAATTGTTGCTGGGAGGCCGTATTAACAATTTTAGATTTTTGGCGGACATTTTCTAAGTTCTTTATCTTGACATTTTTGTACTGGGCTATACTAAAAGAAAAAATACGTCATTTGTTTTTTGTCTCATAGATTAATATATTAAAAGGAAATAGGCAAACTTGGGCCTAACTGTTACAAGTACCAAATAATATAAAATTCATAATGTATTTTTTTGGAGCTTGTCGTAAAATATCAATTTTCTGTTCTATGGGACAAGAAATGTAAAAATTATAATGAAGCATGAATCTGATACCCACAATACCCTCATTCCTAATCTATTATCCGCAATGCAAGGTTGCCAGTAACAAAAAGGACTAGATTTAAATTCGGTTCAATTTAATTCTGACAATTCGATTTTATTTAGTTGATTAAATCATAATCTCTTTAAACAAGCTATTTTAAATAGGTTATGGTCTTGCAATTGTAGCAAGATATTTTTACTGAAAAACATTGAAGAATTATGAGATTGATGAAGATTAATCCCTCGATCGTGAGTTATTCCAGACACAATTGAAATCAATTGTTATCGCGGCACGCGCGTGCCTCTGGGGGTTGAGGGATTAAAATGTTTTGTGACCTCTTTTTTTTAGGTAAATAAATTGCTAGTATAATTAGAAAAATACAATTCTTTGAATGATATTTTAAAACGTCTAAGTTGCCAGAACTCTCATATAATATCCCAAATATTTGTAAGATATTTATGCAAATATTTTAACGATAGGTTAATAACAATAACAATAACAATAACAAAAGTCTTTATTTTCTCCACAATCTTTAAGTAATTGTAACTAATTATAAAAATACATAACAATGCATAAAACTATATAAGATTGTGAGAGACTGGCGACTGAACTAGGACAGCCTGTATTCCAGAGCGCCAGCACTCTCCTCTCTCGATGTGGTCAAGGTGCACATAATGTAAGTGGATACAAACTATAGAGGATAATAATAAATTTCTTAGCTGTGATAACTGCGTGCAAGCACGAGTAGGTGTTTGTGTGTGTGTGTGTGTGTGTGTGTGTGTGTGTGTGTGTGTGTGTAGGTGTGTGTGTGTGTAAGTGTAAGTGTGTGTAAGTGTGTAAGTGTGTGTGTGTACGTGTGAGTGAGTGATTTGAGTGAGTTATGATTACCTATTTGGAAGAAGTAAATTCTCAGAACTTGAATAAGTCATCCCTTGCAAATATGTTGAAACTTTAGATTTACAGTTGAATTTTGTTAAGGCGTAGATATCTAGCTTCCGGTGTAATGAGTTGTACAAGAAGGGGCCTAAAAAACAGAAGAATCGGTGTGAAAAGGAAGTTTTAAATGACGACGAAGTGGCTACCAAGTGGTTTCGCCGACTTTGTGTGATATTAGATACGAACTTTGTAAGCTGGTGTTGTTTAAGGACTACCTGGAGGATAAAAAGCTGGCGAACAGAAAGTAGTTGGCAATATTGAAACAGATCAAAGGTAGGGAAACAGAGTGGCTTAAAGGTGCAGATCTTGAGAACTGCTCTTTGGGAACGTTCCAGCTTAATCAGCACAGATTTACAGGCACCTCTCCAAGAAGTTAAGCAATAGGTCAGCAGCGACTGACAAATGGACATGTAAACCCTTTTGACGAGGTCAGGGTCCGCTACCTGACGGAGGTTTCTAAAAACATACATAAGTTTGCGAAGTCTACCTGCAGTGAGATTGATATGGGGTTGAAATGAGAGCCTGCTGTCTATCAAGACACCTAGATATTTTATACATTCGGTAGAGGTTAATGGGGGGCAGTCGCAAGGAGTACCCGTCAATTCGGAATGGGAGTGAGCGAATAGGCCAAGGCCGTTCAATGCATTATCGTGAATATTGTTTATAGAGAAGGTAATATATTGGGTCTTTTTGACATTTAGAGTAAGCAAGTTATCATGGAGCCAGAGAGAGACTAGGTGAAATCCAGATTGGGCAAGGTGAAAAGTTTCTTCCCATGTGTCAGCTATGAAAGTAAGGGCGGTGTCATCGGCGAAGGATATAATTTTGCAGTTTGAGATTTCCAGCGAGCAGAGTTGGTTGATATATACCAGGAAGAGCGTGGGACCAAGTATACTTCCTTGAGGGACGCCATATTTTATAGGAAGGTCAGAGCTAATGCTTCCATTTATCACAACTGATTGGGTACGGTCTGAAAAGTAGCTCCGAAATAAGGACAGCTGGGTACCTCGTACTCCCATTGCCTCCAGTTTTGTCAAGAGTATAGGTACCGAAACCGAATCGAAGGCCTTAGCTAGGTCCAGGAATATAGAGAGACATTTTTTTCTTCTATCCAGAGCTCTGACGACATGATCCGTTAAGTCATGTACAGCATCAGACGTGGACATGCCCGATCTAAAACCGTACTGACAAGGTGATAAAAGTTTTTGACTTACGATAAAATCAGTGAGACGATTATTTATCAGTCTCTCCAATATCTTAGACAAGGCAGGTAAGACCGATTTAGGACGGTAATTGTTTGGAAGGCTCCGGTCGCCAGATTTGTGTATGGGGTGAACTAGGGCCTTTTTGAAAGAATCTGGGAACAGACCGTACGAGAGGCAAAGGTTACAGATGTGGGTGATAGGAAGGACAAGGACATCTTTGCAACGTTTCAATAATGTCGTGGAGATATTATCCCAGCCGACTGCACAGTCCTCTTTGAGGGATGAAAGGAGGGAATTTATTTCAGACGGGGTTGTGTCTAGAAACACAAAAGAATGAGGGTTAGTATAGGTGCAAGAATAGGATTTGTTAGGGGATTGTGTTGCATCTGGAGACTTGAAAATTGGTTATGATGAAACAGCCTTTTTAATGTTTTTAAAACTGTTCTCTATACAAATAAATTGCTACTGTGAATTAAAATTACAATTTCTTGCATAAAAAAGCGGAAGATTGTAGGTATAAGTCCCATCTCAGGCAGTCGAAAAAAAAATGTATTCAAGGAGATGATAATGTTATTACTTTCTAGTGATAATCGATTGCATCGATTCGATTATTTATCGTTTTTTATCTGGCAACAATGAAATGGCACAGTGACGAAACTGACATTTGTTTGATTTGCGTTTTGTTTTTTCGAGTCGTTTGTAGTTTTATGTTTTTGTATGATTTTATGTTATCTCCACGACCCTTGCTACGATTACTTCAGTTGCATCACCTTACAATAATTACAAAATCATTTACACTCGTCTGGAGGATGCCATTAATCTTTGTTGCTTTAAAATCGCCTACTATATGTACAGTACTATAAAGTAGATTTTATAGTGGGCGTATAGAGAAAAGTCACATAATTCAATGTATTTAATGAAATACTATGATTTGAAACTAAGGAATCCCGAAATAAATGATTTATTTATTTATTAAATGATGTACAATGCATATTCTTTATAATATCTGTAGACTTTGTTAATAAATGAACACAAAACCTAACTTTCGACTGCAAAATATTCAATATTTCTTTTACCCCATTGCATAATTGTGAAATTTAAACACATATGAAATTTTGATCCAAGAATCTAGTTAAGTGCTTGATATCATCCATGTAACAGTTAGGCCCAAGGTCCTATGAAAGACTACCCATCTCCTTTGGAAGGTGGTTAAAATTTCACCCTGTATGTATTAGTTGAGAATCCATTCTAGTCACAGTCACTAACGGTTACACGATTTGATTAACTTGGCTTGATAAAAAAAAAATACAAACCTACCTCCCATTCGAAATGTTTTTTCAATTTCAAGACTAAACTACGGACATTTTAAATAAAATAGACATATTCGCTGTTATATACTGATATTCGCTGAGTTTGAATTCATTAAATGATAAACTTAATTACTATGTTTAAATAAATACAAAATACGTGAGCGCGGCGGCTCGTCAGGCCCGTCCAGCCAGTCGCGCGCTGGCGCTTACGGTGCGCATAGGCGCTCCATAATAGGCGATCGATGGATATCGATCCATAAATCAGGAACTACTGGGCCTTAATGTTAAAAATCAATTCAATAATCTTTAACTTTTTGGTTAGGTTGACCTGCCGTGTCTGTACCCGGCTTAACATGACCTGCATCAAATCAAAATGTTGCACCTGTTTTTCTTCAAATTTAAATTGGTGGATGGATTTAAACTTTGGGCTATCTATACCCTATTAAACAAAAAAAAAAAACATAGGAATCGTTAAAACTGGTATAAAGCTACGTGTCATATATTATTATGCGTAGCTTTATCGTAGATCAGATTTAACTGTAATACACGTTAACAAAGACTCATTTCTATTTTTACACACTGCCCTCAGCCCTCATTGAATTTAAACCAATTACAAGTATTTGAGGTCATATAAAAAGGATTTTCAAATCATTTGTTCAACCGATTGTTCAACTGATTCTAAACAATTTCATGGCGAGAATAATTTTTGCGACGATTTTATTTAGACAAACACGTGGGCAATGTTTGTATACGTTTGTGTGCTCGTAATCTGAAATGTAAAAGGTATGCAGAAAAGGTACGTTAGAGTTCATGCGATATTGAGCTCTAAGTACAGGGGCTAAGGATAAATGTGCCTTTTTTATTACATACAACTTGGATGCTTATAATTCAACGATTTCCCGTTCGTTTGGCATGATTATTAACATCTAAGGAAATTTGGTAAGCGCGACTCCGGAAAGGAAATACCTTGAGTTGATTTCATTATTGCGTTAGAGAAATTTTGTCTTATTTTTATGGAATTAGATAAATAAGTTACTGTTTTTCTATTGTTTTAGATTACATTTTTTAAATTGCGTGTTTGAAATACAGTCATTACTTGAAATTCCATCATCAGCCGCCTTTTGCCTATATTCAGAACTAGCTCGTTACATGAACCAGTCTGCACTGATAAAGGTCAGTGCCCACTTTTCAGTTCCTTTAAATTTAAATATTTGAATTTGTATTTAATATATAAACAAACTGAGAGCGAGAGCAGCTGCTGAAAAAGTTTATTGTACGTGTATTCAGCTACCTGGTTATATTTGATAATTCTGCGTCAGTTTGTACGTACTTGTATATGTTATCTAAGCTAACAAAAAGTTACGTTAAAATAAACGCTTAAAGTATATTTTAGGATATACCATATCCAAATCGCATCAGTAACCGACCGACGAAACAAGAACCTATCGCGCTGTGAAATATTTTTGTAAATTTATATTTTTTAGTAACTTCATTTCCATATTCTCTCACAATGATACACCACTCTCGCTTCTAAGTTAGATGGGAGAGGGGATATATTCGTCCGGATCGCTAGCCAATCTAGGCACACGGATCCAATTCAGTGTGGCCGATTTGTTAACTTGACAAATTGCGTACTGTACCCAGGACCAATTTGTACCTACTTGATGTATCGGCGCGAATTAATGGTGTACCTCGCGTTTAGCTGTTGTTAGGTAGTCGTAGTGTTAATATTAAGTTACTGGCGATAAATAAATGTCTTGTGCAGCAGTAATACTATACTGTCCAATATTAAGTATTCGGTTGCTACGAATATACAAAGACGTAGCTGCTACGAATTGTAGACGGGAACATACGCAGCTACGGTAGCAAACGATACACTTGCATTTTTTATATTACGTTCGTAGCAACTACAAATACGGCGTAGCAGCTACGAATAATAGCAGTTACTACGAAATGCACCGGCAAAAGGTTTGAAAATGCGATCAAGTGACATTTACACATATTGCTGTGCCCGGGCAAACCTCATTGTGACGAAGTATCATTTATATTAACCTACCGCAAATATATTTTATTTATAATTTGATATTCATATTTACGTGTAGGAATTTAAGTTTAAAATTAGGAAGTTATACATTTGTGCGCAGAACTGTTGAATAATAGTACAAAATGTATCATATCTTAACATATTTTTGTAAGGGTTTATTACCTCATAATTATTTCATTCCAATACCTAGAAGTAATTATTACAAATGTATGTCTTTAACAAACTCGAATCCTACGCACTATTTTCTTCAAAATACTCGTTTCTTTTTTTCTGTGACTTAACTTGTACAATAAAACCGGCCAAGTGCGAGTCGGACTCGTGCACGAAGGGTTCCGTACCAAAAAGGCAAAAAAAACGTGTTTGTTGTATGGGAGCCCCCCTAAAATATTTATATTATTTTTATTTTAGTATTTGTTGTTATTGCGGCAACAGAAATACATAATTTGTGAAAATTTCAACTGTCTAGCTATCGCGGCTCTTGAGATACAGCCTGGTGACAGGCAGACGGACAGACAGCGAAGTCTTAGTAATAGGGTCCCGTTTTTACCCTTTGGGTACGGAACCCTAAAAACGAAAAAGGTTTTTTGTTGTTTTTAAATAGTAAGAAGTAAGTAACAGCCTATAATCATCCCACTGCGGAGAAAAGGCCTCCATCATTGAAGTCAAGTTACCACAGCAATGATGGGTACTGGCTTAATCACCACGCTTGCCAAATGTGGGTTGGTGATCACAAACCCAAGTAACGTTCAAAAATTCGAAACTTTTTTGTTGCTCGACCCGGAAATCGATCCTGGGATCCCGAAATCATGGCCCGGTATTAAAACCACTAGACCAACGTGACGTTTTTTTTTATTTTTTTTTTATTGAACAACACAACAGATTACATCGTTTCTTAAAACTATGACAAATTATTGGTGTTACACAAGATATAATCCTTATACGTGTTACTCGTATCACGGCTTACAAAGAATGAGAAACAATTTTCTTCTTTCTTACATAAAGTTGTTTAAAATAACAGCTCACAAACCAAATAATCAAGAACAACAACTTAATAAATAATAATATAAGGGGATTTCCTTGAGGATGTCTTTTAAAACCTTTTTATAGCGATCCAAGTCAGAGTTGAAGATGTCAAGGTTGGTTAAGCGAAAGCTATATTTCTCGTAAAGTCGACATAACCTGGATAGGGGTTGATTTTTCGAGATATTATTACGCGATAGGGGTATGTCAAATATTTTATTGATAGGTCTGCGTGGATTGCGTTTTATATTAAAACTTATCAGTTCCAAAACCTTAGGGCAGTCCAGTTCCGAGTGTATTATTTTTTAATATAGAAATCTTAAATGTTTCCATTTGCACTTCTCATAAGGTCGAAAAAAATGACGACGTCAACGTAAACATCCTGATTCTCTCAATAAAGATATAAAAAAAAAGGAAAATGTTCCAAAAGTGTTACCCATTTTTTTCATACAAAATTATTGGTAATTTACCCTGAAATCAAGTCTAAATAAAGGAAAAATGTATACTCGTAAAATTCTACGCTTGGAGTGCAAAGTTGCGTAGCCATTTGTATAACAGCTGAGCATAATAAAAATATATTCAGCATTCTCAATCTGTGTAAGGCTTCCAAAGGTCAACCGCTGTATTGCATATGCATGAAAACAAATGTCTATAATAATGCATTATTTGTCCACACCAGCGTACTGCTGAACTGAAAACAAAAAAAAACTATACTTATTCCCTACTTTTGGTAGGAATAATTGTACAGTGTTGGAGAGTAGACTCTGCAGGCCGCTTTGTCCCGGCAGCATTAGTTTAGTCACTTCTTAAACTCATAGACGAATCAAATTAAATTAAATCAAATCAAATAATTTATTTGTAGTGCGTACAAATGGGCAGTGCTATAATTTTTATCAAGAAATATTTATTTCGTTAATGTTAGAAAATGACAGCCGCAGAAAATAAAGTTGCCACGCATAAGCTCGGACAGCAGCCGTGTAAGTTGCATTTACACAACTGTTGTCCGAGTCTTTTTTAAATACGTAAGAAACTTTTAGTAAATAGCCAAAGTTTTAATGAAGAACAGTTTATTGAAAAACAATTCAGATAAGTAAAAAGTAACAGTAAATGAACAGTCTTGTCGATATTTATAAAAAGGAAGCGATATAAATAACGATTTTCTTTAAATGAGCGATCAAGCAGTTTGATTGTTATCCTAAATACTTACAAAATTGATTTATTATGAGTTCCTACTATATTGCAAAAAAACCTTCTTGACTAGAATATGAGTTTAAATCATGGATTACTCTAAATTCCATACTTCTCTACTCAACCTTTAATATCTGCTAAGAATGTTCCAAAAAATAACGAAAAGCTAAAATTTCGCTACAGGCATATTTTGTTTTACAATAGTCAGTTTTTCGATGTGATATTAGAAGTGATACTTCTGTCTCTGCCTTTATTGGTGTTTCTAAGAGCTCCGTAAAACATCACTAATAAAATGAGAAATAATGCAAGTTGATAACTCGATGTAATGGAATAACATTGTCGACGGCCTCCGTGGTGGAGTGGCGTACAAACCGGTTGTCAAGGTGTCGCCTGCTCCGAGGTCTCAGGCTATATTCCCGAAAAGGTCAATATAGGAGAAAAGTTTTTCTGCATTTTCTCGATTCTAGGTGTTTGTGGTAGATACCTTCGTTGTTTCCGATTTCCAAAATACGAGTGCCTTAAAAAGTTACTTACTTTGGGATCAAAACAATGTATGTGATGTTGTCCACATTTATACATAAAAAACTATGTGTTTTTAAAAAAGGTTGTTCAAGTTTTTTTTCATTGCAAAGTGAATATCATACTTAATTATGAAGTCTAAACGGTGTGAATTAATTCGGGGTTCAAGCAATATAGTTAATTTTTCGCGAGTTTCCGGTATGTCGGCACTATTGCAAGCGCAATGATCAAGGAAAAATATTACTGAGTCAGTTAATTTCAGTTCTGTGATCATGACGCTTGAATCACCGGAGACTCATAAAAGGGATAGGAAGATACATAAAAAAAGTAAAGTAACAGCCTTAACAGCTTTAAAACGAAAGTCTTCAATCAGTGGGTCCTACACGTCATGCCATAGGACGTGGACACTGACGGTACGGCTTGTCCAATAGTTCAAAGTCGCTCAGTGGGCTATGGAAAGAGCTATCAATTTCAGTCTAAGGAACAGTCTGATATGAAGAAATACCTGGATTCAATAAAACTGTCCACTATAAGTAATGTTTCTGAAAAAGTGATCGACCTTCTGGATAAAATTGACTCATTGGAACAGCAAGCTCGTCAAAATAACCTCGAAATATGCAACGTACCCGAAAAACGAGGTGAAAACTTACTTAATATAATTACATCTATAGGAAATACTTTAAGGTGCCCGTTAGATCAAAACAATATTTTATCGATTCATCGAGTACCGCACGCTCGCAGAGAAGAAAATTCCCGCCCAAAAAACATCATAGTCAAACTTTCTTCACGTACTCTAAGGGACAACATACTCAGTGCATTTCGTCTATCAAAGGGACTCAAAAGTGGCCAGTTAGGCCTCTCGGGCACTTCATGTAATATTTACCTAAACGAACATTTAACGTTGCGTATCAAGCAGTTGTTTCGCCACAGCCGTGAAGCGGCCCGAAAACACGGTTGCAAATATGTGTGGATCAAAAATGCTACAGTGCTTGCTCGAATGTCTGATACATCCCCAATATTTGCAATCAGAAACCTTAATGACATATCTAAATTTAGTAAGAATAATGCAGGCAACATTATTCAAAATGCCGAGATCACTGCTTGATAATAATATTATCTCGTCAGTTTACCTACTATTTCGATTGCTGTTCTTTGTGAAACATCTTTATAGCAGCTATGTGTTCTATTCTAGGTTACTATTGTTGTTAATGAAAAATGTTGGTAATTTTATAACGTATCCGATAAATAAAATCTATCTCAAATGTACCCACATATCGGGACATAACAAAATTCAGTGCATGTATGGAATGTATAAGCATACAATTAGTTCGATTACATTATCACTCATTAAAAATATAATAACTAAATTTTACACTGTAATAGTATGTGAAGCCTCCAGTCGATGTGTGTGTTTTTGTGCATACGCATTCTCCATTTGTCGTATTAATTTGTTCTTAAATTATTTTAAGTCAACATAATTATATTAAGATAACTACATCGGGAAGTTAGTTTTTCTTTCGTAAATGGCCAACAACAATATATCGCTATACTACCAAAACTGTAGAGGGACACGGACAAAACTTCAATCACTATATATGAGCATCCTTTCATCATCATACGACATTATTATTCTAACAGAGACATGGCTCATTTCACTGATTTCAGACACTGAATTTATAGATGACAGATATCTGGTATTCAGATGTGATCGAGACCGAACACTGGCTGGTAAACGGGACGGAGGTGGTGTGTTGATTGCAGTAAGAAGCGAACTGCGACCGGTTTCCGTGCCGCTGCCTAGCTCTGCTCCCGCATGTATTGAACACGTCATAATCGCACTACCCGGTCGTCACAATAAACAACATATAGTAAGTGCTGCCTATATTCCACCCGGCACAGCTGACGAAGTTTATGCTGCGCATTTTGACATTACAGGCGACATAACATCAAGAAATCAAGTGGAATCATTTTATGTATTAGGTGATTACAATTTACCGAATTTAAAATGGATAAATAGTGTCAGTAATAGCTGTGGCTTTACAGGGTTAGCTACTGATGTATCGTGTATCTATCTTTTAGATTTTTTAGCTTTGACAAACTCGTTACAGTTTAACCATATAAAAAATAAAAACGATCGTATTCTAGACCTATGTATATCTAGTCACGACTGTAATATACTGCCATGTGATGGATTATTGCCTGCGGATGGTCACCATCCGCCTTTCACGGTAAACTTTTGTCTAAACTTCTACTTTTCTCCAATGACTCGTCGGTTGATAACCAACTATAAATACGACTCAGCAGATTATGATAGAATAAACTGTGAGCTGGATAAAATTGACTGGGCTATTGTTCTGAGTAATCTATCAGTAGACGAAGCTGTGCAAAAGTTTTATGAGATTATTTATGATATAATAAGAATACATATTCCGACTGTACGACGTAAGGCTAGTAATTTTCCTAGTTGGTTTTCACCTGCTCTCGTTCATATATTTAAAGACAAAGAACGGGCATGGAAGAAATGGAAAATATATAAAAGCACTTCTACCTATGAAATATTCTCCAATTACCGAAAAAGATTCAAATCCGGTTGTAATCAATGCTATTTTAACCACATAAAATTAGTCGAAGACAGTATACCGACTAACATTAAATACTTTTGGGCATTTATAGCAAATCGCAAAAGCACATCTAAAATACCTGCCAAAATGTACTACAAAGACACATCCTCTAATGCACCTTCTGAAACAAGTAATTTATTCTCATCTTTCTTCCGTTCCGTTTATGAGCCATCCACACTTAACACTCAGAGCTGGCAGCCACAATCACTCTCTAACAATAATAACTCTGTACTTATTTCCGATTTACATATTGATTTCTTATCAATAATAACCGAATTAAAAAAATTAGATACATCTAAGGGTGCAGGCCCAGATGGCTTGCCAGTAGTATTTTTAAAATCAACAGCCGAAAATATATCCAAACCCCTATATATAATCTATAATAAATGTTTAAATGAGGGCGTTTTCCCGTCAGTCTGGAAACACGCACATATTACACCTGTTCATAAAGATGGTGATAGGCACAACGTCGAAAATTATCGCCCCATATCAATACTTTCCGCATTGTCGAAGCTTTTTGAACGTTTGGTGCACAACATTATCTACCCTATTCTACACAACGTCATTATTCCTGAGCAGCATGGCTTTATCAAACGTAGATCTACCACTACCAATCTTATGATTTTCACCAACTTCTTATTTAAAAACATGGATCGACGTTTACAAGTGGATGCTGTATACACGGATTTTCGAAAATGTTTTGACAAGGTGGACCATGCTCTGCTTCTACAAAAGATCGCTTTTAATGGAATTCGAGGCAATTTGTTAAGATGGATCATGTCTTATGTCACTAATAGGTCTCAAACTGTAGTAATCAATGGCTTCAAATCGGACACTGTTAGCGTCTCATCGGGCGTTCCACAGGGGTCTATACTGGGTCCCCTGTTATTCAATCTGTTTATAAATGACATTAAGTCTTGTTTTTTTAACTCCCATTTTCTCATGTATGCAGATGATCTGAAAATCTTTAGAACATGTAAAGACTCATCGGAGGTTGAATTGCTTCAACAGGATTTAAACAGATTCTCAGACTACTGCAATAATAACAAACTCCAACTTAGTCTGTCTAAATGTATAACAATAACATTCACTAAAAATAGAAACATAATTAACAACAGATACAATTTACTTGGCGTCTGTTTAAAGCCTGTTCAGCATGTAAAAGATCTGGGAGTGATTTTGGACTCGAAACTACACTTGGATCTACATATAAATACCATCAGGAGCAAGGCGCTGAGATTGTATGGTTTTGTAAATAGGGCCTCATGTGACTTTAGGCGTCCCTCCACATTATTATTTCTCTACAAGACACTTATCCGACCCCAATTAGAATACGCTGTAACAATTTGGAACCCAATATATCATAAATACATAGATGCACTGGAGAAAATACAGCGTAAGTTTTTAAGAACTGTTAACTTTAAATATCATCGTATTCGTCAATCATACGCGCATCTTCTGGAGGAGAATGGACTGCTTAGTCTGGAAAATAGACGTATGCTTCTTAGCACTATGATGCTTTACAAAATTTGTAATAACAAACTAGATTCGATCGACCTGAGTGCAGAGCGCAGTGTGCACCGGCGAGAGGTGCGCGTGCGCCGGGTGTTCTACGTACCCGTTTGTCGTACACACGCCGGGGCACGCGCTCCGCTCCGTCGGCTCGCTGATACTTTTAATAATTTGTTTTCATGTCTAGATATTTTTGCAGACTCAGAATCTTGTTTCAAAAAACATGTCATTGAGATTTTACTAAGTCGATCTGATTGAGTTCTGATTAATTTATATTAGTTTGTTAATATATTGCACTGTTTGTTTGACTGACTATTTTTCTGTTTTCGAATTCAATATTATGTTTATTGTATTTGTTAGTTTTAAATCGAGTATCACATTGATTAAGTCGAGGATAACGGTGTGGGCTTCATATTGAAAAATGTATCTTATTTATACTTGTACTAGATTTTAAATGTAATTGTGTAAGCTGTTTGTTATCCCTAATAAATAAAAAAAAAAAAAAAAAATTAAGCTATGCACGGAGTTTCTCTTAGGGATAAAATCAGAAATGAGGTGATCAGGCAGAGAACTAAAGTTACCGATATAGTCCACCATCCGGAGCAAGCTAAAGTAGCAGTGGGCTAGCCATATTAGCCGCAGAACCGACAACCGCTGGGGTAAACGAGTCCTTGAGTGGAGACCGCGTCTCGGCAAACGTAGTGTAGGACGCCCTCAGGCCAGGTGGAGTAATGATTTGCGCAAGATGGCTGGCAGGAGCTGGATGCGAGAAGCCAAGGATCGACCTAAGTGGCGTGCTACTGTAGAGGCTTATGTCCTGCAGTGGACTGCGATAGGCTGATGATGATGATGAACAGCTTTTAATCATCCCACTGCAGGAAAAAGGCTTCCATCATTAAATTCAAGTTAACACAGCAATGATGGGTACTGGCATAATCACCATGTCTACCAAATGCGTGTTAGTAATCACAAACCCGAGCAATGTTCGAAAATTCGAAACTTTTGGCTATCCGACCCGGGGATCGAACCTGGAACCCCGAGATCTTGGCCCAGTATTTAAACCACTAGATCAACGGGGCGTTATATAGGTACCTG
The DNA here is from genome assembly GCA_949315895.1 of Anania crocealis. Taxonomy (NCBI): domain Eukaryota; kingdom Metazoa; phylum Arthropoda; class Insecta; order Lepidoptera; family Crambidae; genus Anania; species Anania crocealis. The sequence goes on along the minus strand of OX438859.1, from coordinate 4,165,562 downwards.
TTATAAACCTAGAATGAACTATGTTTTGTTATAATTTATTATTATATTTAGAATTAATGTAAAATTTATAACTAATAACTTTACCAATATGACATGGCTCGGAATAATAATTGCTGCTGACAATTTCGCTTTACTCAGCTGAGTGTGCAATACGTATCTTTGTAACTTAATGTACTGTGAAATTGGGTATATACTTTTGTGTCTCACCGATCCGTTTTCTCGTTAGGGTTTGATAAATATTTCATGCTGGTAACATCTGCATTTGCCTTTTATGATATAATGAATTTTAATGCAGACTGCTTGTAATTCGCAGAACGAGTATTACCTAGAATACAGGCAAAAGCTCTCCGACTTACAACGAGATGTAAGTTTATTCAATGCATATTAATCTTTATTTGCTGGGTTTTAAGTTGAAGATCAATTGGGGAAATTTGAGATTGATGAGCTGTTTTCTGTACGAATTGAACCTTTTTGAATAAACATTTGAAACTTTATTCATATATCGTAATGTCAGTAGTCTGATAATGTGATCGTTTGTATTTTAAAATCACAAACTAATGATTCAGGATTCATTGGCGATTAACTAGACGGATTCATTGGTTTAAATACATTATTAATTACTTAAACATCAACTAATTCATCTATGTTAATCACACATAGTAATTAGATTGTTAGTGTTTATTACTTGAATTAGTTAAACTTTAATACCTTTACCACATTTGATTTAGTTCTACAGTTATTTCAAATAAACAGAGCCAGAAAATAGCCAAAAACTAATTGTATTATATTAACCGCCAAATCATCACGACTTCTAGGTAAATGGTCCGGTAATTAATTATTCAAGATACTGTGCTTAACTGTACCCACATTTCTCGATACAAAGGTGGAGTAGCATAGGACCCGTTAAGCCTCAGCATGAATATGGACGCGGCGCAAATCATACTAACTCGAAACAACAAAATCTAATATTCAGCGACCGTTGACTTTACTGTCGTAGGCAGCGTTTACGACTCGGCTTTCGGTAACCACACGTTTGCTTTTTATAAGCTGATTTTGGGGTGGTGGTTCACCATGGGCAACGGCATCTTTGGTTTTCTTACCAATTTCTGTGTTCCGCTGGTGTGTGAGAAAACCAGTACCTCTGGGTAAGTTCGCTCCATCTTAGGCTTCTTCTTAACCGTATAGTTAAGTATGTAGTCAAGATCAATTTAAGCCCATTATTTATAAAAAAAAGAATAAAATACAGGGTACAAATACAAGGTAGAGGAACAAACAATGATAACTAGTGCTGCCGACAAGTCTATAGTTTTGCTATCGATTTTTATACCATAGACGGCTCTCGATTAGTGGCTCTTAAGCCGTAGTAACAGCATATAGATAATCATCATACTGCAGGGAAAAGGCCTCCATCATTGCAATCAAGCCACCACAGCAATGATGGATACTGACAAAATCACCACGTTTGCCAAAGGCGTTAATGTTCAAAAATTCGAAACTTTTTGTTGTTTGATTCGAGGATCGAACCCGGGACGCTGAACACTTGGCCCGGTATTTAAACCACTAGACCAAAGGCGTTAACCGTACTTAAGCAAATTAATTATGAACCGTTAATTATTCAAGTCTACTTCTTTTTTGGACTGTAACCACATTCACGTGTTTTTTACTTGTTTTTTATGCGAATAAGTTGAAGGTATTTAAAATACAATTCCTTGAAAAAAAAATATTTTCATAATGTACATTTTTAAAAAGCATTCGATTTTACGTTGAATTTTCTTTAGCAATGTTATATAGCTCTTAGGAAACTTACTATATATTATTCTAAGAGCTATAGTAATAGGAGTAATGGTACAAGACATAGGTCCTCCCCTACTAATACTGCCATAAAAGGCGAGGTTAACCCTCCTGACACGAATGGCAAAAATTGCCAAATACCTTGTACAGCAGTGAACGGATATGCGCTGGTGATGATGATCATTGCTTCAAGATTACTATTGATATAATATATGATGCGTAATTATAAATAAACATATTTAAATATAATATAATCCTTTATCCTCAAGATCTGCAACTCATGGTGGTACTACGTGACACAATAGCGCCCCCAATCGACAAGTTTTGTGTCAGCTCAGAATACATCATCGGCCAATAAAAAGGCTGGACCAACTAAATAATCCTCAAGGCGGTTGTTGTATGCACGAGTTCGCTTCCAACGCAATTGTAAAACAATATCAACTATTGTAAAATCTACGTGTTTTGTAAATATAACTTTGTTTAGAGGTAAATCTTACTAATATTATGAGTACTTTATATAATATTTAAGCAATTTAATTGCAATTATAATATTCGTATTTAAACTTGAAAAATTATGTCTCAGGCGGGACTGAAACCCACGTTTCATGGAATGCCGGGCGCGGTGCTTTATCGTTTACTCATACTGATATTATATTTGCAATTAAATTGCTTCAATATCATATAAATTATTTCTACTTAACGACAATCTACTCTTCGCCGTAACTGGACCCTGGCGTGGTCAAGTAGACCGCCGGGCCACCTCCCCTCTCCTGTGCAGCTGAATCCTAGCATGGTCAGGTAGACCGCCTGGCCACCTCCCCTCTCTCTCTCTGGTTATACTTTTTTATCTTATAATCCTGTATTATTTTAATTTTTAAGGAATACTTATAGGGAACCTCCCTTAACTTTCCCCTTTTCCTCTTCTTTTGTAGCGTGGCAGAACCTAGGTTACTGTGGGTATTCCTCTTCAAGGGTACCCCAGACTGTCTGTCACGTTATAATATTTATAAAAATGAATATTTAGATGTTGGAGATAGCATAGCCGAAAATATTTGATGAGACTCTGCTGGCTTACAACGTAAAGCCTTGTATAAATATGTCGACAAAATAAATGTTATTGTTAGCGCAATATATACATCTCTTATATAGAAAACACCCAGACTAGTACAAACACACATGTTCTGTTTTTTTTTAAATATTTGTACTGAATGGGGAACGAACCCGCGACCCATTGCTCAGAAGCAGCGTTTATTACCACTAATCGAACTGGTCGTCATAATGATGATTAGGACAAAGCCGGTGAAAGCCTCTGGCTATGATAAATATCATGCAATAACAGAAACCACATAGAATACATCCCGCACTTTTGATATAAGTATATTCGTTCGTTAAAAAGCTTTTAACAAAAAACAACGTTTTAACCCTCCCAAAAAGTTTCCCCTAATTTCACGACCTCCATCAAGCTGTTGGAAGCATTTTTTCCAAATTTTATAGAAGTAACATTAACTAATTATAACTGTGCTGCACCATTATTCCTATGTTTTCCGGTGAACGTTTGAAAATATCGAAACTAAAATGTACTTAATCTTTTTCAAATAATTTTGTATTTATTTGTGCTATTCAAGTTTTGGAAACGTATTGTAGATGTTTAGAGATAGATAGATAAATACATAGTAGATAAACAGTAGACTAAAAGATAGTTTCCTTAATAACATATTATTTATGTTAAAAGGAAATTTTCTTTCCATTTTTGTCATTAAATGTGGGCAAGCGCGGTCTTATCGCTAAAGACGATCTCTTTCTATAAACCCGGTTGGACAGGAGAGGCTATATAAAATAGCAGAGTAGCAAGATGAAATAAATAAAACCTTTACACATAAAATTTAACCGACCAGGCAGGTTGATTGTCGGTGATTTCTTGGTACTTTTCAACGATTGTTTTAGTTTTTTTAAATCATAATTATAAGCCCATATTAACCGGACATACTCGGCAATAGGATGATTGGCCATTTCGCAGGTGGATTTGACAATCGCACCTACTTAGTGTTACCTACTTATTTCGGCTCTCCTGTCACCTTTTACGACATCCTCCATAGCATTTATGTTTTTTTATTTTTGTGCCAGCACCATGACGCATTTTATTTTATTACTAGCGGACCCGACAGACGTTGTCCTGTCTTAACAATGAATATTGATAACGAAATGGTTTAATAAAAAAAAATGTACCCATTGTTTATTATTCTTTGTTGTTTTTTTTCAGGCGGGTATAGAAATAGTTTAGATCGTATTCCAACATAGTAACAGGCAACATATTACTGGCCATGTGCAAAATTAATTTATTTTTTACCCCCTATTTGACGATATTAGCAGCACGCATTTTGTCAATGTTATGTCAAACGCCATACATTAAAAAAGTTTCGATTGTCAAAAGCGATATGGTTACTAACTAATAATTTTGAATGGTGAATAAGTTTTCTTAAATTTTCTAATTTCCGCGCATTTTTCTTAGTTTTTTCTTTCATAAGAACATTCTCCTGACAATAACAAACAAAACAAAAAAATAATTAGCGAATTCGGTCCAGCCGTTCACGCGTGATGCGATGACCAAGGGAAACAGGGATTCATAAATATATAGATTGTCTTCCATTTATACTTGATTTTAAAAAAAAAGGTTGTCCAGCTGAAATATATTAGTCTAAGATCCCACCATACAACGACCTTCACCGAGCTGTTTATTGGATGAAAAGTTTTTTATATACAAATAAATATGCCAAAAACTATATTGCAAATGGGTTGTCTAAAAAAATTCAGTCCAGAGTATGATTAATTAAAAAAAATTTTTATATTTTAATTAAATTTTTTTTTCTGGTTTGATTAATAGACAAATTTCATACCAATCGAAAATATGAGTCCCAAAGAATATGCAAACTTTAGGTTGACTATTTTTTTCCCGTCACAACTCTTGAGTAGGCAGATATAAACAGGTAAATCGAACTAGTAACTTGCACCGGTCTGGTTAATTAAATAAAGTTAAATACAAATAAATATTATTCATTTATGAACACGGTGGTATACGGTTGAATGTAAAAAAAAAAGTCATGAAATTCGGTTGTCAAATTTTAAAAATTCTACTCTGGACTGAAATTTTTTAGGCAAGCCATTTGCAATATATTTTTTGGCATATTTAATTGTATATAAAAAACTTTTCATCCAATAAACAGCTCGGTGAAGGTCGTCGTATGGTGGGATCTTATACTATATTATACTCTCTTAATTTACGCTGCAAACAAGTTTACCACTATGTTACAGCATGTAAATTCTCAACTGTGTTCCTGCCCTTAGGGAGTACAATTTGAATGATATGCAGGTTAACGGGGAGTTGGCGAGTCGCCAGATTATCACGTGTTGCGCTTACCTGGGACGCGGACGTGCCACTTTGTTATGAGGCGAAGTCTCAACACAAATAAAACTTATAGTAAAAACAATTTACCCAAAAAAGTTTACTTACAGTAATAATAACATCAATTTTGTGTCATCGCATGACGGTCGGCGAAGGCCGGAAGGTGACGTCCAAATTTATTTTTTGGTTTCTTTACATCCAGAGCTATCCAAATATACAATGTATGTTAGCAAATTTTTTTTAGTTTTAGAGATATTAATATTTTCTTAAATTTTAATAATTTCTAATTAATATTTTTATAGACCTATTTGAAAAGAAACCAAAAAAATCATTTTGCACGTCACCTTTAGCTTTGTAGAATTTATTGATTTTAAGTTAGATCAAAATAGATAACACTTAAAAATATCGATTTATACAATTTTCATTTGGCTTTACAAATCGTTTGTTTATCAGTTACTAGCTATCGTTGTTTTGTCGTATATATGAGAGTCAGAGTTTTTTATTTAATATGAATGGCACATTTAAATAACTTCTATCCTATTCTATACCTTGTATATCCTTGTACTCCACTGCCGCCTTGTATGAGGAAGCAGGGGTCCTTAGCGTGCGAAGGCTGTTCTTGGTTAGAGCTGTGGCCCGTACTCACAGAAAGATCATAACTTCGGATTTATATGACCACTTACTCAAAAAGAGAGTTTTTAAGATCCCTGTTTTATTCACTCATACATCCTTTTCTCGTCACTTTGGTCGATTCCTGTTTCCGTACATCTATAATAAAATGGTTAAATTAACTGATATTAAACAGTGCTCTGTCTTTAGAGCAAAATCTTTTGCAGTTGCAATCGAAATTGCTGCTCAAATGGTCGTATGACGAAACGGAAAAGTTTTTGGAAGTTATAGGGTAATTTACAAAATTCCGTACTTGGTAGGTTTGGAACATTTATTACATTGACTTTTTCATCATTATAGTATAAATACATTTATAAGCACACTTATTATTATATACATTACACTCAATATATAGTATTGCCCATAGTTATTCTTTAGTTTACATTGAGACAAGTTCATCAAGTTCAAGTTCAAATATGTATTCTAGATATTATATTTTTATCTTTCTCTAATTCCTTACTCTTAATTACTTATTATTTCTTTATTTAAGCTATATTAGTTGTTTTTGTGACTCGTTTATTGTTCCTCACAGGACAGGCTTAGCCTAGTGTGCGGACCTGAAATTATTATTGTTAACTAATAAGTTGTAATTGTACTAATAAATGAAATAAATAAAAAATAAATAAATAAAATATTCCGGATGAAGATAAATGCAAGAACAATAATCATTAAAATTGGTCCAATTCTTCATGTATTATAAAAAGTGTGACTAATACGACTTTGTTTTATATATATATTACTATTGATACTATCGATAGTATTACAAGTCATCAATAGTATTACCACAGTCTATTAAACCATACAGTCGTCCGACGAAGACGTCTAGACAGGGCAATTGTGCGGGGTGCGAGGGGCGAGGGGCGGGAAAGCCGAGCCCGAACTGCGTACAAAACGATGTTAGTAGTTCGGGACACAACATTCAGGGCTAACAGTGTTTGTGTTTTTAATTATTTTATATATATCAAAAATTATAGAAAATAATAATTTATAATAACAAATAATTGTGGATAATTTAATTTTAAGTCATGTTGACTTAAAATTAAATTATTCTGATCCCAAAATAACTAACTATTTAAAGCACTTGTTTTGTGGAAATCAAAAACAACGCAGGTACCACAAACACCCAGACCCGTGAAAATGATGAAAAACCCCTTTTTCCTAAATTGACCCTTCCGGGAATCAAACCCGGGACGTTAGGGAAGGCGACATCTTGAAACCGTTGTACGCCACTCCGCCAGGGGAGGTCATCAATACTCTTAAATTTTTGCGTTTGTTATCAAAATCACCCTGTAGTGTGCGAGATAGTTTACAGCTTAATGGGGACGCTCACCAGTTGGCGCCACTGTAGTCTGAGGTCCAGAGGTATAGCTGCTAAAGGCGATTGGCGCCGAAACAAAGTGTTATATCTTGAATCTAATTAAGGTTTATTATTTATAATAACTATCTTGATATCAACAAACTAACTTCTGAAATAGTTGCTCTTGAGGCCGCCTATTTTTCTGAATTCCGCTTTCAAAGCGTTCACATTAATCGCCAAATAATCCATATTTGCGATATTTTACGAAGGTGAACACTTTCCAGCAGTTAAATTAAAGAAATTATAATTTATGCAACAAAGCCCGCTAAAACCAGTGAAAAGTGAATGATATTGGACCTCACGCGACACAAGCGCCTCTAGTGGCAAATTTACTAGCGATAGCCCCCATTGCATAGCCTGTAAATACCAAACCAAATTAATCGATTGCACATCCATACATACTGTTATTACAAATCCGATGATTCGTTGATTAATGAATCGGCTCGCACTTCCATTGACCACTGTCGGACCTTTGATCGGTAATCGCAGTGAGTGCTCATGCGATTTTAATCGATTCATTTCACTCGCACACGATTGCTCTCGATATCTCGTCCGACTCGCCGCAGGCAGTGCCGAATAAGATCGTTGAGTGTAAATCGATTTTGTATCAGAACTGCGTGCGACAAGGCCTAGTCTACAATGTTAGAGTGATATTGCAATGGGAATATTGGAATTGGTTGGGGCTTTCAATAAATGATACTAAATTATGAAATTGTACGTAAATTCTTAGTACTATACATGCAGGAAAAAATCTATATCTGTTTTGTTTCGAATCTTGTTGTTAGTGGTACAGTCTTTTCTCTCTGATTTCCATAAAACAAGTGTTTTTATAGTTACTTACTTACTTTGGTATTAGAACAATGTCTAAATAGCGTTTTCGTCATTTATTAATTATATTTTTATTTATTTAGTTACAGTGATATTAAATAATAAAATAAAATAAAAATCATTTATTTCAGGAGCCAGTCCCATATTTCATAAAATTTCAGATAAGAATAAAATAAATAAAATGACAAAGTAAAGTTAAATATTACTTATTATTCTGCAAGTAGGCCCCAAGTGGCGGGATTATATGTCCTAATATTTTTGGTATTTATTATCTGGTCAATAGTGGGACATTGCGTAATGCTCGTAATTTCCTTAGTTAATAGAATCAGAAATGATGAAATCGGTAGGAGAACTAAGATAACCGACATTACTCAAAGAATTCCAATAAGTTACAATCTATTTTCCAATAAGCAGCTCGCCCTTTATATGATACGACCCTTATGCACATATTTGCTTCACAAATATTTGATTGGCAATAAAAAAATGATGACATTATGAAAGCAACATCAAAGGGAAAACATCAAATGTGAAATGTTTCCATAATCTCATATTGTGTCTTACTCCTTACAATCAGGGAACATTTTTGGGCTTTTTCCGCATTGTCGATAGTTCACCCTTTCAGCCACTTTGAAAGTGTTTTTAGAGATTTTGATAAGAAATGGTTGAGAAAACGTTTTTATAAAGGGTTGGATATGAAAATAAATGGGAATAACATTGCTGTTTTCTTTGTAGATACGCATTTGATTGTCGCAGACTTGAGAACGCTGTACGAGTTTTATGCTTGTAATTGTCCTCTTTCCTTGAGGTGCAAAACACAAGCGGAGTTCTATTAATAATTTATAATTACATTTACTACGACGCAGTATTAGCTAGATAACAAGAGCTTCGAACATTATTTGGGTTTGTGATTATCAACCCGCATTTGGCATGCGTGGTGATTATGTCTGTATTAATTATTATGGCAAGCGCCTATAAATAAACTGTTTTCTTGAGTTTACGCGAACACTATACATTGAAATGAAAGATAAGTTTACGGATTTAGAACGCGTTTATTTTTGATTTAACCCGACGTTTCAAACCCTTTACAGCGTTCATGGTCACGGGTAGGCTAAGTTGTTATTCGTCTTTAAGATGGTAATTTGAAAAAATGGTAATGGTAATGGTCTTTAAGATGGTAGTCTACCCGTGACCATGAACGCTGTAAAGGGTTCGAAACGTCGGGTTAAATCAAAAATAAACGCGTTCTAAATCCGTAAACTTATCTTTCATTTCAACGCCTATAAATGACTTGAATTCTATGATGGAGCCCTTTGCCCTGCAGTGGGGTGATTATAGGCTGTTACGAGGTATTGCCAGCGACGATTTATGGAACTGAAAAGAGTTCACTAAATATGGGTCTCACAAAGGCTCAAGGCCGCATAGCGGGCAATGAAGAGCAATGCTTGGTATTTTCCTGTGTGATAGAATAAGGAACGGGGAAATCAGTAGAAGAAGTAAGATAACGACACCGCTCAAGGATTTGTAAAGTGATTTTTGTGCAAGAGTCGAAATATCCATAACTTTCTATCTAAATTTTTAGTTAATACTGCCTAGTACGAGTATTAACGACTAAATTTCGATAGAGAGAAGCTCGAATCCATAATTCAAGGCGCGTGTTTAGAGATCCCAAAAGCTTACTAGTTATTAATATTTAGTCACATTTCACAGATCACCGGGCTACAAAATCGGCGTCACTTGATTGTAACCTAAATTTTATATGTACAGACCCTTTAGAGGTCCAGACTCAATCAGGGGGATTGGGCAAGCGTGAATCAGGGGTGTGGTCGACTGGAAGATGGCTGTTTGACTAGGAGCTATTGAGTTAGGATACGATCAAATGCAAACAGTAATCTTACGAATCGACCATTGAAGGGTCTGGAATCGATTTTTCATTCAATTGAATTACAGCATTCACTATTATTTGGCTTTGCACAGACAACGGCAGGTCAACCTACCCAAAAAGTTAAAGGTCATTGAAATGATTTTCAACTTTAAGTCCAACAAGTAGAGATCAATATTAATTGAGAAAATTTGACGTTTTGTGGTAGGTTGACGTGCTGTTGTCTGTAAAAATATTATGAGTGTAACCCCGTTTGACGATAACCTCGTCAATAAGGCAAATGTTATGTTATGATTGCTACGGTTTCCTTCTTTATTTATTGAGCATTTTTAAAACTATTACAAAAATAAGTTGTAATATTATTACAACTTTTACAATTTCATGTAAATATCATGCTCTTTTAATAGACGAGAACACAGGACTACCTAGATTACAGACACCAGCATCCTCAAGCTTATTTATTAATATAATTAAAGAAAAAAACTTGGTGGTGTTCCTGACACCAAACTTTCCAAAGTTAGGAGATGGAATCCTTTTCATTATAATACAAATTTGTGTTGTGGAATGTGGCCGGAACGAATTCGCCACATCGTAACTATGTAATTTATATAAAACGGAAACCTTAAAGCACCCAAATGGCATCAAGGCTTATTAATTCGATCGTTCTCTCATTAATTACAAAAAACTAACGTGCCACATATTACTGACAGCGCACACCCTGTTCTAAAATGCAAAACGTATGAGGGACGAAATCCTTTTCGGATTAATGTGTTTGTTTTACGTTTACTAAAATGGCGGGCCTGATTTGTGTTGAAAGGTTTAATAATATATTAGGATTTGGATTTGTATTCGTCATATTGTCGTTTAGCAAATTGCTTTTACTTGTTTTAGGCGAGGATTGACATTTTAGATAAACAACCACGGTTTACGTAATTTGTAAACTTGGTGTAACAAATATTTCTTGAAACCAATCATTATATTTGATACTAGCTGTTGCCCGCGACTTCGTCCGCGTCAATTTCTATTATTATGATCGCGATTAATATCAATATTTTTTCCCGTTTTGCAACGTTTTTCACTGATGCTTCGCTCCTATTGGTCGCACCGTGATGTTTTATAGCCTAAAGCCTTCCTCGATAAATGGACTATCCAACACAAAAAGATTTTTTCAAATCGGACCAGTACTTCCTGAGATTAGCGCGTTCAAACAAACAAACAAACAAACAAACAAACAAACAAACAAACAAACTCTTCAGCTTTATAATATTAGTATAGATTGATGTGGCTGTATGAGACAACAGTTGAATTATATGTATTTAACACTTCACGGGATTTACTGCAACCGAATTACATTTTCTCCTCTGTCGGGGTCATTCCTAGTTCAGAGGATAGCCGTAGCCATCCTATCCTGCAATGCTGCAAGTGTTATGGGCACTTTCCCTCCGGGGTTGACATTGTTTTAATTTATTTGTTCTTTTTTTTATATGATGACTTGGTAATTGTTATTATTCATTTTATTATATAATTAATTTTCGTTTTATCAGACATAATTGTGTTACTATGTAAACCTATATCGTTATTAAAAATTAAAAAAAAATCTACCTTTGTAAATTTGCTAATTGAAACATTAAGAATTCGTCTATTGCAAATTACATATTTAAAGGTAAATAGTATTTTACCTTTCAATATCTGATACTTTTTCTGACGTTTAGATCCGATTGCACGAATCTTGGTCGCGGGCAGTCTGCACGTCGGAAAGGTAAATCACTATTCATCTTTAAATACCTAATTCCGTTGTAGTTAAATGTAAAGAGTAGGTAATCAAAAATGCAACGAGAAAGTTAAGAAAATTATGTGTTTTTTTAAATGGTTGTTTTCTTATAAACGTTTCGGATACTCAGTTTGTAATCTTTGTACACTCCCCCGAGCAGCAGCACTTCTCTACCTACGGGGGTGGTATCAGGCGATTTAAAGAGTTCTTCCAGAAGAAAACGGGCGGCAGCGTCTTATTCACTTCTGGCTAAACTTCAATTTAGAAGCTTAAAAACTGACTTAAAGCAACAGTGAAATGTTTGGAGATCTATGATAAATATAAAACCCTCAGTTGGTCACATTTAATTATAAATCCAAACGGTAGAAATACAGGGTTAGGGGCTAGCAGTCTTCAAAGACGGTATTTATTTTAGTTTAAAAGTTTTATGGTTTAAACAGTTTTAACTGTGGCAAAAATAATGTCGAAAAGAAGTCAATCTACTTAGTAAAATGTTATGCTTAGTGCATTGATTTATCTGAAGAACCCTAAACGCTGTAAAGCCAAAAAATAGTCTCAAATATTTTATAAAACTTTTCCTAATCTACATAAATCAGTTTCAAAAGCCATCTTTACCAGATTTCAATAACTGAATTTTGTTTTGTATAGCCACAATCATGTTTTTTCATAAAGTTTTAAAAAACGAAAGTCGCGCTAAGAATATTTCATTTTATCTTCCTCTGGGTTAAAATTTAATTAAATCTGCGTTTGTCTTATTCGTCTGAGGGCACAGGTTTAATGCTCCCAGAGGTTATCTGTGACAAAGATGTAGATCTTAAGGGGAAACACAAGCGCCGTTTTTCCATACAAACGTAGTCCCCTGTTTCCTCCCTGGATAAAGCCAGTAGAGCAATATTTTTTATTACACAAATCTATGGCCACCATTAGCATGTTTCTATGTTTACTGTTTTTTCATAAATAAATAATAAAAAAGATATGAGCCCTCAAAAATCGAAAAAAATCGCCAGATTTTCCGCTGTGTTCAAACATCCAGAAAACAAATTTGGATAAATTTTAGAAAAAAAGGAAAACACATGAACACGGCCGGATTTCTTTAATTTTTAATGAAAAAAGTATTTAAATCGGTATAGTTTTGGAAAAGTAATCGGGGGACTACGAAACGTTGATTTGGTGTGCTTTTAGTAGGTATTTTCGGTCCAAGAAGCAGTTGTCTCTATCACACTCTGCGGTGAAGGCGTTTGGCACTGCGCGACAGCAAACGATTTTACAAATACCTATTTTTCAATTCTCTCGCCCGTAGTGTTTCCTCTTAATGGCGGCTATAGGGTGAGCAACGCAAAGTTGCACAAATATTATTCAATCCTTTGATGACTTGTTTGGCCTTTGTGTCTACTTATTCCATTCCGAATGGCCAGAGCTAGTTCTGTGGGTAACTTCTCTATACATTAATTGTTGAACCCGCAAATTTTGCACTGCCTCAGAATAACTAATGGGTTGATTTAATGTCGACGTCCTAAATGTCATTGACATCAAAATTGGCGTGGTAGGAAGAATGTTTATCAGTTAAATCAATGCATTTAATTTCTATTTTTTTTACTCTAGTTTTTACTATTTTTGAACTTCGTATCGCCTCAGAATAGAATTAGAATTCGACGTCATAAATGTCGTTGCCATCAAATATAGCGTGGTTTGAAAAAAAAAAATGTTAAGAAATACATTTTCTTTGTGATAATAACTTTTCAACGTTTTTAGTACTTACTATCCTATTCCTGGCGAATAGTAAAGTAACAGCCTATAATCATCCCACTGCAGGGAAAAGGCCTCCATCATTGAATTTAAGTTAACACTGCAATAATGGCAACTGGCATAGTCACCACGCTTGCCAAATGCGGGTTGGTGATCACAAACCCGAGCAACGTTCGAAAATTTGAAACTTTTTGTTGCCCGACCCGGGGATCGAACCTGGGACCCCGAGATCTTGGCCCGGTATTTAAACCACTAGACCAACGGGGCGTTACTAGACCAAGGGCGTTGCTGAAAATAGCGGTTGCGTGTTATGATATTTTAAATGTGTATTTACAAATTTTCTACGAAAAGAACTTAACAAAATTATAAAAGATTAGAGAAAAAAATGTGAAACATGAAATAAGACCCTTCATTTATGATTAGACTCGTATAAAATGTTTCGAATAAAAAAAAGTTGTATCAAAAAAATACAATAAAACGAGACATCGGTACACTTTTCGGTTTACACACATCTTAAAGATTTGATTCTTCTAAAGGGTAAAAACGGGACCCTATTACTAAGACTTCGCTGTCTGTCCGACTGTCCGTCGCTCTGTCACCAGGCTGTATCTCAAGAGCCGCGATAGGTAGACTGTTGACTTTTTCACAAATTATGTATTTCTGTTGCCTTAATAACAACAAATACTAAAAACAAAATAAAATAATTATTTAAGGCCAAAAAAACGTTTTTTTTTGGTCTTTTAGGTACGGAACCCTCCGTGCGCGAGTCCGACTCGCACTTGGCCGGTTTTTTTCTTTTTTCCTTCCCTGCAGATTACAATTCTAGATGGGAAGCCTTAACACAACAATTGGAGCGATGGCGAGTCAGCAATAATCCTATTCCTGGCGAATAGTAAAGTAACAGCCTATAATCATCCCACTGCAGGGAAAAGGCCTCCATCATTGAATTCAAGTTAACACTGCAATAATGGCAACTGGAATAGTCACCACGCTTGCCAAATGCGGGTTGGTGATCACAAACCCGAGCAACGTTCGAAAATTTGAAACTTTTTGTTGCCCGACCCGGGGATCGAACCTGGGACCCCGAGATCTTGGCCCGGTATTTAAACCACTAGACCAACGGGGCGTTACTAGACCAACGGGGCGTTGTTGAAAATAGCGGTTGCGTGTTATGATATTTTAAATGTGTATTTACCAATTTTCTACGAAAACAACTTAACAAAATTATAAAAGATTAGAGAAAAAAATGTGAAACATGAAATAAGACCCGTATAAAATGTTTCGAATAAAAAAAAGTTGTATCAAAAGAATACAATAAAACGAGACATCGGTACACTTTTCGGTTTACACACATCTTAAAGATTTGATACTTTTAAAGGGTAAAAACGGGACCCTATTACTAAGACTTCGCTGTCTGTCCGACTGTCCGTCGCTCTGTCACCAGGCTGTATCTCAAGAGCCGCGATAGGTAGACTGTTGACTTTTTCACAAATTATGTATTTCTGTTGCCTTAATAACAACAAATACTAAAAACAAAATAAAATAATTATTTAAGGCCAAAAAAAGGTTTTTTTTTGCCTTTTAGGTACGGAACCCTTCGTGCGCGAGTTTGACTCGCACTTGGCCGGTTTTTTTCTTTTTCCTTCCCTGCAGATTACAATTCTAGATGGGAAGCCTTAACACAACAATTGGAGCGATGGCGAGTCAGCAATAATCCTAGATGAAAAATCTTTGTCTCAATAAATGTGCCATCCTGTATAAATGATAAAAAACGAAGAGAGTCCGTGACAAGATGGCGTAAGACGAGTAATAAAAAGTTTATCTAGCGCGGTTCAGATGTTTTTCTTCAGTAAATTTTTGTCGGCACTGAATAAGTTGTGAGTGACCTCTGCTTATATGACCTAAAGATAAAAATGTCTGCAACATAACATAACCATGTTGATAAAAATAATAAAACACTACTCACATGAAAGAAATAGCGAAACGATTGGAGTATAAACATTTCTTAGTGAGGGTATTTTCTTTTGGGTTATATTTTAGTATATAACTAATAGTTGTACTGTTTAATCCCTCGATCGTAAGTTATTCCAGACACAATTGAAATCAATTGTTATCGCGGCACGCGCGTGCCTCCTGGGGGTTGAGGGATTAACACGACGATGACATAAAAAGAGGGATTTTTAAACAGTCATAAAACACAGTTCACATCATACGAAATTTTTACAAAGTTTAAAATGTGGCTGGAATTTTCATTGGCTTTTTGTTGCTTTTTGTTATAAAGTATTTTTAGTAATTTAATTACAACGATAAACTTTTGAGTTCAATTCATTTTAACAACAAAAAATCGCTCGATTGCCGAGAAGCTCATCCGACAAAAATAATTGAATTATATACAAACAGCAAACACTTTGTATGACCTCAAACGTGAACTTGCGCAGACAGCGTCAAGCGATCCAAGTTTTAAAATGATAAAAAATAACAAAAGCAAATACCTAGCTACAAAGGGACGTGCACTGAGATGAATTGCATTTTAAATGTGTTGTCGCTTTACGCTGTGAACACTAGGGTATAGTCGCGAGCGCAGCGGTAAGCGATTCACCATTTACATTGAAGATTTATATCATCATTAGGTAGACAACTCTAAAGCAGCTTTAAATCTGGTTCATTACCCTTTCATTCAATTGCTGCTTTTTATTTTCTTTGCTTTATTTGTTAAAATCTTTTTTCTTGGCCTCCGCCTCCCTTTTCTGCCTTTCAGTGTTGTTTTTAAAAGTTTGCACAGGATATTTGAATTATTTTGTTTTCTGTTGCTGTTATGAAACTTTAATCGAACCAGATTTTTTAAAAATCATTTCTATTTCTCTGTGTCTAACTGTCTTTTTTTAAATATATCTTTCTTCTTTTTAATCTATTAGTTATTCTTGGCATTATCTCTGTTTTTCGAGATGTGGTTTTTTTTCTCAGTTTTATATTGTTTAGTTTTCTTTATATGCATTATTTGATATGTATTTGCTTTGAGCACTTTCTGTGTTACCTCTGTCTCTATGATTTTTAATGGTTGCGTTAAGAATCTTTTTGTATTCACTATTTGGTCGTCTTCTGTTCTATCCAATATGTAATAATAGGACGTGTAATGATGTTAAACCGATTTATTATGTAATAATTTAAATTGTCAATTCAGATTTTTTTGTAGAAATCCGCGCTGCCACGTCTCTAAGGCTGGCACTATGCTCTCGCCCTTCCACAGTTCCATTCCAATTTAGAGTTGTGTCCTACCCACCCATCTTCTAATTGTTATAAATGATAAGCACAGATTTATATACGGCTTTAAAGCAGCTACGGCCACCCGTACCAGTTTTGCTATCATAATTTGACAGCTAAGTGTTTTGCATTTAACTTAATTATACCTGTCATACTAGCTCCATGCCTCTATCTGCTAGTACTACTCGATTCATAGGGCTGAAATGAAAAAGACCTTTTTAATTAAATCTTCTTATTTGTTTAAAAACTTCCCAGGTATCAGTAATTTCATCGGTGCAGAATTTACAATTTGAGAAACCAATGTTCAAATGAGACAGGTCATAATAAAAAGGAAAAAAAAGACGTGTGGCACTCGGAGACTGCCGCGGTAAAGCTATTCTATTGCATAGCATTTTTTATCAACTTATGCAATTATAAAACTAAGGAGTATCACCGCTGTGCCGGTCGGAGTGGGGGGTGTTAGCTTATTTTCGTTACGAAATTTCTGGATTCGGTCTCCACGCTCAAGGCCCGCGATAGAAGCTATGCAGTATCTTAATTTTATAATTTTATGTATTTTCTAATTTTGACTTTTGTAATTAAATTTTTCTGTTATTTTGGCAGATATGGTTACCATAGGCAACCATACTGTCAAAGTCCTTATTTTCTTCTAAATACTTTTAAATTTCGAAAATTCTAAATTGTTCGATCGTGCCTCGCCCCGAGTGTTAGGTTAGGTTATTTTCGTTACGGAATTTCTGGATTTGGTCTCCACGCTCAAGGCCCGCGATAGAAGCTATGCAATAGCTTAAAAATAAATCCAAATAATTATGTACAATAAAATATTGCACAAAGCAGTAACATAGCAGTTTAAATTGAAATGAAGCCGGCACATGACTGGCGTATAACGTAACAGATATAAAACTGCAGCCGTGAAAAGTTATGTGAAAATCGATGCGCGGACAACATTGAAACAACACGCTGTTTTACAGTGTACCACATTTCGAATTATAGGTTGGTGTTGGAAAAAGATCCTTACGATGAAAAGTAAGGGACGTTTTTTTTTCAGTAAAACATAGTCCCACAGTATTTTTTGCTGGATAATACCAGAAGATAACAATTTCTTTTCAATAACATTTCTGATTGGTCACGTCCTTAGGTTTTGCAATAAAGATAAAATATCAAAACAGATAAGAACAAAAATTTTGCCATTTCTTGCAGAGTTTATTTGAATTTGTTTATTTTTTACGAGATAAAGTTATTACACTTCAGTTCGTTCCCTAGTGTCCTCTCTTATTGGACTCAAAAGATGTAATTGCTTCGCATTTAAATACAGTCTAAATACTCGGTTCTTTATCTTTTTTGAAATGTTAAAAATTACATATCAACAATAGGTTAAATATTAATCGAAGAAAACCTGCTAACCATATTCTTCGCCATCTATCATACGTCTGGCAAAACTTTACAATTATATCGATGAACACATTAGTATTGCACCCTTAAGAAACATTTAAAACTATACAATAACGATTACGAAAATAGCCTTTGCCTGAATATGTAAAAAGTCGTATTGTACTTTACTACCGTTTTATAGAGTGAAGAGTTTCCCTCATTTGTGTCGGACACCTTATGGTCTAGCCGTAAAAGGTAACCGATCTTTTACGAGTGCTTGTCAAAATGTAACAAGGATAACAACTGTGCATTGTAATGTTGGGAACAAAATTGTGTCAGATTTTATCGTCGGATCATTGAAACCAGGTTTACGTATATTAATAACATCTCTAGAAGATAGGCCTGCAATTCTTACTTATAAATAGTGCCTTTAACACGAATTTGTTTCGTATATCAAGATATTCCGGAACGATTTTTATGTTCTAGGATTTGTGGGATTCATCTACGCCCTGAGTAGCAGAATAACTTTATTTGATATTTTAGCAACTTAATTGCACTTATAATATCGGTATCCCGCCTGAGACAAAAAATTTTTCAAGTTTATATACCGATAGCAGAATAACTATCAAAAAGTTATGATTTTTTATTTCATTTATTTCTGCATAAATTTTTCGTAGGCCACGCGCCATCCTTCATCAAATATGTCATCATTATCAATAGTTGGTTGTTTATGACGTAATTTGTGAGCGACGTAAACGTTCTTTAGAAGTAGGGCCCTATACAGGCTAAGAAGATAAACCGAACCCTAAAAATTATTCCAAGCCCACATAATATCTGATTTACGAAAATCTTAATAATATTTCAAGTTATAGTCCTGCTTATAAACGTCCATATTTCTCCTAGCCCCGAACCCTCCAGAGTCTGTGTATGGCAAAGAATACTTTATGGAATCCATATTTGCTCACGTGTGCCTTTTGGCGTTTACAAAAAGATTTGCTCTTTTGTGCACAATAATATTGATTCCAGTCACTAGTTGCGAATCTACGATTTATCTGAAATGTTGGTGAAAGCAAATACTACTATAATGTGATTTGGTTGCAAATGAGGTTCGGAAAATACAAAATCTTTTTGGAGACGTTTTCGACGATTTTTGTCGAAAAAACCTTATTTTCTAAGATATAAATATTTTAAAAAAACCTGAATCTTTGTTGGTGGACAATACTGAGTTCTTCAAATGACTCCATACTTCTTTTTTGACATTTAAAAATGCTGCGTAGAACACTAAAGACGCTTTGACATAAAAGAAAAAAAAAACGTTAGTTTTTCCATATTCTTTTAAACGTGCAGTAATCATGAAGTTTCAGCTCAATCCATCCGTACTAGCAGTACCTCTAGCCAGTACCTACTAAAATCGGAAAAATCTGTTTTATTTCTGCAAATATGTCACAGGAGGCGCTTCTACACGTCCTAAGTCCTCGCGATCTCCATTATAGTGGGCCTGATCGAGAGTGGCACGCTTCATTGTCATCACCAGAGTCGATAGTTCACAGCTGGACATAAACTTCTTCAGAAGGATAGTACTGACATTTGTAAATAGAACGTATGTTTGAGTGACCAAACAACAGTCCCCTAATTCGCGTAACTAAATCGTATCACAATCGTAATTGAACGACAGGTTGTGACAGTTCTAGTATGGGCTAAATGTCAAAATCGTCCAATTCAATCACGATCGAACTGCGATTCGGTTACGCGAATTAGGCCCCTGATCAAAAAAGAAAAGCTTCTTATTTCGACTTGTGTGATTTATAGGTTTTGAAGGATTTTTTGTCATATGGTTTATTTTAGTTCCAACAACACAAGGGGTACCTACTCTCAAAGAAGGATTTTGATACCATCGTCACCAAGGAGGGTTAGCAATCACAGTTTGGACAATGGTGGTTCTCCATCTTAAGTTCTTCTTTAGTACGACACCTTTAGAACGAAAAGACATCAGACGGCACTTGGTGTAAGCACCACAGTACTAAGACAAATAGTCCTTTATATCAAACCCCACCCGATATTTTCGAATATTCAAATTCGACAAACGAAAAACCAAGTTATCGCCCGTGTGACCGTGCTGTTACATTCAGAACTTTCTGTTTATGTACATAAAGCTTATACATTGTTGTTGGGAAGCTATTCACCCTTGACTTATCGGTCTCAGTGGCCATTAGGTCGTGGTTAACCCCGAACCGCGGTAATATATCATTAACTTGCTACTGCCCCTGTGTTTGCTCAATTAGAGAGCATACATGTTTGTTCGCAGTATTGGTTCGGGGTAAAGGATTTGATTGCATTGTTTCCTAAAGAGAATTAATGAAGCGAGGTCTTGTACAGTTTTGCTAGTAAATTGTTTTCAAAATGCTACAGAGATAACAAATTTATTGTTTAAGATAAGTAAAAATTGTCTTAATTATCAAAATAATATTATCGTTTTCAATGTTCTATGTGATTTTGATTGATTGTGACGACCATTTGGATCAGCGGTAGTTAACGCTGCTTCTGAACCATGGGTCGCGGGTTCGAACCCCGCACAGTACAAATATTTGTGTGCATGAACATGTCTGTTTGTACTGGTCTGGGTGTTTTCTATGTATTATAAGTATATATTTACAAAAAAAAGTATATAAGTAAGTTTATTGGTTGTCTAGTACCCCATACGACAGGGTACTTAATAGTACCTTAATTTGGGACTAGATGGCTCAGTGTGGCCCATTGAGGCATGTCTTAAATATTATTATTATTATTATTATTATTTTGTATTGAATTAGCAACTCAACAGCTCAACAGATATCAAATTTTATTTCTGATTCGTTTTTGATAATGTTCTAGTTAAGTGGTATTTAGTATACTACAATATGTCATTTTTAAATGGTATACTATACATTTCGGTGAATTTATAATATTATTTGAACGTTGAATAAATAAACTAAATAAACTAACTAAATTTGTATGTAGGTAACCAAGTTCAACAAATGTAGAGTTGCGAATAGCGGAACTAGAAATTGTTAGAAAATTTCTTTCATATTTTTTTTGTGTTATTATTTTATTATATCCATTAATTTCACCCTAATAAATACTTTATTTGATACTAGCTGACCCGGCAAACGTTGTTTTGCCATAAAAATTATTAAATTACTAAAATAGGGGTTGGTGGTAAAAGGGTAAAAATTTAGGTTTGTATATATTTTATAAAATTTTAATATTTTACTACCCTACCCTACCCCTACCCTACCCCTACCCTACCCTACCCCTACCCTACCCCTACCCTACCCCTACCCTACCCCTACCCTACCCCTACCCTACCCCTACCCTACCCTACCCCTACCCCTACCCTACCCCTACCCCTACCCTACCCCTACCCCTACCCTACCCCTACCCCTACCCTACCCCTACCCCTGCCCTACCCCTAACCTACCCTACCCTACCCTACACATACCCTACCCCTACCCTACCCCCAAAAATTGTGAATCTAAACCATTCCCAGATCCCCTTGAACACACACAAAAAATTTCATCAAAATCGGTCCAGTCGTTTGAGAGAAGTTCAGTGACATACACACTCACAGAAGAATTATATATATTCCGGTGTACTTCATATCACCTGATCCTAACATCATTAAAACTGACTTAATGGCTCAAAAATTTGATGTAGAGCATTTTATATGGGAATATGAAATTAACGTTTTTACTATCTTCCTCGCAATTTTTCCATGTTTTCTCACCTTTTAAACCTTCCCTGGACTACGACAAACATTTCAAAACCAAAATCAGCTTAATCGGCCCAGCCGTTCTCGAGTTTTAGCGAGACTAACGAACAGCAATTGATTTTTATATATATAGATTAAGCAACTTAATTGCACTTATAATATCAGTATATAAACTTGAAAAATTGTCCCGCCTGAGACAAAATTTTTCAAGTTTATATACCGTGGAATGGGGTTAGTTTGAATGCTGGGGTTACTTTGATAAAAACTTCATTTCGTAGTAAAACTCAAATTGTGCGGTTTCTGAACGCAACCTTTAGTATATATTTTTTCGGTTGGCAGCATTGGTTGTCAATGCTTGCGCTCAGTCAGTCGCTGTGGAATCTTCTTGGCAGATCAATACGAAAATTTTTAATATATGTAAGTAGATGTTTTGATTAATATTAATAGCTTACATAACTTCTAACCTACTACACTGATAATTGCAAATACATATATTTTATGAGGTCCACTCAATTAGACGTATTTTCACCTTGAATATTGGTTTTCTTTGCAAATTATAACCTTGATAGCCAGTAGTTTTTTGCCGGTATTTTCGATAAGGGGTGTCATTGATCACCTACGCGGGGTTACTTTGATCATTGATCAATGACACCCCATAAAGTAACTAATCTAGAGTTATTTAGGCTAATTACTAATTGATTTTGGTCTATTCATCTATGTCAGTTTTTTTTTGTTATAGCATCATGCCAAGAACTTATAAAAGACGTTTAGGCTCCAGAGAGTACAAAAACTACACTGAAGAGACTTTAAATGAAGCAATCACAAAAGTGGTTGAAGGTCGATTGTCGCTACGCCGAGCATCTGAAGAGTATAATATTCCGTATGGAACATTATTTAACAAGTACCACGGTAAATATGGTAAAAAACCTGGAGCACAACCGATTTTTTCCGAAAATGAAGAGACCATAATATTAAAATCAGCAGCCAAAAGTGCTGAATGGGGATTTCCTTTATCTCTTCTAGATTTACGCATGTTCGCAAAAATGCTCTTGGATAAACAAGGAAGATCAGTGTCAAAATTCCCAAACAATGTTCCTGGAGTCGACTGGGCCTATTCATTGTTAAAAAGACACAAAAATGAATACTCTCGACGCGTTGCAACCAACATAAAAAAAGCGAGAGCTGCCGTATCTCGCGAATCGCTTGATGAATACTTTAGTAATCTTGAAGATGTCATTAAGGATGTTCCTCCCACCAATATATTCAATTACGATGAATCAAATATGAGTGACGATCCAGGAAAAAAAATTGGTATATACAGAAGAGGGGTAAAGTACCCGGAAAAGGCAATGAATTTTTCTAAAAGCGCCACAACAGTTATGGTCTGTGGTTCAGCAGATGGTGTTCTTCTGCCTCCATACATCATTTACAAAAGTGTTCACTTATACGACACTTGGAAGGAGAGAGCACCATGTGGCCCGCCATGTTGTGACCAACCTTGTTGTTCACAAGGTTCCCGGTTTAATCGAACAACCAGTGGATGGATTGACGGTCCTACGTTTAGGGACTGGTTTATAACCGCATTTTTACCTCATGCAAAACGTTTACCTGGAAGAAAAGTATTGCTTGGTGACAACCTTTCATCCCATTTAGACGCCGAAGTTTTGAGATTATGTAGCGTAAATGAAATCGAATTTGTTTGTCTCGTTCCAAACTCGACTCATTTATCTCAAGCACTTGATGTGGCGTTCTTCCGACCCATGAAGTCAGCGTGGAGACACATATTGACAACTTGGAAGATCCAAAACCCCCGACTTGCAACTGTTCCGAAAGATACCTTTCCACATCTCCTTACGAAAGCCTTAAACAAAATGGATCAGGTGGTAGCAAAGCCTAACTCTCCTTATTTAAACATAACTTCAGGAATTAAACGCAACTTGATAAGCGGGTTTTGTGCCACTGGCGTTCATCCTTTTAATAAAAACAAAGTGTTGGATCGACTGCCCAGGGAAGACGATATAAGTGAACAAGAAGTTGAAAGCACTTTGACAACATTTTTAAAAGAGTCACGTTATGGCAACAGCTCTAACCAACCTTCCAGAAAGAAGAAGCGATTAGATGTCGCTCCTGGCAAGAGTATCGCTACCCGAGACGGCAATAGCACGACTGTTCCTTCGCCTCAGCCAGGAACCAGTCGTCAAGATAATAGTGATACTGCAGCCCCGTTAAACGAAGTTCCTGAACCGACTAAAACAAATCAACTGGACCCAATCGAAGAAGAGACAAACCAGATAGAGTTACATAGTCAAGAAGAGCAAGAAGATGAAGGCAGCGTTGACTCAAATATAGTTGAAGAGGAAGATGATGAAGCAGAATGTACAGTCGGACGATTTGTGCTAGTAAGATTTTATACCACTAGACGTGGCAAGCAGGGATATAAATACGTTTGTCAAATTTTACAAACAGATCCTATGCTAGTCGAAGGATTCAAGTCTGTTGGCAACAAAACTATGTTCAAGCGAATTCCCAAAGACATTTCCGAAATTGATCGTTGTGATATAGTTGCATTTTTGCCAAAACCTTTGGAAACTGAAAATAATATTCAGTTTCCATTTGAAATTGGTATCAAAGAGTTATAATTAGATTAAGTAAATAGTGTTCTGATTTATTGATCTCAAATATTGCTTTTGTTTTTGTCACTTTTAAACTAAGTTTTGGAAAATTTTATGTTTGAATACTTTAAGTACATTGTTAAAGACTGACAAATCATGTCATAAGACTGAAAACTACAAAGTTTTTAAATAAAGTTGATTATTACATAAAATACCCTAGTTTTTCTTTGTCAAAGTCACCCCAAATATATAAAAACTTTAATAAATCCTTAACCCATTGACGGATATTTAAAATTATTTTTTCGTGGTATTCCTTACAGGGGGTACTTTCAATTTACGTTAAAAAAACGAGGGGTACCAAAGTAACCCCGATCATCGTTTAACTTTGATCACTCACATTTTTTTTTTCTACAAATATAATTTAAATAAAAAATATTTTAATATTTAATTGGATAGTATATACAAAACCGATATTATAATTTTTTTTCATTTTTTTTTGCTGTTAACTTTAAGGAGTTAAATGCATTTCAATTTAAAAATTGATCAAATTCACCTCCTTCCACGTACTGATATTCACCCTAATATGTAAGTACATGGTCCTGAATAAATTTATTTTTATTTCTATTTATATAAAAATATATAAAAATTACGTGTCACGTGTTTGTCCGCGATGGACTCCTAAACTACTAAACCGATTTTAATTAAATTTGCACACCGTGCGCAGTTAATCCAACTTGAAAGATAGGGTAGCTTGCATCTCAATTTATAGTCGCAATATTATATTATTGCAAATTTTCTGTGTAACATGGTAAGGTAAACGCCATATTTGATGCCAATGACATTGTGTGACATCTTACGTCAAAATCGAATTATTCTGAAGCGATACGAAGTTCGCGGGGTCTGCTAGTAGATTATAGGTTATAATAACACATGGGTTAGTTTTTATCGCGGCAAAATGTATAGTCCATGTGGGATAACTTCTCAACTCGTACGAATAGTAATTAACTGTTGCCTACAATTAGTCAATAACCTTAATACTGAAAACAAGTCAAAAATAACCTTAAAGTAATAACCCATTTTCGCTCACTGTTGAACACGGCTTTCTCTCCATTTTGAGAGTGACGGCTTAAAACTGAAAAAAAAGTAATAATATTAATATTTTCAAGACATGCCTCACTGGGCCACTCAGAGCCATCTAGTCCCAAATTAAGGAACTATTAAGTACCCTGTCGTGTGAGGTACTAGCGATAAACTTATTCAGACCTCTTTATAACTGGAAATATGAGCACGACAATTAAAAATGCTAATGACCTCAGGTTAAGCGTAATGTATTGTATATTTTATTTAAAAAACACATAATACTAACTAAGCCCCATAAATTCGGTCGCTTTACATTAAATAATGGCTTCCCAAAAATTAAAAGGTCCCTAGAAAATTATTTATGAATATTATTTACCGAAAAATCCTACTATTTTCACATAATTCACTGGCTAAGCGGAATCGTTAGAATAATATAAAGTCACGGGAGATTTCCCGCTTGGGATCCTAAAAATTCGGTAGAGAGTGTTTGTAAGCACACTTAAAATATTTGATTATTTTTAATGTGGGTGATACAGTTTTCAATTGGGGCGGAAAGGTTCTGGAATGGCGACCGCGCACCCGACGACGATCTGTGGGTAGGCCACCCACCAGGTGGACCGACGATCTGACGAAGGTCGCGGGGAGCCATTGCGAGTGGCGCGGGACCGATCGTTGTGGAGATCTTCGGGGGAGGCCTATATCCAGCAGTAGGCGTCAATTGGCTGAAATAATTAAGCCTAAAAATGGTGCTACAAAATAGAACCCACTGGCTGGGCGACTTCTTGGCAAAATTGCATTTTGAATTATTTATCCCCCCCTTTCAGATTTTGTTGTTCTCCTAAAATGTATGCAATTCACATCCACACAACACAAATATTCCATCCAAGTACGCACCGTCCAACTGACGGTTACTGATTTATATTTATTTCGTGGCGACCACTCGTAATATATCTTTTGACGCCGTTAAATGTGGGCTTACGTGCAAAATTGTGGCTTACATCGACACCAAAATGCGATGATATTTGGTAGCATTACTCCTGCTTCCCATAAAGCGCACTAAATGGTTGTAAATAACAGTGAGAAAGCGTCAGTGCTATATTTTAATATCTAGCAATTTTTGATTAATTTGAAATCTTGATATTTTGCACAAACACTGCGAAACGCGTCCTTACTAAATATTTCATAAAACTAATTAACAGAAGCTTTACTAAATAACAAAAAATAATTTACTTTACAGGGTGAAATTTTAACCACTTTCCAAATTTTAATATAGCAATCTACGAGGCAAAAAACAAATTACGTATTTTTTCTTTTGGTATAACCCAGTACAAAAATGTCAAGATAAAGAAACTTAGAAAATGTCCGCCAAAAATCTAAAATGTTTGATACGGCATCCTAGTAACACTTTTTTTACGCGATGTGCATCTCATTCGTTCATTACAATACTATTCATAAGTTTTTCAATTTCCCTTTATACCTTAACCAGGTCTAGGACCTAAAAAATGGAAAACTAAATCGCGAAAAATATTTTCGGGTGACAACTTGATTTAAATTTTTTACTTCATAAATAGGCTCTAAATACGATACTGAACACATATAAAAATTTTGGAAAGTGGTTAAAATTTCATCCTGTATGATATTTTAGCAATTGTATTCCAAATATTAAAATCAGTATTTAAACTTGAATGATGTTTTGAATTATTAACAATTTCTTTCTGATTACATGCATTTAAAATTTGTTCAGGATACTATAATACCTTATCCTATTTTCAGACATACAGTTACTCATTCAGAAAATAAAAATCA
The DNA here is from genome assembly GCA_949315895.1 of Anania crocealis. NCBI lineage: Eukaryota > Metazoa > Arthropoda > Insecta > Lepidoptera > Crambidae > Anania > Anania crocealis. The sequence goes on along the minus strand of OX438859.1, from coordinate 4,138,243 downwards.
GGTGTATTTTGCCACAAATTGATATTCTATTTGTGGCAGGTTAATATTTACAAATAGTGATGAATATTTGAGAATCACAAAATGTGATCAAACTTAATTTTACTAAAGGTAATAAAAAAAAATCGTATCAAAAATAACCAACATTTGTACTAAATTTCTTTTTCATTGCATTATTACTTAAACGAACCTAAAAAGGAAATAAAACTCAATTAAATCTATTTTCAGAGGCTTATTTATTCAACCCTATCGTCGAGGTCCCCGCTGAAAATCAGCGTCGTAATAGCCACTAGCTGTTACGACTATTGCTGAGCGGGACCCATTTTGACACTTAATTTTTAAATGTTTTAAATTATTATTAATTATTTTGTAATTTTTGTGCATTGGTTTCTTGTTAATTATTGTGTTTATTATTCATTTGTGTCAAATAAATATGTCTTTCTTTCTTTCAACTTAAGCCAAACGGTTTGAATTGTCCGAAAATCAGGTAGTCAAAAAAGCTTGAGATCAAATTAAAACCCACTGTAGATTTGAATAATATTTTTCATATAAAAATGGAAAATAGCTATATCCTCGTTCGACCATTTCCAGTGAAAGTAATTGCTGTTCAAATCGTTGACTTTTTCTTTTCTTGCCATTCTTCCCACTCATCTAATTATATATCACACAACATAGATTGAAGAGAATCCAAATCCTATCGACAATTTAAACCAATAAGGTTCAATGTATTTGAGGATCCCCAAAACTGTTGATGGTTATCGTCTTAGGCCAGCAAACAAAATGGCGTACGTGCGGTAAGCGCGAATCGCGGCGTTTACGTTGTTTGCGCGCGGGAACGTGACTTCCGAGTTTTTGTGCCCCTGGGAATATGTTTGCCTGGTACTTTTGGTGCGTGTGTGGCCAATATTTCTATATGAGATACATATTTTTTTTGAGTTTATTTTAGGACAAACCTGGCTTTGCAAATAAATATCGTAAAGCATGTTTGTTCTAACAATACCAGGCCCCTCAGAAAGTATTGCGACAAAAAAGTTTTTTAAGAGAACTTCATAGAATGTCTGAAAATAAAATAGAAATCAGGTCAAAGGACTCTGTCAGCCAGCGTTTGAACAGGCTGTAAACGAGGTGTCTGCGGCGAACTATCAGAATAAAGTGTTTCGAAAACTGTTTCAGACGCAGGAAACTTTGTATAGGAGTTGGCGGAGAGTACTTAAAAAAGGTTTATTTTAAAATATTGAACTGTGTTTTTTTTCTTTTTCGAGTGACCGACGTTGGTTTGTGTCTATAACGTCTTTTCGTTTTTTTTTTAATGTTGACGCAGCGTTGCCTTTATTTGCGCACATTATTGATGGTATTACTGGGTGCCAAACAGCTCTTTGTTTATAACTTTTCGATATTGAACTTCAAAAACATCTTCCTATGTATACCCGCGAATGCTGTTATGGTCTTTTGAAATGTATTTTTTCTTATCAATTCTGTTCAAAAAACTTCTTCTTTCTTTGTGCGCAAATAGTTTTGTCACAGTTTTATCATAATCTAATGAATATTTTAACCGCTTGTATGCCGGTAATTCCAGACACAATAGAAATCAATTGTCATATGGGCACAGATCTGTGACTAAGCAGCCGACGGAAGGTGCAATTTAAGGTGCAAGGGGCAATGCAGTTTCATTTTACTGAACATCGATTTTAAATGCTAATAAAATCTTTTAAAAATACCACATGCTCACATAGCTATTTATCGCACAGCTAAACTAAAGCAGATCTAACTCAAAACTGTACCAACTTGCGTTATAAACCATGTTCATTGTTCACTGTTCCTGATTAATCACATAGAGTCGTAGACCATTAAAATTCATCCGTTGTCTTCTTAAACGTTTAATTATACTGTTATTATATTTATTAGATAGTCGGAAAAGGATGTTATTTTCACTTGTCTGAAAATAAAATTTAAAATCACGCAGGCGAAAATAAGGTGTAGGTACTTACCTTAAGTACACCTTATTTCCGCCTGGGTGATATACGTGAAAACGAAACTCTTTATTTTCTGTCGTAGGGCAACTACTAAGCCACTCTCATTTTAAATATACTCGTAGCCTTTATAACCACAAAAAGTGCGTACCTACATACGTAAGCGAAAAAGTACAGGTAATCATAACACTCAAATGCCGAGGCTTTTTGCGGCTACCGCAAAAAAGGGGTCAAAGTAACCCACGTTGGTAAAGTGTCATAATTAATGGGGTGTGGGGATTATGACATTACGTGAGGATGGGCAGGGAAGGTGTCAACGTGTCAGATTTTGGGGTTGAAGTTCAGATGTGGTAGTCTTACAGTAATGTTACGTATTGTTTGATAAAGTAAAGCTTTCATAGAATAAGTGATAATACATAATCTGTGAAATCTATCTTTTATCTAAACATATTATAGTGTTCAAGTAAATTCAAGAAACCAATATACACCATATTCCATTAAGGGGACTACTAGAACTATGTGCTTTATTTTATTAAGTAATAAAATAAAGCACATAGTTCTAGTAGTCCCCTAAAACAAAATCGATTCTCAAAAAACTAGAACAGTATCATTTTAGCAAATTACCTCTAGTATTTCAATATGAAAAACAAACATATGTATCCCATATTATTCCGGGTAAAAATTAGCCACATGCTATAACATACTTTTTTTTCTATTCTTTGTGTCAACCAACTACCTATCAAATTTCAACCAGATTCGTTCTGGCGTGATTGAGTAACAAAAATCCAACCAAACTTTTGCATTTATTGTTGGTAAGTAAGATTATTGTCTCTTTTATTTAATATTGTATTTAAAGATTGATAATTACCGTCATAACATAAGTAACTGAGATATGTTTTATGAAATTTACCAGGCTTTTGTCTGACTATCCGTGGAGCATTAACATTTAGCAAATAATTTAAATAAGATGACAAAACTCCAAAATAATTAGCTGCAAAACTATTTGTCCCATTTTAAAGTTAACAATTTACACTCTTGCAAAACGAAGCGAACCATTTCCATTGCATCGAAAACTATTCCGTCCAATTCTCCCCACTATGCGCATTCTAATTCACAATAGGTACCTACCTAATTTCGACGGACTGTACCAACGTGCACAAAACTAATTTAAATTTTCGTTTCAATTTCAGATCTAATTTAAATTCTATTACTTTTCCTGAATCTCATGTGTTTCTCACGCTAAAAATAGCAAAAGTATTATTTTACTAATGACAACACTCATATGTACAGACAACGGCAGGTCAACCTTCCCAAAAAGTTAAAGGCCATTGAATTGATTTTCAACTTTAAGTCCAACAAGTAGAGATCAATATCAATTGAGAAAATTTGACGTTTTGTGGCAGGTTGACGTGCTGTTGCCTGTACTTCAAAAAATATGATATTATATGATATAATATTATATGATATAATATCATATTTTTTGAAGTACAGGCAACAGCACGTCAACCTTAGAATGAAATTTTGACCCGCCATGATGATTATAAAATTATGACTAGTATCAACTAGTCATAATTTTATAATCATCATGGCGGTCCAAAATTTCATTATCATGTGCAGTGAAAATATTAATACAAGTAAAATTGTAGAACTTAGTCTTAAATGTTATGTTTGAAAATTGAATGGTAAGATTTTATCCGTATCCGATGCATTGTGTGGCACACATGTACTACCTACACAAACCGTCAAAATTTCGGAGATTGAGAAAAAATGTCATACTTGAACAATACATATTTTTATTAAAGACATAATATTTAGAGTAACTTATGGGTATAATAAGATATCCATCAGTTTAACTTAAGGCTGTACCTATGCTAATATCGGATAATGAATTATGAAAGTTAGGAACTTCCGCCGACTCGGGAATATATTAAAGTAATTTGAATGAATTAACATGAAACTTTGTATTGATTGATTAGTTGGGAGCCTTGTTCAGCAAGAGGTCTAGTATATTTATAGCTCATAATTCTTGTAAAACTTAAGATTTTTTTTTAATTTATCTTTTTTACAATCATACGATAACCATGTAATATTTCCACAGCGATCGACCAGCAGATTTCTGCAACTTTCACCTTATCGTCGGTCATTCTGGTTTGTCTGCCCACATATTGTCGTCTGGTGTGCGCTATTTTAAAATCGATCCCTCCCAACGGGCACCGGTTCGTCTTGCAATGCCCGCCTCTAGCACCAGTTCAACAATTCTTCGAACGATGTTCATTCTCTTAGTTTTCTTACGGATATCCTTATTTCAGATTCTACCTCACAGAATACTAACCATGAAAGAAACACAGAAAGAAAATAATATTTATTTAACACAAATCACAGAAAAATATTGTAAATTAAAAAAAAATATAGATAAAGAGTGTCAAATATGTTCCCATGACTTTTTTATTGCTAGCTGGGCTTCATAAGGGAGGCCCTTTAAGACCCATTTCATTATCATCATTGTCATGAGCAGCTTTTTGCCGCCCACCGCTAAACGTAGGCCTCCCCCAATGCGTGCCACTAAGCTGGATCACTAGCCCTTTTAATCCAGCCGTCTCCACCAGCTCTCACCAGCTCGATCGCCAATGGCCTTCTTATACTAAGCCACGCTTGGCAGGTGAAAGAAAGAAAAATATTTTATTGGTACATATCATTACACTAGTTAAATAGGTACAAACAACATTGCTGCGATATGTAGCCAAAATGGTTTCCACTCAGCGGTAGTTGCACGGCAAAAGTAGCCATGTCGCTGGTTTTCTGTGGAAAACATAGAGGTTGAGGTTTGGAGGTGGGTTGACGATCGCAGTTAGACCATTGGTGGGAAGACGCTGCTGCCTGCTTCTTTTCAGGTTTCTTCTAGTCACCTCTTATGACATTAGATGAGAAAGGTTTGTGATAAATAGTTTTGGTTTAAATTTGAATACTTTTAAAATATCGAAAAGGTTGGTGATAAATACTTTAAGTCAGCACCTTTTCCTAAAGGGTGCCACTTTTGGTTTAAATTTGAATACTTTGAAAATATCGAACAACCAAAAACTTGATTCTAATTAGTCAGTTGAGTATCATCTGGTCTAATGGTGCAAGGACCGCGGCAAGATCTAAAGGTCTTGGGTTCGATCCAAGAAGATTTATGCATTTTTGAACATCGTTCGGGCTGTAATCACCAACCTGCATGAATTTGGCAAGTGCGCTGATCATGCATGTACCTGTTATTGCTGTAGTCACTTTAATTCAATGATGGCACCTTTGCCACATGAACCTTTGCCACATGAGTAAATACATATTTATTCATGTGCCTTTGCCCTGCAGTGGGATTATGATAGGCTGTGACTTTGTTCACTAAAAACGCTCGAACTAGTAACTTGATATTCTTAATAAATTCAACATAAACGATTAGAAACGCATTTCACTTCACCATACATTCTTAGTACAAATAGTTGCCGACATCGTGTCAATAAGTTTGCTGAACCAGTAATATTTCAAAGCACTTACCTTATTGAGAGAAGTCCAAATCCCGGTGGTATGTACCGATGAGTCCTTCCTTATAAAATGTAATACACTCAAGTCATCAGTAGCATAGTTCGTCTAACCAAAAAACAGAAGGGTCTTTCTGTATTGGAGGCGATAAAATGTTTTAGTCCAGTCATCTTAGTCAAAATAAAGTAAAGTAGATACCCAGCTGTAAGTTTGTATAAATTTTGTAATGACATCTGAATACTTGTCTCAAAACTCTACTGTAGATTATTGTAGGGTGTCTGCGTCTGTTAAAATCTACGGTCAAAATATATAAAAATTCAATTTTTTTATTAAAAGAGAATATCAAACGTGCGTTCATTGCTGTGATAGCAGTTGTAACTAAAGCTGTTATGATATTTGCGCTAAAAGAATCCACTGCTGCTCCACAAATATGTGACTGTAATGTGTCATGATCAAACAATGTAGATACATGACGTGTAAAATGCTGGCACTGGCAGAGTCTAATGAGAAGTGGAAATCCGCCAATCAGAGCAAAACTCTTTGGTATATAAACTTGAAAAATTATGTCTCAGGCGGGACTCGAACCCGCATCTCCTCGCATGCCAGGCGGGCGCTATACTATTAAGCCACCGAGACCCTGCGACTCAGCGCGAATTTATCAAGCATATTCTTAACGCTGTAAGCCAGCGTCGCTTCATCAAATGTTAGGAGTTTTGCACCCTTAACACCCGAAAGAAACATCTTTGCAGATGTTTGACAGTCAGTTAAGATGAAACAGCTAATTATATACTTTATTTGATATTTTAGCAATTAAATCGCAATTATAATATCAGTATATAAACTTGAAAAATTATGTCTCAGGCGGGACTCGAACCCGCATCTCCTCGCATGCCGGGCGGGCGCTATACCATTAAGCCACCGAGACCCTGCGACTAAGCGCGAATTTTTCAAGCATATTCTTAACGCTGTAAGCCAGCGTCGCTTCATCAAATGTTAGGAGTTTTGCACCCTTAACACCCGAAAGAAACATCTTTGCAGATGTTTGACAGTCAGTTAAAATGAAACAGCTATTTATATAGTCCCGCCTGAGACATAATTTTTCAAGTTTAAACCAGTAGACTTCTACATTTATATTCTATGTCCTGCAACTGAAGCACAAACATAAAAAAGAAATACGAGTTCCGTGGGTGATAAACAAAAATGAAGTAATGCTATAACTGCAGATAAAGATAGTTGGAGTAGATGAGGTTTTTAATTAAATGAAAGCGGTCTTCGTCCGTTTAATGTTTGTGCATTATACGATTATGATCGCTGTAACAATCTACTGTAGATTCTTATTTCATAAGTGAGTAAATAGCTGAAACCCGCCATAGCCTAATTGTTTAATTAAGAAGCTAAAATTAAGCTCCAGATGAAAAAAAAAAAACATGAAACATTCAGAACCTTATTAAATACTAGCTGTTGCCCGCGACTTCATCCGCGTCAAATGATATGAATAATTTTCCCCGTTTTCGCAACATTTTTCACTGCTGCTTCGCTCCTATTGGTTGCAGCGTGATGTTATATAGCCTAAAGCCTTCCTCGATAAATGGACTAACCAACACAAAAATATTTTTTCAAATCGAACCAGTACTTCCTGAGATTAGCGCATTCAAACAAACAAACAAACAAACTCTTCAGCTTTATAATATTAGTATAGATTTTGTTTTGGAAAATGTTAGGTTTTTTTTGCGATTTCAATGTCAGTAATTTTTTTATTTACAGGTAAAATAAAAACTAAGAAATATTCATGTCAGCGTAGCATTATTAATGTTCTGGGGTTCCAGTATTTTAGGAATGTACTCCAACATCCAACAATTTAATGAATCAATCATTTAGGATGTAGTATAGTTTAGTAAACTTTATAGAAAAAAGTATACGTGGAAATTTGAGATTGAAAGCAAACTACGGGAATCGTACATCCTAGTATACAAAGTAGCACGTTCAGTACTCTACTATTGTGCCGACTTTCATTATTATCTGTCCAGCCGTTCTGGTGTGATTGTCGAACAAATATCCATCCAAATTTTCGCAATTATATAATATAAAAAAGCCTTAATTGTTGATAAAACTACACTAGCTTACAGCGTCAAGGCTTGAACAAATTCAGCGACACAAACTAATATCTTGAGCTTATCTCAATGATGATCAGCCAGCAGTGTGCAGTGGCCCGGTAAGCGGACTGTTATATGTATGCCACCGTAAAATTGTGACATCTGGTAGTTAACAAAACAACGCGTGAAATTATAAACTAACGGTGGGTTAGGTAAGGTTAGATTGTAATCCATCGACATTAAATTATGAACTGACGAAGTTTACAAATTTTCGGCGACAAGTATGAGGCCCATCTATAAGTAAAGCAGTCGAAGTTGTTACTCAAAAAAATCGTATTTTCATCTTAAAACATGTTTGCGGATATGAAATTCAATTTTCACTAAGCCTACATGAACCATTTGTACCCATCGTCAGCGAGTAAACAAAGATGCTGGGTTATTGGACTCGGCGCGGACCCGATCGTTCATGGGACCCTTTTATGTACGTTGACACATCGCCATCTTTGATATAGGGTTGCCACGTATTTCTTTTGTATTATGGATCCTTTGATAGCATGACAATTTAGATTTTTTGACAGTTCACTCTATATACCAATTTTTATCAAACTATAATCAAAAAATCACTTTGTTAACCGTTTTAAAAAGGTCGGTTTTTTTTGTTCGTGGGTTGGTGTATATGTAGGTATGTAATTGGATTATTAGAGTCGATTTGAAAAGCTTTATTTTGTTTAAGAGATTATGCATTCCGAAAAGTCCTATGAAAGAAATACAAACGTCGGTATGTTTAAAAAAGTTGTTAACCAATTTCGATGTTTCTTTTTGAGTTGACTTTATCAGCAGATTGCCTATTAAAATGGAGGAGGCTATAATTTAACAAATTACACTGTTTTGTTTATTTGTGACGCTAATTCTTTGACGTTTCTTGCCCACTTATGTAAGCGTATAAGTATATTTAAACGTTCAAGGTCATTATCATAATAGTTATCGTATTGTCGTTGAGTCATATGGTCTGGTGCCACATAAAAAGAACTACACCACTTCTTCTTTTCCTATAGGTGACGTAGCAGCGTTTTCTATAAACTATTGGACAAACTGCGATAAAATCGCCTGCCTTGCGTGGATATTATGGCAAAATCTTCCTTTTGAAGAGGCCATTGTCCAAGCAGCGAGAACAATTCGTTAAATAAAAATTCGACTCCTACAGGTGGGACTCGAACCCAAAACCTTTCGTTTACCGGGCGACTGCTCTTTTTGCGACCATTGAACGAATTTTAAACACTTACGAAGTCGCGGGAAACTGTTAGTATTAGGATTATAGGATTAATATACAGGCTGTATCAAAGTATGAAACAGCTGATGAAGGAAAATCTATACCATATAAGCAAAAAAATATTTTCGTAAAATACCATTCCCTTACAAAGTCAAAGGTCAGCTCTTCCACTCGTGTATACCCTGTATATTGTACCAGTTTAGAAAAACATTTAAGCTTGCCAACATGTTCTAATGTAAACACTAGGGTGGTGGGATCTACCTTCTAGTGGTCCACCCTGGGCAACGGCATCTTTGGTTTTCTAACCAATGAAGACGGCTAACAGATCCCTCTGCGGTGGTAGGCTTTGTAAGAGGCTGCCTGGATGCTACCACCCTCCTGCCGGAGTCCAGCGCCAAACAGTTTATCTGTGTTCCGCTGGTGTGTGGGAGAACCAGTGCCTCTGCTCCATCTTAGGCTTCTTCTTAACCGTATATTTAAGTATGTAGTCAAGAGCAAGCCAATTGTTTATAATTTAAAAAAAAACTAACTTTCTATAACATCCGATTCCATCTCAAACTAAAGAAAACTTTAGCTCTGCCAAATCCCATTCTACTCATTGATTTGGCAACCCTATCCGGGACATCGATAAGAAAGTGATAAATGTCCCAGAGGAAAAATAGAAATAAGAAAATCTACGGATTTCGCTGTAAATGTTGCAATTTTGAAGCTGTTACCCGAATTTGGTCTCTTACTTCTGGGATATTGCATTACTTATTAGACTTATTACTTTGTTTACATACAGAGACGCGATAAGGGTCACTGAAGTAAACATATTCATACTCCTATTCTTGATGGGACAGTATCTGAATATTGTTTTTGTGTATTTTATGACGTTTTGTTTCTCCTTTCGCGCCGCCTGTTCCGTTTCTGCTTGCCTCCATGGTTGACTGGTTAGGAATGCTTCTGGCCTTTATTTATTTGCATAGTAAACTGTAAATAAATTTAAAAATTTGGCATTTTTTTTTCACCGAATCATCATCATCTGTCAAAATCAGTGTGGACAAGACTTTTGTTATAATCCTCACGCTTAACAGGCGGGTTGGTGATCGCTGTTTAGCCAATATTAAAGAGAAAACGTTGCTTATACCAGAGATCGAATAGTCGGATGCATATTTACCTAAAGTTAGTTTTCTGCTATGTTATTAAAGAAGCGGCTCCTGAAACATGTATGTCGATCCTGAAATTCCGAGATGTGGCATACAAATGTGCATTCCATAAAAGTCAACACTTAAATTTTAGGTGAATATGCATCCGAGTATCTGTAACGGTACCTACCCATAAGACGAGTTTGGTGCAATTGTTTTGAAGCCGACCCCACATAGAGTTTTACAGATTTCGGTGTATTGACTACAATTGCGAGGATCTGTTACTGGCTCTCTGACACTTATATGTTTAAGTTGTTATAATGCATTAGCTGTTGGCCTTCCGAATCTGTATTATCCATACTAAATTATAAAGCTGAAGAGTTTGTTTGTTTGAACGCGCTAATCTCAGGAAGTACTGGTTCGAATTGAAAAATTCTTTTTGTGTTGGATAGTACATTTACCGTGAAAGGCTTTAGGCTATATAACATCTCGCTGCGACCAATAGGAGCGAAGCATTAGTAAAAAATGTTGCAAAAATAGTCGCGATCATAATAACAGAAATGGACGCGGATGCAGTTGCCCGAAACAGGTATTATTAAATAAAGAAAGAAAAGATTATAATTTAAGCTGCAGTTTCCACAGAAGCGGAGCTAGGCGCCAGGCGGAGTGAAGAGAAGTGGATCGAGAACAGTGTTTTAATCCACAGATCACTGGAACTGTGATTGGTCAATTCACGGTCAACTCCGATCATCCCACTTCTGTGGTAAACTAAAAGAGTGTAACAGCCTATAATCATCCCACTGCAGGGAAAAGGCCTCCATCATTGAATTCAAGTTACCACAGCAATGATGGGTGTACTGGCATAATCACCACGCTTGCCAAATGCGGGTTGGTGATCACAAACCCGAGCAACGTTCGAAAATTCGAAACTTTTTTGTTGCCCGACCCGGGATTCGAACCTGGGACCCCGAAATCTTGGCCCGGTATTTAAACCACTAGACCAACGGGGCGTTAAACTAAAAAGAATATATTATTTGGTTCGACACATATTTTTTATGACCCATCACTTTTAGGTTAACCGATTTTGATACCATTCACTAGCCCTGTTCCCATTTTGATAAACAGGTTCTAAATTGATGTCAATAAAAATAACAAGAAATCAGGTTTCAGCCTAAAAAATTAAAAGAAAAAGGCTTTGGTTCACAAAAATTCAACCAGCGTATTGTGTAAAAAGTTTTATTTATACTACCTGTACTTTAAAAAGTATTTTGGATCAAATTTACCAAATAATAGATTTGAATTTAAACTTGTTAATATCAGTATATAAACTTGAAAAATTATGTCTCGCTCAGGACTCGAACCCGCATCTCCTCGCATACCGGGCGCGGCGCTTTAACCATTTAGCTAAATGGCTGCTAAATAGAGATGCGGGTTCGAGTCCCGCCTGAGACCTAATTTTTCAAGTTTATATACTGATATTATAATTGCAATTTAATTGCTTAAAATATCATATAAAGTATTGTTTGTAATGCTTTAATGTACTTCGAATTACATGTTTTGTTGACCTCGAGATGGTTCACTGAATTGACTTTAGTTTTTAGGTTATAAGGCTATCCCTGATTAGCATAGCAAAAGGTTTGGCCTGGAAAAGTTTCGCGCAAACTTTGTGTTATTGGATAAGTTTTGGGTTATTGTGAGACTCGTCTGCATTATCTGCATATGTTGTCGGATATAACTTAGGAAAAATAACCTCCTTTTTTAGGCTTAATGAGGAATGTTACCAATCCTTGCTGATACTACAAATGCGAAAGTTAATCTGTCTGCCTGTTAGGCTTTCATGCCTAAACATTAGAACCGATTTGATAAAATTTGTTACAAAAATAGATTAGACCCTGAAAAGGACATAGACTATTTTGTCTACCACTGTTGGCACAGGTTTTCGCCTGCACGATATACCTTAACCCTTTGACGATCGGATATTCCAGACACAATTAAAATCAATTGTTATGAGACAACCGGTTGTCTCTTGGGGCTTGACGCGGAAAGAGCTCCGGGCGGGTGAGCGTCAAGATGGCGGGACCATTCCCCAATTTAAAATTTAGCACATTCAAATGTTGGAGCCATATATGTACAATATTATAATTATAAAGATAATTTAAAATAAAAATGTAGTTATGGTGTCCTCAATGAAACAGAACAAAAAGTGTGATCAGGTTTATCGTACGATCAAAATGTCCAACTGAGTCATATAAGATCAAGGTTTTGGTCTTTGCTTTTTCATCTAAAATATTGGAATATGACGTCATATTCTGCTCTGCATATATTTAAATCAAATCGAATAAGGTTATTCAGACATTTTCTATTGGTGATTTTTGTTATAAATTTTGTGTCCGAAGTCCACTTATAACACTTATTGCTAAAGCAAAAACCTTTTAAGAAAAATTCAAATTATTTATGTCTAACTTAATGAAACTTCTAACAAATATGGTAACGTGTCGTTGGTCTAGTGGTCCGATCTCCAGGTAGGGCAACAAGAATTTCGAGTTTTCTAACTTGAATTCAATGATGTAGGCTTTGCCCTGCAATTGAATAGAATAGAATAGAATAAAATAGAATATAGATTTATTTGGCACTTCGAGAAAAGATTACATTTATTTACAAAAAATAATAACAAAGAATGTGCCAAAAAGGCCCCCACTCAGCATTAGTCTCAACAGCCGAAGGCATACTGCGACGCTGATTTTCAGTGGGAGCCCAGGAGGCACTTGAAAGAAAAAAATAAATCATAATAATATACACATACAAAACAAATATTAACGCAAATTATAGAAAGTTGTTATAACAATTTAATTTGATGATTACAGGGCGCTATTTTACTTTGCTTTACTAAGGGTAGAGTTCACCAACAGACGTTTAAGTTTTAAACAGCGTTTTAAATATTATTTGACATATTTTGTATAGCAATTGTGTAAAATTAATCGTCAATCTACTCGTATGTTTACCGGCTGTTTGAGAATTGGTGAACTCGGTTCTAAGTGTTTGTTTTAAGACTGGTTAGTACATTTATTGTTTCTGTTTTCTATTAAAACGAGAGCTTTAATATCTACTTACTTAGAGATCCAAGAGATAAATTTGATGACGTCCACATACAAAACTGCTAGTAGCGTGTACTGGAACATACCTGTTTCAAGAAGATGACTAACGTGGGTTGTAAGATTATAATGATTTTGACACAGGTGAATAAATAACACAATGAAGTGTAATTCTGATATAATTTTAATATTTATTTCGTAATGTCACTGGAAACAACATAAGAGCTGGCGGCGGCATCGCCCTGGACTCGCGGGCGACGCCATCGCGGCTGCATAGACTATAACGCGTTAAAAAAACAATTTTCAACATCATCTATCATATGTATACACTTTATATTATTTACAACTCCGGCTGAACGTATTTACACCCACTACTAACGATAAGTATGTATAACATACAGAAAGCTTCGAAATATGATACAAGTAGGAGAATAACATAGTCCATAGCCTGATTCCGGCTCAATTATATACATAGTAGGGACATTTTCGTTAGAATTTTTTGTTACGTCCTCTTCGGTGCGTTCCGAAGAGGATCCGAGCGAACGCCTGACGGAAGTCAGGGCTGAATATCGTGTAGATAACAGGGTTGAGCGTCGAGTTAAAGTAGCCGAGCCACAGGAAGAAACTGGCCAAGTAGTCGCTGATCACACACGACTGGCAAATAGGCATCACCAACGCCATTATGAAGAACGGCAGCCAGCAAAACACGAACGCACCCGTAATAATCGCGAGAGTCTTCGCTGCTTTTCTTTCCCTCTTTGCTTCCAATGACTCCTTCTTTTCTTTATGCGTAGGAGCGGGAACAATAGCTCGTTCTTGCTTCGAACCATTCGTGACTGTCGAGGAAGACTTTTCCGGTGAAACACTTGCCGGGCCTTTTTCGTTGACTGTGAACGCTGTGGTCCTGGGTTCTTCGTCTAAGGTGTCAACAGTGGATGTGCTCTGACCTTCGGTGAGGAGTAGTGCAGCTGCTAAAGTTTCTGTTCTGGTGCGTTGGTTGCACTTCTTGAGATTGAGGAAGCGTTTCTTGACGAATCTCCTGTCTCTGGCCGATTGGACTGGTCTTCCGGCCGGTATGGCGCCGTCAGCTGACGTTGGCCGAGGGGGAGGTGGTTCGCGTCTTCTGCGGATGCGTCTTCGGGCTGTTTGGAAGATCTTCCAGTAGAGGATAAGGATGACAGCGAGAGGAACGTAGAATGTGGAGCAGGTAGCGAAGATCTGATACGCTAGATCTTGGCTGACGAGGCACTTCTGCTGTTGCGTGATTCTGGCGAGGTAGTCTGGGTCCTTCCAGCCCAGCTGCGGAGCGAGGGAGACGACAAGGGCCGCCCCCCACACAAGGAAGATCATCGCGAAGATCCGCCGCTCGTTGCGAAGGTGGATATAGTCCACATTTGTCACAGCCCAATACCTGTAAGAAAATCCGTTGTTAACTTTGCGTTTTAGTTTTAATATTCAATACTGTTTGTAGAACTAGCAAACTTTATTTTAAAGTTTGTTATTAGAGCAGGTTCCAAGAAAATAGAGCACAGTGTTTTATCAAAGTTTGTAGTAAAGCTGAGTAAGTAGTAAAATTTAAAAAAATCCCGTCATAACATCACATAAACTATTGCAAAAACATTGGTTCCACGAATAGCAATACTTTACAAGTGTTTTTTTACGTTTATATAAAATATCTTTAAATTGGCCACATAAACAGATTATTTTGAAAAGTAAGGCCTACATGAGAGCGATTTAGGAAGTAAAAAATAAACTAAATTACTAATAATAAAAGGTGAAAACGGCGTAAAAGTCATGAATTTTTCACATAATTATATTAATAAACCGTGCTATTTTACCTATTTATCTTTGTCATGTAATGACCACGGCCTTGGTCACAGTCAACCTGTGACCATGGCCGATGTAAATCGGTCGAAGCGTCAGGCAGATAAAATAAGGTATATAATATTTAGGTATATATATTCGCGTTTAAATCTCGAAAGTTTAAAAGTAGTTTGCAACGTTTTGGGCTTTGGAGGGTGGTGTAGGGGTGAACGGAATAGGTGGTAAATAAATAGAGCATTAGTTAACAGAATATTTACTGCTAATATACATTTATTAGTGTGCAGCTCAGAAATCACAACGTGACAAGTAACTTAACTTTATTTCAGGTTTTGTTTAGAAGTCATTTGCAAATTGTATTTTATTTCTATATCACAAGTAAGTAAATAAAAATAAAAATTTTGAACCGTTGTAATGACAAAGACCGTATTATTATCGTCGCAATGAGGGTAAATAATAATATTTATTTCAACTTACCTATCAGTAGCGATGGCAACAAGATGGAGAATGGAAGCGGAGCTGCACAGAACGTCGCTGGAAGTCCACATATCACATAGCTCTGGGCCCAGGATCCAGCCTTGGCTGACCTGTGAACATTACAAAAGTCTTTTAAGTCTCTTTATAACATCTAATTGGCGGTACATGGCGCTATATGTCAGACGCTGGATTCATCGTTAAGCCTATTCACTCTAGCTCTCAAAATGTTGGGGTTGTAGTCCCTGCGTCTGTTTTCCCCAATGACTGCAACCAACAGTTTTAAAGCTAGAGTCGACAGGCTGCTTCTGGGTAAGCTCGCTCCATTGTACGCTTCTTCTGAACTCTAGGGTTCAGTCAAGCCAAGAGCAAGCCTATCAATAATAAAAATAAAAAAAACAGCAAGTAGTGTCCAAGCTACCCTTGTTGAAAACACTGATGTTACTGAAAAACAATGTCAATTTGTTGATTTCTTTGTAATAACATATTCTTAGTAATAATTATACAGATTTTTCTACTTAAAATTGTGATTTAATGAAATGTAGTCTTAGAGTTATTCGTTAATAGTGTGCAGCAGTCTACACCCAAATTAAATCTCATTTTTTCTTTTTGTCATGTGACCCAAGGGTCCGCCGAGGACCCTAATATTATCTGAAACTCATAACAATGAATTTGGCATGGCTATCAATCATTAACCTAACATTAAAAGTAGTATGCTAAAGTATATATAAAATGCTAGCTTTTATAATTAATTAATTAATTTATTTATAATAGAGAAACCTGAAGGGTAAATAGACCTTTAAATCGAAACATTATGTAGCCTTATCATACATGCACTTCAATAAAGTATATTCATAAAATGTACATCCCAAACCGAGGAACAGAGTTATAAACATTGACTTTAATAAATAACTTAATTAAAATAGTATATTTTTGAATAGATTTTTAAAAAATTAATATCTATTATTCCCCCCTTAAAACTATTCATAATCCAGACCAGCCCTTTATCTTAAATCATAATTAATCACTAGTATAAATAAATGTATACGGCCTAAGTGTCATAATTAAATTTAATCTTACTTACGATCTTAATAACTATTACTCGCATTTAGGTTGCGAATAGCCCGTTTTAGCCTCCTTACAATGGCGTGTCGAAAGCAAGGTACTAAAACAGTAAGTAGTAAAGAAAATAATGCCACAATAGAGTAAGTCACTCGGTAAGCCCGCGATACGTTTTGTTTGTGACAATCTCAGGCAATGACACCCTGTCTGGTCTATTGGTTTAAGAGGAAACACAAGGGCCGTTTTTCCATACAAACGTAGTCCCCTGTTTCCTCCCTGGATGAAGCCAGTAGCAATAATTTTTATTACAAAAATCTATGGCCACTATAAGCATGTTTCTATGTTTTCTGTGTTTTCATAAATTAATTAATAAAAAAGATATGAGCCCTCAAAAATAGAAAAAATTCGCCAGATTTTCCGCTGTGTTCAAACATCCAGAAAACAAATTGGGCAAAATTTTAGAAAAAAATAAAAACATACGAACACGGCCAAAACCTTTCTTTAATTTTTAATGAAAGAAATATATAAATCGGTCTAGTTTTAGAAAAGTAATCGGGGGACTACGAAACGTTGATTTGGTGTGCTTTTAGTACGTGTTTTCGGTCCAAGAAGCAGTCGTCTCTATCACACTCTGCGACGAATGCGTTTGGCACTGCCGGACAGCAATAGATTTTACAAATACCTATTTTTCAATTCTCTCGCCTGTAGTGTTTCCTCTAAGTTTCGGGCCAAGAACTCGGGGTCCTGGGTTCGGGATTCACGGGTTGAGAAAAAAGAGTATCGAATTTTTAAACATTGCTCGGGTTTATAACCACCATTTGGATTTGGCAAGCGTGGTGATTATGCCTATGGGTGTAGGTATTGCTGTGGTAACTTGATTCCAATGATTGCCTTCGTTAAGTTATAAAGTAACAGCCTATAATCATCCCGATTACAGGGTGTTACTTTACAATCAGCTATTGCGAGAGCATATCACATATACAAGTCACAGTCGCAAGTGAGAAGTGCAAGTAACTAGACGTGCAAGTGTTAAAAATACATTTAGAGCTTTTTCAAATCGCTTTGACCGCTTATCTAAACATTGTGCTATTTGAATTTCCAAATTTCTTTACACGACCGATAATCGTACGTAGATTTTAAAAATCTTGAAATAAACAATGCGGTTATGTATGTATAATGTAAGCATGAACTCTTTAAATATAAAAAAAACAATAGGATATAGTCTGCTTTTAAAAAAAAAAAAACAGACGATGATTTTCCTGTGCTTTATAAACGACCTTCAATGATGTACCTGGAGCGAGCTTGCTGTAGTTGTATCCTATTAGGTATTTGGAAGTAAAAGTAAAATAAATAATGGAAAACATTCTTGTTCTCGCATTGTTACAGTTGAGTGGTTGAACTGGCGTTATCGGATAACATCAATGGGAAAGTAATTGTGACTATTCCGCGTGGGTAGTATATACTACAAAATACCTGGATCATCGAGCTTTGCTCGGTTTTAACACGAATAAAACGACGTTTCTAAAAATGAAACCTATATGGAGATTACATAGGTATAATATATTATTATAATATACAAGAATTGCCTCGTTTAAAGGTATTAGATATTGTATATGAAACATAATTATGTTCGACGACTTAAATAGAAATTCAAAAAAGTGCATTATAAAAACTTCATAAATACAGCCTAACTTAACAAAATAAAAATTATTACATAAAAAAATCGTATACGCTCAATTGGTCTAGTAGTTTAAATACCGGGCCAACATCGGGTCCTGGTTCGATCCCCGGGTCGGGTAACAAGAAAGTTTCGCATTTCCGAACATTGCTTGGGTTTTGATTCCCAAGCAACATTTGGCAAGCGTGATGATTATGCCTGTACCCATCACTGCTATGGTAAATAGAATTCAATGTTGGACGCCTTTAAAGACCTTGCAGTGGGATGAGTGATGAGATGGAGTTTATCTACCTCATTTTCTCGGGTCTGGGTGTTTTCGTTGTCTCTGGTTTCTAAAACACGAATGCTTTAAATAGTTATTCAAATTGGGGTCAGAACAATGTATGTGATGTTGTCCACATTAATTTATTTATTAATTTAATATTTGAAAAGTAAGTAAAGTAACAGCCTATAATCACCCCACTGCAGGGCAAAGGCCTACATTGAATTCAATTTACCATAGCAATGATGGTTACTGGCATAATCACCACGCTTGCTAACTACGAGTTGGTGATCACAAACCCGAGCAATGTTCGAAAATTCGAAACTTTTTGTTGCCCGACCCGGGGATCGAACCCGGGACCCCGAGATCTTGGTCCGGTATTTAAACCACTAGACCAACGGGGCGTTATTGCTGACCTTAACCTGTCATTAATATGTTAAGTAGGTAATAAGTATATTCATTAAACAATAACGATTACCTATTAGTGTTAAGTACATAATGTATTTAATCGCATGTTCTATTTGAAACAATGGCTAATTACGGTATCAGTGAGGCATAATTACTCCTGTATAATAGCAAATTAATCAGTTGGCATACAATACTCGTAGTTGAACCAATCGACATTAACAATTATGTAATAATAGCTATAATCTAGTAATTGTGGGTAATAATGGGGTAATAGCATTGTTGTTAAATAAAGACTTGATACACAATTACTGACTGAAAAACGTTCTCATCAAATAAGCGGCCACTTGGTCGATTGGGCGCTCTTATGGATGGATACCCGACAGATAAATCTGCATTTATGTAGTACCTACTTAATATGTCAGTAGTTAGATACGTAAGGACACGCTTTGAAAAAAAAATAAGGACATCATCACAAACATTCAGTATATAATCTTGAAAAATTATGTCTCAGGCGGGACTCGAACCCGCATCTCCT
Organism: Anania crocealis; assembly: GCA_949315895.1. NCBI lineage: Eukaryota > Metazoa > Arthropoda > Insecta > Lepidoptera > Crambidae > Anania > Anania crocealis. The sequence goes on along the minus strand of OX438859.1, from coordinate 4,118,935 downwards.
CGCATACCGGGCGCGGCGCTTTACCATTTATTTTCGCGCCCGGTATGCGAGGAGATGCGTGTTCGAGTCCCGCATGAAACATAATTTTTCAATTTTACCTATAGACTAATATTATAATTGAAATTAAATTACTAAAATATCTAATAAAGTATCACAAACATTGTTTTGATTCCAAATACTATCAAGAGTATTCAAGAAAGGGTGTTTTGTGGAAATCGGAACAGCGCAGGTGCCACAAATTTTAACCTTTAACTACCTACCAACTATTACTGTCACACAACCACCTATCATACGTCTGTGGGACCCGAGATTAATAATAAATATGTTAACTATAAACATTAAGGGCGAGATACAATTTGAATAAAAATTCTATTTTGAACATTACTAACCTCTTTATTCAATAAAAGAGGAACATTAAAATTAAGAATACTTTCACAATAACTTGAAATAATTGGCCTATTCTCTTTTTTTGGCTTTCTTACTAACACTTAGATGAAATGAGATCTAAAAAAAATGTAAGTAATAGGAAATTATTCTTATATTTTTTCTATATAATTCAATCAACAAGGAACGTAAAAAAATAAATATATCACTCATTATAGTAATTATTTAACAAAATTGCGGGCTCTAAACTTAGAGCTTTTCACAACTGCGAAGACAATATTTAGTTCGAGCATTCTAAGCAAATTGGGGCTTTGCATTCGAACGCATGTATTTGTGTTTTGCGTTTTTTTTATATTGTGCAATTGAAACAATTTTTAAGAACCGCCAATAGCTCTTCACAGAGTTTATTTGTAATACAGTTGGCCCTTCGTATTGGGAATCAGACGCGCCACTTTCTTCCAGTACGCGATTAACTTCGACCTGTTCCACATCGCTGCCTTCGTCGTTTGCATTCTGCATTCGTATATCATTGTCTGATAAATCTGGTTTTGTTTTAACCAACGATAAATTACAGCTTCACTAAGAACCATTAAAACTAAAACAATAATAAAAAATAACGTAACCTCCTAACAGGGGTCTCTCAGTCCCACGCCGGTATTAATTAACTCACCTGAGGTAAACGCGCGCACCTCTTACCTTGACAAGCCGTTGATCGGTATAAAGGGACGTGGGAAAAAGGTACAGGATCGAACGAGTCGATGCAACTCTCCGGCGCAAAAATATTCACAATTATTATGTCAACAAGATCTGTGAGACGTATGGTAGGCGGTTAAGGGTTAATGCCCAGACTCGAGGAAATGTAGGAAAAAACTTTTTATCTACATTGATCCGTTCGGTAATCGAACCCGGGACCTCGGAGCAAGCGAATTCAAAAGAGTGAAGTGATAGCCTTAATAGGATTATAGGTATGTACCTAAATTTTTATTCATGATGTAAGAAACATTACACATATCTCAGAAACTAAACGTCAAATTGTTTATGTATATTCTTATTTAGAAAAAGGTGCAACGTTTGTATAAATTTGTGCAGGATAAACATTTGCTATCCAGGATAACCAACCCCCGTTGTTCTAGTGGTTTAAATACCGAGCCAAGATCACGGGGTCCCAGGTTCGATCCCCGAATCGGGCAATAAGACTTTCGATTTTTCGAACGTTGCTCGGGTTTGTGATCACCAATCCACATTTGGCAAGCGTGGTAATTATGCCTGTTCCTATCTTTGCTATTATGGTATCTTAAATTCAATGATAGATGCTATAGCCCTGCATTGGGATGATGATACTATTATCATCCGTCCGGCTATGCCGTTATATCTCATACAGGATACAACTCACTGCAGTAAATCAATGTGTTACTATAAAACACTCATTTTATGTCCTCAGCTAGATACACGCTAACTGTTTAACTATGAGAGCTATTCCAGAGCCTGTGCCACTACATCTCTGCGCCGGATTTACATAAACACATCACTGGCTGAGGATCTGACGTGTGCGCGAGACTCTGATATATTGCGAGCCTTGAGTGGCGCCACATCCCGTGTAGAACAGCAACGCATTAACCCTTCGAGCGCGGGTTATTCCAGACACAATTAAAATCAATTGTTATCGCGACAGCCGCCTGTGGCGCGGGGTCGAAGCGTTAAGTAAACATTTCTGATATGAATTGCATGACTGATCATATCAATAGTGACGATTTCCCTGTCGTACTGGTTTTCAATGTGTCGCTTGATCCGAGGTCCCAGGGTCGATTCCCGGACGGGTCTATGTAGGCAAAAAGTATTTTTCTGTATTTTCTCGGGTTTGGGTGTTTGTGGTACCACCATCGTTTTTTATTTCCACAAAACTCTAAGATAAGATAATCCTTGAAAAACAATCAAACACGACAAAAAAAAGATGTTGTGAAGTGATATGTTTGTTTTCCACGGCCTCTGGCGTATACATATACGGCATAACAGATGGCAATGAAGTAACGCTTTGATTCATTAGCGTTAATAAGAGGGATGAAACAATCTAATTATACACATTGCGAATGATATGGTAAGCGGAGCTGATGATTAAGTACCCAATTCGTTACATTTGCGAATAGTAATTCTCAGTAATGTAAATTTATATTGAATTAGAATTTGTTGATTTTGTTTTCGTTTTTTAGTAACGTAAAAGGGTTAAAAGACATTTAATCTCATACGCCACTTAAATAAGAACATGCATTAGTGTTTCAATTTAAAAAAAATGTCTCAGGCGGGACTCGAACCAGCATGTCATTGCATACCGGGCGCAGTGCATTTTCAATTAAGTTACCGAGACACTACGTCATAGCACCAATTTTTTGTGTTGTCTCGTGCCAAAAAAAGGAGCGCAAGAAACTTGGTCACAATTGTCAGCCTCTTTTTGAATAATTTTATGTTTACAAAAGATATATACCAGTGCAAGCTAGGAAAATTTGAACTCTACGTTGCTCTCATTTATAATAATCATTAGTAGTATAATAGCTCTTTTCATTAAAATTACTTTGATATATGATTTAAGTTTATGTATAGGGAGTTCAGCAATGGACTAAACAATTTTTTTTAAATACAAATACTTTTTTCCATCATCGCATGTCACAAATTTGAGCAAGCAAATTTTGCTATTTGCGTATATCATTGCGAAGCAGTCAATAAATTAAAGCAATTTCAGTCAATTTTGTCGATTTATGTGTGCCAATGTTATTTTATTGCAGTGCGCAAAAATACAAATACTAGCGTTAAACCAATTGACATACACAGCACGAATAAATCGTGAAGCTTGATAACGCTCTTAAACAACAAAAAAAAAAACCGAAGAAAAGCCACCAACTTTGAGGCGGTGCTAAATAAATAAATACGGAAAATAATCAACCGACTCAAAAGTTTCGTCCTATTTAAACTTTATTTTAAACAAAACTAAATCAAGTTGTATGGGAGCCCCCTTTAAATATTTATTTTATTTTGTTTTTAGTATTTTTTGTTATTGCGGCAACAAAAATACATAATTTGTGAAAATTTCAACTGTCTAGCTATCGCGTCTTTTGAGATACATCCTGGTGACAGGCAGACGGACAGACGGACAGACAGACAGATAGCGAAATCTTAGTAATAGGGTCCCGTTTTTACCCTTTGGGTACGGAACCCTAAAAATCAATCTCATAAGATGTGCTTAAAGTTAAAAATTGATTGAAGTAATTTGACATTTAGTAGCTTGATGTATATACTTATTATATCTTGTTTTTTAAAAACGTATATACAAAACTAGTAGATTAGTTGTTTGACTTTAGACTCTAGTAGACGCGGTTAGACTCTTTGAAATTAATTACACACTTTCTTATACACACGAATATAGTCGCAGCGTTTCTATTACATGGAAGCGTTTGCCATATGAACGTAATTGTCATTTGACGCTTGGACGAACGCCTGCAACTAACATGCGAAACAACGAAAAGTTAACGAAGCGTCAGCGCAGCGTAGTTAGCGTCTATGAAACTATGTTGTAAGACACGATTAGGATTTTTGTTTTCTATTTCTAGGAAGGATTGTAAAATTTGGCATTTATTCAGACGCAGTCGAGGAGAAAAGCTTATGTGTAAAAAAGATAAGGTTAAGCTTGTGTGCTTTGCCATGTAAAAATATTTTCGTATGCTGGAAATTACCATTATAATTAATACTGTATTAAAATTGAAATTAATATTTCAAATATTTCTAATAAATAGGGCAACATAACTCTCAGCCTTTCGTAGTTATTTTAGTTTAATAGCTATTAAACTCGTAGGTTAATAAGCACCCTTCTTTTACTAAGTGTATTAAGAGTGTTGGGGTCGTAACAGGCGACTAAAAGAGTACCTACTGCAGGAGACGGGTAGCAACGTCTTCTCACCAACATTGTCCAAACTACCATCGCCACTGGCCAATTAAAATTATGAGTAAAATTGAATTTTCCATTGTCAGTACTTTCTATACTTAAGTATAATACACACGTAGAATTAGGAATTTATATTATCCTTCGTCGCTTTATTAACGAGTAAAACATGCCTACTTCGTGTAACTTCAATTATCTTTAACAGGAATCAATTTCGTGGCCTAAAAGCTCTCATACCCTTTCTTTGTATATTAAGTTACAGAATTCCCTGTAATAGGTCTTGAGTACTCACATAACTGTTACACAAATACTTAAACCCAATGACCTAAAGCTGCTTCCACATTGGAGGCATACTCAAAAATATCCTAAATTGTGATTCTAATGTGTGATATTTGAATTTTTAAATTTAAAATGAATGTTTGATTCCATTCTATAACGTTACAAGGTAGTATAGAGATCTATACAGTTCTTTATAGACCCTGTTCGGGATGACTCCATTAGACTATGTTATTTCAGTATTTTATTTAAGGAATGATATTTTAAATGAACAACTATTATTAAAAAGTTTAAGAAAGTACGCATATTTTATAGAATGAACTTTCTAATTATTTTTTGACGTAATTCGTTGTTTGTAAAATGTTTTGTTGGTAGTTATTTATTTCAAGAAATATTTTTACCTTATGATAACATTTATTCTACAGAAAAATAATTTTAAAATTAGGGTTATGAATATTTGTTGTCATTTTATGGATTGAATTGAAATACCTATTTGAATATAAAATAACTATTTGAATTGAACATAAAATTGAATATAAACTTAGCAAATTATTCACAAGATTACTCTTCTTGGATCAAAAATACTGAACTTGTGTGTGAAGGTCCACTTATTAAGGCACAACTGAATACGATAACAGTTGTCATAGAAAAACAAAACATTCGATTGAATTGCATTTTTTTAAATAATACATGTGGCAGTATTAAAAGTTTATATAAAAAAAAGATTCAAAATTCAAATGTATTTTTTTATAATGCAACATGGCAGTATTAACGATGTGTTCTTTCATATTTAAAAAGACGTGTATATTTACAGAATACGTTGCGAATTGCACAAATAAGAACTCAGCCTTATACAAAACATGGCTAAAAGGATATCTGTGTTTTCTTTGAAGGTCGTCGTTTCTTCGTGAAATAAGTGTGATTAGGTTTTACTGACTGTGTCGGAAGAACTTTAGGTGTGTAACAGTTATAGTTATTGTCTGTTACATAATTCTAACAGCAGGGTTACCACTATACAGTATTCTTCTTTTTTTTATAAATAATGGGCTTGCTCTTGACTACATACTTAACTATACGGTTAAGTAGAAGCCTAAGATGGAGCGAGCTTACCCAGAGGTACTGGTTCTCCCACACACCAGCGAAACACAGAAAAAACTGTTTGGCGCTGGACTCCGGCAGGATGGTGGTAGCATCCAGGCGGCCTCTTACAAAGCCTACCACCGCAGAGGGATCTGTTAGCCGTCACCATTGGTTAGAAAACCAAAGATGCCGTTGCCCAGGGTAGACCACTAGGAGGTAGATCCCACCACCCCAAAATCCGGAGGTATATCCCTAAAAATTTAGCTGGGATGAAGATGATAAGAAAATAAACGATAAAAGTAAAAGTATCGTCCAATAATCATCCCGCTGCAGGGCAAAGGCCTCCATTATTGAATTGAAGATTAAATCGAAGTTACCACAGATATGACGGGTACAGGCATCACCATGCTTGTCAAATGCGGGTTGGTGATCACAAACCCGAGCAATGTTCGAAAATTTGAAACTCTTGTTGCCCGACCCGGGGTCGAACCCGGAACCCCGAAAGCCCAGCTTAAACCACTAGACCAACGGGGCGTTTGTTAGACATAGCTGAACTGTATCATATCAAACCTTAAAGCGATAAATTCCAAGAATGATATCTTAAGTTTCGTTGGAAAGGATGTGATGTGATATGAGCTAATGAAATATTTGTTACCGTTAATACCGCACGATTTCAAAGTCGTATTATAAAATTTGAATTAAAAACGTAATAAAACAAAAAAATACAAATGCAATCAAACCTAAAAGCCTTGCACTGAAACATTCCTGGGTTTGTCATCAATAGTGTTTCTTGTTCATGTTGTCATTGTTTTTTTTAAACCAAAAAAGGCTTTTAAAATAATTCGGCAGTTGGCAGCCCTGTAAGTGCGCCATTAATAAATCTTGCTGTGCAACATTGCTGAGTCTATCGTCATTTAAACGTAATTTGTTTTTGTGCAAGCCAAATAAAAAACAAACAAAAAAGAATTTGAAGACGGTTGGATAGTTGGCAGCCCTGTAAATGCGACATTAATGTGATTATAGAGTAAATGATGCATCCTCAGAGGTCGTAGTTGCATTTGCGGAACTAATGAGTTCCCGCGAAATGTTTGGAACTCGAAGTGCCTCAACCGCTGAACGTGAAGTGTTACAAAAGGAATAAAATGCTTTTAAGTAACGCGAAAAGCCGACTAGTGAAGTGAAAATGTCAAAGATTTTAAAAGAAAATGCATATTGGGAGAATGTAAAAGAAGTTTTTATAGTTTTACAGCGTTATTGTGTCGTATGGCGCACATGTTCTAGGTTTTTTTTTAATTTATTTTTTATAAATAATGGGCTTGCTTTTGACTACATACTTAACTATACGGTTAAGAAAAGCCTAAGATGGAGCGAGCTTACCCAGAGGAACTGGTTCTCCCACACACCAGCGGAACACAGAAAAACTGTTTGGCGCTGGACACCGGCACGAGGGTGGTAGCATCCAGGCAGCCTCTTACGAAGCCTGCCACCGCAGAGGGATCTGTTAGCCGTCATCATTGGTTAGAAAACCAAAGATGCCGTTGCCCAGGGTGGACCTCTAGGAGGTAGACCCCACTGCCCCAAAAAGTGGTGTCGTAAGAGGCGACTTTGAAGAGCAGAGTTTAATTCTCAGACGGATCAATGTCGTTTTTTTTTCTGGCTGTGTAATGTAGTACTTACGTTGTTTCTTATTTCCAAAAAACAACTTCTTTAATACTTCCTTTGGGATCAAAACAAAGTAGAGACAAACTTTTTAGCGTTCCATGGATCCATCGTGCGGGTTTCTATCGTGTGGCATAAAGGGAAACTCCGAGTAGATCCCGGGACTTGTGACAGGTTTATGGGGCCACGTAAGTATAGATTTTAAGCCCTACGCAACCATTTATATCATTAATTTCAATATTAACATCTATGTTTATATATACCTTCACTGCAAATTGTATTATGTTCTATTTTTATATAATTTGTTTTACTTATAGACTGTATATCCATGTGTGGGCTGCGTCCCCTCTTTTCTTAATTGACATCCGCAGAATACCAGTGGTTATGACGACTCTAGTTGTTAAACCTTAAACTGAGCGGATACCATTTTGGTATTTGCAACCTCTTTTATGTAGATATTACTTGTAATTGTATCATGTGTGTACACTAATAAACCTTTTTTCTTTCTTTCTTTCTTTGTTTCTAGAGCTGCATTAGCAGGTACGAACCTGCTCTAGTATAGAACTTACTGCAGTTCTGGCCAAGCCAAGGTATTTCAACAGGTTATAGAGAGATACAACTCTCGCTTCTACTTCTACAGCATATGGACTAACTACACAACCGTTTTTCGTTAATCCATTTAGGAGGCCATCATATTTGTTTTCTGATTAGATAATTGATATTGTCCTGATTTACTCGTAATTTCTATAAATGGCATATTTACCTCATAAACAGCTCCGAGGGGCATCACGAGGCAGGCTACCATCAGGTCAGCCACCGCCAGCGAGGCTACCAGATAGTTGGCTACATTCTGCAGGTTCCTCTCGATTATGATAGCCGCTATTACGAACACATTACCTGAAACAATATGTTAATATGTGTTAAGAAGAAGAGTTGGTGCATTCTGTAGTAGATGAGGTGGAATAAAAAGCTGACTGTATTTCATAGGATTTTTATTATATCTAGGAAAACGTAATACGAGCCTATAAAATTGGAAGCCTATTGAGGTTTCCCTCGATTTCCTTTAAATGCCACCATCAGATCCTGCTTTGGTTAATATGGGAACACTTCGGAAGTGCACTCCTTCGAACAAAAAAAAATAATAATTAAAAAATAGGTTCGAAACTGAAGGAGAAATCGATTAACATACATAAAAAATATACAGGATGTTGGTAAAGGGTATACCGAGCCAAAACTAGCCTAAATTAACATAATATGCATATAAATAGTATAGTGAAGTCAGAAATTTTATATCATCATTTTTATTTTTTTTATTTCCATACCAATCAAAATTTTTTGATTCTGATTTGTATTAAATATTTTTCTTCATAAATGATTATTTGAAATTTCTGACTTAAGAGGAAACACCACGGCCGTTTTTCATACAAACGTAGTTCCCTGTTTCCTCCCTGGATAATGCCAGTAGAGCAATAATTTTTATCATAAAAATCTATGGCTACTATTAGCATGTTTCTATGTTTTCTGTTTTTTCATAAATTAATTAATAAAAAAGATATAAGCCCTCAAAAATCGAAAAAATTCGTCAGAATTTCCGCTGTGTTCAAACATCCAGAAAACAAATTTGGCTAAATTTTAGAAAAATAGGAAAACACACGAACACGGCCAAAGCCTTTCTTTAATTTATAATGAAAAAAATATTAAATCGGTATAGTTTTGGAAAAGTAATCGGGGGACTACGAAACGTTGATTTGGTGTGTTTTTTGGTTTTTAGTAGGTATTTTCGGTCCAAGAAGCAGTTGTCTCTATCACACTCTGCGGTGAATGCGTATGGCACTGAGCGACAGCAATAGATTTTACGAATACCTATTTTTCAATTCTCTCGCCCGTAGTGTTTCCTCTTAACTATAGCATTTATGTATATGCTTAAGTTAGCATAGTCTCGATTCGGCTTGTCACTCAATTTACCTAAACAGACGAACATCGAACCTCCTCCTTTTTTCGAGTTTGGTCAAAAACTTGCTATCAGTTGTTCCAAAAAAAGTTTGATAGCGACAGTCTCATTACACTCACGTAATTAGCCCACGGATACAATGGTTCTGTAATTAATTCACAGCTTTGTACTCAGTCGAAGTTTCTTTAGGATTTTATACCATCTAATTGTTGTTTAAAGGATTTCGTAAACCAAATTAATGTATTTCATTTACATAAAAAACCTAGAAGTTGTTCGTTTTAATATAAATGTTTTCCTGAAATTGAAAACGGATGTTATTGAAATAAGACTTTGTTTTTTATACATCAAACAATTTAAATATATTTTAATTAATTGGCTTTTACGGAAATGTTTTTGCTTTACTAATGAATTTATGGACACAAAATCAAGAGACCTATAAATTTGACTATGACTGATGATAGGACGACTGACTAGAAATTAAGTTTCACTATAATCACAATAATAATGTAGGTATAATATTCTATTTAATTTTGTAATATTAAAATTTCTACGCCTAAAGCAATTACAGAATATGTTGAACTTGTGCATAGCTTTAGATCTTGTGTACCTAAGCATGTTCTAAGAAATAAACTATTAATCAATATGTATAATTATAGTGTTTTTAGAAACAAACCCTTTGTGTAATGATCGGACTATAGGAGTCATATGTCAACATGTACCGGATATCTGAGTCAGATTTCAGGAATCCGGTACACATATGGCAGGCAGGGAGGGTTGAGCTCGCCAACGCTTTTTAATTTGTACGTCAACGAAATGATTGTCGCGCTGAGTAGTCGCCGTGTAGGTTGTCATGTGGACGGAGTCTGTTTTAATAACATTAGTTACGCGGATGACATGGTACTGCTCAGCGCGTCAATCGGTGGTTTAAGAGAGCTCATAAGTATCTGCGAAGCTTATGCTGGTAGCCACGGTCTTAAGTATAACGCGAAGAAAAGCGAACTTATGGTGTTCAGATCTGGTACGCAATATCCGGCAGACGTACCTCCCGTAACATTAGCTGGTGTAGCCTTACGACTTGTGCGACGTTTTAAATATCTCGGACACGTGGTGACTGATGATTTACACGACGATGCGGATATTGAGCGCGAACGGAGGGCGCTGTCGGTCAGAGCGAATATGATTGCCCGCAGGTTTGCACGTTGCTCGTATCAAGTAAAGGTGACACTCTTTCGAGCCTTTTGCACCTCTTTCTACACGTGCAGCCTGTGGGTTACTCGTACGCGACGAGCGATTGATGCTCTTCGCGTTCAATATAACAACGCCTTTAGGGCGCTCATGCGGCTGCCCCGCTTTTGTAGCGCTTCGGGGATGTTTGCCGTCGCTCGAATGGACAGTTTCCAAACATTAATGCGCAAGAGAGCGACCTCGATAGCGCGGCGAACGAGGGACAGCCGCAACAGCCTCCTGGCTGTAGTCGCAGAACGTTTTGACGGACCGTTTTTGGGGCTCTGGATGTCACTGCACGCACCAGTACCCAGCAATAATTATATATACTAACATAGTTTTAAGAATGGATTGTTACTAACACGAATGGACTTATGTCTGAATAAATGAATTTGAATTTGAATATACAAATATGAGTTTTTTGATAATAGTATCTCAATGGACCTATTTTAAATCTCATTTCTTTCTTAATTATAATGACAATTGCTGCTGCCCGCGACTTTGAACACGTTTAAGTTTAGAAACGTCACTAACAATGCTACATTAAAGCAAGTGTTTTATTTTTACTTTTTAAAAATACGTTCATTGAGGTGGATGAAAACACTGTAAAAATTGATGTTAGATAGAAATAATTGATAAACAATCAGTATCAGAAAGACGTCCTGACAAATGAGCACGAAAAATTTGTATACTCTTTACCATAGTTGCATTCATCTTCAAATCATGCATGCTTTTCTTGAATTTTTATTACGGTAGGATGTAGAAGGCAGGTCGAAGTGTCGTTCTTGTAAGAGATTGTTTATTTGTTTTCATATTTTATCTCTGGCTTTAAATGTTTTTTTTTTAAATTACAAAAAACAATTTAAGACGTTTGCTGTTTCAATTATCGCTATGACATTTAAAGCCCTCCGTGGCGGAGTGGCGTTTTTTAAGGAGTCGCCTGCTCAGAGGTCCCGGGTTCGGTTCCGGACGGGTTAATGTGGAATAAAGTGTTTGTCTACATTTTCTCAGGTAATGCGTCTTTGTGGTATCTTCGTTGTTTCCGATTCACAAAATACGAGTGCTTTAAAAACTCAAATTGAGATCAGAATATTGTATGTGATGTTGTCCACATTAATTTATTCGTTTTATTATTATTTATTTATTTAAATGGATTTTAACTAATATTATCCTATTAACAGAGAATGGTCTAAACCAGTCTAAACAATGCCAGTGCAATTTGAAACCTTTATTATTCGAACCTAAGTTAATTCGCTATCAACTGCTCTTCTAACTGAACATGAAATTTTGAATTACAGCATAAATGAATAATGACGTGATTCTGATTTGAATATTTACATAATGTGGAATAGGGTAATAATTTGCACTCGTACCAAATTAGGGGAGGCGCGTATCTTAAATGTTCGAGCGAATTTGTAAAAGTTATGTTTTGAAATTGTATTTAAAGCAATAAAATTGAAGATGTAAATTAAAAGAACCGTAAAAACCCTTAAATAAAAATATCAACTGTTTTAGTTGGTGGAACTTCATCTCATAACCTACACTTTGTTTGATATTTTAGCAACTTAATTGCAATTATAATACCAGTATACACTATGAAATTATAACCACTTTCCAAAATTTTTGTAGGCGTTCAGTATCGTATTTAGATCCCATTTATGAAGTAAAAAATGTAAATCAAGGTTTCACCCGAAAATATTTTTTGCGATATAGTTTTAAATTTTTACAGTTTTAGGCCTGTTTAGGTAGAAAGGGAAAATCAAAAACTTATGATTAGTATCGTAAGGAATGAATGTGATGTGCATTGCGTAAAAAAAGTGTTGCTAGGCGACCGTATCAAAAATTTTAGATTTCTGTCGGACATTTTCTAAGTGCTTTATCTTGACATTTTTGTACTGGGATATAACAAAAGAAAAAATACGTCATTTGTTTTTGTCTCGTAGATTGATATATTAAAATATGGAAAGTGGTGAAAATTTCACCCTGCATAAACTTAAAAAATTTTTTTTTGTCTCAGGTGGGACTCGAACCCGCATCACAAATTTTTTTTTAAGTTTATATACTGATATCATAACCTACGTACAGTTTACCAAATGACTGCTTCGCTGGCTTACAGCGTTATAGTAAAGTAGGTAACGGCCTATACTAATTCCACTGCAGGGCAAAGGCCTCCATTATTGCATTCAAGTTACCACTGCAATGATAGGTACAGGCATAATCACCACGCCAGCCAAATGCGGGTTGGTGTTCACAAACCCGAGCAATGTTCAAAAATCCGAAACTTTTGTTGCTCTACCCGGGAATCGATCCAGGAACCCGAGATCTTGGGCCGGTATTCAAACCGCTACACCAACGGGGCGTTGTAAAAGTAAAGTACGGCCTATAATCATCCCACTTCAGGGTTAATCATCATTATCAGTCGAACGACGCCCACTGCTGAGCATAGGCCTCCCCCAAGGATCTCCACAACGATCGGTCCTGTGCTGTCCGCATCCAGCGGCTTCCCGCGACCTCGACCAGATCGTTGGTCCACCTTGTAGGGGGCCTGCCCACGGAACGTTGTCCGGTAAGCGGTCGCCATTCGAGAACCTTTCCGCCCCAACAGCCATCGGTTTTTCGCGCTATGTGTCCCGCCCACTGCCACTTCAACGATACAATCCTTCGAGCGATGTCGGTTGTTTTAGTTCTCCTGCGGATCTCATCATTTCTGATTCGATCGAGTAGGGAAATACCAAGCACCGCTCTCTCCATTGCTCGCTGGTTGATCTTGAGCCTTCTTATGAGACCTATAGTAAACGACCACGTCAGGGCTAAGGTACAGCCATAATCAGCGTTTCTAACATTTTTCCATGTTCTGTGGTAAGAACAGTCGCTCGGTAAGCGAAAGGTTGTGGAAGCGCCAACCAAGACATTTTTATACAAGTTATTTTCAAAGTAAATGTTATATATGTGGCACTAATAAGCTCCGCATGTAGGTTTATCGTACGATTGTGATACAGAACCGAAACTCAATATTGGCAAATGGAAACCATCTCGGTTCTAGGTCACGAAGTGTTTACTCTTGTCGCCTTCGATATCATTAGTGAGGTTCAGCCAGGCTCTGATTAAAAAGGGTTTCAGTCCACTCGAAATCTCCAACTATGAATTCACTTTCACAATGTTTCCTATACTTACATAAGTAAATGTAAAATTTGCGCTGACTTGAATGCAACGGTGGTGGTGGTCTTTGCTCTGCATAGGGATGGTTATAGGCTGTTACTGTACTTTTTTTTACTTAATTCATTTTCTGCAAGTTAGAATAGCTAAGCCGATATTACAAGAAGTAGAGTTTGTGAGGTCTGTAGGTGGTAATCTCTGGATATACGGAACCGATTTTGAAAATTATTTTAACAATATAAAGCCGCTTTATTTGTTGATGCCCCGTTTGTCTAGTGGTTGGTTTAAATACCGGGCCAAAATCTCGGGGTTCCGGGTTCGATCCCCGGGTCGGACAAAAAAAAGTTTAGAATTTTCGAACATTGCTCGGATTTGTGTTCACCAATCCGCACATGGCAAGCGTGGTGATTATGCCTATACCTATGGTAAGGCCTTTTGCCTGCAGTGGGATGATTATAGACTGTTACTTGCTTACTTACTTAGATCCTAAGTCCAGAGTTCCAGATAATTTGGTCACTCCTCTCCGGTGAGTCAAGCTTGGTGATTATAATTGTTATACGTGAAGAACTATTTTTCTCGTGATCAAAGCGTCAAACTTATCAAATAAGGTACATAGTAAAACCTCCAAGTAACTAACTCACATGATATATGACCATTGAATTTTGAATCAGTAAAAACGGTTATCTTTAATGGAGGAATATTGTATTCTTCAACTAGAGATAGATGTGTAGAGATAGGGATCCTATTTAAGTGTCCCTAATCGGAAGGTGATGGAGTGACCCCAGAATAATATGCGTGTTCATTTAATAAACAATTTATTGGCGCACGCGCGCATCAGTACAGAGGTGCACCAAGCGACTGGCACGAAGGCATGTGTGTAGGTCACGTTATGCAACTATAAACCCTATAGATATATTGTAATAGAAGGAATATTCTATTTCCCAACTAGAGATAGATCTATTCTAATAGAGTGCTAAAGCCGTCAGGATACGCAAAATTAAAGTGTAACTCTATTTTTCCTTCACAATTCGCGAACGAGCGCCGGTCGAGTAAATCGTTTAGCCAAAGTTTCTTGACTCGTGGTTAACTTGACTCGCGGTTAAACTTAGTGTTTAAACGCTCAGTTTACTGTAGAGACTGATGCCTTACTCTGCAACACGAAACTCGTATCTACGGATATATCTGTCTCTTTCAGATACTTTAAGACATCGGTATGAGTGATGGGGACAGATGAATTCGAATATACGGACATTCGTGCTGCGGAGTAAGGCCTCTGGTTTGGAACAGCTTCGTTTTGACTGTTTATGTTTACGACGTCGGATTAATCATTTAAGGTTGTTGAAAGTTACGACTTTGTCAAAATCGTGTTACAATATACTGATTTAAACTTTCATGGTCACTAGAGTTGTTCAATTCGGGATTTATACCATGTACATTTTTCATGTACCGAAATATCGGAAAATCATACACGGAGAAAAATGTCTAGTTTTACTAACCAGAATTTTGAGGAAGTTAACTAGAACGCATAGTGCTATACGTGACAACTATACATTTTGTAAATGATATTTTTAAAATCTAGTTTTCAGTAACATGAATTTTCTGGTACATTGAACACATTTTTCGGTACACTTTACCATCAAATTTGTACTGCTAGCAATACTTAAACATAGTTGTGCCCATTACTAACTCATTATTTTGATCTTTACAAAGAAAGTAGTAACTGATACTATTTGACATGTTTCGTACACTTAATTTATTTCCAAGTTTTTGTTTAGTATTTGCAATTAAGCGACTATTTATCCTTAAAACGAATTCTGATAGCACTCACAGCTTTTTGTTAACTTTTAATAGATTTGTTTTTACAAGTCGTTCTGGTAGTATTGTAAAATATTTTTTTCTCCGTGTAATAAATAAGGTACGAACAGCGGCTGATCCAACCTACCCAAAAAGTTAAAGGTCATTGATTTGATTTTCTACTTTAAGTCCAACAAGTAGAGATCAATGTCAATTGAGAAAATTTGACGTTGTGTGGTAGGTAGACGTGCTGTTGTCTGTTTATGGTATAAATCCTGAATCAAATAACTCTATCATATAATAACATTACTAGCGTTTCGCTTGTGGTTCTCCCTACAAACTATTCTTTATGTTGTTGGCGAAAACCTGTGCCCGGCAATTAAATACAAAATGGGTTATGTCCTTTCCGAAGGTCTAATTTAGCTTTGAACCAAATTTTAATGATGAACATAGTGGAATCGAAAGTGGCATTATATTCAATATATTTTTAAGACCGATATTTATTTATTAACAATTCAAAATTCACTGTTCATCTTTAAAACATAATAGGAAGAAAAGAAAAACAACATTATAAATCACTAGCTGTTCCCCGCGACTTCGTCCGCGTCAATTTCCGTTATTGGCGCGCGATTATTTTTGCAACATTTTTCACTCATGTTTCGCTCCTATTGGTCGCAGCGTGATGTTATATAGCCTAAAGCCTTCCTGGATAAATGGACTATCCAACACAAAAAGAATTTTTCAATACGGACCAGTACTTCCTGAGATTAGCGCGTTCAAACAAACAAACAAACTCTTCAGCTTTATAATATTAAGTATAGATAAAATTAAAAATATATAAGCCCTAGAGACGCCTCCGGGTATTGTGCCCAAAATGCTGGCAGCTTTCCTCTCTCGATGGCGATGCTTAAATCAATTTAAAAAGAAATATCCAGTAAGTAGGTACCTTTACAATATTAACGCCCCGTTGGTCTAGTAGTTTAAATATCGGGCCAAGATCTCGGGGTCCCAGGTTCAATCCCAGGGTCGGGAAACAAATACTTTCGAATTTTCGAACGTTGCTCGGGTTTGTGATCACCAACCGCATTTGGCAAGCGTGGTGATTATGCCAGTTCCCATCATTGCAGTGGTAACTTGAATTCAATATGGAGGCCTTTTCCCTGCAGTGGGATGATTATAGGCTGTTACTTTACTACTACTATGCAATATTTATTACATTGAACAGCCTCGAGAGCAGCTCCATTTATTTTAGTAGATACTTTAGTAGAACTCCCTGAAGGTGCAAGTTCGTAGCGGACGACACGCAGCAGCAGCAGACGACGTGTCGTCGCGACATTACTGGTTTCTATGTATTTCTATGAAATTCCCTCCTTAAGCAGCGACACGAAGCTAGCGACACGTCGTCTAACGGCAGACGACACTGTCGTCCAACCACAGATCAGTAGTGCCGCTGACAGCGGAGCGACGACACGTCGTGCAAGTACTTTTCAAAATATTTTTTCAGATTCTGAAGAATATACTAAAAAACTAGGCGGCCCAATATACGAGTACCGCACTGTACGATGCATATCACAAAAACTGGGTAAACACGGTCGTAAAAGATAATATTTGGAAAGGTTGAAAATGTGCCTTCTGCAGTCGGGTTCGAAATCATGACCGCAGCGACACGACGCAACGTGTCGTGGCGACTTGATGCGACGACACGTCGACTGCTGCTGCTGCGTGTCGTCCGCTACGAACTTGTACTTTTAAGTTCATGTGATAGTAATGCCTTAAGAAGATTAACTAAGACGGTCCAACAGTGATTATTACACTGCACATGCAATTTGTAGAAATAGTAATTTTGATTTACGAAACCACGAGAAACCAAAATGAGTGATAGCTAATCGAATCGGTTTACAAAAAGACATCCTATAATATGAAAACTTAAGCCCAAAATAATAAAAACATATTTTTATTTTGGGCTTAAGTTACCATACAGGATTTTATCATATACACATTTTTCTCAATTAAAACATTGAGATAAAACAGATATTTTTGTTTCTCTAGTTCTTAACTTAACGTCTAAAAATATTTTTCAATGACTGAAAAAAAATATCGCAGTAATGGTTCATATTTACATATTATTATCTATACATAAATCTATACACAAAAATATTGCAAGTACTGTTCAAGATTCTGTGTTAATTCCTCTGTATTGTAAGTGCAATCCAAAATCTTTTACAAATTGTTAACGTGAAATGCACTGTCCAATTATACAAATACTGTCTCTTTTTCATTTTAATGTCTTTTCTTCTTCGTATGCTTAAGACACGTCGTATGAAGACAAAATAAATGATGATGTAACGCATTCATAAGTCAAAGTTAAGAAAGATTTTCTCTTTAAAAAATGAACCTTATATTTTCGGCCATATTACCCAAATGCTAATAAAATGCTAGAGATCGCATATAAGTCTTTATTTTACATAACAGACTTTATACGCAGTACGTGTGATCATATGAAGTTACATTAATACAAATAAACTGTTATTTATTATCTCTATAAATAAGCCGTGTGATTCTAGCTCAGAACAGGTTAGCACCACTTTACCTATGGGTGACCTAAGAGGCGATTTATATCCAACGCTGGCCTAACTGGGATCGCCAACCCGCTTGTTTAGCGTAATGACAATGCCAAAATCTTTTGACTAACGATATGTTTTATCACGTACGTTTCTGGTGTACCATAAATATGGCGGCTTGCCGCCATCTTCGCCGGGCCGACGGTCCATCAGGTGGAGGTAGATACACGCACACCTACAGGCACACACACAAACAAACATACAACTTGTACAAACCATCTAAAATTGATTTTTGTTGCTCTTTGTGTGTTAAATATGTTAGTAAAATTCCAAGATTCTTTAAAACCTGAAGTGGACAACAGTACCTACATCAATATATCTGATAACTCTGGATC
This sequence comes from Anania crocealis, assembly GCA_949315895.1. Lineage (NCBI taxonomy): Eukaryota > Metazoa > Arthropoda > Insecta > Lepidoptera > Crambidae > Anania > Anania crocealis. The sequence goes on along the minus strand of OX438859.1, from coordinate 4,100,527 downwards.
TTCATCTGAAATTTCTTTTATTTTTCAAATTAATGAAAATCCCGATATAAACCTATTTGAAAAAGAACAAAAACTTAGATTCTTTCAAAAACCCTTCTGATGTTGGTTAAACAAAAACCTCGCTAAACATTTCTAATTGGATAAGCTGAGCCCAGTGCCAAAGCCGACAAAAAACCCAAAAGATTTAGTTAAAAACCTCAACTTTCTCTTTGTGTAAAATGACGAAGTTTCGAATACTTTTTCGTATTTTCCAAACTCGTACCGTCTCGTTTTTGTGGAAGTTATCGTTTGGCGGCTTAGAAAGGATTTGGCAAAGTTAACGCCAAGTAGGGACTGGAGCATCTACTGATAAGTTTGATGTTCATTTCAGCATTCTTATTTTATTAAATATCTCATTTAACGCGTTTTTTTATGTATAGCCACGAATAACTTTTTATCAGTTGGACTAATTGCCATCTTTTAAGCATCTTTTGCATAGCTTCTATCGCGGGCCTTGAGCGTGGAGACCAAATCCAGAAATTCCGTAACGAAAAAAAACCTAACACTCGGGGCGAGGCACGATCGAACAATTTTGAATTTCCGTTTAAAAGAATTTAGAAGAAAATAAAGATTTTGACAGTATGGTTGCCTATGGTACCCATATCTGCCAAAATAACAGAAAAATTTAATTACAAAAGTCAAAATTAGAAAATACATAAAATTTTAAAATTAAGCTATTGCGTAGCTTCTATCGCGGGCCTTGAGCGTGGAGACCGAATCCAGAAATTCCGTAACGAAAATAACCTAACACCGCCCACGCCCACCGGCACAGCGGTGATACTTTTTAGTTTTATGATTGCATAAGTTGATAAAAAATGCTATGCAATAGCTTTACCGCGGTAGTCTCCGAGTGCCACACGTCTTTTTTTTGTTATATAGCTACCTAAATAGTGGTCACATTACAATTTCAAAAAGTCCCTTAGAACAGGTAACTAGCGAACAGCTTTCAAAAACCAAAAAAGAGATTTCCCATAAACTTTAAACGGCGAAAAGCATGAAAAGCCGCCCATTTTTCATGCCTGTGATATCGGTAGGTTACCGAAAGTTTACGATGCCAAGTTTATCGGTTCAAAAAAAAGTGTTTAGTTAAATAAAAGCATCGAAAAACTAAATAGGTATGTCACCCTCTCCTTTCTCCCATTACACAAGTGGAATAACTTTGGTGATAGAATGGTAGCTTCTGCCATCCTAACGTTAACCCTTAATAACACCATATTACAATGCCACTTACTTCAAACTAAATACCAGGTGGTGTTTAGCTTACTTTCGTCCTGTTCTATCGATGAACCTATTATTGTTTGGGGAGGTGGGATCTACCTCCTAGTGGTCCACCCTGGGCAATGGCATCTTTGATTTTCAAACCAATGATGACGGCTAACAGATCCCTCTGCGGTGGTAGGCTTCGTAGGAGGCCACCTGGGTCCTACCACCCTCCTGCTGGAGTCCAGCGCCAAACAGTTGTTCTGTGTTCCGCTGGTGTGTGGGAGAACCAGTACCTCTGGGTAAGCTCGCTCCATCTAAGGCTTCTTCTTAACCGTATGATTAAGTATGTAGTCAAGAGCAAGCCCATTTATTATAAAAAAGTATGTGTTGTGGTTCGGTCACCCAACAACTACACAAGGACCCCAGTTTCAATTCCCGATCGGGTCAGTTTGAGAAAAGAATTTTTTTTTCTATATTTATTATAATCCAGAACGTCCAATAATTCTTCTTACTTTAACGTTAAGTCGAGAATTCGGCGGAACCATGAAGTATCATTACCTCACCAAAAGTTACGAAGCGAAAATGCGATCTGAATATCAAGTACTACAAGTTCTTTGAGCACTAACTACCAAAGAAAATAATGGCGGCTTATGTCATGATAGTTCGGAATTAAATATAAGTTTTTAGTGGGAAATCGATACATATCGGTAATGTAGACCGATATCAAACTACTTTGAGCATCGTTGAATCTGGTGTGCTGAACGCAAGATAGTGTTAGGATTTGGTTAGTAAGTTTAATAACCTGAAAATAGGATTTCTTGAAGAAAATTATACTCCTAAAAAGGAGGTTCTTTGAAGAAAATTGTTGTAGGACTCAAATTTACAACCGGGCAAGTGGCTACAGCCATTTGGCTTTTAGACCAGCGTAGTTTTATCAATAGTTTATGGTCCTCCAACATTTGACTGATAAATCTACCAATCGTTCAAGATGAAACAGAGTAATATTATCTTTAATATCCTTTTATTAGCAAATAATTTAAGAATGGTAGACTTGACTAATAGCTATATTATTACTATTGAAAAAAATCGTACGGCCTTTGCTGGAAATCAAAGTCACTAACACTAACACGCTAATTACTTAAAGTAATATAAAAAAAATAATATTTCTCGATGGTCGAGTGTTTGGCATAAACACTGGTTTTGGCCTATACCTATTGACCCGACAGGGATTCAAACCTCGGGATCCTTGTGTAGAAGCGGACCAGTCGTAAACCCAGACACAATTTACATTTGTTTAAACTACGTTATTTAATTTAACTTAAATGCAAGCCCATAGCACCTATGCAAATGAAAGGTTTGGTAACAATCGAAATATATTTTTGTATAGTAAATTAAAACAGCGAGCAAAGAAGTACTCGTAAGTACCTACATTAAAATTCATTTTTAAACTTGCATCTCTGAGTAGTTAAGTGCATCTCTCACAACTTTTAGTAGTTGAAATAAGAGTACAACCACCAAGTAATGGTTAGAAGTAAAAAGACTTTTAAGCAAAAACAGTACCTTTAAATGCATCAAAAATAAAAAAAAGCTTTGCCAGTGACTCCGTTTACATTTGAATATCGCACGTACGCATTTTTAATGTTTTCGATTATTCTTTGAAATTACTTAAAGTTTTTGAAATCGCTACTTGTTATTTACTATGCGAAATTAAGAAAATTATGTTTCTTTATGCACATTTCCCAAATTCACATCAAATAAGAATCGTATCAAATGTAAACAAACTATTTCAATATTTTATATTTGGTTACGAAGTAGTAACGTAAAATTAAATGAGTGTTTTAGTGAATTTAAGATCTTTTGAAAGTCTATTATAAACAGTACCTACAAATCTAAGTATATAAAAATCAATGGCACTTCTCGTTGTAATTCTATAACTCAAGAACAGGCTCACGTATCTAAACCAAATTTTTAGGCTTTGTTCGGACTATTTAGTAGATGGTTTATGTGAAGTTTGCACAAAACCGGTCGAGCGGTTCTTCATTTTTTTTAATTATTTCACATTATACATAGCGAAGCACGTAATGGGCCGCCAGTAAATTACAAAATAGTCTTCATGTATCGCCATAATTTCCATTGTTTTTGTGTGTGTAAATGTGATAATTGAAGTCATTAAAATGTTAGTGGAATGTATTCACTATTTGTTTAATTTTGTTTTTATAACTATAAAAAATATTAAATTGAAAAGAATTGGTACAATGGGGGCTATCGCTAGTGAATTTGCCACTAGAGGCGCTAGTGTCGCGTGAGGTCCAATATCATTCACTTTGTACTGGCTTTAGCGGAATTTGTTGCATAAATTATAATTTCTTTAATTTACCTGCTGGAAAGTGATCTTCTACGTAAAATATCGCAAATATGGATTATTTGGCGATTAATGTGAACGCTTTAAAAGCAGAATTAAGAAAAACAGCAAAAATAGGCGGCCTCATGAGCAACTATTTCAGAAGTTAGTTTGTTGATATCAAGATAGTTATTTATAAACAATATAACCTTAATTAGATTCAAGATATAACACTTTGTTTCGGCGCCAATCGCCTTTGACAGCTATAACTCCGGACCTCAGTCTACAGTGGCGCCAACTGGTGAGCAAAGAAACGGTAGTCCCCATTACAAACAGTGTGAATATTTTAAACTTAATTTTATAGCCGTGTTTTTAATTAGTATAAAGTTTCATGTGTAATGGCTTTATATAAACACAACGTTATATTCAAAATGTTCTAGCCAACAGAAGAGTGGTGGTACTGAATTAAACATGTTTGTTTCGTATTATCAGTATATAACTCGTTTATTATAACGTCTATTTTTGACAAGGCAAACCGATTTCAGTCATATTTGTTTATCAGAGTGCAGCCCAAATATATATTTTTAAATTAGATGGTGGATAGTAGAAAAAGAGGATTCTCGCTAGTAATCGCTTTATTTCGTACTTCGCGTAAAAAAGTATTCTATATATTCAACATAACATTGGTTTAATAACGGTTTTCGTATTACACAGGCGCAACCCTATCACCTGAAAACTTTGGATATACCGTACATACCCGATATAACCTTATTGCTCTTTTAATAGGCGCCTAAACTTCTGTTAATTAAAAATAACTCAATGAAAGTTTGGATCGGAACCTCTTCCTTGATGGAGTATTTAAAAAGTTGGACGGTATAACAGCTTTTGAAGCTATTATTTTTTAAGAACTTTGTAAAAATTTAAAATGGTGATATCTTTATAATTGGTAAGTTTTTAATTGTTTTTCACCAGTTATATTGCTCGTGTGAAATGCGAATACAATTTATTAAAATAAAAAGGTCGAATGCCTAGGATTCAAACTCACCATCTTCCGGTTATCAGGCAACTGCTTTAACTATTAAGCTACTAAGACATTTGATCGTGTCAACGAATTTATTGAGGCTTTACGCTGGGTCTCGCTGGGTCTAGTATTATATTGTCTGTGCGCTGGGAAACCAGCGAAGATGTTTTGTTACTGTGTGTTCGAGGTACACAACTACAAAAACTATAAATCTGTTGTAGGCTTTCTCAATTAAAATAAGTAGCAAGTTTGAATTCGGAATTGTGAAGCTTTTTAGGGTTCCGTACCCAAAGGGTAAAAACGGGACCCTATTACTAAGACTTCGCTGTCTGTCCGTCTGTCCGTCTGTCCGTCGCTCTGTCACCAGGCTGTATCTCAAGAGCCACGATAGCTAGACAGTTGAAATTTTCACAAATTATGTATTTCTGTTGCTGCAATTACAATAAATACTAAAAACAAAATAAAATAAGTATTTAAGGGCTCCCATACAACAAACCCGTTTTTTTGGCCTTTTTGGTACGGAACCCTTCGTGCGCGAGTCCGACTCGCACTTGGCCGGTTTTATTCATTTTGGCATTGATTACTCAATAGAAAAAAATATTGATACACAATCAGTGGAAAATCGTCCTCGCCAAATGAGAATCTATTGATTTTTAGGGTTCCGTAGCCGAACGGCAAAAAACGGAACCCTTATATTTTCGTCAAGTCTGTCTGTCTGTCTGTCTGTCCGCGTGTCATAGCCACTTTATTCTGAAAGTATTAGCATTACACAGTTGAAATTTGGTAGGTAGCTGTATCCTGTTGACCGCTTTACGATTCTCATATAAAAAAAAAATAATGGTATTTAAGGGGGGCTTCCCAACAATAATTAAAGTATTCGTGATGATAAAACAATTGATGAACGTTTTTAAATTTAAGCACATTACAGCGGTTGTGACCACGTGGAGTAAGTGTTGCTTGTGTTTGTCATACCAGGTTATTTTTGTTGTGTGTTATTTTCAGATTATTTGTTGTTTAATAAAATAATTCTATTGTGTTTTATTTATGATCTCACTATTGTTAATTAAATAGCGCAAAGTATTATATGTATTATAAATTGCTGGACCAATTTAGATAATTTTTATTGGTGGTTATTGTCTGAAGAAGGTTCTTGTGAAATAAAAACCACAACATTAAATAATATCAATATGGTGATTAAATATTCTTAAATTAAGTCAATTTAAAGTTTTTCAATATAGCCTTAAGGCCTTTGACATAATATTGTCAGAATGCTTGCTGCAAATATCGCCAAATGGGATGTAAACAAACTGATATTTTCTCATAGCCAGTATGAAGAAAAGAAGATTTTTGTCCATAATAATAAAGCATTAGAATGAACAATTTGTATCTAAAATGTTTTATTATTAATTATTCCAATTTCAAATTAATAGTCATAGTTAAGACAGGTCAACGTCTGTCGGGTTCTCTAATCGACAATAAATCTTTATCTTTGTGTGACCGCAAAGAATAATGTGAACACGATTAACACCACCACCACCGTAAATTGCGTTCTATGACCACTACAACCATAAACTTAGGATATAATAGACGTACAAAGCCTGCGAGATAGAAGAAAACCTCTCATGGAAATCCAGCTAGATAGAAAAAGAAAACAAATCTTTTCGTTTTGTGATCTGTCTTAATTGACGGAGTGACACCCAGTGCCAGCTGCGATATAAGCTTCAACATTTTATGGAAACTAGTACATCGTAGATTATTTAAAGTAAATATTTTTTTTTTAAACTATGGTCACATGTTCTGTGTGTGCCTGTGGTGTCAACAACAAAAATAATCTAGAAAAATTCTCATTTCACAGGTAAATAAACCTACGTAGAAAGTTGTCATCGAAAAACGCGTTAATTTTGTTCAATTTGATCTTGTTGTTATGTTGTAAATATAAAATTATTTCAATCCGTTTTATAACTTTAATATTTTGTACAGATAAAGTTCTATTTATTGATTATTTACATTATTTTGGTGGATAATTAATTCATCGAAATATTTTACATGTACGCTTATGTAGAGCTTGACTCAAATTTATCATTACTATTGTCTACATTTATCTTGAATGTTTCCGGAGAAATTACATGTAATTTTACGTTTAGCGTCTCAAATGAATGTCAACATAACAATTTGAAGAAGGAAACTGTAAGGAATTACATAACTAAGATAATCTTGTTACAGGTCAATAATCAGGGATTGATTCATCAAAATGTAAATGTTTGTTCAGATTTTGTTTACTTGTTCTTTTCCACTTACTGCCATTGATGAGCTCATATGGCAGGGCAGATGACACGGCAAAATCTTTTGAAGAAATAAAATAAATAAACAAACATTGTACAAACCCGTATTAGGCAAGCGTGGTGATTATGCCTGTACCCGCTATGGTAACTCGAATTTTATGATGGAGGCCTTTGCCCTGCAGTGGGATAATAATTGGCCGTTACTTTACTTTTAATAAAGAAATATACAAAATTTTATACTAAAAAAGATATAAAAATAACTGCCACATCTGTTATCGCGTATGGCATATTGTTTGTCTAGTCAAGTACACATTTATGGGGGTGATGTCGAAGTTGGAGTCAAGCCAACTTGGGACTACAGACATTAAAAATACATTGTCTCGTAGGCCTACCACGAGTTTAAGAAGGCTTATGTTTCTTTATTTCACTCTACAAAAGTAACTCTCTAGCATTGACAGCTTATATTTTGGTTTCAATGCACAGACAACAGAACGAATTTCAAATTTTCTCAATTGATATTAATCTCTACTTGTAAGACTTAAAGTTGAAAATCAATTTAATGACCTCTAACTTTTTGGGTAGGTTGACCTGCCGTTGTCACATACCATGTAAACCATTGATTTGATTTAAAAGACTAGACAATCAGCATTAAAAAAAATGTCCCAACTAAACGTCCATCTTTACATAAGGGTTTTTTTTTAAATATTTTTTTATTTTATTTAAGACATGCCTCACTGGGCCACACAGAGCCATCTAGTCCCAAATTAAGCTACTATTAAGTACCCTGTCGTATGGGGTACTAGACAACCGATAAACTTAATTATATACTTTTTTTGTAAATACATACTTATAATACATAGAAAACACCCAGACCAGTACAAGCAGACATGTTCATGCACACAAATATTTGTACTGTGCGGGGATCGAACCCGCGACCCATGGCTCAGAAGCAGCATTAACTACCGCTGATCCAAATGGTCGTCGTCGTATAAGGGTGCACTTTTAATATAACCTATATCAGACGAAGAGTTACATCATGACATAAATATCCATAATATTGCATGTCTAACACAATTTTGCCGGGTTATAGACACTGATATACGTCTATAGTCAACGTCAATCATTCAAACTTTTATCTGTCATTTTTGTATCGAACTATACGAGTAGGTATATCTATTTTTTTTATTTTATTTTATTTTATTTGTTAAGGACAACCAACAAGAACAGTCACATTATATAATTATATTTCTTCATGCAAAAATGCCGCCACGACATGCATTAAATACACTATTTTATCTTATTAAATATCCTACTATTTATCTACATAATAAGCAGAACATACATACAATAATAGGTTTACGAGTTAGAGCCACCATTCATGTAATTTATTTTATATCGATGACATAAACTATTATTTCATTAATTTTTCGCGAACACAGTACTTTAAAATCTTTTTCTTATCTCACATATCTTCACAAGTTACTAAATCATGATGCAATGCCTGACACTGCACTGCGCAACACGTCGCCGCCTTCTCTACGTGTATTAGACAGTAAATAGTATTTTTTTTTTGTTGTGTATATTATGTATGTTAGACTTTAAGGTATATATTGTATGGGCCTTTTGTTGCCTGATTTAAATAAATAAATAAAAAATGCAAAAGTTTTAAAAAACGAAACACGAAACAAATCAATCATAATGTTGTGTGTGAACAAAATTTAATACATGTATTATCTTGTGTGATTTTATTTATTACTAAGAACCGGTGTAGTACCTTGTAAGAAAACGTTTTTACCCTTTCATAAACATTTATTTTAAGAGCAAATTCTATTATAATCAACGCGTGAGACTCAAATAAGCATGAATACGTAGATTATGCTTATAAAAGCTACATGGGTGTAGTTGGGAGCTTAATTTAGACATTAATCGTATTTTGAAAGATATGGGCCATTGACTAAATCCTTTACATGTCATGGAAACATATATTACTGTAATCACTGAGGCGCCTTGTATTTATTGCTGTAATATTATGACTCTTTGCATACGTGAAAAGGTTGTTAGTCTCCATATATAATCTAAGTATAAGAGACTAGCTGTTTCCCGCGACGTCGTCCGCGTCAAGTTCTGTTAATAAGAATTCGATTATTTTTTCATCATTTTTCACTGATGCTTCGCTCCTATTGGTCGCAGCGTGATGTTATATAGCCTAAAGCCTTCCTCAATAAATAGACTATCCAACACAAAAATTTTTTTTCAATTCGGAGCAGTATTTGCTGAGATTAGCGCGTTCAAACAAACAAACAAACAAACAAACAAACAAACAAACTCTTCAGCTTTATTATATTATAAGTATAGTATAGATATATTCTTCAAAATTATACATTTAAAATAAAAGTTTTATAACGTGGTAGGCTCATATAGATACATAAAAAAATAGTCACACAAGAGTATATACATAAATGTATCAAATTTTGTTCAGCGCACACGCAAAACTGTAATTTTATTTGTTTTGTGTTTCGTTTTTTTTTTAACTATTGCATTACAAACCATACGATTTACCTAGATCATTCGAGATTACTACCGTGTGTTTTGTTTTTAATGAATTTCCGATATATCGCAGCGCAATGTAGCTAGCTAAAAGCACTTTTTGTGGAATTAGAAACAACCTTGGTACTACAAACACCCATCATCATCATTTTCATCAACAGCCTGTCCCACAGCCTTTCAAAAAAGAGGACTATGGCTTAATCGCTACGCTTGGCAGGCGAGTTATCCCAGTTTGGTCAATGGTCAAAAACATAGACCCGAAAATATAGGATGGAATTTTAATCACCATCCAAATTTTATTACAACAATCTACGAGACATAAAACAAATTATATATTTTTTCTTTTCCGGAACCGGAACCGGAATCAACCGGGACTTCAGAGTAAGCGACCTTTTGAAAACCGGTTAACACCGGTCTAACGATAATGCGGAGGTTGTCAAAAGAGTTTTCGAACTATACTAAGCGTTACCTCACATGATTCTCGCCCGTTACTAGTGAGGTGAAATCGACGTTCACCCTCATGGTAGGCCCACAGCCTAGACATTAAATGGCGGAGAAAAACATTATTGCTTATTTGCGAATACTTGTTGCTAAATTAACTCGAAATGGGCACAGAGCCCTGTGTGTTTGTTGATAAAGTAGAAAAATACTGTTACAGTAGCGATCCGAGTGAATTGCTTCCGCCTAGTTTGCTTTTTTGTTACCTACAACAATACAGGAATCAAATTAAGGGTATTCATTTTTAATAGGGTTTGAGCAGATTGTTGATTGACTTTTAAGATACATAAAATAATACCGTGAAGGGCATAACGTCAGGGCTAATAAGTTTATTAAATTAAAAAAGAATTTTATCATTATTAGTCAGGTTGTTTATTATATTTAAACTTGAAAAAAATATCTCAGGCGGGATTCCTACCCGCATTTCCATGGATATAATAATTGAAAATTGATTGAATAATTGGAAAAGCCGCGCCCGGTGCGCGGTGCTTTTCCAATTATTCAAGTTTAAATACTGATATTATATTGCAATTATACAGGGTGAAATTTTAACCACTTTCCAAATTTTAATATATCAATCTACGAGACAAAAAACAAATGACGTATTTTTTCTTTTGGTATAGCCCAGTACAAAAATGACAAGATAAAGCACTTAGAAAATGTCCGCAAAAAATCTAAAATTTTTGATACGGCCGCCTAGCAACACTTTTTTATGCGATTCGCATCTCATTTATTCATTACGATACTATTCAAAGGTTTTTGATTATCCCTTTATACCTTATCAGGCCTAGGACCGTAAAAATTGAAAACTATATTGCGAAAAAATTTTTTCGGGTGAAAGCTTGATTTACAGTTTTTACTTCATAAATGGGCTCTAAATACGATACCGAACGTCTATGAAAATTTTGGAAAGTAGTTAAAGTTTCATCCTGTATGTACTACTTTTATACCGAAAAAGTGCGGTTCCATTTAGCCAGTGGGATAGTGACGGATTCGAAAATCCAATGCGTACAACGTGGTGGGCGGCAGCTAGTATTTCTAAATGTCAATGTACAATCCGTTAAGATGTTTTAAAGCCAAGTTTGAAGCCCATAAAAGATCAGAAATCTTTGGATTTAAATTTGACATAAATTTCACCCTGTATAAACATCTATGTTGAGAAAGCGGGATCTGTCCAGATTGATGCTTCCACTGTCTAAAATAGGTATGAATAGAAAAAACGGCTATGTAATGTCAATTAAAATATATAACAAAATTCCTAAGACTATAAGAGAGTTGTGTTTGCATAAATGTAGGCAAGAAATTAAGTTATGGCTTATATCCAAGTGTCGCTACAGCCCTAATGTTTTTTTTGACATCAGATGAGAGATGACTATGTGAATTCAATAATTAAAGAAAAAAAATACCTACTCAAAATTTTTAATGGGTTAAATGTAATATAATTACACTTAAAAATTTATGTTTACGACGATCCATGTAGGTATTGCTTTTACTTATTCTATTAATGAGTTGATTTAATGAAATCTAATGTGGAAAAATTGCATGTCAGTTAAGTTGGCGAAACTATGTGTTACTTATATGATATTAACATTGTGAACTTTTGTACCATGTTTCATGCAATAAACGAGTTTATTTATTTATTTATAAATTGCTAAAATATCAAAGTATTTAATTGTTTCATCTTTACTCACATTGACACAGAGTAGTATACTTTAATTAAACTTAGGATTAGAAAAAAAAGATTGCAAAATTATAAAAAAGGTAAGTCAATTAATATGAATCAATTTCAAACAGAAAACCAACGATAAACAACTTTCGTCGACTCAAATTTACCAAGCTTATTTCATCTTTGAAAGAAGAATAATTTTTTTCTTAAATTAGACGCCATGGCGTGGAAACACATGTGTCGTCAACTCACAAAAGTTATTCCCAAGTCCCGCTATTGAACCCGATCTTCTGAAATTTCTTTATGAAAAAACTTTGCAACTGTACCAATGCAAATATACCTACAACTCCTTTCATATCTTCTATCGGAAAATGTACGTGAATTCGCTCCATTAAATCACAGTTCTCGTATCACGTGATGCAAAATCACTTCACCGTGCGGAACTATGTTAGATGGAGCAGCGACTTGACCTACTAACAACAGATTTCGCACTTAGCTCCGAAGCTGGTTTACGTAAATCGAGTGGCTCTCTTGTTTTGGTATCGAGTGTATCGCTCTGCATCGAGTATACTGGCCAGTATCTTTCAGAGTCTAGTGAATAAACATGAAAAATCACTGGTATAAAGAACATTTGTAATACCCGTCAGCATATAGTGTCGCAGAGTTGAAAAGGCCGTATCATTTTAAAGCAAAAGATGAACGAGTATATAGCATGGCATATATTGGCATGGTAAAGGCATTATGTAATATGTGTATATGTGTACAAGCCGAAGCTAGCCTCTGTTAACATACGATTAAGTTAAAAGTCTGATAACAGTATTTTGAAATGTTTCTTTTCCATACTAAATTATGAACATATGTCAAAGTATTATCATCATTGATAATCGTCATAGTATTTACATACGAAGGTTACATTGGGCTAGTTATGCATTTGCCTCGTATACAAGGTAACTGGATATCAGTTTTTGATTAGAAAACTTTGAAGATCTAGTTGTTGTACTACGCAAGGATCCCGAGTTCGGTTTCCAGTTAGGTCAATTAAGGAAACGATCTGTTTTAAATTTTCTTATGGTCGCGCTTTGTGTTTTAAACAGCCTCTTGCAACACTCGGACACTAGCCTATGCTTGAAGAATAGACATACAATAAGAGGAATACCTAATTCTGTGTAAAAAGTGTGTTTTTGTTCTTCCTCAGACAAGACTTTTTTTTATAAGATTTAGCGACTGTCGTTGCAATATTTAAATCTAGAGGAAACATGCTTAGGGAAATTATAAGTATTGCAAACATTAATAGATATCTAAACTTTGCCAGATTTAATTGATATAATTGCCAGGGTTTACCTTAGTTTTTATGAGTTCTTCCAGGAAGTTCTTCCGTAAGCATGGCGCTTGAAACAGTGCCGAAATATCGGAAACTCATAAAAACTAAGGTACAGACAACAGCACGTCAGCCTACCATAAAACGTCAAATTTCATACTTTAACCCCTATTATAAACCCCGTATCAATTAACTCTAGTTGTTCAGGCCACTTTCAACCTCTTTACACTTTTTAAATTGACGCGACCATTCGATTATGAAAGCACCGAACGCGCGCAATTCAAAATTCGAATCTGTTGAAGAACAAATGAACGCAAGTTACGAACATGTTCCCGTTGTGTTTTTATTTCTTTAATAAATTTGAAACCTTAGTTTGAAACATATTGTATACTAAGTCCAGGAATATGTAAGAGCTGCATTTCAAGATTAATCTGATAAACAAGAACCCATAGACCAATTACTAAATAAAGGAAAGGTGGCCACCCGTCGGAGTCGATTCAAAGATATCTAATAAGTACAATCATATAATATTGATACCGAAGCCGCTGCAAGTAAGTGTTTTATCTGACTTCTTATGCTAGCAAATGTTTGAATTGTGTTGGAGATAAGAAGTGGTATAATATACTTTCACATTCCTTATATTTTTCCCCTGCTATATTTCGTTCTTTCTTTCATTATTACCTTTGTACACCTGCACCTTCGTACTGCTCAAAAAACTGCCTATGTCCTGTGGGTAATATTGCATTTGGCCCCCACACTAGTGATAGAGACCATGAAAGTTTAAATTAGTATACCTAAAGTTTGATCACGTCTGTCCGTCAGTAAGCAAACACAATAAACTGTTTACCATTATGCATCTTTTGACTTCGGTAAACCACACCAGATGGCGTCTAAGTCCGGTCGGCAACTTGAACAAAATTGTGATGTCAAATGTTATTTGTCGAGGTTATTGAAATGTAATCTTTGACGTAGCTTGGCTGACTAAGCTTTTCACTTTTAATTAATGTTTTAATACATTTGTTAACAATTTTCTTTAATTTTTTTTCCAATGTTAGTAGCTTTATAAAACTCATGAAAGTAAACAGAAAATGCATGGTCTAAAAAACGACTCAAAAAACAACGCAAAATTAAGTTTAGAAGTTGATTTGATGTGATGTTATACAGATCTATTCTGTTACGGAGTAAGGTAGGTAGGTAAGAAGGTAATCATACCAAATGGAACCGACTTCAAACAATCTAAAGTACTTAGGTACATTTATAAAACAACGCATCGATTACAACACCTCCTTTTTGAAGTCTGTTAAAAAAAAAGACGGAGACAATTACCCAACCGTAGTATTTATTTTTAGCTAAACTTTATCATAATTTAGATGGATCGGTTTTCTGTTTTTACAACTTTCTCGCTCATCTGGGAGCGTCAAACGTATTTAAATTAATTACTTAAAAGAATAATTTTTCATTCCTCCCCAAATTATTTTCTGGTGGTCGTAATTAAGGGAACGGTCACGGATGTTTTGCATTTTTCAGCTTCCCGTTTAACAAGGGGTTAATTTATAGCGTTATTCTTTTAGAACTCATTAAAAACAAAGAATAGGGTTGAAATATCGAAACAACTAGCTCTTACGTTATTATTTTCTTAAAGCAAGGATGCATCGTATATTCAGGTCACTGGCCGTATAGAGTACGATATTTTATTTTCTTAAAGCAGAGATGTGCCAACATTTCCAATCACTGAATACACATAGTGAACGTTTCGGAGAATAATATTTTTTTTTAAACTAGGGATAGGTTGCCACATCTTCAGATCACAGGCAAGTGGAAGAGTTTTTCTAAGTTAAATCTGCCTTTTTAATGCAGAGTTATGCCATTTCTTTAACATTTTTTATAGATCGATATATTTTTTTTAATGTGCTATCTTTTCATATCACTGGTAAAACAAATTTTTAAAAAGTATGATTAAATTAAGGCTCTGATGAGTTGCATAAAATAAGAAAGAATCAAATCATCAAAATAAGCTAATCATAATCAAACACATTACGATTTATAAGTATATTTTCCGTCCCTAACGGAGCATTGCGTAATGCGTATATCATTTTTTTTTAATAAAAAAGATAACCTCAACGTTCTTTTTCCAATAACATATTAAATATGTTTTATCTGTTACGGGTCAGGGCATAATCACCGACCTTGTCAAATGCGGGTTGGTGATCACCAACCCGAGCAATGTTCGAAAATTCAAAACTCTTTTGTGAGACCCGGGGACCGAACATCAATCTATCAACAATATTCTAATAATCGCTTGATCGTCACATCATACCGTTAAACTCATCTAACGGCCGGTTCCAATAACCTATCTATCTTCAGTTTCGGCATATCGGAGATAGGAAACAGTTTCTATCTCTGTTTTTGCCGTCCAGAGAAACAAAGACAGAAGTTGTTTTCTATCTCCGATATGCCAAAACTGAAGATATATAGGTCATTGGAACTGGCCGTTAGTCTATGGTTAAACCACGACCGAACGTCATCCGTTGAAATTCGAACCGCTATCCGAAATTCAAACGTATCTTTTTTCTAATCGAACCGATTGCAATGTGCCAGTGAATTGGCTGACATCCAAATTGGAAGTGCTTATCAGTAACAAAACGCGCAAGTTCGAAACAGATGTTCGTATCGATAGATCTCCGTTTTCAACTTTCCAAATAGGTATTCACGTTCGGAATAAACAAGGCAGTAGGAGCAAATGGCTTTGCCCAATTGTTGGATTTTAAAATATTGAGCCAGTAGATGACAGTTTACTTTTTAAACAATGACAACCTCCGAGGCGCTTACACTGGTTTATTCGGTGGGTTGGTCACATACTCCTTGGATTGGATCCTACCTCAGAGGGTCTGGGTGTTTGTAGTATTTTGCTGTACAAGTTTTATTATTTATAATTACATTTATATTTTTATTAACTATACATTAACGTTTTATTACTTTTTGTAGGTATTCTGTACAAACTTTATTTTGTTCGCTCAAATCAAAGCGTACCTACATACCTACCTTTTTTAATAGACCCTTTAATAGACCATTACGCATGCAATAATGATTTGATCGGGTAAATGGTAATCGCAATCGTCAGGCCAAAAATAAGTTAGTGGGTCCGATTCCCATCTAAGACAGTTAAGATGTTTCTTAAAACCAACTAGTTTTCTGTCTTAGTAATCGACATAGTAGGACTCCATATTGTCATCATCTTCATCATAATTGTAACTGTCTCAAAAACACTTATTTTATTTTTCAAGACAGACCTAACTCGATATTACAGTTCATTGACCAAAATTTAAATAGAATTGAAGAAAAAAGAAAAATTAAAAGCACATTGCGAACAAAATGGGAATGGGCAAAATAAAATTGACTATAAATGTAAAAGATTCAATTCATTGAGTGAAACTGCGCATCTACTGAATTTTGTATAAAGACTTTGATGATATCAAATTTTATTCTATAAACCGTTCTTGAATTGAAGTGAAAAATCCGTTTGATGGAAAATACTCGCTCGCATTTCGTGAAAAAAGTTTAGCACTCCGAGTTCAAAATGAGAACGCTGGCACTGGCCATTTAAAAATCATCGCAGTAATTTATTTTTTTGTTAACTGATCTACATGATGCTGGATTGAAAGTTTTTGTTTTTAAATTCGTTTTTTGTTTGAATGGTGGTACTAACGAGAAATTCGTGATTGTGAAATACGCGTATAAAATATTGGAAAGCTTTATAAATAACGTTTTGTAGTCAGAGGCAAACCCATTATTAAAAAAAAACAGGTATTTGATCATACGAAATAACGCGCCAAAGCAAATGATACTTTATTTCTTCAAAGTTCTGAATTTAGTAACATGTATGGTTTTAGGTATATTTTAGTTTCTTCTTTTCTTTACTCAACCGATTTTAATAAAATTTTGCACACTGTATACTTTGATCCAAATTGAAAGATAGGATAGTTTTAGGAATTTAAAGTCACAATATTTATATTGCAAAATAATTGTTAATTATTTAATAAACTGTAAGTTCCATATTTGATGACGATGACATTTAAGTCGTCAAAAACCAATGATATTATTCTGAGGCGATACTAAGTTTACGGGGTCCGCTAGTAAATAGTCTTAGTAATATTATCTTAATAAAAATAATATAAAAATAAAAATAAAATAAAATAAAAATCTTAATTCTTACTTAATTTTGATTTTTGGAGTTTGGATGGATGTTTGTAACTTAATCACGCCAAACCGGCTGAACAGATCTGAATGAAATTCTTCAAAGAGATGGTATTTGGCCAGGAATATATCATGATGATTATAAATCAGATATATTCGTCGACAGTTTCAGTCAGTTGTGTTGCAAAACCCATTTTGTACATCATAGTTAAATATTGACATAGTATATCTGTTATTGACATTCCATCTTTTAAGTTTAGTTAATCAGTTGTTTATTTTGACATTTGTTTTAAATTTTAACTGACATTCTTTATTCATGGTGTAATAATGCTGTAACTAATATGACATGACGCATGTTATGCAATGTTACTAATGTTTATCCCATAATGTAGGTATGTATTTAGCATGCTGGCGTCTTGGTCAGCACTGAGAGTCAGCATGTATTGATTATGATTTAAAAAAAAAATAGGCTACTTGAAATCCCGGAAAAATTTACAATCCCGTTGGATCTCCATGTTCGTTTTATTGAAGTGATCGATATGGTTATTTGTTGAGTGGTAGTTTTTTGGGTAAATTTCTTGGACGAATATTCATCCAAGGTCAATTTATAGCATAGGCTAAATTTTATCCGCGAACAGAGTCGTGGGCAACAGCTAGTATAAAATATAAAATATTAATATTCCAACACTTACCGACAATAGTAGCAAGGATTATGAGCGCGAGTACCACCGAGGTTACCGCCATGAGGACGAGCGACGTGACGTCACTGGAGGTGCTGTTGCCGCCGGTGCCGTTGAGGCTGCCGTTGCAGCCCCACGACACCGCCTCCACCCAGGAGCAGTTGTCGAACCACTCCGTCGGCGGGTATGCGACGTCGTCTGAAAGGGGAAAATAATACGTCATGTATATTTCATTAACATCAAATTATGAGGATTAGGCCTCTCTTTGATGAAGGCTTCTGCTTGACATAAGCCCCTTCCCCTTCTTGAGATAGGCCTCTCCTTGACATAGGCCTCTAATGGTCAAAATCTCGCTTTGATGTAGGCCTCCCTTTGACACAGGCCTCTCCTTGACATATGCCTCTTCTTGACATAAGTTTCTCCTTAAAATTGGCTTTTCTTTGGCATAGGCCTCTCTTAGATATAGGGCACTTCTTGACATAGGCCTCTCTTTGGCACAGACCTCTCCTTCACATAGGCTTCTCCTTTTCATAGGCCTCTCGTTGGATCAAACTAAAAGTGGGGGGAAGACGCTGCTGCCCGTCTTTTTCTAGCAGTGTTGCTATCAACATTATCGACTAAAGCTATACTGCCAGAAGGTGATTAGAAGCAGAGTCTTCTCTTCGCCATTGGACGAACTGTTATCACCGTCACGCCTACTAAGTGCAAAGGTTATGCAAAATCCTTCTGTGAAAGAGTCCCATGCGAGAGCTTTGTAGGTTAAACAAGATTAGTTGTAAATTATAATTATAACATGGTGCAAACAATAACCAAGATTAGAAATCTGACTAGTGTCATTTAATCTTTTAAAGATGTTTTTAATTTAACCAAACACGCTTTGATATTATTGTATAGACGTCATAAAATGCCGTTAGATCCACAAAATGGAGTCCGCAAAATCAATTTTCGGAATTCAGTTATTCCGTAATTCTACAGTTAGTGGTAATAATATAAAATTAAATTGCGTTAAGGGAGAGCGTTCCATTTCCATATTTGTATGTGAAGCGCTGGTCGAAGCGCAGTGGAAGGAAAAGTAGCAGTAATGTTTAAACTGGTTTTTAGGCGGTCGTATTCCTGGCGTAAATTGGAAATACGATTTCTAATTTGTGGTCCATATAAAGCAGTCGAAACTAAAAGTAAAAAAAAATGTTTACAGTTTATACTGGCAATGTAATTCTTAAAACAATGGGGGCTATCGCTAGTGAATTTGCCACTAGAGGCGCTAGTGTCGCGTGAGGTCCAATATCATTCACTTTGTACTGGTTTTAGCGGAATTTGTTGCATAAATTATAATTTCTTTAATTTACCTGCTGGAAAGTGATCTCCTTCGTAAAATATCGCAAATATGGATTATTTGGCGATTAATATGAACGCTTTAAAAGCGGAATTAAGAAAAAGCGCAAAAATAGGCGGCCTCAAGAGCAACTATTTCAGAAGTTAGTTTTTTGATATCAAGATAGTTATTTATAAACAATATAACCTTAATTAGATTTAAGATATAACGCTTTGTTTCGGCGCCAATCGCCTTTGACAGCTTAACCTCCGGACCTCAGTCTACAGTGGCGCCAACTGGTGAGCAAAGAAACGGTAGTCCCCATTAAAAACGCTTAGATACTGTTTTTTTAACTGATTGTTAAATATTTGACAAAATGTTTTTGTTAAATGACGGATATAATAACCAAATACATAAATTGAACCACTCTGACTTACAGCGTAAAGTATTGATATTCGATGTCAGAAATGATGCCTAATTAGTTCAAACTTTAGATCGGTCGCCCGGTAGATGGAAGGTTGTTATGTAGGTCTCCTAATGTAGTCGTAAATTTTTATTGAATCACGGTTCAAAGAACCGTGATATCTTAGCAGGACTCTTTAAAATAGGCTACTTGACTGATATAAATTTTGGCGCAGTTGATGAATATTATCTTTAGTATATTGGTTAAGAAACCGGTATTTATCATTTTCAGATGTTAAAAGTTTAAGATTGCTAAATATTTCTAAAATGAAATTATTATTTTTTACTTTTTAAATTAAAGCTTTGAAAACGCTGTCGGCTATTTTGTGACGTCATACATCTTTAAACAAACTGCGTGCGTCGTTTTAAGCGTGACATTGACATTTATGACACAAGTAAATAAATAACACTATGAGGTAGTGATGGTGTTTATTTTGACTCGTATGACGTCACAGCACAGGCCACAGATAGTCTAAAGCTTTTTAGCGTTTTCATACGTCGCACGAAAAGTGAACTTTAAACTTAAGTTTGCGGTTTTCTAGGTCCTACAAAAATCTAAAAATGATTTTTTAGGTCTATTTGGACACTAAATAATCATATAAACCCTATTTCCAAAAAGAGTCAACTAGCCTATTACCTAGTCTGTTCACTAGGTGCGATAGAGCTGCCGGTCCAAACAGTCGTTTTTTTGCCATCTATATAGGTACTAATATTATAAAGCTGAAGAGTTTGTTTGTTTGTTTGTTTGAACGCGCAAATCTCAGGAAGTATTGGTTCGAATTGAAAAAATCTTTTTGTGTTGTATTAGTCCATTTATCGAAAAAAGCTTTAGGCTGTAATATAACATCACGCTGCGATCAATAAGAGCGAAGCATCAGTGCAAAAAGTTGCAAAAGTAATCGCGTCATAATAACAGAAATTGACGCGTATGAAGTCGCGGGCAGCACCTAGTAGTTACATAAAATTTCATTTTGTCTCATATATATAACACACTGTAAAAATATGGAGGCAGCTTGATATGATTGATTCGCACGTGTCGCCTTGGTTCGTGCATTCGCGTTAAGACGCGAGAGTAAATAGAATTAAGGCTTAGGTATGCTGAGAATTAGACGCGTAGTTATAATACAAGTTTCGGCCGTTTGTATGAATACGTACTACTGTTCCGGCCCTGTACACTGTGTCTCAAGTGCATTTTGTGCACAATGCAGCGCTGAGCTTGGCTGTTTGTGGCGGACGAGATTATGTTATCTGTTTTGTAAAGTGTGCAAGAATGAAGTCCTGGATAGTATTTATTTCAACCGACTTTTACAGTTTTTACAGATTTTGATGTTCTTTCTTTGTAAATCTCTTCGATATTTTCAGTTAACCCCTGACTCGTCTGAAACTTTGGCATCACCTTACAAAATTTTTCTGTATTCTGTAGTTTACCCCTTTTTTCTAGGTAGGTATTTGCAGGTGCACAGGCTGATTTTTAAACGTCTTCGAGCTTTACCTAACTTATCAAAAATGCCCTGCAAAGATAATTACTACGTGAATCAATTATCAGCATCACGAAAATTAAAATATACTTCATGAAAACTATAAACCAGATGGAAAAAGATTTTGAACGTTCCCAAAACAAAGTGGATAAGTATCAATTTCGTAGGGACTCTATGTAGAACGCCAAATAAGGAAAATATCGACTGAGTTTTCTAATGTATACGTCACAGGCTTGTGAGATTGTTTCCTAATTCAAACCTGAGTTCTTTGCCCGGTACAGGCTAGACTATCGAAGCGTTATTTGCTTTTAAAAATACATATTTAATTATGCTAAGACATATTATGTGATATTTTGGTTGAAAGCGTTAAAAGTCTAGCGTTAGAGCGTGGCATTTAAGCGGAGGGAACTGGGCTGCCTTGAGTGGTGCTCCGCGAACAATGGACGCAGCTGAGCATCGCTTGCGGCTGCCAATATTACGTAATCTCCAATGAAATTAAAGTATAGGACGTTGTTGTCACTTAGTTAATAAATTTTACTAATCTTATTAACATTAGTAATGCGCCATTTTAGATGTATGTTTATTAATCAAGCACGTCAAAACGGCTTAACGAATATGGAAAAATAAATTGTTGATTCAATGGATCTTTCGAATAATTAATATTCCATACCGGTGAAGAAGTAAAATAGGGTTGGCTAGTTTAAAAAACCTTTCCATCCAAACGTTTAACGATTATAACGGTTTCACGATGGTTATAACTTTTTAAATTTTGCGCAAAGACATACTTTGTGATATTTAGAGTTGGTAGCGTTGAAAGTATAGCGTTAGAGCGTGGCATTTAAGCGGAGGGAACTGGGCTGCCTTGAGTGGTGCTCCGTGAACAATGGACGCAGCTGAGCATCGCTTGCGGCTGCCAATATTACGTAATCTCCAATGAAATTAAAGTATAGGACGTTGTTGTCACTTAGTTAATAAATCGTACTAATCTTATTAACATTATTAATGCGCCATTTTAGATGTATATTTATTAATCAGGCACGTCAAAACGGCTTAACGAATATGGAAAAATAAATTGTTGATTCAATGGATCTTTCAAAATATTAATTTTTCATACCGGTTAAGAAGGAAAATAGGGTTGCCAAGTTTAAAAAACCTTTCCATCCAAACGTTTAACAATTATAACGGTTTCACGTTGGTTATACCTTTTTAAATTTTGCGCAAAGACATACTTTGTGATATTTAGAGTTGGAAGTATAGCGTTAGAGCGTGGCATTTAAGCGGAGGGAACTGGGCTGCCTTGAGTGGTGCTCCGCGAACAATGGACGCAGCTGAGCATCGCTTGCGGCTGCCAATATTACGTAATCTCCAATGAATGAAATTAAAGTATACGACGCCGCGACGTTGTTATCACTTACATAAATAAATCTTTCTAATATTGTAAATGTTAAAGTTTGGATTTATGATCATTCTTTGTTAATCAATCACGTCAAAATGGCTGCAATGAATGCAATTTGGTATTGAGATAGATAATAGGCTGGAATAGCGCATAGGCAATTTCGAGGCAATTATCTCGAAAAAAAATATGGTTCTCAGGGATAACTTGAAATTAAAAATTCATAAAAGTAGAATTATGTAGTGACTCCGTTATGTTCAAGTGAATTTATGTGGAATTTAGCTGATTGTGTCGGATATTCCAGACACAATAAAAATCAATTGTTATCAAGACAACCGGTTGACTCTTAGGGCTTGAAGCGCTACGTTGCTCTTTTGGCAAGCTTCGTTTGTCTTTGGTTAGAAGTTCCTTTCTTCGTAGTCGGGAATCGTCTGGGATTTGTGTCTAGCGAAGTACCTAAACCACGCTGCGGGGTTATTACGTGTATGATAGCGGGTTTTCTCCGTAATTGTCATAAAAGTCTCATTACATT
The DNA here is from genome assembly GCA_949315895.1 of Anania crocealis. Lineage (NCBI taxonomy): Eukaryota > Metazoa > Arthropoda > Insecta > Lepidoptera > Crambidae > Anania > Anania crocealis. The sequence goes on along the minus strand of OX438859.1, from coordinate 4,077,561 downwards.
TATTGCTATTTGCCTAATTGAATCAAAAACCACAGCAGTTCGAAGTGTACCAATATAAATTTGAATCTACATCGGATCTGAAATCGGTTTAGTACTGTAGGCGCGTAGAGCGTACCAGATAGATAGATAGAATACTCTTTAATGCACACCAGAAACAAGAAATACATTTTCAGGCAATGTTACAGAAAGATAACTTGGGCGCTCTTATCGCCAACCTTTCTGTGCAAGATACTAAAAACCAAGGGAAAGATGCACAGAGTACTGTTTTCTTTAGTTTACTCGAACACTATACATTGAAATGAAAGATAAGTTTACGGATTTAGAACGCGTTTATTTTTGATTTAACCCTTTACGTAAATACCTAAATCCTTTACCTAAATCCGTAAACTTGGCAAATATGGCAGAATCCTCCTTTCGACGAAGCCCATGTCTATCAGTGCACTGAATAAAGGCTGGATAAAAATCTAAGTAATAAATTAAATTCACGTGACACAGACTGTGTATCTAATTCTATGCATATCGATGATTGTAACTAAAAAGACTTTGTTTTAAAGATATAGATTAAAAAAATTATTTACTACCTAAGACCCTCGTAGATAGTCAACAGTAGGTACCTAAAGTTAAATTGAATTAATTTGCGTCACGTCTCTGAGTGGGGCTCTTCAGCGGACAACGCGCGCGAAGCGGCTCCGGCTAGGGCCTTTGCACACTTCATTCAGCGTTAGATACTCGTATTATGCAATAACATTTACCTGCTTGATTATATTGATAAACATAATAAGGATTTAAATTATTTTGTAATTATTATGAATAAATAAAGGTAGTCAATACTACCTACAACAATACAATACAGATATATTTATTAACATAAAAAGTCAATACATCTTTTCTTTACTAGTAGTCCCCAAACTAGGTAATCCTGTTTTTTGAGTAAAGGGTAGTAATTTCTATGCAACTTATTTAATAAAACTGCAATTAAGTAATGGCTACTATCACATATACTATTAATATAGTTTAAAATTAACTGCAATAACATTGTTGGGTTTCTTTAAAATGATGTTTTTGAAGATTTCAGGGTCCGGAAGTATGCGATTTATGTGTTGTTTTAAGAAAAAAATTCCTTGAGAACATATTCGTTTACTTCCTTCAATTGAGATCATATAATTAGTTTCTCAAAATTCTCTCTAATTTGTCTGCCTGAGATCAAAAAAGTATCCTTCGGTTCCACGGTTTCAGTATAAATAAATCTTTCTTTTTTAATTCTGGCATCACTGATTTCTTTACTATTAGATTCTATATTATAGAAAAAAAAGCCAATATATTTTCTTCTGTAATACGAAGCATCATGGCTTGCAACACCGGAATTATTGTATTACTGGAATAACAAAACAAATAATAATTTAAAAGTTGTATTAATCCGATACCGTAGGTAATTTCTTTTGATAGCACCAAGAAAATATTACAATTAAATTTAACGAAGGCTTAACTTCTAACTTACACGCCAAGTTATAATTTAGCGCGCTATACGCGTTTATGAATAAGCTTCGGCAATCACTAACAATTATTATCGAATTAGAAACGACTGCAAATATGTTATTAACTAAATCGTTAGTAATAACAGAAAATTGTACGAACCAGACATACACACCTTGTTCCGTAATAGTTAGGTTTACTAAAACCTTTTTTATTAAGTAAAAAGCGTTCTCAAGAATCCATGAAGTTTGAGGTGCATTATGATTAGGGATGGATACTCGGATGCATATTTGCCCAAAGTTCAAGTGTTGACTGTTATTGAATGCCCTTTTGTATCGAAAACATCCCTGGTTTCGGGATCGACACATTCATGTTTTAGAAGTCGATTCCGTAATGTCTTAGCCAAAAACTAACTTTAGGTAATTATTCATCCGATTATCTGATCTCTGATTATAATTTATTTTTTTGGGACAGACTCAAATCTAGGTTTATCTCACGATAAACGGCGGTAATTTTATTTTGTAAAAACAGTTTGTTTTTAGAAATTCGCCAAAACTAGGGTATTTCCTAAAATTAAGTGAATCACCGCCCAAAAAACATATATTTTTTAACGACATAACATTCATTGTTCTGAAAATATATGTTTTTTCTACAATGACTCTTCCGGAAATGGTACCCGGGACTTTAGAACAGATGAAAAGGTCGTAACTGAAATGAGTTTTTCTTATCGTAGGTATGACTTTCTTTCAAAGATAGTCTGGTATCAAAGTTTCATAATGCTATTACAGGTCGAGGACTTGACACGATTTTGGGACGCCTATAATTTTTGCGATGGAAATCGGGTCCAAAGACTTAGTGGCAATCTTAACCTACACTTCTTCTAGTCCCAAGCTAATTTCGAAAATATCGTTTCCCCAACTGACAGGACAAAACTACTAAAAACTACTAAACTACTAAAATACAAAAATTGAGGATGCCTTGAGAAGATAATTATTTAAAGGTACATATATCAAGGTACATTGTCTTTACAATCTTTAAGTGTAAAAAATGTATCAAGAACGTTTCAAATCCCATATCAAATGGAGTTGAATTATTTTTTCTCGTCTAGCCCGTGGGATTTTGTTAGAAGTTAGACACTATTTTTGTTAGAAATTCCTTTTTACTGAAGGAATCACCTCTTTCAGTATAACGGTACCTACTTCATTATCACCAGTCTATATCAGTCTACAGATGGATTCGATTTCCAGACGGTTGGGAAGGGTTGTTAAAAAAGTGTTTGACTACATATTCTCGAATACAATTTCTTTTTACGAATTGAATCATAATAATATTTAATCTCTTAGGTGTTCACAAAATTAAATCAAAGTGAAACAAAAGCACTTGAAACAAATTCAAAGTGAATTAAACAATTAACAACCTGAACTTCGTATTGCGATAACCAAACTCAGGGTAGAACACTATTAACCCACTATGCACATTGTAAACAACTTTCCAGCCACACACAGTATCGGCTCCCGCACCAAATGCAAACTTGTTCCCTTGTCCAGGCAGGTTTACATTCAAACATGTTGGCTTAATATTTTTTTATCAGCTAGCTAAAGTGGGTCAGGCAAAAAGATAGGCTTTGCATGCGTGCAGTTGAAATATCAATTATTATTGATCGCAGTTTTATTTGTGGGTAACTCTATTTAAACCTTACTAAATGTTATTAACGCGAAACTAAGTATACCTATATGTACCTATGTTTAGAAGTATGTTACTCTTTGATGCAAAAACTTTTGGATTTTTTTTTAAACATTCTGTAGTTATTTAGCTCTGTAGTCATCAGAATAACATCCTTAATAAAATTAAAGATGCGAAAGAATCTCTTTCTGTTTGTTACGCAATCACACCATAACTGCTAAGCCGATTGTGATAAAATTTGGTACCAAGATAGATCCTGAAATAGAAAAAACATTGTTTTATATCATTACTGGGCTTAGGTTTCCACTAGCGCGATATAACGTTTAGTTCACGTAGACATAGTCGCGGGCTGAAAGCTAATATTAAAATATATCTATTTTTTTTAGTGCTTAGAATCTCTAAAATTAGCTTAGGAGACAGACAGACCAACGGACATGACTAAACTATAAGAGTCACCTGTCTTGTAAACAAAACCCTAATAAGACAAAAAAAAAATGCGGGCACGAAGGCTGTTTGTAACAACGATATAAAAAAATGTGTTTACATTAGAATTTGGTGTATTTTTAAACCAACAACTATTGAGTTTTTCGTTATTATTTGGTCCAAAGCTTTTTGCGTAACACTAATTGATAAGCATTGCTTACACTAACGAGGCTTTCGGCAACACGCAATAGCGTCATTTGTGCAATACTATAACCTTATTTTATTAGTTGTTAGTCTTCGTATTACTATTTATATTCCTGTTACATTTTACGAGCTTTTAATTTGGGGTTTGACACAGTCATATGCAAGGTAAATGACTGCATCAAAGACAAATTTGCTAGCTAATTGGAAAGGTGGACTGTCAATCTGGCTAAGGTCCCAGGAAGCCACTGTATGCCGGTGGCGCGGGATCGATCGTTGTGGAGATCTTTAGAATTCAGACACTGGGCCACACAGAGCCATCTTGTCCCAAACTAAGCTACTACTAAGAAGCTTGCTGTATTAGGTGCTAGAGAACCGATAAACTCACTTATATATTGTCTATTTTTCAGACATGCTGCTTTGGGCCACACAGAGGCTTGGGTTATGGGTAGTTAACAATCGATAGATTTACTTAAATACTTCTTGAAGTACTTATATTAAGTTTACTTTATTTGATATTTTAGCAATTAAATTGCAATTATAATATCAGTATATAAACTTGAAAAATTATGCCTCAGGCGGGACTCGAATTCGAGTCATAATTTTTCAAGTTTATATACTGATATTATATTAAGTTTATTAGTTGCCTAGTACCATATAGTAACCATAACCGCAGCTATTAAGTAGTGGCCTAATTTAGAACTAGATGGCTCTGTGTGACCCAGTGTGGCATGTCTTATATTTAGTTATATTATCTTTGCGTTTACTCAAACCCGGAACGATATTTAACAAAACTCTAGTGTTTATGAGAAGCAATTTGTTAAAACAAAGCAAAAATACTGTCCCCTCGTCCTTTCATTACATTTCCCAATTAGAAGAATTCAATTAGTATGACCAATTAAGCGAAACAGAGGCAAATTGAAATTGCCAATGCGAGACGTCGCGGCCAGCCTTGCTTCATGCAACGTATTCGTTTGCGCTATTCTTGAATTAACGAGAAAATATTGGGGTTTTAATTCAACTCTTGTGCATACAGGGTATTTCAAAACCTGCCAAGCAAAAAAAAAAATATTTCCGCGCTAGACTTAATGATCTAATCTTATTCAAAATTCCGATATCATTTTTCTAATTCTTATAGGTATGCTTAATTAATCATTCAATTCAATTCAATTCATTCAATAACAAAATTCATTGTGTTTGAATCATTATTACAATAATATAAGTTACAACATGATGATGATGATGATGATGATGATGATGAAGTTACAACATTTACAACTATTTAAAAACATATCAATACAAATGTCAAAAAAAAAGTCAAAATCTCAAATACAATATAAATTAAATGTTAAGAAAGTACAGTATCATGATAATTGATTACATTTAGCCATTAAAAATTAGTCCCTAAGAATTCGTCAACATTGGCTGGCTTAGGCGTGTATCTATCAAATGTATACTATTTATAATTTTATTTTTAAAAATTATTAAGAGGAAACACTACGGGCGAGAGAATTGAAAAATAGGTATTTATAAAATCTATTGCTGTCGCGCAGTGCCAAACGCCTCCACCGCAGATTGTGATAGAGACAACTGCTTCTTGGACCGAAAGTACGAGTACCTACTAAAAACACACCAAACCAACGTTTCGTAGTCACCCGATTACTTTTCCAAAACTAGACCGATTTAAATACTCTTTTCATTAAAAATTAAAGAAAAGCTTTGGCCGTGTTTGTATGTTTTCCTTTTTTTCTCTAAAATTTAGCCAAATTTGTTTTCTAGATGTTTGAACACAGCAGAAAATCTGGCGAATTTTTTCGATATTTGAGGGCTCATATCTTTTTTATTAATAAATTTATAAAAAAAAAAGAAAACAGAAACATGCTAATAGTGGCCATAGTTTTTATAATAAAAATTATTGCTCTACTGGCTTTATCCAGGGAGGAAACAGGGGACTACGTTTGTATGGAAAAACGGCCCTTGTATTTCCTCTTAACGTTTTACATGGTTTGGCAATTTTGTTGACTTATCAGGTTCAAAAGGATATACCTACTTAGCTCAAAGTTGAAATACCAATTGTTATTTTTTAAGCTATTGCATAGCTTCTATCGCGGGCCTTGAGCGTGGAGACCGAATCCAGAAATTCCGTAACGAAAATAACCTAACCTAACACTCGGGGCGAGGCACGATCGAACAATTTTGAATTCCCGAAATTTAAAGGAATTTAGAAGAAAATAAGGATTTTGACAGTAGGTATGGTTGCCTATGGTAACCATATCTGCCAAAATAACAGAAAAATTTAATTCCAAAAGTCAAAATTAGAAAATACATAAAATGATAAAATTAAGCTATTGCATAGCTTCTATCGCGGGCCTTGAGCGTGGAGACTGAATCCAGAAATTCCGTAACGAAAATAACCTAACACCCCCCCCACTCCAACCGGCACAGCGGTGATACTTTTTAGTTTTATAATTGCATAAGTTGATAAAAAATGCTATGCAATAGCTTTACCGCGGCAGTCTCCGAGTGCCACACGTCTTTTTAATAAACCTAACGTGTAATCGTCAAAGATTGACATGCACCTGTTAGTAATTGGCAACTTACTAGTGCCTATTTCCTGCTTTTCATCTATCTATACCATTTTAGGTTAAACCTTTTTATTCAATGTTTTAATGCAATAGTTGAATATCAAAACTCGCCACCAATAAAAATATAATATAGGTATACATATAATTTCTTAGTGAAAGATAATGTTTATTTGTACAAATATAACAAGCTTGTTAAAGATATATTAAAGAAAATTGGAAAAGCTATGAACATTTTAGGCTTTTGTTTTAATTACGTAGCATAACTTTTTATGGCAATTTAGTAACAACATAGGCGCATCTGATTATGTACTACTAGCTGTTGCCCGCGACTTCGTCCGCGTCATTTTTCACTCATGCTTCGCTCCTATTGGTTGCAGCGTGATGTTATATAGCCTAAAGCCGTCCTCGATAAATGGACTATCCAACGCAAAAAGAATTTTTCAAATCGAACCAGTACTACCAGAGATTAGCGCGTTCAAACAAACAATCAAAGAAACTTTTCAGCTTTATAATATTAATATAGATTTAAAGAACATTCCCAATTATACGTCCAATATTATTGCACACCCTGTATAATATAAAATGCAGCAGGCATAGTATAAAGTCCGAAAGTTATGACCACTGAATTAATAACATTGTTTCGAGTCGAAACCAGAAAGTTTTTAATATTAAAACGATAGGTATTTACCATACGCGAGTCTCTGGAGAATTCCCTCAAGCGATAATGGTGAAATTGACTTTTATTATAATTAAGTTTTTATTCATATTCCGCTTACAATTTATTTTATTACTTTTTGTAAATTAGTAACTTTATAAGTAAGCTTTCATTTGATATTAATGTTCGTTTTAGATGTTTTTACGTTAAGTTTTATCATCAACGTCTTTCTATATCCAATGTTGGTCACAGCCTCGTTAAAAAAAATGGATTTTGCGACAAACACGATACAGGATGAAATTTTTATTAACCACTTTCCAAAATTTTTATATGCGTTCAGTATCGTATTTAGAGCCTATTTATGAAGTAAACAATGTAAATTAAGTTGTCACCCGAAAATATTTTTCGCGATATAGTTTTCAATTTTTACAGTCCCAGACCTGTTAAGGTATAATGGGAAACACAAAAACTTATGAATAGTATTGTAATTAATAAATGAGATGCACATCGCATAAAAAAGTGCTACTAGGATGCATTATCAAAAATTTTAGATTTTTGGCGGACATTTTCTAAGTGCTTTATCTTCACATTTTTGTACTGGGCTATACCAAAAGAAAAAATACGTCATTTGTTTTTTGCCTCGTAGATTGCTATATTAAAATTTGGAAAGTGAAGCGAAATGAATTCATTTAACGTCGATAGTGTTGTGGCATGATCGTACATATCTATTGATGACTATATTTCCTGAAAATACAAAATATTTTGAATGTCAATATTTTTTATGTCTGATAAGACCGGTCGCAGTGAGACGTCATTTTTATGAAGATATTTTTATACCTATGTCCACATTAAATGAATTTGATTTGATTTAAATGAATTAGATCAGTGTTGGTCTAGAGGTTTAAATACCAGGCTAAGATCTCGGGGTCCCAGGTTCAAACCCCGGGTCGAGCAACAAAAAGTTTCGAATTTTCGAACGTTGCTCGATCACCAGCGTGGTGATTATGCCAGTTCCTATCATTGCAGTGGTAACTTGAATTCAAAGATGGAGGCCTTTTCCCTGCAGTGGGATGTTTACCTATAGGCTGTTACTTACTTTTTTACTTTTTAGATCAGTGTTTCCGAAACATTGTTCCGTCATGGCCCGGTAATTTTCACACTGCCCCTTTGTAAGTGTGACCCACTTAATACTTTTAAAACCAAACTGGTTGCATTAGGTGAAATATTACACGGTTATTAATAGCAATTTTTTTTTATTTATACTACTATTTAGTCACTAAGTTTTAGAGCGAATACTTCGCACGCTGCCCATGTTTCACTAAATAATTCAAGTTCCCCGAAAATGACGAAAGTTTAAGAAGAATATTTACTATACCTCGATCAACTAGTAGGTATTATTTTATAAACAAGGCGGGAATGTTGCGACCCGGTATTTTTTTTCGATGGCCCCGTACCGGGTCGCGACCCGGCAATTGGGAAACACTGAATTAGATTAATACCCGATAGTTTTTTTTAAAGTCGTTTTCGGCTCAAACCACCAGGGCACCCTATTAAATTGAGGCCGTGTTTTGACTAAAAGGTGTGAGACAAAACTTTTGACGACCTCCGTGGCGGAGTGGCGTACACACCGGTTTTCAAGGTGTCGCCTGCTCCGACGTCGCGGGTTCGATTCCAGGACGGGTCAATGTAGAAAAAAAGTGTTTCATCTTCATTTTCTCGGTCTAGGTGTTTGTGGTACCTTTACTGTTTCTGATAGCCAAAATACGAGTGCTTTAAGTAGTTACTTACACTGAGATCAGAACAATGTATGTGATGTTGTCCACATTTGCATATTATTAATTTGAGTTGGTGCAAAACAAAGAATCTACTGCCTTCATTAACACTTTCACGACCACAAGACACCAGTTTACCTGAGAATAGTTAAATCTATAGAGGTTTCATTAGCCTACTTTTCTATTATTAACATAGTAGCATGTTTAGCAGTGTCCCGGGATGTATTATTAATAAGAATCGAAAATTATTTTAACCTTTTCGTTGTCAAACTTATTTCGTATTTACCCGAAACCCCTTCAAAAATTCACTTCATGCATTTTTTAGTTCCAGCGCCAAATTTCTCTTTCGCACCTCGAATCTCGTCCGGAGTGGATAATCCTCTTAAGTGTGATTTCCTTCTCAGGGTCCGGAATGTATTCTGGTCACGCTTCGGGGCGTGCGGATTCAACCCTTTTGATAGACGAAATGCATTTTTAAAAACTGCAGGTGAAACAAAATTGATATATGAGAAAAATAGATTTAAACTTTCATGGTCACTATCACTATAGTTGTTTGATTTATACCATGTGTTTTATCAGTTCTCTCGTGATCATGGCGCTTGCAACAGTGCCGAAATAACGGAAACTCATAATAAATAAGGTAGGTAACCCACATGATATAAATTTCGAATCTTAAATAACTCTAATGAGAAAAACACACTTGAATGAAACCAATTTTCGGTTGGTGCAAAGACATCGGTAGTGATTCGACTTTTGCTTATGCTTTGATTAATGTTATTAAAAAAAAAACTCGCTCATCGAGGGTTCTGTTAAAAATGTTGGGTTTATGACGTACTCGATGATTGATGACGTACTTAACACAAACCAATTTTTTTATGATTTAATAACAAATATAATAATTTTCAGATTTTACCCTACACTACGGTATTACTCGCCAAATTTCATTGTTCTAGATCAACGGATACTTTTCTATTATTTTGATTAGGTACCTTAGGGATTCCGAAATGAAGGTTTTTTTAGCACGGTCGTAACTTTTTTTAAATTATCTAATAGTTTAATTTTTCGATAATTTCAAGAAACTGTAGACTTGAGTAAGTTGTCTTAATTTCAATAAGATATCTTCACGCGTTCCTCAGATAAACAGTCTACAGACAGACAGATGGACGGACAAGCAACAAAGTTATTCTATAAAAACAATCCTCTTTTAATGACAAGTTTGTCATCAATTCTAAAATGGTATTTTATGATCATAATTTAACAAACTATACATATACTTTATTTGATATTTTAGCAACTTAATTGCACTTATAATATCAGTATATAAACTTGAAAAATTTTGTCTCAGGCGGGACTCGAACCCGCATCTCCTCACATGCCGGGCGGGCGCCATACCATTAGGCCAAAAAAAAAATTTTTTCAAGTTTATATACTGATATTATAAGTGCAATTAAGTTGCTAAAATATCAAATAAAGTATATACATAGCTGTTTCATCTTAACTGACTGTCAAACATCTGCAAAGATGTTTCTTTCGGGTGTTAAGGGTGCAAACTCCTAACATTTGATGAAACAACGCTGGCTCACAGCGTAAGAATATGCTTGAAAAATTCGCGCCGTGTCGCAGTGTCTCGGTGGCCTAATGGTATGGCGCCCGCCCGGCATGCGAGGAGATGCGGGTTCGAGTCCCGCCTGAGACAAAATTTTTCAAGTTTATATACTGATATTATAAGTGCAATTAAGTTGCTAAAATATCAAATAAAGTATATACATAGCTGTTTCATCTTAACTGACTGTCAAACATCTGCAAAGATGTTTCTTTCGGGTGTTAAGGGTGCAAACTCCTAACATTTGATGAAACAACGCTGGCTCACAGCGTAAGAATATGCTTGAAAAATTCGCGCCGTGTCGCAGTGTCTCGGTGGCCTAATGGTATGGCGCCCGCCCGGCATGCGAGGAGATGCGGGTTCGAGTCCCGCCTGAGACAAAATTTTTCAAGTTTATATACAAACTATACATAGTAAAGTACCATACAAAAATATCACTTGGAACCGTCCAAGTTTAAATATGATTAGCTAATGCCTGTACCATAACGTACCCTAGCTACCGTAATTCAAACTCAACCTTTCTTCATGATATGAAGATGAATACGACTAAGGTATAAGAGCAGCCAAATGTTCAGTGGGTGCTTATTTGGTGTGGACGTTTTCCTGCCACTGGTTGAGTTTTATTTAAACTTCGTTTGATTTACCACCCTAAGTTTTTCACGTGACCAAGCCACAATTCGCCAAGCCAGACAGACCCAATAGTATATTTCAATGAAACGACAGTTTACCCTAAATAAACATGCATTTGTTTTACTCCTGTCGTGATACCCAAGGCATCTGATTTTACATTTCGGTCACGCAAGCCGGGGTTACTGGCAATTTGCAAACCCTTTAGCGGCTACACGAGCAAATGGAGAGCGGAATGGAGTGCATTTTTATCGGAGTGCCAATTCTCTACACTTGAACACCTATATAGGGTGGAAACGTTAAGTGTACTTAAAACTGTGTGGAGGGTCTATTTTCTTGAAGACATTTCGAGTGGTGCCATTACATAGATATAATAGCTCAACCCGTTCTCTTCAGATGGATGACGTTAGGCTGAAGAAGTATTGCCAGGAGGCGCGAAGCAGCGTTATCTCTGAAGCGAGCTAACCATATCGTACAACCAAATCCATTGGGCAAGTTATCTCGAAATCCGGTCGCGTAAGGGGCTCTTGCTTTGTAACTCTTAGATTATGGAGGAGAGGCTAAATGCAATATGGTTTAACCTCAAGTGCAATATAGGATTAAGACTACTTTTCAACTTTCGCGTTGCATACTTATTAATCCCTCGTGATCGTGATCGTGAGTTATTCCAGACACAATTGAAATCAATTGTTATCGCGGCACGCGCGTGCCGCCTGGGGGTTGAGGGATTAAGTTAACGGGAAAATAAACGCGATTTCACCTTATTAATTCGGCAACATGACCGGGGTCACAGGTTGACTTGATACATCGACGCAACTCACTTGGAAGATAGATTCATATAAAAGTGTCGACCTTCATTCATCCCACTGGAGGGCTAAGGCCACCATCGTTGAATTCAAGTTTCCACAGCAAAGATGGGTGCAGGCATCATGCTCGTCAAATGCGAGGTGCTCACAAACAGTGAGCAATGTTTGAAAATGTTAAAATCTTGTTACCCAACTCGGGGATCGAATCCAGGGCCCCAAGATCTTGGCCTGGTACTTAAACAACTAGACCACAAGGGGCGTTTATTTAATTCTACCTCCAAATGTTTTCACCAAGCACCGTCACACACTTTACTAATTTCTTTGCTTTCACAGTCCTTATTTAACGAGACAGTCACTCACCCCGTATTATTATCTCATACAGGGTTACTTTCATTTGACGCTATAGTAGTTGAGGGTTAATCTCAATTGACGATATAGCAGTTGATTGTAACACATTATAAGATCCTTATTAACTGTTTGACATTGCTGGTGTACTTTAAAATCTAAAAACTACAATATATTTACATCATAAAAATAAAAATAATGTGAAAAAAGAAACAAATACCTATAGATAAAAAATTGAAAAAAATAAAAAACAAAAAAAAACAATAAAAATGAACCTCGCGGTAAAGTGCCCAAGATACTGGCAGCATTACCTCATTGGATTGCGATGATCAGTCGCTGGGCGAGGTAGCTTCCAGCTCTTGGGTCACCGCTGACGTCAGATAAACGTATAGTAAAAAATTAAAAAAATTAATTCTTTGAACATTAGTAAGCCTACTTGGCCGATGACAGTTTAAACGTTTAATTAGCTGTATTAGTCTAATTAAGTATCTGTGAATCAGAAATAAATGATTTTCTACAAAATTTCAACAACAAAATTAGCAAAACTGATTCACAAACAACATCTCATATGTACAGATTTTATGTCCAAAATTGTTAGTCTTCTCACAACAGCATTAATTTTATTTACTTTTAAACTATGCGTGTCATAGACAGCTTCTATCATAAAAGAAAAAAAGAAATAAAAAACTGTCACTTCCAGAAAAAAAAACGCAATGTTCTTCACCATCAAATTCAGCGCATGTTTCTGTTTTCCAGTCTTCGCTCCCTGAATTGCTTAAAAAACCCTACCCAGGAAAGAATTGCTGCACCAGATAGGTAAGTGCCTTGTCATAATTTCAGCATTACCGCACCAATATAATTATTATCTCCTGCATCTAGGTAATAAGTTGTTTATTTTATTTGTTGATTATTTAATGATTATTTAAGCAGATTATTTTACCAGCTAAATACAAATAACATAAATTATATACTAAACATATAGAGAAATAGATAGATACTCTTTATTGCACACAAAAAAAATCAACTATAAGTAAAAGAGATACATTTAGAGCCGTACAATTTAGGCGGTCTTATCGCTGGAAGCGATTTCTTCCAGAAAACCTTCAGGTAGAGGAGAAAAAGAAAAATTTAAATGCCAATAACATATATTTAAATGCCAGCGTGAAACCACCTATTTTCCTACACAACTCTGATTTACACTCATGTGTCATATTTTCACAAAATATATACCATTCCGTGCCACGGTCACGTAGGGACATACACCTAAAACAGTTCTATTAATTTTATTTACCTGTGTATCGCAAATAACGATTTGATGTCACTAGTAAATGACTTGCTGTGAAATTAAAGAAATAAAATTACCAAAATCCGATCAAGTAAGTAAGTAAAGTAGTCATATATATCTTACTGCACAAGCAAATTCAATGTTTGAAACTTCGAAACCTTTTCGTTGCCTGATCCGGAAATCAAACCTGGGTCCCCGAGATCTTGGCCTAGTATCAAAACTACTAGACTAACGGGGCGTTCTGTTTCTAAAAAGTCTGATTATTGAAAATGTTTTTCATATGCACAGATTTTATGTCCAACACCGTTACTGTGTGTTAGTCTTCACAGCAACAAATGTCATAAATTTCACACTAAACATATATTTAAATGCCGGCGAGAAACCACCTATTTTATTCCTACCAAACTCTGATTTACACTCATGTGTCATATTTTCACAAAATATATTCCATTCGGTGCCACGGTCACGTACGGCCACACACCCCTTTGGGCGGCGATGAATTTCCAAAAGAGATAAATTTAGGCGCCCAAAGACCTATTTGACGCAAAAAATAACCTTTAAGATGACACTGACTGGTGTACGTGGATCGGATCCGAAATTGTTCTTTAACCGATGGGAAAAAGCGTTCTCGATTCTACATATATGTTTGATAGTCTGTTATACAAATAAATAAAGTTAAAGTGTTAGTTTGTTATTTCAAATAAACAGCTTTTTACATCAAAACCTCTATTTATTTTTGTCTGTCCTTCTTTTTGCACAATAAGCTGGACCAATTTTGACGGAATGTTTACTCGCAGATAGTTGATGTTATAAGGAGTAAATTTGGCAACTTGTTTTAAATATGTTTATTTTAATCAATAAAAAATGAGGGAGAGACATACCAAGCATCCCGTAATAGCTAGTATATAGTAATAGCTAGCCCAGATAGTGTTTAGTAATGAATATAGGAATAGATACAACTGGTGTGGTTGTCTGTTTATTTGTTTTATTGAGTGTAGAAATAAAAGACACTTCATGTTTTGCTTCAATTATGCTAGCAAAATTTATCTTAGTTGGAATCAGCTAATCCGAATCCGGTCTTGAGATTCAAAAGATCCATACTAAAAAAAAAGACGAAAAGAAAGTTTATCAGGACGGCCTGAAAACGTTTCGAAACCACGATACAAATAAAGATAAACGATTGAAAACCCATGTCCTAGCGTTGATTTCATCACAATACCACGATAATATCAACTCAGAGTATGGGTGAAATATTGAATCATCTAAAATCGTCACACACAGACACTTAACTTGTTAAATAAAAAAAAAACAAATGCCGGGCAACGGAAAAACCAAGGTTATGTAGTAATACCTATTCAATTGTTTTCGCGTTTAAGAACATCAATTCAATTCTAGTCAACAATCCCTTATATTTCATGACAAGCAAAGTTAACTCCCCACTCCCTGACCTGTTTCCAAAACATTAGATTTCGAGCCTGAAAGAGCATGAACGAGTTTCCGTTTCGCATAAAACGATTTTAAAACGATTAGGGATCATCTACCATCACCCTTGGTGCGGTGGTGCGGAGGACCGACTACTACGCAAGGATCCAGGGTGTGATTCATGATCGGGTTAATTAAGGAAACTATAATATCAGTATATAAACTTTAAAAATCTCCCCGCATGCCGGGCGGGTTCGAGTCCCGCCTAAAACATAATTTTTAAATATCAGTATATAAACTTGAAAAATTTTGTCTCAGGCGGGACTCGAACCCGCATCTCCTCGCATGCCGGGCGGGCGCCATACCATTAGGCCACCGAGACACTGCGAAACGGCGCGAATTTTTCAAGCATATTCTTACGCTGTGAGCCAGCGTTGCTTCATCAAACTCCTAACATTTGATGAAGCAACGCTGGCTCACAGCGTAAGAATATGCTTGAAAAATTCGCGCCGTGTCGCAGTGTCTCGGTGGCCTAATGGTATGGCGCCCGCCCGGCATGCGAGGAGATGCGGGTTCGAGTCCCGCCTGAGACAAAATTTTTCAAGTTTATATACTGATATTATAAGTGCAATTAAGTTGCTAAAATATCAAATAAAGTATATAAATAGCTGTTTCATCTTAACTGACTGTCAAACATCTGCAAAGATGTTTCTTTCGGGTGTTAAGGGTGCAAACTCCTAACATTTGATGAAGCAACGCTGGCTCACAGCGTAAGAATATGCTTGAAAAATTCGCGCCGTGTCGCAGTGTCTCGGTGGCCTAATGGTATGGCGCCCGCCCGGCATGCGAGGAGATGCGGGTTCGAGTCCCGCCTGAGACTAAAATTTTTCAAGTTTATATACTGATATTATAAGTGCAATTAAGTTGCTAAAATATCAAATAAAGTATATAATTTTTCAAGTTTATATACTGATATTATAATTGCAATTAAGTTGTTAAAATATCAAATAAAGTATAAGGAAACTATCTTTTTAAATTGGCTTGGGTCTGGGAAGGGTGCTTACACAGGACGGAGTTTTAACCACCTTCCAAATTTTAACATAGCAATCTACGAAACAAAAAACAAATGATGTATTTTTTCTTTTGTTATACGCTTTTTTTACGCGATGCTCATCTCATTCATTCATTACGATACTATTCATAAGTTTTTGATTTTCTCTTCATACCTTAACAGGCTTAGTATCGTAAAAATTGAAAACTATGTTACAAAAAATATTTTCGGGTGAAAACTTGATTTACATTTTTTACTTCATAAATGGGCTCTAAATACGACACTGAACGTTTATAAAAAAACTAGCTGACCCGGCAAACGTTGTTTTGCCATAAAAATGATTAAATTACTAAAATGGCTAACAAAAAATAGGGTTTGGTGGTAAAAGGGTAAAAATTTAGGGTTGTATATATTTTATAAAATTTTAATATTTTACTACCCTACCCCTACCCTACCCCTACCCTACCCCTACCCTACCCCTACCCTACCCCTACCCTACCCCTACCCTACCCCTACCCTACCCCTACCCTACCCCTACCCTACCCCTACCCTACCCCTAACCTACCCCTAACCTACCCCTACCCTACCCCTACCCTACCCCTACATTACCCCTACCCTACCCCTACCCTACCCTACCCCTACCCTACCCCTTACCTACCCTACCCTACACATACCCTACCCCTACCCTACCCCCACCCCTACCCTAAACCCTTCCCTACCCCTACCCTACATTATCCCCGACAAAATTGTGAATCTAAACCATTCCCAGATCCCCTTGAACACACACAAAAAATTTCATCAAAATCGGTCCAGTCGTTTGAGAGAAGTTCAGTGACATACACACTCACAGAAGAATTATATATATAAAGATTTGAAGATTATGAAAAAGTCATCGTGTATTCGCGCTTCGAAAGGCACGTTAACCTGTTGGTTACTGCTTTTTGCTACATGGAAGTTGTCAAAATAAATTACGCCAAATACCTGTGATAGGTGGCTTGTAAAAAATTGACACTAGACTATCCTAAAATAAAAACATGAACCAAAGAAAAAGATTACCTTCACTTAAATTTACTGACCTTCAATTTATTTATTAAAAGTTATCCATTTGATAGTGAGTTAGTGGAATGAAACGAGCCTTGTAATGGAGTTGGGTGACAAAGATGGACGTTTAGAAGAATAAATTGAGTTACTTTGGAGTCATTATCCTTGTTCATATAAACGTATATAGCAATATACTTTGCTAAGTACTCTAGCCCACAGTCAAAAAATGTGTTCATAAATATAAGTTGGCTAAAATTGTGACCAAACCGCATAACATGTAGAAAATACGATCCCTCGAATACAAATTTCGACTAGCTGAGGTGAGAATCGAACCCAACTTTATCGGGCGACTGTTCATACCATCGAGCTATCCAGACATTTTGTGGGTTGAAAAAATTAATGGCTGACCGACCTAATTACAAACTAAGGTAAGATAACGGAAAAAGCCTCCATCATTGAATTCAAGTTAAAATAGCAATGATGGGTACAAGCATGATCATTAAGCTTGCCTAATGCGGATTGGTGATGACAAACCTGAGCAATTTTCGAAAATTATTAACTTTTTACTGTCCGACCCGGGGATCGAACTGAGATCTTGGACCGGTATTTAAACCACTAGATCAATGCGAGGTTTCTTAAAATTTTTTGGTAATTTAAAGACAATTAAAAAGAAGAACTTACTAGTGGTGTCGTTGAGCCCGCGCGTAAGCATCTGCGTCGCATTCATGATAGCACTCATGTCGCTCGCCCTCCTGTAACAAACAGAACTCATTAATAAATATGGACAATACATTGTTCTGATTCCAAAGCAAGTTACTATTTAAAACACTTGCTTTTCTTGAAATCGTTTTTACTGCAAATAGGCACCAGGAGGCACTTTTACTCAATATTTAAACCTACCAGGTTCGGGACAAATGTGGGCTAGTGCCGAGAATAAGCAGCACAAGAAACTCGGTCACTATTGTCAGCCTCTTTTTAAATATAACACTGAAGAAATGACAAACAATGAAGATAATTATCATAAACAATTTTCCCACATTAACTAGGAATTGAAACGGAGCTAAAACACGACTCCAAACTTAGTTACGCACAACGTGTTACAAAATTAAAAGTCTGGATCAATATTTAAAAATTTTGAAAATTATTCTTTTATAATAAAATGAATAACACTGCCATGATGTTATACATAATGGTCAGATAACGTGGACTTCATTTTTCAGGCGTTTCAAAATGCATGGTGTATAATTAGGGCTATTAGGTACCAATGGTAAAACAGCAATTTATTATAGGCTGTAGAAAACATTCATTCAGCCATCGGGTAATTGTTAGGGTTCCGTAGTCAAATGGCAAAAAACGGAACCCTTATAGTCTCATCAAGTTTGTCTGTCTGTCTGTCCGTCCGTATGTCACAGCCACATAAATGAGTAAAAAAATATATATTGTAGTTCTATCTACAATATTTTTATTTTACTTATACCGATGCGTATGGGGTATCTATGGATAGGTCTTTTAAAATGACGTAGAGGTTCCTAGAACCATTTTTTCCAAAAGTCTAACATTTGGAAGATAGACGCTTCCAAAGTGGTAAAATGGGCGTCCCTCCCTCTAACTTTTAAGCTAAGCAAGTGATAATTTTGAAAAAAATACATAATGTAGATCTTAACAAACGAGATCAAACAGGTAGTTTTTAAGAAATAGCACATTTTTAACAACCACAAATATAGCTTTGTCCTTCATACAAACACTATGAAAAGCAAAGTTATTTTTGCAGTCAATTAAATATTGTGGTTTTTTGGCTAAGTGGAAGTAAGTGGAGCCCTAATTCAGTTAAAGTTGGTACGGAACCCTCAGTGCGCGAGTCCGACTCGCACTTGGCCGGTTTTTTATTATGAGAGTGATATTTGGATTTTGATGAATGAAACTCTCTCTCTCTATCTTGTCACTCACATGGGATAGCAGTTTTCTTTTACATAAAACTAAAAAAGTAAAAAAAAAAAGTAAAGTAACAGCCTATAATTATCCCACTGCAGGGAAATGGCCTCCATCATTGAATTCAAGTTACCACTGCAATGATGGGAACTGGTATAATCACCACGCTTGCCAAATGCGGGTTGGTGATCACAAACCCGAGCAACGTTCGAAAATTCAAAACTATTTGTTGCCCGACCCGGGGATCGAACCCGGGACCCCGAGATCTTGGCCCGGTATTTAAACCACTAGACCAACGGGGCGTTAAACGGGCATAAAACTATCACTATATTATTCAGCGGGCGAAACCGCTGTTTAATGTAGTTATAAAACAATTCACATAATCGTGTTGAACTAGTCGGAAGCAAGTGTGAAAATAAACTGTGTGTACAGTCATCTGCAGAAGTATGTATACACTTCTGACTAATTTTGACTCTTAATACAACGAAATAAGGTTGGTAAAACCGAAAATTGTTTACATAGTTGCAGCTGATTGTACATAAACAGGTTAACCGCACTACCTCAACTCGCTCGTTATTTTGTTTAGATGCCGCGAGCCTAGCGGCTTATGTCACTTTGAGGCGACACGTTGCGTTTACCGTAACGTTAGACGTTATTTTTTAGGTGTGAATAAAATATTAGAGGCTTATGAGTTTTGGTAAGACTATCAGCTTGTGTATGTTACGTTTAAATAGGTACTATTAAAATTAGCCTTGTCTAAAAAGATTTCACGTGTTACGTGCTTTCGCAAGTGTCGCAAAAATAAGTCTGGTCTAGAGCCCACTTTCCATAAGTGGCCTAGTAGACCAAACTTATTTTTAAGCTTGGAGATTCATCAGTAAAATCAGTTTAATTTCTTCCAATAGGTCCCAGAAGGCGATTTTACTCGTCCCTATATTTAAAAGATTTTATTTCGAAAATGTTTAATAAGTACTTAAATTCCAAAACAAAATAATGTAAAAAAAATCAAAGGCCGATATCAATTAGTAAGAAAACAGGATAAGCTAGGATTATCCTGGTCTTATTGCTTAGCAATCAACTTGACAAATCTAATTAAAATTTTATTAATTTGTGCTTTTTTATTAATCTAATACCTATATAACATTTTATATTTGAAACAAACTTACGAATCAAGTTTAACAGTCTCTGCTCATTTTTGTATCTGTAGACTTTTCAAACCATTGCATTATATAAATAAAGATTCATATTACTGAAAAAGAAAATCTCGGTTATTTTAAATTCATTCGCGTGTCCATTGCAGTAAATTGGCGCTAAATAGAAAGCTGCAAGAAGTCCTTAATCCACCACTTACCTACTCTACCCTTGTGCAGGGTAAACGCTTAGTTAAGCCATTCAGATAAACACACAATGTTTTGTTTTTCTAAACCACTAATGCTCTCAGCCCAGTGATACTCAAAGTTCTTTGTGTGAAATATATTTTTAAATGTCTGTGTTTACTAAGATTTACTAGTGTATATTCATGTGCTTCACTATCGCATTAGGATTAAACCTGTAAAGATAGTCTGTAAGTTTTGATAAATAAAATTTAAAAAAAAAAATGTTTCGTCTGTGTAGTCAGGAATATTTTGTATTTTAAGGTCTAATTAAATAAAGAAAATACTGTAAAATTGTTTTAAAAAATATAAATTTTTAGAGTATTGGTTATGTCATTAATTAAAGATCAAATCTGTGAAAATCAAATCACCTTGTTTTGATTATTATACGATTACGCTTGTTGTCTGCTTACGGCCGGTCCCAATAATCTGTCTATCTTTAGTTTTGGCATATCGGAGATAGAAAACATCTCCTGTCTCTGATTTTGTCGTCCAGAGAAACAAAGACAGAAGTTGTTTTCTATCTCCGTTATGCCAAAACTGAAGATAGATAGGTTATTAGGACCGGCCGATAATAAAAAGTCGAAAAAAAGGTGTGATTTCAAAAGACATATTATTATATCATTAAAAGGGTATTTGTCCACCATTGCCTTTGTATTATTATTATTTGATGATTTCGGTAAGTTTGTGGCAGACCACAAATAAATTAATCATGAGCACAATACTTTTTTTGCTGGAACTTTTTTTTATACATTGTCTTTCAGTTAGTTAGTATGACGATCCGGTTGTTGTAGAGGTGCGATGGTTCGCTTACTACGCAAGAGTCCCGGTTTCAGTTCCCAATTGGGAAAATTAGCAAACAATTTTTTCTCGGTGGCTTGCATAAATCTGACACGAGACTATCCTCCAAGGATTGTCAAACGAAATAAAGAAAAAAGTTTATCCAAAATAACGAGGTTTTCGATGTGTATAAAGTAAGGAATTTTTAAATTTTATGCGACGGTTTTGTATACCCGACAATGATTATTGGTCCAATTGTATTCCAAGACATTTTAAGAAACCGTTATCTATGACTGCCCAAATCGAGAAATTCAGAACTCGTCTCGCTCAGTGCAATCATTGAGACATCAAACCTTTTGCACAACAAAACACAATGGCTGGCACAAAACTGAACTGTAAATGGCATTATGATCGGATACATATCTCTTTAACCCGATTTGGTTTTCTTTTAATCAGAACGAAGCAGGCAAACAGTTTGGCAGCCTCAGTTTGTCCAACGGTGGCCAGAATAAAAAAAATGAATCATCTTTTGGCAGTTATACTCCTGTCGCCTCTTAGAGATCAGAAAGTCTTATAGATATTCTACGTGATGGGGTGAAACTATTTATATTGTTCACTGGCTTTTGCCCGCGATTTTGTTTGCATTGAGAAACTATTCATTCTACTGGATCTCAACTTTTTACGGGATATTATATTATTATGGGCTAATCCAGACCTTAATTCTTATTCAAACAATAACTTAAGTAAATATTAATAAAATCTGATAATTGGTTTAGGAATAAGAAAATGATAAATACTGAATATTGATAAATTTCAATAATTGGACAGATAAAGTAATTACCTAAATAGTTGACAGTTCCAACAATTGACATACATTTTCACTTTTCTTTATTTAGCGATATTGATGATATTTTTTTTTCCTTCATAATACTGTCTGACTGTCTGTTTTGCGTTCTAGCCTAAAGTACTGAATCAATTTTGATAACTTTAATTACAGAGACAGATTATACTTTGTGAAAGGATGAACGCTGTTTTCTATCCCACTGATGGGCACAGTTTTCTGATTGCCTGATATTATTTTAATTCACTTAGACGGAGCCGAAAGCTAAAACCTAGACTAGAAAACTTTACAATGTTAGAATACCATCGGAACCTACCCGACGTTTGTGACGTAACAACACTTAATAACGAATTAGGGCCGAAGTTCCCAAGTGGGATCGATACAGGCATAACACAAGTTAAGTGTTATAACGGTATTAAACTTAATCGTTTGTAAACAACAGTTTCGGTGACGTCACCGCTGTCAACAAAACCAATTAGTGTTGTCATTGCGGTAATTATGAAGAGAAACATTGCGGGAACGAATCACCGAGACGTGACGGTAGGTAACATTTATGGGTAGGCTCAACACTAGTTCCTCATGCTCGTTATTTTATTAGATTTATCCTTGGAACGCTGTTTGTCTATTAAAACCAATCCATATTTTAAATAGTTTTTTTTGGCAACGTTATATTCTTAAAATTGGCCAGTATTCGAAAATTAAAAATAAGGTTTTGACAACTTATGACCCGACTAGATAAATATGTATTGCTCTTTTAAAAAAGTATTGGGAAAATTTTTTTGATAAATAAACTTTTAGTTAAAAATTTAAATTTATTCAATCGCTTTCAAAGTTGCTCCTTCAGAAATGATACATTGACGCCAACGAATAATCCAATCGTCAAAAGGTTTTTAGTTTTTTGCCAATATTTTGTTCCTAACGACGTGAATTAGTGTTGTGCGAAGGCTCATCGTCGAAATGTAAAATCCAAGTATTTTGATTTTGAAAAATTCCTTGCCGGATATCCAATATTTTGTCTTTTATAAAATCTACAACCTGATTCTTTTTCTACCTAAAATAGCACTATATTTAATTTAAATAATAGAGGCAATTTAAACTCAGCGCCATAATGAAAAAAAGTTGAGCCAGCTACAAAAAAAAAAAAGAATTTGGAGTCTTAAACAAACCATCTATTCCTGATACTAATACTTCATTGTCGGAATGAACCTATATCAAAACTTGCTCGTTTAAGAGGAAACACAAGGGCCGTTTTTCCATACAAACGTAGTCCCCTGTTTCCTCCCTGGATAAAGCCAGTAGAGCAATATTTTTTATTACAAAAATCTATGGCCACTATTAGCATGTTTCCATGATTTCTGTTTTTTCATAAATTAATTAATAATAAAGATATAAGCCCTCAAAAATCGAAAAAATTCGCCAGATTTTGCGCTGTGTTCAAACATCCAGAAAACAAATTTGGCTAAATTTTTGAAAAAAAAGAAAACACACGAACACGGCCAAAGCCTTTCTTTAATTTTTAATAAAAGAAATATTTAAATCGGTCTAGTTTTGAAAAAGTAATCGGGGGACTACGAAACGTTGATTTGGTGTGCTTTTAGTAGATATTTTCGGTCCAAGAAGCAGTTGTCTCTATCACACTCTGCGGTTAAGGCGTTTGGCACTGCGCGACAGCAATAGATTTTACAAATACCTATTTTTCAATTCTCTCGCCCGTATTGTTTCCTCTTAACGGAAAATTATACCCACATACATAAGCGTTGAAATTATAACTGCCTTTTATTTGAGGGTGCCTCATTAAATGGCGCCACGCTTCACGCTGGTTGTTTGACAAAGGCTTAACCCAAGCAAACTTTGATCCCGATATCACAAACCCTCGTCCTTAATGACGTTAATTGGCTGCTATGATACTCCTATCTAATGATTTTAACACAAACAATGTACTAAAACGCTACATCGCTTATGCGCAGTCACAACACAGCAGTGTAAAGTAAGCGAATACATTTTATCATCAACGTCTCATCAAAACGATGCCTCCCTAAGGATTTCCACAAAGATCGCCTGCTCATTCGCACTCAACGGCTTCCTCTGATCTTTACCAAACCGTCGGACACCTGGTGGAGGGCTAAATCGTCGTCCAGTGCGGTCGGCATTCCAGAACCTTTCCGCCCCAACAGCCGACGGTTCTGCTTACTATGTTTACCACTGCCACTTCAGGCTCCGCAATTCTTCGAGCGTTAGTTCTCCTACGGATTTCCTCATTTCTGATTCTACCTCACAAGGAAATACCAAGCATTACTTTCTCCATTGCCCGCTGTTCGACCTTTAGCCTTCTTGTGAGACCCATTTGAATCAGTAATTCTAACATACATAAATCCTTGATTTTAAATAATAAAGATTTTGTGGTCTCTTCTTAGGGTTCCGTATCCAAAGCTTAAAAACGGAACCCTATTACTATAAGACTTCGCTGTCTGCCCGTCTGTCCGTCTGTCCGTCGCTCTGTCACCAGGCTGTATCTCAAGAGCCGCGATAGCTAGACTGTTGAAATTTTCACAAATTATGTATTTCTGTTGCCGCAATAACAACAAATACTAAAAACAAAATAAAATAAATATTTAAAGGGGGCTCCCATACAACAAACCCGATTTTTTGGCCTTTTTTACGGTTAATATGTTAGAAGTCTCCCATTACCATACATTGAAATGGAAGATTTTAGATAAACGTGTCTAAGTCCGTAAATAATTCGATTTTATTTTACATTTTACTCGTATTTTGATTTTATCCGACGTTTCTCGGTGCTATTCAGAAGGTTATTTGAAAATATATTAAAATAAATCAAAATAATCAGCAAATCTTAATTAACTTAAATCTGATAATAATCTATTGTATTTCTTATTCATTGTACTTCTATAGTATATAAAAACGCTAAAAGCTTTTTTCGACGGTTTGCTTTCCGAATTATGTATTGAAATTGAAATGGAATGAACTGAATTAAAGTCAAAAGACTATATCATTTTCAATGCGTTATTTAATTACAATAACCATAAACAAAATAATTTTGTTAATATTCAAATGACCTATAAATAGTTAAATGACCAGCAAAGCCCTAACAAAGATTGTTGCTGTTGCAATTATCTGATAAACCTTGTGTTTTCACATCAACTTAATAATTTATATCAAGTGTCATAACACACGGCCGTCACACTTTCAGTGGCGTCAGTAATATTACACTAATAATAAACACTTACGCGGAAACCGGCGGTTATGACTTCCGCACACGCAGCAACCGGCGGAGGCTAGACCAGGGCAATGGGGGCTATCGCTAGTGAATTTGCCACTAGAGGCGCTAGTGTCGCGTGAGGTCCAATATCATTCACTTTGTACTGGTTTTAGCGGTGTTTGTTGCATAAATTATAATTTCTTTAATTTACCTGCTGGAAAGTGATCTTCTTCGTAAAATATCGCAAATATGGATTATTTGGCGATTAATGTGAACGCTTTAAAAGCGGAATTAAGAAAAAGCGCAAAAATAGGCGGCCTCAAGAGCAACTATTTCAGAAGTTAGTTTGTTGATATCAAGATAGTTATTTATAAACAATATAACCTTAATTAGATTCAAGATATAACACTTTATTTCGGCGCCAATCGCCTTTGACAGCTATAACTCCGGACCTCAGTCTACAGTGGCGCCAACTGGTGAGCAAAGAAACGGTAGTCCCCATTGCAAAAGTATATTTCTTAGCGAGAGGTTTCATGATCCGTTTTTCATCAGGTTGATTCATTAGTTATTCAGTAATCAGCTCAATCAGCCTGTTACATCAGTCAGACGCATCAATCTGCTACATAGGCTTGATCCAGCAGTCTGTCTCATCTATCAGCCTAAGCAAACTTTGACTGCTAATGTAATAATGAATAAAACGAACATTGCAGATAGACATTTAAAAAAAACTGACTACTACGAGACATGCAAAACAGGCTATCAGACTATTAGTTTTCCGTCACTTATTCACTGACGAACTTTCGTCATTCTGCTCAGATAGATCATGATCGTTTAGTGGAGATGATAATGGTCATGTTGATGTAAAATCAGTAAAATTAGTTTTATTTCTGCAAATTGGCCCAAGTTAGAGGCGCTTTTCCCAATATTTAAAATTTTAAACCTACCACTGCATCGGGACAAGTGTGGGCTAGTGCCGAGAAGAAGCAAGAAAAGAAACTCCGACCGAAACTTAAAATTCTCGTTAACAACTGACAGTTGCCCAGTCTGCGCCGGCCTTAATATAAAGCCATTTGTCAAGTTTATCTGATGTAGCGTCACACGAAACGCTATCGTGACGATAAGTTTTTCATTCACGCTATAATTTAGACGTTTTCGTTATTCGTTAGTTGATTGATAGATCAATCGAGTTTGTTGTGACGCCCACTCAATATGATAAACTAGCTGTTGCACGCGACTTCGTCCGCGGCGTCCATTTCTGATATTATAATCGCGATTATTTTTGCAATTTTTTTTTACTGATGCTTCGCTCCTATTGGTCGCAGCGTGATGTTATATAGCCTAAAGCCTTCCTCAGTAAATGGACTATCTAACACAAAAATATTTTTTCAATTCGAACCAGTACTTCCTGAGATTAGCGCGTTCAAACAAACAAACAAACTCTTCAGCTTTATAATATTAGTATAGGTAGATTAATTGCTGTTTGCACGCGAAATATTCGAAACATCCGTTACATACGACTAGCCGTTGCCCGTGACTTCGTACGGATTTTGATACTAACAATAACGTACGTACCATTCTGATTTGATGGGACAAAAGTTAAGTGCTTTTCCAGACTATAATATATTTCAATGCCAAATTTTAGCTAGATCTGTTAGGTTGTTTTGGAGTGAGTAACAAACATAGGTACTGGATGAATGTCTCTCCATGGAAGTACTCTTTCTTGTCCTGAAGCAGTGATAACTTTCACATCAGTATATAAACTTGAAAAATTTTGTCTCAGGCGGGACTCGAACCCGCATCTCCTCGCATGCCGGGCGGGCGCTATACCATTAAGCCACCGAGACACTGCGACTCAGCGCGAATTTTTCAAGCATATTCTTAACGCTGTAAGCCAGCGTTGCCTCATCAAATGTTAGGAGTTTGCACCCTTAACACCCGAAAGAAACATCTTCGCAGATGTTTGACAGTCAGTTAAGATGAAACAGCTATTTATATACTTTATTTTGATATTTTAGCAATTAAATTGCAATTATAATATCAGTATATAAACTTGAAAAACGCTGGCTTGTAGCTTTAGGAATATGCTTGTTGGACTTAAAAGTTGAAAATCAATTCAATGACCTTTAACTTTTTGGGTAGGTTGACCTGCATGTCTGTATATAATCAAGTGTTTTAACATTTTTGTCATAATATTTCTAACCATTTGTCATCTTAGCAATAAAAAGCTGAATGGCGTTTACTGAACTGTTAATTACATTTGTGCATTTCTTACAACATTGCTTATAATTTATGGTTTTCATGTAATCACGTCACTCACACGTAATAAATTACAGTCACGCCTAATACATCACAGTTTTGCGTTGGAAAATATTGTGTGTGACATGTAAACTTAAAAAAATATAATTTCTTCTTAAAACATACGCTAGGTACTTATATTTCAGTTTTGCACTCAATTATTTAAGTCATGCCACTTTAAGTTAAATCGCACCTCTTCTCATCCTGTACATTCGAACGAGGCGGCTTAAGGCTAGGTAGTCCTTAGAGGCAGCGTTTTTGAGTTTTAAAACCCATCTGAGACTTAGAAAACAGCGTTTTAAAGTCTGAAAAAAAAAGGATCTAGTCTAGTCACATTCGTTATCCGTTTCAAGATTTAATTAACTTGGCTTTATGAAAAATAATCCCAAATACAAAATACGTGAGCGCGGCGCGGCAGCTCGGAGCGCCTATACGCATATAGCGCCTATAATGCGCCCAAAGGCTATATATGTCGAACTACCTGACCATAAAAAGTACTGTTATAAGAAGAAAGGCAGAAGAAGATGTCAAGATAATCCATTTGGCTTTCCAAAAGTCCTGTACACGCGGCTTGATTCTAGTAGGCATAGTACTGTATATTTGGATTGACAATTATTTAGCAGTAGGATGACATACTCGTAAGTGGCCCAGCAGTCAGTCACTAGCAATGTATTGCTTAGCGAAAAGATTTCTCGATAGCATTCGCTTCGGTAAATCGAATAAAGGCTTCGTTGGTTTTGAAATTCGATCAACAACAAATGTTGGCTGTTCTGACGTCAGTCGATACTCGAGTCCGACCGCGCGATAAGTTCAACAGAATAATACCGCACATCCATCTTGCGAATGTTACGAGAACGCGTATTTACAAATATTGAAACTATTGTATACTCTGTCTCGAGTAGAGATTGCGACTGGTATTTTTGTTTGAACCTTGACAAGAGGCAATAATTCTGTGTCGTGTGGTGATGGCTTGTTAAAAGAATAGCGCCACTGCTTCTTATTGGTGTCGTCAGAGGCGACAAAAGGAGAAATGCAAGGAAAAAACAGGCAGCAGCGTCTTCTTTCTACCGTTGCCATTGGCTATTCTGTGATCGCCAACCCGTTTGCCAAGCGTGGCGATTATGGCAAAATGCTTCCTTTGGAGAGGCCTGTAGTT
Source organism: Anania crocealis (assembly GCA_949315895.1). Classification (NCBI taxonomy): domain Eukaryota; kingdom Metazoa; phylum Arthropoda; class Insecta; order Lepidoptera; family Crambidae; genus Anania; species Anania crocealis. Next base: position 4,048,998 of record OX438859.1, on the reverse strand, counting down.
AGTCTACTGCTGTTGATGGTTAGTTGATTGTGTTTTTAACTAAATAACAAGATCTCCTTTTAGGTGATTTAGAAAGGAATGACACAGTATATTATTTGACGACCTCCGTGGCGGAGTGGCGTACACACCGGTTTTCAAGGTGTCGCCTGCTCTGAGGTTCCGGGTTTGATTCCCGGACTGGTCAATGTAGAAAAAAGTGTTTTTAATTTTTGCATTTTCTCAGGTCTGGGTGTTTGTGGTAGCTTCGTTGTTTCTGATTTCCAAAATACGAGTGCTTTAAATAGTTATTCAAATTGGGATCAGAACAATGTATGTGATGTTGTCCACATTTAATTAATAAATAAAAAAAATAAAGCATGTCCAGGTTCTGGTAAAAGAAAGGTTTAAATCATGAGATAATATGCAATCTCTATCCGTGAAACTCTTTGACTTTAATGTTTAGTGATCCTGTTAATAAAACATCAAGTAAAATATTTTCGACTCATTGATGAAACTTAATTACCTACTCGTATGTTCAGTGAATAATCGTTATTGTTAATTATAAACATATTTTACACTAGCTGTTGCCCGCGACTTCGTCCGCGTCAAATGATATGAATAAGTTTCCCCGTTTTTGAAACATTTCTCACTGATGCTTCGCTCCTATTGATCGCAGCGTGATATTATATAGCCTAAAGCCTTCCTCAATAAATGGACTATCCAACACAAAAATAATTTTTCAAATCGGACCAGTACTTCCTGAGATTAGCACGTTCAAACAAACAAACAAACAAACAAACAAACAAACTCTTCAGCTTTATAATATTAATAAAGTATAGATTGTGTATTTTGTGTAAATGATTAGTTATGAGCATACATTATTTTCCTCCAATTTGATTTCTCGTTTTCCATTTTTGAACTCACAAAATCATTGTTAGCAAAAACCTTTCTTGCCTATGCCTATTTGATAAATACGCGTGCCAGGGAAGTGCCATTTGTCTGAACCACTCCGCGGCTGTTTTTTTCTTTATCGGTTTTTTCTGGATATACTCCACGCGATTTATTCGGTAGAGTAAAATTGTAACTGTATCTACGAACCATCAGAAGCCTACATCAGTATATGGACTTTTACATTTTATCAGATTATTTAAAAATGTTCTGTCCGATCCGAAAGATAACGTTTTTTATGGCTATACAGGATGAATTTTTCATCTTCTTCAAAAAACTTAATAGGCTTATATTCAGTATCGTATTTAGATCCTATCTAAGAAGTAAAAAAAGGAAAACAAGTTTTTACCAGAAAATAGTTTTCTCAACATAGTTTTAAATTTTTACAGTCCTAAGCCTGTTAAGGTGTGAAGGGACAATCCAAAACTTATGGATAGTATCATAATGAATAAATGAGATGCGCATTGCGTAAAAAGGTGTTGCTAGGAGGCCGTATCAAGAATTTTATATTTTTGACAGACATTTTTTAAGTGCTATAACTTGACATTTTTGTTCTGGGCTATACCAAAAGAAAAAATATGTCCTAATACTTATATGAGGCGATCTCTCTGTGTTATCTATATTCACGATACGCGCTTTTGGTTTAATTTGAGCTTTGATTTATAAAATAAGTAAGAACTAGGAACATATTCCCAGATAATATTGTCACTTTGGACTGTCCAGGTTTTTATAAGTAACTGATGTCATGTGTCGTACCTATACCATACCATAATGTAAATTTAAGATGGATACGACTAAGGTGGTAACGCCCCGTTGGTCTAGTGGTTTAAATACCGAGCCAAGATCTCGGGGTCCCAGGTTCGATCCCCGGGTCGGGCAACAAAAAGTTTCGAATTTTCAAACGTTGCTCGGGTTTGTGATCACCAACCCGCATTTTGGCAAGCATGGTGATTATGCCAGTTCCCATCATTGCAGTGGTTGAATGCAATGTTGGAGATCTTTTCCCTGCAGTGCTGCAGTTAGATAGTATAGACTGTTACTTACCACTACGGTCAAAGAGCGCTTAAATCTTAGCGGGAACTCTTTTGGCGAGGCAATTTAATATCAAATTCAATAAAAACAAAGACAAAGGTCAATACTGTTATTCGCTCACTTATTTTTGAAGTGAAAACTTCTTTAGCGGCGCTGAGCACTTTTTGTTGGATGGGTAAAAACTTCCAAACTCGCGTCAGGGTCACGTGATGCTGATCGAAAAAGCGTAAGATCGAGGGGAAGGGAGAGGAACTAGTATCTCCCACTCTTTCTACCGTGCCTGAGTGTGCTGTTTTCTATTATTTTTGAAGTGAAACTTCTTTATCGGCGTTGGAAAAAATTTACCGTCACGTTTTGCGTCAAATTTTCGTCACTTTTTTCGGTTACGCGCCATCTTTTTCTTGCCCCTACCACGGTTGGTTCAGACGATAGCAAAAAGGTAAAGTGAAATAATATTTAACCAATTTAACCAATTTAACCAATTTAACCAATTTAACCAACTTAACCAACTTAACCAACTTAACCAACCTAACCAACGTAACCAACTTAACCAACTTAACCAACTTAACCAATTTAACCAATTTAACCAATTTAACCAATTTAACCAATGTAACCAATTTAACCAATTTAACCAATTTAACCAATTTAACCAATTTAACCAACTTAACCAACTTAACCAACTTAACCAACTTAACCAACTTAACCAACTTAACCAACTTAACCAATTTAACCAATTTAACCAATTTAACCAATTTAACCAATTTAACCAATTTAACCAATTTAACCAATTTAACCAATTTAACCCATGTAACCAATTTAACCAATTTAACCAATTTAACCAATTTAACTAATTTAACCAATTTAACCAATTTCTGGAAAGTTGCATGTAGATCATTTTTCGAAAAATAAGGCCATAAAGAAGTTTCACTTCTTACGTGTGTACACTAGTACACGCACAACTTTTTTTTTTATTACATTTTATCGACACATTTTTTTTTAAATTCTGTATAATATCGAGATACATTACCTTAACAATAACTTAAAAAAATTGTTGTCAACGGCAGGGAAACCTCTAGTAATGAAAGATTAATGTTCAAGGATTTGAGTTCGCGTTAATTTTGGTTAAACCCTCAGATCATAATTATAAGGAAATAGATATGAAATGGGGGCGTGGCGCGTGCGAATCCAATATGGGCAAACAGAACTATTGCACACTGCGGCGAATTATTTAATGAAAAAATCCATGTAACGATAATTATTGTATCGGCTCAATATACTTTGCAGGCTTAATACTAATTAGCTGTGTTGTCAGTACTATGCGACTGCGCAATGTATCGAGGTTTAATCAAAGCGCTCACTGCCCGACGTGTGCGTCACGACCATACTTTGTAGCGATACACTAATTTGCACACACCAAATGACGCATTGTGTAAGCGAGTAAGAGAGAGGCCACACGGACGCGCTGCGCTGCGCTGCGGTGACGGAGCGTCGGCGGTGCGTTATATTACATACAAATTGAAGAGCATGCCACAAGGTCCGTTGTCAGGCGTTGCGGCACGCGTTGTGAACTTGAAGGCGAGAGACGAAGCGGGGGGAGTTGTGCAGCGCTCCGACGCCGGAACGACGACGCACGCGCAGTACAAACTTAACCTAATATTAACGTACGATGACGCTTGGACAACGCAGCGCAGCGCGCGACGACGCATCGGATCGTGTGGTACCCATTCCGTCGAAAACTTGCGCTGCGTCATTGCAACGCAGCGCAACGCGTCCGTGTGGCCTCTCCCTAAGTGGTAGCCGCTGTGATTGGGTCCATGTGTGTGTGCGCACCAATGAGCGTTGTAAATTGATATAGTGTGATCCTTATGCTTACAACAGTGTTATTGTAGTTGCGTTGCACACATAAATAATTCGTAGACACGGGTTCGCTAAGGATTTACGAGTAATTTCATATCTCTTTCTTTATATGATCTGAGGTTAAACCCGACGTTTCGAACACTTCACAGCGTTCATGTTCACGGGCAGCCATTCAAATCCGTACACATATCTTTATTTCAATGTGTACAGTTCGCGTAAACTCAAGAAAACAGTAAACTTGTAGCATTTTGATCTCCTTCTGTGTTTAGTTGAGTTAACAAACTTTTTGAATTAACCAAAATAAAGTATAAGGAGTGTATAGTTAATAAATACTCTTAACTTTTATTTGTTTTATAAACAAGAATCTATTGCATACTTATATTCAAAGGAGCTGTCCCAAATTGTATGGAGGCAAGGCCCAGAACCTGTACACCCCACCAAAAAATAGACCAATACACCTACAAGATTTTGTTATTATCCAATTCTTTTAAAATGTCTTCATTAAGTGGATCAAATAAAGAGTTAAGTAAGAAAATAGCAATACAAAACAACAAAACCATCATGGCGGAAGATGACATTTTGATGACGTCTGTTAGTTTTGGCAGTTTCAAAATTACGCATCTAGGAGTCGAGTGCCATCGCTTGCTGTAGTAACAACAAACATTATGAAAGTAATATGTCGATCAATATCAAATCCAGAAATCGAAAATGAGGTCGTTATAATGAAATATATTTAAAACGCAACAAGCAGAACAAAATAGACGGTAACAAAACAGAAGGTATCTGACAGCTACTGACATTTCAAGTTTTTTTTAGATTGACGCCACCTTGGAATGCCTAATGGAGTTTGATAAATTAATCGATCTTATTTATTTTTGAACCACTAAATTATACGTTACATAAATTTATATGTATTTTTCCCAGAAACAGTAAATTTTTCTTGATTTTTGAAAATGGTGTACTATGTCTGGGCCTATTATGGGACATCTCCTTTCATACCATGTACCAGTATCACTGTAATGCATACGAATGTAACAATAAATCAACTGTTCCCAGATCTGAATTTGTTTTGTGATCGATAAAAGTTTAGAATCTTCCATTTTCCTTTTCCATGATAGTTAACTATAAAATAAAAATAAAACTAGATACACTATCAAAGACAAAAAAAGTCCTGACCAAACGTGTAAGTAATAGATGTTTAGGTGCTTCTTTAATTTAGTAGCATTTTATTTTAACGGCCGGTTCCATAACCTATCTATCTTCAGTTTTGGCATATCGGAGATAGAGGACAGTTTTTATCTCTGTTTTTGCCGTCCAGAGAAACAAAGACAGAAGTTGTTTTCTATCTCCGATATGCCAAAACTGAAGATAGATAGGTTATTGGAAATGGCCGTTAGTTATATAGGTTTACGGTACTTTGGTAGGTATTACGAAGGACTCTTTGTATAAAAGTTGGGACAATTTAAAATGTCAATTTTGTATAGGAGTCCATTCCTAGTATTTTATTAACATTTTCACATTCTAAAATATATTTTATATAGAATTTGTTTTCTAAAAGCGACTTCTATAGTTTTTCCGTTGACTGGGTTTATGTTTCGGATCCGTGTATCCTGTCAAGTGGCTTCTTGATTTAGAACCGAGATCTGATCTACATATTGGCAATGTTTGCATGAAATATTAACAGTATTTTATCCAAATAACGTTTGCAAGTCAGTGGTATAAGAAACGTTTTGTAATAGTATTTACTTAATAGTGTGTCAAAGGCAGAATAGAATAACAAAGTACTTTAGAACTGTGAGTGACTGTAACCTTTGTAAAGTGATTACTTGACTACAAGTAATTACTTGAGAGACAATTTGTGAGCCTTAATCAAGGAATTACTAGCAGTTATATTCTACCAAAAGTTAGCATTTTCAGCCAAATAATATGACTATTAATGGTGACCAATTTCTTTTACTTAAGCACTAGGTATGAACACTTTAAGTTACGACTTTCATAAGCAATAAGTAATTACTTCTTTATAAATACGGGGGTAAGAGTCTTTAGATTTAGTTCTTCTCTTTCTGTACTGAAATACGTAACTAATATGGTTTTGTGGCAACACAAATTTCAAAGCGTTTACCTAACAAACGGAACTGCGTCTGATAGACACATTGGTCAAGATGCTGTGGAAGTCTGTCTACTTACGAAGGAACGAAGCGTTGCCTCTACGTGTATAATAAATAGTACCTATGTCATACTTGCTTTTTTTGGGGCATGACATACTCAGCTGATGATGCCCAAACTTTTTTAAAGACATGGATGAGCAAACTGTGCCTTTATTTTTTAGTACCATCAACATAACTTACTTCATTGAAAAAAGAGGACGAAGGTAGGTCACAGTGCTTGAAATAGGTAATTATGAACTTACAAGTATCACACGATATTACCTAGTATCATCTTGCCAAATTGCGTTGACCTTTTCTTGAAGTTGTCAAAAAATTTCGACAGTCACTCATCCAGTCACGACCGCGGCATGCATCACTTAACTTTGGTAAACACTAACAGAAAGCTTACACCACTTTGTTTCTTATTTTCTTGAAATACTCTTCATTTTATTACCCTTTAAAGCTGTCCCTTTGCCTTTAATGTAATTGCTGGTATTAAAACTTCTCTCGTAAAGATTGTATCTAAGATGTCTTTCTCAGCAATAATACCTGCCCCTATACTAACCTTCGTATGTGCCAGAACCCCTTTTAATCTAATTTAGGGTTCACTATCGTCTAATACCATCGCCCCACCTCTGATTACAGAAGGAATCCATTTCAGTTCATTTTCGCACTAATTTATCGAGTCTATTTGGGGTGGCCATCTTTATTAGCATGGTTTTCGGTTGACTAGTGGACTGCAATAGCATTTTATGACTTTGTGTTGAACTGTATGCCTTTCATTAATATTCACAACATCACATACATTGCTCTGATGCCAAAGAGTAGCTGTTCAAAGCAATTGATTTTGTAATGAAAAATCACGAATTCGATCCCCGGGTCGTGCAAAAACAGCTTAGAATTTCGACTATGGATCACCAACACACATTTGGCATGCATGGTGATTACGCCTGTACTAACCAATCTTTGCTGCGGTAACTTGAATTTAATGGTGGAGGCTTTTGCCCTGCAGTGGGATGATATAAAGTTTAGTACTTTAAACACAATACCACGAAAGAAAGATTGTCCGAGCACAAGATTTTATGTTATTGCAACTAATGTTTATGTACGCTAATACCACGCAAGTCACGTTTACGAGGAAAACACAGTTTAATCCATAGGCTATCTCTTACACTTCAAACATCGTTATTACAACGAAACAGGCTCCCCGATGGGCTTAAACGACTATTTTTGATGCTCTTCCAAAAAGCAAAAAAATGACAATATTACCAAAAAGGGAATTTAGTATTGGATAGAGAGGGTACTGTGTTTCAGACTGCAGAAGAGCGACGAAAAAAAGACCAACTTTTTCCAATTTCCCACCATCTTCACCGCGTAATATTTTAATGCGTACGCTGTCCCAATTTCATCGACGTCGGCGAGTAGCAATTTCGCTCTCCACATTTCACAATAGGTATAGACACAGTGAAGGTATGCACAGTAGGTTTGCTTTGAAAGAAAAATAAATTGTCATCATCATTAAGACAAAAGCTCACTGTTACACACAAGCTTCTCCAAAAGAGAATTCTTGCATATTCATTACGGTTGGCAGTCGAATCATCAAAGGCCAATTGTAGATGGAAGACGGTGATGCCCTTTTTCTTTTGACTGATAAACAGTGGCCTCTTACGATATCCATAGTATAAAAGTGTTGCTTTTATATTTAAGACAGACACTAAGCTTACCTTAATATACTGCGTACCTTATTAATTTGTTGGTAAATGAGTTACACTCATTTATTAAGAAATTAAACAAATAGTGTCCCTGGTGATCATCACATTAGTGGTCATGTTGTGATTGGGACCCCTCAGAGTTGTAGGACTTGAAAAGGCGAGCTAAAATAATTTGCATTAATAGTTTCAAACTCTTGCACGTCTAAATTATTGTTAAATAGTGTCAAATAGGTTATTTCAATTAAATTATTAGGAGCTTTTTTAGCCAATAATCGTAAATACATTTGTAAAATTTTATGAAGGAATTTTTTTTTATATCTGAATTCTTATTCATTTAAACATTTCGATGTAAGCAGTTAGCAGGATTGTTCAGAGGCATCTGCTACGTAGCTTACTACACGTTATTTTGAATAAAACCTTAACCTAAGTTATTATTTAAAATTTATTATTTGAGTTTACATACGGAGCCGAAACGTGGACACTGACGGTACGGCTAGTCCACAAGTTCAAAGTCGCTCAGCGGGCTATGGAAAGAGCTATGCTTGGAGTTTCTCTTAGGAATAAAATCAGAAATGAGGTGATCCGGCAGAGAACTAAAGTTACGGCCCACCGGATTAGCAAGCTGAAGTGGCAGTGGGCTGGCCATATTAGCCGCAGAACCGACAACCGCTGGGGTAAACGAGTTCTTGAGTGGAGACCGCGTCTCGGCAAACGTAGTGTAGGACGCCCTCAGGCTAGGTGGAGTGATGCTTTGTGCAAGGTGGCTGGCAGGAGCTGGATGCGAGAAGCCGAGGATCGACCTAAGTGGCGTGCAATTGGAGAGGCCTATGTCCAGCAGTGGACTGTGATAGGCTGATGATGATGATGATGATGATTTGATATGCTGCACATAGTTAAATCAGTGGACCTTCTGACCTCTGCCTTCACTATGGTACCATTCCCAATAAGCACACGTGAACCTGTAGGTACTTTATTGAATACCTTTTGGGCACCGTCGGGAGTATACGATATTACGTCGTGGACTATTCGACGGGAAAACAAAATAAATAACGACTTATATATCGCGGAAAAATGCAATACGTTTCTGTAGACCAAGCTAATACAACACGAATTTTGTTAGATAAACAACTATTGAAATATTATCTATATTATTTATTAGGACATACTAAGAGGTTTGCAGTGTTTATGCATAGAGAACAAAATCTTATCCTACTAAATCTATACTAATATTATAAAGCTGAAGAGTTTGTTTGTTTGAACGTGCTAATCTCAGAAACTACTTGTTTGAAAAGAAAAAATTTGTTTGTGTTGGAGAGTCCAATTATCGAGAGAGGCTTTAGGCTATATTAAAAAAAACTAATTTTATCGCGATCATAATAACAGAATTGACGTGGACGAGGTCGCGGGCAACAGCTAGTTTATTATTATGTAGTAAATCATGAAAACAAGGCACGTTAGAGCCCTGTATTGGGTGACTTGTAAAACTCTGACACCAATAATCCTTGAAGGTTAAATCATACGTCAAATTGAAGAAGGAAATTCTTTATTGCACACAAACAAGGAAAAAAATCTATCGCAAAAATCCGTAAATGTTAGGATTTTTTTCACATAAATCTATTTTTAAACTTCGTTCATTTCTTGCGATTTTTAATTATACTATGAAATGATTTGGTAGCGAAAATTTAATTTTCAAGCTGAAATTAGTTAGGTCGCTATAGAAAAATTTAAAGTTCCCCATTTCGACCTCGCTCTCATTTTGGGTTGTATCCATCCATAATCCAATCCATTTCTTATTGGAATTAAATTTCAAATCAATAAACTTATTTAAATTCAAACAAATAGAATTTGCAATATCAATTTATCGTGCCAACTTGGAAACCTTTATTCCGTCAGACAATAAGAAATAAAACGTGTGATTCTAGGACGTGTTACTTTGCGATAGGATTACTTTTCAAATGGCATTTGACAGATATTTATCTAAAAAGGTAGAGTGAGTACAACAACGGCGTCCATTTACCTTTTATTGTGAAATTTCCTCAACCGGTTCTCAGCGTTATATCTGACGAATAGAGTTCAATGTCAATTGAAGGAAATCCATTTTTGTGGTCGGATGCTGTTGTGTTGGCTGTATCCAAAAGGGTTTACGCCTAAAACTGTTAAGGTTTCTTTGTATCGCAACTAAGGTTTTATTCAGACCTTAAGTAAAGAACGTCACTTTCAATGTACAAAATAAAAACAATTGTGTCATAGAATAGATAAAAAAAAACATGTATTTATTTTATTGACTAGTTCCTTTGCAGATTGCACAAAAAAGTCGAAGCCAATAAGTTAGAGCTTTTTTTAAACTTGTGGCCTTTGGACAAGTCCATAAAGCTACACCTTTCTTGGTATGAACATCATGACTGAATAATATCATTAAACAAGTATTAAACCTAAAAGATAAAATGAATAATTAAATAGTTCACACATGCTTAATAGATCCGTACTTGATAGGTGAGCCTTTGAATTTTCTATTTCTCTGTTATTATTTGAAAAAAAGAAAGAAAGAAAATACATTTATTACAATTTTCATTGCTTATATCACAGATAGGCATGTTATAATCACAAAACATTGTTATCGTTATCCAATAAACTTAGTGTCAGTACTAGTTGTCACATTCGTATGAGATTGGGTCATGTCTACCTACCATTCCACTCACAGAACATGGAAAACCTCTTTCTATGTTCTGTGATTCCACTTGACAAAACTTAAAATTGTAGACAGTGCCAAATGTGATTGCGGAGATGAAGTGGGCGATTTAAATCATCTATTGTTTTCCTGCCCTAAATATGACCGCTCCTCTATCATCTCTCTTGTATCTCTCTGTGTTCCTTCTCCAACTAGTGTATCATATTTATTATCATCTAACAATTATTCTGTTTATCAATGTTTATCTAATTTCTTAGCAAAAAATAAGATTAAAATTTAAAATTGTTACATGTATATACATGTAACAATTTATTATTATAACAATAGTTTTTATGTAGACAATTGGGGGGCACGGTAGTGCCCCCGCCAAGTCGAGCGCGAAGCAAACACTGCCGTACCATCCTTTACTGGAACCATTTCGCCGCATTTTCAGGCCCCTATTTGAGAACCTTTGGATAAGACCAGAACGCAGAAATTTTCGTCATCTAGTAAGCTATAATCACATACTTAAAATCCAAAGTTTCAAGTCTGTAGGTCATTTAGTTCTGAAGTTAAGCGAAAGCAAAGTTTCGCATTTACGACACTCACTCACTCATGATCAGCAAAATAGAACTAGTACTTCCCATAAACTCAGAGAGCTGAAATTTGGTACAGAGTTAGGGTTTAATGGCCACATAAAGGGAAAACGATAAAAACTAGGATAATCGAAGATCTGGAGTACCTGATTAGAAAACACAATAGCCCAACCAAACTATAAGAGATCGACATACCGCCTTTACAAAAAATATTCAACTTGGTGGGCCGCTTCACTTGGTGTCAAAAATCGAAGGTCTGAAGTATCTGATAAAGAACCCTCAGCTGGTCTCAGCTGTATTAGAGATATGGTAATGCCCCCTTCTACTATTGGTACATAAAAAAATCGACTGTCATTGCAAAAATCCAGTGTAGTGGGACACATCTTCTAATTTTATCTAGCCTACAGCGTCCCACTGCTGGGCGAATTCCTCCCCTTCTGCTTTTAATACGCATATAAATAAAATTAAAGGAAAACTCTGGATAAGACTAAACTGGCTTTTATACTTATACTTACAAGTTTACAAGAAGAAATCGTCGAACGATTAACTTTATTCTACTCAAACATTACACAAATTGTTTATTAGCCGCAATAACAGATTGGTTTTCTTTCAATAAATAATCTGCTTATGAATGTTGATAAGACACAATTAATACATTTCAGACTTTGTAATTAAGTTACGCACCTATGTGTGAGTAATACTATTGACGATCTTGATTTAAGTGAACAAAATAAAGTAAAATTTCTCGGAATCGAATTAGACAATAAGTTAACTGGGGCATCTCATATACAGCAACTTTCACAGAAACTTGGTAGAGCAACATATGCGATTAGGAAAATTAAAGAATTAGGAGGTAAAAGAGCAGCAAAAAAATAATTAATTCGCGTATTTCCATTCATTGATGTCGTATGGAGTGATGTTTTGGGGCATAGCAGTAGATGCTCATAAAATCTTTGTCTTGCAAAAAAGAGCTGATAAATATATTTTAGGATTAAAATACAATGACACTTGCAGGGATAAATTTAGGCAATTAGGAATTATGACGGTATCTGGTGAATTTATACATATATCAAAGCATTTTATACATAAAAGAGAATGTTAATAATTTGACTAAAAAGGGTGACTATCTCAAATATGCAACACGATACAGGAATCAGATAGCACTTCCCAAACATCGTCTGGTTAAATAAAGAAAGAGTTTTCTGTTTATGGGCATCAAGTTTTTAAATAAAATACCATCTGAAGTAAGAGATCTACAAGGTAATGAAAATTGTAACAAAATTAAAACAATACTTATTCTTAAAAGTTATTATAGTATGAATGAAGCTCTTTCGGATACTGAAATTTTTAAATTCAAATTTTTAAATTAATTAATTTTTCAACTTTTATATCTTTTATTATTAGTTTTTTCTAAAATTACTACATTATGGATTGCTGATTCGTATATTTTATTGACATTTTATTATTCTATTTAATAATCATGTTGAATCAGACATAAAATATAAAAGTATAAGTAATTGTGACGATTGTATTTTAAGTAGTAATTATATTTATCCTGCTTTTTTTTCTACATAATTTTAAAATTGACTATGCTCCTAGATTGCTGATGTTTTAATTTTATGACATTTGATACATTAATTAGGTTAAACTTGACATTTAAATTATAACAAAAAGATGTGTGTCTATTTGAAATTGTAAATTGACGTAGGTATCTAAGTGTAATGTTAATACGAAAATTTGAAATACATGAATATGAATATGAATAAAAATTAAAAAGAAAAAAACGTATCAAATAAGAAAATCTAATAAAATAAATCATTATGCCTACGTTTCTACAAAAAGTAGGGAAATCCCACCAAAAACATTCTGTAAAGAACTAGCCAAGTCTCGATGGAGCTGCTTGTTTGTCTCTAAAAAGTAATGAAATCTAGACAAAGTCGTGCCAAGTCTAAGGTTCCTTATTGCGATTTCTTTATTATTATAGTTAATGTTGTGTGACTTGGCCGTTGAAGGGTACACAAGGGTACAAAACTAGGTGCTTCAGGACACCTTTGCACCAATCTGTCGCAAGAACCGCTACCCATTGACGATCAAAAATTGCCACTTAAAAATGTTGATTTAATAACCAGTCAACTGTAGTCTTGATAAAGCTGCGTATTTCAATGATACTTATGTACAGACGGAATTCTAATCATTGATAGAAGTCCGTCTGTACGTCTATTTTATGTTAGATCGGTGGTCGATTTGACACTCCAAAAAGAAGAGAGCAGAAGTCAGCATTGTCAATGGTGAATGCATGTGTTGCACAATCAATAACAGCCTAAAATGAGACACCTTCGTTTAATTACCAATACCAGTATGGGCTATTATCTCGCTTAACAAACAGGTAGTTACAACTGATATCATTACGTGTAAACTAAATGGACTTGTACCCACTAACATATAAAGAATGTTCTACGGCCAAGTCACACAATATTAACTATAATAATAAAGAAATCGCAGTAAAGAACCTTAGACTTGGCACGACTTTGTCTAGATTTCATTACTTTTTAGAGACAAACAAGCAGCTCCATCGAGACTTGGCTAGTTTTTTACAGAATGTTTTTGGTGGAATTATATATTTTCCTATTTAGTAACCTTTCCTTCCTTTCTGATCCTTTCTAAATTCCCGGTTTGTTTTCCTTTCTAATACGATTCCCTACCATTTAACTTGTTGTGGCAATGCTATAGCCGTGTAAGCAAAAAAAAGAAGAAACTTAGTCTATCTTACTTTTTTTTGTTCCATTTCCCGCGCAAAACTCTTTATTATGCCAAGCTAAACAGTATTCCCTAGTGACTGTTCATCAATTTCGAAATTGGAACATAAAACGAAGATTTTAAAAACAGAATTGCTGTCATTGTCTATTCCATTACATTCTTTATCCCCGATATTTTCCCGTTCCGCATTCAAAAAAGGACGTCCACAAAGGTACGTCCAGACCAATTTCGACGCGATACCAAAAACGAGTGTGACCTTTCTGCAACGCGACACATGTTTGGCTGGAATGTTTTCTTTTGGCACCGGCTCTGGGGTCAGCGAAGCCGCATAGATCTGCTTAGGCCTTTTATTTCATATACTAGCTATGGCTGCGACATCGGTCGCGTGGATCAAATGTTTTAGTTTTGTTTTATTTATGTTTGATTATTTTTACATAAAGTACTCTGTGCACCTTCCCCTTTCTTTGTAGTATCCTGCACCCAAAGGTTGTCTGGAAGAAATCGCTACAGGCGATAAGACCGCCCAAGTTGTACATCTTTCTGTAACATTTCCTGTTAATTTATTTCTTCTGTGGTGTGCAATAAAGAGTATTCTAATCTAATCTAATCTAATCACAGAAAATGAAAACTATTTCTAAATTCGTTTTAGTTACCTTCCTGCAAGTGAAGGTCTCGTCTAAATCGGTTCTTGCCTTAAAAAATATTAGCCGGAAAAAACAGAAAGACAGACAGAAAGACAAAAATTAAAAAATTTTTTTTCATAGCTGACACTTGCAAATAGGGCAAGTATTGCGTTGAACATTTTATAAATCTAAAATAAGTAATAATTCCAAAATATAAAATGAGTTGATTAGTTTACACAATTAATAATGACTTAAAATAAAATAACCTAAAATAAACATGTCAAAATTATTAAAAAAGCTATAACCTAAATCTTTATTTTATATTTTAAAAGGTATGTCATCAAAATTAAAATAATACTATCTATCTATCATCTAGGTTATCTTTTCCATTTTGTTGCGAGTTATAATATAAGCGATACATTGAAGAACGATAATTTGTTTATGGTCTTCAACTCTATTGGGAGCTTATTAAATACAGACGCGCTGCCTGGAAACAAGAATGCCGTAAGCATTTAATGAAAGCTGTTAATTCAAAATTACAAACAGACACATTAATTTGATATCTCTGTATAGATGATAGATAGATGTATAGAATACAGGTATGCATGCAAGTTAAGAAAGCAAGCACTACGCAGCATATTACTTACATAAAACAGACGTTGTTTTGATTTCTCCACATAAGATTTTCAGGAAACCATACCACGGCATCGAGTAAACAAAAAATAAAAGTTTGCAGTTTGCATTGTGTACTTTGAAAATTGATATTTATTAGATTTGGAAAATGTAACAAAAGTTAATTTCAACCGGCATAGCTTGTGAATCCTATACAAAAATGTCAGTTGGGTGTCCTCTATTAAATAATTAAAGTTCTTTTTTCAGTGTCAACTTTACCCGGCCAAATTATGTAGATATGTAATATTAAGGACATTTATATCATGTTATATCTATTCGATTGATGGATATAGATTGTACTTAAAATGCACTGCAATGTTATGTCAAATGACAACGCTGATAGAGGGGGGGGAGAGAGAGAGAAGAAGAGAGGGTGAGAGGGTGAGTGAGAGATGGGGAGAGAGGGAGAGAGAGGGAGAGAGGGAGAAGGAGAGAGAGATGGAGAGAGAGAGAGAATTAAAAATAAATTTAAAATAAAATAAAATTTTATTACACTTTCTTCACTAAAAATGAACTTCGTTCCATACGGGTGTCCCTTGACACCTATCAAGTTTTTTTTATTACAACAGTGGTAAAATTTGTCTAAAATAACTGTCTTTATTTCTAGAGAATTCCATTTCAAATACCTATTTGGAATTTGAACGTAAGATCACAGACATAGTTATAACAATGTAATCTTATATGAGATTCGTTTGATAAATATTTTCTACGTTGCAGAAGAATTTATAGCCTGTGAGCAAAAATCTCTGCCTGTCATGTCAAATCAGGAATGCTTTGTGCTGACTTCTTAAAAGGAGAGCACTTTCAAAAAAGTCATAGTACAAATAATCCTTGATAATAACAAGATGTTGGTAAAACATTAATATAAAGTAGTCACGGTGGACTACTTCAAGGAGCATTACTGGGACCCAAGTTTTATAATGTGTGTAATTGTAAATATTCAGTTATTTCAGTACTATTTGAAATAATGATATTCGAAGTTGTAGACCATTAGCATGACGTGTGGAATTGGCACATTAACAGAGTTGAACTACCCCTTCTCTCTCTATGGGAGGAGACTGAAGGAGTACTACGAAAAGAATACGGAAAGTAGGGTCTCCATCATTAGCCCAGCTTCGTTTGCCAACCCGACAGTCAAGCGTCAAAACCTATTTTGGAAAGTTCCATGTCCAGTAGTGGACTTATATAAGCTGGTAATGATGATAATGATCTTACATACATTATATAAGGAGAGGAACGTACATAATGAACTATTATGAACATTCCTCAATTAGTATGAAAAACGTAAACAATTCTGAAATTCGAGTCGGCACCAAATTAGCAGTTAATGTTTTTGTAAGATAAATCGAATGAGAAACATAAAAGAAACTCGTCAATCCTTATCGCAAAGAAAAGCACTTAAACCGTTTAAATGTGGTAAAGAATTACGACTTAGCAACATTGTGACTCCCATCACACTATAAAGGTGTCGTAAAACTGTGTCATAACGACTTTTAACAGGGATATAGTGTTGGAAGCTTATAGGAAACAATTTACTACGTGCTTAAAACTAAAAAATTTACTCTCTTGTCACAAATAATCGAATCGACGAGCAAACCGTGACATGTGTGACATGCTTATGTCACGCTTTTTGTCGGTTCATGTCTTTGTAATTTTTCGTTGCACGAGTAAATATTAAGTTGATACCAATCATGAAACAGGTAACCATCACGCACTATTCAAAACTAGTGGCTTTTTTCACACTTTTCGTAGGTAAACTTTTTGTGATAGCAGTATGAGACTTTAAAAGAAATTTTAGCTCAAAAGCTATACTCTAGAGTTGTTGCTCTATAGTTCATTATCGATAGTCTATCATAGTTGACGTTATTTCTATATTATCGATAGGTTATGATAGTATTAATGTTAGGGATAGTATTAATATTACAAATTCACTAATACTATTGTAGCAATACTTTTACATCATAATATTATCGATAGTACCTATCGATTGATTCGATACCGATTCTGCAACTCTTTTATTCCCTATTAAACAATAAGTAATCTTATCATACCATCTTACTAATATTGTAAATGCGAAAGTTCGGATGTACCTATGTTTGTGACTCAAACACACGAGAACGTCGAGAACGACTTAATGGACCTAGATGAAATTTGGCATGGAAATTGAATATAGACTGAAGTAGTACATAAAACTTTTTTATCACCTCTTTTGCCTGATATACAGGGAATCCTAGTTCAGGCATAAGTGTATTTTGCATGTTTGTAAGTATATTAAGAATTTTGTTGTTATATTGTCAAGTAAGTTTTTCAATAAAGATTATTATTATTATTATTTATCATGGAAAAATGTGCGGATCCCTTGAAAATTCCACGCGCATGAAGTCGGGGACGACAGCTATCTTTTTAAAATGAAAAATAAAAGACGTTTCGAATTTAAATCCTTTTATATTGTATGTCGGTTTAAATTGTGTCTGACTAATTACAGGAAACAAGACACTATGATATAGTTCGATGCCAATCAACAACTCTTGTAGGTGCTTAACGGTCACGGTTTCATTGGACCATAGAGCAGCAAAAAGAAAGCAAACGAACTCTAAGCGAATCTATCCTCCCTCGCAACATGGCACTCACTGTAATTGTTCGCAAATTGGGAAAATCGAGAAAATAGACCGCCTTTGGGTGGGCGAGTGACGCGACCGAGGCCAGAGGCCTAACTCTGAAACACAGGTCCGTATATTCTGTCTCGGTTACTCATACCAGTGAGTCAGAGTATCTGAAAGGGACGGATAGATACGTAAATTCCTTAAACTCGTGTTGCGTAGTAGGGCCTCAGGTTCCGATTGGAGGTCTTTGGGTAATTAATAGCGTTCGGAATGCAAACAGAGTTATCGGTTACTAGGTATATTGGTTTTAAGATGGATCTGATTGATTTTATTTAGTTGATGGAATTAAAACATTCAGTGTCACTGTTAGATATATAATCTTATCTTACTAAGCTTACTAAAATTATTAATCCCTCGATCGTGAGTTATTCCAGACACAATTGAAATCAATTGTTATCGCGGCACGCGCGTGCCTCCTGGGGGTTGCGGGATTAATGTGAAATTGTAGATTAATTTTTGTTTCTCAATCACGCCAAAACGGTGTAACGGATCTTTATGAAGCTAGATAAGAAATTAGATTATAGACTGGAATAGCATAAAGGCTAAATTTTATTCCAATAAAAGTATAGGTATAGTTCCCGAGGGATAAACTGAAGGTTTTAGTAAAGAATCAAACGCGTACGTTATTTATTACATTGCTATTTGTGAATTAGAATTCGTTTTTATTGTGGAAAGGGATCAAATTTGTTTATTAACAACGACGAAGTAAGAAAAACATGTTTTCGCATTTTTCAGTTTTTCATAAAATTTCTGATAATTCCTTAGCTCTGCGACGCTTAGTGAAGATACTTAGAACATACGTATGGAAATGTAAAAAATATTACGGTGTTGCTAAAGATATATATTTAATTAAAATTCTTAACAAATAGTTTAGAATACCAGATTTTGAGTATTTAGGAATCACACTTTTACAATCGAAATAATAATAGACGAGGGCTCTATAAGATAGTACCTAATAACTTATGATGAAATTTATATACATTAATAATCATTCATAAAGTACAAATGTTTGGGCATGTCACACAAACATTTTCCATACCCGTACTTGAACCATAAATCGCTGGTTTTGTAAACAGTGTCCTCAGCTTAAGACCAGACATCAAACATTATCTAAGAATGCTCTTGCTCTCTAACGAGCGTAAAAAAGCCAATAACGAACTCAAGTACCACATACTCGTACCTACACTCCCCATTACAGCGATATTTTCTTTGACTAAATCATACCTGGAAAAAGATCAAAGACACAATTAATTTTATGGGTTCTTAAAAAAAACTATTGTGTAGAACTATTAGGAATACTTAATATAGTGGTTAGATCCTAAATAAATAGATGGTGTTGGGTGTAGCTTACGTCGCGGTAGGTTTTGCTTTTTCCAAAATCTTATAAACTTTCACTTAGTTTACAATGAATGCCAATAGATGGCGTTAAGTGTAACTTACATCTAGTAGGTTTTCGTTTCCTCCACCACCCATAAGAGCATTGTATTGATTGTATTCAAAACCATGCTTATATTTTAAAGCACTTTAGAGTTTACTGCAGAGCCTTTCGCAGAGTTATTTACCAAAATACCAAGTTTTTTAATACTTGGAAACATTTTACAATATGATTTCCTAACGTACCCTTTGAGGTTTATTTAACCTTTGACAAGGCTCTTTACAACAATCTTTACTTCTTCCTCAATGAACGAGATCGATCATTTAATTGACAGTCATGCTTTTTATCTAGTTCTACCCACAATTCAGTTTTCTGGTTGCGTTGTACTTGTATTGCACTTAATGAAATATTCTCAATTATTTTAAACAACTTTTCATATTATGACATTCTTTTTAAGAATAACATGCTATCGAGTTTTCCTTCAAAAGTGTTTATTTTTTTTTTGCCAAAGAATAATTAGTAAAATTAAACAATATTAAGTATAAAAAATTTTGTACTAAGGCTAAACAAAAAAAACTTCGTTACTTCCTTACTTTTTAAACCTGGAAAAATGTAAAATACTTATGAGAAAGCGAATACTTATTAGAGTTAACTGAGGTTCATTTGTTATAGTTTATAGATCACACATTAAAAAACCTTGTACCAACAGGTAGGTGTGGATTATGCAATTCTACGAATGCTCTCTCCCTGTTGAAACGTTGCATTTTCTGAGGTTATCTTTTTACACCGTAGGCCAGTAAAAAAGCGATTCAAACATTTTGTTAAAATATTTAGGTAATTAAAAATAATAACTGTCGTACAAAATGATCATTCATCA
Organism: Anania crocealis; assembly: GCA_949315895.1. NCBI lineage: Eukaryota > Metazoa > Arthropoda > Insecta > Lepidoptera > Crambidae > Anania > Anania crocealis. The sequence goes on along the minus strand of OX438859.1, from coordinate 4,029,092 downwards.
ATCGCTAAGTAAAATGAATTAAAACTTTATTCCTTTTAATCTTAGATTATCGGTAGGTAAGTAAACAATTTGGTCAAGTAAACTTTGTAAATAAATCATTCCACATTTCATTATGTTGATATTTCTTGTCGGTATGTACGTAAATTCCACACCATGGGCGTGGGGTATGCAGTACCTCCGTATTTTAAATCTTAACTATAGGAGTAATACAGGGATCGGGCTCTATTGCGTGCGTATTGGGTTACGGCATTTTCAAAATATTTTGTCTGATTTTATGCTACCACTAGCTGTTTCCCGCGACGTCGTCCGCGTCAATTTCTGTTGATAAGAATTCGATTATTTTTGCAACATTTTCTACTGATGCTTCGCTCCTATTGGTCGCAGCGTAATGTTATATAGCCTAAAGCCTTCCTCGATAAATGGACTATCGAACACAAAAATAATTTTTCAAATCGGACCAGTACTTCCTGAGATTAGCGCGTTCAAACAAACAAACAAACAAACAAACAAACAAACAAACTCTTCAGCTTTATAATATTAGTATAGATTCGTACGTAATGTAAGTAATTACTTAATTTCTTATTTCAAACCATGACAGACGATACACGTAGCCTTTTTATTTGACGTATTAGTTTACCTATTCGTATTAAGAGCAAGGAATCTTGTTTCGATTTCCAATTGAACATTTTAGGGACGTACCCGTACGACGTATCAAACGGGACCGTCAAAAATTAAAGTGTGATTCGATCTTTGTTCATGTTTAGTTAATTTCGTAATTTGATACTTCGTTTGTTAACTTGGCAGAAAACTGTTTAGTCCATTTTGTAAAGGCTTGCTTGTTTCATGGCCTCGGCTTTTGCTTGCACGGAAAAATACGATATTCCTTGCCTTCTTGAATTTCAGCGCTCCGTAAAACCATTGTTATTGTTATTTTCCGACTTATGTTCACCCTGTATTATGTAAAAGACTATTATAACCACCAGAAACGAATAGTACTCGCAGTAAGCCATGTTTTGGCTTGAGTATCTTTGTTAAATATGTTTTCCTGGAATTTCTAAATGTTTTGCTTTGGTTTGTTCCCGATATAAAACTTGAGCTTATTAAGATCGTAACAGACAGTTTAGCAGTAACTGCTCCAAAACCACAACAAGGATAATTCATATTACTTCTTTTCAAAAGTAAACGTGATTAAGCGTGCCCTTATAAAAATAGTGCAATGATATCACGGTTGTTTAAGGTCATTGTTAACTAATTTACAGTTTCCGTTATTAATTAATCAAATAAAAAACTTTTTAATTCATTGGTAGGGACCAATACCACAGAACATAGAAAAAGGTTAGAAAGGCGATGTAGGCGGGGCAGGCGCGCCACAGAGGTTATGAGCAAATGCTTGTAAGTGAGCGCTGTGATTGGCGTTGTCATACAAATGGCGCATGACAGCCTATCTAACCTTATTCCATGCTCCGTGCTACCTACAGTATACGGTTTAAAAACTGGCAATGGGTTCACTTTCTTTTGCGTTTTAGGCCGTTATTAAAATAACCAACCAGTTGACCAGAGGCTTGAGCCCTGCAGGCAGTGGGATTCTTATTAGGGGTTAAAGTATGAAATTGGCGTTTTGTATGGACGAAATTGAGAAAAGTCATTCTTCCATACTAACATTTTTTTAGTTTTTTTAAAAACGCCTGAACCGTTTTCGATGCAATTAAAGGTGAAAGTTAGATGGTTATAAAGCTACGCATTATAGTATTTAAATTTCTGAAAATCAAAGTATATAATACAAATATACTTAATTGAAGCAAGGAGGTCAGCTGACACATTGTAAGGGGTCTTTTCAACGACTTCCTTTGAAGTAATAGGCACTAGTATTGCATTTTTTTTAGTCAAAAGTTACTTTATTTAGTTTTTGATACAATACAAAAAGAATTACGCAATAATATGACTATACTTAAGAGCTATAAACAAAATAAAAAGTGGGAAAATAATCGGCAATTACATACTTTAACCCCTATTATTAATAATACTTTATGTTAATATAAATTACCACCCTTTGGAAAATACTATAACTAAAGACACAATTTTAACATGAATTGAATCTAGTCTTAGTTATTTAGTAAGTCCTAATCTGTCCTTTTTTTTGTTTTAATATAGTTTCTTTCTTTCTTTCTGTCTTTCAAAATTATCACCACTATCTCATAGAGTCAATATCGAAATCTGAAATGAATTATGCAACGGATATCGGCTGATCGTCTTTTTAGTATGCGGTAGTGAAATATTTTATTGTAATTTCAATATTGGCTTCAAAGAGAATATTTTTGTTTTTATGGAATAATACGAGTATAAGAGGTTTTTTATGCATTAACATATAAATAGGTTTTACTCAATCCAATGTGACAAATCAATCTACAGTAAAATGATAATACTAAATGATTTTATGGAACACTTTCTTTTATAACGTTTTGGAAAAAAATATGTATTTAAAAATAATGTAAACACGTAATCGTACTTTAAAAAAATAAAAAAACGTAAATGCTGGCACGTTCATAAATAAGATGAAAAAACGAAAATCGTCTATAAAATACATACGAAAATCATATCTGGAATAGTAAAAATATATCTGGCAGTAAAATGAAAAAAAGAATAAGTGTTAATCATGTTATCATGACAAGTTATTGCCGATTAAACCGGTATTCCAGTCTTAGCTAAATGGCGTAGTAAAGTTAAAACCAAAATATATATATATTTATGTATTATTTATTTATTATTAAAACAGTGTGCATGTTGGCTCACAGATTGCCCAAAACGCCAACACGCTAATTTAAAAATATATGCAAGAGACCAAAAAAAATCTACATTGTGAATAAATACATTATTATACAAGTCAAATTAAGTACATGTCACATAAAATTAATGTAAAAAAATATATGTCAAATTAAATAGCAGTAAGTAAGTATGTCAATATTACAGAATGTGAAAAATTACAATTGATCGTAAACATAAGGATCAAAAATTACAATACGTCGAAATAATAAATGTCAAAAATTACATTAAGTCCAAACCACAATAAATGTCAAATGCAATATCTTCAAAATTAAGATTATCAATAAGATTGTACAACATCAAATGTCACAACTACAAAATATCGAAGTTATATATCTTGAAAAACAAAAAAAGACACCGTTTTTCAGTTACTAAAAGTGCAAAATCTCACAGAAAACTAGTTGAATATCGAATAAAATGCGAATAGAATCCGAAACATCGCCACTGCGGCCCTGCAATTTGTATTCATTTTATTTTAAGCTGAAATTTTGCGGTATCCGTTTTTTGATATTGAATGAAACGCACACGGTCTGTTGTCACGGTTGAAACTAGGTCAGAGATATGATTTAGTTAAAACTGTTTGTTATTAGAAACAAACGATATGAAAAATGAGGAAAATGATTTAGACATTTTAACATACATACATACATACATATTATCACGCCTCCTTCCCAACGGGGTAGGCAGAGACCAAGGCCTTCCACTTACTAAGATCCTGGCATACAACTTTCGCTTCTTCCACATTCATCAATCTCTTTATGCATGATCGTCGGTTTAGAGTACTCTTGAACTGACCTTTCTTCAGAACATCCTCGATTTGATCGTGGTAAGTTCGTCTAGGCCTTCCTCTTCCAACTTTCCCTTTCACACTCGTCTTATAGATCTGTCTAGTCATTCTTCTCTCATTCATCCTCTCTCTCTGAGACATTTTAAATATTGTTGAAAGCTGGAAAATATTCTTTTAGTCTTTTTTTTAAAAATTGATACTTATACCACAACTTACCACTTGCTTCATTGACATAATGGGTATCGTGATCAGTCTTGGTTTTATAGTTCATTAGTTTGATAATATTTATTTATAGGTGGGTTTATTATTTTTATAGGTGCTTAATTATTGAATATTGAGTATTGAGTATTGGTTCCCTGTTCAAGGATTACAATGGTTTAAACAGTAACAATAAAATCTCATCCATATTCGTTTGGCTATGCTGGCGTGATTGCGTAAAAAACACTTATCGAAACTTTCGTTGTAACCTTTTAATGGAATGTAACCAGTAGTTAAAATTATGCGAATTATATTTAACTATTTAATAAAAAATTAAAAGAAAAAAAAACATTTTTGCACAATTATAATAAACAAATACAAATACCTTTAAACAGCAAATAGTATTATGAGAAACAAAACTAATAAACAATAGAAGGCGTACAGCCAATATCGATACTGTAACGTTTTGTGATGATGAAATACCGGTCAACAGAGGTCGGAGTTTGTGCACTATGTGAAATGGAGTGCAGCCTCAATACACTCCATTAATTTAGACGGGAAACCGGTTCAGAGGCCTTACTCTGCAACATAATGTCCGTATATTCGTATCCATCTGTCCCTATCACTCACACCGATGTCTTGAATTATCTGAAAGAGACAGATATATCCGTAAATGCGAGCTTCGTGGTGCAGAGTGAGGCATCAGTCCACAGATCTATATAATAGAGTACGTAACGATTACGAGAGAATACCGCTCTGTGCAATAATAGGTTTAAATAAATATGTTTTAAACGTGTGTCGTGTGGTGGTGGCAATTTGAAGGAATACCTTACTGTATGTGGCGTTAATGGCTACTATCATGCTGGAGACATAACCAAAATGAAACTCTGCTGGTTTACAGAATAAAAGTGAGGGTCAATAATCATTCCGCTGCAGGGCAAAGGCCTCCATCATGGGAATCAATTCATCACAGGAATAATGGGTAAAGGCATAACCACACGCTTACCATTACACTATTGATGATTATATAAATGATAGGAACGTTTGGCTTTAAATTGTATCAGCTCGCACTGGCATATATCTTATGTAAACATGTTTATTTAAAAAGAGGCTGACAATAGTGACCGAGTTTCTTGCGCTGCTTCTTCTCGGCACTAGCCCACATTTGTCCCGAAGCAGTGGTAGGTTAAATATTGGGACGTGTAAAAGCGCCTCCAGGGGCCTATTTGCAGAAATAAAACTGATTTTAACTGATTTTAACTGATTTTATGAGTGTTGGTGATTACAAACCCGAAAAATGATCGAAAATTCGACCAGGGGATCGAACCAGGATACTAATACTGGCCCTTTACTTAAAGTTAGGTACCTTAAGTACCAAACCGAGCGTTTTTTTACAGCATAAAGCCCAAAAGAAATTTGTCAACACAATTAATGCTTGGGTAGCTCAACTGTATGAGTATTTGCCCGGTAAGCAGCAGGCTATTAATTCGAGCCCCAAATATAGCAGTTAATATGAGAAAATAAAAAAGTTTAATAGTTGCATCATATTATATTTCAAACCGCTTTTTAATTCAATGACAGAATATCAACGACGTTCAGGATAAGTAGTCAATTATTGTAAATTACCAGGTTCAGCAAAAAAAGTATGATTTTCATACAAAGTATATCAACGTCAAAAAAAGGTAACATCTCAATACGAATCCATCAATAATCGAAACCGACCAATCATAGCGTGTAATTCAAAAATCGAACAAAACCCACCCGTCGTTATTCATTTAAAAGAGGCAAGATGATAAAAGATCTGCACAAATCCCCCCTTTTAACGCCTCCATTCAATGGCGACGACCCGATTCTACGATTCGATTGGAATAATCGAGAATTCGGATTAATATGTGAAATGTTCAAACAGTATTACATTGGATTAGTCGCTTTTGAGTACTCGTATCTCTCTACTGAGAGAACTAAAGGCCACTTTGCCTTTGCTATACTTTAGTTTTGGTCAAATAGTTTGTTTTAGTTTTTCGATAAATCTAAAAGTTATTCAAGGATGGAAGCCTTTGATCTGCAGTGGTATAGTTATAGGCCGTTACTTTCTTTTTTACTTTAAAATAATTTGATGTTTTTATTTAAAGCCACATAATAACACCAATTAATGTTTTACAAATTAAAAAAAAATATCGTCATGTTTAAAAATTATTTGTAATTGAAACGTAGGTACTATGTAAATTTTACAACACGTTAATAACCATGTAAAAACCATTGTCGTAAGTAAAAACCATAAAGTTTTCTTATTAGTTTCTACTTACGTCAGACTTAAACTGTAAAAAAGGGTTCAATGTAATAAATTTTAATACTAACAAGAGATCATGATTTATAGTTTGACCAGAAGAACTGAAGAAGACAGAAATCTAAACTAATATTATAAAGCTGAAGAGTTTGTTTGTTTGAACGCGCTAATATCAGGAAGTACTGGTTCAAATTGAAAACTTATTTTTGTGTTGGATAGTCCATTTATCGAGAAAGGCTTTAGGCTATATTACATCACGCTGCGACCAATATAATAAGAGCGATGCATCAGTGAAAAATGATGCAAAAATAATCGCGTTCATAATAACAGAAATAGACGCGTACGAAGTCGCGGGCAACAGCGCTAGTGATATATAAAAAGACAAAATAGATAGATGGATATCACCAAAAGAGAAATGTCTCAATACTATCCGAACAATCGCGTCGTATCGGCGGAGTGCAAAGAGTCCCAGGGAGGGTGACCTAGAAACTTGTGAGGGATGCATTTTTTTGCATTCCGCGAGACCGCCTACCCGCTTTTATTGCACTCATTAGCGAGGCTTTATATTCAACGTCTGTTTTACTTTTAATATGAAAGCTGCGTACATTTTTCTAGGCATTTCAATCTGGATTTGATTAAAATTCTTTTAGAAACATTTTATTGCTATGCTTCTAATATGTTGGGTTTTATTTGCTGTGATTTGCATGCGTGCATTTTGTTCATATCAGCTCGCATTTATAAGGCATATTCTTCTTTGCAAATAAATCCGGAAAGTGTATGACGGAACTAATTGGGGTTTAAGAATTGTACAGACAATAGCACGTCAACCTACCACAAAACGTTAAATTTTCTCAATTTATATTGATCTCTACTTGTTGGACTTAAAGTTGAAAATCAATTTAATGACCTTTAACATTTTGGGTTAAGCGACCAAAACAATAACCAAGCGACTCTCAACCATATGCCAGGAACGTGCTCTCAACTTCTTCGGTCATATAATGCGTTTATCTAAGCATCGGCTTGAGAAGCGTCTAATGCGTAAACGTGCTCGAGGCAGGGCGCGAACTAGATGGACGGACGCGATAAAGTGGGCTGTTGGAGGAAACATATTCGATGCGGTCCATAGAACTAAAGACCGCGCGGCTTGGAGACGTGTCGTGTATGGTCGCGATCCTCAGCACTGAGGGAACGACAAAGAAAAAGAAGAAAGACCAAAACAACTAGTTGAATGGCAACTTAGAAACTATATGGAGGGAGCATATGGAGGGTAAACGTGCTCGAGGCAGGGCGCGAACTAGATGGACGGACGCGATAAAGTGGGCTGTCGGAGGAAACATATTCGATGCGGTCCATAGAACTAAAGACCGCGCGGCTTGGAGACGTGTCGTGTATGGTCGCGATCCTCAGCACTGAGGGAACGACGAAGAAGAAGAAAGACCAAAACAACTAGGTGAATGGCAACTTAGAAACTATATGGAGGGAGCATATGGAGGGTAAACGTGCTCGAGGCAGGGCGCGAACTAGATGGACGGACGCGATAAAGTGGGCTGTCGGAGGAAACATATTCGATGCGGTCCATAGAACTAAAGACCGCGCGGCTTGGAGACGTGTCGTGTATGGTCGCGATCCTCAGCACTGAGGGAACGACGAAGAAGAAGAAGAAAGACCAAAACAACTAGGTGAATGGCAACTTAGAAACTATTGAAAAATAGGCAGGAGACTACTAATCCCACTTCCTAGTCCTACAAATATTATAAATGCGAAACTTTGGATGGACGTTTCTTGATCAACTACGCTAAAACGGCTGAACGGATCTGGATGAAATTTCATATAGTGTTAGATATTGGCGGGAATAGTACATTTTTCCGATATGAAAAGTAGCTAATGTGCTATTCCAGCATATAACCTATCTGTTTACCAAAATCCATCTAGATTCGTCCAGCTATTCTGGTTTAATAGAGTAACAAACTTACAAATGTTATAAACTTTCGCATTTATAATATTAGTAAGACTAGCTGTTCCCCGCGACTTCGTCCGCGTCAATTTCTGTTATTATGAACGCGATTATTTTTCCAACATTTTTCACTGAAACTTCGCTCCTATTGGTCGCTGCGTGATGTTATATAGCCTAAAACCTTCCTCGATAAATGGACTATCCAACACAAAAATAATTTTTCAAATCGAACCAGTATTTCCGGAGATTAGCGCGTTCAAACAAACAAACAAACAAACAAACAAACTCTTCAGCTTTATAATATTAGTATAGATAAGTATAGATTATGTTTATCTGTTAAACTTGTACTACTATAGCGCTGTTCCTGGACCATCTAATTATTTCGTGTGTAAACGCGTCTTAGTATCCTGTTGTTTGTTGTGTCTGTCTGTTTGTGTTACGTGATAGTTACGGTTTGTGTTGGAATACGTGATGTGCGTGGCGATAATTACGTTAGAAATTATGTATCTGAAGTGAACCGAAATGTAAATTAATGGCCTGTAATCATCCCACTGCAGGGCAGAGGCCTCTACCATTGTTTTCAAGTTACCATAAGAATTCAATGGGGACTACCGTTTCTTTGCTCACCAGTTGGCGCCACTGTAGACTGAGGTCCGGAGGTATAGCTGTCAAAGGCGATTTGCGCCGAAACAAAGTGTTATATCTTGAATCTAATTAAGGTTATATTTTTTATAAATAACTATCTTGATATCAACAAACTAACTTCTGAAATAGTTGCTCTTGAGGCCGCCTATTTTTGAGCTTTTTCTTAATTCCGCTTTTAAAGCGTTCACATTAATCGCCAAATAATCCATATTTGCGATATTTTACGAAGGAGATCACTTTCCAGCAGGTAAATTAAAGAAATTATAATTTATGCAACAAATTCCGCTAAAACCAGTACAAAGTGATTGATATTGGACCTCACGCGACACTAGCGCCTCTAGTGGCAAATTCACTAGCGATAGCCCCCATTCAATGATTGAGGCCTTTGCCTTGATGGTTATATCTAGTTGTGGGCAACACAGATCAGGAAACCTTGTTGTTAGGCCTTTATAGTCATTTTTACTTTTTTACTTTTTGTTTTTTTTCTGTGACTTTTGCCTTGCAACAGGGTTGTATGTAAAATAGTTTTAGATTTTGTTCTCGGTTTGGTAGCCATCACCTTTTAATATTGTGAATAGTAATTTTAATATATTTATTTTATCTTTATAACGTGGTTTCTTTGCTAAGTCACACTAGTAATTACTAGAAGTTAGAACTACCAAAAGTTAGTATTCTCAGCCAAATTATATGACTATTAATACTGACCCATTTCCTTCACTTAAGCATTAGGTAGTAACACCTAAAGATAAGACTATACTAAGCAATAAAGTAATTACTTCTTTATAAATACGGGTTTTAGATCCTAAGTCTAGAGTTCCACATATCTGGTCACTCCCCCGGGGTGACGCTTAACCCAGTTTTAAAACGTCAAAATAAGTTAGATATTATGTGCTAAGCTAAAAGTTAAGTGCCAATTTTGCTTGAAACTCCGAGCTCTAGGCGAGGGCGCTTCTCACACACTTCAATATGACTATATTGGATCCTAAGTTAGTTGTAAACTCGGACTTTAAAACTGTATGTTGTTAATGGTCTTTATAAACATATATCAAGATCATTACACTCCGTTAAAAAAATCGAGTTTTGAAAAAGTTTATTCGTTAACTGTTATTGGTTGTAACAAAACCGGTACGGGCGTGTAGAACTGGCGTACTGAAGGTTAAATAATTTATCTGACACTAACAACAACATATTTACTTTTCTACGGATATTTATTGCACTTGTGTTATGTACATTGCTTCTTGCTAAATAATATGGTACTGTGTCAACGGCAAGTACCTTTTGATTCCTATTTACATGCATCTTTTGATTGTGTAGACTCGAAAGATAAGTTTTTTAACATGGATATTTTCATAGCTTCCAAGATCGCATCGCCGATTTTAGGTTTATTTATTATTAGTTTTAAGTAAAAAGGTTTTGACAAAAAGGCACATAGATTTAATTTTAAAAGAGTTCCATTTTTATTTTGGAAGCACGGGATCCAAACTTATATAAGTTTGGATCCAACAAATTTCTATCACGATTGCTAAAACCCATCATACTTAATTCAGGATTACTTATCGCCAATCAACAACCCGGGATAACTAAAAGTTGATCAAAAATATTTATCTCGATACAATAACGTTAAGATAAATCCCTCTGCAATGCAAGTTGCGTTGAATTCAAAATCTTTATAGCTTCACCCATAAATCATCAACCAACTATATAAAAACCAATTGCATTTACCCCTTCACTTGCAACAAATATTACCGACGCAAATCCATAAAAAAATACAAGCACCATTATCCCTATAAAATCACTTAAAAGCGTCTTTACTTCGCTCACAATAATGATGCTAAATTCAAAGCTCAGGAAAAAGACAGTGTACAACTAGAAAAACTAACCAATTGCATAAACTTCCTTGTCTTGGCTTTAAAGTTTAAATAAACACAAAAATGCCACTTGAACGCTCCACTTACACTAAGAATCCTTTGCAAACGCTTGAAATGTATTTTCCTACTCGGTTTGTATTGCGATGGAACCAACTCCGTATAATGAGGGAAACACAGTGTTATGCCATAGCTTAGATGGAACAGCCGAGACAGTTTGGTTCCCATCTTGATGATTAAGTCTAGAGTAAGCCTCTTGCAATAATAGACCACTGTAAAACTGTAAGATTTTAAATAGAATAGAATAGAATAGAATATTATTTTATTTCGCAAGAATGTGGTACACAACAAAGATCTTACATACACAAGTACAGGACACATTCACCCAGTTTGGGCATGCAAAATATGAAATCAATTAAATTCAAGTAAAAAATTACAATATCATAATCAAAATAAATTCATTAGATTTAAATAATTAGTCAAACTTGTATAAAATTAAAATTATCGAAATGCAGTGTTATCTAATATAAGAATTTATTAAATGAGTTTAGATTCTCTATTCTACGTCATCTTAGGTAGATAGGTAAATACATTTTAAACTTATAATGAGTAGGTGGATGATTTGGATAAGAGATTTTGTGAGTGAACTTGATCGTTGTGCTTTTAAAGAATAAGTGGTATTAACGAAAAAATAAACTATGTAATATTTAATTGTAACATCAACAGCATCTAAAAAATAAGCACCTTAATTGAATGGAGACCAAATAAGAAACGATCATCTTTCATAAAATTATTTTCAGTTCTTTACGGTTCTGTACGGTTGTTTACGAAAAATCGGAACGTTTAATAGGAAAGGCTTCATTGACCGTCCGTCGTCAGTCCGTCTGGCTGTCTGTCGACATCGTTTGTAGAGTGAAGACGTGGTGGTGTCATATTGTTATTAAAAATATGCGCTTAGGTTTACAGTTTTTGATGAAAAAAATTTAACTTTTAATGAATTTAAAAAAGGTGCCATGTATGCCAAAAAAACTTAAATTTTTATACTCTCAAGGAGATTAAAGTAAATTGGATTTTTCCCGTTTACAGTATAGAGAAAATTTGGCAAGTGACAATTGGAAAACACCAACTATACATCAATTGATGAAAAACAAAAACTCGTAAAAATGTGGAAATGGTGCGAGGCTTGGTTCCTGAACTATTTGTAATAGTACTTTGTTTGTACAAATTTTGTATGGAACCCTAGTAGGCGAGTCCAACTCTCATTTTTCCGGTTATTTTTATTTTTTATTACGTATAGTGTCTGGAAAACATTACTTTTTGAAGTGTTCTTTAGGGTTTAACATTGTTTCCTAGGCCAGCTTTATAACATTTACATATTTGCATTTGTAAATGTATTTTCTTTTTATATTTTATTTAAAATTGTTGCTTGATCTGTCTGTTTATAGTCAGCTATGACAATACCTTGCGATTGACGCATCCTCGATATTCCATTTTGTGATAATATCGTTCCATTTATTGTAAGGGGCTGAATGTCGGTGTGGCGTTAATCCTCTTAAGATGCCACTGCTTATTGATTTGTGTAGTATTGCAGACGTAAATTGAGTGGTGTAAAGGAAAAGTTTACAGAGCTGATATAATGATGTAATTCATAGTCGATTTAAAGATGATTATAGTCGATTTAAAGGTGTATGTATGTGTAGAATATAACTTTTGGATGTGCAAATAGTTGATTTATAATATACATCATGTAAACGAATGGGGACTACCGTTTCTTTGCTCACCAGTTGGCGCCACTGTAGACTGAGGTCCGGAGGTATAGCAGTCAAAGGCGATTGGCGCCGAAACAAAGTGTTATATCTTGAATCTAATTAGGGTAATATTGTTTATAAATGACTATCTTGATATCAACAAACTAACTTCTGAAATAGTTGCTCTTGAGGCCGCCTATTTTTGCGCTTTTTCTTAATTCCGCTTTTAAAGCGTTCACATTAATCGCCAAATAATCCATATTTGCGATATTTTACGAAGGAGATCACTTTTCAGCAGGTAAATTAAAGAAATTATAATTTATACAACAAATTCCGCTAAAACCAGTACAAAGTGAATGATATTGTACCTCACGCGACACTAGCGCCTCTAGTGGCAAATTTACTAGCGATAGCCCCCATTGCACGAAGAATACAGTCAGCACTGAGAAATTACCAAAAAATAAAATTTTCTCAGTCGAAACAGTTGCAATTATCACGTTATATCATTTCAGTTTTATCTTGAAAATAAATTGGAGAAATTTTAAATTTATAAAAACATTGCCGAAAACATCGGTTTATATTGCAAAGCAATACATTCATTAACTCAAACAATACTATAATAGATCAATCGAAGAGCAGTTGCCTGATCTGAGTTCAAGTTCTAGCTGAGACAGTCTCATTTTGAATCAATATAAATAAATAAATAAATATTTAAGACATGCCTCACTGGGCCACACTGAGCCATCTAGTCCCAAATTAAGGTACTATTAAGTACCCTGTCGTATGGGGTACTAAACAACCGATAAACTTACTTATATACTTTTTTTTTGTAAATATATACTTATAATACATAGAAAACACCCAGACCAGTACAAACAGACATGTACATATGCCACACATTTTTAAGTAAACCGTGACATGAACATGAATATCACTATTGAATGAAATTGCTTGCCATTTAACAAATATTTGAACATTTCAGATTTATCTTTTAATCCAAACCTAAATAAGATTGGAAGATAATGTAAAACCTTATTTAATTTCTCTTCTTTAACTTTATATAAATGTCTCGGAATAGATTGCCTTTGTAGAAGTGCATAATTGCCCTCTTTAATCTCGTTTAATCTTTCTCAGAGACTAACCACGAGATAAGATGGAATGATATCGTTCAGATTAAATCTTCTTTCGCTCTGGAATAATTTTGTTTGTGTAATATATATTCGGAAAGTCTTGATATACATATATTAACCTTACTGGACACATGTTATGAATGCACATTTAAAACAGCTAAATATTAAGTATTTAAAGAGTTATCATTGTTATCAGTCCATATAGGTATATTGATTAAATATTCTCAAGTTTTTTTTTTTTTTTATCCCCAAACTAGGTAATCCTGTTTTTTGAGGACTAGCGAGTTGAGCGATTTTTACTTTCATTTACGTTACAGCTAAAATTTGTAGAAATGAATTTGAACATGCAGAATCAAACAAAAACAAATGTGGTTTGTGTTTGTGCGTGTGGTGTGGTGTGGTGTGGTGTGCGTGTGTGTGTGTGTGTGTGTGTGTGTGTTTGTGCGCGCGCGCATGCGTGGGTGTATGTGTGTGCATGTGTGTGCGTTAAAAAGTTCCTTTCCTAGTTGCGAAAATTTTGAATTCCATCTTTTTTTTATAATCAACGGGTTTGCTTTTGACTACTCGTACCTACATACTTAACTCTACGGTTAAGAAGAAGCCTAAGGGCGTGTTCAGACGACCCGCGCACGCCCCGCGCACGCTACGCTTTCTGCACCCGCGCTTCTAACTCACTTTCAAATTTGTTGTATACATATAATTTGAGTCTTTATGACACATCAATAGATCACAAATTGCCTTTACCGAAGTCAACACGCGCCCGCCCCGCGCCCGCTCCGCACACGCGCTGCACATGCCTTGCGCCCGCGCTTTGGCTAGTGATGTATTGACTGTGATCAAGTTTAGTCGCGTAAACAAAATCAACCCAGTGTCCAATGAGTGACGACCTCGATTTTGCGACACTGAATTAATTTTTTTGTGAAATTTGTGTGATTCTGGATAATATATAGTATTTGATTAACAAAATTTTGCTTTACATTTTCTATTATAATTATGTATATTATGGTCACATTCAAAAGATGAGTAATACTTAGTACTATAGTTTGAAATTATTTATTTAAAATGGACATGTGCTTTATTCTATATTTTTGTGCTTGTTTATAAATAAATAAATTATAAACCTTTTGACAACACAAAAAAAATTCAAACTGTACGCTCACGCAACAATTTTTGACTGACTACCTCAAGGTTATTACCAGCCTTTCGGCAGAAGATATACTATCTCGCATAACTGTGTCCTGAACTCCTGATGCTTCAGTTTCATATTATTTAAAACGGACAGTAGGTAATTTATTAAATGTCCTTGTAGTCATTCGGAGATACCCATTAAATTCATCATCATAATTGCGTAATTCCGCAAAAAGGACATGAAATTCGCCATGCTTCTCTTATAATATCTTCTGGTATAATTAATATTTTCACTGTCTTTTTCTTTTTTCCATTGTTTATACATATAGTATGTAATTAGAACTTTGTTTGATTTAGTTAAATCCATTTTGTTTCAAACGTTCGCATGTTATGACAGCTGAAAACCACTACATACATCTACTGAACGAAGTAGTCCAGTCACTAGTAGTATAAACGTGCGCGTGGCGAGCGCTGGAGTAAGGCGGGCACAACGCGTGTGCGGGTACTGCGTGTGGTCGACGCGTGTCATCTGAATACGCCCTAAGATGGTGTGAGCTTACCCAGAAAGTGCCACTGGTTCTCCCACATACCAGAGCAACACAGAAAAACTGTTTGGCGCTGAACTCCGGCAGGAGGATGGTAGCATCCAGGCAGCTTCTTACGAAGCCTACCACCACAGAGGGATCTGTTAGCCGTCATCATTGGTTAGAAAACCAAAGTTGCCATTGTCCAGGGTGGACACTAGGAGGTAGATCCTACCACCATCTTTTCTAGTTCGGCTCTTCTAGTGTGTGGATTATATACGTACTTTAAAAGGAATGTTAGGCCGTTGGCCGTGGCTGCTTACGCATTATGAAAGTCGTAAACAAATCATGTCAGAAGTCTGTAAAGACGCATTGGAAAACTCTTACACCAGATCATCTCTGAACGATAATCACAATAAAAAGAAGATGACACCCATAGGGCGAGAAAAGTTAGAGCTATTCTATTTTAGGCCGTCATCAGACAATAGGGTAACCTTCTCTGAATCTGAAAGATTAAATAATTCTCATGGCTGCATTAAATAATTCTTTAGGTTGAAAACCTTAATTTTACTACTAATAGCACATATAGATTTAAAAAATTTAATGTTTTAGTAATTGTTACATATTTTTTCCTTATATAGTATAGTAAATCACAAACTCCCACGAGGGCAAACACCATGGGAAATAACTAAAACAGAGATCCCTATCCGTAGTACGATTATCTATTCTATGCTTCTAATGTTAAAGTCCTTTTTTATATAATCAATCTAACGTCTGGAAGAATAATAGCGCCTTTATAGGCCTACTAACGAGTGATAAACCGGCAATCGTTACCGCGTCAAGTGCCGTGCATACCCGATTGAAAACAATTTCCTATGGCGCATGGCGAAGAAAATGATACACCATTGATGGTGATCGCAATGGTTTTCGCAGATAAAGCGATTTTATAATGTTATTTGATAGCAGATTTAGAATTCACGTTGTCCTCCTAAATTTTTGTCGTTGGTAGGTACAATCAACAGCTAATGATAGGAGAGCTGCAAGATGTATCCTGGATTATAGATATAATAACTGCTAGATAGCAGTCGATTAATAATAATGATCTTAAAAAAATAGCTTCTTTATGATAGTAGTAGTAACAGTTGCATATTTCAAAGCAATCTGAAGTATTTGTCTCAAATTGTGTATCGTCCATTATCTTAAAATATTAAAAAACTATGTAAGTGTTAGAGTAAAATTACCACTATTTTCGTAAAGTTTCTTTACCCTAAACATTCACACAACAAGAGCAAAAAGTACTACTTATCTAATGAATATATTGTATACTTGTGGTGATTTTATTCGTAGTGGCATTTGATATTTGATTAACCTTATAAATAAGCAATAATCACAAAGCTGCCCGTATAAATGTCAAAATATTGTATCAATCATATTTAGAATACCTACAACCGATACACCGTTCTCAGTATATTAAACGTTTATTTATTCAATTTCACGTTCAAGCCCTTACAATGGTGCTCAGGAAATTGAAACTGGATTTATGCCCAGACTGAGGCGAAACGTCCATGCCAATACTGACTTGGTCAAAGCATTTGTTTGTTTGACATGTATATTCGTTCTAGTGGCAGGACATGCTATTCTGTGGACTCTGTGGTCCACAGTGACACAGTCTGAACTGTCATTAATATTTGACGACAAGTAGTCTGTGGTAGTAAATGATGCTTCTAAGTCAAACGTTGCGGGTACGAAACCCGCACAGTTTAAGTGTGTATGAACATATCTGTAAGTCGTCCATTTTACACAGTATACAGCCTGTCGGGGAACTGGTTTAATTTACCTACTGAGAGAGAAAATACGAATGTCTGTTTTTAACACTACGACTATCTGTAGTGTGAATGATTATGACAATAAACTATAAAAATATGTGTTTGTACTGGTATATTTACCAATCTTATACTATAATATTATAAAGCTGAAAAGTTTGTTTGTTTGTTTGAACGCGCCATAGATTTAATTCATCTATATTAAATCTATGGAACGCGCTAATCTCTAATAAATAATACTTCCTGAAGTACTGTTTCGAATTGAAAAATTATTTTTGTGTTGGATAGTCCATTTATCGAGAAAGTGTTTAGGCTCTATAACAGCATGCTGTGACCAATAGTAGTAAAAAAAAAATGATGCAAAAATAATCGCGATCACAATAACAGAAATTGACGCGTACGAAGTCGTACGAAGGTTGTCTTATAAGTAATCATATTATGCTTCGTAGTAGCTCATTTTGGGATAAAATTAATGAATAGGCGAAAAGAAATAGATCAAGTTAAGATAACATATTATAGTACCTATGGAAATAATTAAGTCCCAAAATACCTTTAACGTTATAACATAGAAATTTGTATGGGGTAATGAAGAATTTCTTAACTGAACAAGAAAACAATTTGTTATTAAGATAGTCTTAGACACTATAGAGGGCATAGTTTATCTTTCTTCTAGAAACTGAGGGAATCTATAATTTCTCAATTCGATATAAAGATAAAATTTGCGAAAATGTTGAGTGAAAGTTTGCAAATACCATAGGAAAATATTATGATGAAGATCGCGAATAATATCCCATGCAGACAAAGTCGTGGCGAAGCGTTAGTCATACATAACCCAACTTTACGCTTACACACAAACTCGCAGCATCAAATGCCAGCAAGTTTGAACCGGTGAACCTTGACAGCGTCGGTCGAAAACATTAATCTTACTTAGAGACGCACTTTGAGGTACGCTGTCTGATAAATAGGGTGTATACTCGTAAAATATACAGGATGGTCTGAAAGGGTACGCTAAGCTCCTCGCTCGTATAAAATTTTATTTTGGGGAAGGAGCTTCTTAGGGGTCGTAAAATTAGTTTGAAATTTAGCTTCCTCTTAAACCTTTGGATACTTGAATTTATGTTTGTGCCATTCTACAACTTGGTTTTGCGTAAATTTTGTTTTATCGAAATACGACCGGCCTATTATAAAGTTTGATCGTAAATTATCTGGTTGATTTAAAAAACAATATTTTGCTTTTACTCTTTTTAACGCTTTTCTCTGTCTATCTTGGCTAGTAAAAACAAGTCCTTATAATAAACTCATAACTTAAGTAGTAAATGTTATTATTTGTATGTTACCTTCGTTTCTTTTTGTGCAAAATTTTTTTTTTCTAAGTAGGACTCGGCTAACAACATGTCTGTGCTATTCTTTGTTTAATAGATGAATAATAAATTCCATGTGCTGTTCTATGTATTTAGTTTTTTATTTACATGTGATTAGTGTTTTTTTCTATTTTTAAAGAGATTTAACTGATTTTATATGGGGTGGAGGGCTAGCAACCTGAACGACAGGAACTTTCCTAATTCAGGTGTTAGTCCGCCATAATTTCTATTGTGTATTTAACTTGTGCAACTATAATGTTATGACGACCTCCGTGGCGGAGGTCCCGAGGTCCCGGGTTCGATTCCCGGATGGGTTAATGTAGAAAAAATGTGTTTTTCTACATTTTCTGGGTCTGGGTGTTTATGGTACATTCGTCGTTTCTAGTTTCCAAAATACGAATGCTTTAAATAGTTATTCAAATTGGGATCAGAACAATGTATGTGATGTTGTCCACATTTATTTATTTATAAAATGTTTTTATATACCAATTTGATGTGCAACTTCCAATTACCTTAATCTAATTAATTTAAGTTAATATCCCTAGTTATAGTTCACAACTGTACCACTATATTGTAACGGTTATGGCGAGAAATAAAGCTTATCTGATCTTAGCTTATCTTACTTTAAAAAAAAGTTTTCAGTCATAACGAGTGTCTCAAATAAAAGAAAACAAAATTCTGTGTACAAAAACGATTAAATAATACAGCAAATATACAGGATAACTTTAAAACCATTGGCATTTTCGGGTCCGGGTGTAGCAAAGGGGGTGCACTAACCTAAACCTAACCTAAACTTAACCTAAACCTAACCTAAACCTAACCTAAACCAAACCTAAAACCAAACCTAACATTACCTATTTCCAGCGCAATCGTTTTTGTCACTAAATGTGTCATAGTCAGCTGATTGGCATTTAAACGACTAGTACCTACCTCTTATTTTTTTTATACACTTTTGTTTCTGTTTACGCGCGAAGGCGAGCGAAGCGTGCCAATTTTGAGGTTAGGAATCATTAATCGTATTTTTTTTGTATTTTTGAGGCGCTCGGCGGCCGCTGCCGCGGCACGTTCGCTACGCTCTCTCGCCTTCACACCTTTGTATAGTCACTGTTCTAACCTAACCTAACCTAACCTACACTTTTCCTAACGTACTGGCCTTTGTAAGCAATTGAATATCATTAAATGTTTCTTTTTCGATAATAGTATAAGCACTATACATAAAACGCGTTTCATTTGACATATGTGAAAAAAAAATGGGTATCTGTTGTCAAAAAGTGAAATCTTCATTTAGTGACAGAAACGATTGCGCTGGAAATAGGTTAGTTTAGGTTAGGCTTAGGTTAGTGCACCCCCTTTGCGTCACCCTAACCCATTTTCGTTGTCGGGTTACAATTATTTAAACCATTTATCATCATAGTACTAAGTAAAAGTAAGTGACAGCCTGTAATCATCCCACTGCAGGGAAAAGGCCTCCATCACTGAATTCAAGTTACCACAGCAATGATGGGTGTACTGGCTTAATCATTACACTTGCCAAATGCGGGTTGGTGATCACAGACCCGAGCAACGATCGAAGATTCGAAACTTTTTTTGCCCGAACCGGGATTCGAACTTGGGACCCAGAGATCTTGGCCCGGTATTTAAACCACTAGACCAATCATCATAGTGTATAATACTATTAATACCGAATAACCGAGTGATATAGCTGATTTGGCATGGTATTTGGAAACTCTCACAATTAGATAGTTTTTTTCAGCTCGACTAGGATTCAGACTGCGAAAAGCGGGTGATTCGTTCATGGAGATTTATTCGTATTTTCAACAAATTACCACTGTCTGTATAAAAACTTAAATCATATATCAAAGTTATTTTAATGAAAAAGGGCTATTATACTATTAATGATCATATAAATGATAAGAACGTGTGGATTAAATGGTCTTAGCTCGCACTGGCATATATAACAGTAAACAGATTTATTTAAAAATAGGCTGACAAATATTGACCGAGTTTCTTGCGCTGCTTCTTTTCGGCACTAGCCCACATTTGTCCCGAAGCAGTGGTAGGTTTAAATATTGGGACGTGTAAAAGCGCCTCCGGGGGTCTATTTGCAGAAATAAAACAGATTTTACTTTAGATTTTTATTATACCTAGTAATTTAGAATGTTAGAAGTCTATGATAAAACCGTAAAGACAGTTAAGTAGATTAATTATTGTCAACCGAGCGTGTGCTAACATAATTTCGCCCTTCATCGCCCTAATCGCGAGCTGTTCAACCGGTCGTGTGTGCAAACTAGTGTTGTTTCACATAGTCTACTAGCGATAGCCTATATCGATAGAGTTGGAAAGAAAAACCAGTGTAGTTAAAGTTTAACAAAGGTTTTACTATCAAAAGTATTTGCAATAGTAAATAAAATTTAAATAGTATTGATATTTATTTTTATTTATTTTTATTTATTGGCATACACAACAGGTAACAATCTTAACTAGTCTAATGGTAACATGGATAATCTTAGAACTAGATTGCAACCTAAGAACGTGTATACACAGCAAGACCAACATGCGTTAACACTATACTATAACAATACAACAGGAACAATATTACCAAACAAATTTATGAAAAGCTCAGTGGAGGATACGTCTAACGTTACTACGAAATGTAACGTGGTTAGATACAAATATATCGAGGTTGTCGCTCTGTAACAATTGATTACATAAACGGCACATTCTCATCACAGAATTATAGAAAGTAGTCTTGTTCATAAAAGTTTGCAACACAAAAGTTTTCATTCTGTTACGGGAAATTATTCTGGCTTCAAAGTTAAGAAGAGATAGAAGATTAGGGGAATCAAGAATGGAGTGAACAATTTTATGCAAGTGGAAAAGATCTTGCTGTTTTCGTCTTATCTCTAATGAGGTAAGATCGAAATGACGAAGCCTATCAGTATAGGATGCAAGCTTACGATGAAGTCCGGATCTAGAAGCTAATATTTTCAGACACTTATTTTAAACACTCTCAATCCTTTTTGAGTGAGTTTCATAGCCAGGAGACCATACAACAGAGCAGTATTCCAAACAACTTCTGACTAGACTATAGTAGATACGAGTACAAAGGAAGCTTTGCGGATCAGTGAAATGCTTGGTAGTCCTGGCCACGAAGCCAAGTGTTTTAAGACTCTTTGATATAATGTGATCGTAGTGTTCCCTAAATGTCAACTGCTCATCAAATAGGACGCCAAGATCTCTCACAACTGAACAACGCTGCAGCGTTTGGCCCGCTAGTTGGTAGTCAAATGTTATTTTGTGTTTTTTTTTTCTTGTGAACGAAACAACTGTACATTTACCTATACTTAGAAACATTTGATTTTGCTGGCACCACTTAGATATACTGTCGACGTCCTTCTGAAGAGCAATACAGTCACTCAGGTTTTTTATTACTGAAAAAACCTTCAAATCGTCAGCATAAAGGAGGCATGGCGAACCTAGGTGAGCAGTCAGGTCATTAATGAATATCACGAAGAGCAAAGGCCCCAAATGCGAACCTTGTGGAACCCCTGATGTTATAATGACTGAACCAGACTTGTATCCCTTTAGAGTAACAAGTTGACTTCGCAAACCAAGGTATGAACAAATCCATCTCAACAAACTACCGTGGAAACCATACCATGAATAAAGTTTTTGACAAAGCAATGAATGATTTACCTTGTCAAATGCTTTTTTGAAATCGGTGTAAATTGAGTCCACCTGACCAACGTCAGCAAACGCCATACATAGGTAGTTTTTGTATTCGAGGAGATTTGTGGCAGTAGATTTATGCCTTAAGAAACCGTGCTGGTATTGAGAAAGAAAAGGCTTTATATAGTTATAGATGATACGTCAAATACGAATTTAAATTTAACATCCTCTGTACATTATGGTTGCAAATAAATTATTATTGAGTATTGAGTATTGAGTACGTTCAGATCAGTAATTCATATTCTGTTGTTAAATGTTGTAGGTCACATTTAAAAAAATTATATTAATTAACAATAAAACTCTTGGAACAGAAGTAGTTTTGCTTAAAAACGTTTCGATAACTTCAAAGCTTGTGTTCATTTCAACATTCAGATTCGAATTCGGTTGGATTTTTATGCAGGCGCTATAGTAGGAACTTGCTTTGTTCATATTTAAAGGTTCTAAAATTATTTTTTATTAGTAAAACAGTTTTATTGATAGTGTGAAAAATAAATGTTTTTATACTGATTTCTTTCATGGTCATTATCAAAAGATTAAATTACTACAGAGTTTCTACCTCGTTGCTTTTTTTCTGTTAGATTAGTTAGCAATCAATATTATTAATGGGGTATTTTAAATGAGCTGTCGATAAAATCGATTATCACATCGATACTATGAGTGATTTTGTATAATCGGACATCACTATTGCAAACCGCTAACTAGGTGCCGACTGTTCTGCGGTTAATACTGTCACGTGTATAGCAATCAGTTAACTTCAGCCTAAATTGATGACCTGATTGGTGTAGTGGCGAAGTTATTCACCCAGTTGGTCTCGCGTTGATTCCCGGATCAGGTCAATTGTGAAAACTAATTAGAAATAACTAACTTAAATATCCTGGTATACAAGGTGACAATAGTAACCGAGTTTCTTGCGTTGCTTCTTCACGGCACTAGCCCAGATTGTCACAATTATTGGGACGTTTTATAAATGATTTTCATACTTGATTTCTAAACTTTTTTTTGTTGTTTGGTGTTTGTGTATTCCTCTAAATTTTATCATATATTAGAAAGTTGTATTAATAAAAATAAATTTAACATTACTTTTGAAGCACAGTGTGTAATATACTTAAAATTAATTATGAAGATATTTAAAATTATAAACTCACTAAACTAGCTTTAATATTTAAAATAAATGATTGAAAAGAAATAAGAAACCATATAAGTAAATAATAACAAAAATGTTCAGACTTACCTTATAAATGAATCAAAAAGATAATTCTCAGTACCATAAAGTTTACCAAGTTAGTTTGTAAAGGTAAAATGTTTTCATCGAGATAAAAGCAGGCCGAAACTTAATTTAAGAAACTTGTGCAAATGGATCTAATTACACAAATCACAAACCGTCAGACCAAGCACAAAACAAATAAGTGCAGAAGTCCATCTTATGTATTTACCTACTTGATTTATCATGTACGGCTATCTCGCTAAGGTCGCCAACTTTGGCTTATGCAGGAAAAATTTCATAGCAGTGATATTTATCATTTACAGTGAAACAGAAAGAATGGAAATATAAAACAATAGTTACTAAAATATTTCAATTGTAACGTTGTTATACCTTCATTAAGTACCAATATGGCAAATTTGACATTAGCGTCATGCATTTTTTAGAGTTTTAAGGTCAATACTTTATAATTTTACTATTATTTACATTAAGTTTATGGAAAACAATTGTTAGGAATTGTGAAGTTAAAGTCTGAACCTCACAAAAACGACAATTAACCGTTATATACGTTACACCATCGTCCACTTAACAGTTATAATACCTTATTTGTTATACTCATTTAACTTTTTATTGTATTAGTCAAATTCAAACAATCAATTGTAATTAATATATACCTACTCTTTTTCCTTGTTTTCCACTGATTGTTAATGTATATTTGTTATCTGACTTGTTATTATTTTATTTTAATTTTAATCTTTTTTATTTTTCTTTAATTTTTATTCAATTCTAATCTATTTTAATTATTTGTGTCATTTTGTATTTTTTTCATTTTAAAGTGCCTCTGGGCTCCCACCGAAAATCAGCGTCGCAGCATGCCTTTGGCTGTTGCGACCAATGCTGAGTTGGACCTTTTTGGCACATTAATTATTAAATTATCTCCTTGTTTTTTTAATTATATTTTGAAGTGCCAAATAAAGAAATTCAATTCTATTATTTACCTTCATTAAAACAAAAATATAGACGTGTACATCGTAATCCCTCAACCCCCAGGAGGCATTCGGGTGCCACGATAACAATTGATTTCAATTGTGTCTGGAATAACTCACGATCGAGGGCATGAAACATGAAAGCGATGACACCTACAGTTGACCCTCACGCTCACAAATGGTCCGAACTGGTCCGAGTTTTTCTGACCGTGAGTGACGTCTATGTGTGTGTTGCTCAAGCGCACTTGCATGTAGATTGACACCTGTACCTACTATCTTTTGTGCCGTCAGACCGACTGTGTGCGAACCGCTAATTAGGCTCTGCGGTCAGCGCTGTCATTTGTCTAGCAATCAGAAACTATAGAATGATGCGTGAATATGTTCAGAGAATCATGGATCTATTTCGGTAGGAAAGTTTACACTTATCAATTAGAATTTGGTTGGAAACCAACAATTGTTTGGACTTCGCCATACCATCAATGAAGTTTACAAACTATGGCAATACTGAAAAAAATCCAGTCACAGTTATATATTATGTAGACGTAACTGAAGGCAATGATTGAAGGTAAGTTACTTTTGAATGTTTACAAATTAACCCATAAAGTCGTACAAACCTTAATCTACCCACAACATTCACACAAGATATTCAAAATACTGCAGTGAAAATAATCAGAAAATGGTGGAAAGTAGAAACAATTGTAGAGAGATTTGGGATGAATTTTGATACTGGTTTACGCTGCTAGCATACATAAACGGTCAGTTTATCACGAACTGCCTAATCCAGAGTCGTCAAAGCGGTCACGGTGTCCAAACCGCTAATGAGATGTGCATATGCGGTTAGCTATCATTAATGTCTGCTACCAACCAGTAGAGAATAATGGAACTACTGAAGTCATTTTGTTTAAATATTTTTAATATCTAAGGAATGCATGTCTGTTCACCAGTCTAAAAATGCCTCTCTTCATAATCATTATTATATTTGTCAGACGAAGCCTACTGCTCTGCACGAGTCTCCGCTTATTATCTGTACCACGATAGGTCCCGTGAAACCCGCATCATATTTGGGGTGGTGGGATCTACCTCCTAGTGGTCCACCCTGGGCAATGGCATCTTTGGTTTTCTAACTGATGACGGATAACAGATCCCTCTGCGGTGGTAGGCTTTGTAAGAGGCTACCTGGATGCTACCACCCTCCTGTCGGAGTCCGGCGCCAAACAGTTTTTCTGTGTTCCGCTGGTGTGTGGGAGAACCAGTGCCGTTTTCTGGGTAAGCTCGGTCCATTTTAGGCTTCTTCTTAACCGTAGAGTTAAGTATGTAGTCAAGAGCAAGCAATTATTAAAAAAAACCCAGTGTCTTTCCGCTACGTTCACCAGATCGTTGAAGAACCTACCCAATTATAGATGATCCTCTAGTGCGCAGTTACCATTCCAGAACTTTTTTACCCCAACGGCCATCAATTTTTTTAGCTATGTCTCCGGCCAGCTGTCATTCCAGCGCGGGCAAGCGTAAACACGCTTATTATTTATTAATTTTGTGTTTAACATAACTTGAATTTAATAGTTAGGAAGTTCTTTGAGGGTGAAGGCTTAGTGTAAGTCCTTCAGGCAGGCCTTCTTTGTAAGGAAAATAACGATTATATTGAGTTCAGCAATTATTGGCGGGTTGGTGGTTATACCAATTCAATTTAATAATTAGAAAACTAAGTATTTATCAACAGCGTTTGAACTCACGATCTTTTACTTTTCGATTGACAGAGTTGCTAACTGCACTTATAACATTTACCGAGACTTTATTTATTTGACGAGTAAGAATTGTTAAAGATGTCTGCCAGCGTATTTTTTTTATTGTTTTATTTAATTTACATCTCACGATAAAGTCTTTTTTTCAACAATAATTTTCCACTATTTTAACAAACTTCTGCTTAAAATGTGTTAAACAGTGAGCAGCTGTGTTTGATGCGGCAAAGCGTATGATGCGCGCCAGGTTTCGCATGCATGTATTGAGTTCTACGTCACGAAAATGCATTATAGGCATTGTTTCATAGTTTTATAGGTTATGCCACCATAGGTAATTAAGCTAATCTATATATATATATAAAAATAAATCCCTATTTCCCTTGGTCATCGCATCACGCGTGAACGGCTAGACCGATTTCGCTAATTCTTTTTTTGTTTTGTTTTTTATTGTCAGGAGAATATTCTTATGAAAGATAATAATAAGAAAATCGCGCGGAAAATAAGAAAATTTAAGAAAACTTCATCACCATACTAAATTATTTGTAATGTAACCTTTATCGCTGTTGACAATTTAAACTTTTTTAGTGAATGGCGTTTGACATATCATTGACAGAATGCGTGCTGCAATTATTGTCAAATAGGGATTAAAATAACTGAATTTTGCACATGGCCAGTAATGTCGCCTGTTCCCATGTCGTTATGCCAATTAAACTATTTATATACCAGCCAGAAAAAACTAACAAAGTTCATTGTGTATCATAAAGCATAATAAATAATAATAAACAATTGGTAAATAGTTAAGACAGGACATCGTCTGTCGGGTTCGCTAGTTTGAAATAAAAATCACTATATTACAGAATTGCTAAGTAAAGATTATTCACGTGACACTGTAACAACACGATCAAACATTTATTTAATTTTATTGCTAGCTGATGCCCGCGACTTCGTACGCGTGAAATCTGATATTATCTTACAGGAACCGCACTTTTTTCGGGATGAACAATGGTTTACGATGTATTATCAGACATACTGAATATACACAAAAAAAAAAGAATTGGTCCAGCCGTTTCGGAGGAGTGACACGAGAATCACTGTGAATTTTATGTACAAACAACGGCAGGTCAACCTACCCAAAAAGTTAATGGTCATTGAAATGATTTTCAACTTTAAGCCCAACAGATAGAGATCAATATCAATTGAGAAAATTTTACGTTTTGTGGTAGGTTGACGTGATGTTGTCTGAACATCAAATTTAACAAATGTGTCAAGTTGTTCATCGGCTGTGAATTTATTATTGAAGTATTCTTTTTTCTTTTCTTTTTTCATTTATTTAAGGCAACAAACAGTCATGTAATTAAATAATATTAAATATGTCTAAAAATAAGGTTTTACAAAAGACCTAATAGTGCCTATAATGTTATAACTAAGATAATGGATTTTTACAATTGAGCAGCTTGACGGGCAGAAACACTATACCTTCCCCCTCAATCCAGATCCCGCACACCGGTCAATTTATATATTATTCGATCCGATTATTTATTAATTTTAATATAATTTAAACATTGGCAGGTGTACGGTAAGCCATTGAAAAGAAAGAATAAAAACAGTAGTGTTGATAACACAAAAAAAAAATAATAATAATAAAATAAAAGCTTTCAAAGAGTAAAAGGGAAACACAGGTTTAACTAACAAAAAAGGTTCAATTTTAGTTACAATTTCAAACGCTGTGAGAGAAGTAATTTTAGCTTGGTAAGAGAAATTAAATATTAAACATATCAATATCGGTGAAATCTTTGTTATAAATTAAAGCGTATTTGTTAGTGGAGCGAAAAATAAAAGAGTTACGTGTGTATTTTTTATGAAGTCGAGGAGGAACAAATAATGGCTTTATTCTGAGTAGGAAGTTAAGTTTTAAGTCAGCAGCTGCTGAAATGTAATTCGACAATCTTGATTAATAATTAACGCTAGTATAGCGTTCTCGAATCGTCGACTCTTTTCTGCTAAAGGCGTACTTCATTTTGGCTTAAATGTGACAGCGTGAAATTGTGAACTCCGTCATATTATTCTATAGATTAAAATCTAACCTAACCTAACCTACTGTTACAGTTTGGCCAACAAAAGCTAAACCTAGCAAAAGGCGGGATTTACAAAAAAACTAAATATGGCATCCCCTACCATATTTGGAATAAACAATTTTTATACTTCTCTGTTTTCTTGTTTTTGGTCATGTCATGTCATTATAGTGAATATTGCTATTTCAAAAAACCCTAGGTTCAGCTTTCATTAGCCAGACTATAGACTGTAACCTGACGCGTTTAAATATTATAATCTGGCGGAGTTCACAGTTTCAGGGTGAAATATACACTAATGAATAACTGCCAACCTTTAGCAATTGCAAATACTCAATAATTGTGATGCTAATATATTTTACAATATTTGTATCAAATTATAAATATTTAATTTCGTATCTATTACGCATCTAAGTAAGAAAACCACTGCAATGCCACAAAAGTAATTGTGCTGTCTGTTAGTAATAAAAGTAACAACAGTTTTTAATTAAAACAAAATTTGTTGGCTTTAAATAACTAATACATTAAACTAAATCTTTACAATTTACTGGCAACATTACATATGTTGTCCCGATAAAAATACCCACAAAGGCGTGCACCACACGACAGGATTTATGTTAAAACTTGGTTAGACTTAATTAAATTTGGCTCAGGGTCATTGCGAGGCACGTCTGAATATTTTGGCTGGTTTTCGTCGATTTTTGCAGTTGATATCGTTTGAACTAATCGTGGCAGGTTATTCTACAAGTTTAGATTAATGTCACCATCATTATCATTATTAGCAGCCTTTACAGAATGATTTTCATCACCGTCAATATTTTTTAAAGGCTAGTATCGTATTTAGAGCCCATTTTTAAATTTAAAAAAATAGGTCAAGTTTTCACCTGAAAATATTTTTCGCAACATAGTTTTCATTTTTTTTACGATCTTGTGAAGGTTTGATAGGAAAATCAACATATTATGAATAGTGTCTTAATGAATGAATGAAATGCGTATTGCGTAAAAAGTGTGTTGCGAGGAGGCCGTATCCAAAATTTTAGATTTTTGGTATTTTGTACTGGGCTATACAATAAGAAATAATACGTCGTTTTTTTTTTGTCTCGTAGATTGTTGTAATAGGGGTTAAAGTATGAAATTGCCGATTATTTTCCCACTTGTTATTTTGTTTATAGCTCCTAAGTATAGTCGTATTATTACGTAATTCTTTTTGTATTGTATCAAAAACTAAATAAAGTAACTTTTGACTAAAAAAAATTGGTTGTTTGTAAAGTAGGTTTACGATCGAGATGTTTACGTGATAACGAGAAAATCTCCATTCGTTTGTATGCCGCTAGAGTGAGAGAGACGGAAGATCGGTCCACTCACTCGAACGCTATGCCAGCCTCCGCTCGTGAGGATTCCGCGTGACAAGTTTCACGGAATGACTGGCAGCGCTCGAGATGAGACGGGAGATCGGTCCGTCTCTCTCTCAATATACCTGCGATCGCGCTCGTGAGGTTTTGGTGTGACACAAGTTTCTGAACATGTCACCCGACTAAAACGATTTTAAAGACGTTATCACGTGCAAAATGCAATACTAGTGCCTATAACTTCAAAG
The DNA here is from genome assembly GCA_949315895.1 of Anania crocealis. Classification (NCBI taxonomy): domain Eukaryota; kingdom Metazoa; phylum Arthropoda; class Insecta; order Lepidoptera; family Crambidae; genus Anania; species Anania crocealis. Next base: position 3,999,504 of record OX438859.1, on the reverse strand, counting down.
GAAGTCGTTGAAAAGACCCCTTACAATGTGTCAGCTGACCTTCTTGCTTCAATTAAGTATATTTGTACTTTGATTTTCAGAAATTTAAATACTATAATATTTTACTGTGCGAACACCACACGATTTAATGTTAACGTAGTGCATAAACAAAAATTTTCAAAAATATATTCTTTTGTAACATGCTGGAATAGATTACGCGGATTTAAAAAGAAAACATGTTTTAATTTACACGTTGATTTATTTTGAAAAGCACACACGTTTGGTCAAAGGCCAAATAATTATAGAGGCCTGATGGATTGGTCCTTAATGTTATGAAAAGAAATGAATGATCGAATGTTTGGCATCTTTCCAATATGTGCATCGCTCGAATGTTTCTCACACACGAACCAGTTTTGGATTACTAAAATGTTTTTCGTGTGTTTTGACAAAAAACATATAATGTTTATTTTTTGTAAGAGGCCCCGCTTTTATGAAGTTATAGCTTACAATAATATGCAGATAGAAATTAAACGAAAAGAAAAAACAATGATATAACTAACTAAATTAATAACAATACTACGGCATAATAATATGTCAGTCTCTCTCTCTCTCTCTCTCTTTCTCTCTCTCTCCCTGTGTGTGTGTGTGTGTGTGTGTGTGTGCGTGCGCGTGCGCGCGCGCGCGTGTGTGCGTGTGCGTGTGTGTGTGTGTGTGTGTGTGCGTGTGTGTGTGTGTGTGTGTGTGTGTGTGTGTGTGTGTGCGTGTGTGTGTGTGTGTGTGCGCGCGTGTGCGTGTGAGTATGGTTGTAAGTTTTGTTATCTAACAATATTTATCTTGGAATATACAAATCACAAACGTAAGACCACATAGTATAATATAATACATATTATTATACATTTACAGATTTATAAAAATACGAATCAGTGATGTATGGATGTGTGTAGCCATACAAAATATCTTGGGATCGGTTAAATATAACCACTACTCTGTTGTAAAAAAAAACATAAACATGAAAAGAAATATACTTTATTTGATATTTTAGCAACTTAATTGCACTTATAATATCAGTATATAAACTTGAAAAATTTTGTCTCAGGCGGGACTCGAACCCGCATAAGGGTGCAAACTCCTAACATTTGATGAAACAACGCTGGATCACAGCGTAAGAATATGCTTGAAAAATTCGCGCCGTGTCGCAGTGTCTCGGTGGCCTAATGGTATGGCGCCCGCCCGGCATGCGAGGAGATGCGGGTTCGAGTCCCGTCTGAGACAAAATTTTTCAAGTTTATATACTGATATTATAAGTGCAATTAAGTTGCTAAAATATCAAATAAAGTATATAAATAGCTGTTTCATCTTAACTGACTGTCAAACATCTGCAAAGATGTTTCTTTCGGGTGTTAAGGATGCAAACTCCTAACATTTGATGAAAAAACGCTGGCTCACAGCATAAGAATATGCTTGAAAAATTCGCGCCGTGTCGCAGTGTCTCGGTGGCCTAATGGTATGGCGCCCGCCCGGCATGCGAGGAGATGCGGGTTCGAGTCCCGCCTGAGACAAAATTTTTCAAGTTTATGTACTGATGAAAAGAAATAGTAACAAATGTGAGAGGTGGTGGCCATGTAAAAAAAAAGCTAAGCGTATATTTGAGATTTGTATAACACAAATCTATATATATCCTGTAAACATTTGTAGGTACGACGGAAACATTATTATTAGTTTTAAAATAGTTAAAGTATAAACTTTATCTCAGACAAAAATTAATTTCTAATAAAATAAAATGCTTTCTCAGCTAACAGTTATAGAGAAAACATTTGCTCTAGAAACAGATAATGGTCCATATATGGAACCGATACAATCCCAATTACGGACGAGTTAGTGCGATCCAAGCTTAACTGGAATTTCCAATAAAAGCTATTAACACACTATTACTATCATATGGGGCTAATAAATAGTTTAAGGTGGGAACCCCCGTATATCTGCCGTATGTCCACCCTTCAAATGTTAGTTATTAAAGGTCTGAACTGTCAATAAGCGTCTCGTATATCTGCCACTTTTCAAATGTTAATCATCAAAATAATGTCTGAACTGTCACTAAGCGCTGCAGACCAAGGAAATTACATATATGAAAATTCCTTGCTGCAGACTGCCCGGGCGCTCGGCTGACACATGTCACATTAAACCGTATTAGTAAAACGTTTCTATTTGATTACATTCTTAAAATCCACATATCACGCTTCGATACTGTACTTTTATTCCTCTGAATTATATCTATACTAATATAATAAACCTGAAGAGTTTGTTTGTTTGTTTGTTTGTTTGTTTGTTTGAACGCGCTAATCTCAGCAAGTACTGCTCCGAATTGAAAAATTCTTTTTGTGTTGGATAGTCTATTTATTGAGGAAGGCTTTAGGCTATATAACATCACGCTGCGACCAATAGGAGCGAAGCATCAGTGAAAAATGATGCAAAAATAATCGAATTCTTATTAACAGAACTTGACGCGGACGACGTCGCGGGAAACAGCTAGTCTATTGATAAAAAGCAACAAAATTAGCTATTTCAACTTATTGGCAACAAATTTAAACCATTGTGCTAAAATTCCAATAATATAACGTAACATGAAACGGCTTCCAACATGGCACGTTAGTTCCAACATAAAACGGGTTTGCACCAACATAAAACACGGCGGAATGTCTCCGGAATCCTTATAAGCTTTTGATTGTGTTGCCTTTATAAAGTTTGTTCCGATTTATGGGGAAGATCAGTCGGAACAGGGGCCTTGTTTGGATCTGAGATATACGCTCACGGTTGTTTCTGGATTGACAAATCACTTAGCTATATCAGAACTAAGCGACTGCCTATGCATATTTGCGATTTTTTTGACAATATGCTAAGGAAAAAAAACAACAAAGACAAAACAAGATACTCTGGGATTTTCATGCGAGTTACGTTCTGATTTAACAATGACATAACATGAACATTGAACACGACATTATTTTTTTATGTTTAAATTGTTTTGATTGTGCGAATACGTAAAGTAAAATCAGATTTGTTTCTGCAAAAAGGCGGAGGATTCCTGGAGGCGCTTTATCGTGACAAAAATGGTGCTAGTGCCGAGAAGAAGTAGCCTAAAAAACTCGGTCACAATTGTCAGCCTCTTTTTAAATAAATATGTTTACATAAGATATTATGTCAGGGCGAGCTAGGAAAATTTAAAACCACACGTTCCTATCATTTATATAATCAATAATAGTAGAATAGCCCTTTTTCATTAAACAATTTAAGCACAAGAAGTTCAGCAATTGACAGTGGCAATTTGTTGAAAATACGAATACAATTTCCCATGAACGAATTACCCACTTTTCGCAGTCTGAATCCTAAAACTTTTATACGTGTTTTTTTGGGAAACATTTTTCAAAACAATCTAAAGAATACATTTGTTAATTAAAACAAAATACGTACAGTATCCCCTAATTTGTACTCCGAGAAACAGAGGAACAATATGTTACTGTCTGCAAGGAATAGGATATAAACAGTGACGAATTAGAGACATTACAAACAGAAATTGCAATGCTACAAGCTACTGGAGTAAATACTACAATATAATTTTGCAGCTACTGATAGTAATAGGGGTTAAAGTATGAAATTGCCGTTTTGTATGGACGAAATCGAGAAAAGTCATTTTTCCATACTAACAATTTTTTTGTTTTTTTAAAAACGCCTGAACCGTTTTCGATGCAATTAAAGGTGAAAGTTAGATGGTTATAAAGCTACGCATTATAGTATTTAAATTTCTGAAAATCAAAATATATAAAACAAATATACTTAATTGAAGCAAGAAGGTCAGCTGACACATTGTAAGGGGTCTTTTCAACGACTTCCTTTGAAGTAATAGGCACTAGTATTGCATTTTTTTTTAGTCAAAAGTTACTTTATTTAATTTTTGATTGGGGTGGTGGGATCTACCTCCTAGTGGTCCACCCTGGGCAACGGCATCTTCGGTTTTCTAACCAATGATGACGGCTAACAGATTCGTTTGCGGTGGTAGGCTTCGTAAGAGGCCGCCTGGATGCTACCACCCTCCTGCCGGAGTCAAGCGCCAAACAGTTTTTCTGTGTTCCGCTGGTGTGTGGGAGAACGAGTACCTCTGGGTAAGCTCGCTCCATCTTATTCTTAACAGTATAGTTAAGATGTAGTCAAGAGCAAGCCCATTATTTGTAAAAAAAAAAAACTGCTGCAATTTTTATTTTAGCAGCAAATTCTACGGTAGAAGAAATGCTTTGAATTCTTTGAAATCACGTTCACTAAGGTAATGGTTTTTTAATTGAAGTGATGTTTCATCTTTGCAAAATATAAACTGATTGTAATAATCTTTTTTTATCCAGCGATAACTAGCCAATTTATTTATGTGTTTGTCAGCTTTTTCCGAATTTCTTAGATTTCAATGTTTTTAACAATTGATCGCAAAATTAGTCATGATTAAAATTACAAAAAGTCAGCTGACAAACATTTAAATTAGATTGCCAGTATTCCTGTTTCTGTATAAAATAGCACTACCTTTACGCTTTTTTATCGTATGGCTATAACAGTTGAATCTTGGATCTCGACAGCGCATGATATTATATTAAGACGGAGCAGATAGACCGGTATTATATATGATCAAACGAACTTCTGAGTGAAGTTCGATCATTATTATATGAGTCACTTCATTCGAAGATATAGTATATTTATTACCAGGTAGTCCCTTTAACCTACAGGCAACATCGCACGTTTTTAGAGAAAATCGATATTCGATAATCGATCTTTTAACTTTATCGAATGGCCGCTCGCCCCTCTCTAGGCCGGCCATGTTCAAGTCATTTTTTAGAGTTTAAGCAAAACAAAACTTTATCTTGGGTTTGAAAAACATACTTTGTTGTGTTTTTCTTAGGGCGGGTTTAGGGTAACTATATCTTCGAATGAAGTGACTCATATAATAATGATCGAACTTCACTCAGAAGTTCGTTTGATCATATATTATATTTCGTCACTTCATTCTTCAGATATAGTATATTTATTACCAGGTAGATATTTAGAGACAGAAGTTTTGTTTTGTTATTTTACATTTAGCTTAAATAATGTTTACAAGCTTATCAAACAAAAAACAAATATATTGGTAATCAAATATTTTATTTCCGTTAAGTGTTGACTTTACATTTTCATGAATAATCAAAAATATTCAAAATTAACAAACAGTCTTTTATTATATGAAACTAAATAGTAGTTACCTACATTATGTAACTATTTTTAAATAGTTTGATTAAAAACAGATCTCGCGAAATCACCATCAGCATTAATTATAGGTCTGTTATAATAACGCGCGAAAGATTGAGACGTGGAAGTCCAGCCAGCTGTCTTCCTAATCGCGTCTACGCTAAGTCCCGCGGAGCGAGCGGCGGACGTGGCCGCGTGCCGCGTGCTGTGCGCGCTGAAGGTGCGCGTGTCGACGCCGCTCTCCGACAGTACCGCCTTGATCCACCGACTTACGGTTTGGGCGGTGGTGGCCTTGTGTGGCTTTTTTATGGTCAACAAAAGATTACCCACGTTCTCTGTTCTCAGATTTTTTGTTAAAAAAATATAGTCCTTGAGGACGGAAGCGGGACAGATGTTTAAGTTTTCATAAAAGTATGGTAAAAATAGCACCGGTTGATTGCGACCGGGCGCGGAGGTCTTGATTGTGTCCGTGATGGGTGGGTATCTTAACGCCGCTGTCTGTTATTATGATATTCTCTGTCCTAATCAATGAAATAGTTTGAACTCTGTGCGCAGTGCACAGTGCTAAAAGAACGGTTAATTTCTTTGTGATTTTTTCCAGAGGCAATTCTAAATTTGGATGCCAATTAAATATATAATTAAGTACAACTTGTGGGTCCCAAGTAGAATGGTACTTAGGGCAATTAGGTTTGATTTTGTTTGATACGATCGTCAGAGCTGATCTTGTCTCCTAAAAGGAGCGCCAGTGCTGAACGGTGGCTGTTAAGAGTCCCATAGGAACACCCCTTGTTAAACTGCTCCGTTAAGAAAGACAACACAGAGGAAATGGAGTTGTCGAAAATATCTATGTTTTTGACCATACAAAAATTCCACCAGAGTTTTAACGATACGCTATACTGTTTGACCGTATTGTCGGAAAGCGACGCCAGCATTAGGTTAAACGCGTCAGGCGGGACGTCCCTGCGTGCGAGCGCCGTCCGCAGAGCTTCGCGGCACCCAGGATAAGAGTATTGTGCAGGGGGTGGTATTCCCTGGAATAAGAACGGAGGAGATTTTTACTGGGTGTAAAGTAATGTACTTTTGACGCTAAAAGATTTTGTAGGATTGGGAACCATGGCTGTGAAGGCCAGTGGGGGAATACTAATATGCCCATAGCTTGATCGTCTATGATTTTTCTTAGACATTTTAATATTAGGCAAAATGGTGGAAAGGCGTAAAAAAAATTGTGATTTCCAATTAACAGTGAAAGCATCAACGGCAATAGCATCTGGATCCTGATACTGAGAAATGAATTTATTACATTTGGCATTGTGGCGAGAGGCAAAAAGATCTATATCTGGAGAGCCGAAAAGATTAATCATTTCTGTGAACGCGTTATTTGATAACTCCCATTCCGTATCTGGGTTATTTTTTCTCGATTCGGCGTCTGCGCAGTTTTCTTTGGTATTAACGTATGAAGCAAATAGCCAGATATTACGACTCTCGCACCATTGCCAAATGTCTCTAGCCAGATCGTTTAAATGGGGAAATTGAATTCCTCCCATTCTATTAACATAGCTTATCGCTGTGGTGTTGTCAATGCGTAATAATATTGCACAATTAGATTCGTTGTTAACTAAACTTTTAAGTCCTAAGAATACAGCCAGTAATTCTAACTGATTTATGTGGTATTGTTTTTCCAAATACTTCCATTTTCCATTCACTTTCTTGTCGTTACAAACGCCCCCCCAACCTGTTAGGGAGGCGTCTGTAAATATTTCATATTTGTATGAAGGTTCTCTTAAGTTGGAAAATGTTGTGAATATGCTATCTCTCCACCAATTTAAATCTTTCAAAATAATGTTTGGAAGACAAACTTTAGCTTCGTAATTGTTATTGTGATCTATTAAGGCAATATATTTTTGTCGCTCTAAAATCTTTGTGTATAGGAATCCGTATTTAGATGCTGAACATGCTGCAATGAGGACTCCAATAAGCTGGGCAAACTCTCGAATAGTACACCTGGGTAAGTATGAATATTTATCAACTAATTGAGCAATAATATTGCGTTTTTCAATTGGCAAAGACAATGTAAGATTCTTTGAATCATATAAAAATCCTAGAAATTTTTTCACTTGTTCAGGATGCAAGGAACTTTTTTCATAATTTATAACAAAGCCTAAACATTGTAATAAATTTAAAGTTGCTCTTACATTGTTTTGGCATTCTTCTAGATCATTTCCTAGGCATAATAAATCATCTAAGAATATAACCGACTTGTAGCCCTGTTTTCTTAGGTAAGTTACAACTTCCTTCATAATTTTAGTAAAGACTCTAGGAGCTACTGACAGACCGTAGGGCATTGCTGAAAATTAATACATAGTCGGTTATACTGAATTAAACGCTTGGAATTCGAATCTTAAGTATTTCCGGTCAGTAATTGCTATTGGAACTAAAAGATAGGCTTCCTTAAGGTCAATGGTGGCTAAAAATCCACTTTGAGGGATCAATTTAGAGACAGTCCTATAATCTTCTATCTTGAAATGCATATGTGGAATAAATTCTTTTAATGACTTAAGATTTAGTATGAATCTTTTGCCACCATTAGCTTTAGGCGCTAAAAATATCTTAGATAGGTATTGTTCACTACAAAGAGAGCAAGGCCTTACAGCTCCCAGCTGTTCCAGCTTTTTTATGGCATCGGACATTTCTCGACTTTCTTCAATATTAAATGTACACCGTGGAATAACAGATTGGGTCACTTTTTGACTAAATGGAATTGTAAATCCTTGCTCAATCCAAGATAGTGCAACCACATTATTTGTAACACTTTCCCAGCAATTATAAAAAAAAATTTAGTCTACCAGCGTGTACCTGCACTATTGCTGTGCGTTGGCACGGTTCTTGGGTTGATTGAAGTTCTTCGACGACGTTTGTTGAGTTGTCGTCGCGGGATATGGGCGACGAATCACTTTCGAAGCTGGTCTCTGCTGACCTCCCCGCCCCCCCCTGTTTGAGGGGTAACGAGGAGGTCCTGTCCAATTTCCCTGGTGGACAGGGCGGCTTGTTGAGGGCTGAGGAACGGTACTCTATTTGTTCTGATAACTGGTTTTTCTAATTTGTTTTTATTTTCTCACCCAATGAGCTACCAAAAAGCGTATCATCGCGTTCCGCGTCATGAATAACGTGTAAAACGTTCTTTTCCAAACTTGGTGTGACAAGTTTTACTCGGTCTTTTGTAAAGGAATAGTGTAAGTTGGATAAAAGACGACAGCTATCGCTTAGATATTTTAAAGATTTAATCTTATCATCAGACCGAAGTAAAGTATCCATAGCTCGGTTCACTGCTGAGATACCTGTCCCGAGCATTTGTTGGAAACTAGCTAGCTTTTTATCACGACCTCTGACGATCTCTGAGACCGCAGCTGCAATCTCCGGATTTAATTTTGGTGATTGTAATAGTTTGCAATTACTAGGAATTAAATGGTCCTTAGCTAGTTTATCTTTATCGTCTTTGGGCAATCCTTTCCGGAGTAAAGGAAGCCACAAAGTAGCTAAGCTGTCGTGTACAGCTTTCCTAAATTCAGGTATGTCCGACGTCGAAGCACCTAAGGCCGATAATAGTTCAGCATCTAATGGCTGTTCAGGTTCGAGTGTGACCTCTGTGGAGGGTGCGGTTGGTACTTGCGTGTCATCAGGTTGCGCCGTGTCGACAGCCACGGACGGTGCCGGGGTCGAGATCGCAGGTGGTGGCTCGTCCTGCTCATATGGTTGACATTCCGGCATGATAGTCGGGGCCTCTGCTTGTCCATCCATGATAACCGCGAATTCAGCGTTATCCATATCTAGAATGCAAGTCTAGATTTAGTACTTGGACGTAAAAATAAATGTGGGTAGTTCATAAACCACACATAAAATTTATTGTGATAGTATTTCGAGAGTAATAATTTTGTCTCGCAGACAAAATCATTGCATTTAAACACCTATTAGGCTTAATTATGTGTAGCATAGTACATTCGTGGCTAATTCACGATTACCCACGTTATCGTGATCAACTCGCAGTTGATCCCGACTTTAACATTCATAATGCTAAGTATTGGCGTGTAACTCGCAGTTACACCCCATCGCAATAGACTCGCGGCCTATCCCGATAAATATCGGCGAAACCACTTCATAATTATCACCAAATAATTAATACTTCGCTTACCTGTTATATTTTCGTCATCTGAGGAGTCAAAAACACGTCGTATTCGACGTTTTTTATTCTCCTGCTCTTGAATTCTCCTTATTTTACGTTCGTATCGTTTTAACTTCTCCTGGGCACTTCGTTTAGGCATTTTTAACGAAAAGTGTGTGCACTTGTTGCCGCACGAAAAAGGAATGACTTGAACATGGCCGGCCTAGAGAGGGGCGAGCGGCCATTCGATAAAGTTAAAAGATCGATTATCGAATATCGATTTTCTCTAAAAACGTGCGATGTTGCCTGTAGGTTAAAGGGACTACCTGGTAATAAATATACTATATCTGAAGAATGAAGTGACGAAATATAATTATATTATAAGCGCGCGCGTTGTGAAGACTCAAATACGTCAGCAGAGCGCAATCACGAGCGGCAATCGTTAAAACTTATAGCCATGTCTTTCATTTGCGTGCTAACATACTTAGTTAGCAATAAACATTTTGATTTGATTTGATTTGAATAGCGTTGCTTTCAAAACAATCGAATTATCCATTATACCTCCTGAAACATAAACCGCCGAGTCTTCATACAAAATTAAGTATTACTTAAGTATTCTCAATAACCAACATGTCTGGAAAGTTGCTAACATTAAACCCGAAATCCATACGCGTCCATGAAATATTAACTACTTCATTAATGAGTTTATTCTTAAGTCACGTTCTAACAGCAGAGATGTACTCGTAGCAGGAAGAGAAAGGCCAGTACTTAGCTTCGCATGTTGTAGGCCATATACAGTGGTAGTAAGACCAATTATGACGTACGCGTCTGCTGTATGGTGGAAGAAAAACAACCAAACGTCAACAATACACAAACTAAGCAGTCTTCAAATGCTAGCATGCATTACTGCAACTGGGGCCTAATCATCAACACCAGAGGTATTGCTGAATGAACTGTTCGCTTTTCGATAAACCATTGCACAGACATGTGCAAAAGAAAGCCTCTTAAGAATATCATGAAAACATAAACCAGATGGCACGCCCAAGTTTTGATTAAACTCAAGGAACCAATCAACCAATTTGATCACAAACTCTTATGTGTGCCCAGTGAAAACATGCACAGAGAATTGAAATTTACTATGCAGTATTCGGTAAACATACCTTATAGGGCAAATGGCTAAAGGGTCAAATGATCTTTTAAAAAATAGAGCAATGTCTAGTATACGGACGGATACAAAAAAAATGATGCTGGATGTGCGGTCTACAGAGTCCCTAACTCAAGGTTTGCGTCAACCCGGAAATGTTCCCCAGAAACACATTAAATAAATTTAAAGGTAAAACCAAATGCATAGGTTACGGTCTTTTAAAGCTTTTTCATACTATTATATTTACAAATCGAATTACTAGATGATGTGACAAAGAATCCAAAGATTCAATATTTGCTGTATTTGTTAGGCTATCATCGCGATCAAAGCTTAATTACGCAAAATAAGTAAGCCTCGCGTGACGCGGGCGCCCTCCGTGGATATGATGCGTCATCTTGACGGAGACAAACGAGTGTAAAGCGATGACTGTCTTAAGAATTCATTTGGGAGCAGGAATGAAGCGAGTGATGAAACGCGTATGTCTAATTTCCAAAGATTTAATACTAAAAGAAAAAGGTTAAATTAACAAATGCAAATTTAACTTTTTCTTTTAGTATTGAGAGGTCCGTGTCTCACATAAATCGAAACAAAAGATCTAATTGCATAATTTGGTGTTCCGTTTGCATGTCTATCCGTTTAGTTGTCTAACTGTTTATTAAAATCATGCTTCTAAGGAAAGCGTTGTATTAAGTTATAAGTAAAGTCAAATAATGGAATTATATCAAACAATTTACAATACAAAAATAACTAGCTGCTGTGACGAAGAATTTAAAGATTCTATCGTTATTGCATTCGCTAAGCTAAGACCAATGCTTTGTAAACCGATTACCCAAAATAAAGACGCCTTAAGCGGCATGGGTGCCCTCTGTGAATATGGCGCGTCATATTGACGGAGACAAACGAGTGTAAAATGATGACTGTCTTTGCGCATTCGCAATGGAGCAGAAATAAGCGAGCGCCATGCGAAAGGTTTTATAGCTTATTTATTTTTCCTTTTGATGCTTTGTAGGGTTCCGACCGAAGAGAAAGGATAAGTTAGAAATGTGTGGTTTTTTATCTACAGATATTTATATTGAGCTAATGTTTAAACTAAGTTTTATAATTATAAGGTGGGTGATCATCTTTTTTGAATGTTGTTTACGAATTTATGACTTTTCCAAAATAAAGTTTATTTTCATGCTATGGTAATGGTATAGGAAATGGTAATTTGGTACATCCAGTACAACACATTACTCAGTTTTGCAATAAATACGACATAAACCACAGCGTTCATGTTTCACCAATAAAATGTCGATAGAATCCTTGTTCTCGCAGATGTTCCGAAGTTCGCAAAGTAATTATAGCTCCGATAATAGTCCTGTCACATTTACCACAACTTTAGAATTGGACACATTGCAGAAATTTGGTAGTTTAGTTTAAAAATAAGTTCTGCATTCCGAAGCCTTTAGAAGTCAAATTAAACAGGTGTGGTTATTTGGAAATACTAAACTGCTGCGTACTATAGAATTGCAATAGTTGTGTCCAGCCGTGCAGTAAAATAGGTTATTTATTTATTTATTTAATTTGGACTGCCAGGGATATTTATATTGGTAAATTACTTATATAATTTTTATAGGTGATACTTAAAAAATGTAAAACTCTTCTTATGGCGGCCACATTATGCACAATACGGACGGAGTTATGTTAAAATTAGAAACTAATTATAATGTAAAATTAAAATTTTGAAGCACATAATATAAACATGCATAAAATAAATAAGCTCTACAATATACAACATAAACCTATGAATAGGACTACACCTCCCTTTACAACTCGGTTATCTTAGTTTTGAACTCAGCGAAAGAGTCGTGAAAAATGTCGACACCGTCACTACAGCCTAGTATAAGCTTCTGGCAAGCGGTATGAAGCAGCATGAGATTGGACGTTGGTGCGCGCGATAGGCTTAACAAAAATTCGGAGTGGGTGACGAGATGGCTGGTTAGTTGGGCGGTTATGATCCATATACAAACTAGCTCCAAGACCCATCATTGTTGATGATCGCTCAAAGTGTTTTCTGATTAGTTCTACCTTGAGCAGATTCTGCAGTAAGAACGAAACAACTTTGAACACACCTATATCTATAACAGACAACGTACAATCACAGTACGGCTGATACACCTTTTCGAAGTCGTTCGGCATACTATGTAACGCGCAATACTTGAAATTTTCGACGTGTCGAGTTGGCCAGATATGTCTGCCGAAAAACATATTATGGCTGATTTGCAAAATGCTTCATGCTGGTACCGGATGCGGCAAGCCGAAGAAGAAGAATAACGAAATTAGAGAGTGCTATCACCAGCTGTTGACTGCTATAAACTGTCTACTATTGAGTTCGAAAAAAACGCCTGTAAAGTTATAAATAAATTATATGCGTTGTCCTGAGTTTGATATTATGTATATGGCTATTTATATACATATTTTACGAAACAATATTGAAATTGGAGTAAGGGTCAGGGGTGTGGAATTTGCTCTATGCCAATACTTCCGCCGAACTTTGGGGAATATATTAATATTTATGGGCTTTAGTGAATATCGTAAGAAATATATAAAATAAATGTTGCTTTTTCGAAATTCCTAGTACTCAAACATAAAGTTTATAACACTGACTGATAGACACACAGTCTAAGCTACACCTAAGTGGGTACTGATTACAACTACGTGGCTTTAGGATATTTGAGTGAGGAGCACGATTCGACAAACGCTTTGTTTACGTACCCCCGTTTGTTACTTCTAGTGTAATACTACATTTTAATATATTTCACAAAAAAATCGAATGCACCTAAAAATAAATTTACTACTCGAATGTCAGGGATAGCTTTCTCTGGAATGTCAGGGATAGCTTTCTTTTTCAGTGTGTCCGACAAATTTAAAAAATTGGACCTAGCAATTCTTGACATAATTTCATTTTAAATGTTCAGATTGTTACAGATTAAACTTTTAATAGCTAGGAAATAAATCCAAGATATTGAAATCACGAAAACCTTAGGCCACTGGTAGTAATTTATTTAAATCAATCAAACACACAATCCGCGAAATTGGCTACCTTTACGTAACCTATCTCTATTGACACTAGAAGTTTAGCTTTCGGCTGTGAACTTGATTTGCATAATAGAATTAGATCAACCCTATTGTGCAAGTTCGATATGATCAATGTTTATGCGATTATTCTGAACGCCCAGTAGTTAGGCTTGAATCTATACAAATATTATAAAGCTGAAGAGTTTGTTTGTTTGTTTGAACGCGCTAATCTCAGGAAGTACTGGTCCATTTATCGAGGAAGGCTGTAGGCTATATAACATCACGCTGCGACCAATAGGAGCGAAGCATCAGTAAAAAATGTTGCAAAAATAATCGCGATCATAATAACAGAAATTGACGCGAAGTCGCGGGCAACAGCTAATAAAATATAATATACAACTGTATATGTGGATTACAACTGTATTTTTATGATGATGATGGTAGTCTTATTCGTATGGTCATAGAATAATACAGCATTCTTCTTCGATAAGAAGATGAACAATCTCATTCTGCTTGTAAGTTAATGGATTTAAAATTTACTAGAGTTTATTATTTTTCTTTTTCCTTTTTGAATTAGAAACACCGATGTGTCCACCAGACTTACTTTAATCTTCCGTCATATGATGATGATGTAATGTTGAAAAGCTTTCTCACTGTCAATTTTAACAATCGGGATTCTTGTACTAATCTTATTTTATACCTATTAAAGAAAGAGCTGAGATAAGCAAATGGGTCAGTAAATTCATCTGTGAGTTCATGAGTGCGAATCAGTATGCCCGGTCTGTCTGCTATAGAACTTTGATCTTTTTATTTTATCTTGTTGGTACTGAGACTGACCAATTTGATCTTTTTCTCCACTCTAGATAGTAATTCTGCAAGTTCTTTGTCAGACCATGCCAAAAGCGTTGCATTGTATCGACTGCAAATTAAATACTTTTTTGAATTACGAATTAAAATTCCACCTTTCCAACATATTCAGAGGTTTAAGTCAATATAAATTATTATTATATTATTGAATTGATAGTTAGCCTTATGAAAAACATCTTTTACCGCTTACCCAATTTATTGATCTTATAAAATGGTATAGCAACGCGACCTTCTCATCTTATAGTTCTATCTTATAGAAATATAAATTAAATATTAACTTGTGTAAAGGGTGGAATTTAGGAGTACCGGCGGAAGAAAACAAGTGCTAGCGTCTTCTATTTGACACTGGCCAAAATGCGATGCCCAAATTACATGCCAAGCATGGCAAATGTGGCAAAATCTCCCGCATCTCCAGAAGTATCTCACACATAGTTTGTAGTTCACCTAACAAAATTGGATGTCTGTGTATTAATATTGTTGTATGTGTTAATATTGCTGTGAAATACCAAACAAAATTTGACAATGTCTAAGTTTTTATTAGTTGTGACATTTTATGTACAGACTCTGTACATATTTGAAGTCCTCGTACAGAGGTTAGCGCATTTAAATCTCTCTTGTCTTACTAAGTGTGAAAGTTTGAATGAATTATTGTTGCTTACTTATACTTACGAGTACTTATCATTTTGTGTCATGTATATAGACTCTAAGCTGGAACAGCACATAGGTTATTTTTTGTCCTTAAAAATAACACGTTTCCCGTATTCCCGATAGTCTTGTAACATAAGTGTAGGGTACTGATTTTTGAAACAGTTGACTATGGTCCTTGGATGACCTCCGTGGCGTATGCACCGGTTTTCAAGGTGTTCTCTGCTTCAAGGACCTGGGTTCCATTCCCGAACGGGTCAATGTAGAAAAAACGTTATTCTAAATTTTCGCGTCTGGGTGTTTGTGGTACCTTCGTTGTTTCTGGTTTCCAAAATACGAGTGCTTTAAATAGTTACCCAAATTGGGATCAGAACTATGTATGTGATGTTGTTCACATTTATTATTATTTTTTAAAAAGGTTGGCGATCATAGCCGTGCTTCGAAAGGCACGTTAAGCGGCTCATCTAGGCTTCTGACTTCGCTATATGGAAATCGTAAAAGCAAGATAGAAGATAAAAGTAAGATCAGAGGTATGTTATCTCATCTCATCTATCAGAGGAAACTATTATTTATACACTGTATCATCCTTTAAGAATAATCACACGATAAGATGACTTAATAGTAAATTTCTACAGGACAGTTTGAGATTACCAATTGTACTACTATTTCTTTAACCCAAGCAACTCACAACCAATTACTCCGAAGCAAATTGTGTTTACCAAAGCACTTTACATTAGTTATAACGAATCTAGAGGCAAAGAAAGTGTACTTCCAAGCTGTATAATTCCACACTCAATTTGTAAAACAAAATGAGCTTACAAGAAATTGTGGGTATACCCAATTCTCTTAGTACAGTCAAGGGAAAAAAGGTTGCAATCAAACCAGTCCTTATTACATTAGATAACTTAGTTTGAAGAGGCAATTCAAATGTTTAAAGACTTTTCTTAGTCATACTGTTATTTTAAACGCAAGAAATTGTCTTCGTCTGTATGTTACGTTTACGCAGGCATTAACAGCTAAGATAATTTTGATGATATCTAATGTAGAGATAGGAAATCATTTATTAAAGGGGTTAAAAGCGAATGGAAAATTGTGTAGAGAACAAATAATTTCTTAACTGATTTAGATAAAATTTTGAACTTGAACTTACAACCTTTCGCTTACCGAGCGACGGCTTTTACCACAGAGACTCGAAAGATCGACAATGTTTTTGTACTACAAAGACATTTTAGATTTTTTTATTTTAGGAATTGTATTTCCTCGGTGGAGTACAACGGGGAGTTGGTAGTTGTTTCCTTCGTTGTTTCTGTTTACCACAAAATAAGTGCATTCAATAATTAATTATGAGAAAAAAATAGAAAGATATAAAAAGAGAGAGAGAAAGAGAGCAATGTTTGTGATGCTGTCTACAATCATTTATTATTTATTTTGTTTATGCAGCAAGATCGATCGTATTTCAATTAACTAAGATAAAAATCGTATCAGTCTGTTTTTTTGAACCAGGCTCAGGTTAAATCTAGATTCAAGGAAGGTGAGCCTAGATAATAGATAGGCATACTTAAACTTGAGCCGACCGTGTGACATATCAGAGCTTTTGCAGAAACAAGTTTACGCGACCGGAATATTAATTCCCGTTGAATCGCGAAAGCTACAAAAGCTTACAGTATGTATTTCAAATAAAATACGAGTAACTATGATAATGTGATAAAAATAAAACGGTTTCTGAAAGCCTAGATTTATCCATCTTTTTTGATACTGTACTTTTTTTATACGAATTAAATCCATATCAAAGACTTTTGTCTTCACACGGACCTTTAAAACAGCTTTCATAGATTGAGAAAAAAAACTGGCAAGTGTGAGGGTAGGTATCTACTGTAGCATCACACAATAATAAAAGATGCATGTACACTGATGTAATAATAACGATGTTCCGAATATATTATTATCCTGTAGTTACCTATTTGTGCCACAAGATATTGCTTCTTGCTAAATGTCATGGTCAACGGGTATTAGCTCATAACTTTTGACTCCCTTTGGGAATGAACGGGAAATGCGACAGTAAACCATATCTTATCTTTTGACTGCGTATATTTAATAGATTGATTTTTTACAGTTGCTAGGGATCGTAGACGTTAGTACGAGTATTTGTGACCAACTTCAACTTTATATTTCTACACGTTAGCCCGTCCGTTTACCCTATGAAAAAGGGTCTTGATGGACAGAAACACTTAGACAGATATACGACGGACGATCAGTGAAGTGATCTCATAAGCCGTTTTTGCGCACACTACCTTTCATTTCAATGATCGGATATAGTTCCTTTTTCTCCCAGAGGTACGGAACTTAAGTATTAATTGCAAACTTATGTTAGAAACTGAATTCTTTTAAATTTACCGGCGGCAGTGCGCGGGCACTGTAAATGTAGGCGCCCGCCGCTCGTCCGCGCGACTTGTCCATACATTTGCAGTGCCGCGCCGTTCCCGCGCCGCTGCCCGCGAAAATCGAGGCTGAGGCCTAAGGACAAAAGATATACTCTTCTCTTACTATTTAGGTGTCGGTGGATTCGACCAAAGCTTGCTATAGGTGTCGGTAGATGCGACCAAAGGAGAGCCGCCCAAATAAGACGGGCAGCAAAGTCTTTTAACCACTATTGGCCAATCTGCAATAGTCAATCCGCTTATCAAACGTGGAAATTAGGGCAAAATCCTCTGGTCAGAGTGGCCTTTGTCCAGCAGTGGACTGAAGTTGTCCGATGATGATGACAGTTAGCCTAGTTAGCGATTTATGACTTTGGTGAATGTGAGTTGTTAGGCAAGTCTTAATGTCTAACCTTACTGTGGGATGTAATCAACTCGCCCTAGGACCTCTGACTGGGTCTAATGTGTGGCATTAATCAAAATAAGCCGGGAGCCATTTTTAGCCTGCCTTCTGAAGCATACTTGGTGATTTGTGACCTAATGCTCCAAACGGTCTCTCATCACTTGCAAATGTTGTACCTACTATGTACAAAAATCTCCTAATAGAAATAATTCGGCGAACAAAATGGGATTTGTCCAGATTTAACTATACTTTCGCATTAGCAGTGCTGAAATGTAGGTACGCAATTTTGGATCTGAATTGGGATACGGATATGCAAATGATATAACGGTATTACGGTTAAGGATGTGAAATAATTTTGTATTAAAATTATCCGATGCTTAATTTAAATGTTACAAGTAGATGAAATGTTTATTGTTTCAGTCTACAGTAAAAACTATTTACAACATCTTTTAATTGAGTTGTAATATTAGCAGAACAGTACCTACTTTTGTTTTTTCGAGAAAAGCTTTTATGACACTGTTTATATGTTGAATTTGCCATCAATTCGTCATTTTGTCTATAGTATAGTATAGTAACAGCCTATAATCATCCCACTGCAGGGAAAAGGCCTCCATCATTGAATTAAAGTTACCACAGCAATTATGGGTACTGGCATTATCACCACGCTTGCCAAATGCGGGTTGGTGATCACAAATCCGAGCAACGTTCAAAAATTCGAAACTTTTTGTTGCCCGACCCGGGGATCGAACCTGGGACCCTGAGATCTTGGCCCTGTATTTAAACCACTAGACCAGACCAGCGAGGCGTTTAGCGACCACTAGTCAAAATGTCTTCTGGATTTAAAATGCATTTAGCTCCTGAAAATGTATTCTCTTAGTTACTGACTTCTAAAAGCACAAAAATCATTAACTGTCAGAACATATACGAAGAAAGAAGAAAAAAACCTATCGTAATAACGTTTTTGAAATTACCAAAATAGTTTGCGATTTTGGATGAATGTTTTATTGATTAATCTAGGTGTGGAGCTATAAACCTTTTTTACGTTCTCGGTCAGTACTCCAGACACAGTACAAGTATGTTGCCACGTCTAATGCCGTGCACTGTCCACTAAAGAAGATAAGTTTATTGTAATGAAAATAGATGTGAACCAAGAGATGTCACTTACCTGCACTGTTCTATTGCCATTGCAAGTAACTATTAAAGCACTTGTTTTAAAAACACAAATCGGATACAACGAAGGTACCACAAATACCCAGATGTGGTTTCTACATAGATCTTTCCGGAAAGCAAACCCAGACCCATGAAAACCATTTATACGCCGCATCCATCTCGAAAGCCGACAAAATAAGGAATTATTCGATATTTTTTTCGGATATCCGATTCCTCCGGTTACGGTTCCGTAGCGCCGTTACATCCCTGGTTAGCAGTGTGCACATTGCGCAGCATGCATTGTTGCAATGTGGCCTGCATTCTAATATCTAGACGTATGCATACTATTGAATATTAACCACTTAATTACGAGCCCGCCATAAGACGTTTGAGTTTATATGCAAAACAGTATACTTTAATTCAACATCATTTGTATTTGTTACAAAAAAAGGAATTAACTTTTTTCCATGTGTCAGGTCACAGGTGTATTAAGGTTGCGACTGTTGGATTTGTAACTTTCAAGTGACTCACAATCACACAAGATTTTTCATGTCTGTGGTCTGGCTGAGATAATAGTGTAATTCCTTGCCCCTAATTCAGCTAACCAAATCGTATCACAATCGTGATTGAATAGCAGGTTTTTGACAGTTCTAGTATGGGCTAAATGTCAAAATCGCCCAATTCAATCACGATCGAACTGCAACTGAAATAGCTGAGGCCCCTTGTCGACTTATGGGCGTTGCAAGAGCCAAGGCGAGTAAAGAATTCCACCTAAAAGGAGACGGATAGTAGTGTCTTCTTTTTACCACTGGCCAAATTGAGGTTATCAATCTTCCTGACGAGCTGATAAAGTTAAGCCAATGGTCCCGACTTCTTCAATCAAAAAGAAAGAAAGAAACATTTATTTGTCGAGACTCGATCGACTAGGCCGATGAAAAATACATGTGCTAAAATAGGTAGTAAAACAAAGACTGTAATAAGTATTAAGGTTAAGAAAGTACACACAAAAAAAGGTGGAAGTCTTTTCAATCTTCCTCTTGCAAGATGGATGTCTTTAACACAAATCAAGTCTTGTAACAGGCAGCTTTCAAAATTCTAATACCTATCAGATAAATAAGCACATTCATCAGATTAACTTCAGGTAAAATTTTGGCTAAAGAAAAAGTTTAACCGTTTAAAAAACACCTTCATACAATAAACATATGAGTCACGCACTCACTAGGTAGGTTAATTAGTCATTTTAATCATTCATGGGTTTTATTACGACATTCCGTCGCTCTCCTTGCTAATGGACATAACTGCCATAAAGGAAATTAGAGAAAGCTTTTTGCGGCTTTGGGAAATAATCACCAACACCGCCACTTAGCATTTTCGCATACTAGTGACAGGTAAAAAAATTTTGGTTTATTAGATATATCAGAATAGCTACAAATGTTTTTGTCAACTGAATTCGTTACAAGATTTATTTCTGTATTAAAATTTCCTTGTTAAATTTATTGTTTTGCATGTACTCGTATGATTGTATTGCTAGTTGCTCAGTGTTGTTTTTATACTTGAGTTTTGATTTCTCCTTTGAGAAACGGTTCGCAAGCATTTTATTTCGCCTGATTGTCAACACTGACGTTAATCCTATCCGTTCTCTTTTTAATTTGTTCATAAAGATTTTCAACTCTAAGTCCTACGTATAAAGTGCAACATAAATATAATTGTATCATCATAGATTGCCTTTTAGTGCAATTGCGCAAATTTTGACAGTTACGCCTTCTGGTAATAAAAGCGACGATTTATTCATTTTCTTACATAATTCCGTTTTCGTATATCTAAAAACTCCCTCGTAATAAACTTATTTTATACATCCATAAAAGTATCAGAACGAAATATAAGAGGACTGAATATGATTGATGTTTGAGCGAACATGCAAATTGTATTAAGGTAGAGCGGATACGTAAATATGGAGATGTATGAGATAGTAATAGGATTTCGGTTATAAAAGCCTTTTCGTTTAATTTGTTACAATAAAAATTGCTACTGTTTGCATCATGTCTTCCTTGTCTAGTCACGTCTTATCATGACACATGTCTTCGACTTGACAGATGTTTTTGACAGAACATGTACTCATAAACTTCAAAAAAAAATTAAAATTATGATAAAAGTTTTTTATAAATCATACATACTTACCGTCTACTCAACATACATTTACTGAATAGGAAATATATTTGAATCTTGAATAAAATTTCTACTGCCTTAGATGGGACTCGAATCCACAATCTTCTTCTTACTGGCTGACTGCTCCGACTATAGGGCTACTTAGACATTTTTGTGTCAACGTAATTATTAAAGTCTAACATCAAAATAAATATTTGAAAAAATACAATAGAATATAAAATCAACAATTTCTAAAGAGTTTTCTAATTTAATTGACTGAATTTCTAGTATGAATCTTCGTTAGTTCTAGTTCTTGTTAGAAATCGAATACAGTGACTACGTCGAACATATTGAGCGAGTCATAGAGAGAGCTATGATCGGAATTTCTTTGTAGGATGAAATGAGGTAATCAGGCAGGCAGCTAAAGTAATCGATATAGTAGCTCAAAGGATAAACAAGAAAGGCAGGAGCTATTTATATTAATAGTAGACCCTGTAACAGATGGGTTAAAAGAGTTTTTGAAGAGAGACAGTGATTTAAGATTAGCAACGCAGAGAGCTTTTAAAAGTATAGATTAAGTTCACTATTTTTTTATCGTTGACGAGTTTTTTTTTTTTTTTTGTGTGGACGGACCTATCACTGAAACCCCATATGGGAGGCTTTAATCAGTTAAACCGGGCAGAGTGTGGCGAGCGCTGAAGGCGCTCAGCCTAGGTCCGCCACGCTAGCGGTACTCCGG
This sequence comes from Anania crocealis, assembly GCA_949315895.1. Lineage (NCBI taxonomy): Eukaryota > Metazoa > Arthropoda > Insecta > Lepidoptera > Crambidae > Anania > Anania crocealis. Next base: position 3,977,547 of record OX438859.1, on the reverse strand, counting down.
TGCGGCCGAGGGTGAGGCTTCGCGAAGCGAAGCCTCAGGCTCGCTCGCACCGGGGCCCATACTAGCGGGCGTGATCGGGCCAGTGTGGGGTGCTAAGGGCACCTTACCAAATGGCGAACCCACCAGTGGTGGCGCCGCCGGAACCGGAGATGCCGTGGCATGCCGGATCACGGTCGGGCTCCATTCTGGCGGGCCCGATCTGGGAGGGGGGATCGGACAGCGACCTCAAGGGCGCCTCTGTAGGCTCGGACCTCGGCTTGGGTCGCCGTCCGAGGGGGGGGAAGGTGAGAAGCGGCCAGGCACATGATTTTGTCGGCCGAAATGAAAGGCGGGACCACGCACCCGCCTCCGACGGGTGCGGTGTGGAGAACTACTGTGTTGTGCAGTAATTGAAGTGCTTCGTTGACGAGAATTAAAGGCAATCAAATTTTATATCGATGCCAACCTTTCACGGGTAGCAGTGTCTCCTTCTACCGTTGTATAACTGCGACTACCTACCCGCCTGCCAAGTGCGGCGATTAACGGCCAGTTTTGGCATATCGGAGATAGAAAACAACTTCTGTCTTTGTTTCTCTGGACGGCAAAAACAGAGATAGAAACTGTTTCCTATCTCCGATATGCCAAAACTGAAGATAGATAGTTTATTGGAACCGGCCGTAAGTCAAATCATTTTATTGGATACAGTGATACTCGTACAGCGAAGCAGAAATATTATAAGCATGCGCGTTGTGAAGACTCAAATACGCTCGAATTAGGGCGTTTTTTACAAGGTCCACGTCGAGTGCAGTCACGAGCGGTAATCATTAAAAATTATCCTTAACTTTCATTTGCGTGCTAAGTATTTCGCATCTTTTGTTCTGCTTATCAGTACAACTTGTCAATAAGTGCAGTTTTGGATGGCCCGTAACAGATTTAATATGCGAATTACTATGAAGGTAACATTCTATACTTTAAAATATCTTTTATTGGATATGCCTTTGTCCAGCACCATTACTGGTATATTAGTTCACAATAATATAGGCTATTAATGGTAGGTACCTTACCTAAATACTGACTGTATTGGAACATATTTGTAGTTCAGTGCCCAACAAAACAACTGTATGTTATCACACTAAAACAATTACATTAATACATAACAATGATATATTTTACGACTGGCAACGATATCCATGATTAGATTGCTGATGACGCGTGATTCTGATGAGCCATGTCCGAACAACAGCCTTCACACAACATTAGGTTTGGCGAATAGGGGGATGTCTCTAATGAAATAAACGCAGTCCCAAGCTTATTTCGGCGAAGCAAACATCGCATAGATTCATTTCCTACCGGGCGCGCTGAGCCGTTAAATCTGATAAATTTAGTTAAGTGTTAAATTATCTTTGTATTGTTATTGTGCTGAGATTAATTGTTAAAATTAGTAATGACTCTGCAACGTAATAACTCAATTCTGAAAGTTTCTCCGACCAGAGTGAAAAAAAACCTAATTTTTTATCTTTTTCAAAAATAACAAGAAATCACTTACAATCATAATGAATTGCCATTGTAAGTGAGTAAGTAACGGCCTATAATCATCCCACTTTAGGGCAAAGGCCTCTATCATTGAATTCAAGTTACTATTGCAATGATGGGTACTGGGATAATCATCACGCTTACCAAATGCGGATTGGTGATCACAAACCCGAGCAATGTTTGAAAATTCGAAACTTTTTGTTGCCCGACCCGGGGATCGAACCCGAGACCCCGAGATCTTGGCCCGGTATTTAAACCACTAGACCAACAGGGCGTTATAAGTATTTCTGCCATATTTCTGGTTATTTGTGCATATTTATTTAATACTGTGTTAGGCCATTTAATGCAGCAAACAAGACATACATATATAATAGCATAAAATATTCGACTTAAAGTTTATATTTTCCCTATACAGGCTTCTAGTCGGTTAGCCTTTTTTGTGAAAAATTGTTTTAATTTATTGGCTGAAAGCTAAGCCCTTCGTTTCAAACTTTATGCTGTTTATTAAGCTATTGCATAGCTTCTATCGCGGGCCTTGAGCGTGGAGACCGAATCCAGAAATTCCGTAACGAAAATAACCTAACCTAACACTCGGGGCGAGGCAAGATCAAACAATTTTGAATTTCCGAAATATAAAAGAATTTAGAAGAAAATAAGGATTTTGATAGTATGGTTGCCTATGGTAACCATAGCTGCCAAAATAACAGAAACATTTAATTACAATATTAGAAAATACATAAAATTATAAAATTAAGCTATTGCATAGCTTCTATTGCGGGCCTTGAGCGTGGAGACCGAATCCAGAAATTCCGTTACGAAAATAAGCTAACACCCCCCACTCCGACCGGCACAGCGGTGATACTTTTTAGTTTTATAATTGCATAAGTTGATAAAAAATGCTATGCAATTTATAGCTTTACCGCGGCAGTGTCCGAGTGTCACACGTCTTTTTTTATTTAAATATTGAGCTGTAACCCCATTGACCCAAGAGATTTAATTGAGATCGGTAAGTAAAGTGTAAAAAAATTATTGAACCTCCGTTTTTAAGCGTAACTTTTGTAATTTGATTCATTTTGTAATAGAACATTTTGTCAACTTTTAAATTCTAACCCAATAGCACTGACCAAGTAATCACTACGTTTGATTCAATGGAACCTGTAATCAGCAATTAATTATGAAGAAAATGAAATATTGTTGGGTATTTTTTCAAGGCCCTCATGTTAACATTTTTTTATGACTTGCGATAATTACTGAAAAACTTTTACTTCGTCAACCATATTCTATAATTTTTCGATAAAATAGTTCAAAACCTATTTCAATTCTTCTTCTCTATTTAAGTAAATAAAAATTTATCAACAACATGTATGTACGCGCATATATTTTGTAACTTTAGATCGACTGCACTGAATTGGATAATTATTTTTTGACATGTTTACAATAGTCAGGAGAAATTATATGTGAACGTTTTTTTAAGCTATTGCATAGATTCTATCGCGAGCCTTGAGCGCGGGGACTGAATCCAGAAATTCCGTAACGCAAAAAACCTCACGCTCCCCACTTCGACCGGCACAGCGGTGATACGGCTGTTCGACGAGGTGCGTGCGGTTTGACGAGGCGTTTGCCATTCGACGAAGTGGGTGCCGTTCAACTAAGTGGGTGCCGTTCGACGAGGCAGGTGACGTTCGACAAGTTGGGTGCTGTTTGACGAATGGGGTGCTGTTTGATGAGGTGGGTGCTGTTCGACGAGGTGGGTGCCGTTCGACGAGGTGGGTGCCGTTCAACGAGGTGGATGCCGTTCGACGAGGTGGATGCCGTTTGACGGGTGGGGTGCTGCTTAACGAGGTGGGTGCTGTTTGACGAGAGGGGTGCTGTTTTTCGAGGTGGGTGGATTTATTTATTTATTTATTTATTATTTATTTATTTATTTATTTATTTATTTATTTATTTATTTATTTATTCATTCATTCATTCATTCAATCATTTATTTATTTATGAATTACGCAATAATATGACTATACTTAGGAGCTATGAACAAAATAAAAAGTGGAAATTTCATACTTTAACCCCTATTATAATTGCATAAGTTGATAAAAAATGCTATGCAATAGCTTTACCGCGGCAGTCTCCGAGTGCCACACGTCTTTTTTTATATAATGTATGGATAAATAACCTTTTTATAAAATGTATGAATAAATGACTGTCGAAGTAAAAATATCCACATAAAAAGTGTGTAATGTATAAATATGATCACAAACAGACCATTTGGTTGCACGATCTTTAACACTATCAAAGCCTATAGACATGGATATTTATAATAAAAAGTCGTAGGTTAGAAAAAATAAGTAAATATTTTTACGTATACAATAACTTACCCTTTAAAACTTAACCCTTTCACAGTGCAAGCAAAAGTCAACACTGAATACAAAATCCGTTGTTACGACGACATTCGTAAGTGGCATCACCTTCAGTGGGCGAACTGTTTAAAAATTTAAAACGCTGACTCAGCGAATCGAATAGAAAATGCCATTTTGAAAGCAAACTCAAATTTAACATTTGGTGTTTGTTTTTAAATTCTCGGCCGACATTGTTTGTTCTTTGAATGGCTATGATATGTTGACTTGTGTTTCTTTAGACGGTGTTATATGGTGGTCTAGTGGTTCGAACACCAGGCCAAGATCTCGGGGTCCCGTGTTCCATCCCCGGGTCGAGCAACAAAAAGTTTCGCATTTTCGAACATAGCTCCGGTTTGTGATCACCCCCGCATTTGGAAAGTGTAGTGATTCTGCCCATACCCATCATTGCTGTGGTAACTTGAATTCAATGATGGAGGCCTTTGCCCTGCCGTGGAATGATTGCAACCTGTTTGACAAGCAGGGCAATCATATAAACTTAATTTGGAGTAAGTAACAGACTTAATCAACCCACTGCTGGGCAAATGCCTTCATTAATGAATTAAAATTACCACAGTTATGATGGGTACAGGCTAGTGATGTAAAAACCTCGAGGCGTCGAGTTCCGCTTTTGAAGCCTCGAGGCGGATTGGCAGGACTCAGTGAGCTTGGTAGGCTCGTAGTCCCGAGCCTAGCCGAGGCGCGAGTTCTCTGAGCCGTGCTTCGAGGCTTTAAAAGAGTTCGAGCCATCAAAAGAGCTTAAACCTATCAAAAGAGCTTGAGCCTTCAAAAGAGCTCGAGACTTTAAAAGAGCTCGAGTCTTGAAATGAACGCAAGCCTTCACAATAAAAATTAAAATTTATGTTTTTGATTTTAATTTTACGTAAATAAATAATAAATTAAAACAGTGGTGTACATAATTCAAATTACAAGTTACAGAGCTCAAATCTTTTGACGGATTGATCGACGACTGCGAGTTTACGAGACCTTTTTAGCGTAATATTAGAGCTCGAGTCTATTTTTGAAAAAGGTTCGAGTTCTAAAAAATTTTTGAGATCGATCGAGCTCTCAAAAAGGCTCGAGCGAACAAAAAGGTACGAGCCCTGAAAAAGACTCCCGAGTCGTCGAGCGTTATAAAAATGAGGCGAGCCCTGTAAACAGCACCGAGCTCTAGCCAAAAGGACTCGGAGGCCTTGAGCCTTGTAAATCACTAGTAAATGCATTAGACACCAAGTTTTTTAAATGCGGGTTGGTAATCACAAACTGAGCACTGATCAAAAATTTTAACTCTTGTTTTCCAAGACGGAAATCGTATCCATGGCTCCAAATTATGGCCTGGAACTTAAATCATTAGCCACAATGGGGCGTTGGAGAGGATTTTCAGTTGATGATAATAAGTTTGTTAGAAAGCGTAGACATACTCGTACTTGAATATTAAAGGAGTCTCACAATAGAAACCGAGTTTCTTGCGCTTCTTAGTACTTGCACATAATTATCTCAAAGTAGCGGTAGGATGAAGTGGGACTAGTAAAGCGCCTCTTGGGGCCTATTCGCAGGAATAACTCTGATTTTACTGACTTTTACCGGACTCGCGATACAACCGGGAAACAGGTATAGCTGGAAGCAGGATACATACAAATTGAAAAAGATGCCTTGATCTTCAACACAATGTCCATATATTTATCTCATACCAATGTTTCAAAATATCTGAAACATTAGTATGCGAGTTTGTTTGAGGTCCTACCTCAAAGCAAGTCGCATGCAGGGTAATAGTTAAGCTTATCTTACTAAAACTATAAACGCGAAAGTTTCAATAGATTTATAAGCATCTGATTTAAATTTGGAACATTATAGCCTGGAATAGGAAATAATTATTTATATAATAAAAAATGAAAGTTTTTCGTGGGATATTTTCCAATTTGAAAATCTACGCATAAGAAGTGTGACAGCAGCTTGTTTATTCATAAAAAGTTAAGCGAATTATCTGGAAATTTAATTTAAAAATCACTTAGTTTTCTGAACAAATACCATGAAAAAAATATGAACAACACCAAATATACATTGTTTTGATCCCATGGTAAATATCTATTCAAAGCCCTTGCTTGATGGAAATTAGAAAAAACGAAGGTACCACAAACAAGAAAAGAAAAAATGCCTTTTTTATACATTGACCCGTCCGGAAATCGAAACCGGGATCACTTTTCACCACTCCACCTCGAAGGCCATCAAAAACTGTAGACTCTTTCTGTACAATCTTTCGCATCTCACACTACTTACTACCGGAATGTTGATGGATCGAGATGGTAGTCATTTGTCAAAGTCGCGTTTGAGGTTTAAGTTACTGATTTACTTGCGCTATCGGTCATTTCATTTATAACGTTCGAGTGTTTAATATCGTTGGTCTATTCTGGTATTGTGTGAAATATTATATAAGTTACCATTTTATCATCATCATCATTACGAGCGACGCCAACTGCTGAACATAGGCAGTTCATGTAGGTATATGTATGTGTTGTATGTATTTTATAAGTAGGTTTATCCTTTTTTATATACAAGGTGAAATTTTAACCACTTTCCAAATTTTAATATAGCAATCTACGAGGCAAAAAACAAATGACGTATTTTTTCTTTTGGTATAGCCCAGTACAAAAATGTCAAGATAAAGCACTTAGAAAATGTCCGCCAAAAATCTAAAATTTTTGATACGGCATCCTAGTAACACTTTTTTTACGCGATGTGCATCTCATTCATTTAATACAATATTATTCATGACTTTTTGAATTTCCCTTTATACCTTAACAGGTCTAGGACCGTAAAAATTGAAAACTATATCACGAAAAATATTTTCGGGTGACAACTTGATTAACATTTTTTACTTCATAAATAGGCTTTAAACACGATACTGAACGCATATAAAAATTTTGGAAAGTGGTTAAAATTTCACCCTGTATAATTTAATTTGAAGTATATTAGAGTGTAGTTTAAGTAGGTATATTTATCATTATCTTAAGCTAGTTTTTTTATATTTTGTAATTTTTTTTTAATCTTCTAAATGCACATTACTGTGCCCGATTAAATGCATTTCTTCCACACCAGTTAGGTTGGCTGGAAGAGATCTCTTAAAGAGATAAGCTCACCTTTGTAAACTGTTTTACTGTAACAACCTTTATGTTTTTTTTGTGCGCAATAAATAATATAATAATATATTCCCCAAAGTTCTCCACAACGATCAGTACCGCGCCATCAGCATCCAGCGGCTTCCCACGACTTTTGCCGGATCATCAGTCCACCCTGGTGGAGGGCCTACCCGCAGATTTTTCTCCAGTTTGGAATGGTTTGTCACCATTCCAAACTGGACAAAAATCGAGAGCCATTTAGCCCCAACAGTCATCGGTCCTTCTTATTGCCTATGTGTTTCGCCCACCGCCAGTTCAGCTCCGTGGTCGAGCGATATCGGTTACCTTACTTCTACTACGGATTTCCTCATTTCTAATTCTGCCACGCAGGGATATACCAAATTTTGTAAACTACATTTGTGCCTGTAAGAAGATATTTCTTTATTTAATTTGTTTTTTTGTTCTTCTACCATTTGTCATACGAATAACATATAAGTAATTATATGAATGTAATAATACAGTGTGGGACGCGAGGTGGAGTGATGATTTGCGCAAGATGGCTGGCAAGAGCTGGATGCGAGAAGCCGAGGATCGACCTAAGTGGCGAGCAACTGGAGAGGCATGCCCTGTAGTGGACTGCGACAGGCTGATGATGATGATGATGAATTATATGAATAAACAAGAGTATATAATTTCACTATGTGTTAGAAGAGAATGACTATTCAAGGTGGTTCTGCAGTATGTATAATATGAAACCAATGACCTTTGTCGACTCGTTTGTGGGGCAAGTGCACTGGACTGGATTTATTTAAAGTGCGACTTGATCATTTTAACACTGAATAGTTTTCTGTGATAGCAACATTGTTGTGCATTCATTATAAGTTGTGCTTGTTGCGTTTATAACAAATGAACCATTTTTTGCCTTAACTACTCCTACGGTTTTAGAATATTTAAGAAGTTTACAATTTGTGAATTTTCGGCCGATTTTATTTGCTCTCTTTGCTATGTGATCGACGTGTTTCTCATAAGTTAGCTTAGAATCGTTTATTATGCTCAAATAGTTTATTATGGAATTCATCGTCATTTTTGAGCTTTGTTTTATTTGTTACATAGTCCACTTCTGATATATGAGTTTTACGGGTAAAGTTATGATATAAAATGATTTACGATATTAACAATACAGTTATTAACAAAACAATGAGTGACTACTGCTGTGTAAAAGCCTTTTCAATAATAGGATTATGTCAAAATCAAAATCTGGCCTATATCCTATTACCTATACGTAACAAAAAACAACAAAAATGATCAACTTTAAAAACCCTTTGCGCAGAGTTCGACGACATAAAATAAAACAAAAATCATTATAAATCAGATCCTCCTCTTTTTAACTATACAACAATCACATCACGCCAACCGAAAAAAACCCGATTGTTACAGAAATTCTTCATACGCTACATTGCAAATTTGCAATGGATTCCAACCCTTTTCACATACGAGCAGACTCTATATCTCTATATCTGACCTAGACGGAGTGTCGGCTGTCGGTGACGACCGTGAGATGCACTCGAGCTCGCCTTTTGAATGTCACTGGGCCGTGTGAAGGCAACAAGAGGTTCAGGATCAATGGATAAAATAAAGGCATCTTACACGATGACAGTAAAACGAGTAGATCTTAGAATTATCATGTTGTTTTCCAATAGCTTCTTATTCTTGGTACAAATAGATGCTGAACGATATGTTATGTACTATATTATAGGTATGTTTATGCCAAGTTAGACTATGTATAGTTTTTTTTATGAGTTGCCGGTATTTTTGCGCACAATTATCACGGAAGAATTCAAACTACGCTTGCGACAGTGATGGGAAACTCGTGCTTTTTTATCAAAATATACGCTTTTACATATTATTGTAATTGCTACGATTTTACTATTTATTTGTTCGTCATCTCGATCTAGTATGTGACCAGAATGATACTAGGAATAATTTTAATCAATGCCTATTTAAAAGGTATAGCGGGACTTAAACGCGAACATACCTTATCCGCTCAATGGGGGCTATCGCTAGTGAATTTGCCACTAGAGGCGCTTGTGACGCGTGAGGTCCAATATCATTCACTTTGTACTGGTTTTAGCGGAATTTGTTGCATAAATTATAATTTCTTTAATTTACCTGCTGGAAAGTGATCTCCTTCGTAAAATATCGCTAATATGGATTATTTGGCGATTAATGTGAAATTATTCTTTAAAAGCGGAATTAAGAAAAAGCGCAAAAATAGGCGGCCTCAAGAGCAACTATTTCAGAAGTTAGTTTGAGATAGTTATTTATAAACAATATTTTGTTTCGGCGCTAATCGCCTTTGACAGCTATACCTCCGGACCTCAGTCTACAGTGGCGCCAACTGGTGAGCAAAGAAACGGTAGTCCCCATTCAATTGCCAAAAGCTAATTAGTTATATCCAAAAAGTTACAAAAGTCTCTTTTGGTAATTTAGGGATTATTTTCTTTTTCTGACGTTTCGACCATGTCCTATGTAACTCGGTCGAAATGTCAGGCACATATATTTAAAGGTATATTCGCGTTTAAATCCCGCTATACCTTATAAATAGGCAACTTGAAAGTTTTAAAGTGTTTAATCAATGTCGTCTAGTCAACCAGCCAACTAAGAGCACCTAAGAGTAAGAAATTATTTGAAAATTTACATTATAAGTAGAAATAGTTCCTCGTGATTTTCCGTTTAAACATCCATTAATACTTTGGAAAAATATTGTTGGTGAATGTTGTAAAAATGGGGTACTAGACAACCGATAAACTTACTTATATACTTTTTTTTGTAAATATATACTTATAATACATAGAAAACACCTAGACCAGTACAAACAGACATGTTCATGCACACAAATATTTGTACTGTGCGGGGATCGAACCCGCGACCCATGGCTCAGAAGTAGCGTTTACTACCGCTGATCCAAATGGTCGTCTATTATTTAGACGGCATGGCAAGATAATGTATGTATGGTTAAAAATGTAATGTTGATCGTTTTATTAACCCGCGTTGTGATTAACCCAGATTCTCCTGAATAATCTTGGTAGATAGAACATAGTGTTTTATTATAACGTTTATTCACATAAAATTATTTTTAAAAATAATATTGAAAAAAAAAATTTTTTTTAATTCGAATTTTAAAATTAAATTAAAAAAAAGGTATAATCAAAAAATGGATAAATACCTACACCTTGATTACTATGTATATTTCTTAGGTGTTGTTTAAAATGACAGTAGCTATAAGTGGGTTAAGAGCCATTAATATAGCAATTTATATCATCCTCACTAATATACACAAAAAAGAATGCTCGGTAGTCTCAACAGTATTTTAAAGGTGTTGGCGGGGAGATGGGATAGTGCCCTAATGAAGCACTGGATTACTGCCCTAATTATCCCAAAATCGGAGCAAATATTAGGGATTAAAGTATGAAATTGCCGTTTTGTATGGACGAAATCGAGAAAAGTCATTTTTCCATACTAACAATTTTTTAGTTTTTTTAAAAACGCCTGAACCGTTTTGGATGCAATTAAAGGTGAAAGTTAGATGGTTATAAAGCTACGCATTATAGTATTTAAATTTCTGAAAATCAAAGTATATAATACAAATATACTTAATTGAAGCAAGAAGGTCAGCTGACACATTGTAAGGGGTCTTTTCAATGACTTCCTTTGAAGTAATAGGCACTAGTATTGCATTTTTTTTTAGTCAAAAGTTACTTTATTTAGTTTTTCATACAAGACAAAGAGAATTACGCAATAATATGACTATACTTAGGAGCTATAAACAAAATAAAAAGTGGGAAAATAATCGGCAATTTCATACTTTAACCCCTATTATATTATGCAAATTAAATAATTTTAAATTGAATTGAATTGGTTTATTTATTATTATTATCTAATTATTCGAATCGCATTTTTACTAATACTAGACGTAAGAACTATGTTACTAACACTATGGATCTAAAGCTATCCGAAAAAATAAATTTGAAATTGAAATTTGAATATGAATTTGAATATTATGTATGCGAACGTAACTCTGTAACTCTGTCTGTAACGTTTTAATGCCTAAACTACCGATACAATTTTGATGTAACTTGGTACAAAGATATTTTAGTCATTGGAAAGAACACGGGCTATTTTGTATTCCGCCAATGAAAACACGTTTCCGCCCATGCGATATGACGGTCACGTGGACCGCAAGCAAAGAACTAGTAAGATATACCAACTGAAAATCCTTTGTAATGTCGTCCCGACCCGATGATGGAGCATCGGCCAAACTGCTGCCAAGCGTGGCGAATATGGAAATATTGTTCTAGAAAGGTCCGTGTCCACCATTGGGTTATTTAATTTTTAACTTAAACAAAATCGTCTCAAACTACGTGCCAATTGCAGAGGACATCAAAACATCACGTTACTTTATCTGAAAACTGCCGTTACATAATTAAAGCACGTCTGGATGATATAAAGCTGTCACTAATTAAACAGTTGGCACATCAAAAGAGTTTCTTTGATGGTAAAAATTGTGAAGGGCGAAACAGAAGCTTCAAATGGTACAGGTTTTTGTCCTAATTTTAATTTGATACACCAGCCCGGCGTGATCTTAAATTATTTTAATCAACACTTTAATGCGAACGGTTTTTTAGCTCGGTGCGTTTGGGAAACACGGGAATGCTTTTAAATACGAAGTGTTACACTCATTATATTTTGAAGGAAGTTCTTTTGAAAGTCGAAAGGTGTAATTATTATGTTGAACTAAGAGTTTTCGCATAATAATTTCGAATGAAAGAAACTTTTAGGCGAAAGTGATTTGCTTTTTTATTCAAATTTTTATGGACGAATGTTTAGTAACCCGTTCTATTTTTGTGTAGTGTATAGCTTAAAAATGTTTCAATAAATTTCTTTTTTTTTTACTAAGTGGAGACCTATGTCCAGTAGTGGACGTTGTTTGGCTTAGATGATAATGAATGTTCATTTAAACATGATGCAGACTCAAAGCTGAAGAAAGGTTTAAAGCATCAACAAAGTTGAGGTTGTGTATTTATTTATTAAGAATTCATACAGCGATGACAATGAAAATACAATCAAGGATGGCCAATTAATTGATTATGTCAAGCCAATTTATACCTACTTTTAATGATTTTTCAATCAATTTAAAACAAAAGGTATGTAAATTCTACATGATACTTTAATTATTTTATTCTAATGATAGGGTTGCGAAGTCAATAGAGTCCTGAAATATCTATCAGTAAAATCTTCATGTTTACGATAATTCGTTTTCAATGCATTCTTAATAGTTTATTATACTGTTTTGTTTATTGTTCATGCGATACATTTTAACTTTTCGAGCTTGGATTATCCAGACACAATTAAAATCAGTTGTTATCACTGAAGCCACGTGGGGTTCGTAGCGTAGCGTTAATGAGACATTTTTTTCCTCAAGGTATATATATTCTTGAGGAATGTCACTGATTTATAAGTTGGAAATAAAATTTATAACAACATATCAACAACAGGCTAATAATGAAATAATCTTATTCGTTTTAGCAATATCACAAACTTTTTTCTTTCAATGTATGCAGAAGAGAAATTATACTATTTCTGAGTTAAAACCAGCGTCGTGGCCTACGCAGTGGGCTCGCGACGCATATAGCGATACTGTTAGAGCTTTTTTTTTGTATCTGCATTTACTTTTCTTTGTGTTTTTTATTTAAACGTTAATTGTGTTGTATTATTGTGTCGTTGTTAAGTCCATTAGCAATAAATGTTTCTATTTCTATTTAAAAAAATTAAAGACAATGAGACCATTAGGATTCGTTAACAGTCGGCCGGCAACTATGATTCGTTCCATCGGATCGAAACGTTGGAAAGGTAAACTATTTACCTTTAAATTACTAATTCGGTTACAGTCAACCCCTAAGTGTTAGGTTTTAAGTATAAAAATACAACAAAAAGCTTTATAAAATATTTAAACAACCTCATTGCAATCATAATATCAGTTAATATATCTCATAAAAATATAATATCACATAAAAAAAACATTGTGTCAGGCGGGACTCGTATCCGCATCTCCATGCATTCCAGGCATATGCATATGCATTTAATTAAATGTTATAAATTTAATTAGTAAATTGTATTTATAATTGTCAGAAACTATTTAAAAAAACTGTCCCATATCGCAGTGAACGCGACATGGTGCCAGGAAGCCTGGCCGCATTTCCGCATAGAATTGCCAAACTTATACGTTTGCCGAGAAAAGCGCCAGCCATCCAATCGACTATAAAGTCAATCGCTGCTTCGCTAACTAGTTGTATACGTTTTTTTAGGGTTCCGTACCCAAAGGGTAAAAACGGGACCCTATTACTAAGACTTCGCTGTCTGTCCGTCTGTCCGTCTCCGTCTGTTCGACTGTCCATCGCTCTGTCACTAGGCTGTATCTCAAGAGCCGCGTTAGCTAAATAGTTGAAATTTTCACAAATTATGGCCGCACTTGGCCGGTTATTTAAATAATAATATATTGTGGTTATACAATCAACAAAGCAATCACAAGACAAAGTATTGTAGTAACAGCCTATAATCATCCCACTGCAGGGAAAAGGCCTCCATCATCTAATTACATTACCACAGCAATGATGGGTGCTGGCTTAGAATAATAACGCTTAGAACGATAGTTTCACACATAATTTCGCTAAACATTGAAGCCACTTACTTATCTTTGTGTGCGCAAACATCACGTAATTACGTCAGTTGGCACACACACAAGCGTTGATATAATGTTGCAAGTAAAATGACATTTCCCTAAAAAGCGGGGAAATTGTTGCATTGTTCCAATTTTGTCCCACTGGCCTAAAATGAGTCGCTTACTTCACGCTGCATTCGATTTCATACAAAAGTCATGTTTGTGCTACACGGCGACGCAAAATGAGTTTTCTGCGGCTCAGAATATCTTTTGACCAAAAATCACAACTCAAAATACGGTCAAATCAATCAAATGACGGTCGTTTGGCCTCAGCTTTATGCAATTTGTTTTTAAAATGTGTCGTGAAATAAATCGTCAGAAATAGCATTGTACATTAATTATCAATATTCAGTTTAGTTAATAAAAAAATACGATCGACTGATTCAAAATCTAATATATAAAATTCTCGTGTCGTGGTGTTTGTTACCAAACTACTCCGAAACGGCTGGACCGGTTTTGTGTGCCTATCGGGTAGGTCTAAGAATTGTTAATGATTTATCTTTTATTCCTGTTTTTTTTATCCCACGACGAAAAAGTGCAGTGGGCGTAGCCACGACGGGATAGCTCCTTTTCTTGTAATATTTCACTACACTATATCACCTGCCAATAGGTAGAGGTTTTCATGGATGGTATATGTAAGTTGAAACAAGGACGAATTAAATTAGAAATATTTAATAACAGAACTGAAACTATCAGTACACAATAATACCTACTTACTTATTAAATCGTACATAATTAATGCCACACAAAAATGTAAAGAAAACAAAAATGAAAAATCTGGGATTTTTTTCCTATACCTGGCAACATTTTCATTGCAATGGCGGTTGTATTGTTTACATTTTACTTTCTAGTTTTGACGAATGTTTAACTCAGAATTATAAGTTGCAAAACAGTAGTTACGGGTGAAATGTGATCTTCATATCCTTATAGTTATTGTGAGATGCGTTGTGACATCCTTTCACTGTGCAGTATGCACTTTTTAAATTAAATTACGAGAGCTGTTGATAGTGAGACTTTATAATGACGACTGACGCGACGTCAAACGTACTAAGCCTTAAAAGGCCGACTTGAAAATGCATCAATACGCTAGGGCCTACTAGGATTCTAAGCGTTATTATTCTAAGGGTGCTGGTATAACTCGAGCAATGTTCGAAAATTCGAAACTTTTGTTGCTCGACCCGGGGATCGAACCCGGGATCCCAAGATCTTAGCCCGGTATTTAAACCACTAGACCAACGTGCAAGACAAAGTATACCGATACAGTAAATGAATACCTAAATGACAAAAATCTAATACAATAAAAAAATATATAATCAAAAATAATTAATACAAAGACAACAAATATTACAAATTATTTAATTTTATTTTTCAAATTCTAATTTATAAAAATGTTTAGTAATATAATCTAATAAAAATATGAGACTAGCTGATATAAATTAATAATTATCACAAATTTAATCGATATCTATAAATTTAATATAAAGTCAATTTTAGAAAGTATATAGTACCTACTTATTATTTAATCTTTTGTACTGAAATATTATGTAAGTAATTATGGCGTCATCCTCTCTGTCTACTACTAATTGTATTGTTGTGCCCGAACAGAGTCTATAATGAACTGTTTATATCATATTTTATAACATCCTTGTAACATTATAGAACGCAATAAAAATATTGAATATTAAATTAAATATTGAATAAAAAATCACAAAGGAGTTTACTAAATGTATTTGGTTGTTTAAAGTTGTTTAGTTGCTAAGTTAGCTCTAATTGTAACTTGCATGTAATTTTAAGAACAAGAAATATGGGAAATTGGCAATGAGAACGCAGAAGTTAAGGAAGAGTAAAAATTTTAATATCAAAGCAAGCAGTGATCGTAAAAAATAGACGTAAAACGCACAAGCTAAAACTTATCAACAGTAAAAATAATTATTATTAATATTAAAATATCTTTGTTATCCTTATGAGGAAACACAAGGGCCGTTTTTCCATACAAACGTAGTCCCCTGTTTCCTCCCTGGATAAAGCCAGTAAAAATTAATAATTATCACAAATTTAATCGATATCTATAAATTTAATATAAAGTCAATTTTAGAAAGTATATAGTACCTACTTATTATTTAATCTTTTGTACTGAAATATTATGTAAGTAATTATGGCGTCATCCTCTCTGTCTACTACTAATTGTATTGTTGTGCCCGAACAGAGTCTATAATGAACTGTTTATATCATACTTTATAACATCCTTGTAACATTATAGAACGCAATAAAAATATTGAATATTGAATTAAGTATTGAATAAAAAATCACAAAGGAGTTTACTAAATGTATTTGGTTGTTTAAAGTTGTTTAGTTGCTAAGTTAGCTCTAATTGTAACTTGCATGTAATTTTAAGAACAAGAAATATGAAAAATTGGCAATGGGAACGCAGAAGTAAAAGAAGAGTAAACATTTTGATATCAAAGAAAGCAGTGATCTTAAAAAAATAGATGTAAAATGCACAAATATATTAATATATTAATATAAAAATAATTATTATTAATATTAAAATATCTTTGTTATCCTTATGAGGAAACACAAGGGCCGTTTTGCCATACAAACGTAGTCCCCTGTTTCCTCCCTGGATAAAGCCAGTAGAGCAATAATTTTTATTACAAAAATCCATGGCCACTATTAGCATGTTTCTATGTTTTCTGTTTTTTCATAAATTCCAAGAAGCAGTTGTCTCTATCATACTCTGCGGTGAAGGCGTTTGGCACTGTGTGACAGCAATAGATTTTACAAATACCTATTTTTCATTTCTCTCGCCCGTAGTGTTTCCTCTTAAAGAAAAAAACTACCACTTTGTAGCTCTTTACAGAGATAATTTAAAAATGTTTATGTTAGAAAAAACACAAATTTTAAATACTTATAGAGTAATTGTTACACAACTGGTTTGAATTTACAGGAACATTCTTTTTATCAAAAAGATAAAAGTTACTCATTCATACTTGTAAAAACTTTTATTTACTTTAGATCTAATGGTCTCTGTATTTTTTTAAAAATACCTACCTCTGTACCACTAAACGTGCTCGTTTCGTCGGTTTGTGACCACCAACCCGCATTTGATAAGCGTGGTGATTATACCTGTACGCATCGTTTCTGTGGTAACTTGAATTCAATGATAGACGCCTTGTCCCTGCAGTGGGATGACTATAGGCCGTCAAGTAACGATCGTTAAATGAAGTTATTGCAAAAATTGTCTGGTAGAGACCGCTATTCAGCGATAAGACCGCCTTATTGTACAAATTTTCTGTTTTCATATTATTATTTTTCTTTGTTTAGTGCAAATAAAAGTGTATTGTATTGTATTTTATTCATTAGCTAATTATAGCTTTAAATCACTTTGTAAAATTCAAACCTAAGTATGTATGCCATCCTGTATAAGCAATACTTCCACTACTGCATGTGCGGCGGCGGCCTCTGCTGAGGCTTTGAAGCGACGCAAATATGCAGCCTTAAATGAAGGCTACGTATTTGCGCCGTTTGGCGTTGAGACTATGGGTCCTTGGGGTCCAAGTGCCCATGCTCTCTTTAAGGAGCTGTCTACAAGGCTTACCGATGCAACTGGTGATCAAAAGGCTGGCAGCTACCTCGGATAGCGGATAAGCATCGCTATCCAGAGAATGCTGCCAGCGTTTTGTGCACCATATCCGGAGGCAGCGATGGGGCTGATATCTTTTATATTTTATGACTTTTAGGTTACTTTGTTATTAATTTTACTACCTTTTTTTAATTTCCTTCCGGCCATGTTTCATATATAAAAAAAAATTGTGTAGTTTTGAATTGTAAGTATGTAGGGTTGATATTATTATTCTTAATTACATCCTATTGTAATTTGAGTTTCCTAAGTAGTTGTAAATTAAAATGAACACATTTTTCTTGTCACATTTTAAACTTTCTGTATTCGCAGGCAGTTTATCGGTTAACTGAAACAATGGAATTACTAAAACCGTTTTGAGTCTTTAATTTTAAATGACAATTTCCACTCTACATACTAATTTGCGCTAAGTATAATTACTATCTTACCCTTCAATTAAAATAATTATTTTACCTATCTGGTTGGTGAACGGTCGAGAAAATTTCGGTCGTTTGTGGAAATTATTTTGTTGGAGATAATAATCCCGTCTTCCGAAGTTTGCAAGATAAATCAGTCTTATAGTTGAGACCAAAGGAATTTATGTTGCCAAAGAACTTTAAGTTATCTTAGAATTTGACATAAAGTTTTTGGCCGGAAAACTTTTCATTTGATACTTTTGTCAATTTTAAACGATATCGATTTTCAAACGATGGATATGCTTTGCTTATCAGCATCACATATGACAATTTGGTTTCAAAAAAAAATCTAATATAAAATATTAGATTTTTCAAAAAACAAGTAGTCGTATTAAACTGTTTATTGTAATCAAAAAATCTTTGAATCTCTTAGACGAAGATAAACTTGCATTTTTTAAAATCTCAATAATTAAGATTTTTAAGTTAAACTAGTTTTTATTATGCCTAAAAACTATTTAAAATTTATTTAAATGATAATTTTATCTGCGGAAAATAAAACTTCATTTATTTGTTTCGATCAATTTCATAAACTTTAATAATTAAGTAATTGATCCTTCTTAAATTGATACTGTTTTAAAGTAAAAAACTGACATATTATATTTAAAAAAAATTGGTTAAAGAATGCTATTTGATAAAAAAAAGTTCAGTTACAGTTAAATGGTTGTAGTAAACTTTTATGTAATGCATTTCAATGGGTAACTATTAGTTAATTATTGGCCTGACGATCGTAAATATGTAGAAATAAACAGTAATAAGCTTACTTCTAAAAAAAACCTGTAAAAAATTTAAAAAGTGTGTAAGAAAAAAGAAAAAAGTGTACCTGGCAGTTGCAAGTTCAAAGCCGTCCCGTGTATCTTATGATCATTTTTTCTGTGTGATATGCCACCAATCGCTACCCCACATCTGTGTCATACCACATCATTTGCCGCCAATTCCCACAATCACTGGCCACTTGCAAAAAAAAAGTTAGTGTTTCGCGCGTTTTAAAATTTTTCAATTTCGAATCGTCTATGTTGTGCACATTGAGTGAGCGAGCGGTGTGGCGTGCGCCTCAGTCTGAAGCTTATCCCGAACTGGGATGGGTTGGTACTGGGTGGCGCGCGCAAAATTGTTGATACCGCCTTCACAGGGACTGAGAAAAATTGTGTTCCGCTGGAACGTTTAGCGAAATTGTTCTTTTTACTTGATAGGCTGCTCCATCGGCCGTCATATGTCGACATCAAGTTAAAATGTAAATACTAAGATTGGATCCTACAACGAGAATTTGAGACACTGCGCGTGTTGATTCGATTCTATTTTTGTATAAGAGGTTTATTTGATTTAGATGGAATCTGAGATTTTCTATTTTCGTTTTAGCTTGAGTCTTTGAGCCAGTCTTATTTAAAAGGTCTTTAAATAAAAACTTTTCAGAGCATTTAATTTGGACGATTTAGAAAAGTAGTAAAAGAGAGTTCGTAACGTTAAATTGACAGACGTTATCTTTATTTCTTCATCTTTTCTGGTTTTAAAAATCTTTGTCTTTGTTTTATTATATAAAGTCTTGTATATAAGTTAACGAATTTAAACTATTTTACATTTAGTTTATCACGACGTTTCAAATACACGAGTTTAAATCCATAATCTTCCATTTCAATGTATGGTGTTCGCGATATTCAAAAACACAGTCTTGTATCTATTTATACATATAAATTGGAAGAAGATATTGTTGAACCTTGAATAAGTTTGGCACTGGCCAATTAACAAAAACAGGTTTTGCACTGGCTAAACTTTTTTTTGTTATTTTTTCTTTCAACTTGGTGTATTACATTAAACTTTTTCTGTGAATTTTCATTTATTTAACTTTTATTGACTGAATTTGATACTGAAATAAACAAATAATATAAGAGTGTTAGTAGATCGTAGAGAGTTGAGAGTTAGTTGTTAGTAGAGATTGGGTGCAAGTGATTACTTTGACATAAATTTGATAAAAATACTTTATTATTAGGAGGAGGAATAGGAGGAGTAAGGTCTATTAGTAATTTTCCTTTTTATTGTCACTTAGATAGCAAAAATAAAGACAATTAATTCAACTGTCTTGTACTATTATTTTTTGAATCAACAAAAATTATCAGCAATCGACTTTGACCTAAAAATAGGTTTTTTTACTGTTAAAGTATGTATAAAAACAGCCAAATTATCGTTACTGTTAAAGTACTCCCTTTAATCTTCTTTAAAAACATTTTTTTAGGGATAATTATGTAAGTTTTCTCTCACTGACAAAAATGTTTTTTTAATATCCTGTATAGATGAAAATTCGACCCAGGTTAGCGTACATACAGCCATCGATACTGTGGCCAGCGCCGCGTCCCGGCTCCGTGATAATATCAAATTGAACTACTAGAGAGTCGGCAGAACAATTTAATATAATTTAACATTCCGAGGCGGCTCTATCGCGTTTAATTATCATGTTGAGTTCGTTTTGTTCCATTTTTAAAATCCATCAAAGTTTGTGTTGTTCGATGAATTTTAATGTCATTTTTAAAAGATGGAATAGAATTCTTTTTAAACTTTTTATAACTCGTCTTATTTTTTAGCTAGTGTAAATTGAAAAGAGGTACGTTATACTCTGAAAAGTGTGAAATGCCATTAACCGGCTAACGCTTGCAGAAATCTATAATTAAATAATATGAATATTAAAAATGATTTTGCTAATAATTTCCGTACGTTATTAACATGAGCAAGTTGACGCCCCGTTGGTCTAGGGGTTTGAATACCGGGCCAAGATCTCGGGGTCCCATGTTCAATCCCCGGGTCGGGCAACAAAAGGTTTTGTATTTTCTAGGATAGGCTAGGTTTGTGATCATCAAGCCGCATTTGTCAAGCGTGGTGTAATCACCACGCCTAGACCCATCATTTAAGATAACTTAAATTCGATGATGGTGGCATTTGTCTTGCGGTGGAATGATTATAGGCCGTTATTATATAATGTTATTCATTATTTGTTTTATAAAGTGTTTTAAAACATCCTAATATCATACTAGTCGTATAAAAATATGTACGCGTCAAATTGTACATCCTTACTGTGGCGAACCGAACCTGTTTACATTTATATCATTCTATTTTTAACCTTTTTACTTGTCATCGCTTTATAAATTGTTTTATTTGTTGGTTATCATTGTTCTTGCTTTTCAACTCGTGTGTAAAATTATAATTTATTTAATTTATTTACTTCCTTTCCTGATCTCTCATTCCCTCACGTCGTGTACACTTACTTTTGTCGGCTGAAAAAGCTTGGATTGATTAAAATGTGTGGAATAATTAAATTACTTTGCTCGATTTCACCACTAGTCCTTTAACAAACTTTTAACATAAGAACATTCCGTTGAAATATTCTAGTAATAAAATCGTTCAAGGAAAATTGTATTCGCATTTTCCGCAAACTACCACAGTCTGTTGATAAGCTATCTTTAAACAATTTAAGTCTTATTATATAGATATTTTTATAAAAGGGACTAAGATAAATTATAACTACCTAAACTTGACTCGGTGGCTTAATGGTATAGCGCCCGCCTGGCATGCGAGGAGATGCGGGTCCGAGTCCCGCCTGAGACATAATTTTTCAAGTTTATATACTGATATTATAATTGCAATTTAATTGCTAAAATATCAATTAAAGTATATAAATAGCTGTTTCATCTTAACTGACTGTCAAACATCTGCAAAGATGTTTCTTTCGGGTGCAAACTCCTAACATTTGATGAAGCAACGCTGGCTTACAGCGTTAAAAATATGCTTGAAAAATTCGCGCTGAGTCGCAGTGTCTCGGTGGTTTAATGGTATAGCGCCCACCCGTCATGCGAGGAGATGCGGGTTCGAGTCCCGCCTAAGACATAATTTTTCAAGTTTATATATTGATATTATAATTGCAATTTAATAGCTAAAATATCAAATTAAGTACATTACTACCTACTTAATACGTTTGAAAATTTGGATAAACGCTTATCACTATAAAACAAAGCATTTTTAATTCAAACATTTTAGTTGCAAAAGTTTGTAGTTATAAAGTGAGTCAGTCGGTTTTTTAAAAACCCATCTTCGATATTCAGAGCGCCGCAGTTATTTACCTATGTCACCGTAAAACTGTGAGATCCGTTAGTTTACAAAACAATGCGTGAGATTATAAGCTAACGGTGAGTTAGGTATAGACGTTACATGAACTGACGAAGTTTATAATTTAACGATGACGAACGCTATTAAGGCAATTAAAGAAACATCACCCCGTCTGGTACTAAGAATTTCGTAGGAGGACTTAAGGTATACTGCCAGAAAAGACAGTGTTAAGTAGGCCTACCCAAAAGATCTTCTAAATGTTACCGTTTCACCCGCATCAAGTAGCTTTCCGTGACCTTCGCCAGATTATTAGTCTACCTGGTGGAGGGCTTACCAACAGATCGCTGTCGAATCAATTTAGATCGTAAAGAGTTTAAGTTATAGTTAAAAATTTATTATTAGCTCCTGTTTGTCTTTCCATTTTTAAATAAACTTTGCAAAAATATCTAATCTAATTTAATATTTGTTCAAAAAACATTTTTTACCCTCTACGTAAGTTTCAAAGTCTATTGTGAAGTTTTATAACCCACAAGCTGAAAATAAGCTCAACACACAATCAACAAATTCCTGTTTCGTAGCGCGTACTCGTAGCCGGCGGCTACGCCGTAGACGAACGTCGTAGCCTCGCAGCGCCTCAAAGGAATCAGATCAAAGGTCGTTGACTCCGATATGGTAAAGTATTTATTTGTTAGTTCCAAGTTGGAACACTACACTACACATAGACACATTATTGTTTCTGTAATATACTCGTGTGTTGTTCTTGTGATTTTGTTGTGATATTGAATTTAGATTTGAAACTAATTGGTTTGGTTTGAATACTGTGCCAATTAAAATCTCTATACACTAATAACGTATTCAAATGTTCAATAGCTGAGAATACTACAAAGCCTTAAGCCCTATGGAGCCCTGATACAACATGGAACATCGCATCTATTTAGAACTAGCCTTTTCTCGCGATGTCATTCGCGTAGGTTTCGAAGTAGTCTTCAGAGAGAAACTAATAATATGTGCCCATAAAATAAAAATTTTACAAACCGACAGCGCCATCTAACGTCTTTATCATATGTCTTTACAAAAAATTACACAAATAAGAAAACAATTACAGTGTTCCCGCGGAAACTACATATTCCACATAGTTCCACCCATTCAATGGGGACTACCGTTTCTTTGCTCACCAGTTGGCGCCACTGTAGACTGAGGTCCGGAGGTATAGCTGTCAAAGGCGATTGGCGCTGAAACAAAGTGTTATATCTTGAATCTAATTAAGGTTATATTGTTTATAAATAACTATCTTGATATTAACCAACTAACTTCTGAAATAGATGCTCTTGAGGTCGCCTATTTTTGCGCTTTTTCTTTATTCCGCTTTTATAGCGTTCACATTAATCGCCAAATAATCCATATTTGCGATACGAGTATTTTACGAAGGAGATCACTTTCCAGCAAGTAAATTAAAGAAATTATAATTTATGCAACAAATTCCGCTAAAACCAGTACAAAGTGAATGATATTGGACCTCACGCAACACAAGCGCCTCTAGTGGCAAATTCACTAGCGATAGCCCCCATTGGGACAAATTATAGTCTATATATAATCGAATGATGTGACATCAGTTATGTCTAAATTACATTACTCAAAAGTACCATCATAATACATTATATAATTTCTCAAAGAGACAAACATCGATTCATAGTAAGGATAACGTCCAATTAATTGCTGACAATATGGCGCATAGAAAGGATTAATTAAAATAGATTAATATTTATCAGCTTATGAATCATTTCGATGAAAGCAGGCTCTTTCATGATTTGATGGTTTTACAATGACAGATTATAAGCTACCAAAATTCAACGTTCTTTTATATTATTACTAGCTTTTGCCAGCGGCTTTGCTCGCGTTAAATTCGGGGTAACAATAAAATTTCACCACCTCTTTTGAGGAGATGGGGGCGGATTTCCATAAAATTAGTGACAAATAGTCCGCATACAAATTTTTGGCTTTCCTCCTTGAAAATTGCGGAATGCTCCATACAAACATCCACTCCCCATTTTAGGGTAGTGGGGGTTAGAAAGAGACAAAGAGTAGCCTATGTCACTCTCTTTCTTTTCAGCTATCTCCACTTAAAAAAGCACGTCAATTTGTTGGTCCGTTTCGCCGTGAAAGACGGACAAACAAACAGTCACATACACTTTCCCATTTATAATATTAGTATGGATACACGCTTCAAACCCCAAGCAACAACCGGTTGTCGCGATAACAATGGGTATGGGAAGGGTTATAGTGTCGCGACTTTTTCTTTGCAAAACGATATCCATCGCTCTACTGTAAGTACCTACAAACCTCTTAGGATCTCCTGATCGAGTGGCTTATCCACTGATTTATTTATTAAATTTATTTATTTAAAGGTCAAATGAAACATCAGTACATACAATTAGCATCAATAAATAACTAATTTAACTTTTGAAGTCAATATCATATAAAGTAAGTGTTCCTTAAAATACAATATTTAAATACAATAGTTAAAATAAAAGCATAGTTGCATCAAATTCCTTGTCAGTGTTATTTTTAAAAGGTAGTATGGTTAATCCGAGCAAAATCCTTTTTTGTCCATCGTAAATTCCGAACTTTGTGTAATAAAGCTTCACTTATGCTGACATTTTCTTAATATCACGTACATGAATGGTTTACATATAAGCCCCAACGATGTTTTTTATTAACTCACCAAAATACGGCTTGACGCTGACGCACGACTTTTTGATTCAACTCTGATTGCTAGTAAACAAAATCGTTTACAATTTGTACAGTTTTTGTACAACTAGTATTGTTGACAAAGCCAGTTCTAATACTTAAACGATGTAACTTAGTTTGTGCTACAATGATGCCCCAAACTAAGCTATAACTAACCCACAAATTTAAGCAAAAAATGCTGCATTATGTTTGAAGCAAAGTATCTATATTCCCAAAATTAATAGTTGCGATTATAAAAATGTGCGTCTAAGAAAGAAAATACTAATAAGTGTTTGTAATAGTCTATTTATAATATTTTTTTCAATGTAGTGGTTCTTTTGTCCGCTGCAAAAATAAGGCAGAGTTTTTCATGAACTATTTAAGACACAGAGCTCTGTATTTATCTATTAAGAGAAACAAATGTGATACCACTAAGCTTTATACCTTAGAAAATAAAGCATTAATTATTCTACATTGATCTTTTCTAGAATCCGGCGTAATTTATGATTTAACTATAGGTTATAATCCCAGCTTTAAATTCATTCATAAATGAAAATATGCTGAAGATTAGATAAAACTCCTTCCATTTTATTATAATTTCATCTAGTCGTCAACACTTTAAATACCGAATTCTTTCTCACGTGTCTTTCTAAGAGATCACTGATTTGCATCATGATTCCATCATCAATCGACCTAACTCGAAAGGACCAACCGATCATCCAGACACAAAAGTTTGATACATTAATTTCATACATAGTTAGGCCTCTACATAAAGAGAAAAAAAAATCATGCATAGTTTAATCACGTAAACAAACAACATTATAAAAAAGATAATATCTTAAGCACACCGCAAGCTGCATAATTTCTACATTAATAAGCAAAATATTTTTTCATCCCACCATCTCGGAAAGAGTATTTTTGCTCTTCGATATCTGAGTGCAAAAGCGGTTTTTATTCGCTAGAGGATAAAGTAAATTTGAATTTAGAACATCGCGTGCACTAGGTATGTGATTTCAAAACATCATTAAACCTATTTACTTTCATCTCCATGGTGCCGTATTTATCATACAACTTTTTTTAAATTTGTTTAAAAACAGAGACTTTAACCTCCTTAGTGTACTTTTGTTTTCAATTTGCTTTGCGCTCGCCATTTTGTTTTGAATTCGTATTGTTATAAATAAGAATCTTGAAAAGAAGTAAAAAAAAAAACGAAAATGAGTGATTCCAGCGACGAAGAAGTTTATTTTAATACTTACATATCATAATTTTGTAGTAAATATGTACCTAAACTAAAATAAAAGTATCTTGTGATTGTAAATGTTTTATTTTGCATTTAGTCATTTCCTCGCTAAGGGGGGATGAAAAGTTACGTGTTGCACTCGAAAGATTTTTCACCTTGTGCTCTTTTAATTCCCTCGCTAACGCTCAGGATTCTAATTTTTGGATCACTCGCTACGCTCGTGATTCAATTTTAGAGAACTTTGCTTGCTCGGTCATCAAAGTTGAGCACGCGGTTAAAAAAGAACTTTGCACTCTTGTATAACAAATAACTATTTTTTGCATTTACGCTAACCATAAAGAACTGGCATATAAAAACATACAAAGAGACGCCGTGGAATTAGCGATACTTTAAACATTCACAACAAAATCTCTGACCGATTCGTTCATCGATAGAAATCGTGCGTTTGCGCTATCCCTTACTCGCTTTTGATTGGCGTCCCAACCGTCCTTCGTTTCCATAAAAAGTTTCAGTAGAAAAAAATTACCACATTTTAAATAATGGCAGCCCATATCATGTCCTGACACTGATTCTAAAGGCCGTTCATTAGTTATTCGGGTTGTCCTTTGCTTATTAATTTGTGGCGTTTGTTTGTTCTGTTTTTTAGGGAGAATTTGGAGTTGTTCAAATACTGGCAGTTTTTTAACCGACTATGGAAAATGCAAAAAAAAAAATTATACACTGGTTATAATCCTTCCACTGCAAAGTAATGGCCTCCATTATGGAATTAAAGTTACCACAGCAATGATGGGTAAAGGCATTATCACTACGGTTACCAAATGCGGGTTGATGATTACATCATCATCAGCCTATCGCAGTCCACTGCTAGACATAGGCCTTTCCAGTTGCACGCCACTTAGATCGATCCTCGGCTTCTCGCATCCAGCTCCTGCCAGCTACCTTGCGCAAATCATCACTCCACCTGGCCTGGTTGGTGATAACAAAACCGAGCAATGTTCGAAAATTCAAAACTCTTGTTGCCCGACCCAAGGATTGAACCTAGGACCCCTTGATCTTTACCCGGTGCCTAAATCACTAGACCAACGGGGCAAAATCTGTAGTGTCTTAAACATGTGTCCAATTTTAATGAATCAGGTGTCAATCGATTACTAGTTATCTGTGGATAGGTCCCCATCGGGTGAAACGACGAACTGGCGAAGCGAGAAGTCGCTAGTGGGTGGCGTTGGAGCGATTGTTGTTTAGATCTTTAGAAGAAGACTATTTTCAGCCGTGGGCGTCGTTATGCCAAGATGATGATGATGATTATAACATAAATCGGTGATTTATAAGTCAATTGATCCGTCGGAATCACGGTATCGTCGGAAGCCTCATACTTTAACGTCATAGTGAAATAAAAGGCATTGGTTACTCGTAAATCTTATGTTTATATAATATATTTTTTATATATGTGTATTTATAAACAAGTTACCTGAAAAAGTACCTCAAAAAATTCTTGCATAACAAATTTACTGCATTTTGCGAGTGGCTATTTGTATCGCAAATCTCTGGTTAGGTGTCTCTACGTCCTGGGAAATTGGTGCCTGGAATTTGTCGCGCGTCCCACCAGCGCGGCGCATCTACATGCAAATGGGTGATGTATAGCTGCATAATAATATTGCTGCCCGTTTTTGGCGGATTTGCTTACGACGCCATGTTTGATTTGCGAGTTGAGCTGACAAAAGTAGAAAAATTTGGAGCGAATCCAGAGGTAGGTGACCTAGTTTGAATTCACCAATTCATTTTCGGATTCTAATTTTAAGGTGAAAAATTATGTGCGTGTTGTCTGAGGGCCACTCTCTCAGAATTCTTTGAAACTTGCTCAGGATTTAGTGAACACTCCAAAAGAAATGTGAAAGTTGGAACCAGAATTTGTGAAAATCAAATAGGAGAGATATGGACTTCAAAGTTGGGCCCTCAGTCCTCACATAGAGGATTGAGGGCCCACTTGTACGGCTTGTACCGGATAAACTAAGGGTACTACAGAAAAAGTCTTTAAGTCACAATTTAAGCTAACGCCAAACAAAATTTGTGAAAACAAGATATTATAAAAAAACATTGTATTTTTTTGTATAAATCCGTTCAAAATGGGCCCTCAGATGGAAATTTTGTACTCTAATAGTAATTAATCCATTAATTTTTGCAAACTTTTTGAAATATTATATTTTAGTGCATAAACTGAGATATTTTATAATAGCAATAGCACATCACGGCATCATGCTGGTTAAATATTATCACCTTCCTAAAATTTGGGCCCTCAGTTCTCCACTTTTTTGTTTTCGCTTTTATACTCTTAACGTATTATAGATAATACAAACACAAATTCATGTCTTTTTATAATAAAAAATGTGCAACAAATACAGTAAACTTAAAATATAAAACACGTTTTGTTTTATATTAAAATCAAGTATTATTTTATTACGTAAATAATGAAATAGGGTGACAACAATTTTTTATAAACCTGTACATAAAGCCTATACACCGTGCAATTTTAACCACCTGTAAAAAGAAGCCCACGTTATTGGACCATTATGTATAACATCATGGCAGTGCTATTTTATTTTAAATATTTTTTGATCAATTTTAATTTTTGATTCAGACTTTTAATTTTGTGACACGCTGTGACGCGCCCAGACGTATTATTTTGCTGCGGCGGGGTCACGGTTGAATGGACCCTACACAGCTACATCTGTGGGCGTTACAGCGTGTTTCAAAATAAATGGCTCAAACGATATTCAATATAAAAAAAAAAGTTTGTACAAAAAATTAAATAACATTGCCAAGATGTTATACATAATGGTTACATAACGTGGGCTTCGTTTTACAGGTGGTTAAAATTGCACGGTGTATAGGCTTTATGTACAGGTTTATGAAAAATTGTTTTCACCCTATTTCATTATTTACGTAATAAAATAATACTTGATTTTAAAATTTAAAATATTGTGGTACCTTTGTTAAACTTGGTACGGAACCTTCAGTACGCGAGTCATAGTCGCACTTGGCCGGTTTTTGTATACACCTGTATGGGTTTAATTATGAATTGGGCAACACACTTTGCACATTTCTAGTTCAGAGTCCAATAAAATAAGTTACAAGAATGTATATGTGCGAACATTTACAAGCAGATGTGTCGTTTTCATCATAAATTTCGTTTTTTTCTTTTATTTCATTTTAATGACACAAAACTGTATCTGGCTGATTTCATTATTTTAATATTATGTTACCCTTTTTACCCAAAAATAGAATATGCAAAGCCGGATTTCGTCTTCCATCATTGTTTTCCCTTCGCAAACGGAAAGTAGCTGAATCTGCTGACAACGCTTTTGTAAAACGTTAATCCTCAGCATATATTTGATTGATGCTGATGGATGCAAACCAATCCTCATGTCTCCAAAATATTTTTGTAATATACTTGAACTAAGACGAGTACGAGAACGAGGCGATTTAGTCGAATGTTCTTGATTTGCCATGAAATGTCGAACTAGAAATACTCGTACCATCGCTTCCTTTTTCTTTAAGTATTTTATAGCTGTTTATGTTTTATATGGTTTTTAAGTAAGCACAAATAATTAATATAATATGTAAAATAAATGCGTTATTATTTGAAATGTAAAGCGTTTTCAAAAGTAAAACAAATCAGATAAAAAAAAACATAAGCTTGGAGTACCAGAGTATGGAGGCGAAAGTTTATATCGTATAAAACAAAAAAATAATAATTGGGAAATACCATTCCGTTACTAGCTTTGTAACGGCGACGTTTTGAACACTCTACAGCATTCATGACCACGGGCAGACATTGACTTTATAAAGTGTTCGAAACGTCGGGTTGAACCAAAAATAAACGCGTACTGAATCCCTAAACATATTATATCTTTCATTTCAATGTATAGAGTTCACGTAAATTCAAGAAAACAGTATAATTATCATTCTGTGTCTGACTTGCATAAAACAAAATATGGATTTTGAAAATTATTTTGCTAATGATTTCCACTCGTTACCACCGGTTAGGTACCTTCACCACACTACCCGCACTAACACTGATTGAGCAAGCACTATTTCATGCAGGAAAACCCGCCCGTCCTCCCTCAAAAAGGCATGCAGTACAGTTAATGCAATTTAATTAATATTTAAGACATGCCTCACTGCGCCACACAGAGCCATCTAGTCCCAAATTAAGCTTCTATTAAGTACCCTGTCGTATGGGGTACTAGACAACCGATAAACTTACTTATATACATTTTTTTTTGTAAATATCTAATACATAGAAAACACCCAGACTAGTACAAACAGATATGGATTGAACCCGCGACCCATGGCTCAGAAGCAGCGTTTACTACCGCTGATCCAAATGGTCGTCAAAAGTTAATGCAATTATTAGTATCCAACACCAATGTAAGAAAAACCTCGACGCGTTTCGCCACTTCACGAAGCATCCTCAGGAGAAGTTGTCGCCTTCGCTGCGCTCCGACGACTAAATGGCGTTTCACACTAGTCCAAATAGATTTCCGATCAACTTCAGTGGCCTACGCTCTGTCTCTTGTATGTTTTAAAAATCTTAACTTTACAACTAATTAAGTACCTACTTTTGTTACGCAGCAAAATCTTACTGGAATATACAATAAATCATCTTGTATCTGACTTGTATAAAACACACCACCCAAAGGGCCCAAATAACGGATAGCACAAATAATTTAATAATTCAACGTAGGTAGGCGGTGAAAATCACATACTTGGTTTATTATCGACTTTATTTATATAGTTCTAAAGATCATTCTCGGCTGAAACCTTAAACATTCAGTATTGAAGTGGCCCACATTATTTTCATATTAAATTTGACAATACCTTTGTTGGTCGATGAAGTGAGTTGTGATTCGTACAATATTTTTCCCGGCGAAATCTTTTGGGATTTCTCGCGTCTTTTATTGTGTTTCGAAAATGTTTTAATATTATAGTTAGAAAAGTATGCTGTTAAGGAGGCACGCCACATAATAAAATAAGAAATTGTATAGTATTCCAACCATGCCTTATTTGATGACAATTATTATTGGCCATGACATTTAAGACGTCAAAATCTAGTGCTATTCTGAAGCGATACGAAGTTTATTTATAAATATGGATTTCAAAAATTATTTTGCTAATGAATTCCGCTCGTTAAAATCGGCCTAGGTACCTTCACCACACTACCCGCACTAACACTGAATGAGCAAGCACTATTTCATGCAGGAAAACCGCCCGTCCTCCCTACAAAAATGTATGCAATACCGATAATGCAATAGGCTACTTGACTGCTATAAATTTTGGAGCAGTTGATGAATATTATCTTTAGTATATTGGTTAAGAAACCGGTATTTATAATTTTCAGATGTTAAAAGTTTGAGATTGCTAAATATTTCTAAAATGAAATTATTATTTTTACTTTTTAAATTTAAGCTTTGAAAACGCCGTCGGCTATTTTGTGACGTCATACATCTTTAAACAAACTGCGTGCGTCATTTTAACCGTGACATTGACATTTATGACACAAGTAAATCAATAACAATATGAGGTAGTGATGGACTAGTAGGGTTTGTTTATTTTGACTCGTATGACGTTACAGCAAAGGCCACAGTAGTCTAAAGCTTTTCAGCGTTTTCATACGTCGCAGGAAAAGTGAATTTTAAACTTAAGTTTTGCGGTCTTATAGGTCCTACATAAATCTGAAAATAATTTTTTTGGTCTATTTGAACATTAAATAATAATTTAAAACCTATTTACAAAAAGAGTCAACTAGCCTATTATCAGTACCCAACTCCAATATAAGAAAAACCTCGACGCGTTTCGCCACTTCACGTAGCATCCTCAGATGTTGTCGCCTTCGCTGCGCTTCGGAGTCATCGGAGCGCAGCGAAGGCGACATCTCCTGCATGAAATAGTGCTTGCTCATTCAATTTTAGTGCGTGTAGTGTGGTTAAAATACCTGGGCCGATGTTAACGAGCGGAAATCATTAGAAAAATAATT
Source organism: Anania crocealis (assembly GCA_949315895.1). Classification (NCBI taxonomy): domain Eukaryota; kingdom Metazoa; phylum Arthropoda; class Insecta; order Lepidoptera; family Crambidae; genus Anania; species Anania crocealis. The sequence goes on along the minus strand of OX438859.1, from coordinate 3,945,566 downwards.
TTCTAAATACATATTTAGTTATGGATTTCCGTAAAGTAACGCCTGAGTCTATTAATTCCTATACAGGATCATAATATCGCCGGCGGACGCGATAACAATTGATTTCAATTGTGTCTGGAATAACATACAATCGAGGGGTTAATGGTTGTAATTCAGCGGAAGATCATCATGTTTTTGGGTATTTACCTCCAACATTCGAAAGAAAAGTACCGAGTCCCACCTAAGGCACCAACTAAGGCAATTAAAATGTATGTGCAAGGAATTGTATTTTCTATTGAAATATGTGTTATTGCTAAACGCTCTAGTTTCTAAACTTTTACTACTAACGAGGTTGATCGTCAAATGTTTATATCATAGTTAGGGTTGACATGCCAACAATGTCGTTTATATATCATAAAACACATTGTTGCATGAAAGGTAACAAAATGTACGCACTTAATAGTAATTCTATCAAGCTCAAACAGCTAGGAACACTATTCAGGTTGACTTATATAGTGACACAGATCTTACGCACAATGATTTGGATACCATTTCTTTGAAATAAATATATGTCACCGGAAAATAACAAGAACCGCAAATTTATAAATTTTCTAGGAACTTTATAAACTAACCTTACCTAACCTACCGTTAGTTTATAACCTGACGCGTTGTTTTATAAACTTGCGGTTCTCACAATTTTACGGTGTCATATACAAAAATAAAATAAAAATATACAGACAAACATAGAATCTCCTTTTTATTTGAAATCGGTCCTACCACTAGTCCAAACAAGAAGCTCCTAAAAGGTTGTTTTGTTATGTCACGTTTGACAGACAGGTCCATAGTGAAGAGAATATGTTTAAGATCGGTAGAAAGATCAATACTAGTAGCTCCCTAGGCAGTTAGGTATGTAGAGATGTAGACCAAGTTTTGCTCATTTATCTAAATGGCGTTTTCACACGAAATACGACTATTATGGTATTCGTATTTCGTGTGAAATGTGTAATTAAAAAGGTTAATTTGAATAAATCTGAATTGTAAGTAATTTAAATTATTATATCGAAGATTTATGACATGCAGATAAAATTAATGTATTTCTGGAATATTACAGTTTCCCAAACTTATTGAGCCATTTTATATGGAAACATTTTATTAAAAAAAAATATAAATATTTGTTTTGACTTTTGCATAACATTTTTGTGCAACATAGGTAGTAGTCAAACAAGCTGGTTACGGCTTATGAAACTAAATATAGGCATCGGTGTAAGTCATCGCAACAAAAATGAGGATATATTATTGTGAAACTGTTACTCCTAAGAACTATCGTAATTTCATTCTAACCCTGTTAGCTAACATTGTGCGTCAAATACCCGGCGACAGTAACAAAACTGCTCGATAAATTAAGTGACTGGCCAGATAGAAGTGACCGTTGATTGGACTCTCCCGTTGCGGCTGGCGGATTAAATACTTTTTTAATTCTTAATGGCATACAATTTTACTCTTTTCTCCTCTACATTATTATTTATCCGACAGAACCCACAGTTGGACACTGTTATGCATAAGGGTGTCAAGTGACAAAAAATCGCGGATTGACTTATTGCTACAACCGTAACAGCAAAAACCGGCCAAGTGCGAGTCGGACTCACGCACTAAGGGTTCCGTGCCAACTTTAACTGAATTAGAGGTCCACTTACTTCCACTTAGCCAAAATAACACAATATTTAATTGACTGCAAAAATAACTTTGTTTTTCATAGTGTTTGTATGTGTAATGTAAAAATGTGCTATTTCTCAAAAACTACCGGTTTGATCTCGTTCAAACCAATTTTCATTGCAAGTTTTTGTTAAGATCTACATTCTAAATTTTCAAAATTTTCACTTGCTTAGTTTAAAAGTTAGACAGCCATTTTACCACTTCGGAAGCCTCTATCTTCCAAACGTTAGACTTTTGGAAAAAATGGTTTTAGAAACCTTTATGTCATTTTAAAAGATCTATCCATAGATTAAAAAAAAATTGTTTTAGTTCTATGTATGGGAAGCTATGTACCACCTCAATGATAAGTACTGGCTTATGCCATGATGATGTGATGATGAGTATTGCGGTGGTAACTTGAATTCAATGATGGAGGCCTTTTCCCTGCAGTGGGATGATTGTAGGCTGTTACTTTACTATTCTTTTGAACCATCAAAAGTTTGAAAAAATACTATGAGATTTCTCCAACCAGGGTACACATTATTACTGAACGAATCGGGACTTAGAACACACTTTAAAAACACATAATTTATTTATTAATTTATTAAACAACAATGTTTATAATTGGTTTTACAGGCATTTATACCCACAAAGCCGACTAGTCGGCTTGACTGTGGGTTTGCCTGTACATTGCATTGAAAATTGCCGACGCAAGCATAAATTTAAGTCTCCAAATTTACCCAAGCTGACTTAGCAGTAGAGCCTTTATTAAAAACTATTTTAAATAAAAAAGACGATATTAATTGGAAAATATTTAGGCCCAACACTTTTGAGATTGAGATCAGAAAATTGTACCTAATAAACTATTCTTCAAATGTGACATAACTTCAGAGACTGAAGCAGACAATTATTAGAAGATATTGAACTGTCGCCAATATTTATATCCTTATGGAAGGCCTCTGACGCTAGTATATTTTATTCATTTTACATTTTGCGATAAGGATTCAAAGCACTTTGATACCTTTTGAGAATTAATTTAGGACTATAGCTATGCAAAACAGTATTAACTGATTTAATTGTAATTATTGGCTCAAATAACAATAATTTAAACAAATATGACATACGTAATAAAAGCTGGTCCGTAAACTGAACGCCCCGTTGGTCTAGTGGTTAAATACCAGGCCAAGATCTCGGGGTCCCAGGTTCGATCCCCGAGTCGGGCAACAAAAAGTTATGAATTTTCGAACGTTGCTCGGGTTTGTGATCACCAACCCGCATTTGGCAAGCGTGGTGATTATGCCAGCACACCCATCATTGCAGTGGTAACTTGAATTCAGTGATGGAAGCCTTTTCCCTGCAGTGGGATGATTATAGGCTGTTTCTTTACTTTACTTTTAATAAAAACTTACTTTTTACTCTAAAAACATGAATTTTTTAACTAAATATGTACAACAAATCAAAAGTTATGCCAATATTAAAATGTTGGTGCATTGAAAATTTTCAAATGCGTTTATCTCGTAATGACTGTTATGTCACTTAATGCCCTTATGTTTAACAGTGTCCAGTTTATGGATATCCCACCATGATGGTTGAAATGTGTTTAATTAGGATTTCGTTAATACTTACTTTATTATAATGTCTTTTTTTTTAACTACGGCCTGTGACTTTTAAGCGTAGAGTTTTAATTTCATGCTATTCCTTACCTTATTATTATTATTATTTTTTTTTAATCTTTTATTTTTTGAGGCTTTTGCTAATTTAGCATGCCAGCCCCATCGAATCTTAATCTATGTACGACACACCTATTACTAAGCTAAACTAAATTAAAGAGTACTAATTACGCAAAATCATATTGACTAACAATTTTGCAGCTTTGCTTGTTGGTGCTGCCAATATACTAATAAAAGGTTCTGTGTCTTGTTTACTTATATTGAATTTTTGCATAATTAGGTCTCTTTCAATTCTAAACTTAGTACATTCTACAAGGATGTGATGTACATCATCAATCCTACCACATAGGTCGCAGTTTGGGGAGTTGACCTTCTTCATCATATAGGCAAACTTATTACTAGGATAATGTCCAGACCGCAACCTATGAAGAGTAACAATGTACGCCCTATTTAATTTTATATTAAAAAACCACGGTATTCGAGGAGGCTGACACTGCAAAGTTTTGAACCATATGCCTTTTTCTTTACTTTTTGCGTCAAAATATTCTTAAAACTTTAAATGACAAATGTTTTTAAATTTTGTTAAAACTTCTGTATAGAAAGGCAAGATCGAATAATGTGTGCCATCAGTACAAGCAAGTTTAGCCAGTCTGTCAGCCTCCTCGTTACCCCTTATGCCTACGTGGGATGGAATCCATTGCAATTTCAAAGTCAATCTTAATGTAGCGGCCATTCTGTGTAGTGACTTTAAAACTGTGTAGGCTATCGGTGTCCCTCTGCTATGACCAGAGGCACACAGAGCCAAGTGTTCTAGAGCACTTTTGCTGTCAGAAAGAATGACAAATTTTCTATTGTCCTCACTTTGCCGTTCAATGTAATTTAGTGCTTCTGAGATTGCAATAAGCTCCATAGTCATAATAGATACCATAGACTCTACTCTGTATAACATAGATACATTTCTTTCAAAATCGTAATATGCCGCTCCAAGCCCATTACTATCTTTAGACCCATCGGTAAATATATAAACATATCCTTTGTACTTATAGTGTAATTCTTGGACAATATCTAAATGAACTGAGTTCTTCTGGCTTTTTTTTGATCCTTTAATACAGTCCAGGCTGGTTGAGATAATATCATCAAGTTTAATGTAATTAGACCAAATTTCTAGTTTGAACATTTCAAGGGGTCTTGAACTATGGATATTACAATCAATACATTCCTTAAACACAGTCATTAGTAAAGGCTTTTTTATGTTTTGCCAGTACCCGTCACAAGAAGCTGAACAAAGATTGCTTAATAACTCTACAGTCATATTTTCCGACCATGACATGCTTCTTAAACAAAACTTATACGCTAGATAAAGCCTTCTTAGATTTAAGGGTGGTACACATAACTCACACTCCATAACGTGAATTGGCGAGCTCTTAATAAAACCTCCAATTATTCTTAAAGCCTGATTTTGCACTCTGTCTAGCTTTATCAAATATGTTTTAGCACAATTATCGTACAGAAAACAACCAAAATCAAGTCGACTTCGGATCAGTGAAATGTATAATGTACGAATATGCTTAGGGTGAAGTCCCCAGCCAGAACCTGAAAGCAATTTAAGTATGTTTAAATACTTCATTGTCTTTTCTACGATTTCATTCACATGCTTACTCCATCGCAGTGATCTATCAAGCCAAATACCTAAGTACTTTACTGTATCCTCACTTACTACAACACTGCCATTAATATTAATTCTAATTTGTGTCGGCCTACGACCTCTAGTAAATAAACATAACTTCGATTTATTAGCGGATAATTGTAGTCCAATGTTATCCAATAGTGTAATCATGGTATTAAGTGCACTCTGTAAATCTGTTTCACCACAGAAAAGATCTCTCCGGCTTATGTACAAGACATAATCATCGGCGTATTGAGATACCATAACATTAGTTATTTCCCGACATATTGAAATGGTAACTATATTAAAGAGCAGTGGAGAGATCGGATCACCCTGAGCGAGTCCCCTGCCTGTACATCTCACCTCAGAGGTTCCATCGACACTATTGCTTCTTATCATAAGATGTCTATCACTCAAAATCGACCACAAATACTTACATACATTCTGTCCCACTCCTAATCCATCGAGAGCTTCAATCACTTTAGCTACTAATACATTATTGTAGGCGTTCTCTATGTCAAGGAAGCAAGCCACTGTTGGAGTATGATTAGAAAACCCTAACTGAATGTATGTAACCATTCTTGACAAACAGTCTAAGCACGATTGTGCTCTCCGAAAGCCGCAAGTTTCAGGAGATATCTTCTGCTGTCGTTCAACAAACCATTCAATTCGTTTACCTATCATGTTATGAAATGTCTTACATAGACATGACAAAAGAGAAATAGGTCGGACTTTAACTTCTTGTCCATTTCCGGGTTTTGGTATAGGAACAACCAGTACCGTTCGCCATTGTTTTGGTACTACTCCTAGTCTGTAGATTATATTATACACATCTAATAAAAATTGCTTCCCAGATATCGATAGGTTATAAATCATCGAGTATGTGATACCATCGCTACCTGGAGATGTGTCTCTCTTTTTAAGGCAAGATTCTAACTCCTGCATAGAAAAAGGTCTATCCAGTAAATTATTGGAGGACTCTACTTTAGGGGGGCAATTCATAGCTGAATCAGGTGTAAGTGAGTGGAGCAATTCACTCTTCTTACAATCTGAAATTGAAAATGTTGACTGACGATACCCTTTATACCATCTCATTTTCCGCCACATATCAGAGACATTTGTACATTCATTAATATCACTACAGAACTTATTCCAGCTACGTTTCTTGGCTTGTTGGATTTTTTTCCTAGTTTCATAAATTTTATCTTCCAGTATTTTCAGATTATTTGGTGTGGGGTTTCTTCTAAATTTACTTAAAGCTAATCTGCGTTCAGCCACCAATTTTGACAAGTCGGCATTCCAATATTCTTTCGGCTTAAAATTGCTAGTGGGGTCTGTACATATTTTGATATTTGGTATGTGCTTACTGGCAGAGGTGTTTATCTGGTCAACAAAATAATCATAATAATCCTGAACATTTCCACTATGACATTGACTACTATCAAAAGTAAAAAAGTTTGAAAGTTCCATTTTAAAGGACTTCCAGTCAGCTTTTTTAAAGTTACGTTTGCTAGTATAATTTAGGTCTGCGCTAAGGTTCATTGTAGTTTTTATGATTAAGTGGTCACTGCCAAAATTTTCGCAGAGGACTTGCCATTTAAAATGTATAGCAATGTCACAAGATGCAAAAGTTATATCAGGAGCTGATTTCTGTAGCACACCGTTGACCAATTTGACTCTTGTGGGGTCTCCATTATTGATTGATGTAAAACCGTGTTCTAAAGATGAGTCTAATAGATTTGATCCCCTTTGGTCACATTTATATGACCAATTCGTATGGTGACCATTAAAATCTCCCGCAATTAAAGTTTTTTTGTTAACAAATCCGAAAATTTTATCCCAGTCAGCTTGATTAGTTCGAACAGACGAAGGGCAATAAATAGCTAAAATATTATCTAGGTACTTACAATTCTAAATCTTGATATAGACTAGTTGTATGCCCGGATTTGTACTGCCGATAGAGCACGCATGTGAATGCAATGTTTTGTGTACGATGATTGCAACACCCCCATATGAGTCGTATCTGTCATGTCGATAAATATTATATCCGCTAATATGCAAAGGGATTTCCTCATCCAACCAAGTCTCACTAATTATTGCTATGTGTATATTTTCTGTAGATAATAAGGCTATAAAGTCTACTAATTTTGGTCTTAAGCTTTGTGCGTTCCATTGGAATATATTAATTTTTAGACTTTTACTCATTAAAAAGATTAAAAAGCCGTTCAACAAAAGATCCGCCCGAAAAGAGCTTAGATATACATTTACATTCTTCAAATAACGCTCTTAGAATCAATACGATTTTGGCTTCAAAATTTTGATCCATAATAAAAATATTTCTTATTTTAAACAATAAATTCCAAACATCAAATTTTCTTTCTGCTCTGGTGTTAGTGTCATATTTATTTTCATCGTTCATACGTTTCATTCTCTTGGCCGAAATAATCTCAGACGACGCGTCAATATTTTCTAACAGCTCCTTTTCATTTATGTCTTGATCTACGCCTCGTATAATACCGTATGAGAAAGTACTGTAATTTGTAAGCTGTGCCCTTATGTCCATTTCTGTCAGTTTCGTATTTGAAATTAGTTTTTCCGCCTGCATTTTATCATTGAACTGAATAAAAACCCTGTACGGGCTTTTATATTTTATTTTAACAACGTTACCAATTTGTTCTTTCTTCAAAAACTTCGCTAAAGCCATTTGTTTAAACAAAATACGCGGTGAAAATAAGCATACTTCGTAAGTCGGATTGTTTATTGATTCGGCCATATTCCCTGATATTTCTTCATTATTCTTGTCGCCAGAGCTACTTCTTATCAATCTTTTAGATCTTCTATTTACTGTTATAAATCCCTCTTCGCTGCTTTCTTCACTTTCACGCATTCTTTTCTCGCTTTTTTTCATTCTATGCTCCATTTCCTGCATTTCCTTTTCACACTCAGTTATAACGTCTTCATCACTTTTATCTTCATCACTTAGTACGTTTTCTTCCATTGTAAACACGGGTGGGTAGTTGGGTAAAAACTGTTAATCGACCGAGTATAGGCAATCGCTAGTACGTGCGCTCGTGACAGCGTCTCGCGCGCGAGTGACCTTATTTTTTTGTGATAAAGTAACCTATATGCTATTTCAAGTTATAAAAAATCGCCATTGACCTAAAAATCGTCATCATATCAATAAACATTTGAGTTTATTTCAGTAGAATCTTATTGTGTGCAAAAGCTTTACCACCTCCATAAAATGAAATGTTAAACATAAATTAATGTATTCTGCAAAAGCAATGTTATCGACAGCAAGCGAAGGCAGACGCAGCAATGAATTAAATTGTTGCTTGCAGCAATATTTCAGTTACAACAAAGATGATTAACGCTCAGATACAATTAAGAAGAAGTTTAAGTGTTAGAAAGGCTCTACAAATTTTCAAATGTGTAGCAACAGGTCAACGATTATCATTTATTTTTGAAACATAGTGATTTATTCTTCTCAATTGATTATGTCTGAGGTAGCTTGTAAACAATATGAATTGTTTTATTAAAGTATGCTATCAAAGAACGCTTAAAACAAAAATTGAAATAAAGAACAAAATATAAACATTTATAATGACGATTTAACATGTAAAAGTAACTTTAATAAAGTATATATCTTTTATTGAATATAAGCAGGTTTTTAGGTAACGTTGGATACAGGCATACCCGTCATTGCAGTGGTAACTTGAATTCAATGATGAAGGCCATTGCTCTGCAGTGGGATGATTTTACGCTGTTACTTAGGTTTTTAGGTATTGTATGCTTTGCATTTTGCAAAATTGTTGCTATTAGATCGATTTACTTTGGTTTGTGTAGTGATTCGAATTCTTTAAGAAATTGTATTAGGTCTAAAAGAGGCTGGTGGATTTTAGTAATGCTTTGGGAAGTTCATAACGGCACTGATCTCACCTTCCGTCTTAAGATGGAATTGTAAACGTCACATCAGAGGCCTTTTTGATGTGTGACTTAAAAAACTCTGACAGCAGTTCATCTTTGAAGGATAATCAATGAAAAAAACAAGTGAAAGACTTAAATACAGTCATAGATTTTTTTTAAAATATACCAAAATAATAATAAATCAAATAAACGGCTTCAAAACCTAATCTCCGGCCAGTAACAAGAGTTACCCAAACAGATGAGCTCATAGACTTATATGCATAGTTTGACAGATGTACAGACAGGACAATGGCTCTAACACAATTGTTATTTTGATTTATTCGGGATTGGTGTGGCATTATATAATCAAAATAGTTTATCCGTTAGTGTTATGGGAAATTTTACAAATAGTAAATCGTTACACAAATTTTTTTTTTAAATATACTAGTATATGTAATTATAGGTATATAGAAATAAATAGAATACGAAAGTAGCATTATCTTATACAGTACAAAAGTATACATATATCTTTATTGATAGCAAAGATACAATTTTAAAGAAAAGCCTCTGATCCCTGATGATGATTTATATTATGTTGTTGAGTCAAACTAATTTACTATTGTTTTGTTAACTCCTATGACTATTTATTTAGTCAAAGGTTTCTTTTTGACGTGATAACGTCTTTAAAATCGTTTTAGTCGGGTGACATGTTCAGAAACTTGTGTCACACCAAAACCTCACGAGCGCGATCGCAGGTATAACGAGAGAGAGAGACGGACCGATCTCCCGTCTCATCTCGAGCGCTGCCAGTCATTCTGTGAAACTTGTCACGCGGAATCCTCACGAGCGGAGGCTGGCATAGCGTTCGAGTGAGTGGACCGATCTTCCGTCTCTCTCACTCTAGCGGCATACAAACGAATGGAGATTTTCTCATGCGGTTAAGTTTTCGTTGAATGTTTAAGATGTAATTTAAAATTTGAAAAAATTGTTATCTTCATTAATTCCTTACTTCCCAAAAACTTATATCACCAATAAGACGTTGTCACGTAAACATCTCGATCGTAAACCTACTTTACAAACAACCAATTTTTTTTTATCAATGGTGTGTATTTAATAGGTATGCATATTAGATGACAACACTGATAATGTTATTTATAGTTAAGTGTGTTTAATATGTAAACTGTTGGTGTACCTTTTTAAATAAATGAATAAATCCCCAAACTAGACGGATATATATCTTAGTATATTCTATGTTAAAGGTAAATTTCACCACAATCTACAAGGTTATTATAGCTCAGGATGGAAATCAGCGGCCCTCAAAACCAGACGACCCCAGTATGAATCTAGGATGATAATTTTGTTCCTTTATTTTCAAGTTAATTTATAACTTCCAAAATAAAAATACACCAAAAAAACACTGTAAGTACATCATCCAGGTACCTACTATACTCGGAGCATTTCTAACCACCTGTAAAACGAAGCCCACGTCATGTAAACATTATGTATGAGATCTTGGCAGTGTTTTATTCTTTTTTTAATCAATTTTTTTTTGTATAGAAATATAAAATATTTGTTTAGCTATTTTATTTTGAAACACGCTGTGATGCGCACAGATGTAGCTGTGTAAGGTTCATTCATCTGGAAAATACGTCTGTGCGCGCCACAGAGTGTTACAAAATGAAAAGTCTGAATCAGTATTTAAAATTTTTAGAACATATTTCTATTGATAAATTAAATAACACTGCCATGATGTTAAACATAATGGTGAAATAACGTTCGGCTTCGTTTTACAGACTTTTTTACAGATGGTTAAAAATGCACCGAGTATGATAATACAATGGGGGCTATCGCCAGTGAATTTGCTTCTAGAGGTGCTTCTATCGCGTGAAGTCCAATAACATTCACTTTTCACTGGTTTTAGCGGGATTCGTGACATAAATTATACATATTTTTAATTTACCTGCTGGAAAGTAATCTCCTTCGTAAAATTACCGCAAATATGGATTATTTGGCGATGAATGTAAATGCTTTGAAAGCGGAATTCAGAAAAAGTGAAAAAATAGACGGCCTTAAAGAGCAACTATTTCAGAAGTTAGTTTGTTGATATGAAGATGGTAATTTATAAAAAATAAACTTAATTAGATTCAAGATTTAAAATTTTGTTTCAGCAAAATTTTATAAAGTCGCCTTTGACAGCTATACCTCTGGACCTCAGTCAACAGTGGCGCCAACTGGTGACCAAAGAAACGGTAGTCCCCATTACATCAGTCTGAGGTAAAACCTGCTTGGGCAAAAATACTTCGCGTCTACTGTTATCTTTAAAAAAACAGCTATTGTAAGTGCCATACCATAAAATGTATTTATTCACGCAAACATCTTTTTTTGGTTGAAATAAAGGTAAAAAATAACATTCGTGCCCATAAGTTATGCTGGGCTTGCAAATAAAAACAATTTTTCTGGAAAGGTTCTCCATAAATACGAATTAGGCCCTGCGCAATTTTTATGAGGTTCCTTGCAGTACCTTGTCTGTCTTCCTTCTTTATTAAGGCCTAGGGTCTAAGTTATTTTAGGTTTGAAACGAAAACGAAACAGATTTAAAAAAAATCTTTTGGTAATTTAATAAAATATGGGAAAATACAGTTAAATGTGTACCTAATATGTTTCATTTGTTTGTTTGGTTTGCAGTCACGCAACTCGTATTTGGCTAAAAAACTTAAAATTACTCAATAAAATTTAATAATTCAGATTCACTCAGAAAAAGTACGTGCAATTCAATCACATGAAAATGACAAATCACAGTATATTATTCTGCACAATATTAAAGCAATTCGCCAACCCTAATAAAACCTTAGTAGCAAAAAGTAGCGTGAAATAAACCAGATAACTTAACTCGAAGTTAAGAGATTTGTCTTTGAGCTCGTTCAATTTGAAGGGTTTGAACAATGATAATTGAAAAATATATTTGAAACACGAATAATTGTCCCCAATTGGAAGAATTTAGTATTCTAATAATGGCGATGTTCTGAACCTACCACAGGTTAAATATCGTGAAGTGTAGAAGCGTCTCCTATTTGCACAGATTCAACAGATTTCAACGGATAGATATATTATACTTAGCTAGATAAAAACACTTTTAAAATATGTAGGTACAGTCAGTAAATGTGCGCAATGGCGGTCTTACCGCTATAAGCGATCTGTTATAGGCAACAACAATCAAGAAAAGTCAAGGATAAATACATGAGAGCAAGAACTATTAATGATAAAGATATAATCAATGAACAGAAGCAAATATTCTATAAACCTAGTTTTTCGTATTCTTCGGCTTAGAGTAATTTCGTTCAGACATTTGCAAAAATAAAACAAACTCCTAACATTCGATGAAACAACGCTGGCTTACGGCGATAAGAATATGCTTGAAATATTTACGCCTATGACGTAGTGTCTCTATGGCTAAATGGTTAAAGCGCCGCGCCCGGCATGCGAGGAGATGCGGGTTCAAGTCCCGCCTGAGACATAATTTTTCAAGTTTAAATACTGATATTATAATTGCAATTTAATTGCTTAAAATATCATATAAAGTATTTAAATATCTGTTTCATCTTAACTGACTGTCAAACATCTGCGAAGATGTTTCTTTCGGGTGTTAAGGGTGCAAACTCCTAACATTTGATGAAACAACGCTGGCTTACAGCGATAAGATGCTTGAAAAATTGACGCCTATGACTTAGTGTCTCGGTAGCTTAATGGTATAGCGCTGCGCCCGGCATGCGAGGAGATGCGGGTTCGAGTCCCGCCTGAGACATAATTTTTCAAGTTTAAATACCGATTACAAATCTATTTTCCGAATGCTTCGGTTCATAGTAATTCCTTACTCTAACAATATTTTTGTACCAATAAATCACATCTCGGAAATACGCGTTATAAACGAACAACCCAAAATCTAATACGTTATTCATATTAATTACGGTAGGTGAGAAAATCCCCGATCTCCCAACGGACCTAACCAAATCGGGATACGAGTAATAAATAAAGATTTGTTGATCAATACACCTGTGTCTGTGTTGAATCGACATCTTTATGCCGTAAGGAATAAGGACAAATATTGAACAAACGTAATGATATAATTTCGGGTTTCCGTGGTCAGTTAGGAACATCTCGTTTTGTCGAATAAAAATAATCTTTATGTCATTTGTGTTAGAGTTGTAGTGTATTGCGTTTCGGGAGCCCATTTAAGATGATATATTGTATTGTTTGGGGTAACATAAAGGTACAATTATCATTAGGTTAATTGCAAAGTTTTTGTGCGAAGTTAAAAAACTAGTTTAGTACTTGGGTGAAAAAAAAAACACGATCTCTTTCACTAACAGTTGAATAATGATTTTTTTTTAAATACTGATGCGTAAGTACAGACAACAGCACGTCAACCTACTACAAAACGTCAAATTTTCTCATTTGATATTGATCTCTACTTGTTGGACTTAAAGTTGAAAATCAATTCAATGACCTTTAACTTTTTGGGTAGGTTGACCTGCCGTTGTCTGTACAATAAGGAAATTGTATTCTTACTTTAGTTTACTTTACCTTGTTTATAGTATGTGATCAGTAGCTAACTGCTTTGGTTTTTTAGTACCCATCTTTACCATAAAATATGAATTTTCCCATTTCGTATGACTATCAGAGTTTTCAATTCACCTACTACAAGATTATGACGTGGCTTAACGATGTCTATCTTGCGAAGGAAGCAATGGCCAATAGCTTACCGTGCCTTCTGAAGCACGTCTATCTGCACCAACCCAGAAATAAAAAAGGTTTTTAAATTGGCTGGACCGGGAATCGAAAAACGCAACCGGGATATGGTACCGCTACTGTACACCAACGGGGCTTGGCATATAAACTTATTTACACGTCATTATTGATATTAATTCTATTGAGCTGGGAAATGCCAACCATATCTCGCTCCATTGCCCATTGTGCTACCATGAGCATTCTTATAAGAGCATGTTTTCGACGACCATTTGGATCAGCGGTAGTAAACGCTGCTTCTGAGCCATGGGTCGCGGGTTCGTTCCCCGCACAGTACAAATATTTGTGTGCATGAACATGTCTGTTTGTACTGGACTGGGTGTTTTCTATGTATTATAAGTATATATTTACAAAAAAAAAAGCATATAAGTAAGTTTATCGGTTGTCTAGTACCCAATACGACAGGGTACTTAGTAGTAGCTTAATTTGGGACTAGATTGCTCTGTGTGGCCCAGTGAGGCATGTCTTATTATTATTATTAGAGATATTACTAATAACACGCACTGAAGCCCACCGATAGGTCACCACGCCACCTGCATCCACCGGCTTCTCACGACCTTCGCAGTATCTTTGGCCAACCTGATGAGGGGACTACCTACGGATTATAATCAGCTGCATGGTCGCCATTTCTAACTCTTTCCACCCCATTGCAACGGCCAGTTCTTTTTCTTATGTGTCTTCCCCACTGCCACTTCAGCACCGCAATTCTTCGAGCAATGTGGACAACATCACATAAGTACATTGTTCTGATCCCAATTTGAATAACTATTTAAAGCATTCGTATTTTGGAAACCAGACACAACGAAGGTACCACAAACACCCAGACCCGAGAAAATGTAGAAAAACTCATTTTTTATATATTGACCCGTCCGCGAATCGAACCCGGGACCTCGGAGCAGGCGACACCTTGAAAACCGGTGTGTACGCCACTCCGCCACGGAGGTCGTCAGTTGCCTTAGTTTTCCGGATTTCCTAATTTCTGATTCTCTCGCAGGTAAATATCAAGCTTTCTCAATTGTCCTATGTACGACCTTGAGCTTTCTTGTGAGGCCCATAATGTATTAAAAATGTATGCCATCATTTTTTTTTAAAACATAGACATATAAACTGTTTACTCAAATGAATTAATTGAATTTAAGAATAAAGACAAAGGGCGAACCAATTAACGGCTACAATTGAGGACGATGGCTTCAATTTAAAAAATCGACCAACCATTTTGTTTTTGGCGATTCGTTTTTGTCATTGGGACGCTATAGATTAGAATTTCTCGGTTAACGATCCGTCATTCTGATGTGATTTGCGGCTACAGTACATAGGAATTTAAAAAGGTTGGGTTTTTGTGTTTCTTAAATTAAAATTTAGTAGGCATTGTTAAATTAATTATGTCAATATTTTATTTAATTATATGAGTTATTATATGAGTTATTATATGAGTTAATTAGCCAATTTAAGAAAATATTGACCCTTCAAACACACTCCGCCTAATATTTGGCATCTGGAATGACTTCAAGGATAAAATACTGTTTCCCGGAATCAGTCTTATTCCATACATATTAAACATACAAAAATAAAAATATTCTCTCTGGATAATGTTACTAATATTAAACTACATAATATATGAGTCATACTGCGAGAAATGAATCTCTCACCTTATTCATTATAAGTTTTCGTCATTTCGCCGCCGTTGCAAGCGCCATGATCACTGAAGAACTTAACTCATAAAAGTAATCCTGTAGATACCTGAGAACAGGTAACAACAATATAATATATCTTATTATTTTAATATTAGAAAATCAATTTAAGTAAGCATAGTTTTTTTAGGTTAACTTGGAATCTATTAATAAGCACATTGCACCCTCAACGCGGGCTAAATTAGTACTAATAATAATAAATAATAATAAATAAATAAATATTTAAGACATGCCTCACTGGGTCACACAGAGCCATCTAGTCCCAAATTAAGGTACTATTAAGTACCCTGTCGTATGGGGTACTAGACACTTTGTAAATACATACTTATAATACATAGAAAACACCCAGACCAGTACAAACAGACATGTTCATGCACACAAATATTTGTACTGTGCGGGGATCGAACCCGCGACCCATGGCTCAGAAGCAGCGTTTACTACCGCTGATCCAAATGGTCTAACGTAAGCTACGTCGATTCTCCATTAAAATACGCAGCGCATATGCATTCACATTTTAAAATTTCAATTTTCCATCTCGATTCATAACTATTCCAACTGTTTCCGCAATCGTGGACCGTACAAATGATGGCTTGGTGCAACTCATAGAAGATGGTACAGCAGTTCTTACGACGTTATGATATTTGTTACTCTTTCATGCAAAAACTGCTCAATTTCTAATGAAACTTTATAATTATAGTTTTTTTTAATACTTTATACTATTAGTTTAAACATCAGAATAACACTATAATTTTATGGAAACATCCGTGACCGGTCAAAACCTGGGTCAATCGATTCGAGAGTCTTTCAAGTTGGAAAAGCACCCAACTCTCGACGATTGGACAAATTACCATGATAATGCAATGCCCAACAGTGCGACGGGTTACCTGATGCTGCCACGTGCCAAGAGCCTCCGCCTGTTAGTTAAGGTGCTAGGTCTCTACTTCTCGGTTAGCGGGTCTTAGGCCATGCGATCGTTGGTCTATTCGCCACTCTAAAACAGCGGCAAGTACCAAGCAGATAGGATCTCAATTCAATGATCGGCGAGGACGAAAGCCATGTCTCCCGCTGTAGTACAATAGCCGCGAACTATTCTTGGTAAGAATATACATAAGATGCTGTGCCTAGAATTTGAACAGCAAGCTGAAACTATCGAGAAATGCCCCAATACAAGCGCCTGCAAGCTACGGAGGGCTTAAACCAAACTACCACATAGACATCTATAGTAACATTATCCAGAGAGAAGATTTTGATTTTTGTATGTTTAATGTGTATGGAAAAAGACTGAGTCCGGGAAACAGTATTTTATCATTGAAGTCATTTCAGATGCCACATATTAGGCGGAGGGTGTTTGAGGGGTCAATATTTTCTTAAATTGATAAAGACAATAACATATATCGATTGCAAAGTATTAAGTCATCCTTAAGCAGATTAATAATCACACGGACAAAGTCGCAGACAGAGCGCTATTTATCATTAAAAAAATTATGACAGTACCATGTTATTTATGGCTAAAACGAAAACCTGCCCATACTAAGATCGCTTCTGCTCATGCCTTAAACCAAATTGTTGTGACATGTCGAGGCAGTGAAGTCGGGGCATCCCTCGCCATTGTCCGCACTCGACCAGTAGCAGCCGGTAATAACCGGTTATAATTACTCTAACGGGACGGAATTTCAACCAGCTTTTGACCGGACCGCATGAAATTGCTAACATCTTGTGTCGCCTACATGGAATTTATTGGTTGCGTGAGCTATGTCTTCTGAATTGTTGCATTGGATAGATTTAGACAAATCTTGTAGGGCATATAAGTACCCTTGGGATTAACCTTATTCAACACTGCCCTGAATCAGGATATCAGGGCAGAACATTTGACTGCAGCCATATTTGGAAAAATAATAATTATGTAAATCCTTTTCTACTTATTTGATTGTTATAATTTTGACATTTTAGTTAGGAATTAAATAGTTGTTTTATAAAAAAAAACACATTAAAAATCAATAAATTCCTAGGAATGGTAAGCATAGTAATTTTGATTGAATAATCTATGTTTTTAAGCTATTGCATAGCTTCTATCGCGGGCCTTGAGCGTGGAGACCGAATCCAGAAATTCCGTAACGAAAATAACCTAACCTAACACTCGGGGCGAGGCACGATCGAACAATTTTGAATTTCCGAAATTTAAAAGAATTTAGAAGAAAATAAGGATTTTGACAGTATGTGGTTGCCTATGGTAACCATATCTGCCAAAATAACAGAAAAATTTAATTACAAAAGTCAAAATTAGAAAATACATAAAATTATAAAATAAAGCTATTGCATAGCTTCTATTGCGGGCCTTGAGCGTGGAGACCGAATCTAGAAATTCCGTAACGAAAATAACCTAACACCCCCCACTCCGACCGGCACAGCGGTGATACTTTTTAGTTTTATAATTGCATACGTTGATAAAAAATGCTATGCAATAGCTTTACCGCGGCAGTCTCCGAGTGCCACACGTCTTTTTTTTAATAATATTATAACTACTTATAATATGTATTTTAAAATTAATTTGTAGCTTGATTATTTTATTCATTTTATATATTTTTAACCTATTTATTTAATATTTACCTTTAATAACTCTTTGCCGCCTTCCCCACTTATTTCGATTTAATTGTCCTTTATTGTGGTTGTCTGGAAGAGATCGCTTATAGCGATAAGACCGCCTAAATTGTACAGCTTAAAATGTATTACATGTTAAAAATGTATCCTGTATGGTGTGCAATAAAGAGTATTTATGTTATGTTATGTTACGTTACTTAGCCCATGTTAACCCTATCATGGATGAAAACATTTCTAAAAGGAGGTTTTTCCAATGATAGCCGCATTAATTTAAGCCGCATTTAAGGGTTGGTGTGTGTAGTTTTAGCCAATGGTTAAAAAAATTGGTTGTTTGTAAAGTAGGTTTACGATCGAGATGTTTACGTGATAACGTCTTATTGGTGATATAAGTTTTTGGGAAGTAAGGAATTAATGAAGATAACAATTTTTTCAAATTTTAAATTACATCTTAAACATTCAACGAAAACTTAACCGCACGAGAAAATCTCCATTCGTTTGTATGCCGCTAGAGTGAGAGAGACGGAAGATCGGTCCACTCATTCGAACGCTATGCCAGCCTCCGCTCGTGAGGATTCCGCGTGACAAGTTTCACGGAATGACTGGCAGCGCTCGAGATGAGACGGGAGATCGGTCCGTCTCTCTCTCTCGTTATACCTGCGATCGCGCTCGTGAGGTTTTGGTGTGACACAAGTTTCTGAACATGTCACCCGACTAAAACGATTTTAAAGACGTTATCACGTCAATAAAGCTACTATACATCTTTTTCTGACTGTCCTTCTTTTTGTCGTCTCTTCCGACACCCACAGCCAACACTAAAAGTGTAAGGAATAAGCCATCTCAATATTTGTGTGATGCTATCCAGCAAAACCCAGTTAAATGCAATGATTATGACTTGCAGAATAAAATGTATTTTTATTTTCTTGTCAGATTGACTTTTGTGTCATATAAAAACAACATAGTGTAGTTAAAACCCAAAGCACAACTCATTTCATTTTTCTTTACTTTACTAGGAATTTGTCAATTTAAATCAGTATTAACTTGGTATTAACAAACCGATTGTAAAGACGGCAGTTCATCATCTTATCATGAATCGTCAATTTCCTCAATTGAAATCGGCATTAGTGTGTTTTACTTAAAGCTGAAAATCGAATAGCAAATTTCGACATTAATTTATAAGACAACGTTCACTGTACCTAGAGACAATTTCTGTGTAGAAATTCCTTCAGATTGTCGAAACGAGAATCTGTGTCGGACGTAATATTACGCTCGAAAACTTTGCAAGGACTTCATGTTCTGAGCAAATAAGGGCTTGAAGTTTAAATAAATATTTTACTTGTGTTGCCTAAGGTGAATGTACCAATCACGTGGGTGATACAACAGAGACCCGAATGTACTAGCTACGTGTGAATGCTCATTCGGAAGTTTTGGAATTATGCACGAGGAACTAAAAAGGCACCTTGATAATTATGACAGTATGCTATTATTTAACAACACTAAGGTGTACAAAAATCATTAGGTAACAGAACTACATGATATTTGAAGTGAGGAAATTACTACATTTGACTATTCGATGTCAAGGTCAGGTGCAGGATGCTGTCAGTCTAGGTCTTTCCACCACTGTCCTAGTAGAGAGGACACTAAGCAAAAGCCTTAAGAAATGCCCGGAGGGAGTGCGGTACCCTAGTCGCTGTGATTTCCCTGAGGGGCTAGTTGTAGCCTAAACGGAAGATAGTAAGAAAAAGTGGCAGGCTCTGCTTAGCTTTTGCAAGACCGTAGAATCGCAGAAGGAAGCAGCGGTGCAGCCGCCGTAAAGGGCTCTACCTGTGTATAGCTCGTCTCACTAGGTCTCGGGCAGACATGGGGGTGTCAGTTGTCCGCTAAAAGAGTCCTGCGGCGGCGTGTCCGGTTTGCTGGAGACCGGGGAGAGCACATTTTCCCCTCTGAAGCCGGTTGCGCTCAAAGTTCAAGCAGACCCAGCCAGAGCTGGTACTGCGGATGATTGCCCAGGGTGAAATCGCCTGGGTGGTTACTCCGTAGTTCCGATCGCTCTATAATATCTTACTTATATTTGAAAGATGTATCCTTTGCATTAGATTTTTGCTTGTAACTGATTGTTATTGCGAACATTGGTGCGATCACGTTGTAACGTCATAATAATTTAAAGCTTAGCATATACGCGACATTAGCCGAACTTCGAGAGAGGTGTTCATGAAATGTTAAGTACTGTAGGTTTAAGTGTTGGGCATGTTATATAAATGTTTTCGTTGATATCAAATACTGAGTGTGTTCCGTCAGAACTTTTGGTGAATTGAAAAGTTTGGAGTTTGATAATGTTGTCGGGTTTTACGCAGGTAAGTTCTATATTTACTTGACACCATAAGCGGTAATCGTGTAAGTGTTTTTATGTAGTATTATATATCAGAGGTATATTATTTATGGGCTCTTTTTTATATCCTGCATTCATCTATGTGAATCATCATCATCATCTCAGTCAAATAACGCTTACTGCTGAACGTAGGCGTCCCTTAAGGATCTCCACATCGATCGGTACCGCGCCACCCGCATCCAACGGCTTCCCGAGACCTTCACCAGATCGTCGATCCATCTAATAGGGGCTTACTCACAGACTGATTACATAGATCGTCGTCCGGTACGCAGTCGCGTTCTGGAATCCTTTATTAATATTCTTTATTTTATTTTATACAGCTTGGACAGTAACTAACTCGGCTCTTGCTTCACAATTGTTAATTTTACGGTTTTTATGAATTGATTTAAAAAGAAAAAAAAAGATAAAGAATTTTTGACAGAAAAGCATTCCAACGAATGTGCACCCACTACACGTTTAGGTACTTTTTTGACATACTTGGTCAGTTTGAAGTGACTTTTTTGTATGTTTTTTTATTCTATACAAAAAAGTACAACCATCATAATGTTTAACAATGTTAAATATGTGTGTAACTAATGTTCTGTTGTATTTTTAGTAGGCAGCATATTTTATGAAAGTAGGTTTTTTAATAATATATAGAAATGTAATATTTACTTGTGTATGCATGTGTTTTTACATGCATACACACGAAAAGCCAGGAGAGAACTGGTAGTACATACACCAAAACACACACACACACACACACACACACACACACACACATACGTTTTAAAGTAGTTTCATATTTTTCTTCTGGTTAACCGAATTCGAAATACAGTTGAAAGTTTTTATCTACCGTAAACATTTGTAAATCGAGTTAAAAACCCTAAACTAGTTTTCAACAATATCCCGTTAGGTCCGTTCCCCGCGGAACTCCAACGGAAATAACTTCGGTTTGACTCCTTTTTTCCTCATTTTAATCGCCAAAAGCCGGATATTAAACCTCAAGGCTTATTCGTCCATTATTTTTTCAACCTTTGTCTTTGTAATACTGATATTCGTCTCAAAATTACATCTGGCAGCCTATGATTTGAAGTCTTTTAATTAAAAAAGTATTATTTTATATCGATGATGGTGGGTAATTCGAATGAAGAATTCTTTGAAAGTCAATGACCCAATTTCTACTTTAGACCAATGAGATGATAAAGATAAAAGCAACAATATTTTACGGTTCAATCAATGATATTTAAAAAGTATAGATAGGTTTTGCCCTTACAAAACTATCGAAATATATGTGCCGCTTGCGAACAACTGCACACATGCGTAATTCTTATTTTGTCCTTGTCATACTCGTGAAAAGAACAATTACTTTCTCTTTCATGGATTTGAAAAGACGTCACAATTGTGACGTTTTAGGGACGCATATTGAGAGCGCATGTAACATATCTATTACTTTTTAAATATCATTGGGTTCAATAAATTAATTTAACTTGAAGACTTAAAAGCGAAACAAATTGAGTTCAAGGGTAATATAAACTTGTTTACACTGTCAGTGTTCAAAAAAAATTTTTTTTTTATCCAAAATATGTAGCTACTTATTAATACTACTAATTTTTTCTTGAATAGTAAGATCGCTAAATACTGACTTTTTAATTGAAATAGTACCTACAGCTTAGACTACACATTTATTGTTTTAAGTTTGATATAAGCCAAGTTGCTTTTTTAGATACCAACTGTAGTCGAAGCCAAATAAGAAATCACGGATAGTTATCAAACATCGACCCAAAAGTGATCGTTAATTCACGCATTTTAGTAAAACTTTTGTCAAACAGATGAAATTTTAACCACGTTCCAAATTTTAATATAGCAAACTACGAGACAAAAACAAATGACGTATTTTTTCTTTTGGTATAGCCCGGTACAAAAACTTCAAGATAAAGCACTTAGAAAAAGTCCACCAAAAATCTAAAATTTTGGATACGGCCTCCTAGCAACACTTTTTTACGCGATGCGCATCTCATTTATTTATTACAAATACTATTTATAAGTTTTTCATTTTCCCTTCATACCTTAACTGGCTTAGGACCGTAAAAATTGAAAAATGTTGCGAAAAATATTTTCGGGTGAAAACTTGATTTACGTTTTTTACTTAATAAATTGGCTCTTAATACGATACTGAACGCCTATAAAAAACCGGCCAAGTGCGAGTCGAACTCCCGCACTGAGGGTTCTGTACCAAGTTTAACTAAAATACCACAATTTTTTGATGACTGCAAAAATAACTTTGTTTCTCATAGTGTTTGTATCAAGGACAAAGTTATGTTTGCTGTTGTTGAAAATGTGCTAGATTTTCAAAACTACTAGTTCGATCTCGTTCGAACCAATTTTCTTTGAAAGTATTTGTTAAGATCTACATTATGTATTTTTTCCAAAATTTTCACTTGCTTATTTTAAAAGTTAGAGGGGGGGGACACTCATTTTACCACTTTGGAATCGTCTATCTTCTAAATGTTAGACTTTTGGAAAAAATGGTTTCAGGAACCTCTATTCTTTTTAGAAGACCTATCCATAGATACCGCATATGTATAGGTTTAAGTAAAAAAAAAATGTTTTAGTTCTATGTATGGGAAGCCCTTAAATAGCATTATTTTTTATTTTTTGTATGAGAATCGTTAAGCGGTCAACAGGATACACCTACCTACGAAGTTTTAACTGTGTCATGCTAATACTTTCAGAATAAAATGGCTGTGACATACGGACGGACAGACAGACAGACAGACAGACAGACAGACAGACAGACAGACAGACAGACTTGACGAATCTATAAGGGTTCCGTTTTTTGCCATTTGGCAACGGAACCCTAAAAATTGCCTAATATGGACGTCTTAGCTAATAATTAGTGATTTTTGCGCAGGAATACAGCAATATCACTGTATCACTAATCCCGGTCCCATAGTGACTAAAAGGTTATGACGGTAGATATAATTATCCTCTGGACACTACTACAAGATTGTTCTTGGAAAATATATTCTTTGGTATCAGTATTAGATAACCATTGTCTCTGATTGAATGGAAAAATATGACATACGGTCACAGAAACATGAAAGAAATAAAAAACAATTGACAGTCTTTTGGCGTTTGACAAAGCTTGGCTGTCAATCGAATGTTACTAAATATTAAAAGGACAAAATTACTTTAGTCTTGCTTTTTTACTCTTACTGATCATACATAATTAAATTTGATGACAGTAAAAGATTTGATGGATATTCGTTATTGAGTTCTAACAAAGAATAGATCTAATTAAATGTAGTAGAGAGACAAATTTTTACTATCTATATTAGTAAATGTCACCTAGATTTTTATGAGATCTATCAGTTGACAAAACAACGCATGAGATTATAAACTAACGGCACATGAATAAATATATGAATATATATATTATAATAGGGATTTTTACTCATGTGCTAACGGTGGCTTAGGTTAGGTAAGATTGTAAGCCATCGACGTTCAATGGACGAATTTTACAGTTTCACGGTGACATACCTAAACATTTACATGACATATCCTATACCTGAAAACTAATTATAGACAGTCAATAACCCCGAAAATCGTCGTTGATGTCAATGGCCGATTTCCGTCTGCTACCTATTGATCTAAACATTTACGGATCCCCAAATCTCCTTACATATGGTCAAGCTGATTGCTGTTCAAACGCCTCCGAGCTTACGGTCGCACAATACGAACCCAAAGGAGATTAACTTCGGCTTCTCGTAAATTGACTGTAAACTTGAACCCCGTCTACTAAAATTTAAAGATTATTAACATTTTTCATATCACTAGGCCTTTATAATATAAGCATTGACGGCGATTTGACACTAAGTGAAAAAATACGAATTATAAATTATTTTCCAGAAAAAAAATTATAAATCATTTTTGAATTGCCATATAACGTACCAAATCATAAATGTTAGAACCGACATTGCCCAAAGAATTGCGGCGCTGAAGTTGCAGTGGGTGGGACATAGTATGAAGAACCGACAGCCGTTGGGGCGAAAAGGTTCTGGGATGGGACCACGCACAGAATAATGATCTGAATGGTAAGCCCCAGGTGGACCGACGATCCGGTGAAGGTATCGGGAAGCCGTTGAATGCGGGTGGCGCGGGACCAATCGTTGTGGAGATCCTTGAGGGACCTAGGGCCATCAGCGGGCGTCTTTGGGTTGAGATAATGAACTAGGTAGTCAATAAAGTAGTTAATCCCTAATACCTAATATTATTAATGTGAGTATAAGTTTGTTTGTTACAATTTCGCGCAAAAACGACTCAACCCATTAATATAGAACTTTGCACTCATATTCTTGAAGGTATTAGATGTAACATTAGGCTATTTGGTATCTCTCTACTGGGCACGCGATAAAACCTGTAGTTAGAAAGCTAGTAGAGAATAAAGGTTTATTATCCAATCTTTCCAGCCGTATTCTCTCTTCGAGAGACGCGACGTGATTTTCTCTCATTTTGTATCTATTTCTAATAGCAATTAATGGCATTTCACTAACGTTTTGTATTGACCACATTGTTCCGCTGTCCGCTCTAATGGATACTGGCTCTGTTTCAATGCGCCTTTTATTCGCCGCTCTAATTATTGGCCATTTAATTGGTATGCTATTGATTTGTTTTCTAATTTGAAATTCAAAAGGCATTAAAGATTATTTTAATAGTAATAGTAATAATAGTAATAGAAAAAGTTGATAAAAAAGTAAATTAATGTATACTTTATTTGATATTTTAGCAACTTAATCCCTCGATCGTGAGTTATTCCAGACACAATTGAAATCAATTGTTATCGCGGCACGCGCGTGCCTCCTGGGGGTTGAGGGATTAATTGCAAAATTATGTCTCTCACAAAATTTCACAAAAATTTAAATAAACATGGTGTAACACTCATGAATTCTCATATGTTAGTTTCACTAGATACTAGATGGCGCTGGTAGTCAGTTGACTCGCGCAAGGACACCGACGCCCCGATTTCTTTAAATAGGGAATTCGATTTGTATGAAGTCAAGTAATTTCGCCTACTGCACTCTGAACGCTTCCAAGCTATTGGAACTTTCAGAGTCTTTAAGCAAACGCATTACTTACGCGGCACTGGTCTATTGCTTGCACGCTAGTGCAACTTAGAGCCGGTCCACTGTAAGTCTTATCGCAATTGTATTCAATTAGTCTGCGCTTTAATAAACGCGCTTAAGCAAAAGCAGTCTTTCGTTTGGCGGCGACGCTACTCCATATCCTCCTGAACCTCACATCGGCTACAATGGTACTAAATAGGTATCTACTCAGCATATCGCACATAAGATGCTACAGCGACGTAACTTACATTTAATAATTTTGCAGAAAATGCACTTTAAAAATAAATTTACTTCTTTGCAGTCATTGCCTGAAAACTAAAAGGGCTAGAACGTTCCGGTAAATTGGTTAATATAGCTCAGATACCCTATTTAAACAAAAAAGAAAAAAACATTGAGAAAAGAGTTAGTCACGCCCACGAAAATGCGTTTTTTTTATGACACTCTCCCAGTTGCGTCACTGTTTCTCCAAAGGGAAGCAGTTCACTTGAAAATAATACATCTTTTTAATTGAGTCCCAATTATTATAATAAAACAATTCTTAACTTTTATTTTTTTTATTTCAAAGTACACGTCTTCAAAAGACAAAAGCATGAAAACATATAACAAAAACTTATCAAACTTCAGAGTTGCCACCAGATGTGTCTTTCTCAAAAATAACTTGTTAGCCCGCAATCATCACGAGTTTATAGCACAAAACCTTGTTAAATTCTTTTTTGATCAGGCGACAATTAAGTAACAAATAGCTTTGGCGAACTTACTTGACTAATCCTGATCAATCAGTCTTTAAATTGAGTAAGTAAAAAAATATAATTATATCTATCAAAAGACATTAATCTTAAATATGAAACTAATTCAATCAGTCTTCAAGTTGAGTAAGATACAAAAGAATAACCTAGTCATTTAGCTTAATTAGATATATGGATGGCACTAATCAATCACAGTAAAATTTGTACTTAAGTAATTTACCAAAATAAAGATTAATTTAGTCAGCGTCACTTCTAAAAAGTCCCTCATAAAATCTAGCATAGTAGCTGGGAATTAAATTGTTATCAATCAGGCTTCGTAAATCTGATTTAAGCCGCCCATCGATACCAATTTTTGAAGTATAAGCCTGTTTTAGACTGACAGTTTTGACGGTTTCGGTCATAATCGTATTTCTCTGGGAACCCCTCGGTGCCTTGTGACATTTTACTTCAATCCAATCTTTCGCGTAATCTGTTTTGTAGGCGTAAGTGTCAGAGTCCTTTGTAAAACGAATCATTTTCATCTCCGTTATCTTTATCGGGTCATCGTTGACGCTTTTAGCCATATTCAATTTGACTTCATCGTTTAAGGTCTTCAGCTCGTAAAAATCTTTAAAGTCCATCTCTACAACTACGTATGGGTGACCGGTCTTCTTAGCTGTGCGTATGATTTGGGCATACTGGTCCGGAACGTAAATAGGTCCCGATTTCTTCGCTCTCTTCACTGCCTTCTCTATGACTGAATGGGCATTGTCGCCTTCGTTCTGTGTATGCCCCGTAATCAAAAATTTATGTGTGATGGAATGAATTGGAAGCCTTGAAACTGCGTAGTAATATAACGTGATGAGGTATCTGTCAACAAATCATAACATTACATCTAATTTGAAACAAACAAGATGCCAGTACAATGTTTAAGAGAAAGAAAACTATTTCTGCTTGCCTATTTTTTTGCTGGCCACAACAGTTGTCCGAATATAAAATAACATCACAGTTCGGATGAGTCTTCGAAAGATCTTCCAAAAATCGGTACACGCAGGTTCCGATTTCAATGGCTCCTCGGTTAGCTAATGCCTGGTGCCAGAAGTAACAAGTTGTTACATTATTTTTGATGTTTGTTACCTAAAACAAATGAAAGACGATAAATAATTTATATCAGAATAAATATACAAATAAACCAAGGAATTTTACTTATGGAATATCTTATCTTACCGTAAGATTCAAGCAATTGAGTTTACTTTTGTAAAAAAGGCAGAAATATCTCCAGACGGTGCGGGCATGACAGCCTGCAAGTCGTATATTGCCACTATAGTGTTATCCTCGTTTTTAGTAGTTGTAATATCAGCCTTTTTTTCTGCTCGGCTCAATTTCTTTTGTTCAAGGTGATGTGCGTATTCTACTTCCAGTTCAACTTTTTTGTCACCAACTGCATTTTTATACGACTCGCAAAGCTCGCACTGGTCTTTTTTCGGAACAAAAAATGATATGTTGTATTCTTTATTGAATATCCTTGAATATATATCATAACTTGCCGCTGGCTTACCAATAGCTTTTCTTTCATTTACATAAATCCGATGCATCTCGGCAACTGTAAGACCACCATCAATAAACTCACGACTTGTGTTCGCTCTGAGGTAGTGACTTTCGATACGAGGAATTGAATCGATATGGGTTCGAACCGATGTCACTACCTCGGGATCTGTTTTTAATTGTTTACCATGTTGGCCTCTTTGATCAGCTAATAAAATTCCAGAGTTTTTAATTTTAGATTCTGAGACAGTCCGCAAGACTCGTTCAGACACTGCCAAAGTATTGAGAAGGAATTGCTTGCACACTCTTATATTTTGTCCATCCTTTACTAAATAAAAAGTGAAGTTTGGCTTTCTGTGTTTTTCTGCATCCACTTTCAACCGACGACAAACAGGATTAATAGAAGTTATGCAAGAGTTAAGAAAATCACGTTGACGTTGAAAAGAGCCCAGTTCCCAATATGTGTCAAATATTTCTTGTCTCTGTTGATCTGTAAATTTATTTGAGCAAGATTGTCTGCACTTCGGCCCACAAGGTGGTTTCATTACTTTTGCTTTAACAATCTTTCCTACGCTAGACACATATTGCTTCCCGGTGTTTCTTAATTTTTTATTTACATTCTTTTTCCAGGTCTCTTCATTTTTGGTTCTCTTTTTCCCTTTTTTCTTTGGCGATGGACTTGATGATGAGGTTGATGAGCTTGAAGATGATGAGTTAGATGAAGAAGACGAAGAATCAGAAGATGAACTTGAATCTGACGAAGTGCTTAGCCTGCGTTTACGGATTTTGTCGCTTGTCCGCAAATATTCATCTTCACTTGCGTCGGGAGAAAAATCTCTCATTTCAGCGGAGTCGTCGCTTAGTAAATCCTTCTGTTGTTTATTTGGAGGCTTGACTAAAGTAGGATCAACCTCTTTATATACACTACTTGAACATTTTGTCGCATCATTGCAGTCCTCTTTGCTTTGTAAAGCAGGTGATTCAGAAAGTAAACCTATACCTGTGTTTTCTAACAAAGTTGTCTCACTGTCCAGTATTGATGGGGAATCCAAATTCCTGTCAGGTAGATCAAGTTGATTAAAAACCGTATTATTGCTGGGTTCTGTTACACTATCATCTTGGTAGTTATAATGGACGGGATTGACTGACTCTTCAGAAATACTCATTGTGCTTGTGCTATTCAAATTAAGATGTTTAGTGTACGGTATTTTAACAATCGAAGATGACTTGTTTCTGGGTTTGGCTGAAAATAACCAAAATGTAAGATTTTATTACCTAATGTCCGATTGCAGAAAAATGTATGTAATACAATGCATATAAATACGAGTACTTACAAGTGTCAATATTCGGCATATTATCATGAAACTGGTTTGGAGGTTCATCAAACGCTACAAAGTTTGTGTTTACAATATAAGATGTCTCTGTGTCACTGACTGCAAAACTCATGTTTTTATGATACAGCTTTTCTGTATAAACTGCATTGTCAGTAACCGCATTAATATTTTCAGGACCAGTACAGGTGATGATTCCGTCAGAGTTGTTAGATCTGCTGGGTTCCAAATTAACTGCAGGTGCTGTAATTTTACACATTTTTACCAAAATAGACGTTTCAGATGGCAGTTCCTTTCTGTTTAAATCATTGCTCCTATATTCCTCTTCACTTTGTTGAGCCAGTTGTACCATTTTCCGACTTCGACTATTCATTTTTAGTTATCACTGGAATTAAATTTATTCACATCTAATTATTATTTTTTTGATGTTTGCATACCATATATAAAACGTTTCGTACAGTCTGATATGCCTACCTATCTTACAGGAAAATAAAAAAATCATTTAAATAAATATCACTTCAAAGTTTTCACTTACACTACCACCTTAAGATAATACTGTTAATTGATAAAAGCATTTTATACATATATAAAAATAGATAAGATAAGTTACTCCCTACCAACATTTACCAATTTTGGCGCTACTATGACATAACTAACAAATGTATCTTTATTGCATCATCACTTTAGGGTAAGACTGGTGCAACAATGACGTAACATACAGTTACGGCATTGTCTCTCCAATAAACAAATACAACAAATGGCATAACTTACAGTTACGACGAACTATGTCCAAGCGACGTCCACACACAACGGGGCCCCCCGCGCAACTGACTGATCGGACACTGTCGCACCAATTATAGTGCAATTTCACGGTAAAGCTACAAAGACAACTCGCGCCATCTACCCCAAAACGAAGGAATTTACTATGCGTCTTTGTTTCCTCATAAAATATCTCACTTTTTAAATATAATGGCACTTTTAAGTAATTTTCATGATTTTTGAAGTTACGTCTATGTAGCATCTTATGAGCGATATGTCACGGCCTAAAGGATGCCACGACGCTGGTGGTCTTCCACAGATACCCAGATTGCAGAGAGAACTGCCACGCGCAGCAAATTGAAACAAGCATTTATAAATGAAGTAGTTACCCTGCTGGGCAGATTGTAAATACTAGTTTGATTTTAGATAGCAAATTCTAAAGACTGGTTGCAAATCACCGTTCTTTACATTCACAATGATAACATTTGTTTACCTGTCCCAACTCTAAAATCCAAAGATATTAAAAAAAAAAACTTAATGTCAAACAGTTATGCCAATTTTGATTTCTACCGGTGCAATTTTTAATATTGTGAAATATCTTGTGATTACATGATATTTAAGCAATTTAATTGCAATTTTAATATCAGTATACTTAAAAAATTATGTCTCAGGCGGTCCAGCCGTATCAGCAGTTTTCAGTGAAAAATTAATTTTGTCGTGTTTTTTTATTGTATTCTTCATAGAATAAATAGTGAGGTTATGTAAGTGAGACGTATTGAGAGGGACATAATTATTTTTGCTATGCGTGTTTGTTTGTTTACTAAATAAGGAAATTAAAAGATAAACAGTGAAGTGAACTTGAAAATGAAGTACTTGTGAAGTGCCAAGGACACAGGATGGTTGCTGAACGTGGTTAGAGGCAAATGTAAGTGTGCTGCATGTTTTCTACTAATTTTCCCGTGTACCTAACCCTAATTTCTTCGCCTATTTATTAAGAGGGTATTTGCAAGTGCTATATTCTTTTCTTTCTTGATATCACAGGAAATACAGCCATTTTATGTAGCCTTAAAGTTTAAGGCTTAAAGTTGGAACACCTAACCTACTATCGTGAAAGTTTGTGAGTATGTCTGGATGTGTGTTGCTCTTTCACGCAAAAACAATTCGGTCCGGGTATCGCAAAGGGGGTGCACTAACCTAAACCTAACCTAACCTATTCTAGCGCAATCGTTTTGTCACTAAATGTATCATAGTCAGCTGATTGGCATTTAAACGAATAGTAACTCTAATTTTTTTATACACTAGTGGTTTTAGGTTAGAAATCATTAATCTTTTTTTTTTGAGGCGCTCGGCGGCCGCTGCCGCTGCACGTTCGCTACGCTCGCTCCGCTCTCTCGCCTTCACGCCTTTGTATGGTCACTGTTCTAACCTAACCTAACCTACACTTTTCCTAACCTACTGGACTTTGTAAACAATTTAAATATCATTAAATGTTTCTTTTTCGATAATAGTGTATGGTACTTAACCATACATAAAACGCGTTTTATTTGACATATATGTGAAATAAAAATTGCAAATCTTTTGTCAAAAAGCTGACTATGATACATTTAGTGACTGGAACGATTGCGCTGAAAATAGGTTAGGTTAAGTTTAGGTTAGGTTTAGGCTAGTGCACCCCCTTTGCGACACCCTAACCCCGGGACAAGGTATGGTTCCCGTGGGGTAATTTTAATAGTATTAAATACAAATATTTACGAGTACCTATGAAGTCGCGGGCAACAGCTAGTCCATTTATATATTTCACCCTGACTTTAATAGTAATAAAAGTTGATTCCTTGTTTCTGCATTCTGAGAAATGTAAACTGTCCAACATAACCAGTGTTACACGATGTTTCAGTGTTCGAAAACAATACAGAAACTTGTCAAAATCTACAGTTGTTTTAACTGAAGTTGACATGTCTGCGTAATGTCTAGATTTAAATTGAAACTACGAGTACAATAACATTACCACTTGCCCCGTTTCGTTCACTCTTTCAATCTATTTTCCCCACACCCAGAACACGAACAGAAAAATAACATAATTACGGGGCAATACTCTAGTGTTTTCTTCTTTCTTACACACGCCTTTTATTGGGTATTACCATACGAAAAAGATACCTAGAGTCGGTAAGGATTTTTCTTCGGTGTTTACTGCTGATATTACCATTGTAGTGAGTTTGTTTTGACTTGACAAAACAAGATTAAAAACTATTTTGTTTTATTATTTAATCGTCAAATATACAGGATGAAATTTTAACCACCTTCCAAATTTTAATATATCAATCTACGAGACAAAAAACAAATGACGTATTTTTTCTTTTGGTATAGCCCAGTACAAAAATGTCAAGATAAATCACTTAGAAAATGTCCGCCAAAAATCTAAAAGTTTTGATACGGCCGCCTAGCAACACTATTTTTACGCGTTGCGCATCTCATTCATTCATTACGATACTATTCATAAGTTTTTGATTTTCCCTTTATACCTTAACAGGTCTAGGACCGTAAAAATTGAAAACTATATCGCGAAAAATATTTTCGGGTGACAACTTGACGGGTGACATTTTGTACTTCATGAATAGGCTCTAAATACGATACTGAACGCCTGTAAAAATTTTGGAAAGTGGTTAAAATTTCATCCTGTATTTATTTATTACTTAACACACAACAGGGTGATTTAAAAAGTAATTGATAAACTTATATGGCTGTTTCTATAACTTGACTAGCGGACGCGACAGACGTCCTGTCTTAACTATGAATATTGATTTCAAATTGGTATAATTAATTAAAAAAATATTTCAGATAAAAATTTATTTATCGACTCTGTCAATGTTATGTCAAACGTCACAATGTTACATTTCAAAAGTCAAAAGTCAAAAAGTTTAAATTGTCAAAAGCGCTAAGGTTACATTACAAATAATTTTGTAGGTATAGTGATCAAGTTTTCTTAAATTTTCTAATTAACCGCGCAATTTTCTTATTTTTTTCTTTCATAAGAACATTCTCCTGATAATAACAAACAAAACGAAAAAAAAATAAGCGAAATCGGTCCAACCTTTCACTCGTGATGCGATGACCAAGGGAAATAGGGATTCATTTTTATATATATAGATAATAGTGATAAACAAACAATTTGTGAAGTTAAAAGAAAATCGAAAAAGTTGATATTTTTAATGTTATTTTATTATTTTTAAATTAAATAATTTCAAGTTTGATCTACTAAAAATTAATACTTTTTAATGCTTGAGTACCTACGCGTTGTTTAGCGTGTCGTGCAGTTAAGTAGGTAGGCACAGAAGGGTACGAAAGGCTCTTGAGTCTGTTGATAAAAAAAATATACTTATATAAAACTTATTTTCTGGTTAATTTGTGATATAAGTACCGAAATAATGAGGTTCATAAAAATGTATTTCCCAAGTAACTTAACTTACTCTTGAAAATATTATTCTGCTAGATTGGACTCGTATCCACACCCTTTAGCTTACCGGACGACTATTCTAAACATTTTATTCAAAGAATTGTATTTGCAGTCCACACTAGTAATATGATAGCTTAAGAGACAATTAAAAGATGCTACACGATGTTAGAGGTAAGCGACAGAAAACCACAAGTGTGGTTTGCTACGCCAAAACATTTCACGTGTCAGTTTGCGGCATGAACTTTGCGGAGTAGGTACAGTTTTAGTTTGATATTAAGGTGTTTTGGTCTTTAGGCTTTAGCAGTCTATTTTCCTATGTCAAGCACGGATTTTAAAGATACAGTCTTATGAAACACTCTTTACGTGTACCAAATTTTGATTATCTTGTGACAAATAAATTCAATCATTTTCACGAACGCTCCATTGGCCGAGTGGTTTAACCTTACGAACTCCTTTCGGTCGAATCCAGCTCTGCCCCCGATAGTTGAAAAGCCGCATCTAAGAAAAAGTCAAAACGGAGATTTTTTTTTTTAATAAATGAAATCGATACCTTCAGGTTCAATTGTCGCATAAACCAAAACCGTACTATTCAGGAGAGCCAAAAAACGTGTTTTTATTTATTAAAAAAATCATAACTTTTTTATTTCAGAAGTTACTAAAAAATGACCAAGAGAAAACATTCTTAAAATTTTGCGATGGAAAAATCTAAATATTCAAAACATGCCCATCTTCGTTAGTTTTAAAGTTAGCTTGGATTTACGTCTTTAAAAAACACACTCGGTGGTTTATACGACGTCCTATAATGGATCTAAAAATATCTCTTTACGTCGTATTTGAATTTTTAGTAAACTTGAGATTGCAATTGCTGACGTAAAGACCGATAGATGTAGATTTTTTGGTTTTTACAACCATTGATTATAGTGATTTATTTAAATGAATTAATAAAAGATTGTATAAAAGTAATGTAATGTTGACTATAAGCACACTTTTATTGTTTCGAGAATGTATATAAATATATTTTTAGTGTTTTATCTATATTTGGTTGATGTAGATAAAATAAAATTGTCAAAGTACGAAAATAACTTTCTTTTATTGTTTTTATGTTACAATTTTGTAGCAAAATTATGGCACAACATTAAGAATTTTTAATAACTCTAAGTAGAAAAAATCAACATATTGCAACTTAAAAGACGAAACTAATATTCACTTCTTTTATGCAATTATGGCAAAAATTAAGACTTCTTTCCCGGTTCTAGAATAAAATTGATTTCAATGGGTTGTGATGAATTTGAGACTTTTGAACAGGGAGTAGAGCCATGGTGTGCTCGGGAGAGGAATTTGTAGTTTTTTGAGATTTTCAAATGTGAATTTATCTTTTTACAACTTTCATTATTGCTAAAAGTGACCATTTATGGCAATAATTAAAAGTTTTGGTACTTTTAAAGAAATAAATTCATTAGAGAGCATCTCAAAAAGTTATAAATTGCTTTCTTGAGTACACTGTGGCTCGTTTTCTGAATTTATCACATTTAATCGAAGTCGATAGGCAGCGGCACTGGACCTGAAAAACAGCCTTATAGTTATGAAAATAATTCAAAGTAGAAATAACTAATCAGCTATGTTAAACTCAAAAAATAAAATTTCCTAGACCACCAAACAAGATACGTTTTTAGTGGCTAATAAAATAACATATTAATAAAAAAATAAGCCTAGGCCTATGTAGAATATGTGAAACAAAATCTTTGTCAATCCGCTCCTCCTCATCTTCTTCATCAGTTAGCGTTATAGTATCAGGTACATTACTTCCGTGTGATAATTGTAAAAGTCAGTATGAAATCTCTTTGGTATTACTCCATTATCGCAGAGACGTTTTAAGTCCCTATATTTTGCACCATAACCGTGGACTTACGACATTGAAATCTTTGAATGCGTCTTAACACTCTTAACGTAAAAACCATTTGCAATTATCATAGAGTTTTACGCCCGGGCTTAAAAAAATGTATGGTCATTACATCTTAACAGAAATACCAAAAACAACCACTCGGCTTTTACACTGTTTTTATGGAATTGGTTTAACTTTTCGGCAATGATTTTTTAGGGTGTATAAACATTTTTTTTAGCGAATTTAAACTTTTCGGATATACAGATCGATAGAGAAAAAAATTCTGATCAAAATGGTATATTTAACTCGATTTGGCCAAAATGGTTTATACGCCAATTGAACCTGAAGGTATCGAAATGGAAAATCATCTGTTATTCTTGAGTAAAGGACAATAAATACATGTTGAAAATTTTGAATATTAGCAACGATATTTTTCTTTGATTTCCATTTATAAAATATTATGTTTTTTTTAATTATTTAATTAGAAATATTAAAAAAAACCTTTTATTTTAGTAAAAAAAAATTGGAAAAAATACTAAGTCCTTAATTGAAATAGACGCAAATAGCCAGATGCGCCCTTTCATGTTTATTCGGGCATTGTATTTCTAAGAAGAATAGGCGCATTTGGCTATATCCGCCTTTTTCCTTATGTATCTAAACCCATACCGATAATTGTCGACTAAGATAAAAAGTACATAAAATTATATATTTAAAACCCTTTTCAGTATCGAAAAATAAAAAAAATAACACCTAAAGATAAAATATTGCCGAACTTACACAAAAATATCAAACCAAAAGGGCATTTATACGTAAATGTGGCTTTTCAATTAAGTTTAATGCAAATTCGTCTTTTCATCTTCAATCAGGTGCAAAAAATGTGCAGAAGCGCCTTTTTTTGTTGATCTAAAACTGCAATGGAACAAGATAGAAAAATATAAAAAATACTGGAATTTACTGGGCGCCTTTTTGTTCCTGATTCCGTCAATGTATGTAACTCAATTTGGAAAAAAATGTTAGATACGTCTTTTCAACTAACGGGGGCAGAGCTAGTGTTTTGTTTCAATTATCGCATTTGTTTTGATACCTGCTGGAAAGATAATATAATTATTAATATAATTTCGATAACAGAATGATAAAATATGGTTTCTTTGTGGAGTAATTGCTATTTTCGGAAGGGTAGTTTTTGCAATGGCATTTTTACGATCGCGATGACGTAATTTCCACTGTCCAATACCTACGATTTTGCAAGTTTGCATTTTGATTGGAAGGGTTAAGTACCTGACCTAGAATGTGGGCTCACCCGGACTGGGCAGTCACAGAATCCATAATTGCCATTGAAACTCGAATACAACGATGGAAATCTTTGCCCTGCAGTGGGGTTTCTTTTTTTTCACAAACCTGGACGGATGAAAATCGTAAAATAAGTCAACAATTTGTGCTTGATAAATGCTAAAATTAACATTTTTGACACCAACTTAACATCAATTGATTTCCTATTCAAAAAATATTATTTATAATCTAATCTCAAACAAAAATCTAAACATATAATTTTGTAACCATACATACACTTTTGCTTCAAAGCAATTGCTTATGGCATCACATGTTGGTGTCTACAAGAAACAACAGATACTTGCTAGTTACATACATACATACATATTAATAGGGGTTAAAGTATGAAATTGCCGATTATTTTCCCACTTTTTATTTTGTTTATAGCTCTTAAGTATAGTCATATTATTGCGTAATTCTTTTTGTATTGTTTCAAAAACTAAATAAAGTAACTTTTGACTAAAAAAAAAAAACAATACTAGTGCCTATTACTTCAAAGGAAGTCGTTGAAAAGACCCCTTACAATGTGTCAGCTGTCCTTCTTGCTTCAATTAAGTATATTTGTATTATATACTTTGATTTTCAGAAATTTAAATACTATAATGCGTAGCTTTATAACCATCTAACTTTCACCGTTAATTGCATCGAAAACGGTTCAGGCGTTTTTAAAAAAACTGAAAAGTTGTTAGTATGGAAAAATGACTTTTCTCGATTTCGTCCATACAAAACGGCAATTTCATACTTTAACCCCTAATATCACGCCTCCTTCCCAACGAGGTAGGCAGAGACCAAGGCCTTCCACTTACTACGATCCTGGCATACATCTTTCCCTTCTTCCACATTCATCAATCTTTTCACGCATGCTCGTCGGTTTAGAGTCGGCTAGTTCATGATATCAAATTAAAAATTCGTGTTTATATTAATTAAGGTACTATTTAGAACCTAATTACAGCTATATTATTAAGAATAGTTCTTTACAAAACATCGAATCGTAGTAATCTAAGCACTTACAAACATTGAATCGTATTAAACCAGCACCATAACATAAGGCCATGCAACGAACGTCGATTTTGTTCCGCTTTTATGTAATAACTTATCATTTTTTCTAAAAGCTTGCTTACGATAAACCCTTAATAATAGCGAAAATTTTAGGTATGGAAGTTTATAACACTTTCACACAAAAATACCGTACGAATTTCAATGAAATTTTCCAGGAATATCGCTCAGACATCAAAATAACATATCGGTCATAAGTTATCCCCAAAATTCGTGTAGTTTACGCGGGAACAAGGCATAACAAGGTTGTATTTTATATAAAATCACGTGACACAGACGATAGGTAACGTTCTTTTTTCTCTAAATCCTGTACCGAAGTCCATGCCGACTAAGTTGCGAGCAAATGCTATATCAAATAAACGATTAGTCTATCAAACTTTATTCATAAAATGTCTGTTTTTCCATGCAAATGTAAACATTCAATTAGTGAACCAACAGCCAATTCAGGTCAGCGCCACTAGACCCGCCCTACGTATATCGGTGACAGGACTCACGTAGTTTGGTCATATGACCAACGTTCCACCGTTCCGGAGTCGACCGGAGTTCCGGAGTTCCGGACGGGCTTAAACAGTAATACTTATATGGGTAATGTCCGTTGTCGGATCAGGCTGATACTACTGGAATGGCCTTGCTATGTTCCGGAAATGGTGTGGATTGACTGTTAGGGGAGTTTTGTAGAGGGGCTACTCTATATCTAAGGACTAGCTTTAACCCTTAACTTAAACGAGACGAAAATTGCATGCTTATCTATATCTATATATATAAAAATGAATCCCTATTTCCCTTGGTCATCGCATCACGCGTGAACGGCTGTACCGATTTCCCTTATTCTTTTTTTTGTTTTGTTTGTTATTGTCAGGAGAATGTTCTTATGAAAATTGCGCGGAAAATTAGGAAATTTAAGAAAACTTAATGACTATACTAAATTATTTGTAATGTAACCTTAGCGCTTTTGACAATTTTAAGTTTTTTAATGTAACATTATGGCGTTTGACATAACATTGACAGAATGCGTGCTGCAAACGGTTACAATTTCCAGTGAGTTTTCAATGTCGATAAATAAATTTGTAAGTATTTGAAATATTTTTTTAATTAATTATACCAATTCGAAATCAATATTCATAGTTAAGACATGACAACGTCTAACGGGTCCGCTAGTTAAATATAAATTTTAATGTTAACCAATGAATGACGCTATGAAATCCATCTATATTATCACGAAATACATTGTAGCCTATAACTTATTCTGATAAATAGCATCATTAGTTTTAATAAATAACGTCCAAATACTAAATAGTCATTAATTTATTGCAAAACCATAATTTACATGGATGTTACAGAAGAATATGTGACCGGTGTTATGGACGCTGTAGGGCACACAACTTAGGAGAGAGGGTATTTCCTTAGATATTATTCTTTTAGAATTTCTTCTTTCTAATGTTCCACATAAAAAAAATATCTCAAAGACTGTAAGAACACTTTAAAACATATTGCTCTAATATACCACACTGTTCTAACATTTCTCACACACATCGTCGCAAAGTAAAACTTAAGTGGTTCTAGTAAATATTTTTCTAAAGTAATAAAACTTAGAGAGTACAAATAGCATCTTTTCACGGTACATTTAGTTCCTAGCAAATGGGATTTTCAGTGTGACCATTCGAGGTTTATACGGTAGGCTTATTCATTCAGGAAGGTACTTTGAGCTGAATGACGAATAACAGAGATATCTCCTATATATATCTCCTCTGCGAGGAGATGCGGGTTCGAGTCCCGCCTGAGACAAAATTTTTCAAGTTTATATACTGATATTATAAGTGCAATTAAGTTGCTAAAATATCAAATAAAGGACTAACAATCATACATTCAAAGTCAGAACGCTCGACGAAAACGAACAGGATACACGGAGAAAAAAATATTTTACAATACTACCAGAACGACTTGTAAAAACAAATCTATTAAAAGTTAACAAAAACTGCGAGTGCTATCAGAATTAGTTTTAAGGATAAATAGTCGCTTAGTTGCAAATACTAAAAAAATCTGGTAAATAAGTTAAGTGTACGAAACATGTCAAATAGTATCAGTTACTACTTTCTTTGTAAACATCAATATAATGAGTTAGTAATGGGCACAACTATGTTTAAGTATTGCTAGCAGTACAAATTTAATGGTAAAGTGTACCGAAAAATGTGTTTAATGTACCAAAAAATTCACGTTACTCAAAACTAGAATTTCAAAATATCATTTACAAAATGTATAGTTGTCACGTATAGCACTATGCGTTCTAGTTAACTTCCTCAAAATTCTGGTTAGTAACACTAGACCTTTTTCTCCGTGTACTGTTTATTGCCCACCAAGGAAATGCACCGCTTGCGCATAGTTGTACCAAAATAATCCACATGTGCCTTAGCGTGAATTCCTGAGGCTCTTAAGAAGCGAGGCAGCCCCAACAGAACCCTGAATGCATTATTGTATTGGACTCGTAATGGGCTTATCTTAAAAACCTCCAGTTGATTCCGTGCTGCATGTATCCAACGGCTTTTGAGGCGACTACTAGAGCTAAGTGATTTAATTTTATTTATACTTTGGCAAATTATCTCTAGTATTTATTGAAACACAGTACATTTTTACCATTAAGTTGTTTACAAAGGCAAATTTGTTGCTAACGCCAAAATCGGCCGCTTTTATCACTAATGTACAATACGAAAGAATGCCAGAATGAAAAGCAGTTAACAGTTATTCAAAAAAACTAGAGGTAATTTGCTAAAATGATACTGTTCTAGTTTTTTGAGAATTGATTTTGTTTAGAACTTACTTGTGTAGTGTGACTAATTTGCTCTCAGCTTTATGAAAGATTACATAAAAAAATGTCCTACATGTATCGCAAACAAGCAACTACAGGCTTTATGTAAGTTAGAGAACGCCACAAGTGTACGGCAAAAACATTTCAAGTGAAGTTTGCAGCTTTAACTACCCCGAGTGTAGATAGAGTGAAAAATTGGTTTTAATTTTCGCAAACACCAGACATTTAAATGAAAGACAAATTGACGGATTTCACTTGAATTTAATAAGGTAGGCATCACATATTTTGTTTATCCTGACGTTTTGAACACTTTACAATCTATACTTCTATACTTTAATATTATAAAGCTGAAGAGTTTGTTTGTTTGAACGCGCTAATCTCCGGAAGTACTGGTTCGATTTGAAAAATTCTTTTTGTGTTAGATAGTCCATTTATCAAGGAAGGCTTTAGGCTATATAACATCACGCTGCGACCAATAGGAGCGAAGCATCGGTGAAAAATGTTGCAAAAATAATCGCGTTCATAATAACAGAAATTGACGCGGACGAAGTCGCGGGCAACAGCTATATCTTGTAAAAGGTAATAATTTGAAAACAGTTTTAAACTAACACCTTCAAACTAACCGCCGCGTTTCTTTTTTCAATTAGCTTCTATAAGACAAAAACACTAGACTACCCATGACCACGAACACATTAATATTGTGAAACCCTACTTAACGCGAGTTAAATCCGTACATTTATCTTTTGTTTCAATGTATCGTTTCTTTTTTATCTTTATCTCTTTGACTGATGATTCCCTGTCAAACTATATAACAACCCTATGACAGATCTGTATATAAAAATATTTCTATCAGTTCAGCTGTTCAAAGCTGAAAACGAAATTTAATTTACCTCGCGCACTATGAATAAATACCTCACCCGTTCCTAAAATACATACGAAAAACAATATTATTATTCTGTTATTTGACATATTCTAACAAGCGTTCCAATATTGCTAACAAGCTGTAATATTTCAGGCAAACACAAACACGCGTGCTCAATTTATTTGTATGCTTTTATTTCAGTCACTATTCGGAATCGATTAGTTTGTAATGAAGCGGAACATGACGAAAAAAATATTATATTTCATGTAGCTATGACTACCCGTGCGTGTTGCTAGTGATGAGTTATGGTATAGACCAGGGTCGATAATTTTAAAAATGATAAAAAGTGAAAAAATATATAGTAGGATGAAAGCCATTGGAAGAGGTAGAGAATATAACAAAAACGGAAGGGAAAATAAATTATCAAAAAAAAATCAATTTTCGGATTCGAGTTTTCTTCACTATTTGCATTTTCTGAGAATATTTATTATAGTAAATGTATATTTTTTTATACCATCAGAAAGTAGAGATATCAACGAACAAAAAACACACAAACTTTTTTTAAAAAAGCAGATATTTTGACGTGAGATTTTTCGATTGAAAATTAGGGTTCTATTTCGATATTAAGTCAAAATAAGGTGAAAAAATGAATATTTTAAATCAAAAAATTTACTGTATGTTTGGGACATACAAAGGTAAGTTTTCACCAAATTTCGTGAACAAATATGCGGGTTCGAGTCCCGCCTGAGACAAATTTTTTCAAGTTTATATACTGATATTATAAGTGCAATTAAGTTGCTAAAATATCAAATAAAGTAAATATTCTTTTTTGCAAAACATAAAAATAAAAAACCAAAAACATGGTTATTCGAATTTTTCACATAAATTTTGAGGTTATGTAAAAAAGTGTCGATACAAAAGTTGTAGATCTTTTTATTACCTACAACTTTGTTATTCAACTTTTTTTCATAAGACTTGTAGTTTTACCGTAAATCGAGATTTACCGTTTTTTACCCTTAAAACCTCCCCCTCTCCCTCTTCCCGACCTCAGATCGCCTGTAATTTATTTTTCCTTTCGTTTTTGTTATATTCTCTACCTCTTCCAATGGGTTTCATCCTAATATAATTTTTTTTGGTATCAAAAATTATCGACCCTGGTCTAGTACTGTAATGAGTTCGTTTAATATGGGTCTCATAAGACTCAAAGTTGTGCAGCGGGCAAAAGAGTGAACAATACTTAGTACTTATATCCCAGCGTGATAGATTCAGAAATGAAGAAATCCGTAGAAGAACTGGATTACATAAATTCAAAGAATAATAATTGCGGAGCTGAAGTAGCAGTAGGCGGAACACATTAGTAAGAAGAATTGTCTGTTGAGGCGGAAATGTTTTAGAATGGAGATCGAGCCCCAGGTGACGATTTGTGGGTAGGCACCCTGCCAGGCGGAGTGAAGGTCGCAGGAAGCCACTGGATGAGTCTAGCGCCAGACCGATCGTTGTGGATGTGTATGTCCAGCTGTAGGCCTACTTTGGAAGAGATGCACTCTATTTAAATCTTCACTGTGTGAACATATGTCCTCGTTAATTTAGGAAAAGAAAATCTATTAAATTTTGATTAAGGTAAAATAGGATTCATGTCGGTTTCCACGTTTTTATATAAGTTGTGCATGTCGTGGTAGCCTTTAATTAAGGCAACACTACAAAATGTTAATTAAGAAAGATATT
This sequence comes from Anania crocealis, assembly GCA_949315895.1. NCBI lineage: Eukaryota > Metazoa > Arthropoda > Insecta > Lepidoptera > Crambidae > Anania > Anania crocealis. The sequence goes on along the minus strand of OX438859.1, from coordinate 3,902,602 downwards.
TATATTGTCATAGTGTATGCTTTGTTGGCTGTCCTTAAATAAATAAATAAATAAATAAATATCTTATCTTTATGATGCATTTTTGTTATGCAATCACGCCAAAAAAGCTAAACAGATTTGGCCTAGGTATAGTAGACAGAAGACGTTTTCGCTTATCTTCATTTAGAAGTATTTCTTTAGTCGCCTCTTACAACAGCTTAAGAAAAGAAACGGGTGAAGTTTTTTTAAAGTGATAGCACTACACGATATGTCTTGTAACTTTGATATAAACTTCAATTATGATAGGTACCCCTTGGTATATTTAAATTTGGTCTTGACATTGTTACAAAATTCATTCCTATCTAATACAATCTGTCCCTTACAACGTGATAGGGCAAATTGTCTCCATCAAATGAAAACAGTTTTCTACTACTACTGACCTACATCTCGAATTACTTATTGTACAAAATCTGAAAAGAGCTCATCATAGCATTAATTTCTACATAACTTCCTATTCTAGGATATATCTGATCTATTACATGAAATTCTATCCAACAGTGAAGGGTGTTGTTCTGAACCCCACAATATTGAGCTTAACTTTTTACTAAACAAATAAAGAAAATGTTAATAGTAATTTCCTTTTTTAGGGTTCCGTACCCAATGGGTAAAAACGGGACCCTATTATTAAGACTTCACTGTCTGTCCGTCTGTCCGTCTGTCCGTCGCTCTGTCACTAGGCTGTATCTCAAGAGCCGCCATAGCTAGACTGTTGAAATTTTCACAAATTATGTATTTCTGTTGCCGCAATAACAAAAAATACTTAAAAACAAAATAAAATAAATATTAAAGGGGGGCTTCCATACAACAAACCCGTTTTTGTGGCCTTTTTGGTACGGAACCCTTCGTGCGCGAGTCCGCCTCGAACTTGGCCAGTTATTGTAATTTTTATGTCATTTCTACCTAGGTAGTTCATGCCAAAAATAAAATTGGTATTCATTTGAAATATTAAAGAGGGCTAGAGGAGTTAGGCCCGAGTTCACCAACAGACGTTTAAGTTTAAACAGCGTTTAAACAGCGCTTAAAATATTATTTGACATATTTTGTATGGGAATTGTGTCAAATTAATCGTCACTCTTTGTTTACCGGCTGTTTAAATGTTGGTGAACTTGGGTCTTAGATATAAAGAATGGAGACGACTACTAAACAAAGATAAATGTATCAAAATCATCATCATAATTTAGCAGCACATAATATCTGTTCAGTTCTACTGAACGAAAACCTATCTAAAAGCAGGATTTCGTCATAATCAGCTGCGTCCAACAAACGGTTTGTCAATAGTAATTTGGCCAATGGCAGAGTGGAGTCACCTCTTACGACACCTGTTCAGGCCACTTCCAACCTCTTTACACTTTTTAAATTGACGCGACCATTTGAATAAGAAAGCACCGAACGCGCACAATGGGGACTACCGTTTCTTTGCTCACCAGTTGGCGCCACTGTAGACTGAGGTCCGGATGTATAGCTGTCAAAGGCGATCGGCGCCGAAACAAAATCTTAAATCTAATTAAGGTTTATTATTTATAAATAACTATCTTGATATTAACAAACTAACTTCTGAAATAGTTGCACTTGAGGCCCCTATTTTTGCGCTTTTTCTTAATTCCGCTTTTAAAGCGTTCACATTAATCGCCAAATAATCCATATTTGCGATATTTTACGAAGGAGATCACTTTCCAGCAGGTAAATTAAAGAAATTATAATTTATGCAACAAAGCCCGCTAAAACCAGTGAAAAGTGAATGATATTGGACCTCACGCGACACAAGCGCCTCTAGTGGCAAATTCACCAGCGATAGCCCCCATTCAAAATTCGAATCTGGTGAAAAACAAATGAACGCAAGTTACGCACATTGCATATTGTCGCCCCGCTATCACTGTCTGCTGTGCCCGTTGTGTTTTTATATCTTTAATAAATTTGAAAAATATTGTATACTAAGTCCAGGAATATATAAGAGCTGCATTTCAAGATTAATCCGATAATCAAGAACTCATAGACCAATACTAAATAAAGGAAAGGTGGCCAACCGTCGGAGTCGATTCAAAGATATCTTATAAGTACATATAATATTGATACCGAAGCCACTGCAATTAAGTGTTTTATCTGACTTCTTATGCTAGCGAATGTTTGAATTGTGTTAGAGATAGGAAGTGGTATAATATACTTTCACCTTCCTTATATTTTTCCCCTTTAATATTTCGTTCCTTCTTTTAACAATTACCTTTGTGCACCTGCACCTTCGTACTGCTCAAAAAACTGCCTATGTCCTATGGGTAATACTGCATTTGGCCCCCACAACACCCATTAGAATTAAAGAGGTTCTATAATACAGTTTTAGGACAGTAAGATAGTACGATAATATTTTTTATGAAATAATCGTTGGGAAAACTGCAACCGTATCCCTCTTGCCTAGTAATTATGGCATAATTCCCCTTTTGGGTAGACTTTTGTCCAGCGGCGAACTGATATGGACTGGTCTTAATGGCGATTTTGTTTTTTTTTAAATATTTTTTTACTGGCCTACAACGCTTGTTGTTTTCGTTATAAACAAACGACCTCTTTGTTCCAAATTCCGTTAATTATGGCCATGAAAGCAATTTACAATATTCCAAGGTTATTTTAACAATAAGTAACCATTATTGTTAACCTAAACTGTTAACACCGTTGCAGTGTCTTTTGATCTCGTAAATTTCCTCAAGATATCATAGTAAGGCCTCGCACCGCACTGATGAAAATGCGAAACGCCCTAATATCTCGGAACAATGGTGACTCTTAAATTAAGTTAAGGGCTTTAACTTTCCTTTAATTAATTCGAGCCTCGCCTAATTGGTCCTGTATGTTTTCAGTGGCACCCTCCACGTGAATGATTCGCTCTTGATTTAATTTCAGTGACCAGACTACAGAATATATTATTTTGAGGTGGAACGGGAAATTTTAATTGTGCTTAAATATTGATATTCAACGGAAAAGTTAGTTTTTGTGGAGAAACTTTTGTATTTCTTTGTGCGGTTTGAAAATATCGCGTGGCCCTCCTCGTATCTTGCTTTAAGTAAATATTTTTTGTTTTTAAATGTAGTTATTTTAATTTATTCGTTATTCGTTGCGCTCCGCATAATACTGGAAGATGGTGAATGTCATAATAATGTCATTACCATCCTAACTCCGTCTGTACAGCCATATTTACTGACTTCGCTGATTCCGGCTGTACAGTCATATCTACTGATTTCAGTCATACAGACTGTATATGTCACCGTAAAATGGTGGGCTCTGTCAGTTTACAAAACAACGCGTGAGATTATAAACTAACGGTTGGTTAGGTTAGGTTAGATTGTAATCCATCGACGTTCAATTATTAACTGACAAAGTTTACAATTTTACGGTGACATATACCTACATATATATAAAAATGTTGCAAGACATTCTATACACACTGGCCAGTATCGGGAAGGATGTCGCCCGAAGAGGTTGTGTTGATTAGTACTGCGTCATTCTTATCACCATGTTGAGAAACACGTTACACTCGCGTCCACACTCGGCGACAACCTGCGCGGCACTGACGCGCAACACGTGCGCACGCACTCCTAACGGAAGCTGGCAACATGTCCCGCGACACGTAAATGCTCCTTAACATGTTGAGGGACACGTCGTGGGCCTCAATGCAACGTCGCTGCGTCACGTAGATCGAGTGTTGCGCGTCATGTTGCGGGACAAAATGTTCCCTAGTGTATTCATACCTACATAATATAAGCAAGCACATACATTCCAGTGATATTGCTGCATTTGATATTGCGTCGTGAATTTTTAACGTTACATCCATTTTCTAACGACCAACAGAGCTGTCAATGTCACTATGTTTGTGCTCGAGCGACGGGTCTCCGAAAATTCCCATTAAATGGGAAGCTGTGACTCGCTCACTCCGCGTGTCACGTGGTCGGCGTCAATCAACCGCAATGGAAACTGATTGAGAGCTCTTTAATCGATAATTCATCGATGATAGTAGTAATAGTGTTAAGAGTCATTTGTTTAAATATAAGCTTGATGTTAGTTATTTTGTTTGCAAGAATAATTATTTTGCAAAACGAGTAGGTATTTGAAATTTTCATGTCGGTTCTGAGTTAAAGCGAACGATTTTCAGATACATCATTATTTCCATAGAAATCATTAGGCATGCCTTAAAAATGATTACCTACCTTTATTGTTTAGTGCATGTTGGTTCTGCTTCGGAGCGATTTTCAGATACATCATTATTTCTATACACCATTTACTATGCCACGAATAAAATAGCTTTTAAACAAGTAAGTTAGAAACAATTAAATATATTTAAAGTCGGTTCTACTATAGATCAATTTTCAGATTTATCATTATGACAAAAATATTGGCTGTTCTTCTTTATATTAGATTTTAAGAAAATTTAATTTCCCAACTGACGAGAAAACTTGAATGCAGTAAAGTTTAAATTTTGTACGTATACTTCCTTTCAAAGGTGATTCTAATCATCATCATCTCATGAATTTTACTTCAAACCCAATGAAACTTCATACACAAAAATGTACCTAATGAAACGCGTAAAAAATATGCCTTGTTTGGTATAAACTCAAAATTGGTAGTCTGTTTTTTGTTTGTTCTAGTTTTGAAGTCTGTCAACCCTGTTTTCAGTATGTTTTTTTTTTTGATATAATAATCATACTTAAAATATATGCGTTAAATAAAAATCTCCATAAAATTTGCCAGTTGAAAAAGCTTCAGCGGCTGTATTATTTGACTTAAATTATGTAGCTCTGCTTATCCTGGTCGAGCGGGCGACGTCCGTCAACCGACAGATGAATTGCTGTGTTGGCCTTGCTCTCGATGGACTGTATCGATCACCAATACTCGATGACTTGTGGTATCCTAGTAATAATGTAGCACAGAGAAATGAAAATCTGTTTAATTACTACATTTGACTGCAAATGATATAGTGCATTTGGGAATTTATAGCAGTTTACGTATTTCATGTGTCAGATTGGAGAGTGTGTCGCGTGGTGCCAGTATACAGGTTGTTAGGTATGTATAACAAGCTAAAACCAACCTATGTTTAGTGATGTACAAGGCGCGAGGCCTCCGAGTCTTTTTGGGTAGAGCTCGGTGCCGTTTACAGGGCTCGCCTCATTTTTATAACGCTCGACAACTCGGGAGTCCTTTTTAGGGCTCGTGCCTTTTTGAAAGCTCGAGCCTTTTTAAGAGCTCGATCGATCTCGAAGCTTTTTCAGAACTCAAGCCTTTTTCAAAAATAGACTCGAGCTCTAATATTATGCTCATAGGCTCACGTAAACTCGCAGTCGTCGATCAATCCGTCAAAAGATTCGAGCTCTGTAACTTGTAACTTAAATCATGTACACCACTGTTTTAATTTATAATTTCATCATATCAGCCGAACGACGCCCACTGCTGGGCATAGGCCTCCCCCAAGGATCTCCACAACGATCGGTCCTGTGCTGTCCGCATCCAGCGGCTTCCCGCGACCTTGATCAGATCGTCGGTCCACCTTGTAGGGGGCCTGCCCACGGAACGTCGTCCGGTATGCGGTCGCCATTCGAGAACCTTTCCGCCCCAACGGCCATCGGTTCTCCGCGCTATGTGTCCCGCCCACTGCCGCTTCAACGATGCAATCCTTCGAGCGATGTCGGTTGTTTTAGTTCTCCTGCGGATCTCATCATTTCTGATTCGATCGAGTAGGGAAATACCAAGCATCGCTCTCTCCATTGCTCGCTGGGTGATCTTGAGCCTTCTTATGAGACCCATAGTAAACGACCACGTCTCACTCCCATAGGTCATTACTGGCAACACACACTGGTCAAAGACTTTCGTCTTGAGACACTGAGGTATCTCGGACGTGAATATATGCCGGAGCTTCCCGAACGCTGCCCATCCGAGCTGGATTCGACGAGAGATCTCTTTCTCGAAGTTGGACTTACCTAACTGGACTATCTGTCCCAGGTAAACATAGTGGTCAACAACTTCGAGTGCAATGTTCCCAACGTTAACTGGAGCGGGTGCAACATGGGCATTTAACATGATTTTCGTCTTGTCCATGTTCATCCTAAGACCCACTCTTTGAGAAGCATTACCGAGATCTTCGAGCATAATGTTCAGGTCTTCCAAGGTCTCAGCCATAAGAACTACATCATCGGCAAATCGCAGGTGTGTTAGGTATTCGCCATTAATGTTGATGCCGCGTCCTTTCCAGTCCAGAAGCTTGAAAATATCCTCCAACGCAGCTGTGAACAGTTTCGGAGAAATAACGTCTCCCTGTCTCACACCTCGCTGTAGTTGGATCGGATTAGAGCTCTGGTTCTGTAATCGGACCGACATGGTGGCGTTTTGGTATAAGTACTTTAGCACCTCGATGTACCTGTATTCTATTTGGCACCTTTGGAGAGACTACAGCACTGCCCAGGTCTCAATCGAATCAAAGGCTTTCTCATAGTCCACGAACGCTAAGCAAAGTGGCAAGTTATACTCTTCGGTCTTCTGTATAACTTGCCGCAGCGTATGAATGTGGTCTATGGTACTATAGCCTTTTCGGAACCCGGCTTGTTCGGGAGGTTGGAAGTCGTCGAACCTGCGAGTGAGACGATTCGTAACGACTCTCGAAAACAACTTATAGATATGGCTCAGAAGCGAGATGGGTCTGTAGTTCTTCAAGAGAGTTTTGTCACCCTTCTTGAAGAACAGCATCACATCGCCTCTGCCCCATGCCTTTGGCGTTTTGCCCTCGAGTATGACAGAATTAAAGAGCTTCTGGAGGACCTTAAGTACCGGCTTACCGCCCGCTCTAAGGAGCTCTGTTGTGATTCCGTCATCACCCGCCGCCTTGTTGTTTTTAAGCTGCTTGAGAGCCATTCTAATCTCGCACAGGCTGACGTCCGGGATATCTTCAGAATAGCGTCGGGTAAGCTTGGCTCTAGGGTCTTTAGCCTTGCTTTAAACAGGTGTTTTCGTGGAGTATAACTGTCCATAGAAACTCTCAATCTCCCTCAGGATTTCAGGTGTTGACGTAATGATGCTACCTGTCTCAGTTTTCAGCCTCGTCAATTGGCTTTGCCCAATAGACAGATCTCTGGCGAACACTTTGGAGCCTTTGTTCCGCTCAATGGCCTCTTTAATACGTCGGGTATTAAATTGACGAAGGTCGCTCTTCAAAGACTTAGATATCTGTCTATTGAGTTGTCGATAGCGATGAGCATCCGCTGAGTTCTGTAGCCTCATTTCGTTTCTCTGATCCATGAGTAGGAGAGTCTGACTGGAGAGTTTCTTTGATTTGGGACGGCGGGTTTTAAAGTACTTAGACCCTGCCGTACGGACAGTATCCACCACCATGTTGTATAGATCGTCCACATCGATGCTGTTCTCAAGGGCTTCGAAACGGTTTTGAAGCTCGAGCTGAAAGCACTCGGGGTTTTGAATTTGAGCCGGTATTGGTCGGAGCGTGGATTTTATCAGTCGCGCTCTTTCAAGCTTTACGTCGATATTCAATGTGCCTCTGACCATGCGGTGATCGCTTCCTGTCTTAACAGCGTTGATCACAGCGACATCATCGAATATGTGCTTCTTCGTTGACATGATAAAATCGATCTCGTTTTTGACTTTACCGTCCGGGCTGATCCAGGTCCATTTGCGGCTTACGGGCTTCTTGAAGAAGGAGTTCATCATAAAGAGGTTCTCCCTCTCCATGAAGTCTGCCAGCATTTGGCCCCTTTTGTTCCGTTGCCCAAATCCAAATTTCCCCATTCTCAACTCATCACCGCAACGTTGCCCCAACTTCGCATTGAAATCCCCCATCACAACCGTGTAGTGGGTTTTAAAGCTATGCATGGCTTTAGAGATCTCCTCATACATAGCCTCCACTTCGACATCGTCGTGTTTCGAGGTCGGAGCGTAAACCTGAATGACATTCAGCGAATATCGTTTCGATATTCTGAGTATCAGGTACGCTACCCTGCTCGAAACACTTCCGATAGTAATCACGTTGTTGACAAGGGACTTGTGGACGATGAACCCGACACCACCTAGGGACTGTTGGTCGCCCTCCCGGTAGTATAGTAAGTTACCGGATTGCAGGGTTATCGAGTCCTCTCCCTCTCTTCGGACTTCAGATAGCCCAATGATATCCCAATGTAACTTACCAATTGCTTCTTCCAACTCTACGAGCTTCGCGTCAAGCCTCAGTGTGCGCGTGTTATATGTTGCCAGGTCGAGTCGTCGTTGTTGGCAGCCGGATCTTACCCGGGGATTCTTAGCACCCCCTGCCCCGCCGTTACCATAGCCGCTGCCATAGCTAGGACTAGCGGGGCCGCCGGGGACTGGGGGCCGAATTCTTTGCGGTGTATTCATATTTGGGGGGGGTTTGCCATAATCGCCACGCTTGGCAAGCGGGTTGGCGATCGCAGTATAGCCTGATGCTTCTAGGAGACGCTGCTGCCCATCTCCTGATGGCAGTTTTCCCTCTGTCGGCTCTTACGACACCCACGGGAAGAGAGGGGGTAGTGCTATTCTTTTTATGTGCCGGCACTACACGGCACTTATAATTTATTTACGTGAAATTAAAGTAAGAAACATATATTTGAGAATTATTGTGAAGGCTTGCGTTCATTTCAAGACTTGAGCTCTTTTAAAGGCTCGAACTCTTTTGAAGGCTCGAGCTCTTTTGAAGGCTCGAAACCTTTTAAAGCCTCGAAGCATGGCTCAGAGAACTCACGTCTCGGCTAGGCTTGGGACTACGAGCCTACCAAGCTTACCGAGTCCTGCCAATTCGCCTCGAGGCTTCAAAAGCAGAACTCGACGCCTCGAGGTTTGTACAACACTACCTATGTTAGCATATGCATATAAATACTATGGTAAAGACAGAAATTTGATATAATAACTTTTGAAAAAAAAATACAAATCGAAAACTGAAAATTTTAGTTTTTATCATCATCAGACTATCTCATTCTACTGCTAGACATAGGCCTCTCCAGTTGCACGCCATTTAGGTCGATCCTCGGCTTCTCGCATCCAGATCCTGCCAGAATATGATAACATAGCCAACTTTCTACTTTTTATACCATTTGACGACCTCCGTGGCGGAGTGGCGTACACACCGGTTTTCAAGGTGTCGCCTGCTCTGAGGTCCCGGGTTCGATTCCCGGACGGGTAAAGTGTAGAAAAAAAGTGTTTTTCTACATTTTCTCTGGTCTGGGTGTTTGTAGTACCTTCGTTGTTACTGGTTTCCAAAATACGAATGCTTTAAATAGTTATTCAAAATGGGATTTAAAAAAAATACCTAACCTTCTGTACAAAAAGAACAGCACCTATTTATACCCTTATCTTTTATCTTCTCTCCCCCATCGACCAAACTGTGTAACGGGTTAGCAGTTTACCAAGCGTGGGATTATGGAAAACTCCCCCTTTTGCAAGTTTCGAGTTCCGCAGTGCACTAATACAGGGTGTTAGGTAAATGGTATAACAAGACGAAACGGGCCTATGCTAACGTATTCAGAAAAAATCGTATTCAAATATAAACTTTTTAAATTCGTTGCAAAAATTTGAGTTTCCGAAATGCATGAAAATATGCATTAACCTAAGTATTAGAGTTGAAGAACTGCAGTACCTAAGTCTTAAATAGGACTTAAATAATAAATAATATTGTCCTCAGATGAGCGAGTGATACTATGATATGATACTAGAGCGAGTGTTTAAAGCTGCAATAGCAAGTGCGATTTGGCTGGGCAGCGAGAGAAACATGAGTAGTGAATTGTTGATGTACGTCGGAATGGGGCCCTTTAAACAGTGAAGTAAAACCTTAAAAAGTAAAGGCCCCTAAAACTCCGAGTAGCTACTGGAACTTGTAACGTGGGTGTACCCGTGTCACAAGTTCCAGTAGCTACTCGGAGTTTCTCTTTCTTCCTCACGATGGACCCGGCACCCGCACGGTGAATCCATAGAACGCTAAGAAGTTTGTCTCTTTTCTCATTGTTTGATTATCTTTCGAAGACTATCCGAAATTTTGCATTACATTCAGATATGGTTTCAGATATAAGTTAATTTCGGATATCCGATAGTTTTGGACACAATTATGGTGCACCATAACATCCTAGCTATACACGTGCCATCAAGGATCATGGTCAAGAATTCCCTAACTAGAAATGAGATAATTCATATGGGAATATGTAGCCAGTGTAGTTTCATGTCTTTAGTTAGCTGACCTTTAAGCGTGTATCGCGGTAACTCTTATCGAGGTCAAGCCCTCAGCGGCTACAATCGATCAGTGATTTCAGGGTTAAGGCTACGTTCTTATAAGTCTGCGTGTAAGTTATAAGTTTCTGAAAAATATGAGATCATCAATGTAAATGAAGAATGACGACAACGGCGGTTTACATCTTTAGCGCACTAGTATATCTACTATTGGAGAAGTAAGAAGCCATTATCGCAACGCTTGTTCGCAGTTTGGTCAATGGTGGGGAGAAGACGCTTCGGCTTGTCTTCTTCTGGTATTTTTCCTTAAGTCGTCTCTCAAGTCATGAGCCGGGTGATCATATTTCATTTTTAAGGCCACACTAGCGTGTCTCGAGCGTCGACGTCGCGGCGGCATTGTCCAATCAGGGTTAAGTAAATGCCGCTGCGCTTGCGTTGCGTCAACACTGATTAGTTGCTGCCGACTAATCACTAATTGAACACTGATTAGTTGTTCAAAAGACGCTCTTATGATTGTAGGACCGCGCGGGCTCTCAGTGGCACTTACAGAATTGATATGACTGTTGGAAAACCACAGGTATATAAATCGTCTATAACAACGTTAAAGATAAATGAAACGTCAGCAGAGGCTGGAAACAAAAATTGTTAATTCATGGTTGACATTTCATTGACCCGGGGTCAATGATTTTGGGTGAAAATTCTCGCACAACATTTTTAGTGATGTGATATTTTTGATTTATCGACGGTGTAATTCGTTTTTTTTCGATTGTACTGATAATGGTATTTTAAATGAATGTAACAAGAGTTTTTGCGCGTTAGATTCTTTTGAATGATTCTAAGATGAGATTTTGCAAATTGATGAATTTCATGTTTGGTTTTCGGCTTAATTTAAGACGAAGAATTTACATGATTATTTTATGTACGATAGGCAATAACTCCAATTTGGATCTATCAAAGATTTCAAAATAGAAGATTCCCGATTTAAAAGCAGTAACTGTATGAATTAAGAATTAGGATCAGAACAATGTATGTGATGTTGTCCACATATATTTATTTAATTAAGTGTTTTGAATAAAGATTTTATGGAAATAATAACTAAACATTTCCACAACAACAGTATCCTTCTTCCTTTTCAAAGATCGTACCTATCTTGACTCCAAAATTCATTCAAGTTAGCTTCTTAGGTAATAAAGACTGAACTACATTACCATTTATAAATTATTCCAAAGATAATACAGTGTAGAGTAATTTTCTCATTGTATTAAAACTAGACTCATTATAATTAGTGCTCACGACGCAAATGTTCTCATTACCTGATCAACGGTCGGGAATCACAATAAAGAGCCTCCTTGAAGGCTGTCAGTGAGTCGTTGAGATAAAACGGTAATATTACAGATAAAATAAACGACGGGGATGCTCTCCCCAGGGTTTGCATTCGATTGACGAGTCTGAGTGACGAGAGGTAGCTTGTTGAATGTAAACGGGTCAATGAATTATGTGTAAATCTTTAAACACAAGCGAGTGCTTTATTAGATTATTTCGCAAGTAGACATTTAAAATAATACCAATCTAACTTATATTTTATGAGCCTGATATATGATTGATCAAATAAAACTAAACCAAGCGTTTAACACCTTGCGCTGAATACCCAAGTGTAGCTTTACTTTTTCCTTAAAACCATAAGGTGGCGTAGTTCTAAGAAGCAGCGTTTTTGAGTTTTTAAAACCCATCTGAGAACTAGTAAACAGCGTTTTAAAGTCTGAAAAACAAATGTATTAGTTGAGAATATAGTCTAGTCATAGTCATTATCGGTTACACGATTTTGTTAAGTTGGCTTCATAGAAAAAAATCACAAAACTACATCCTACAATAGCAATTTTTTAATTATTTGTCATCAAAGTCACTACGAGGACTTTAAGAGGACGAAGTAAATAAAGAAAGAGTAGTGCAGGCCATGAAAAAAAACATAAAATATTTCGATTCCTACTCAATTTTCAAACTTGTTCTTTGTTCAAACTTTATGTTCCTTTTACGAGTATTTCTCATCTAAAAATCAATTTAATAACTGGCTGTTCTGGCAACGAGTTTGGTTAAAAAGGAAAAAAAAAGGTTTGTCTTACATAAAATATCCATTAGCCTATAACTTAGACCACCGTACTAATAGGCACGTGAAAATAGGCGTTGCGAGGCCGTCCTAACAAATGGGTTTCGAGTGGTTCGGTTTCTGATTGTCTTCGGATCTAATATTGTAAAAATACGACCTCCCGGATAAACGCACGGAAGATTTATGACGATATAAATTGTCGTTCCGGAGATACTGCAGCTATGTGTGGAATCAAATTGGTGTACGAATTTGTTGGATGTATTGGGATAATGTTGATGTATTTATTTTTATGGTGGCCAAAGGCGGTCTAGAGCTATGTAACAGATAAAGTTATGCAACTTAATACTCGCTTATTATCACATACGAGATACACTTTTAGTCACTACAAATCGTTGTTGTTTTGATTCAAATCAGGTTGAATAGCATGGAATATTCAACTGAATACTAAATCTAATAAAACAGTTGCAGCAGGCCTGAATCTGTATAATTTAAAAAAAGTCATTTTGTTCTTTATTTAGTCATCCTATTTGTACATCACGACAGAGAAAAACGTGTTTTTTTTATTAAACAAACAAAAACATAGCGGAAGTGTTTTGTTTGGCAAACAAAAATTACCAACTAACTCCATAATCCTACCAAATAAGAATCTGAACCTATCCCATAGTGTACCTACCTAAGACACAAAAAAATTTAATTACGTACAGTAATATCAGCTTTTAAAATAGTGGTGCTACTCGTATTTTTACGGATTTATTATTACATATTATACTATAAATATTATGAAAATCATATTCCAATGTGTCTGATGGTTTTTTTTCTTCACCTTATACAAAAAGTGAAAGCACAATCACGCGATCAGATTTAATATCTTTATTAGATAATAATTAATATTATCAATTTCCACATTTCGGTCCCCACCAGTAATTGCTTAACCCAGCATTTCCCGTACCATTTTTCCGTAAATCGCTATTAATGTCCCATTATTTCATCGTTACCGAGATTCATTCAGGTAGGGGGATAATTGCCTTGGTGTGTTTCGGTAACATTATTTCTGTCTAGTTGTTTAAATACCGGGCCAAGACCTCGGGGTCCAGGGTACGATCCTCTGGTTGGGCAACAAAAGTTTTAAAAGGTTTGTGATCACCAAACAGCATTTTCGAAAGCGTGGTGATTATGCCTGTACCCATCATTGCTGGGGTAATATGAATTTAATCATGGAGGCCTTTTCCCTGCAGAGGTATGATTTATGCCGTTACTTTTTAGGGTTCCGTACCCAAAGGGTAAAAACGGGACCCTATTACTAAGACTTCGCTGTCTGTCCGTCTGTCCGTCGCTCTGTCACCAGGCTGTATCTCAAGAACCGCGATAGCTAGACAGTTGAAATTTTCACAAATATTTCTGTTGCCGCAATAACAACACATACTAAAAACAAAATAAAATAAATATTTAAGGGGGGCTCCCATACAATAAACCCGTTTTTTTTGGCCTTTTTGGTACGGAACCCTTCGTGCGCGAGTCCGACTCGCACTTGGCCGGTTATTACTTGCTATATCTGTAATTTTGTGAATTCGATCGTTGACTATGGAATCCCAAAAAAATGGCTCTTTGGTCTCCAAGATACCTAATTATGATACTCGAATACGTAAAGCCAAGGAATAATTCTCTGACAAAAACGTTAAGTAATCCTCAAACAATAAAATGATGACGGTAATCTTTTATCAGTAAAAGAGCAAATTAGAACTCTTAGGAAATGTTGAACACAATCTTAATTATACGGGCTGAATGACTTTGATTTGAGAGGACTATGGAGGGCCGGGAGATGTGCTTTACTTTGGGATAATAAAGAAGTCAGAGGAAAAAATCTTATTGTATAAACGCCGGTTTTAATTGAATATTTATAAGTCGTGTTTGGATTTTATTTTTTTTCCGAAATGCACGAAATTATTTTAGAACAGTGCATTACTTAGACCCGAGTTCACCAATTCTTAAACAGCCGGTAAACATAGATTAACTATTAATTTGACAAACTTTCCATACAAAATATGTCAAATAATAATTTAAACGCTGTTTAAAACTTAAACGTCTGTTGGTGACTGGCCAGACTTGAGAAAATGTAGAAAAACACTTTTTGTACATTGACCCGTGAACTCTACCCTAAGCGTAGAGTTCACCAGCAGACGTTTAAGTTTACATATTTTGTATGGGAATTGTGTCAAATTAATTGTCAATCCATGTTTACCGGCTGTTTAAGAATTCGTGAACTCTGGTCCTAGTAGTTGTTTTCTTGTTAAGCACCAATTCTGAATTGGTGTTTTCATGTTTTCAAATTACATACCTCAATTGAAAAGACCCATATTAGGATCATTTTGTTGTTTGTTCGTCGTTTTTGTTAGTTGATTAAATATTTAAGCATCCTGGGTTTGGTTGCCGGTCAGGCCTAGTTCGATCCCCAGGTCGGGCAACAAAAAGTTTCGAATTTCCGAACGTCGGTCGGGTTTGTAATCACCAACCGGCATTTGGCAAGCGTGGTGATTATGCCAGTTCCCATCATTGCTGTGGTAACTTGAATTCAATGATGCAGGCCTTTTCCCTGCAGTGGGATGATTATAGGCTGTTACTTTACTTGTTTTTTTCAGGCCAATTAGGGAACCGATTTTTTTTAATATGGCTTGAGTCACAAGTGTGAGTAACGTTAAGCCATTGCCACTTTAATTAACTTTCAGTAGGCGCCAGTCAAGATGGAAGTCATAAAAACATGTCACGTCTAAGAACTGTAATAGGCAGCAAAGTCTGTCCCCAGATTGTTTTTGAAGAATAAATAAAAAAAAAAAAATGTGGACAACACATTTATTATTATTATTATTTAATCACATACATTGTTCTGATCCCAATTTGAATAACTATTTAAAGCACTCGTATTTTGGAAACCAGAAACAACGAAGGTACCACAAACACACAGAACCGAGAAATTTAGAAAAACACAATTCTTCTACATTGACCACTCCGGGAATCTAACCCGGGACCTCGGAGCAGTCGACAACTTAAAAACCGGTGTGTACGCCACTACGCCACGGAGGTAAAAAAAGCAAGTTTTTGGTTTAAAAAAAAAAACGCGGCTGTAACTATTTCATTAAAAATGTAAAGTCAAATTCAATTTGCAATGTGTCAATTCCAAAATGGCGTATTGATTCCTAAACGCATGCAAATGAAACGGTAACGCGTATCAGGATTACGATGATATAAAACCCATCATATCAATAATCCGTATGTCTGTTGAGACGTAATATCTTGATGAGGATAGGATTTCCTGCCCGGAATCAGATGGGTTGTCAGCAGATTGAATTATTTACGACGTGTTCGACATGTCGATATGTGAGAATTGGTATGGTGTTAAAATATGAAATTGCCGTTTTGTATGGACGAAATCGAGAAAAGTCATTTTCCATACTAACAATTTTTTAGTTTTTTTAAAAACGCCTGAACCATTTTCGATGCAATTAAAGGTGAAAGTTAGATGGTTATAAAGCTACGCATTATAGTATTTAAATTTCTCAAAATCAAAGTATATAGTACAAATATACTTAATTGAAGCAAGAAGGTCAGCTGACATATTGTAAGGGGTCTTTTCAACGACTTCCTTTGAAGTAATAGGCACTAGTATTGAATTTTTTTTAGTCAAAAGTTACTTTATTTAGTTTTTGATACAATACAAAAAGAATTACGCAATAATATGACTATACTTAAGAGCTATAAACAAAATAAAAAGTGGGAAAATAATCGGCAATTTCATACTGTTAACCCCTATTATATTATATTGCTTATTGGAAACTTGAGACGTCTTAGAATATATTTGGAATATCAATATTTGGGTGCTATGGTGCGGTTAATTAAAAATCAGTTTAATTACAATGGCTGACTCTTTTACATGATCCATTATTTAACTCTACCGCTCTGCTAAAAGCATAGTGTGGACTACTGCCGAGAATCAGTACAAGAAACAAGGTCATAATTTTCGTTCCCTTTAAACAAGTATGTTACAAGAAATTATTATAAGCCGATGTGAGCTAGCGGTGCGTAGGTACCTTTTAATTAGATTCAGTAAAGTATTTTAAATCATGAACAGTTTGAAAAGGGCTACTACATTGTAGGAGCCCTTATATTAAAGTTCATTTATCTTGTGATTACAGTTTACCATTAACGAATTTGGAATTAGACACAGTCTGGAACCTGGAACTGCAAGTTGGTCTTTATGTCTGGTGTTCAAATGATGTGTCAGTCTTTTTGGGAGTAAATGATTTTTTTGAGGACATAGTTTCATTGTTTTTCAATTTGAGATGGCATTAGAATAGTATCATTCTCATCTTATGGTTGTCGTAAGAGCAGAGAATGGCAGAACCATGGGTAAAAAACTAGTACCGTATAAAAAGGTGTTTTCATTCTAGTATTACCTAAAAAATTATAACGTGGTTCAACCGACCGCTAGGGCTGTCCTCAGCGCTCTAGTGAGTAGTCATTTCTACAGTATACCTACTCGAAGGGCTTGACGACGAAAATGTCACCAATCATCAAATTGTTGCGCATTAATTGACCTCCGTGGCAGAGCGGCGTACACACCAGTTTTCAAGGTGTCGCCTGCTCAGAGATCCCGGGTGCGATTCCCGGACGGGTCAATGTAGAAAAAGTTTTTTTCTACATTTTCTCAAGTCTGGCTGTTAGTGGTACCTTCGTTGTTTCCGATTTCCAAAATACGAGTGCTTTAAATAGTTATTCAAATTAGGATCTGAACAATGTATGTGATGTTGTCCAAATTGATAAAAAGTGTTAATTGCGAGGACCTGTTATTGGCTTTCTGATACCTATCTTTTGTTGTTTTTTTATGTTGCATTAGCTGTTGGTCTTCCGAATATTAAATAAATAAAATAAAATAAATAAAAAGATAATTTCTCGATACAGAAGTTACAGATCCCTAAAAAAACGACTCAGTTAATTCCCATCTTCCCAATCTGATAGCTTGACGTCTCTTGTTTATTTGTTCGTTCCTTAATAAGCTGCTTTATAGCCTTGGAGCTAATACGCGCGGGGACGGCTGTCCGCCTAGATAAGTGGAGGGGGAAACTTTTGCAGAGAATACGAAAAAAAAACTGGCTAAGTGCGAGTTAGAGTTGCGCGCAATGGATTTCGTATCTTTATTTAATTTCATTATTTATTTTTGAAATAAATATATCATATAGTTGTTGTTAAACTAATATGTTACATACTTATTGTAACTGTGTGGGGTTAAATATTTATTTTCAGCATTTGCTGTTAAAGCCGCAACGGAAATACATGATCTGTGAAAATTTCAACTCTTCAGCTATCATAGTAAGATACAGCCTAGTGATAGAGAGACAGAAAGACGGTGATGTCTTAAAAAAAGGTTTCCGTTTTATCCCTTTGGGTACGTATCCCTAAAAATACTTTTGTTTCTTAATTTTGTAAATTGATAATACGCGGCAATAATTTGCGCTGGTATTTATAAAAGGATGTTTCAGTAAGCGAGGTAATTAAAATAAAAGTTCAAAATACAGGAAGGCACTCCTATACTTCTATTTAGATTCGGATCGATATGCCCGCGTAATATAATCACTTCGCATTGTAGATTTGGGATGATTATTAAGAGTTAGGTTAGGTTAGGTTAGGAATCACGGATTAAACACTACAATAGTTGTTAAACAATATTGCAGGGTTTTTGGTTATTATGGACTTGTTTGATTGTAGGACATTCGCCACGGTTTTTACAAATTGATTAAAATTGATTTACACACACATATGTACACACACGCTCACAAGAAAGGAAGAGAGAGAGTGAGAGAGAGGTATATATTCATACTTCAATGTACTTGCAGCCGTTTTTTTTTTTAAAACAAAATTTTAGTGTCATCAGCCTACATTGTGTAAGTTTTCTAAGGCTTGTCAATAATGAAACATATTGTGATTTAATTTAAATCAAATGTATTAGGTATTTTGTTTAATATATATTCTAGAAGTTGTTCGACCCAACAAGCACTTAAATACCTATTTGTCACAACTAAGGTGCCGTGAAGTTATAAGACGAGCTATGCGAAGGATCCACACGTCGATAGCATTCATTCTGCACAATAAGACTGATGACGACCGACACTTGGACCGACAGCAAAGAAAGCCTTTTTAATACTTACTTGCTTTTGCACGCGACTTGAACACGTGGACTTTTGAATACGGTTTGGTGAGAAACTGGTCTTATTTGGCACCATTATAATTTATTTTTATTTTATCATTTTAAAAAGGACCAGTGCTTTCTCTAATCTTTGTAACCTTTGGGCTAACTTAACGCCAACCCACCTTTCAAGCTTGATAATAATGGCAGAGAAGCAGAGTCCAGCAGTGCATTTATGTAGACTAGTAAAGATGATGGAAAAAGGGCTGACTATAGTGACAGCATTTCTTGAGCTGCTTATCCTAGGCAAAAGTCGACAATTGTCCGCAATGCTCTCCACCGCCGTATGCGGGATCACAGATTTAATCATTATATGCAACTCGTCAGTTTGTATAGAAAATACGCGTGGTACAGAAAACAGCACGTCAACCTACCACAAAACGTCAAATTTTCTCAATTGATATTGATCTCTACTTGTTGGACTTAAAGTTGAAAATCAATTCAATGACCTCTTTGGGTAGGTTGACCAGCCGTTGTCTGTGTTGTCAGTAGAACGCGGTGGCGTGCGGGAGCTGCTATATGTCGCACAAAATAAGAGCTTTTAATAGTTAATTTCTTTAAGGCTTAGAACAATATTAGTGATGTTGTTCAGCATCTATTTTTATTTATAGATACTAACTAATATTGGTTATGCCTTATTTTTCACACAAAACACACCAGCACACTTCAACCCTGTTTAATCTCAGATAAGTTAACAACAAAGATATTCTGAGTCAATCATCGAAGCTATATTTTCAACCTTCTCACTATGAACACAGGGAACAATCTGTGAGAGCATAACTGCTCAGACTATATCGTCCATTGGGGCCGGTTACCTAAATTGGGCACATTTCCGTTTGGTGAAGTGTTCTGTTGTACCAACTTTTTGGTCGCACAGCATATATCGAGTGATATCATGGCCATTGCAAATTAAACCTTAACACCATGTGTTTAGGTTATTTCTGCTTGACGTTGAATTTGTGATGTACCAACTTTTTGGTCACATGGTACTCGTGGGTCTGATTGTTGGGAAAGTTAATAACGACGCGCAAAATGAGGGGCGGCTTTTGTTAGGTTATTATTGAGAATGTTTGGACTTGTAATAGCAATAAAAAAAATAATTAAATTTTGTAAATTTTCGTGTTTGGTGATGATACGTCTTACGAGACTTTATTAACCAAAAATATGAAACGTGCCAACGTAAGTCGGTTCCAATGTTGTTTCAGTTTTAAGGAAGAAAGGTTCCGTTTTAAATTCGACTGAGAACAGCTAAACATAAAATATGAACTAAAAAAACATCAAAGTTAGTGAGCCCAAATAATTATGCGTGCTCACACTAAAATTCTTGTCACGCATCAATCCATAGGTCTTCTCATAACCTTGCCCCTAATTCGCGTAACCAAATCGTATCACATTCGTAATTGAATAGCAGGTTTTTGACAGTTCTAGTATGGGCTAAATGTTAAAATCGTCCAATTCAATCACGATCGAACTGCAATGGGGGCTATCGCTAGTAAATTTGCCACTAGAGGCGCTAGTGTTGCGTGAGGTCCAATATCATTCACTTTGTACTGGTTTTAGCGGAATTTGTTGCATAAATTATAATTTCTTAAATTTACCTGCCGGAAAGTGATCTCCATCGTAAAATATAGCAAATATGGATTATTTGGCGATTAATGTAAACGCTTTAAAAGCGGAATTAAGAAAAAGCGCAAAAATAGGCGGCCTCAAGAGCAACTATTTCAGAAGTTAGTTTGTTGATATCAAGATAGTTATTTATAAACAATATAACCTTAATTAGATTCAAGATATAACACTTTGTTTCGGCGCCAATCGCCTTTTACTGCTATACTTCCGGACCTCAGTCTACAGTGGCGCCAACTGGTGAGCAAAGAAACGGTAGTCCCCATTGAAACTGGACTTGCCCCTGGACTTTACCCTAATTGCCGCACTTGGTAGGCTCTTCTTGCATGTAGGCCTACTTGTCTGACAACCTTCGCGATGGAGTGGCGTTCGCACCCGTTTCCAAAGTATCACATGCTTCGGAAACCTTTGGGTCAACGTACAATCATTTTCATATGAAATTTTGCACGTAGATAGATCATTGACTGGAACAGAACACTCTTTATCCCTGAAAAAATTACAGTTTCAAATTCAAAATTCCACCCGTCCGCATGACACATTTTGTATTTTAAGCTTAAAATTCGATTTTTAATGTCTTTTCAAGCGAAAGTCATCCAAATTCGAAATTCTACGCGTTCGCATGACACATCTTGTATTTTAAACATAAAATTGTATTTTGAATGTGTTTTGAAGCGAAAATCATTTGATTGTAGTCAAAGTATTTGTAAATACATAAAAAAATAATACTTTTTTTGTGCTGTCGGTCCATTATTGAAGTGTGTGAGATATCTCCGGGTCAGGTGCAGCTCAGCCACTCGGCGGGTTTTAGCGCGATTGCTCGTTTTAATGGCCCTCTTTGTTCTAATACAGTACCTAGTGTTCCATATTCAAATGTTGTAACCGTTACTTTTGAAATCAAGTTTTAAATTCAAATAATAGTGTTGGTATTTAAAAAGATATGGTTTGAATTTTAAGGTCAAGGGTCACTTTGCATCCCGAAATTTTAAACAGAACTAAATGACAATCGCACAAAACAAAGTTAATATTTTTTTCTAATAAAAAAGTGCGCGAAAATGATTAAAAATTATTTGTCTTAAATCTTTGACTAAAATTTGGTAGGTTTTTTTTATTTCTAAACGTTAACACAAAACACATTCACAAATATGGGTTGTATCATCACCAGTCGTTTGAAGCTGGATTTTTATTCCGATTGGGTAAACTTTTTTTCCGAATTGCTATAAAAATTTAAAGTCCTAATTTCATATGGCCGAACGACCGGCCTTTGTTAAGATTTTTGTCTAACCTAACATTTGTTTTCGCAATATTAGGGGTTAAAGTATGAAATTGCCGTTTTGTATGGACGAAATCGAGAAAAGTCATTTTTCTATACTAAAAATTTTTTAGTTTTATAAAAACGCTTGAACTGTTTTCGATGCAATTAAAGGTGAAAGTTAGATGGTTATAAAACTACGCATTATAGTATTTAAATTTTTGAAAATCAAAGTATATAATACAAATATACTTAATTGAAGCAAGATGGTAGTAGTGTATTATTGGGCACTCTGTCCCACCAGTCGTTCGCTTCGCTCTCGACCGTTCGCTGCCGCTCACTCTGGTAGGACAGATTAGCCCAATAATACAATGAAACCCGTTTTGTTCGTTCTAATTCACATTTTTCATTCGCTTCCTTCGTTCGCTCAATCAAAGAGCAATAATAATTAAAAAACTAATCAACATCCAAAACAAGTTAAAAGATTTAGCTGTACGCTCCCTATATAATGTTTACACATCGTGGCATCAATCACGCATAAATAAAATTACTCTATAATAGAGTAGTCAGTTTGTTAACACTTACGCACTACAGTGGACGAGTTTGCAACCAAGCTATGAAATTTCTTAAACAG
Organism: Anania crocealis; assembly: GCA_949315895.1. NCBI lineage: Eukaryota > Metazoa > Arthropoda > Insecta > Lepidoptera > Crambidae > Anania > Anania crocealis. Next base: position 3,880,509 of record OX438859.1, on the reverse strand, counting down.
AAAGAATTATTAAAGTTGGACTGTATTTGTCCTGTATCAACGAGTAACGTTAAGCGACATGGGAAGTTATTACCAAATACAATTCGTAGCATTGTTTGCGGTCCCTCTAACTGTGGAAAGACCAACCTAGTAATTAGTTTGTTGTTACACCAAGACGGACTACGTTTCCATAATTTATATGTGTATTCCAAATCTCTGTATCAACCAAAATACTTGTTTTTAGAAAAAGTATTAGAGAAGGTTGCTGACATATCTTATCTTAAGTCCACACGAAGCTTTACCTGAATCAATTATAGTATTTGACGATGTTGCATGTGAAAATCAGAATAACATCCGAGACTATTTTGCGATGGGTCGTCATAAAAACATTGACTGTTTTTATATTAATCAAACATATACTAAAATACCGAAACAATTAGTAAGAGATAATGCTAACCTTATTATATTGTTTAAACAAGACGATATTAATTTAAAACATGTTTACGATGAACATGTTGGGTCTGATATGACGTGGTCTCAGTTTCGTGAAATGTGTTCAACTGTGTGGAGTAAGCCGTATAATTATATCGTCATTGATAAGGATTGTGATCGAAACAAAGGCTGTTACAGAATGAAATTCGACACATTCATAGTAGTTGATTAAAGGTTTCCATTATAAAGCTGCTAAATACATTACCATGAATCAGTTTTATTTTAGATGTCAAACAGAGAGGAATCTTTAACAATGGATCGGAATCTGAAGGAACAAATAGTAAAATCTGCATCGGCTGTAAAAAGAAAAATAGAACTGATAAAAGAGTTAAAAAATACCAATGATCTTGCTCTTGAAACATTGTTCAAACCAATTATGAACCCGCTGAAAGAGCTGTCAAGTAAAACTGAAGGGAAACGTCAAATAGACGATGAAATTGAGCAGGAAAAAAATGTGAAAAGAACTAAGCACACAGAAAGCGAATCATCAAATACTTCAAATGAAGATTTTGATTATTTAAAAAAGATCCACGATAGTGAAACCTCTGATAATGATGCTTGTAAAACACCTAATAAAACTCTTACTACGTCTCCCTTTGAGGATAATGAAGTCAATGATAACTCGTTTAAATCTCTTCAGTCATCGCCAAGTATTGAAAGTGATTCTTTATCTTGGTCCATGTCATCTGAAGCTATGCAAGATGTACCTTATGGTGTTAGAAATGTGAAGGGAAAACTTTTGCTTGGTAATACCCGTGTTTATGATGATAATCGCATCCTGAAAATCGGAAAACGTAGCTTGAAAAAAACTCTAGGCTTAAAGGAATTATTATATAAAAAAACACCAAATTTTGATTCTATAACAGAAGTAGACTTACAAAATTATAAACTGTTACTTATGGATACCAATGCGCACAAACGTAACTTTGATCCATCCAAACCAATCAACAGTAACAAAGGGTTTAAATATATGCATGTAATAAGACCACTGTTTAAGTTCTCCAGAAGCCACACAAGTAGTATGGAAGAACTCGCACGAGGAGATGGTGTTGATATTTTAAAAGCTGTTAAAAAGGATACTGATTTGGTTTACTGGAATGATCCAAACGAGTTAGTGGAAAGATTAAAACTGCTACTTGCGTCATGGGCAGCTGGCAATAATGGGGTACAAAATGAAATTTATTCAATATTTGAAGAATTGCATGAAGCTGGTATCATAAAAGAAATGAAATATATAAAGCTACCATCAGGAAAACTAAGCAGTATCATTGAACTGCAGAATCGGATAAGACGGCAATGAATATAGATAAATTCGGTCATCACGTTCATAAGCGTTTACGATTTTCTAACATTACTGACATTTTTACCGATGCATTAGTAAGGTCAGATGTGGGTGACTTTGATTTGAAATTATCAAGATTGAAAGGACTAAAAATTCCTGAAAAAGAAGACGAGGCTGTTAATAAAGAATATGTGGATAAATGTGTTGAAGAACTAACAAATGAAATAAAAACCATTCATAGTAATGTCAAGAATTACCTTAATAACTTAGAAAGGTTAACTACTAAGAACTTCAGTGCATTGTATTACACAAAGAAAGAAATAGATCTCATGATTGCAGGAAATTCTGCTAAAAATGAGTAAACAAGATATTGTGAATGAGCTTCACAAAGCAGCGAGAAGAAATTTCTCTCGTTGACATACAATCATTAAAGGATTAGATGATTTATGGCAAGCTGATCTTATGGATTTCCAGAAATACTCATCATTGAATAAAGGATATAATTATGTTTTAGTGGTCATTGATGCCTTTTCTAAATATGTTTGGGTTAGACCATTGAAGTCAAAATCTAAAACATGTGTTACCAAAGCAATGCATAGCATATTATCTAAATCAAAACGAAAGCCTAAACATTTACAAACAGATCATGGTAAAGAGTTTTATAACAATTCTTTCAACCAGTTAATGAAAAATTACAAAATAAACCATTATTCCACCTACTCTGTCAAAAAAGCATCTATAGTAGAAAGAGTTATAAGAACTATAAAATCAAACCTTTACAAAAAATTCAGCCTTAGTGGACGGTATCAATGGGTTCAAAGTAATTTAGAATCTGTTGTAAATCATTATAACAACACCGTGCATCGCATTACTAAATTCAAACCAGTCGGTGTAAATCATTCAAATGAGATTTTAGTTAGGTCTAACATTATCAACCAAACTCAGCAACCAAAAATAATTCGTCAAAGATCAAATTTCAAAGTTGGCGACTTTGTACGTATAAGTAAATATAAAGGAGATTTTTATAAGGGCTATACCCCTAATTGGTCCACAGAAATTTTTCGCATAGTAAAAATTAATGAAACCAATCCCTTAACCTACCAAATAGCAGACAAACGTAATCAAACTATTCTAGGTACTTTTTACGGGTATGAGCTATTAAAAACTATGTTTCCAGACCTCTACCTTATTGAAAAAGTTATAAAGAGAAAAGGAAACAAATTTTTCGTTAAATGGTTAGGATTAAGTGATAAAGAAAATAGTTGGATTAACAAAAGAGAAATATTGGATTAAATTTGTATATAAACAAAGCGTGAACACTTGTTATGCACACTTTATTCTTATCGATGAAGGCAGGCAGTGGCATAATAAATAAGTTAATAGATCGTTTACCTTTCGAGTTACATTTACCTGGATATCAATTTTGTGGACCCGGTACAAAACTTCGAGAACGGATACTTAAAGGTGAACGAGGGATAAATCAATTAGACAAAGCTTGCATGCACCACGATATTGCTTATATTAATAAAGATTCAGAAACTCGTCGTAAAGCAGACTTAGAACTTTTAAACATGGCTAAAAGAAGATTGTTATCGAAAGATGCGAGCAAGGGAGAAAAACTTGCATCGTGGATAGTAAAAAATGCTATGAAAGCAAAAGTTCGAGCAGGCAGTGGCATTAAATCATTTAAGAACGGAATTAAAAAAATACAATCTCAACTAAAAAAACTGAAATCCAATGATCATACTTCAGCAATAAAGTATGCTTACGCAGCGGCAAAGAAATTATTTAATAATAAGAAAAGAATACGTTTACCACGTATTATTCCTCTACCAAAGTGTGGTGGAATTTTACCGCTCATTCCTATATTCGCGGGATTGTCAGCTTTGGGTTCGCTGGCTGGAGGAGCAGCGGGTATAGCAAAAGCTGTGAATGATTCTAAGGCCGCACAAAAGACTCTCAAAGAATCTGAAAGACATAACAGAATGATGGAAGCGGTAGCTCTTGGAAAAGGATTATACATAAAACCTCATAAAAAAGGAGCAGGTTTATATCTCAACCCGTCAAAAAACTAATTAGCAGGCTACCTAGACGTGCGCTCACTAATCTAGACATTTTAGATCATGCTAGTGATATTCCTTACTTTCGTGGTGTTTACATGAGAGATACTTTACCATTGAAACCTAGAAAGATAGAATGTGGAATTTTAAATTTGGATAGCAACATAAATCCTGGCACGCATTGGGTAGCCTTTGCCAAGCAAAACAATTACGTAGAATACTATGATAGTTTTGGTAATTTGAAACCACCATTAGAATTTGTCAAATATATGCATCCTTTACAAATAAATTACAATTATATAAGACATCAAGCTTTTGGTACTACAAACTGTGGTCATTTGTGTCTAAAATTTTTAAGAAATTATTGGGAAAAGCATTTATATAATGAATGGTTTAAATAAATATATCAGTATAATAATGTCTTTCACTGTGTCCATAACTGGGAGTGGGGCTTCCTTGACAACAAACTATTCCCCAACTTTAGAACTTCGAGGAGACTATGAGTGTGGTCTTTTATATTTTTCAACGTTCAATTCTATTCCTAACATAGATGAACGAAACAATAAATTTTACTATGGTGAAAATGAAATCATCGAAATACCTGAAGGGTCTTATGAGCTTCAAGATATTTGTGATTATTTAAAAAGCAACATCGAGAACACTGTACTAAAACTAACTTGCAATAATAATACATTAAAAACACATATGTTTTGCTCCAAAGATGTTCATTTCAATAGAAGCGGCTCACTAGGTAAAATTTTAGGTTTTGGAATGAAAACAATAAACGCAAATATAAGTACCGATTCAGAATATCCTGTAAGCATTCTGTCAACTACTATCGTGCGGATCGAATGCGATGTAGTTAGTGGATCATTTGTTAACGGAAAATCTAGTCACATAATTTACGAATTTGTGCCGAATGTACCACCTGGCTATAGAATAATTGAAATTCCCAAAAATCTGATTTATTTTCCTGTCAATCAAAATTCTATTAACGCTATTAATATAAGACTGTTGGACGCTGATAATAAAGAGATAAATTTACGTGGAGAAGAAGTGCAACTATATTTACACTTCAAGAGAAAATGATAAATTTCAATAAAAACCCACACACGTCAGGTACACAAATCATTACAAAAGGGACATCTCACAAGGGCGCACCACTTCAAAAGAGAAAGAAGCTTACCAAAACTAACAAGGAATTCCTGAAGCTAATTGGTTTAATATAATGAATATCTTAAATATATCTCAACAAACATCATACGACAACAGTATTGAAAGTTTTGAGTATCACTCGTACAAACCATACGTGACAAGTTTCAACAAGAATGACGAAATAAGAATTCCTATTAATCAACAAGACCTGTACGTGCTACCCTCACTCAGCAGTTTATATATCGAGGGAGAAGTGAACATATTCAATAGCACTACTAAAGAAAAAGTATCAAATGTACATTTCATAAATAATCCTGCATTATTCTTATTTCAAGATATTCGATACGAATTGAATGGAATAGAAATAGATAAAATTAAAAATGCAGGTGTGACTACCACAATAAAGTCTTATCTATCCTTAAATGAAAACGAATCAAAATATGCTCGAGTTTGGGGGTGGTCAACAAAGGGTACAAGTAATGCAGGTGGTGGATCATTTTCTGTGTCCATTCCTTTAAACAAAATATTAGGCTTTGCAGAAGATTATGAAAAAATTATAATGAATTGTAAACACGAGTTAGTGCTTTTAAGAAGCAACACGAATTTGAATGCGATTAAGTTAAACACAGGAGAGGTACTGGATAATATTATAATTAGCAAAATTATTTGGAGAGTGCCTCATGTTAAAGTGTCCGATCGTGAAAGAATAAATTTATTAAAATACTTAGAGAAAGATAGACCTATCCCATTAGCATTTCGTAGTTGGGATTTGTATGAATACCCATTACTACCTAAAACACGAAAGCATACATGGTCTATTAAAACTTCATCTCAAATCGAGAAGCCACGATTTATTGTAGTTGCTTTACAAACAAATCGAAAACATAACAGTCAATTATCAATGGCTGAATTTGATCATTGTCACGTACGTGATGTAAGAGTATTTTTGAATTCGTCATATTATCCATACGAAGGGTTAAATGTTAGTTTTGCAGATGATAAATTTACTTTATTATACGAGCAATACACGAGATTTCAACAGTCGTATCACGGACGTCGATCAGAGCCCTTAATGAATCTAAAAGAATTTAAAGACGTTGCTCCTATGTTTGTTATTGACTGTTCACGACAACACGAAACGTTGAAAGGATCTATTGACGTGAGAGTTGAAATAGAAACTGATCAAGAAATACCTGACCAGACAGCTGCTTACTGCTTGATCTTAAATGATTGTATATTTGAGTACAAGCCCTTGAGCAATATAGTGAAGAAACTATCATGAATAACCATACAATAATCGTGGATTTACAAGGGTTCAAAAACAAGGATAATGTATTCTTGGTTAAGGAAATGGCAATAGCCACTCTGGAGTACACCCATATATTTTTAATAAAACCTCCATATCCATATTCTGCACTGAGTGATGAAGAAAAAAAACATGTTCATTGGATAGAAAGGAATAGGGGTTATCGCTGGAGCGAAGGTTATATAGACTTTAGAGAATTTCATAGAATTATAAAACCTTTTTTGATAGACAAGAAAATAATCGTAAAAGGTGAAGAAAAAATTAAGTGGGTGGAAGATTTATGTGGACATAAAAATATTTTAGATGTAAGTTATACGGGTATACCAAATTTAAATATTTTAAATGAATTGTTTGCTAAAAATATGTTTAATTGTTTGTCTCATAGTAAAATATGTGCTCTAAAAAATGTACTATGTATCAAAAAGTGGTGTTCTATAAATAAACATACAATTTAATTTATTTATAAATACACAAGCTTTGTATCTACCTTTCCTATTAAAATGTGTTTTTTTTTGTATTACGTATTTAATATATTTTTATAATATAACTTACTCAAAAATATTTTCTGCTTTTTATTTCTCAACCTATTTCAATACTAAATTAAAATAGTTTTGGATATTTGAATAAAACTCAGGAAGTACATTAAACATGTTTTTAATTAGTTAGTTAATGTTACAAATATTAAAACTAGTTTTACATACTAAAAACTTAAAAATAGTTATTATAACTGTATCCACAAATTTTTTTCGAAATATTATTTATGAGGTTTTCGGTTTGATTCATTATTTCATCATTGTCATCTTTTACTATGTATTGCGAACTCCAGAACACACTGTCATCCTGTACACAATCACTAATTTCAGATTGCGAACTAGACAAGTCTAAAATTTCTATTTTTATTAATCGTCGACCCTTGCTTGGAACACTTTTCACTACAAATGATTGAGCTCTATTTCGCTTTCTGGTAGAAGAAGATTCAGCAGCATTATTTCGCCTCCGCTTAACTTTTGTTTGACACCGTTGTTGACCTTTGTGGTTTGCTTCTTGATGAGATTTCACTTTTAAGAATTCTTGAGTAAATCCCAACAGTGGATCTTGAGCGTATTGATAGGGGTCCGAAAATTCTTGAGGATTACAAGTAGGCGAGCAGTCTTCGTCCGAAATGGAGGCGATATTATGGAGTTCCGAAGCCTGTAGAAAGATAATAAAATTAGTTACATTAAAATACAAGTACAGCAAAGAAACGAATGATTAGTGATAAAGTGTAAGATGTAGAAAAGTAACTTACCATAGTGTTTTTTGGCAAAACGAAGTTTTTAAAGTGACTAATAAAAATATGTGAAACGAGTGCGACTTCTATCAAATCTAGCTAAGGAATGAATAGTGCCTATTTACACCAAGTAGTTAGTATTTAGCTTATTTGTATTTTTTACCTTTCGCCTTCGATTTGCATTTCATTCACACTTATTGCAACAATACGCTAAGTATTGAGTTACCTATACCTATCAGCTGGTGCATAAAATCAAGTCACAACTTGATTTTGTCTATGTCAGCTATAAAATCTGAGCATCGATGTTAGCCTATTATAATGTAGTAGGTACTGATGTTTGCTTACTCGTATTTTTATACCTTTCGCCTCTTTCACACTTATTGTGTTTAACACTTATAACAATACTCTAAGTATTTATTTTTTATTTTTTTATTAATATTAGGTAGACCAAGATTTGCATTAACATCATGTATATTTAGATAACAATATAAGAAATCACTCATAGGTACACACAAATAGAAGCAGAACATAAAAACCACATCAAGTCACAAGTAGACTTTTTTCATTAGAATTTGATTTTACTGTGAATGTATATTTACCAAACTATTCACAAAATTATGAAATAAATGTTAATTCGGTTCAACAAATCTACAGCTCAACTTCCTAAAAAGGAATGATAAGGTTTAAAGAGATAAATGAAATAAAATGATTTGATAATAAGACATTTATTACAGAATACTTATATTAACTTAACATAACTTAAATAACTTTACTAATCTAATCTAATAACAAGTTGTATATTATCTAGGTAACTGTTACATATTTTTTAAAAATGAAACACTACCCCATGCTTTGGTCTCTATGTTATTATGCGAAATCAAACGTTTATCATCATTAGCAGATAGCGCAACTTTATTAACGCTTTGCGTAAATATTTGGTGTTTAATTGATTTAAACAATATGTTTTTTTTTCGTATAACATTTTTATTCAACAGTACACTCTCATAGTCAAACATTTTCAAATCACGAATTACACATGACTTGACCCCTTTCGCCTTTTTAGTGACTTTGTCTTCTGATTTTATACAATACAATTTGGATCGCAATCCAACAAAATCTGTTATAATTTTTCCACCCATCTCATCCTTGAACAAACCAGGGATTTTTTTGTTTTGTTGTGGAATATTGAATACATTATTTATGTCATAATTGCTGCTGTCTATGTAACTTAAAAAGTATTTTTTTAAGTCTAAATAAAAATCTTTAGTATCTATAACATAAATAAGTGAATCCGTATCCGTATAACATAGTCGCACGTTTTCCTTATAAAATGGTTTAACGATGTTATAATGAAAACTATACATATGAGATTTAGATAATTCTAAAACAGTAAAACCAATGTAGATTGGTTTATCCAAAACTATTTGGTTTGGTTTTAATTGTATCGCAACTAAATTTTCTGTAAATACAGTAGAACTGTGGAAATAAGGATTAGCTATTAATTTCACTGCTTGCGTAGACTTTTTCGTCGTATTGTTCGAGTCTTCCCATTGGTTTACTAACTGAACATTTACACGTTTTTCAGTATTTTCTAATGTTTTACCAAATACGCTATTATTTAAAAGCTTAAAAAAGTCTTGTTCAAAAGCACTCTTCGCTTTTTGACGCAATTCCGTGTTCAGTTCAATATAGCGTTTTAAATATTGGCTTTGTCTAAATGTAATGACTCGGTGAATTTTACGTAAGATTAATCCATGCTCCATACATTTTTTTAAATGAACATAATGAATTATATAATTATATTTATTATATAAGTTTGGAATTAGCTTTTTTGTTTTACCACCAGGTGGGATACATTTTTCAGGGCAAAATGGTAAGTCGTTATGTTCACGATGTAAGTATTCAGGGTACAACAGGTCAACTTCGAGTATAAATCCCCAGTCTGCGTCATCATCAATACTTTGTATGTCTAATAGAGCTATCTCGTTATTATCTAAAAATCGAAAGTTAGAAAATGGTAATGATTGACACATACTGTATCCATACAAGTTATTGCAATCTAAGTATGCTATATAAGAATCGGGTTTCGATTTGTTGTAATTAGACATATATTTATGGTTAGCTGTAGCCGAACGATGTACACACACGCACACACCTCCTCTGATCCCATCTTGAATCATTCGTATGATAGCTAAGTCTGTGATAAGCTCGAGTTGCACTCCTGTTTTAAGTAACATTGCGTCGAACGATAAACTAGGCGCTGTTATGTAAAATGCTGGATCTAATTTATAATGCTTTTTGCATGTTTTTCGAAAACTTTGAAATATATCAGTTAACAAAAGAACGTCTGTTTTCAAGTATAAATCAGTATACTCCCCTAAATTTTTTATATTAAATTTTAACCAAACACTCTGTGCATGTTTATAATCAGAATCAGAAATACTTTCGTTAGTTATAGAGTTAAAAAAGTTTTTTTTCATTGGTAATAATGTTTCCTTATAACAATCCCAATTAGTCATATAGTCATAAGGATACACACCTTTTCGCGTTAATAAGCGAAACTGCTCGTCGTCAGGAAAATGGGATTTCAGACTAGTAAAATCATCTTCTTCCATTGTTTTAGCTAGTTTGTCTAAGCTTGTTCCCAAAAAATGGTAAGAATCTAAAAAACGTATCTGTACATACTCGTCTTTATTCACGTGTATAAATTTAGAGAAAGATATATATTTTTCTTTCGTTTTAGGTAAAATGTTAATTTTTCCAGGAGTTTCCCCCAATTCTTTTATAAAAAGGTGACAGTCGTAACCAGAAAGGTTATGGAAAAAAATTGGAATGAATTTTGGAAGTTTAAACTGAAGATTACAGTGACGATGAGCAGCACCACGATAACGTCCTGTCATATGACAATGATCTCTAACTTTGTATCCCCACAAAAAGTGTTCACAAATATGACAACGACTAGCTTTCTCAAATTCAATTGCATCCTGTTTTGTAAACACCATCGGTATATTTTGTTTAAGTTTGTCGTATATGTGAATGACATCTTTCTGCAACAAGTTTATGAATTTAGCAACGCAATCTTTACCGCGATGAGAGACAAAGCGATTATAACTCTCATCGACTGTGGAAACGATATTATACGCAAATGCAACTGGTACGTGTCGCTGTAAATAAAAAGTGTTTGATGTATTTGGTTCGCTATCACTGTGTTGCACTGGTTCCAACATTGTCTCAAAATCAGCATAAATGGCAAAAGGAACGTTTTGTTTTCTTTCAAAATTTTTGAACTGAATAACTGAACCTTTATCGGGTAAAACAGTTACAACTCCTCCGCACAGGTGATTTTCGCGTTGATCTGAGTTAGGAAAGAATAGCAAACAACTTTCACAAAGATAAATCTTTCCGTGGTGTTTAGTCACCTGAGATCTCACAAGTCGAGGTAAATCTTTAATCAAACAGTAATGGGTTGAAGTATTATTTTCAAGAAGCAGCAAATGAATGCGTTTAGCGCTCTTGGAATTGACCTCAGATTTAAAAAGTGGACCGATAATACTTTTACCATTATTAATTCCATAAACATTAATGCTAAGGTTTGGATTATTTCTCTCAAAAACAGCTAAGTCCGTAAAGTTTACTGGAAATGAAATACCTTTCACGTTTAAAACGTCTCGAAAGTGTGGGTACGAAGAAACCCGTTCCGGGTGTTTAGTAGCAGGGTATAAGGCTGCAGTCACACACCACAAAAAACAATATTCATCCTTATTTTTGATATTTAAACATGCTTTTTTACTTTGAATGAATTTAGGTAAAGATATAAAACCCGACCCACTAAGAGGTTGATATTTATTTACATTGACTTCTAGATGTGAAGTACTTAAAAAAGTCCACCCACTATCTTTTTCTTCGAAATCTTCGAGTTTTTTTAATAACTCACATTCGACATTTGCGTACAATGTATCAAAATCGTAATTAAAATAAAAATTAGAATTTTTTGTGCTAAATGATTTCATTGTTTCTACACATGGTTCACTTTTAATCACAAGGAAATTACAAAAAAATTCAAAGTTTACTTTAATACACGTATGTATTTGTAACGAACGGCTCATTAGTGATCTAATTTGTTCTTTAATGTTATTTAAAAATAACTGAGGTGAGTTTCTTGCCTCATCGCTTAAAGCTTCAACTCTATAACTCGCTATACGACCCTTGAAAGCAGACTTAATTAACTGTACGTTGTCACCAATAGGAACAGTACTATTATTTTTATGTGTGTTGCTACGCACATGTCCTGTCCATCGTTTCCTATCTACTGTAACGTTACAAAGTGAACAGTATGACATTCTAAGTAGTAGTAATATAAAATAAAAATTAAATATGTATTACTAAATCTGTAATTAAGTGCTAATATGAAAAGGAATTAGGCTATAATAGCAGTTACCTAATTAATTATTACTAATTAAAAATAACCCCAAAGTAAATTACCTATGCTCAATACAAGAATAAGATGTATTTATAAAAGGATTAAGGTTTTAAAAAACAGTTACCTAGAGATACCTTAATATTTATTCTTATAACAAAGGTATTGCCCAATTAATAGTAGGTCTTAAAACAACTAAAACTTATTTGTCTACATACAAATGTGGCTCGCTCTTAAATAACGAGTTTGCGCTTTTAACTAAATTCTGAATGCCGCGCCACTGGTCGGACTCCTCGCTGGTTTGAAATTTAATTCGTACCAGCGCTTTCTTCCATAGGTTCGCTGGTTCGATGTCTATTGCGTCCGAAGATTCATATATTTTCAGGTCTACGTAATAGTTACCAGACGTTTGTGCTGTTCGACGCTCGTTCCCGTTGGCCACTCTGTTGATAAAGTAGGATGGCAAAATTTTCTTTGTTGAAGACGGTACTTCTTCCTCCTCTCTACTGCTACCGATGCCGAAGAGCTCGTAAATCTTGCTTTTCCTGTAAACATTTTTGTATATATTAGCAAGTAAGTAATAATAGTAAGTTATACCTATCTTGTTTTACAATAAAATTAGTTATTAATAGGGGTTAAAGTATGATATTGCCGATTATTTTCCTACTTTTTATTTTGTTTATAGCTCTTAAGTATAGTTATATTATTGCGTAATTCTTAATCAAAAACTAAATAAAGTAACTTTTGACTAAAAAAAATGCAATATTAGTGCCTATTACTTCAAAGGAAGTCGTTGAAAAGACCCCTTACAATGTGTCAGCTGACCTTCTTGCTTCAATTAAGTATATTTGTATTATATACTTTGATTTTCAGAATTTTAAATACTATAATGCGTAGCTTTATAACCATCGAAATTGCATCGAAAACGGTTCAGGCGTTCTTAAAAAAACTAAAAAATTGTTAGTATTTAAAAATGACTTTCCTCGATTTCGTCCATACAAAACGGCAATTTTATATTTTAACACCTAATATTTGCATTGAAAGATATAATTCTTTTAATTCAATGATTATTTATCTACTTTTACATTTAATATTAATAATTAATACTTCTTGCAAACTAATTATGATCATAAGAATTTCACAAAAAACTACTTTGTTAAATAAATTTAACTACGTATCTAAGTTTAATAATTACCTTAATGGTTCATTTGAGGTTTTACGCTTCTTGCCAGCAGAAGATGTTTTTTTAGTTTTTGATCGCCCTGTTGGCTTCCTGGACGCCGACTCGCCTTCACTCTCCGAGTCCGATATGATGCGCTTGCTTTTTCTAGCGCGTGTAGGTTTTTTCGGCGCCACCTCAGATTCAAACTCTGAGTCTGATCGGTAGGTCTTGCTGGCTTTGCGCACTGAGGTTGATTTCTTCTGAATTTCACACTCGGAGTCCGACCTAAAACAGTTGCAAACATTATTATTTTATTTAAAAAACTGGGACCACACCATATGTTGCGGGAACTGTGTGCTTACTCGGTGCGAAATTGAAGAGGTTTCTAAGACAATTTTTATAAGTACTTGTAAAATAATCTAATAAAGAAAAACCATTAAATCACTGGAAAAATACACGAGAACAACGCCATGGGTGGTAACTAGTTTAAAATAAAATCACTTACTTACATTATCACTTCTTTGTTCCTGAAGAGTCCAAGAGATAGAAATTGTAGACTGGAGACCACTGTTTCGCAACTGTGAGCTAATGAAAATCGATGAAAAATTTAGGCTATATATACGCATAAATTGGTATTGTCATCAAAATGTATTAGTGTATATTAACTAATATTATGTATTCATTAGTGTGTGTAAAAGTAAAAAACGAAAACCAAGCATAAGTTGTAATGTGATATATTTAAATTATGCTCATTACAGTAAACAGGGTTAGGTAGGTACTTACTTGACATTCTTTGTTACAATATTTTTATATTTATCCAAGGTAAATAAGAAATAGCGTAAAACCCTAAAACTCAATTATTACAGCTATTTTTAGTTCTGCAATTACGATGTCTATTGTAAATGTGATTGGTGAACTAGAAGATGAAAAAGTTTATGGTTCAACTCCCAGTCGACTCAAATTAGAAACAAAAACGAATTAGAACGTATTTTAAATCGTTACATTATTTTAGCCTTAGACAAAGTACTTTCTAAAAAATATGTTTATGCGATTATACCTTTTTGCAAGTAACCTAGATAAAATAGGATTAAAGAATAATATATTTGACAAGCAAATTAACAGTATGATTACTAACTTGTTAAAATATTGAACTTTGGTCGTAATAATGTAAATTGTTAAACGCTTGCTATGCAGAAAAACAAAATTGTGTACCAGTGAAAGATATAAGTAGTTAGAAGCTACGTTTTGTAGACACAATTGTATAGAAAATAAAAATATGAAAATCTTTCACAGGTAAAATAATATTACGAAATATCGTTTAAACTTTATTATTTACTAAAATAACCAGATATATATTAGTTAGTAATTTATTATATTTACAAGAAGCAATTTGACAATAAATGGATACTTAAAACAAAACTACAAAATCATTTTTTTCCTTTGCTATGTTATAAATTCAAGTAATCTAATTTTATATTATTTTCATAAAACAAACTTAATTACATTATATTCACTGTATATAGGTGTACGTGTAGCATAGTAACAGTAAAGTGGAACACAATCCTATCGCATAATGCTGCACAAGGTAAATGCGATGACGTCGGAAAGCGCATCTAATATCAACGTTGCCGTGTTAATATAGCAACAGTGATTATTTTAACAAGAAATGGCTTGACTTATAGCGATCTCAAACCATCAACCGAATGGTTCACTGCTAGTGAACGCTACTTAGAATTCAAGGGTTCGATTCATACACAATACAAACTTATGCGTGCATGAAGGTGATTGTTTATTTTTTTTTAAAAATGGTTATCTAAGTTTGTTTATTGTTTTATAGTTTAGCTCTGATTAGTAGTACTTCTTAAAGTAGAAAAATGACGTGTAGTTTTAGTAATAATTTCCAATGATATTTATTTATTATTTTTATTTAATCGTTGACTAATCTTATGAAGTTATGATACAACGAGTAAGCCCTCTAAAGCTCTAATTCTGTTTCCGTAGGGTACGCTACACAAAAGCGTGCTCTGTATATTATGTAAATTATTTTGTAAAGATCCCCATATCACTGAATGTACATTATATATTTAAAATAAATACATGAACCCAATTTTCTAATGATACGAATACTTTGCTTTACATATACATTAAAGATGTTATAACATTACATTAATATTATCCCTCATCGCTCATATTAAGCCACAGCTTTATCGATTACTTATTTTTGTAAATTAATTTATTAGTTCCTATTAGAGAACAAACTGTGAATACATACGTGTCGTCTGATTAGTTCTGTTTCTTTTAGCGATAAATTCACAAGGTCTTCCACGAAAACCTAGTGATTTCGGGATTTTGTGACTATCAAAAAAAGAAATAGTTACTTATTTGATTTATATATACTCTATGAAATTCGTCTCAGACCTTACGCGGGAACCCAGCGCTCCCGGGGTCTGACCTCGACATGATGAAACCTTACGCAAGGACTCAGCGTCTTTGGGGCTTTGTCAGAGTTTTCTACGAGAACTCAGTGTTTTCGAAACTCAAATGTTGAGGTTTATGGTGTGTTTGATATAGTGTATGTAAATTGATGTAGCTTTAAGATAAGAAAGTAGTGTTATTTTTAAAGTGCTAATGTATCCGGTTAACTCAGGTGAGTCATTCTTAATATTCACTATAAAGCAAGTAGTAGAACATTTATCGTCAGGTAAAAACTGTTTTATTTAGCGATAAATTCACAAGGTCCTCTACGAAAACCCAGTGATTTTGAGATTTTGTGATTGTTAAAAATGAAATAGTTATTTGATTTATAAATACATACTCTATAAAACTCGTCTCAGACCTTACGCGGGAACCCAGCGCTCCCGGGGTCTGACCTCGACATGATGAAACCTTACGCAAGGACTCAGCGTCTTTGGGGCTTTGTCAGGAGTTTTCTACGAGAACTCAGTGTTTTCGAAACTCAAATGTTGAGGTTTATGATGAGATTAATTTAGTGTTTGTAAATTGTTTTAGTCTTACGATATTAAATGAAATTAATCTTTACTTATCTAATAAAATTAGGTATGTCAGATGAGTTATCGTAATTTACATAAGTATTTTATTACACTTTATTTCTTAGTTTGCAGTACAATAATTATCTATTGTTTAAGTCATTAATAGGTTATGTGTATATACCTCCGTGGTGTAGTGGATAGAGTGTCAGACATGCGACCCTCACTTAACCCAGAAGTCGCGGGTTCGAGTCCCGGGTAGAACGAATAACATATTTATTTGTTTCGAGTTATAGGACAGTGGAGACATCACCTCGTGTGTAAAAGTAAGTTGATTTATTTTATCGGATGGACATGTAAATAAGCATCGCGACGTCGAACCTGCGCTGTCTTTCTTCGTTCGTGTTGATTTGTCATTCGATCGGATTAAATAAGACCAATGTAGAGTATTATTACAATATGTGTAGCTTACAAGCATTTCACATTTAAGGTAATTTATCTCAGATTATGTACGAGATTGTCATTAAACATTTTGTATGATGTCGAAATTCTATCACACCGGCCAGGGGTCTTCAAACCTAATGTGATAGACGTAACATTCATTCACAGGCGGAACGGATTCTTTGAAGATTATGTACGAGTGATTAGGCGGAACGTGTTTCATTGTATTATTGGGCTAATCTGTCCTACCAGAGTGAGCGGTAGCGAACGGTCGGGAGCGAAGCGAACGACTGGTGGGACAGAGTGCCCAATAATACACTACTGATGGTCAGCGGACACATTGTAAGGGGTCTTTTCAACGACTTCCTTTGAAGTAATAGGCACTAGTATTGCATTTTTTTTTAGTCAAAAGTTACTTTATTTAGTTTTTGATACAATACAAAAAGAATTACGCAATAATATGACTATACTTAATAATATAACAAAATAAAAAGTGGGAAAATAATCGGCAATTTCATACTTTAACCCCTATTAGTATCTCTAATATTAAAATGCACTAAAATGTATCTGCATCTTTCTTCTAGCATCATTAAAATTACGCTATTAAAGTATTGAAAGCCCTAATTCCTTTAAAACTGAATAAGATATAGAAATGAATCGCTTACAAACCAACACCAAGCAGTCTTGATAGGATCCTAAGAACTAAACCGATAAACAAACGTGTAAAAAGAGACCAATTTAAGAAGCAGTTTGGCAAATAGTGGAGAGAAGACACCGGTGCTCATCTTCTGCTGGCAGTTTTTTTTAACTGTTCATTAAACTAAGTAATAAATTGCCAGTGTAAGTTGAAAACAGTTCCTTGACTGAAAATCTGATGGCTTTTTTATAAACAATTGGCTTGCTTTTGACTACATACTTTACGGCCACCAGCAGAACACAGAAAAACTGTTTGGCACTGGACTCCGGCAGGAGGGTGGTAGCATCCAGGCAGCCTCTTACAGTGCCTACCACTGCAGAAGGATCTGTTAGCCGTCATCATTGATTGGAAAACTAAAGATGCCGTTGCCCAGGGTGTACCACCAGGAGGTGGATCCCACCACCGATTGAGTAACAGAAACCCAGCCAACTTTTGCATTTATTATATAAGTAAGTTGAGTACGGTAGTGTATTTGCTATCGTTACGTCATCAAGATGGCGACGTGTGAGGACGCACGCTCTCCGCTCGGCTTTTAGTGCGATTGCTCGTTCAACGCGGCAAAGCATCTCTTTACTTTCTTACACAGTTCTTACATTAACCTTTTTTAATAAATAGTTAAATACATTTAAGCTTCGAGTAACAAGTACAATAAAACTATGAAGCAATGATTTCACAGAGTAATACAATATCAGCCATAGCCCTCAATTGAGTTTGTAACCGTTCTGAAATGGATATTTTTTTTATAACGGCCCTATGAGGCGCCTGTAACAAATCAAAAAATTTACTACCTTTGCTTGGTGACAAGTACCTATATGTAGCTTTTTTTTAACATACGACTTAAGTTTATTTACAGCGAGTTCAGTAATAGACTGGTAATATGTTGGAAATGCGGATGTAACGTCCTATGAGCGAAGTCTGAAACCTTAAATGGCAAGCTTTAGGGTAGGGGTAGGGTAGGGGTAGGGTAGGGGTAGGGTAGGGGTAGGGTAGGGGTAGGGTAGGGGTAGGGTAGGGGTAGGGTAGGGGTAGGGTAGGGGTAGGGTAGTAAAATATTAAAATTTTATAAAATATATACAACCCTAAATTTTTACCCTTTTACCACCAACCCCTATTTTTTGTTAGCCATTTTAGTAATTTAATCATTTTTATGGCAAAACAACGTTTGCCGGGTCAGCTAGTACTAAATAAATCTGGTAAATAAGTCAAGTGTACGAAACATGTCAAATAGTATCAGTTACTACTTTCTTTGTAAAGATCAAAATAATGAGTTAGTAATGGGCACAACTATGTTTAAGTATTGCTAGCAGTACCTACAAATTTGATGGTAAAGTGTACCGAAAAATGTGTTCAATGTACCAAAACATTTACGTTACTAAAAACTAGATTTTTAAAATATCATTTACAAAATGTATACATGTACAAAATGTATATCACGTATAACACTATGCGTTCTAGTTAACTTCCTCAAAATTCTGGTTAGTAAAACTAGACCTTTTTCTCCGTGTAAATGGACTTACCGTTCAGCCCTTGCAGCATTCTCCATAATACGATTCATCGCTGCGCTTGTGGCTGTTATCGCGGCCGTCACACCGACCGCTGTTGTTGCCGCTTTTTGACAGCTTTTTGGTAGCCATGCGGCGCTAGTGTCGATCAGCGTTAAAAGAAAATACCAATCGTTCGATCATTGCCGTCACAGCAGTTGTATATTTCCGCTAACGGCCATTTCCAATAACCTATCTATCTTCAGTTTTGGCGTATCAGAGATAGAAAACAGTTTCTATCCCTGTTTTTGCCGTCCAGAGAAACAAAGACAGATGTTATTTTCTATCTCCGATATGCCAAAACTGAAGATAGATAGGTTATTGGGACCGGCAGTAAAATAATCACACTACCATTGATCATGATAGCAATTGTTTCAAATAGAAGAAAATCATTTGTTGAATCTCGGAAAATTCAAAATACAACAACAATGTTACAGTAAATATTTTCTTGTAAATTTGTCTGATTGGTGACTTAAGTTTGATCTATAGCTTGTTGACAACGAATTATGTAAACATAGACAAGGTAACAAATATTTTACATGCTGCAACTAAATAATCACAATCAATAAGAAATTACATTTAAAACGAAAACAACAAATATCGTATCGTTTACCAAACCAAAGTAGGGTCTGTATGGTTATGTAGGTATAAATAAATAAATATTTAAGACATGCCTCACTGAGCCACGCAGAGCCATCTAGTCCCAAATTAAGCTACTACAGTACAAACAGACATGATCATGCAGACAAATATTTGTACTGTGCGGGGATCGAACCCGCGACCCATGGCTCAGAAGCAGCGTTTACTACCGCTGATCCAAATGGTCGTCGAGGTATACGTTTTTTGCACGTGGGTATTTTGTATTTCAACATGTTCAAACTCACACCGTCAGGAACCAGGATTTAACCAAAAGAAGAATAAATTCTATTTCAACATCAGTGTGCCTTTATTGTTCAACGAAACACTCTCCCTTTATAAACGAATTAACTTTTTTTGCTATAGTCAAATACGCGCAGAAATTGATTGTATGCTATTCCAAATTATCTCGAAATCACAATGCTGTGTCAAAATTACATTTCTCTGTTCCATTTGAGGTGATCACGTAAATTTGTTATCTTTTTGTCGTGTTACATCGCACAAAAAAGAACACAAATCACAATCAATCCACGGAGCTGTGTTATTTGGAGCTTTTGGAAAGTAGGTACGCATTTTTTCCACATACAAATCAGGATGATTATGAGAATATTTTATGGATAAATTATAAGAATAATAATAATTGGTTGCTACAGACCAAATTACATATTTTTATTTAATTTTTCAAACATATTATTATTTTATTTATTTATTTACACTTTAATGCACACACAAAGCTGTACAAATGGCGGACTTAATGCTAAAAGCATTCTCTACCAGTCAACCATAAGGTCAAGCAGAGAAATTACAGGCGGTGCAAACAGCATTATGCAGGTCTTTGCATGTTAAACAGTAGTTAGATTGTCTATAAAAAACATTCATTCTATACAGGGTGAAATTTTAACCACTTTCCAAAATTTTTATAGGCGTTCAGTACATATCGTATTTAGAGCCCATTTTTAAAGTAAAAAGTGTAAATCAAGTTGTCACCCGAAAATATTTTTCACGATATAGATTTCAATTTTTACGTTCCTAGACCTGTTAAGGTATAAAGGTAGAATCAAAAACTTATGAATAAAATCGTATTTAATGAATGAGATACGCAATGCGTAAAAAAAGTGTTCCTATCAAATTTTTTTTATTTATTCCGACATTTTCTAAATGCTTTATCTTGACATTTTTGTACCGAGCTATACCAAAAGAAAAAATACGTCATTTGTTTTGTGTCTCGTAGATTAATATATTAAAATTTGGAAAGTGGTTACAATTTCATCCTGTATAGAACACAGATCTCTCCAAAAAAAGGAGTAGAAAATAGCCACGAAGTATATATTTAGGTACAATATTGTAAAGAGTCAATAATTTGTTAAAATAATTGTATTTTCTAAAATACTCTCGTTACAAAAAGTTTTATTATTAATTCCGAAAATACAATTCTTTGAATAAAAATATTGATTGCCTTGGGTGGTACTCGAACCCACAACATTCCCATGCAACTGATTTCCTTGATGAGCTACCATTAAGCACCAAAGCAGCTAAAATATTA
The DNA here is from genome assembly GCA_949315895.1 of Anania crocealis. Classification (NCBI taxonomy): domain Eukaryota; kingdom Metazoa; phylum Arthropoda; class Insecta; order Lepidoptera; family Crambidae; genus Anania; species Anania crocealis. The sequence goes on along the minus strand of OX438859.1, from coordinate 3,859,541 downwards.
ACTAAAAAAACACTTAAGGGGACCACTAGGGCTATGTGCGTCCCCCAAATGATTTCGTTTTATTACTTCTAAAAAAAACAATTAACAAAAAATTATAACAGTATCATTTTAGCAAATTACCTTTTGTATTTATTAAATCACTGTTAACTGCTTTTCATACTGGCATTCTTTCGTATTGTATTAGGGGTTAAAGTATGAAATCGCCGTTTTGTATGGACGAAATCGAGAAAAGTCATTTTTCCTTACTAACAATTTTTAGTTTTTTTAAAAACGCCTGAACCGTTTTCGATGCAATTAGCTTTATTCGAAATTTATTATTATTCGAAAGCTACGCATTATAGTATTTAAATTTCTGAAAATCAAAGTATATTATACAAGTATACTTAATTGAAGCAAGAAGGTCAGCTGACACATTGTAAGGGGTATTTTCAACGACTTCCTTTGAAGTAATAGGCACTAGTATTACATTTTTTTTTAATCAAAAGTTACTTTATTTAATTTTTGATACAATACAAAAAGAATTACGCAATAATACGACTATACTTAAGAGCTATAAACAAAATAAAAAGTGGGAAAATAATCGGCAATTTCATACTTTAACCCCTATTAATTATATAAAAAAAGCGGCCGCTTTTAGCGTTAACAACAAATTCGACTTTATAAACAACTAAATGAAAAGTTTACTAGGGGCTTATCAATAAGGAGCAGCACACAGCTCTAGTAGTCTCCTCAATATATTTTCCTAGGAATTGAATTGCTTATATATCCTAGCAGTAAGCTGCTTAAAAACTATTAGTTTAAAATTTTATTAATTTTATTTAGTTATTTTAAAATACATCATAAACTGTACCGTGTATTTTTTATATTATGTGCAACACATAATTTTTCAGTTAACTTAAACATATCACGCTTATAAATCTATTATGTATTTATATTTTTTCATGAATGACATTTGAAATTCTTAGCATAATCTAGAAAATGCACTAATAATGTACGCTATGCAATATTGACCTGAACCTAATATCCTTACAAACTATATTGACACTTCCCCGTAGCCCAACAGGGGTCAATGTCGTCCAGAAATTCAAATTATCCGGCCGCTTAGACGAAGGTCTTGTAATGAAATATTTCACCCTGTATTAAATCCTAAACAATGCGGGTAAGTGACAGTTACGGGCGCAATCAAGTTTATTAATGCATTTAAGGAATGAGATTATCGTATTAATAGCTTAGGTATATCTATTTTCGTTCTATAGATCCTAGTAATTGAAGTCATTCATAGAACTTAGTTATAGGACTTAGAAGAGTACACTGCAACACTGATAAAGTAAAGTGACAACCTCCACTGCAGGGCAATGGCCTCCATCATTGAATAAGGATTTTGAAAATTATTTTGCTAATGATTTCCGCTCGTTAACACCGGTTAGGTACCTTCACCACACTACCCGCACTAACACTGAATGAGCAAGCATTATTTCATGCAGGAAAACCGCCGGCCCTCCCTACAAAAATGCATGCTGCACAGATAATGTAATTATTAGTACCCTACACCGATATAAGGAAAACCTCGACGCGTTTCGCCACTTCACGTAGCATCCTTAGATGTTGTCGCCTTCGCTGTGCTCCTACGACCAGTTTAGTTCATCCATATTTAGTTATGGATTTCCACAAGGTAACGCCTGAGTCTATTAATTTTATCTCCACCATTGTATCATCATCTTCAATATTTTCCCAAATTGCATTATAAGTAATTATTTTCCACTTAAAAGTTATAAGGATTGCCAAGTATATAAAAATGAGGATAATCTGATCTTAAAAATGTTATGTAGCAATGGAAGAGGTATCATTTGGACAGGCTTTTTTAATAATTAAAGTCTTTCTAGGAAAAATTATTCACTACATTTGAGTCGCAACATATCGCTCGCTCATTAGGCTCGCTTGTCAGCTGTTACATGCTCGATAATGCAATATGGAACCGATATTTTAGGATTGACATCCAAACACAGACAGACTTTAAAATTGATCAAAGTATATTTCAGAGCTTAATACTGTTACATATATTTTTAAGTGTGATGTCAGAATACAATAATGCCAACCCCGTACATCCCGTGGGTGTCATAACGGGCAAGTATTGCTTAAGAAGATGGGAATCTATATCATTTAAAAAAAACTCGTTTAGAATAGCATATTATGTTCAGTAGTGAACTAATTAATGTAGGCTAGTGATGGTATGCTATAGTCTTTAGTTTTGACTTATTTCACGAATAATAATAATAAAAAATAATTAAAAAACAAAAAACTAAGATGGCAGTGTATACTATCAATGGTAGCCATAACGCTGCTTTTCTGTAAAACTCATCGTAATTGGTTTATGGAAAAGTTAAACTTGCAAACACCAATAGAAAAACGGACTGCTGACTAACACCCCGCACTGATTATGTCTGCAGTATTTCCTAACAGAATATAATGTCACATTATATTTTGTTCCATTCATGCCACGTTCCAACAGAGTAGTAAGAAAATTATCCGCACACTTACTAATGTAATGAGAGGACAAACGCCCTCCCCACTTCCAGGGAAGCTAATGAGGCGTCGACACGTGAGCCGCATTAATAACTCGCTCCCGTAACTCGGTTACAGGACTCAGGATTGTGTGACGTCACACCTTTAGGATGACGTGGCTCTAATTAAACTCGTACCTCATGCAATATTCTTGAAGGTGGCTGGTGTGTTTAAGGATTGCATAATAAAAACGGCTGTTTCAAGTGGAATCAAAGTAAGAGTTTCGAAATAATGACGTTAGGTAAAGAATAAAGAGAATTCATACATAAGTAAACTCACTGTCAAGTTGAAATAAAGTAGCTTATTAGAAACAACTTGTTAAAAAATGTTAAATTACATTTGAACCAAAACTTATCTCATCGTAAACAAAACTCCTCAAAGTATTTATAAATATATAAATAAATACTTAAGACATGCCTCAGTGGCCCACACAGAGCCATCTAGTCCCAAATTAGGCTACTATTAAGTACCCTGTCGTATGGGGTACTAGACAACCGATAAACTTACATAAATACTTTTTTTTTGTAAATACATACTTATAATACATAGAAAACTCCCAGACCAGTACAAACAGACATGTTCATGCACACAAATATTTGTACTGTGCGGGGATCGAACCTGCGACCCATGGCTCAGAAGCGTTTACTACCGCTGATCCGAATGGTCGTCAAAATAAATACACGTGAGAGAGAGATGCATGACAAGATATAGACTTTTCTGGATTTTAACTACCTATATGAAATACTAATTATATGATATTTAAGCAATTTAAATGCAATTATAATATCAATTATTTAAAAATTATGTCTCAGGCGGGACCGGCATGCGAAGAGATGCGGGTTCGAGTCCCGCCTGAGACATAATTTTTCAAGTTTAAATACTGATATTATAATTACAATTAAATTGCTTAAATATCATATAAAATATTTAAATAGCTGTTTCACCTTAACTGACTGTCAAACATCTGCAAAGATGTTTCTTTCGGGTGTTAAGGGTGCAAACTCCTAACATTTGATGAAGCAACGCTGGCTTACAGCGATAAGAATATGCTTCAAAAATTCGCGCTGGGACGCAGTGTCTCGGTGGCTTAATGGTATAGCGCCGCGCCCGGCATGCGAGGAGATGCGGGTTCGAGTCCCGCCTGAGACATCATTTTTCAAGTTTAAATACGATACCTATGTGTAACGCCCCGTTAGTCTAGTGGTTTAAATACCGGGCTAAGATTTCGGGGTCCCAGGTTCAATCCCCGGGTCGGGCAGCAAAAAAGTTTCGAATTTTCGAACGCTGCTCGGGTTTGTGATCACCAACCCGCATTTGGCAAGCGTTGTGATTAAGCCAGTACACCCATCATTGCTGTGGTAACTTGAATTCAATGATGGAGGCCTATGCCCTGCAGTGGGATGATTATAGGCTGTTACTTTACTTTTACCTGACATGTCAGTTTTTGTTTTTGGAATGAAGTTCGTTATCGCGCGTTGCGAAAGGGGGCTAAATGGACAAAATTAAGACCAAAAGTTGTAACGACACTTTTTGCTAGGTAAAGTTGTAAGCCGTGCGGCGTGCGTGTGTTTATGTTTTTTGGTCTCATAGCGAGAGACAGACAGAGAGAGAGAGAGAGAGAGAGGAAAGTTTATTAATTTAAAAATAAATTTAAAATAAAATTGTATTACAATTCCTTCACTAAAAAGGAACTTCGTTTCATCCGGATGTCCCGTGACATCACTCAAGTTTTTTTTTAAACAATGGACTTGCTCTTGACTACGTACCTAACTATACGGTTAAGAAGAAGCCTAAGATGGAGCGAGCTTACCCAGAGGTACTGGTTCTCCCACACACCAGCGGAACACAGAAAAACTGTTTGGCGCTGGACTCCGGCAGGAGGGTGGTAGCATCCAGGCGGCCTCTTGTTTGCGCTGACTCAATATTGGTGGCTTACTTTCATTAATGTAATATAATATCGATGCTTACTTTACGCATTTCATCGGTTCGATTTTGGTGAAAATAGGTTTTCTTTTTCAATTTGAAAAAAAAAAAACCTGCTCTTTGTTTTTAAGCTGTGATATTTGATAAGATTCGCATAATATGATGAACACATTTAAAAAGATACCAGATATAAAATTACACGTGGTCAATGGTCATGTATTATCGAAATATGCGTCGAGTTATAATCCTTTTTTTGGCAGCTGAAAAATTCATACAAGTTGCAACACCAGCAATTCTATCGCTTCAAAAACAGTGTCGGAAAAAAAACACAGTACAAAATTAAATAGTTTATCATTAACAGGAGCACAAACATAACAGGCATCGTTCCGAATTCTCTGCCAAAGCGGCAAATGGTTATAAATAGAATTTAGCTGCCAAATAACTGTTAATGGGTGCTTCGTGCCGTACGCTAACGTTGGCATAATAAATGAAATGTTTGTCTATCCGACCGATCATAATCGTGTTGTCTGATTTTCAATTTAAGGCATGAGCATGTCGCATAATAATAGGGATTGTGTTCAGAATTTGATCGAACCTGAATTTGAAACTAAGCGTAAATGGTAATTTAATTTATCTGTATCTCTCAATTCAAATAAATGATTGAAATCTATAACATTACAAAGGTATTTCTAATTGTGTTACAATGCTTCTAAAGTTTGTGTCAAATATTTCAAGCTGCCCATGACAGACTTCAGACATAAAGTCGTTTGAGGTCTGTAGTAAATCTAGGCCTCAACATTCATTTCTAGGCCTCTGACGTAATTGAAATTTTTGTCGATCATGCAGTAAAGATTTAAGATAATTATTATTATATATTATATTTTGCGATAAAAATTTTTTAGCATTTAATATTGTTAAAATAAATGTCTTTAATGGTATTTTATTCACTTTTTGCATATTTTAAACATGACTGTATGGTTCTCAAATTCCACTTGTGTATTTTATTTATTTTTCTTCGTAGAACAAATTTCAAACAAATTCTAAATTGAAAATTGATTGGTGTAGGTAGAGCATTCGCTATGCAAACACAATGATTTGATTTGACTTGAATAAATTTTGCAACGGCGAACCCAATACAATCTATGATGTTATGAGGAGAGCTGTTACCTGTCATGAATATTTAAAGCGAAACGCCAAGTGAAGGTTAGTTAAACACAAAATAATAATAAACAAACGTTGACTCCTTGGTATGTTAGCTAAACGTCTGTTCACAGGAAAGGTCTTAAGGGCGGATTTCATTTTGCGACCGCAACATGGGGTATAAGTCAGAACCGACGCCGGCAAACGTACACACATTGCAATATCTGGAAAAGTCAAGTTAATGATTAATACGATGTTTAGGCGCAGAAACGCAGCCAGGATGGCTTGACCGACATTAATTAAAACTTTGTGACATAAAAGAGTTCTGCTAGAAAACGGGCAGGAGTATTTTCTCTCCATCACTGGCCAGACTGTGATCAACGCGTGTGCCAAGCGTGGTGATCATGGCATCTCCTTTTAAAGGCCCGTGTCCAGCAGTTGTTTGATGAAGTTTGGTAATAGTCAGGGAAGGGGGTGGAAGAAAGGGCTGTACTGTGCCTTGTTTATAATGTGTTTCCAATATTTCGCCCCTGTTGTAAGCGCCATGCTCACGGAAGAACTTTCAACCGGATGAGTTTTTTTTAATAGTGTTTTTGTATTTTCTATCTAAGAAGCTCGATCGAGTCGCTAAGGTGTAATCGGGTTTTCGAATTATACACCAACATATCTAAATCAAACAAAAGCTACACATAATTGTTTTTATTTTAAAACCTAAAGAGTATAATCAGATTGTCCAAAGCTGAAGGATAATCTTTTAACGGCAGATTGGTTTCATTGTATTCTACTTTAAGGCAAAAATTTTTAGAGATAAGTCGCCATTTTCTTTTTTATCAGTTATAATGCAAAGCAAAAGTCTAAGATCCTATCCATCTAAACATTTAGGTTTAAAAAGCCTATCTTTTCGGGACTATTAGGTAATAAACGAAGATAATAAGGCAAAGAAGTCTTTGATTAGACTTAACCTTGATACCTCTTATGCCTTACGTCTCACATCTATCCCTTAAGGGCAGATTTCATTGCAGACCCACCCAAAGGATGTGAATTATTCATTCGAAGCGAGCTCTTTACTGAATAAACATGAGTGAGAATTGTACGTATATAGTGAATTATTTTTACCTTTTACCTAGCACTGATTTGAACGGGTAATGAGTGAAGCAAAGGTCATATCATTGTTATGAGAAGGAGAAAGGAGTCTGTCAAATTGTACTGATGTTCAGTTGTTGTGCAAGAATTGGTAATTATTAAACAATTATTAATTATATTATAGGATGTGAAAGTTAATTCAAGATGAAATATTTAACGATTCTGAACCTTTCCTCAAGACAAGAGTTCAAACAAATATTTTATTTATAGGTTCTTAAACTATGTTACTTTAAAAAAAAAAATTTTTTTTATTGTTGCCTATTCTGTCTTATAAATATTTACACTTCAGTGACACTACTTTTGATCTAATTCTGCGAAATGTCCAGGTTTTCGGTAAATACTCGTAGTATTAAATACAAAACCAATTTTTGTAAAGGTACATATTTACTACTTTGAATTTTTATAAAATAAATTTGGATATCACATACGAGTACATTGTTTTGATACCAATTTGAGTGACTATTTAAAAAACACTCGTATTTTGGAAATCAGAAACAACGTAGGTACCACAAACATCCAGACCCGAGAATGTGTGGAAAAACACATTTTTTTCTACATTTTCCGAAAGGCGACACCTTGAAAACCGGCACCTACGCAACTCCGCTACGCAAGTTTGTATGTATTTGAAATTATATCATAAATCCGACTTCAACAAATCTATGGTGGTTGTTATTTTAAATTTACTATTTTTATTTTTTCCTGTAGTTATGTTATATATATTTATTGGTTCATCCTAATGCGTCAGCCTCTTAAGACCATGAAAGCTTGTCCATGAAAATCCCAAAGATTTAGGTTCATTCAGGAAATTCAATTTTTTACGGTAGTCTCTTATCCCGGCACAATCTGACACTTTACTATATCACTCTGATAACTTCTTAAATTAATTCCTAATTTTACATTAGCATGTACGTATTGTATGTAATTATACGCACGTGTCACATCTAGGCGGCATCATAGCGTTTTCTGGTTAATTTGATAGAGCGAGGCGTTCACGCGAGGGGCGCATCAGAGGCCTTACTTCGCACAATATCCGTCATACAACTCTATCTGTCCCTTTCACTCATGCAAAAGTATACGAAAGAGATAATAGATATGTTTATATGGGCATCACGTTGCGTAGTAGGAACACTGCTCAGTGTAAATTGCTCGCGCTCGCACATCACACCCACCCGTTACACTGCGAGCTAGTTTTCCTATTAATGTGACAGTCACTATAATGACTCTCGTAAAAAAAATATGTTGTGCTATTTGCAATAAAAACTCATTCAAACTTATCAGATCGGCTGGCTCTGATAGCTAAAACCTGCGATTCTTTTACTTTTATAAACAAAAAAAAAATTGTTGATAAAATTTACAAGTCTCATGATCACGCAAAACGCAACTTCGTTTGATCATTTTAAAGATCATAAAGAAATGAAGCCTTTGCAAGCATCTTGGTTAGCTCGAAATGGATTTTTGGCGTCAGCCAAATGACGTCCATTGCTAGACATATTAGGCCTCCACCACCTGCATCTAGCAGCTTCCTGTGACTTTTCCCAGATCGTTGGTCTACCGAGTGAGGTCTACCAACCATTGTCATAATAGAACCTTTTTGTCCCAAACAACTATCGGTGTTCATAGCTCCTAACAAAAACACAGTTCATAAAATAACATCTTGTGTCCTCAATTATTATGGATACCTTGTCGTGCGGTGCTGGTACGTTAAAACGATAGCAAAATCAGTAAAATCAGTTTTATTTCTGCAAATAGGCCCCAGGAGGCGCTTTTGCACATCCAAATATTTAAACCTAGCACTGCTTCGGGACAAGTGTGGGTTAGTGCCGAGAAGAAGCAGGACAAGAAACTCGGTCACCTTTGTCAGCCTCTTTTTAAATAAATATGTTTACTTAAGATATTTGCCTGTGCGAGCTAGGACAATTTAAAGCCACACGTTCCTATCATTTATAGTATAATCATTAATAGTAGTAAGTCACCGCAGCTTTATGCGTAACACTGAGCCACTTAGCGTGGACCCACCTAAGGCCAGAGTACAGCTGTGGTCTGATAAATTCGCCCCCAACAACCCATCCATCCCCATAACTGAGAAGCTGCCACCTGGTCACAATCTTCCCTGGCCCATTTGGAAGGCGTTAAACAGACTTCGTTCAGGTGTAGGCAGGTGCAATGAACTCAGGAAAAAGTGGGGCTGACACCTGCGAGTGTGGCGCCTTACAGTCTATGCCACACTTTATGTCGTGCCCTACCTCTCCTACCACCTGCACGCAAGAGGACCTTTGCAACGCCAACCAGAGGTCCATTGATGTAGCCACTTTTTGGGCGCAGAGAGTTTAATTGGTTGCGATTGACTCGAGAAGAAGAAGAAGAAGAAGATTAATAGTATAATAAATAGTGTAACAAGGGTCGCAGCTCGGGCAGAAAATAACAACGTCTAAGTTGGATGTTATCCGTGCGATGATTATTTTATTAAGTTTTCGACAAGCTGTTTTTATACAATTTGCATGGAGAGAAAAAATACATCGGTGTAGGTACAACAAGAATCAATCAACGAACTTTTATACAATAGAAATTAGTGTTCAGAAATTATTAACTTAATTAACTAAAAACCATACTTATTATTTTAAATACAATAAAAATTATTGTTGTAATAGTTTTTAGTATATTAATAATTATAATGAAATTATTTATAGCCGGAAGTGTGGACAGAATATTGTAAGATAATGTTTGATTAATACAGTTGTAAATTAGGTAGGAAAGTAAGGAATTCTAATTGTCAAAATATTAGGATTTAAGATGTTTTAAATATACTCGTATAAAGTAAAATAATTGGCGGCGGAAGTTGTAGCCAACTGTTATTATATTAAAATAATTATCGGGTGACCGGAGGAGGAAGTTGTAACAATAGCCAATGTACATGCTGTTCTTATCTCTGAAAGTTGGCTGAAGCCCAACCTTAATTCAAATCTTTTTCCCCTGCCTGGTTTTGTGATGATTCGTAATGATAGACTTGGGAAGGGTGGTGGTGGAGTGGCTATCTATCTGCGCAGCGATATTCCTTTTAAAGTTATTGACTCCACACCTGGTGAGTACTCGAACTCAATCGAATATATTCTTCTTGAAATTCTTGTGAAAGGAACTAAAGCTATGCTTGGTGTCGTCTACTGCCCGCCTTCAGTCAACTATTTTTCCAAATTAGAATCCACTTTAGAGCTCATCTGCTCTGAGTATTCTCATGTCGTGGTAATGGGTGACTTTAATACAGATCTACTCAACAAAACTTCTCGGTCCAGTCAGCTCTTAACAATTGTTGAATCTGTAAACCTTTCTCTATTACCGCTGAACCCTACTCACCATAATCTCGATACTGATGATACGTTGATAGATCTTATTTTAACATCACGTCCAGACCTTTCTGTCAAACATGGCCAATTACTTGCACCTGGTTTTTCCCGTCATGATTTGATTTTTCTTTCTTACAACCTTTGCCCTCCAAAGCGCAGTCCAGAGACTGTTTAAGTTCGGAGTTTCGCCAGAATGGATCAAGACAAGTTAATGCTCGACGCTTCCGGAATTGATTGGGCCCCGGTAAGTGACGCTGATAATGTTGATGCTAAGGTTGCAAGCCTTAACAGCATAATACTGGAACTCTATGACAGGCATGCACCGGTTCATTCTGTTCGTGTTAAGCGTTCACCGGCTCCCTGGATGACTAGCCTTGTCCGTGAAGCTATGGTCCGGAGAGATATTGCTTTCCGGTCTTATAAAAGAGATCGAAACACAGACAAATGGGAAGCATTTAAGCGGGCCAGAAATCGCTGTAATAATATGGTCAGGACCGCCAAACGTCGCCATATTCACAATGGCGTGCTTGAGACTTCTGGTTCTCAGGTTTGGAAATTTTTGAAAAGTCTGGGTCTAGGCAAGTCATCTTCAACTACCCCGTCCTTAACTTTCTCTCCTAATGAGCTCAACAGTCACTTTTCTTCCTCATCGCTTTTAGATAACTCTGTTAAGCTTGCTACTATTTACTATTTACAATCTCTTTCTAGCCCTTCTGGCCTCTCTTTTTCCTTCTCCCCGGTTACTGTTGATGAGACTCGAAAAATCATTTTATCGATAAAATCAAAAGCCGTCGGGTCTGATGACATCAGCAGAGCTATGATAATTCACATTCTAGATTTTATTCTTCCAGTTATCACTCACATAATTAATTTCTCCCTTGATAGCGGATGCTTTCCATCCATTTGGTGTCGTGCCCATGTAATCCCATTACCTAAAGTGTCTAATCCAAGTTCTCTGAATCAATTTCGTCCCATTTCCATATTACCGTTCATGTCTAAAATTCTTGAAGCTGCTGCTCATCAGCAGTTTTCTAAATTCATTTTTGATAACAAATTGCTATGCCAGTTTCAATCTGGTTTTCGTCCTGGGCACAGCACTACCACTGCTCTTCTTAAAATAGTAGATGATGTGAGATCTGGCCTCGAAGACTCGCGTTTAACCGTGCTAGTTTTAATCGATTTTTCCAACGCCTTTAACGCAGTTGATCACGACATTCTCTTGGCCATTCTTTCGCATCTTCGAGTGTCATCAACTGCTGTTGACTGGCTCTCATCTTATCTTCGCGGCCGTCAGCAAGCCGTACGTCTCGGACATAACTTTTCTGATTGGGAAAATCTATCTTCCGGTGTACCGCAGGGTGGCATACTTTCTCCACTTTTATTTTCTATTTTTATAGATGGTCTCACTTCTCATCTTTCTTCTGCTTACCATCTATATGCTGACGACCTACAATTATATTCACAGGGAAGTTCATCAGAAATTAGTGGTCTCATTTGTCGGCTCAATGACGATTTGCGGCGTATAAATGAATGGTCTAGTAAATTTGGAGTTAAAGTGAATCCCAGTAAGTGCCAGGCTATCATTATTGGAAGTCCTAAACAACTGTCCAAAGTAGTCGTGACGTCGATTCCTCCTATTGTTTTTGATGGTGTTGTCGTCAGTTATTCCCCGTATGTCAAAAGTCTGGGACTCGTCATTGACAACAATTTGAACTGGTGCCAGCATGTTAAGGAGGTTAGCAGAAAGGTTATTAGAGCACTCTATCGGTTCAAACACTTTCTCCCTTCTAGTACGAAAACCTTGCTTGTGCAGTCTTTGGTCTTGCCTATCATCGACTATGGTGTGTTTGCTGTACTAATCTCTCTCAAGACCTTCTCAATAAGTTGGAGCGCCTCCTCAATAGCTGTATCCGTTTCATTTTCGGCCTGCGCAAATTTGACCACATCTCCCAGTTCCGGTCCCAGCTTCACTGGCTTCCCATTAGACGCCGCAGGGATTTACGTACTCTCTGCGTTCTCTTTTCCGCGCTCTTTGATCCCAAATGTCCATACTACCTTAAAGATAAATTCTCATTTCTTCACACTTCTCACGATAGAGATCTCCGTTCCATCGATACTCTTCAGTTGCTCACTCCACGACATACCTCTTCCTTTATGTCCAATTCTTTCTCTGTGACAGCTGTACGTCTCTGGAATGGACTACCACCCAAAATTAGAAAATCCACCACCAAATTTTCCTTTAAAAAAGCTTTGCGGAGCCACTTCGCTAACTGACTTTATCTTCTTCCTCTTTAGAATCATACTGGCATAATTTCTGTGTATTTACATATTATGTATGTGTATTTTTTTTGTATATGTTATGTTTATATCTATTATTATTATATAATATGTATGTAGCTAGTTCGTATGTATATATAACATACACTTTTTTAAATTTTTTGTCTTTTGATACCTGTTTTGTAATTTATAATTTTTCTGCATTTGTTGATATTTTTACTTATCACTAAACTTGTTTGCACCGCCTGTAAAATCTCTGTTTGGTCTAATGGTTGACTGGTAGAGAATGCTTTTAGCATTAAGTCCGCCATTTGTACTATCTTTGTATAATGCAATAAAGTGTTTTAAAAAAAAAAAAAAAATAGCCCTTTTTCAATAAAATAACTTTGATATATGGTTTGAGTTTATGTACAGGGAGTTCAGCACTCTAGTAGGTACTATTTTTAAATAAAATTAAATATGTTTACATAAGATATATGCCAGTGCGAGCTAGGACAATGCAAAGCCACACACTCTTATCATTTACATATAATCAGTAATCGTTTAATAGCCCTTTTTCATAAAAATAACCTTGATATGATTTGAATTTGTGTACACGGAGTTCAGCAATTGACAGTGGTAATTTGTTGAAAATACGAATACGATTTTCCATGAACGAATTATCCACTTTTCGCAGTCTGAAGAATCACCTCTTCTTTTAATATGGGTGTTAAAAAGAGGCGACTAAAAGAGTACTGCTAGAAGTAGACGGACAGCAGCGTCTTCTCTCCATCATTGGCCACATAGCTGGTGCCAAACCGCTTGTTAAGCGTGGTGGTTATGGCGAAATCCTGCATTATAAATGAACCGTAGTGATTGTAACAAAAACTTCTATTAGAGAACTGTGTTGAGCAGTGAACTGATGTATGCTTGTTATGATAATGATGATATAAAAACATTTGCTATTTTTGCAAGAATCCCTGAATTCGCTATAGAAAATTTTGACAAATTTATGAATTATTATTGCAAGACATCTCAAGGGGACATTCATCAGATAATCATTCGAATTCAAAGGACGGTCTGCCGTAATCTGAAATGAAACCAAACCGGTTACAATTGGCGTGGAGCCTATAAAATCATTAAGGTACCCGATTTGAAGAAACGGGAGGAATACTCAAATAAATCTTTAAGCTTTTTTCTTGAATACCTATTTTATTTGTTCGTGTATTTAGTTAAAAAAATGTTATATCAATTTCTGTATTTGGTTGATTTCCCAGCACTAATGCTCATTCAAGTGTTTTCCTTGTGGCCATATTTGTTCAATAATTTTTATCAACGTTTTTGATTCTTACCGGGTACAAGTCGTTATTGTATCTATTTGTCATTAGTCAATGAAACATAAACCAGCATTGGTTTACGGTACACTGCGACATTTGACATCAATAGCTTAAAAATAACTGGTAATCATTCAAACCCTATAGGTACTTAAATAGGTTAGGTTAGGTTAGGTTAGGTACTCTTTATTGCCCCGCCCTTCACAGGGAAGGAGTTTTGGGTCTCCTACCGGGCGCGTCCCCAGGTGGCGGATAGGGGAACGCCCTCCAGACATGGAGGGTACCGGCCATTTGGCCGGCGTGGACCAAAACCCACACGGGAGACGCTTCCAGTGGGCTTGGGCAGTCCGCTGTTGAATGCGTCTCCAGACGGTGGTAGCGGGCTTCGGCCCGTGGCCTGTTGTGGCCGTTCGCGCTGGAGGGCACGACGGCGGTGTTGCCGTTGGGGCGCCAGCCCCGCGGCGGACGGAAGTCGCTCGCTTCCCAGTATGGTTTGAGCTATGCTGGGCAGCGAGTGGGCGTGAGACGTTGGCGGCCCCTTGCAACGACATGAAATGTCATTGTAAAGGGTGGCCACGGATCGGGTCGGCAAGGTTGCTTGCGGACCCGACCCGAAGTCGTAGATGGGGGAGGACGAGTAGGCATACGCCGAACTCAACTTCCCCCGTCTAGCAGGCTAGTGGGCGTTGGGCCGGGGGGCTCAACGCTCGCATTGCACAGCTTGCCAGACTGGGGGTGATTCCTGGTGTACAGGATCACCCATATTTTATGCCTGAGGCCCGGCATAGGCCGTACGTAGGCGGTGCATGGAGGGCATCCTAAGGGAAACCCATACACTGCCAACATACGCTGCAAGGTACACCGCAGGTCTTTTTAGTGGGTATGCTTGTCGGGTACCGACAAGAGAGTCCCACATACCCTACTGCTGCCCCTGAAGCGGTAGGTATGCGTAATGCATTTTTTCCTGCGAAAACAAAAAAAAAAAAAAAAAAAAAAAAAAAAGGTACTCTTTATTGCACACCATACAAAAATAATGTTTAACTTAAAAAATACATTAAGGACTGTACAATTCAGGCGGTCTTATCGCTGTTAGCGATCTCTTCCAGACAACCTTCAGGTAGAGAATACTTGAAAATAGATAGAGAGGGGAAGGAGGCAAAGAATTTCAGAAATGTGAACATTATAATACAAAAGATTAACTGTGTGGACAAACATTACTAACTAAAATAAAAGTATAAATATATAATAATCATAAAAAAAAATAAAAAATAAAAACATAAACTACATATTAATAATTTTATTATACAGCGCGTATAAGGACGCGCACTAATGTAAATCGTTTAACACGTCATCTGTGTTTGCCTTTTTGACCATAATATCCCAGATACTCCTGAAACTATTTTTGCCTCAGATCATTATAATTTTTTTATATGTTGGTAAGTATGACACGAACTTCTCCGAAAAAATACTGGAAAAAATCTTTATCATCTGGAAAAGCCGGAAACGCCCTACCAATATAAGTACTATGGCAATTAGTACGTGAAGAAGAATGAAACTAAATAATGAAACAAAAGATACATTCGTTTTTGTTTATTTAAATCATTATTACATATTTTTGGTTATAATCAAGTACAAACATAATAGGTGTTTTGATAAGTAGACAGTAAAACTAGATTTTGGATGTTAATGAATGAATGAATGAATGAATGAATAAACACTTTATTGCACAAAACACATGAACATAAATTAATACAGACGAGATATAATTGTAGGTACAATAAGGCGGCCTTATCGCTAAAAAGCGATTTCTTCCAGACAACCTTTTGGGTACAGGAAACCCTATATTAGCGTAGAAGGGGTAATGCAGTGCAAAACAAATTGTACGAAAAGATAGTCAATCAAAATTATTTTAAAATAGTTTGAATATTTACCGTATAAATAATAAATATACCTTTATAATACATAATATATCAATTATTAAATAAAAATGATATATATACATATACATTTATAAATACAATACATACACACAATACATATAATATTATATATACAGTACAGTAAGTTAATTTCTTGAAAAAAAAATTATATTTCTTTTTGCATATGTTGCACACCTGAGCTGTTTTGTTTTGTAATCAATTGAATGATCGATTTTATCATATCGAGAAGTTTCTTTATGACTAGCTGTTGTACGACTTGGTCCACGTACAACAACGTAACCACTGTACAGAAGCCAAGAAACATTTCATTACACTCAAAGTAACAGTTCGTTTTGTTTCTTTGGCGCCAGCTAATAGCTTAAAAATTTGTGTAGTGTACAATCAAGAATGGTATCATAATCAAAGATGCTCGTAACGTAATATATTGGCGATTGCATATTTTTGGGGGTCTGATCATTTTGCCACTCTGGATAAGTATTAGGGCTATAACGATTTTGCTATCTATATGTATGGTTTTTCGACACATTAGGCGCAACTGAAACTACACCTAAACTTACTGATGTACATCAGCCTTC
The DNA here is from genome assembly GCA_949315895.1 of Anania crocealis. Classification (NCBI taxonomy): domain Eukaryota; kingdom Metazoa; phylum Arthropoda; class Insecta; order Lepidoptera; family Crambidae; genus Anania; species Anania crocealis. Next base: position 3,843,330 of record OX438859.1, on the reverse strand, counting down.
AAGCCTTCAAGATTCGTTAGTCTTCTGTGGCGAGTTCTCGCCACAGAAGACTAACGAATCTTGAAGGCTGTATATGTCAGGTTGGTGAATTAGATTCAACAGTTCATCTCTTTTAGCTAACTGATACAAGGGAACATGAATATCATAATCTTCATCATCATCAGATGACAACTCCCTGTGGGCCTTTTCCGCCTGCGTTTTTAGTTGGATACCTAAAATAGCAAATTTACTTACTGTTTGAATAACTTAGATAGGTTATTATCTCAAATAGAATATTTACATAAAAACTAATATTATAACACCTGGATAATTGTGTAAATTTAAAAAGTTTTCGTTACCAAAATCCTCATCAGTCACGTCAGCGTTTACATTTTCGCTTGGAAAAGTTTGAATATTATTTAGAAGTGGTATGTCTTCCTCAGCCGTCTTCAAAATCTTTGTTATTTCGTCTAGTAATAATTATTTTGCCTAAAAATTACAAGTCTAGTATAAGACGTCGATTCTCCTACCGGGCGTTAAAACGCCCCCGCTAATTCTACGGATAAATAGGGCGGTATTTATTGAAAGTAATAAAAAATCATTGCTGTTATTTATAACTAACAGTTATGACTTTGAAAATTTGTGTTGAATCTTTTAACTTCTTGTTTTGAACGTTACCACCTTGCAACATTAAATTGTATAAAAACCTTCGATATTCTAACTATTCGGGTACCACTTCTGCACATTATCAAACGTGGATATCTACTAATTGACAGAATAACAGAAATAAAAACCACTATCCATATTTTATATGTTTCAATTGAGGGTATATGTCATGGGCGTTATAACGCCCCGTAGGAGTAAGTGGACTCGTACAAAAGTAAAATCTTTAGCCAAGTCTACCACAATTAATGAGGACAAAAGTGGCTTCAAAGCCTTTTACTTCAACATTTGCCGTTTTATTGGGATTGTCAACTTAATGCCAAAAATTAGGTATGCTGTTCTATCTGTCAGGAAAAAGCAACTATTGAGCAGTATTTGAGTAAATATGGTAGAGACTATATTTTTATATGTGCTATCTATCTCGATTGATATTTTTGGTTGTTTCCTTCCCTTCTTGCTGTTTAATTAGTGCGAGAAAATAACTAGTTCGATCTAATATTTTTAATGCATCCTTGGTCGATTCACTGGTTCTGTGTTTTTCAAACAAGTAAAAAATTGTAGATTTCTAGAAATATTAATCTTTATAATATGTATATTATAATACTAGCTGTTCCCTGCCACGCTTTGCTGTGGCACATTGTGATTGAATGGTTTCTGTTTTTTATTATTATTTTTATCATGCTAAAATTTCAGCTCGATCGGTGCAGAACTTTTTGAGTTTTTGAAGCGTACACAAACCAACATAACATTTATATATACATATATAGTAGATTGAGATGTGAGTTCTCAACTTTCAGCAGTTGAGACTGCCGATATTTATAAAACGACAGTTTTTTATGAGTAGGTATTATTTAGAACATTATCAATATCTCCTAATATTGACAGGAACAATTTCATTAACTTAGTTGCGTGCGCTTCAAATTCCGAGGTAATGTGGTTTAGACTTAGAGATAGAATCCCAAAAAATAACATGATAAGTGTTTAGCATGGCTTAAAGGTAGATAGTTTTTGTTAGTAATCTAGGTATGTTTTTGTAAATATACGTGGGTAAAACTGAAAATATTAAGAACTGGCGGTGAAAGAGTACGAAAATGCCATAGAAGAGACCCCTAAGGAAGAATGGGCCCACTGCTTTTCTCAGTGGTTCCATCGAATGCGACGATGTGTAGAGAGGACTGGTGATTACTTCAAAAAACAATAAAAGTATTGGCAACTTTCTACATTAAGCCGTTTTTCAATTTCTAAACATTTTCAGTGTTACCTAGGTCTTACATGAATATTTTTACATCATAGATAGATAGATAGAATATTCTTTATTGCACACCAAACAAGTTAATTACAATCAAATGCTTATAAAAAGATGTACAATATAGGCGGCCTTATCGCTAAGAGCGATTTCTTCCAGACATCATCATCAATGACTGTCTGTTTGTTTGTGATAAAATTATTATCATCTATGCAATTTCATTTTAATCATATGTGTTGGTTTACTTTTTAGGGTTCCGTACCCAAAGGGTAAAAACGGGACCCTATTACTAAGACTTCGCTGTCTGTCCGTCTGTCCGTCTGTCCGTCTGTCCGTCTCTCCGTCTGTCCGTCGCTCTGTCACCAGGCTGTATCACAAGAGCCGCGATAGCTAGACAGTTGAAATTTTCACAAATTATGTATTTCTGTTACCGCAATAACAACAAATACTAAAAACAAAATAAAATAAATATTTAAGGGGTGCTCCCATACAACAAACCCGTTTTTTTGGACTTTTTGGTACGGAACCCTTCGTGCGCGAGTCCGACTCGCACTTGGCCGGTTTTTATAATAGCTTTTGGTTTTATTTACTTTAGTAATTCACATTCGCGAGTGAGGATTACAAATTTATTGTTCGTTTAAGCACTCTTATTCGCGAATGTTTAAGCATTTGCTAAACAGCTTTGGTAACATCACCAGTGAGGTGTATGATTTCTGACAGATATATAAGTTGAATAAGAAGTATTAGCTTGCTTGCATTATCTTGTCAAGCAATTACTAAATTTAATTAGCTGTAAAATTTCAAAATTCATAATTTCAAATAAAAATAAATAAATAAATATAAATATTTAGGACATGCCTCACTGGGCCACACAGAGCCATCTAGTTCCAAATTAAGCTACTATTAGGTACCCTGTCGTATGGGGTACTAGACAACCGATAAACTTACTTCTATACTTTTTTTTTGTAAATACATACTTATAATATATAGAAAACACCCAGACCAGTACAAATAGACATGTTCATGCACACAAATATTTGTACTGTGCGGGGATCGAACCCACGACCCATGGCTCAGAAGCAGCGTTAACTACCGCTGATCCAAATGGTCGTCAATCTCTTTGTCATCACGACTGTGACGGCTTCGTGTCGTTAATGTATTGCTGTCTTCCAGTATCATTCTGGCCAAGGCCGCGTGTCTGACTGCGCCAGACAGTCTGCCAACCGAGAGGGGTGGCGGGAGATCGTGAGGAGAGCTGTGTCCGCCTCTACCACTAACGCGGACGCCTCAACGTGACCACGACCGCTCTGCCAAGAGCGAAACGACAGAGAAAAAAGAGTATCATTCTGAGAAGTGAACAGTCAGCTCTAAGTCTCTTCAGATATTAACAGAATAAAAAAGAATAACAGCAACAATTAAAAATATTTGTGGGGCAATATACAGTGGTACTTTCTTTGTTTTTTGCAATAATCTTGTATTAGTTTACAATTAATACAAGAGTGTATTAGTGGGGTACGATACTAATGAAATTAATTTCTCTTAAAAATCCTTTTCTTAAGCATTACAATATAAAATATACAAGTTTGAAAAAGCAAGACACAACAATAAATAATACAGTTCACAGTATGAAGAACCAAAAATCAATTAAAAAGACATATTATTATTTGATGTCACAAATGATTATTCCCGATACTTTATTTGATATTTAAGCAACTTAATTGCAATTATTTTATAATATCAGTATATAAACTTGAAAAATTATGTCTCAGACGGAACTCGAACCCGCATCTCCTCGCAATCCGGGTGCGGCGTTATACCACTAAGCAACCGAGACATTATGTCATAGGCGTCAATTTTTCAAGCATATTCTTATCGCTGTAAGCCAACGTTGTTTTATCTTATGTTAGGAGTTTGCACCCTTAACACCCGAAAGAAACATCTTTGCAGATGTTTGACAGTCAGTTAAGATGAAACAGATATTTATATACTTGATATTTAAGCAACTTAATTGAAATTATAATATCAGTATATAAACTTGAAAAAATATGTCTCAGGCGGGACTCGAACCCGCATCTCCTTGCGATCCAGTGCGAGTGGTCAGGTCTATCGCGTTACTAAAAAAGATACTCGGGTTAGTGCGTAGGATTTACTATAAATAGTTGTACGCTAAGAGAGAGCCTTCGTTATTAATGAAGCGTGTGAGTACTCACTCTTACTTCCCTAGTAACTTTTGCCCACCCACATTTTTTTAGGAAAGTTATAGATCAAATACTTTTGGTAGATTGAGTAGGAACTTTCAAGAATGCCTCTCTCTTACAATTTTTTCCGCATAATAACTATTAAATATGAATATATACGGTCGGCCAGAGTGCGATCTACCAGTTTTGACAGAATTTCATGTGTAAGTGAAATGACGATTAGGGTTATTAAGTCATGAACGTATTACCTGTTTAGCAATAAAACAGATACAAGTGTTGGTAGAAGTAGCTGACAGAATATTGTTGCATCGGAAAATCAACCCTGTTGTTTCAAGACGCGCACATGATTTTCAACCTTAAGGTGATGATATACCACTTATCTTTCTTGGCCGACCATTTCTTGTTAACTATTTGTAAGTTCGTAGTTTTTACCCGACTACGGTAAAGCCAACAGAAAGAGTTATGATTTTACCTGTCAATGTATGTATGTATGTAGGTAATTATGTGAGTTCCACATTTGCTGCTAAACTATCGAGCTGATTTTGTTAAATGAGGTGTTATTCTATTCCTTATTATAGTCTGGATAACATCGACAACCTTTTGTTAAAGCTACATGACGAATACTACGAGAAAATGTTGGGAAACTTTGAAAAAAAAAGTTTGTAGTCATAAAGAGTGGGGTATCAATTGAAAGATACAAAATCCTGAGTACAGCAATGTTTTTTTTTTCCTTTATTATCATTTTACAGAAACGTTGATTAAACAGTACAGCAAATATACAGGCTGATTTTGCAATCATTTTCGTAGTCGAGTTTCAAAACTATTAATTACGTCTTATATTAGAAGAACCATATCCACTAGACTATGTGAAATTATTCACGCGGCCGGTTCCAACCGTAGATCCGGAGCCGGAGGGCGAGAGGTGGAATTGTCGGAATCACACCAACTATGCCGTCCGGAACTTTTTTGTGGCTCTTTTGAGAACTATTTGGAAATACTCTCCATGCTTGTTATGAATTTTCGGAATCGCGAAACCATGTTTGTGTTTTGTTTTACGTACGCATCAACTTGTCTTTAAAAGAAAGTTATTAACAACTGTGCTTATTTTTCAATAGTGTTAAAAATATAGTAAGTGATTTGACAAATTATCTACTTAAGTGTCAATACAAATTTATAAGATGTAAATGATTTGGTTCTAAATTACTGTAGATAAGTTTGCTTGTATTGAATTTAACACTAAAGGATTATTAGTAACATTAAACTGTCTGTAATAACTAAAACACAATAGAAATAGTCATAATTCTACAAAATTATGATCTTTTTTTTACATATACCTTTAGATCTGGTCATAGGTTTTAGAAATGATTAATAATTGATTGTCCCTGTCTGTTAAGCTCGATGTCATATTTTCAATAACCATTTCTCGTTCTTCATATTTATACATGTTTTTGAACACTCACAAATATATTTCTATAACTTATCTACCTATCTACTTAAGTCTAGTTATGAAATTTCATGGACAATATAATTTTTACACTTAACATTAACACCTAAGAAAACAGTGTATACCTGTAATAGTTCAATATATTATCTCTCATATAATGTAGCCATGTTTCATTGTCAGTATGAACTGGATGTATGTATGTATTCCTTTAAAAAAAAATTGTTTCTTCTTAATTTGAACTGTGTAAAACAAAGAAATGGAAAGTCTACAATAAATTGTAAACAATAAATAACACAAAACTAAGACAGTCCTCCAGACAATACCCGAACTAAATAAACAAAAATTTAGGGTATTAATTTACTCGAGAAACACTTTATTCTAAAACAAAATCATCCAATTTCAGAGAAGGTCAGATGTTGTCCACCCGGGACGACTTTTTGGTAATTCTATCACAGCTGGTGCCGTCAAAGCTCGCTAGATCGTAGTTTCCCTAAAATAAGAGTATAGTTTCCCATCCATTGAGACGCAATCCTTTTTTTAGCGGTAAAAGTGAGGTTTAACATTGATATAATCTTAAAAAACTGGATATTTATTCAGCGTCAAAAAAGTGTCCTAACTAAAGGTGCACCCATTTGACATAAGGGCGCACCTTTTGTACGACCTATATCAATTAAATAATTACAACATGACATAATAAATATCCATATTAGTGCATAGTAACAGCCTATAATCATCCCACTGCAGGGAAAAGGCCTTCATCATTGAATTCAAGTTACCACTGCAATGATGGGAACTGGCATAATCACCACACTTGCCAAATGCGGTTGGTGATCACAAACCCAAGCAACGTTCGAAAATTGTAAACTATTTGTTGCCCGACCCGGGGATCTAACATGGGACCCTGAGATCTTGGTCCGGTATTTAAACCACTAGACCAACGGGAGTTATTGCATGCCGACATTTAATATGGCTGGGTTTTAAAGTTGACACTGTCATAAAGTCAACGTCAATCGTTCAAATGAGGACAGTTATAAGTATCATTTTTGTATCACGCTGTTTATCTAGTTCTTATTATTATGTCGATGGGTTGAAATTCATCATCATCATCATCAGCCTATTGCAGTCCACTGCTGGACATAATGCATGCCACTTAGGTCAATCCTCGGCTTTTCGCATCCAGCTCCTGCCAGCCACCTTGCGCAAATCATCACTCCACCTAATCTGAGGGCGTCCTACATTACATTTGCCGAGACGCGGTCTCCACTCAAGAACTCGTTTACCCCATCAGTTGTAGGTTCTGCGGCTAATATGGACTGCCACTTCAGCTTGCAAATCCGGTGGGCTTTGTCGGTAACTTTAGTTCTCTGCCGGATCACCTCATTTCTGATTTTATCCCTATATAAGAGAAACTCCGAGCATAGCTCTTTCGGCTCCGTATGTCATGACGGGTAGGACGCACAGATTGAAGACTTTCGTCTTGAGGCATTGTGGGATTTTTCGATCCCACAATTGATGAAGTGGCCAGCATTAATTAAATAAATAAAAAAAAAATGGTTGCCTGTAAAGTCGGTTTTACGGGCGAAGATTTTACGTGACAACGTCTTTTTCTCGGTAGAATATTTATTGATATGAATATAATTAAATTGCACAATAGGAACAAGGAATTGAATGAAAATAAGAATTGCACAAATTTTAAAATGCGCCTAATTCTCTAGTGCTGCGCGCGCGGCAGACCGATCATAGTTGAGTGGGAGAGAGACGCAAGGCATTCGGCGGGCCTCTCTCTCGTTCGGTGACTCATCGTAACGTTACCGAGCGTTACACTTTTTCATAAGTGACTCCCAGCCGCAACCTAATTTAAGACGTTGTCACGTCAATAAGTATAAATGTGGACAACATCACATACATTGTTCTGATCCTAATTTGAATAACTATTTAAAGTATTCGTATTTCGAAAACCAGAAACAACGAAGATACCACAAAAACCGAAACCCGAGAAAATGTAGAAAAATACTTTTTTTCTACATTGACCCGTGCGGGAATCTAACCCGAGACCTAGGAGCAGGTGACACCTTGAAAACCGGTGTGTACGCCGCTTCACCACGGTCATCGATAAAATATTGACTAATAATATTGTCTACCTAGGTCCGCGAAGTTATGATACCATTATGTATTCACAAAAATTCGTTATTATTTTGTATTGTTTTTCCTGGTAATTCAAAATAGGTATTTGCCTATAGTATGGAATTTATCTTCTCGCCAATGAGATGACAACAATGTCTGAGCAGTAACGTAGTACTTATAAAAATATTGGATTAAAGATGTCTCGTATTTTCTACGTTAAATTTATTTTGTAAGCTAAGATGTAAGTACAGTCGAGAGTTCTTTCATTTAAATTTTATCTCAATGGATGCGCGACTACCTGCTAATCAACTTGAGACGTTGAGCCCATTTCGTCTACTTGTTTATCCCATCATCCTTATTAAACTCTTAAATCACAAGCTCCCGAAATTCTCCCTTGAGATAGGCTGCTCCTAGTTTTTAAACGGGAATTAATTACTGAATACTTATCTGATTCGCGTAGCAAATAATTTTTGATTATATTTTTCGTGAACTTTTTGTTTGTAAATACGGCAAAGAGAGAAAAAATATAATACTTTGAAGTTGAATTTTAATAAGCAATGGTGAGCCACTTTGTCACAATTGAAAAGACAATTGCATGGCTGAAATATTCTAAAAGTATAGATATTCCATTGCTTTTATCTTTGATGCTGAAGTGACAGGGTCAAATAGTAATCCACTTCTGGCAATAGGCTTCTCCCAATGCTTCAGCGTGATTTTGTATGTCTTAGGCTGATTTTAAAAATGTATGGAAATCGCTATAACCGCTGACCGCCGTCGGCGCTCAAGTTTATACTTTTGGCGGTAAGCGTCGATGGTTAGCATACGATCAGCGTGCCTCTAAAAACACGCTCCAGCTACGATAATTTTTAAAGCAAGAGTGAATAGGCTGCTTCTGGGTAAGCTCGCTCCATCTTAGGCTTCTTTTTAACTTGTTAAGTATGTAGTCAAGAGCAAGCCCATTGAATATTAAAAAAAAAACTATCGTTATTTACTGTAGCTGGAGCGTCTTACGCTACGAAACGCTACGTTTCGATACGCTTCCCGAGTCGTAGTCTCCACAAAGTCATGACTGTTGTTAATCGCATTTAAAAAAAAACCTGTAAGGCATGTTGTGTTGATTTTTCCTACACTTTTGTGTAAGTAAAAGAATATGTAACTGTACAAATTAAATGCAGAATAGCTTGATGATATACTCGTACATACAATGAAGTATTGGAAAAAGTGCGATGTTTGATACAAAATAGTAAATTATTTCACAAGCTCAAAGAAATACATTAAAAAAGTAGAATAACATCATTAGAAACAAGATAAAACATTTAGTTTTTTTCATTTTCGGCCATTTTTTTTCAATAGTACTTTCAAACATACTTACTTTTACCTTACAATAGACGTCTCTTGGATAAAAATTGATGTCAAGTTCAAAGTACTTGGCAAAAATATTTATAGTAATTGAAACGTAGTACCAGTTATTTTCACTTCACTCAAGATTGATAGAGCAACCAAAAAGATTTGTTCGAGTTCGGATTTCCGATAAAAATCTTTATCATACGTCTGTAATGGGATATATATTTGTCTGGAACCCCAAGCGTAGTATTTTTATGTGACCTTTATGCTATTTTCGGCCAAATAACTCATAGTTTGAAGGTTGGAAAGACGAGAAGCATGCATTTGGGTTTTAAACTCGTAAATATACCGACTAACAAAACCCATTCTAAGAAAACTTTGAGTTTTGGGGACCAATCTAATCATCCAAACTGTTATCAGTGTTAACTGTTTGACTGCTGACCGCTAATTCAGACATCTCAAATAACAAATAGGTAATTCATTTTAAATAGTCTATAGTAAATTTATATTCTTACTTATATTGCTAATACTTTAAATGTGAAAAGTTGTGAATATGATGTTGTGTTATTGTTTACCACCTATACTGTACTACTTTTATGAGAGAAAATAAATGATTATATTAATAGGGGTTAAAGTATGAAATTGCCGATTATTTTCCCACTTTTTATTTTGTTTATAGCTCTTAAGTATAGTCATATTATTGCGTAATTCTTTTTGTATTGTATCAAAAACTAATTAAAGTAACTTTTGACTAAAAAAAATGCAATACTAGTGCCTATTACTTCAAAGGAAGTCGTTAAAAAGACCCCTTACAATGTGTTAGCTTACCTTCTTGCTTCAATTAAGTATATTTGTTTTATATACTTTGATTTTCAGAAATTTAAATACTATGATGCATAGCTTTATAACCATCTAACTTTCACCTTTAATTGCATCGAAAACGGTTCAGACGTTTTTAAAAAAACTAAAAAATTGTTAGTATGGAAAAATGTTTTCGATTTCGTCCATACAAAACGGCAATTTCATACTTTAACCCCTAATATTATTATTATATTATGAACGTTTGGATGAAAATTTGTTACTCAATCACGCCAAACAACTAAACATATTTTATGTATAGGTTGGAAATTTTGATAATGACCTTTTTCCATGGAATAGTTTCAAGTCGAAAATTCTACGCATACAAAATCATGGGCAACGGCTAACAGATATATTTTAACAACCCATCACTAGTAAGATTAATATAACATAACAAATTGTTATAATAACTACACAGCCATATCTCACAAATCACCTTTTCCTTGGATTGTGTTGGAGCACCTCCAATTATCCTGACGTCGTAAATGACCAATCACAACGAAACAGCCTTTCTTTTATACTGATCGTTATTTTTATTAACGGTATTATTCTTGCAAAGAAAAGGCTTTGTCAGAGGTAGCAAGCTTTTCGTTTGAAGGTTATTTTTATATTATGGAGCAATCAGCATCTGTGTAAGTATATCATTTCACTTTTGGACACAACGTCTTACCGTGAAATAGAATATAACGACCAGTTTTCTTCAGTGGTGCTAGACGCAGTTTCTGAGCCGTCTGAGGTCGCAGGTACGACCTTCGTACAAAAATGTGTGAGCATGCACATTGCACATTTACTGATCTGTGTATTTTCTTTGTACCTATAATAAGTTTAAATTTAACAAAAAAAGTATTTCAGAGAGTTTATCGACTGTCTAGTACCCATAATAAGCTAAGTTACTCAGCTCAACTTAAATTAGACAACTAATGATACCAGACACCTTTGTGTGGCCCAGTGTGGCATATCATTACTCAGAAGTAGTGTTTACTAAAACTGTTACAAGCTGGTCGCCAATATGATACCAAAATGTGACGGGAAAAAAAATGTAGGTACCAATTTAAGCACCTTTCTTCACCAAATAGGCTGAGTTCGAATATTTAATTTTGACACGTGTAAAAGGACGGTCACCCCTAACTAAAGCAATTTACTACCTCTTTAATGGCGGAATAACGATTGGAGATGAATAAAGGCTGAGATAAGTCGATAATGGCGAAAGTTCTTCAGTTAGATGTAATTTAATGTTCATGACCCTGTTGGGTTTTCACAAATTCAATGTTAAAATAGGCTTTGTTAAAAAAATTATATGATGTACTTAGCATTATCCGCAAATATTTTACAAATGAGTTGTAAATATCAAATTAAAGGCATGAACGAACCATGATCAGAACTTAAGTGCCATTCTACGAATTGCAACTACAAATATGACAGCTAACATACAAAAAATAGCCTGCATTGCGTGCGGGATCCCAGACGTCACATTATATTACATTTTTTTAAAGTTTTTAAGCTATTGCATAGCTTCTATCGCGGGCCTTGAGCGAGGAGACCGAATCCAGAAATTCCGTAACGAAAATAACCTAACCTAACACTCAGGCGAGGCACGATCGAACAATTATGAATTTCCGAAATTTAAAAGAATTTAGAAGAAAATAAGGATTTTGACAGTATGGTTGCCTATGGTAACCATATCTGCCAAAATAACAGAAAAATTTAATTACAAAAGTCAAAATTAGAAAATACATTAAATTATAAAATTAAGCTATTGCATAGCTTCTATCGCGGGCCTTGAGCGTGGAGACCGAATCCAGAAATTCCGTAACGAAAATAACCTAACACTCCGACCGGCACAGCGGTGATACTTTTTAGTTTTATAAGTGCATAAGTTGATAAAAAATGCTATGCAATAGCTTTACCGCGGCAGTCTCCGAGTGCCACACGTCTTTTTTTTTATTTTTTTGTCTATGCGATATGACCAATAATACGTTTATATCGAAGGATTGCATCGTTGAAGTGGCAGTGGGCGGGACACATAGCGCGGAGAACCGATGGCCGTTGGGGCGGAAAGGTTCTCGAATGGCGACCACGTACCGGACGACGTTCCGTGGGCAGGCCCCCTACAAGGTGGACCGACGATCTGATCAAGGTCGCGGGAAGCCGCTGGATGCGGACAGCACAGGACCGATCGTTAAGGAGATCCTTGGGGGAAGCCTATGCCCAGCAGTGGGCGTCGTTCGGCTGATATGATGATGATGATGATGACGTTTATATCACAAATGCGGCCCGCCATTCGTTTATTTCGCCACCTTATGGCTCTAGCCTGCTAAATTATTTTTTTTAAAATACAAATGAGATAATTTTATTATAATAACCTTATGACAAGAAATAGTCAACAACACCATCCTAATCAGTCCACTGCTGGACACGGGCCTCTCCCATAGGAGGTTTTTGCTACCAACTCAATGCTTGGCAGGCGGGTTGATGATCTCATCTGCGCAATTGTGGATAGGAGACTGCTGCCCGTCTTCCTCATCCTTCTGGCATTAATACTTTAGTTGACTCTTGCGATATCCATAGAAAAAGAAGGGGTGTTTTTTTTGTATAAATAATGGGCTTGCTCTTGACTACATACTTAAATATACGGTTAAGAAGAAGCCTTAGATAGAGCGAGCTTACCCAGAGGTACTGGTTCTCCCACACACCAGCGGAACACAGAAAAACTGTTTGACGCTGGACTCCGGCAGAAGGGTGGTAGCATCCAGGCGGCCTCTTACGAAGCCTACCACCGCAGAGGGATCTGTTAGCCGTCATCATTGGTTAGAAAACCAAAGATGCCGTTGCCCAGGGTGGACCACTAGGAGGTAGATCCCATAACCCCAAACTGTTCTTATAATTTTCTGGTATTATTTGACAGTGTGGCTGACCCTAAATACTATTAAGATGAACTCCTCAAGCCATAATTGGTTTTGTGTATATATAACAGCCTTGAGGGGTTTCAGATTTATTGATAAAATAGGCCTTGGTGAATATATAAAGAGATTCATCAAAGAGTTAAGAGGTTTAATGTTTTTGGAGTATCGATTCAGAGTGTCTGGGCTAGGAGCATTCATTTTATAAATAAGTTTCAATTAAATAGGAGATTAAGTTAAGTTCTCGTAGAATATCTATGTTTGATGACATAAAATATTACTATGCTTCTTTCTCTGTTTTTTGTTAAAAGTAATAAAACCGGCCAAGTGCGAGTCTGACTCGCGCACGAAGGGTTCCGTACCAAAAAGGCCAAAAAATCGGGTTTGTTGTATAGGAGCCCCCTTTAAATATTTATTTTATTTTGTTTTTAGTATTTGTTGTTATTGCGGCAACAGAAATACATAATTTGTGAAAATTTCAACAGTCTAGCTATCGCTGCTCTTAAGATACAGCCTGGTGACAGAGCGACGGACAGACGGACAGACGGACAGACAGCGAAGTCTTAGTAATAGGGTCCCGTTTTTACCCTTTGGGTACGGAACCCTAAAAACTAATATTCACTGATGAACTGTATTTCAGTAATAATATTATCAGCTTTTGTTTTAGCATTTGAGAAAGAGTAATTTACTTCTATGACATAAAAGATAACGTATATTCATTCGCGAAATTAGTTTAATATATAGTAGTATTAGTTTTATATAAAAAATTTTTGCTTCCAATACCAGCTCAAACAACTGTTTAGGCATTCAAAGTTTAAAAAAAAACCCTAAGGTTGTTTGAAATACCTGTTTGTTATTTCAGCATCATCGATTTGCACTAATCTATACTATAAAGCTGAAGAGAATGTTTGTTTGTTTGTTTGAACGCGCTAATATCCGGAAGTTCTGGTTCGAATTGAAAAAATCTTTTTGTGTTGGATAGTCCATTTATCGAGGAAGGCTTTAGGCTATATAACATCACACTGCGACCAATAGGAGCGAAGTATGAGTAAAAAATATTGCAAAAATAGTCGCGATCATAATAACAGAAATTGACGCGGACGAAGTCGCGGGCAACAGCTAGTAATGGCATATACATTTATTTAAATTTGTGGGCAGCCGAAAAATGGGCACAATTTTACTTTTTAATGACTCTTTCTTTATCTTCTTTATCCACCACTCTTCCCAGTTTAGCTGGGGTCGGGTCTCCTTGTACGTCAGCGCCAGAGAGCTCTGTTCTGGCTTGTCTGTGTACTCAGGTTCTCTTTCTGGATCTCTTTCTGCATGTTTGACCACCAGGTGGCGGGCGGTCGTCCTCTTCCCCGTGGTCGATCGGGAATGTTCAGGGCCTTTTTGACGGGGTGGTTGTCATCGCATCTTAGGATATGGCCGTACCAGCGCAATCGGCTCTCTCTCACTTTTTCGGCAATTGGTGCCACTTTAAATGATCCCCGGACATACTCGTTTCGCACTTTGTCCAGTCCGGTTATTCCTCCCGCCCATCTGCTTTTACTTTTTAATGACTACAATAAAAAAACTCAAAATTTAATCCAAAACTAAAATCCCACAATAACTATAGACTTTCGCACACCCTTCAAAATATTCGGGATACCAAAACTCAGGACAGCTACTATAACTTGACCTTCAAACTCAAATAAAGTAGGCCGCAGAAGTTCTAAGCCAAAAGTCGAAGCGGATCTTCTGATAATTGTTAGGAGACAAAGTCAACTTTATGATGGCGGTAAGATTGTAGATTCGGTCTGTGTTATAAGATTTTGATTTTATTTTTACACAAACTGTTCTTAGCTACAACTAATATTATCATGATTTAAAATACAGAAACCTGTTTTTTTTTTAACTTAGTCTTAGCTTGGCTAGACTTGACTTAAACGTAAAAATTAAAACCTATATCTTTACTAACAATTTGATTGTAAATAAAAACAGTTCATAAACGAAAACTAAATATTTATAATTAATAATAAGTCGTAAGACGCGACTTAAGAAGTACATGCTCACAAAAAAATAAGGCAGAGGTGTTTTCTCAAACGGCAATCGACAAACGATTGTGTCAAAATTTCTCCTTTGGTAAGGTCCCTTAATGCCCCAGTCATGTAGGTCTGGGTGTTTTCTATGTATTATAAGTATGTATTCACAAAAAAAAAAGTATATAAGTAAGTTTATCGGCTGTCTAGTACCCCATACGACAGGGTACTTAATAGTAGCTTAATTTGGGACTAGATGGCTCTTTGTGTTGCATGTCTTAAATAATGTAGAATCCAACGGTAACCACAAAACCTGACTATTAAACTTTGTCATCACATAGGTATATTGTAGCGGCAGTCGTCTCGCGCCGCCAATAAACGTAACACACATACCGGAATAATCTTTTTATATAATAGTTCGTAAAGTTCATAGTTTCTCCTTTATGCAATCAAAATAAAATTTTATATTTTAGAATCTAAATTCCCTTTGATCAGCTTATACAGAGGATATTTAATACAAATCTGACACTGCTTGTTTGGAACATTTGCACCAAACTCGAAGATTTGTACAAACAAACTTTTGGACAGTTTGGACATTCGGGCTCTTGATTATTTGCTTCTGGCTCCACCACAATTTTCAGTTTTGCATGCTATGACAACATGAATTGTGAGATTTCATCATCCTCCTTTTCCTACGTTTTTTATATTAAAAATCTTGCCTAACATAAGTGAAGCAATAATATTATTAAAAAACTAATTCCCCTTAGTTAGAGTACTCTAAACCGACGAGCATGCATGAAAAGATAGATGAATGTGGAAGAAGCGAAAGATGTATGCCAGGATCGTAGTAAGTGGAAGGCCTTGGTCTCTGCCTACCCCGTTGGGAAGGAGGCGTGATAATATGTATGTATGTATGTAATTCCCCTTAGATATTTAATCTTGATAAATTGACTCTAATCTTTAATTTCACATTTATATAATGC
Source organism: Anania crocealis (assembly GCA_949315895.1). Lineage (NCBI taxonomy): Eukaryota > Metazoa > Arthropoda > Insecta > Lepidoptera > Crambidae > Anania > Anania crocealis. Next base: position 3,827,570 of record OX438859.1, on the reverse strand, counting down.
ATTAAAATAACTAAACTTCCAAATTATTAAATAACTTACTATTCCTACGAGCCTTCGCATGAGTAATTGGTGTAGATTCTGTCGCTTTGTTAGTAATTATATTAATTATGGGGTATCATGGGATCCCATCAAGGATGTACATAATTCAATGATTATGGGAAACTCCCTCTGGAGTGTAATTACCTCTGAAGTTATGGAATCAGTAATTCCTTTGGGAACTGCGAGTTAGTTGTCGCAGGGATATTAATAATAATATTTTATTTATAAAATAGCTGGAATTTGGTGATGTCGTAAACGGTGGGAGTTGTAAACCTCTAGTTTGTTTGTTGATTTATTATTTAAACACGCCATTAATCTAGGTCGGGCCAAGATCTCAGGGTCTTACTACCCTCTGTAGGGTATCCTAAGAAAAGGAACGTACACTTTCGATGCCAGAAATAAAGATAAACTCGCCGTTCCAGGCTTAAGACTGCGAAAAGTAGGAAATTCGTTCATTGTATTCGTATATTCAACAAATCACCACTGGGTATTGCTGAAGTTCCTATAGGTACATAAACTTAAATCGTTTGTCAAAGTAATTTTAATGATAAAGGGCTATTATTATACTATTAATAATTATTTAAGTGATAGAAATGTATGGCATTAAATTGTCCTTGCTCGTACTTGCTTAAACCATTTGTAAACATTTATTAAAAAAGAAAAAGGATAAGAAATAGTGTGATAAGAGAACTTTGTGGTGTGAAAGAAGATATTGTCACAAGGATTGAGAAAGGGATGCTTAGATGGTTTGGGCATGTAGAGAGGATGAATGAGAGAAGAATGACTAGACAGATCTACAAGACGAGTGTGAAAGGGAACGTTGGAAGAGGAAGGCCTAGACGAACCTATCACGATCAAATCGGGGATGTTCTGAAGAAAGGTCAGGTCAAGAGTACTCTAAACCGACGAGCATGCATGAAAAGATTGATGAATGTGGAAGAAGCGTAAGATGTATGGCAGGATCGTAGTAAGTGGAAGGCCTTGGTCTCTGCCTACCCCGTTGGGAAGGAGGCGTGATAATATGTATGTATGTATGTATTAAAAAAGAGGCTGACAACAGTGACCGAGTATTTTGGGCTGCTTCGTGTCGGCACTAGCCCAAACTTGTCCCGAAGCAGTGGTAGGTTTAAATATTGGGACGTGTAAAAGCGCCTCTTGGGGCCTATTTGCAGAAATAAAATTGATTTTACTGATTTACTAATACTACGAGTACTACTGGGTTACTGGTATACTCTGGGTCCTACTACTACTGGGTTCGAACCACAAGTCTAGCAAAAAAAGTTTAAAATTTCCAACATTGCTCCGGTTTTATGATCACCAACCCGCAGTCGGCAAGCGTGGTGATTAAACCGGTACCAATGATTGCTGTGATAACTTGAATTCAATGATGCATTCATTACCCTGCAGTGGAATTATTTTAGTATGTTTATTTTATTTATTTATTTTATCTTTATTAAGAAAACAAACAGCTTTTTATGTTACAACTGGCTTAAAATAACACGTATAGTACATTAGCATTATAGTTTTCAAGGCTAACTAGTAAATAATTATTAGTAAGAAGACAAAAGTGAAAGAAAAAAGCGGATAACCAACAACATAATAATTATCTACCACAAAATTTCTTAAATAAGAACATTTACTAAACATCATGTTACTTAACTTTTTAATTTTAATATCAGTATTTAAACTTGAAAGATTGTCTCAGGCGGGACTCGAACCCGCATCTCCTCGCATGCCGGGCGCGGTGGCATGGTTAAAGCGCCGCGCCCGGCATGCGATTTAATTACATAATTGCAATTTAGTTGCTAAAAATATCATATAAAATGTTTAATTTTGATATACCTATTTATTTTTATCATTCTTTATTTTATCTCTTCTTAGATCACTAGTATACCAAACAAATTCTAATTGGAATGCAAATTAGGTTTTAATTAAGTTAACAAAATAACAGAAAACCTTAATGATTGTGAAGGTTATATAGTGGAAATTACACAAAAAGTAAATCGATATGAAAAAAAAGATGGCTGGCTGTATCTTTTTTTTGCAATTTTCTCTGCGAAAGCATTTAGAGTGATTGCCATCAGACTTCATTCTACGAATAGTCGACGACTATAACATTATTTACCGATACATTTATCCCTTAAAAGTATTACACTAACACAAAATTTTAGCTTAAAAAATATTAATAACATTAACAAATTGTGGAGTTCTTTCTTTATTTGAACAAAAAAATACCACTTTTTTTTCATTCCATAACGATTAAATACGTACTACAACTTGGAAACTACAAAAAGACTATGATTGCTTTATTGTATTAGAGGTTAAAGTATGAAATTGCCGTTTTGTATGGACGAAATCGAGAAAAGTCATCTTTCCATACTAAAATTTTTTTAGTTTTTTTAAAAACGCCTGAACCGTTTTCGATGCAATTAAATTTTTTTTTTTTTTTTGAAAGGACCTATGCTGTGGCAGAAGGCCGTTACAGCTTCACCGGGCGGGTTTTAGGCGAGTGCGGAAGGCACTCAGCCCAAAAGCGGCCTGCTAGCGGGTACCTCGAGCGCGAGGCGAGTCCTAGGCTTCGCGTAGCGAAGCCTAGGGCTCGCCCGCGCAGGGGCCCCGTACTAGCGGCGCGATCGGACCGTGTCGGGTGCTGAAGGCACCCGGCCAAGAGGTCAGCCCGACTAGTGGTTGCATCGCGTAGCTCGGCGCTGCAACACAGACTGGTCTGTGCATACAGACCGATCTACGCGAGCCCCGTTCTAGTGGGCCCGATCGAGGGGGGCAGACTAGGCCTCAAGGGCGCCTCTGTAGGCTCGGACCTCGGCTTGGGCCGTCGTCCGAAGGGCGGACTGGTGAGAAGCGGCCAGGTACATGTCTGTACCTGCCAAAATGATGCAAACCCCCTCGCACTCGCCGGCGAGTGCGCTGATTCGATCTAGTGCTTGTCGGGTGTGTACTGTTGTGAGTGGTGAATTGTTTTACGAACGATGTGATTTCGTCGTCGGGATCTTCGAGAACGTTCCTCGGTCGGCGGAAACGTGCTTCGACATCTTTTTGGCACAAGTAGGTGGCGGCTTTGACTATGAGAGGATTCGTATGATTGACGGCTTTATCAAAGAAGTGTTGAGACGCTTCTTTCATAAAGCTGGCAATCGACGGAATGTTAAGGTCGCGATGCAAATTATCGTTACGCACATACCACGGGGCGTCCGAGGCAGAGCGTAAGAATTTGTTTTGGAGGATTTGGAGTCTTTCTAGTTCTGAGGGGCTGGCAAGAGCGAACACTGGACTAGCGTATGTCATCACGGGTCGAATACAGGCTTTGTAAATTGTCAACTTATTTCTAAGTGACATTTTACTCTTCCTGCCGATATAGTAGTAGAGCCTTGAAAAGTAAAAGGCTGCAGTCTGACGGACGCGTTTTATGTGAGGTTTAAAGCTCATTCTACGGTCTAAGGTGACACCTAGGTATTTGACTGTCTTCTCCCAAGGGATCGGACGGTCGTATAGGGTGATAGGTGTGAGACATCGTTTAGGATGTTTTGAAGCGAAGAAACCTCGAGTAAAGTACACTGCTGCACTTTTCTCGGGGTTTACCTCTATTCGCCACATCCTAAACCAGTCACCTAGGGATTGGGCTGCACGTTGTAGTGCCTTAATGATGTAACCGGCATGGTAGCCAGAGTGATAGAGGGCTGTGTCGTCCGCAAATAGAGCTAGCTCTACTTGCGGTGACCTGGGAATGTCGTTAATGAAAATTGAAAAGAGAAGAGGGGATAGCACGGAGCCCTAAGGGACTCCAGCCCTGATGGGACGGGGAGATGAATAGGACCCCTCTACGCGGTAGCGAAAGGTACGATTTGACAGAAAGTCTCGAAGGATGAGCACGAGACTGTCGGGCACTTTGAGTTGGTACAGCTTGTAGATCAAGCCGTTGTGCCAGACTTTGTCAAATGCTTTCGCTACATCGAAGAAGAGTGCACCGGTTACCATCGGTTTGGATCTGTTGAGGCCGTCGAGAATGTGCTCCGTTAGGCGGTGCACCTGTTCGACACAAGAGTGGGAGGCTCTGAAGCCAAACTGTTCGTTGATTAAGAGATTGTTCGAGAAAATGTAATCTCTTAGGCGGGAGACGAGAACACGCTCGTATAATTTGCCCATAGTCTTGAGGAGACTGATGGGCCTGTAGTTGGCGGGCTTGGAGCGGTCCTTGCCGGGCTTAGGGATACCTATGACGTCTGCTTCTTTCCACGCGGTTGGAAAGATGCAGTTTGCCATGGCACTATTGAAGATAGCAACCAATAGGCAAATCAGTTGGGCGGGGAGGACTCGTAAGACTCTGTTGGAGATCCGGTCCGGACCGGGAGCCTTGTTTGGACGGAAACCCTTGATGATGGTTTGCACCTCATCGGCGGTGGTGGGTGCAAGGGGGCAGGTTGGAGGGAGGGCCGAGAGACGTTCGACTTCGCTGTCCACCATACTAAGGTGGGCAGCGTCTATAGGAAGCGTGCTAGGAGAGCACTGGGCCTCTAGGCTGTCGGCCAGACATTCGGCTTTCTCTTCGTCGTCGAATACGACGGAGTTGTCGGGTCTAGAGAGAGGAGGCATAGATGTGACTATATCTGACTTGAAGGATCTCGCCAACTTCCAATAGGCTTGGTGAGATGGTGAGATCGTTTCAAGTAGGCTATCCCACTGACTTTCCCGAAGAGCCTTAATACGTTCCTTTACAGATGTCCGTAAAGTGCGTAGAAGGGTTCGGTTATATTCGGTGGGATAGGAGTCATAAGCTCTGGTCGCAGCTCTCTTTGCCCTCAACAGCTCTCTCACGTCATCCGGCAAGTTCAATCTATGCCTAGGCATATCTGGAACTTGCTTAGACGAATCGCTAATAGCGGTCGTGATGTGACTAGTGAGGGCATCGATCGCTTGGTTAGTCTCGTGAGGCGATCCTAACCTGTCTGGGATTGAGTTCAATACTGAATCGGGACTAGGTCCGAGATTGCTCTCGAGCCTGTGCCAGTCCAGTATTGTTTTCATGGATATCTGTTGGTCAGAGGGACCTAATTGGAGGACAACTGGGCGATGGTCAGAATCTAGGTCATGGTGGACTTCTATTGAACGAAGGCGCAGGCCTACATTCTTTAGAACCGCCATGTCCAAGATATCGGATCTGTGGTTTACGTTAAAAGGATAGTGGGTCGGAGAAAGGGGGGCGATGATGTCAAAATTGAGGACTTCAGCGAGATCTGCTAACTCTCTACCATTGCTGGAGGTTGTTAAACAGTTCCACTGAGTATTTTTGCTATTGAAATCTCCGCCGAGAATGACGGAGGGTCCCATAGCAAAAAGAGCCTCATAGTCGCTCCTTAAGGGAGTCTTGTCGCCAGGTTGATAAATGGAAGCTATTATGACTGGTTGATGGCCGGTCATGGCTAGCCGACAGACAGAAGCTTCAACGTTTGTGAGCGTGGGAGGGTTGAGGGGAACGCAATGCAAGGAGCGTTTGTAATAAATTAGAGTGCCGCCACCTCTAGTGGGCCTATCGTTGCGAACTACGTTATAGTTGGCAATCATAGCACTACGAGGGAGGATGGAGGGTTTTAATAAGGTTTCTTGTACCAAAAAGATGTCGACTTGGTGCTTCATAAGGAAGAGTGATATCTCTACCTTTTGTTTTTGACGACCAAAGGCATTAAAAAATGCGATGGTAAGGGACCGGGGTTTCGTTCTAGAGGGTGTATTATTCATGGTGAGGAAATGTTTCTAACTTTTTGGAGGAGGTCGGCGTGCTTATCTAAAAGACAAAGCATTGCGCATGGGTCTTTTTGATGCGCACGGATTTGGGCTGCTACATATCTAATTTCAGCCGGGTTGATTTGGCTGAGATTGTATATGAGCATGGCATCCTGCTCGTACGGGACAGTTGGCGAAGCCTTAGGGGCATTAGAGCGCGGGTCACGGAGGGTGACCGGGGCATTTGTAGCCTGCAGTGCCTGAGGGGCCTTTGGGACTACTGGCGGTGCCTGAGGGGCAATAGTGTTGGCCTTAGGGGCCATAGTGGGGGCCTTAGGGGCCACAGATTGGGCCGTAGGGGCCATATTTGGGGCCTTAGGGGCCCTCGGGACTGCTGTAATTTGGCTTAAGGCCGGGACAGGGGCGTGGGCATTCCTTGCCCAGGATAGTGGTCGAGACCACGCGTTGTGTCCGTAAGGACGCAACTCTGGGAAGGCTGTGGGTTGAGCCTGAAACTGGCGAAACGAAGGTGCTGGGAAGTGCGCGGCCTTTGGTGCCTGCACCCGTGAGTTTACTCGCGGAGCACGGGGGCAACCGCGATAATTCGCGGTGTGTCCCTGCTCTCCGCAGAGTACACGCGCGGGCGGGGTAGTCGCCGTGTCCTTACAACGAGGACAGTCGGCGGTACCATGGTCACCCAGGCATTTCACGCAGCGCGGGCGTGCGTGACAATTACGGGCAGAGTGCCCATACAACTGGCAGCGATGACACTGGCCAGGGGTGAGTTTTTTATGGGGGGTGTCTATGCGTAGGCCGGAGATATGGCATATAGATTTTATATTAAAAATCTTTTTGCCTTCAGGGGTATTTTCTAGTACGATCTGTACTAAATCGTAAGGGGCTTTGCCACGCGCTTTGAATAAGCGGTGGACTTCCAGAGCTGGGAGTTGTTTCGACTGAAGGTCGGTGAGTATGAAGTCTGTGTCGACTTCTTTCGGAATTCCGCGTACAACCACGCGGAGCTTCTTCTCCTCGACGGGAGTGTACGTATGGAAGTAGATCTTCCTTACGTTGAGGTAATGTTGGAGCTGCCTGTAGGAGGCAATGTCCGGCGTTTGCACGCGGATTCCGTCGGAAGCCGACTTTGCGTGTGAAAACGCAATGTGGCGCTCATTGAGAGCAGCCGAAATATTTGTCCAGGCAGTTTTGTCCTGGACTACGATGGGCGGGGGAAGGGGGGACTTTTTTGTCTGTGAAGCAGACTGCGAGGTTGGGGCTGGGGCAGGGGCGGAGCTAGCGGCGGATGCCTTGGCCGGTCTGGGTTGCCCGTGGGAGATTTTGGCGGTTTTCGCCGGGGGTTCGGAACGCGCGTGTTTACGCGCTCGCTTTCCGTGGGTCACTGGAGTGAACCCTTCGGAATCGGACTCCTCGGTTTGAGACGTTTCCTCCGAAGAGGAGGAGCCGTCACTAACGGGGGACTCGTGACTATCCTCTGATGAGGAGCTGGAGGGTGTTGGAGGAGAGGAGGAGCCCGAAGGGCTTTCCTCTTCCTCCATGGGAACGGGCTCTGGGTCTGGGGAGGCGGGCGAGTCTTCGGAGGCTTCACGAGCGCGACGAAAGTCATTAAAGCCTTTCAACGCGTCGCCTCCTAACGATCGGAGGTACTCTAAAAAGAGTACCTCCATCGTGGAGGGAGGACCTTAGGTGATAATTTTTATTTACCACCGATTCGGAACGCGCCTTCACCGAGAAGAATCGGCAAGAAACTCGGTGACGGTGAGTGATGGGTGTCTGTGTGGTCCAACCTGCCACAGGAAGGTTGGTTGAGTCGGGTGTGCCTAAAAAGGATGTGAGGTCCCTAACACTGGGTGGTCCCACGACGATGTGATGTCGCCGCGGGGTGAGTGGCCTACGCCTAGCAGTCCTTCGGGAGGGACCGAGCCACCGAAATGGCCCGGGATACGCTCCCTAAGGGATGGAATATAAGGATGGGTAGGGTGGGTCACGCCCGGCAGGGAAAGGACTGCAGTTTCTAGTGTCTCTAGGGCGAGGAGGAACGCCTCACCCTCTCAAACGTGCCTTCCAGGAGGCCTAGACTTACAGCCCGATATACCGGCGGCGGAGGGAAATTTCAGCGCCTTGAAAAAGGCACTGTCTGTCGCTCCCTATCGAACAGAACCGCTTTGAAAAAAGCGTTTAACTCAACAAAGGTCAGTTGACACCGTTAGGTTAACCTTTGGAGAGCCGCGGGCGAAACCACGTAGAAAGAAATAAGATAGAAATGCTGCGAACAGCGAGACGGATCGACAGCGGATCGACAGCGGAGCGAGCGTCCGACCTGTGCGAGCGCTGAGAGCGGAATGATGGTGATGCTGAGAGCGGAATGATGGTGATGAGCGGAATGATGGTGATGTGCAATTAAAGGTGAAAGTTAGATGGTTATAAAGCTAAGCATTATAGTATTAAAATTTCTGAAAATCAAAGTATATAATACAAATATACTTAATTGAAGCAAGAAGGTCAGCTGACACATTGTAAGGGGTCTTTTCAACGACTTCCTTTGAAGTAATAGGCACTAGTATTGCATTTTTTTTTTTGTAAAAAGTTACTTTATTTAGTTTATGATACAATACAAAAAGAATTACGCAATAATATGACTATATTTAAGAGCTATAAACAAAATAAAAAGTGGGAAAATAATCGGCAATTTCATACTTTAACCCCTGGCTTTCTTAAATAAGTAGTGTTATATGAAAATAATTTTAAAACTGTGTCATTTCCAAAAATACTTATTTCGGATTCCTAAATACATTTCAATAGCTCTGCAAAAGTGTTGCGACAATAAACTATGCAATTTGTTGATGGTATCTTATTCAGTTCATAGACAAACACCTCAATAAACAAATTTCTGTTACATTATCAAATTTGTCATTGTCCAAAACGATTGCCCTTTGGCCGTTTTAAATTTCGAATTTATAATCGAGGACCGTCACTGGCCGTATCAACGAAACCAACTTGACGAATTGTTTTAAGGGGTACGTCCCACATTTCTAAACTTTGTTCATGTCTCAAATTTGATTTGATATTTCAATAATATTACTGAGGATTCAATAACGAACCTTATTCCTTGATGAGTGTGATTTAAATTGCTTTGATCGAGCAATTTTGGGTGCTGGGCCTTTCCATCTGTCACAAAGTATTATGAAATCTGAAGATGGAAGTAAACAAGCGATGGCAAACTAAACTTTTTGGGTAATGAACAAAATTATTGGACCGTTCTCGGAATAGTCTTTACTATTTCTGTTTAGATTGAATAGGAGAGTAAGATTTAACGTAACTAATATTATGAAGTTACTTTGTCTGTATGTCAAGCTTTTACGCATAAACAACTTGACTTATTTTATTGAAATTTGGTTCAAAAGAGGATTATACCTTGAGAAAGGACTGGGTTAGTTTGTATCTTACTGCTGGGCACGGATTTCCGCCCGCGTGTTAAAATGTGTAGTTAATGCGGCTAGAGCCGCGGGCAAAAAGCTAGTTAGGTACAAGCTTTAAAAATGCTTAATGTGGTTATTATAAAGCACCTTTTGCACCTTTTTGCATTGTCTGTGGTATTTAGTACACGTTAAGAAATACAGACGTCTCTGATACATCAGTATATTTTTTTTGACAAACGTTTTTATCGGAATAGTCGTCGAGCGATTTGTCGCGCCAGATCGCACGCTAGCGCCGTGACGTTTCTCCGTATTGACATTTTAAAACACGAACGTAACAGTGGTTATGTTAATATTCCTATTACAACCGACGTTTTTAATTATACTAAAAATAATAAAGAAGGTTTTCTTTATTATTTTTAGTAAGTTTGCGAAAGTACTTACATTTTACTAAAAACATTTTAGTAAAAAGGTAAGTACTTCTCAAAGGCACAAACGGGTTGCTTGTATTAAGCAAAACTGCAATTCTGAAAGTAAGTAATTTCTATAAATAACTATCTTGATATCAACAAACTAACTTCTGAAATAGTTGCTCTTTGAGGCCGCCTATTTTTGCGCTTTTTCTTAATTCCGCTTTCAAAGCGTTCACATTAATCGCCAAATAATCCATATTTGCGATAATTTTACGAAGGAGATCATTTTTTTAAATTAAAGAAATTAAAATTTATGTAACGAATCCCGCTAAAACCAGTGAAAAGTGAATGTTATTGGACCTCGTGCGACACAAGCGCCCCTAGTGGCAAATTCACTAGCGATAGCCCCCCCATTGGTCAAAAAATGTTGCTGCAAATATGCTCTTTTATAATTAGAAATATTTTATAATATAACAAGTAACTATGCATGCAAATGACGGTGACTGATTGGCAAACAAACTTTAGTTTATATACTTAAATACAAACACAAACTTTGGCAGTTATTCAACCAGTCCATAACCAAAATTGTATTTCTAGTTTATACAGATAGATAGGCTCTTTCACCGTCCCCAATATTTTGTTTCACCACTTCGGGGCTGTTTGGGAATAAAATCCATTATGCCCAGTTTTCCTCGATACAGGGTGAGCTTGCGTAAAACTTTTCTGCTAGCTTCCGAGAGGTACAATCATAACTGGCCACATCGCGGTGCGTGCTGATAATAATAAATAAATGAAATATACCTATATGTTACCGTAAAATTGTAAGAACCGCGAATTTATAAAACAACGTGTGAGATTATAAGCTGAAGGTAGGTTAGGTTAAGTTAGTTTATAAATTTACTGGAAAATGTATAAATTTGCGGTTCTTGTTATATTCCGGTGACATATTAGGGGTTAAAGTATGAAATTGCCGTTTTGTATGGACGATTTTTCCATACAAACAATTTTTTAGTTTTTTTAAAAACGCCTGAACCGTTTTCGATGCAATTAAAGGTGAAAGTTAGATGGTTATAAAGCTACGCATCATAGTATTTAAATTTCTGAAAATCAAAGTATATAATACAAATGTAGGATTGCAACACTGAGTGAATGAGAGATGTATGTGAGGGAGCGAGAGGGAAGAGAGGGGAGAATGGCGGCACGACTTGTAACCGATCCATGTGGCTCCGTGTTAATTTTCTAAAATATATGAATATACCGAAGAAAAAGTGTTTCAGTGAAAGTCCTCGATCCTACAAATTTGGGGGCCCCTCCGGGATAATACTTTTTTGGAGGATCGGGTTCTTCGGGAGAAATCATCCGCAAGACGTACGAGAGCACGTGGTCGATTACCACGCCAGTCTCCATTGTACCGGTGTGTATTTTATTATACGACGAAAACATGCCGAGAGACGGAAAGGAACGACGAAAAAGCCGACAAGACGATTATAAAGACGGTGACGAAGAAGATACCTTCGTTAGGCATAGCCCAACGCACATGCTGCAAATGACGGCGGAGTTAGTGCCTAGTTTCAGCGGGCGGGATAATACCTATCCCGTGGCGCGTTGGATAGAAGACGTCGAGAGTAACGCAGAAATATTTGGCTGGTCCCCGTTACAGCAGTTGTTAGTAGCTCGACGATCGCTTACGGGTACTGCACAACTTTGGCTGCGAGCAGAACGTCCATTCAAAAGCTGGGATGATTTAAAAGCCGCATTGTCTAAAGAATTCCCAGATACGGTTGACGTGAAAGCCATACATGAGATAATGAGCGCGAGAAAAAAGCGAACAGATGAGACCTGCCTAGACTACATGCTAGTAATGAAAGAGTTAGGGAAACGCGGCAAAATGGCTGACTACGTCGCTATTAAATATATTGTGGACGGAATTATAGACGTGGAAACTAGAAAAGTGATGCTGTATGGTGTTACTACCTACTCCGACCTAAAAGAAAAGCTCAAGATTTACGAATTGATTGCAAGGAAAATGAAAAACGCAACGACGCATCAAGTTATAGAAGCGGCAACATCAAGCAAGCAGCAATATAAACGTCGCATCAGGTGTTATGGCTGTGGCGAGTTAGGCCATGCATCTACAGATTGTCCACACAAGCACAAAGGCCTGAAATGTTTTAAATGCAACGAATTTGGCCATGTTGGTTCTACGTGTACGCAACAAGTTACGAAGAAGCACGAAACTGTCGCGAATCAAGATCGTAAGTCATCGAACAACTTCGGGAAGTCGCGGCAAGGCTACCAACGTCAAGACGTAAACGTAACTACAGCAAAACGAGCGATGTTCGGAACGGTGAGCAGTAACGCGGCTAACTTCACTTCAACAGACGACGGCAGCGCCCCGAGCGGTCAAATGGTGAACGAGGAATCCAAGATGGCTTCGGTTGTCTATTACGATGACAGTGACAGCGATCTATCAGTGACGGAGGTTATGCAAGTTGTAAACAAACACCGTGAACGTAAATCATTAAAGAAGCCGATAATAACCGCGAAAATAAGTGGACACTGCGTAAAAGCGTTAATAGATTCGGGAAGTGATGTGAATATTATAGCTTCGGATATTTACAGTGCGATAGGTAGGCCACAATGTGAACGAGATGACATCGTACTCTCGGGAATTGGACTATCGACGGTGCGATCATTGGGAAGATGCCAATTGCGTTTGTGTGTTGACGAACAATACTACGAAAATGTGATATTCCATGTAATCGGTAGAGAGTTTATTCAATATGACGCAATAATCGGCCAAGAGTTTCTGAATGGTGTTACAGTAGTAATGAACAGTGGCTCTGTTAGGTTTGTGGATAGAGATTTGGTACAGTTAGGGTGTTATGCAAGCAACATGTGTTCTGTTGATTCTGTTATAGGTCCCATGACAAACCACCACTTGAGACAGGAGGTGATCCAGTGTGTGGAAAACTACAGGCCTCAACAGGTGAAGGAAGTACCACTGCAACTCAAGATTGTACTTAAAGATGAAGTTCCCGTATTTCAGCGGCCTCGCAGATTGTCACTTAAGGAGCAAGACATTGTGGAACAACAAGTATCTGAGTGGTTGGAAAATGGAATAATTAGGGTAAGTTATTCTGAGTATAGTAGTCCCCTAGTATTGGTGAACAAGAAAGATGGCTCCACACGTGTATGTGTCGACTATAGAATGTTAAACAAGAAGATTGTTAAAGATGAATTTCCATTGCCCATAGTCGAGGACTTAATTGATAAACTGAAAGACGCTAAGGTGTACAGTGTATTGGACCTGAAAAATGGATTTTTCCATTTAAAAATATGTGAGGATTCAGTTCCCTACACATCTTTTGTAACTCACCATGGTCAATTTGAATTCTTCCGTGCTCCCTTTGGTCTATCGACATGTCCGAAATACTTCATGAGGTTTATCTCGATAATATTCAGAGATCTTTTAGTTCGGGGTGAGGTTATGATATTTATTGACGATTTGCTGATCCCTGCTAAAGATGAACCTGAATCCGTTCAACGACTTAAAAATGTACTTTAAATTGCAGAGCAATATGGATTAGAAATCAACTGGAAGAAAGCAAACCTTGTAAGCCGAGAAATAGAGTATTTAGGTCATCTGATAAAGAACGGTGAAGTGAGACCTACTCCGGAGAAGATTGATGCAGTTATACGATATCCCAGGCCAACCTCAGTGAAGCAAGTGCGCAGCTTTCTCGGGCTGACCTCATATTTTAGAAAGTACATACAAAACTATGCAGAGATCGCAAAGCCACTCTCTGATTTATTAAAGAAGGATTCATCATTCAAGTTTGAAGAGGAGCAACGTATTGCATTTGAAAATTTAAAACAGAGACTCGGCGAAGGCCCTGTGTTGAAGATATACAATTCAAAACTGCCTACTGAACTGCACACGGATGCATCTTCTATTACTTATTCTGCTATACTACTACAGCTACACACAGATGGATGGCATCCAGTATATTACATGAGCAAAAGAACTAGCGAGACAGAATCCAAATATTGTAGCTATGAATTAGAAGCATTGGCTATAATAGAGGGTGTGAAGAGGTTTCGTGTCTATTTGTATGGTGTTCATTTCAAGATTGTTACAGACTGTCAAGCGTTTGAATCAACCCTAAGAAAAAAGGATTTGACCCCGAAAGTAGCCCGCTGGGTATTGTTTTTGGACCAATTTGATTATAAAGTTGAACATCGGCCAGGATCAAAGATGAAGCATGCAGATGCACTTAGTAGGAGTCCCTGTATGACAATCGTGGCCAACAATTTACATGATCAAATAAGATTAGCTCAGCAGAATGATGAAGGGCTGAAGGCAATATCTGAAGTTTTGCTTAATGGCTCTTATCTAGATTATTGGATTGACAATGGTCTACTTTACAAGGGTGAGCAGAAGCTGCTAGTTATACCAAGATCCATGGAAAACGAGATCATCAAACAGGTACATAGCAATGGTCATTTTTCGATAAAAAAATGAAGGAATTGATTGTGAAAGATTATTACATAAAGGACTTGGATCAGAAGCTGCAAAACTTTGCTGTTTCATGTATACCATGTATACTTGCAACTAGGAAAGCTGGTAAGCAAGAAGGCTACCTGAATCCAATCGACAAGGAAAGTGTGCCGTTACATACGCTCCACATGGACCACGTTGGCCCGTTAACAGAGACGCGGAAATTATATAATTACATATTGACCATTGTGGACGCGTTTACCAAATTCACATGGATATTTCCCGTGAAAAGCACCACCAGTAAAGAGACTATAGATAAAATAAAAATACATCAACAGAATTTCGGAAATCCAGCAAGGATTATTACTGACCGTGGAACTGCATTTACGAGTGGTGAATTTCGTGAATTTTGCCAAGAGGAAAATATTCACCACATCACTATAACCACAGGGGTACCTAGAGGAAATGGTCAAGTCGAGAGACTGCATCGGACAATCCTGTCAGCATTGACGAAGCTATGCATAGAGAACCCATCAATGTGGTACAGACATGTAAGTCGGTTGCAGCGGGCTTTGAACAGTACCTACCAGAGAAGTATAGATACCTCTCCATTTCAACTTATGATTGGCATCCATATGAGGTCAAAAGAAGATTTACAAATTATAGAAATATTGAAACAGGAAGAGTTAGATGAATATAACAAGGATAGAGAAGAGCTAAGGGTTAGAGCAAAACAACAAATTCTCAAGGTTCAAGAAGAAAACAAAAAGACTTATGATAAAAATAGAAAACCAAGCTCTAAGTATAATATTGGAGATCTGGTGGCGATTAAAAGGACTCAGTTTGGGACTGGTTTGAAACTAAAGCCTAAGTACTTGGGACCCTACCAAGTTACCAAAGTGAAGCGCAAGGATCGCTACGATGTAGAAAAGGTGGACATAAACACAGAGGGACCTAACAAAACATCTAGCTCGGCTGACCAAATGAAGAGGTGGCCGATACCAAATGAAGAGTAAGAGATCAGGTAAGCAAGTAAATAATGAAAGGTTTGTATGAATGAAAAACTGTCATCATTACTGCTGTACCATTCCATTTTGTTTCTTATTAAACTAATAATGTACTTATATTTTATAAAGACCATACCTATTGTGTCAAATGTAAGCAATGATGTACTTGCAGAAATATTTAACCTTTACTTAACTGGCATTGTTTTGTATCTAAGCTGTGTGTATAATTTACAAGATGTTGTTAATGTTGTTAAAGAAGAAAAAGACTAGATAATTAGCTTAGGGTTCTTTATTTTGTAAAAGTAAAAGTAACATTACAGATATATTATTATTTTGTACAGTAAGACTTTGTAATTTAGAAGGTAATAACAAGAAGATACTTGCAACTTGTGAAAATATTTAAAGTATGTTTGTGTATTTTCATAACTTAATGCTGTAAGTAATGTAAGTATGTAAATGTAACACTTAATGTGTCGTGCAGTATGCTTGTGGAATTTTATGTGTGAAGGGTGTGAAAAGATCTAAATTGGGCTAAATTGTTTAATGGTTGTGAATGAGGGTGCTGTTAGAGTATATTGTTATGAAAAGTGTGTGGAAGGAATGTCTGAGGCCAGACATAGTATCAGGATGACCGAATGTAGGATTGCAACACTGAGTGAATGAGAGATGTATGTGAGGGAGCGAGAGGGAAGAGAGGGGAGAATGGCGGCACGACTTGTAACCGATCCATGTGGCTCCGTGTTAATTTTCTAAAATATATGAATATACCGAAGAAAAAGTGTTTCAGTGAAAGTCCTCGATATACTTAATTGAAGCAAGAAGGTCAGCTGACACATTGTAAGGGGTCTTTTCAACGACTTCCTTTGAAGTAATAGGCACTAGTATTGCATTTTTTTTTTAGTCAGAAGTTACTTTATTTAGCTTTTGATACAATACAAAAAGAATTACGCAATAATATGACTATACTTAAGAGCTATAAACAAAATAAAAAGTGGGAAAATAATCGGCAATTTCATACTTTAACCCCTATTATTATCTATATGTCATCCAAAACTTAAAATTACTCCTGTGGCTAGATTAAATCTAGGCGAAAATAGCTATTGTGTGTGTGTTTTGTGTGTTCAACCAGCTTTAGGAATTGAAGGCTATTTACACCGGCACTTTGGTTTCGTGATAATCTATCGGCCGGTCCCAGTAACTTATCTATCTTCAGTTTTGGCATATCGGAGATAGAAAACAACTTTTGTCTTTGTTTCTCTGGACGGCAAAATCAGAGACAGAAGATGTTTTCTATCTCCGATATGCCAAAACTGAAGATAGATAGGTTAATGGGACCAGCCGTAGTATATGACATTGGCCTTATGTTAAATTTTTATTTTGTTACATAAAATTTGCTGATGACTAACTTATACTTTTCACATACATTTAATCCATGATGATATCAATAATATGACCGTACAGAAATGCTTCTATTGTCACATAACTCATTTGACGGAAGTACAAACGATCCGCACTATGGATTAACGAGTTACGCCGAAATACCCTAGTATGATTCACGGCTGGAACTCGGTCCCCAGAGTTACGACGAAAATGATTTATATGCATTTATTGTTATTTATCACTTAATTAGGGTTGTAACTATTATTAATCGCTTCCCACGGTATGATTTGCTGGCAAATTCTGATTTATTAGAATGATTTAGGAGCTAAAACTTAATTTCTAATCGGATTTTTATTGCTTTTTTTTTGTTTTATGATAAAAAAGTAACGTCCTTACATCATGCCACTGCAGGGCAAAGGCCTCCACCTTACCGAGTTATTTTGGTCAGGGAGAGTCATTTGGGAGGCATTAAGATGAAGTTTTAATAAGACAGGAGATCAATCATGCAGCAAGGTGCGCCACTTCACACAGCGTGCACTTTGTAACTGTCATTTTCATCCTGTCGTAGAAAGTATTATGCTACTCGTATGTCTCGGTCTTCTTCTTCTTTCTCGTATCTAACCCAGCTCTATTAACTTGTGCGCCTGCTATAAATTGCTTGTGCAATTGAAGTCTAGATTCAAGTTCTTTGGCATTGTTGTCTTTTGGAAGATATGTAATTAATTTAGACATTTAATAAAAACATGCGTTTTTTGTCATTCTAATATATAGCACTTAGTGCCGAACATTGCTCGGGTTTGTGATCATCAACATGCATTTGGGAAGCGTAGTGATTATGCCAGCTGTACCTATCATTGCTGTAGTAACTTGAATTCAATGTTGAAGGCCTTTTCCCTGCAGTGGCATGACTATAGGCTGGTACAAAGTTTTTTTTTAATAATATTTTTACTTAACTCATTATTGAGAGGAAGCCTATGATGGATCGAGCTAGTCCATAAAAAGCCTATAAGCTATAGCTTAAACAATTTGGGTTCTTATATCCGGTACTCACGTTGTTTCGTTGAAAGATCTTGCACAACTGGTGCGAGATTTATTAAGATATATGGCTTGCTGGTCTCATGATTGCGACAGAGTAGTCAGTTTTCTGGTACGAGGGTTTTTTTAATTCTTTTAACTACGTAACGAGTTACCTTTAATAGAATTATATTTAGATATCTATAATTACATTATATTATACAAATAAACAGGTACACGTTCTAAATAATTGCAAATGTAACTTTGTAACCTCATATGTTTATATGGGATTAGTAAGTTATTTATGCAGTTATTGAATCTAAAAAACTAGGCCAAAATTGGAAAATTTTATAGTTTTTCCTTGGTTTGTATATGTTAAACACGTGTAGAGTTCATTAAAAGACAGAAAATTTAAACAGCGTTTAAAATATTATTTGACATATTTTGTATGGGAATTGTGTCAAATTAATCGTCAATCTATGTTTACCGGCTGTTTAAATATTGGTGAACTCGGGTCTAATTGTGTTCTAAATTCGAAGTTTCTATGTCTGCTAGAAGTGTCTTAACATTTTGATTACCATTAAGTCTTTGCTCGACTTGCCGGAGGCAGTGCTGTGCCCCCAGATATACGAATACCTGGCTAAGATTAGTCAAAATATTCATGGACAACGTCCATGGCGTAGTGGAATTGACATCGTATTTCAAGGTTTATTTTGCAGTTTTTTTTGCAGATTGTTGTGTAGATATACATTGACCTGTATGGTCCTAAAAACACTTTTCTGAGGATCTAATGTTAATTGTCTCGAGACTGGTTGCTTGTGATACCGTTGTTATTTCTGACTTAATAACAATAATTTTTAATAGCTACGTGATTTTTGGTATCAGAATTATTCATATAAAATGTGATAGTTTTATTTTTTATTTTCTTACTAACATTATAAAGATTTATATAAAAAGATTTATATAATTATAATCACGAAAGTGTTTTAAATTTAAATGGCTCAATTAATATACTGAAATATTCCTTATATTTATTCAAAAACTACTTAAGTATAGAGTTATTTAATTCGTGATCATGGCGCTTGCAACAGTGCCGAAATATTGGAAACTCATAATAAATAAGGTACATGGTATAAACCCCGAATTAAATAACTCTAGTGATAGTGACCATGAAAGTTTAAATCAGTATATTACTTAAGTATAGTCATAATACTTTTAAAAAGCTAAACAAAATTACAATATATTATTAGTTCCACCCATACTGCCCCCGAAAGGAAAAACAAAGCCTACTAGATCAGAGGAACAATATCCAGAATGCGCGAAAACAGATGAAACGTGTCCTCTCAGTTCGGGGATATTTTTTTTCGTTTCTGATTTGTGTCACGTCGTTACGGCTATGGCAAGTACAGGGTTGGCACAAATGAAAAATACGGGATGTCGAAGTCATCGTAAATTAAATGTTATGCTGATATAGGTAAATGTATATTACAGACGACATCTTAGAAAGATTTGAACAATATAAGCGCATTTTACAATTCTTAATTTTAAGTGCCAATCACTACAAATATGAACAAACAGCTGCAGAGCACCTCAAGCTATTTACTACGGCATTTTAACATTGTTGACATATAGTTGGTGTAAGTTTTCAATAAAAATGTATAGCCAGATTATACAAAAAAAAAATTCACCTTTGAATAACCTGAACATCAGGTTGGAAGTACATGTTGGAAGAAATATGTGAATTTACTTACACATCATCCCTTAAAATAGTTCTGTTAAAAGTAGATGAGATTAACTACATCTTTATACATAAACACAAATAAATATCTTCTTAAATGGTTAAAGATTTTGGGTCCAAGTCCCACCTAAAGTAGTCGAAAATGTACATAAAATTTTAGAAATCGTATTTTCAATTATTAAAAACCTTTAAGAATGTTATTTAAAATGTTTAATGATTTCGCACAATCGCATTCAGTCCCGTCTTGCCAAGCAAATTGGCGACCGCAGCTTGGCTGTTAGTTTTAAAAAACGCGGATGCACATTCTCCTCTGTCAGTACTTTTTATCTTGAGAATTTATAATATGTTCAGAAACGCTCGTGGAGTTCTATTTGCCACATGACTCTATCAAATATTCATCTTTGCCCAGTTACAGCCCTAAAAACTGGGCGTTCCGTCGCAAACGGCTCAGCCGGCATTGCGTCAAGATACGTCGAGATACGACTGATACGAGATGCGACGACTGATCGTTTTCTATTCCGACATTATGACGCTTCGGGGACCCACTTCTCCTGACAGTTGCCATTACAAGTTTTCGTCGCCTCATTCTAGTGTTGTTAAACTATCGATTGTTACAAACGATAAGAGGTTATGACTTGCTGTAACCTGTTGCGAATGCGTAGTTTGGAACACAAAAGTTCATACAGAACAAAGCTTAAGGTTACCCGAAGAATATATTTTTTGATCTAACAATTAAATAATAAATAATAAATAAATAAATATTTAAGACATGCCTCACTGGGCCACACAGAGCCATCTAGTCCCAAATTAAGGTACTATTAAGTACCCTGTCGTATGGGGTACTAGACAACCGATAATCTTACTTATATACTTTTTTTTTTGTAAATACATACTAATAATATATAGAAAACACCCAGACCAGTACAAACAGACATGTTCATGCACACAAATATTTGTACTGTGCGGGGATCGAACCCGCGACCCATGGCTCAGAAGCAGCGTTTACTACCGCTGATCCAAATGGTCGTCCTAATACTCCTAATAGGAAATGTTTATCAATTTATCGTCAGAACTTCATAGATGGTTCTGTCTATAAAATGTTGCATTTATGATAGAGCGTTATGTATTATATTGTATAGGTTAATATTTACTTATTTTTACATTGACAAATTAGTTGTAGTACTATTAATAGAACTTTTACTTCAATGTTTTTTTTAAGAATGTTTATACTTATTGAAACTATCTATACTAATATTATAAAGCTGAAGAGTTTGTTTGTTTGTTTGAACGCGCTAATCTCAGGAAGTACTAGTTCGAATTGAAAAAAATCTTTTTGTCTTAGATAGTCCATTTATCGAGGAAGGCTTTAAACCTATGTACGTATAACATCACGCTGTGACCAATAGGAGTGAAGCATCAGTGACAAATGTTGCAAAAATAATCGCGTTCATAATAACAGAAATTGACGCGGGCTAGTAAAAAATAATTTTGGTATAGAGAAATTTTCATTATTTAATTATTAAATACCTGCCTGTACCTTGTTTGAGTTTGCTTTGGTACATGAAGAGATTTCGGTACGCAAAAAAGGTGCTATGTAAAATCAACTGCTCTATTGTAAAACATAAATGTAAATTATCCTTTTATCGATAAAAAGTGAATTTTACAACACTAATCTTTATTCTAACTGAATTCAGAACCAAATTGTATTGCGCGAGCATTCGCACAATACTTTTATGTTGGTATATTTAATAATCCCAGAAATCAAATCAAACTAAGATATTCTCCTCATTTTGGTCTTAGCCAGAATACTACGAATATTATAGTTAAATAAGTTTTGTCTGTGCTAAAATTTGAGTTTACTTACTCACTGTTGCTGGGATTAAAAACGCCGTTAGGAATTGGTTTGTTATCAGATTTTTAAATAGGTTATTTACTTAGGTTTATTTACGAAATTTATTCGAAAACCCAAAAAGTTGCGGCCAGCATCTAGTGGAGAGACTATAGGAGAGAGAGGAGAGAGGAAAGAGTGATATTAAGTTTAAATTTTGTTCAGAACGTATAAACCAACAGGAAGCTTTACAAACTTAGTTTCTTAGTCACGGAACCACTTAGGCCATCATCTAAGT
Organism: Anania crocealis; assembly: GCA_949315895.1. NCBI lineage: Eukaryota > Metazoa > Arthropoda > Insecta > Lepidoptera > Crambidae > Anania > Anania crocealis. The sequence goes on along the minus strand of OX438859.1, from coordinate 3,806,182 downwards.
CTAGTTCCATCGTCAAGTCCCCGTAGATGCGTCAGTTTTTGTAGAAAAGAAAAAAAACAAAGAAATGTTTTATCTTTTAGTAAATGTGTCAACTGTTTTTGCACATTTTTTCGACATTCGGAAAAATTGTTTTTATCAAATAAATAATCCACTTCTTGATAACGAATATTTCGCTTTTGTGTATCAGAGGAATGTGTTTTTATGAATGAAGTTGAATAATTATCAATTTTATTTTTCATCAAGTCCACTAATAAACAAAGGAGGATTCTGCTTTTACCGTCTCGCTTGGCAAACAAGTCGGCATTCAATGGCGATACAAAGAAGACTTTGGCCAGTACTTCTTGTGTCGATCCTTATGACCCTCGTAAGACGAGAAGGGGTAGTGCAATGTGTTTAGGGATGGCTTCATAGAACTCAACAATAAAATATACGTTTTAGCTTTGAGACCCCACGTTACAAAACCGATTTTTGGTGTATTTGATTCTTTTGACTTATTTTTTAGTAATTTATCGTTTTGCAAAGCATTTTAGAAAAATATGACGACGTCACATTTTTATTTAAGGTAGAATTTAGTTATCTACACTCATATTATAAAGAGAAAAGATTTGTATTTTTGTGTGTGTATGTGTGTATGTTTGTCATGAATAAACTCAAAAACTACTGTGCCGATTTCAAAAATTATTTCACTATTGGAAAGCTACATTCATCTTGCGTGACATAGGCTATATTTATTCCTAGAAAAGATTAGGAATCCTTATAAAAAAAACCTATGTCCACCCGTGCAAAGCCAGGACGGGCCGCTAGTTAATAAATAATATTACACCATGAAAGGTTCCGAGAAGATGCATATAAACATTCTATAACTGACTGTAGTATAAATAAGTTCTGTTACGGACACACGTCAATCTCGTTTAATTTAATATTTAGTGTATGTAATGAACCTTATTATTGTATTATTTTAGCTTTGAATATGTATGTATGTAAAGACTTTATATTTTATCACAAATAAACGTAATTTCTGTTAGGGCCTTAGTTTATAAGGAAATGTATTAGCGCAGGGCTTGTTTTATTTCAATAAAATAGCAAACCGGTTTCTTATTTCCACTTACAATATCTAAAGTATTAGGTAGGATCTGGTATGGTTGTTTAAAGGTACTGGGGTGAAGGAAAATAACTGTAGGCCGTCCCGCTCACGCGCGGCGGAGGTATCCTATAGGCTGTCCCTGTCCCCCTAACAGATTCTGAAGGTCGGTAGAAAAAACCCATGTAGGTAGGATTGTAAGAAACCGACGACGAGAGCATACCCGCCGGTGACAGTCAAGCCAGAATGGACGACTGGCTGGACAAGTCGCAGTCCCGGCGTCGCGAAGAAACGCAGCTACCCACCACAGAGGAGCCTTGCGACATTCTTACTCAAGAGCGACAAAGACAGAAAGATGTTCAAATGACAGAGATGGTTAGAAACCGTCATTTGAATCCATCACAACCTCCGGAAGAGAATAAAAAGGAGGAAGAGCCTCGAATGAAGATGGACGGGGCGGAGGTACTCGCAGCGACATTAGAGAAAATCATGTCAAGACGACCGACACCACGACAAGCAATAGAATTGCCGATATTTAGCGGGGCACCGACAGACTGGCTTTCTTTTAAGGCAGCAATGCAAGAATCAACCATGACAGGCGCATACACTAAAGCTGAGAACCTGGCTAGATTAAGAAGCTGTCTAAGAGGAGAAGCCAAAGAAGCAGTAGCGGCTTTATTATCATACGCATCCGATCCGGACATAATTATGAAAACTCTAGAACAGTGCTACGGAAGGCCGGAGATAATAATCGATCGAACGCTAAATGAATTGAAGAGTCTGCCGCGCCTAGGACCGACTGCCAGTGACTTGAATACATTTGCAATCAAAGTACAGAATATTGTTTGCACGCTGGACTCCATAGACAACAGAGGATACCTGAGAAATCCAATGCTAACACGGGAGATAATTGATAAACTTAGCCCGCATTTGAAATCTCGATGGTGCGACTATGCAGTACAATACTCAAGCTATTCGGAGCTAGAGATAATCACTTTGTCACATTTCCTAATGGAAGAGGCTAACAAAGCGCTACGCTACGCATATACGCCGCAGTCGAACTATTCCGCTACAAAAAGAGAAGTCGTGTCAGTCAAACCGAACACAAATATAAGAAAGAAAAATACGGGAGTGTACGTCACAGCCGAAGAAAGGAGGACGGCACAAAAGAAACCCTGTTTGTGTTGCGGTGGAGACCATGAGATGTCACTGTGTAAAAAGTTTATAGCTATGACAGTTAACCAAAGATGGAACTGGTTAAAGGAAGAAAGATTATGTTTTCTATGTTTATCAGATAGACATCGGCGTCTCAAATGCAAAGCGCAAGTATGTAATGAGAATGGTTGTGGTCGACGTCATCACAGAATGCTACATATGTCAGAGAGGGACAGCAAGAGTCCACAACATACATTAGAAAGGGACAGCAAGAGTCCAGAACAAAATCAAGAGGTGGTCGCATCTGTCAATCATTCGATAGACGCGTCCAAGGTATTGTTAAAAGTATGTCCGATCACTGTCGAAGGACCTATGGGTAGAGTACGTACGTACGCTTTACTTGACGAGGGGTCAACAATTACACTGATCGATAAAGAGTTAGCAGATTACGTCGGCGCAGAAGGGCCAGTTCGAGACTTACACATTTGCAGTGTGAATGCACAGAGCGTGCCACATAAAAGTACGGAAGTGGAGATTCAAATCATCGCTAAAGGCAATAAGAAGCACGCGGTGAGAGCGAGAACAATGGAGAATCTTCAACTTCATAGACAAACGATAAATGAAAGTTGTTTGAGATATAAACACATGCGTGTACTAAACAATGAAGACGTATGTTATGTAAGCGCCAAGCCGCGTATCCTGATCGGCGCGGATAATTGGCACCTGATAGTCAGCAGAAGGCTGCTAATAGGCAAACGTCATGAACCAGTAGCATCACTTACCACTCTGGGGTGGGTGATTCATGGAATAGCGCCGTCTCATGTGATAAAGGAGAAAAATACTGTGCTATATGTCAACGGCAAGCAAAGTTTAACTCAGTGCACGACGCGTGCCATGGATGACGAGTTACACAATATGGTGAAAGAACACTTTGAAATAGATTCATTGGGTATCTTAAAGAAAGAACGTGAAAATCCAGATGAGATTCGTGCCAAAGAAGCCTTTGAAACTTCAGTAAGATATGTCAAACGACAGTATGAAGTCGGATTACCATGGAAGGAAAATGTGAATGTTATGCCACCGAGCTACGATCTAGCACGGCGCAGACTCATGGCAATCGAGAAAAAGATGGACAAATCGAAAGAGTTCAAAGAAGCATACACGAAACAGATGAATAATATGTTTGAAAAAGGTTACGCCAAAGAGAGCCAAGACAACGAGATAGATAGCCCACGGCTTTGGTATCTACCACACTTCGCAGTAACCAATGTGAACAAACCCGGTAAACTGAGATTAGTGTTCGACGCTGCCGCTAGAAGCAATGGAGTGTGCCTGAACGACGCACTACTAGAAGGTCCCGATTTACTGAGAGATTTGGCGGGAATGCTTTTTAGATTCCGAGAACGAGCCATAGCAGTGACCGCGGATATCAGTGAGATGTTTCTACAGATAAAAATCTTAGAAAGAGATCAGCCGGCGCAAATGTTTTTATGGAGAGGCGACGACAGAACGTCACCACCAAAGCGTTATAAAATGACTTCAATGATCTTCGGAGCGAAGAGTTCACCGTTTTTAGCGCATAGCGTACGTGATTACAACGCTCAGAAACACGCCAGTACGTACCCAAGAGCACATGAAGCGATAACGAAGAACCATTACATGGACGACTGGGTCGACTGTTTCGATACACAACAAGAAGCAAGTGTCGTCATCAAAGAAGTTCGTCATGTACACGCGCAGGCAGGATTCACGCTTACAGCCTTTAATACAAACGGGCCGGACGTGTTGCGTGAGCTGCCAATTGATAGCCGTGCCACGACACCGAAACAGCTCGGTGCCGCTATGACTCAATATGGACGAACGCTGGGACTTATGTGGGACGCTAACAACGACGAACTAAGTTTTAACACGGTGCTAGTCAAAGTGCCGCAAGAAGTGAAGACATTGAAACGAACGCCTACGAAGTGAGAAGCACTGAGCGCAGTCATGTCAATATTTGATCCACTTGGACTACTGAGTTATTACACCATCCGAGCGAAGATACTAATACAGAAGGTGTGGCGCCTAGACACAAGCTGGGACGAAGCGCTACCCGAGGAAATAGCCAATGAATTCCAGACATGGTTGAGTGGTGTGGACGCTCTAAGCAGTTTGCGTCTACCCCGTCTATACTCTCAGACGGGGGGAGTGACTAGAAAGCAGCTGCACGTATTCTGCTACGCCAGCGAGTCTGCTTACGCTACGGCCGCATACTGGGTCGTGGAATACGAAGATGGGTCAAAACGAGTGATGTTAGCCGCCGCTAAAGTGAAGGTAGCGCCGATAAAGGCTCAGACGATACCACGGCTGGAACTACAGGCGTGTCTGATCGGCGCACGACTTGCGTCAATTATAACGAGAGAGCACAGATGGCAACCCGATAGAGTTACATACTGGACGGACTCTAGAACGGTTCTACATTGGATAGAGAACGAGAGAGTGCGTTACACCCCGTACGTATCACACCGACTGAGTGAAATTACGGAGTTGACCGATCCTAGCCAATGGAGATGGGTGCCGACACAAGAAAATGTAGCCGACGACGCAACGAGAGTCGACTACGATATAAAGTCTCGAGAAGACCGATGGTTCACCGGACCGTCGTTTCTATACTCAAACGAAGAGCTATGGCCATCACCGAATGTGACAGCAGACGGCGATAATGAAGAAAACAACGAAGTCATATGTAACGTAACTACAAATGACTTATGGAGCGTGCCAGATGCGAGACGTTTCTCGAATTATGAACGTCTAGTGAGAGCAATGGCATATGTATTACTTTTCATAGAGAAATGTCGTAAACGTACTAGAGAATTGACTATACGACATATAGAAAAGGCAGAGACGTGGCTAGTGAAACAAGCACAGGAAGATTCATTCCGCGAAGATTTAGAACGCCTAAGAAAAGGCTACAACATAAAGGCGAGCAGTCGTATTAAGATGTTAGATCCATTCATCGACGGGGATGGTGTGTTGCGGGCTAGAGGACGTACGAGGGCAGCGGGTGTGTCTGCCCCCGATACTACGCCCGTAATATTGGACGGCAGCCACCCGTATGCGCGGTTGTTGTGCAATAGGGAACACCGTCGCGCCCACCACTCGCACAACGAACTGTTATCCGAAACTAGGCGGATGAGATTTTAAAAAAAACAAAATTTAAATTCACTAGAATTTATATTAAAATTGAATTTTAAAAGTTCACAATTTGTTGGAAGTAATTTAGTTCTGCGACAATAATTATGAGGTAAGGGAAAGGCGAGTTTCTAGCGCGGCGGTTGAGAGTGAACTGAGGTAGGGCTCTAACACGACTAGGCTCAGTCCTGAGGGAGAAGTGCTGATGAAGCACTTCTTCATTAGTTTCACTAAGGGTTTTTCATATATAACAACCCCCTCGTTAAGAGGAAACTCACGGAATGTGAGTTTTCATGTAATTATTAGATACGTAATTTGGGAAAATCTTCTAAAGGGATGTCAATTTCGCTTCGTTTGTCTACTGGTGTTTTGCTAATTTCATTTGTAATTTGGGGAGTAAATTTGCGAGAAAACTTGCCTTTCTTAATGATTAGGAATATTATAAAAATACAAATTGTTATTAAAGAGATGACACTAATAATAGGAAAACTAATATGATTGTTAAAATTGGTTGGAAACTCTATTGTTTTTAAATCTTTAACAACTTCATCGGTAACAGTTTTAAATTGTTTTAAATTATCCAGATTTACATTGTCTAACTGTGAAATAGGTAAATTAATTTTGACCTTATTAAAATTACTAATATTACAGCAACTATCACTAATTATATTAAAGTCTGAAGAGACTTTTGGAACATTTATCTTAGGGTACACTTTTCTAACTAATCTTACGTTACCATGAAACGCCGTGCATTCATAGGGGATGTTAAGTACACCTGTACCGGATATAATTGTATCGGATACAGAATCTTTGCATTCTAAAGTTAGTTTAGTGGGTTTTGATAGGACAAATACCCATTTATTATTATTAAGTTTATGCCAGATATTAATGTTACCAAAAATAAATCTATACGGACAATTATCAGGTAACGAGGATAATGCTTTAGTTATAATTTCAATTTCACAAGATGGGTTATCAAGGACGGTGTGGATGTCGGCTATTTCGCAAAGGTAAGTTTCTGTAGGAATATTTTTACAATTGGTTAGGTCTTTAAGGTAAGTGTAGGTAGATTTATCTGTGCTTAAGGCAAGGAGTTGTTTGGTAGGCAAAATCATGGCGAAAGAATCCGGTGAGCTGTTAACGTGAGGTGTTGGAAGAGGAATGTTCCGATAAATGTTATATCTTAACAAACTAACTAAAGGTAATTTTACAACGAATATAAGCTTATTGTCTAAATAGTAGCATACAAGTTCGGCTACATTAATTAAGGTATGAATATTACTTATTTCTAAACTTATAGGGAAATCCAAATGTTTAGGTATTACCCTGAGATTATTTACAATGTCTTTATACATTTGATATGGCGTCAATATTGACGGATGTACGGTATTGCTTTTTACAAACAGAATAGCATTTAACAAATCTTCAATTTTAAAAGATAGTGTAAGCAAATTAGATTGCAAGATATTTAATATAGACATTAATTTTGACTTAAATGATATAACATTAATAACATTTGATATATTTTTGAATGACAGAGACAATTCATTGACGACGTCGTTCAATTTCGCTTGATTCATATTAATTTCATGTAAAGAATTATTTATATTAGAAATTGCAGATTGAGAAACCATTATAGTTTTTGTAAGAGATTCTGATAGTTTTTCGTCATTATTATACAGGGCCACTATAGCATTATGGTAATTTTCAGCATCATTTTCATCCATTGTGCCGAAAATGTGTTTGAATACTGTTCCTATGCCAGCAAACCAGGCAGATCTTTTGGTAAATGAATTAGAAATAATATGAGAAATGGCTTTGAAATCTCGTTGGATATCATTATACAAAGCTTGCAAAGGTTGTAGCATATTATTGCAATGTTGGATATCCATTTCTTCGTTTTCGCGACAGTGATATCGAACAGTTCCAAATACATCATAAATGTTTTCAAGATGGTGTTGAATAGAGGACACGTCTACCGGGATAACAATATGAAATTGGTCGTTAACAATCCTCAGTGTGCCGACAGGATCGAATAGTATGCCAGGACTTTTGTCGATATGTTCAACAAATTGGTTGTCGTTGCTCGCGGAGACGACAATAAAACACAGTGTAGATATTCTGAAAATAAACAGTTTGATTCTAAAAATATTTGTATATGATAGATGTATAAAATTGTAAAATGTAAAAGAATTAAAATTGTAAATAGATTAAAGAATAATATTTTAGAATAAGTGAATGTGTATTTTCACTCGGAGGACTCATTTGTATGAGCAGGTTTAACCTCATCAAAGTGGTGTCTGACGTGACGCCTGTTAATAAGCAAGGACAGCGTGTTATTGCTATGGACCTTAACAATTTTGTAAGGTCCTTTCCAAAGTGGAGAAAGGGATTTTCGAAGCCGTACGTGATTTTTAAGGTAAACATATTCTCCGACTTTGTAGGTCTCGTGACGTGTGTGTTTATCGTAGTAGGTCTTCGACCTTTCTTTAGATGCGTTGATGTTTTGTAAGGCTCTCTCGCGGGAAACTTTTAAACGATGTTGCAACATTTTAGTATATTCGGGATAAGTAACATCAGAACGTGATTCGAATACGGAGTCGGGAATGTAGGGTTTGTGACCAAAAAGAAGCTCATATGGAGTGAATTGGGTAGTTGTATGGACGCTACTGTTATAAGTTAGCATTGCAGTGTAGACGTATTTATGCCAGTCCGTTTGACTTTCATTGACGAATGATTTTAAGTATTCCTTCAGAGTCGAGTGACTGCGCTCAAGAGCTCCTTGAGTTTGAGGGTGGTAAGGTGAGGACCAGATTTGTTTGATTTTTAGGAATTCACATGTCTGCTTGAAGAGATCAGCCGTAAAATTTGTACCTTGGTCTGTGAGAATTGTTTTTGGAATACCAAAGACTGATATGAAATGGACAAGGCATTCGCAAGTCTCTTCTGCAGTGGTGTTGGAAATTGGGTAAGCAATTGAGAATTTTGTTAGATCATCTTGGAGGGTTAGTATGAAACGTAATTTTGTAATTCCAGCTTCGGGTAAAGGGCCGACAATGTCCAGACTAATTCTTTCAAAAGGGCGAGTAGAAGAAGTAGTAATTTGCATTGGGGATTTATTGATTTTCCGAAGAGCCTTATTGGATTGGCATAATTTACAATTTTTTACGTAGTTCTCAATATCGGTGCGCATATTTTTCCAATAATAGCGCTCTTTTACTCTATTGTACATTCTGTTTGAGCCCAAATGGCCTGCAATAGGAATATCGTGGTTTTCTTTAAGTATTTTGGCAATTTCGGTCGGTACGGGGTATATGATTGAATTGTGATGTATGTTTACTGTTATGTTGGTGTTATTAAATAAGTATAAAAGCATTCCATATATTTTTACAAAGGAATGTTGTTCAAAGAGATTTTTGAAGTCGGAAATGGCGATGTCGTTTATGTCACCCGTTAAAATGATATCATCTCTTGCGGCTTTGAGGGTTTTAAAGATTTCTGGATATGTGCAGTCGTCGAAATAGTACGCCTTTGTGAAGAGGAGATAGTATTTCTTTCCTTTTATTTCCAGTTTAAGGAAAGAGTTAAGTTCACGTTCTTCATCAATGGAGATGGAAGATTCTTCAGCAGCGGAAAGAACATCTTGAAGGTAAGGATTCGAATCGTCAAAATCGATTGAGGTTGGAATTAGTATGGCTTTGGATTTTGATTTAAGAAGACTTTCGTTATGTTCTAAGACATTAGTGTTAAACGTTTCGTCTTTGTTTGAAAAAGCTTTTAAGAAGTCGTTGTATTCTTGATTGGAAATTGAAGGAGTCATACTAGCTTCATTGGAGTTAGAGGGTTGCGGTTCATTGGAATCGGAGCGAGGATCTAAGAGATTTGGTAGGTTTGTTGGACTTAGGTTTTCGCCTTGGACTTCTGATGGGCTTAGGTTAAAACCACCCAGGTCTATGAGGTCATCGAGGATATCTTGAGGTATGTCAGACTCAGTTGGGATATCAGGAGCTTGAGTAGAAACGGGATCGTCTTGGATCTTAGATGTAGAAGGTTGAGGATCATTGTCTGTTTGGATTGGATTCACTGGGAAACGGGACAATGCGTCAGCATTGCTGTTGATTTTTCCTTTTTTATACTCGACTTCGTAGTCGAATTCTTCTAGTTTTAGTCTCCACCTTACGAGTTTGGATCCGGGATCCTTGCAATTGAAAAGCCACTTCAGTGGTCGATGATCGGTCACGATCTTGAAACGACGGCCGTATAAGTATGGCCTGAAGACCTTGGTACCAAAGAGGATTGCCAAGCATTCTTTTTCCGTTACGCTATAGTTGGATTCAGCTTTATTAAGGGTTCTGGAAGCAAATGCAATTGGCCTATCATTTCCTACAGGTCCTTGTGATAAGATGGCGGAGATAGCGAAATTTGATGCATCACAGGTTAAGACAAAAGGTTTGGTAAAATCGGGATATGCTAGAACTGGAGCAGTAGCAAGACAATTTTTCAGAGTTTCGAAGGCTAGTTGCTGTTCATTTTGCCAGTTGAATAGAACATCTTTTTTGAGAAGGTTAGTAAGGGGTTTAGCAATTTTTGATAGATTTGGGATGAAACGGCGGTAATAGGAGACTAACCCCATGAAGGATTTGATATCTTTGGGACATTTAGGTTGAGGAAATTCTTGAACAGCTTTGGTTTTTTCTGGATTAGGTCTCACACCACTATCTGTGATGATATGACCGAGATAAGATACTTCTTTGCGAAGAAATTCGCACTTATCTGGCTGGAGTTTAAGATTACAATGTCTCAGTCTGTCGAAGACATTGGTAAGCTTTTGCACATGGGTAGTTAAATCGTATGAATAAATAACGATATCATCGAGATAAACAAAGCATTGAATGCCTTGTAGTCCCGACAGGGCTATATTCATTAGTCTCTGAAAAGTGGACGGAGCATTTTTAAGTCCAAAGGGCATTCGTGTGTATTCAAAATGTCCTTGTGGCACAGAAAATGCGGTTTTGGATGCGTCCTTTTCTGACATTTTTATTTGGTGGAAACCAGAGGCAAGATCGAGCGTGGTAAAGTATTTACTTTTGCCTAATTGGTCTAAAATTTCAGAAATATTTGGAATAGGATAAGAGTCTCCAATAGTGATGTCGTTCAGCTTACGATAATCAATTACCAGTCGCCACTTTCGTTGACCAGAGGCATCCATTTTCTTTGGAACTATCCATATCGGGGAGGACCACGGAGAGGTAGAAGGTTTGATGATTCCGTCATCGAGCATCTTATTTATTTGAGTTTCAACTTCTCTTTTATGTATATCAGGAAATCGATATGATTTTGTACTAATTGGCACAGAAGATGATGTTGGGATTTCACATTCTAAAATATCAGTGTTTGTAAGTTTGTCATTGGGAAGATGGAATACATCTGAATATGTTGAACAAAGGTCATATAAGGCGTCAGTTTCTTCGCCATTAAGATGAGAGACTCTTAAAAGGTCAAGGACTTCTTCGGTCCTGCTTTTCACATTTAATAGGAGATCGTCAGATTCTCGCGTGTAAAAGATTTTATGACATTCTGATTGTTTCAGGGGAAGAAGTTTTAATCTAAGATTAGAATTGACTTTTATCGGAGATTCAGAGGTGTTCACTACAGTCACGTTGATTCTAGAGTTTGGTTTCACTCGAACTATGCAGTTTGCTATGAGGAGCGATCTAATTGGATGTTGATCAATGATGAGGCCTTCTTGTAATTCGGGGTTTTGTACTGTGCATTCGATTATGGTTTCGGTGCGTGGTAGAATCGTATAAACTGGTTCGTTGAATTTAAGAGTAAGTTCGATATTGTTGACTGTCAGTGTCTCCTTTTTAAAATCAATATTGCTACGAGAGCTAGAAAGGAAATCATTACCGATGATTCCGTCATATGGGAATTCTAAGTCAGAGGCTACGTGGAATTTATGTGCTAGTGTATTAAATGTGATGGGAATATGACCCAAAGTTTTCATTAAATTGTTTGTTGTACCAATTCCATTGAATGTAATGGGTTCTTGTGATATTTCAGGCATGTTTTCGACGGAACATTTTTTCACGAGGCTGATGGATGCACCACTATCTACTAATAGGGTGAGTGGTTTCGTTGAGACGGAGGTTTGGACTTCAATATACGGTAAGTATTTTCTTGACGGGTTTGTTGTAATATTGTAGACACTAATATTTTTTTCTTTTACAGGGATGGTACGAGAAAGAGAAGTTTCGGATATTGCAGTTGGTTCTTTAGAATTGGGAGATGAGCTGGCACCAGAGACGATGGATGCATAAGAGATAGAGGGATCGGCGAATCTTGAGTTAGAATGATTTACGGATTTGGAGTTAAGCACAACGGCGGATTTTGAAATTGGTTTAATATGTTTTGGATTTGCTTTTGCAATGGATACAGCGGATTCAGTGGATACAGTGGATATAGTGGATACAGTGGATACAGCGGAAACAGTGGATACAGTGGATGCAGTGGGTGCTGCAGATACAGTGGAATCAGTGGATACTGTGGGTGTCTTTGGATTTGGAAGCGATTTAGTAAATTTAGATGGTGGACTCACGGGACACCGCCGGGAGTCCATTAGGAGTTTAAAGAATGTTGTTCTTGATACTCCTCTTGTTCTTCGGGTGAATATTTGTCGCGATTATTATGTTCAATAAATTGAACGCGTCGTGGTTGGGAATATTGGGGCTGATTCTGCTGTTGAGAATTTGGAAAACGATTCGTGCTTGGTGTTGAAAATCGACGGCTATTATTATACTCCCGCTTACGGCAGTTGTCGATAGTGTGCCCTATTGTTTTACAGTATCGGCACACCGGAGCATTGGATGACGACGCGTTGTTATCATTTGTGCGGTATGTGGTATTTGGAAAAGTTTGACTTTGCTGTGGTTTAGCTTGAGAAGGACGCCTTTGATAATTATTGGGTCCCTGAGTAAGGTTTTGTTTTGAGTTAGTGGTTTGTTGCAATTTTTCTTCTGAAACTGCGAAATTGATGGCGTCGTTGAGAGTTTCCGGGTCTCGACATCTGACCACGGTGGAAAGTCGAGAGGTTAAGCCAACAACGAAAGTGTGGGTGGCCAGGTCCTGCATCGCGGCGACACGGCCTGCCAATTCCCCTTTCTTTTTTGTGGGTATGGTCACGTTAATTTCAGTCAAAAGTTTTGATAAACACGATTCAATTCGAAGTGCGAACTCGTGAACGCTTTCGTTGTTGCCTTGGCGACAGTCTTGTAGTTCTGAGAGCAGTGCCGAGTAGTGTTTTCTTTCCCCGAACTGAGATTTTAGAAATGATTCTAATTGGTCCCATTTGTCGAACAGTTTAATTGAGCATGCGCTTTCAGCGCGTCCCTCGAGTTGGCTAAGGATATATTTTAAAAGTATATCTTGTTGTTGGGCAGATGCAAGGCTTATTGCATTCTTGCAATTATTTAAGAATGGGCATAACTTTTCCCGATTGCCGTCAAATCTATTAATGAATTTACAAAGAATGTTTAAATCTATTTCATTACTTGAGGTATGAGTGATTGCGGTTTGCGACCGGGTGTGTGGGCCGGGAGCACTAGGTTGAATTACACTGGGGCCTGTCACGGCAGATTCATCCTTAACGTCTTTGGACATTGTAAAAGTATTCCTTTACGAGTATGAGGATAGTCTAAACAAAGATAAGGCGCTCGGCGGACGGATTCCGCGAAGTATGCGGGGCGATAACGACACTGGTCTCAGACTGAACACAATATGAACAATAAGAAATCTATTAATAGAATTATGTTAAACAAAATAATTATTGGACATAGAATATTGTAAAACGTTTTATGAAAGTCTTTTAAGGTTTTTTCAGCGCAACGAAGTTGAAGGATTTTCACTTAACTTTTCACTTTATAATTTAGGTTTTCACACTTTTCAAAATTTTCACTTGATATTACTGATATGGAAAAGACTCACAGGATCGTCGATGTCATTATGGATGCAGAGAGGCACTGGAACACCTGGCAGGATACGGAGAGAGCTCGAAGACACCTGGACGTCAGTCACGGGTGATGATGAAACAGTGATGCCGGTGTTGACAGTGGAGTTCACCAGGATCGGAGGATATAGGGGCCGCGGGATCGCCAGTTCTTGATGATGTAGAGGATGTAGTATTGATGTTTTGCGTGCTAACGGTGATATGGATTATACACTGGACACACTGGATTTAGTTCTCAAAATTGCAGTTTTATGGTTACGGAGACGTTTCCGTGGATTATTCACTTTTCACAATCCTTTAAGCTGCCACCAATGTTATCCGAAACTAGGCGGATGAGATTTTAAAAAAAACAAAATTTAAATTCACTAGAATTTATATTAAAATTGAATTTTAAAAGTTCACAATTTGTTGGAAGTAATTTAGTTCTGCGACAATAATTATGAGGTAAGGGAAAGGCGAGTTTCTAGCGCGGCGGTTGAGAGTGAACTGAGGTAGGGCTCTAACACGACTAGGCTCAGTCCTGAGGGAGAAGTGCTGATGAAGCACTTCTTCATTAGTTTCACTAAGGGTTTTTCATATATAACAGAACGCGTCGTCAACGACCTACGACAAAGATATTGGATACTACGACTACGACCGACTGTACGCGCTGTAGCCTACAAGTGCGCTTTCTGTCGCATGAGGAAGACGAAGCCAAAGAGACCAGTCTTCGGAGATCTACCACGAGCTCGACTAGAAGCTTTCACTAGACCATTTTCAAACTGTGGCCTAGACTTTTTCGGGCCAATGACAGTGACTATAGGCCGCCGACATGAAAAGAGGTGGGGAGCGCTCTTCACTTGCCTCACCACAAGGGCCGTGCACATAGAATTAGTAGCTAGCCTGTCCACCGACTCGGCTATAATGGCTCTACGGCGCATGGGAGCACGGTGAGGGTGGCCACAAGTTATGTACTCAGACAACGCGACGAACTTCAGGTGCGCAGACAGCGAGCTACGTATGGCAATGGCGGAGTGGGAACCGGCTCTGCGCGACTTCGCGCTCACCCAGCGCATAGACTGGCGCTACATATCACCGGGAGCACCACATCAGGGCGGGGCGTGGGAGCGGATGATACGCTCTGTCAAGAACGCTCTACGTGTCACGCTTAACGAGAAGGCGCCGAAAGAAGAAGTTCTACTGACGCTGTTGATGGAAGTCGAGCACACCATGAACGCTCGACCACTCACACATGTACCGGTTAGCGCTAACGATCCCGAGGCGCTAACCCCTAATCACTTCCTGCTGGGTGGTTCGCACGGCTTACCCATCACCGGGCCGTGTGAGCAATCGTCGAGGAAGACATGGCGGGCCGCGCAAGGTCTAGCCGACGAGTACTGGCGCAGATGGCTGAAGGAGTACCTACCCGAGCTCATACCAAGAAGAGGGGCTCGTGACGTCAACGAGGTCGCTATCAAACCAGGCGATCTAGTCATCGTGGTGGACCACACGCTTCCACGCAACGTGTGGCCCCGAGGGGTCGTCACACGTGTTCATCCCGGACCAGACGGAGGAGTAAGAAATGTTGAAGTAAGGACCAAGGGCGGCGTGTTTCATCGACCGACGTCGAGATTGGCTGTCCTGCCGGTAGAAGAATGAAGAGGTTCCGCACTGCGCAGCGCTGCACCGGGGGGAGACTGTTACGGACACACGTCAATCTCGTTTAATTTAATATTTAGTGTATGTAATGAACCTTATTATTGTATTATTTTAGCTTTGAATATGTATGTATGTAAAGACTTTATATTTTATCACAAATAAACGTAATTTCTGTTAGGGCCTTAGTTTATAAGGAAATGTATTAGCGCAGGGCTTGTTTTATTTCAATAAAATAGCAAACCGGTTTCTTATTTCCACTTACAATATCTAAAGTATTAGGTAGGATCTGGTATGGTTGTTTAAAGGTACTGGGGTGAAGGAAAATAACTGTAGGCCGTCCCGCTCACGCGCGGCGGAGGTATCCTATAGGCTGTCCCTGTCCCCCTAACAGATTCTGAAGGTCGGTAGAAAAAACCCATGTAGGTAGGATTGTAAGTGGAAAAAATGTTAAGAAGCCTGTAGGTAGGTTTAGAATATGTAAGACAGAGATAGCAATACACATATCGGACCTCTCTTTTCTCCGAAGTTATTATGTGGGTGGATTGAGAAAGTGTCCAAAGAGTAAAAGAGACTATGTGTGTTCTATCTTTGTCTATCTAAGGAAAATCGCGAATTTTGTATAGTCACTAGGCTGATTTAAGAAATGTAAATAAGAATAGGACGTGATCAGGCGAAAATTGTTCCTGCTCTCACGGTCACCTATCAAGAAAGAAAATAAACTCTGAAGAAATCAACAAGTGTTTTCGTCCGCATACAGTCCACTCAGGAAGTCCATGGTCGGCTTGTTCCTACAACCTACAAGTTCACTGTATAAATTAAAAATTATAATATTAAGTTATCTTTAGTTTTTATCCTTTAAGATTGCAACACCTGAATAGGGTAATTAAGTAGTTAAGCTCCATTGTATAGTTTCTAATATCTCTGTAAGATATACACTTAATTAGCAATAAATATATTTGAATTTTGAATTTTGAATCTTAGTACTCGTAAGTAGTAATCTATACAATTTTCCAAAAATAAACATTAAGTTTTTTATCTGGCTCTATCTGTTTTGCCAATAACCTGTAGCAAGTCTAAGAGACCGACGCCTTGTTGGTTTTGTGGTGTTAGTACCGGACCAAGTTCTCGGAGTCCTAGGTTCGATCCCGGGTCAGGCAACAAAAGTTTCGAATTTTCGAAAATTGCTCGGGTTTATGATCACCAACCCGCATTTGGTAAGCGTGGTGATTGTGCTTGTACCCATCATTGCTGTGGTAACTTGAATTTGATGATGGAGGCCTTTGCCCTGCAGTGGTAATAGTCAGTTACTTTACTTTTTTATATAGACATTGTGTTGTGCCTAACAGCCTTAGTTATTTTTTATTTTTATTTATTAGATCACCAACAAGATTTACAACAGTACGAGATACAGTAACACTTGACAGTAAAAAAACTATTCTAAATGAAATCTTACTTATAGGTAATAACGGCATGCAATAATTGACAACAGTTAAGTACCTTACAGTAGTATTGAAGAAAATAAGTAATCAGTAACCTAAATCTATTACATTATATTTATAACCCTAATCTGTTTCACAATCATTAAGTAAAGGTTTAAGTAGTTACTCAACGAGTTAATTACATAGAGGTTAAATCCTTTCGTTAACTTTCTTTGCATTTCACAATCATCCAATCAGTAAATTAAAGTGAAGATTATATAATTAATACTTACTTATAAGTTACGTTTCGTTTCAAGGTAAGAATAAATTATGTTATGTTAATAAATTAAGTATAGTAATCACAGAATTATCATAAAAAAAAATTTTTTGTTATGATTATTAGTAATAAAAACAATAAATTCGTACAAAAAATGTTTACACTGTAATGTAAATGAGTCATTTCACCTTTTCTACGAGTAAAATCAATGTTTCTGTAAGAATGGAACGCATCGAGTTTTCAACCAAATCATGTCAAGTCAACGTCAGTTTGTCAGTAAATGACAAATGTCTAATTTGCCGGCGTTTGGTACTTTTTGTTTGGTGATTTTGTTTGCATTGAATTTATCATAACGAACATTGTGTTATTTTACAATGACTGCAAAAATGTCCATTTAATTAATAAAAAAATTGTTGTTGATGAAAATTTGGAAATGACGTATTTGAGGTTATCTTTTCTTAAATTTACTTGTCAAGTAAAAGGCTACTTGGCAGTGCATCTGGTGATTATCTTAACGAGCAGGTAAAGTGGTGATTAACCCTACTCAGGGATTGTGAAACGTAAAAATTAGTTTACTGAGCAGATAGGGTCGAAGTAGCTTACCCGGAACTTAACTCAGCGATTGTGAAACAGGCCCTAAAAGAAACAATATTTATATTTAATGTTATAACCCTAAAAAAAAACAGACGGACTATTCTAAAATTCAACGTTAAATCGTCCCTAATTATTCCCATTAGACGTTATCTAAAAATAATAACTGCGGAGTAATATAAAAATGTTTTCTGTTTAACATTAAAATTTAATTTCGTTCATAAAACGCTTTTTGGAGACCAAATATTTGGTGTAGATTTTTTCCTATTAATTTCGTAGTAGACATAAAGGAGGAAGATGCAATAGACCCGAACGATTCTTATTATTTAAACATATTTTTTTATCTGGGCTATGGCTATGAAACTTGTTGTGCTTATTTGTGTAATTAACCTGTCATCGGTTAGATTCAAATATAATTTTTTTTTATAATTTTTTTTTTAAACTTCGAAACAATTCTGTTTTTTGAATGTTTTTCAGATATGTTTAGCAATTTAGGCTTTTTTGAGTAACAAAAAACTATCTAAGCTTTTAATCCTAATACATAAGTCAAAATTTTTTTTGGCTTGTTTGTGTGACGAGTGACAAATATCCATCTGGATTCTTAGTATTAGTATTTTTTTTACCTTTTTACAGATCGAAATAAAAATACCAACATTTATGATTTCTGAACTACGATCAAAACGGATACGAGCTATTTTTAAACGCATGATAATTATCTTGTCATCACATAGAATTGGATTCTACTCGTATGACAGCTGTAGGACTAATGTAGGCTAATAATTTTAAAATAAAGGCAAGTCAAAAAGGTTTGAACAGCTTTTTAAGATTTTCTATTTAAATGCATTATAATTATCTTGTCATCACATAGGAGACTGTAGGACTAATGTACGATATTAATGATGGAATACAGGCAAGTTAGAAAGGTTAATACAGCACTTTAAGATTTAGATATATTCTGTTCTAGCCTTCTTGTATGAGTAAGTACTCATACAACCATGAGGTACATAACCATACATACATACATACATACACTCACGCCTTTTTCCCGGAGGGGTAGGCAGAGACAGAGTAGTCTGTAAGGATCGAACCATGTGGAAAGATGTCCACATGCTACGATCCTTACAGACTACTTTCGCTTCATCCACATTCATTAATCTTTTCATACACGCTCGCCGGCTTAGGGTACTCTTGACCTGACCTTTCTTTAGAACTTCCCCGATTTGATCAAGATAAGTTCGTCGAAACCTTCCCCTTCCAACATTTCCATTCATACTCGCCATATATATCTTTTTAGTCAACCTGCTTTCATTCATCCGCTCAACATGTCCAAACCATTTAAGCATTCCTTTTTCAATACTGGTCACTACATCCTCTTTTACATAACCATACAACCATCAAATTAGACCAACGCAATGAGGATTTTCCCAGTGTTTCCCAAACATTGTTCTGCTATGGCCCGGTAATCAAATATATTACATTGCCCCTTTGTGACCCACTTAATACTTTTAAACACAAGCTGGATCCATTAAATAAAATAATACCTAAACATTTATTAATAGATAAAAGTATTTTCACACTATTTAGTCACTAAATTTTAGTGTAGGTGTTGACTGGTGTTGCTAATTTTTTACTTTCTAAAGAATCCTAGCTCGCGGAAAATGATGAAAGGAGATTTTTTACAATGCGTCGATCGACAGGTATTATTTTTAAAACAAGGCGGGAATGTTGCGACCCGGTATTTTATTTTGATGGCCCGGTACTGGGTTGCGACCCGGCAAATGGGAAACGCTGGTCTAGTGGTTCAAATGGGCCAAGATCTCTGGGTCCAATGCTTGATCAACCACAGTCGGGAAACAAGAATTTGGAATTTTCGAACGTTGCTCGGATATGATCACCAACCCACATTTGGTACGCGTGGTGACTAAACCTGTACCCATCATTTATTTGTTACCTTGATTCAATAATGGAGTCCTTTCTCATGCAGTGGGATTATAAAACTTGTTCCTTTTGATATTTCATAACTCTAAGGTTATGTTCTA
Source organism: Anania crocealis (assembly GCA_949315895.1). Classification (NCBI taxonomy): domain Eukaryota; kingdom Metazoa; phylum Arthropoda; class Insecta; order Lepidoptera; family Crambidae; genus Anania; species Anania crocealis. The sequence continues at coordinate 3,786,807 of OX438859.1, read as the reverse complement.
TTGGTAAAAATAATATGAAACTCCTTAGAAATTGTGGTAAAAAAAATCAATAGTTTCGAATATAACATCAATTTTAGTGAAATTTGTTAAAATAATGTTATTAGTATGGCGAATCCTTAGTTTTGCGAGACGTTGGCAAACTTACACTAAAGTGTAGTAGTAAAGTAGCGGGAGAGTGTAAGTTGTAAAAAACATTGACGTGTGTCATTGCTTTCATTCAAAAGTTCATTCATAACAAGGTAAGGGTGTTTTACATAAACAGTCGTGACTTTTTAGAATTATCTTGTATGATTAATAATTGAAAAAAAAAAAACACATGCAATTTGATTCTTTACCATGGTCTGTTTAGTACCCTAGAGTTATGGGATATCAAAAGGAACACTTGTTGATAAAAAAGTAACAACCTATCTTTTGCTCACTGTTGAGCACGGGTCTCTCTCCTTTTTAAGGAGGGGGGGGGGGGGGAAGGGTAAGGCCTTAGTACCACTAAACGAGACTAGTGCGGGTTGGTGGATGGCGAGGGCGACGCTGTGGCAACATCACCCCGCCTTTGGACGTTATTCAAGCCGCCCGAAGGCCTCCAACAGGGCTTAACGACTGTTATCTCATGATAACAGCCGGGACCGACGGCTTAACGTGCCCATCGAAGCACGGGTGCGCTCATGGTATGATGCCACAAACGGTCACCCATCCAATTAGTGACCGTTCCTATCGTTGCTTAACATTCGTGACAGAAACTGATAACGAAGAAGTATTGGGCTATGAGCGCTTCAGTGCAGGGATTATAATAGACCATTACTTTACAGTATACCTACTGCAACTTTTTTATCTGTGTTACAGTATGCCAGACGAAGATCATAAATAACATGACGATGCCCAGGCTTTAGGAACCAACGAAGTGTGTATTATGTTCTAAGTCCATTGTCACCTTACAATGTTCCTATCTAAAAGGAACATTTTAATAAAATGTAGGTCAATTAAGTACATAAATTAGGAACCTAATAAACTTTTCAACAGTTGCAAAATAACGTTTGTTTTTTAAGATTAAAATGACATAGTAAAGATACCTAAAGTCTTCATCACCATCACCTCAGCTCCCAACGTCCACAGCGTGGTATAATCCTCACCTAAGGACCTTCACCTGATCGTCGATCCACCTACTGGAGACACCACAAATCGTAAACCGGAATACAGTCGCTATTGCAAAACCTTAATATTAGGTACTTGCATGTAATTTAAAAATGTCTCTTACCAAAATATTGGTCCACCTGCTGGGAGTCTACCCACAGATAGTCGTACGGTTCCCAATTGCCATTCTAAAATCTACACCGTGAAATTTTAGTGGTTGTTTTCCCGCAACAGAACGATTTACCTTTAATAGCACCATCGAATCGTGCGAGTTTTTTCTTTGAAAATAAAGATATCGTTGTTCTCAACTAATCAAAAAAATAACATCAACTCAAAAGCGTGAGATACGATAGTATCTTTACAAAATGTGACGTGTTTGGGTACTGCTTGCCGCACGAAATCAATGTTCAAAGCAAAAGAAGCTCTACGCACTAAGTAATACAGCATAAACTGCACCGCGCGAGGGGCAATGACCCCGGCCGGTGACCGGCTGCGGCGCGGCTGGTACCATTGAAAGTGAAACTGCAATTTTTTTATTTGAATAAAAAAAAAACTGCACAAATCTATTGTACTACTAAGATAGAATCATTTTACTGCGGGAAAACAACCACTAAAATTTCACGGTGTATATACTAATATTATAAACCTGAAGAGTTTGTTTGTTTGTTTGAACGCGCTAATCTCTGGAAGTACTGGTTCGAATTGAAAAATTCTTTTTGTGTTCGATAGTCCATGTATCAAGAAAGGCTTTAGGCTATATAACACCACGCTGTAACCAATAGGAGCGAAGCAACAGAGAAAAATGTTGCAAAAATAATCGCGATCACTAAAACCGAAATTGACGCGTACGAAGTCGTGGGAAAAGCTAGTATAACAATAAAGTACTTTAGTTGAAATAAAAAGAAGGTTAAAATATGCAATGCCCTATGATATAATGATACAGTCCGAGCGGAGGTAACCGCAAAATGCTCAAGGTTTTAACAAAAACAATTTAGAATTGTAATAAAACTGCAATACTCGTATAGATCCAGACTTCAGGCCAAGTTAAGCGAGCCCTAATTAAGGACTGCTTTCTAAAGAAAGAAACACACTCTGTTTATTCTTTAAAACTAGTTTTTCAGCTTCGTTTTTTCATGCTTTGTTTGATTTGTCATGGAAGAGGGTTAATACAACAATTCTAGTACAAAATGTAATATCCTGATTGGGACGCTTTTTGCGTTAGGCCAGGATATGATTAAAATTTCTTTACTAAAATAATATTTAGTAATATTTTTGTATCGCACGGTGCCTTGCTCTCTTTGCCCCCCTTGCCCTATACCTGCACAACTCATTATGTGCACAAACTTAGACGTAAACGTGTTGAATGCTGGAAAATGAAATATTAACGCGCAAACTCTAAGCTTGACGTGGAAATGTTGCGAGTTTTTAATCCGAATATATTTCTGGTACAATTTGAATTCGAGTTAGTCGTATTAAAGTAGAAACATAATTATCATTTTAATTAGTCCGTATCATTTCAATGTGCCTCTTCAATAGAAGTATTATGATCACCACTCTTACATATATAATATACATGTAAGAGTGGTGATCATAATCCCATCAGTCAAATACAGCCTTGACAAAGGTTTATGAAAATATTTTTATTAGATTTGATAAGCCTCATAAAGGAAATAGCTACTTTTTATTTGGATGGTACATGAGTTAACAAAAATAAAACACAATTTAAATTGCAAAAATAGTCAGAATTCAACAGCTGCTTCGGCACCATGAATAAAGTCCTCAAAATGGCAACATTTCAAAGACTCGTTTGCAGCTCACATTGGGTAGATGTGAAAATAACTTAATAGTAGTAGCTTAAGAATGGGTTTTCAAATTACTTTCTTACGATAAATAACACCTTAGTTTACCCTTGATAGCAAAAGCTATAAAGTTTTCTATAGTTAAAATAAATATGATTTGGTTAAAATATGATTTGGATTTGCTACTAAATAATTCATTTCAATATTCACGTTAATTCAAGAAACCAATATCATCGCCACAAATTTAAATTGATTAGTCGCTGCACTGATTTTCTTCGCTGTTCAATTACAATGAAGTTAGACATGGTATACCCACAGAAATTATAACGAGAGTGATTTATTTATACATCGACAAAAGCATTATTCATGAAATCAATAATATAAATATTTTTAAGAATGCACTTCCTATTTATAAATTTGTCAAATATCACAAAAAATACGTAATTACGATTGGTGTTTTTTTTTTCATAACTATCAGATGTGTCAAAGGTTCTTTATTGCACACTACATAGATTAAGTAACAGTAAATTAAATCTATGGCACACTACTTTCATCAGAAAGAGATCAGTAGTAATTTTTTTATATTCTTCTTTTACAGGTTAGTGATAAAAAGCCTTTTAATTGACGGGCTTAATGATTTACGACATTATCTACAGTTAAACTTTGACAGAAGCTAGAAACTACGGCTTATCGTGCCTACCGAATCACGATTGTAACCTCTACCCCTTCCACGCCAAAGGCAGCTTAAAAAAATCGGGACCGGGAATCGAACTCAGAAGTCTTACGTAGTAACAGGCCACAGCACCAGTACACCAATAGCATCGTTATTCTTCGAGCTATTTGCAAGCAAGCTTAGTCGCAGAACATTTGGTAGATTCGTACATTTATTTATATAACAACTAGCTGTTTCCCGCGACGTCGTCCGCGTCAATTTGTGTTAATAAGAATTCGATTAATTTTGCAACATTTTTCACTGATGCTTCACTCTTATTAGTCGCAGCGTGATGTTATATAGCCTAAAGCCTTCCTCGATAAATGGACTATTCAACACAAAAATAATTTTTCAATTCGGTCTAGTACTTCCTGAGATTAGCGCGTTCAAACAAACAAACAAACAAACAAACTCTTCAGCTTTATAATATTAGTATAGATCATAATTAAAAAGTAGGCCTACTGTATTTAACTATTACTCTGAATTCAGTATCAAGTCTGTTTGATACCGCCTTCTATATCCCAGCGGACTTAAACGAATATTAAACGGTGAAATTCAATTAACCGTTTTGTTTAACTTTGCCAATCAAAATCCGATTGTGAACAGATCTGATTTGAATCGAATTTGGTTATGGTTCACCGTTGTTAATGAGAGGTATAGATGACAGCACATTAAATTTTACGCGTGGACATTAACGTCGTTGTCATAAGTGCGAGTTTACAACAAAATGTATTGCCTAATGTGTAGGCCACTGTACAGAGCAAGCTATAGTAATATCAGTATATAAACTTGAAAAATTATGTCTCAGGCGGGACTCGAACCCGCATCTCCTCGCATGCCGGGCGGGCGCTATACCATTAAGCCAGCAAGACCCTGCGACTCAGCGCGAATTTTTCAAGCATAATCTTAAGCTGTAAGCCAGCGTTACTTCATCAAATGTTAGGAGTTTGCACCCTTAACACCCGTAAGAAACATCTTTGCAGATGTTTGACAGTCAGTTAAGATGAAACAGCTATTTATATACTTTATTTGCCGCCCGGCAAATATAATCAACTAGGTGGTACAACAGCCGTATAGTGGCAACAAATTTACTTATAGCGATAAAAGAGCATCCAATAGCGCCGCTAGATGGCCATAAGAAGTATGATTAAGTTAAGTTGTAGATGTGAGTTACATATTACATAATAATATATCTGTTGGAACACACTAAGATTTAATAAAAATAATATCCTATCTCCTAAGTTGGATCAAACTTCTCACAGTGCAAGTGTTCAAAATGTGATTAAAATCGGTTCAGTAGTTTAGAATTCCATAGCGGAAAAACAACGTGACACGATTTTTTTCATAAATTATTAAGATATACAATGATAATAAAAGCGTTAATTCATAACGATGATACATTGACTACAGGCAACAATGAATAAGTGTGCTATATAAATTGTGTTTTTTTAGTGCTTCGTCAAAATTCAGATATGACTTTTTCATTTCATAGTCAACATAAAAGACACATTGAGTAAAGTATTATTTGCGTTATTGTACTGAAAAAATAAAATGATGATTTCATATGAGTAATTTAAAAATAAAATAAAATATCATTTGTTTATTTCGGAAACAGAGTCTGAGTAACAATAAATATTGATGAACATATTGTGATAAGATTGAAATGATTTTTGAATGATATATGGGTGTAATACGGCTCAGAATATGATTTTGTTCCCATTCGGTGTCGAGACCCTTTGGTCCGTGGAGTCCTAGAGCTATAAGGCTTTTTAAGGGAATAGCAAAAATGTAAGTTGACATCACAGGAGACCGAAGAGCTGCCAGCTAACTCGGACAAAGAATTAGTTTAGCTATTGAAAGGGGGAACGCTGCCAGTATCTTCGGAACCTTGCCTTAAGGGACTTCTTTTACTATTATAAGTACATATATTATACTTTAGTTATTATTTTTTTTTATTCCTGTTTAAATTTTGATTTTCGAATTATAGTCTCGTTTTTTTTATTAATTTTCATTTAATTCGAAGTTTTACACTTTACAGCATTCGTGGTCAAGTGTACCTACGTAAAATTTAACTATTAAAGATATTTGTTTCGGGGCTTTTACCATCTGTATTTTATGATTTTCCGATATTTCGGTATATTTGCAAGCGGAGATGTATGGGAACCAATATAGAATGTATTTTGTGCATCATCTACGTAAATTCAAATTCAAATTAATTTATTTCAGATAACACAAGATCCATAGTCATACAATAAAATTGATTAAATTACAATAGATAATAATAATAAATATGCCATTACAATATAATAAAAACAAAACAAAATCAAGATTATATTCAATTAGTAATCCCTAACCCCCACAGCTACTGGGACATGTCTATCGCAGCAGTGCCGGAGGTAGAGACAGCTCAATCTATCGCCTATCATTTTCAGAATAAAATTGGAGCTGGCCCGCACTCTGCGCACCAGGGACGTGGACTGCTTACGCAATGTCGCGTAGAAGCAGGCAGTGCGCACCTCCGCAAACATGCCAGAGGCACTGCAGAACCGGGGCAGCCCCAATATCACCCTGAAAGCGTTATTGTACAGGATGCGGAGATCGTTGTAACTTCGTTTACTGTAGTGCGCCCACAGGCTGGAAGTATAGAGTGATGTACAATAAGCTCTAAATAATGTGATTTTTACCTCCTGTGAGCATCGACACAGCTGACATAAGGAACAGAGAGTCTACATATTAGAAGATGACCCCAGGCTGATAGTGTTGAGGATGTAGATGACGTGAGAAGGAAACCAGAGTCCTTCATCCCACCAAGTTTTTTAGTACTGAAAGAGGCAAACTTCTTAGCGTTCCATTGATTCACCACCCTGCGGGTGCCGGGTCCATCGTGTGGCAGAAAGAGAAACTCCGAGTAGCTCCCGGGACTTTTGACACGGGTGTAGGTTTTAAGGACCCCTTTCCGACGTACATCAACACTCACCTTCACTACTCGTGTTTCTTTTCCTGCCCAGCCAAATCTGGTACGAACCTGCTAATGCAGCTTTAGACACTTGCTCTAGTATGGAACTTACTGCAGTTCTGGACAAGCCAAGGTCTATCAACAGGTTATAGAGAAATGACAATTCACAAAACATTCTCCGAAACATTGCTTAGGGTTATTATATAAAAATATTGTTTATTTTGAACTTAAAAAGCAGAATAAGTTGAAAGTGCTTGTCACCAACAGGCAGGCTGTGCAATGTGAACGCAAAGTGTCTCGATCCACGCTCTCTAGCTCCTTAAAGTCGAGTTTGGCATTGTCTCCTCGTCCTCCCCCATCTTCTTTATATCCTTGGTATATCATTGCATTATCAGGTCTGAGCATTTAGTTAGTACAATATTCCACAGCTAACTGACAGTTATACACCTAGGCTGATGGTGTTGATGACTGTACGATACACGGTCTCTCAAGAATTATTAACTAAAATACTTATTGGTTCTTTGAAGGTAACGGCCGGCCTACTACTGCTTTAAGTTTACTGAATCTTGTAACAGTGTGCATATTGGCTGTAATAAACCCTGTTTAGACAGGTTTCTTTTAAATACAACCGTTTGTATTACAGAGCCAAAGAGTGCGTGACTAACAATGATTTTTCATTCCTTATACAAAAGCAGCACTTATATATAATATTACGTATTCTGTGGTCTGACTCTTTTAATTTTGTTACAAAAATGAAATGATTATCGTCACGAATTTATAATACTAAATTTCGTTACACCTGGTCATACTTTTTCAAATAATAAGTAGCATAGTTTCAAAACTTTATAGCGTGTGCGGTGTTTATTAAAAGACTGTGTTCATGCTTGGGGAAAAATTTAATAAAGTATAATGCAGTTTCCTTATTAACTTGCTCATGTTACACACGTTGTCTTATATTTCAAGGTTTTATGTGAAAAAAGAACGTGCAATGTTAAGGTTAGCAAAAGCATTTACTTTAGCGGAGACTTTTCTTTAGTTTTCGACAAAGAGCAGCATCAACTGACATGGAAAACTCTTTGCTAATTACTCACTTGAGGTCCACTAAAATATTTGGGTGTTCTTTGAACTTAGCACTATAAATTAAACTTTGTCATGTTGTTTATAAGGTTGTATTCCTATTAAGGCAGATAAAATAATGGTTGACACATTACAACATCTAGGTTCATTTAATCACGGAGATCTTATACTAAAGTTATTTGTTAAATAAGTAGTTTAGGTTTTAGATTTATTAAAAATATTTTAAGTTTTGAATGACCCAAATACTCATTATATTCTTAACCCATACACCTATATATTTTTCCGTTTTAAAGACTAGACTGATTTCCATCATAAGATCTCAAATGAATGCACGAGTCTGCGTAATCGTCTACAACTGTCATTTAGTGTAAACTTATGAACTTCATAATCATTCTAATTCTTAGGGCTGGCATAAATTATTTATACAAATCTGATACCATATCATATTAATTTATTGTTTTCTACTTACAACTTAATCACGGGAGTAAGTTCTTTACTTCAGAGCTGATTAAACGGAATAGATTTTGTACGCGACGTTCCTTTGGGACATTATTAGTATTCCCTTCTCGTGCCTATACGAGTTAGTTCTGACGTCAGAGAAGATGGTGCGTGTTTCCATTGTAAGCAAGGATTTCTATTAAAAGTAGGCAGCCCAAAACATTTCAGGTTTGTTCCCATGAATGAGAAGGCGTGCGAGGCACAGTTAGCGTTTCGTTGAATTTAATTTATTGATATAAACATATTTTAAATATACAGCAGAGTTTATTCTGCACAAGCAAAACAACAAAATACATAGTGTCAACTAAATATAAAAACAACGACGTTTTGGCAGTCGGCCAGGATTACAAAGAGGTTTATAGGTAATTTTAGGTAATTATAAAACCTCCAACAAGTTATTGAAAAAGAAAACATATTATCATCTATTGTTACAGTGTGTCCCATAATAAAGAGCGTACTAAACTGACACTGGAGACAGCTTATTCATAACCCTTTCAGCTAATAGTAGCTTTAGTTTTTTTTACAAAAAAATCAAATAATTCATATTATCTCCAGAACTATGAAACTTTTTTTAGACTAATGTTATTTTCAGTGTTATGTTATCTCTAGTGTCAGTTATGCGTGCATTTTTGAGACACACATTTTTTTTAACAATAGTGCATAAAGGTGGCGTTAACTCCCAAACTTTCACTTCTTTTAAACTTTCGCGTTGAATAATTATCTGGACGTTAACGGGAAATTAAACGCGATCATACCGTGAGACTTTCATTAGAGATGTGTTATTATCTAAATAGTCAACGACTAAGCTATCTCCTGTATTAGTCCAGCTCGCTCTTTTTAGGACAGCCTGTATATCGTCTGCAGGTTCATTATGAAGTTATTAAATTTTATATGAATACGATAGTGGTCAAAAACAGATGGTTCATTTGTCAGTCTGAAACCGCATTAATTGCTGAAGATTTAAAAGGCAGTTATTATAGTTGATGAGTGAGATATTTATTGAAAATATGAATCAAATCGAAATATATGTGAATGTGTGTGGTTTATTTTACAGATGAAAAATTGTTTACACTTCGTTTTAACGATATCAGTAAGTGGTATAATAAAACGGATTCTTTATTTACTTGTAAAAAATCTATTTGAACAGTGAAAAAATTTTTTCTTTAAATAGTCAGTTTAAAAAAATATTATTTAAAAATAAACTATGCTATTGAGCAAGCATTGACTCAAAAATTGTTAAGAATATCATAATATTTTGTGAGACAGTTTAAAAAAAACTGAAATGATGGTATCACCTCACCAGTGGTATGGCCTCAGGTGAGACTTGAACCCACTATAACTTCCATTACGCTAACAAAGCGACTACTCTAACCAAAGCTACCAAGATTTGGTTGACGACCAATTCATAGTTGGTTCTTGGTTTATAACCCACAAAAGTTAAAAGAAATCATCAAAAAATTAAAAAACTTTATACCATATTTCGCCAAGAACCCACTGCCAATATTAAGATGGAAGGTTTTAACACTCAAAGTATGCACTATGCACTTATTTGCATACAAATCGTACAAGTTTGCTCGCGTATGATGCACCTCGTTGTAACGCTAGAACGAACAAGGTTATTAATTTCGAACCAGGTAACTTAATTAACAGCTGGCGGTTAAGTTGGGGAGTTCTTATTGAAGTTTAAAGTTTAACATCTGGAACGCCTGCACTAAAAAGATGTAGGGGGACTTAGAATTGAATTAAGATGCTTAATTTTTCCAAAGAGTTTTACGAATCGGTGATCAGGACAGATTATATGTACCTAAAATCTTTTTTTTTACTGCTCCATGTTTTAGGATTGTATATTTTTAAATGTTTTTTTCTGTTTAAATACCTTTCTGTCTTTCTGTTGTTGTAATAATGGGACAAAAAAAATAATTTTTATCCCTTATTTGAAACTATGGAAATAAATTTACTGATATTCATTTTACGAAAATGTTCTGCTAAGTATATTTTGTAAATAAATCGAATCGACAACGAAGTAATGAACTTGTTTATTTAAATATCATTTAATAGCTAAACGTTGAATTAAAGAAAAAATGACGCGTCGGTTTAAATATATTTTGTTTCTATAATACTTTCGCTGCAAAAAGGATGGTTAGAGTGGGAGGGAGGAGATAAAAAATAAAAGCGTTGAATTATACAATATTGTTGTTTTAATGCAATTAACCAAATTTCCTTAAAGTTTAGCACATTTCATATCCCAACAAAGATGGCCGAACGAAAAATTCCAAACTGATTACTGTTTGATTCCCTGCAAAAGTTAGGCCGTAATGCCGTTTTCATTGCAGCCCACTGTTGATAAAAGTTGCCTTAGTGAAAACCATAGCTAATAAATAAAAAAACTCACAAGCATGTTTCGCCAACTCAAACTTTTCATTTTTATTTGCTTGCTAGTTAAGGCTCGGTAGTTCGGCATTTATGGATCGATATCCATCGATCGCCTATGCGCACCGTAAGCGCCAGAGCGCGACATTACGGGCCTCAGTACTCACGTATTTTGTAGTTATTTAAACATGAATTCAAACTCAGCGTATATGTTTTTAAATATAACTAGCATAAACAAGCATAAAAAAAAATATTTAAAATGTCCGTAGTGAAATTGAAATTTTTTTCGAACAGATGTACGTTTGTGATTTTTTTCTATCGAGCCAAATTAATGAAATCGTGTCGACAGCGACTGTGACTAGACTAGATTCTCAACTAATACATATATTTTCTAAAGACTTTAAAACGCTGTTTTTTAGTTCTCAGATGGGTTTTAAAACTCAAAAACGCTGCCTCTTAGAACTTCGCCGCCTTGAGCGCGAATTGCGAATTAAAATCCTTTTCTCTTTGTTCTTCTGTAGTTGAGTGTATGTCAAAACTAATTTATTGTGATTTCTCTTAATTATACTTTTCCTCTACCCAAAGTTTTTTTCCTTCTTGTTGTACGGATTTTTATGTTTTGTCATAAAATATGCCTTTTAGACAGAAAATAATAACAATAACCTGCCATTTTACAAATGACAGGATAACTCAGTTTAAAAATAATCAGTAAACAACAGTGTTACAAAATAAGAATAATATCCATTAAACGTAGTAATACTTCACAATATGTAGTACGTTTTTATGTTTCATCCTGCCTCACCTACTTGAAAAAGAAAAGCAAAGTTTAATGCTATTTGAAAGAGCACCCAAATTTTAACTAAGCCCTAGTGGGCGCCCATTTGAAGACGAGGTTTTCGGTCTCATTTAGTTTTTATATTATTGTGTTGCCTGTACAACACTCGTATTGGTGCTTGACAGCCATCTTTTTTTCCGTAGCGACTTTGACATTAACGAAATCGCAGATATAAAACATTTCCATGTTATTTGGCAGATATTCACTTACATTAATCTGAGGGTTGGGATCCATTACGATGATCCATTATGGTTCTCCGAGGATATTGACTACGGGGAATTCTCATATTCAAAATAATAATACAATATCTGTTTTTTTATCGAAAAAGGAATACCTACTTTATTAGAATTAATTCTACTGATGTTGCAAACGCCTCTACAAGTAGGAATACCCACTTCATTAGAATAAATTATAGGTACTGATGTTGCAAACGCCTCTATCGGTGTAGGTTACCGGACCAAGGTCTTCCAAGGATTTTCGAACATTGCTCGGGTTTGTGATCACCAACCCGCATTTTATAAGTGTGGTGATTGATTATTCGGGGACACATAATTTCTGTGGTAACTTGAATTCAATGATGGAGACCTTGGACGGCCGTGGAATGATTATAGGCTGTTACTTTACTTTAATTACTTTCACACTAAAATCTCCAGCTAAAACGTTAGAAACTAAAAATTAAACCTTCTTTAGTAAAATTCTTTAGCGCGATATAAGTTCCTAATCGCAAATTGATGCATGCATCGATTATCGCGTTGTTTGTCAGTAATTTACTATTTCAAACAATGAAAATATAAAGGCTGAAAACTCTTTTATCTAAGGGATACAATTTCATTTTGAAATTCAACCAATTTTGGGCTTTATCCGGTCTAACAATACTTAAAACAGTTAGTTATGCATGATTGATATAATAGATAATCTCCATGGTGAAATGGCTTACATATATTATGGCTTTATAAGGGAAAAATCAATTTATTTTTGCATATATGCTCCAGGAGATACCACACGACACAGATCTACATACATAGGTGTATATGTAGATCTGTGTAGATTGATTTTCTGTTACATAAGTTTGTGAGCAATAAAATGGAAACTACGTTACTTTTGCAAGTCTAGTGATAAACTGTGTTATAGTACTCGTAATAATATATTACGCTACGAATGTTGTAAATGCAAAAGTTTGTATGTTAGTTAGATAATAGTATTGGGACTTTTGTTGTATATGATGTTTTGATGTTTTGTGTATTGAAGGGCTATGTAACGTATTTACGTACCTATTTTGCTAAATTGAGATGTTGTTGTGTTGTATGGTGCTGGTACAAATAGGTGAGATAAACAAAATTGCAATCTCGAACCCACCTGCCAATGCTATTTTGGCAAGCATCGTTGCATCCTCACTTTGGAGAAATCTATGGTAAGTAGACTGATATGAGCTTTTTCTTCTTTTTGTCGTATGATTATATTGCCAATTGTTTAGGTAAGTACTTTCCGAAGCACCACGATATAAGGAGGACCTATTTCGGACCCAAATCAATTTATATGAAAACGTTTTTTTAAGTGACTCTGCCGGGATTCGAACGCAGGATTCTTGCATAGTAGTTGGACCATCGTATTACTGCACCATCAACTAGCTTATGGAGGCTGATGATGATAAATAGGTACTCAATTTTTCCCAAGAATTTTTATCTATCAACAAGGGTATTGATTTATACTGTATCATAATTTATTCATTTACTCACTCACAGTAAGTCTACCTTCCCTATTTGGAGACTTGGAAAGTGTATTACCATATTGTCTGTCTTCAATAGTTTAGAACTGTGATACACAAGGATCACAGAAGGACTTAGTAATTACTAAGTACTTGTAACAGTGCCAAAATTTAGGTAGTTCAGGAAAATATACATGACAGGATTCCAAAAACAAGCAACCTTTGTCATTAGATCATAGTGATAATTAAAACTGAAACTTGCATTTGTATTAAACAACTCTGAATGCAGAGTCGAGATACAATGACAGAATACAATGGAATTGCACAATACAGCCGATGAATAGATTCTTTCATTTGCTGTTATATTGATACCTAGTATTTTGATAGTGCTGGAACAGCATAGGCATAAAGTTAGCTTTGTCTGTAGAAATCTTGAACGTTTATTGGTTCGTGTCTTTCCTTTTAAGATATATATTGTTTAAGTAACATTTCTTGTTTTGAAATAAGTATTTTATTGTTGTACTAGCTGTTGCCCGCGACTTCGTCCGCGTCAATTTCTATTATAATGATCGCGTCTATTTTTGCAACATTTTTCACTCATGCTTCGCCCCAATTAGTCGCAGCGTGATGTTATACAGTCTAAAGCCTTCCTCGATAAATGGACTATCCAACACAAAAATAATTTTTCAAATCGAACCAGTACTTCCTGAGATTAGCGCGTTCAAACAAACAAACAAACAAACTCTTCAGCTTTATAATATTAGTATAGATTCACAATTGATTTCTTCTGGCAAATTCAAAATGGCGGATATACGAGTATTAAGAGGCTAAAATTAGTCTACGTAAATTAAATAAAGTAGGTCTGTACCTACTTTATTTAACAGACAACAGCACATCAACCTACCACAAAACGTCAAATTTTCATAATTGATATTGATATCTAAATGCTGGATTTAAAGTAGTTTGATTTTTTGGATAGGTCGACCTGTCGTTGTCTGTACATAGATGCATGTTTTGCGTCTGTGATATTATGGTGAATAGCCTAGAGAAAACATTTTGTGACTATATAAAAAAAAGAAGACGATAAACGTCTTTTTCTTATTATATGCCAAACTACGATGGCTAAGCGTGGCGAGTATAGCAAAAACTTCCTTGTGGAGAAGCCATGTCTGGCAGTTAACTAATATAAGCTCTGAAATTTTAACCACTTTCCAAAAATTTTATAGGCGTCCAGTATCGTATTTAGAGCCCATCAAGTAAAAAATGTAAATCAAGCTTTCACCCGAAAATATTTTTCGCGATATAGTTTTCTATTTTTACGATCCTAGGCCTAATAAGGTATAAAGGGAAAATCAAAAACTTATGAATAGTATCGTAATGAATGAATAAGATGCGAATCGCGTAAAAAAAGTGTTGCTAGGCAGCCGTATCAAAAACTTTAGATTTTTTGCGGACATTTTCCAAGTGCTTTATCTTGACATTTTTGTACTGAGCTATACGAAAAGAAAAAATACGTCATATTCAGTTTTTTGTCTCGTAGATTGATTTATTAAAATTTGGAAAGTGGTTAGAATTTTACCTTGTATATTTAGATGAACTCATCAAATATATTCCATGAAAAATATCTCCCTACATGGTATAAAGGGTTAAAGCCCTTATTAACAACACCGTTTGTACCTGACAGTACTACTGGTCAATTCTGTATAAACTGATAAGGGTTTTACCAAATCTCAACAAAAATCTTCCTACAATGAAATCGGTCTGGTTTAAAGCCTTGCATAATGCCAGGGAAAATTGTCTCGTGGGAGGGCAAGCTAAGGCTTTCATAACAATGATTATTCAGAGGAACTGTTATTACACGGTCAGGGTTGAAGTGCAGAGGCGGGTTCCCGTCTGTTATGTTCCTGTTTACTTACAGACTAAAAGGGAATAGACGTTAGGTTTTTTTTTATACAGGGTTTTAATACGTACACAGGCTGTGTGCAACCATAAGAAAAATATCAAAAACACCAAAATCTATCCTTATTATTAAACGTTGTAATATTAATTAAAATAAATTTACGCCTTGCTTTCGAACCACCTGAAAATCGAAGCCCACGTCATGTAACCATTATGAGTAACATCTTGGCAGTGTTATTCAAAGTTTTTTAATTATAAAAATAGGCTTAAAAATTATAAAAAGGGGCAATTTATTTTGAATCATGCTGTGACGCACTGTGTGAGAAAAGCGGGGGATCGTGCATTGTGGCGTGCCCTCGGGGAGGCCTACGTCCAGCAATGGACTGCAATAGGCTGATTGATTGATTGATTGTGTCGCACACGGACGTATTATTTTTTCAGCTGGCCGGGTCCTGGATGAATGAATCTTACACAGATACGTCGGTATTCATCACAGCGTGTTTTAAAATTACTAGTTGAATCAATAAATTTAATTATTTTACTAAAATAGGTAAAATCATTTTAAAATAGGGGGTTAAAATATGAAATTGCCGTTTTGTATGGACGAAATCGAGAAAAATAATTTTTCCATACTAACAATTTTTAAGTTTTTTTAAAAACTCCTGAACCGTTTTCGATGCAATTAAAGGTGAAAGTTAGATGTATATAAAGCTACGCATTAAAGTATTTAAATTTCTGAAAATCAGAGTATATAATACAAATATACTTAATTGAAGCAAGAAGGTCAACTGATACATTTTAAGGGGTCTTTTCAACGTTTTCCTTTGAAGTAATAGGCACTAGTATTGCATTTTTTTTTTAGTCAAAAGTTACTTTATTTAGTTTTTGATACAATACAAAAAGAATTACGCAATAATACGACTATACTTAAGAGCTATAAACAAAATAACAAGTGGGAAAATAATCGGCAATTTCATACTTTAACCCCTATTAGTTAATTTATTAACACTGCCAAGATGATACTGTTTACATAACGCGGGCTTCTTTTGTCAGCAGGTTCGAAATGTGCGGTGTATAGATAACTTTATTTCACTTTAAAAAGGAAGACAAAATATAACAAACTAGCTGATGCCCGCGACTTCGTCCGCGTTAATTTCTGTAATGATTTTGATTATTTTTCCAACATTTTTCACTGATGCTTCGCTCCTATTGGTCGCACCGTAATGTTATAGCCTTAAGTCTTCCTCGATAAAAGGACTATCCAACACAAAAAGAATTTTCCAATTCGAACCAGCACTTCCTGAGATTAGCGCGTTCAAACAAACAAACTCTTAAGCTTTATAATATTAGTATAGATCAAACAAAAAATTTCAAATAGGCGGTCTTGTCGTTTAAAGCGATCTTTTATCGTCATCATTATCAGCAGCCTATATCAGTGCATAAATAAAATGATATGCGTAAATGTTAAATACTATAATACTCGTATAATGTAATATGTCAGTATTTTACGCGCCCGGCATACGAGGAGATGCGGGTTCGAGTCCCGCCTGAGACATAATTTTTCAAGTTTAAGTACCTACTGATATTATAATTGCAATTAAATTGCTTAAATATCATATAAAAGTAACTTATTAAATTTAACTCCAACTTCCTCATGTACGCGGATGACACAAAGATATTTTGTAAAGTTAGCTCGAAACAGGATTGTTTTTTGTTGCAAAAAGACCTAGACTGTCTCTACAGGTACTATGTTCAAAACATGATTACTGTTAACAGAAGTAAATGTGAGTGTATTACGTTCACGCGCAAAAGGAAGCCTGTTTGCTTTGAATATAAATTTGACAATACTTCTATAGCTAGATCGCACAAAGTAAGAGATCTAGGCGTTTATTTAGACAGTAAAATGTTATTTAGCGATCATGTTGATTATGTGGCTAATAGGGCATACAAAAATCTGGGTTTTGTTCTGCGTGTTTGTAAGCCATTTGCTGATAAATTTGTAATCAAGGCAGTGTTTTTCGCGTATGTGAGGAGCATACTTGAATATGCTTGTACCATTTGGTCCCCACAGTACGAATCATACAAGGATAGACTGGAAAAAATTCAGAAAATTTTTATCAACCACCTTAACTATCGCGATCGCAAAACTTACGATACGTACGAATTGAGTTGCAAAGAGCATGGCCTACTTCCTCTTGAACTTAGGCGAATTTCCCTTGATATGTCATTGCTCTTTGACATTGTTAATAATAATTTGGACTGCCCGGACCTAGTTTCAAGAGTAATTTACAGCACTCCTAAGTACCGCACACGCCACACATCTTTATTAAATTCTCCTAGACATCATACTAGATACTACAAAAATGCTGTCATGCTTCGGCTGGCTCGAACGTATAATTCTGCCTTTAATAAAATTGATATTTTTTGCACGAAAAGATGTAAGTTTAAAAATGATGTTTATGACATTCTCACTGAGCGTTTACCTTTACCTTGAATTAATTTAAATCAATTTAATTTTGTCTTGATTTGCTATTATCTATCTTATATTATTTATTATATTACTAGTGATTCCTCGCCCGTGTAGGAGGGGTCTGACGTATCACTTTGTGGAGTAGTTTATCTAATATAATGTTCATCATTCTAATAATGTACAGAGTAAGCAAGTTGTTCGAGCCTAATCAATCAGTCTGTCTGACGATTGCCTAATTGCCTAATGCTGTATTTGTCCTTGCCTTTTGTAATTAATTATAATTATCAAACATATTATTTCTCATCATCCAACAACATTTGATTTTTTTAACTTATGGAAAGCCTATTATTGGCCTTAATATTTGTTTAACTATCATTGTTACATGCTCATGTATTCGCTGTTGGTTTTCATATAAAATAAAATAAAAAAATAAAAAAAAAGTAATATAATATGAATAAACGATAAGTGAATACAATTGAAAACTAATGTACAACTTGGTGACAGGATTCAACACAAATGAGATGACAATAGAAAACAAAAAAATAAAATCAATAGGATGTACTTTTTAAATATTAATAAAAAAGGAACAGAAACTAAAACCTACTAAAATAAGCTTTATTTGATATTTTAGCAACTTAATTGCACTTATAATATCAGTATATAAACTTGAAAACTTTTGTCTCAGGCGGGACTAAAACCTGCATCTCCTCGCATGCGAGGAGATGCGGGTATCGGGATCGGGGAAAATTTTCAAGTTTATATACTACTAAAATAAGGTTTGTAACATTCTGGCAGGCCTCTCTAAATAGAATATTTTGCTATAATTGCCACGCCAGGAGGTTTGGCGTTTGCATTATCACCAATGGTGAATATGTCACCGTAAAATTGTGAGAACCGTAAATTTATAAAAGAACGCGTGAGATTATAAGTAACGGTAGGTTAGGTTAGGTTATTTTATAAATTTCCTAGAAAATTTATAAATTTGCGGTTCTTGTTATTGTCCGGTGACAAATATAAAACGTTGCTGCCCTTAACCTTCTTCCAAAAATAGGAAAGAAATAGGGTGTAATACTGATTTAAATCAATTGACGACCTCCGTGGCGGAGTGGCGTACACACCGGTTTTCAAGGTGTCGCCTGCTCCGAGGTCCCGGGTTCGATTCCCGGACGGGTCAATGTAGAAAAAATGAGTTTTTCTACATTTTCTCGGGTCTTGGTGTTTGTGGTACCTTCGTTGTCTCAGGTTTCCAAAATACGAATGCTTTAAATAGTTATTCAAATTGGGGTCAGAACAATGTATGTGATGTTGTCCACATTTATTTATTTATTTATTTAACTCTAGAAATAGGGTGTTGCTACTTTTTTGTCATGCTGACCACAGACATTGATAGGCCTAGATGCCACAAATGCACTCATTTCTATAAAAAAAAGTAAAGTAAAGTAACAACCTATAATCATCCCACTTCAGGGAAAAGGCCTCCATCATTGAATTCAAGTTACCACAGCAATGATGGGTACTGGCTTAATCACCACGCTTGCCAAATGCGGGTTGGTGATCGCAAACCCGAGCAACGTTCGTAAAATTCAAAACTTTTTTTGTTGCCCGACCCGGGAATCGAACCTGGGACCCCGAGATCATGGCCCGGTATTTAAACCACTAGACCAACGGGGCGTATTTCTATAAAACGTGCTGAAATTTGCGTTCACTGCTTGCTTCAATGAACAGGTGCAAGACATTTATAACTAAATGCAGCAATATAATTTAAACATGTAGTATGCACACAGGTACATGTATTTACGTAGTAATAGACACAAATGATAAAATAATTGTTTTTTTTAGTTAAAAAAAAACACTTCAATAACAAGCGCAGTCAAGAGTTGAACATGTTGAACCTTTTTTTGACACGCGCAGTACGTACACTTGGGGCATCTAGGCCTATCAATGTCTATGTGGTGCTGACTTACTTTTAAGCAACCATACACCAAATATCATGACTGAACAGGTTTTAGTATTACACCGCGAGACAGACCCCAAAACATATCTCTGATCCAAATGCAAGTGTTTTTTAGTAATTGTTTTATGTAATCAGATACAACGGAGAATACCACAGAGACCAAGACCTGAAACAATGAATGATTAAGGTGATTAGACTTTTTTTTTTAAATTTATTTATCAGATTAATAAAATTACATCCATTTAAAGGAAATAATAGGGGTTAAAGTATGAAATTGCCGCATATTTTCCCACTTTTTACTTTGTTTATAGCTCTTAAGTATAGTCATATTATTGCGTAATTCTTTTTGTATTGTATCATTAACTAAATAAAGTAACGTTTGACTAAAAAAAAAATGCAATACTAGTGCCTACTACTTCAAAGGAAGTCGTTGAAAAGACCCCTTACAATGTGTCAGCTGACCTTCTTGCTTCAATTAAGTATATTTGTATTATATACTTTGATTTTCAGAAATTTAAATACTATAATGCGTAGCTTTATAACAATCTAACTTTCCCCTTCTCGGCGTTTTCTCGATTTCGTCCATACAAAACGGCAATTTCATACTTTAACCCCTAATATTAACATCTAAAAACCAAGGAGGTTTACCATGATGCTATTGTGTTAAGTTACAGGTCAGTACGTAAATTCAAATAAACAGTAAAACGGTAATTACTCGCCAACTGTGAGATGAGCAGGTAGTAAAAATAAATAGAAAAATACCATTTATAGTATAGACAAGAACCAGGCAGGTGTTAGACCGAGTTTAAATTGACTTGGTCCAGGTAATTAGGTCACACTTCGGAAACCGGTGTCTTTATTACTACTTGAATATGTACGAGTACCTACTCAGAAATACTTATTGAAAAGGTTTGTTTTTACTATATATTTTTTTTATTTCATTTGATAATTTGCTTTAACATACCAACGAAACTATTTTTAATGTTACTGCCGCGTCCTAATTATGCATATTAGAACCCACTATCTCCAAAACTTAAGTGAAATGGGATTGTTCAATGTCGTGTCCCAAATAGTAACGGGAAACAAAGGGGTATAGCGATTAAATTTCACCCCGGGGCCCTTATAATGGACGCAAATGGACTACCGCCTTGATATAGAATTAATAATGAACCAACTATTTTTGGATACAAACAATACACGAGATAGGTATGTAACTAGTAGTAGTAGTAATGAGCCTCAAATGCACCTAAAACAGTTGATCCGGGCTGGTAACTTGTCCTACTATACTTATATAAGATGACCCCCGCGGCGGAGTGGCGTAGTACGAAACGGTTTTTGAAGGTGCGCGATCAATATAGAAAAAAGGTTTTTTTTTGGGTGTGGACAGCTTTAGTACCTTTTGTGTTTGTGATTTTCACAATACGAGTGCTTTAAATAGAACAGTTACTTACCTTGGAACAAAGTATGTGATGTTGTCCAAATTTATTTATTTATAATTAAAAATAGTGCTCATAAAACCGTTGGTGCTAGCTTCTCTCGCTAGAAGAAGATCGTAGAAACATATCATGTCATCAGAGACCTGTTTATATTGGGAGCTTGGGAAGCTCTGACACCAAAATTATTGGTAGCTTGAAGAATAATCATAAGAGAAAAAGGGGAAGAATGTAAAGTTTTAGACCAAAATAAAATTTGAAAATTTTACAATTTGGAAAAGCTTTTGTTAAAGAACGACTTATAACCTGAGCTAAATACATAGCTGCAAGTATTTAAAGTACAATTTCAAATATTTTTAACCCATCAAAATCATAAATGTGAAAATAAATTCATTAATAAATATGCCTTGGTTGTTCACTTCAACGACAAAAGAAGTATGGTCAGTCCTGAAATTTATTTTTAACAACATAAAATATTTTATAACATTTGTTATTATGACTTAGGATAATATATTGAAGTCTAAAGTATGCATTTCAAGATTTGTACTATGTATCTTGTTTTTACGAGTTGAAGGAAGAATTGAGGTTCTTCCGTGAACATGGGCCGTGAGCATGGTTTGCAATTGGGTCTAAATATCGGAAACTCATAAAATACAAGGTACATGGTAAAAATTTCTAAACCACTTATTCCTATGATACTGACCATAAAAGGTAGGTTTAGTAAGTTAATAGTTATGTCAGTAAAATTTAAGCTTGTGAGAACAGCAAAGAGCATAAATTCCTTTGACCCCTCATCTTTTTAATGTCATCACCTATATTAAACCATTAGTGGCCAGATATGAGATGAATGTAGGTATTCCATTTTACTTTCGTATTCAGCTTCAAGTCTCCTACTATCTAATTATCATTTCAAAGCTATCTTGAAACCAAATTACCCATTAGTTTTCATTACATCATATCAAATCTAATTAATTAACGTAAACAAATGCGGTTGTTTATTGTATAATCTTATTATTATTGTCATGAATCCCAGAATACCTACGGCTGTGAAAAGGGTCCACGAGGCTTTTCACACTGGCGCTCGAACTCGAAAGATTTTAATACTGATTTTCTGATTGACTTATTTTGGAAACACCAAAAATTTCATAAATGATTATAATTTTTTTTAAAGTCTTAAGAGTTAGTTATTTCGTGATTTCTACCATGTACCATGTTTTTATCGATATTTCGGCTCTGTTGCAAGCGCCATGTTCTTCCGCGGAAGAACATGGCGCTTGCAACAGTGCCGAAATATCAGAAACTTATAAAAAACAATGTACATATTAGTAATCTCAAAATAACTCACAGAGACTTACTATATAACATATATCTAGGTAACATGAAAAATGTCAACGTCTATCTAAGTGAGAGACTGGCGACTGTACTAGGAGACCCGTATGACAGATTGCCAGTCTCTCCACATCCGGACCGAGGGTATGCATGCAATGAACGGGAATACAGAACAATATGTTATAATTTTAAATAAAAGTGCTTAGTATCTTACTTGTGTGTGTGTGTGTGTGTGTGTGTGTGTGTGTGATGAGTGTGTTAGTGCGCGCGTGCTTGTGTATTTATTATTTTAAGACTGATGATGACTGTGTTAGGAATTAGGATTTACTTTAAGGGCCTGCTAACAATTTCTCTGTTGCGTCATAATCTAAATGTTTCAGCAAGTGATTTGTAGTTTTTTTACATTTATATTTAGTCAGCGGATATATGTTCGTTTTTTTATTAATTTTGTTGTACAAAAAGCTACCCATATAACCAAAGAATCTTCTTGCAAAAGCTGTAGTCCATTGAGTGCTTGAGCGGCAGACTATATGTTTGCGTCGTTTGTCGACATTTAGGTTTCGATCATACTCGTAACTTGTTATAGAATGTTGTTTTAGCACGGTATTTAATACGAATAATTGACGAACACTCAAAACATCGGCTTCAGAGTAAAGATCCCTGGTGGGATATATGAATGGCTTGGAGTAGCCCACTTTCAAAACTGCACGCTGAGCTCTTTCCAACTTTATGAGACTACTTTTACAAGATCCTCCCCAAACCGTAATACAATAAGAGAGGATTGACTGACAGAGGGATTGGTATACTAATTTAATAATTGATTTGTCAGCAATGTGGCGGAGATTTTTTAAAATATATGTAAGTTTCCGGGTCCTGGTTTTTTTTCTGATTTATGATCATAAACAGTTAATTCTGCAATGGACTGTGGTAATTTGTTTAAAATTCAAATGCAATTTCCCATTAGGTACAGAATTTCCAACTTTACGCAGTCTAATCAGGAAAATTAAAGCACATAATTTACTACTTGTGTGCTTTAATTTTCCTGATGTACAGTGTACCATAATGCCATGCAAACATTTTATTTATCTATCTTTCTATCAGTCTCAAACATGGAACGGCAAGTTTATCTTTATGTCTGCTATTGAGATTGTGTACGTTACTTTTTCTAGTAAATACCTAAATGAAGAGTTTTACGGACGTTAATAATATTTTCGTAAATGTATTGTAACGTAATATCAATAAAATCTGATTTATTATTAAAATTAGGAGGCACTTTTAAACGTCAATATTTTGAACGTCTAAAAACCGCCAGTGCAAAACACTCTAAAGGGAGGCAAATAAATTACGTAGGCGCGGGGGCGCGGCGTTTTGTCACTGATAACGATAAGGGTGCGGTGCACACGACTGTAATACTGCCCGTACAATTGACAGCTATAAGGAAGACAGTCGAAATGAACAGGCATTTTCTTTTTCATCTGCTCTTTTGTAACTTCTGCGGTCTGAGACAAGTTACTTTCTAATAGCGTACCTCGTGGCGAAGCGTAGAAATCGCTATCAGCGATAATACCGCCTTGTTGTAGCAATTTTTCTGTTATCATATTTTTTTGTATTTTGTTTTGTGTACTTTTAGTGTACTGTATTGTATTGTGTATTGTACCTACACGTTCTGTTACACTGGGCACTATCTTTAATAAAAAAAAAAACTAATTCAATACCGCAGCTCAGTTTATTAGGGTTCCGTACCCAAAGGGTAAAAACGGGACCCTATTACTTAGACTTCGCTGTCTGTCCGTTTGTCCGTCTGTCCGTCTGTCCGTCTGTCCGTCGCTCTGTCACCAGGCTGTATCTCAAGAGCCGCGATAGCTAGACAGTTGAAATTTTCACAAATTGTGTATTTCTGTTGCCGAAATAACAACAAATACTAAAAACAAAATAAAATAAATATTTAAGGGGGGCTTCCATACAACAAACCCGTTTTTTTGGCATTTTTGGTACGGAACCCTTCGTGTGCGACTCCGACTCGCACTTGGCTGTTTTTTTTATTATAAAATTTATTTCACAATTTTTGTCTTACACTATTTATACTGTCACTTCGCTCAAATTTCGAATTGGAAATACGACTGATGAGACCTGAACGTCAGAGTCTCCTCACTTACACCAATTAACGGGTAAAGAACCGGGGTCGCGTCCTTCCGGCAGGCAAGAACCAGGTCCGTAGTTGGGCAGCGAGTCAACTAATTAGAACAGACTGACTGAATTTTGGAAAACAGCGAGTTTTTATACACAAATATTGCTGATCACAATATTTTAGTATTTAGTGGTATTGAACATTGAATAAACTTAGTCCGCAAAATTGGCGTGAATATTCGGTGTAACAGTTCGAAGAATAGATAGTAAATATATGAAAATTACATAAGCTTACGCTATTAGAGAGCAACGTGTCTAAAGTAGTGTTGCCGATCGATAGTCGACTATCGATAGTCTATTGATAATCTATCGATAGTTGACGTCATATCAATAGTATCGATAGCCTATCGATAGTATCGATTCAATCGATAGTTTCGATACTATCGATAGTATTGTATTTCGTTATTAACAAACTATCGATACTATCGGTTTTATTTGCAACGATACTATCGATAGTATCGATACTATCGATTGTTTTGGACTATCGATAGTTTAATAATTTGCAATAGTATTGTTTACAATTTTCAGGTATAATAGTCAAACTCAATCAACTATGCAGATTTAGGAATAAATAATATCAAGTAGATAGTTTCCTTGCGGTAATATTATTTGACATTGCTTTAATATTATCGGCTTAAATGGTCCACCACTACCATTACTGTTGAAGCATACCTAATACTATTGCAAATTGTTAAACTATTGATAGTTAAAATCAATCGATAGTATCGATAGTATCGATACTACGAACACTAGTCTAAAGCCACTGTTTATTCGAGTAGCGGCAGTATCCTTCATTCATACTAAATAACCATAGACATTAAGATGACCATTTATTATTATGTTAAGACGAGTTAAAACTGTTAAAGACTAAACCTAGAAATTGGGTGCTTATTCATTTAATAATTAAGGTAGAAATTGTAATATGTTAATTATTATGACACATTCCGTTAGCTAGTTAGATTCAATCGTAGACATTGCGAAGTGACAATTTTGTATGGAACTTTGCCTTTAACTTGTATGGAACTTTTGTATCTAACTATGATAAAAACCAAAGTATCATCATGGTAAACGTTTTGGACACGAATTCAGTTTATGCCATCAGCGTCACCATCGTAATAAAGGCTAGCACGGCCTTAAAACTATTTGTATACAATTCGAAGTTTTGATGTGATACGTATTAAGTCACATTTTCCAAACTTCCTATTTGACGACCATTTAGATCAGCGGTAGTAAACGCTGCTTCTGAGCCATGGGTCGCGGGTTAGATCCCCGCACAGTACAAATAGTTTTGTGCATGAACATGTCTGTTTGTACTGGTCTGGGTGTTTTCTATGTATTTTAAGTATGTATTTACAAAAAAAAAAGTATTTATGTAAGTTAATCGGTTGTCTAGTACCCCATACGACAGGGTACTTAATAGTAGCTTAATTTGGGACTAGATGGCTCTGTGTGGTCCAGTGAGGCATGTCTTAAATATTTATTTATTTATTTTATTTATTCTTTATTAGAGTTCTCTTTTGTTATATGATGCGCGTAGTGTGACATTACTCGTTTGTATTTTTATATTACCATATGAAAACGGAAACTTTGTCCTATATAGAATTTGCAAGCCTGTATCAAATCGGTATCGGTATTGGTTTGTATTCGCCCGGATTGTGTGTCAAATGTTTAAAATTATTCGGTTGATTTCTCGCAAGGATCCGATCCGAAATCCGAAGGTCACATCACACAAACAGATCACGTCTGTCGTGAGTTCCGCATAAACTCGAGACGTGTGACGCGTCCTTATTTTTTGTTTTCATTAATCTACGTAGACGCCTTGAGAATTGAAGATTTCTCGCAATGTTGGAATAAACAGGAGGAAAGTAACACTCTACCTACACAAACTGAAGGATTTACTGATGATAGATGATAATTTGTATCTGCATAACATTAGCAGATAGTCAATGACCAGGGAATGACGTTACCACTTTATCTTTCTCTCTCATCCTAGTAATGCCAAGACATCGGCCTAGGACTCATTCTCTGAGCTCTCAGTCTGCTTCAACTCCATTCGTCTCTCTCACACATGCCAATGTTTTAAATCATGTGACAAAGACCGATTGATCCTTTGATAGGTTAATTGTGTAACAGAGACAATTAGATCCTATACGCCGTACAACAATCAGTATTAGAACTTCAGAAATTTTTAGATTGTGGTCCAGTCTGCGGTCGCACTTTCAGAACTTTCCGCTCCCATAGTCATAGTTCTTTCGCCCAATGACAGTATGATGAGCAACCCTTCGACAAATATCAGTTGTCTTAATTCTACATTCTTCTTCTTCTAAAACGAGTGCGTTGAATAATATTTAGCATCTCTTGCCAGCTGTGTACTTCTTATCGTATGATTATCCTTCAAAGATAGTCTGTTTTTACAACTTCCATCTAGCGACGGAAGACAACCAAACAGCCTAACGATCACTCCCCATATTTTTCCAGACACAAACCAATTTATAAAAGAACGTTTAGTAGGCATGCATGCAGGTTGATGAGACCAACTTCTTAGAGGCTCCATGGATTCACTGTGTGGGTGCCGGGTCCATCGTGTGGCAGAAAGAAGAACTTCGAGTAAATCCCGGGACTTGTGACACGGGGGTAGGTTCACCCTTTCCGACGTACATCAACACTCACCTTCATTACTCGTGTTTCTCTCCCTGACGAGCCAAATCTAGTACGAACCTGCTAATGTAGCTTTTATAAGACACTCGCTCTAGTATAGAACTTACTGCAGTTCTTGCCAAGCCAAGGTCTTACAGCAGGTTATAGAGAGATGTTGCTGGTTTACTTCTCGCTCCTACTTCTACAGCATTTAGGCTGACCACATAACCGTTTTTTGCCAAACGCGGGTTGGTGATCATAAACCCGAGCGATGTTCGAAAATTCGAAACTTTTGGACCTGCCCGGGGATCGAACCCGAAACCCCGAGATTTTGTCTCGGTAATAAAACCACTAGACCAACGGGGCGTTACTGTAAATAAATTTGACAAAATAAAACATGTATTCGCTCGGTCTAAGAACAATCTTGCATAACCATCTACATTTGGTATTAGGTATTGTGTTCACATTCCTGCAGATTAGAATGGATTTGGGTTACACCCTATCATTACCCTTTTCAATAATCTGGCACGAACAGATTATAACTGACTAATGTTCTGTTGGAATGTTAATGTATGAATTATTACCGGTAATTATGTGAAATGGAAGCCGGTAGTTAGATAAAGAGATTTGAAGTACAATTTGGAACTTATTTTGAAATTTGAATTTGGAGTAGGTACTTATTTGTATTGATATATTATTACCTAACGACCTAACTGTTGATATATTTGTAAAGTTAAGACTAAGCAAAGTAAATTGTGTAAATTAAAAATGACGGAGTTACGGTTACAACAAAAATCCATACTCGAGTAAATATAAAATAGTGTATTCGTTTCCTGGACCGGTCAATGCAAATATCCACATCGTCCTGTCTGGAAACTGAACATTTAATTGGACCTTAGAGCTGGCGACCTAAGGGACCAAAAGTGTGTTCAAAAGACGAATTGTATTTAATCTTACGGAGATCATTATTACGTTTTTGAATATATCTTTTATATTGTAGGCATTTCACATTACTTATAGTGTTCTCTGATAAAAGTATGCATTTTTACGAATATTGAAAACAATATTATGTTCTACGATCAAAAGACAGATAGACAGACCATGAATATCACGAAATATCATCTGCCTGTCAATGTAGCATTTATGGTTATGCTAAACAGGAATGTGTTGTCAACGGAGCAGCAAATGGGAATGTTCTCTTAATCCATGCCAAGTTGTACCTAAAAATAAAGCATTAATTACAATTCAAAACTATAGGACTAGGAGGTATGATTCAAGAAGTATAAAAGAAGACGGATAGCAACGTTTTTTTGATGCCATTGGCCCAACTAACTAACTAACTAACTAACCAAATAAATAAAATAAAAACTACATCTTTAAACCACCGATCTACCTCAGCCTTCTAAAATCTTACTTTCGGAGAGGCCTAGGTCTAATGTAACAGGACTTAGTTGGGTAGATGATAAACAATCCGTTTAATTATTGAAATATTATTAAGAATCGTATCAGTTTACTTTGATTCGCAAATACTTACGGCTTGTAAATGTTTAAATCTGGGAGATTAAATCCAAGAACTTTAGCTCTGATCACAAGGAGCGAATCGCCATAATTTTACTTGTCCGCACCGGAGCCTCTGAGGCTTCATTCCGCGGTTTCACCCAAACATTTTTCGCCGCAATTGCTGACTATTAAGAGGGGACCGCCTAGTCTTAGAGCCAGTGTTAATAATAAATTAAGAGTGATATAAATATTATGTGTAAGTACTGACTTATGGAACTGAAACGTGGTCGCTTAAAGAAGGCTTACAGTCGCACGGCGGTTAATGGAGAGAGTAATGCTTGGTATTTTGAGAGAAAGATAAATGACACCGCTTAAAGAACTGCGGAGCTGAAGTGGCTGTGGAGTGTGTGTGTGTGAAAACTACTGGCCGTTTAGGGGAAAAGGTTCTGGTATGGCGTCCGCACATCGACCAACAATCAGTGGGACCCCTACCAGGTAGACCTGCGATCTGGCGAAGGTCACGGGTAGACGCTGGATCCATTTGTGGCGAGGGACCCCGGACCAATCGTTGTGGAGATCTATAGGTAGGGGAGGTGATAAAGAAATATAAATTCAAATTCAAATTCAAATTCAAAATATTTATTTGCTTTTAAATAGGGTAGTTACAAAAATATGTGGATGGTCAATTTAACAGTTAGCATCTTAAGCCTATTTAGCTATGCAGATTCAACAAGATGCAAACAATTACATTCATTAAAATATGTTGCTAATAGAATTAACATAGATCCATTATTATTATAAATCAATTTATTACCATCATTCAATTCCGTAAATAAAACAATAAGATTTTCGTAAAGTCAGTATACATTAATAAATTATAACATTGGTCATTATTATTAAATTAATTTGTTTTATGCTCAAAGAATTCGTCGATTGAGTAGAATCTTTTTTCTATCAGCCATTTACTTAATGTGATTTTAAATCTATTAAAAGGGAGCTGCTTAAATTCTTCAGGAATTTTATTAAATATTTTCATGGCCATCACGTATCCATTATTATTAAATCTTCGTGTTTTTGGGAGACAGTTTAGAGTTAGTTTGTTTGGGTATCGCAAACTTCTGCCTGTTGCTTTCGTGTCCTTTTTTTCTAGATAAAGGTGTTTGTTTTGCTTCACAAACTTCGCCATTTCCAATATGTATATACATGGGAGTGGAAGTATATAAAATTTTGTACTGTAATAAGTGACCCGCTTGATGTAGTAGTGTAGTGATACGAGTATGCTTACTTAGCAAGAACCCTGAAACGTCTTCTAAATAAGCTTGAGACTAGACTGGATGATGGGTGGGTGGGCTAGAGTTGTCTTTTGGAAGGCAAGTTAAGCCATCCATTCTATCTTTTATCGCTAGATCATTATTTTAAGCAGCCAATAGTAGCCTACTGCTGGTCACAGGCCTGTTACGGGCAGGTTAGGCAACCCTGACATCAGATTATAACGAAACGCAAAATACTAATTTCAAGTTTCATGGGCACACTATCACTAGACTTTTTTATATGGGGTGTAATGATCTTGTGATCATCAGGTACATCGTAAAACCCCGAATTCATTAAGTCAGATAGAAAAAGTAATTAAAGAAAATTTCTTGGGTGTTTGTGGGAAATTTCTGATATCTCCAAAACAAATGCTTTAAATACTCGTAGTAACTTGCTCTTTATTTTATTTTATTAATGATTCGTAGAGTATCACGGGCTCTTAATCTATAAGGCAATTTGTATTAAAGTCGAACCAAAACAATGGTTCGTGCCATTGATTAAATGTCCGATTGTCACCTGACTAATGACGGCTGCCTCGGCAGGGAAGTTAAATGAAAAATAAAGGAAAATTAGCGGTTTCCACAGAGCCAGAGTCATTAATCCTCGTTAACTTGTGATTATGCATAATATTGTATTTTTAACGGTTATAGGAAAGCCTAAGCATGGTATGGAACTGTAAGTTTATAAACTTTTGATGTTTTTTACAATTTAGAAAGGTTCTGAACTGTGTGGTGCCTGCAAAAAATTATTGATTGTTTTTTTGTTTGTTTGAACGCACTAATCTCAAGAACTACCGGTTCGAATTGAAAAATTCTTCTTGTGTTAGATAGCCCATTTATCAAGAAAAGTTCTAGGCTATATAACATCACACTGCGACTAATTTGAGCGAAGAATCAGTGGAAAATGTGGAAAAATCGGAGAAAATTATTTATCTTTGAGGGCTTCTGTTGTTTGTTTTAACGCGCTGATCTCTGAAATTGCTAGATCAAAAATTGAGAAAATATTTTTGTGTTGAATAATCTATTTGTCGAGGAAGGTATTCAGCTATATGAATGTTATTATCTTATAATTTTAAAAGAATTCAATTTCCCTTTAAGTTTTCTTTTGCCTTAACAATGAATAAATCACAGGAGCAAACATTTAAACACGTAGGAATCGATTTACGTCAAGACTGCATTTCAGACGGCCAAATAGATGTCGCGTTGTCAACATCGGGTTGCAAAGGAAATCAGTATGTTCTTCTGCCACAAGAAAATACAACTTAAAATATAATTAACGTAGAAGTACTTTTAAATATATTTGTAAAGACGATCACGAAGGTCGTAAAAAGCTTGGTTAATTTAACAACCATATACTGTGGATACTGGCAAAGAGGCTGGGTCACCCTTTCCAAGTCACACAAAGAGCTATGAAAAGGGCTTTGCTGGGTGTTACTCTGATAGAATTGTAATTATTCGTCTGAGAACAAAAGTAACAGACATGGCTCACATAATTAACAAGTGCACTGGCCAAGGATGCCGTAGAAGCAACGACAATTGGAGCACATAAGTCCTGGAGTAGCGACCAGCAGCACTGGCAAGCAAAGTGTAAGACGCCTGGCTCGTTGGCCAGACGATCTAGTGTGGGCTGCTGGTGGTGACTGGATGAAGACTTTCCGCATTCGTCCACTACCAGGACTGGGATTGGGGTGGTAGGATCTACCTCCTAGTGGTCCACCCTGGGCAACGGCATATTTGGTTTTCTGATGACGGCTAACAGATCCCTCTGCGGTATCAATCGGATTCGTGAGAGGCTGCCTGGATGCTACCTTACTGCCGGAGTCCAGCGCCAAACAGTTTTTCTGTGTTTCACTGGTGTGTGGGAGAACCAGTACTTCTGGGTAAGCTCTCTCCATCTTAAGCTTCTTCTTAACCGTATAGTTAAGTATGTAGTCAAGAGCAAGCCCAGTAAGTATTAAAAAAAAACAAAAAAAACCCTTACCTAATACAGGAGTGGCTGGATAAAAAGGGTGAGTGATCCAGCGAACCAGTGACATTAGTAAAATCAGTTTTATTTCTGCGCTTTCACAGTGGATAGCAAAAGTGCTCGGCAGTGGACTTATGTGGGCTAATCATAATAGCTATTGATCCAAACTCGTTTTAGGGCTCGAGTGGAATAATTCCTTTATGACAACCTAAGTGCAACCAATGTAAAACATACTT
This sequence comes from Anania crocealis, assembly GCA_949315895.1. NCBI lineage: Eukaryota > Metazoa > Arthropoda > Insecta > Lepidoptera > Crambidae > Anania > Anania crocealis. The sequence goes on along the minus strand of OX438859.1, from coordinate 3,754,806 downwards.
ATGTAAAATGAGAAACTACTGCCAACAGGACAACCACAAACGCAAACTTTTGGGTTTATCTGTACAACTGAGTATAAATAACACTAAATTCATGATACAAAAGGAAAACTTGTTTTCATAGTATCGCGAGCAAAGTTTTATAATACAATCTGAATTGTAAAGTATTAACGCAATATAAGAAAAAAACGGTAGGTTTACTGACTTGGGGAGGTCTTTTATTAAATTTTTGGTTTTTGCTTAGCTAAAGTGGTAATTAGCAAGAACAAGATAAATAGTTTAAAAAACTGTGACTTGATTGACAGAAAATGCAGTGATTTCAAAGTACACTCGACAGCACATCAAGTTAAACAGTTGAACTGCGATAACAGCTTTTATTACGTAGGGCATAAAGGCGGTCTCAAGCTCAACATGTATAGTCTGATGTGCCGCTGTGTGTACCTAACCTTGCATTGTTTAAACATTTTTGTACTCAGAATTTTGTACCCTTTCATTTGATAACCCACTCGATAAAACTGCAAATGTTTTTTTAAAGTATCCAATACATTGTTGTAGCATTAGCCTTGTAGCTTTTTTTAAAAGGTAGTATAGTGTTACCCGGACTATAATATGGAAACGATTGATAAATTAATCACCAAAATCGGCTCAGTAGTTCAGCCGAAAATGTGAAACCCACATAAATACCCATATACATACAGGATGAAATTTTAACCACCTTCCAAATTTTTATATATTAATCTACGAGACAAAAAACTAATGACGTATTTTTTCTTTTGGTATAACCCAGTACAAGAATTTCGAGTTATAGCACTTAGAAAATGTCCGCCAAAAATCTAAAATATTTGATACGGCCGCCTAGCAACACTTTTTTACGCGTTGCGCATCTCATTCATTCATCACGACACTATTCATAATACATCATACCTTAACAGGCCTAGAACCGTAAAAATTGGAAACCATATTGCGAAAAATATTTTCGTGTGAAAACTTTATTTACCTTTTTTCTTCATTAATGGGCTCTAAATACGATACTGAACACCTACAAAAATTTGGAAAGTGGTTAAAATTTCATCCTGTATAAACATAGACAGCTAAAGTCATAACCCTTGTCGGGCAAAATCTGATGGCTATTGGAGCTGGAAGGTTCTAGCGACCGCTCACCGCCGTCGACAGAAGCCGCTGAATGTGCGGTGGCGTGTGGGCCTGATCGTCGTTAGGGTTCAAGAGAGCATCGTTAAGGGTAAAAATGTCTATGCCCAGCAGTTGGCGTTGTTTGGCAGAAATTATGATGGTTACAATGTTACCAATATTTAAAATATTATTTTTATTTAAGATATTTCGCCAAATTTGTTTAATGTTTCATCACGACATAATGGTAAGTTATAGATTTTTTATTATCATTGGGCGCCATGGGGATCACCGGTGACCTCCAAACAATAAAATTTTAATTGTGTCTAGTACTTCGGCAGTTAAAGGCTTAATTTAGACGTATAATATAATTAATTAGACGTACTATTATATTATAAATTGAACGTTATATAATATTAAAATATTACGTCTACTTAAATTTATTTTATAGTGACATAGTATTTGCGTTACACTTTTATTTAGGTGAGCCTACTGTATCCTACTGTTGTAACGGGAAGCCAAGCACAAATGGACTGTGAAATTATTTATATTACTTGTAATAAATTTTTAATGTATGAATAAAATTAAATCGCGGGAATTCTTTAAATGTAAAAAAATGTTTTCAATATTATTCGTGTTTATTTGAGTTTTACAGTAAATTAGCTATCACTAGAGTTAATTGATACTGGGTTTATACCTCAGATCATATAAAGAAGGAGATATGAAATTGCTCGTAAATCCTTAGCGAACCCGTGTCTCCGAATTATTTATGTGTGCAACGCAACTACAATAACACTGTTGTAGCATAAGGATCACACTACATCAATTTACAACGCTCATTTATGCGCACACAAACATGGACCCAATCACAGCGGCTACCACTTACTCGCTTACACAATGCGTCATTTGGTGTGTGCAAATTAGTGTGGTCGCGACGCACACGTCAGGCAGTGAACGCTTCGATTAAACCTCGATACATTGCGCAGTTGCATAGTACTCACAACACAGGTAGTTAGTATCAAGCCTTTAATGTATACTGTGCCGATACAATTATCGATACATAGATGTTTTCGTTAAATATTTCGGTGCGGAGTGCAATAGTTCTGTTTGCCGATATTGGATTCGCACGCGCCATGCCCCCATTTCATATCTATTTCTTTAAATGTTCTGAGGTTTATACCATGTACCTTAGTTTTTATGAGTTCCGATATTTCAGCACTGTTGCAAGCGCCATGATCATGGAAGAACTAAGGTACATGGTAAAAACCCCGTATCAATTAACTCTAGTGATGGTGACCATGGAAATTTAAATCAATTTGTCATCATCTTAAATTTCAGCATTGCTGGCTAAATCTGTTAAATTCAATAAAGTAATAATAATGTAGGCAGTAGGTACTGATATTAGTAGCTATTTTACTTTTCTTGTGTTTGTTTCAAATTAAAAAGTCTATCATAATGATGCGTGATAGACACAGATTAGCCGCTTCGTGTGCTGCCAAAGTTTCACTCTCACCGCAACGCAACAGAGTTGCTTTTTTCAGACTTTAATTGGATACACGGAAGTCATTATTATGAATTATTATTGTTAGTATTATAATAATATATCTATTATAATACCTAGTAATTAAGAATCAATTTTAAATAGTACTTTAGTCTGTAACTTATTCTAAGCTATTTTTATTTAGTACTAGCGCACCCCGCGAAGTTTGTATCGTCTCAGAATTTGACATCTTAATGTCATTGTCATCAAATATGGCGTAGTTACAAAAATATCAGGAAATATATTTTCTTTAATTTTAACTTTAACGTTAACTTTGTGACGTCTTTAATACTTATTATCCTATACCCGACAAAGACAAAATTTGTCAAAAGTGATTTTTGTGTTTTTGGATTTAATCCAAAAACACAAAAATCATATAAATCAGTCCGACCGTTCTCGACTTATAAGTGGTGTAAGTAACTAACACGACTTTCTTTTATATATATAGATAATTAAATTTAGTAATTAATTTGTTAGAGTAATAAATTGTCAACAATGTCATATCAAGAGTCAAATTAGTATATCAAAACGTAAATCATTTTGTACTAAACAATTCATTGTTTTAGCCAAATAAAGCCCAATTAACAATTTTCTCCATAAATTCTACTGAATTGTATCAAATATCGACCAGCAAGGCAATTTAAGGGTCTTGGATTCGAATTTCTCAAATCCCTTGAAATACTGGTGGCTCAGGTTTCTTAGAATATAATTAATGTTATTGGTATTCATTTGACTATTTACTAAACAAAATATCTAAGAAGAAATACCTAGGTGTATTTATTATAAATTTTTACTGTTTTTTTCTTATTTACCGAACTTTCTTACAAAATAAAATATTATTTATTTTGAAAACATAAAGGTTAAAAATTTTCAGTCTTCACGGCATGACAGACGGTAATTGTTTGTTTGACATTGACCTAAGTTGCCTTGTGTGTTTTTTAGGGTTCCTTCCCAAAGCGTAAAAACGGGACCCTATTACTAAGACTTCGCTGTCTGTCCGTCTGTCCGTCTGTCCGTCGCTCTGTCACCAGGCTGTATCTCAAGACCCGCGATAGCTAGACAGTTGAAATTTTCACAAATTATATATTCCTGTTACCGCTATAACAACAAATACTAAAAACAAAATAAAATAAGTATTTAAGGGGGGCCTCCCATACAATAAACCCGTTTTTTGGCCTTTTTGGTACGGTACCCTTCGTGCGCGAGTCCAACTCGCACTTGGCCGGTTTTATTGTTGATTACATTTTTCTAATTTTACAGTTTTTTTTAATAAAGCTTAATAGGATCAACTTCAGGATAAAACCTAGCAAATATATATAATAATAATAATTAAATATTTTAAGACATTCCACACTGGGCCACACAGAGCCATCTAGTCCCAAATTAAGCTACTATTAAGTACCCTGTCGTATGGGGTACTAGACAACCGATAAACTTACTTATATACTTTTTTTTTGTAAATACATACATACATACATTACATACTTATAATACATAGAAAACACCCAGACCAGTACAAACAGACAAGTTCATGCACACAAATATTTGTACTGTGCGGGGATCGAACCCGCGACCCATGGCTCAGAAGCAGCGTTTACTACCGCTGATCCAAATGGTCGTCTATATACAATATAACATAAACATAATATTTAATATCTAAATGAAAATACCTTCAACCAGCCTATCAGTGGACAAGGACCTCTACGAAAGAAGACTATTGCCATATTCGCCACGCTTGGCAGAGGGGTCGGCGGTCTCAGTTAGCTGGTAGTGATGAGAAGACGCCTATGTCTACCTTGTTTTGGCAGTATTCCTATAGTCGCCTCTTATGGCACATGTGGGAATAGAAGGGTTTTTATCTGCCAGCATCGAACGACACATGGTACCAAGATAAAAAAAAATCGGCACACTAAAATATTCATGTTAGTCTACACATTTGATTTGGCAAAATCGTTCCTATGCCAACTAAATAAGATAACCCAGTGTTTAGCTTGATGTGCTGTCTGTACACTATTAACAAATATTTTAGTTAAAATCATAATTATTATGAGAAAAATAAAATTTAAACATATACATTATAGTAACAGCCTATAATCATCCCACTGCAAGGAAAAGGCCTTCATCATTGAATTCAAGTTACCACAGCAATGATGGGTACTGGCTTAATCACCACGCTTGCCAAATGCGGGTTGGTGATCACAAACCCAAACAACGTTCGAAAATTCGAAATCTTTTTTTTGTGTTGCCCGATCCGGGAATCGAACCTGGGACCCCGTGATCAAGGCCTGCCTGGTATTTAAACCACTAGACCAACGGTGCGTTACATTATAATCTAAATGTTATGTCAACATTCTGATTAGCAAAATTAAGATTTTTATATTGATCTTATAACAATTAATAATTATGACTGCATTTCATCATTCAAAACCCTTGGCAATGTTTGACAACCCTTGAAAAGTAGATTTATCGATTGCAGGCAAACCTATTAAAATTTGTAATAGCTATTGTTCCAAAGAAAATTATCAAAGTTAAACATTATAGGAAAATGATTATTATGGAAAATGATATAGTCAGAAGCGCATTTTGACATTGCAATTAAAATATCATCAAAGTAACTAACTTTGCACTAGAAAAGCTATTACGGAACTTCAAATTAAAATTACGTCACCAAACACTTTGACTGAACAACTTAGACAAAGCGTTTTCAAAAATGGCCGCGATATTTGAGTCCTAATAGTTTAATCTTATCCTTTAATACTAAACATGAATAGGTAAGACGCGTTCCTAAGCACCGTTTCACGCACCCTCAACTCCTCAACCACTATCAACGGATCCCCTCCCTCCTCTCCAGTGCGTTCGGATAGGGCGTGAAAAGGGCCTAATAGGCCAATCATGGGGTTCCTAGTTAATTGGACACGAGAATATATAGGGACTCCTATATCAAGCGACCCAAGAACCGTCTATCTTCGGTGTAACCAAGGAATTTCGGCCGAAGTGTCGTTGTGTAAATAGTGGGGATGTCCAAGTCACACGAAAATGGATTATAGAATATAATATTGATTTTAATGAGGGTAGCACCAGTAGTAGAACAATTGAAAGGAAATCGTTTATTTTGACATGGACAATGTGATGAAAAAGGCAAAGGTGACGTGGACAGTGACGAATTTGATGTTCGATGGGTGGACAGTAGTGGGCGACCTAAAAAGGGAGACCTGAATGGATTATGTCAGAAATAATATTTTATGATAGACTTGGGGTGAACGACTCGATGACTACTAATAGGATTGTATGGAAGAGGAAAACATACTGCGCTGACCAGGGACCGCAGGGAACAGGGCAGGAGAATGGTGGTTTTAAAGGAGGGAATATTGAATTACGACATTGAAAATAGTAAAACATAATGTTTCTGAGCAAGTCATTGAAATTATATTTCAGGCTGCCACGCAATGAAACGGAAATTGAATGAATGGACGTAGTTTATGAAATCGACTCCATTAACAAAGTATACCAAAGATCATGTTATCGAATACATGTTTTTTTTTAAATTTATGACCCTAACTGATATTTTAAATGTGTAACTAAATTTGTTTATCTGCTGTTAAGCTTCCACGATTAAACTACTTACCAGATTTCGATGAAATATTACACAAAGTTAAATTTTTTTTTTTTTTTAAGACATGCCTCACTGGGCCACACAAAGCCATCTAGTCCCAAATTAAGCTACTATTAAGTACCCTGTCGTACGGGGTACTAGACAACCGATAAACTTACTTATATACCTTTTTTTTTTTTTTTTGTAAATACATACTTATAATACATAGAAAACACCCAGACCAGTACAAACAGACATGTTCATGCACACAAATATTTGTACTGTGCGGGGATCGAACCCGCGACCCATGGGTCAGAAGCAGCGTTAACTACCGCTGATCCAAATGGTCGTCAAATTCAACAAATTTTCAAATTAAAATTTGTCAAATTAAACCGTAAGAAAGATCAAAGGCTACTGCTTTAGCTGCTTTTCGCGATATAACTTGTATGTCACGCGGGCAAAGCGTTGGTCGAAAAGCTAGTACTATTATAAACACTTCGCTACGCTCTTAATTTAAGGCACAACGTATATCACAACATAATGTAGTAAGCGACACTATCGCAGCCTCTATCAAGTACCGAAATTGCGCCTCGTCTCTTTAAAATTATTGCCTCGTAACTCTTGAGCTAACGTGCCCTTCTGATTTCAAACTGAAATTGTGTTGTGGTAAATAATTCGTGTATTTAGGTTGATGGTTAATTGAAAAGCTTGAATATTAGAGACACAAAACACATTTCATCTCAACCAAAGGATTCCCAAAGCTGGGCATTCGCCTTTTTCGTAGGGTCAAACGGGTAGACACTATTCCAAAACTTTTCGCCCGAAAGGCATCGCATCCGTTCTCCTTACTGTGTTTCTATTTAAATTTGTTTTTATTAATCAACTAGCGGACCCGAGCCCGACAGACGTTGTCCTGTCTTAACCATGAATATTGATTTCAAATTGGTTTATTTAATAAAAAAATATTTCAGATACAAATTTATTTAACGGCATTGCAAATGCTAACCGCACTGGGGCCTAATTCGCGAATCGCAGTTCGATCGTGATTGAATTGGACGATGTTGACATTTAGCCCATACTAGAACTGTCAAAAACCTGTCGTTCAATTACGATTGTGATAAGATTCGGTTATGCGAATTAGGGGCCTGGAAATTGTAACCGTTTGCAGCACGCATTCTGTCAATGTTATGTCAAATGCCTAATGTTACATTAAAAAAAGTTTAAATTGTCAAAAGCGTTAAGGTTACATTACAATAATTAGTATGGTGATTAAGTTTTCTTAAATTTTCTAATTTTTCGCGCAATTTTCTTAATTTTTTCTTATATAAGAACATTTTCCTAACTATAACAAACACAACAAAAAAATTATTAGCAAAATCGGTCCAGCCGTTCACTCGTGATGCGATGACCAAGGAAAAAGGAAAATAGGGATTCATTTTTATATATTAATAAGTATAGATCTCGTAGGCAAGTACAAAAATCAACAACAAAATTTTCTTTTAAGAATGCTTTGCTGAGCCACTAAACTTACTTTCTCTTCTATATTTCACGACCCTTGCTGACATGAGTTATGTGTATATTCATTATGAATTTTATCGATATACATATTAATCCCTCGATATTCCAGACACAATTGAAATCAATTGTTATCGCGGCACGCGCGTGCCTCCTGGGGGTTGAGGGATTAAGTATTTTAGTACTTATCGATTGTGAATTTAATATGAAAAGTACTTATTTTTATTATAAAAACGGATGAAGCGCTGCTTATTGTATTTCATTTATGAGTAGGTAATTTATTTTCGCAATCTAAAATATATTGCTAATATTAGGGGTTAAAGTATGAAATTGCCGTTTTGTATGGACGAAATCGAGAAAAGTCATTTTTCCATACTAACATTTTTTTAGTTTTTTTAAAAACGCCTTAACCGTTTCCGATGCAATTAAAGGTGAAAGTTAGATGGTTATAAAGCTACGCATTATAGTATTTAAATTTCTGAAAATCAAAGTATATAATACAAATATACTTAATTGAAGCAAGAAGGTCAGCTGACACATTGTAAGGGGTCTTTTCAACGACTTCCTTTGAAGTAATAGGCACTAGTATTGCATTTTTTTTTAGTCAAACGTTACTTTATTTAGTTAATAATACAATACAAAAAGAATTACGAAATAATATGACTATACTTAAGAGCTATAAACAAAATAAAAAGTGGGAAAATAATCGGCAATTTCATACTTTAACCCCTATTATTCAAATGTTGCAAAATTGAGTGCGTAATATTTAGGTACCATGTAGTGTAGCCCTTTGGTCCTTAATTGTTATTTAGATTCGATATTGAAACAGTGATATGAGAACGGTTATTATTTATTAGGCCGACTATGTTGAGTGTTAATTAAGTTACCCAATAAACAGGTTATAGGCCAAAGGTATCCGTTGTTTAATTAAATGTATACTGTTATCTTGGTTGTAGAATCTGTATCTATTGTTATACCAATATTAATGCATAAAACCGCTCGAAATCGTATCAAATCATATCGTAAAGAAATTAAGAGGCAAGCAGAAGTGCAAGTCCAATCTCCTGGTCAACTTCGAATTCTCGAACATTCTTCAGGATTTTGATCACCAACCCGCATTTGGCATGTGCGGTGCTTCTACCCATCATTGCTGTGGTAACTTGAATTTAACGATGAAGGCCTTTGCTTCAGTGAGATAATAATAGGCCGTTACCATACTTAAGGCGACGACTAGAGCTAAGTGCTGCCACAGTTGATTTAATTTTATTACTTCTAAACAAAATTATCTGAAAAAACTAGAACAGTATCATTTTAGCAAATCACCTCTAGTATTTATTGAATCACAGTAAATTTTTCATTTAGTTGTTTATAAAGTCGAATTCGTCGCTAACGCCAAAAGCGACCGCTTTTAGCAATAACATACCTACATTACGAAACAATGCCAGAATAAAAAGCAGGTAACAGTGATTAAAAAAAACAACACAATTTGCTAAAATAATACTGTTCTAGTTTTTCGAGAATTGATTTTGTCTACAAGGAATACAATTGAATCAATTGGGAGCAGCACTCAGCTCTAGTAGTCCCCTTAAGTACTCTCTGTAACGAAAAATAAAATAAAATTATTCGATCAAGACAAGTAATTTATGACAACTGTAAATGGTAAGTGCAACTAATAAATAATAGCTTTAAAAAAATGTTAGTAGTTGTGAACTTAAATTGCTTTTTCTTTCCGTAAACTGACATTTATGATTTGCCTCATAATACGTGTCGCTAAATCACGCCATTGTCCCAACAGTTTCATATTAAATTGCTATGCAATAATAAGTAAGTACTCGTATATAATCATCCCAATGCAGAGTAAAGGCCTCCATCATGGAATTCAAATTACGATATATGCATGATATAGTATGCTATATGATGGGTATCCAATAATACTTGTCCGCAATGTGTCTTTCAAACATCAAAAAGTGACTTTGTGAGTCTAAACCAATTTTCTGTTCGGTCTAGCCTTCCATCCATGTCCACGTCAAAACGACAGACTGGGCCGCAAAACGTTGAACTCCATCAGATCGAACTTAACCATTTCACTTGCAAGTTTCTAATTAATCGAAGTGCCTTTGTTAATTGTGTTCGCGATTTTGTTACAGAACAGAAATACTCAGAAGACTCAGTGTTTGTATAGGTACCTTCTAATGTTTGCTTTCAGATATTTCTTTTGAAAAGTTTTCTACGAGTGGTCACTACAACTATTTGGAGTTTAAACTTTTTTCGCCTTTTTTTATCAAGAATTCATACAATGATACAATGTGTTAAAGTTTGATAATGTAGGTACAATCAAGTATGATCAATCACATAATTCTTTAAAATATCAAGGCGATAACTGGTTTTTAAATGTAAACTTATAGATTTAATTATTCTTCTAAAAAAATTAATCAGATTTTAACTGGTATCAAAACTGTTAATGTTACCAATGTTTTTGCAATTGTTTTTTAAGCAACTCATGCACATATTGAGTTGGTAAAAAAGAACGAATTATTGTTTGGTTATTTGAATGAAGTTTTAAAATATAAATTTATTAATACTCAATGAATTTTTAAACTATTTCTTTTTTGGTAATTTCAAGGTTGTTCTCATATCTCTAAAATTTTTGAAAAAGTTGGCGTTGCCTTAAAATCTGATGTCGATATTTTTATTTAATATAAATGAAAATAAAACGTTATTTTATTCATGTTAGAAACAGGTTTGCCCTTGGTATCTCCATAACGATCACTATCATCTTCCCGCCACCTCCACAAGGTAGCTTTCTAGCAGTGGACATCATTTCATTGAGAAATGATTTAATCTTGCACTTCATTCATATTTTTATACTTTCTGCTAAGTTGAGTTTATTAGGAACTGGATCTACTGAGCCTGTTTATAATGTAACAATTTCATACCGATCCATTCCATCAATACTAATCCTTCATTTATAACATTTTCTCGCGAAATAAAGTGTTGAAGCAAGTTTTACGATAGCACTGAGATAATCCGACAGCTATCATTTCTCTGGACGTGTTCTTAAAGGGAGCGACGAATAAATGGTTAATGAATTGTCGCCTTTTTATTGTATGACAATATATCTTGAGATGGAAGTAAGTCTATCGTGGTTCTGGCGAAACGCCAAGGAATTTAAGCTGACTTAAGTCTTACATTGGAGACATATGATAGATGCAGTACCTATTGCTAATACCTAAAGCAGTATAAAATAACACTAGGTTTTGATTTTTAGTTTAAAAAAACAGTTGTTTGTTGAAACATTAATTACCACCTATTGCGGTAAGAGTTAATTGGTTTGGTGTATCTAACTTGTGCCTTGTTTTGTATGAGTTGCAAACGCAAAGATCTAACAAACCTACGCGGTAGAAATCGCAAAAATAACTAACTTATATTATGATAAAATATGACTCTGTAAGTAAAAACTTTTAAATTTTACTTGTTAAAAATTCTATTACAATTTTCTATGAACGAAATTACAACCCTTTACAGTCTGAAATCTAAAACGGCAAGTTGAAAGTGTGTCGAATTGTGTACTTACTTAATCAAATAATTGAAGGATTTTATGGATATAAATAATGATAATTTTTTTGAACAACTCTCTTAGCTAGTTACGGGGTTACAGACCGTAAAAAGCCCGTAAAGCATGTTTTTGTAGAAATAAAATTGACTCAATAACTGCCACTGAGCCCCTTAACAGCTTTCCATAATGAGATAATGGTATGAAAGTAGCTAAAATGTCTTGACGTTCCATCATCCATCAAATGTCTAATATTTCTACAGCTTAGTTCAGTCAGTCTACCAGGCAAAGATCTAGTCTGAGTACCATATGACAGACAAGAATCTTAAGTTAAACCTAAAAAGATAATGGATTTAAAGAATGCAATGGTTCATCGTTTTCAATTACGTATATGAGTGGTGGCTAATCTAACTTACTCATTTCCTTACACATAAAAAGGAAAATCTGCATTCTCGAATTTAAAAATGTCTAATGCCACTAAAATATTGCTTGTCAAGAATAATGCTGGTCCAATAGTTACATGGCATACAACTGATAGCCTGTTCTAATCCGATAACGCCTGATAGAAAATAATTACAATACTATTTATTGTTATTCTGAGTCGTTATTCGCAACAAACAATTTAGGGTGGTGGGATCTACCTCCTAGTGGTCCACACTGGGCAACGGCATCTTTGGTTTTCTAACCAATGATGAGGGGTTACAGATCCCTCTGCGGTGGTAGGCTTCGTAGGAGGCTGCTTGGATGCTACCACCCTCCTGCCGGAGTCCAGCGCCAGTTTTTCTGTGTTCCGCTGGTGTGTGGGAGAACCAGCAACTCTGGGTAAGCTCGCTCCATCTTAGGCTTCTTCTTAACCGTATAGTTAAGAATGTGGTAAAGAGTAAGACCATAGTTTATAAAAAAAATAACAGTTTTTGCTTTGTCTACAGACTGTGGTTAAAATAAACAAAATAGTGGTTCTAATGAACATATTTTTCTAGATCCTTCATAAAATAAGTACCTACTTAATGCCCATAAGAGTTTCCCTACATATTAGTACCTTTATTAGCTACCCGAATTTTTGTGTGAATATCAAGTGTTACACCAGTATTTTGATTTGATTTAAAAATATATCTAACTAACATTAATGAAAAAAGGAAACAATATTTTAATTGAAATAAAAGATAGTTTACGGATTTAGAACGCGTTTATTTTTGATTTAACCCGACGTTTCGAACCACCCGTGACCATGAACGCTGTAAAGGGTTCGAAACGTCGGGTTAAATAATAATAATAAATAAATAATTTCAAGACATGCCTCACTGGGCCACACAGAGCCATCTAGTCCCAAATTAAGGTACTATTAAGTACCCTGTCGTATGGGGTACTAGACAACCGATAAACTTACTTATATACATTTTTTTTTGTAAATACATACTTATACTAAATAGAAAACACCCAGACCAGTACAAACAGACATGTTCATGCACACAAATATTTGTACTGTGCGGGGATCGAACCCGCGACCCATGGCTCAGAAGCAGCGTTAACTACGCTGATCCAAATGGTCGTCTAAATAAAATTAAATCAAAAATGAACGCGTTCTAAATCCGTAAACTATCTTTCATTCCAATGTACTATACATTGAAATGATTCGCGTAAACTCAAGAAAACAGTAATATTTTAATTGTCTCATCAGGATTTTTATGAGTAGACGATATTTATAACATAAAAATCTCGAGTCACGGTGTGCTAATTAAATTATATTTATTAATTTATGAAGGATAATTCAATTATGAATTATGAAAGAATTATGTCCTTATTTCGGATTTTTTCCATAACCAAAACTTATTTTGACTACATAATATTACAAAGTTTTGAGTTCTTGGTTGTTTTTTTGCTATGGAAATATTCTATAAGAAAATCGCTTGATAAAAATTTCCAACTGGATAATAAGAAGCTTTGTTTGATCAAATTCCCTATAGATAGATATCCAATGACAGTGACGTAATGATATCAATCGTATGCGGAAAGCGGAAGGCTAATCAATTGTATGTCCTGTATCTTTGGCTCTGTCTGTAAGCCCGTGACTGATAGGCCAATAAACTGATTGCATTTTACTGGCAATCATTCTATCAATTGTCATACGGTTAGTACCTATATGTTGGAGATTTTTACATCTTAAGATATGAGTCGGAATTGGGTACTAAAACACAATTGTGTTAAAAAACATCGTCATATTTATCATCGCACATTCGGTTTACTGTTAGACACAGGTCACTCCACAAAGATGATTTGACTACACTCGTCTAACCATCGCTAATCTGCCTGCAGGTAGATAAGCTATTTATTTATTTAAGCTTTATTGCACAAACTAACAGTTATTGTACAAAAGGTGGACTTAATGCCACGAGGCATTCACTGCCAGTTTACCATCTAAACAGAAATGTTTTGTATGCGGTGCGATAAAAAAAAGTAGTGATGAAACACATTTATCAAAAAAAAAGTCTTTAGCTATCGAGCTTTGGAGAAAAGTAGAAAGAAGAAGGAGTATGTACTCCCAGAAAAAAAATCACTGCATCGTTTTTTCTAGGGTACCTACTATCTATGAATAAATCTATGTAGTATTGAATAATGATTACTTCTGGAATCAAGTGCTGAGCCTGCTTCTACATTTTGCTTACTTTTATTTGACTAAAATGCAGGATTTGTTTTCAAAATTTAGATTTTTAAGTTTACTACATTAACCAAGTTATTTCTTCTTCTCTGAGTAAAGGTCTTTGCGACCCCCACTCGGGTATCCAGGTCATATTTGATTTTCTTCGCAAAATAATGTGATAAAAAGCCTTCTGTAATGTTTTTATGAATACATATTCGTCCGAGCGTGTTTATCATAATAATGGGAAAACCGTTACTATCGGTTCGTTGGTTCAGACCTCTCGACTGTAAAAAATAGATGTTTTTCTTTCCAATTGTTTTCGTTGGTCTTTGATACAGCATTCATTATGCATCATGTAACTTTAACAATGTGAATAAAATTCTGCTCATTATTATAATCAGTTGTTTAGGGGACCAATAGGAAACATAAAACGCGATCATACCTTACTATGTTGCCTGACGTTTTGATCGGGCTATACCAACTGCCAAAGGCTGACTGGAACAGCGACGCGCTCACTCTGTTATCAGCAATTATGATTTAATACTTTATTTGTTGATTGATTAAAGTTAATAAATACCAAAATTACTAGCCTAAAAAATTGCAACTCTAGTTCAAAATGTCTATATTTTCATCACAAAAACCAACCTTACACAAATATTTGCTTAAATGAATATTACCGCAGAAAAGTTTTTCCAACTATTTTACAAAAACAAAAGGTAAATAAAATCCGCATCAAAATAAGAAGCAAACTTAATTTAGCACAACTTGACTTTATTTTTCTCTTCAAGCCAGATCAAAACAGATTCTTTAAAATGCGAACACAAATTCTTAAAAGTAATTTTGAAATTGGGCTTCGAAGTGAATAAAAAGAAAATTCTCATTATTAAGATAAATAAATAAATAAATATTTAAGACATGCCACACTGGGCCACACAGAGCCATCTAGTCCCAAATTAAGCTACTATTAAGTACCCTGTCGTATGGGGTACTAGACAACCGATAAACTTACTTATATACTTTTTTTTTTTTTTGTAAATACATACTTATAATACATAGAAAACACCCAGACCAGTACAAACAGAAATGTTCATGCACACAAATATTTGTACTGTGCGGGGATCGAACCCGCGACCCATGGCTCAGAAGCAGCGTTAACTACCGCTGATCCAAATAGTCGTCGAAAGTAGATGAAGTAGTAGATGAAGTAGTAAATACTTAATTAGTTCAATATTTAATGCAATATTATTGGAACCATTTGTACGATGACAACTTCGTCTAGTCAAGTTAAATGGACTTATGGGCAAAAAGTATTCGTACACTTCCATTAAATTACGGGCTCAGTCGATTGTGGTTCGGTAACTAATTACAAATAGCTTAAATTTAAACTTATATCTTTTGATTGGAACTTGAATTCACTAGAAGCATAAGAACAATAAGCCAAAAGAAAAAAGGGTTCCACCAAATAGAACCCGGGATGCGGCGTTTCGTGAAATAGGGACAGAATTGCGGGTCAACCTGCGGGAACTTTAAAGTAACCAATCAGACGTAAGCTTTGTTTTTATCTAAGAATATTACAGCCAGCATCAGGACGCTAGAGTAATAGTAATTAGTACCTTGTTGTAATTGAATGGAAACTTTTCATAAAAATCGATTCGAAAAAATTTATCGAACATTTAATGAGTAATAAAACTAATTAGTCACACAAAACTGATGATTAAAGACGCCATTAAATGTTAATAATTACCTGAAACCCTAATTCTCAGCTTTTCACTCCAGAGTTAGGGTTGCCGTAGGTAATTAACTTTGCCCATTAATTTCAGGGTTGAGATTGTCGCGTTTTTTAGACAGGTTAAGAGGTACTCGTATTTAGTACTAAAATTTAATTACCCCAATTTCTGAGCGTAAATTTTAAACGAAGAACGTGTTTGATGAAAATAAGGTTTTCATTTTGTTAGTGTTTCAGCCGGTTTTTGTTAGTCAAATAGATTTTTGTTTTAGTTGATTTTGATAAGATACGTTTATACTCGTATTTCTAACCTTTTTAAAATTTTGATTTCTTGTAATTATCATGAAATGGTGATGTTCAGTCTGAAAATGTAGATAAATAAATTTACAATTGCTTGTAACATAAATTGCTAAGTGTAAACTCTTACGGAAACTACAAATTATATTTTGGTATTTTAATCAATCAAACTTTTAACTTTAATTTGATTATTAGTATGAAGGATAATTGAACGTGGATTTTCACAAACGATAACGTTGTTTACGCACTTAATATGCATGGCATTTGTTATGCACTTTAATGTCATAAAAACGTAAGGAAACAAAAAAAAAAACACTTAGTTACAGGTTTTCAATATACTGCTTTATATTATAACTATATTATAACTAGATGCTTTATATAACTAGCTGTTTCCCGCGACGTCATCCGCGTCAATTTCTGTTAATAAGAATTCGATTATTTTTGCAACATTTTTATTGATGCTTCGCTCCTATTGGTCGCAGCGTGACGTTATTTGCCTAAAACCTTCCTCGATAAATGGGCTATACAACACAAAAAGAATTTTTAAATTTGAACCAGTACTTGCTGAGATAAGCGCGTTCAAACAAAAAACAAACAAACTCTTCTGCTTTATAATATTAAGTATAGATTGTTGCTTGAAATTAAAGATATATGTTTACGGAACGCTGATAAGTGTTCGAAGCATCTGATTAAACCAAAAATTAACGCGCATTAATAATCCGTAAAAGTATCTCTCATTTCAATCTATAGTGTTCGCGTAAACTCAAGAAAACAGTATGTTATATTTTTGCATTGAGTTGTCGGAGGCCCTACGCCGAGTTTGCTAACGGCCGGTCCCAATAATCTATCTATCGCCAGTTTTGACATTTCGGAGATAGGAAACAGTTTCTATCTCTGATTTTCCCGTCCAGAGAAACAAAGACAGAAGTTGTTTTCTATCTCCAATATGCCAAAACTGAAGATAGATATTATTTATTAGGACCCGCCGTAAGTCAAGTCAAATAACTAAACTTGGTCGATGTCAAACTTCCAATACACATCGCAGCATCAATACATGGATCGGATACTTATCTCTTGTCAAAGTTTACAGGCGTCGATACACTGTCGTTTCGTCATGTTGGTATCTTGATAGGACATTTCATTGATAAAGTTACGTGACACATATTGTCTGTTGGCGGCCCTGCGGACGCATGTAGTGATATAGGGTTGGTAGCGTTTTTTTGTAAATATAATTTAAAAAAAAACAGGTCAAGTGAGAGTCGGACTCGCACAATGAGGGTTCCGTTCCAACTTTAACTTGTTCAGGGGTCCACATACTTCTCAGTTACTTAACAGCTAAAATACCACAATATTTAATTGACTGCAAAAATAATCAACTTTGTTTTTCATAGTGTTTGTATAATTGACAAAGTTATATTTGCGGTTGTTGAAAATGTGCTATTTCTCATAAACTACCGGTTGGATCTCGTTCAAACCACTTACACAATTTTCACTTGCTTAATTTAAAAATTAAAATTAGTTTAACCACTTTGGAAGCGTCTATCTTCCAAATGTTAGACTTTTGAAAAAATGGTTCTAGAAACCTCTATGTCATTTTAAAAGGTACCCTATACGCATAGCTTTTAGTTAAATATTTTTTTTTGTTTTAGTTCTATGTATGGGATTCTATGTATCATGGCCTCCCTTAAATATCATTATTTTTTATTTTTAGTATGAGAATCGTAAAGCGGTCAACTGGATACACCTACCTGCCAAGTTTCAATTCTGTAGGTAATGCTAATACTTTCAGAATAAAGTGGCTTTGACATACGGACGGACAGACAGACAGACAGACAAACTTGACGAAATTATAAGGGTTCCGATTTTTGCCATTCGGCTAAGGAACCCTAAAAAGATAACAATAGTGACTCGAGTTTCTCGCGCTGCTTCTTCTCGACACTAGCCCAAACTCGTTCCAAAGCAG
Organism: Anania crocealis; assembly: GCA_949315895.1. NCBI lineage: Eukaryota > Metazoa > Arthropoda > Insecta > Lepidoptera > Crambidae > Anania > Anania crocealis. The sequence goes on along the minus strand of OX438859.1, from coordinate 3,736,857 downwards.
TGGTAGGTTAAAATATTGGGACATTCAAAAGCACCTCCAGGTGCCTATTTGCAGAAATAAAACGGATATTACTGATTCTAGTGGTGTCTTGTATTTTGAAATTGGATAAAAATGTGTTTCCTCATGCTTTCCTCGGTCAATTTATTGTTACTAAAATTACTTAGGTAGGATAAGAAATGCAAAACGTGTGTACCTTGTAACTAAAGTCAAAATTATAGTTTTCGGAATTAGCGTAGGTGAATTTTAAAACAGACTGTTACAAAATGTACTTTATAAAAATATGTATAATAATAGGGGTTAAAGTATGAAATTGCCGATTATTTTCCCACTTTTTATTTTGTTTATAGCTCTTAAGTATTATCATATTATTGCGTAATTCTTTTTGTATTGTATCCAAAACTAAATTAAGTAACTTTTGACTAAAAAAAAAATGCAATACTAGTGCCTATTACTTCAAAAGAAGTCGTTGAAAAGACCCCTTACAATGTGTCAGCTGACCTTCTTGCTTCAATTAAGTAGATTTGTATTATATACTTTGATTTTCAGAAATTTAAATACTATAATGCGTAGCTTTATAACCATCTAACTTTCACCTTTAATTGCATCCAAAACGGTTCAGGCGTTTTTAAAAAAAACTAAAAAAATGTTAGTATGGAAAAATGACTTTTCTCGATTTCGTCCATACAAAACGGCAATTTCATACTTTAACCCCTAATATAAAGTTCTCGTATCACAACGTTAGTTACCATACTCCTCCGAAACGGCTTTACTGATTTTTACCAAATTTTATATGCATATTCAGTAGGTCTGAAAATCGGCTACTATCTATTTTGCATACCCCTAAGTGATAAGGGTTGTTCACCCTTAACCCTTTTTTTTTAAACAAATTTTTTTGTTTTTATTTTTCTATAATGTGGCATTAAAAAATACATACAACCCTGAATTTTTACCCTTTTATTACCAACCCCTATTTTTAATAGCCATTTTAGTAATTTAATCATCTTTATGGCAAAACAACGTTTGCCGGGTCAGCTAGTAAAAATATAATTTTGTTGACAACTCTACTCTCAAAATAGGTTTCTTTAGTTTTAACTTACCTAATACAAAAGTGGTTATTTAACCAGGTTCTTAATTATATTCTTGTCACGTCTAAATGAGAGCTGTAGTCTGTCTGTATTTAATTCAGGTAAATAAGACGAAACTTAAATAGAAGGTACTTTTGATTAGGTAAATAGTTAAAGAATAAATGCTGCTAATGCGACAAATATTTTTTTATAAGGGGTTTCTTAAGTACATTGAATTTCGTACCTTTAAAGATGCATGTTAAGATTAATTTACATTTTAAAGAAACACATTTAAATTTTGTGTAGGCAAAGCCCTGTTAAAAAAAAGACGTGTGGCACTCGGAGAGTGCCGCGGTAAAGCTATTGCTGATGATAGATGGAAAAACTAAAAAGTATCACCGCTGTGCCGGTCGGAGTGGGGGGTGTTAGGTTATTTTCGTTACGGAATTTCTGGATTCGGTCTCCACGCTCAAGGGCCGCGATAGAAGCTATGCAATAGCTTATCACCGCTGTGCCGGTCGGAGTGGGGGGTGTTAGGTTATTCACGTTACGGAATTTCTGGATTCGGTCTCCACGCTCAAGGCTAGCTTAATAAATAAATAAATGTGGACAACATCACATACATTGTTCTGATCCCACTTAAAATAACTATTTAAAGCACTCGTTTTTTGGAAATCAGAATTAACGAAGGTATCACAAACACCCAGACCCGACAAAATGTAGTTAAAAAACTTTTTCTATACATTGACCCGTACGGGAATCGAACCAGGGACCTCGGAGCAGGCGACGCCTTCAAAACCGGTGCGTACGCCACTTCGCCACGGCGGTCGTCATCGTAAAAGGATGTAAGACTGTCTCTGTGTAATTATGTATATTTTTCTTATCGTTTGATTATAACTCAAGTATAGTCTGGTGTTATAGTTTTTCAAACCGCCTGTTACAGGTCTCCCATCTAAAGTAGTCAATATTTTAAAAGGAATTTATTGTTTTCTTAATCGTCATTATTGTCATTAGTGTACAGCTGAAATCTTTTATAAAAAAGGAACATTCACTTCACATTTTGTTGAACGCAGAACATTCTACTGTCGATTCTTTCGAATGAAGATAAGATAAGATAACATAAATAAAAAATCAGTAATGGACAAAACGTTTTATTCAAAAAGTGAAATTCACAGTTTAACATAATAAAAAAATGTAATGCAATGTAAATATTGATTTAAACGCTCTTATTTAAATAAAGTTCAATCAAACATAATCAGTAAAGCATAATCATGTATCTAAGATGTTCCTTCATCGCGGCACGTTGATTGATGTCCATCTGAAAAGATATAATATAAATAAATACGGTTTTTAGGCGCATATGAAATTTTGGCATCTGAACGCTGCTTCCTTGTTTTTGATCGTACTCTACCAGTCTCCCCTGGCCTCTGGCAACACCCCTAAGAGGCTGTTAAAATTATCGAGACGGACATGGCAAGAGATTTTTAGTTGATGAGTATGGCATCTTATAATATGACTACGACTAAAATTGCAATGACTGAAATGCAATGGATAATACGAGTAGTCCCTGTCAGTAAACAGTACCCAATATCTTCTTATCTTTCTTTTTCATTCAGTATTCTCTTAAATCACGTTCTAAATGTAACACCTAGGTCTTACCTCAAAACACTTGCACCCTATGATTCTCTCTGTCGCACACGATGATGTTTCCACCAGACATAACAGCGATGCCCTCCAGGCCCTTGAACTCGCCGTCACCAGATCCCCAAGACCCGAAGGCCCTGAGGAACGTGCCGTCAGGGTGGAATATCTGGATACGATTGTTGCCAGAGTCAGCCACTACTATGTAGCCTTGGTCGTCTACGGCTACGCCCCTGTGGAAGACATGATTGGTTAGACAGGATTAAAAACTGCTAAAATACAGGATGACCTTTTTATCAACGTCAAATTTTTTATGGGCGTTAAGTATCGTATTTAGATCCCATTTATAAAGCTAAAAACGTAGGTCAAGTTTTCACCCGAAAATATTTTTTGCAACTTAGTTTTTTTACGGTCCTAAGCTTGTGAAGAAAAAATCAACAACTAATGAATAGTATCGTAATGAATGAATGAGATACGCATCGTGTAAGAAAAGTGTTGCTAGAATGTCGTATCAATTTTTTAATATTTTTGGTGGACATTTTCTAGGTGATTTATCTTGACATTTTTGCACCTAGCTATGCCAAAAGACAAAATACGTCATTTGCTTTTTGTCTCGTAGATTGTTGTATTAAAATTTGGAATCATCATTATCATCTTAATAAAACGACGCTCCTATAAGGACATCTATAACGATCAGCAATGCGCCACCCACATCTTTTTGTTGTTGCTTTCTGTGCAGTTACAAAATGTATTATCATCATCATCATCATCAGCCTACGGCAGTCCACTGCTGGACATAGGCTCTCCTAATGCACGCCACTTTTCTCGGTCTTGAATGTATCATAAGGCAGTCGATTTATTCCAATGAAAAAACATTTCTGACTCTTCTTTACTGTTATCATCACCAATCTATATTTTAAAACTTTGCGGCACATGTCCATTCCAAAAGGAGAATTTTGCCGTTTGGCAGTGCGATATTATTATGTTGATGACAAATTCTATCGCGTACACTTTTTGGACGTGATATTAACGAAAAACAACTACTTCCTTGAAAATAGTCACGCTAGCCTTTCTCGTCACGTATTATAAGAAAAGACATCATTCGTCAATAAAAAATGATTCCACGATAGATTTTGTATCATTTGGGGTCTTGTCAAATGCCCCTTACAGCGCACGATTAGGCAATTCAGTTGGGCCAATGGAGAGAAGACGGTACTTCTCAACTTATAAACGTCAAAAGACACTGCTCCAAATTAAAACTTAAGGCATTCAGTGTAATAAAATAATAAAAGATTGGCAGGATCCTTTCCCAAATAATACTCGATGGATTAAGTTTGTTATTCCAAATTTTATTACCATTTTACTGTTCTGAGCTTAAAATTGCTAGCTTAATACCAAACATGTCCCCAAAACCTCAAACGTATTTCGACTGTAAAAATAGATCGATGGCTTAACGGGGTTCTCTTTTTATAGCAGAGCTATTAGTTGAAGTATAAAAATTGTTACAGCAGTCTTGAAAGTCACGGCGTGTGTTAAAGGCGATATTTATACTGATCACGTATATAGGGCAGTGGTAGGGTTGTCACTGCTCGAAAATGTATATCACAATAGTACGTATACAGATGGGAAAGGCTGGAATGCAGATGTCAGTTTTTATTGGGATACATTTTGGCTACGAAAGTTACAATTTTATTTGTTTAAAGAAAAAAAATTCATTTATTTAATTGTAAAATAAAAATAACAACGTGACAAACATAAGCAATTTTGACTTGCTATGGTAAAATTGAAGAATAAATGAATTATAATTTTATGGATTAACTCACATTTATTTTTAAGGGTTTACATTATATTTAATCTTTTTCGACGTTTCAAACACTACTCCGTTTGTGGTCACGTGCAGACCAAGATGAAATAACTTTACATTCCCAAACGTGATATCTCATCCCGACAGCCCTATTGTATATTGTGCTCATATTATTCGAGCGGCTAAAGAGTCCGGTCAAGGCGGTTACCCGTAAAAACTGGAGCAATAGAAATATAACCCGTTAATTGCTGACAGTATAAACACCATAGATCTGTTCAAGTTCACAGATGAAGTAAACCTCGTTCTTTTGCAAACATTTTTTTTTATTAGTAGGGTATGTATGGATATCATCAATATCTTATATCCGTCTCATGCTGGACTCATGCCTTGGGGGCGGGTTGGTGATTGCAGTTGGGCCAATTGTGGACGGAAGGTGTTGCTGCGTCTCCTTCTTGAATTTCTTTATTTGACTCATAAGGCACCTGGTATAGGAGGAGGATTGATAGTGCGATGGTGTATAAATTTATCAAGATAGTAATGTTTAATGACTAAAGCCGTTAATACGTATTACAATCTTTCTCGATGGGTGCACTTGCACGTGAAGAGTATCAAGAGCGCCACAGACATACTAGCTTGGAAAACTCTATCAAGGAGCTTGTTTTTTATGAGCTTGTGATATTTCAGCAATGTTGCAAGCGCCATGGTGCCTACGATTACTGAAGACCTTGAAAAATGTTCCGTGATCATGGCGCTAACTCCAATGATAGTGACCTACATGGTCAATAAAATATAATACATAAATATACCTATTGTAAATGATTTTATTAATAGTTTTGCTCAAAAATAAGTTTTATTTGGGATATAAAAGAAGACCCCTTCGCGGATTGATGAAGGAGGTTTAACACATCATCCTGAGTCCATCAAACTATTTCCCAGTTGCGTCATAAAAATGAACCTTTTTGTAGTTTCGAACGTAGATTTAGAAATATATCCGCAATCCGCATTTTGTGGTCATAGATAAAATTTTATGATTTATAAAAATAATTTTAGAACGAGATATATTAAATTACATTCCGATATTCTCCGCCTAAAGCTTTGTTATCCCATATGGGCTATGAATAGGGTCCCAACATAAACAACTGTTACAAATACTGACTTTAATTGATCGTAAACTGAAATTAGAAGACCGCCGGCCACAGTTTACGGTCTTTGGAAACCTTGGTCATAACATTTGTTACTGAAGTTTGAACTTCATTATTTATAAGTGAAACAGGTGCCGATAATTAATAACAACAAAGTCTAAATACTATGGTACTGGAGGGAGAAAAGAAACCTCTAATACAATCGGTATTCTGACTAGGCAGTCATCCTTTTGGTTATGTACTTAACTCTTCATTCTACATCTGCTTATGGATACTTTTGGCCACAGTCATTTTTTAATTTGATATTGTTTTTTTAAGAGAAATAAGAAGAAATTTAGGAAAATATTTGAAGTACAAAAATATATTGTTGACTGCCAAAATAAGCTAACCTTAATAGCTAAGCTAAACCTTGCTTTAATCAAGTGATCACAGCAGTTAATTTTGTAACACTTTTCTGTATCTCTAACTCTCTCTTCTAACAACAAAGATTTGATTGAAGAAGAATTCGAATTAATTAATTAAGAACACATTTCGCAATGTAACCAAAACTGGTTTTATTGGAAAAGTGAATATGATTTATGAAGAAGAAGTTTACCCGACTGTATTTATAAGCGCGCTCCTGAAATCCGCTATTTCATCGTAATAATATCTTACCTCGGGAACTTAAACTGTCCATCTTCAGAGCCTTCCTCGCCAAATGATGAAAGCACGCGTCCATTGACATCGAAGACTTCCACCCTATGGTTGTTGGAGTCAGACACCAGGACTCGGTTGGTGCTGGACACGGCGATGTAGTGGGGGTGCTCAAGCTGACCCAGTTTGGAGCCGAAGCTGCCAAATTTGCCCACGAATGTGCCGTCTGATTGGAACACCTGGAACATAGATTAGGATTATTCATAGATATTAACGTAATATTCGTACATTAATCTCATTTTACCATGCGCACAGAAATTTTTTTACAGTAAAAGAACTGCTTCACTCGGTGGCTCCATCGGAAGACCAGCGTTGTGTGCCTGCGCACAACATATGCTATAAATAAATCTTTATTTCCTCTTTACACAGAAAATGATAGTGTCAACAGTTATTCATATTATCTAGGAAACAGTTTAGTAAATTTAAAAAATCTAGTCTATGTGAGAGACTGGTTTCTGTACTAGGAGACCTGTATGATAGACTACCAGAGGTATATGCTGAGGTGGATGCCTTTCTGCCGGGACCTTGAGACTCGTAAGCCTGTCCCACTCATTTGTGTTACTGTATTGGTGTGACGTGTGCTTTCCTTTTTTACCTTATTCTTATTGTTTTTATTTTGCTACCTATTTTTGTACATTTTTTTTTGGCCTTGCACTCTAGGCCTCTACAAATAAATGTTTTTTTCTTTCTTTCTAAAATTTTCTGCTTTGGTAGTCCAGAATCTTCATCCTATCATAGGATCATTTAAAGACAGTCCGGTGCCCAAGTTTCCCAAGCTGCTTATTATAGAACCCTGCTGCGACGTTTGGTCCCAGCATAACGTGTCTTCCAAAGCACGACTAATAACCCTCCACCCTTTTTAGATCCAAGCCAATTTAGATTTTCCGCGCGACACAATTTAGAAAACGATTTTCAAAATTGTCTCGCCCGGAAAATAAAGATCCTTGATTTTAAAGTAAACAAATGCACTACTACACCAAGAGTTTAGTGTGAGCGATGTGGAATTTAAAACTGCCTCATTTCTAAATAATAATGTTTAATAAAATGTGACAATTCTTACCTGAACTCTATGGTTTTCCTTGTCACAAACATAAATGAAACCGAGCGCATCCGTAGTGATTCCCCACGGGTAGTTAAACTTGCCGTCGCCAGTGCCCTGGCTACCAAATGCTCTGAGGAATCGACCTTGAGGGTCAAAGACCTGGGGATAAAATGTATATTTATATAAGAATAAAATTTTAAAATCAGAAAAAATTAGTCTTCTCTTTTTTTCGTTAGTTGAAAAAGTATTTGTATCCTAGAAATAATATGTTGGCGCATTAGCAGACAACCAAACAATTGTGACGGTAAATTAAAAATGTGAGGGTAAACATTTTAATATATTATTTTTATATAATAGTTTGACCGCAGCTATTGTTTCTGACAAAAAACGTATTGCGTGACCTTGAATCTTTTTTTAAGAAACAATGTTGTTAATGTAAATTTAGAATACGATTCGCCGGATGGTCAAAAATAATGTGTAAGGCCGCAAACTGGACGGCCGCGGGTGCGGGCGCGGGGGCGACCGCGGTGCTCGCGTGACTTGATATTTATGCTTAAGTTTGTATTAAACGTTCTGGAGGGCCGCGTCGCGGGCGGCGGGCAACAAGCCTCGCCGCCCGCGCCGCAGTCGCGCCCGCGCCCGCACCCGCGGCTGTCCAATTTGCGGCCTTAGCAGCTGCATGGTTGAAGCAGTCGCCCGGTAAGCTTAACGGCCCTCGCCCACGGCGACTTTTTGTAGCGATTCTGTCGCGCGTCCGCATCGATACAGTCGCGAAGCGGTCGCTAGCTGTGTGTCGTCGCCCACGGGGTCGTCCGGAATCAGTCGCGATACAAACGCGATGCTGTCGCGCGTTTCGTGAACGCGCTACAAAAAGTCGCCGTGGGCGAGCGCCCTAAGGTTGCGGTATTAAATCCCAACTAAGGCAATCGTCCTTTTTGGTTAAAAAAATCATTAGACGAGTCTTTAAGCTACCTCTCCTTTAACTACTTTTAAACGTTTAAACAGCCCTGATATAAATTAATAAAAGAGAGAAATATCTATAAAAGTTATTTAATAACTTATATTCAAATCCTCATATCATACTTTGTCTTTTCGTTAAGGAATCTTATAATTGTCTCCACGAAAACTAAATGCTGACCTCCTGTTTACACGATATGAGTGTTTACACGATATAAGACAACTATGCCATTACCTGGAATAGTCTTACAGAGACAAACAAAAACAGATTTTGTTCCAACGTGTTACGGTCTAAATTTAAATGCACAAGCGACGCACTGATAGTTCTACGCACTATTTGTATACTGATCACGTGTATTGCATGCAACACGTTTAAATGATATATTTTATCGCTATTGCATACGGAGGTTGCATATCGAACTAATATAACTACTTGTACGCTATTCCTTCATCGAAAAATATATTTAAGTAACTTATAAAAAAAACCTGTTCTTTATTTTTAATTATTTGAGACTTTTTGATTTTTGATTATTATCGTACCTAAAAAAAAATTAAATAAAAAGAAACAGTATTATTTGAAATGGTAGAGGCGCTGGCACATTAAAAGACTCCTTCCTTTCTTATGGTAGTCTGGATGCTGGATAATAAAAAAGTATTTCGAAAAGAAGACGTACTACTATGCGAGATAAATTCGTAAATAAATAGAACTAAAAGAAATGTTCGGGATAAATCATAATATGTATTATGTGAAACCCTGATAAACAATCTAAAATCCGTAAATGTATCTCTAACTTCGATGTACAGTTTTCACTTAAATCCTGGAAACTAATGCGTAAATATATCTTTAATTTCAATTAAGTTAGAGAAAAATAAATCGAAATGTAAAAGAGTTTTGCTGCATAGAATTGTGTAAGTAAACACATGGTTGTAAATCAGAACATTTTAAGCATATTTCATGATCTAGGATTTCTCTTAAATGTCTAAATACGACCATTTAGATCAGCGGTAGTTAACGCTGCTTCTGAGCCATGGGTCGCGGGTTCGATCCCCGCACAGTACAAATATTTGTGTGCATGAACATGTCTGTTTGTACTGGTCTGGGTGTTTTCTATGTATTATAAGTATGTATTTACAAAAAAAAAAGTATATAACGTCGGTGCGCCTGCCAATCCTGGTATGTGTAAAATGACAACTTTTCAGGAGGAACAAAAAACTGTTTTTCTCGTGAACTGTTTTGATTTTTTAAATTATAAATATGTTATATGATAGAGAAAAATACAACGCTTTAGATAGTGTACCATTTATTAACTACGAAACAAAGCTTTAGTCTCTATAATTTTTTTTTCCATTTTTGTGCACATATCATATTTGGTGTGCCTAAAGTTTGTTCCTGCATATTAGCGTATGTGCAAAATGTATCACATAGAAGTACTGTAATGGTTCAGTTTAATTTCCACTGCGGTTATGTGCTTAAACATACAATTAACATTAATAAAATGTGCAAAGATACAATAATCCAACTGTATTATTCAGTTATAAATATTCATTCCTCAAGATACCTAAGTTGGGAAAACACTAAAGCAATTTTAAATATTTTTATTAGTTTGTTTAATGCTACATGGCGCTTTCCTTATTAAATAAGGTAACTTTTACATATTCCTACATTATGTACCATAGAACAACCGGAATAATTATTATAATATTTTAAACACCATTTTTTCATATATTTTTTCATTATCCTTAACCTGGGACACGGGGCACTGGTTTTACACTGGGCCTGGACATGACCTGTATCTAGGCACCGGTAGCATCGCAGGAGATTAGCCTCTAACACCTGAGCCAGTGCTGACACCCAACCTACTAATAGCCTTCCTTGCGACAACTTCTTGGCAACAGCAACTGGCACCATAACCACAACAAATCCGGATCCAGTATAGGATTGCCTTATCTTGCCGACCTTAAAATATCGGTAGCACAACCACCAACTTTTGCCACTGCTTCGGCCACCTCTTCTTTTGAGACAGAGTCATCTAAGCCTGTAAGCCGCACATCGGTGGTCTTTATTGGTCTGACAACCTTTACTAAATCTGACGGCAGGAGGTCTTCCTGCAGTCTTTTGGCTAGGGAGTCTGCCTTCTCAACACTTGTGGCACCGGGTATCTCAAGTAATTTATCCCCAGTTTTCGCTTCTCAATTAATTTTTCCCGCTGATGCCCAGCTCTTGAATATTTATCCGGGATAAGGCATCCCGGATAGCTGATTCGTATGTCACCCCCTTTTTTAGTGCCCCTGGCAGCAGGGTCAGTATGATGGCTGACGATCTGGGCGGGCGAAGTTTTGGGGTGGCGGGTTTTCCAACTGAAGGTTTAGATGTTTAGCATTTGCCTTAGATGGGGTGGCTTCGCTCTTTTTATGTCTGTTTGATCCCCGCTTCGATGTGGACGATCTACACAACATGGTGGTCGATACTGTCTCCGTACGGTAGGGTCTAAGTACTTTAAAACCCACCGTCCCAAATCAAATAAACTTTCCAGTCAGACTCTCCTACTCATGGATCAGGGAAACGAAATGAGGCTACAGAACTCAGCGGATGCCCATCGCTATCGGCAACTCAATAGACAGATATCTAAGTCTTTGAAGAGCGACCTTCGTCAATTTAATACCCGACGTATTAAAGAGGCCATTGAGCGGAACAAAGGCTCTAAAGTGTTCGCCAGAGATCTGTCTATTGGGCAAAGCCAATGACGAGGCTGAAAACTGAGACAGGTAGCATCATTGCGTCAACACCTGAAATCCTGAGGGATATTTAGAGTTTCTATGGACAGTTATATTCCACGAAAACACCTGTTGAAAGCAAGGCTAAAGACCCTAGAGCCAAGCTTACCCGACACTATTCTTAAGATATCCCGGACGTCAGCCTGTGCGAGATTAGAATGGTTCTCAAGCAACTTAAAAACAGCAAGGCGGCGGGTGATGACGGAATCACAACAGAGCTCCTTAGAGCGGGCGGTAAGCTGATACTTAAGGTCCTCCAGAAGCTCTTTTATTCTGTCATCCTCGAGGGCAAAACGCCAAAGGCATGGGGCAGAGGCGATGTGATGCTGTTCTTCAAGAAGGGTGACAAAACTCTCTTAAAGAACTATAGACCCATCTCGATTCTGAGCCATATCTATAAGTTGTTTTCGAGAGTCATTACGAATCGTCTCATTCGCAGGTTCGACGACTTCCAACCTCCCGAATAAGCCGGGTTCCGAAAAGGCTTTAGTACCATAGACCACATTCATACGCTGCGGCAAGTTATACAGAAGACCGAAGAGTATAACTTGCCACTTTGCTTAGCGTTCGTGGACTATGAGAAAGCCTTTGATTCGATTGAGACCTGGGCAGTGCTGCAGTCTCTCCAAAGGTGCCAAATAGACTACAGGTACATCGAGGTGCTAAAGTACTTATACCAAAACGCCACCATGTCGGTCCGATTACAAAACCAGAGCTCTAATCCGATCCAACTACAGCGAAGCGTGAGACAGGGAGACGTTATTTCTCCGAAACTGTTCACAGCTGTGTTGGAGGATATTTTCAAGCTTCTGGACTGGAAAGGACGCAGCATCAACATCAATGGCGAATACCTAACACACCTGCGATTTGCCGATGATGTAGTTCTTATGGCTGATACCTTGGAAGACCTGAACATTATGCTCGAAGATCTCGGTAATGCTTCTCAAAGAGTGGGTCTTAGGATGAACATGGAAAAGAAGAAAATCATATTAAATGCCAATGTTGCACCCGCTCCAGTTAACGTTGGGAACGTAGCACTCGAGGTTGTTGACCACTATGTTTACCTGGGACAGATAGTCCAGTTAGGTAAGTCCAACTTCGAGAAAGAGATCTCTCGTCGAATCCAGCTCGGATGGGCAGTGTTCGGGAAGCTCCGGCATATGTTCGCGTCCGAAATACCTCAGTGTCTCAAGACGAAAGTCTTTGACCAGTGTGTGTTGCCAGTAATGACCTATGGGAGTGAGACGTGGTCGTTTACTATGGGTCTCATAAGAAGGCTCAAGATCACCCAGCGAGCAATGGAGAGAGCGATGCTTGGTATTTCCCTACTCGATCGAATCAGAAATGATGAGATCCGCAGGAGAACTAAAACAACCGACATCGCTCGAAGGATTGCATCGTTGAAGTGGCCCTACAAGGTGGACCGACGATCTGGTCAAGGTCGCGGGAAGCCACTGGATGCGGACAGCACAGGACCGATCGTTGTGGAGATCCTTGGGGGAGGCCTATGCCCAGCAGTGGGCGTCGTTCGGCTGATATGATGATCCCCGCTTGAACACCGTAGTCTACCCTTCCTCCATGGGTGGAAGTGGTTCTGGAAGCGGGCCGAGCCCGGTTTCAGTAGGCACACTAGGCACTCGTCGCCGTCTGCTTCAAGCCCTGCCTGGTGGAGGTTTCGGAACTTTCGTCATTGGAGCCTTGGCTCCGTGGCTCCCTCTGTTTGTCAGTGATGTCGTGGCTATTGGCTGAGCATCGATAGCCTTAGTTGCTTTCGGCGTCGGCCCTGCTTTCTGGATCGATTTTGTATTATCTTTCGAAGTAGCCGGTTTAGGGGAAGCTACCGTCTTGTTTGGCGCGGAGGTCAGTGCTTCTCCCTTAGATGGTAGTGGTGTTGCACCTGCCAACTCTTCATCTCGTTTGCGGCCAATGGCTAATGGGATAAGCCGTTTAGCCGGTAGGAGCCGATCGTTAATACCGCAGAACCGAGCATTCATCATGGCACCACATTTGGCCATTAAGCTGCGCTCTATTTCTTGGCGTTCTGATAGGGCCTGTGCCAACGCCAAGGAAGAAGTAGGAAGCATGGGTTGGGTTCGTCAATTTTGCTGTTGCTGTTTAAGGATTTCCATTTGTTACTTTAGCTCTTGGAGCTCCTCTGTTAACCTCGTGTTAGCAGCGTTGAGGCGTTGGATTTCCCCATCTTTTGATCTCGCCACCAGTATTTCAACAAATGCCGTGACAACAGCTGCAGCATCCTTAAAATTCCTCTCGAATACTCCTGAGACTTTCCCACTTCGCCTAGCGCAGTAAATAATGTTATCAGTGCTGGTGCGGATAGCTCGCACCAGCTCTTGCACTGTTAGCTCTTGAGATTGAAGCTTAGCCCTCTCCTTTATTTGGTGAAGTTTGCGGGACCACAGTCCACACCATGGCCTCCTCCTTCACCTCATCTTTTTGCTCCTTCTTAGACTCGTTTTTAAGTAGTTCTCTTGCATCCATTTTCGAAGCGTTGGTCCCTCTGGTAGATGGCCTGCCACTTCCGCGTTTCCCTATAATGTAGTTCTTGGGAGTAGGTTTTTAGGTGCACCTACAGATTCTGCCGAATCTCTCCTAGCGTTTTAAGATCCCTTACGAGTCAGACCTAGATCGAGTTGTGGAGCAAGACGCGTCAGACATGCTGCCCGAGTCTAACACAGATCCCTCCTGCAAAATTTTGCAGTTACGCTCGCCACCGTCCATGTAAGACTCATTGCGCCAACTTAACACGCTCGCAGCAGGGCTTAAAACCTCGTTGTTCGCTAAGTCACGTACAGTAGAACTATCTACGGTTTTGCCTAAATTAGCGCTGCTTGCACCACACTCTCCCTTTAATTTTTTTTGTTTACGCAGGAAAAAATGCATTTCGCATATCTACTGCTTCAGGGGCAGCAGTAGGTTATGTGGGACTCTCTTGTCGGTGCCCGACAAGCATACCCAAAGACCTGCGGTGTACCTTGCGACGTATGTTGGCAGTGTATAGGTTTCCCTTAGGATGCCCTCCATGCACCGCCTACGTACGGCCTATGCCCATTCTTTATGCCTGAGGCCCGCTCAGGCATAAAGTATGGTTGATCCTGTACACCAGGAATCACCCCCAGTCTGGCAAGCTGTGCAATGCGAGCGTTGAGCCCCCCGACCCAACTCCAAAAATCCTGCTATGTGCTACACACAGATAAAAAAATAAATGGGATTCGAAAAAATTAATCTGACATGTGTCACTGGACATACTTTTCAAAACTGATATATGACTTTACTACACATACCAAATTTTAAAGTAACTGTCGTTGGATTAAAGTGTACTTAAGTAATTTGGCAACGCTGTTTCTATACGGAATATGCACAAACGGGTTTTTGCATCAGTTCGGCGTTTGAAAACTAGTGACACCTAGCGAATAAAAAAAAAAAAAAAAAAAGTCACATGTAAGGTTTGGCAGGCGCACCGACGATAAGTAAGTTTATCGGTTGTCTAGTACCCCATAAGACAGGGTACTTAATAGTACCTTAATTTGGGACTAGATGGCTCTGTGTGGCCCAGTGTGGCATGTCTTAAATATTTATATTTACTTATTTATGTCTTTCTCTTTTTAAAGGTTGACAATACGATCCTCTGTTAACTAAACCCCCGCATTTAGTAGCTCTAGTAGTAATACCTTAGAGGTATGGCATAATATGATTATGCAATCAAAACATAGGATTGTCGGATGGCTGTGTTGTTTCAGTGCCTTCGTTATCACATTACCATGATAATGGCGGGAACCACTGAGATCACTCGAATGCATTGTATACATATTCAATGGTAAAACAAAAGGTGTCTACGTCATCTGTCTTTAAATGAGAGGATAAGAGAATGAACGCTCGTCATTTTAATTGTACAGACAGCCTGTATTGTGAGGTTATATGTATTACAAGCGAAACTCGACACTGGTTGTTGCTAACTAAAATAAGCCTAGTGTGTCTAAATTTAAACGTACTCGTATCTGAATAGATTCGGGTTTGTGTCTCACAAAGTAATTGGTTAGATTAGGTAATAACGTGCCTGAAATCTTTAAAAATATAGTTAAAGTGCAAATTTTTTTGTTGACTTATGACAAGTTGTTTCTTGGTACAAGTTAAGCTGTTTTAGCTTTTCTAAAAGTTTAACAGTAAAATGAAGAGATCATTTTATATTTTATAAAACCTCTTATCATCCTGAAGGTTAAGGTCAAATCAAATAAAAATATGATATATAAAACTTTATACAGTAACCGAGAAGATACAACGTTTCCTCTACGCCAATTGCTAAACTGCAGTTATCGCTTGCCAAGAGTGGCGATAAAGACAAAAACCTCTTTCGCAGGTACCTATGCCCAGCTTTGGACTAATGTGACTGATGATGATGAGCAACAAAATTAATCTGCAGTAACATTACTAAAAAGCGTTATCTTTAAAAGTATCAAATTCAGAATAAAAATAGAACATTTTTAGGTTTGGTTAGCAAGGAATACATAATATAGTTTCATCATCTTCATCACTGTCTGTTTGTCTGCCAATTAGCTCAAAGACTGTGAAGTACTAGACTGCTTTATCAAGTGGTAAAAAATAATTGGAAATTATATTTTGTAAATTTGTCTTTTAAAATTTCTTTTTCAATAGGTCGTAGAGATATTTTGCTGGTATAGGTACCGCTCGCTCCTACTTCTACAGCAGATAGACTAACTATATAACCGTTTTTCGTTAATTCATTCAGGAGATCGTATTTTTTTTCTATCATTGCGTGGTCTTTAGGTATGTTAGTTTCTCATGACATGGTAAGCTCTACAAGTACAATTCGTTTTGTAGCTATAGAAAAAATAAAAATGTCCGGTCTGGATGATGAAACACACACATCCTCTGGGATTTTATAGTGCTTTTTATACGTGTCCATTAAAATAGTCCAGTCAGGTGCTGTACCCAGGATTGAGTAAGGCTTGTTCTTATAGTTATTCGTAAAACATGTTAATCTTTTCTGTTTCAATAAGAAGCAGTAGGACAATAGTCTAAATTAACTTTGAGTCTGTTTTACACACTGTCTTAATAATTATGTTACAACGAATACTGCTTAAACTGTAATTAACTACTTACATATTACCCAATGCTAGAGGGATCAGTTTTCTAATAACCTACTAATAATATTCTGAAATACACTAACGAGCAATGAAATGACGTAAACATCAAAGATTTAGATTTAAAAAGTAATTATGATTTCGAAATATCTGTTTTGAATTACTATTAACTTCTCGTACCTAAGTAACTGTCTAATTTTTAAAATATTTAAGATTAGTAATTAGTAAAATTAAAATATTAAATAATTAAATTATGGTGATAACAGACGGTACTCTACAAAAAAAAAAACATTCAGTCAGAAAAAAGGAATAACCTGTCATCTCACTTTATTTTTGATTGTTTATTTAATGTGAATTGATTACCAGGAACTTATGTTAAACTAGCGAACCCGACAGACGTTGTCCTGTCTTAACTATGAATGTTGATTCCGAATCAGTATAATTAATTAAAAAAATATATTTTAGATACAGTTTTATTTATTGATATTGCAAATGCTAACTGCACTGGAAATTGTAACCGTTTGGGTTAAAAAATATTGAAACGGTAATGTAAAATTTGTTTTCAAAATAGCGGTTAAAACTATGCTCGTTTCTTGGTCCTATTTTAGTGCTCGTAAGTTTATTCTGATTCGTTCGCTACTTGAAAGAATCGATGGAATATTAATCAGGTACTCCGTTTCTTGATTATAAATTCATAATTGAATTCATTATGTGAACTGTTTTCATATTAAAGTAGGATAGAATCAAGCCTTCTGTTGAATCCTTTGAATTAATAGTTTTAATTAGCCTTTAATACCTGGATTTAAACTGCATTCTTTAACGTTTAACTTTCATGTTTTTCTTCGGTTAATTTTATTTTTCTATTTGATGAATTTTGTTTAGAGAGGGGTCGTCAGCTCTGGGGTCCCGGGTTCGATACTCGGACATTGAAGATAACGACCGCCGCAGCGGAGTGGCGTACACACCGGGTTCGATTTCCGGTCGGGCCGATGTAAATAAAAAAAAATTTTTTTCTACATTTTCTCGGGTCCGGGTGTTCAAAAACACCAAAATCATAAAAATCGGTTCAGCCGTTCTCGACTTGTAAGTGGCGTAACTAAGACGACTTTCCCTCACTCTCATTACAGCGATAAGAAAATTCTTGCGATATTCGACTTGTGACGAAGTGTCTCGGTGGCTTAATGTATGTGATAATGTCCCATTTTTTAAATTGCATTTGTAGTTTACCTGTATGCGGTGATTGTATCTGTCCGCGATTATGTATTGACCGATCCGGTTGACAGCCACACCGGCGAGGCAGTCGAACTCGCCTTCGCCGCTTCCGTACTGTCCGAACTCCTTCACGAAGATGCCATTTGAGTCGAACACCTGGTAAGAACATAGAGTAATGTGAACATTAAACTTAATTCAAAGTAATTTCAATGAAAAAGGGGTATTAGATTTATGATTATTTAAAAGATAGGAACGTATGGTATTAAATTGTCCTAGCTCGCACGTCGTGAATAAACCTTTTGTAAAAATTTACTTAAAAAGAGGCTGACAATAGTGACCGAGTTTTTGCGCTGCTTCTCGACACTAGCTCTGGCTGGTTTTAGTGTCACGCGGACCGTCAGTACGGATCGCTCCGTACCAATCAAAATGTATTAACTTCTAGGAGCGCTTTAGAGTGAAGCTGACGGGTCCGTGCGGACGACCACCCGCGCGGATATGAAGTTCATACATTGGGCGATACGGAGCAACCCGTACCGACGGTCAGTGTCACACTAAAACAAGCCTCTGACTTGTCCAGAAGCAGATAGGTTTAATAATGGGACGTGTAAAAGCGTCCTGGGGCTCATTTGCAGAAAAAACACTACATTTTACTGATTTACTGATTTTGTGAATATTGATTTCTAAGTCATAATGGTACTTGCATAGTCAATTTGGAGACAAAATGTCTTTCATAAGTTATTAGGGGTTAAAGTATGAAATTGTCGTTTTGTATGGACGAAATCGAGAAAAGTCATTTTTCCAGACTAACAATTTTTTAGTTTTTTTAAAAACGCCTGAACCGTTTTCGAGGCAATTAAAGGTGAAAGTTAGATGGTTATAAAGCTACGGATTGTAGTATTTAAATTTCTGAAAATGAAAGTATATAATACAAAATTACTTAATTGAAGCAAGAAGGTCAGCTGACACATTGTAAGGGGTCTTTTCAACGACTTCCTTTGAAGTAATAGGCACTAGTATTGCATAATAATCGGCAATTTCATACTTTAACCCCTATTGTTAAGGTCGTTTAAAGTTTAATTTCGATCAGCAGGTTGAAAAAGAGATGTAATACTCTGCAGAAGTGTGTATAAATGTTGTTCTTAAAATTTTCATAGGGCGTGGAGCAATAAATCACTTTTTGATAAACATACATTATTGTGATTGCAGCTATATCGAGTTACGGTTGTCAATTTATTTATTACCAGCTCTGCCTGTATGAACTGCACTTTATATCGCTTGCGGACACTTGTGCCGAACAGTGGGATACCAAATAGCCTATGCTACTTCTAATACCTCCAAAAATATGCGTACAAAGTTACACGATGATCGGTTGAGTAGTTTTCGCTTGAAAACGTAACAAACAAACTTACATTCACATTTATAATATTAGAAAGGATAGTTCGATAGTAGTGTGAAAGTTTTACTCATAAAATGTAAATGAATGGTTAAATGCCAGGCTTGCCTATACGTAAAATATTACGTTGTAATTAAAATCAGAAGGCGCATAGCTATTAAACAAAAGCAATGTAATCACTTAAATTAATGGCAAAATTTTGAAAATAGGTTTTTCAAGTTTTCGCTTATTCAAGAGTCTACTCTTGAATAAGCCAAAACTGCGCACTCTCATTATAATAAGTACTTGGCTGGTCTAATTTCTTAGAAACTATTCGTAGACGTAGCTGTTTAAATGATTGAAATATCTCTATGGTAGGAATTTTCAAACATATTTTGTAAACATTGTTATTTATTTTGAAATTCAAGCAATCTTGAATATAACATATTTATTTAGTTTTGAACAAATTTATTCCCAGTTTTTCATAGGAAGGAATGATTGCGTTAAATTGGTCACTAATGCATCAAGAAAAAAGTATTAAATTGATAGTTCAACTACAGGCAGTTTATTTGTATATACGATCAAATTAAAGATACCCTGGCAACATAATTGTCCAGGATAAATGAATCATGTTTCTTTGCAGAAAAAACAAACATAAATATTATTTTTACCTGCACTCGATGGTTTGAAGAATCAGCCACGACCATAGTATTGTCGGGACCAACAGCGATACCACGAGGCCAAGTAAAACATCCGGGCTCGCTCCCCCGGCTCCCCACGCTGAATTGTAAACGGCGTTTCTGCAGATACTGGCTCCTAGGGGAGGAACCTGCTGCTGCGAAACCTATAATAGAAAGAAGCAGTTAGTACTCGTCCAAAATTTTTTACAAAAGTTTTATTTTCCAAGCTCCAAACCTATGTACACGCCACGCTATTTCTAACCTGCTACCGCTGCTGTAGCCGCCGTAGGGGAGATGGGGGAGCCTGCCGCGTTTTTTGAATCGTCATCAGAACTGGCAAGCTCATTAGCTGAACGTAAAGGCAGCCCGAGAGACAGCCGACGGGACGTACTTGACGTTCCGCTCGTCGTATCACGGTCTTTGCCCCGCGATCCGTACTTGTTTTTCAAGTACCTTGCCCAAGAGCTTAGGGCCGCGCCGTCTTTTTCACCCGTAACAGTACGCTCGGGTGAATTCTCTCTAGACTTTAAGGCATGCGAGGACCGGCTGCGAGACAACTCCGAACCACCGGTGCCGGAGCCGTATCGAGCCGCGAGATACGCAGAAGGCGACGCTGTTGTCGGAGATACGGGATCGTCTTGATCGTCATCATCTCCCACACCGAAACCGGTGTGGCTACTCTTGCTTCTAGCGAGACGGTTGCGACGTTCTTTCAAGGCGAGGTACCTAGACCGAGCAGTCGGATACTTAGATTCATCGTCCAATGAAGACTGTGGTTCTTCTTCTTTCGGTTTGTTACCGTAACGGTTACTGTACGAGGAACTAGTGCTGTAACGGGATGGGGGCTCTTCCTCGGTCTGAGATGTCTGTCTTGTACGGTATCGTGACTGAGTAGGTGTTTCCTTTGTTTTGCTTTCGACAGAGTCGTTGCGAGCGTTTGTACTGCGAGCTAAGAGCGGACCTATGTCGCTGCGAGCCATCGCCTGGCTCTCGGGCTTTCTTTGCGTAGCAGGCTCCTCTTCACTCTCCTCCGACGAATCGGTCTCCTCTTCGGAGCTAGTATCAGAGTCTTCGTGAGCCGGCTCGGCGGGCGCCGGGGCTGGCGTCGGCCGCTGGGACCCAACAAAACGGCTCTGAACCCTTTGTGCACCGCCAGTTGTTCCATTTGTGGTCACGGGCGCTGTTCTCTCGTTGCCTGTGGAAAAAAAACGAAGGCCTGGTTTTGATGGGAGCCCATTGGTACTGTATTTTGCCTTTAGCTCTGCGATGGATAATATCGCACCTGTATGTTTAACCGCCGAGCCGGAGCTTTCTGTCGAAGCACTTGATTCGGTGCTAGGAGCACGAGCGGCCGGACGATGTGTTGCTGGTGTCTCGGTGGCTGATGGTCGTCTCGTTGCCACGGTTGGTTTTGGAACAGGTGCGGCAGCCTTACGTTGCTGCGTTCGTTGCAAAGATCCAACAGATTCGTCAGATTCACCATCGCTGGACGCCTGAGAAATATATTGAAATTCGATATGGACACCAAACTGAAGAAACATTTGTTCGTGTTGTGTAATGTGTGTATATTGGTTAATCGTGGAGTGTATATATATACGGAATGAAATCTCCTTGTTAGTATACGATGATTTCCCTAAGTTCTACGTTGTACTATCAATCGCCAGGTACTTCAATCTCCTTCTTCTTCCACACTCACCTCCCGAGCCGGTGTCGGTGGTTTACGAGATATAGTGGTCCTCTCTTCTTCGACTGCGCGTTGAGGAGCTCGGTCAGGCTCCTGTGACGATGCAGCACCTTTGTTTTGTCTTTTGAGCCTTGTGATTTCATCGTCTTCACTTTGTTGTCGTGCTGGTGCTGGTGGACGACGAACTTGCGGCGCTGGTTGCACCGGCTTCGGTGGAGGCGGCGGCTCCTTTTTTTCCTTTTTTTTACCACTGTCAACATCCATTATTCTTTGCATGACACGTGGACAGTCGCTAAGTCTAAATATTCCACTAAGGGGGCCACGAGTCGCATCTTCCGTATCAACTACCTTTTCTTTTTCTTTTTGTTGCTGCTCAGCTTTGACAGCTGCCGCACGTGTAGATGATTCCGTATCGGAGTCGTTATCTTGTTGATGACTTCTTACAAAGCGTGATCGGAATCTGCGGGAGGGTCTATGTTCAGATTCATAGCCACTGTAATCGTCTGCTGTGCTATAAGTATCCCTTGCGTGCTTTTCTGGAGGAGGTGGTCTACGTTCACCAAATTTCCTGCCTCCTAAAACAGGCTCATCGTTTTCCGTGTAACCCTTTGCTTCTTCTTGTTGACGGAATTGAGTTGCTAAGCGATGATCACTTTTAGACCTTGTTAGTCCTTGACTTTGTTGCATGCCGCTAGAATAGGCATTTGGTTGAGTGATATTCAGTTCTCCGTAACTTGCAACATGCATTACTAACTGATTAGGGTCGTGAGTCATAATAAATCGTATTCTACGGTTGTAATCGCCGGCTTCGTAATCAAAGTTTCTAAGAAATTCAACTGTTTTCAGGAAGATTTCTTTGGTGTCCACCAGTTCAGTGTCCTCCCATTCAACGTCATCATTCATGTATTTATCGGCAAGATCACAATTACTTTGTATATTACTTAATTCTAACTCTAAGTTATCTTTTAGATGAGTGAGGTTTCTAAGTTCAGTAGCTAGGTAACGGTCAACCTCGTTCCGGAGGAAGTCGGTTCTATCTTTCAATGCTTTTGAAAGCCTTTTGTGAATTTCATCTATTTCTCCGCCAACTGATCCACAGTTCGTTTGAAGATTCGTCGTGTTGCGTTCAACTATGGCTAATATATCTTGAAGCCTATTGACACCGCGTCGAATTTGATTATTGATCCTTGAGATCTCCCGACGAAGTACTTCCATGTGCGCAGACTTACAGTCGTCGCAGACTTTTTTGTCGCAATGAGCACATGGTACGCAGTAAGCTTTTTCTGAGCAAACGTTGCATCTTTCCATGACCTGCCCAGCAGTGGGATCTGGCAGTTCCCCTGCGATTTGAGCATGCAGTTCTAGGAACCGCTGTAAAGTAACATTTGTTGGAAATCCCTGTACTCCTTGGTATGGAATTCGATGTTCCGCACGGCATTCTGGACATTTGACCTGAAATGGAAACTTTGTATAAGCTACTGTAAATATAAAATAAATCAAATAAAATAAGTCTCTACAAAATTGTTTTGTCACCTGTCGCCTGACGTAGTCGACAAGCCCGTCCATACACGGCTCCATGCAAAAACTGTGCTGACATGGCAGCAGCTTTGGGTTCCTGTACCGGTCGAGGCAAACGCAGCACGTCAGTAGCGATTCAAACTGCTCCATTTTTGGTTTTTCGCTGCTTTACGTATCTGTTAAAGAAAATTAAACATTAGACAATAACATAGAATGAACATATATGCAACAAACAGTTAACTATTTTACAATGGATATTTAGTGACTTCAATGAAACCATGCGAGAAATATTATTTCTTTTAAATATTAACTGCGAGTATAATACCGTACTTGTACCTTAACTTGTTAAACATTTTTATTGTGTTTTCAAACTAAAGAGTTGCTATAAATTCAAACTGGTAGTCAATATAAATGCCTTTGTTAAACTTCACTTTGTATAGTCTGAAACTTTTTATGTACAGAACAACTATAGCAATACATGTGGTTCACCACAAAACATTCCTGAGCGAAGTTATATTGAATGAGAAAAAGTTCCTGAAAATTGCCCTAGAAAGATGACCTTCAAAATCAACTAGAAGATTGTGTTTACTTTTATCACGGTAATCGTTTTTGGTCCGGACGAAATCACTGGCGAGTTTAATTTGGTTCGTGGTGTATCCACAGATCCGGCAGATTTTATAAATAGAATACCGTCTGCTATTTCACACGGTTCCCATACGATTTTCTAGTAAGTACTTTTAGCTCCGCGGTTGGCGATACGTCGTCAAACGACTTTCAATCGTAAACTTTGCAGACTAGGGTTATTTGTGTTATATTATCGGCTTTTTGTTGAAACAATGAAATTGGGTGATATTTTAGAAGTGCGGTGTGACACTTCGTGATGGAGTATTAATTACTTTTAGCTACGTGTCGTCTGTTATGAATTTACTATTGAATCGTCACAGAATTATTGACAGTTGGCGCAATGTATTATTTAGTTAAGAACTCGTACGCTTCGAAGTTTGGAGAGGTTTAAAATCAAGTAAATAAGATGAAGTCTCTGCAGTATAGTTTGTTCAGCTTGAAAATTTAATCCCTGATTAGGTTTTAGTTGGTTGAAAGTTTCTAATTTGCTGAGGGTAAATTAACAGCAAACGCGGAGTGAGTAGTTGAAACGAATAGTCTGTGAAAATCCTTGATAGTTCTAAATAAACACCTGTGAAGAGATTGCTAATTGATAATCGTAATTTAAACTTTTTCTAGGACAGAAAAGGAAATAAATAGTACTTTGAAAGATTCTTTTGACCATCAGTCAGATCATTAGTTTTCTTGATTCTTTAAAGTACTAAAATATTTGTATAGTGATAAACCTAATCGGCAAGACAACACCTATTTATAGTTTGAGTTTGATTGCAATAATCGAGATATAGAATATCAATTTCGGAATTTACCAAAACCTAAATTTAAATTTTGAAAAACTAACTTTTCTTTTGTTTTAGATTGGGTTACCTGAAAGTTCAGGAGTTTCTTTATTATCTAAGACTTTGAGATCTTATTAGTCTTCAGTACCAAGGCTTTCTAACCTTAATTTTAAACATTAACTAAATCATAAAAATGTGCCAGAGAACTCACCAAAACTGATGTATACATCCGTTCTCTTGTACATTTTTTAGATACTGTTTTTTTCTCATCTATACTGATGTTATAAGGCTAAAGAGTTTGTTTGTTTGTTTGAGCGCGCTAATCTCAGGAAGTACTGGTTTGGTTTGAAAAAATCTTTTTGTTTTGGATAGTCCATTTATCGAGGTAGGCTTTAGGCTATATAACATCACGCTGCGACCAATGGGAGCGAAGCATGAGTGAAAAATGATGCAAAAATAATCGCGATCATAATAACGGAAATTGACGCGGACGAAGTCGCGGGGAACAGCTAGTAATAAAAAAAATACGTCTACAACCTTTTTTTAGTCTGTCGTAAATATACCTATTGGAACCAAAACCATTCATTATTCTTATTCAAGACCAGATCATTCAAGGTAAGGCTTTCTGTTAATCTACTTATTCTAAAATAGACTTAATTTGGTTCCGGTTAGTCTAGACAAACTAAAATACAAATCATTACCTTTATTCAGGAAGCGAGATTAGATACTGCGTTGATTGTTTATCTAACTGCCCACGTGTATATAGATACGCAATGGTTATTTTTAAAAGATTTGGCATCAAAAACTTTTTTTGCCATTGAACGTAGTTTGAATCACACCTTTTTGCGTTTGTCTCGCTGACGGACACGTTTTTGCTTGGAATTACTCATTTTACTGCTATTCTGTGTTTCGGTGAGACATAATTGTGATGTTGCCAACGTAAGGAAAAAAAACAGACACAAAATTGGATATTGCTCGTAAAATTGTAAAGGTTGATGTATTGTTTTATGGTAGTTTGAATGATGAAAATAAGTTGCAAGAGTTGAATTTAGATTAACACTCACTTTTTTTAACAAGGGAGATAGCTCTACATTAATAAAACAATATTAGTAAAAATATTATTATATAATTACTGAACAGTTACATTTTGCTTGAATTAAGTCAATGTTGAAGTATTCCAATGAGAGACATATTTATATTCTTACAACGATTGCAATATTTGCAATACTATTTATGCAGATATTGAAATAAGTAAGACTTAAACAAAAACAAATTTTAATTCTGAAAATAACAGACAAATAAACAAAAAACAAATCTACATTTGATGATATAGGTACTTTTGAACAATATATCATAAAAAAAATTACAATGTATAGTCTTTTATTATGCAAGTACACAAGGTATTATTGTCTCTTTACCTGTGGTACCTTCGTTGTTTCTGGTTCCAAAAATAGGAGTGCTCAAAATAGTTATTGAAATTGGGATCAGAACAATGTATGTGATGTTGTCCACCCACATATTTAGATTGAATATAATTTTTCATCGTAACTATTCTAAAACTTATTTTAGGAGAATATTACGAAATACAGGAAAGCAAACAAAACCACTTTGGGACAAGCGCCAGATATTGCGCAAGGAAACGCGGATATTACAGTTAGAGAACTTTATATTGACATCGACGTATTAACCAAACATGATCAAAAAAAGGCACAAGTTAGATTTAGGTTTCTCCTAACACACATAGGCTGATATCTTTAGTAAAACTTTCTTGATATTTAATATTTTTGCGAAACCATATCTACACAAGCGAATATGTACACCTTATTAGATATTGACAAGAAGCCTCCTTTCACTCTTGGAAATGAAAATAATACAATAAGTTGTATTCAAGAACTGTTAAAAAAAATTTAGTAAACTGCCGTATTCGTTCTTAATGGATGCAAATAAGTTTAAAGCAACTGCCTCAATATCCTGTTTCCTAATCATCCAATTTTTGTCCTTTCATAAGGAAATTTAAAAAACCTATGTAGCATTGGAGCGTTACTAATACGTTTGTTAAGGAAAAATGATGTTAATGCATTCTGACATTAATATGGAAAACCACTGAATATTTCCAAGTTTACAAATAAATATACTAAGTAAAGCAAATTATAATACTTGCTTAGCTTATATTATTAGACTTTCCCTGACTACCTTGAATCAAATCTGATTTCTGCGAGAGTACATGTGACCTTGACTCAGTTTTTTGTACAGACTTTGTCATGCTGAATTTTCTGGCAATCTATGTATCCTATTGTAAATTATTTGAAAATGAAAATTTTTAATGCTTTGATATTGTATTAAAATGATAATTACATTTTTGTTCGATCACCTATTTCTGAACTACACAATACATTTCCTACAATAGTTACAAGTTATTCTATAAATATGAAAACATGACATAAATCTTTGATGTCCAATCCAATTAGCATAAAAAGGTTTTCGTTGCTATTTGTATAGAAAGTCATAAAGCTTTTATGCATGACGTAGCAAAACAGGGGCGAAATCACGTGAACAACAAAGACGGCTGGCGAGTATTTGCGCCAATGATTTTATCACTGAACACTTACGCACAAAGACTTACACCTGGTCTAAAAAAATTTATTAAAAAAAAGAAATCAGCAGACACTACATCTGCTCATAGTCTAGAGACTGAACGCAAAAAAAAAACAATGGTTCTAGCAATAAGTAACATTGGTCTTGAAATTCTAATACAGACGTACAGAGATATAAATCAATTAGTGCTTCTAGCCTTTAAAGAGAAATCACTGAAAATAGGATAAAGACATCAAATATGCTACAATTTTGTGTTTTAAGTAATGCTGATAGAATCGTTAATAAATTGCTTTAGTGGGTGTGATTATGGCAAACGAGGATGTGTTATTTATTAGTAAGAATATAATTTTCCTAGTTTCGGTGAAGAAATCAAAACCACAAATATACTTTTAATACCTGTGATTTAGGCTTTAGTCTATGGATATTATAAAATACCTTTAAATTATGAAGGTGTTTTGTAATAGACTTGAGCAAGATTTTTACTGGTAGATCTGGCTTAACTTTGACTGGACCAGACCAGGTATCTATATGATTAGTAGAAGGAATGCTACAGCGGAAGTGTGTTTAACGTCATTGTAACTTTTTAGTATAACTGCATAATTCAATGCATGTGTCATGTGTTACAGTAAAAACAAAGCAAATACTTACAGCCTTATTATTGTAACATCAAAAAAAGAAAACACTTGGTAGGTAATCCAATTCACACAAGCGGGTGATTAGCGTTACAGTTTCGGGGGTGAATAATATCGGGTGCTCAGGACACTAGTGTATTACTTGTCATATTGCAGCAGCGGTGATGGCACTTGGAACTGACTAGTATTTATCACAGGCTAGTACGCTCGCGGGAGCTCGCAAAGGGATACTGAAAGGAATACGATACCGGTGCGCGGGACTTTATTTTGGGAACGTTCGACGCAAGCGCACGTTGTAGATTCTCCAACCGTCACAGTTTACTTTTGGACATTAAAAGGTCATTGGACACGTATGCAAAGCGATTGTTTTTATTTAAATATGTTGCTTTGTCACTTATTCTCTCTAAGTGTCATGCTATTTTACGCATTATTATTTCCAGTCAAATCAAAATTAAATATTCTTGGTAATCCCTTTTTATTTTATTCACTTTGATATTCAATTTGTTATTCTTAAATATTTTAACAATCCCACATACGTGAGACTGCAAGCTTCAATAATGTTTGTGTAATTTCAAAAAGTAAACTTTTCGACTTTCTTTTCATCTGTTATACATTGACTGTTTACTACGTTCTGGTCTGGAGCTGTGGTTTTAGAGCCATCAATGAATACTAGTGAACTAGAAACTGTTGCTGTTTTCTTGGAAAATAAATGAACATTACCTACACGTGTTCTTGATAATTGGACGTGCAGAACATCGTTTTGATTTAAATTTATACTTCTCATTCATGATATGTTTACACGTTTTCCGCTATTTCGAGGAACAAAAGACTTTTGTTTTAGTAAAGCAAACTCACCATTGCTGTCGTAACTAGATTTCAATGATGGCGGCCTTAGCCATGTAGTGGGATGATTAGAGGCCGTAAATTTTCTATATTTTAAATTAATTTCAACGTAGTTGCTATAAATGTGAAAACTGCTCTAAAACGTTTTATAAATCAGTTAATAATAAAATATGATAATGCTTCCTGCTTTAATTATGAATACTCTTTTAAATGTTGACATAAAAAGTAAAATTTCAAAGTTAAATGAAGATACTTACTATTAAATTTTATTGTTTTTTTTTTATTCAAACTTTATTGCACAACCACTAAAATGAAGTACAACAGGTGGACTTAATGCCTTAAGGCATTCTCTCCCAGTCGACCATCGAAATAATGTTGTGGGCGGTGCGACATAAAAAGCAAATTAAAAGACAAAAAATTTCAAAAATAATAGTAATAATAATATACACTCAAAATATACTACATATACAATACAATATATATGTATATAAACTACATACAATTACTAAATAAATAGAAAATATGTAAATAAATAAGAATAAGATGACGACTACTGCTGTGGTTGATTGCCATTTAGCTTCCGACTTCTCTTTTAATATGAACATGATTTTCCTTATTAATACGGGTTTGTGAACTTCAAATTAGTTTTGAAGTGATGGTTGTATCTAATGTGAAGCAATTCTATGGACACAACTTCCACTGCCTAAGCTTTTTTGGCCTTTGTTCACATAAACTTTTACTCTACTCAAAAACTTAAAGGTCATTGAATTGATTTCAAACAAGTAGAGATCGTCATGACATACGGAGTCGAAACGTGGACACTGACGGTACGGCTAGTCCACAAGTTCAAAGTCGCTCAGCGGGCTATGGAAAGAGCTATGCTCGGAGTTTCTCTTAGGAATTAAATCAGAAATGAGGTTATCCGGCAGAGAACTAAAGTTACCGATATAGCCCACCGGATTAGCAAGCTGAAGTGGCAGTGGGCTGGCCATATTAGCCGCAGAACCGACAACCGCTGGGGTAAACGAGTTCTTGAGTGGAGACCGCGTCTCGGCAAACGTAGTGTAGGACGCCCTCAGGCTAGGTGGAGTGATGATTTGCGCAAGGTGGCTGGCAGGAGCTGGATGCGAGAAGCCGAGGATCGACCTAAGTGGCGTGCAATTGGAGAGGCCTATGTCCAGCAGTGGACTGTGATAGGCTGATGATGATGATGATGATGATGAAGTAGAGATCAATATCACTTGAGAAAATTTGTCTTTTTGTGGTAGGTTGGCTGTTGCCTGTACAAAGTGAGAAAAATAATATTTTTTCATAGAGTTTGCAAATTTTTTTAAGTTACATCCGTTTTTACCTAGTTGAATCATAGTAAGATAAGACGTAGCTTCCTTTGAAACGAAATAATCTGATATAAAACGTTAAAATAATAGCTTACACAAATTGTGGATAAAATATTTATAAATTAAACGCTGTGTCATAATCTTAATGGAAATCGCAAAAATACTCGCAAAGAAATAAAATCTAAACTGTACTAAGGTTGAATTTACGACGTATGACTAGAGTTGGTACATGAAATTATGGCTTACATTATCCTACCAGAATTCATTATATATTTTTTCCGGCATTTCTCTAACACGTTTTAAATCCCACAACATCAAACCAAACGAATATCGCATACCAAACAGTTTATTCCAGTCTGATTTAAGATTTATAAATAAACTATCTTCGATCCATCCGTCCTTTCCGATACAAATGCTAATGACATCTTATAAAAATAACACTGTGTCTTGCCAAAATCAAATGTACCAGTATTTACAGTCACGCATTAAGGTGCCTAAAGTCGTCTCTATGAACGTTGTGGTAAGGTTCATAATATTTAGCTAGGTGTACTCTTCGATACTTCAGTTATTTTAAGTGTAAGAAAAGAAAACGAAAGTTCAATTGTTTTCAAATAGACTTAACCTTTATCTCGTCAATATATAATTTTACAAGATAGAATTACTTGTTTTGGTATGTTACCTCATTAAAACTTATATACGGAATTTAATGCAATTTTACTTAAAAGTAAAATAATCCCACTCAAAGAAGTCGAAAAAGAATTCAAAGCATTTTATTTGATTTAAAATAAGTCTAAAAATAAATACTTTAAAATTTCACTAAAATACTTTATTTGATATTTAAGCAACTTAATTGCAATTAAAATATTGGTATAAAAACAGTAAAATAATATTTAAGTAAAACAGAAAAGTAGTAAGTTAAAAATCAGTAAAATAGTATTAACTTTTTGGGGTTTTGATGTGGTTGCACGAATCATGGTCGTTGGCAGGTAACCACTATTTCAACTTTTAACTAAATACTATTTTAAGCTACCTTAAGATAATTACATTGAACCGCGTGTAGTGTTAGCTCTATTTCTTAAAATGCTACAAGAAAATTTAAAAACCTGTGTTACGTAATTATTTATGAGCACAACACTTATTTAAATAAAAAAATTGCTAATATTTAATGTCGGGCGAAGTCGCTAGATGCATGTAGCGTAAGAGCGGTCGATGTGAAGATCCTTAGGAGAAAAGGGAGTTGTCTCGTAGCAGGTTTCGTTTGACTAAGATAATGGTGATAATGATAAGAAAAAGCAACTACGTAGGCTAAATCTTTTTCAAAGGTTTCCTTAATATATAGTTTACTACCAAAAGTAACATTAAAGCAATCGAATAGTGTGTTTTGTTTTTAAAGCTCTGATTTTCAGTAGTTCAAAGGAATGCTTCTGTAAAATACACCATTGTTATCTAATTATTTAATTATGATGTCATCAATGGTTTTATATATTTTATACCTAGCCTTATATGTACAAATCACAATTATTATGAGTGTGATGTCAAATTAAACAAAGTATAGTACCTACTTGTAGAGCTAAGAGTAACGGTTAATATTTACCACTAGCTGTTGCCCGCGACTTCGTACGCGTCAATTGCTGTTTTGATCGCGATTACTTTTGCAACATTTTTCACTGATGCTTCGTTCCTATTGGTCGCAGCGTGATGTTATATAGCCTAAAGCCTTCCTCGATAAATGGACTATCCAACACAAAAATATTTTTTCAAATCGAACCATCACTTCCTGAGAATAACGCGTTCGAACAAACAAACAAACAAACTCTTCAGCTTTATAATATTAGTATAGATTCTTCTGTGAGTGTGTATGTCACTGAACTTCTCTCAAACGACTGGACCGATTTTGATGAAATTTTTTGTGTGTGTTCAAGGGGATCTGGGAATGGTTTAAATTCACAAGTAGGGTAGGGTAGGGTAGGTTAGGGGTAGGGGTAGGGGTAGGGTAGGGGTAGGGTAGGGGTAGGGTAGGGGTAGGGTAGGGGTAGGGTAGGGGTAGGGTAGGGTAGGGTAGGGGTAGGGTAGGGGTAGGGTAGGGGTAGGGTAGGAGTAGGGTAGGGGTAGGGTAGTAAAATATTAAAATTTTATAAAATATATACAACCCTAAATTTTTACCCTTTTACCACCAACCTCTATTTTTTGTTAGCCATTTTAGTAATTTAATCATTTTTATGGCAAAACAACGTTTGCCGGGTCAGCTAGTACTAAATAAATCTGGTAAATAAGTCATTAATATAATAGTCATTTAGGTTATTGTTTTTTTTAGGAACTACTCTTTAAATCGTTGCTTTATTGCTTTGTAAAATGTTTATCAAGTAAATGCGCGAAAGATAATTTTCAAATTCCTTTTCCACAAATGTGTACGTTATATTTGCACAAAATGTTATTAAAGCGGAAAACAAAGCAAAACCACTATAATTATGGATTGCAAATACAATATTACTTTTTGTAACAAGCAAAATTTAACTAAAAGTAATTAATCGTCGGGAAGGTAAATACAATTTTACCTATAAATTATTACATAAAGTTTTAAGTGATAACAACACCGCGGTATCGTATTGGATTAATTCCAATAGTCCTAAGATAAATTGTTCTACCCACAAAAGTATTTATTATGAGCATAATTCTAATACGTATATAAAATTCTCGTGTCACAGTTTTCGTTGCCATACTCCTCCGATACGGCTTGACCGATTTTGATGAAATTTTTTGTGCTTATCCGGTATCTATGGAATCGGCCAACATCTATTTTTCATCCCCCTAAATTTTAGGGGTAGTCCACCCCTAAATTTTTTATTTTATTTTTTAGGCAAAATTTTTAATTTCTATTTTTTTATGATACAACATACAAAAAAACATACAATCCTCATTTTTCACCTTTCTACGATCAACCCCTATTTTTTTATAGCCATTTTAGTAATTTAATCATGTTTCATCCCGCTCGATAACTGATCAATTATCGTCTTTTTTGTAGGAGTAGGGAAGGGTTTAGGCTAGGGTAGGGTAGGGGCAGGGTAGGGGTTGGGTAGGAGTAGGGTAGGAGTAGGGTAGGAGTAGGGTATGGGTAGGGTAGGGTAGGGGTAGGGTAGGGATAGGGTATTTTTTTTTGAATTTTTGGACAAAGTTTTTTGTTATTATTTTTCTATAATGTGGCATTAAAAAATACATACAACCCTAAATTTTTACCCTTTTATCACCAATCCCTATTTTTTAATAGCTATTTTAGTAATTTAATCATTTTTATGGCAAAACAACGTTTGCCGGGTCAGCTAGTTAATAAATAAGTTCATGTAACAAGGAGTTCAGGACTTTGAGTAATTTATTAATTGCTAGTAATATCATGTAAACTGACATTGCACTGACTCTGCATATTATTTTGATCAAGTATTACCTGGTGCTTACAATACGAAAACTTCTGCAACGATATCTCGAAAAATAAGTTTTTTGTATGTTACAGCTGAAAAAAAATACTTTGAAAGTTCATGGAGAATATAACGCCACGTCATATTTGATAGATTGCTATTTTCACCGTTAACTAAACTATTTGCTTACGTCAAAGTGTTTTAAATAGAACTGACATAGTAGATTCCATTCATCCAATGTTATACGGTCAACATGGTGTTATTTTTATCGATTAGGATAGTCTAATAATTTATGGGTCTTAGCTCTGTGTTAAACTTTATTAAATACGTAGTGTATCTGGTCGCTGGAAGTCCCTGGATACGTGTGGCGCGGGATGGATTGACTTTGAAATCCCTAAAAGAGGCCTACTACGTTCAGCAGTAAACGTTATTTGGTCAGCCTAATAACGTTTACAGCATAACGTTATTTGGTCGGCCTTATAAAGTAAAAGTTTGCCGTCAAAACGATGTAAAAGATAAAGTCTGAGTAAAAAATGTTTTAACAATCACAGCAAATATACAGGTTGTCTTTGAAATCGTTGCATTTTCGTAATCTCGATGAAGTGAACATTGAAAATTCAATGGAATACGATTGAACAGTGCAAGCTGGAGAGGCAATCGTCTGTCGCCCGTCGGCACAATTAAGTACATACTTACAAGCCTCGGAACCTAGAAGCACACAATAAATGTGAGGAGAAGACTCGGTTGCTACTCGACTTAGACTTACTTTTACATGAGATCAACATTTTTTTTTAATTTTTATAAATATAAAAGTCGTCTAGTTAAAATCACAGAAGAGTTGTGACCAAAATAATTTAAACGCATACATTAGAAATAGGCAGGGCATTTCACTACCCAAAATTAATGGGAACAGAAATGTAATTTAGTTTACCTATACCAAATACGAGTACTTGAGACTCGGCGTACGGCGACGTATTTGACTGATTACAAAAAATATTCTAAAATGTTTTTATTTTATGCTACATTGAACAATAAACTTATACTGATACTAATATTTAAAATAGTACCAGCATTATGAAGTGATGTTTCAGGCTACTAACACAAAAATGCATATTAATCATTCTTATCAGTTATAGTTTTTTTTTTCATTTTAACCCTTACAGATGAGTATATAGTTTGACTTTCGATCCTTGATTTAGATTTAGTATGCGTTGTTTGTCATCCAGTTTTAGAAAGTTTTGTTCTAAATTTTATTTTACGTAATAGGTATCATAGTGTAATGATTTTTCAAATTGTTATTTCAAACAAACAAGTTGAAACCACAGAAAAGGTTGGACTATAAAAACGTATGAACTACTGAATCTTTGTATTTTGTATGGGACTGAATCGCTGCCAACGGTTAAATGAGGTTGAGTTCTAAGCAAGAGTTTCACAGAGTAGTAGGAGATAGGTATTTGTATGATTTAAATGGTTGCCAAATACATTTTCAGCCCTCAAGTGCTTACTACATTCTTTTCGGTTTTAATTGGTATTTTACATGCTCTATACAAGATGAAATTTTAACCACTTTCCAAAATTTTTATATGTGTTGAGTATCGTATTAAGAGCCTATTTATGAAGTAAAAAATGTAAATCAAGTTGTCACCCGAAAATATTTTTCGCAATTTTTACGGTCCTAGACCTGTTAAGGTATAAAGGGAAAATCAAAAACATATGAATAGTATTGTAATGAACGAATGAGATGCACATCGCGTATAAAAAGGGTTACTAATAGGATGCCGTATCAAAAATTTTAGATTTTTGGCAGACATTTTCTAAGACATCATCATCATATCTTGACATTTTTGTACTGGGCTATACCAAAAGAAAAATACATCATTTGATTTTTGCCTCTAAGATTAAATAAATAAATAAATATAAATATTTTTAAGACATGCCTCACTGGGCCACTCAGAGCCATCTAGTCCCAAATTAAGGTAGTATTAAGTACCCTGTCGTATGGGGTACTAGACAACCGATAATCTTACTTATATACTTTTTTTTTGTAAATACATACTTATAATACATAGAAAACACCCAGATCAGTACAAACAGACATGTTCATGAACACAAATATTTGTACTGTGCGGGGATCGAACCCGCGACCCATGGCTCAGAAGCAGCGTTAACTACCGCTGATCCAAATGGTCGTCAAAGATTGTTATATTAAAATTTGGAAAGTGGTTAAAATTTCACCTAGTCTAATATCATTTCACAAAAAACTTTCATATTTTTACATTTTACAAGAATTCTATCAATAAATATTAGCATAATAATATTAGGGGTTAAAGTATGAAATTGCCGTTTTGTATGGACGAAATCGAGAAAAGTCATTTTTCCATACTAACAATTTTTTAGTTTTTTTAAAAACGCCTGTACCGTTTTCGATGCAATTAAAGGCGAAAGTTAGGTGGTTATAAAGCTACGCATTATAGTGTTTAAATTTCTGAAAATCAAAGTATAAAATACAAATATACTTGATTGAAGCAAGAAGGTCAGCTGACACATTGTAAGGGGTCTTTTCAACGACTTCCTTTGAAATAATAGGCACTAGTATTGCATTTTTTTTTGTTAAAAATATCCTTTTTTTAGTTCTTGATACAATACAAAAAGAATTACGCAATAATACGACTATACTTAAGAGCTATAATAAAAATTAAAAGCGGGAAAATAATCGGCAATTTCATACTTTAACCCCTATTATAAACTTGATTAAGTTCATATAAAAATATACTTGATTCAATGAAATTGTAGTTAGGCAAATAACTATTACCGCAATGAAGATTATCTTTTCAATCTCACTCAGGTTTCAATACTTTATAAACTAAATCATGTGGTAAAATGAATTGTCTAAATTTTATTTTAATGTTAAATATTAATATTTTCAAGTACTTTACAAGAATGTTGTGACATTCAAAAACTGAACACTGATTACATAAATAAATTTACTTCAAGAAGTTTCAGTCAAAGGAGGAAATCAACCCTCTTTTTTTTTTAAATAAAAACACGCACGCCTTATTGCGCCAGGCTTAGTCGTGCCAGCCAGTACATCACTGCCCTATTTACGCTGGGTCTACATAATTGCGCAGTTCTATTACCCACCTTATCTCGGAGTGGTACAAACAGTAAAATAAAAAACAACATAGCACCGGCAGTACAAAGATATCCCAACCTCTTCAAATATTTAACGCTACCTTCACACTGACACCAGACCTGGAGAAACTGGAAACAAATAGGTTTCTTTGAACTGAGAAACGTGCAAATATATTAAAAAGTAAATGATATCGCTGTGACTTTGCAGTTCTATCAAAAGTGGACTTTAAGATGTGAATGTAGGACGTGTTTTTGATTGAACTTTGTGCGGTAACGTCGACGTTTTTGAAACAGGCTTACCTACCTTTTCTGATTGAACGTGGTAACCGTGCGTTCTTGGTAAAAGCTTGAGCAAATAACTTTAGTGTGGGCGGGATGCAAATAATATGTGTTCGTATGTAGAACAAATTGTAAAAGTCCACAGACTCTAAATAGCAAAAAAATGTTTCACAATAAATACCCGAAGATAATCGTTAAAATACCCATATAAAGAATTGCTAAACGGTTTTAAACCCGTATTTATAAAGTAATTACTTGACTAAAAGTAACTCCTTACATGAAAATAAGTATTCCTTAATCAGGAATTACTAGAAGTGGGAAATATTAAAAGTTAGCATTCTCAGCCAAATAATAACTACTATGGTGACCCAATTCCTTCACATAAGCACTAGGTAGTAACACCTTAAATTATGACTTTCTTAAGCAATAAGTAATTACTTCTTTATAAATACGGGGGTTAGAGTCCTAGGTGGTTAAACCTTGGCATTTTAGGGGCAAATATACTATTACTCAGCACTGAAAAATTTAGAATAGAAAAGAGTTGGGTTGACTTTCGCAATTTATCCAATTGCGAAGAAAAAAAGTTGTGGTCTTCTTTTGGCTGTGCTGTTTTAAAATACCCATACGTAAAGAATGACGAAACGGGTTGAGACTTCTAGTGTTTAAATAAATAAAATAAATAAATAAATAAATGTGGACAATCACATACATTGTTCTGATCCCAATTTGAATAACTATTCTAAGCACTAGAGTTATTTAATTCGGGGTTTATACCATGTACCTTATTTATTATGAGTTTCCGATATTTCGGCACTGTTGCAAGCGCCATGATCACGGGTGAACTGTTGTATCTGCGGGTGGGTAGCTGTTAGGAGCAGACAAATCGATCTACCCTCCGTCGCAGTCTTTTATTACACACGACGCTGGTACCACTGTTTGACAACTCACTATTTTTACACTTTTGTTCTCGACACACAACACTTACAGTATCCGATCGTGACACAGTCGTACCTCGGAGCAGGCAACACCCTTAAACCGGTGTGTACGCCACCACTCCGCCACGGAGGCCTAAAGCCTTGACATTTTATAGACCCCGCGAACTTTGTATCGCCTCAGAAAATTAAAATTGGATTTTGACGTAAGACGTCACACAATGTCATTGGCTTCAAATATAGCGTTTACCTTACCATGTAACACAGAAAATTTGCAATAAAATAATATTGCGACTAAATTGAGATGTAAGCTATCCTATCTTTCAAGTTGGATCAAACTGCACACGGTGTGCAAATTTGATTAAAATCGGTTTGATAGTTTAGGAGTCCATCGCGGACAAACAACGTGACGCGAAATTTTTATATATTTATTAAGATATTAAGATTATACGTCGTGCAATACGAAACCCACGTTATGTGAGCACTATGTAACATCTTTGCAGTGTTTATTTAATTTTTTGTCAAACATATAAAAATATATAAATAATGATTCAGCCATTCATTTTGAAATATTTTTTGAAATTCAGGACTCGGTTGAAGCAAAATAATACGTCCATGACCGTCACAGCATGATTTAAAATGATTGTCTTATTTAATACATTATTCTTAAGAATATTTTAATAAATAATTTAAAAAAAACAATGCTATGATGATATAAACATAATGGTAACATACCGTGAGCTTCGTTTGACAGGTGTCAAAAAGCACAGTGTATTTTACAACAGTAAAAATGTGGAAGAGAAAAGACCGCAACCAATAGTTGAGAGGAAACGCTGCCGTCTTCTTCTGGTCGCACTCAGTCGCCTCAAGCTTAACAGTAAATTGTTTTTTTTTACGAATCACTTAAAAAATACAAGTCCACACAAAGACCTATCTGAATATACCGCAGAAACTGAACATCTGTTAGAAGGCACGAGAGGATACCGTCGCACCTTTAAACACACAATTAAAATGCAAAGGCAGCCTTTCGGATTAACCATTAAATAATTTCTCGCTGACATTCTGAAGACATAGCAAATTTTCTTTACCATTACGCATGAGGTTTTTATGACTGGATGGGTTTTTAAATTTCTTTCAACGTTTGTGTAATAAACCCAATTAATGCGGAAATAATTTATTTTATAAGTACAAAATTGTATGCGTATAAAATAATCAAACTTTACTTCTAATGCAAAATAGCATTAGAAGTAAAATTTGATTTATCTGATTATTAATTACTCAAATTGCCTCTTTATGTCATGACTCAGATTATTCAATAGTTTAATTAATAAATATAAAACCTCCACCAAACAATTTTTTGCGCTTGACAAGGATGTGGTTTTGATATCAGCACCATGTCTTTTTTCCTGCGTTTACTCTAGTAAGGCTGCAAAGTGGACAACTGCAGGCAGGGATATAACAGTTATTACTCGTAGTACCAATTGTTGTATTCGTCTTTAGTTTGTTATAAAAATAAGTATTATACAGTTACATATTCAGTTTGACAGAATGTAAAAAGGATGTCTGTTCATTGTAGTATCATCTACCCAATTCTTTGAATAGCGGTTACTAGATATACATAATTTTCTAGAAGTGCAGAGACAATAAAAAATGAGGCCATCCAATTCGTCGTTTAATTTCTATTATCACGTAACACATTTTTTGGCGGTAAATAATCCATAGATCCGCGAATAAACTAACCTTTTGCTGGTTTAACTAGTCAAAAAGATGTATGTACCTTTTTTTTTTTTCTTTATTTATTTGGGACTTTTATGTATGTAACTTAAACAATATATATATACACATACAATGTTCCGCCATGAACGCCACTCTACCCTTGTAGATTGTTCGAAAACAAATTCTGTAGAACAAGTATGGGTTCGCAGTTCACCCGTTGTTCGTTTAACTTATTTGTACTTGTATAACGATTTGACCAGGTAGGTGTCAAAGTATAATAGAAATTTCAGAGCCTTTTTCAATCACCTTGGTTTTCAATCACCATTTTAATATGAAATATATTTAATAAGTTTTCTTTTCGTAAAATTTAATGTATGTAACATAAAAGCATTGTCTTCAGATTTGTGCATTTTTAGCTTACCTATATACCTACCTATTTTTAAGCCTTTTGCACTACAAGAACTGGTTCTAATTTAACAGCATAATTTTAATCAAAACAAACAAAAAAACATGACTCAAATGCAATTTACCGAAAAAAAATTTATGATTCACTATTTAAATCTAGAAATTTTTTGGAAAAAAATCACAAGTAAGTTAAAAAATGTACCGAAACAAAACGCTCTCTTTCAAATTTGTTATATTCTCGGAATCAAATAATAAAATTATCGAAAATTACTTTTTTATGATATTTTAGCAATTAATGTATTATGCATATCGGGCGAGGCGGTATGCATGCTGATGCGGGTTCGAGCCCCGCCTGAGACATAATTTTTCAAGTTTAAATACTGACATATATCGTGGTGACTATGCCAGCATCCATCATTGCTGTGGTAACTTGAATTCAATGATGGAGGCCTTTTCCCTGCAGTGGGATGATTATAGGCTGTTATTTTAAATAATAGGGGTTAAAGTATGAAATTGCCGATTATTTTCCCACTTTTTATTTTGTTTATAGCTCTTAAGTATAGTCATATTATTGCGTAATTCTTTTTGTATTGTATCAAAAACTAAATAAGGTAACTTTTGAAAAAAAAATGTTATACTAGTGCCTACTACTTCAAAGGAAGTCGTAGAAAAGACCCCTTACAATGAGTCAGCTGACCTTCTTGCTTCAATTAAGTAATTTTGTATTATATACTTTTATTTTCAGAAATTTAAATACTACAATGCGTAGCTTTATAAACATCTAACTTTCACCTTTAATTGCATCGAAAACGGTTCAGGCGTTTTTAAAAAAACTAAAAAATTGTTAGTATGGAAAAATTACTTTTCTCGATTTCGTCCATACAAAACGGCAATTTCATACTTTAATCCCTAATATATCTAGCTAAAAATAATAATGTCTAGTTTACTCCTAAAAGTTATTGCCCTCAAAGCATCAGTGAATTGTAAAACAAACGTCTTCCGTCAGCTACCTCACTCAAACATTACGTACGCGCTTACAACCGAATTACTCGTAACGTTCTGAAAGTTCCGAACACCAAACTTGAAACTCACTTTGGAACAAAATACCTTCGAAATGTATGATAATTACACACACGGCTCTGACATTGGTTTAAAACGAGTAATGATTTAGTTAATGCTAGGCTTGAACAAGGCGTAGTCCGGGGTTCGGTTTTATTGTTGTGAAAGTTAAGTGGTTTGTTCTAGATTTTCTTTTAAATACAAAGCGTGACCTATTTTACATTCTAACGGAGTTGTTAAATTACAATGACTTTAGAATCGTTCGATGAGGTAAGTACCTACAGACAAAAAAAAAACATCTTGACCGACTGTAAGAATATTTCTCTCAAATAATGGAAGTACGTACAAAGCTCTTTTACAATGTAAAAAGTCATGTATCGACACAATTAATGTCTTGCTAACTCAATGGTGAACACTATCGCTAGTGAATTTGCCACTAGAGGTGCTAGTGTCGCGTGAGGTCCAATATCATTCACTTTGTACTGGTTTTAGCGGAATTTGTTGCATAAATTATAATTTCTTTAATTTACCTGCTGGAAAGTGATCTCCTTCGTAAAATATCGCAAATATGGATTATTCGGCGATTAATGTGAATGCTTTAAAAGCGGAATTAAGAAAAAGCGCAAAAATAGGCGGCCACAAGAGCAACTATTTCAGAAGTTAGTTTGTTGAAAGTTATTTATAAACAATATAACCATAATTAGATTCAAGATATAACACTTTGTTTCGGCTCCAATCGCCTGTGATAGCTATACCTCCGGACCTCAGTCTACAGTGGCGCCAACTGGTGAGCAAAGAAACGGTAGTCCCCATTGGTTTGGGCATTCACCCGGTAGGTGAAAAGTTATGAGTTCAAGTCGCACCTAAGTCAGTATTTAATTTTATTTATTTAGCAATTGAATTTTAATTTGCTCAAACAATTTTATTGTTTAAAAACGGTTTCAATACATATCGCAAAAAAGTTAGCATTGAAATAGAAAATCAAAAGTGAAATCGATTATTAATCACTGCCAAGCGAAAAATCATTAACAATCATCATAAACCGTCCCATTTAGTACTATACAGGATAAAATTTTAACCACCTTCCAAATTTTAATATATCAATCTACGGTACAAAAAACAAATGACGTATATTTTCTTTTGGTATAGCCCAGTACAAAAATGTCAAGATAAGGCACTTCGAAAATGTCCTCCAAAAAAATCGAAAATTTTTGTTACGGCCGCCTAGCAACACTTTTTTTACGCGTTGCGCATCTCATTCATTCATTACAATACTATTTATATGTTTTTAACTTACCTTTTATACCTTAACAGGTCTAGGACCGTAAAAATTTAAAACTGTATCGTGAAAAATATTTTCGGATGACAACTTGATTTACATTTTTAACTTCATAAATAGGCTCTAAACACGATACTGAAAAGCTATAAAATTTTTGGAAAGTGGTTAAAATTTCATCCTGTATAGTGTTTTTCAACAAGAAAATTGTTTTGTCAACTATCTAAGCCATAAGAAGTATAAACAACACTCGTACGCTATGATACGATGTATTCTTATAGTACTATCTCATTGTTTCATTGAAAATTTGGCTCCATGCCGAGAGCAATGTTTTTGTTTGGAATTTTTCATGCAACTCGTATTAAACAAAGAGGGCCCCCGACAATGAGATAGTTTTATACTTTGTGTAATACTTCTGTTCCGCAAAGTTTTGCCTTCCAAGTCGCGCAAATGAAATTAGTTTTGGTAATATTGGTACTATGTACATCTATTTTTAACATAAGAAAACAAATAAAGGCCCATTTTTATACTAAATTCATTACCTACAATATTAACACCTTAGCCTATGCCGATTGCTATCAGTTCATATTATGTCTATTTGGGGTCTTGATTTGTTACCCGCCATATTAGTTTAGCAAATATTCGAGCGATGTTAGTTATATTATTTTCCTACGGGTTTCTTACTTGCGATTCTATTGTTCAGGGAAATCTCACACATTCTCAACATTCCCTGTTTTACGTCTGTAAAGAAGATAGAAACCAGTATTTACTCTCGACCTCCTGCCTACATGACAACATTCTTGTTCTGGAGAGACCTTTGTCCAACAGTGGACTAATATGAACTGGCGTTGATGGTATACAATAGGTTTACACAATGTTTATACTTTGTTAGAAATTTGTTGACTATATTTTGTGTATAAAAATATTATTAACTTTATGCTAAGTCACAATAACACTTTGTATTAAAAATAAAAATGTTTCTTATAATACTTTATTGTTACCCAACGCTCATTTGTAGCATTGACTTGCTATTACTTTTGTCTTTCCGTTCATACATATTCATTTACTACGGACGGAAAGATTTACAGAGGTAGGAGACCTGGATGTGTCATTTTACTACTTTATTTTATTCTGACAATCGTCGTTTGTGGTGTGAATCAACAAGAAATACATTTTGTCATAACCGATAAGGAATGTTACTTAATTAAGACGAAAAAAATGGTTTCATAAGTAAAAGAAAATAAAAAGTGTAAAGAGATTTATCATGCAACCAAAATTTACGAAATTACGACGAGTCAAAGTTTATAGATTTTCATTTAAAATTTTAATATGATGTCATTCTTCTCTACATACGAATATATTTAAACAAATATTTGTGATATTGCTAAAACAGATTATATCTTTTGAGTCTATCGTTACCAATTTCAATTGTAGGTTATTTTTAATTTAAACCTAAATGTTATTTTTTTCTATTTGTTAGTCATTTGAATTCTAAGTTGTAGTATTGTAACATATAACGGAAAATATATTTTTGTGTCATACTCGTAGTTTAAGTTGTGACAATTTTTGTAACCCAGTAAACGAAAAGTTCAGACTTCGAGCCTCACCGAAGGCATATGATAGTTTTGTTCAAGGGATACCTACGTTCGGAATAAAAATAAAACATATTTGCCTCTTCCAGGGTCTATTAACCTATCATCGCCTACCTCAAGCTCTCTAGGCGGGCGGTTCTGCCTTCTTACATTAGGAAATATATTAAAGGTGGGGGGCGAAAGAAGAAATTTTAATGTAAATCGGAATACTCGTGCGGCATTTGTTTCTTTGAGTGTGCAATTGAGAGGTTAACGATAGCCGTAATATTATAACAATATTATGTTTTGATCAAAGATGGTGGTAACAATAGGCTACCTATAGTACAGTGTTTTGTATGGTGCCAGCGTAAAAAGGAATTCCACCCTTCTCTTACCAAGGGTGTCGTAAAAAGCGACTTAAAGAGTAATGCTGGGAGAAGATGTGTAGCATAATATTTTCTTCTCTATTGGGCAAACTGAGATCGCTAAACAAACTTCTCATCCCTAATCTTGGTTATTGTGGCAATATCTTTTTTTTGGAAAAGCCTCCAGCCCCGCCCCGTTGCGTTGGTCTAGTATTTTAAATCTCGGGGTCTCGGATTTGATCCCCGGGTCGGGCAACAGAAATTTTCGAATTTTTAAACATTGCTCGGGTTTGTGATCACCAATCCGCATTTAACAAGCGTGGTGATTATGCCAGCACCCATCATTGCTGTGGTAACTTGAATACAATGATGGAGGCCTTTTCCCTGCAGTGGGATAATTGTAGATTGTTACTTTACTTTTGACTTGAAGGCCGTTTGGATTTGAAAGAAAGAAAGAAAAATTCATTTATTTGACACAATAATATATAAATATGATATTTATTTATTGGAACTATTTCACTTGCTAAATAAGTTATTTCTGAAAGTCATGTTGGAGTTCATTCAATCTTTTCTTCCAGGATAAGTCTGA
This sequence comes from Anania crocealis, assembly GCA_949315895.1. NCBI lineage: Eukaryota > Metazoa > Arthropoda > Insecta > Lepidoptera > Crambidae > Anania > Anania crocealis. The sequence continues at coordinate 3,692,612 of OX438859.1, read as the reverse complement.
GTTAGTATCATCGAGATTTCTACCATGCAGATACCTTGTTTTATCCGTCCGATTATATGTAAACTCTATGAGATAGTAACCATCTAAAAAAAAAACTCATACAAGGAATTACATTTTTCGTATTTTGTAATTTAATATCTTGAAAAAGCGTTAAAAAAACTGTTCCTACTGTATATTTTTTGGATCATTTAGATCAGCGGTAGTTAACGCTGCTTCTGAGCCATGGGTCGCGGGTTCGATCCCCGCACAGTACAAATATTTGTGTGCATGAACATGTCTGTTTGTACTGGTCTGGGTATTTTCTATGTATTATAAGTATGTATTTACAAAAAAAAAAAGTATGTAAGTAAGTTTATCGGTTGTCTAGTACCCCATACGACAGGGTACTTAATAGTACCTTAATTTGGGACTAGATGGCCCTGTGTGGCCCAGTGTGGCATGTCTTAAATATTTATTTATTTATTTTTTTTATTTTATTTTGTTTAAACTTATTTTTAAGCAATAATATTAAATTTCTTGTTCAAGGTATTTGAAGAGCCTACGTTAGCTTTTAGGGATAAGCTAACCTAAAGTAAAAACGGTATGTATTTTGCTCAGTTTTCTGTTTATCAAAAACTAGCTGTTGCCCGCGACTTCGCCCGCGTTAATTTCCGTTATTATGATCGCGATTATTTTTGTAACATTTTTCCCTCATGCTTCGCTCCTATTGGTCGCAGCGTATATAGCCTCAAGTCTTCCTCAAAAAATAGACTATCCAACACAAAAAGAATTTTTCAAATCGGACCAGTACTTCCTGAGATTAGCGCGTTCAAACAAACAAATAAACAAACTCTTCAGCTTTACAATGTTAAGTATAGATTTACGCTATTTTAGATGTTTGTTATAACTATTATTTGATCTAAAGGTACTGTATAGTGTGTCGTAGTATAAGTTCTGTAATGGTATAGTGGTGACACAAGGCATCCTATTATGCAAGTGGAATAGGATCCACCGCAATGAATATGCATCTTCGTAGTCGCGGCAAATTAGTGCAGCCAGAGGCTCTATTGGATGAATGGATTTGTATTATTATCCAATAGTTATTAGTATAATAGTTAAATTGGATTACGTCGTGTGATATACCAAATGTAAAATGTACCCTTTAGATAGCAGTTAAACAATTGAACTGAATTGAGTTGAACCGAAATGTATATGTAGAACATTATGGTTTCGCGATAAATTTGTGAGTATTAAGTAAAAATGGGTACTGGCATAATCACCATCTTGCCAAATGCGGGTTGGTGATCACAAACACGAGCGATGTTTGAAAAATCCGAAATTTTAGTTGCTCGACCAGGGGATCGAACCCGGGACCCCGAGATCTTGGCCCGATATTTAAACCACTAGACCAACGGGGATCCGTCATTGCTGTGGTACCTTGAATTCAATGATGGACGCTTTTTCCCTGTAGTGGGATGATAGTAGGCTGTTACTTTTAAGTAAAAAATACAATGAAAATATATAATTCCTTAGGTGGGACTTAACACACAAGCTTACGCTTACTAGGTGACTGTTCTAACCACTGAGTTACCGAAACATTCTTTGCAACAGTAAATTAATTTACAACTTTACAGTGTAAGCTAAAAAAAATCATTAATGTTTTTGTTTACGTACAGAAATATAACAAAAACGTAGCTAGAGCCCCGCATAAGTCTGGACACAGGTTTCCACCCGATTCACATAACGAGTAGTTTACGCTAACAAACCAGGGCCGAAAAGCTAGGTTTTATAAAACTACACAAAGATCTGTCTGATAGTAAGGATCTAAAATTATCGGGACTCTTCTTCTTGAACAAACCACTGTAGCACTTAGATAATTTAAATAATAAAAGCGAAATATTATTTACTAATAACTTTATTAACTATAAAGTTATTACCACACAACAGCCAGATGAAATACACTAGGTAATCATATTTTTATGACCGCAGACTTCGTAGCTGCTACGGCGGCTACAAATATGACTACGAGCTGCGCTACAATATTGTCTCGTAGATTTAGAGTCCACGCTGCTACGATCATTTGATAGTGTATTGTGCGTTTTGTTAGTTAAAATTGACTTTAAAAAAAGCAAGAGTTAAGGGTAAAAATAAATCTCTCCCTTGCTAAATCTCTTCGTTTTTCGTTTGTCTGTCTGTATATCACCTTTTCAGACGCGACTGTGAAGCGCGATAAATTATTAATCTAAAATTATTACCTAATAGTAAGATTTGTAGTCCATTGGAATTGTGAAAAAATGAAACCTCTATAAATAAGCAATCAAAATGTATGGCCGTTTAAGCAATTTGGAATATTAAAATACATTTGTAAAGGCAAACAAAAAACTTCTTTTACTTGACCTAGAATCATGAAATTTGCCTAGAAGCAATATCTTGTAGACCATGTCTACGAACAAATCCAAAAAAAAATTAATATGTGGTAAAACTTTTATCGTAGTTAAAATAACCTCCTTGAGATCTTTTAAAATTATGAGGTAGAGCGAAATCAACAATGCGCGAGTAAAACTCGCACATGATTTTTTAAGATACAATTTTTCTATCATTTTAGGTGAATTTTATTTATGAAAATCAAACTGAATTCACTTTGAGATATACCCTATCTACCCTATTATCAAAATTGGTCTACCAAGTCAAGAATTATTCTGTACTTCTTTATTCTTCTGTTGGTACATCTTTAGGCGCCTCTTATGAAACCCATAGCAAAAAGTGGTCGTGCTATTCTTTCAACGACATACTACACGATTAACGGCCGGTCCCAATAATCTATCTATCGCCACTTTTGCCATTTCGGAGATAGGAAACAGTTTCTATCTCTGATTTTCCCGTCCAGAGAAACAAAGACAGAAGTTGTTTTCTATCTCCGATATGCCAACACTGAAAATAGATTCGTTATTGGGTTATTAGGTCTCAGTATATTGATCTGAACTTTTCTGTACTGTGACTTGCGTTACTGCCATCAAACTGTACGTCGTAACATCTACAGCACCTCTCGTAACCGAACTTCGTCACTAACAGATTCGGCAAGAGAACTGTTTGTGTGGTTGAATTGAAGGATTTACAGCTTTCTGTTTTTGACGGGTTGTTATGAGTTCCTTAATGGTTTTGTAAAGTTGAACGAAACCTATTTAGGTAATAATCAGACCGCTTTAAGTTTGGCGCTTGGAAAGTACGAGTACCTAAATACAAGTTTGGAAATATTTTTAGAGAGCGGTATGCTTATTGTATTTTGAAGATGGCGTTGTTTTTTATTATTGTAATATAAAAAAAGACGTGTGGCACTCGGAGACTGCCGCGGTAAAGCTATTGCATAGCATTTTTTATCAACTTATGCAATTATAAAACTAAAAAGTATCACCGCTGTGCCGGTCAGAGTGGGGGATGTTAGGTCATTTTTGTTACGGAATATCTGGATTCGGTCTCCACGCTCAAGGCCCGCGATAGAAGCTATGCAATAGCTTAATTTTATAATTTTATGTATTTTCTAATTTTGACCTTTGTAATTACATTTTTATGATATTTTGGCAGATATGGTTACCATAGGCAATCATACTGTCAAAATCCTTATTTTCTTCTAAATTCTATTAAATTTCGGAAATTCAAAATTGTTCGATCGTGCCTCGCCCCGAGTGTGTGGGTGTGGGTGTTAGGATTATTTTCGTTACGGAATTTCTGGATTCGGTCTCCACGCTCAAGGCCCGCGATAGAAGCTATGCAATAGCTTAAAAGGTGTAATTTTATACAATCAAAACTATAAAATTCACAAAGCTTTTATATTACTGTAATAGTTATATGTTGAAATTGAATTCAATATTTAAAATACGAGTATCATTATTTAAAAAAATGCTTGTAAAGTTTTGCTTGTAATTTTTGATGTTTTTAGCTGAATTTGTGAAGTGACTTTCATGAACATTGTGGGATTGAATGATTTCAATCAGATTTTTATATCAAACTGTAAATAAGAAATAATAAAAACTTTTTTGATTGAGTGTAATCAAAAAATATTGCCCTAAAACTAATATTATTCATTAATTTACTATTAACAAGAATAAGTTTAAAGTTGACTTGATAAGAAGTTTAATGATTTGTTTTCTTAACTTTAGAATTCGTAAACACCGTAATTAGAGGATTATTTACATCCTTTGTAACGTAAAAAATACATTTCATGTTTATTTAACCTTACACGAGAACGTCGCTTAGACGAAATGTCACGGGAAATTGTGGCAATCACGAATAATTTATTCGGGGAGTCATGCGAGATTTAAGAAGAAATACGAGGCCGTATTATTAGTATTTTTTCTAAGAAGTATGAGAAAAACGTGTTTTGAGTACATACGGCGTTATTATATGGTACAAAAATGTCGTGTTTTTAAATGGGGTTTTGATATTTAACTACAATAAGTATTCAAGTAGTTCAAGTTACGAAAGTGTTCTCGTAATAGACTAGAAAAAAAATATGTATAAAAGATAGAATTGAAGTCTACTCGTAGGTTGTCTGATCCGATAATTCCATCCGAAAAATTGATTAAAATTAAACATTCTTATTGGTTTCATACATACAATAATATTTTTATTTAAAAGCAGATTTTTTATTATTAGAGGCATGTATTTAAGAGAACTGAACAGAAAAAACGATGTTTATTTATCGTTTTTTATAATTATGTAAAATAAAAATCAGATCCTCAAAAAACAGGATTACCTTGGGGACTACTAGTTCTACAAAGATGTGTTAACTTTTCTGTTAATAAATATATTTGTATTTGTGGATCATCAACATCAACTAATATTACTTAGGTAGTTGTTGTTGTCAATGGTTTCTCCAAAGGAAGGAATTTCTCATAATCCACACGCTTAAAAGACTGATTAGCTATCGCAGTTTTGCCAATGTTGGAGAGAACACGGTGCTGCCGCTTCGTCTTCTAGCAGTATGTACTTTAGTTCAGAAGAAAATCGCCTCTAACGATACCATTAGGACAAGAACGGCTGGTTTTGATTCTACTTACAAAAAATCTTAAAGTAACATTTTCAGAACTGAAAGCTGAATTTCGATTCTGAAGTTATAGCCTTTTAGATTTACTAAAACGAAGTTTAGAAGGTAGTATGTCTAACTAATTGCCCGCGCTGCACCGAGATACGCACGATTTACCGACCCTCCAGTTAGAGAATCGAAAGATAAAATAAATTGCCCCAGCACTAGTGTTGTGACATAGCTTAGGTAGGCTTTTGTGTCGATTAATTGATTATTGCTTACATTGCCAATCGATAGGTCTTAAAAATACTAACAAAATTTGTAAGTTACTCCTACTGCAGCTGAGGTAGACCTCACGCAAATTTTAGCCTTTTTTTAAGAACAGACAAAAGCACGTCAACATAACATAACATAACATAAATACTCCTTATTGCACACCATACAGGACACATTTTTAACATCTAATAATAGGGGTTAAAGTATGAAATTGCCGATTATTTTCCCACTTTTTATTTTGTTTATAGCTCTTAAGTATAGTCATATTATTGCGTTATTCTTTTTGTATTGTATCAAGAACTAAATAAAGTTACTTTTGACTTAAAAAAAATGCAATACTAGTGCCTATTACTTCAAAGGAAGTCGTTGAAAAGACCCCTTACAATGTGTCAGCTGACCTTCTTGCTTCAATTAAGTATATTTGTATTTTATACTTTGATTTTCAGAAATTTAAATACTATAATGCGTAGCTTTATAACCATCTAACTTTCACCTTTAATTGCATCGAAAACGGTTCAGGCGTTTTTAAAAAAAAACTAAAAAATTTTTCGTATGGAAAAATGACTTTTCACGATTTCGTCCACACAAAACGGCAATTTCATACTTTAACCCCTAATACATTTTAAGCCGTACAATTTAGGCGGTCATATCGCTACAAGCGATCTCTTCCAGACAACCTTAATAAAGGACAATTAAATCGAAATAAGTGGGGAAGGCGGCAAAGAGTTATTAAAGGTAAATATTAAATAAATAGGTTCACATATACAGCGTGAAATTTTAACTTCTTTCCAAAATTTTTATAGGCGTTCGGTATCGTATTTAGAGCCCATTAATGAAGAAAAAAATGTAAATCAAGCTTTCACCCGAAAATATTATTCGCAATATAGTTTTAAATTTTTACGGTCCTAGATAAGCCTGATAAGGTAAGGAAAATAAAAAACGTGTGAATAGTATCGTAATGAATGAATGAGATGCGAATCGTTTAAAAAAAGTGTTGCTAGGCGGCCGTATCATAAATTTAAGATTTTTTGCGGACATTTTCTAAGTGCTTTATCTTGACATTTTTGTACTGGGCTATACTAAAAGAAAAAATACGTCATTTGTTTTCTGTTTCGTAGATTGATATATTAAAATTTGGAAGGTGGTTAAAATTTCACCCTGTATAAAAAATAAATAAATAATAAAGCTACAAATTAATTTTAAAATACATATTCTACTTAATCAACCTAGAACAAAACGTCAAATTTTCATAATTGCTATGATCTTTTCTTGTTGGACTTAAAGTTGAAAATCAATTTAATGACCTTTTACCTTTTGGGTAGGGTGACCTGCCGTTGTCTGTACATTGGGGGTTTGAGTCCCGACTGAGACTTAATATTTCAAGATTACGAGTAAATACCGTTTTAAGATTGCAATTAATTTGCTAAAATATTATATAAATAATTTATAGTCCATATCAGCACAGAAAACCGATATAAAGTACGATGTTACAGTGTTATCGATAAATGACTCACAACACTACCGAATACAATAACTAAACTTTAACTTAATTGTCTTGAATGTATTTACTACATCTAAGATAAAAAACCTTTGAAATAGAATAACATTTATTTAGGTCTTTAGTATTTTATTAAAACCATTAGAAATACTTTATTTGATATTTTAGCAACTTAATTGCACTTATAATATCAGGAGATGCGGATTCGAGTCCCACCTGAGACAAAATTTTTCAAGTTTATATACTGATACCATTAGAAATAGTTCGAAGTAACATTTATAGTAACATTCTTGAAATAGCAGACTAGGTACTTATAGTTATTATTCAGTAACTTTGTTTTGTATCTGAAATACTACCTGCCTAGAACAGTAAAAGATTTTGTACCTACGAACTAAAATATGGAGTATATAAAATCAAAGATGTACATTTACTTGTTGAGTGATGTTATTTTATTTAGAAAACCAACAGCGTATATATAAAGTATGTAACATTTACAAAAGTTTGACATTAATATGGCCAATAACAGGTTTCCCTCTAAACAATGCAAGTAATACAGTTAAATAATGTCCCCAGGGAGCTGCCCCGGTCTTTAGGCTAACAAACAACCTTTTGTATGATAATGCAATTCATACGAATTATTTTATCTTAATTCTGAAAATATTCCGCTATAGTTACTGGTTATATGCATTCACATATGCATACATACACACACACTCACATACACACATGCATAAACAGTCTTAGTCATGTAAGAAATTGTGCTATACATATAGGTAGTGATCTAAATGTTATATCACGTTTTATAGCAATTGATTGGCCTCGTATTTGTGGAAAGTGCTATGAATAATTAATAGATTCTTAGCACTTTCCACATGTTCTCAACATTTTCTTTGAATGATTTCAAAGTCAGCCTGTATAATTGCTGTATTGTTGAAAACATATTTTGAGTTACATTTTTGTCTTCTTTTTTTCGGAGTACCTACCCCAGCATATTATTGTAGCATTCGGGTTATTACTTTGTTTCAAATGTTGTGTTGTTTGTTTAAAATGGAGTAATAAGAGGTAGGCTCAAAAGTTTAGTCGCAAATGAGGAACCCACATAAATACCTATTATATACATGTAGATTAAATGCATATAAGTACTGCTAAAATCATACTTTCCCTGTTAGCTTTACCGTAGTCTCCTTTTTCAAGGTCTTATCAATTTTTCTACCTTTTTTTATAAAAATCGAATCAGTAGTTTAGGCGTGAAACCGTAACAGTCCGACTGACACAATAACTTTTGTATTTATGTACAGGGTGTATGGTAAATGGTATATAAGCCGAAACAAGCTCACTTTGGTCGAGTCAGAAATTTGATATCATCATTTCAATTTTTTTTTAAACAAACTTAAATCTTGAGATTATAAAAGAGAATAATACTTAAAGTATTTTCATACAAATCGTTGCATGAGTTTTTTTTTTCAAAAATGATGTTATCTTTCTGGCTTTACCATGTAGTATTTATATACATATGTTTACATAGCCTGGTTTCGGCTTGTTATACCATTTACCTAAAACCCTGTATAGTAAAGTTCGAAGGTAATATCTCTGTTGTCTTCTCCGTTATTTCACTGTATGTCGTTATAATTTTACTGGCCCAGAAAATATCACTAACCCACTTTAGTGCGATTCTGTTTTTAACGACTCAATGACCTAAATATTTTTACTGTCAACCTTGAATTTGTGTTGAATGAGTTCAGATATTTCAACTTCATCATAATATATCATTGTAATTACATTACTTTTTACACGACTGCGCCAGAAAGAGAGTTCTGTTTTTCGAGAGAAAGTTGTTTAAGTATGTATAATTGTTTGGCAAAACAATGTGGAAACGAGAGAAATTTGGAGGATTTTTCTCCGAGTTTATGGAACGTAGGTATATGCGGGTGCGGAACTGGCACCGCTGTTTCCACCATAGTAACCTAAAAAGTTTTAAATAAAACTAATTAATAAAATAATACAAAAATCGCACAGCACGCACGACCACTGTAATTGCTACGATTATAGCAATCGATACGATACTCAACTTGTTTCTTACGTTTTGGTAGTCGAGTTACAGTTTTTTAAATTATTTATTTCTTAAATTATATGTTGCATAAATGTAAAATTAAATAAATTAAATTAAATTGTTAAATTTTAGAATTTACTGAAAAATCAAAGAAACATTTTAATTTTAAATATGAATCTAGGATTTATAAACTTGCCATGCAAAACGAATGACTAGCCAAAAATTTAAGAATAAAAAACCAAAGTCTTCCCCCTCCGCAGCGAGAAAAGAGTTGATTTATAACGAAAACATTTCCAACGTTCCATTTTTAAACGCGGAATTACGAACGCACGCCGGAGCTTAACGATTCGTCACTTTTATAACAGCGTTCACGGCACATTAGCTACGTTGTGGCACGTGAAACTTATTTAATTATCGGGCCGACTGTACTTAATGGGCGAAATCCGGTAGCGGAATCACGGCAGGTTAAAATATAACAAAATTGGCGAATGTTTTTTTTTCTGGTTTTAGAGAAACGTGGTAATTTTTCTAAAGAGCCAGACATTTTGTGAAAATAAAAGTTGATGAAGTTTGGTAAAATGTGATAAGATCGATTGTTTTTGGAATAAATACTAGGGCCTGTTTCAAAATCGCTGAGTAAAGTTCTGGGTAAGCTACTTCTACCCTATCTGCTCAGTAAACTATTTTTCACGTTTCACAATCCCTGAGTAGGGTTAATCACCACTTTATCTGCTCGTTAAGTTAACCACCGGATGCACTGCCAAGTAGCCTTTTACTTGACAAGTAAATTTAAAAAGATATCCTCAAATACGTCATTTCCAAATTTTCATCAGTGTTTTTTTTTGTAATGATGGCGTTGAAATAAATTAAATTTTGCTTATTTTTTCATATCCCTAATCCTAATAATTGTAATAATGTATGGTCTTCGTAATTTTCTTGAGTTCAATCTATGGAAGGTACAGCAATTATAACCTAAAGCTGTGTACGTACGTACTAAGTGTTTATCAGTTATATAATAAACACCTGCACGTGACGATGATGAAGTTGCTTGCCTAACTTGAGCCCATAGCTCACAGCTTTGCGTATGGTCTAACGGCCGGTCCCAATAACCTATTTATCTTCAGTTTTGGCATATCGGAGATAGAAACCAACTTCTGTCTTTATTTCTCTGGACGGAAAAATCAGAGACAGAAGATGTTTTCTATCTCCGATATGCCAAAACTAAAGATAGATAGATTATTGGGACCGGCCGTTAGTTACAATATACAAGGGTAGTTTTAAGACGTCAGCAAAACCATTCTAAAATTTTGTTATTTTTATAATTTTTGAAAAAATTTGCTCAAAAATCCATAATAACAAGCGTGATATTTAGTTATTTTTTATAAGCAATGGGCTTGCTTTTGACTACATACTTAACTCTACGGTTAAGAAGAAGCCTAAGATGGTTTTAGCTTACCCTGAGTTGCCTGTTTATTTTTTAGCTTTGCACAATTAGCTAGGTATAATAATTTAATTTATGATTGTAAACCGGATGAGCTTGTCACTTGTACCAGGCTATAACTCATGTTGAGTTTCTAACTACAGTCTAGTACAACAGCCATTGAAGCAAGAACAGACTGTTAGACCTAGGCCTATACTAAGTCCGTGTGATTAACGGACGTCAGTAATTAAAAATAAATTAACGGCCTATTGTCAAACAACTGCAGGCGTCCATCATTAAATTTTAGTCACACAGCAATGATGGATACAGGTATAATCACCACGCTTGCCAAATGCGGGTTGGTGATCACATGCCTGAGCAATGTTCGAAAATTATTATTCTAAACTTGTTGCGGGAATCTTTTTATTTATTTATTCCCCCAACTTAATCCCCAAAGTTGAAGGAATAAATAAATAAAAAACATGTCAGCTAGTTTGTAACATCTTTAACCATACGAGGCAAAGCTTAAACTTAATCCATCTTAATTATAAAAAAATGAGGAAAATTATGGATGTTTTTTTTATTATTTGTGGAATGTGGAATACTGCAGGGTGCAAGTGTGCAAAGACGCTGTAGATGACCATTTTTATTTCAAACCAATGTCACAAATGTAATCTTTTTGCAAGGGATTACAAAGAAAATGAAATAACAACCATCATCTTAAAGACGACTCGGTTAGTATCGTCGAGCGGTAGCCCGGGTTCAATTCTCAGTCATCGGCTTAAATTTCGATATATTTTTTTTATAAATTGGGTCAAGTCTGGAAGAAGCAGAGGTTTGGAGTTGAGTTTTGTAAGTTAAGCCTTTGGTCTCGTCCCATCTCCTGGTGAAAGATGAAAGTTATAAGAACGAGTTAGATCAGAGGCCTGTTATAAGGCGACTTGGAAAAATTACACCAGAATCCTGGGAAGATAGTCACACCATAAAATGAAAAATATCTATTTAATTTTGGTGTTATTTAAATCAAAATATTTTATATTTTTTTAGACTAACTTCCTTGTATTTTTTCAGAAGTACAATTCAACGAAAACAGTGTTTAGTTAACATTAATTTTATATCGTCAACATTTGTCTTTCAAACGCAAGTGTTAATAGCTGAAGCGTGCAACTTTTTCATTAATAATATGTGAATTACAGTAATAATTCAATTCGTACATGGCAACCCTTTTAATCCTTCGCTTAGTCCATAACATCAAAAGGCATAATTAATTAAACAACGCTCCCGTTCCGAGACACACACACGAGAGCGAGAAAAGTTAATTTGTGTCAGTAACAATTAATTTCGGGGCTTTTAATGATAGCAGCAGAAACAGGCTGTTATGAAAATTGAAAACAACGTCTAAGCAACTCTTAAGTATATCGCAATTAGCACGTCGACTCTAATTATGTCGCAGTGCTTTAGGTTGGAGCAGACGAGCGTTAGGAACGCCCATATTTACAAACGCTGTTCATCTTACTAATATTATAAACTAGCTACCGGTCCTGGCTTTCCTCGGGCTTATCAATGTAGATTACGCATGCAAAACAGACCGTTTTTGATACTGATTTCCCTTTTTCACACTTTTCATGTGGGCATTTCTAAAACAGTCCCTCCATACAATTTTCAAACATTTTCTTTCATTAATACAAGCCGTCTTACATGACGATTTAGTCATAGTTTCCTGTTTTTCCACTGGTACTGATATGGTTATAGCAAGATGTACCAAAAATTGTTAAAGCGAAAGGTTTTGAAATGGCAACCGTGCAGCGGACGATAATCTAAAATCCTTCCAAATTTTAGCCTACATTCGTAATAAGCATTATTATAAACGCTCGATTGCAACCCTCTAGAAAACCACTCAGGTTGTAATTAATTACTCGCGTCATTTCCCTTTCACTTAATTACAGAATATACTAAAATATGGTAACAGAACGAAACATCCGGAGGCTTCGGTTTTAACCTGATAAGTAGCTGTAGCTCTTTGAAAGGTCGTAACATGTTTGCGCATGAGTGATTTTGTAGACATTTGCCTTTTAAATTGTGTGTTTTCGTGGTAAGCTAATGGTTATTTGATTGGGCTTGTATAATACGAGAATTAATATTATTCAGGACATACACTGGGCCTCATAAATAAAGTCCAAAAATAAGCTACTACTAAGCATTATACATATACTACCACTCATTATACAGTGTACTAACATTGTCTAGTAAATGCATTCCTCATCAAAAATAGAGGTGCGGGAATCATTACCGGTCATTGAGTACTGAACGAGTACCTTTTCAGTATATTTTATTTTATTTATTTTATTTATTTGGACAACCAACAAGATCATACACCTTAAAAGCTAAAGATAACAAAATATTATACAAGAGTCGGTGCGGCCTTAATTACAGGTTGCCACGGAAAGCGCAAGCAAAGTTAGTTGGGAGCATAAGGCTTCCCTTAGCTAAAAATGAAAAATATATCAAATACATTGAACACCAGCTTATATGGTAGATTAATGTTATTGTATTTCTAAATTATATTTTTTAGAAAAAGTAGGCGTAAAAAAGTATAGGCATAACGTATAGACTTCTGTGTAGGGAATAACTGATGATAGAAAAAACACCAGAACACTTGATGGTGCACTACAACATCGTAAGGTCACAACGAACAGGATTCCTAAGGGAACAGGATTCCATACAAGAGGTACTCAGGGATATACGAGGCCTCATAGGTTTGTGAATGACCAAAAATAGTTCGAAGAGTCAAATTTTATGCACATCATCATAACTAGTCTTAAAATGCAGAAGTGCTGGATGCAGGCCTCTCCGTAAATAGGATTTCGCCATAATGGCCACACTTGGCAGGCAGGCTTGCGTTGGCTTTGGCCAATGGAAGAGAAACGCTGCTGCCCATCTTTTCCTAGCTGGACTCCTTTCGAAAAGATCCATTTCTAAATTAATGTGACTGGTAATCAAATCCGAAACCCTTACGTGGCAAACTGAGTACCATGAGACAAACTTCTTTCGATGGATTCACGTGTACGTCAACGTTCCATGGATTCACCGTGCAGATCTATCGTGTGGCAGAAAGAGAAACTCCGAGTAAATCCCGGGACTTGTGACACGGGTGTAGGTTTAAGGGGCCCCTTTCCGACGTACATCAATACTCACCTTCACTACTCGTGTTTCTCTCCCTGCCCAGCCATATCTGGTTCGAACCTGCTAATGCAGCTTTAGACACTTGCTCTAGTATAGAACTTACTGCAGTTCTGGCCAAGCCAAGGTCTTTTAGATAGAGAGATTTTGCTGGTATACCCCTCGCTCCTAATTCTACAGCTAGACTAACTACATAAAAGTTTTTCGTTAATTCACTAATCGGGTCGATCACTCGTACAAAGTCACGGATATCACATAGTGGGTTAAACCAAATTAATTATTAGGTCATGAAAAACAAATCAGACCTTTTTTTAATTCCGTTTCGTAATTTAATTACGCTGACCAAGCTAATGCATTGCTTAGTACCCCCACAGTCTATTAACCATACAGTCGTCCGACGCCTTTGATGTCATGAAAAATGCCGACAACGTCTAGACAGTATCGTAACGGCCAGGGTTGTCACAAGTAAACAATATACAAAAATATTTATTTATTGCAGATTTACATTCGTAATCAGCACCCCAATGAACCTCAAAACTGACACACGTATCAAATTATAAAAAAATACGTCGCCATATTAGATTTTAAAAAGGATGGCATAATGGTAATCAGCACCCCAATGAACCTCAAAATTGACATCCATGTCAAGTTATAAAAAATTACGTCCGCCATCTTGGATTTAAAATAATAGAGAGGTTTGAAGGGTTTTGTAGTGAAGAAATATTAATAAAATTTTATTTTATTTTAAATTTATTTTTATTCTCTCTCTCTCTCTCTCTCTCTCTTTATATCTCTTTCTCTCCCTTTCTCTCTCTTTACCTCTCTTTCTCATTCACTCTTTTTCTCTATCTTTCGCTCTGTTTCTCCCTCTTTCTCTCTTTCTTTCTCTATTTCTCCCTCTTTCTATCCCTTTCTCTCTCTTTTTTCCCTTTCCCCTCTTTCTCTTTCTTTCCCCCTTTTTCTCTCTGTTTCTCCCTCTTTCTCTCTGTCTTTCTCTTTATCTCTATTTCTCCCTCTTTTTCTGTATTTATCTCTCTTTCTGTTTCTCCCTTTTTCTCTCTATTTCTCTTTCTTTCTCTCTCTTTCTCTCTTTCTTTCCTCTCTCTTTCTCGCTCTCTCTCTTTCTATCTCTCTTTCCCCCTTTTTCTCTCTCTTCATCTCTCTTTCTTTCTCTCTCTCAGACAGAGAAACACGCGCACGCCGTACGGCTTACAACTATAGCATAAAGTGTCGTTCAAAAAGTGTCGTTACATTTTTTTCCGTCTGGCCCCCTTTCGCAACGCGCGATAAGGAACTTCGTTCCCAAAGTCCGCCATCTTAAATCAATTATTATGAAGACGTTATTTTCATTATCAGCATTCCAATAAATTCCAACAAACAAATATAAAATAATTTAAAACACCAACATTTAATTTTGTTAGCCCTGAATGCTGTGTCCCGAACTAAGAACATCGTTTTGTTCGCAGTACGGGCTCGGCTTTCCCGCCCCTCGCCCCTCACACCCCGCACAATTGCCCTATCTAGACGTCTCCGTCGAACGACTGTATGGTTAATAGACTGTGGTACGCTGACAGATGCGCTGTGAAAACATTTCCTATATTTCTTACTACGATATACGTACAAACAACAGCACAGGACGCTATACACTGGGGTATCTTAAAAAAGTTGCCATAGGTTCGAGTTTGCAACAAAATTACAAACAATAATGTTGACATTCATTTTTGATTTTCTTAAAATGCTAACACGTGACTTTTAGTCTGATTTGCCTATATACATATTAAACTATCTTGTTTGAAAAAGCGACTATCTGTTTTAATTTGTTGATGCATGGTACTTTGTTCATTACATTCATACAGTTATTTTAATTATGTCTGAATGATTTTTATATATTTTTATAATGTAAACATGTATTTATATTTTTATTATTATAAATTTTAATAAATTTTGTTGCCCATTCCATCAAGTATTTTTTTTTCTAATTAATAAATACGAGGAAATGATATAAAAAATTGGCAGCCTCCTCGTTTTTAGCCAGTTCAAATTGAGCTAGCTATTCATTGAAAACCATTAAGGCACTATATCCAAAAATTAAGTAATATATTGCTTTATTGAATCACTAAAAGGCCTCATAACCGTATCACATCGGTCTCAACTAATGTACTGCATAATTCGCTCATATTTCGAAGGGCGGAAGTTACGCAGTATTTGCAGCGTAATTAAGCGGAGCGAGCGAAATGACGCAAGATACGTGATTAATTGCAGTGAAAGCGGTTTTGTAAAACGATTAAATGGAGATTGTAAACCAATGGTAAAGAAAGAAGTTCACGAATTTAGGTACAAATCGCTTGTTATAGATTTAACCTATCTGTACAGGTTCAAATTTTAATCACCTTCCAAATTTCTATACAACAATCCACGAGACATAAAAGAAATAACGTATTTTTGTACAAAGTACAAAAATGTCAAGATGTGAAAAAACAAAAAAAAGCTTTTAGTCGGTTGTAAACAAATATCTTCAAAGATCGTCAAACAAGAACAAAAACTAGTTTATTATATTTTTTTGCATACTAGGACATTTAACAACAACAAATTGTACTAAAGCGCACGCCAACTAGAATTTTCACTAAAGACTTTATATTCCATGAAGCTCTATAAAAATTTTCTTTACAAAGAATTTCCAAGCATAATAAAATGCTTCTCCCATCAAAAAAGTAAGGTACGGTACAGAAAAATAGCTTTTTAAAAGAAAACTTTATAGCTAATAAAAGTTGAACGTTCATCATTCTAAGCTTAAAGTTAAGTACAAAGCAATTGATTTTTCTGTTGACAGCACACTTTTTTTATTAGAGCTTCTGTTTCACGTTGACAATGTTGTTTTTTAAACAAGTAATGCTAATCAAGCTTGAGCTTTGAGTCTTAAATCCTAATCGAAAGTTAATGACTGTCTACTCTACTGTCTGTCTACTTTTAGTTATTTTATGTTTTGACTGTCTAATTTTGGAAAGTTTCAGTTTGTATACATACTTAAGTTCTGTTTTTAGATTCTGCACCTTAATTTCAAGCCGGCGGAACCTTGTATTGAACAGTGAGATTAAAAATAGCCTTTGTCCTTTTTCAAGTTCTATAATCTGTCATTGTACTAAATTTCATTCTATCTTACTTTCGATTTTGTTAATTACTAACGTTAACATACGTACATACTATGTAGGTAGTGAATTAAATAAATTTTTAAATTCAAAAAATGTATTACACACCAGTTTTAGTGACGCAGTTAAGATTTATTTAAATGAATGCGGCATGATTCAGCTTTAAAATGAATAAGAAAATAATAATCATGCTTGCTCTTAAAGTTTTTCGTAAACTTATTCACACAAAGTTATTTCAAAGTTATCTTTGCATCACACAACATCAATGAAACGTGTGATTCAGTGAATTAATTATTATATTTTATGTCACCGAGACGAGGCATTCTATTTATCATCATTGTTTGTCATCCAAACGATGTGGCACAGCTGAAATACAAGTGTAAATAGTAGGCCTACTCCTGTGGTAGGCAAAATGAAAATGAAAGATCTTTTCTAAAATTGGTAAAATGTCTTCAAAATACTAGTTATAAATTTTATGTCATAGTTTTCATTTTGAAAAAGATTTCTCAATAAACACTAATACATTAAGTGTAAAGTGAAGTAACAGCCTGTATTCATCCCACTGCAGGGTAAAGACCTCCATCATATTATTATAATTAATGTTACCACAACAATAATCTAAGTATAATCAAATGAAAGTCTTGGCTTATGTCCACTAATTATATCTTTACTATAAACTGTTCTTGCTGTTATGTTACCTCTCCTCTCCTACAGGGTTGCCTGGAATAGATCGCTTGCAGCGATAAGGCCGCCCTTGCTCACATTAGTTATGAATTTAGTTTTAAGTCAACTGTTTGTACCAATTTTTAATGTGAGCAATAAAGTGTTATCTATCTATCTAATAATGGGTTCTTTTTATTCGATTTCATGAAGTAACAGATTGTGGCCCCTCCTGAAAATCGCTCGTCTGAGAAATTTTTAAATGCACCATACTTTGACAATGTTATCTACTCAGTAAAATGTAAGTATACTGTGTCTATCTGCATTGCCCAAATGTTGTTAACCAAAACTTTGTATGAACTTTTCCTCAGCAATCATTGTTTTGATGTAAGAACACGTTGTGAGATTTGCAAAAGTTGTGACAATTAATTTTGTGTATTCCAAGTTTACGACGAAATATGTGATTACAAAGCCCTCAGGCCTGGTGGAGTGATGATTTGCGCAAGATGGCTGGCAGGAGCTGGATGCGAGAAGCCGAGGATTGACCTAAGTGGCGTGCAATTGGAGAGGCCTATGTTCAACAGCGGACTGCGATAGGCTGATGATGATGATGATAACAATGTGAATTATTTACAACTAGAGCTGTCTTTGGATATCGATACAATTTATTATAAGTTGATTCTGATTTGCCTCAGCCGTATTTAATTGCAGTTTAAATTTGTCATTCCTTGCTACTTGCATTGTTTGTCTCCAGATTTATTTCTATCTTTTTGAGGTAATGGAGCGAATTTATTAAGCAAGTTTTGTCACGATCCAACAGTTTTTAATAACACACGTGTCGTCTTAGTGTTAAATTTCACATTGTCAAAACCGGTGTGCTCAAAAGTAAATTACATAATAATATTTTAACAAGCACTTTAAAAAAATGTTATAGAGACTAGTCGAAAATCTAAATTCATCAACATAATATAAATAATAAATTAAATACATTTAGGTTATCAACAATTTTTGGCTAGACCGATTCGTTTTGGCTTATACCATTTGCCTAACACGTTTTATATCGTCTCTTTCTGAATTAGAATAGTCATTATTTTTCTGTTACCTTCATTTGTACCCGACTTCTTCAATAAATAATAGGTATTTTTAGTACAGTCAATTTTCGTAATATAAGATAAAAAACAAGTATCACTAACAAAATCGTATTTTTAACGTGAATGATAGAGTTTTACAACGTCGAGTTGGTAACTTCTTCATATAATAAATTAGTCCAAAGTTGAACTAGTAAAGCACAGAATCAACCTTGAAGTCTTACGGTTATAAAGGTTCAAATCAAAACAAAATACTTTAACTCAAGTTTGAGCCTAATTTAGATTAAATACTTGAATCTTAATTATGAGTTATGTCTGTAGCGCTCAAACTAATTATTATTCATAACACTAACTTTGTGTATCGTGTACCTAATATGTGTTTTCAGATAACTTTGCATTTGTCATTGCGTAGTTAGAAGTCCTAATAATTAAACTTTATTTAATTTAAAAACTTGGAACCTAATTAGTAGTTAGTAATGTCACTTATTATACACACAAGTATTTTATAATTTTATATGGCTACCTTCGTGGTATGTATGTCGGAGAATTTAGTGAGTATGACCAGACGACACGGTCTGCTTTAGTGATTATTTTGTTTATTCGAATGGCATCACTCTGACGAGTGCCTAAGTGCCATAGATTAAATGACGTGGTCAATGTGTATCTGTCATTCGAGCCTCTGACGTTGTCAATGGCATTGTCAGAGCTGTATCTGTCAGTTAAGCGTTCGGTCGAGAACTTCAATTGCTCTCGAGACGTCGCCTGCGCCGGACGTGCGCACTGATCGATCCAAATACAGCATGGCGGACACCAACGACGAACACTCTTATGTCCTGCGCAGACGAGGGATTTTTGTTCGCTAAAATAGATCGCTTACAACTGTATCGAGTAACGCAAACGACGGATTAAAAGTACAGCGTACAAAAAGTCCCCCGAATTACCGAGGACATGCAGAGAGCGGACCGGACAAAAGTACGGGGGAGTCCCCGAAAAAAATAGAACTCGTGTGACATGGCGGACTTTAGTCCGCGTTGTGTGATGTACGTATGCACGACGATAAACGAACAAATGGACGCACACCGTGTGCGTTAAGTTCGCGGTAAATCCGCGACGGACTTTTTATTTGCAGAGCGTACTTTGTTCTCCGCCGCGGAGAAAAGTCCGTCGTCTGCGCAGGTCATATCTCGAATCCGTTTGAATCCGCGACATGTACCTAGGTATATAGACACCGGTTTTCAAAGTGTTTGAAGACCCCGAGTTTAATTCTTGGGTCAATAACATTCAAATGGAATACTTTAGACATTATTGGTTAAAATTTCCCTTTTTAATCAAACAACTAAGAAAAAGTTGCCGACCTCCATGGCGGAGTTTCGTACACACCGGTTTTCAAGGTGTTGCCTTCTCCCAGTTCCCAAGTTCGATTCCCAGACCAGTCAATGAAGGAAATAAATTGATTTCTACATTTTCGTCTGGGTATTTGTGGTACCTTCATTGTTTCTGATTTACACAATACGAGTGCTTTAAAATAGTTACTCACTTTGAGATCAGAACAATGTGGTCCACATTTATGTATGTATTTATTGAAAGTGCCACAACCACAATAGTTTTAAGTTACAATTGACGACCTTAGGCAGTGTTCACACGGCATTGCCCTGCACGTTTTTTTTTTCAGTATACGTCTTAACGAATTAATAGTGGCACATGTATTGTACATAGACCCATTCACATGGCGTTTGTACTGCAAAATATCGTAGACCGTTTATACGATCAAACGAATACTCAACGGACTTGTCAAGCGAATCGAATGAACTTTAACGTATTCGGTTTGCAGTGGCACATAATATAGCTCTGTCTCGTTCACACGGCACGATGTTTACACGATTTTTATCGAATAGCAACCGAACGAGCAAGCGTTTAGTAGGTACCTGAGCGTCTTTTGGAGAGTATAACTTCTCAAATAGTTTAGTACGTCTTGATTCTTTATTTATAGGATGTACCCAAAACCTTCTGGTCTGTCGGCGGCGGTGGCGCCTTCGATTAAACCAAAGTAAAAGTACAACCAAGCGTGGATCCATCACTGACGTCTAATCACTGTGACGATTGTGTGAAGACTGCGGCTATTCGTATTTTACACAAATGAAAATCTATTGTGTGAACACCCGGGTGAAAGTACGTTAAAAAAAAAATTAAGAAATCGTGCAGGACAATGCCGTGTGAACCCTGCCTTAGCGCAACAGCCGAGCGTAGGTACAAAAAGTGAAGTAGGTACATTCTATTGTGATATTGACTTCTGTACCTTCTTTGCACATATTAACTGTTAGGGTTCCTTGCTTTGACTAAGGAACCCTATAAACTCCTCAAGTAAAGTAAAGTTACGGCCTATAAGCATCCCACTGCAGGGCAAAGGCCTCCTTCAACTAATCATGTTACCCCAGCAATGATGGGTACAGGCATAATCACCACTTTCTAATGCGGGTTGATAACCACAGTCCCGAGTAATGTTCGAAAATTCGATTTTTTTTTGCCCAACCCGGACTTCGAATCCAGGACCCCGAGATCTAAGCCCGGTACCTACCCAAACTGCTGGACCAACGGAGCTTTTCAGGGTTCCGTATCCAAAGGGTAAAAACGTGATGCTATTACTAAGACTTCGCTGTCTGTCCGTCTGTCCGTCTGTCCGTCGCTCTGTCACCAGGCTGTATCTCAAGAGCCGCGATAGCTAAACAGTTGAAATTTTCACAAATTATGTATTTCTGTTACCGCAATAACAACAAATACAAAAAACGCCATTTTTTTGCCTAGTTTTGTTTGATATCAATAAATGGTAACAGGTAGGCACTGAATTAACTAATAAATTAATGTTCTACCTACTGTTGTTTACCTAGTCAATGGTACGGAACCCTTCGTGCGCGAGTCCTACTCGCACTTGGCCGATAGTTTTTTGTATATATATTTCCATAACAGTTATAATTACTTGTAATTATATTCTGTGATAGTGACGTTCAGATAACGAGCCAAATCAGCCCAAGATAACGAGTTTCTGATCTTAAACTACTATTCTTCGGTTAGTCAAACTTCTTAAGATTACCCTAGATCCGCCTTAGCCGACCAACGAGACGTCAAGATAATCTCCTAGCACTTAAAATTTAATGAAACGTTAGTACTGAGTTCCTCACACGCGGTTAATGACGTCATAAAATCCCTCATAACGCTTTAGTGCCACCCTGTATAATCGCCGTAAAGCAACGAGATTGTTTCGAGAGATTGATTTGATTTATCGACGCGTATCTAAGATGAAGTTGCTATGGCGTACGAATATATATCTTGCACACTTCATTAGATATTAAATATGGATAGATGTTCGAATATCTGTTAGGATTTGTATGTACTTTATCAGACATATTAATGCATGTAAAATCAGTAAAATCTGTTTTATTTCTGCAAATAGGTCTCAGGACTTACACGTCCCAATATTTAAACCTGCTTCCGGACAAGTCTGGGCTAGTGCCGAGAAGAAGCAACGCAAGAATCTCGATCACTAATTAATAAATTTTTACAAAAGGTTTATGCACGTACGAGCTAGGTAAATTTAATGCCTTACGTTCCTATCATTTAAATAATCATTAATAGTATCATACCCCTTTTTCACTAAAATTACTTTGACGTAAGATTTAAGTTTATGTGCAGGGAGTTCAGCGGATGTACCAATATACGGTCGGCTAAGGTACTGCTCTACCAGTTTTGTCAAAATATAATGTCAAAGTAATATAGCCTTAGGGTTGAACTCATGGTTCTTATGACGTGTAAGTATGGGTAGCTGTCAGATTGTTATTGCATGGGAAAATCAATCCTGATATTCTACAAGCGAATAATTTTAATTCTAGGAGTAATAGACTTTCTTGGTCCACTGTACACACAAACACTTATTCACGAATATTTGAAATTGCAGTGAAATTATTCAAAATAATAGACTTATTGCTTGTAACAGGTCACATAGTATGAAACGGTAAAATTGTAACGGTAAAACGATGAGTATCTCGTATTTATTTTAATTAAATGGCAAAAAACTCACTTAGTATCGCTGCACCGGTGGAAAATATTAGGAGTATAAATGGATAGTTAGTAATAATCACACTATAATGCTAATTAGTATAGTCTGTGAACAAGTGTTAGTAAGAGGTTTGAATTCTTACTCTAAATCATAATGGACTCGGGATCTTTTAATCGTCTTTTACTAAATACAACAAGTTTTTTGGAAATCGTCATAATGAATACATTTATGCGCAGAACATACTTAACTTACTTTGATTTGGTTAATGCTGGCAAACGTACCCTGAAACAAATAAATACATTTATTAGATATATGAAATAAGTCAGTGGTACAGTAAAGATACAAAAAAATAATAATAAACATAGTCAACTATACAGGATAAAATTTTAACCACTTTCCAAAAATTTTATAGGCGTTCAGTATCGTATTTAGGGCCTATTTATGTAGTAAAAAATCAATCAAGTTGTCACCCGAAAATATTTTTCGCTATATAGTTTTCATTTTTCATGGTCCTAACCACGTTAAGGTATGAAGGGAAAATCAAATACTAATGAAAAGTATCGTAATAAATGAATGAGATGCGTATCAAAATTTTAGATTTTTGGCAGACATTTTCTAAGTGCTTTATCTTGACATGTTTGGACTGGGCTATACCAAAAGAAAAAATACGTCATTTGATTTTTGTCTCGTAGATTGATATATTAAAATTTGGAAGGTGGTTAAAATTTCGCTGTATAATAACGCCAAGCTTATTTTAAAATGAAAAGATTTTAAAAACTCATTATCATCACCATAACCAAGCTTATATTAGTCCACTGCTGGACAAGATTCTCTTCAAAAGAATGACTTTGCCATAATCGCCACGCATGGCAGGCGGGTTGACAATCGATGTTTGGCCAATAGTAGAGATATAAAGCCTGTTGCCCGTGTCATTGCAGTACTCCTTTTGGTCGCCTCTTACGACACCCAAAGGAATAAAGGAGGAGTGCTATTTTTTCAATGTGCAAACACCACGCGATGACCAACTCTCTATACATACCTATATTTACTAAAACCAAAGACTCTTTAGCCTTTTTAAAATTAGTGTGAAAGTTTACTAAAACAAATGTATCCTCTTATGAAGTGGTTTGATTCAATAGTAGGTAATTGTACAGACCTCTTTGAGATTATATAGGATAAAAATAAAAGCCTAGGAGACGAGGTTCATTGAAGGTCTTATCATAAAATATGTCTATTTTACAACTGTCAAAGGCTTATTACATTCGTTTTAGTAAACTTTCACACTCATTTTTAAGCCTATAAAGGCTAAAGAGTCTTTGGTTTTAGTAAATATACGTATGTATAGTTGAGTTTTAAAGTGGTGCAGTAAATATACAAAAAAAATAATTAATATAAGCAATATAATTTCTGGTGAAAATTAAAATTACAATTCCTTAAATAAAATATTTTAGTTGGGATTTGAAGCAACGACCTTCTTGTAGGCTCTTTTTCTTGACAATGTCTTGGTAAATCAGATAAAATTGAGCTACCAAGAAATTGTGTCGGAGCACTTTGTTCAAGGCTTTGTGCTGTAAGCCAGTGCAGTTTCATCTATGTTTTTCGTTATGTTAAAATAAAAGAATTTAAGTCAAACACTGTGGGTCCTTATGCAGTTAAATTAGGGGCGATTTTGACGCAAAAAATTATAGTCTAAACTGTTTCTATTCCACCATCATAAAAGAAAACGTTTCAGTTGATGTTTCCGTAAAAAATAATTCTAACTATTTAACAATTTTCAGATCTGACGGCGCTGCGAACGCACGCTCCTATACTTCCTCTCGCCACCGCGTGCGTGCACTTCAATATAAAATATCTATTACAATTCCACCTGATGTACAAAGAAGACTGAAGCAACTGGTGCCCGATCGAAGGTGGAATCCATAGATCATCTCAGGTACGTGAGCGCATCATATTCTGAAAGTGTTTTCAAATAAATTGCGTAAATTAACTAAACAACTCTTTGACCTTGACAAAAATTTGTGAAAACTACGCTGTTTTAAATAAATTCGGTAACTCAAACAATGTCTTGCAATGCAGCTCAATTAGGTAGTTAAAGTCGCCTGATGTGCGAAGTGGTGTCGGTTCAATTCCCACCTGAAAGAGTCGAAAAAAATATTATTTACGGAATTCCTATTTTTATTTTCTACCATATTCGTTATTGCGTTACCTCCGGAATTTTTAAAGACAGCTCTATCTTTCATGAGTTTTGTTTTTCAACACTTTTCATTAATATTTTTGTATTCGCTATTCTGTTTTTCTACTATCGAAAAAAATTTGTTTAAAGAGACGCCTCTAAGTACTTTACTGCAGTAGATATTTTAACTGATATGTTCGATCCCTGGGTCAGGCAGCAAAAAGTTTTCTATTTTAGAACATTTCTTGGGTTTGTGATCACGACGACGCATTTGGCAACCGTAGTGATTTTGCGTGTACCCATCATTGCTATGATAACTTGAATTCAATGATGGAGGCCTTTTCCCTGCTGTGGGATGATAATAGGCCGTCACTTGAAATATATTTTTAAAATTTTTCACTTATGTTTCTGTGCTATTCTGTGCTCTCACTTCAATTAGTACAACAACTCTCTAGTCGACTCGCCTAGTCGGATTAACCGGCGATTTTATTCAGCCTCAAGAGACAGCAACTTTTGTTCACTTTACTATCGATTTTTTTGAGTCAGCCCGAAAATTGTTTGAGTGGAATAGAAGCCATCTTGTATTTCTGTAGGTACTTGTATTTCTAGTTCACTTAGAAAATTGAATAGTTTTGCAATACAATCTTAATGATATTTCGAGTTTACAACTTAAAGGAAAGTAACAGCCTATAATCATCCCACTGCAGGGAAAAGGCCTCCATCATTGAATTCAAGTTACCACAGCAATGATGGGTGTACTGGCATAATCACCACGCTTGCCAAATGCGGGTTGGTGATCACAAAACCGAGCACCGTTCGAAAATTCGAAACTTTTTTGTTGCCCGACCCGGGATTCGAACCTGGGACCCCGAGATCTTGGCCCGGTATTTAAACCACAGGGCGTTGGTTTAATATAATTGATTCTGAATCGCTTTCATGTGTTTCCAACTTGAAAATAAAAAAAAATTAAATATCATAAAATTTATGATTCAATTTTTAGAGTTGAATAAAAAACATATGGCAGGAAAAGATGCATCAGCTTTAGAGCATTGTGTAATATTGTTACCTTACCAAGAAGTAATAATTTATCGACATAACTTAAGCTATCTTAATATTGCTTTAGAATTAGTTTATTAAAACTAAACTTGCCATTCCAGCTAGTACACGTTTTGTTTGAATTGCGATTGCGTCGTTAAATATAAAGTTAGTTTCTAGCATGGCCGCTTACATACTGCCTAAATATTCGGATATTTAATCGCTTCAGAAGCAGAACCCAAAATGTTTTAACACGTGGCGTGATTGGAAGCGATTGTATAAATGTTTAATTCTCGGCCAAGTGACAATTACTAAGAATTTTTCAGTAGAGTTTGACCGTGTAACTAACTTTTTAGATTAGGAAGTTTTTTTTTCATATTTATCTTACGGAGTCATTTCACAGCATTTTTTTGGAATGCATACAATTATTTGTAACTGATGTCATTTTCTTAATTTGAAATAAACTGTAAATCGTCAGCTTATATAAGTCCCAGGCTAAAAACAATCCTCTTGCTTGGCTTAATAAATAAATAAATAAATTATAACATCAGCACATATTAATTGTTCTGATCACATTTTTTATTTTAAAAAAATACATTAGAAACAACACAATTTATTTATTGAATTTTTTGTGTTACAGAATTGAATTAAATCAATAATAAATAATATAATAAAATATTTTTAAGACATGCCTCACTTGGCCACACAGAGCCATCTAGTCCCTAATTAAGCTACTAAGTACCCTGTCGTATGGGGTACTAGGCAACCGATAAACTTACTTATATACATTTTTTTGTAAATACATAAGTACTTATGATACATAGGAAACACCCAGACCAGTACAAACAGACATGTTCATGCACACAAATATTTGTACTGTGCGGGGATCGAACCCGCGACCCATGGCTCAGAAGCAGCGTTTACTACCGCTAATCCAAAAGGTCGTCAAATAAAAATTGTAAAGAATAAAATTCTTTATTGATTACCAAAACAGTATTAACTTACTATCTCAACATATCTTTGACATCAAAGTGCATGACATGTGTGTGTAGGGCAAAGCCCTATTGATGTGGATGTGGGCATGTGGGTGTGTGTGGGTTAATTGAACTAATATCCAAGTCGATCCCGCTTACAAATGGACCACAGCTCAAAGCCTTTACAGATATTCTAAAAGCAAGTGTTTAGGCACATGAAAGCTTATTGCTGGAATAATGTTTGCATGCCTGTAGTGCCTAATGGCAACTAATGGTAATGGACCCTCACTTTGGAAAGCCTGTTGGCTTGTTTGGCTAAGTATTTTTTGACAAATGATTTTACCAAGCTTTTGCTCAATGCTTGTGTTGTCAAGTAGTAACATAAATTATTTATAAATATTTTCTGAAAGGGTTATTTGGTTGA
Organism: Anania crocealis; assembly: GCA_949315895.1. Taxonomy (NCBI): domain Eukaryota; kingdom Metazoa; phylum Arthropoda; class Insecta; order Lepidoptera; family Crambidae; genus Anania; species Anania crocealis. Next base: position 3,665,635 of record OX438859.1, on the reverse strand, counting down.
TAGCTTCTTTAATAGATAACTTAAGGCAATAAATTTTCATCATAATACAGTAGCTGTTGCTAGCCAATTCGTTCGCAGATAAAATAGTAGCCTATGTCATAACCTTCCCCTCTAAAATACCGCTAGACTATACTGGTTTTAGAGCAAAATGTCCTAATCAGATCAATTTGATATTTCATTAAAAAATATACAAGAAAGCATGCATTTTAAAAATTACTGTTCAGTATGATGGCGTCGGCGTAAAAAGCTACTAAAGGAGTACTTGCATAATACGAACATTATAAATGGAATTGTCGTGTGATAGGTTGATTTTGCTTTAACGTAGGTATTAAATGTGTCTCAAAAAAAAATCCCAAGGTCATACATCGGGAATGGGGAAAGCAATTATTGGTATTTAACTGCGTGATAGAGGCTTAGATGAGGAAATTCGCAGAAGATCTTAGATAACTGACACGCTTTTAGGCTATGTGCTGTCGCTAATTGATTTAATTGTATTAGTTCTAAACAAAATCAATTCTCAAAAAACTATAACAGTATCATTTTAGTCAGTTACCTCTAGTATTTATTGAATCACTGTAAACTTTTCATTTAGTTGTCCATAAAGTCGGATTTGTCGCTAACGCCAAAAGCGGCCGCTTTTAGCAATAATGTACGATACGAAAGAATGCCAGAATGAAAAGCAGAATGCAAGAATCGCACGATTGAAGTGGCAGTGAGCAGACACATAATGAGAAAAATCAATGGTCAATGGTTGAGACGGAAAGGTTCTGGAATGACATTAAATATTTAAATATTAGGGGTTAAAGTATGAAATTGCCGTTTTGTGTGGACGAAATCGAGAAATGTCATTTTTCCATACTAACAATTTTTTAGTTTTTTTAAAAACGCCTGAACCGTTTTCGATGCAATTAAAGGTGAAAGTTAGATGGTTATAAAGCTACGCATTATAGTATTTAAATTTCTGAAAATCAAAGTATATAATACAAATATACTTAATTGAAGCAAGAAGGTCAGGTGACACATTGTAAGGGGTCTTTTCAACGACTTACTTTGAAGTAATAGGCACTAGTATTGCTTTTTTTTTTAGTCAAAAGTTACTTTATTTAGTTATTGATACAATAAAAAAAAATTACGCAATAATATGACTATACTTAAGAGCTATAAACAAAATAAAAAGTGGGAAAATAATCGGCAATTTCATACTTTAACCCCTATTATTACCATATTTTTAATAATAGGCAGTAATAACACTGTTATAGGCTCTTCACGGCCTTCGTAAAACTAGGACTCTTATGAAATTCAAATAGTTTTCATAAAACTGCTCGTACATCCATAAATGATTCACAATTCATATAACACTTAGGTAACATAAATAAGATTTATGGTTAGAAACTTGTCTTCAGAGCTTCATAGATTAAATTTTGTAGATATTGTATTTATTTTTCACTTGCTAATAGCGCAAAGAAATTCATTATTTGTGTAATAAACGCAGTCTTTCTAGATGTAATAGGTTCTTAGGACAGACTGCTTCTTGTTTTATTTCTCTGTCTTACGGTCCTAAGCCTGTTCAGATATGAAGGGAAAATTAAAAACTTATGAATAGTATCGTAATGAATGAATGAGATGCGCATAGCGTAAAAAAGTGTTGCTAGGAGGCCGAATAAAAATGTAAGACTTTTGGCGACCATTTTCTAAGTGCTTTATCTTGACAGTGACATTTTTGTACTGGGCTATACCAATAGAAAAAATACGTTATTTGTTTTTTGTCTCTTAGATTGATGTATTAAAATTTGGAAAGTGGTTAAAATTGCATTGTGTAAAATTGGATATATTCGTTAACAGCCTTTTCCCTATTCCAGTTAAATCACAGAGGTACCCTAAAAACATCGTCTCAGTTTCCAATTACAGCAACCTGCTCTTTTAAAAGTAACCAGTCTCTTTGGAGCGTAGCTGGGTGGTAAATGTAAATTGCACAACAGTAAACATTGGATCAGTACACCCGTTAATAAACATTTTAATATACCTCTCAAAGTATAAATGAATAGCCAAATGCTTAACATTCAAACTCTTTTGATTTCGCTATGCAAAGTTACATACTTATTGTAATTTGAGTTTTTTATGCCAAGTAATAAATGAAAAAAAGGACAAATTATGAAAGAGGCTTCATTCTTTCGTTATGACACAAGAAGGGTTCACAAGTAGAGAAAAAGCGTAAAATTTGCAAGCACAGAGTATTATATGAAACTTTTTTTTTCTTATACAAACCACAGGGTAATCTACAACACCTGTCAAACAATTGACATAAATCAAAACTTAGGAAACTCACATGGAAGCTATGCGCAGGAAACAAGAATTGAAAGACCTACCCACCTTGTTTCTCTTCAACTACCGGTACACTATATTTGTGTATTAGTTAGGAAACAAAATTGACAAGCTGTAATATTAACTAAATCCCTAAACCCCCAGAAGGCACTCGGGTGCCACTTTAACAATTGATTTCAATTGTGTCTGGAATAACTCACGATCGAGGGATTAATATTAACCTAAAACTTTATCATAACTATTATTCTATAGAAAAGAGAAATAAAAAAAGTTTAATAATTCGGTGACAAAAAAAGCTTGTAACACTCATGAATTCTCATGAATTCTCATATGTTAGTTTCACTAGATACTAGATGGCGCTGGTAGTCACTTGAATCGTGCAAGAACTTGGATGCCCCGATTTCATTTAATACCGACCTTTAGTTTTGGGTTACAATACTAGATGGCGCCGGTAGTCAGTTGATGCGCGCAAGGACATTGACGCCCCGATTTCTTTAAATAGGGAATTCGATTTGTATGAAGTCAAGTAATCTCGCCTACTGCACTCTGAACGCTTCCAAGCTATTGGAACTTTCAAAGTCTTTAAGCAAACATTTTACTTACGCGGCACTGGACTATTGCTTGCGCGCTAGTGCAACTTAGAGCCGGTCCACTATAAGTCTAATACTGTCTGCAATTGGTTTGTGCTCTAATAAACGCTTAAGCAAAAGCAGTCTTTCGTTTGGCGGCGACGCTACTCCGTATCCTCCTGAACCTCACATCGGCTACAAGCTTAATATGTTTATTGATGCATAATTGGCATTGCCTGTTCTGTTTACTTGGTACCGAATCTACTACTTTTCCGTTTGAAATTTTCTGCTCTGTTGTTTTTTTTTTTTTTTTCTAATAGTAGGTACTAACAGTAAGGGAGAAATACCCACCAGAATTATGTAATGAGGTTATTTACTAGAGCGAAACAGTGACCCTGCTGTTATCTTTATTATTTGTATTCAGTTCCTTTGTAAAGGAACTTGCTGGTAAATATAAATTGCAGCCTCTACGAAAAAGATTCGCTTCATTATATTAGTAGGTTCCGAGCATTATTTTTCATTTAAAAAATAATAATTTACTTTTCAGTTTTACTACTCTTCAAGTTTAGTTGTACTTGCCTTTGTACGTACCATCTTACAAAACGTAACTTCGAAAGAAAAAAATCGTTTTTCTTTTGTTCAAGTTAAGTGTAGTTGTTCACTGACCATAGACTATGCAACAGTGCCTAATTTCATAATTGAAAATGCATAAATAAAAATTAAGTGCATGGTATCAATATCAAAGTTTAATAATTAACTCTTATAATATGTTTAGATAGATAAGAAATAGTGTGATAAGAGAACGATGTGGTGTGAAAGAAGATATTGTCACACAGATTGAGAAAGGGATGCTTAGATGGTTTGGGCATGTAGAGAGGATGAATGAGAAAAGAATGACTAGACAGATCTATAAGACGAGTGTGAAAGGGAAAGTTGGAAGAGGAAGACCTAGACGAACTTACCACGATCAAATCGGGGATGTTCTGAATAAAGGTCAGGTCAAGAGTACTCTAAACCGGCGAGCATGCATGAAGAGATTGATGAATGTGGAAGAAGCGAAAGTTGAATGCCAGGATCGTAGTAAGTGGAAGGCCTTGGTCTCTGCCTACCCCGTTGGGAAGCAGGCGTGATAATATGTATGTATGTATGTATAATATGTTTACAAGTCTTAAACAACCCCGGTAAGGTTGTGACCCCGTTGGAATGGTGATTTTGTAGACTGTTCACTTCTTCTTTTTTACGGTCTCATAAAGGATTTAGTAAATTAAATCTTACCTCTTTTAAAACCATAAATTAAAATTAAAACTAAAACTGAATTGTTCTCGTTTTCTCTATTAAATCTTTTAATCCCAGTATTCGGGAAATGCATTCAGGAGTCGACGGGCAGAGCTATTGTTTCAAACGTAATGAGCTAGTACTAGAAACTCCATTGTATGCTTGTATGAGATATTTAAACCTTTGTATACGAATAGTTACAATGTATAGACGGTATTCAGCAGTTAGAAACGATTCGCCTTGTTAATCTGACGGTTAATACAAGACTTAGTTAAAATGAAGGTAATAGTTTTGATATGATTGTGGAATTTCTTAATTGTTTAGATAAACCAAAAATAGGTACCTATAAATACGAAATGTATTTTCAACATAATTCTATCTTTTTTTGGTTGAATAAATTTGGTTTAGTAAAAAGTGAGATATTGATAAAACTTCGCTGGATTACAGCGTAAAGCCTTGAATAAATTTGTTGACCCAATCAATAGCTTGGTACCTAATTGGTTAGAGCAGTCGAAGGTTGTGAGTTCATGTCCCACTTAAGACAGTCGCAATTTTCAGTCAAGGAATTGTATTTTCAATTTGCAATTTATTTGCTTATGAGAACAGTTTTAAAGCAGATATTAGTAGTAATTTATATGGGATAGGAGTGGGAGCAAAAGATATACCAGCAAACTAATAAAGCTCTTTAGTTTAAGCTTCGCCTAGTATGCCATCTCACCGTTTTATATAAATTACTATTTTTATTTATGTAAAAACTATGTCAGCCCAAATTCAGTGATATTCACTTACAGAGAAAACCTTAGATATTAAACAATAATAAATTAAAATCATAGCAAGCGCACACATATATTAAAATAATATGGCGGGTAGGTCGAAGGTACTGACGGACGGGATCGTAGTTTGTAGTATTTTAAAAACAATATTCTATAGATTAATGTAAAAAAGATTGGCCAGCAGTAAGAAGTAACATTTGGTTGAGAACGAATTAGGATTAATCCCTCGATCGTGAGTTATTCCAGACACAATTGAAATCAATTGTTATCGTGGCACCCGAGTGCCTCCTGGGGGTTGAAGGACTAAGTGGCATACAAAAACAGTCAACAGAAAAAAAGTTTCATACCAATAGTTTGGTTTGGCGTACAATTTTTATTACTAGTTTAAACTAATGAATGTGTGTGACCACATAATACAGAAAAATACAATTTATTTTAAGGTAGCACAAATTAGGATAAGCAAATTAATTCACAGGAAAATTGTTTTTTCAATAAAGTAGGTATTCTAATTCAGGACTCGGCTAATTTGCATCAAGATGTCTGCCATAACATTAAGTTCATGTGGAAGCATGCCCTTTAAGAACAGAGTTGCTAGGTTGAAAAAAAACCAACCATTCTGGGTAAGTTTAGTCTTTAATGAACTTTTTAATTACAATATTTAACTGTTCTTAACATTTGACAGAGTTTTTAGTCAGTAATCATGACAAAAAAACGAGATGAAATAAAAAAAAATGAAATAGAGACGCCATGTAATCGTTAAGAAAGTTAGATCTATTAAATTGTCGCGACTTGAAGATAAACTATCATTTGTAACACACGTACAAAGCAAAACATAATGATGACTGAGACGTTAAAAATTTTTGCTAAAATAGTCTAAAGGCTTTTTACTATCCCAATAAAAGAAAAAGGTTCACGCGGAATAATTTCAAATTTAAATGCAACGCGGACGAAGTTTCAGCAACACGTACGTACGTACTTAGTAGATTTTTTAAGCAATTGTTAAGATTAATTTAAGAATTAACAAATACTTAGGCACTTCAAGTCCAAAAAAAACTAGACCTGTTGTATTTAGGTGCAAAATCAAACATGTTTATACGCATAAACATAGGACAGAGACAGTAAATTTGGGGAAATTATGTGGTAGTTTAAGGCAACACTGTTTTAGGTCGTGGGAGAGAGGCGTTAAAAATAACGACGGGACAAAATTGGATTCTTTTTCGTTTTAAATTTTTCTTAAGCTTACGACTATTTTATAGGGGCCAAATTAAGACGCTGAACATATTACAAGTACTAAACCATGTTTTAGTGCTAGGCTAACTAAGTCTGAAAATTAGAAACTTTTTCCACAAAAATTTGACCGACAAAAAGCGTTAAAAAGCTACCAAGTTAAAATCGGATTTTTGATAATTTTCAGTAACTTCTTGTTTGGCACTGGCATTTGACACTTCTCATCAATTTTTGAAGTAAAAAATTTTTCAAGAAATATTAATAAATCTATTTAAATTAAAATCTATTTCTACCCAACGGGTTGTTTTTTTTTTCAAATAAAAAACCGGAACAACATTGAGTCAGGATAAAAAAGCTCATAAAAATCTTTCAATCTGGTAAACAGTTAATCGTGGTTCTGCATAAAAAAGGAACGCGCTAGATTAAGCCTTTTTTTTTATTTCGGTTGGAAAAAAAACAGAAATATGTTTTTCTATTTTGTACATTTGAGTTAGCTATCGAATTCTGATCGAAAAAAATAATTTGTGTAATAAATACTGTAGAATTAGAATTAGAATAAAGGAGATGTCCCATAATAGGCCCAGACATAGTACACCATTTACAAAAATCAAGAAAAATTTACTGTTTCTGGAAAAAATACATATAAATTTATATAACGTATAATTTAGTGGTTCAAAAATAAACAAGATCGAATAATTTATCAAACTCCATAGGCATTCCAAGATGGCGTCAATCTAAAAAAAACTTTAAATGTCAGTAGCTGTCAGATACCCCTTGTCACTTTGGCATAATCATTCACTTCAAGTTTTTGTTCTGCTTGTCGTGTTTTAAATGTAGTCCATTATAACGACCTCATTTTCGATTTCTGGATTTGGTATTGATCGACACATTACTTTCATAATGTTTGTTGTTACTACATCAAGCGATGGCACGCACTCGACTCCTAGATGCGCGATTATGAAACCAAAACTGACAGACGTCATCAAAATGTCATCTTCCGCCATGATGGTTTTGTTGTTTTGTATTGCTATTTTCTTACTTAACTCTTTATTTGAACCACTTAACGAAGCCAATTTAAAAGAATTGGATAATAACAAAATCTTGTAGGTGTATTGGTCTATCTTTTGGTGGGGTGTACAGGTTCTGGGCCTGGCCTCCATACAATTTGGGACATCTCCTTTATTTGCTTAAAACACGGGAACAATCATGTTTTGCTTACAAGAAGCATGCAAATATTTTTTGGGCCAGTTAACCCAGTCATTACAACAACTTAACAACAATAACCAGACATGCGAAACATTAACAAGCATCAATATAGTGGATCATTGGTTGTATTATGAAACATTATCATTTTACAATTCATATATATATATATATATATATATATTTAAGGCTATCGATCATTGAGAAATTTAGTGACGCTGTAAAAGCTTTTATAAGTAAGATTATTTACAATTAGTGTGTGTCCTAGCTTACTAAGCTAACTTAGGATTCACAACAAATAGTTAGATAACTCATATTTTAAGTAAAGCATCATAAGTTTTATTTTTGTATTTACGATATTACGGCATTGTTTCAAACATTCCTCTTTGTCTGATCTAATGGTTTATAATGGCATGACCACCGTCGATGTCAAAGATTTCAATTGTGTAGCAGATTTTTGGTACCTTTTTCTACACAATTAGCTCTTTATTTGATATTTTAGCAACTTAATTGCACTTATAATATCAGTATATAAACCTGAAAAATTTTTTCTCAGGCGGGCCTCGAACCCGCATCTCCTCGCATGCCGGGCGGGCGCCATACCATTAGGCCACCGAGACACTGCGACACGGCGCGAATTTTTCAAGCATATTCTTACGCTGCGAGCCAGCGTTGTTTCATCAAATGTTAGGAGTTTGCACCCTTAACACCCGAAAGAAACATCTTTGCAGATGTTTGACAGTCAGTTAAGATGAAACAGCTATTTATATACTTTATTTGATATTTTAGCAACTTAATTGCACTTATAATATCAGTATATAAACTTGAAAAATTTTGTCTCAGGCGGGACTCGAACCCGCATCTCCTCGCATGCCGGGCGGGCGCCATACCATTAGCTCTTACTTACCAAAGATGTTAAATAATTTATAAAATCTAGGCTTTTATTATTTTTCGTCATCCCAAATTAAAGTTGACAACCCATAAAACAAGAATTTATTACCCAAAAGCAAATTCACTCCTGTAAAAAGCTATTTTGTCAACACGACCTTTCGCGTTTCATTTGGCAAATAATACTGAAAGCAAAATAATTTTAGCGACTTTTTACGACAGAAAATATGGGACCTGTTAAATCGAGTTACTGCATTCCCACATGCTGTAATCTCAAAACTTTGTAGGTACACCCTAAGAGTAAGTGATAGTGTGAGTACACGCTAAGAGTTAGTGATACTGATTCTTAGTTGATTATCTAAAACATATAACTAAATAAATATGCAAATCTATCAAATTTCAATCAATAAAAAAAGACGAAAGTATTATGGTACAAGACGACAATTGGATCAGTGGTAGTAAATTTTAATTAATGCTGCTTCTGAGCCATGACTCGCGGTTCAGTCCATGCATAAGACAAATATTTGCGTGCACGAACAAGTCTGTTTGTACTGGTCTGAGTGTTTTCCATGTATAACAAGTATAATATTAAGTATAAAAAAAGTATTGATGTATGTTTATCGGTTGTCTAGTTGAAATATATCTTAGGAATGATGTAGACTGCCCAAAGTGACTATTCCACTCTGACAGAGTCGTGAGAAAAAGCCATTTCATAAAAAATACTTCACTGAGTCAATTGCGATTCTCAACATGAAGAAAATTGATGCGAGGAAGATAACAGTTCTGCTGTACAGGTAATCCTTTAAGTTATAAAGTTAAAAGCGAGTAATGTTCAAACGGGAAGTCGTAAAAAGTTTTAATGGTGGCATATACTAATTGTTTAAGTGAGGACTGAGGCTGTACTTAACACTCCACTGTAATGTCTTATTTAGGCAGCTGTTTCACCACAGGCGAGGAAGCTAAAAACTATCAGCTATTTTGTCGCTTAAGAAACATACAATGGATATACATTTCGTGTAAACAAAAGAGCCCCGTTGGTCTAGTGGTTTAAATACCTTTCCAAAATCTCATGGTTCCGGGTTCGACCCGGGTCGACCAACAAAAAGAAGGCTCAAATTTTCGAACATTGCTCGGTTTGTGATCACCAACCCACATTTGGCATGCGTGGTGATTAAGCCTGTACCCATCAGCTATGGTAACTTGGACGGAGGCTTTTGCTCTGCAGTAGGATCGCTATTAGGCCATTATTATTTTATACTTTTTAAAGAAAAGAGATGCACTTATATTTATAATTGATCGCTAACTGTTTACTTTGCCGACGAGCACTCGCTCTACAATTCGTTTCTAGTTTCCAGCACTACGGCCTCAAACAAATGGCTTTCTAGTATCGTTTACGCCAGACGAATAGATACCAAATGAATGAAAATGACATTAACAAACGATCGAACGGTCGGAAACTTGTCATTTACATACATTTAAAATTTATTCGTCTAGCGTAAACGATATTACAAAGCCACTAGTCTAAGGCCGCTACTCGCTCCTCATTCATCGTCAGCGGTGGGACAAGTTCCTTAATTTCATACTATAACATTTCATTATCCTTACGTCTGCCTAATGAACTGTGAAAATGTTAATTGTGACTAGCAGATTTTATGTAGAATATAAAACTATGTGATTCAATTCAATTATCAAAAACAAAATAAATTGTATAGATTCGAAATTCTAGACTCGACAATACAAAGATATTGCAAGATACACCGACAACGTCTCAAAGAACTGTTGGGCTTTAAAAAACTGCATGAAGGCACAGATAATATAAAACCAGATGAAGGGGAACATCTCTTTTGGTCTTAAGCAAAAAGTCATTGGAAAGTCTTGTGTGCTTATTCTTCAGTCGGTTGCCGTGATCAAGCTAGACCTTTGACAGTGCTCTTTTAAATATTTTTCAGAAACAAAAATACTGACAAATAACGTGCTGCTTGATAGTTGTTAGAAATTTCTTCATTCATCTTCTTTATTAATTCATTTAAAATTACAATTTCTTGTTCAACACCAACTCAAAATCGATAGCTTACTTTATCCTTTTCATCAGGAAAATTTGGTGAATGTAATTTTTCATTTTTTTTCATTTTTGAAGGGTGTTCTAAATGTCTTCCTTATTTTTCTATCATTTGTAGTGATCTTTTTGATAAGATCAAACATTCCTGTGTGGACTGGTTGTTCTGTTGTGTACTTGACAAACAATGGAATCGCGTAATTTCTCCGAATAGCGTCAAGGGCCTCATCAGTCTGCATAGTGAGTCTAGTTGCGAATCACAATGATACTGGGTGAGGAACAAAATGTCTTGGCTTCATTTCGGAACGTTCCTCGGGAGCTGTTTGAGATAAACAGTTGCCGTTTAAATTGCTTGGAAAGAAAATTGAGTTTTCAGAGAATGATACAGTTTTAGGTTCCGCGACCTTCGTTACTGAAGACTTGAAATATTACCACAAGCATTTTAATTACATGTTTATTGCTAAACAATTTTAATTTGATACAAAATTTTTTGAAGTAGATTGTTTCCTAAACCGATCCAATCGAGAATCGAGCCCAGGGCTCCAATTTTACTAATTTACAAATGGCTCAATAGTATCGCAATGGCATCGGAATCGTATATTTTGACAAGGAAAGTAACAGCCTATAATCATGCCACTGCAGGGAAAAGGCCTCCATCATTGAATTCAAGTTACCACTGCAATGATGGGTGTACTGGCATAATCACCACGCTTGCCAAATGCGGGTTGGTGATCACAAACCCGAGCAACGTTCTGAAATTCGAAACTTTTTGTTTCCCGACCCGGAGATCGAACCTGGGACCCCGAGATCTTGGCCCGGTAGTTAAACCACTAGACCAAACGGGGCGTATTTTCACATTACTACCATATTAACTGTGTCAAAATATACAATTGCGACGCAATTGCGATTCTTTTGAGCCATTTGTAAATTAGTGGAATTGGGGGCCTGGATACTTGCATAGTTGGCAAATCTCCGCACCAATACACTAGACGAATGAAGTCGTCATGAAGGTTGAGTAAAACCTACATTCCCTAATAAGGCAAAACCCTTTTTAAAAGTAGACACTATTCTGCATTTGACGCAAAATTGTTGGCTTACAAATAAGGCGTATCAAAACAAAATTCGCCGATTTCAATAGGTGCCTACTAATAACAGGGGTTAAAGTATGAAATTGCTGATAATTTTCCCACTTTTTATTTTGTTTATAGCTCTTAAGTGTAGTCATATTATTGCGCAATTCTTTTTGTATTGTATCAAAAACTAAATAAAGTAACTTTTGACTAAAAACAATAGTGCCTATTACTTCAAAGGAAGTCGTTGAAAAGACCCGTGAAATGTGTCAGCTGACCTTCTTGCTTCAATTAAGTATATTGTATTATATACTTTGATTTTCAGAAATTTAAATACTATAATGCGTAGCTTTATAACCATCTAACTTTCATCTTTAATTGCATCAAAGACGGTTAAGGTGTTTTTAAAAAAACTAAAATATTGTTAGTATGGAAAAATGATTTTGATGAATTTTCTCGATTCTGTCCATACAAAACGGCAATTTCATACTTTAACCCCTAATATTACAGGCGTAACAAATATTAGTTTAAATTAATAGCCGTGACAGGAAGGATTGATGGTAGTTGTTTTGTTTGTTCGTGTCAAACCCCGTTGTTGTCCTGTTTTTGTTGTCGACGTGCGGTTTGATGTTTTAATTATAGTATTAACTTTAAATTTATTAGGCATTATTTCAACATACTGTTGTTTTGCTTTGAAATTTTTAATAAATCTTAAAACACATTCGCTTTAAGCTGAGGCTGTGTATTGATACTGATTTCGATGATTTACGTCGGATTATATTGGATGTAGTGATACTTACCAAAAACGGGCCAAGGCATCATTTTCATAATGCTCGTGGATTATTAACACGAACTGTCAGAGGTTGCCAGTGTCATAATGTCAATCTAAACTTACAGTTGAGAAGTTTTTTTTTAATATTCCATGGGCTTGCTCTTGATTACATACTTAACTCTACGGTTAAGAAGAAGCCTAAGATGGTTATGGCGAGCTTACTCAGACGCAGCCTATTCACTCTTGCTTTAAAAATTACAGGGTTATAATTTTTCGGGAAAACAGACGCAGGCAGGGCATTCCACTCCTTGGCGGTGCGCATCACAAACGACGAGGAAAAGCGCTTGGTACGCAATCGCGGTATATCAACCAGGAAGGGATGATAACCTGCAGTGCGCCTGGATTCCCTAAGATAGAAAGGGGAAGGCAGAATGAGCTCATGCAGCTCATGGCGGTAATCTATGGTTACAACAGCTCAGTGGTTAAAGCAAACGCATTTAGTCACTCTTATTAAATTAATAAATAATCGAGACTTAGGTATATACATTGGTATGCATATTAGACTTTGCATATTAGACTTTGCATATAAAAATTTGTTCCAACGCTGTACCAATGTTAACTACATACGATTTCCCAGGTGTGTCTATTGTGCACGGATAGTCAAGAAATCATACTCGTATCATGTTCTGCGTCACTTTAATTAGAGTATTTATTTGAATGTATAGGTAATCATTCTACTCAATAAAAATCAATTCAGTTACTATAAATAAGTAATTAAATTAAACACCGCTGTTGCAAGCGCCATGATCACGGAGGAACTTTTATTCTTTATATACCCGAAATAATTACTTTTATAAAAAAATATTTAAAGCTCTTCTTTTACAAATAATTACCAGTAAAAGTTAAGTTGAAACAGTACGTCATGCTGAGCGTCTTGTATTAAACATACGACGACACTCGACTCGACTTACGAAATTAACGATGTGGCTTCCATTGCCTTCTTCATTCTCCAGGCTGATTTATTATTAAGACGGAGGTTATCTTGGTTATTTACTTTGAAGTCTAGCGAGGGGAAACTTTAATTATTTCGTACCTATCCTAGTTGTACTGGAAGTTGTTTTACGTATGTTCAACGTGTTAGAACTTAGCGTTCGTTTGGCGTACAGTTGTTTTTTAAATAAATTCATACTGAAAACCGTATCAATGTCAGACTATTAGTTTTGGAGGTAAATGATAATGTTGTTTCGCACAAATAAATATTTACTGCAGTGCATATTATTTCCTTCCTAGTGAGTTACAAGATAACACTCACCAGAACATGCACCAATCAACCACAAACCTATTACTGAAAACCGCATTAAAATCGGATTATTACTTTTGAAGATAGTTCGGATCATTGATTTTCACATACAAACAAACATCTCTCACTCTAATATACAGGATGAAATTTTAACCACTTTCCAAAATCTTTGTAGGCGTTTAGTGTCGTATTTAGAGCCTATTTATGAAGTAAAAAATGTAAATCAAGTTTTCATCCGAAAATATTATTCGCAATACAGTTTTAAATTTTTACAGTTTTAGGCCTGTTTAGGTATAAAGGGAAAATCAAAAACTTATGATTAGTATCGTAATTAATGAATGTGATAAGCATTGCGTAAAAAAAATGTTGCTAGGCGGCCGTATCAAAAATTTTGGATTTTTGCCGGACTGTTTCTAAGTGCTTTATCTCGACATTTTTGTACTGGGCTATACCAAACGAAAAAATACGTCATTTGTTTTTTGTCTCGTAGATTGCTATATTAAAATTTGGAAGGTGGTTAAAATTTCATCCTGTATACATTCACCGTTTGTAAAACTATTGTGGATCAAAATTATTCATTAACAAAAATACATTCAAATATTATTGGTACTATAACAGACTGTTGAGTCGTGTGGTGTAAATACATTAGAAGATAGCGCTACCTCATCCTTTCCTATGATGTCGTAAGAGGCCATTAAAGGAGCACTGCCTAAAGAAGACTGACAGCAGCGTCTTTTCCCTACCATTGGCAAAACTGCGATCGCCAACCCGTCTGCCAGGCGTGGCGATTATTGCAAAGTCCTTTTGAAGACTGATATACTACTATGACGACATACGAGTACTGCTTACTAATTCTAATTAGTAAAATTTTATTTAATAATTTTTGGGTCTTAAAAATATAATCATTTCCTGGCGATAATATTTTGTAGTATGACTTGGTTTGATGTATAGATTGCGTAGCTTTAGGTTCAGCATTTAGTATTTCTACACCCTGTATAACAATAATATGTAAATGTCTAAAGATAAAACAAAGTTTGGGTTGGTGGGATCTACTTCCCAGTGGTCCACCCTGGGCAACGGCATCTTTGGTTTTCTAACCATTGATGACGGCTAACAGATCCCTCTGTGGTGATAGGCTTCGTAAGAGGCGGCCTGGATGCTACTACCCTCCTGCCGGAGTCCAGCGCCAAACAGTTTTTCTGTGTTCCGCTGGTGTGTGGGTAAGCTCGCTCCATCTTAGGCTTCTTCTTAACCGTATAGTTAAGAATGAAGTCAACAGCAAACCCATTCTTCATAAAAAAAGTCATGGTTTAATTTGAAGATACGCAAGTAACTACTTCAGTTTTATTCTTATCAGAGTTAAAGTTAACTTGTAACGAATTATTTAGGGGAAAGATAAAATTTTGTGCGTCGCTAACAATTCATTTGAGATAGTATCGATAATGTTCGAAACTTTTATTTTATTACCTTATAGTCTAAGATACCACCATTACATTACTTTTCATCCAATAACGACCTTCTCCGAGCTGGTTATTGGATGAAAAGTATTTTCTATTCAATTAAATATGCCAATAAATATATTACAAATGGGTTGCCTAAAAAAATCAGTCCAGAGTATGATTAATTAACAATTTTTTTTTATTTTTTATTTTCTAACTTTTCACTGATTTGGTTAATAGACAAATTCTATACCAATCGAAAGTATGAAGCCCATAGAATATGCAAACGTTAGGTTTTTTTTTCCCGTCACAACCCTTGAGTAGGCAGGTATAAACAGGTAAATCGATACTAGTAACTTGCGCCGGTCTGGTTAATTGAATAAAGTTAAATGCAAATAAATTTATTTAATTATGAACACGGTGGTATAGGGTTGAATGCGAAAAACCAGACCTGAAATTCGGATTATCAAATTTTAATAATTCTACTCTGGACTGAAATTTTTTAGTCAATTCATTTGCAATATATATATTGGCATGTTTAATTGCATATAAAATACTTTCATCCAAAAACTAGCTCAGTGAAGGTCGTTGTATGGTGGGATCTTATACTATTAAGACCTTAGAATTTACGTTCTGCCATTGGGTCATGGAAATAGGGTGAGATTGGAGGTAGAAAATAACTATAGAAATAAATAAAGATATAAAGAAAAAATATTAGTTAATGCTCGGGCTTGTGATCACAAACCCACATCTTTTTTTAAATTTTTTTTTTAGTAAATTCCGAAATGATCCTCTGCTAATTATGCAGAGATATTTCTTGCTGGTTTTAGATTTTTAATGATTTTTATTTATTTCTACATTAAAAAAAAGTCTAAAACCAGCAACAAATATCTCTGCAGAATAGCAAATGATCATTTCGGAATTTACTAAAAAAAATTTAAAAAAAAACAAACCCAATATTAATAACCTCAAATTTTTCTAAAACCCACATCTTGGCAAGCGTGATTATTATGCCTGTATATGGTAACTTGATTTCAATGATCGAGGCTTTTGCCCTGCAGTGGGATAATTTAGGCCGTAACTTATAACGCAACGGCATAATTTTTCTGTTATGATCTTCTTGTGAGTGAACTTTTTTTTCTATTGTTACTTGTGCGGGTACTATACAAAAGGAGGTTGTATAAAAACAGGCACTGAATGTACAGACAACAGCATGTATGATATTGATCTCTACTTGTTGGACTTAAATTTGAAAATTAATTCATTGACCTTCAACTTTTTGGGTACCTGCCGTTAGTACTCAAAAATATGATAAATTAAGTTGTAAAAGTTATTCCTCGCAATTAAGAATCATGTTATAGTATAGACTTTATTGTTAAATAACTATTTTTTGAAATAAGTATTTTCATGTCACCTTGACATAATATTTTTGAGTTGATTCTAACCATTTAAATTTATTAATTATTTTTCAAAAGTAATTATCATGGACTTAGCGGTGGCTGTCGTCAGTTTAATTTGTTAATATTTAAATGGTACCAACTATAACATTTAATATTATTTTCTATGAGACCAATTTTGTTTTAGCTGACCTTCGTTGTTAAAAATTTAAAATAGATTGATTTGATTTAACTTGATACTCAGCTAAAAATTATCTCTTGCTATTAATTTAAAAAAAAACAAGCGGAATATTAATAACCTCAAATTATTTCATCAGTTGGTAATCTATACTAATATTATAATCTATACTTAATATTATAAAGCTGAAGAGTTTGTTTGTTTGTTTGTTTGAACGCACTAATCTCAGGAAGTACTGGTTCGATTTGAAAAATTCTTTTTGTGTTAGATAGGCCATTTAGGCGACGAAAACATCACGCTGCGACTAATAGGAGGGAAGCATCAGTGAAAAATGTTGCAAAAATAATCGCGATCATAATAACAGAAATTGACGCGGACGAAGTCACGGGGAACAGCTAGTAATCAATATAGTACTTACTGGTCGTACCGGTCCGGTATTACTGGTTCTGTGGCGGGCCCTACCCACCGGCGGGCCCGCACGCGATCCTCTCGACGCTTCCCTTCTAGAAGTAGAGCTGACACCTGGAATTGAGACAAAAATCTGTTCAGATGGTATAAAAACTAACACATAAAGAATAGATAAAATACAAAGAGATCTTACAAACTACAGCATTTACTTACAATTAAAGAAACAATTTTTTTTAAAGCAAATACCTATAGTTTTAAAATATCTATGTTACTAGAGTTGATTGATACGGGGTTTATACCATGTACCTTAGTTTTTATGAGTTCCCGATATTTCGGCACTGTTGCAAGCGCCATGATCACGGGATCAGTTCTCCCAACTATCAATCAACTCTAGTAATAGTGACCATGGAAGTTTAAATCAGTATATATCTATGTTACTCCATTTATCTATCTATTGTAACTGAAATCTTTTATTTTTTTCCTAACTATGTATGTACGCGCATAACTTCCGAACGAATGCACCGAATCGGATATTTTTTTTGAAAATACAATGCATTAAATGTGGATCAGTCAACCAAAAACCCTATAAATATCTTAAAAACTGTTATATGAGCAATAAAGTGGCTATTATGAATAAAAATACAATTTCTTGAATAAAAATAAGCGTATGGTTGTGTGTTCGAGTCCTAACTAGGGCAGTCGAAATTTTTATTAAAGGAATTGAATTATTCTTTTTTTTCCTTTTTAAACTCTTAATTTACTTTTGCTTTACGAGGCGGGTCAATAAGTCCGTGACTTTTGGAATAAAACACAGATTTTTTGATAAACAAATCATTTTATTTTTCAACGTAGTCTCCCTTGAGCTCTATACACTTTGTCCAACGCTTCTCCAATTTTTTTATCACTTCCAAAAAATATGATTTGTCGAGGTCCTCAAAATAGGCCTTTGTTTGCGAGATGACTTCATCATTGGAGTCAAATCTTTTTCCACCAAGCCATTTCTTCAGGTTTGGGAACAAAAAGTAGTCACTCGGAGCCAAATCTGGAGAATAGGGTGGATGAGGGAGCAATTCATATCATTCATCATTCATGGATTTTTGCCATGGCAACTGCACATGTGTGCACCCTTGCATTGTCTTGGTGGAAAAGAACTTTTTTCTTGGCCAAATGAGGTCGGTTTTTTTCAAATCGTCATTGAAGCGGTCCAATAAGTTGGCATAATATTCCCCATTGATTGTTCTTCCCTTTTGAAGGTACTCAATGTGGATTATCCCACGTGCATCCCAAAAACAGTCGCCATAACTTTATTGGCTGACAAACCCACCTTGGCCTTCTTTGGCGCCGATTCACCCTTAGAAACCCACTGTTTTGACTGTTGTTTGGTCTCTGGTGTGTTGTGATGGATCCATGTTTCGTCCACGGTTACAAAACGGCTCAAAAACTCCTCCATATTGCAAATAAACAACGCCAAACCTTCCTGTCAAGTTGTTACACGATTGCGTTTGTGGTCGACTGTGAGCAAACGCGGCACCCATCTTGCGGAAAGCTTTCTCATGCCCAATTGATCTTTTAAAATTGAAACCACTGAGCCATGCGAGATCCCTACGGCTTCCACAATCTCTTGCACTTTCAATCTTCGGTCGGCCAACACCATATCGTGAATTTTTTCGATTGTTTCGGGTGTAGAGACCTCAACTGGGCGTCCAGGACGTTCGGCATCTTCAGTGCTTTTACGGCCACAACGAAATTCAGTAAACCACTTTTTTACCATTGAAATCGATGGTGCAGAGTCCCTATAGTATTTATCAAGCTTAGCCTTGGTCTCGGTAATGGTTTTTTTTCGCAAAAAATAATGCTTAATAAGCACACGAAATTCACCTTTTTCCATTGTTTCCTCAAATTACTGGGTAGTCTGATAAAAATAGCTGTCAAACACAAACTAACTGACGCAGCAAGTTCAAATTTTGATAGGAATCAACTGACAGATACCTGTTGACAGGAGTAGTGTTGCTTTTTCAGTAAAGAGGTCAGAAATTTAAAAAGTCACGAACTTATTGACCCGTAAGTATAACAATAAAAAAAGTTAAAGTAAGTCGAAAAAAAATCCTAAATCAGTGATGTACTTTGGCACCGACCCAAAATTTGTAAGTTCAATGAAAATTCTTAGTTTCGTACTTTAATTTAATTCAAAATTCATTTGAGGCTCAAATCGGAAATCGTGGCACTAAAAACATTTAAAAATTTAAAAACCTACTTATCAAACGAAAAATATATTCTTGTCCAGTGTTTCCACTTACCGAGCTCGTCGATTTAAAAGCTAAAGGAGATGTCCCATAATAGGCCCAGACATAGTACACCATTTTCAAAAATCAAGAAAAATATACTGTTTCTGGGAAAAATACATATAAATTTATATAACGTATAATTTAGTGGTTCAAAAATAAATAAGATCGAATAATTTATCAAACTCCAGTTGACATTCCAAGATGGCGTCAATCTAAAAAAACTTTAAATGTCAATAGCTGTCAGATACCCCTTGTCACTTTTGCATAATCATTCACTTCAGGTTTTTGTTCTGCTTTTTGCGTTTTAAATGTAGTTTACTATAACGACCTCTTTTTCGTTTTCTGAATTTGGTATTGATCGACACATTACTTTCAAATTGTTTGTCATTACTACAGAAAGCGATGGCACTCGATGCGCGATTTTGAAACTGCCAAAACTGACAGACGTCATCAAAATGTCATCTTCCGCCATGATGGTTTTGTTGTTTTGTATTGCTATTTTCTTACTTAAACTCTTTATTTGAACCACTTAAAGAAACCATTTTAAAAGAATTGGATAATAACAAAATCTTGTAGGTATATTCTATCTTTTGATGGGCTGTACAGATTCTGGGCCTGGCCTCCATACAATTTGGGACATCTCCTTTCTAAAACAATTCATACGGAAGCGGTATATTCATGGTATGTACTACGGAAAATTTATGATATGTAGTACTTGAATTAGTGGCTCTATTTCTTCTGACATATATCTGTGCTTCTGCAGGCTTCGAGTTGGCGCCTAGCCAGAGTGTCATGTTATGGGATGCCGAGATTTTAAAGTAAAATAGGTATGAAGAATTAAATTTTTACGAAAATTCAAGTACCTCTATTTATATTGCTGTGCCCGAACAGGGTTTATAATGAAACTATATTTAATACTTGTAACACCTTTATAACATTATGGAATGCAATAAATTATTTGAATTTGAATTTGAATTTGAGGTCGAAATTGATTTTCAGGGTAATCTAGGTCAAAGTATTATTGACAATGCATTTATGAATACCCAAAAAAGCGAGAATCAATTAATATTGTAATCTGTTTAATGAGTTCTTTGATACAAGTATAAGAATGAAAGGGGATATACCTTATCAGGCCTAAAAATTGTGCACCATTCAAAAAAAATAAAAAACATGTCTTGATTCTGGATAACAAACTATTGTAGGTGCATTAGTCTATCCTTTAGTGGTATAAACAGGTTCTGGGCCCTCTTTCTATACACTTTGGGACATCTCCTTTGCTGTAATAAGTATCTTTTACATCAATAACTACCTATGTGTTTGTATTTAGCTAGATTTAATGCCATACATTCTGTTGCTTTTCTTGTACAATTTGCTTCATATAATTCAAAATTCAATGCTAAAATATTATCTAGCATTGTGCAACCCACATTATGCAAATGGCGAAACCTACCCAACTGTCTAAAATATGAACCCACTGAACATTAAATTAATGTGTCCAGCGAAACCGCAGCCAGTGTGAATGCTAGCATGGATTCGTTAGTGGTATGAGGGCATTCGTGCTTAGTTTAAACAATTTTAATGATGACATGCCAAGTGATTGTAGTCCTCAATTCGTTGAAATGTATATTATATAAAATATTTAAGACATGCCTCACTGGGCCACATAGAGCCATCAAGTCCCAAATTAAGCTACTATTAAGTACCCTGTCGTATGGGGTACTAGACAACCGATAAACTTACTTATATACTTTTTTTTTGTAAATACATACTTATAATACATAAAAAAAATCCAGACCAGTACAAACAGACATGTTCATGCACACAAATATTTGTACTGTGTGGGGATCGAACCCGCGACCCATGGCTCAGAAGCAGCGTTTACTACCGCTGATCCAAAATAATCGTCGTCAATATTATAACCATCATCATCAGCCTATCACAGTCCACTGCTGGACATAGGCAGTCATACCATTAATGTGTTATAAAAAACTAGATGCACGATCAGCGTCCAATAAGTGCCCAACCTTAATGTACAACTCCTTTGACATAAGGGTGCACATTAGAACAACTTTATCAATCAATTTGGTACAACATGACATATATATCCATACTATTGCATGTCGACATAATTTGGCCGGGTTATAGAGTTGAAATTGACATAAAATCAACGGTAATCTTTCAATTGAGGACAGTTTCAGGTGTCATTTTTATGTAGCGATGTTTAAAACCATAGATTTACTAACAGACTCAGGCGTCTCCTTACGGAAATCTAAAACAAAGAATGAATAAATAAAGTAATATGTTGCTAATAAATTTACTCTACACACAAGTCTACAAGTCTAGGTCCCCACCGCACTGCCTGCACCAATACAGACTAAGCAAACAATAGTAGGTACGCACAAGCAAAAAAGCTCCAAAGTCCATAATAATGCGTGCAATAAATAATACCCAATACTGACATAAGGTTTTTGATAGTATAGGATTTTACAAAATATGATTACTGTTAAAAGCAGTATTAGGATTATAATGTTGTTTCATCCTTGGAAGGGCAAAGCAAAATAGTCATAGAGTTTGTAATGTGAAAAAACCGGCCAAGTGCGAGTCGGACTTGCGCACTGAGGGTTCCGTACCAACTTTAACTGAATTAGGGGTCCTATTACTTCCACTTAGCCAAAATACCACAATATTTAATTGTCTGCAAAAAAAACGTTGTTTTTCGTAGTGTTTATTTATATGAAGGACAAAGTTGTATTTGCGGTTGTTGAAAATGTGCCTTATCACAAAAAGTTTCAGTTTGATCTCCCTCAAACCAATTTTTGTTGAAAGTATTTGTTAAGATCTATGTATTTTACAATACAATAGGCCGTACAATAGGCGGTCTTATTGCTTTTAGCAATAAGACCGCCTATTGTACGGATGTGTCTCAATGTAATTTATTCTACCTTTGTTTTGTGCAATAAAGTATTATCTATCTTATCTATCTATCTATTTTTTTTTCAAAATTTTCACTTGCTTACTTTAAAATTTAAAGCGAGACACCCATTTTACCACTTTGGAAGCGTCTATCTTCCAAATGTTTGACCTCTATGTCATTTTAAAAGACCTATCCATAGATACCCCATACGCATAGGTTTGAGTAATTTTTTTTTGTTTTAGTCTATGTATGGGAATCGTAAAGTGCTCAACAGGATACACCTTCCTATTAGGTTACAACAGTGTAATGCTAATACTTTTATTTGTTTTTTTTATTTGTAAGCCAAGAAATCTGGCATTGTCAACTTGACTTATGACGGTATCGTTGTAAGATACTTCAGTGTTAAAGGGGGTAATAGCTCTTTGGTTAAAATGCATTATGGTTGTCTTATTTAGGTTAATTATTAAATTGTTATTATGTTACCACGCGGATATACATTTTAGTGAATCATTTATGTCATTTTTATAAGTATCAATGTCTTTACAATTTATAGTTACAGTACTATCGTCAGCAAATAAGGTCATAGGTTGTTTAGTGGCATTTGGTAGGTCATTTATATAGACTAAAAATAAGAGAGGTCCCAGTACGCTGCCTTGAGGGACACCATATTTGACGAAACGCTCGGTCGATGAGCTTATCTCTTCGGATTTAGTCTTAACGTTAATTTTGCTAATTTCCGTCCTTTGACGACGTTCTTTAAGATAGGACTGGAACAAACCTAGAACATTACCTCTAACACCATACGCCTTCAGCTTCTGGATTAGAATATTATGGTCGACATAGTCAAAAGCTTGAGTCATATCACAATATAATGAGCATACTGGTGTTTTTTTATCAACCTGAGTTATTACATCTTTATAAAAGTCAAAAATTGCCATGTTTATGTTTTTGCTTTTCCGGAAACCTTTTTGCTCTTTACATAGAATATCATTCTTTTCTAAATAATTGTTTAGTTCATTGTGAATGTATTTTTCAAAAACTTTGCTAAATACCGACATTAATGCAATAGGTCTATAATATTCCATTAATTCTTTGTCATTTTTTTTAAATAGTGGCTTTACTACAGACATTTTTAGATCATCGGGAAAAATACCTCTTTGAATTCTTAGGTTTATAATAAAACTAATGTGCTCGTAAATGTTTTCATTTACAGTTTTTATTATTCTTGTGGAAATGCCATCATGCCCCACACTATTTGTGTTTTTTAAATTTTTAATGATGTTTAAATATTTGTATTGGTGAAGTTGGAGCTAAAAATATGGAATTAAGCCTGCGACTAAGGTGTTTGGTAACATTTTGTCCGCGTTTCTCGAGTGGTTTAATTTTGTCAATGAAATAATCATTAAAACATTCCGCTATTTGTTTGGAATCAGTTATGTAACTGTTATTTACTTTTATTTTGGATATCGATGAAGTTGGTATTTTCAATCTTGACTTATTAATAATTTGCCATGTTGTTTTAGTTTTATTGTCACTTATTTTAATGTTATAATTATTACGAGCTCGCTTGGTCAAGTTTATAATTTTTTTAAAGAGTTTTGTGTATTTTTTATAATTTAATTTATTAGATGCAGTAGGTGATTTCCTGTATGTCCATAATAATTCTCTTTTCTTTTTACTACAAATTCTTAATCCATGGGATATCCATTTTGTTTTTTTAGTCACTTTAATTTTAATTTGTTTATATGGAAAACATAAGTCATAGAAAAGCTGAAATTCCTGCAAGTAGCACCGGTATGCTAAATTTGGGTCATCGCTTTGGTACATTTTAGCAAAGGATAGATTTTCTATGCACCTTTTGAATTTTTTTATGTTTTCTTAATTGCTATAATCTCGTACATTCTTACGCCAGTATTTTAGTTTTATTATATTTTTAACAGGTACTTTTATAAGTTGAGCCGTATGGTCCGATAAGCCGAATTCTAACACTTCAGCCTTACATGTCTTTTTATAATTATAAGCGAAATTGTCAAGGCATGTCTTACTAACAAGCCTAGTGGGTTGTTTAAGAGAAAATTTAAAATTATAGTTCAATAGTAAACATTCTAGGTCAGCCGTTACATTATTATTTTTTAAGATGTCAATGTTAAAATCACCAGCAATAATTACATTATTACATTTTAATTTTGAAGCATATACTAAAATTTTCTCAAACTTGTCAAATAATACATTTAAATTATAGTTTGGGTTTTGCACCCGATAAACACATTACAATTTTATAGTCGGTTAACTCAATGGCACAGCATTCAAATACATTAACTAAAGACATTTTTTTTACTTCTGGAAGTTCTTGCGATTTCAGTTCCATGTTAACCAAGATGCAGGCGCCCCCTCTTTTACTGTTGTTTCTGCTGAAACATGCGGCCAGTGTGTAATTTGGTAAATTAAGGAACGAATCATATCCCGTCATCATAAAATGTTCCGTGATACAAAGGACATCAACATTTATCATTGTATCGGCTAGTTCTTCCAAATTGATTATGAGCGCGTCGGACTTACCTAAGAGACTTGCAATGTTTTGGTGTAATATGTAAAGAAATTTATTTTCGAAAAAACAAAGATTCCGGTTCTGTTAGCGACTCCTGCTCGACAACGGGTCGCTTATCAATCTGGTCAAAATCTTCAATGACAGTAATCAAGTCCTGCAAGTTATTAAATATGGTGTGCATTCCGCGGCCATTAACGGAATCAAATTGTCTATGAAACATACGGCAATCATAATGCAAATTCTGATTTGAGTCCAATAAGTATGCATGTTCATGGGTCATGATATCCAAATATAAGAGTTTATTAAAGGTTTCAACCCTCCAATTAAACATATTTTGAAGTGTCCCATATTTATATGTCGGTAGGCATATTATAATATTTGTGTGGTTTATTGGCTTTAGGATATCTCGGATGTGGTAGATCAATCGGATATAATCCTTAGTAGTTCTAAAATCTGCTTTCAGAATAAAGTGGCTGTGACATACGGACGGACAGACAGACTTGACAAAACTATAAGGGTTCCGTTTTCTGCGGCTACGGAACTCTAAAAAGGGGCAGATACGCTCGTAAAAATAACTTATCTATGACTTTTTCAATAGCCGTGATAACCTGGTTATTGTTGTGTAGTCCGGTATTTCACCTACTATGCAAGGGTCCCGGGTTGGATTACCGCTCAGGTCAATTTAGGATTTTTATTTCCTAAATTGTCTTCAGTGTGGAATAGATGTAGTTTCATAGTTGTACTTTACAAGGTACCTACGTCAAGCCGTTAGTACCGGCTTCTGTCTTAAGATGGATTCATGTTAGAACAAGTTATGTCAGAGTCCTGCAACACGTGACTAGGAAAATGTTGACGCCAGAAGAAGACTAAGTCGCCAACTAAGGCCTTACTCCGCAACACAATGTCCGTAACTTCGAGTCCGTCTGTTTCTCTCACTCATACCAATGTCTGTCAGTATCTGAAAGAGACAGATATATCCGTATATTCGGACTTCGTTTTCTAAACGAATATTTTCTCTCGTTTCCTTATCTACTAAACGAGATATTTAAAGCTTTTGGTCTTAAAATCTGATTAAGTGCTATTTGAAAACTATGGCAAAGTTTCAATATCAAATACTCGACGAAAAATTAATTCCGCAACCACTTCAAATCAAAATTTCAACGCCATTTTGTTGGTAATTTAATTTTAGCGGGAATGCTAAAATAAACGTTCCATTTACATACTTTTGAAACACATCCAAATCTGTGTTTCCTGGACTGACACTAATTTGGATATTCTGAACAAAGGCCAAGATCACACGCATTCTCCGAATTTATCTTTCTGGTGAAATCTCCTAGTGAAGGCACGGATGGCCGATGAAAAGTTAGTATCGATAACTAGTCTTTGAGATATGTTAGACTTTGAGAAAGGACATAGGCTTTAATTTGTATCTTACTGCTGGGCACAGATTACCTTATAGCGTAGCATCGTAATATCAAATTAAGTAAGTTTGCAAAAGGAAGAAAATGTGTGTGTGTGTGTTTATATATTGTTGTTTCTCGGCTAGTTTTAAACCGCATTTTAATCAAGATCATTAAGCAAATCGGTAATATTAAGCGCCAGTGACCCCAAAATATCAGTGACCCTAAAACACTAGTGACCCTAAAACAGTACAATTTTAATTGTGTCTAGTTTTGAGGCAGTTCAAGGCTTGTAAGTTACTTTTTTTATGCTTTTTATCTTGATATTTGTCTAAGTAACGACCTTACACTATCAATGTCGGTACATCACTAAGACTTTGTACAAGGACTGGCATCGCTAATTAGGTATGTTGGTGAAATTGATAATATTGTATATTAAAGTGAAATTCAGTGCAGAATGCTGCTTGGCGGTTGGCGTCAGGCCAAATGAGAAACGCCGTTCTAATAGGCGTGCGACCTTATGCTAAGCTTAGAATAATAAAGAGGATAGATTATACCGTCGCACCTGCTTGGATGTTACGGTGTAAATGATTCGATATTTAAAAAGATTGAGGGAATTTCGAAAAAAACCTTGGAATTAATCGAATTGTAATAAGTACTACCATAAGGGTAGGGTTCACCAACAGACGTTTAAGTTTTAAACAGCGTTTAAAATATTATTTGACATATTTTGTACGGGAATTGTGTTAAATTAATCTTCAATCTATGTTTACCGGCTGTATAAGAGTTGGTGAACTCGGGTCTAAATATACTGTACTTTGGTTTTCATTGCATGGTGAAGTATAACGGACAATCGAAGCACCTTTTCTCGACCATTGGCTAAACAGCGCTCTAAAACCCACGTAGAAAAAGAGGGGACAGCCCTTTTAGGGAGTTCTTTGTCCAACTCTGGCACCACGATGACGACACCAAACAGAGGACTCAACATGGGCAGAAAAGATTTTAGATGTTATGTTAGTAGAATAACGGCCTATAATCATCGCACTGCAGGGCAAAGGCCTCCATCATGAGTTCAAGTTCCACCAAATCACCACGCTTGCCAAATGTGGGTTGGTGATCATAAGCTCGAACAACGTTCGGAAAATCGAAAGTCATGTTGTACGACCCGGGGATTGAAACCGGTATTCCGAGGTCTTGGTCCGGTATTTAAGCCACTCGACTAACGGGGCGTTATGCACCGTGCTTTTTGAACTACCTGGAAAGCGAAGCCCACGTTACTGGCCAATATATGTATAACATCATGGTAGTGTCATTTATTTTTTGATTAAAAATATTTTTTGAAAAATTTTAAATTTTGATTTAGACTTCTAATTTGGAACACGCTGTGACGCGCACAGACATATTATTTTGCATATCGGTCTCAGTTGAATTGACCTTACACAGCTATATCTTTCCCCCACTTCATCTTCTTATGAAGTCCTATAATACGTAATTCTCAGATGTCGATTTGTTTAAACTTGCACTAACGGCATTTAAACTAGATGAAATGAAATATGACTTCAATTTTGTAATGTTTTGTTAACTTGGACTGCTTTGAGTAACTGTAGGTATCATCTAGTACCAACAGTTGCTCTAGATAATTTGAAAAAGAAAAGATTTATAAATTTGAAATTTATAAGGACTCCGTCATTATCTAGTGTTATTTTTTTATTCTCAATTAACTAATTTTTTTTAATAATTTCATTGATACCTACATAATTTCTATAAATATTATTCAATAAGTTAGTATAACATCAGAGGCAATAATGTTTATGAGTAAAAAGGGGATAATGGTGCTGGTTGTACAATAAGTAATACTGATGTAACATAGTTTGTAATCTTGATTGTACAACTGTTAATTGTCCTGAATAAATAAAAATAAAAATAAAATAAATATCTGTGCGCGTCACAGTGTGTTTCAAAATAAATAGCTGAACCAATTGTTTAATATTTTTATTAAAAAAAAGACGTGTGGCACTCGGAGACTGCCGTGGTAGAGCTATTGCATAGCATTTTTTATCAACTTATGCAATTATGAAACTAAAAAGTATTACCGCTGTGCCGGCCGGAGTGGGGGGTGTTAGGTTATTTTCGTTACGGAATTTCGGGATTCGGTCTCCATGCTCAAGGCCCGCGATAGAAGCTATGCGATAGCCTAATTTTATAATTTTATGTATTTTCTAATTTTGACTTTTGTAATTACATTTTTCTGTTATTTTGGCAGATTTGGTTACCATAGGCAACCATACTGACAAAATCCTTATTTTCTTCTAAATTCTTTTAAAATTTGGAAATTTAAATTTGTACGATCGTGCCTCGCCCCGAGTGTTAGGTTAGGTTATTTTCGTTACGGAATTTCTGGATTCGGTCTCCACGCTCAAGGCCCGCGATAGAATACTCAATACTCAATACTCAATTATTTTATTGCTTTCATAATGTAACACAATAATGAATAACATAATGGGCCCTGTAGGGCACGGCAATTTGGAGAGGGGAGGAGACCATGCAATAGCTTAAAATTGGTAAAAAAAATTAATAACACTGCTAAGACGTTATACATAATTATTACATAAAGTGGGCTTCGTTTTACAGGTA
The DNA here is from genome assembly GCA_949315895.1 of Anania crocealis. Lineage (NCBI taxonomy): Eukaryota > Metazoa > Arthropoda > Insecta > Lepidoptera > Crambidae > Anania > Anania crocealis. The sequence goes on along the minus strand of OX438859.1, from coordinate 3,636,977 downwards.
GTTGGAAATGCACCGTGTATAAGTAAATCATTTAAATCATTAACTCTTCAAAAACAGCCTTGTCGGTTATACAGGATGAAATTTTAACCACTTTCCAAAATTTTTACAGGCGTTCAGTAACGTATTTAGAGCCCATTTATGAATAAGAAAATATAAATCAAGTTTTCACCCGAAAATATTTTTCGCAATATACGAGTAGTTTTCTATTTTTACGGTCCTAGGCCAGTTAAGGTATAAAGGGAAAATCAAAAACTGATGAATAATGAGATGCGTATCGCCTAAAAAAAGTGTTGCTAGGCGGCTGTATCAAAAATTTTAGATTTTTGGCGGTCATTTTCTAACGGTCATTTCCAATAACCTATCTATCTTCAGTTTTGGCATATCGGAGATAGAATACAACTTCTGTCTTTGTTTCTCTGGACGGCAAAAACAGAGATAGAAACTGTTTCCTATCTCCGATATGCCAAAATTAAAGATAGATAGGTTATTGGAACCGGCCGTAAGTGCTTTATCTTATCATTTTTGTACTGGGCTATACCAAAAGAAAAAATACGTCATTTGTTATTTGACTCGTAGATTGATATATTTAAATTTGGAACGTCGTTAAAATTTCACCCTGTATTTGGGCGAAACTCAAGATTTTTGCCGGATAAAGTTTGAGATAATATCTTTGTGCCCGTTGGTACTTCATTTGAGATTCAGAGCGGCTTGTACGAGAGTTAATTGAATAAATTATTTCGAATTTAACTTTAAATATGGTTCAAAATACCTGAGAACAGGTGCAGGGGAGTTATGGCCGAGTTTTGAACAAATTAGCATTTAACTCTCGTTTCTTTAAAATTAAATTATATATTTTAATAATAACGACTAGTAAAATGCTAGCTAGTATTTTAGGACAAACAATATTTTAGCCTTAGATAAATAAGCAAAACTTAAGCTGATGAATAATAAGGGGACTTACATATTTAGTTTTTTTTTATCAACGCCATAGTCGCCTGATTATGCTCTTCATTGAAGTTGTTAATTATTTGCTGTTGGTAATTCAGTTGAGCAAATGAGTTTAAATATCATAATTGAATTCATTGTTATGAATACTATAGAATCACATGGTAAAATTAATAGAATCAGGCGTTTCTTTGCAGAAATCCATAGCTAAATATCCATGACTAACACGGCTCCGACGACTTAGTCAGAGCCCAGCGAAGGCGACAACATCTCCTGAGGATGCTACGTGAAGTGGCGAAACGCGTCGAGGTTTTTCTTATATCGATGTTTGGTACTAATAATTGCATTATCTGTACTGCATGCATTTCAGTGTTAGTGCGGGTAGTATGGTGAAGATACCTAGGCCGGTGTTAACGAGCGCAAAACAATAGCAAAATAATTTTCAAAATCCATATTTAGAATCACGTCATGGTTTTATTATATAGATATTTTTATTACTAAAAATAAGGAATACTCAATCAATTTATTTCCCAGTCTATTTATTATTATCTCAGATCCAGATTATTCTAGTCCGAACAAGTATGAACCTTTGACAAATGATACAAACACTCAAGTAGACCAACTCGTCCAAAGTTGTTTGCGAGTTTCCCTAAACTTTTGCTTTGTCGGTTTTTGCTGTAAGGCCTCGGAGCAAGTGGTCCTAATTAGAGTTAGGTAACACTTGAATACATAAATAAACGGAAGTTTTGATGGTAGACACTATTTGCTGATCGAATTAAAAAAAGAAGGTTGGGTACCTACACTGGGGGAAAAGTCTTTTTATTGATATAAAAAAACCGGTCGAATGCGAGTCAGTTTCGCGCACCTGAATTAATTTCAATTATTTATAAAGCGTGGTGATTATGATTGTATGAAGTAGTAGGTAGGTACACATAATTGAATTTCAAACTACCGTAGGAAAAGGCCTTTGCCCTAAAGTGCGTTGAATATAAGCAGTTACTTTACTTTTATTTATTTTTGAAAACAATATATAACTATAAATTTTCTGTGAATATTTCAAGCGTGTTAACGTTATTAATATTGAACAAAAAACGACACAAAGATCTTTTGCTGTGGTACAAAAGACCCCACACATTTATTGGATTTTTGTTTGTATTTACAGCGGCAGCAGAAATTGTATCATCTGTGAAAATTTCAACTTTCTAGCTATCATGGTTCATGAGATATAGTAAAGTTATGGAAATGCGGTTGACATTTGATAAAAACTAAGAAGTTCACCCATTCAATTCCTTTGATATCACTCAATACTGTTAAGTCAAAAGTATCCCCCAGGCATACTAAACCCTAACAAGATCACAGCTTCTAAACGCTGGAAGCAGAAGGCAGTAAGTACCGAGGGTCGGTAATATAACAGATAAGCGTCGGATGCCGAATGAGAAATGGCCTCCGTCGCCCTGGGGCCATTTTGATACACTTTTTGTGGGCCTAAATGTGCACAGAGCGTTTCAAAAGCACGCAATACGAAGTCCCAATATACGAATACTAGCTGATGCCCGCGGCTTCGCGCGCGTGGGTTTTTATCTGTTACAAAGTTTTCGTCACGACTCACCCCCCTCTCCTCCACTCTTTTCCTCCACTTCCTTTGCCTACGGTGCCGAGGGTGCCCATCTCGGGCGAGGTGGTGGTGGGCACTTAGTTGGAGCCGATACGTCGTTCGGGGCCCGTTGATACAATAGTTGGATGAAAGGGGCCGATTTAAACTATCGTTTTAGGGATCCGGTGTTGGTTCTCCTAGCGTACCGTGGTTCAAGCGAGCTCACACCACATCTGTTTGCATTTACATGAAATCTAAAGTACAATATTATTTGAAAATTTAAAAACTGTCAATACTGTAGTACATCAAAACATTCAAAGCAGCTTGCAAGGCTTTATTCGAATATGGTCAACACTGGCGTAGAGCCCTGGAAGAAGTGGTCCTGTGTAAAATACCACATTATTAATTTCCAAACAAGTAGGTAAATCCATTTTTCTCGATCCATAAGCGTTAAAAAGGCGATTTTACAAAGACAATTTGCTTGCATACTACGTTTGGATAAAAGACCTAGATCGGACATCTAGGTGGACGACGACTTACGGCCAGTCCCAATAATCCATCTATCGCCAGTTTTGACATTTCAGAGATAGGAAACAGTTTCTATCTCTGATTTTTCCGTCCAGAGAAATAAAGACAGAAGTTGTTTTCTATCTCCGATATGCCAAAACTGAAGATAGATAGGTTATTAGGACCGGCCGCTAGACGGTGTAGTACCAGCATCGATGTAGAGCTCTGGAAAAGGCAGTCCTATGTCATTCTCCCTTCATGATCGATAGACGAAGTTTCAAGTACCTCAATATGATGTTAAACACAAATAATTAACCACACAATTTTCCACCGTTTTCACCCCCTCAAATATTAAATTATAAAAAAATCCTTATAACTTCACAAAATTTATACCAAAAAGCTGACGTAGTTTCACAAAACTTTCATGTGGGATTTGGGTTCGAGGCATGAATGGTAAAGGATGATCAGTAGGATAAATAGTGTTCAGAAACTTGACAGGATAGAGAACTGATTCGTCTGTACTGACCACTGTGTCTATACATTGATATATTTCTTCAACTTCAAATGATGTCAGCAAAACATCATTAATTACTGCTGCTTGGTCATTAGTGGGTGGGTGGTGGTAGCTAATCCTAAGTTAAACAACACGGAATTATGAAGTGAGGTGATTTTTTTTCTCAGCGTTTTATTTTCATGTTTTAAAAGTGTATGGAATACGTCGCGGCTAAATGAAAATTGGTGTCACATTTTCTTGAAGCACTAATTGAGCTTTATAGTTTGATATACAAACAAGAGTTCCGTCAAACACCATTGTTAAATCTTCATAATCTGTCCAATTTTGAGTTGTTGATAATTTACTAACTGAATTTTAACTAACTCCTCAAATTCTAACTCACAAGGATCCCGTGGAGTACATAAATATAATATAATACGTTTTATGATGTAATTCTGGGCTCAAAGATGTCAGAAACGTGTATTTCCTTGTATCGATAATATCATCACATCTGTTCAGTTTTAAGTAAGTATACAACCGTTTAATGATGTTTTTGAATGTTTCGTCCTTGTCTAATGGTACTGAGTTCAATTTAGATGTCCTTAGATTTGTTTGTGACCGACTTTTGCTCCTCAGTTCCTTCTGCATACATGGAATTGTTGCGTGCTATCGAATTGAAACTCTGCAGTTTTAGTTTAAGCTGTGTTGTAATATCCTGAAGGTTATTTTTTTCTTCAATCTCAGATTCCAACTGTGGGTCATCAGTAATATTATTTGTAGTCGTATCTCTTCCAAATTATTCTTGGTAATTTTGTTCATTTGTCACTGGTCACCAACTGGTCACTCACTTATTTCAATTCATAATCAGAAATTTCTCGTAGGGTTTGTATCTGGCTGCAGAATTTTGTAATGCAGCCTTTTATTAAAGTTCCACACGTTTTAATTTAGTTAATTCATCCATTTCGGCGCCAATTATTAAATTCTAAAATAATACCATTCTGTTTGTAAGAAATTACCTATTTATTTTCTGATTGACACATTGAATGTCATAACAAACTAAGTAAAGTCTGAGAGTACAAATATGTAAAGAGTATGGATATGACGCGGAACCGAACAACCTTTGCCCCCATTTTATATCCCCTTAAAGATTAAATTTTTAAAAATCCTGAAAGATGTCATTCTTAATTTCTAATCATGTAGCTTGATACCAATTTTCATCGACATAGCTTCAAAACTGAGGGAGTTTCATACAAACTTATGGGGCCCTTTTAACCCCCTTAGAGGCGGAATTTCCAAAATTCCTTTCTTAGTGCTCACCTACACTATAAAAGGAAGCACGGTGAAAATTTTCAGATTTTAAATTCCAGTAGTTTGGGCTGTGCGTTGATATGTCAGTCAGTCAGTCATTAAATCAGTTTTCATTTTTATATATATAAGATATCAGCCTCTTTCAGATACTCGAAGACATTAGTATGAGTGACAGAGATAGACTCGAATTTACGGACATTGTTTTGTGGAGTAAGGCCTCAGATGCGGACAAGACAAAGGATAATCAACATTGAGTAAAAAACCTTTATGATAGCGGGTATGAAGATGATTTTCAGTGATATAAAACGAGGTTACTTGTGACCGTGAATAGCTTTTGTACAGTGTTAAGCGATTTCGGTGCTATAAAAATATGCTTCAAGTTGGTCCAATTTAAATTTGTAAACGAAATGCAAGCCCAAGCCTTCAAAGTGAAGAAACATGGTTAAAAATGGACTAACTTAAAAATAATAGTACGAGTAAGGCTATAAATGACTCTTCACAATTAAACCGATTGAAAGAAAAAAGTATGAAATAAAATATAACGTAAATAAAAATAATAGAACGGAGAAGAATAGAACAAAATATTTTATTTCGTTTTCACAGGTGCAAAAGAAGATGACACATGTATCACTCTGATTCATAGTGCAAGCATACTTTTTTTTAGGTATAAAAATCTATACATTTCCAAAACGAATAAACACACATAAACATAACTAATAGCATCGCCATGCAATAACTCAAACTAACGTATTTTTACATCATATTTAAAAAAAAAAAAAATCTCCAAGACATATCTTAAGTGGGGGGTTGACATTTGAATTTCAAATAATCTAATAATCAAAGAAAAAAATTGGTTGTTTGTAAAGTAGGTTTACGATCGAGATGTTTACGTGATAACGAGAAAATCTCCATTCGTTTGTATGCCGCTAGAGTGAGAGAGACGGAAGATCGGTCCACTCACTCGAACGCTATGCCAGCCTCCGCTCGTGAGGATTTCGCGTGACAAGTTTCACGGAATGACTGGCAGCGCTCGAGATGAGACGGGAGATCGGTCCGTCTCTCTTTCGTTATACCTGCGATCGCGCTCGTGAGGTTTTGGTGTGACACAAGTTTCTGAACATGTCACCCGACTAAAACGATTTTAAAGACGTTATCACGTCAAAAAATTATAAGAAGGTTCATTTGGGTCTTTGTCACAAAAATATTATGTCCTTTGAAAAAGCTCTGATATCGCCTATTCAAAGTTATCGAGAACGAGAGAGTAGGTATATGATTTTACACGACTTTGTAATAATTCTTAGGTACTAGATAAATAAATACTTCAACGCAATACATCGCTTCATTGCCACGGCATGTTGAAACAAAATTAACTGAGACAGCAAAACATGAAAGATGCACCTGCGTTTTCTTTATCATTAGATTTCACTGCCAACAGTCACTCATCTTCACAAATATATTTCATGTGCAGTTACAAGCTCTACAAGTATTACATTTTTGTTGCAATATGACTCCTAATACAACTGCATAAGACATCGTAGGGTTTGGTCTGACGAGTTGTCGACTGTACCAATCTCAATAAATAGCTGTTGAGTAGCTTTCGGCACCACCGCATAGTTTTCATTAGATTATTTTATATTGTATTACAATGTAATAAGTTTTTACTCTGTGAAATTTTTGTGCTTATAAAATAGTAAAACATAAATACATAGTTGTTTCATCTTAACCGATTGTTACATCTTCTTATATATAAAATTTGCGTGTCACAATGTTAGTTACCTTACTGCTCCGAAACGGCTTTACTGATTTTTACCAAATTTTATATGCATATTCTACTGAATATGTACTAAAATAGATAGTAGCCGATTCTCAAACCTACAGGTCTGAGAATCGGCTAGTATCTATTTTTCATACCCCTATATGATAAGGGTTGTTCACCCTTAACATTATTTGTTTAATTTTTGGTCAAAATTTTTATTTTTTATTTTTCTTGTGGCATTAAAAATACATATAACCCTAAATTTTACCCTTTTATCACCAACCCCTATTTTTAATAGCCATTTTAGTACTTTAATCATTTTTATGGCAAAACAACGTTTGCCGGGTCAGCTAGTAGTAGTATAAAAGTCAGTATAAAAGTCTATTACTGTTGTTCTAGGTAAATAAACAAAAACATTAATGGAACGCCGATGGTTAACAGCGTAAAGCTTTAAGTGAATTGGTCAATTTGTCTCAATGGATAAAGCAATCGCCAGGTAAGCGGTAGATTTTGGGTTCCAAATGTAACATCCTTATACCATGTTTTACGCAAACAAAGTAGTCTGATTTATGAATAAGGCAGCAGACCACTTTCTTTTAAACAGGCCACTCTGGGCTGCTCTGATTAAACCATAGCTTTTAAAAGTCTGAAAATTGAAGAAACTATTTACAGTCAATTAGGCTACCAATTATTTTACAGGACCTAGTTACTTGAAATGCCCCTACTGTGTACCTTCCGAAAAATGTTGAAGTTTTAGTAGGTTAAAAGGTATTCAAACTCTTCAAACACGCATAAGGTATTCCACTGAATTCCTTTTGTCAGTCGTAAAGGGGCCGGGATGTCCTAAAAATAGCATTTCTAAGCACTGGAAATGACTGAAATAAAGTATTCATTCAAACTTAATTGTCTTGAAACATATTCTGAAGTAAAAATAGACCCTATTACTAAGACTTCACTGTCTGTCCGTCTGTCCGTCTGTCCGTCTGTCCGTCTCTCTGTCACCAGGCTGTATCTCATGAGCCGCGATAGCTAGACTGTTGAAATTTTCACAAATTATGCATTTCTGTGCCCGCAATAACAACAAATACTAAAAACAAAATAAATTAAATATTTAAGGGGGGCTCCCATACAACAAACCCGTTTTTTTGGCCTTTTCGGTACGGAACCCTTCGTGCGCGAGTCCGACTCGCACTTGGCTGGTTATTCATATTTATTTATGATAATGTATTGATAATAACCTTAACAGTCAAATCCAAATTTCAATCTTGCACTGGCAGTATCTTTTCGTAAGCGTTTAAAAAGGAGGCTGACATTCGTGACCGAGTTTCTGGAGCTAGTTCCCCACACTTGTCCCAAAGCAATGGTTGGTTAAAATTTTGCGATGTATGGAAGTGCCTCTTGGGGCCTATTTGCAGAAATACTTAAAGTCATTTTACTGATTTTGGTTAAGTTAAGGAATTAAATTCTGTGTCAAATTTAAGTCACTTTTATTGTGTAGCTTTATGAAACTAATGAGTAATTTTTCAGTCGTTTGATCTTTCATAACGTGGTGATCTTGAATTTTCGTAAACAATTGGATGTCATGGCTGTAGCTTATATTTTAGATACTAATTTGAAAAATGCAGAATTTTGGAAGTATCAGACGCCAGAATGGCTTGGAAAGAAGGAAAATAGGAAGTAAGAAATAAATACTAATTTCGTCATCATCATCATCATCAGCCTATCAGCGTCCACTGCTGGACATAGGCCTCTCCAATTGCACGCCACTTAGATCGATCCTCGACTTCTCGCATCTAGCTCCTACCAGTAATACTCGTACTTATTTATCATCAAACAAAACAACGAAATACAAAACACAAATATTTAAAAAGAAAATTAGTGTCTAAAAGCTTCTAGATAGCTAGATGCTTATCACGACGCCTATCTATGTAAATAAAAATTAGGACAGAGATTATAGTCAAGAATTACAAATGAAAGCACATTAGCTACTTTTTAATTTAGGAAAAGAAACTGTATTCATTGTAAAGTTTCTACACGTGTACTAAGCCACGGAAAACAGCTCTTGTAAGAATATAAAAAAGGCCTATAATTTTAAATTTTTAAAGTATCTTATATTTGTGTAGCACTCTTTATTTCCTTGTTTTTTTCTGCATATATTTGAACTACATAATCATCATCCCAACGAAACATGAATCCATTAAAATTACTGCTAAATCCCCTTTTTACCAACGTTTTATTTTTAAGCCAAAATGGAAAAATTCTTCCTGCAGAAAAAAGTCTCCCAGTATCCCTAGGGAAATAATAAGAATAAGACAAATCGCCACACAGCGGGTCAGATTTCCACGGCTATTTAGGGAGATGAAAAATAGCGTAGTGTGGATGGAGGATGAATTTTTTTGACGTAACGCGTATGCTTAATAAGGAAGTATGGAGTAGGTTCACTTTGTTATGGGCGTAATTCTAGCTTTTCTTTTTCTGAAGAAAGCTTTAATTTGTAAATTTTTAATTAAAAAAATATATTGTATGTGTGGTGGGTCATCATCACCAGCTAATTTCAGCCCACTGCTGGACATGCGTCTCCAAAAGGAGGGATTAGACATAATTGACACGCTTGGCAGACGGATTAGCAATCGCAGTTTGTAAGGAAGTCGCTATTTCCCGTTTTCTTCTGGTTGACTCCTTCAATCTATATATATAAAAATAGATCCCTATTTCCATTGGTCATCGCATCATGCGTGAACGGCTGGACCGATTTCGCTAATTCTCTTTTTGTTTCGTTTGTTATTGTCAAGAGAATGTTCTTATGAAATAAGAAAATCAGAAAATTGCGCGGAAAATTAGAAAATTAGGAAAATTTCATCACCATACTAAGTTATTTGTAATGTAACCTTAGCGCTTTTGACAATTTAAACTTTTTAATGTAACATTATGGCGTTTGACATAATTTTGACAGAATGCGTGCTGCAAACGAATACAATTTCCATTGCGGTTAGTATTTGCAATGTGAATAAATAAAGGAGATGTCCCAAATTGTATGGAGGCCAGGCCCAGAACCTGTACACCCCACCAGAAGATAGACCAATACATCTACAAGATTTTGATAATATCCAATTTTTTTAAAATGGCTTCGTTAAGTGGTTCAAATATAGAGATAAGTAAGAAAATAGCAATACAAAACAACAAAGCCATCATGGCGGAAGATGACATTTTGATGACGTCTGTCAATTTTGGCAGTTACAAAATCGCGCATCTAGGAGTCGAATGCCATCGCTTGCTGTAGTAACAACAAACATTATGCAAGTAATGTGTCGATCAATACCAAATCCAGAAAACGAAAAAGATATAGTTATAATGAACTACATTTAAAACGTGACAAGCAGAACAAAAACTTGAAGTGAATGATTATGCCAAAGTGACAAGGGTTATCTGACAGCTACTGACATTTAAAGTTTTTTTTAAGATTGACGCCATCTTGGAATGCCTAATGGAGTTTGATAAATTATTCGATCTTATTTATTTTCGAACCACAATAATAAACGTTAAATAAATTTATATGTATTTTTCCCAGCAACAGTATTTTTTACTTGATTTTTTAAAATGGTGTACTGTGTCTGGGCCTATTATGGGACATCTCCTTTGTATGTGAAATATTTTTTTGCTTAATTATACTAATTTGGAATCAATATTCATAGTTAAGACAGGACAACGTCTGTCGGGTCCGCTAGTCGCTTATAACGATACAAACAGGAAAGGTGTCCTGCTATTTTTATTACGAGCCAAAACGACACGATTGATGGATTATACGGATATGGACCGAGTCATACGGTATGTAGAAGAAGATTGAAAATTTCGTACTAAACGAAAAGTAAAAGATAATTTTAAATGCAATTTTTTTATAACAAAAAATGCTAAAGATTTATTTAACATGGTACATGGATTAAATGTTGTTGATGGTTTATTAATACATGTTTACATCAAAAGGTAGATCCCTGACATCGAAATTTGTAAGAACTGTATGTTCAGTGTCATGAATGCAAGCCTACTGATTGACTTTATGTTGCGTTGGCGTGGAGATATGGTGTTTTTTTACGGAACCGGTATGGCTGTTCATCCAGAACGTAATGTTGGAGAGTTTTTAGACTGTGGTTTACCCTTAGCGGCTGTTCATGTGAAATGGAATTCCTTTTTTTGCCTCCTAGTGTTTTGTCTCGTCCTTTAAAAATTTGTCCTTTGTCTATCCTAAATATGGATTTTAAAATTTATTTCGCTAATGATTTCCGCTTATTAAATTGTCATTAGCAAAATAAAATTCAAAATCCATATTTAGTTACGGATTTCCGCAAAGTAACGCTTGAATCCATTAATTGTATCTTGTCTATCTTACTGTTAAAGTTTATCTCATCAGATGAAACAGTAGGTGTCTTAAAAGAGAGAGGGCGCCACCGCGCTAACGTTAATATCAGTGTCGAGAATAATTGTATAAATAAAATAATTAAGTGAAGTTTAAAAATATATCTACATAATTCCTAAAAGATTTAATAACAACAAATGTGCACAAGTGTTTTCGTAGCAAATAGTAAAGTGATTCTATCAAAAAACAGTGAACTTTAAAATTGAAATCCCAAAGTGACTATATCTGTGAAAAGCTGTATGTTGATACCCTCGAATTTAAACTATTTGCTAGAACTATTTAATAGTAACTATTTATAGTAATAACTCTCCGTTGATATATTTTACAAGGTAATATTACAGTGCAAAACCTAGCAAAACAAAATTGTAAGGAAAAATTAAGACTAATTAAATGATAAACCAAATAATACCATCAATATTTTGAATACCAGCGCCATCTATTGACAGCGATATACATTTTTAGCATAACCAATATCGATCGGAAACGAGTGCTATTCATCAGAAAATCTACGGCCAAGAAATACAGCAGTGTGAAGTATCTGTATAAAAAACTAGAGGGCGCTAAAATGTCATCTTGTGCAGGATGTTTGCAGGAATTACCCAAAAGAGAGTACCTAACTTGTGCAAAATGTGGTAACTCTTATGATCTACAATGCGCAAATGTTTCAATTCAGCGATTCTACAATACCATGAATCAAGACCACAAGAACAACTGGAAGTGTCTAGCATGTTACTGCAAATTGCCTAAAACGGGTAACACGAATACACCAATTCGAAATAAAGACAGTGACCCAATTGTTGAGCAGTCACCTTCACCAGGGAGCAGTAATGTTACGATTAGAAGAAACATGCCAAGTAGATCAATAGATACGTCTTGCTTTGACAGCATATTGGGCGACACAGTGGTTGAGGATCCGTCGGAGAGGCAGACAGTGTTACCTGAAATGTTGTCAAATGTAACAATACAGACTATAAGCGAAGTCATTACCCAGAAACTTCAAGAAAATAATCAAAGTATAATTTCTCAAATCCAAATGACAATCCAAACTGAAATAATTAATGCAATTTCCAAAATAAGAAACGAATTTTGCCAGGAAACAAATATTATTAAAGAACAAAACCAATTAAGAAAAATAGAAATTGAAAAATTAGGAAATAAAATTGAAAATTTAATAAAGGAGAACGAGTTTTTGAAAACGGAAATGAAAGAATTACAAACAAAAATAACTTCTACGGCCCCTAGTAGCAAAAATTGCTTGTTAGAAAGCAACAGTAAAAAGATTGTTCTACATGGTTTACCAGAAAGTTTCAGCGAAACAGAGTATAGCCTTCATGAAAAAATAGTTACAGTATTTCGTGATATCCTAAATGTCGACTTGGTGGGTTATGTTGAAGATTCTTATCGCATTGGCAAAAACAGAAGCATGCACCGTCCAATAATGATTGAACTCATAAGTAAAAGAATGGTCAAATATATATTAAACAATAATAATTATTTTAATGGAACAGGTTTATCAGTAACTGAATTTTTAGATAAAACAGCAAGAATTGAAAGGCAAAAAATGCGAGAACAAATGAAAACAGCAAGAAAAAAGGGATACTACGCAGTGATTAAGAACAATCAGCTGTTCATAAATGGAATACTCGCCGATCCTTCGAGAGCAGTTATTGATGATACAATATATCCTAAACCGGCTTCTGAAGCAAGAATACAACGTAGGAACACGGATCAACACTCACACCACTATGCGAAAAAGAACGATGATAATAACAGAAACTATTCCTTTCGAAACCCTAGAACAACAATTTAGCATTCTTTTTCAAAATTTTCAGAGCCTTTATAATAAAAAAGACCTTTTAGAAGTATTTATCGACCAAAACCCATACTACAAAGCTATATGCATATCAGAATCGTGGTTGTCTTACGAGAAGCTAAAAATGATTAACTTCACGGGCTTTAAAATGGCTTCCTCTTACTGCCGTAAATATCGCATAGGTGGCGGTGTTTGTATTTTGCTTCAGGACTCCGTTGACTACATTGAACTGTGTGATATTGCAAACATGTCTGTGGAATATGTATTGGAAGTTTGTGCAGCTAATTTAATTAAACATAATATTATTTTAATAACAATGTACTGGAATGGAAGGGAGGAAGACGTTTTCTATAACCAATTAAAATTAATTTTAAAATATATTAATATTAAATATAATAAATCAAATATAATTATAGGAGGGGATTTCAATATAAATCTTTTACAAAATAATACAAAATCTAGCAAATACTTGGATTTAATGACACAATTTAATTTTACTCAACACATTAAACAACCCACACACTTTACACCAACGTCGTCTACTTGCCTAGACCACATCTTTACTAACTTCAAACACATAGAATTGTGTGCTTCAGTCCAAAATTTAGGGATAACGAATCATGCCGGAGTTGCTTTACAACTAAAACTACACCAAAAAATAAAACAGACCACTTGGTACTTTAAAAGAAGATGTTTTACTGAAAAATCATTAAAATCGTATAAATCAGAATTAAGTGTAATAGACTGGAGTGACATAATTAAACCCTACCACAATGTTGATAAAAATTATAATGCCTTTCACAATAAATTACAAACGATTCTTAATAAATGTATTCCAAACAAAAAAATGCTTAACCAGACAACTAACAATAAAAAGTACTGGTTAACAGTAGGCATAAAGAAATCGTGCCAAAATAAAAGGCTACTTAAACTACTAGCAATTAAATCTAAAAATCAAATACTGAATAACTATTACAAAAACTACGAAAAAATTCTAAAGAAAACCGTAAGTTGTGCCAAAAAATTACAGTATAAAAATAAAATAAAAAAATCAGACAACAAAATTAAAACTATGTGGAACATAATTCACGAAAGGATGAATAAAATTAAAATCAAAAGTATGGCAAATATAAAATTAAAAACAAATAGTGGCTTTTCCACCGAACCTAAATTAGTGGCTAATCTATTTAATAATTATTTTTCGTCAATTGGCGGCGCCAGTGACGTCACCGCGCCCCGGGGTCGCCCGGTGATCAGTCCTACTGAATGCACAATGTTCCTAAGCCCGGTAGACTGCGAAGAAGTAAATAAGATTATAAAAAACCTTAAAAATAAACGAAGCTGTGGTATAGACGAACTACCACCTATATTGTTTAGATACTGCGCGGATATTCTAGCACTCCCCCTCTGTTTGTTAATAAACCAATCATTTGAACAAGGTGTATTTCCAAGTAATCTTAAACAAACGATTGTAAAACCGGTCCACAAGAAAAATGATAAAACAGATCCTAACAACTACCGGCCTATATCACTTTTACCCACCGCTTCAAAAATATTCGAAAAGGCAATGAGTGATCGTGTTTATAAATTTTGCGAAAAATATAACATTTTTAACGAAAACCAAAACGGTTTTCGCAAAAATAGATCTACAATATTGGCCGTGTACAAGTTTGTACAGGAAGTAAGCGGGATGTTAGATAGAAAAAAATATGCCATCAGTGTTTTATTGGATATGACGAAGGCCTACGACAAGGTCCAGCATAACATACTGCTAGATAAGTTGTACGGAGTAGGCATTCGCGGTAAGGCACATGATTGGTTCGCGTCGTACCTCAGAAATAGGGTACAATATGTCGAAATTGAACACCTTAACAATTCCTCTAAAGAAATGACACCTATTCGTTCCGATAGTAAGGTAATAAATGCGTCAATACCGCAGGGTAGCGTGGCTGGATGTCTTCTGTTTTTGATCTATATCAACGACCTCCCTAAGATCATCAAGGAACCGTGTGTTTTGTTTGCGGACGACATCTCGCTGCTTACGCAATGCGAAAACAATAATACCCTAAAATTAAACGAAACACTTACCCTCCTTCTCTCGAAAGTTTCAAACTGGATGGATGATCATAATTTAGAAATAAACTTCCAAAAGACGAAAATTATGTCTTTTCATCCCTATCAAAAACAAGCACTTAACATTGATTTCACGCACAATGGCACTAAATTAGAACACGTTAGCACTTTTAAGTTACTAGGTTTAGAAATAGATACACATTTAAACTGGAAAGCGCACATCCAAAAGATAAAATCTAAATTATCAAGCTACGCGTATGCACTTTACGAGGTTAAAAAAAGTACTGACCTTGATGCGGCACTAACTACCTACTACGCCTATGCAAACGCGTGGCTTAACTATGGCATCATTCTATGGGGAAATAGCACCGATGCAGCCAGCCTTTTTATTTTGCAAAAAAAGCTAATTAGAATTCTCGCCTACACAAAACAGACAGAAAGTTGCAAACCATATTTTAGAAAATTTAACATACTTCCCCTTCCATGTATGTACATCTTGGAAATATGTAAATTCGTCCGAAAACACCCCGAATTTTATACAAAGCGATCGGATTTACCCTCGAACCATTCATTGAGAAGTGTTCGTAAGAACAAATTAATGTTACCGCCTGCCCATCTAAAGCTTCATTCATCAAGCCCACTATTCATGTCTATAAAAATTTACAATAAACTACCGGAATTTATAAAAGAAGAATCAAATAAAATTAAATATTTAAAATCAATAAAATCTATTCTTTTAAATAACTGCTACTATACAATAAATGAATACCTAAATGACAAAAATCTAATAAAATTAAAAAAATAATAATCAAATTAATTAATACAATGGCCACAAATATAACAATTTATTTCATTTATGTCAAATTCAAATTTATAAAAATGTTTAATAAGTAATACAATCTAATAAAAATATGAGATTAGCTGTTATTTTAATATAAATTTAATCGATATCTATAAATTGAATATAAAGTCAATTTTAGAAAGTATGTATACACTTATTATTTGTTATTTTGTACTGAAATATCATGTAATTATGGCGTCATCCTCTCTGTCTACTACTAATTGTATTGTTGTGCCCGAACAGGGTCTATAATGAACTGTTTTTATCATATTTTATAACATCCTTGTAACATTATAGAACGCAATAAAATATTTGAATTTGAATTTGAATTTAAAATTTAAAAGGAATTCCTGTCATATAGTAAGAGACAAGAGTCTGATAGATATAATTATTAACTAAGGCCTACACGCAGTCCAGAACTGGACATAGCCTCTTCAAGAGGATAGTTTTGCCAAAATCGCCACGCTCGGCAAGGGAACAATGGAAGAGCGAAGACGCTGCTGTCTGTGTCCTTCTGACAGTATAATTTCAGCTGCTGAAGAGCAAAAATCAGAATTGTTATTCAAATTTTGCTTTAATTGTATTATCAAGAATATATAACAATGTAATGTGCCTTAAATTTAAACATAATTCGCCTTTACACAAACTATTTGTCATACTCATAAGCCAAATGTGATGTTTCAGGAAGTTTGAAGAAAAATCAAACCTTTTTTTTCGCAAGGGTCGGTACCATTTGTCTACTTCAAATCAAGTCCCTCTGGTAGTACATGTTAAACGGCAGGACCTTCTGTCAGTACGTTCTAAACGGTTAACTGAAATATTAAAAAAGTGTTTCCCTAGAGTACTTTTGAATGGAATTGAAAACGGACTGTCTATGCGTAAGCACTACTGAACAGGGACGCTCCCTGTAGACCTTTTTTGGAAACCTTTAGAAAATCAGATTAAATTTGTTTTTTTATTAGGAACAATCTGCATTTTTACCTTATTTGCATATTTCTTATTCTTATATATATTCTTGCTTGATTAACTTTTATTAAAATCCAAAAAAAAGAGGAGGTTTCTAACTTATCGCGTATTTTTTTATATATATATGACCACATAAAACTTTTTACCAGTTTGACCAATTTCAATATTTTTTGTTCGATTGGACTGAGCTTAAATTTGATCCATTTCTATAGGTATACAAAAACACGCTATAAGTAGGACAATAGGGTGGATATTATTATGTCCTTTGTTTTTAAAACTCTACCCATTATACAAATTAAATCTTAATTCTTACTAGTCTTGAATACCTATACTTACTTAATGTAAATGCAAAAGCTGGAATGGATGTTTGTTATTCAAACACGTCGAACGTATCTCTATAAAATTTAGCACCCAAACTGTCTAATTGCAAAAATATCACATTAACAAATAAGTTAGTAAGCACACAATATATTCCAAGGGAATAATTTCAAATTTTGATAACTGATTCGCGGGCCAATCTAATTTTATTGCTGATTTCAACTGGTAGAGATCGCTGCAAGCGAAAGGACTGCCTAAATTGTACAATTCTTATTCTTTCTCATGTGATATTCTTAAATTTTATGGTGTGCAATAAAGAGTATATATTTATCTATCTATCTCTCTATATCTATCTTTTTGGCCACTCTAAAAGAAAAGTAGCGGTCTGACAACCGCCCGGGCGGGGGCGGTCCGCGGCGCTCAAGTGAATATTGTCTAGTTTACCAGTCTTAGTCGCAAACGTCAGAGTTAGTCGTTTAGACGACCATTTGGATCAGCGGTAGTAAACGCTGCTTCTGAGCCATGGGTCGCGGGTTCGATCCCCGCACAGTACAAATATTTGTGTGCATGGACATGTCTGTTTGTACTGGTCTGGGTGTTTTCTATGTATTATAAGTATGTATTTAAAAAAAAAGTATATAAGTAAGTTTATCGGTTGTCTAGTACCCCATACGACAGGGTACTTATTAGTAGCTTAATTTGGGACTAGATGGCTCTGTATGGCCCAGGGAGGCATGTCTTAAAGATTATTATTATTATTATATTAAATTATTACATTAATCAAATGCTAGGCAGCGTTTGCTTTCACGTAACTGGCTTATTCATCCGATTGCCTGCGACTAACACAGATATATTCAAATGTATTAACTAATAGGAAGTGCTCAATTACTTAGTAACAAGACCCGAGTAATGGATCGAATCTGTTCTAATTGGCGATACCTATCAAATCAGATATCGATTTGAATAGTAACAAGATCAACTTAATTCAGAACGACAAACTAAACCTTTAAGCGAGGTGTTTAAAATTGAAAATCGATTGGAAAGATTTGACATTTACGCGTAAATTAATGTTTTGCCACGATAAGACATCAGATAGTTTTGGCCCCCCAGATATTCTCTTTTTAGGGTGTGTAAAAGGGGGAGAGCGTAGTATAAGTATTATTTAGATAAAATTAAATAAGGAGTGTAAGTAAGAAGGGAAAAGAGATTTGCAAATTGTAATAAGTGAAATAAAAATCGACGTGTTTGTCGGCGATAAAGTAATGCATTTTTAGCAATTAACTAATGTATTATTTTGTTTTAACCGACAAAGGTAAGACACAAAACCAAACCATTTACTGCCAAACGCCTGTAAAGGATGCAAATTGCGAGTTTAGCGAGTAAAGCAGCGCGTAAAACTTAGTTATCCAACTGAACGGTGGCCTTTGCCAGAACAGTACGTGCTTGGAATCGAACCAGTTGACTTGCATTGAATGCTTTGATTAAATGCCCTTTTTAGTACCGGCCGAGTTTCGTTCGATTTTAAAATAATTATGACATCAAAGCGGTTTAACATTGAAAGGTTTTTTATTTGTACTCGTATTTAAAAATGCGCCATCTATCGGGGAAATCACGGAGTTGTAGAAAACTCGGTGCAGCATGCTAGCAGCTATTCGTCAATATCTCAAAGGTACTTTATAATACGTCAATAGATGGCAACAGGTATGATCGCCTGATAATTATATAAATAGTAGCTCTTTGCCCGCGGCTTTGCTCGCGTGAACTCCACGTCATTTCGCGCGATCGGAAACCTAAGCTGTGCCTAGAGTGGCATGTAAAAAGACAAATTAGGTAGGCTAAATACATTTGTGTCGATGAAACCACGGATATACACATACAAAATTTCAACCCAATCGGTAAAGCCACTTAGTAGTTGACATACCGACAGCAGCGCCACCTACCGGGTCCCGCAATAAAAAGTTGCCTATGTTCTTTAGGGATAAAGTCGGCATCTAATGATAAAAGATTATTTTATATTGGTCTAGTAGTTTCGAAGCTTCAATACAAACACAATCAAATCTATCCTCTTTATAATATTAGTGTAGACTAACCCTCGTATTTATAAACAAGTAAAAGTAATTACTTGACTACAAGTAATTACTTGAGAGACAATTTGTATGCCTTAATCAAGAAATTACTAGAAGTTATAACAACCAAAAGTAAGCATTTTCAGCCAAATAATATGACTATTAATGGTGACCAATTTCTTCCACTTAAGCACTAGGTATGAACACTTTAAGTTATGACTTTCTTAAGCAATAAGTAATTACTTCTTTATAAATACGGGGGTTAAAGTGTTCATACCTAGTGCTTAAGTGAAAGAAATTGGTCACCATTAATAGTCATATTATTTGGCTGAAAATGCTAACTTTTGCTACCAAAAGTTCAAGAAATTACAAGAAGTTATAACTACTTATAACTTCTTGTAATTTCTTGATTAAGGCATACAAATTGTCTCTAAAGTAATTACTTGTAGTCAAGTAATTACTTTTACTTGTTTATAATAGGGGTTAAAGTATGAAATTGCCGATTATTTTCCCACTTTTTATTTTGTTTATAGCTCTTAAGTATAGTCATATTATTGCGTAATTATTTTTGTATTGTATCAAAAACTAAATAAAGTATCTTTTGACAAAAAAAAATGCAATACTCGTGCCTATTACTTCAAAGGAAGTCGTTAAAAAGACCCCTTACAATGTGTCAGCTGACCTTCTTGCTTCAATTAAGTATATTTGTATTATATACTTTGATTTTCAGAAATTAAATACTATAATGCGTAGCTTTATAACCATCTAACTTTCACCTTTAATTGCTTCGAAAACGGTTCAGGCGTTTTTGAAAAAAATTAAAAAATTGTTAGTATGGAAAAATGACTTTTCTCGATTTTGTCCATACAAAACGGCATTTTCATACTTTAACCCCTAATAAATACGGGGGTAACTGTTCGTCCCGGCCTTGCACGGGCTTAAAATAAAGATAATATAAGCAAATAGTTTGTTTTGCACACTTTTCATAAGGATATTTCTGTAACATGTTTTTTTCCCATTTAAAAACCAAACGTTTTCTTCGATTTAAATCCTGACCATTACAAAAAATAAATCTTCCAATTCGATCCAGACCATCTAAAGTTATGCGCGTATACACACATACATACGCGCATAACTTCCTTAAACATTTCGGTAGGTAGGTACTTAATTTTTATACTTTAAGCAAGTAGATTTATTTTTAAGCATTCTGCGTTTCTATCAGAAATAAAACTAAGTAGATGTAAAATGAGAATTCGATACTTAATACTGACGTCAAAAATGTAACTTACATTAAATAACTTTATTTGATATTTTAGCAACTTAATTGCACTTATAATATCAGTACATAAAAATAAAAAAAAATTTTTTTGTCTCAGGCGGGAAAAAAATAAATTTCAAGTTTATATACTGATATTACATTAAATAAATAAAGCTTTTTTCCCTATATTTACTTACACAGGAAAACAGCTTTCAAAAACTTAAAGAGTAAAATAAACATTCATTACCATATTATTTCAATAACAATATTATTTTTCTTTACTCATAAGTATATTGAAACTTTCGCAACATAATAAAGTATCTACAAATAACTCAATTAATACAGCTACCAACCTTAATTAAATTAAAGACTTCAAAGAGCAAATTAAAGCAAATTAATTAATAACGGGTAAGTTTTGCTCATCAACACATCCCATTTAAACCAACGTCGAAAACATTGAATTAATTTCTCGATTCTTGGAAAAAATTACTGAAACCCAGTGTAACAATTCAAGCTTGTGTAAAAATTTCATCGCACATAGCTTTCATGTTATAAATATTATACCTACCAATTTAGAACAATGATATACAACCAGCCTTTAAACGAACGCTTTTGAAACACATTATTTGAAAGTAAGCAAAATATTTTGACGACAACGCATTTTGAATTGATTAGGCGTCGTCCTAATTGGCCACAATCATACGATGGCGCGATGCGTTCTCGTCGTGCGATGAGTTCAAATATACAGATTTCATCAGAGTGTCCTTTTTGAACCTCGCGAGTAATCGTGCGAGAGCATGAAGAAATCTGTATATTTGAACTCATCGCACGACGAGAACGAATCGCGCCATCGTACGATTGTGGCCAATTAGGACGACGCCTTAGACATGAACGTTGTGTTTCAGTTTAGTTTGTGTATTAAATTAAGTATAATTATATTAACCTATAAGTAGCACTTAAGCTTTAGACGTGGTTTTGTTTAACTGTGATTATTTTCACATCAAGCTCTTCCTTACCTTCCCCTTCCTTTGTGTAGTATCCAAAGACCGTCGAAGTTGTTTTTAAAATTATTTACTGTAATCTTTAGTTTTCTCTGGTGTGCAATAAAGAGACTCTATCTATCTATCTAACTTTAATACTCTGGCTAACCATTACAGGTGATTGAAAACGCTACTAAGGGTAAGTATAATTATAGATAATATAAATAACCTAAGTAAAAGTTAATATAGTGCCCAAACCCACTGTAAACTTAAAGAATGTATGTAGTAATAATAGGTGTTTATTTGTTCTTTTGTATTGAAATATTATGTAATTATGGCGTCATCCTCTCTGTCCGTCTACTACAAATTGTATTGTTGTGCCCGAACAGGGTCTATAATGAACTGTCTACATCATACTTTATAACATCATTGTAACATTATAGAACGCAATAAAATATTTGATTTAAATTGAATTGAAACAGTAACTTATAGTACCTTGTTTATTAACTTGTCAGTTATAAACTTATTTAACTTTACACACACACTCACACACACATACATACTTTTTGTTTGTAGACGTATTTATAGAAGCGTCCGAAGGACTTACTAAGGAAAGTAGGTACTTAAAACTATTTTAACTTTACACACACACGCACACACACACACACTCAACGTCATACTTTTTGTAGACGTATTTATAGTAGTTTTCCCTAGTAATAGGACTTACTAGGGAAAGTAGGTACTTAAAACTATCTATATTGACTTTCCCGGCAACCGATTTATTAAAATGTAGGTTAATAGTTATTTATATTCCCGACGTTTCGATATGATTGCACAAAACAGGCAAACTGGAAAATTAACACTTCCCGGACACCAAACGCCTGTCGACGTAATAACAATAAAACTTCTATTGTGTCTAACATTGTGTCCCGGAATGAGTTAATCTTAGTTAAAAAACAACTTCTGCCAAAAAAACGTTTAACAGCATTGGCCAAACTTCGATCGGCAACATACTTGCCATGCGAGGCAATAAGTGCTAAAAACGTTCTTTAGAAAAGGCGTATGTGTAGCCAAAAACCTATTTTACTTAACTCAAGAAGGATTTTTTTTACTTAATAGCAATCATTTTCAAAATATTCCTCAATAAACAAAATTGTAAAGTACGAGTATTTTTATCGGATGATATCAAAAGAAGCTGCAATATTTATTCCGTCCTTTATTTCCCCCCTAATGAACACACGCCTAAAAGCTAACTAAGGCATAAAAAACGCGGAAATATATCAGAAAACAACGCGCGAATGGATAATGGCGAAATTAAACTCGCGCTCATTTTTCGCGCTCCGATCTGGGCCAAATAATCTTGCAATAGTGATGGGGTAAGCTAATTTGTCATATGAATGAATCGATAACAAAATTTCCATCTATGAAATACAAAGCCAAAAACACAAATATGAATGGTGTAACTAACCCAACTTTATTTTATTTCTATAGATTAATTCCACTGGTCACTCACTGGATTGAATCCAACTGGGAAGGATAACTTCCCGAACACTAGTTCGGAAAGTTATGAACAATCCTTGTAACCAAATTATCTCAATGTCACAAGACAAAAATCTTTGACCAGGGTGTGTTACCAGTGATGACTTTTGGAACTTGGTCTCCTAATATGGATCTGATGCTTGTTAGAAGGTTCAAGAGTGAGAAAGCAATACTTGGTATTTTTCTGCGTGATAGATCCGACATGAGAAAATCCATCGGTAGGAGAACCAAAATTACCGACATGACTTGGCGTAGATGACGATGATGATGATTTCCAATGGCGTATGTTAAACCAATATTGTCCACCATGAGTTTTGTAAGAGGCGACTCTGGG
This sequence comes from Anania crocealis, assembly GCA_949315895.1. Taxonomy (NCBI): domain Eukaryota; kingdom Metazoa; phylum Arthropoda; class Insecta; order Lepidoptera; family Crambidae; genus Anania; species Anania crocealis. The sequence continues at coordinate 3,613,775 of OX438859.1, read as the reverse complement.
ATTATCACCAGAGGTTCTCTTCTGTAAGCAACAGCGTCTTGCTTGACTATAATTGGCTAAATAGCAACAGTCTGTCGAGCGTGTCTTTTATAGCAAAATGAACTCATCTGTCAACAATGAACTGAGGGGGTTAATATGATGAACTCTTATTAGTACATTTAATTTTATTATACTTATATCATCAATCTCTATTCCTTTACAACCTGAATGATAAAAAGATATGATTTAAAAAAAATCTAGTATTACGCATATTTCCAAACAAGGCCAAATTCACATATTGATTATCTTCGAAGCCCTACTCAGTGAATTGAAAGGAAACCATAGGCATCACTATTTTTTTTAAATATCTATATGACATTCAGGTACTTAGGCATGCAAATTGTAACTGTTAACTTTTTATTTTTTCTTAGGAAGTAAAACAGTAAAAATAAAAGCCGTAACAGTAAAAATTAGATCTACCTTTCATTTAAAAACTATTTCTGAATATAAATTACAAAAAAATATTTAAATAATGTTAATTACTCAATTTTTTAACTTTTACGACTTTTAAAAGTATATATGTAGTATATAGTAAAGTAGATAGCTTATTCGATATTATTATGTCTTCACATCACTAATCCTAGCGTAAAATTCGGGCGGAAAAACATATTATGAAAGTAAAGGATGGCAGAATCTGAGTGTAGAAAGTTGAATGTGAAATACAATATTGTTCTGGAGTTCAAATTAGGGGCAGCAATGTGGTACAGAGGTCGCAATCTGTTATTTGTTTCCCAGAAGCTTGTGTAGAAAAAAACAAAACTATGTTTATATAGTTTGGTCTGCACTTTTAAAGTAAACAACTTTTATTGTGGAATCTCTCAACGGCTAGAAAGCTACAATTATTATTCGAAATTCGAACTCGAAAAAAAGGGTTCAGTAAATTTAAAAAGAACGGGTAGCGATCATTAATTGATCTCATTCACTAATGTTTACTGAAACCGATAAATTGGAAGCAACGTGTGAAATAAAGTGAAATCATAATATTAAAATGAAACAGAAACAGAAATCGAACAGAAGGTTAAACACTTTGACTGCGGCATCTTATGCAGTTGAAATAAGAGCGGTTTTGCTACAAAAATATATAGTCTGATATGCTGGCCACTATAATTACCTATAAAAATTAAAAAGACCGATTAGACATTTATCCAGAAACAACATAAATAAATAACCACCAGTAATCCTGTATAGGTACTTCAAGTTAACTTTTTAAAAGCTTATTGATATGAGTTATTACTGCGTATATGTACACTGTGGAAGAATCTAGGTTATCTCAGCTGAAAACGGTTAGCGATTCGGAAAATATTATATATTTTATAGGTAGTAAACTTTAAACTTTACCGTTTCATCGGAAATATTTTGCATGCTCTGGTTTGTTATTGTTTGGGATATAAAACTTTTAAAAATATTGGTTTTTAGCATGGGTAAACAGTAAATATTCGATTATTAGTTAAAATTTAATCCGGCGTTGAACATTATACACATAAACTGTATTTGTGTATGGTCGAAATAATGATTTGACTCATTTGTACACAATCACATTATATCGAGCCCAAAGTAGGTATCAACTAGAGCACTGGTCTTTGTGGGAATCAGAAACAAAAGAAAAACGGCCAGACCCTTGGGCCTGTAAAACTGTTCTCTGTAGACTCTTCTACGGCTTGAGTGGTCACTGCTTTGAACTCCTGACACTCAACTTTTTTTAATTTTTTTTTATTTTTATTTATACCTACCGCACGTTCACGATCGGCAAAAGGAATTAAAAACTTTATATGTGAAGCATTGTTTTAAAATACTTTTTTTTTTTATGTACGTCTTAAGCATGTGTTTATAAGGCTATTAAGTTTTTTTTTTTTATTTATTATTATTATTATTATTGATTTTGTATTTTTTGGTTGTTTTTGTCCGTGTTTTCACTCGGTGGCTACATCGGAAGACCAGCCCGCGCACAACATATGCTGAGGTGGATGCCTTTCTGCCGGGACCTTGAGACTCGTAGGCCCGTCCTATTTATTTATGTTACTGTATTGGGTGTGTGCTTTTCTTCTTTACCGTACTTGTAATGTTTTTATTTGGCTACCTATTTTTGTACACCTTAATCGGCCTAGAACTCTGGGTCTCGACAAATAAACGTTTCTTTCTTTCTTCTTTCTTTCTAAAAAAAGAAAATGGTTTACAATAATGCCTCATCCGGGAATTGAACCTGAGCTGGTGGTCCCTTAAAAACCGGTGTGTTAACTATTCGACCATGGATGTAATTATATTAATGACACAACATTCACTATTTAATATGGCTAACATTTGGAAAAAAATCCACCTCGGTAAGATGCAGACTTACTAATTTTTTTTCACTCATACATTTTTTTTTTCAGTATTTAAACATGAAAAATTATGTCTTAGGCGGGACTCGAACCAGCATCTCATCCGCGCCCAGTATGCATGGAGCTGCTGGTTTGAATCCCGCCAGTTATATTAAATATAATTAAGTTGATGACCTAATATTATATAAACTAGTTTTCTAGTTCATGTCCGTGTTTGCTTAGCAATTGATGATACTTCTATTACTCTAACAAATTAAGTTATTCCACAATTTATGAACTTTTTAAGTACTTCAATTTTGTCAACGTCGTTTTGCAAGAGAATTACGTATATATTATTTTCTATGATACAGGGTATTTAAAAAAAATTAAACACAAATACGAAAAGCTACCGTGATGCAATAACCAACAGCGCCATCTGTTGATAGATTCAGTTATTAATATGTAATTTGCTTTCCATTATCAAACAATAGCCGACCCTCGTAAAATAGTCGGGTGTCATAATCGTAATCGAGAGTACACATGCGAACGCACTGAATTCCCTGAAAGATTACAACTATATTCGGCCGTAATCCACCCAGCCGCATAACTTCGCACATGTCGCAACGAATTGCGACGGTCTGAACCACAAACTCTGGTTTAATGGCCCACGAGGTTTTATTGTGTACGTATCTCTAAAAAAACTAACGATAACCTACAATTACTAGTTCGGGTTCGATATAAGGCAGTGATTTCACAATAAGCGAATAATATGAATTAGGTTCGAAATTTATTTTCGATAATGATTTTTAAGGTTATGTCATACCTAGTACACTGGTCATAGCTTAGATCAAGAAAAAATTGGCTAAAAATAGAAGTGATCATTTTGCAAAGGCGACAACATCTCCTGAGGATGCTACGTGAAGTGGCGAAACGCGTACTGCATGTATTTTTGTAGGGAGGGCGGGCGGTTTTCCTGCATGAAATAGTGCTTGCTCGTTCAGTGTTAGTGCGGGTAGTGTGGTGAAGGTACCTAAGCTAGGCCAGTGTAAACGAGCGGAAATTATTAGCAAAATAATCTTCAAAATCCATATTATTTAGTTATGCATTTCCGCAAAGTAACGCCTGAGTCCTTTTTTTATTTGGTTAACAGGTTCGAGTGGTCTCCCGGCAAGCAAAAGGTTGTGGTTTCGAATCCCACCTCAAGAAATATCATTCAAATAATTATATATTTTTTAAATACTTTACAATTTATTTGCACCGACATTTTTTTTATTATTTTCGGCTTTGGACGTAGTCCATACGGCACACCGGTCATCTATCGCTTCGCATTATCTGTATGGAGGTCCTTTTAATAAAGTCCCGACCAATGGAGCGAAAACTTTTTACTGTGACCTCTGGTGTAACACTCGCTGCCCGGATAAAGCTAACATGAAATACTATGTATGGTTACATCGGGACTACGGAGCGGAAGAATGTTGATAATGTTGAGAGCTGCTTTTTCGTGTTGAATTTTTATTTTACTTCATTTATTTGACTGTGTTATACGAAATACGTCCAGTTGGAATACAGGGACAAGCTTGCGGGGTTTTTAGTCAATCCCCGGGTCGGGAAACAAGGGTTTCGTATTAAAAAAAAAATCGCACGGGTTCGTGATCACCAACCTGCATTTGGAAAGCGAGGTAATTAAGAGGAAACACTACGGGCGAGAGCATTGAAAAATAGGTATTTGTAAAATCTATTGTTGTCGCGCAGTGCCAAACGCCTTCACCGCAGAGTGTGATAAAGACAACTGCTTCTTGGACCGAAAATATCTACTAAAATCACACCAAATCAACATTTCGTAGTCCCCCGATTACTTTTCCAAAACTAGACCGATTTAAATACTTTTTTTATTAAAAATTAAAGGAAGGTTTGGCCGTGCTCGTATTGTTTTCATTTTTTTTCTAAAATTTAGCTAAATTTGTTTTCTGGATGTTTGAACACAGCGGAAAGTATGGCGATTTTTTTCGATTTTTGAGGGCTCATATCTTTCTTATTAATTAATTTATGAAAAAACAGAAAACATAGAAACATGCTAATAGTGGCCATAGTTTTTGTAATAAAAATTATTGCTCTACTTGCTTCATCCAGGGAGAAAACAGGGGACTACGTTTGTATGGAAAAACGGCCCTTGTGTTTCCTCTTAAGCCTGGACCCATCTTAGCTGTAGTAACTTGAATTCAATGATAGAGGCCTTTGCCCTGCGATGGAATGGTTATAGGCCTACTACTATACGAAATACGTACCTAAGTTTCAATTCCCAGCCCTCTATCTAAGCCAAATGACTCTGTGTGAATACACAAAGCGATCACAAATTATTTAATTTGAATGTTGTTATTTTAAGAAAATACAACTACCTACTGAAATGTCTGAAGGATATAAATGCCTGAGAATTTCCTTACAACTAAAATATTCTTAGTAAAGTTTTTTAAGTAGAGTACCGTAAAAGAGAAGAATTCTTAACACACCAAGCACACACACACACACACACACACTAACATTACATCTTTAAGTTTTGCGTAGGTATATATTATTAAAATATTGGAGTCTTGGAGGTGGGCGCTAATACTTGCGACACAGTTTTTAACGAATGCAAGTATTAACGATCACATTTTTATGGCACCACTTGTTTTTGATACCAATAAACTAATTTCATCGACGACCATTTGGATCAGCGGTAGTTAACGCTGCTTCTGAGCCATGGGTCGCGGGTTCGATCCCCGCACAGTACAAATATTTGTGTGCATGAACATGTCTTTTTGTACTGGTCTGGGTGTTTTCTATGTATTATAAGTATGTATTTACAAAAAAAAAAATATATAAGTAAGATTATCGGTTGTCTAGTACCCCATACGACAGGGTACTTAATACTACCTTAATTTGGGACTAGATGGCTCTGTGTGGCCCAGTGAGGCATGTCTTAAAATATTTAAAAAAAAAAAAAAAAAATTGAATTGAATTTGAATTGAAATTTTGAAACTATCTTAGGTAGGTATTAAAATTATTAGAAAATACCACAAACGTATGTAAAAGGTTAAAAGTAAACAGGAGTGAGTCAGGCTTGCATTACGTGGGTTCCATACAAATTTGAAGATTGTCAGTGTCAGACAGTGTTTTATATACCTAATAAACTTGAATTTTTTTATGTTTTTATAAAATATTTTTAGATTTTTTGCTAAACATGTAATCGATGACGGTATACAATGTCAATAGGAAATAAGCCATAAAAATAGAGGATTTAAGTCTCGAAGAGAATAAAATAAGATCCTTATTTTTAAGTTGATGCTAAACAAGCATTCACTGTACATTTTTATGCAATCATGACATCCAAATTGTACGTAAAATTTAACTGTTTTATCCTCTATGTCAACTTAAGTAGAGCGGGAATCAAATGTATTATTATTTCAATTAAACATTTCTCCACATTTTCACAACATATTTTATCTATCCCGACATTTGGCTATGGAGCGAATTTGTAACAAATATTTTTTACGTGATTTTAAGGAAACAATAGCTACCTTTCTTATTAATGCCTGTTTTCCGCGACTTCATGAGTGTGGATTTTAAATTTAGAATTATCAAGGAAACTGTTATTTTTCTGGATATTAAATATATACTTTGGTTTTATTCCGGTTTGTTATCTATCGGTATGCAATTTAATCTAGACCCGATTAGTATTTTTAGCGTGATTGAGTTACAAACATACCTACATCCCAACATTCGCATTTATTACATTAGTATGAATGGTGAGATTGATTTTTCGATCAGGTCACACCGACCATAGTTGCAAACACTCTTAACATTTCACAAGCGATTAATTATTCAATAATGTCAGTCAAAATCACTGTATCCTTTTCTCAAAATTTAACCCAATATACAGAGTGAAATTTTAACCACCTTCCAAATTTTAATATATCAATCTACGAGACAAAAAACAAATGACGTATTTTTTCTTTTAGTATAGCCCAGTACAAAAATTTCAAGATAAAGCACTTAGAAAATATCCGCCAAAACTCTAAAATTATTGAAACGGCCGCCTAGCAACACTTTTTTTACGCAATGCACATCACATTCATTCAAGACGATACTAATCATAAATTTGTAATTTTCCTTTTATACCTGAACAGGCCTAAAACTGTAAAAATTTAATTTATATTGCTAAAAATATTTTCGGGTGAAAACTTGATTTACATTTTTTACTTCATAAATGGGCTCTAAATACGATACTGAACGTCTAAAAAAATTTTGAAATGTGGTTAAATATTCATCCTGTATAGAAAGAACTATACCTATGTTAAAACCTGACTTACAATTCTGATTATATGCATAATAAAGTATTTTACGACGCTGTACACCTATAAAATACTACTTGACCATTCATATCTATTCAGAAGGGTCTTCCTGCCATGCAAAACCAGAAATGTAGCGAAATTTTATTAGCCATAAAGATACTATGACACGCCTTCACTTTCCAATGTTTTATTCTGATCTACCTACAGACCACCTATATCACAGTCACCACTTTATTTTCTTTACAGTACGTTACTGATTTTAAAACCGTGCTACTAATATTTCACAAAAAATGACGAGAAAACCCGGACCAGAAAATTCTTATAGTTTTGTAGTTATTAATACTTGTAACGGTTTTTTTTTATAAAATTTCCCGAAAAGATCCGTTGAGCCGTTTTTGCGTGAAGAGTAACAAACATTCATACTCTCAACCAAGGATAAGTTGTGAAGCGGATAGGAGAATGTATCGGTTCAATAGAATTGTAAAATTATTAATTCGCCTCATAGAAATCGCCTTTCCAACTAACAACCCATTTTCGCTCACTGTTAAGCACGGGTCTATCTCCTTTTTAAGAAGAGGGGTTAGGGCCTTAGTTCCACCACGCTGGCCTAGTGCGGGTTGTTGGACGGTGAGGGCAACGCTGTGGCAACATCACCCCACCGTTGGACGTTTCTCAAGCCGCCCGAAGGGCTCCAACAGGGCTTAATGATTGTTATATCATGATAACAGCCGGGACCGACTGCTTAACGTACCCTACGAAGCACGGAAGCGCTCAAGGTATAATGCCACAAACGGTCACCTATCCAATTAGTGACCGCTCCCATCGTTGCTTAACATTCGTAACAGAAACTGATCACGGAGAAGCATTGGGCTATGAGCGCTTTTTTTCGCCTTAATTTCGTATAATGTGATGCGGATTTTTACTGTAATTTAGAAGTTTTCAATGCAATCAATTCATGAGCGGCTTTTAAGGTTTTCATAGGAACAGAATGACAAACTTTTTTCGAGTGCTTTGATTATTAGGTCGTAAGAGTGAAAAAGATTTTTTTTATCATCTTGCTTTTTTTAGCCAATCACAGCGTTGAACAACAAGTGCGGCTGGATCAAAATGCAACTAAAAGACATTGTCTCTTTAAAGTCAATAGAAATACAAATTAGGTAGAGCGTGGTTCTACGTCAAATAGGAAAATGACGTGAACAACGCTTTACCAGAACAAAACTTGCATAGTAATTGTCACCTTGTTCAAAGCAAATTTAAAAAAAATCTTTTTTGTATAACTTTTAGAGCATATCGGTGTCAACAGACGTCTTTGACTATTCATTTGTCTATGATATACCTAAGATTCCATAAACCGCACACATTGAGCCATAAATCCAATAAGTCGGATAGTTTTCTATCGAAATATTATATTCAAATCGTGTACTGGTCGTAAACCAACTATTAGGATCACATGGGACATTCTAAACGGCTCAGTTTTACTATACGTTACGTCCTCTAAGTTAAAGTTTATGACGGTTAAAGACGGGGTCGGAAAGCGAAATCTGAAGCGATTATTGTAACAATAATCAGTGCTAAAATCGCTATATTTATCGATTTGATCGATTTCGCCAGTGTAGTGTTAAACAAATGTCTTTGAAAATATATACAAAAAGCTGACCAAATAACATCGTTCTTTCAATAAGCATTAAGGTTGCTTAGTTACTGCTTCATCATCATCACCAGCTCAATGCTTGTAACTAAAACAACAACAACAAAAACAAAAGACCCATGTCTCTCTATTAGAGGAATCCCACTAAGTATGGGAGACTCTAACTACTTTGTGAGATGGTATTGTTTGCAGATTACATTCAAATAATTTTTAAAATTAAGAGGGGCAAATTATGATATGACGATGTTAACAATACCCTCTCTAATTATTGCATTGGTTTGCTACGAATAATCTTTTGCTTAATGCAATAAAAACAAAATAGAGTTATTTGTTAAAAATAGTGACGTACACAATTTCAATACCCGAAATAAAGATAAACTTGCCGTTCCAGGATTCATACTGCGAAAAGTGGGTAATTCGTTCATGGGAAATTGTATTCGTATTTTCAATAAATTACCACTGTCAATCGCTGAACTCCCTGTACATAAACTCAAATCAAATATCAAAGTCGTTTTAATGAAAAACGGCTATTATACTTTTAATGATTATATAAATGATAGAAACATTTACATTGTCCCAGCTCGCACTGGCTTATATCTTATGTAAACATGTTTATTTAAAAAGAGGCTGACAATAGTGACCGAGTTTCTTGCGCTGCTTCTTCTCGGCACTAGCCCACATTTGTCCCGAAACAGTGGTAGTTTAAATATTGGGACGTGTAAAAGCGCCTCCAGGGGCCTATTTGCAGAAATAAAACTGATTTTAACTGATTTTATGAGGTATGGATGTTGTTGCTTTTTTACGCAAACCGACTCAACGAAACTGAATGAAATTTGGCACAATTTTAGTTTATTGGCTAGAATAAAAGTAGCCTATATGTTAATATAGGCTACTTTTACATAATTTTTAATTTTTAATTTAATATCCCACGCGTTCGAAGTCGCGGGCAACAGCTAGTTTGATCATAATCTAAAGTTCGGCAATAGTTGAGAGAAGACAGCAGCCTGTGTTCTTCTGGCGGTACATCTTTAGTCGCCTCTTACAACACCCATAGGAAGGGTAGAGGTGGTGCCATTTTTGCAAATAGCACACGACACAAACTGTATATAAATCTAGTGCAATCCACACAATAATTAGTAGTAACAGCCTATAATCATCCCACTGCAGGGAAAAGGCCTCCATCATTGAATTCAAGTTACCACAGCAATGATGGGCACTGGCATAATCACCACGCTTGCCAAATGCGGGTTGGTGATTACAAACCCGAGCAACGTTCGAAAATTCGAAACTATTTGTTGCCCGTCCCGGGGATCGAACCTGGGACCCCGAGATCTTGGCCAGGCATTTAAACCACTAGACCAACGGGGCGTCCAGACCAACGGGGCGTCCAGCCCAACGGGGCGTCCACGTCACAATAATTAAGTAAATAGCAATCCAAACGCCCCGTTGGTCTAGTGGTTTAAATAACGGGCCAAGATCTCGGGGTCCCCGATCCCCGGGTCGGGCAACAAATAGTTTCAAATTTCCGAACGTTGCTCGGGTTTGTGTTCACCAACCCGCAGTTGGCAAGCGTGGTGATTATGCCAGTACACCCATCATTGCTGTGGTAACTTGAATTCAATGATGGAGGCCTTTTCCCTGCAGTGGGATGATTATAGGCTTACTTTTACTTACTTTACAGTTCTAAAAGCCGTATTTGTTAAAAGGTTTTAAACAACTTACTTCACGAACTAAATAGTAGCAAAACATTTAACTTTGAGCCTACTACCCTTCTGCCGCAACAAAAATATTGTTGGCCCGAATAATTTATTGTACTTCGCAAACATAACACAAATGTTACCCGAATATACAAAACAAAATAAACAGTACATATTAAATCACTGAAGTTTCTTTCAGATCCGTTTGCCCAAAACTTTGGGGGTGAAACGCAAAAATCCTCTCAACGAGTTAAAAATGTGTGAAATTTTATCAAAACGTCCACCATTCAGACTGTACTTAGAGATGGTGAAACTCTGAATTACTTTGGAGAAGTCCTCCAATAAATTCCGCCGGCACGCTTCAAAGTATTTCATAAAGAAAATTGTAAATAAATTCAGTGGCCCAGGGTTGGCAACTCCCAAAAACTTATTGGCAAATGTTTTTTTAGTGTTCCGTACCCAAAGGGTAAAAACGGGACCCCATTACTAAGACTTCGCTGTCTGTCCGTCTGTCCGTCTGTCCGTCGCTCTGTCACCAGGCTGTATCTCAAGAACCGCTATAGCTAGACAATTGAATTTTTCACAAATTATGTAGTTCTGTTACCGCTATAACAACAAATACTAAAAACAAAATAAATTAAATATTTGAGGGGGTCTCCCATACAAAAAACGCGTTTGTTTGCCGTTTTTTGCTCGCAATTTGTGTACCTTCTGTTCTTTACCTAGTGTATTATATTATCTGTGACCTAGTCAATGGTACGGAACCCTTCGTGCGCGAGTCCGACTCGCACTTGGCCGGTTTTATTTAACAACAATCGCGGTCGGGTTAAAAAATATGTGGAAATATTTCCTTAAGGTTTGGGGGAACTTTGACTTTACAAAATGTGAATATACTTAAACAAACTACACTGTTGCTGCAATTTCATATGTGGAAAATATTGAGTGTTTGTTTCTTCGTCAAGTCTTCATCAAAAAACTAAATAAATGTTATAACTATGTTTTTTGGGTCATTAATACATTAAATTTGTAGCCTTAGTGGAAGGATCAGCCAAATGGCGTTAGTAGTAAAACTGTTTTCGCAAATTGCTGCAAGGTGCGCCAGAGAATGAAGAACATTCCTTTAACGCCTCTTACTTATATACGTTTAAGTATCATAGTGTTACTTAACATTTGTATTACAATCCATAGGAAGAGAATGAAACAGAATAAATAAGAAACAGAAAGAGCCGACAGCACACGGCTAATATTTTCTTTGATGAGAACATGTTTTTAATTTTTAATTTATAATATACCATCATATCGCATTTATAAAATTAGTAGGAAGTACCAACCCTACCAAGTTATTCGAGCAACTTGGCCGTAATCTGGTAAGTTGGAGCGATACGCTAGTATTTATTTTAACTCGCCGCATCGCGACTGCTCTTTGATATTTAAAATGTGGAGTACTTCATACCATCTCGCTGAAGCTTTTACTCGATTAATCTTTTTTTTATTTTTCAAATGTAATAAAGTAAGTCATCATGGTACACATCATTAACCTTTTTTTTATTTTTCAAATGTAATAAAGTAAGTCATCATGGTATCTTAAAGAGAAACAGCGGTCATTGGTCTAGCGGCTCCTGGATTAGGGTTTGCTATCACCAAACCAGCTTTGAAAAATGTGGTAATTATTCCTGTAGGTACACATAATTGCTATGGTACCTTGAATTCAATATAGAGGCCTTGGCCAGTGCAACGTTCGTAAATTCGCAACTTTTTTTTGCTTGACTTTAATCACAAATTGTAATAATAACTAATTAAAACATTTTATCCGATATATTTACTGATAAACTGCAAAGAAATAGTACCTACACAGTGTGATCAATCCATTTTGACCCAAACAATTTATACTATCATCAAATGAATCAACCGAATTCGATTCCATCAATATGCTGATCCGCAGGAAACCATAACGCTTGCAAATTTCAGAAATAAAACACAGTTCTTTGATATTTCCATGTGTGACGCCTCGCAAATGAGATAAAAGTTTCATCCTTATTCTGTTGAACTGGTCAATATTTAACGGACCAAGAAGAGATGGTTTTCCATTTAACGCGTAAAGACGGTATACATATTTTGTTTTATTTAAGTTATAACAATTAACTGGAAAGGACAACGACTCGTTGGAGTAATTATGTGTTTGATTTCTATTTAATTATTGAAACTGTAGATTTGCGAAAAAATAAATTCAAACACACTTAACGCATATATTGTATTTAAGTTCAAGTTATAAAAAAGATAATTAATGTTTCTTAAAACTTTCAAACTATCAAGAAACAATATTATGCACTACCTACTAGAAAAATCTATTCAAACTTAAAAAAAAAACGCTAGACCTCCTTCTCTGAACTTTTTTCGAATCTAGCTCAAAATTGTTTGCTTTTGCTACTTTATCATACTATTGAAACCATTTTTTAAACGTAGTTTTTCAAATCTCAGAATACCTCCCCAGGTAAAAGGTTTATTTTATTACTTTTATGTAATTCGTCAGCTACAGAGGCCGTTCTATGCTTCATTGCACTTTTGGCGTCAAGCAGAAAAAGGGACGGATGAAATCTGTAAAAACTATTCCTTTTCTCGCCTCAAATAACGATTTTCTATAATGAATTTCATAAAAATATTACCTACGTTATTGTTATACTGAACTTATTTTTTTTCTGTTGAAGTAAAGAGATCTGAATAACGCCATATTGAACATTATTCAAGTGGATAAAATACTCTAGTAAAAGGGAGGGGAAACACACCTAATTTTATATCGCGCTACACTCTGAATCAGGTAAAATCATTGACAGTTAGTCAACCTACCACTGTAGTCAACTATCCCCGGTCTCCCCTACTGTAACAAAATCCAAACATCAAGCCTGAATTTGTAGAACAAAATATTATGTATTATTCAATACGAATAATCTTTGTTTAAAATTCTAAGTATCGTTTTGAAATTAAATTAAATCAAGTAGTCTATTCATACTAGTAATATAATTATTGTAATTCCAATAACATGCCCTCCCTATTAATCATCTTAAATTTTGAAATATGATCTCTCAGCAGCCTTGCTTAGATTGTACAATATAAATTTCGTCTTATTCAGTTATCGAAAATGAATTATAATACGATTTTGATACGAAATTTGTCTCAAAGCTATATACTCCAAGGGCTTCTTAATAGACTGGTAGGACGTACTAAGGAGAAAATATGGGGCTTCCAAATTAATTTTATGAAATAACACAAATAAAAAAATAACGGATTAAGAACAAAATGTATATTATAAGTGATGATGTCATTAAACAAACAACGTAAATTAATAAAATTAAAGCTAAATTACGGTTTCCAATTTCTAGTCCAAAAGTGGACTATTTTTTTGCCCTGGCACATTTTATATTAATAGTTGAATTCAAAAATTGCAAATTTTAATTTTCCATTAATATTTAGTTCGATGGTAGGAATCGCTGGTTCTGAGCCACGGGTTGCGGGATCAATCCCTATACAGTACAAACATAAAGGTACACTTTTTTTTAAATGTAGGTATTTAAGCTAGTACTCATAGTGTAAGCTTAGTAGTAGCTTAGTTCGGGATAAGACGGCTCTGTTTGGCCCAGTGTTGCATGTTTTAAAAAAATATTATTTTTGTTGTGTTATGAGAATTAAGTGCGTGCTACACTATTCTCTTGTAACAACATATCTATCAATCAATCATTTGACTGTCTTAAATATATTATTGAAGTAGTGTTTAAGAATTTATAGCCCGACTACATAGGATTTTGCATGAGCTTAACATTGATCTATGATTTTTCAATTGAAATGCAAAATAAATATTTCCAAGGCCCTCGTTTAATCCTTAGTTCGTCCCTGTTCTTGTTAATAGATGACTGATATAGAACAATGATAGTGTTACGTGAATCGGGTTTGAGTCGGATAGCTGTGAGACATTTATTGAATATTGATTTCAATAAGTTAACACATTCACGTCACTATTATGTTCTTGTAATTTTAGACGTGGAGATCTAATAAATAGAGGCTGTTCGCGTTTAAGTTCGTAATAATTTATTTGTTTTATACGCTTGATCTTTAAGGTTATTTGTTTCCCATGTTATGTGAGATCTACAGCACGTCTTAGAACTTTATAGAATAGGAGTACCTTAGTATGAGTCATAGAAATTTACATCTTCAAGGGTTTTGTAGAGCTTTTCAAACGTATCAATCAACACACCTACCGTTTCTTGACTTTTTTTTTGTTTTCATTTGTGAGTTTTCAAGTTAGATCGTCTATCTTAAATTTTTACCCTTCAGGTTGAAAAATAAGGTCATTGAATTCCACCTATAATTAGGCGCGTCGAATTGTAAACTTCGTCTTTTTTTTAGTTGAAAATAACTATAAAGAAAAGGTATTTCTATTCAGTAAGGACAAAAGCGGTCGGTCTTCAGATGTCAAAAGTTGGAGGTCGGACGTCCGCTCGCGTCTGCTACGTGAGATAATTGCGCTACTTTCACCTTCGTGTGGGTCATGCCGGCAGGACTCTTAAAGTTAATAAGTTATAAAAAAACAGCCCGCAGGATAAGAGGTACCTGTAGAGGTTCCTGTAGGTCGAATTTTTTTAAAGTGTTTTTTAAGAAATTAATTAAGTAAAAAAAAAACCGGTCAAGTGCGAGTCGGACACACGCACTGAGGGTTCCGTACCAACTTTAACTGAATCAGGGGTCCACTTACTTCCGCTTAGCAAAAATACCACAAAATTTAATTGATTGCAAAAATAACTTGTTTTTTATAGAACAAAGTTCCATTTGCGGTTGTTAAAAATGTGCTATTTCTCAAAAACTGCCGGTTTGATCTCGTTCAAACCAATTTTCGTTGCAGTTTTTGTTAAGATCTACATTATGGTATTTTTTACAAAATGTTCACTTGCTTAGTTTAAAAGTTAGAGGGGGACCCCATATTTAACCACTTTGGAAGCGTCTGTCTTCCAAATGTTAGACTTTTAGAAAAAATGGTTTTAGGAACCTCTTGTCATTTTAAAAGTTCTATCCATAGATACCCCATACGCATAGGTTTGAGTAAAAAAAAGTAGTTTTAGTTTTAGTTCTATGTATGGGAAGCCCCCCTTAAGTATCATTATTTTATATTTTTTGTATGAGAATCGTAAGGCAGTCAGCAGGATACAACTACCTACGAAGTTTCAACTGTGTCATGCTAATACTTTCAGAATAAAGTAGTTGGAACATACGGACGGACAGACAGACAGACAGACTTGAAAAAACTATACGGGTTCCGTTTTTTGCCAATCGGCTACGGAACACCAAAAAGGAACGGCATATAATTATCACACTAAGGTTAATGAGTTATTAAAAAACGGTTGGTCTAGTGGTTTGAATACCGGGCCAAGATCGGATCGGATCGGATCGGGTTCAGTCACCGAGTCGGGCAACTAAAAGTTTCGAATTTTCGAACATTGCTCGGGTTTGTGATCACCAACCTGCATTTTTCAAGTATGCCGATAAACGGCCGGTCCCGATAATCTTTCAGTTTTGGCATATCGGAGATAGAAAACATCTTCTGTCTCTGATTTTGCCGTCCAGAGTAACAAAGACAGAAGTTGTTTTCTATCACCGATACGCCAAAACTGAAGATAGATAGGTGATTGGGACCGGCCGTAAGCATGTACCGATCATTTCTACGGTAACTTGAATTCAGTGATGATTAAAGCCGTTACTTTACTTTACTTTACACGGACTCTTACAAAAGTGACACCTTGAACCGTCAAAGTTAACATATGTACAGACAACAGCACGTCAACCTATCACAAAACGTCAAATTTTCTCAATTGATAATGATCTCTACCCTTTGGACTTAAAGTTGAAAATCAATTCAATGCCCATTAACTTTTCGGGTAGGTTGACCTGCCGTTGTCTTTACTATAGCCAGCTTGACAATATTGAACAATCATTACTAAACGCAACATTAGCACATTACTAAAACGTTTACATTTTACAGTTAATAGAGCTATTTGAAACTGATAAATATAATAAACATTAAAATACCTCAAAACATTGTATCTAAAATTATTTTAAAACATATTAACTTGAATTTAATTAGTAAAATAAACATTATCGTGCAATTTACCATTAAACTCTGCGAATGTTTGCTTTTATCTATAGCAAAAATCATAATGAGATCGTAAAAGGTTGGGGGTGGCGCTACGCTGACGCACACCCCGCAGGAAGTCGATGGCGCTAACGAGGAAGCTTCTCGTCACTTCCGTTTGGAAACTTTCCTTGAACTGTCAGCTTTTAAGAACTTTTTGAGCCGATAAATTGAATGGTTCGAGTTCGATCACCGTTTGACTGTCTAAAGTAGATCGTTCCAAAGAAAAAGTAATGAGTACTTTACAATGAATAGACAAGACGAATTTCTAGCCATTGGAAAAAAATGCTAGCAAAGGTCATAGGTTAGTATGCCAGCCATGGTTTTCGGTAATTAATATTCCATGTTACTTAAATTGCAAACGCAAAAGCAATAGCAATCCAATGAAATAATGACAAAGTGAAAAGTGAAGTTACTGTCATTCAGATGCCATCATAAGCCTATGGCAAACTGTCAGTACAATGAGGTAAAAGTCGCGTTATTCATATAGCCAAATCAGCAAAATATTTTCTTATGTATTAAATAATTGTAGTTCGATACTTAATGAAATGTTTCATTAAAAATTGCAAAAGAAGCATGCTAAATAAAAATAAATGTGTAAAAAAAAATTCTTAGCTAACTGAAAAAAATGCTCAATTTAATGCGTTTTGGGTTTAGCAGTCCATAAGAATTTTGAACTCACACTTGTTTGTTTTTGATGTTGAAATCTCAATAAGCTAAAAGCACTGCTACGCTGATGCTTGCTCTCTGCTAAAATTTAACTGAATTGAACTTGCGAGCTTGCAACTAGCCACTACGGAACCTGTTTTTTTTTTACGAGAGGAAAATGCGTTACGCATCATCACCACTGCCCCGGGGAGGGCGGTATGTGGCACTCCCGGCGCCCTGAAAAGGGCGCTGCTCCTGGGAATGGGACCCAGGGGTATACCCACTAAAAACCTCGCGTCGCCCGCCGCGCTGACTGACGGCAGGGTCTGTGGTTACTCGACAGTCCACGGACCCCGCCATCGGCCACCTCCACCCTGAAAAGGGCAGACCTCCTCAGCCACTACGGAACCTACGAGCCGGTCGGTATAGTGGTACGAAGTCGACCCTCTGTGCAAGGTATTTCGGTTTATGTTCTCGGTCAGGTCAATTTAGAAAAAAATATTATCTAAATTAGCTTGAACCAGAGGCCTTACTCCGCACAATGTCCGTATTTTCGAATCCATCTGTCCTTTTCACTCATACCGATGTCTTAATGTATCTGAAAGAGACATAGATATATCCGTAAATACCAGCTTCTTGTTGCAGAGTAAGGCATCTGGTCGACGCAGGGCTTCGTAGTCGTGCTTTGGAAGGCACGTTAAGCCGTTGTTTTTAGCTTCTGTCGCAAGATGGAGGTTGAAAAAGCAATTCAAGTCAAAGGCCTCTAATAGATGGCTTAGAGAACTCTGACACTAGGCAATCCTTGACTAAAGCTGAGGCTCGACCGTGAAATGAGGTCAAAGAGCCCTCTTAACTTGCAACGATAATTTTACAAATTTGGGGCTCGTCTACGAAAGGCTAGCAGAGCGGTGTGAGAGAGCAATAATCAACAATTTATTGTTTTTGAATCTCGACCAATTCATCTCTGTCCGTTTATTTCGTTGTCGAGCCTCGGCCTTAAAAGTCACTTCTCATAAATGTTAAATCTGTCTTGACACGCACTTGCTCTTTTGTTTTCTTTATTATGATCTATGACAATGATGCATAAAGTCTAACAGTTTTTGTTTTTTGCATATTTTCACTTCTACTGCAAACACAATAGTCTAATTGAAAACTTAAACGAACCCTTTCAGGGCGGTGAAAATAAAATAATGGCGTATCGTTCCGTGGAATACAAGTTTTAAGTGTTCCCCTATAAAAGCAATGGCGAATGTCGTAAAATGCAGAAACAACGCAGCCGGAGGGTTATTATGAAATATGCTGGCAATACTCACGTTTGAAGGAATATAAAAGGTTGAATATGTGGTACTGATAATGTCTATTTATTACAAACCTTATTTCAGTTTTAAAAACTATAAAATACTAATCAGGAATTGAAGGTATACATTAAATATAATAAAGGGAAGTACGAGTATAAATAAGTAATTATCATTGAATTGATTTTACTTTTAATATAAAGAAATATAAAACGATTCGATGGTTATATTTAGCTGTTTTGTTTAGTTATCTAATTATCTGGGCCAAAGTTAGTAGTAGAAATTGTATCTCTTTCCTGATGACAGATTGTTCTGAAATTTCGTATCATCATTAGTTCTGTTGTAAATACTATGACTGTAAATTCAAAATCAATGGTGGAATGCAATTTTTTTTTAAATTTACTCACCATGGGCATTAAATAAATTTATACAAAAATACTTTCAATAAAATTGGAAAAGTTTTATTGGTAAAAATGAACTTTATAGTAATATAGACAATGTACCAAAAGCTAAAATTGCATTAACCTTTTTTTCTGTTTGCCTGCCAGTAACAAAAATACAATAGTAAAGTGGAGTTAAAGGTTTTCAGAATAACACTGTTATTTTTACGATCTACAAGCATTCCAGTGTTTTATGCTGTTCGCCGCACTCTAGATTAGCTGTGGAGCTTGTTTTATTTAATGAAATTTACATTCTAATATTAAGAGTATATAAATTCACATTTATCGTGTGTTTAGTTTTGTTGGTATTATGAAAACGTAAGCGTAGTGGTAACAAACATCTGACTTCGCTTTTCTAAATTAGGATCTTATTATGATCGGCAAACAGAAGGTCATCAAACCACAACAGCTAGTTAAGTAAGGTATCGGTCTGTTCTGCAGTAACATTGTCTTTATGTTAGTGAAAGGGAAAGTTGGAAGAGGAAGGCCTAGACGAACTTACCACGGTCAAATCGGGGATGTTCTGAAGAAAGGTCAGGTGAAGAGTACTCTAAACCGACGAGCATGCATGAAGAGATTGATGAATGTGGAAGAAGCGAAAGTTGTATGCCAGGATCGTAGTAAGTGAAAGGCCTTGGTCTCTGCTTACCCCGTTGGGAAGGAGGCGTGATAATATGTATGTATGTATGTATGTTAGCTTATCCAAAAAAAAACTTATTAATAATTGCCACACTTGACAAGTGGATTGGCGATCTCAGTTTGGTCAAGTATGTAGAGGAGACTTCTGTCTGTTCTTCTTCATTTTGGAATACTCCTTTAGTCGCTTATCATACGACACGTGAACAATGACTTGCATAATTTTAATGATTGATTTGATTTTAATTGATGTTAGAAATGAAATTATATCATTGATTAAAGTTGTGAATTAAGTTGTGAAATGCTAGAAAATAAGACAAAATATATAATGTATTGTTTAGGGCTCATTGGTGACACCTATTGAGATGAAGCCCCCAGCGAGCTAAATTACTTTTGGAAATTATTAAAATTTACCAAGTAATCCTTTTAGTTGAATCGCAAACTGGCTGAACATACAATTCTGCCAACATAAACACTAAACCAGACCAGCGAGCTCCGAACAAATTTAGCGCAATACTACAAACTCGACAAAGTAAATTATCCGTTCGGTATTTTGTGCCCGTATAACGAACTTTGATATTCGCCGCACGGTCGCAATCTTCTTGGCATTGTGTCTGATGTTGATGTGGTGGTACTGCACATTGCGCTTTGCTACAATGCACAACTGTTTTTAGTCAATAACGTTATTTAACGTTTATGTTTAAATCTTTTATTAATGATCAAAACTGACAATAGTTGATATTTCTAAATTTGACTTAAGGTAGACTTCGGAGCAATGCGGCTTGCGTTGCGTCGTGCGACATGCGTCACTTGCGGCCCACGCGGCCATGTGGCTGTACTCTGAATTAAAGGAGTGTATGAAACCCTTTCCGACCGACGCATGCGGCCGCGACGCTTCGCTCGAAAAGGGTTTCATACACTCCTTTAATCCAAAGTACAGCCGCATGGCCGCGTGAGCCGCAAGTGACGCATGACGCACGACGCAAGCCGCAAGCCGCATTGCTCCGAAATCTACCTTTAGCAGATTAGAAGACGCGCGGAGGGAGCAGTGGCACGAGTTAGAGGTACTACTACGCAACGTGATGCCAGTAAATTAGGGGCTCTCTGTCTCTGTCACATACTTTAAGACATTGACACGAGTTAGACCCTTGTTCACCAAGACTTAACAGCCGGTAAACATAGATTGACGATTAATTTGACACAATCCCCATACAAAATATGTCAAATAATATTTTAAACGCTGTTTAAAACTTAAACGTCTGTTGGTGAACTCTACCCAGAGAGACAGATGGAGTCTATATTGTGTTACTGATTAAGGCCATCTACACTGAGTACTGAGTCTGTATCACAGACTCAGCAAAATTCATGGGAGCTGAAAGGTTTAAATATATGTTCAAAACCTTATCTATGGTCTTTGTTACTCGTACCTTATACAGGATAAAATTTTAACCTATTTCCAAATTTTAATATATCAATCTATGAGACAAAAAAACAAATGACGTATTTTTTCTTTTGGTGTAGCCCAGTACAAAAATGTAAAGTTAGAACAATTAAAAAAATGTCCGCCAAAAATCGAAAAATTTTTGATTGGCTCATTTATTCTCATATTACCTATTAATAATAATTCATAAATATTTGATTTTCCCTTTATACCTTAACAGGCCTAGGACGGTAAAAATTGAAAACTATATTGCGATCATTTTTTACTTCATAAATGGGCTCTAAATATGATACTGAACGCCTATAAAATATTTGGAAAGTGGTTAAAATTTCATCCAGTATAGTTATTAGGGAAATTTTAAAAGAAGATGTTAGGATTTCTTTTTATTTTATTTTTTCGCACAGATGACCGGTCATTCAGGTTCGAATCTCGTTCGGATTAATGTTAAAAAAAAAATTATCCATATATTCTCGGATCGAAGTGTTTGTGGTGATGAAGGCATTGTTTGAGAATTTAAAAAATAAAAAGCTACTAAGTACCAATAGTTTGGGGACAGAACAATGTATGTGCTGTTGTTCACATATATTTTTATCATTATGAAACTCGAGATCACGTTTCAATTTCATAACCAATAATTTTCAACTCCAGCTTTGATTGCCTCATCCATTCATTTTCCGAACTCCCGCCCGTATACATCTTCCCCAGTAAATTGCATTATCTAGTTAAACCAAACGTTGTTACATTATTATCCGGCAAAACTCGAGGCCGCTTTGTCGCAAACAAACCTGCTTCATTCATGAAGATTCAATAGACTTTTGAAATATCATCTTTCGAGCGCCTCAGAAATTGAAGACAAGTTTGTGTTGGGAATAATTTGTGTGGAGTTAGGAAGATACGGTTTTATTAGACTTTGACACACAAGAGATATTGTTGGTAGTTCACCATAATACAGGATAGGATGCTTTATGTGCCGTAAGTTTTCTTTTACATAATATGTACCTACAAAGTAGGTTTCCAATATCGTAGTCATCTTCATCAATAAAACATAGCATATGTCTAGCTTAAGCTTCATTCGTTATTCAGTCTATTGCTGGTAAGAATCTCCAAAATATGCCATTGTGCCCTGGTCCTTGACTAGTCCTATCCTGCTTTTTGCCTGTGACTTTTAGCAAACTGTCGTTGCACCTAGCTGAGGGAGTCTAACATAAAGCTTGCCGGGTGTCCACTTAAGAACTTGTTTACCCCAAATGATTCTTACAACAGTTTATATCAAAGAATATTAAGACAACCTATTTTTTGGTTTATATGGAGCACATGCTCTTTTTCCAGCAAGGCAGTAGAATAGGAAAAGTTAGGCTACGCCTCAGAAAAAAGTAGTTAGATTTAATTATTATACCTACTGAAAAATCCAGCCAAGCGCTGAATTCTAATATATTTTTTATTATGACTATATATTCTTGGAATATTTAATGCGTTTAACTGTTTCCGTTACTAACATCAAGCCCAACTTACGAATATATTTCTTTTACACTGTTTAGTATTTATTTTTGATGTTATGTAACATAAATTTTAACATTAAAAAAAACCTTAACTTCTTAACTATCATACTTCTTGTGATAAAACCTGGTGAAAAATAGACAGGGAGTCTTAGTACTTAATAGGTTCCCGTTTTTACCCTTTGGGTACGGAAACCTTAAACTAATGAATAATTAAAATGAAATAACGTTAACCAGAAAAAATTACCTTTACATTAATAATATCTTTCAACACTAACTTTCAGTAATTGAGATTCCAATTAGTCTTAAATTTTTCTGCTTTAGAATTTCAGAAAAGTTTTTACATTAACTACATTAAAATTTCTTGGAAGTAAACTACTTCTGACTGCACTATTTGACTTGAAAACTAGTAGTTGGAGCAAAAAATCAGAAACAAAAAGGCTTAACAATGCTTCAGGTAACTTGGATGTTCTTTGAAAGTTGGAGGACAGTAATATTAGTTGGGAACAGTTTACGTAACTCGCGGGATACTGAACAGTTTTCGTCTCAGTTGAGGGAAATGATTAGATTTTGTGACAAATACGTCAGAATATATTTTTAACAGTTTAGCCTATAACAGTGATTTGTTTATTCTTTTTCTAAACTTCCCGTGTTCAAATCTGCCCCCTTCTCACCTTAATATGAAAAAAAAAACCTAAAGTATTGCATTAGCCATAGAACCTGATATAAAAATTAAAAATATAAAACTTTAGCCGATGTGAGGTTCAGGAGGATATGGAGTAGCGTCGCCGTCAAAGGAAAGACTGCTTTTGCTTAAGCGCGTTTATAAGAGCACAAACCAATTGCAGACAGTATTAGACTTATAGTGGACCGGCTCTAAGTTGCACTAGCGTGCAAGCAATAGTCCAGTGCCGCGTAAGTAAAGTGTTTGCTTAAAGACTCCGAAAGTTCCAATAGCTTGAAATCGTTCAGAGTGCAAGGAAATCGAGACGTCGATGTCCTTGCGCGAGTCAACTGACTACCAGCGCCGTCTAGTATCGAGTCTCGAAACTAAGGGTTGGTGTTAAACGAAATCGTGGCGTCCAAATTCTTGCGCGAGTCAAGTGACTACCAGCGCCATCTATGCATATCTTATGAAACTAACATATGATTTCAGAATTCATGAGTGTTACAAAACTTACAATTGGAATTTTTAGTATACTAAATCCCTTGTCTTACCAGCTGAGCAAAAATAATTTGTGAAAGTCAATTTTGTTTGATTGTTTGCAAATGAGTTTCAGGAGGCGCTTTTATATGTCACGATTTTATATAATACTACTGCTTCAGGACAAGTGTGAGCTAGTGCTTAGAAAAAGAAAAAAAATCGGTCACTATAGTCAGCCTCTTTTTAAAGAAGTATGATAATAAATCAATCAATCAATGAACAGCCATTGTCCGTCCACTGCTGGACGTAGGTCTCCTTCAAGTCACACCACAGCTGTCTATTCTGGGCTTTCAGGGCTTTGTACTGATGATCTTAGGATAACTGTTGGCAGCGGCTGGCCCCATCCAGGACAGCCCAGGATAGTATGACAATATATGAAAGTAAATACTGATGCGAGCATAAAACACAACCCAACCCGCATTCCGGTACTTGTATTTTTCTGATAGCAAAGCACTCTCTAATCTAATTGGATTATATCTTTTAACTGTTGAAAAATAAACACAAAATACACCCGTGTTCTTTAGAAATTGAGTTACATTGACACGTTGAGGTAAAATCAATATTTAATACAATTTACTTACCTAAAAGCGTAATATCTTCCGAACGCTGCAGACGCAAGTTGAGTTACCGAGGAACCGGCTAGGTCGTGATATAAGACCTTGCTGGTCTTGCGAACTATCGCCCTCACATATTAGTAGGGACTCTGTATATTTTTAATATATATTCCGGACAAATAATTTACAAACGATAATAATTACATTCAGATTAATGTAATATGCGGAAGACAGTACATTAGGCTATACACTACGTAGTTGACATACTGTTGACTGATGTGCAGATCATTTTACTTTGAAAAAAATACTTACGTAAAGATATTTTTTGACGCAAGCGAAAATTCTTTAGCTGTATACCTATTTAAGAAAATGTAATTTCAATTTTAAACTAGAAATTGTCTAAAACACCTTAATACACACACACGCACCCACTCACACACATACAGTGCTTACGTAGTTGCTACATACTGAATGTTGTGGACTTTTAGTGGTAGCTTACGTTCACGTAACTAATTTATATTTTTTAGGTAAACAACTTTATTTTGAAATTGACTATCTACCCTATTATCTTATTATTTTACCTAAAAGTTAACGTTAAGAGCGAGCCATCACCAACACGAGTATATTTTTAGTATTACTCTCTAGAGACGTCTCAATACGTTAGTAAAATATATTTTGGTAAATAAAACCTTTGATACTAAAAAAAACTAACAAATATTGTCCCATTTTTGATCCAAGATGGAGATACCCTAGTAACAGGCACTAACAGAATTAACAGTAGAGAAGTTCTTGTGAGTTAACGCGCGGTTGAAAGGAGATGGAACTTGATACACGTTCATTTTCACTTGCGCTGGAGTAATTTAGTTATTGTTTAATTATGCCCCCTACTCCCCAACCAACACACACCTTCCTTTTTGATGGTAAACATGGCTGTAAAGATTTCGGTTAAGTGACGATAATTATGTAGTAATGGGGTGGAATTTTAACAACCTTCTAAAGGAGATGTCCCAAATTGTATGGAGGACAGGCCCAGAACCTGTACACGCCACCAAAAGATAGACCAATACACCTACAAGATTTTGTTATTATCCAATTCTTTTAAAATGGCTTCGTTAAGTGGTTCAAATAAAGAGTTAAGTAAGAAAATAGCAATACAAAACAAAACCATCATCATCATGGCAGAAGATGACATTTTGATGACATCTGTCGGTTTTGGTTTCATAATCGCGCATCTAGGAGTCCAGTGCCATCGCTTGCTGTAGTAACAACAAACATTATGAAAGTAATGTGTCAATCAATACCAAATCCAGAAATCGAAAATGAGGTCGTTATAATGAACTACATTTAAAACGCGACAAGCAGAACAAAAACTTGAAGTGAATGATTATGCCAAAGTGACAAGGGGTATCTGACAGCTACTGACATTTAAAGTTTTTTTAGATTGACGCCATCTTGGAATGCCTATGAAGTTTGATAAATTATTCGATCTTGTTTATTTTTGAACCACTAAATTATATGTTATATAAATTTATATGTATTTTTCCCAGAATCAATAAATTTTTCTTGATTTTTGTTAATGGTGTACTATGTCTGGGCCTATTATGGGACATCTCCTTTTAATATAACAATCTACAAGACAAAAAAGCAAATGACGTATTTCTTCTTTTGGTATAACCCAGAACAAAACATCAATACTTAAAAAATGACCGCCATAAATCTTAAATTCCATAAATGGGCTCTAAACACGATTTGGAACGCCTTTAAAAATTTTTGAAGATTGAAAAAGTCATTCTGTATGTGTGTTGTGTGGTGTCAGCTTATAAAAAATATAGCTATCCCTCTTTTACTTCCTATGGGTGCCGTAAGAGGCAAAAGAAGCACTGCCAGAAAGAGACAGGCAACGGTATCTTCACTCCAGCATTTGATAATGGTGAATACCAACTGGCCCGCCGTGGCAATTATGGAAAGATCCTCCTAATGAATATTCCTCAATATCATGAATTTAATTTTAACAGTACACAGCAGGACGCTGTCTCCTGTGTACCTACTGTTAACAGCTGTTATAATAAAATAATAATAATATTTATAAAAAGACATGCCGCACCGAGCCATCTAGCCCCTAATTAAGCTACTACTTAGTAGCTTTGGTTATGGGGTACTAGATAACCGATAAATTTTCATATTACTTTTTTTTTAAATGTATTCTTATTATACGTAGAGAAACACCCAGACCAGCGCATGCAGAATGTTCATGCACACAAATATTTGTACTAAGCGGGGATCAAACCTGCGACCCACGGCCCGATATAGGCAGGTAATAAAGAGCTCGTAAACTGTTGATTTCAAGCGCTGCAATTGGTCACTTAACAGTTTGATCTTAAATTCCCACGAGAGATAAAAGATTATACGATAAACACGAGATTTCCATCTGCGAGTCCGAATTATTCCGCCTAGACAAACTAATGAATCTAATAATGCGTTATGACTAATCTAACAGCGGTGCCAATGGCTTGATACTTATGCACCGATTCCAATTTATACCTAGCATAATGGAAATTTATACAGTAAGCTTACTTCCTAATATTGGTTTTAGGCATGACGTGGCAATGGCAATTTAATGAAAACCTCCGTTGAGGAGTTATATACACGTCGATAAATGTCATCATCAACATTTTTACAGGGCCCCAATTCCGCTAATTCACAAATGGCTCAATAGAATCGTAATTGCAACACAATCGTATATTTTGACGTTACTCATAATAAATGTGTCAAAATATACAATTGAGATGCAAATGCGACTCTATTGAGCCATTTGTAAATTAGCGCAATTGGGGGCCTGGTCACATATTATATCAAGCACTGTGCTTGGTAAATTTACGAGTCACCCTTATTTACTCGGTCCAATCATTTGACAGTATGAGAAGTCTACTTGATAAAAAAAAAACAAATCCATTGGGATTCTACTGTAAAGATTGAAATTCGTCTTTGCAGGATTGCAGTTAGAGAAAAAATATAAAGGAGGCACTTTATCATGGGAATTCCACTTTTAAAGTAATTGTTTAAAAAGTAAATTTTAAAACTCTCTAAATTTTAAAAATAACTCTAATTGAAAGTGATTCTACTGTACCCATTTTCATAACACTAACGCCTAATCTCAGCTAACCAGAAGTTCGTTGTGACAATGGTCTTGTTCCTGGCCGTTTGCCAAATGTAACAACTGGGTGGCAAATGGGAGTTTTATGGCGCTATTGCGGGGAGTTATAGCAAATGCCTAGATCCGTGAGACGTGTTTTTGATTTTTTCGTAATTGTTATTAAGCTCGTGAAGGTTGGTTTATTTTGATACAACAAACTTACTGTATCTATCTTATTTAATTTTACTTATAGCGTGAAACTCGGGTATACTGGCGATAGTGTCGTGTAGTGTCGGCACAAAAAAACCCTTGCCTTCCTATGGATGTCGTAAGAAGCGACTAAATGAGTACTGCCCGAAAAAGAAAGGCAGTGGCGACTTTTTTCGGGATCCGTACCCAAAGGGTAAAAACTGAACCCTATTACTAAGACTTTGCTGTCTGTCCGTCTGTCCCTCTGTCCGTCTGTCTGTCACCAGGCTGTGTCTCAAGAGCCGCGATAACTACACAGTTAAAATTTTTACAAATTATGTATTTCTGTTGCCGAAATAACCACAAATCCTAAAAACAAAATAAAATAATAAGGACGGCTTCCATGCAAAAAACGCCCTTTTTGCCAATTTTTGCTCGATATCAATAAATGGTAACAAGTAGGCACTACATTAACTAATTTCATATACCTACTGTTGTTTACCTAGTCAATGGTACGGAACCCTTCGTGCGCGAGTCCGACTCGCACTTGGCCGGTTTTTCTACCATTGTTCAAACTGCGATCGCCAACCTATTAATCGTGGCGATTGTGAATAAGTCCTCTTCTTACGGCCGGTTCCAATAACCTATTCATCTTCAGTTTTGGCATATCGGAGATAGGAAACAGTTTCTATCTCTGTTTTTGCCGTCCAGAGAAACGAAGACAAAAGTTGTTTTCTATCTCCGATATGCCAAAACTGAAGATAGATAGGTTATTGGAACTGGCCGTTAGGACGGCCTCCAAGCAAGAATATGGCGAAGCCCTCCTTTCAAAGAGGTTCATGTCCAGCAGTGGACTATTATAGGCTGGTGATGATGAAGGTACCATTTATTAAAGGCATAAAAGTTTCTTTGCAAGACTCAAATAAAATACAGTAGACGTATTTTACTCTAGAAAGAATAGCATAGTGTTATAGTTTTTGTATTATGAGTGTTATAACAAAATGACAAAACGAGACAAATCTACCACAAGGAGAAGACGGGCAACGGTGTCTATTACACATCATTGTTCAAACTATGATCGCCAAAGATGTCGCCAACCCCAATAGATTGATTTTCTGTCCCTACCATCTACTCTTATCCAATCTCTACCCTACCTACTTCTACTTAGCCTCTACCGTATCCCTTTTCTAGTCTACCCTACCCTTTCTCACTCTACTCTACCCTTACCTACTTATCTGTTTTAGTTTTAGAAAAATAAAACCGTTTGCAGCGACACCTACCTGGTCAAATTGTGAATACGAACCTTCTTTAAAACTATTTAGTTTTATATAAAATTAATTTCATAGTCGGTTCGTGCGTGATGCGATGACCAATAGTTATATGTATAAATAGAGATTCATGTTACTATATATAGATTAATAACTTTAGATATTTCGTTGATGATGCATTAAGTTGAATATGATACGCTAGATTGGTTATTCATTATACTTAATAACCTATTGTTAAAATAATTGGATTCAACTATGTTATCCGGCCATAATTAAACCCATAATGTAGAGATATTATTATTATGATTTTAGCCAATTCCTATTAGTAATACGTAGTAATGTCACCTAACTACGTCAAAGATTACTGTGATTCACTTAATTACGAGTACGTCAAAGATTCTTAAGCGATTACATGAACGCCCTTAAATACTTTTGCATTCTAAATATAAGATCGTAAGCGAAGATATATCTGGGACAGGTGAGAGGAAGAAGACTCAGATGTAGTGCCAATGTGTGTTTGAATAAGATGTAAAGGTTATTTACTTGTGTATTTACTTGTGAATTATTATTAGGTACAGACAACAGCATGTCAACCTACCAAAAAAGGACAAATTTTCTCAATTGATATTATTCTCTACTTGTTGGACTTAAAGTTGAAAATCAATTCAGTGACCATTACCTTTTTGGGTAGGTTGACCTGCCGTTGTCTAACATAGCTTTGTATAGATTTACTAACCGCACTTAACGTTCAAAAGTGTGATGACAAGTACAAATATTGTCAAAAATCAAATACCCATTCTTAATAGAACAACATTACAACAAAAGGTAACGTTTTCTAAGTTTGTCTGGTTATATGGGTTAATTTCTACATCTTCTGAATATCAATAATAGAATATGAATACGATAATTTTAAGTCGTAGTCTATTACTAGCCAGGAAAATTAGAACATCTGTTATGCTTACTTCCACGCCTGAATAACGGTACTGAATTTTATGAAATGAGATATAATAATATAGATTATACGATTGAAAAGGACATAATAATGTCATTTGGTATCCAACTGCTGCAGCAGCTGCTGGGCAAAGATTCCCGCATGGTGTAACGTGTAGTTGAAACAAGGAGAACCGCGTGCGCAAAGTTGATATGCAATATGTCTTCAA
Organism: Anania crocealis; assembly: GCA_949315895.1. Lineage (NCBI taxonomy): Eukaryota > Metazoa > Arthropoda > Insecta > Lepidoptera > Crambidae > Anania > Anania crocealis. The sequence continues at coordinate 3,584,124 of OX438859.1, read as the reverse complement.
CTTTTTATTTTCCTAAATATAAATAAATCATAATCATATTTTTTTTTATTCAGATTAATAGTTGGTACATTGATCCTTACAGAACTTACAATATTAATAAATTTTAACAGATAGCTGACAACAAAAAGAACTTTAATTGTAATGAGAACAAAAGGCTTACGTCTATGATACACACTTAGGTTACTTAGATATTATTACAATCGTCGTTTAAAATTTAAAGTTATGATTGAGCAGGTAAAAATAAAACGTATGTTAGCTACAATTACTTTTTGTCGGTACCCAGATAAAGTATTACATTACCTTCCGTGCTAGTCAAGACTGTGTTACGGCAAGGTATATAAATAAATAAATAAATAAATGTGGACAACATCACATACATTGTTCAAATCCCAATTTGAATAACTATTTAAAGCATTCGTATTTTGGAAACCAGAAACAACGAAGGTACCACAAACACCCAGACCCGAGAAAATGTAGAAAAACACATTTTTTCTACATTGACCCGTCCGGGAATCGAACCCGGGACCTCGGAGCAGGCGACACCTTGAAAACCGGTGTGTACGCCACTCCGCCACGGAGGTCGTCGTATTTAACCACTAAAATCGGTACAGGGCATGTTAAAACCCATACAACAGCCATGCATAACAGTTACAATAATAATTAAACCAATGCAAACCCATCTTAAACTGAACTCCCAATCAAACCTTACGGCAGTGAAAATTCAGCTTATCTCATTAATATCTGACTTGATTTGTACCTGATTTAATAAATTATAATCTGGCTATACAGAATGAAATTTTAACCACTTTCTAAAATTTTTGTAAGCGTTCAGTATCGTATTTAGAGCCCATTTATAAGGAAATAATTGTAAATCAAGTTTTCACCCGAAAATATTTTTCGCAGTATAGTTTTAAATTTTTACAGTTTTAGGGCTGTTTAGGTATAAAGGGAAAGTCAAAAACTTATGATTAGTATCGTAATGAATGAATGTGATGTGCATTGCGTAAAAAAGTGTTGCTAGGCAGCTGTATCAAAAATTTTAGATTTTTGGCGGACATTTTCTAAGTGCTTTATCTTGACATTTTTGTACTGGGCTATACCAATAGAAAAAATACGTCATTTGTTTTTTGTCTCGTAGATTGATATATTAAAATTTGGAAGGTGGTTAAAATTTCACCCTGTATAGTCAACGTTACTAAATTTAGTAACGCCACATAAATTTTCCATTACTCTAATAACCTGAAACTATAAGCTAATTTCATGCACTAAATATTCGAGTAAGACATAAATATATCACAGACCCATAAAAATAAATCATGCGGAAATTCCGGTACATAAAACGTAAACTTTTTGCGGCAAAAATGGATGCTGAATCATAGTATACGATGAAACAGTAGGCCCTTGCTTGAACACCTGAGTAATTTAGAATTAGAATTGTTTATTTGCGTTTAAACAGGGTACACTGAAGGGTAAGGGTACAGGGTACAAGAACTGCACACAATTTGAAAAGTTTCACTGATAAGCAGAACGAAAGATGCGAAATAGGACGCAAATGAAAAAAAGTTGGCTATAATTTTTTATGATTACCGCTCGTGACTGCACTTGACGTGGACGTTGTAACAACGGCCTAAAAGCTCGCGTGTTTTGAACTCAAATACGCCCTATTTGAGTTCAACACACGCGAGCTTTTATCATATCTGCTTCGTTCTAATATAATATCATTGATGACGGGACTTCATTTTATTTACAAAGCGACTGGTTAATAATACGTGAAATTCTAAGATCTTAAGTTGCGATATAAGTTATTTTACCTATAAGAACCTTTTTTCTGTTTATTTTTTAGTATTCTTAATTTGAAACTGTTTCCCGCCTTTTCTTGTAAGCAATCAATCAGTCCTCGCGCCGTGCTTTCCTTATTTTGCGTCAGACCCGTCATGAGTTCTTTTTAGTACCTAGAACTGTTTTTTTGTTTGGTTACACTTTTTATTAATTACTGATGACCTGGCAAACCTTGCTTTTACATATGTATATTGAGGTTGGTGGTAAAGGAGAAGTTTTTTTTTTTTAATTTTATTTATGTATGTATACCATATTTTTAACACTTATTATCCTATTCTGGATGAATTTATCATTCGAAAAGTCATTTATATTATAATAGCATTTGTCAATTAATAATTTTTAAATTTTGTTTTAAAAATTTTGTGTTTTAGTATTTTAATACAAAATGTAAACAAATCAGACACAAATATCATAAAAATTGGTTCACTCGTTTTCGAGTTAAAAGTGGTGTAACTAACACGATTTTCCTTTTATAGTTATAAAAAAATATAAGAAAAAGATAAAGACGGTTCCTAGGCAAATGTAATTTTGATGGAGTGAGACTACCGACGCAAACTAAGTGTAACATAACATAATGAACAGAAAACACTCAAACGAGGGTTTGCAACAAAAAATACAATAAATCTTACCTTCTACACGAAAAAGAAGAACATCTTGCTTGTTCCCACGTGATCATCAATTATTACCACAATGGCGGGCGCACCTGTGGAAGGAGATGTTAATCAGCTTTATTGTTTTATTTTTGTTTTACTTTTCCGAACTGAAATGGCAACTAAAGTGAACTAGAATATAACTAATTACGGAAAAACTGTGCTTCCATGATCATGATCGCGACAGTGCCGAATAATTGGAAATTAAAAGAAAACAAGGTACCTACATAACAGTGATCAGGCTATTATCAATTTTTGTTACAAACTTACATCTATGTCACTGAAAGGAGATGTCCCAAATTGTATAGAGGCTAGGCCCACAACCTGTACACATTGCCAAAAGTTAAAGCAATATACCTAGAACACTTTGTTATTATCCAAATTCTTTAAAATGGCTTCGTTTAATGGCTTAAACAAAAATAAACTTAATAGAATAACAATACTAAACAACAAAAACTATCATGGCGGAAGATGACACTTTGATGTTATCTGTCAGTTTTGACAATTTCAAAATCGCTTATATCCATTTTTAACAAGTGATATTGTTTGCTTACTTGTGCTTGTGCTAAGGAAATCTGACAACTACTGACATTTACTGTATGACTAACGCCATCTTGTATGACTAATTGAGAGGAATATTTATTAGATTGTATTTTATTTTTGAGCCGCTAAATTATACGTTATATTCAGTTATTTGTATTTTTCCAAAACACAGTAGATTTTTCTTGATTTTTTAGAATACTGTACAATGTCTGGGCCTGTCATGGGACATCTCTTTTAGATACCTCAGAAAATTATTCCAAGTGCTTATAATAGTATTTTAAATAACTGTAACCCGACTACCAATATGGAATAATTTCGAAGTCATCTGTTTGCTGTACTGTTTAAACATTTTTGTACTCAGAATTGGGTCTACTTTCATTTGATAGTTCATCCCTGATTGCAATCTTTTTTTTCAATTCACCGCAACATTTTGTTGTAGGTAGTATTCGCCATGTTGCTTTTTAAAAAGGTAGCCTATGTTACCCGGACTATAAAAGAAATCGATTGATATCTCATTCAACAAAGTTGACTAAGTAATTTAGCCGCAAATATAGAACCCACACCCCTTTGACGATCGGATATTCCAGACACAATTAAAATCAATTGTTATCGAGACAACCGGTTGTCTCTTGGGGCTTGAAGCGCTACCCACAAACATATATACATAGTAACAGCCTATGATCATCCCACTGCAGGGAAAAGGATGATGGAGCCATCATTGAATTCAAGTTACCACAGCAATAATGGGTGTACTGGCATAATCACCACGCTTGCCAAATGCGAGTTGGTCATCACAAACCCGAGCAACGTTCGAAATTCGAAATTTTTTGTTGCCCGACCCGAGATTCGAACCTGGGACCCCGAGATCTTGACCCGGTATTTAAACCACTAGACCAACGGGGCGTTACATAGACAGCTAAAATCATAACCCTAACTTTTGGCTTTGCCATAGTCGGGTGAAAACACTGCACAAGTGTTATGGAGACAATGACTGAATCAAACTTTCATGGTTACTACGTAAGATTTCGTTATTTCGAGATGTCTACCATGTACTTACAACGGCAGGTCAACCTACCCAAAAACGTAAAAAAAAAGTAAAGTAACAACCCATTTTCGCTCACTGCTGAGTCTCTCTCCTTTTTTTAAGGAGAGGGCTTAAGGCCTTGGTACCACCACGCTGGCCTAGTGCGGGTTGGTGGACGGCGGGGGCGACGCTGTGGCAACATCACCCCGCCGTTGGACGTTTCTCAAGCCGCCCGAGGGCCTCCAACAGGGCTTAACGACTGTTATCTCATAATAACAGCCGGGACCGACGGCTTAACGTGCCCTCCGAAGCACGGAAAACGTAAAGGTCATTGAATTGATTTTCAACGTTAAGTCCAACAAGTAGAGATCAATATATCAATTGAGAAAATGTGACGTTTGGTAGTTGATTGATGTGCTGTCGTCTGTACCTTGTTTTTATGAATTTCCGATATTTCGGCACTGTTGCAAGCGCCATGATCACGGACTGTTCTTCTCGAAACAACTTATTCCTATTAACTGAAGTGCAGACTATAAAAAACAGATTCTTCAAGGTTGTAAGTGCTGCTCTGACAAACCTTTTATACGAAATGTTTATTATTTATGAAGAATATTGTTTTTAAACTCGTATCCAGCCCCCCGACGTAGGTAAACTACATTAATAGTATTTTTTTTTATTCACGCGTACACTTTACATTATAATGAAAATTAAATTTACATAGACAAATGCGTTTATTAGTTTTTACATTATGTTTTGGTTTATCCTGACGTTATATATAGACAGACAGAGGTGTTATTTGTCTTATAGAAGGTAATTTGAATACGTGATCGATGTATCTTTCATTTCAATAACCTACTGTTAATAATGCGAGGAGATGCGGGTTCGAGTCCCGCCTGAGACAAAAAAAAAATTTTCTAGTTTATATACTGATATTATAAGTGCAATTAAGTTGCTAAAATATCAAATAAAGTATATAAATAGCTGTTTCATCAAACATCTGCAAAGATGTTTCTTTCGGGTGTTAAGGGTGCAAACTCCTAACATTTGATGAAACAACGCTGGCTCACAGCGTAAGAATATGCTTGAAAAATTCGCGCCGTGTCGCAGTGTCTCGGTAACCTACTGTTGTTGGGATAAGAAATTTGCCACCATTTTAATTTTTACATCAACATATTTGTTCGTTCTCGTTAAACTTTAGACTATGAATGTTGAATGTAACTATTGAGATGTTTTCAGATTGCCTAGCCTGAATGAACTCTGAAGTCATGGATGTCATTTAACAAGCAAAGTTTGTAGCTCCTAAGTTGCATAAAAGCTATATAAAGCAAGTTGTACAGCTAATTTAAAGCAGCGAACCGGCGACATAATAGCATTGTATAGCTGAATATAGCTTTATGCTGTTTTTATTCATTACCTCTGTCAACGCTATGCAAATTAACAACTTAAAAAAAAAAGACCAAAGAATGTAAAACAGGTAAATTATACAGTTCTCGTTAAATTAAAAAATCTTGTAAAGATAGATTTAGCACAACTACAAACTCGGTTTGTCAGTTGACGTTTAAATGTTAAGAGGCTGACAATAGTAACCGAGTTTCTTGAGCTGCTTCTTCTCGTCACTAGCCCACATTTGTCCCGAAGCAGTGGTAGGTTTAAATATTGGGACCTGTAAAAGCGCCTCCAGGGGCCTATTTGCAGAAATAAAACTGATTTTACTGATTTTAATATTTTTGTAACCGTTGCTACTCTTAAGCTTTTTTTAGCATATGTTCTTCTATTATATTACTATAAAATATTATTGCTTCAATCTAGCAATCTCAGTTTACACCGGCATCCAAATGAATCGAGACATCACGTCGACCAAAAACCTAAAGATAGAATCCTGTATCAGCTTGCTATTATCTATTTTCACTCAATTGCACTGACACTTGTCACTTCTTCTAAAAACTTGACACTGGCCGATAATTGTCACTATTATCAAATAAAAAAAGTGACGACGTCACAATGATCTATTTATTTTAAAAATTCGAATTACATTTTTTTAATTATCTGGAAACAGAAACATTCCGTGAGGTCCGTCACTTAATTATTTCGTAAAAAATGTTTAATATTCTAACTTACTGTATAGTGCGCGCGCCTATCTCAACGCTACTGTCGGCGGAGATCACATTATTCGCTTGCTGAAATCTAAAAAAAGACGCGACACTCATTCGTAAAGTGTTAAGGTATATTTAGGATTGTACAACACTACCCGAGGGTGTCAGTAAGTCTGGCATTTTGGGTGTTTACTCGGTAATGTAGGTTAGAATCAGGTGCACGGTCAAAAAAGTCGTTACAAAACTATTTTTAGAGGTTAACGACCCAAGAGACATTTAGGTCATAGTGAAATTAGTAAGGTCTTTTGATAAATGAAAATAAATTTTATGACTAGCTATTATGTGTGTCCGGGCGTTTTCCACGCGACATTCAGAATGTCGACCCGTTTTAGCCCGTAAAATTACAAAAAGTTCAGTGGTTATTTCAACGCAAATACTTGAACTTTTTTTTTGTTTTTTTTATAAACACAATGAACATAGAACCTTCATACACAATCAGCGACTAAAAACGTCTAAATGAGCGCAACTAAGTTGAAAGACCACCGAAAACACTTCGGTGGTATTACAACTTAGAATTTAATTTTAATGTCATGTTCGTAAGGTTGACTTTCCATTAAGAAATACGACAATGGATTCGTTGATACAATCGCGGACATTGTGAACTATCATTTTTGTATGGGACTTGAGAGGTTCTAATTGAATGGGTTTAAAATAAAAATTGTTTAAAAAGGAAATATAAAAAACAAGATGAATTTACAATGACTGTCGGTTAGTAGTTTTTTGTTTGGCACTGACTTGAAATCGTTAATTTATTTCAAACTTCTTGAAAGTATCTTTACCCAATCCTACGAAAAACCATTGATTTTTTTTGTAATACTCTATCATAAATCATTAAAAAATATATATATAAGAGTTCGAGTCCCGCCTGAGACATAATTTTTCAAGTTTAAATAGGTACTGATATTATAATTGCAATTGAATTGCTTAAAATATCATATAAAGTATTTAAATAGCTGTTTCATCTTAACTGACTGTTAAACATCTGCAAAGATGTTTCTTTCGGGTGTTAGGGTGCAAACTCCTAACATTTGATGAAATAACGCTGGCTTACAGCGATAAGAATATGCTTGAAAAATTGACGCCTATGACGTAGTGTTTCGATAGTTCGAGTCCCGCCTGAGACATATTTTTTCTAGATTAAACACTGTTATTATAATTGCAATTTAATTGCTTAAAATATCATATAAAATATACATATAAGTCAAATATAGTAGAGCAATTGTTTGATTGCCAATGGAAATAATTACTTGTACCCAGAAAACGTAGCAATGATAGAGAGTATTGATACTTCACCGTCAATATCACAATTCATAGCCAGATGCGCACCAATCAGCTGCATTCACATCAAAGCGCGATTCCACCGGCGCTTGCGCAAGATGGGGTCGGTCGCCAACACTCCAGGAGCTATATTGGACGACATATAGGTTAAGGTCGCCGGGAAAACTGCTAAATTAGTTTAGGCTATCGTATGGTATTATTAAACAATATTAATATTGAACTTTTTTAGTTTTCAAAGAAAATTATAACGAAAATAAATAATTACAAAATATGTGCTTTATTTGATGTTTTAGCAATTAAATTGCAATTATAATATCAGTATATGAACTTGAAAAATTATGCCTCAGGCGGGACTCGAACGAGGAGATGCGGGTTCGAGTCCCGCCTGAGATATAATTTTTCAAGTTTATATACTGATATAATTATAAATGTGGACAACATCACATACATTTTTATGATCCTAATTTGAGGACCTATTTAAAGCACTCGTATTTTGGAAATCAGAAACGGCGAAGGTACCTCAAACAGCAAGAATAGAGAAAATGTAGGAAAACTAAATTTTTCTAAATTGACTTTTTCCGGGAATCGAACTGGTGGACGCCTCTCCACTACGGGGATCGCCAAAAGAAAAAGTTAATGGACAACAGCACGTCAACCTACCACAAAACGTCAAATTTTCTCAATTGATATTGATCTCTACTTGTTGGACTTAAAGTTTAAAATCAATTCAATGAACTTTAACTTTTTGGGTAGGTTGACCTGCCGTGATTGGTACCATTTCTTTTGGATATTGGTTATTCAAAAACATATTTATACTCTGGTTTACAGCGTCAAATATTGAATAAAAATATTTTAATTCTTATTACCTTCATGGTTACTTTTCAGATCAGATAAGCCAGTCGACATCCTCCCCAAGAAATGATATTTGCAAGTTTCAGAAATTCTTAATATTAAAAAAAAAGAACAAATTAATTAAAACAAAGTCAACCCCGGAGGAAAAGTGCCCATAACACTTGCAAAGTTCAGAAATATAATCGTTTAAAATAAAGTTCAAAAACAATCTCTAAACTAGACTAACTATGTTATTAGAAGGTTATAAACTCCCCACTGTTGGTTATCTGTAACATCGCATCAATCACAGTCCCTGTTAAGTTGTCGTCGTCAAAAAGTTCATCTTGGCTTAATGTAGCATAGCTAATGCGAAGTATAACGACCAATGGCCATGCTTATATGGACTTCATAAATTATCAAAGGACGAATAGAGGTGTTTGAAATTGGCGCGTTTACATGGTTCATCATACCCAGCCTATTATAACATACGGGCGAGAGCATTGTAAAATAGGTTTTTGTAAAATCTATTGCTGTCGCGCAGTGCTAAACGCATTCACCGCAGAGTGTGATAGACACAACTGCTTCTTGGACCGAAAATACCTACTAAAAACACACCAAATCAACGTTTCTTAGTCCCCCGATTACTTTTCCAAAACTAGACCGATTAAAATCCTTTTTTCATTAAAAATTAAAGAAAGGCTTTGGCCGTGTTCCTATGTTTTCCTTTTTTTCTAAAATTTAGCCAAATTTGTTGTTTGGAAGTTTGAACACAGCGGAAAATCTGGCCTATTTTTTCGACTTTTGAGGGCTCATATCTTTTTTATTAATTAATTTATGAAAAAACAGAAAACATAGAAATATGCTAATAGTGGCCTTAAGTTTTTTATGATAAAAATTATTTCTCTACTGGCATTATCCAGGGAGGAAACAGGGGACTACGTTTGTATGGAAAAACGGCCGTGGTGTTTCCTCTTAATGTAGCGACTTCTATTTCTTTTTCGTATATTATGCAAGTAAAATAAGCTCCAAATAGGTATACATGCACAGTACTAACTGTGTAAAGATACACGCACTACGGAATTTGTTTGAAACAGTTTGGGGATACATGTCGCTTTAATTTTGCCAGTTTATGAAACTGATTAGTCCATTGTAACATTTTTTTATTATCAGTCCTATGGTCTATTGTAACACGGCAACATTGCAAATCAATTTTTTGCTGAAGATCATTGTTAGCAATAAGACCACCTAATCATCTTAATGATAAATATCGTCTGTAATTACTTTTTTTGTCGTGCAATAAAGAGTGTCCATTCATTCGTTCATTAATTTAGCTAAGTGTGCAGTTTAAAATGAGTAGGTAAAATAAAACATGCACATCTTCAAAGTCGAATCACATACTTTCTGTTTTCAATATCCTTTCATGATACTTCACGATTCGCTTGTAAGTATAATGGACGGGTCCCTTTTCCCCCGCCAAATGACCCTTACGATGACAGCTATGTTATCTCTACTTCAGACCTTTCGTGATACAAATATATCTAGTGGGCTTATTTGAGAGGAAAAATTCTGCAATGCTACGTTTATTTTTACTGGTAAAAATAACAACCATTATTTGTAAAACGCGATTTAACTTCTTTAATTGTCTGATGTCTCGATTTAAAAATATGATCCAAATTTAAGCTCATGGTTGCGGAGCATGGAAGCTACTGTGATAAAAAAAAACTTTATTACATTATGATCCCAATTTTATACCATAAACTATGAAATAAGTAATTTATCATTATCATTATCATAATCATTATTCTTTACCTAACCGTTTGCCGTTAAATGGTGTTATAAACAGCTATTACTCTTGTTATATTACTCAGCTCAGCTTAAGACGCTGACTGCTGTAACAAACCCCCCCTTTTTAAAAAGTTAAAAACTTCAAAATAAACCCCATTGAATAAACAATTAAATAATTTGGCAGTGTGATCGTCTAGATATAATAGTAGGACCGTACGTTGTGTGAGAGTAGTAAGCCTGATTCTTTTAGAGGTACGTAGATGTTCAATTAGATATTCCTCAAAAGTTAAATCTGAATTGTTATGTAACCTGGCATCGACTGAACCTACAGATATTTACCTAATATAATTATTTGATGTTAATTAATTTTACAACTTAATGAATAATCCACCAAAGTAGAAAACTACTAGATTAAGCTAAAATCCTTGCGTTGGGCTCCTTTGAAAGTGTTTTAAACCATACTCCAACAGTAAAACAAACCTAATCCGAAAATGCCGATCACTCCTTTAAATCAACCTAATCAGATGGGTTTCAATTAAATTAAATAAATTCAGTCTGAACGAACCGGACAAAATTAATTAAACATTGTTTCTAATTCAAACCCTGTATTGATTCAAACTAATCCGAAAATACCGAACACTCCTTTAAAGGTCCATAATGAAATCGGCATTATCACATCAGCTCGGATCAAGAGGATTTGATTAATTGAAACAAACTCAAGATCCTACTGTAATACAAACAAATCTGAAAATACCGAACACTCCTTTAAAGGTCCATAATGAAATCAGTGGTCGACCTTAAAAGCCCTCGGCATTATCACATCAGTCTGGATTAAGAGGATTTAATTAAACGGGAAAATTCAGGATCCTACAGTAATTTGAACTAATCCGAAAATACCGAACACTCCTTTAAAGGTCCATAATGAAAGCAGTGGTACGACCTTAAAAGCCCTCGGCATTATCACATCAACCCAGATTAAGAGGATATTAACAACTTGAACAAGTCCAGACTGAACCAATCAGAAGGAATTCACATAAATATAACTATTTTAAAATTAGATCCTACAGTAATTCAAACTAATCCAAAAATACCGAACACTCCTTTAAAGGTCCATAATGAAATCAGTGGTCGACCTTAAAAGCCCTCGGCATTATCACATCAGCTCGGATTAGGAGGATTTTAATTAAATAATAAAATGTAGAAGGAACCCATCGGAAGTAATTTAAAGAAGTACTATTTTAAAATTAGATCCTACAGTAATTCAAACTAATCTGTAAATACCAAACACTCCTTTAAATCAACCTAATCAGATGGGTTTCAATTAATTTAAATAAATTCAGTCTGAACGAACCGGACAGAATTAATTGAACATTGTTTCAAATTCAAACCCTGTATTGATTCAAACTAATCCAAAAATACCGAACACTCCTTTAAAGGTCCATAATGAAATCAGTGGTCGACCTTAAAAGCCCTCGGCATTATCACATCAGCTCGGATCAAGAGGATCTGATTAATTGAAACAAACTCAAGATCCTACAGTAATACAAACAAATCCGAAAATACCGAACACTCCTTTAAAGGTCCATAATGAAATCAGTGGTCGACCTTAAAAGCCCTCGGCATTATCACATCAGTCTGGATTAAGAGGATTTAATTAAACGAAAAAATTCAGGATCCTACAGTAATTTGAACTAATCCGAAAATACCGAACACTCCTTTAAAGGTCCATAATGAAAGCAGTGGTACGACCTTAAAAGCCCTCGGCATTATCACATCAGTCCAGATTAAGAGGATATTAACAACTTGAACAAGTCCAGACTGAACCAATCAGAAGGAATTCACATAAATATAACTATTTTAAAATTAGATCCTACAGTAATTCAAACTAATCCAAAAATACCGAACACTCCTTTAAAGGTCCATAATGAAATCAGTGGTCGACCTTAAAAGCCCTCGGCATTATCACATTAGCTCGGATTAGGAGGATTTTAATTAAATAATCAAATTTAGAAGGAATCCATCGGAAGTAATTTAAAGAAGTACTATTCTAAACTTAGATCCTACAGTAATTCAAACTAATCTGAAAATACCGAACACTCCTTTAAAGGTTCATAATGAAATCAGTGGTCGACCTTAAAAGCCCTCGGCATTATCACATCAGCTCGGATTAGGAGGATTTTAATTAAATAATCAAATTTAAAAGGAACCCATCAGAAGTAATTTAAAGAAGTACTATTCTAAACTTAGATCCTACAGTAATTCAAACTAATCTGAAAATACCGAACACTCCTTTAAAGGTCCATAATGAAATCAGTGGTCGACCTTAAAAGCCCTCGGCATTATCACATCAGCTCGTATTAGGAGGATTTTAATTAAATAATCAAATTTAAAAGGAACCCATCGGAAGTAATTTAAAGAAGTACTATTCTAAACTTAGATCCTACAGTAATTCAAACTAATCTGAAAATACCGAACACTCCATTAAAGGTCCATAATGAAATCAGTGGTCGACCTTAAAAGCCCTCGGCATTATCACATCAGCTCGTATTAGGACGATTTTAATTAATTAATAATAAAATTAACAATAAAATTTACTTTGGTAGACTATTCAAAATTATCCGGCATGAAATTTAATAAGTATTTTATAAAATGTTAACATAATTAATAAACAAAATCACACTACATTCCAGTCTCAGTCTTTTGATTAAATGGTATAATAAGATCTAATAACCTAATGATAGATGTCTAAAAATAGCTCAATTAATAACCTTTAATTAGGCCAATTTGACAAATTTAAATTAATGAAATAACTTTCAGAGTGAGGAAATCTATATACTTCTAGGATTCTATGAGCATGGTTCTCCATCTTATGCCCTAATAAATTCATTGAAAGTTATTAAAATTAAGAACCATTTAATTTTAATATAAAAATTAATTGCCGTTTGGCTCCCTTGACTACTCATATTCTGGTAAATTAGAGACAATCTTACATGAGTATGTAACCTGTTATTAAACTGTCAATCTACAAATTACAAACTACTCATAAAAAAATATAAAATAAATCATTTGAAATAGGTTTACATCTAGTACAAATTGGAATCATTGAATTTAACTATATAATTCATACAAAATATGATTAGCAGTCAAGCTATGTGTGCTTTATTTGTATTCTGGTTAAGCTAAAACAAGAAGGTATTTAATCTGAAATAAAATTCTTGGAAATTTTGAATAATTTAAAACTAATTAACAATTGAAATCAAATTACTATATTTCACATAAAATCTGAATAGCGGATAAGATAACTTTATTTGTATTTTGTTAAGTCTAAAACAGGCATCTATCTAATTTGTTATATTATATGCTATGTAATTCATGAATTATATAGATATTATAAGGAAGAGGCAAATTCAACCATGTGAATGCCCGGTCTGTAGTGTGACAGAAAGAGAAACTCCGAGTAGCCCCGAGACTTGTGACTCGGGTGTAGGTTTTAGAGCTCTTTACGTTAACAACACTCACCTTCACTACTCGTACCGTGTTTTTCTCTCTTCCCAATCAAATCTGGCTGCAAATGCAGATTTAGGTATTTGATGAGATTAGGTACACAACTTTCAGACCAAATCCTTTCAACAAGTTATAGATTAAATACATAACTATTTTATGTTAACTCATTTAGAAGATTATCATAATATTTGATTTGTTTCAAAAATATCAATATCAATTTTATCAGAAAATGACCTACCTACTTCCCAATAAATTAACGATTGAGATCAATTAATGTTCTCATATAAGATATGAGTAGCGGTTAAGATAACTTTACTTGTAGTTTCCCAAGTCTAAAACAAATATGTAAGTATGTAATCTATTATACATCTCAGTCAAACTGCTAATTGCCTATTATCAGAAAATAACTCAAAATTCTTAAAACTCACTTATTGTTTTGCAATTAGAGATGCTTTAATTAGTAAGTATGTTCAAAGATAGTTGCTTTAAAGTTTGTGACAGTTCATTAACTGTTCATTAATAAGATTATGGCTTTTTTATCTGCAGTATAAAAAACACAAGTTAATAACTATAAATTAAGCCATAACTTAAAATATTATAAGATCAAACTTTATCTGTCTTCTTGATTCCGGCTATTACAAAATAAATAGAATGTTGAAGTAAATAGATAAAATTTAAATAATAGTCTTTCTAACTAAACAGGAATGGTAAGACAATTGCATATTATTTAGAGCCAGATAACATTTGTGTAAGTGATTTAATTGTTATTAATTTTCTAAAAAAGGTTAAGGTTATTGACATTTGTTGGGTTCTATGGATTTTAATAGAAATAAGATAAACCCCACAGGTCTTGATTGAGAACAACTTTGCAAAAGTTTCATAGAAGTTGTTATAGATTGTTAAGATAGTTGGCATTGAATTGGTAATCTTACAATTGTACTAAAATCACTGGCCAAACACTCACCATTAACATCCTGGCATACCTTTTCCCTAAGCATCGCTGACTCTTATGTACTTTCTTACCAGGACTTCTTTTACACTTCCTAAACTAGGAAAGTACGCGAGGCTCTTCAATTTCTATGCTAGCTTGCATATAACAACTATAAAATTATAATTCAAGGTTGCTGAAACCTTTTAACTAGCCGTGTAATTGATAAAAATCATATCGCACTTATTATTACAATATCTCAAGCAATTTATCCTGACTCAACAATCACATAGTTTTCTCACAAACTTCCACTTTTGGCGCAATTCCCAGCGCGTCCCTTTGAAGACGTCAAAACCAAAGAGTATGTAAGTCAAAGCTGTCAAACCGGCGCGGCGGTCCTTGGATTCGTCCATTGAGCCAAAAACCAAAATATACACACATTCGAAAAACTATTTCTGAATTTACTGTATTTTGATTTTATGCATTATTAGTACATTGTTTAGTTATTCTACTGCATTATTATTTTCTAAAATAGTATCTATTAGTGAACTTTGGCAAATGTACTAGATGTAGATGAAATTATTTATTACGTTGGTTATAAAAGAAAACATCTAAAGGTTTTTCTTTTTTTTTTTAAATCACCATTTCTCATATCAGAACAGGTTGGGTTGTTACACTGCAGCCGATGACCTTGAGCAATAAACACGCCCACAAATTTATTCGTCTTTGAATTTCTTTGGAACGCGCCGCAGCTATCACTGTCGATTCCCGTAGGAGTGACAGAGAAAAAGCGCATGGAATAGAAGGGCCTCAGTGCCAAACAACAAAATTCGTTGTGCAATTTAAAATTGCCATTTTATTAAAAATCTAAAACAGCCATTAGCTTAAGCAACATGTATATAGCAAAATTTTATTATGATTGTTATACGGACTGCTGAGAAAAATGGTAATTTATGTATTTTTAGAGGCTACTTAGAGATTATTTTCTATCGAGAAAAGTTTTTAGAATCGTGTTTTGGAAACAACCACATCAATTACAACTACATAGAATTTGGCAACAATACGAGCCATAGGCTTAAAGCAAAACAATCTTCATTGAGCTGAATTTGGCTCATGTCAGCGTCTTAAATAAGATTAATTAAATAAAACTAACGCCCCGTTGGTCTAGTGGTTTAAATGCCGGGCCAAGATCTCGGGGTCCCAGGTTAGAATCCCGGGTAGAGCAACAAAAAAAAATTAGAATTTTCGAACGTTGCTCGGGTTTGTGATCACCAACCCGCATTTGGCAAGCGTGGTGATTATGCCAGTACCCATCATTGCTGTGGTAACTTGAATTCAATGATGGAGGCCTTTCCCTGCAGTAGGATGATTATAGGCTGTTACTTTAAATAAAATTAACTTATAATTATTCGGTTTTCCCTGTTAGTCGACTCCCAAGCAAAACAGAGATGTTTCGTGTCTGTGACTTATTAATAACTAAAAATAACAATTTATTTTTAAAACCACTTAGTCATTAACAAGACTTTGTTAAATCAAGGTTATAAACTAGACTTACTTTTTACCTTACCAATACATGTCTCGTGTGGTGGTGTACAGCGCGCCCGTCCTAGTCCCGTATGCAATAGTGTGCATGCCAACGCCTCGTTGGTCTAGTGAGTAGTGATTGAACCGGGTCAAGGACTTGGGGTCCCGGGTCGATTAACAAAATGTTTAAAATTTTCAAACATTGCTCTCGTGATCACAGTTCTATTCACAATCTTTCACCATTCAGTCTGTTCGTCTTTGGAACTCTTTACCCCTTGCTGTTAGAGACTCAGAGTCCCTTCCAATCTTTAAGAATAGAGTCAAGTCACTATTCAGGTTTGCGTAGATAGGTAGTTGTATTTTATTTATTTATTTATTTTTAAGTTAAGTAGGTACTATTTACTTTTATTTTAAAATGTGTGTATGTATATTGTGTATAAATATTGTCGTAATAATGTCTTTATTCGTGCACTGCTCTACCCCTATTTTTCATATTAGTTTTCCTCTACCCTAAGGTTGTCTGGTAGAGATAAGCCCGCCTTATTGTACCAATTTTCAGTTTTTATATTATTATTTTACTTTGTATCTTGTTTTTGTGCAATAAAAGTGTATTGTATTGTTATTAACCCGCATTTGGAAAGCGTGGTGATTATGCCTGTACCCATCATTGCTACCATCATTTTCATCATTATATCAGCCGAACGACGCCCACTGCTGGGCATAGGCCTCCCCCAAGGAACTCCACAACGATCGGTCCTGTGCTGTCCGCATCCAGTGGCTTCCCGCGACCTTGACCAGATCGTCGGTCCACCTTGTAGGGGGCCTGCCCACGGAACGTCGTCCGGTACGCGGTCGCCATTCGAGAACCTTTCCGCCCCAACGGCCATCGGTTCTCCGCGCTATGTGTCCCGCCCACTGCCACTTCAACGATGCAATCCTTCGAGCGATGTCGGTTGTTTTAGTTCTCCTGCGAATTATTGCTACTGCTTCAGACTGCGAAAAGTAGGAAAATCGTTTATGAGAAATTGTATTCGTATTTTCAAAAAATTACCAAAGGATATTGCTGAACTCCCTGTACATAAAGTTAAATCGTATGTCAAAGTAATTTTAATGAAAAAGGGCTATTATACTGTCAATGATTATTTAAATGATAGAAATGTATGGCATTAAATTGTCCCAGCTCGTACTTGCTTAAACCTTGTAAAAATCATCTTACCTTGTAAAAAAATATTTAAAAAGAGGCTTACAATAGTGACCGAGTTTCTTGCGCTGCTTCTTCTCGGCACTAGCCCAGACTTGTCCTGAAGCAGTGGTAGGTTTAAATTGGGACGTGTAAAAGCGCCTCCTGGGGCCTATTTGCAGAAATAAAACTGATTTTAACTGATGATTTTTAACTGATTTTACAGTGACTTCAATTCAATGGTGGAGGCCTTGGCCCTGCAGTGGGATGATTGTAGGCCGTTACTTCACTTTACCTTTATTTGAAGAAGCCTAAGCTCAGTAATAGTCCTGGTGATGATGACCGTACAGACAACAGCACGTCAACCTACCACAAAACGTCAAATTTTCTCAATTGATATTGATCTCTACTTGTTGGACTTAAAGTTGAAAACCAATTCAGTGACCTTTAACTTTTTGGGTAGGTTGACCTACCGTTGTATGTACATACAAACTAACGGCCGGTGCCAATAATCTCTCTATCACCAGTTTTGGCATTTCGGAGATAGGAAACAGTATCTATCTCTGTTTTTGCCGTCCAGAGAAACAAAGACAGAAGTTGTTTTCTCTCTCCGATATGCCAAAACTGAAGATAGATAGGTTTTTAGGACCGGCCGTAAGTAACAAATAAACAAAACGGTTAATGGCATACTAGGTACTTATGAGAACCTCCCGACTTTTGGGTTAATAAATTCACCAAAAAATAAAGATTCAAAGTGTTTTAACCTACAATTCAGATGTCGTTACCCCAACACGCCGACACCTTGTAACCCTTTTTTGCGACCCGGGAACGCCAGTATTCACGGCTATGAAAATTCCCGGGTCTTACGTCGTCACATTAAAAGGAGCACGGTCATGTCACGGATTAAATTCTCCCGGCGATCCGTCGAAATACCCTCGCACTTTTCCTTGTTAATTACTTTTGTTTTTGTAAAAAATAAATACGTTTATTTGGAGTATAACATGCGTGTGTACAACCAGGAAGTTAATATTCTTATCTTATATCGCCATCTCAGCGTACAATATTATAATTTATATCTATCTCCCTTTAACATAGGAAGTAGGTACAAACAATCATGGCCCGATTAAATATTTGATTTTTGTGTGTTGAAAGGTTTTAGAACTCAATATCAGCATTGTCTTACTTTATTAGTGAAAAACTATACAGGGTGAAATTTTAACCACTTTCCAAAATTTTTATAGGCGTTCGGTATCGTATTTAGAGTCCATTTATGAAGTATAAAATGTAAATCAAGCTTTCACCTGAAAATATTTTTCGCAATACAGTTTTCAATTTTTACGGTCCTAGGCCTGATAAGGTATACAGGGATAATCAAAAACGTATGAATAGTATCGTAATGAATAAATGAGATGCGAACCGCGATAAAAAGGGTGCCAGGAGGCCGTATAAAAAATTTTGGATTTTTTGCGGACATTTTCTAAGTGCTTTATCTTGTCATTTTTGTACTGGGCTATACCAAAAGAAAAAATAAGTACTTCATTTGTTTTTTGTCTCGTAGATTGATATATTAAAATTTGGAAGGTGGTTAAAATTTCATCCTGTATTATAGTAAATACAAATTTTGATTGATAGGCGAAGTTGAAAGATAAACCACTTTTATTTGAAACCTTCACATTTTAACCTTTCTTTAAGTTGACTACTAGGATAAGCAGGCTACTAAAGCTACACAAAAAAAAAAAAAATTTACTAACCGAAACTTTACTTTTGGAAGTATTTATTTAATAGTGAATCAATAAGTTAAATGCCTATGATTGTTGCTTTGAATTCTGGGATCTACTGCTTCGGGTACAGAACACCTGTCTTCAAATCTTCAACGTCACCCTATATAACTAAACACGATCGTATAATAATAAAACCAATAAGATAATAATAAAGGGTAGGCACTCTATGAGTCGAGTTGAGAGTAACGTCCTATTTTAAAATTCCTCAATACCAATCACTCTATCTGAAGACTCTTAAGAATTTCCATATAGGCAAAGGTCAGTCGGGTTCTGCCAACATGGCGGGGTAGGTGATGTGTTTACACACGCTCCCGTCGCCGAACAAATTGGCTATCGAAAAGGTACTTCGTGTAAAGGGAGATGTCTACTAAGTTATTTTAAATGGTAAGAATACAATTATGTTTTTAAAATATAGTCTATCTAATACGTAAAAATAAGCGATTTTTATATAATTATATGTTATATACATACATATTGATATAATAATAATACGAATATGTATTTGAATTGCAGAAACAGTTTGAACGATGACCAATCTAGCTAGGTGTCGTTTTTAGAGAGTCTACTTAATTTAGCAACAAGCTTTTAAGGTTAAAACTCACACACATAGTGGTACCTATCAATAAGAAGAATACACAATTTAAAAAAAAAAATTAATACTATTATCTAACAGAATATCAAAGTCCTTACCAAGATTGTTACTCATAAAGCAAGAAGTAAACATTTACTAAAGACTAAAGTACACAACCAAAAACTCACACTTACAAAAAAACAACTTACAAGAAATTTAAATGCTAAATTCAAATTAAGAACGTGCTGTGTGCACAGCGCAGATTCATTCCAAATGCACGGCATCATTGCTATTCTAAGCGATAAAAAAGGCACTCCAAACTAACTGTGTAAATAGAAGATGTTCCTTAACTCCTATTTTTGTACTGAAAACTGTAGACTTTACAGAGTAATGGCTTCCTATTGTAAGGATAAAGGATCTTACTCGAAGCCAGAAGTGACGTCAATGTGAAGCGAAAACTGAACTGGTTGAGCCCTTTTTAATTTGATTCCGTGAATGGAACAAAAATAGGATGAATGTTAGTTTTTCGACTTTCCTTTGGGGACATTCAGTGATTTGCGGGATCCACAGGGATTAGTGTAATGAGGGTATATAGCGAATTGGGACGGATGTATTAATGAAAGGTTATCGACCTCACAGACTGTAACTTAGTTATCCGCTGAGCAGTGAGGCACTGAAAATACTAACATAGCTTTTATTTGTTTTTTTTTTAATACACAAAAATCTCATGTCTTGGTGTTTATGGGTCGCATATCCGAAAGGGTTAGACCGCTTTTAATGTTTGCTTTTACCTAAGTACGTATGGTAGAGAATAGATGGCAAAGGATTTTTCGGATTCTTTTTCCCATTCGCCATTTTATTTAATCACGTTTTTATGTATGTCATCAGGTTACTACAGGACGCAAGCTATTACAAAATGAGAATTTTGGCATAATCGCGCTTCACGATTCTGTTGGCGACCTTTGGCCAATGACGAAGAGAAGACGCTGCTGCCCGTTTTCCTATGGCATTTCCCCTGTAATTACGTACCTCTTACGAAAACTGTAAGTATATATTTTTACATTACAGTTTACAACATTTTTCACTGATGCCTCGCTCCTATTAGTCGCAGCGTGATGTTACATAGCCTTAAGCCTTCCTCCATAAATGGACTATCCAACACACAAATAATTTTTCAATTCGAACCTGTACTTCCTGAGATTAGCGCGTTCAAACTAACAAACAAACAAACAAACTCTTCAGCTTTATAATGTTAGTATAGATTTTTATTATTTATTTAGTATCGAGATAAAGCTATTATTGCAATATTTTATACAATCACCTAACGCTGCCAAGGTACTAAACTTATATCTGTGACTTTTCTTTGCTAGCGTTCTTATAAACAAATCTATATCAATATCATCTCAGTCCAACGACAGGACGTAGGCCTCCTCAATGCAATAAACTTCCAAAAAAACCTTAATTGCAATAGTTGCCTACAGAGTTCATCCTTCACTAGCCCTGTTCCCAGGTCATCTGGGATCGGCGCAACGTGTTTTTCTCTTTCATACAATCCTGTCAATTATCATCCAGTCGCCTCTTCTCAATCATATCTTTTCTAACACAATCCATCCATCTCTTTTAGGTCACCCCTTACCTGTCCATCCATCCAAAGTCATATTATCACTCTTCTTGTAACGAGCTTTTTGTCTCTTCTCAGCACGTCGTGTCCATACCAAGATAGACGATTTCCTTTCAACTTTTCTACTACCGTTGCTACTTTTTTACTTAAGTATTTGTTTTAATACTTTCAAGTTGCCTACAAAGTTCGGTATGTATCAAGAATTTCGATTTCACCAAAAAGTAATTTTTGACATTGCTTTTACGAAAAATGAAAATTTAACCACTTTTAAAATTTTAATCTACGAGACAAAAAACAAATGACGTATTTTTTCTTTTGGTATAGCGTAGTATAAAATTGACAATATACAGAACTTAGAAAATGTTAGCCAAAAATCTAAAAGGAGATGTCCCAGAATAGGCCCAGACATAGTACACTATTTTCAAAAATCAAGAAAAATATACTGTTTCTGGGAAAAATACATATAAATTTATATAACGTATAATTTAGTGGTTCAAAAATAAATAAAATCGAATAATTTATCAAACTCCAGTTGGCATTCCAAGATGGCGTCAATCTAAAAAAACTTTAAATGTCAATAGCTGTCAGATACCCCTTCTCACTTTTGCATAATCATTCACTTTAGGTTTTTGTTCTGCTTTTCGCGTTTTAAATGTAGTTCATTATAACGACCTCTTTTTCGTTTTCTGAATTTGGTATTGATCGACACATTACTTTCATAATGTTTGTCGTTACTACAGAAAGCGATGGCATGGCACTCCTAGATGCGCGATTTTGAAACTGCCAAAACTGACAGACGTCATCAAAATGTCATCTTCCGCCATGATGGTTTTGTTGTTTTGTATTGCTATTTTCTTACCTTAACTCTTTATTTGAACCACTTAACGAAGCTATTTTAAAAGAATTGGATAATAACAAAATCTTGTAGGTGTATTGGTCTATCTTTTGATGGGGTGTACAGGTTCTGGGCCTGGCCTTCATACAATTTGGGACATCTCCTTTTTGATACTGACTCCTAGCAACACTTTTTTTACGCAATGCGCATCTCATTAATTCATTACGATACTATTCATAAGTTTTTGATTTTCCCTTCATACCTTAACAGGCTTAGAACCGTAAAAATTTAAAACTATGGTGCGAAAAATATATTCGGGTGAAAACTTGATTTAAATTTTTTACTTCAAAAATGGGCTCTAAATATGATACTGAAAGCCTATAAAAATTATGAAGATGATGATGAAAGTCATTCTGTATTTATTTAAAATAAAAACTTGATACAAAAAAATACTTACCAGATTAGTACGACACACTGATCATTAGGATGCTATTTCACCTTAGTTGCAATTGTATTTAAGTCATGTACTTATCTACCAACGCCCCGTAGGACTAGTGGTTTAATTAAATATCGGGTCGAAACCTTGGGGTTCCGGGTTCGATAATTTCTTATATTGTATTATTCATCTATGAAATTTACATTGTAATAAACATAATTTTATCCTTAATTTGACCTTATTCTGAACACCAAAGCTGCAACGGAATTAAAACCTTAATAAAAATTGATTGAGCAATCAGCCTCCTTAAGCGTAGATAATTAAAAACATGAAAAAAAAAACACAAGCCCATGAAATTGATGACTATAATAAATCCCACCCAAAAGTACTTTAAACCGAATTTATAAGAGGGAGGGATGATCTTAAACAAGAAATAATTGCTTCCTTGAATTAGTATGAACAATTAAGATGTTTGTTTTGTTTAAATATAGATACTAATATGTTTGTTTGTAGAACTGTAACAAAAAACTTTAATTTACACAGTTTATTTTAGTTTAAAGTATTTTCGACGACCAGATGGAAGTACAGACAACAGCACGTCATCCTTCCACAAAACGTAATTTTTTTTCAATTGATATTGATCTCTACTTGTTGGACTTAAAGTTGAAAAACAATTCAATGACCTTTAACTTTTTGGGTAGGTTAACCTACCGTTATCTGTACATTTACGGTCGGTCCTAATAACCTATCTATCTTCAGTTTTGGCATATCGGAGATAGAAAACAACTTCTGTCTTTGTTTCTCTGGACGGCAAAAACAGAGATAGAAACTGTTTCCTATCTCCGATATGCCAAAACTGAAGATAGATTGGTTATTAGGACCGGCCGTTAGTCATGGCACGGAGATTTGCAAATTTAGTCTAAAAGATTACCTTTGGAATACATTGGTAGACCAACTATGAAGGCAGTATTGGCAAATAATGAAAATCAAAACCAAACAGAGGATTGGGCAAACCTAAAGAAAAAGTCGAAGCAAACAAAGCAGGCAGAGTTTCTTAGTCCAGATAAAAACTCTTAACAACTGATGGCTCGAGAGAGAATACTAATCAAGTCTTCGATAAAGGGATGTTGTTAACGAAATTAAAGATCTCTTTTGAGATAGTGATGATGATGGGCAATAAATATTTATGTCGATACACAGATAGCGGAACCTGTTTAAACAAATTTCTTAATGGGGGCTATCGCTAGTGAATTTGCCACTAGAGGCGCTAGTGTCGCGTGAGGTCCAATATCATTCACTTTGTACTGGTTTTAGCGGAATTTGTTGCATAAATTAAAATTTCTTTAATTTACCTGCTGAAAAGTGATCTCCTTCGTAAAAAATCGCAAATATGGATTATTTGGCGATTAATGTGAACGCTTTAAAAGCGGAATTAAGAAAAAGCGCAAAAATAGGCGGCCTTAAGAGCAACTATTTCAGAAGTTAGTTTGTTGATATCAAGATAGTTATTTATAAACAATATAACCTTAATTAGATTCAAGATATAACACTTTGTTTCGGTGCCAATCGCCTTTGACAGCTATACCTCCGGACCTCAGTCTACAGTGGCGCCAACTGGTGAGCAAAGAAACGGTAGTCCCCATTAGACGCTTATCGACTATATTTACTTCCTATTGCCAACATTTAATTTCAAATGTGTTCACTTTATTCTTTATCGGGGTCGTAGTCAAGTGAACAAGATGTAATTTAAAGTTGATTGTATTGTTAAAGAGGCGGATACTATTATAATCATCATAAGATTTACTTTTACCAAACAACATCAAAACATTGAAAAACAAACCACATTGTCCGTATAAACTGAATACCGCTTTGAAAGGATTCTTTTTTAAACAGAATTTTAAAATTTCTTATTGCTTTTTCCCATAATTACGGTGGTAACTTGAATTCAATGATGGAGGCCTTTTCCCTGCAGTGGGATGATTATAGGCTGTTACTACTCCTTTTTTAATCTTAAAACTTTACTCTACGGGATTTACAGCAACTGAGTTAATTATTTCAGGTTAGGTAATTAACAGTATTTACCTTCCCAACGTGTCGGTCTGATTTGTGCTAACGGACATTTTTTTTTGTATTTGAAACTTTAAAAATTCAATGAGAAATAAAACTGGTACGACTTATGCAATCGCCTTCTACAATATAAACAGTTTCACCATTGTCTAAAATATATTTAATGGACTTTATTTAATAACTATAGAGTTTCAAATGCCGATAAATAATAATATCGATATTTTGTCAACTCTTCACAGCATGAAGTCGTGCCAAGTTTTTTCATCGGAAGAGATAAAGTTTTGTGCACCTCTTAGTTAAAGCTACGGATGCCGGGAACTTCAGTGCCTATTTAAATACCAACCTGATCTTAAAGGAAAAACATTTTATTACCTTTGATATTTCATAGTTAAACGTGGTCATAATATAAGGATCTAATAGGAATGCTCAAGGTCGGCACAGCGGTAATGGAGTGAGCAATGCTTGGTATTTATACATGTATCTTGAGAAGCAACTAGAGGGACATCGCTAAAATAAGAAAGGCAGAAGCATTTTCTATTAATTATTGACTAAATACCGAATAAGCGTGGTTATTACGGGAAAAATCTTCCTTTTGGAGAGTCTCACGTCTAGCAGAAGACTGCTACTTTAGGTTAATGGTGATCATGGTTTTACTATATTAAAGTCTCGTAAGCGTCATTCATACGTCATACGTCGTAAAGCCTCATTAATCTAGTGGATTAAGTACCGGGCCAAGATCTCGGGGTCCACGGTTCAATTTCCGGGTGGGACCACAAGAGTTTTGAATTTTGAAATATTGCTCGGGTTTGTGGTCACGAACCCTCATTTAGCAAGAGTGGTGATTACCTATATAATATACCCAGTAATTTGAATAAATAGTACAGTAGCTCTAGTAACTTGAATTCAATGATAGAGGCTTTTTTCTGCAGTGGGATGATTTATAGGCCGTTACTTTACTTTGAAGCGTCATACAAATTTGTTTATTTTTGAGTTTCCAAAAATAAACAAATTATGTAACCATGTACTTTATTTGGTATAGGCTAGTTAAACAATGTACAGAATGGCCTTCACAACAAGTTTTTCATTTCTGTTGCGTAATTGAACCAATTTTAACTATATTTTTGATGCTTTGAATTTGTCAAATGTAAGAATAATAATTAGCCTAGTACAACTGATTTAAGAATGCAGTGGCTTAGTACCTATATGTAAGAAACAAAGCAAGAAACTCTGTCACTATAGGGGACAGTGAAGGGTGTAGTTGACTCTTGAAATAACCACGCGTACCAAAACCCAGCTTCTTTAAACTAAAGGAAAAATACACTGCAGTGTTGATTGCACTTTAGTTGCAAAGGAAATTTTCTTTGCGGCAACAAGCATACTTTTGCATATTCTCGAACGAAAGGATAAAAGTTTAAGAATATTATCACATAGAACAACATCACCTAAATGATTTTACAAAATATTTGGGTCATTTTAACTTGAGGAAATTATGAACAATCATAAAATAATCCTGATTTTTAGGGTAGTGTGGAATTCAAACCTAAGAATTATGATGTACCTCCCTACCTACCTTATTTATATACTTAGTTACTTGGACTTAAAATATAATAAATTTTACATTCCAATCAATCATTTACTGCATCATAATGTAAGAACATGTAACATAAAGTTTTCCACAATGTTATTATTAAAAACAACACAATAATAAAAGTTTGTGAAAATTCCGAAAATTACTGTACCTACATTAAATGTTTAATATTATGTAACATGAGTACTATAAAATATTCAAATCATCAAATAAATGTTGTTTTTTTATTATATTATCAGCCTTTATTAAAAAATTCTGTAAATTTTGTTAGAACTGATGAATTTGAATAGTGTACTATATAATGATATCCACAAAAAAACTAATAAACTGATAATAAAATTCGCAAATTTTTCTCCGGATTCATAATGAAAAATATGTTTTTGTGCTATTTCCGTTCCTGTTTACATTCTAGAGAGTGGAGAAACTCAAATTCACGTTTTATTTACCGAAATAGACAGGTTGCGAGATCAGCTAATTTAGAACATTATGAGTCTGGTCTTCAGGAATGTTTGTATTATTATTCAGGTTGATAAATATCTTATTTCTAGAAATATTTTGCGAAACTTCAAGAACATTGGCATTAACGTGAAATGTTATTATCACCAAACCATTTCGGTTCACTGCTGGACTCAGAACTATCTAAAAGGAGGATTTTGGCCATAGTCGTCACGCTTGGCAGGCAAATTGGCGATCGCATTTTGACCAAAGAAATTAAGACGCTACTGTCCATCTTCATCTGGCAGTACTCTTTAAATAACAATTTCTGACTCTAGCAGGAAAAAAAGGGGTGATGCTATACTTAAAACGTGCCGGCAAAATTTTGTTTTGACGACCATTTGGATCAGCGGTAGTAAACGCTGCTTCTGAGCCATGGGTCGCGGGTTCGATCCCCGCACAGTACAAATATTTGTGTGCATGAAAATGTCTGTTTGTGCTGGTCTGGGTGTTTTCTATATTATAAGTATGTATTTACTAAAAAAAAGTATACTAGTAAGTTTATCTGTTAATGTCTAGTACCCCATACGACAGGGTACTTAATAGTAGCTTAATTTGGGACTAGATGGCTCTGTGTGACCCAGTGAGGCATATACTAAATATTTATTTATTATTTATTTACAATGTCAATACGACACACCATATGAAATTAGTCGAAGAGTATTTTCAACTAACGGACACACAGATTCTCGAAAGAATTCTTCATGGCACTCATATAAAATACCAAAGGTACATGGCATAAACCCCGAATCTATTAACTCTAGTGACACTGACCATGAAAGTTTCAAACAGTACATCGAAAGTGGTTTCAAAATCAATCACTTTCAACCAAAAGTATTCCCAAAACAGAAAACACATTCGGTCCAAATTGGACCGTTCGACTCTGAGCTGCATTCTAGAGATGCCTTTTCTACCTACTCTTACTTCGTCCAATAAAATCCAAGTTTCAAGGTAAAAGGAACGGTAGCTTTGGATCGTGGGGATACTTCAGTGGTTGGGAACTTGATACAATTTGTTTAAATAAATGGTGTCGTAAGGTGCTAATGAAATAATTTGATAGTATCAAACTTTTTTTTAGGTTGTTAGTTCACGGCTGACGAAAAATAATTCCTCAAGAAGGTGCATGCTTTATTTTTCATTATAAGCCTACAGCGTTTTATTTGCACCAATAGTAGATACTACAATCGCCAAAATTATGTCAAAATCTTACGACAAGGGTCCCAATGGGGACTACCGTTTCTTTGCTCACCAGTTGGCGCCACTGTAAGCTGAGGTCCGGAGGTATAGCTGTCAAAGGCGACTTTATAAGATCGGCGCCGAAACAAAGTTTTAAATCTTGAATCTAATTAAAGTTTATTATTTATAAATAACTATCTTCATATCAACAAACTAACTTCTGAAATAGTTGCTCTTTGAGACTGCCTATTTTTGCGCTTTTTCTTAATTCCGCTTGGGACTAGATGGCTCAGTGTGGCCCATTAAGGCATTTGTCTTAAATATTAAAAAAAAAAAAAAAAAAAAAAAAGCGTTCACATTAATCGCCAAATAATCCATATTTACAATAATTTTGCGAAGGAGATCACTTTCCAGCAGGTAAATTAAAGAAATTATAGTTTACGTAACGAAGCCCGCTAAAACCAGTGAAAAGTGAATGATAATGCACCTCACGCGACACAAGCGCCTCTAGTGGCCAATTCACTAGCGATAGCCCCCATTCCGCTAATTTACAAATGGCTCAATAGAATCGCAATCGCATAGCAATTGTATATTTTGACACATTTATTATGGTAGTAATGTCAAAATATACGATTGCGATGCAATTGCGATTCTATTGAGCCATTTGTAAATTAGCGGAATTGGGGCCCTGAATTATGTAATTATGGTCTGATGATAATAATGTTATAGTCTTCATTCTTGTTCGTTTGCACGTGATTGCATAGGTACACACAATTATGCTATGGACCTATGGTGTGGAGTCTGCTGAGGATTGAAATTAAGATTCCTCGAATAGAATGTTGATTGTCTAAAGTGAGGGTCAATTCTACAACTTTTTGCTAATAAGGAAACTGGTCTAACCATTGTGCGGCCAAGACATGATTTGTTTAAAAGTTTTCACTCAACGCCTTGGTAGTTTCATATATTTTGGTGATGTACAACGGTCTGCACCTCAGGTTATACATTTTTGTTGCAATCCTTAACTTATCTCAACTATTAAGATGCCCGGTTTATAAAGAGGATCTGCTGTCGTCTGTACCCTGAACAGTTGAAGTGTTGATGGTGTTGAGTTGCCTGACGACAGGAAAAAGTTTTTTGTCCATTGATACCAAAATTCGTAGATTCAGTAATGGCAAATATCAAAGCGTTATCTTTGTTTGATAATAATTTCCGTGTAACAGCTCCATACGTGATACTGGCCGAATAGTGTACCCACTGCGGAAAACATTTCGTCGCCATAAAAAAAGAAAAAGAAGTTAAAAAACTTGTAAGGCCAATGACAACAATAACACTTAAGTGTATGAATTGCTTTGTTATGTGTACCTATAAAAAAACTTGAGAGGTGTCACGGTACACCCAGATGGAACGAAGTTCCTTTTTAGTGAAGCAATTGTAATTAAAATTTATTTTATTTTAAATTTATTTTATAAAACTTTTGATCTTAACTTTTTCCGTCTAGCCATCTTTCGAATTCGTTTAGTTCGAATAATAACACCAGACGATTTTAAAAACCTTACTTTTTTAAGATTTAAATGTTTTGTTAAAGAATGTTTGGCCCAAAAATGTTTTTTGTAATTTACAGGAATATTCAGATTATAAATAAAATGTAAAAATTGTGTATATTATTATGCGGACTGGGTAGGACCAAGTTATAGTTTTGTAATTATTTTAAGATCCTTTGTAACTTTGTTTTCCATACAAAATAAATAAAATACTAACACTTAATATGTTCTTAGTTTACGGACTCGCAGTTGGGAAAGTGTCTTTATCGAGAGCAGTTGAATCTCAAACGGAAGGAGACTGTTAAAAAGTCGTCGTGTGTCCGGACTAGTCATTGTTTACAAAGAGATCTTCTAGGAATGTGTATATACTCGTTTATACAGTTTCTTAATCTGATGCAATTTCAACATACTAACAAGGTTTTTAATCACGAAGTGTTGGTTAATTTCAATTTTTTGTTTGTTCATACCTAAAGTTTTAAAAGATGTTGCTTTTGTTTTAAAAAAAAATGAAATATTTAAGAAACAAAACACAACTAAGTTTTATGTTTTTTTAATAAAAGTTTTGCTGATTTAGTTTCAAATAAAGAGAACCGAGTTGGTGTAGTAGTGCGTGGTCCGCCCACTACGCAAGAGTCTCGGATATGATTCTGAGTCAGGACTCTTAGGGAAATTGAATTCCTGCATTTATTATTGTCATAAGATGGAAGTTAAAAAAAATATCACTTCAGATGCCTGCAATAGGTGACTCTGAACACAGTGATACCAGCATAATCTTGAAGGAAAGTCATAGAAAACGACAAAGATGATGAAAATACCTTAAGATGTGCCTCTTATTATCCGACCCGTAAATAATGTTCGGAAAGCTAATACTACGTTTTTAGGCCGAGCATAAAATCGGTAAAAAGTTTTTTAACCGGATGAAATTTCGAAGTAACAAAAATCCATTGACAACAGATAAAATTGTAGGTGTTTTCAAAGAAGTAAACAAAACGATACAAAATAATCAAGTAGGATTTCTGTGAAATGAAATTTTCGAACTTATGTTAGGCTAACTAATAATGCTTAAACAAACCTCTTCTTTTATGATTCGCTCTAACTTTTCTGTTTTGTCCGCGTGTGCAACTATTCCAGCCGCATTGTCGATTGGATGCGAAACGAATGGCTAAATCCTTTCATGCCTAGTCTGATTCATGCTTTTGTTCCGACATAGCGTTAGCTTTGAAATTTTTTGGGATTCACCATAAAGTGAATAAAACCTTTAATACAATTTACAGTGACGATTGGTCTTGTGATTGAACTAGCGGGCCAAAATCTCAGGGTCCTTGGTTCGATTCTCAGGGCGGGCCATTAGAGTTTCGAATTTTCGAACATTTCTCGGGTTTGTGATTGCCAACCTGCATTTGGCGTTGTGTTTATGCCTGTCATTTTAACTGATTTTAACTGTACCCATCATTGGTGGTAACTTGATTCAATAATAAAGGCAGCCCTGCAGCGGGATGGAGCAACAGCAGCAGAATAAGGTAAAGTAACATACTTTTTTTGCTAACTTATCTTGAAGTTCACTACATTATATGTTTTGAAACTTTGTTATAGGCAATTAAAAAGCTAGTTACTTAACTTGATAATTTAATTCTTCGAAAAAATCTGTTTACTGGGCGACTGTTACAAATTAATTATTAATTCCTGTCCTCGCTCCCCGCAACCTTTATCAGATCGTTGGTTCATCTGGTAAGGAGGCCTACCCATAGCCTTACCTACTAACTATAGGCCTGCCTACCTTTCAAATGACATATTTAAGCTTCTTAGTTTATTTCTAACTAAACGTTCTTTGATGATGTTGACACATTAAAATAAAATCACCACCTCTTCGCTTCCTATGGGTGTCTTAAGAGGCGACTAAAGAAGTACCGTCAGAAAAAGACGAGTCGCAATGTATTTCCTCCATCATTTGCATTATAATGATGATGTACCTACCTACGGAATACGGAATTGTATGACAAAATATTTCACACCCACTTGTCATATTTTATGTACCACATACAGCACAATAAATCTGTGGATTTGGAATCTAGCTGAATTTTTAACTTGCCGGCTAGGATTTATCTATTTTTTCAATTTGAATTCTAGGATACAGTTTGATATTTTTTAACATTTGTGTATTAATATTTTTTTGTTTTGTTAATATTGAATTTGCAGTTAAAATTAAAAATCAGTTAAAATCAGTTTTATTTCTGCAAATAGGCCCCAGGAGGCGCTTTTACACGTCCCAATTTAAACCTACCACTGCTTCGGGACAAGTCTGGGCTAGTGCCGAGAAGAAGCAGCGCAAGAAACTCGGTCACTATTGTCAGCCTCTTTTTAAATACATTTTTACAAGGTAAGGTAATTTTTACAAGGTTTAAGCAAGTACGAGCTGGGACAACTTAATGCCATACATTTCTATCATTTAAATAATCATTAACAGTGTAATAGCCCTTTTTCATTAAAATAACTTTGACATACGATTTAAGTTTATGTACAGGGAGTTCAGCAATATCCTTTGGTAATTTGTTGAAAATACGGATACAATTTCCCATAAACGATTTTCCTACTTTTCGCAGTCTGAAGCCTGGAACGGCAAGTTTATCTTTATTTCTAGTATTGAAATTGTGTACGTTACTTTTCTTAAGAAATAAATGTATGTTCTTACGAACGTAAACAATATTCTCGAGAATGTATTGAGAAGACACTGTAAGTATATTAATCTCTTTGAAGAGCTCTTTCAGCGAGTCACGGGGTCGAAGGCCGTAAATAGCCCGTACAGCACGTTTTTGTAATATAAAAATTGACTCAATATCTGCCGCTGAGCCCCACAACAGAATTCCGTATGACATTATGCTATGAAAGTAGCTAAAATATACTAATCTTGCCGTTTCAACATCAGTCAATTGCCTTATCTTTCTCACAGCATAAGCAGCAGAACTAAGTCTTCCAGACAGCACCCTAATATGAGCACCCCATTGCAAATGAGAGTCTACAGTTATACCTAAAAAGGTAGTTAAATCTACAGAGTTTAGTGGTTCATCTTTAACAATTATATGAGTAGCAGCAAATCTTACATTGGGCATGGTAAATTTTACACATTTTGTTTTATTTGCATTTAGTAAAAGATTATTTGTTGTAAACCAATGTAATAATTTAGAGAGGGTATTGTTAACATCATCAAATGAACATTTGCCCCTCTTAGTTTTAAAAATCATTGATGTGTCATCTGCAAACAATACCATCTCACAAAGATTATGTAAATAACACGGAAGGTCATTTATATAAATTAAAAATAGCAGGGGTCCTAATACTGATCCCTGAGGGACACCCATAATAAGGGCAGACCCTGAAGACTCAGCTCCATTTATGCAAACCTTTTGTGTTCTGTCCTTAAGGTAAGAACTTATTAGATCCAAGGAATCATTCGATGCACCATAATGTTTAAGTTTTTTAAGTAATGTTACATGGTCGACACAATCGAAAGCCTTTGAAAGGTCACAAAATACACCTATGGCATCTAGCAAACGTTATTAGTTTTACTAACGAATGCTTTTGGAGATTTTTTTAAGGATATGAAGCTGATCCGGAAGACGTTGTTTGTCCTATAAATTAAGTTTAGAAAAGTGAAGTTTATTTTATTTATGATTATTTTGATCTAATAGTAATTTTATTTTTATTCCTATTTATAATCAGATTTATTTGTATTTATAATTGCATTATTTTAAACTTTAAGATAGTATTTAGCAATTTATGTATGGAAACATGTTTCTGAAATAAATCAATTATTATTATTATGTTTGTCATTTCCTATCACCGGACTATGGAGTCCCAGACATTTGGAAGGCGTACGAGGGGCCGAAGCCAACTCGCAGAGGCCTGTTAGACAAAATTGATCTAAATAATGTAATGTGACACCAACCGACGATTATCCCTGTGCGCACTATACAAGTACACCCAAGGACAACCCCCGGTTAGCGCAGGACTTTTGCAGAATGTGGATACAAAGGATACTGGGCTATGGGTTTGGGTGCTAGTGGACTGGGTAACTGGGACAATGGAAGGACTATGGCCCCTGCCTGACCTATGTTACTCACACGGATAAAATGGCAGGGGGTGACTCGCACACTCGTTTAATGGGCCCCCGAAAACGCCCGCTAGCACATAGTGACGTAGCGACAAGGGGGCAACATAGCCTGAGGTCAAGCCGGCCAATGAAGGCAAGCAAGAGGTGGGAGATATGTTCCTCGTCAGTGTTCACTCCGGCCGACCAATGAAGGCAAGCCAGAGGTGAGGAACAGGGATACTCCCGGGAGCAATCAGGTTCGTGGGGTCGTTACTGCCCAACAGCTCGCCACAAGCTGCCCTGCGGGGTTATTATTATTATTATTATCATATTTTAAATGTCAGTATTTATATACTGAAAAAATTATGTCTGATACTTAAAAAATATATTATAATATCAGTATTTAAACTTGGAAAATTATGTCTCGGGCGGGACTCGAACCCGCATCTCATCGCATGCCGGGCGCGGCAATTTAACCATTCTCCCATAATTTTCTAAGTTTAAATACCTACTGATATTATAATTGTAATAAAATTGCTTAAATATCATATAAAGTATATTTTAAATACTTATTCTCCTAATCTGGACAAAGACAAACCCTAAAACACAAAAAAAAATATTTAGTTCATGCGTGTTTGAGTTATAAATGGTGTAACTTACACAGACGATCTAGATTAACGGATAAAGCATCGCGGCCGGATTGCATGGGGATGCGGTTTCGATTTCCGCCTTATACAAAATTCTCCAAGTTTATATAGTAATATTATTTGTTTAACATTCGTATAAGTTCACGAAGTCTTTCGTTACACTGCAATTTTTTTTTCACAATCTTTTAAGATTTTTTACGTAGTCGAGTGGCTTACACATCTGCTTTAAAGAGGTTGCCAACTCTGAGATTTCTGTTTCGATTACCAAACGACTATATCTAAAACAGCACTTTTTAATTTTCTCGGGTGTTTGTGCTACCTAATTTAACTTTTATTGTTTTTGATTTTTCACGAAACAAGCGTTTTAAGAGCTATTTACTTCGGGATCCCTATCCCTATTGATCAACATTCATGTTGTCCACTATTTGTCTAACGTAGATACACAGAGAGTACAAATTATCTACTGTAATTAGGTTTCTGACACTTACAGTATAAGCTATTACGAAGTCCAAACTAAACTAGCGGTAACTAAAATACATAACACCTAAACTCGTGAAACGAAAGTCCTAACTCGTTTATTTCTAGATAATTCAACAGGATCTCTAGTAGAGATAACATTGTTTAGCTTGAAATTATATTAGCTAGCTTAAATTTATGAAATATTGTGTTAAAAGCGAGTCTCATAAGCCGAACTAAATATATACGTGTATATGGGATTTGCGGAAAAACTGTTGAACAGTTTCATTTAACCAAATAGATTTTTAAAGTATACTGATTTGTATATTATACTGATACTGTCCAAGATATCGGGGTCCCGGGTTCGAACCCCGGGTCAGGCAACAAAAAGATTCGTTTTCGAACACTGCTCGGGTTTGTGAACATCAACTCGCATTTGGCAAGCGTGGTGATTATGCCAGTACCCATCATTGCAGTGGTAACTTGAATTCAATGATGGAGGCCTTTTCCCTGTAGTGGGATGATTGTAGGCTGTTACTTATACTGATTTAAACATTTACTGGAAAAAGTGTTTTAGAAGGCACATTAAGCCGTCAATCCCAGCTTCTCTCGCAAGCTGGAAACCATAAAAATGGGGCACTTCAAAGACCTGTAACAGATGCCTGACGTTTCAACCGAGTTTCATCGGCCATGATCACAGGCTGACTACGTTTGGGGTGGTGGGATCTATCTCCTAGTGGTCCACTCTGGGCAACGGCATCTTTGGTTTTCTAACCAATGAAGGCTAACAGATCCCTCTGCGGTGGTAGGCTTCGAGTAAGTAAGAGGCTGCCTAGATGCTACCACCCTCCTGCCGGAGTCCAGCTCCAAACAGTTTTTCTGATGTGTGGGAGAACCAGTACCTCTGGGTAAGCTCGCTCCATCTCCATCAACCGTAAAGTTATATATGTAGTCAAGAGCCAGCCCATTATATATATATTTAAAAAAAATCTCAAGAATATTTGTTTCGTGGGCGGTAGATCACGTTACACCTTAAATAATAATGCAGCGCGATAGTTTAAAAGTAGTTACTGTAACATATGACTTAGAAAACGTTATATCTATACCGGACTATCCTTGATATACAATAATACAATAAGAATAAGAATTAAGCATACAGTTTAATGAGACAGCTTATCCCAGAGCGCACACAATTAAAAGAAGACAGGCTGTGAAATGAAAACGAACTATTTAACCTAAATGATTTTCCTACTAAGACCTAATACTTTCTTATCTCTTCCAAGCAAAAACAAGAGTCTTTATCAAACTGATTGACAGGCCTAATTGGTACAAGAATAGGAATTGAACCGAAATACGATTGTTAATTGGACAAATTCGCGTTTCTAATTATTTTGGGACACGTCTGCTTGAGGGATTAGTTCTAAGTAAGATCCAATTTGTATGGGAATGTGGACAGAATAGTGTGGGTTAACCAAATTAGCTGAAGTTAGGACGTGCCTTTAGGACATAATATATTATGGTCATATAGGTGTTATGGATATTTGCTTGTATTCATTTTCTCATAATTATACAGGGTGTTAAGTAAATGGTTAAAAAACCAAAACTATCTTAATGCTAACATATGCATATAAATAGTATAGTGAAGTCAGAAATTTGATATCATCATTTTTGAAAGAAAAAAAATTCATACAAATTAGAATTTAAAAATTTGGTTTGAATAAAAAAAATTAACACTCTGTATACATAAGTATTTTGTTTGTGTCTATCTTACTCCTACGGAAAGAAAATATTGAATTATCGTTTTGTGTTTCAGAAGCTTTCTTCATCATCAACCTAATCGTAATCTTTCAAACACAAAAATAATAATTTTTTGAAAACATATCGCCATTTGGATTGTCATTTTCGTATAGTTTCAGTTTATTCAAGTACACGATATGCAAACTACTGTATCATATTTCTAAAGGCATTGCCGGTGGATTAGTACGGACGCCGAGATTACACGGAGTTAGTCGGAGCTTTGCGTATCGAGCTAAATTAATTTCGACGACTTGACAACTGTGGTAGTGATTGTCCTTGTAAATGGGGGTCTAGTTAGTTATATTATTGTTTAATTGTTTTAAGGTGTTTTGATAAACAATGTGATATTGACAACTTACATAGGCAGATCAATGGAAGCAATGATTTGAAGTAAAAAAACGTATTGTGCAGATGATGACATTCTTTAAATAACAAGTTTTTTTATATTTATCAACGGCTCCATTAAAATCGTTATCTGTATCAAGTGTTACGTGGAAAACGACAGAAGAAAGGCGGTCTTTGTTTTTCAGATGTATAAATCAATCACGCGGCTATTGCTGTCTCTCGAACTCGAGTCCCGCCTGATCGAGTCCCGCCTGATACATATTTTTTCAAATTTATATAAGAATAATGAAATAAAAGCGAGAAATAGAGTAGGGCTCGACTACTCTGTCGGATTCGTTTTGATGACGTTTCTACGTAAAATTCAATTAGCCATTCTACTGTGTTAAATATCTTCACATTTCAATGAGTTAGGTTAGGTTAGGTTACTATCTTTATATAATTTATGATAATCTTTACTCTTATTTCTAATGGCTGTATGGCCTCGTCCGTGGCCGATAACTTTGAAAAGCATACTGGCTGGTTTAAAAAACTAAAAACCTGTCTATATAATAGGCGCCATTAAAAATAACAATTGAATATAGAACATAATGTCAGGAGTTCCAAATATTATTAAGTTGTATACCAAGCTAATTTAATACATGAAATTGTACGAGCACCTATTTATTAGATAAATGATTCACAATTTCTTGTTTTGTTTCCACCGAAATTCTCTCTAGCCAGAATGGCGTCGTATTTCGATTTGGGAACAGAGTCAAAACGGGTCCCCCGGCGAGCGTAAGTACGGATTGAATCTCGGCTTAGGATTCCCTTTGGAAAACCTATAAGGGCGGAACTTATAATAAGCTAGATTATTTATATAGGGTTATTTTTCAAACATTATAAGCTCCCTGTAGGATGATAGTAAGCCTGAAGCTTGATATATCGAAAAATATCTACTAACCTTAGATTTAAATAAAAATGGAAGAGTACTCGCTTCCCACGCACTTTAATACATAAGCCTAGGTTTTTCAATCCACGATAGACAAGTGACGGGTCTGTAGCTCCATTAATTTGTAGTGTAATCTTGCGAAAAAGCTTAAAAAACGCCGGTCATGCATTTATTCAGTGCAAAGACACAATGTAATGACTTTTCACGTGTAAATATCTACACCAGAGTTTTATTTTCAATATTTTCAATATTTTCTATATAATAAATATTCATACGGCCATTTTTGGACCAGCGAGATAAAAATAAATTTGAAACTTGCGCAAGCGTTTAGTGGCAGCACCGTCGCAGCGTCTTAAAGTATAAACTGTATCTATCTTCTCCTTTTTGTTTAAATCTAAGTGTACACACCTAACAATATGAAAACAGAAAATTGGTACAATAAGGCGGTCTTATCGCTGAGTAGCGATCTCTACCAGACAACCTTAGGGTAGAGGAAAACTAATATGAAGAATAGGGGTAGCGCAGAACAAGAATAAAAACATGATTACGATAATGTTTATACACAATATACATAATTACATAAATTTTGTAAATAAAAAAATAATAAATGAAAAATAAAATAAATAAATAACCTCAACCTTTTGTTGGGAACAAAAACGAAATGAGAATGTAATGTGAAAACGTAATATAACAGTTTATTTCTACATGCAAAACCCCTTTCAGACCCAAATCAATTTAGCAAAGATTGTTTTAAAATTGACCGGGAATCAAAAACGGAACCTTTGCCTAGTTGGCGAAACATCAAACCAAGAACTACGGTCGTTATCTTAAATGTTTTTTAAAAGACTGCGAAGGAGGGCAGATCGATAATTCTGCTCTTAACAACTAACTACCAATACTTTACATCAGTTAATGATAGTAAATTAAAACGAAGCAGATATGTTAAAATCACGCGCGATGTTAGGACTCAAAATTAAACACGCCCTAAATAAAACGTTTTTTACAACGGCCATGTCGAGTGCAGTCACGAGCGGTAATCATTAAAAATTATAGCCATCTCTTTCAGTTGCGTGCTATTTCGCATCTTTTTGTTCTGCTCATCAGTGAAACTTGTCAATGTGTGCAGTTTTGGATTTATCTGTGGTAATACGCGAATTACTATGAAGGTACATAGCCTGTACTCTAAAATATTATTAACATCAGTTCTTTCGTAACCATGACGATTGCAACAGAGTCGAAATATAAAACTTGGTAAATCCCTATATTAACTAACTCTTATTCTTTAAATAACTATAAAAAACGTATCAGAAGTGTAAGTAGTTCTAGACACTGCGCAAATCCTAATTCAATGTCTCCCAGACTCAGAAAACTATTTTGCTGCGGAAATTAAGGCGATCCGTCGGAGAATACAAAACACCTTTTATCTGAAAAGGCTCGACGGAGACTTGAACGTGATTTCAAAAGCATCGAAATTAAAATAAAAGGTCTCAATAATACAACTTATTTAACTGTAAGAAAAATGTTGAAAGGAACATAGCAGTAACATAGTGCACATTTAAAATATAAATCGCAAATTAATGGCCAACTATACATTCATAAAGAAGCAATATAAAAACACATTCAAATAAATTACCCTGAAAAGAACTTAGGTATTAAATGAAAAAAAATATATAAATTAAAAATCAGTTTCATTTCTGCAAAGAGGCCCCAGGAGGCAAAATAAAAACAGATTTTCCCTTAAAAGTAGTCTTTGTAGATTTTATATAATATTTCAAAAACCAGTTATAAAATATTATAAAAAAGCAAAATTGTATGTTAAACCGAAGCTAATAAATATATAATAATAATATCTTTTTTATAAAGCACTACTTGCTTGGTACAAATGGCTAGAATACCTATCAGACTTCTTCACATTTTCTTGCAATATCGCACCTATCACAACTGTATAAGATTCAACAGTGTTAAACATTACATCAGGTACTGTGTTTACAATGAAAAAAGGCAGATATTTCCCGTTCAACTTACTTTTAAGTCCGTATAATGCCTTATTATCTGCAGTCTACTACATTTTGTATACTCACAAGGCAAGGAGCCATGGCTGGCCAACGGATATTAAACGACGCGGCTGAATGAACACGCTGTATAAGCTAAATTCTTCAGACGAACGAATAGACAATGGATATGGCATAAAAATTATACCTAATTATGGATTGAGAAAATTATTTTGCTAATGATTTCCGCTTCTTAACACCGGCCTAGATACCTTCACCACACTACCCGCACTAACACTGATTTGAGGAAGCACCTGCACCACACTACCCGCACTAACACTGATTGAGCAAGCACTATTTCATGCAGGAAAACCGCCCGCCCTCCCTCAAAAATGTATGCAGTACAGTTAACGCAATTATAAGTACCCAACACCGATACAATAAAAACCTGGACGCGTTTCGCCACTTCACGTGGCATCCTCAGGAGATGTTGTCGCCTTCGCTGCGCTTTTTTCATAAGCGTAACGATATTTATTTATTTATTTAATATTCGGAAGACCAACAGCTAATGCAACATAAAAATCAGTAACAGATTGGTATCAGAAAGCCAATAACAGGTCCTCGCAATTAACAATGGACTAGGCGAAAATACATTAAGCGTCGATCACATCGAGTTAAACAATGCTTACATATTATCGAGTGCCAACTTCGTTTTAAATACAACATTTACAGAGTGATAGTTTAAACAACAAATCATGGTTTGCAAAGTATTCAAATAATACTTACTTATGTGCCAAATCATCACCGAAAAACTGATTGGTTAATTTGCGCTTCACCTGACCACTACTGGAATTGAACAGATCAAAATCAATTAAACTGGAAATTTTATTAAATCTTTTGCCTGCACGAATTAAGAAACTATTTTGCGGATGGGGTATATATGAGGGAATTGTGTCGAAGCTGTCTGGGTGGTGCTGTAATTGAAAAAAGTGAGAGAAGCATAGGGCAATCGACTTGACTAGAGGCAATTTTAAAAAGCAAAGCCAAATCAGCAATATCACGCCTTTTGTCAAGTGGATATAAAATTATACTTCACTATAATAACTACTTTCTAGCACCTCTACGTCTCTAGGTCTAGAATAGCAGCCGCAGCACAATAAAATAATTTTAAATTTAGAAAAAAAACCCTAATTCAGTATTTACAATGGAACATAACAAGTGGCTGGAGGTTTTTCGTAAAATTAACAAAAGATACATTATATTACTAAACGTTATGACTTATGAGTAAACCGCAAAAAATAATAATTAAAAGTTAAGTCTTGCCTGAAACTGTAATGCGTTCGTGCGTGTGTGTGTGTCTAAAATGTAATACTGATATATATGTTCAACATTGAGCTGTCATGAAATTTGGTTTAAAATGATGCCAATAGATGGCGCTGTACTATGTTAGATCGCGCTGTCGTTTGGTTTCGTCCAAACTAGTTAAGGTTTATGAGTGTTTTTTTTATTGTTCGCTTTCCAAATAAAGTCAAGTTGTACCGTGGAGTAAACACTTGGTTTTATTAAGTAGATTTGGGCCCTTAGTAATTTATATGGTCCTTATCGAGTCGGAATCAGAGGAGTGAATTGATTGCACTTCCTCTTCCGGCGACTTTTTGTACGGAACCAGTTGCGGGTCGCAACTGAAGTGCAAGCACCTTCTTCAAGAAGAGGAAGTGTGCGTTTGGCGGAATTGCTGTCAAAGGCGCCAGAGGGCGCTAACCGCTGCGGACTTCGTGTAAAAGCGTCGGAAGTGCCAAATTAAGACGGATTGGAGCTAAGCAAAGTGAATCGTAACAAAAGGAAGTGAGTGAGTGCAGTGAATTTGTGAGTACAATTTTACAATCATTTATTAAATTTCAAGAAAATTTACAACTTGAAGAATTTACGGGACTTAGAAAAAAAATCGAGTAACTTATGAACTTTAATATTTGATAGAGTACCTAAGTTGTAATAACAAGACTTAGAATAATTTTACAATAAGTGATCAGACGGGGAACCTATGCCTGATTTTCTATCGATTTTAACGTTTAAAACACTTGTAAAATTTTCACTACTTTTTTTTACTTTGTACGTTAAAAAAAAAATTGCTTTGTGCGTGTATAACTAAATCGAACAGTTGATTGTACAACATGGAAGGGTTATATAAATTACAGTTTGGAAAATGTAACTCAATTGAGAGGGCTAGAGATAATTATAAAAAGTCGCCCAAAGATAGAATAAAATTACAATATGTGCAAACAAGGTTAGAGACATTAGATAAACTATGGGATCAATTTAACGCTACACATGACAACATTGTTCAGTCAGTTACCGAAGAACATGCAAACGATAAATATTTTACTGAAAATAGTTACGAGGTTACTGAAGAGTCTTAGTGTCTTTACAAGTCAGAGTTAAAAGAAGCTCTTGATAGGTTAACCGCAGGTCAATAGAATGTTAGTACTAATGTAAGTCATTGTGAAGCTTCATCTGTCAAATTGCCACAAATTTCCATTCCTCCCTTTTCAGGAATGTACACAGAATGGACTTCTTTCGAGGATTTGTTTTTGTCATTAATCGACAAAAACCCAAGACTAGATGATGTGCAAAAGATGCATTATTTAAAAAGTCTTTTGACAGGTGAAGCTGTACAACTAGTCAGACATTTAACAATAACAGCATCTAATTATAAGGAGTGTTGGTCTCAGTTAAAAGGTAGGTACAAAAACAAGCGATTCCAATCCAATTCCTTGCTGAAACGGCTAATGAGTCAACCAAGTGTAGTGGAATCTTCAGATGCTATTAAGGGCCTTTTAGACACAACTGTTGAATGTCTGCATGGCTTGGGTAATCTTTCTGTTGATGTCAGTTCGTGGAACATAATAATCATATACATTGTAAGTTCTAAATTAGACCCCGAGTCTCGTAAACAATGGGAATCAAAAATAAGTTCACACGATAATTTGCTCAAGTTTTCAAAATTTAAAGAGTTTTTGGAGGCCAGATTCCGCGCCCTTGAATTTTTAGATCCAAAGGTGACAAAGTCCATCAAACAAAGCGCTACTTGTTACAAGCCAAAAGTTATGCACACAGTCAACAACAATGATAATAATTCTAGTTTATCTTGTCCTTTCTGTAAAGAAAATCATAAAATTTCTAATTGTAAGCAATTTGCAAAGGAGAGGTACGATTCACGGCACAGTTTTGTCCAAAACAATGGGCTTTGCTTTAACTGCTTGGGAGGTAACCATTCGATTAAATACTGCCGTCATAGTTCCACCTGTCGTATTTGCAACAGAAAGCATCACTCTTTATTACATCCCAAATCTAATACAAACTTAACTGCAAACGCAAATAAATCAGTTGAAGTTAATGCAGCTGTGTCCTTGATCCGGGCACAGCCAATAAAAGGCGAACCATCAACATCAAGTTTAGTCACACATTTCTCCAAGCAATCGATGTCAGTTCCGACTCAGGTTTTGTTAGCCACAGCTCTTGTCAAAGCACAGACAAGTAACGGCTATAGTCAACTGTTAAGGGTGTTATTGGACCAAGGGTCCCAAGCATCATTCATAACCGAATCAGCAGTAAGGTTGCTAGGACTGAAAAAGATACCTTCCAAAACATTGATTTCAGGAATAGGCGGTGATGAGAGATCTTTAGCATCCAAGTTTGTCATCATGGTGACGATACAATCCCGCTTAGATCCCACTTTCAGTGTGCAAGTGAGAGCAAATGTGTTGAGCACCATCACTTCTTTTCTACCGTCATATAAGTTAAACAAATGTCACTGGCCAGAACTTCAGGCAATCACACTAGCTGATCCCGAGTTTGACACTCCAAGCAAAATCGACATGTTGCTTGGTGCCGAAATTTATGGTCAGGTTTTGAGAGAAGACATACTGCAAGGACCTTCAGGCACACCAACTGCTCAGAACACCGCATTAGGTTGAATTCTATCTGGCCAAATAGGTTTTGAGGAAGGCAGAGTTCAGTGTCATTTCACTGTATCCAGCGATCAGGTTAATGACAATGAGTTGCTGAAAAGATTTTGGGAAATTGAATCAATTGTTCCCAACAGAATTTTAACTGAAGACGAACAACTTTGCGAAGAGATTTACCGGGCAACCACAGGCAGGGATTTAACTGGACGCTACGTTGTCAATCTCCCCTAAGATCCACAATCCCAATACGGAGATTCCAAAGAGCTCGCGATCAAGAGATTTCTATTTCTCGAAAATAAATTTAAGAAACAACCTCACATCAAGGATAGATACGCCGAAGTTATCAAAGAGTACATTGACCTGGGCCACATGAAACGTATAACCAACGTTGATGATTCTCACAAATCTACAGCTGTTTACTTGCCATACCACGCTGTTATACGCGAAGATAAGTCAACAACAAAGGTGAGAATAGTATTTGACGCGTCAATGAAAGGCATGAATGGAGTATCACTCAATGATGACCTTTTAGTGGGTCCCTTATTACAACCACCTCTTCGTTATATTGTTATGAGATGGAGAATGCATCCATTTGGTCTCTGCGCTGACATCATAAAAATGTATCGTCAGGTCCTTGTTACAGAAGAGCACAGTAACTTTCAAAGAAAATATAACAATTTATTTCATTTATGTCAAATTCAAATTTATAAAAATGTTTAATAAGTAATACAATCTAATAAAAATATGAGATTAGCTGTTATTTTAATATAAATTTAATCGATATCTATAAATTGAATATAAAGTCAATTTTAGAAAGTATGTATACACTTATTATTTGTTATTTTGTACTGAAATATCATGTAATTATGGCGTCATCCTCTC
Organism: Anania crocealis; assembly: GCA_949315895.1. Lineage (NCBI taxonomy): Eukaryota > Metazoa > Arthropoda > Insecta > Lepidoptera > Crambidae > Anania > Anania crocealis. The sequence continues at coordinate 3,539,676 of OX438859.1, read as the reverse complement.
TGTCTACTACTAATTGTATTGTTGTGCCCGAACAGGGTCTATAATGAACTGTTTTTATCATATTTTATAACATCCTTGTAACATTATAGAACGCAATAAAATATTTGAATTTGAATTTGAAAAGAATCATATGGCGAAAGGATTCCAAGTCCAATTTAGAAGAATACGGGATATCTCGAGTCACGTTTGGTACAGCATTAGCACCTTATCTAGCAGTTAAAACACTACAACAAGTGGCAGAAGATGAAGGAAAAGACTGTCCAGATATAAAGGAAATAGTAAAACGAGACTTCTACGTAGATGATTTAATGACGGGGTGCCAATCCATGGAAGAAGGACTCATAATAAAGAAGAAAATTACAGAGTTACTTCAAAAGGGTGGTTTGCAATTGCAAAAGTGGATGAGCAGTAATCCAGACTTAACCCAACAAATTTTAAAAGATAACGGAGAGATTATATCGGACATGGGAAAGAATATAAAGACAGATGAAGTAGTCAAAATATTAGGGCTTTCTTGGGACAAAGATACTGATACTTTTAAGTATTCAGTTTTGCTTCCTCCTCAGCAAATGCCGATTACAAAGAGAAGAGTAATTTCAGATATATCACGTTTGTACGACCCTCTTGGGTGGGTTTCGCCTTGCGTCATCATCTCTAAGGTGTTCATACAGAAGCTTTGGCTTTCTGGAATTCAGTGGGATGAAGAGTTGTCGTCAGACTTGCTAAGAGAATGAGAAACGTACAGGAAAAATCTGGAACACATCAGCGAATGTCAAATACCAAGATGGATAGAAACACGACATGATGACGTGTTGTTAGAGCTGCATGGGTTCTGTGATGCCTCTATCACGGCATATGCGGCTGTAGTATATGCTCGAGTCATCAATGCAGAGGGTGTCATTAAAGTAAATTTAGTCACATCACGAACTAAGGTTGCACCAGTGAAACAACAATCAGTACCACGTCTGGAATTATTGGGAGCAGAATTATTGTCTGAACTAATCACTGAAGTCGCAGGAGTGATGAATGTGCCAAAACCAAAAATTCATGTTTGGACCGATTCGACCGTTGTGCTAGCATGGTTAAGTGATCACCCAAGCCACTGGACAACATTTGTGGGAAACAGTCTCCCAAATTTTGTCACTGTTTGACAACACTCACTGGTCTCACGTAACGTCGGCTCAGAATCCAGCTGATATTGCTTCAAGAGGATTGAGCCCGCAAGAACTTCGTGCTGTGGTTTTTCGGTCCATCCTGGCTTCAAGAAGAAACCATTATGTACACACGCCCAAAGTCAATCAGTACTAACATGGAACAGAGAGCAATTAAATCGCATGTGGTTACTGATAGGTTGCCAGAAGACAAGGTGTGGTCCAAGTTTTCATCTTTAAAAAGGTTGGTTCATGTTGTAGCTTTTTGCAAAAGATTTTTAAACTTAAAGAGATTGCGAAGCAGTGGAGTTGAATTGAAACCATACTTAACAAGTGAAGAAATAACAAATGCATTAAACGTTTGTATAAAACAGTGTCAGCAAAGAGAATTTACTTAGGAAATAGAGGATTTAAAAAGAACGGGCAACGTGAAGAAAAAAAGCAAATTAAAACCATTATCCCCTATTTTAGATGATGTTGGGATATTGCGAGTCGGCGGAAGGATTAAGAACGCTCTATTGGATGAGGATGTCAAACATCCAATCATTATTCCACTATGCAGTCACTTCACGTCACTGCTCGTCGACGATGAACACAAGAAAACGTTACATGGTGGTCCAACAGTCATGCTCAACTATTTACGTTCGAAATATTGGATGATATCAGGAAAAAATGTATCAAAGGCACATGTGTGCAAATGCGTTACTTGCACGCGGCATACTGCGGTTACAAAAACTCAATTAATGGGTCAACTGCCATCGTGTAGAGTCACACCCGCGAGGGCATTTTTTAGGAGTGGTGTTGGTCCCATTAATATTAGAATGTCTAAAGGAAGGGGCAATAAAGCATACAAGGGGTACGTTTGTCTGTTCATATGCATGGTGACTCGCGCCATACACTTAGAGTTGGTAAGCGATTTAACCTCTAAAGGATTTATTGCAGGGTTCAAGAGGTTCGTTTCCAGAAGAGGACATTGCAGTAAAATATGGAGCGACAATGGCACCAATTTTGATGGAGCATCTAAAGAGTTGCATGCCTTGGTTGCCGTTGAGAAATCGTCCGTATGCCTGGAAATTAGAAGTTGGTTGAATGACAACAACGTAACGTGGCATTTTATCCCCCCTCACGCGCCTAACTTTGGGGAATTATGGAAGGCTGGGGTAAAATCAACAAAATTTCATTTTAAGAGAGTAATAGGTGAGTCTACTCTTACCTTCGAGGAGATGACTACGCTTCTCACTCAGGTTGAAGCGTGTCTCAATTCACGGCCAATCTCCCAATTGCCAAATAACCCCGATGACCCCTTGCCTCTAACTCCAGGTCATTTTTTGATTGGGGAGCCTCTTCTTACTGTACTGGATCGGGATTATCTTGACTTCAACGTTGGAAGTTTGAGACGTTGGCAAGTCACACAGCGTCTGTTGCAGGACTTTTGGCGGCGGTGGTCGAATGAATATCTTGTTCACATGCTTCAGGGGTATAAGTGGACGAAGATCACCCCAGAGCCGGTAATAGGTGATATTGTGTTAATCAAGGAAGACAATCTTCCACCAGCGCGTTGGCTTCTAGGCAAAGTCGTAGACAGGCATCCCGGTTTGGACAAGGTAGTGCGTGTCGTATCTCTTCGATGTAATGGATCTGTTATCAAACGTCCCACATCGAAATTGTGTATTCTTCCGGTAGAGCATAGTAACTCAATCCAGGAGTTACAGTCATAACTAATGTGTAAATTAAATAAAGATACAATATTGTAAGTTAAGTTTTGTTTTAATTATAAAATATGTAGCAATTAGTCATATTTTCTTTGTTTTTGTTTATCTTGAGATCCCTTTGACTGTGTGTGGTCAGACAATGTTTAGGGTTAATTTTGTATTTCTTTTCATACCCCCATGACCTTATGGTGGGCGGTTAGCATTTACTTAGTATTTTAGTTAAGGACATAAACAGATGTCCTTGGTGGGCGGTATGCCAAAATGTAATACTGATATATATGTTCGACATTGAGCTGTCATGAAATTTGGTTTAAAATGATGCCAATAGATGGCGCTGTACTATGTTAGATCGCGCTGTTGTTTGGTTTCGTCCAAACTAGTTAAGGTATATGAGTGTTTTTTTTATTGTTCGCTTTCCAAATAAAGTCAAGTTGTACCGTGGAGTAAACACTTGGTTTTATTAAGTAGATTTGGGCCCTTAGTCTTTTACAGTGTGTGTTTGGTGGGTGTGTGAACGTGACTTTTTATTATATTATATACTTGAAAACAATTAATAAAAACATTTTACAAACACTTATTAAGCAATGACTGAAAGTTCACATCAAATTCGTGTATACATGTCTTTTGCATCATCTTTAAAAACTTTGTATAAACGACCAGTATCATATTAAGAGCCATTTTATGTTTATAATATTAATAAATAAGGTACATAGTAGTAACTTGTATCATCCCACTGCAGGAAAAGGATTCCATCATTGAATTCAAGTTACCACAGCAATGATGGTACATGTTATAAACCCCGAATCCATGAACTCTAACTGAACCTAAGTTATATAACAGACTATGTGCACGTTTGTTCGAATTCAACATTACACGGTGAATTATAGTTGTGACGCCACGTTATTTAAATGAGGTAACAATAAAAAATGTATATATATTGACTATATATATACTTGACGACCATTTGGATCAGCGGTAGTAAACGCTGCTTCTGTGCCATGGGTCGCGGGTTCGATCGCCGCACGGTACAAATATTGCATGAACATGTCTGTTTGTACTGGTCTGGGTGTTTTCTATGTATTGTAAGTATGTATTTAAAAAAAAAGTATATAAGTAAGTTTATCGGTTGTCTAGTACCCCATACGACAGGGTACTTAATAGTAGCTTAATTTGGGACTAGATAGCTCTGTGTGGCCCAGTGAGGCATGTATTTACGGCCTTAGACCCCGTGACTCTCTAAGAGAGCTATTCAAAGAGATCAACATACTAACAGTTGCATCTCAATACATTTTCGAAAACATTATGTACGTCCGTAAAAACCACGAATTTTTTGTCAAAAATAGTGACGTACACAATTTCAATACCAGAAACAAAGATAAACTTGCCGTTCCAGGATTCAGGCTGCGAAAAGTAGGTAATTCGTTCATGGGAAATTGTATCCGTATTTTCAACAAATTACCACTGTCAATTGCTGACCTCCCTGTACATAAATTCAAATCATGTTGTTTTAATGAAAAAGGGCTATTACACTGTTGATGATTATAATACTCGTAAATGATAGGAACGTTTGGCTTTAAATTGTATCAGCTCGCACTGGCATATATCTTATGTAAACATGTTTATTTAAAAGAGGCTGGAAATAGTGACCGAGTTTCTTGCGCTGCTTCTTCTCGGCACAAGCCCACATTTGTCCCGAAGCAGTGGTAGGTTAAATATTGGGACGTGTAAAAGCGCCTCCAGGGGCCTATTTGCAGAAATAAAACTGATTTTAACTGTCTTAAATATTTATTTATTTATTGGTTTATACTTCCATTCTTCCTTTATCATCAAACAAAAAATCACACAAGAAATACAAGTGCCACTACGACGATAGTTTTTTGTGCAACCAAAGTTGCAAAACTAGCGCGACCGCCGAGCTTACCTACATGAGATTGACTTGTTTTGTGATTGAAGTATGTATAGAGACACATTATATTCTTAATTAGTAGAGCCACGTAGGGGATACTCAACAAAATTGTTCAAATTAAACACAAACATACATAGACTGCTGAAATCATAACCTTTCGTGTTGGATGTGTCGTATTCGTCTAAAAGAAACGTTTCTCATAGACACTCTATTCTTTTTTTCATAAGTTGAAAATATAATTGAATTGATTGCACCCTTGAAAAGGAAGGTCCAATTATTAGTTAGTCATAAGTTTTGGAGTCGGCAACTTACTCGTAATTACCTGTCGGCGGCAGACTTAAACAAAATTCCGACTTTCTGTTGGCACAAAAGTTTTGCAAGTCGGAGACGCTATTTTGGGAAGCTTTTATATGAGTTTAGTAGTTCTATTAAAATTTAATAACATTAACATTATTTAAGAAATATATTAAATAATATCTATACTAATATAACAATATTATAAAGCTACAGAGTTTGTTTGTTTGTTTGAACGCGCTAATCTCTGGAACTACTGGTTTGAATTGAAAAACATATTTTTGTGTTGGATACAAGACCTAATAATCGACCAAAACAATTAGGCGTATGACATGAGTTTATTTTTTAGTGAAATATTTATTACCAATTCGAAAATAAGTAATCATTTTTTAGAGGGTTAATAAATTTAAATGTGATAAAAAGAGTCTTGAAAGACAGACAAACGTACACCAAAGTGATCTTATAAGGGTTCCTTTATTTTTGCTTTGTGGTTACGCAACCCTAAAAATAGCTTACAAAAAATTAAAAATTATTTGGCCTTTGTTAATTTTATATCATAATCATTACAATAGAATAAAATGAAACCAGGCAGATTTCGTCTTACAGGAAAAGTAGCAGGTAACAGTGATTCAACAAATAATAATATACTATAATATTTTTAAGACATGCCTCACTGGGCCACACAGAGCCATCTAGTCCCAAATTAAGCTACTATTAAGTACCCTGTCGTATGGGGTACTAGACAACCGATATAAACTTACCTATATACTTTTTTTGTAAATACATACTTATATAATACATAGAAAACACCCAGACCAGTACAAACAGACATGTTCATGCACACAAATATTTGTACTGTGCGGGGATCGAACACGCGACCCATAGCTCAGAAGCAGCGTTTACTACCGCTGATCCAAATGGTCGTCTAACAAATTCTAGAGGTAATTTGATAAAATGATACTGTTCTAGTTTTTTGAAGTTTGATTTTGTTTAGAAGTAATAAAATTAATCAATGGGGGGCAGCACTTAGCTCTAGTCCCCTAAAACGCCTTATATCCAAACCGGTCCAGACGTTTAGCCAAGGCCGAGGAGCTTAGTGACAAACACTCATACATAAATATTTAAGGTATAAATTAAAATTTTAAATGCCGCCTCCAAAACTAATGTTTTATTATTATTCTTACCCTTGTATGACTACGGAGCCAAGCTTGAGCGGCGGTGGGTATCAGGAACATTTGGTGTGGTACAAAATAATGGGTGTAAGTTCACTTGAATTTTACGAAAAAGGGTTTGTATTTAATGATTTCGTTTTTTAATGGTTTTACCAGGTACCTTGTTTTTTGTGAGTTTTCGATATTTTGGCACTGTTGATAAGAATTGAACTTCTCTTTTTGTTAATATTAAACACTTAAACTTTGGGGAACCGCTGGTTAGTGCTTATATTCTATGTGGAAGCGTTATCTCAATAATGCCAAACAATCGGTCAGTCTCCGCTGTTAGCTATCATTCTCTTATAGTAGCTGCAGCCCCGCATTTTTCGCGGTCGGGAAGCCGCTTCACGCTGGATAACATCAAAGGAATCTACCTCTGCATAAAGAGACACAGCTAAGGCGCTGCAAAAACGTGGGGTTTACCTAATAGCGTTATTGTACTGGGGCCTTATTCAGCTATTTCAATCGCAGTTCGATCGTGATTGAGTTGGACGATTTTGCCATTTAGCCCATACTAGAACTAATTATGCTAACTACTATTACTATTAATTTCATACTAGAACTGTCAAAAACCTACCGTTCATTTACGATTGTGATACGATTCGGTTACGTGAATAAGGGGCCTGGATCTGCAGGGCACTTCACAACTTCTTCATAACGTTGTTCTTACAGACTGTATTTACGATTTAAATATCTTAATTCTATAGCTTCTCTAATAAAAATAGATTTGTTAGTTATCCTACCTTAAGACCATGCACTAGTGAATTTTATTTGACCCCAAGATAGCAGTCACAGGGGTTATGCAATAGCCATGAGTATGACTTTTACTGGCTACGTGTTTAGTTATAGTTGCTTAGTAAGATCGTGTTTGGTCATGTCATGGCAGCCTGTAATTCAGACTTTACTATAAATGATTTGTATGTGTGTGTGAAATTAACAATGTCAAAAGTGAATGTTTTGTTCGTTGTCCATTAAATAAATATTTGGTCTCTTAGCACAAATTACAGCTGTAACAGCAATGAACAGACGATTGGTACTCTCTTTTACCGCTGATCGACGTTAGCGCCGCATGGCCCTTTATTCCCCTTAGTTCTGTTGGACAGTTCTATTGACAGATCTAATGGGATTTTTTTTCCACTAGTTCTGTTAACAGAACAAATGGGACTCTTTGTTCCCACTAGTTCTGTTGACCGAACTAATGAGAATTTTTATCTTACTAGTTCTGTTAACGGAACAAGTGGGACTAGGAGTTCTCAGAAGTTTTGATGAGATGTGCATAGGTATGGATTGAGGGTCCAAGTTTTTGAACCTTTGCATAATAAAATAAGATTTATAGAGAAATTAATCAAGTAAGTAATGACCACTTTATGTCGATAATTAAAAACTAAGTTGTCACTGAAAGTTCAAAGTTCAAAGAGTTTCAAAACAAAAAGCGACAACAGCGATGGATGTGACGGCTGAGACATTCCGTGATCACAGCCACAAACTCAACGACGAAAAATGTTTATTATTGAGAAAACAAAGACTGTAAATCTGCGCACGTATTGAAATTAAGAATTAAGTGTTTTGTAGAACAGCTCTTAACTTGAACCCTATTTTGTGCTTACCAAGCTTACGTTTCGATGGTTCGATGGTTGTAAAAGAATATTAAGACAAATCCGTTCCGCAAACTTTTAGTTTCATGATTAATAGAAATTGTTTAACAAAATATTTCATGCTACACGGTTTCTATTGCAGCTTGAATTTTTGCAGTATTGGACAAAATTCGGTATTTTGTTAACCTTTAAAAGAGATGATAGCTTTGTTTGCAATTACGTACATCTTGTGGTTAGCAAACTGGATTGCAAGCAGGGCTCAAGAATCAAGGAAGAAGCAAATATTTGTTTTAATTAATAATGAAAATTATATTAATGACATCATAAAAAAAATTATCAAATACACATTCCGAAACAAAACTGTAATTTTGAACTAAATTTGCATATAAATGGCTAATGTCATGTCCATACTTTGTGCTTACCAAGCTTACGTTTCGATGGTTCGATGGTTGTAAAAGAATATTAAGACAAATCCGTTCCGCAAACTTTTAGTTTCATTATTAATAGAAATTGTTTAACAAAATATTTCATGCTACACGGTTTCTATTGCAGCTTGAATTTTTGCAGTATTGGACAAAATTCGGTATTTTGTTAACCTTTAAAAGAGATGATAGCTTTGTTTGCAATTACGTACATCTTGTGGTTAGCAAACTGGATTGCAAGCAGGGCTCAAGAATCAAGGAAGAAGCAAATATTTGTTTTAATTAATAATGAAAATTATATTAATGACATCATAAAAAAAATTATCAAATACACATTCCGAAACAAAACTGTAATTTTGAACTAAATTTGCATATAAATGGCTAATGTCATGTCTCATACTTACCGTAATACAAATTGAACCTTACATTTCAAATAAGGTAAAAGTTTAATGATCATTCGGTGGGTCTAGCACAAAAAACTAACGAATTCGAATCGTTTGCGTGCTCGTATCGCCATCGAAATATTTAGTATGAAAACTTAAACAGCGCTCGCGCGGTCAAAACGAGTACTACAAAATAAAGCACGAACTTTGTGTCGTTTGCTTTCGATACGCAAACGATTCGAAGTCGATAGTTTTTTGTGCTAGAGGTACTGTATTTGTTCTACCTTATACATTCAGTTGTTTAAATTTAATTTAAAAAATTATATCTTGATTACTCGGTACCTATTGACCACATGAAGTTTTACCTGCTTCATATGTATGCAACATGTTAGGCTGAAGCTGATCCAGTCATACTGGTAGGAGATCTGCGATTTGCATCATGTTGTGTGTAAATAAGTTTTATTGTCTAAACATATTATTCACTAATGAAACAATATGCTTGGTTGACTGACTGAAACCGTTTTTTAAAACAGGTAGGACTAAACTACTACATGAGACTTACTTACATACTTACTAATTAACATTCACACCTGATACACTTGGGACTGGCATCTTTTCATGAAGGAATCCTAGTATACAATATTAATATCATTCAAGATCACATTTACTGTATTGATCGACTTTAACCAGAACCAAAATAATTTATTTTATCTATTTTTCATATAAATTTCATTGTTAAAAAAAATCTGTAAGACAAACGTATGTACAGCAGTGAATCCCCTTAAAAAAGGTGTCCAAATACCCTTAGAACATCCACCTGGCACTGATTGAATTGTCTTCTGAAAACAATTGGATCAGTGACGGGTTCTCACCGCTTTGCCACTATACTATCATATAAAAGTCCGAAAACCTTGAACAAGATTGTATTTGTACGTGTTTAAGATATTAGAGATATAAACTAATGATCTGATTTCAAAGACAAGTCAGCCATTAAATGTGTTTAAGAGTATGCAAAAAATTACTTCAAATTTCTGTATGAAACAGACCAAATAATAATTTATTTGTGTGAGTACTGAGAGACTTCGTAAATTCTTCAGTAAATTTCAAAAGAAATAATTTACCTATTAAAAGGGTACAGTCTGAACTGTGTATCTGCTAGTTCTCGCACACTTAATAAATTAATAAGCACGTTGCACAATTAAAAAAAAGCTAGCATGCTTTTCGCTCAAATTTTAATACTATAACCATTTGTAAGGATACGCTTTCAGTGTAGCTGTATTTATTTATTTTATTTTTATTGTACTGTGGTACAGTTGACAATAATGGGTTAGGTAAACACTTTTAGGTTAGTATCTTAACTTTCCATCACAATTCTGTAATTTATAATAACAATTAATAGTAGTTAGTTAATTAGTGTCGCTTTTCATCAAATTAATTTCTACTAAAAATTAATGAATGTCATTCCAGTTTAAGAAAATTCCAAAAACTTTATTAGGTTAGACAACTTTCCCGAGCGTTTCTCCTTCACTTTTTAATCAGAACAACAAAAAGTTTTTAATTTCTAAAAAAGTAATTCAAAAGCTTAATTGCGAATATTAAGAAAGTTGATATCAAAGCTTCTCATTACGTTTGCTAATTTCCTTTGAAAGAACACAAAAGCTTTCGGATAAAGCTGCCTATTGTGGTTTTAAGTCAAGAGTGCTTGAAGAGAATCGCGGGATAAACCTTGTTTGGACGCGAATGATAACAGACATTTCGGACATGCGAATTTCCTTTTGAGATAAAATTTTGCCTTACAATGGATCTTTCTACCGCAAGCATGACTGTAAGGATCTCAAGCGTGTTCTTGAAAATCGGTAATATTTCATGAGGTGATCTGGTGAACCTAAGATTCAACATTATATAGTACTTGATGAATTATTGGAGATGACACTTCAATCAATCACCTGCCTTTATAAGGTCTGTCACAACAAAATTTTGTCATAGATTTCGTATGGCAAAGTAAACTATTATGTCATGATTCCCGTACTCAAATAGGTAACTACGAATATTAATTAATTGTATTTAAATCAATTAAAAATCTTATTCAACAATATCTGAAACGAATCCGTATTTTGGGCATTAAAATATAATTTGTCAATGCGAATATTTCCTTTTTAATGAATTTCATCAATACTGTTCTGTCAGTCTGTAATTGTTATAATGATCATTTCCTAGAACATTCCTCTTATGATGGAATTAACTTTTTTATCAAGTTTTATGATAATAAATTGCGATTTTGATACGTAGTTAAGTCAACAATTAGTTTAAACTAATTGTTGACTTAACTACGTATCAAAAACCAACCCCAAATAAGTATCAGCGAATTCGGTAATTTATAAGCCCCCAGAGAAGTAGCATATTACTTTTATATTTTGAACTCAAAATATCAGATATCGCCAGATACCAATCAAAATGAATGACTGACTCTGAATACGTTGCTTTAATATGAAAGGACAGCGAGAAAGTTTTTACATAGACTAAACAGGCAGAGTTTACGATATTCATTTTAACAAACGCCTTATTAAAGGTTGTTTGAGTGACAAGAAGGCTTACCTAACTTAATTGAGATGTTAAGAGGAAACACTACGGTCGAGAGAATTGAAATATAGGTATTTGTAAAATCTATTACTTTCGTGCAGTGCTAAACGCCTTCACCGCAGATTGTGATAGAGACAACTGCTTCTTGGACCGAAAATAACTACTAAAAACACACTAAATCAACGTTTCGTCGTCCCCCGATTACTTTTCCAAAACTAGACCAATTTAAAATACTTTTTTCATTAAAAATTAAAAAAAGGCTTTGGCCGTGTCGTATATTATCTTTTTTTTCTAAAATTACCCAAATTTGTTTTCTGGATGTTCGAACACAGCGGAAAATCTGGCGAATATTTTTGATTTTTGAGGGCTCATATCTTTTTTATTTATTAATTTATGAAACAACAGAAAACATAGAAACATCTTAATAGTGGCCATAGATTTTTGTAATAAAAAATATTGCTCTACTGGCTTTATCCAGGGAGGAAACAGGGGACTACGTTTGTATGGAAAAACGGCCCTTGTATTTCCTCTTGATGACCTGTAGTTGGCCAGTTTTAACGGATTCTTAAAAAAGTTGTTGGCAATAGAGTTTAGAAAATGAACTTTACTCGTAGCTTTTCAGTCAAAAACTCCTCTCAGGTGCGACTTTTTTTAAAGGCGTGGTTTAGTTCTGTCAACCAGTGACAAGCAAGAGTAAGTTTGCTGATTCAAAATACTATACCCTGTGATCGCATACAGCATTTTCATTAATGAAAAAAAAGTTCTACTCCGGTTTTAAATTTAAAATTCAACGCGTTCGAAATCGCAAGCAATAGCTAGACATAATATGAATATACAAAACTTCTCAGCCTAAGTTAGGTCTGTCTATCTTATTAGTACCAAGATTGTGTAAGACATATTTCTAGATGTTTTTCCTAACCGTCCTGTCTAAGGCTCAGCTGGGAACAAACAGGGTAGTTATTTTTTCCATCCACCCGATCGCGCGGAATGGCCTTCATCAACAGAATGGCCGGGTACACTTTGACGCGATATCGCCATATCCAAATTCAGATTTAGGGTTGGCCCTCTAACAAAAAATTTTTACATAAATATTATACGTTTAATAGTTTGATTTATTTTGAACTTTTAAACACTTGACAGCTGTGCGTGGGTAGAATAAGGTTTTAATTCATTTATTGGTGGTTGGAATAATACCATCTCTAATTAAACGCGAGTTTATTAAAAAAAAATATATTTATTAATGTGCCTCGTGGTTATAGACGACCTTCTTTCTTTTTCGATGGGTGAATGTAAAAAAGTTTAATATTATGGATTCCATAATTGGAAGGCACAGTGGGAAACGATGCTTGGTATTTCCTTACGCGATAGAATCAGAAAGAAAATGTAAGATTACCGATATCTTTCGAAGAAAATTAAATGTTGGTCTCAAATGGTAGTAAGCAAAGACAATGTCTGCCAAAGACATATAGTAAGAAGACAAAACTGATCCGAGGGCCGTTGTAAGTTCTCGAATGGCGGCCGCGCACTGAATGACGATTTGTGAGTTTGAATCCCACTCGGTTAATCGACTACCTCTTAAGTGAAGCTAGCGGTAATATGCCAGAAGCCAGTAGCGCATGGTATTGGGCGACCCATGGCCAGCAGTGGACGTAGACGTGGACGACGTAATAACTAATAGAAAATGCTGTATTAGCTCAACTGTCAGACCGACAAAGAATCGACGATGGATATGAAAATGAAGGCAGCATACGACATTAAGTAGCACCAAAATGGTGGCTGTTAAAGAACTAATGAACTGAATTTGGCGCAAACTGTAAAGCCTTCTGCCAAGCGTGATGTTTATGGTAGAATCATTTTCTATTTGAAAAGGCCTATACGTAATAGGCCGTCTTGCACTAAATTTGACAATGATAACTTTTAAAATACAGCAATGTAATTTTTTGATTTTCACTGTCATAGAAGTGTAACGCGGTGTCTTTTAGTTAAAATAAAACCAAACATTTTCGCTATAAAACTGCATTATTTATTTTATCTCATCAGGTTATGGGCCCAGGCACATAATCAGAAAAGGGTAAAATAAATAATTCAGGAAGTTAAAGTTGATACTCGCAATCCGTTGGCGGCTTGACCAAAGTGAGGTTATAGTTTGCGCGGTAGCGTGGTAGAGGAAAAGAATACTTGTTGGTGTAAAAGCAAGGAAAGTCAGCGAAATGGAAGTAAACCTAAATAACAACAGCTTGATGAAGCTGGAAGGAACTAACAACTGGAACATCTGAAAGTTCCAAACTACAGTATTGCTACGAGGTCAAGGTTGGCTAGATGTTGTCAAAGGAAGAGTATTAAAACCCGAAGATCCCACTGAACGCATTGCTTGGGAGAATAAAGACGCGAAGGCACAAACACTGTTAGTTACGAGGATGACTGAAAACGTTATGTTACATGTTATTTCGTGTTCTACTTCAGCTGAAATGTGGAGAAAGCTGCAGAGTGTTTATGAGCAGAAAACAGAAACAAACATCCATATGATTCAGCAGCGTTTTTTCCAATATAAATTTGAAACAGGTATTGAGATGTCAACATTCTTATCTAAAATACAAGAATTACAAAATCAACTCAAACAGTTGGGAGAAGAAGTTTCTGACAAATTTGTAATAACTAAAGTGTTAATGTCTTTACCGGAGGAGTATAAACATTTTGTATCGGCTTGGGAGTCAGCTCCAGACGATAGACAGACAATGGACAATTTAGTTGCAAGATTACTAGTAGAAGAAGAAAGGGTGAAAGAGAAATCATCTTTAGGCTCATCTGCTTTCTTTGTCAAGAATAAAAAGAATATTAAGTGTTTTAAATGTAACAAGATGGGACATTTTCTTAGTTAGTGTAAAAGTAATAACAATAACTGTAAAAGTGAAGGACAGAATAACAAGTGCTTTTATTGTGGAATGACTGGTCATAACAAGTCACAGTGTTGGTTTAGGAAGAACAAAGATCAAAAGAAAAGTAACGCATTTGTGGTGTCAAACTCATTAAAAGACCATTGTCAATCTCAATGGTTAGTAGACACAGGGGCCAGTGAACACATGTGCCGTGATCGTGGACTATTTACATCATTTACAAGCACTGAACAAGAATCTGTTGTTGGTGGTAATGGAGCGGCGATTAGTGTTCTAGGTTATGGACAGATGGCAGTAGAAGTATATGACGGAAGTGAGTGGGTTAATACAACCATAGAGAAAGTGCTATTCGTCCCTGAATTAAAAACTAATCTATTCTCTGTCAAATGTGCGTCAGACAAAGGTTGTGTCATGTTTACAGATGAACACTCATGTAAATTCTATAAGAACAACAAAATCTGTGCAATTGCAAAATGAGTAGGAAGCTCTTACTACTTGGAGTTACGATATAAAAATAAAGAAGCTAATGTGGCTAAGAAAATTAAAACTACATTACAACAGTGCCACGAAAGATTAGCACATCAAAACTTTGACTACGTAAGAAAAATACAATAAAGTTGTCTAAAGGGAAAAATACATAGGTTGCCGTTTGGAAACAGTGAAACTGTTACTACGAAAACATGCGAATTAATCTATGCTGATACCTGCGGCCCTATGGAGGTTACGTCAGTCGGCGGACTTCTCAAACTATAGATCTATGTATTTCGTCAAGAATAAGTTTGAAATAAAGAATTGTATTGAAGATTTTGTTAACAAAGCAGAAAATGTGACTGGCAATAAAATAAAAATGTTTAGATCTGATAATGGTCTTGGATTTATAAATAGGGAGGTGAGAGAAATATTTAATAAACACGGTATACTACATCAAACAAGTGTACCCTACACCCCTGAACAGAACGGAAAGGCAGAAAGAGAGAATCGCGTATTAGTCGAAGCTGCTCGAACAATGCTGAGTGCATGCAAGGATTTGCCGAAATCACTGTGGGGTGAGGCTATAAACACAGCTGCATTTGTTTTGAATAGAACCGGAAGAAGTAAGCTTAGTGTAGCATACGAGGTGTGGTTTGGAAAAGATTTTGATATTCATCAATTGAAACCTTTTGGAACCCCAGTGTATGCCCATATTCCGAAAGAAAAGAGGAAGAAATGGGACAGCAAAGGCGCAAAAGGAGTAATGGTCGGATATGGAGAAACTACTAAAGGGTATAGAATTTACTTCTCACATAAGAACGATGTAGAAATAAAGCGAGATATAGTCTTCTTAGAAAATGAGAAAAATTGTGACGAAGTCGAAATAAGTTTGAACTGCACACAAGAAACTAATGACAGAACTAATGAGTTGCATAATGAACCAGAAACTACATCATCTGGTCTCGATTAAACTATGGTGACTGCTAGTATGTCAGAAGAATCTGGATCGGAATATATCCCAAGTGAAAACAGTGACAGCTCATTAGAGTCGATTATTGATATAAATCAAAGAGAACCTAGCAAGCGAGTACGGAAACCACCCGTTTACTATCATTGTCAAAACGTGCATTCAGAACTAAGTGAACCAGTTACCTATGAAGAAGCCATGATGAGAAGTGACAGCAGCAAATGGAAGTAGGCAATTAATAGACAAATGCAAACATTAGAAGAAAATAATACTTGGGAAATATGTGATGTACCAGGAAATCAAAAAGTTGTAAGTAGAAAATGGGTATTTAAAATAAAAAGGGGTTACCAAGATTTTCTCCAATATAAGGCTAGGTTGGTGGCTAGAGGTTTCGAACAAGATGATATTTTAGACTTAAATGACTGTTATGCTCCTGTTGCAAAATTGTCAACCATTAGGCTCTTTGTAATAATTGCAACTAAACTTAATTTACCAATAATTCAAATGGATGTGACCGGGGCATTTTTGTATGGCAATATCAATGAAAGTGTTTATGTAAGGTTGCCAGAAGGAGCATATTCAGGTGAAAATAGCATTGTAAAATTAAATAAATCACTTTATGGTCTCAAAAATTCTCCTAAATATTGGAATACCAAATTTAATGATGTTATGCTAAAAGTGGGTTTTGTAAGATCAAATTGTGATTCTTGTCTTTATGCAAAGTGTACTGATAGTGACCAAATTTATTTACTATTATATGTTGATGATGTTCTGATTTGTGGATCTAATGATAGTTTAGTAAAGGATGTAAAAGATGTGTTTAATGTGATTACTTAGGCATAACTATAAAACAAAATTTAGACACAGGAGTTACTGAACTGAGCCAAAGAAAGTATTTAGAGAATGTATTAAAAAGATTTGGAATGGATAATTGTAAGCCCGTGTCTACACCGATAGATCAAAATATTAATTTAAAACTTTTTCAAAGTGATAGTACAGTAGACAAAAACATTGAAAAAGTATGTAGACAAATTATAGGTTGTCTGATGTATGCTGTATCTGGCACTAGACCTGACTTATGTTTTACTGTATCCTTGCTAAGTAGATATCAAAAGTGTGCAAATGACATGTTGTTGAGTGCTCTTAAAAGAGTATTGCGTTATGTCAAACACACCCTAGATTATAAAATAATTTATAAACGTACTGATAATAATAATAATGTTTTACTGTGATGCAGACTGGGGAGGCGATCTAAATGATAGAAGATCAACTACCGGCTATTTATTTAAATTTTCAGATTGTTTAATTTCCTAGAGTTCAAAGAAACAGGTGTCTGTAAGTTTATCTTCTACAGAGTCCGAATATGTTGCCATTAGCATGGCTGCAAGTGAAGCCTGCTGGTTTGTTAATTTGTTGAAAGATTTTAATATAAAGAATGTATGTCCTGTAACTATTTATTGTGACAATCAGTCAGCCATATCTGTTGCCTGCACTGACACTGTCAAACGATTAAAACATGTTGATATCCGTTATCACTTTATAAAGGAGTTGATTAAAAACAAAAAGTTATGTTTAGAGTATGTTAAAACGAGTGATCAACCAGCAGATATGCTTACAAAATCCTTAAATAGAGAATTAATGACTCGTTTCTTAGGAAAATGTGGTGTAAGTAATATTGAACATATGTAATACTTGTGTTATATACTTGCCTAGGTATAATTACACTGAGCGGGGGTGTTAAAATACAGCAATGTAATTTCACCTTCTTTTAATTATCTTTGGTTGGCAACATTTTTTGTTCTTAGTCTTTTATTTTTCACTGTCATAGAAGTGTAACACGGTGTCTTTTAGTTAAAATAAAACAAAACATTTTCGCTATAAAACTGCATTATTTATTTTATCTCATCAATAACTATTACTGAAAATTTGACAAAGTAAAGAGTGTATTTTTTTGCAAGAAATCGCCAAGAGGAAGAGACTAATTGTTACTATTACATAGTACTAAAGTGTTCAGCGACTTACTATGCTGACTGTACCATACAATGCTTACTGAGTTTTATGTAAAAGTTAACATTTCCCTTCAACTGAATTTTGGGATTACTTGCAGCCCTAAAAATATTTTTGCTTACGTAAAATTAACAACGATGCTGAGGGTTCCTAACCTAAAACATTGAAGCTTTGAAATAACAAAAGAGTACTTTGTCTATAACTTAAGGTATTACATTATATAATAAATAAAAATAAAAATGGATAATACTTTGAACTTTCATGGAGACTACCCTACTGGGATAAGTAACCAAGTGGCAATAAGTTACCTTTTTTTTTCTTTCCGAGTAACAAACCTATAATCTCGGAGCTGTCTCGAACAACATAAATAACGGAAAAACAGGTGTGTGTTTGTGTGTGTGCGGTCGCATGTGTGATTTTTTCTTGGACTACCATTTCAACCCCTTTTAACCTAGTTAGAACTAGTCGTGCTTTACTGGTTGAATATTTTCTATGTTAACATCAAACCCCCTTTTTACCTCTTTAAAATATGATTTCTAGGCTAACAAGTCAAAAAATCTTACCCGGGACTCAAACATCCTCTAAATAAAATCTTACATTATGCGGTTTTCATTAAAGACACAATTTCACTTTAATAATATCAGTTTGAATAAGTATGAAAATTATACAGGGTGAAATTTTAACTACTTTCTAAATTTTAATATAGCAATCTACGAGGCAAAAATCAAATGACGTATTTTTTCTTTTGGTATAGCCCAGTACAAAAATGTCAAGATAAAGCACTTAGAACATGTCCGCCAAAAATCCAAAATTTTTTGATACGGCATCCTAGTAACACTTTTTTTACGCGACGTGTATCGCATTCATTCATTACAATACTATTCATAAGTTTTTGATTTTCCCTTTATTCCTTAACAGATCTAGGACCGTAAAAATTGAAAACTATAAAGCGAGTAATATTTTCGGGTGACAACTTGATTCACATTTTTTACTTCATTAATAGGCTCTAAATACGATACTGAACACATATCAAAATTTTGGAAAGTGGTTAAAATTTCATCCTGTATTATAAAAACCCTGCAGTGCTAACCCTAAGTATGTCAAGTAAGTTGAAAGAGAAGTCAATTATTTCCTCTGAAACATTTTGTTATAATTATGAAAGATTTGCCGTGGATAAAATTTGACTTCAAAATGTGTATGTGCGAAGGAAAGTAAAGGATTTAATTTCATGACAGTCAACGGGTTTTAAATTGTTTAAAAGCTAAATAAATGCGTATTATATTGTTGAGTGCAAATGGCCGCGAATTTGATTTGAATAATAAGTTATTTCCTTTATTTCAAAATTAGAATTTTGTTTGTTGTAGTCCTTTGTGTGTGCCGGAATTAAATAGAGTACCCCTTCTTATAATAGGTAGCGCGATATTACTAAATTCTACAGAAGCTAATAAATATTGTTATACTTCTTAACGACCTTTATTTGTTACTTCATGTATTGTTATGTTAATCCTTTTTAATTCTGCCGACTTTCTCAAATTAACCCTGTAGTTTAGAATTTTCATTCGAGCGGACATTTATTGCGAACGCTTGCTGTAACAACCTCGGCGACTTTCATTACTCTGATCCGCCGGGGGTCGTAGCGGGCAAAAAGAAAGTTTTGCGATTTAATTAAAGCTACCTACTATTGATTGCTGTCAGTTTTTTAAATGCAATTAAAACACATTATTAACAGATTATTATTCCAGACACAACTGAAATCAATTGTTATCGTGGCACCCGAGTGCCTCCTGGGGGTTGAGGGATTAATATCACAGAACATGGAAAAAGGTTAGAAAAGCTGTCATGCGACATTTATAATTGTGAAATTTTTAAAGCAAGAGGGAATAGGCTGCTTCTGGGTAAGCTCGCTCCATCTTAGGCTTTTTCTTAACCATAGAGTTAAGTATGTAGTCAAGAGCAAGCCCATTGATTATTAAAAAAATGTATGAAAACCGATGTTGCCGTCTGCGCCCCTTTTCCTACTACTTATGCACGTTATAAGCACAAGCTTTTGCTCACATAAACCAGTTCAAAGAACGCCAATTGAGCGAATTCTTTTGACGTCATGCGACCAATAGGGTCGCGCGACGTCAAAAGAAACCAATCACAGCGCTCACTTACATTCATGTTCGGGCAGAAGTATGAGCATTTGCTCAAAACCTCTGTGGCACGTCTGCGCCGCCTTCATTGCCTTTCTATCCTTTTTTCCGTGTTCTGTGATTAACATGAACGAAGCAATAGTAGGTAATAGTAACCTTTATCTCATTTTCTCTCTGTGTGTGTTTTTTGGGTCTGCGCGCGCGTTTGTTCGTATGAGTATAAATATGTGTGTGTGTGTGTGTGATTGTGAGTAAGAAAGAGAGAGTGAAAGCGAAAAAAAGAGATAAGGGATTTATTATATAAACCGCAAATGATCTATGGCAAAATTATGTTTTGGCAGATCATGAAAGGGATGTCAAGGATATCTCTGAGAAAGAGATAAATACTCTTTTCCAGAGACCAGCAATAGACAGATGTGGGTCGCTGATGATGATGATTCAAAGTTGTACATCTTATGTACATTGAATGATATTTTAGCAACTTATTTGTAATTATAATATGTTTATGCGTTTAAACTTGAAAATATATTAATGCCCGGTATGCATGGAGCATCTCCATCATGGGTTCGAGTCCTGTCTGCGACATAATTTTTTAAGTTAAATACTGCACATTTTAAAGCAAAAGTTCTTAACTACCTAACATTTAATACGAAAGTCTGTTAGTCAGTAAACTGTTCGTGTTCCAAATAGTTTCAACATGTAAATTCTTATTCAAATCAGTGGAGCCTCTCCGCCTTACAAGCAAAACGATTTGCTCGACAGTATTCCTTAGGGTGATTCTGAAGTACTCACACCCCAAAGGAATGTTCACACTGAAACTATATTACCGTAAGTTAGAAAAGTTTCCTAATTTTGTGTTTTATTTAATTTTACTCCTTCTTGGAATTAAAAACCATAAAAAAGAAAAACATACCTAGTTCAGACCATTTAAAAAAAAGTATAAATCTGACTATGCAAGAAACCAGTAAGAAAAATAGCAAAAAATAAGTGTTAATTCTGCATATAGGCTCCAGGTGCGCTTTTACATGTTCAAATTTTATCCTACTGCTGCTCCGGACAAGTGTGGGGTAGGGCAGAGAAGAAGCAACGCAAAAAAACTTTGTCAGCTCCTTTTAAATATACTAAGTATGTCTCAAGAAAGTATATACCAGTGCAAACTGGGATATTTTTTTTCTTTACATTTTAATCGTTATTCGTGCGAATTAAGTTTATTAACAAGTAACTCAGCAATTGAACGTTTAATTTGTTGAAAATACGAATGCAGTTTCCCATGAACGAATTACCAAGTTTGCGTAGTCTGAAACCTGGAACGGGAAATCTTGCTTTCTGTCTGGAATTAAATTATGTGTATCCCTTTTTTTTTGGTAATAAATGGAGATTCTTGATTTATTCTCGTCAATGCAATAAAGTTTAATAATATATTCAAAGTCATTTACATAACTTTTAATATGGTTATGTCAATTTTCCACAATATATCCAGCGGTTATCCTGAAAATTTCACCTTATCAGGGTATACTGTCTCCCAAATTAAGGACAGTTAAACGCAGAGCAAAATATACTCAAAGTTGAAATTAATTCCGTTTCCCAGAGAACCCCACTTACGTCCGATATAACTGAAATTGGACTAATAATGTTAGTAAAATATTGTGAAAGTTTACTTCAATTAAGTGTAATTAAAACTCTTTGAGTATTAGTGCGAATGCTTAGTTTATCGTGGGTTGCGTAATCTGAGTTCATTTTATCGGAATTGTGTATAACTAACTGACCCGGCAAATGTTGTTTTGCTATATATCTATATTAGGGGTTAATGGTAGAAAGGTGTATTTTTTTTATTGGAGAATATCATTGTTTTTAATACTTATTTTCCTATGCCGGACGAAGGTTCATCCAAAAATCTCAGTCCCAGTAGCTGTGGGGGGTTAGGGGTTACTAATTGAATATAATTTATTTTTTATCATATATTTATTATTCTCTATTGTGAATTAATTAATTTTATTGTATAATAAATATTTTAAGACATGCCTCACTGGGCCACACAGAGCCATCTAGTCCCAAATTAAGCTACTATTAAGTACCCTGTCGTATGGGGTACTAGACAACCGATAAACTTACTTATATACTTTTTTTTTGTAAATACATACTTATAATACATAGAAAACACCCAGACTAGTACAAACAGACATGTTCATGCACACAAATATTTGTACTGTGCGGGGATCGAACCCGCGACCCATGGGTCAGAAGCAGCGTTAACTACCGCTGATCCAAATGGTCGTCATTGTATGATTATGGATCCTAGGTTATCTGAAATAAATAAATTTGAATTGAAAAAAATCAATAAATTGGTCTTGTCGTTCTTTATTTATATACAAGATGACTTTTTCATTATCTTCAATATTTTTTAATAGGCGTTCAATATCGTGTATCAAGTTTACACCCAAAAATACTTTTCGCAGCATGGTTTTCAATTTTTACGGTCCTAAGCCTGTTACGGGAAATTCAAACACTTATGAATTGTACCATAATGAATGAATCGCGCATCGCGTAAAAAAAGTGTTCCTAGGAGGCCAAATCAAAAGTTTTAGATTTTTGGCGGACATTTTCTAAGTGCTTCATCTTGACATTTTTGTACTGGGCTATCTATACCAAAAGAAAACATACGTCTTTGTTATTTGTCTCGTAGATTGCTATATGAAAAGGAAGGTGGTTAAAATTTCATTCTGTATAGATCATCTTCATTCATTACCATCCTCATCAAAAGGAGGATTTGCTCAAACCGTAAAAATGGACTAAAAAGAACAGACTGCAGAGAAATGTGATTATTTTTACCTAACTATAATAAATGGTTAATATGAACCCTGTCATGTGAATTTACAATAGCACCAGGTTAAAAAGGCTGTCTTGCGACATTTTTATGAGAACCAATGTCGCCGCTTGCGCCCCGCTACTACTTGTGCACATAATAAACACAAGCTTTCGTACACACAAACGAGTTCAAAGAACGCCAATCAAGCGGATTCTTTTGACGTCGCGCGGCCAATAGGGTTGCGTGACGTCAGAAGAAACCAATCACAGCGCTCACTGACATTCATATTTGGGCAGAAGTATGAGCATTTGCTCATAACCTCTGTGGCGCGCTTGCCCCGCCTACATCGCCTTTCTAACCTTTTTTCCGTGTTCTGTGAAACCAATACTGCCTAAAGAAGACAAATGGCAGCGATTTCTCAACGCCACTGGCCAAATTGTGATCGCCAACCCGTATGCCAAACATAATGGAAAAAAGCTTTACTCAGAGATATCCATGTTCAGCAGTGGACTTGAAGTCATGAGGGCTGTGTTATAAAAATAACAGAATCCTCCAAGTGAATAGTTTAGGCTTTGAATTACCATGCAATAGACCTCTAATCTTTATGTACACTCGACAGCACATCAAGGTAAACAGTTGAACTGCGATAACAGCTTTTATTACGTAGGGCATAAAGGCGGTCTCAAGGTCAACATGTATAGTCTGATGTGCCGCCGTGTGTACCTACCTACCATATTTTTTTTAATTTCGTATGAATGATTAATTATTGTTATTTATGTGGTCTTCCATATTAATGATATTTAGCTTTTTTATATTTTCTATTCTATGCACCGCCCGTGATGCTGTCAGTCATTTTGTATTTGATATTATCTGTGCAAGAAACTGTAGATAAATAAATAAATAAAATGATGTATCGTAAAATTACCTAACACTCCCCGATGAATGTAAGAAACTTAACAATAATTTAGCGAGCAACATTTGAACAAATGTGGAATAGCTCCCCGTTGCCTACTCAAATGCAATGTAACGGGATATTCGTACAGTTTCAAATATTTATTACTCGCTTCAACGACAGTTATAACAAGACCTATGACTTTTTGAAATTGGAACTCGTCCGTGTATAGCAATAAAACCTTTCCAAAGATAACATTATCCCTGACAATTTTTTTTACTGCCTCAGATTTGATCTAACTGCTGGCGACAAGCAAAGGCAACCTCTTTTGGCTTTTTTACTTCTCAATTTACAAATTTTAATATTAGAAGCCTAAACATTTATGTTTCGGAAAACCTCTGAAAAATTTTAATTTTAGGCTGATTATAATTTTGGTGTGATAAGTAAGTAGTCTGCCACGGCGGCTTCATCCTCAACACATGCTAGATAATATTGTTCGAACAAAACAAAAATTTTCTAGTAAAAATTATCAGAAAGAGACGAAACAGTTATTGATGAAATACCACCATCGATCGTAAATTATGTATTTTTAAATCGAGGCGTCAAAATATAATCTTTTTTTATCTAAATTTGGATATCCTTATTCTCAGTTCAAAGTACTAAAAGAGATAGAGTTTTAATAATACCTGTTCGGCTTGTTCCTCCCCGATGACTCCGAATATTATTTGGCCGTAAAAACGAAGAAAGGCCGCCAGTATCAAATGAATTTGTCAAGCGTAGGTTGCATTTCAATCGGTAATGTTCTGTGAATCAGTTTCCTCAAATTCTTTTCTGTTGGTATTATTATCAAAAGTTATTTTGAGATTTTTACAACGTTCATATTATAGTGTCGACTAGTTTTATTATAATACAGTTAATCATTCACTTTCGTCTCTAACCAAGATGATGACCGATTACGTTAATCAATATAATCCTTTTTTCAACGCAAGGGCCAATGCAGTCTATCATAACATGTTCTACAACAAAATCGTCTAGTGTCACCCCGATCTTGACACTTTCGGAGACCGTCTCCCTAAATTCAGTTCATACTCATCTGCAAATGTTGAGCAAGTAAAATCTTTGTATAAATTTAATATTATATTATAAATTTTAGCCTAGTTGGAAATGCTGCAGGTGATCTTACGGCAAAAGACCAGAACAAAATAGCACCACTTGAGTAACTGGTGCTATTTTTTTAACTTCATATAGTCCGTAATAGTCCTTCATAACGCAGTGTCCTTCATAACGCAGTAACCCTCAGTCCAGGTGGAGTGATGATTAGCGCAAGATGGCTGGCAGAAGCTGGATGCGAGAAGCCGAAGATCGATGTAAGTGGCGTGCAACTGGAGAAGCCTATGTCCATCAGTGAACTGCGATAGGCTTATGAGGATGATGATATAGTCCACCTCTATGAGTCTATATGATTCCACAGCTAAACAAAATGCCCTTCCGAAATTCCCAAAGGAGAATTTTTCATAACCAAGCTTGCTAGGCGGGTTCGCGATCACAGTTTAGTCAATGGTGGAGGGAATATGCTGCTGCCAAACTTCTGTTATTATTCCTTTAGTTACGACCCAAAACAAAAGAAGGTATTGTGATATTCTATTAATGTGCAGTCACCACGAAGCACTTTTATAAGTTTGTTTAATATAAATGAATTTTTGACGAATTAAATCAATATTAAAATTCAAAACGCTCATAGCAGATAGGCAACGCAATCAAATTTGATTTATTCCGTTTCGTTTTTATTTACTGAACGCCAAAGACGGCGTCAAAGCAGGAAGACTGATATTGGATTGATTGAGCTATCATGACAGGGGATGAGAAAAGTTGAAAGAGGATTTTGAAACGCTAAAATAAGTTGGGTAACGATGAATTTTGACCACCTAAAATCGCGAGGAAAGACTTCTGGCTTAGTGTTTTGCTTGACGATTTTTTCTTCTAACATTAGTCGTGTCGATGTCGTCAGATTTTAAATGACTTGACGTAATCTTATGAGTAAAATACAGGGTTGCATCAGTATCATCCATATTATTTGCACTAATACATATACACTGCTTTTGCCATAATTTCTTCGCTCGACAGGCGATTTAGATTAGGTTAGCTAAGCTAGTGGTAGGGAGAAGACGCTCCTACCCGTTTTTTTACGACACCTGTTGATGATACTACCCTATATTCTATTTTTGGCCAGCACACGGTTACGGAAAGATTGTTGGTTCAAAACCCAAGTG
This sequence comes from Anania crocealis, assembly GCA_949315895.1. Taxonomy (NCBI): domain Eukaryota; kingdom Metazoa; phylum Arthropoda; class Insecta; order Lepidoptera; family Crambidae; genus Anania; species Anania crocealis. The sequence goes on along the minus strand of OX438859.1, from coordinate 3,513,980 downwards.
TGACCGTATATTTTTTATTCCAAGAATGTGAATTTTTGAGCCTTGGATTCAGATAGCACAGGATGTGTCGTCATGGTCCAATCATGAATGGTTACAGTTGCAGGCAGTACTTTGAACAGATGACAAATGGCTGACTGTATTGTGGCCTATCCGTACAAGGAACTAGACAAAGTTCTAAGAAAATTAATCATCTGTAACGTAAAGTGTGACAGTTGCGAGAAATTGTCTTTGAAAAATTATAATGAAATATATACTTTATTTGATATTTTAGCAACTTAATTGCAATTATAATATCAGTATATAAACTTGAAAAATTATGTCTGGCTTATATTTTATTATAATATAATAAGGTTCGAGTCCCGCCTGAGACATAATTTTTCAAGTTTATATACTGATATTATAATAAAGTATAATATTGTGATTAAATCAACCTTAGTCTCAAAAGCTGGATATAAACCGATATTATAAATATCTCTTATAATAATGTCAGTTGAAAGACAAGTTACGTTAACCCAAGGCCCATGACATGTTTGATTCCCAACGGAAGCAACAAAGTCACATCATACCTTTCATTATTTTTATCAGACAAGATAAGGCATTATTTTTTATCTAAAAGAAGGGGACATAAAAACCGATCTAGCCTAAGGGTGTCGTACTTTTGTGCCGCAAAATTAACTTGTCTTGAGGGAAAACTTAGCTACTTCACCCTGTGTAGATATTTATGGTGAAATCGTGTTTCCTTACAATCCTCAGCAACATCGCTGACACAGCAGAGGCCGAAAACGCCTTAGATTTGGAATAAGAGGTCCCCTCAGACCAAGGTAAATATTCTAATGCGTTCTTTAATGGTAGGTTATTAACTGTGGTTACAGATGTAGAAGGTAAGTACTTTATAGATACAGGATGACTTTTACATCACCTTCAAAAATGTTTATAGGCGTTCAGTATCGTATTTAGAGCCCATTTATGAAGTAAAAAATATAGGTTCATTTTTCACCCAAAAATATTTTTCGCAACATAGTTTTCAACTTTTACGGTCCTATGCCTGTTAAGGTATGAAGAAAGAATCAAATGTAATGAAATGAAATGAAAATATTTATTTCAGACATAATTAGTCCATACAACGCGTTACCTTAAAAAACAATAACATTTTTTTTTGTATTAGTTAATATAAGTAGTTGGGTTAGTAGAATTTATAGTGCTCATTGGATCGAACATGCATGGACATCCAGTACGAGAGAATGGGACTATCCATCCTTTCTGCTATGACCTTCAGAAGAGTGCCGGGGCTGCCCCGCACCCGCTCCTAGAGAGAGGCCACTCGCTTGCGCAACACGGCTGTAAAGCTATTAGTATTTAACGCGGCAAACATTCCTGAGGCGCCGCGCTGCAGCGCCAAGGCAGCCCCAGAAGTCCCCTGAAGGCGTTATTGTATTGAACTCGCAGAGTGCTAAAGGCTTTTTTGGAGTAACTACTCCACAAGTTTCACGTGTATACGTGATAGCATATTACCCCTCACCGCCAGCGCTCTGCGTTCCCTTTCCAAGTCAACGTCATCCTTTAGGTTTTCCGTAACCCAGTGACCCAGATATTTAAATTGTTGAACAATCTGAAGAGGAGATCCATCTAGAGTTATTGGCGGAACTGAATAAGTTTTGGTTCCGGATTTGAAAACTAGTATCGCACTCTTTTCACATTATATTTGAGTCCATGAGCCACCCCATACCTTTCACATATTGCAAGCAATATCCTTAATGCATTGATAGAGGGACTCAGCAGCACCATGTCATCAGCATAGCTGATATTATTGATAAAGTAGCCATCCACTGAACACCCAACCCTGGGGCCGCTGAGTTTTTACTAAAAAGTAAAGTAAAGTAACAGCCTATAATCATCCCACTGCAGGGAAAAGGCCTCCATCATTGAATTCAAGTTACCACTGCAATGATGGGAACTGGCATAATCACCACGCTTGCCAAATGCGGGTTGGTGATCACAAACCCGAGCAACGTTCAAAAATTCGAAACTATTTGTTGCCCGACCCGGGGATCGAACCTGGGACCCCGAGATCTTGGCCCGGTATTTAAACCACTAGACCAACGGGGCGTTCTTACCACTAGACCAACGGGGCGTTCTTACCACTAGACCAACGGGGCGTTCCTAGACCAACGGGAAGTTTTTACTGAAAATCAAAATTGTTTATAGTTACCATTATTATCTATACATTGCTGCCATCTAATAGGAAGGTCATTTATGCCTTTGTGATAAAACTCTGAGGATCTAGACTGCACAAACTATGTGAAAGCATTTTGTACTGCCTCCTGGGAGGAAAACTTCTTGTCACGTAGATAATTGTCCAAATCACGAAAAAAATGGTAATCCGTTGGAGCAAGGTCTGGCGAACACGGAGGATGTCGAATGGTTTCTAATTGCAGTTCCTGAAGGGTCAAAACAGTTTCTCGTGCTGTATGAGGTCTCGCGTTGTCATGGAGCAATAATGGTGAAGATCGATTCATGAGTCGGGGATGTTTTACTGCTAGTTTTGCCAACATTGTTCGGAGTTCGGCACAATAGACATCTGCCGTTATTGATTGACCAGATCGGAGAAAACTATAGTGAATAACACCATGCTGAGACCACCAAACAGTTACCATTACCTTTTTATTGGTAAGTTTTGCTTTAGGACACTGTTGTGGCGTTTGACCTGGGGTCAGCCATTGCATTTTTCTTTTACGGTTATCATAAAGAATCCACTTTTCATCACATGTCACAATTCGATTCAATATTCCTTCATTTCTGTACCGATTCAACAAGGCTACACAAGTTTCAACACGCGTTTCTTTCTGCACATCAGTCAAATCATGAGGCACCCATTTTTCGTATTTTTTTATTGTATTGATTTGACGCAAATGAGTAAATATTGTGGGTAAGGTTACGTTAAACCATGCCGCTAATTCCTGGGTAGTTTGACTAGGATTGGCTTCCACCATCTCTCTTAATTCATCGTTAATCACCTGTGTGGGCGGTCTTCCCCGTGGCTCGTTCTTCAAGTCGAAGTTTCCATCACGAAAGCGTTTAAACCAAAATCGTACGGTGCGTTCATTAGCAGATCCCTTTCCAAACGCAACATTTATATTGCGGGCTATTTCTGCCGCGTTACTTCCGCGTCGGAACTCGTATTCAAAAATCACTCTAATTTTCGCAGTATCCATCTTTCTTGTCCAAGTTAAATAACAAAAACAATTGAAAGTCGATATTCAAATGTTTCACATTTTTTAAAAGAAGAACATCATAGAAACCATGTGAAAAAAGTTTCATTCGAAAACCTCAAACCATGAAGATTCTATGTAAATTCAAAGAACCTATTACAATAAATCGGCAATTTCATATTTTAACCCCTAATATATTGAACAATGTGGGTGAAGTTAGTCCCCTTTATCAAGTATGCCTTAATCAAGAAATTACTAGAAGTTATAACTACCAAAAGTTAGCATTTTCAGCCAAATAATATGACTATTAATGGTGACCAATTTCTTTCGCTTAAGGACTAGGTATAAACATTTTAAGTTATGACTTTCTTAAGCAATAATTAATTACTTCTTTATAAATACGGGGGTAAGAGGGCTTTGTCTAACTCCTACGGATCAGCTAGACAGATTTTATGATTTTTTGGTTGTGTTTTGTATCTCGTCATCTCTTAAAGCCTTTATATACTTACAGTACGTATCTACACCTATACACCGTGCATTTTCAACAACCTGCAAAACGAAACCCACGTTATGTTACCGTTGTGTATAACATCTTGGTAGTGTTATTTTGATTTTTACCATTTTTTTAAGCTATTGCATAGCTTCTATCGCGGGCCTTGAGCGTGGAGACCGAATCCAGAAATTCCGTAACGAAAATAACCTAATACCCCCACTCGGGGCGAGGCACGCTCGATCAATTTTGAATTTCCGAATTTTAAAAGAATCTAGAAGAAAATAAGGATTTAGACATTATGGTTGCCTATGGTAACGATATCTACCAAAATAACAGAAAAATTTAATTTCAAAAGTCTAAAATAGAAAATACATAAAATTATAAAATTAAGCTATTGCATAGCTTCTATCGCGGGCCTTGAGCGTGGATACCGAATCCAGAAATTCCGTAACGAAAATAACCTAACACACGACCGGCACAGCGGTGATACTTTTTAGTTTTTAGTTTTATAATTGCATAAGTTGATAAAAAATGCTAAGCAATAGCTTTACCGCGGCAGTCTCTTATTTTTAATATAAAATATTGGTTCCGCTATTTATTTTGAAACACGCTATGACGCGCACAGATGTAGCTGTGTCAGATCCATTCAACCGAGACCCCGCCATAGCAAAATAATACGTCGGTGCGCGTCACAGCTTATTACAAAATAAAAAGTCTGATTTAAATTTAATATTTTTCAAAAAATATTTTTAATCAAAATATAAATAGCACTGTCATGATGTTATACATGAATGGGCTTCATTTTCCAGGTGGTTCAAAAAGCACGGTGTATAGGTAACTAAATTGGTTTCACAATCACCTACCAAACTTTTCTTACCATTATGGATTTAGAGAATTATTTTGTTGGATATGAGGAAAACCGCTTGAAAAATCAGTAGATGTTGTCGCCTTCGCTGCTTCGTCGGAGCGCAGCGAAGGTGACAACATCTCCTGAGGATGCCACGTGAAGTGGCGAAACGCGTCGAGGTTTTTATTGTATTGGTGTTGGGTACTAATAATTGCATTAACTGTACTGCATGCATTTTTTTTTATTTTTTTTTATTAAAGGTTCACCAACAACTTTTACATCAGAAATAATTATAACAAACTTAAGTCTAGATGATAAGCTAAATGTAAAGCCTCTTATAGGCGAACACAGCTTGCGTACAAAAATTGATCGAAATCATTACACATAACATAACACACAACACACAGTAAGTTCGTTGGCAGCCATCTTGCGCTCTTTACGGACAAGAAACAACAGCTTACATTATACATACTAAAAGTTATTATTTATCCATTATAGAACTTCTAAATTTATGCAATGACATGGAGCAGACATCAATGTTTGTGGAGCGGCTATAAGCGTTGTAGAGCTTGATGATTCTAGGGACAGGTGAGTTAGCACCTAGTACAGTTCTTCGGAATGGAGCTCTGAATGTTTCTATGGGATGACGGGGCAAGCGAAATGGAACGCGAAACGAAAATTTTTCCAATAGCTTTGGACAGCAAAGATGATTATTAATAATTTTGTATAAGAACATTAGGTCTAAAAGGTCTCTGCGCTTATCAAGTTTGACTATATTGAAATGAGCCAATCTCTCTTCATATGCGAGCGATCTCTTGGCTCCACCGATGGAGTACGCAAGATATCTGGTAAATTTTCTTTGAACCCTTTCTATCCGTAGTGAATGGTTGGTATAGTGTGGTCTCCAGACTACACTAGCGTACTCCAAGGTGGATCGGACAAGGGCATTGTAAAGAAGATATTTTGTTGAAATCTGTTTTAACTCCCTAGCGTTCCGCATTAAAAAAACCCATTTCTCTAGATGCCTTTTTTATGATGTGATCAATGTGAGGAATATAAGTCAGCTTACTGTCTATTTGGACTCCCAAATCCCGGATCACCTGAACCTCCTTAAGTTTGATCCCGTTTATTGAGTAGTTGGTAGGAAGGATATTAATCTTTCTTATGAACTTAATATATGAACATTTCTTAATATTAAGCTCCATTCCATTGATGTCACACCATTCCTTGAGTGAGTCGATGTCTTTTTGCAGTAATGCAGCATCATTCATATTATTTTTGAGGGAGGGCGGGCGGTTTTCCTGCATGAAATAGTGCTTGCTCAATCAGTGTTAGTGTGGTGCAGGCGCTTCCTCAAATCAGTGTTAGAGCGGGTAATGTGGTGAAGGTATCTAGGCCGGTATTAACAAGCGGAAATCATTAGCAAAATAATTCAGAAAATCCATAATTAGTTATGGATTTCCGCAAAGTAACGCCTGAGTCTATTAATTTTTTCTTACCATGTTAGGATTATGTATTGTGGTATTGTTTATTTACGTAAATAAATGAGAAATATAATGTCCAAAGGCACTGTTACCAAAACAACTTATAAACAATTCCTACTAAAATGTGGCATTCTCTCATCGTACCAAACAGGTGCGAGGGTGTTAAGAACAGCCTAAATAAATCAGCTAACTCATTGCATCTGTACAAATTAGTCATTTTCTGAACGAATTAGTTTTGAAAACTATAAATGCTAATGTTGGGTAGTTTGATTTTAGTGTTGTGCGCGTATTTTCTGAACAACAAAAATTCAAGACTTAGTCAGTTTTCAAAAATATACTAAGCTGATAAACTACATAATGATAAAATTGTAATAGATGTACGAGTATAGCTGAAGTCAGTGATTGTTTCTTTATTTAATTTATTTTTCTTATTACATGACTCCATTTTGCGACTGCAAACCTTTACTTTTGTCGGAAAAGACTGTCTTCTAAAATAATACGCAAATAATTTGATAAAAACAATTTTAAGACATCTAATTAATTTAATACTTAGGTTAGTTATGTTTTAATACAAAAGAAATTAGCTGTCGAAATTAGGATCAATAATAATTGACACAAAATTCGAATTCGCTTTTGTCATAATTTTAATAGTTTTTTTTTGTTTGCTATACATATTATTATACCAAAATCTCACAAATCAACAATATCAACAAAAAAATTTTTTTCACTATTTTTGATGATTTTTTCTATTAAATGGGACCAACTTTGTACTATCCTATCGAACAAGAAAATCAGCCAAAATGGTCGGCTTGGTATATAGCTATGCGAGGTTATACCTAAAAAAACACTGGTTAGAATAAAATTTATTTAAATTATAATGATGTTCCTAATATTTTCAAAATTAAAATCAACTGATAGATTTTTGTATCTATTATAACATGAAAAAATAATATGTAAAAGAACATTTGCTGAAAAAATTACTGCCAAAATTTTGATGAATTTTACCATGCGTTACTATAAGTTATATGGCCGTTCAGTTCGAGATGTGGCTAAGGGCACTTTAAATACAAGTCAGATTGCGCATTCACGCAGGTGATGTATGCTCGTGAGTCGTGACGTCACATTGCAGCGATATGAGTGACGGCTGCATACTAATTGCGGCATTTGTATACGCACGGAAAATTTTGATACTGTTACATGAAACGTGCTTGAAATTATACTGGTATCTAGTTTATTCTAGGAATGCCCATTGTGTGAGTATTTTAGTCAAAATATCGCAATGGTGTGTACGTATTATAGATGTAAAGCTGGTTACTATCATTTCTAGCCTAGCGGCTAGAAACGCTTTATTTGGCTTATTATCATTTCTAGCGATAACCAGCGGCTGGAAACGGCTGCTTACATTTCATTGAAATATTAACATGATGTAGGTCTTTGTTATTTATCTTCTGATTTATTCTAAAGGATACATTTAACATAAATAGACATAAACAATGACTTTTGCATCTGTATTAAGTGTTAAAACCCCCAAAATTCCTGTTCGTCCCTGAATTAAGTAAATCCCGTTTATACATACACGGGATCATTCTTGCTTAATAAATATAGCAGAACATAGTAAGTGCTACTGTATAATAAAAATAAGAGTTTAACAATAAAAAATGAAATATAATAAATTGTTTTTCGATGCTCAAGTCGGGTATCCACCCGGTATCAAGCGGCTGGTTATTCGTTTCTAGCCGCTGGCTTCGGTAGTTACCCGCTTACAAGCCGCTGGTTTACAACTATAGTACGTATACATCCTTACGTATACGTACAGACAAACGGCGGTCAACCTACCCAAAAAGTTAAAGGTAATTGAATTGATTTTCAACTTTAAGTCCAACAAGTAGAGATCAATATCAATTGAAAAAATTTGTCGTTTTGTAATAGGTTGACGTGCTGTTGTCTGTACTATCGAGGACGCCTGACCACCTTTAAGAGCAAAATCGCTTGCATCTATTGTTTAAGGTGAGGTTCGTTTTTATTTGGTACTGCCAAGCTATTTTCGTTTGAAAGTGGTTGGGCGGCGGAGACCCCGACGTACGTTCCTCCTTTCATATTGGAAATGCTACAGTCAAAGTTGTTGAGATACATATAGCTGGAACAGATTTAGTTCAGCTCGTTTAGTCAAATTTCGAGAAGGAGATCTAATATTTGTGTGAATGATCATATTTGTTTGTAATGGGCTGGATGTTTGTAATGCATATTAAGTTTTTTTTTAAAGTAGCCTCAGCGAAGCCCAGTGAAGCCAGTGTCTTGAAAAAAAAAAAACATTACATTACTATTATTTTAAAGCTTTGCCCTCTTTCGACAAACAAAGAGGTGACCTAGTATTTTTTTAAATTTCGTACGGATATCACTGTAAATTTTTTATAAAAGCCCTATAATATGTATAACTAAGCAATAATTACCAAGTGCTGAAGTCATAAAAAGCTGACCTTGCATTGGACAACAACACACGTTCCGCGCTCTTACAATGCCACGAAATTTATGAACCATAAATCACAACGAACTGACAGCTTTTGTTTTCACTTTTGATGGACATCTCCACAATCAAAGTGTGGCCCTAAAGAACATTTTATGGCCACTATCACTAGTTCAGCGTGTTCATTTATTCGCCAAAATAACGGCCAATAAGGTGGCGAATGGTACAGTAACTGCCGCAGAGTACATTATGTCTTAACTTATGTCCCCCGGAGCCTCAATTTCGTCCCTTTGGTGAAATTAGGCATTTTTCCTTGGTCAATGTGGCGAGAAGTAGAACGAAGGTAGGGGCACCATGATTTGTGGAAAGTGAAGCTAAGCTTGTAGAACATCTGTCAGTTTGGTAAATAAATTTTTCATTTATGAATGTTTAAACACATTCAATACCATTTTTTTTAAAGTTAGATATTTTAATAATATTATATTCCTTAGATTTTATTTTGCATACCATTGGTAAAATATGAGAACCCACAATTCGATAGTTAACCCTAATATACCACATTTATATAATAGCAATAGTTTTTTTCTATTTCTATTTCTATAGGAATTTGTAAACGTAAAGATAGCTTATTATTATAATGTCCGTTGCCAGAAGTTTATTACTGTTCAGTTAGGATCCATTACTATACTATACTAGTTCACCTCCAGGCTTCTTCTTCAACTTCAACATATGTTGGAATTGCAAATGTATTACAACATAAATTCTGTAATAAATAGGGACCCACTTAAGGAACAAAAAAAAGTTTTTCTAAAAATGACGATAATGTTGATTTACATAAAAATTTTCTTGTTGTAGAAAATTTCTAAAATGTTTGCAGCTAATAAGGTGGTGTAAATAAAATTTTGTAGCCCACTAGAATACTAGAAAACCTTATTTTTCTTAACTACATTAATTACCTCACCTTGAAAATTAATGGAATAGAATAAATTTTGTCCCAACTTAGTTGAACGTGCTAAAGTTTTCACTCGATTAACGTGCAAATTGAGTAAAAAATAAGTTGGTTTTTTGTCCTAATTTATCTTCAATTTGGCGACCCTACTATATGCCGAGATTTCACCGCTTCGAAGATAAAAGGAGTGCTTAGTTTTGATTGAGGTGACGTTCAGAGGGAATCACATTGTTATCCAGTCCGTGTTACGACTACCTTCAGGAGACCTTCGGATGAAAACAGAATATCTTTATCTTTTTCAATCATAGTAAAAATCACGGTAAAGTCGAGCCTTGATTTAAGGTTAGATTGGGTATAGTAAGCTGAACGTAAGGTCGCCATTATCTTGTAGCAAATTTTCTAAAATGCTAGCAGCTAATTACTGTATTAGGTACTTTAAGTAAAATTATAGTCGTAGATAGTTAAGATAGTTAATTTATTGTAAAAATAATGTCCTTAAGAGAAAATTTTCGCTGACTGGAGGTTTCTTTGCAGCTTGATTGTGACTGAAGTAAGGACGTTAGAAGAATGTTTTTTGCTTTGGCAAACAGAACAATTATTTGTTTATTTGTATTTGTTTAATTGTAGTTATGTGTTGTTTATTTGTAATTATATTTAATCTATCTAAAAGTTAATACCAATTTATGCATACTTCGGCAGACGTAACTTTACTGAATAACCAGCAGGCGCGATGGCGGTCAGTTAGAAAAGTTTATTCAAATTCAAATTCATTTATTTATTTTGTCTAACTGGGATTAATTTGTTAGTAAAATAAAACTTAGCCTATATTTAGTGAGACATTTTAAATAATAAAATATTAAGTATGATTTAACACATTATTTAGACACACGAGATGATTTGCAAGCATCCAATAAATAACATGTCAGACTGTCACCACATGAACCATACTATAATGATTCAAGTAATGACAGTCAAACCTGTCGGAAAATGCTCTTAGTATGCTGTTAGGGCTGGCCCGTACCCTGCGAACTAGAGACGTGAACCGTTTTCTCATGGTGCTGTAAAAACAGTCGACCCTCGCCTCGGCGAACATGCCAGAGGCGGTGCAGTACCGAGGCAGCCCAACCAACACCCTACAACGATTATTGTACTGAACCCGTAGTACAGTGATTTGTTTTTGCGCATATGAAGGCCACAGGCTGCTCGTGTATAATGATATGCAATATGCCCTAAAAAAAGTAATTTTAACTTGTGTATTGCAGCAAGCAAACCGACGTGTGATCATATTCGCCCTTACAGTGCCCTAAGTTCTCGTTCCATGTCAGCATCGTCCCTCAGATCAGACGTCACCACGTGCCCAAGGTATTTAAATCGATGTACCCTTTTCAAGGGTACACCATAAAGCATAACAGGCGGTATGTTCAGCGTGTGCTTTCCTCTGGCCTGAAAAACCATACACTCACTTTTGTTAACATTTATACAGTTTATACGGATATTTCCCTTTTTTGTACGGTACAAATTCTTTTTTCAGCATATTCAGTAGAAAATTTAGTTCTACTAGTTTGTAATTTAGTTTGTAATTGTACATCTTACCACATAGATAATAAAAGCAGCTGAACATAAAATATGCGTCAGCATTACCTACACATACGATTTGAATTTTTGTGAACGTGCAAAATAAGGAAATTCTACATTGCCTTGTGCAAAAAAGATACAGATTAAAGATAATCAGTCAAACATAGCATTTATTTGATAGCAGATAGCTAAATCTGATTTCTAACTTACCTTCTGCGTTGATCAATAATCCAAATAAATAAATTATAACCGCAAAAGTTTGTGCGTATAGATGTCTATTACCTACTCTTAGGCCATTGACCCACTAACACATGTACCTGATGTTATACCTACATACATAAAGATTACATAACATGGGCTATTTGTCGCAGAACCGATTAGCGTTGGAGTAGACGGGTTCTCGAATGGAGACCACGTCTCGGCAAACGTAGTGTAGGACGCCCCCTGCCAGATGGACCGATGGCCTGAAGAAGGTCGCTGGTAGTCAAGTGGCTGGATGAGGAAAGCGGGGGATCGTGCACTGTGGCGTGCCCTTGGGGAGGTCTACGTCCAGCAGTGGAATGCAATAGGCTGATTGATTGAACATGGGCTTCCTTTTTTCAGGTGGTAGAAATTAATTGCGCGGTGTACCTATATCGAAATAAAATAAAGCCTATAATTATTCCAAAAAATCCTTGTACTTTACCGCGGGTTTAACAGTGATATTTTGTGTGAAGTTACGTGACACAGACAATAGATGGCGCTGCCGGTAGTTTTCTATAAACTTAATCTCAAAGTCCATGCGAGCAAAGTCGAGGGTAAAAGATAGTCACCCATGAAAGTGTAAACATTTTGTGATAGCCATCTTAAGGATTAAATGGCTGAGTCCGCTTCTTATCTAACTGATAAAGTTTTACTAAGTACCCCTGTTTAGTAAATAAACTTAATGACTAAAGAATTGATTATAATATTATCATCATAGATAAAGATCTACCTAGTCTATCAATTTAATACCTAAAAACGAGCAATTCTTGTATATGTATAATTCTCGGGAACAGCTCATAATCCTATTCATGAAATTTACAGGGGGCTTAGGGAGAGGTAAATTAATCTAGCTAGTTTTAAATTTGGGAAAATTGCATTTTATATTTTTTTTCAATCATTATAAAAAAAGGAATGCTCGATCGCCCAGGGTACTAATGATAATTAAATAAGTAGCTAATAGGTACTCGTATTACAAATGTTAATAACTCTGTAAATAGTCTTAACGTTCAAAAATAACGTCCATAATGACATTAGTTTTATATTCATGTTTTTTGTAAAATATTGTAGCGTAAAACTAGTCTAATGTCAATTTAAGAAGAATTTCACCGAATGATAAAAAAACGGACAATTGCGAGTCCGAGTCGCTTACCGTGGGTACGTTCGAAGTTTCAGTATAATGCGTCGGAAAAAACAAAGAAAATATATTTTGACATGTGCAAAGTGCATATCAAGCAAGACTTTTCATGTGTGTTTGTTTGTTGTTTTGAACTAATACCATCAATTTAATACTTGGACTCCCTATAAAAATATAGACATATTTTTGCGATGTGATTACAAATTTACAGTTTCGAGATTTTTTATTGTTACTTGTTACCTATAACGATGGCTAAATTACTTTGTTTTAGGTTAATAAGAAAAGACGCTGACTGCAGCCGATGACCTTGAGCAATGAATACGCCCACAAATTTATTCTTCTTTGAATTTCTTTGCAACGCGCCGCAGCTATCACTGTCGATTCCCGTAGGAGTGACAGAGAAAAAGCGCATGGAATAGAAGGGCCTAAGTGCCAAACAACAAAATTCGTTGTGCAATTTAAAATTGCCATTTTATTAAAAATCAAAATCAGCCATTTGCTTAAGCAACATGTAATATACAATACAGCAAAATTGTATTATCATTGTTATACGGACTGCTGCGAAAAATGGTAATTTATGTATTTTCAGAGGCAACTTTGAGATTATTTTCTATCAAGAAAAGTTTTTAGAATCGTGTTTTGGAAACATCTACCTGGTCAAAAATATGATCAATTACAACTACATAGAATTTGGCAACAATACGAGTCATAGGCTTAAAGCAAAACAATCTTCATTGAGCTGAATTTGGCTCATGTCAGCGTCTTAAGTGTCAAAACTTGCGTCTTTTGCTGAACAAATTTTAATAGCCGTAACTTTTATTTTCCGGAAATTAAGAAGTGAGATATTTTCAGAACGTTGTAGGACCGTAAACATGAATATTTAATTCATGAATCCTTATTATTAAAGATAAATTTGCAGTAACTTATAATAGTTTGAATAGATTTTGAGGTGAAGTAGGAATATAAAACATTTTTTAAAGGTACTTAGTCTAGGAGACAAAAGTACGGCCAAAAGAAGATAGGCCGCAGCGTTTTTTCTACCATTCGCTGCTTTCCAAGCGTAGCGATCATTGCAAAACCTTTCTTTTGGAGAGGCTGGACTGCTGTGGTCTGATGATCATGACAATGGAAGTCAAATTTAAGACCACAGGGCTAGATATACTTGGAAAACAAGGTGTTTGCCAGGTACAATACAGATATGAATCCGTCCGTAGAATGAAGTCCGTAGTGTATCCGAGGTTCAGTACAAATTAGTGGCCATGTACCGGTCTGTCTAGACTAGACGTGCCTTGTGAATAACAAACAGTGTCTTATTTACAATTCAGATTCAAGCTCCTACAGGATAGACCTACTAATCCCAATAGATGGATATTAATTCTTTTGGATCTATTGTAAGCATGCAATGAATCAATAATAATAAATATAGCTTATTTTGCTCATCACAGCAGGCAAAGGCCTCACCTAAAGATCTTCAGGCCAATCGATTCCGCCCTACTCATTATTTAATTTTATTTAAAATTCTTAGTTTTAAAGTCGATTCACCCAGCATTTACAGTGACATAGAACACAAAATTATATTGCACCAAAATGAAATCAGTTGTACCAATCTTACAACATAAAAAAGGGAAAAAACACTCGGAACTAACAAATCATCTATTCCCTAATTTTTTTTAACAGAATGTCTAATCGTTATCCTGTGCAACCATGAGAGTCAGCCACATATTCTGAAACAAACCGACAAACATTCCTATTAGAATTATGTTATGCTTATAAATTAGCTTATTTCTTAATCCCTAAAAGCTCTTTTCTATACAACCTCAAATAGCCAGCAAAACCAACTTTGAGACTGAATATTCTAATCCTGTACTGAGTCAACAGATTTGTTTTATCAAGCGAAATGAGAGATTTAAAACTTTGCAAAGGGAACTTATTTTGGCACTGTAGAATCTGATGCCTTTGCGTATTTTCACGTCCATTCTTCGAGATTTTGAAGCTGGAAGAAAAAAGTATTAAATCACAGGAATAATTAAACATTGCAACTACGTCAAATTTTTTAAAATTTTCTATTGCTGAAAAAATGGCACTCTTATGAATGCAAGATTTATTAGATATTTATTTCACTAAAACAAATATCGAAAGTGTCATAAGTGGAAAGTTCCATACATGGATAGGCGATGAAGATAACTCAGGCAGTGGAAGAATAGCCTATACTTCTGATGCTAGCTCCAGGAATTAGCTTGGGCTACACCCAAATAGGTTTATATGGGTTTAGTCCATACATGGACTTTCTGGAAGACAGACTGGAAGGTTGCTCAGGCCATAGAAGTTAACGCTGAACCACGTCAAAGAAAACCCTTGGTAAGTTTACCTAAATAGTTTATTGCCTAGTGACTCTCTTGAAATGGACTTGGTACCGCAACGGTAAATCGGTGGGTGCTAAGAATATTTGTTTCAGTATTGGCTAAAAGCTTCACTCAGTTCTGATTGGGTAACTGTTCTTGTTGAGATGTATGACCTTTACATATTACCATACTAATAAATTAAATTAGTATGCTCTCTAGCGATGCACCGAAAACTAAAATTGTTACTGAACAATTTTCATCTAACACTTCTGGTTCTACGCACATAAATTCTGCTCCTGTCTGTCTACGAGGACACGAGAATGTGTTGGTTCTGGATACGAAGAATGAAAACGTTTAGATAACATAGTGACCTTCTAAACCTCTGATTAAAAATACTTTCACGTATGTCTTGTGCCTTCGATTTCGACGGTATTTTATCAGAATGATTTCTTAAAAAAAAAATGTTCATCTGGAATC
Source organism: Anania crocealis (assembly GCA_949315895.1). Classification (NCBI taxonomy): domain Eukaryota; kingdom Metazoa; phylum Arthropoda; class Insecta; order Lepidoptera; family Crambidae; genus Anania; species Anania crocealis. The sequence continues at coordinate 3,498,762 of OX438859.1, read as the reverse complement.
CGTAAAATTAAATCTATATATATATAAATGAATCCCTATTTCCCTTGGTCATCGCATCACGCGTGAACGGCTGGACCGATTTCGTTTTTTTTTTTGTTTTGTTTGTTATTGTCAGGAGAATGTTCTCATGAAAGAAATAATAAAAATAATTGTGCGGAAAATAAGAAAATTTAAAAAAAACTGAATCACCATACTAAAGTATTTGTAATGTAATCTTTATCGCTTTTGACAATTTAAACTTTTTTTGTGAATGGCGTTTGACATAACATTGACAGATGCGTGCTGTCAATATCGTCAAATAGGGGGTGAAAAAAACTTAATTTTGTAAATGGCCATTAATGTCGCCTGTTCCTATGTCGTAATACCAACAAAACTATTTATATACCCGCCAGAAAAAACAATCAAAGAATGTTGTGTATCATCTAATACTAATATTATAAAGCTGAAGAGTTTGTTTGTTTGTTTATTGAACGCGCTAATCTCAGGAAGTACTGGTGCGATTTGAAAAATTATTTTTGAGTTGGATAGTCCATTTATCGAGGAAGGCTTTAGGCTATATAACATCACGCTGCAACTAATAGGAGCAAAGCATCAGTAAAAAATGTTGCAAAAATAATCGCGATAATAACAGAAATTGACGCGTACGAAGTCGCGGGCAACAGCTTGTAAAGCATAAAAATATTAAACAATTGGTAACACTTTTTTTATTATACCATTTCGTAATCAATATTATAGTTAAGAAAGGACAACGTCTGTCGGGTCCGCTAGTATACAGGTGAAATTTTAACCACTTTCCAAAAATTTCATAGGCGTTTAGTATCGTATTTATGAAGTAAAAAATGAAAATCAAGTTGTCACTCAAAAATATTTTTCGCGATACAGTTTTCAATTTTTACGGTCCTACACCTGTTTAGGTATAAAGGGACAATCAAAAACTTATTTATAGTATCGTAATGAATGAATGAGATGCGCAACGCGTAAAAAAAGTGTTGCTAGAAGGCCTTATCAGCAATTTTAGATTTTTGGCGGACATTTTCTAAGTGCTTTATCTTGACATTTTTGTACTGGGCTATACCAAAAGAAAAAATACGTCATTTGTTTTTTGTCTCGTAGATTGTTATATAAAAATTTGGAAGGTGGTTAAAATTTCACCCTGTATGTAAGTATAAAAATAAAACCTATTTTAGATGATGGTCAATATAATATATTTATGCCAAATCCCAGATTTCTAGACAAGGAGATATTACATTGGCGATTACAGTTTGACCGATGGTTGAGGGAATCTGCTTCTGGCCGTCTTTTTATGGCAATACTCCTTTAGTCTTCTCTTACAGTACATAGGTACGATGAGTATTGTGGGGAAACTAAAATAGTAAAAGAGACGATCACTCCTGGTTTAATTCTTATTCGTAAGACACACGACAAAATCTTAAAATAGGATTTGACCCATAAAGTAAATGTAGTGTGGGAAGATACAGCAAACTCTGCAATAAACTTAGCCCAAATATCAAATATCTTTCACGAGAGTTATTACATCAAACACATCACAACTGTAACGCAATCAAACAATCGCGCACAAAAGAATATACAACGTAGGTGTTGGTTGGATGCTCTGATGTCCAAATCAATAAAGCAAGTGGACAGAGCTTAGGCTTACGTCACACTAAAGAACACGGTTTCTGGTTTAGCTTTTTTATTAACTAAGTAAATGTGGACAACATCACATTGTCCTGATAATAAAATAAGTATCTGACTATTAAAAGCACTGTTTTCTGGTATTCAGGAATAACGAGGGCCCTACAAACACCTAGACCCGAGACAATCTGTAAAACTACTTTTCTTAACACAACCGTCCGGGTTTCAAACCATTGGGAGGTATTGACCTCGGAGCAGATGACACCTTGAAAATGTTGATCCTCCACGGAGGTAGTAGCAAGAAACATCATATTATCTTTTCTCCTCTTACCGTGAAAAACGCAGCAACCTTTTCTAAACAAACAATTGTTCCTAGATTGGATATATTTGACTGTGATGTGGCAAATCTAGAGCTTTTATGGTCAAATTGTCCTAAAGCTTCTTTTAACAATCTCCTGTGAAGAATTTTAATATACATTATGGTTGGAAATTATCAGATAGTTGGGACCCCGTCACATTAGAAAAGAAGAAACTATGGATCGATCACATTTCGGATCGACGTCACTTATTTGGGTTTTTCCTTCTTTTAAGTTTTTATTGGTCAAAAGAAGGTTTGCATAGAATAAAATATGATAATTGTATCCAATAAACTGTTTTAGATATCGACTTGAAAATTATGTAAAGAGTAAAAGAAAACGCAGTCAACAGATGATACGCTACTATTTTCTTCATTGATGAATATGTGCGAAGTAGTCCAGCTAGTTTTTATAAATTTGTCAAGATAATTTTAAGGATGTTGGTAACGCGAGATTGTGACCGTTCTTAGATCTCTGAAATCTGGATGTGTTGCATAACCTACCTTAGCAAAGGTAGACTAACTATTGACTACCTTAAGTTCAGTTCGGGTTTAACACAAAAGATGATGCACATGCAAATTTCTGAAAGCCCTTAAACCTCCTTAATCCAGCCTTGTCGAAAAATCTGTTCCCTGCCAAATTTCATCTTTCGCTTTAAATATTTATATATTATACATATCTGCTTAAGCGTGGTAAGTGTTACTCCTACCTGTATATCACTTCTAAAGAGTAGATTGGCTGAGCTTACAATGTCTTATAAAGGGGAGCAATAAATTGAATCAATAAACAAATACACATTCTTACCAAATAAGAGCAATACCAGCAGCAAATAGGTCCCGACTCAGCGCACATCACAATCTCCTAGGTGCTCCAGACGGGCGGAAGTATAAGATGCGCTCCACTTTTCGCCATAAAGCTCCTTTGCCGTCAAGTGTACGCAAACCCTTACAGAACACAAAGGCTCTCGCATCTAAAGAATCCAATGCATTATTCAGCATTGCGCCCGGTTTATTCTCACTTTGCTAAATGAAATAAATTTCCATCGATCCACCTTTTTTTCTACTGGTCGACTTGTCTTATGCCATCTGTGTGGCTGCAGGTATGTGGAGGATAATCTGTTCAGGTTATTAATGATTATGTAGTCCGATAAGTTCGGACTACAAACAGACTTCTTTTGTCCATTCTTTTTCATGATGCGATCTATTATATTTTTACAAGCTTTTATATTAAGCTTTCATTCAACATATCGATGAACTAATTTTAAAATCTTCTGAAATGCTGGGCTTTGTTCTGAGACAGTGATAAAATTTCAAAAAACCAAGTACGTAAAAGGTTCTCTATAACTTATTAGTAAGTAGTCATCTGGAATATTGTTGTGTGGTCTGGTCTCCAGGGTATGGTGTACATGTTGCACGTATTGAGCGATTGCAGAAGAGGTTCCTGTGGCATTTGACGTATAGTTGTAATATGGGCAAAAAGCTGAAGTCTTACAAGGATCGATTGAAGCATTTCAAAATTGCTTCACTGGAAAAGCGTAGAGAAATGTTAGACATAGTTTTCGTTAAAAAGCTCATAACGGGTTTATTTAATTGTCCAGACTTGCTTATGAAAGTGTCATTTATTGTACCACATAATATGCCTAGATGCTCGAATAGGAGGCTATTTTGCATACCTAAGGGTCGCACTAATTTGAAAAGACACAGCTCGTTATCCAGGATGTATGCGTTGTACAAGAAACACGAAGCTAATGTTGATTTGTTTTTTACATCGATAAATTGTTTAAAGAGGGTTTTATTGATGGAGATGTAGATTAGATGAATTGTATAAATGTATATCATTCGAAAAATGTTTTTTTTTGTTAGTTGATAAACAAAATAAATTTGTTTGATATTTAGTTTGTAAGTACGCAATAATTTGTAAATGCAGTGCTTTTCTATAACTAAGTGAGGCACTTAGACATATCAGAAATAATGTATTTTTAGTAAATAATAGTGTACTCATTGTTGAAGAGTCAAATAAATAAATAAAAAAAAATACTTGATGTATGTATGTATTATGTAAGTTTGTTGGGGTAGCATCTTGTTACTCAATTTTGTATACTTTAGCTGTTAATTGTTATTTTAATACGTTAATTGAAATCATAATTAATAAATCATGTATATATTTTCATGAAAAAAGAAACACTGCTCAATTTTTTTTTATGGCTCGAAATTTTGTATAAATTTATTGTGTGTTTGGGTTTCCAGATACCAACACGCAATTCTTTTAGAATTAACGCTTCCAATAAAAATAGTCAATTGTCTATGAAATACTATTTTTACTAGCAATAATGCAATGGGGGCTATCGCTAGAGAATTTGCCACTAGAGGCGCTTGTGTCGCGTGAGGTCCAATAACATTCACTTTTCACTGGTTTTAGCGGGCTTTGTTACATAAATTATAATTTCTTTAATTTATCTGCTGGAAAGTGATCTCCTTCGTAAAATTATCCCAAATATGGATTATTTGGCGATTAATGTAAACGCTTTAAAAGCGGAATTAAGAAAAAGCGCATAAATAGGCGGCTTCAAAGAGCACCTGTTTCAGAAGTTAGTTTGTTGATATCAAGATAGTTATTTATAAATAATAAACTTTAATTAGATTCAAGATTTAACACTTTGTTTCGGCGCCGATCGCCTTTGACAGCTATACCTCCGGACCTCAGTCTACAGTGGCGCCAACTGGTGAGCAAAGAAACGGTAGTCCCCATTAAACTCCACTTTGTGAATATAAAATGACCAACATTTAGCGCAATTTAGCTTAATATCACTTTGTACAGAGAATTTTCGCCAGAAATGCACACAGTTTACATTTTCGTGTTCATTAAGTATATCTTAAAACAGTATTTCGGGTATAAACGGGGTTTAGTACGCAATTATATGCGAGCAAGCGTCTAGGCTTAGAGATGGGGTAAATATTTATTTACTGGTTGAAGAAGTCTGGTGATTCGGGTAGTTTTTTACTTGCTATTTTTGCAAAAAAAAAAACAGTTAAATTTTTTAGCTCCCAGCTTTTGTGCTCCCAAGTTAAATTTTTTTACCTTGCTAAACTTTTAGTACAAAACAAGTTTAAATTTATAATAAATACTTCAAATCTTTGTACGAGTAAGGTGTTAATTGCTTTCATTTAAACTGAGACAGTTTAAATGTTTTGAGACTGGTAATTAAGTAAATTGTTAAGTATGTAAGTAGCGCTTCGAACCATAACAATTGATTTTAATTGTGTCTAGAATAACCAACGCTCGAAGGGTACGTACGCTGGATAAATCGATTTCTATGAATAAAAAAATCTACCCACTCTCACAGTGTAAATTTTGTATAATTTAGTCAAAAAATATGATATTTTACCTTTTTTTTTTGTTCGTCCTTAGAACGAATGAAAGCTAAAATCAATTCACACTTAACTAAACGCATTTCTAAAAAATATTTCGCTCATTGCTTATGTTTCAACCTAAAAGCATTAATTGCTATTTTGTGATGTAAGATAAATTTAAATAAATGTTTCAAAATGTACACTTGACAGCACATCAAGTTAAACAGTTGAGCTGCGATAACAGCTTTTATTACGTAGGGCATAAAGGCGGTCTCAAGGTCAACATGTATAGTCTGATGTGCCGCCGTGTGTACATTAAAAACACACACATTTAATATAGTTCGAATAAACGTCTATTTTCAAAGTTGTTTGATTTTTTAAAGATGCTGTTGTGGTTCTTTATTCAAAAGCAACATTGGCCTTTTGACTAACTTCTCATCCAGAATATCGCGTAAGCTAGCGTGAAGTAGAATGCCGTAGCGGTTATGCCTTTAATGGGCCGTGGTAAGTGTTTGGTTTCATAGGTCGCTGCAGCAAATAGGCTCCCTACATGCAGGTTCAGCAAATTTATAATTTAAAATAGTTTCTTAGCCGATGCCAGAGCCATTGTAACCCGCATCATGCGCCCGCATACATGATGCGGGTTCGAGTCAGACAAGCATAATTCTTCATGTTTAAACATTTTTAAAATTTCAATTTTAATTATAATTGTAATTAAGTTGCTACAATGTCACTTAAAATATTTAATGAGTTTGATTGTCCTGTGGTCGTCAATAATGTTATCTATGCGAAAGTTTCTCTGTCTGTATCTGTGATAGATATACAGATTTGTCTATCTCTGTCTGTCTGTCTGTAATGCTTAGACGTCTAAAACATTAAAACCAATATCGTCAAAATTTGCTACAAAAATAGATTGCACCTTGAAAAGGGACAAAGGCTTGTGTCCCATTGCTAAGCACAGTTTTTCGCCCAAACCATATGAAGTGTAGTTTTTTGTATAGTTCACACGGGCAGAACCGCAAGCAAAATTTTTGTAATACTATTTAAAGTCTAGTGGGGTAAATACCGGGCCAAGATCTCGGGGTCCCAGGTTCAATCCCCGGGTCGGGCAACAAAAAAAAGTTTGCTCGGGTTTGTGAAGGCCAAACCCGCCTTTTGGCAAGCGTGGTGATAATGCCAGTACCCATCATTGCTGTGGTAACTTGAATTCAATGATGGAGGCCTTTTCCCTGCAGTGGGATGATTATAGGCTGTTACTTTACTTTTTATTTTAGGTACAAATTAAGGATGCAGTTTAAAATCGTAAAACACCATGTACGCTACACCATCACGGAGATCTTTTCTATCAGGAAAATCGGTTTCATTTCTAATTTCATTCTTAAATTAAAATGTTCCTAATAAATCCTAATGTTTGTTTAATATACCGCGTAACGCCGGCAGTGGCGTGTTGACTCATCGGGACCTGCCGGGTTCCTTTCGGTCAGACCGACCAGGTAGTGGCCTGGTGAGTCTACCCGTCTCTGTCACACCCACGCTCCTGATCAGGGTCCCCGCTGAAAATCAGCGTCGTGATATGCCCCTAGCTGTCACGACTAATGCTGAGCGGGAACCTTTTTGACACTTGTTTCCCTTTTATTTATTTTTATTTTTGTGCTTTGTGTTTGTTGTTGTCAAATAAATATTTTCTTTCTTTCTTTCTTTCTTAAATTGATTAAGTGAAATAAATCCTTCCTAATTGATAACATATACCTTGTACAAGAAGTGTCCTTTAAGTGTGCTTAAAGCACTACCGTAAACTTAACGCTAACTATCAAAGCCATCAACAAACATCAAGCCACTGGCGCTATCAAAACTCTAAACTAAAAACGATTCAGTTTAAACCGGCGTGAACTCACAAAAGCCGGTTTATCCCGGAGCCCGAGATCAATCCCGGACGAGATCCCGGGATTCGGCGCAAATTATCCGTTGCGCCGTCACTCGTGCAGATGGCGCAAGTTTCAGCGAGTTTCGCTGTAACTCGAAGTATCAATCGAGTGTAAGTATACTTAATTAGAGTTAGCGAAGTCGTTTGTTGTTTGTTTTTTAGGGCTGTTTCGGATCGGGATAGAGTTGATGTGCGATTATACAGGTGACTTTGAAGATGATGACTTTTTAATCATCTTCAAAAAATTTTATAGGCGTTCAGTGTCATATTTAGAGTCCATTATTGTAGTAAAAAATATAAATCAAGTTTTCTCCCGAAAATATTTTTCGCAACACAGTTTTCAATTTTTACGGTCCTAAGTCTGAAGAGAAAATCAAAAACTTATGAATAGTATCGTCATGAATGAATGAGATGGGCATCGCGTAAAAAAAGTTTTGCTAGGAGGCCGTATCATAAATTTTAGATTTTTGGCGTACATTTTCTAAGTACTTCATCTTGACATAGACTAAACCAAAAAAAACCTCATTTGTTTTTGGTCTCGTAGATTGTTATATTAAAATTTGGAAGGTGGTTAAAATTTCATCCTGTCAGATGTGTATGGTAAATAATTTTCTGTCGTAGTAAGTAATAGTAATAAAATAAATGCCTACAAACTTTTTTTTACAGCATTATTTATTGTATCAGAGTCAACATTCACTAAATAGGGTATTACAGACACTATGTAAACGCGTCTATTTTATGTAATATATATGCAGATCTTTTTAGAAATTTAGTATATCAGTAGCTAAATAAAACCTTAAAAAAATAGAATAGAATAGAATAACATTTATTTACAAGAATCATTTGAGACACAAACTGATAAAGTCCATTAAAATTTGATAATAAAGCCCATGCATGCAATACTTAGTGCTGTAAGATCAAGAGTAAAAGTTTGTATTCATAGATATTTAATTTTTGAAAGATGTTATTTAATTTAAGAAGCTTTAGGTTTTCTACTAAGAAATCAAAATCTTTGAGAAATGAAATTTCCAATAACCAAGAAACTCTACAATAAAGATTTTAGCAATATTTACACAGATATAATTTCGTTTCAAACTCTGAAAGAGAGACGTATCAACGGCTACTTTAAAATTAGTTTAGCGAGAAATTCCAGAAAATTGGAGATCTTAATTCCATGTTTCCGACTTGCAGATAAACTTCGATTAAGCTTTGGTATTGATGCGATTTATACGCCACGACACGACTTGACGACTTTATAATAATATCAGTATTTCAACTTGAAAAATTATATCTCATGCGGGATTTGAACCCGCATCCCATGCTGGTATGTATAGGGTGCGGTGCTTTACCAATTCAGCCCCCGAGACACTACGTCACAGCGTCAATTTTTCAAGCATAATTCTTGTCGCTGTATGGTAGCGTAGTTTTATCAAAAGAAAGGAGTTTTGCCCTTTTAACACCCGAAAGAAACTTCTTTACAGATGTTTTACAGTCAATCAAATGAAACAGCTATACAGGATGAAATTTTAACCACTTTCCAAATTTTAATATAGCAATCTACGAGGCAAAAATAAACTGACGTATTTTTTCTTTTGGTATAGCCCAGTACAAAAATGTCAAGATAAAGCACTTAGAAAATGTCAGCCAAGAATCTAAAATTTTTGATACGGCATCCTAGTAACACTGTTTTTACGTGATGTGCATCTCATTCATTCATTACAATACTATTTATAAATTTTTGATTTTCCCTTTATACCTTAACAGGTCTAGTCTAGGACCGTAAAATTGAAAACTATATCGCGAAAAATATTTTCGGGTGACAACTTGATTTGCATTTTTTACTTCAAAAATAGGTTCTAAATACGATACTGAACACATATAAAAATTTTGGAAAGTGGTTAAAATTTCATCCTGTATAAATGCTGTATATGATATTTTAGCTACTTCTTTGCAATTCTAATATCAGTATTCAATCTTGAAATTTCGCATCTGGTGTGCATGGAGAAAGGGTTCGAATCGCGCCTGTGACATACTTTTTCAAGTAACGGACCATTTCCATGCATTATTAAAAAACCCGTGCACAGCCGAGACAAATAGCTAGTCTATGATATTTGTAAATTTTCCTAATCGTGACATATAAAAGCTTAGACCCGATAGCCTTGTGCAGGCGTTTGATTAAAGAGTCGCGGCGGGAACTGTCCGGACGCGCCGTAATGAGTGGTCACCACAGACTTAGTTGCTGTCAAACTATACTGACTGAATGGACACTGTTTCTATTAAAACCTTAGTTAAGTTTAGACAAGATGGCAGTTACAACATTGAGATAATTAAAAAATAAACATCGGTGCTGTGCACTGGCTTTTGTCTTTGTGATTTTTTACCTATGATTTTAATATACAGAGTGTTGGTAAATGTTTTATCAAGCCGAAACCAGCCTATATTAACTTAAGCATTGAATACTATATTGGTTCAGATAGGTTGTATACATGTAGGATTGGGGAAGTAAAATAGACACTTTTTTCAATTCTTCGTCTTTATTTAGTCTTATTCCGTCTTCAACAACTTAACGTCTTAAAATATTAAAATATAAAAACCCACATACGTCTACACACTTTCACCGCGATCCTCCAAGTCTGCCATTTTCATTCTTCTCATTTCAAAATAATCTACTCTTGTTCGTTCTTTTATTATTTATTCAAACCATCGTTCAGTAATCGGTCATGCTTGCATCTTCATTCACATCTTCAAACCATGACGTATCATTTCACTGCTACAACTTGATTTTCATTTTTTACTACATAAATAGGCTCTTAATAAAACACTGAACACCTATACAAATTTTGGAATGTGGTTAAAATTTCATCCTGTATAGTGTCATCTGGTGTTCGGTGGCGATAATGGCAAAGTGCCTGTCCAAAAGGATTTGGAGAAGCCTTACATAGGCAGGTTTTGATTATGTATTGACTAGTGTTTTCCTACAAATTCACTCGCCTGTAATATTATCTATACGTAAAATGTTTTGCCATGCAGTTAATATCAAAGTGAGTACAAATCTAATTATCACAGATAATGGGCTCGCCGTAGTTAACAAATAGCGTTAAAACCTTGACATAAAAGCTTCAAATTCGTAGTAGTAATTTTACAGCGTATTAGGTAAATGGTATATCGCCGAAACCAGCATAAGTTAACATATATCCATATAAATATATGGTTAAGTGAGAAATTTTAACTTTTGATTTTCAAACAAATATAAATCTCAAAGTTTGTATAAAAAATATGATGATATCAAATTTTTTACTTCTCCATAGCATATTATCTTAACAACGGCTGGTTATGGCTTATTATAACATATAATTAACACCCTGTATAGGCGGAATAGTGTGTTCATATTTCGATGAGGCATGGAGATAACTGTAGATCCTGAAAGTCACAAAGGATAGTTCTCGTCCTTGAATCATACCTCAAATGGGTGAAAGTGGGAGGGAGAAGAAAAATTGGAAAATAAATATTTTCAAAATTAGGTATTAAAAATCACGACGCGATATATAAAAAAAAATTCAATTGAACAGGCGGGTTTACGATTACAGTTTATTGGGAATCAAACCCACTATATAAAACCCGTGTATATCTGTTCTACCACTTGCGGTTATAGCCGATTTGACAAATGCGTACAAAGACGAAGGAGAATTGTTAGCTTATTTAGCTTAAATAATGCTAAACCAATTTAAGTTATGACGTGAATTTTTAAAATTTTATTCCTTAAAATCTTATCCGCGACTTCGCGTTAACATCTAATGAAAATCTAATTATTCTCTCTTACGGGAAGCGTTTTTAAGTGTGAAGATTGGACCAAACTGTTTTTAACCCGTCTAGGGTTAAAAAAACATGTGCGTGTGGTCTGAGGGCCACTTTCTCAGAATTCTTTGAAACTTGCTCAGGATTTAGTGAACACTCCAAAAGAAATGTGAACGTTGGAACCAGAATTTGTGAAAATCAAATAAGAGAGATATGGACTTCAATGTTGGGCCCTCAGTCCTCACATAGAGGATTGAGGGCCCACTTGTACGGCTTGTACCGGATAAACTAAGGGCACTACAGAAAAAGTCTTTACGGCACAATTTAAGCTAACGCCAAACAAAATTTGTGAAAACAAGATATTATAAAAAAACATTATATTTTTTTGTATAATTCCGTTCAAAATGGGCCCTCAATCCTCACATGGAGGATTGAGGGCCCACTTGTACCGGATAAACTAAGGGCACTACAGAAAAAGTCTTTACGTCACAATTTAAGCTAACGCCAAACAAAATTTGTGAAAACAAGATATTATAAAAAAACATTGTATTTTTTTGTATAATTCCGTTCAAAATGGGCCCTCAGATGGAAATTTTGTACTCTAATAAAAATTAATCCATTAACTTTTGCAAACTTTTTGAAATATCATATTTTAGTGCATAAACTGAGATATTTTGTGATAGCAATAGAACATCACGGCATCATGCTGGTTAAATATTATCACCTTCTTAAAATTTGGGCCCTCAGTTCTCCACTTTTTTGCTTTCGCTTTAATACTCTTAACGTATTATAGATAATACAAACACAAATTCATGTCTATTTATAATAAAAAATGTGCAATAAATTGATGTTATTTGTTAATACTAATAATCACGATAAAACTACAAATTGTAATAGATACCGAAATTGACTATAAATGTATGAGGGTAGGGTGACAATAATTTAGTTTTTACCCTCATTTTTCTATAGTGCTAATTGTGATAGATGTTTTAGTTTCTACTGCTGCTGTTTTAAAGTAATCATACCGTACAAGATTTTTTATATTTAAATATAATAATAATAATAATAATATTTATTTGTAATAACAGTTTTTTATATAAACTTGACATTTACGTTAACAACTTCATCAGTCAAAGACTGTATAGCAGAATGTTTATTTTATTTTTATTAATTAAGAGCAGCTTGTGTAGAGGATGGTTTCTTGATATTGCTTTATTTACAGAGGAAATAAAGCAATATCAAGAGACCATCCGCCATTTTTAAATCTACACCAATATTATAAAGAGGAAAGATTTGTATTTTTGTGTGTGTGTATGTTTGTAATGAATAAACTCAAAAACTACTGGGCCTATTTCAAAATTCTTTTCATCATTAGAAAGCTACATTCACCTTGAGTAACAAAGGCTATATTAATTGCTAGAAAAGATTAGGAATCCTTAATAATACTTAACAGGTGCACTCGTGCAAAGCCGGGACGGGCCGCTAGTATAATATAACTTAGTATACTAATCAATTAAATTGGTTTAATTATGTACAAATGGTCGCTAAAATACTTTATATGTTATTTAAACAATTTAATTGCAATGAATAAAAAATTATGTCTGAGGCGGGATTCGAACTTGCATCTCCTTCCATACCGGGAAACTACACTGACTCACAGCGATAAGAATATGCTTGAAAACGCACGCTTGTGACGCAGTGTCTCAGTGGCTTAATGGTGTAGCGCCGCGCCCATTATGCATGGAGTGGAGCTTCAAGTCCCGCCTGAGACATACTTTTTCTCCCTTAAAAACAGTCGCTATAATGCTTAGTAAACAGTAGTTGATGTTAGTTCATCGGAAGTGATAGGTGATAAGGGCTTGATGCGAGTTTTATAGGTAAGTGAAAATCTATACTTATATTATACGAGTATAAAGGTGAAGAGTTTGTTTCTTTCTTTGTTTGTGTGAACGCGCTAATCGAAGGAAGTACTGGTTCGAATTGAAAAAATATTTTGTGTTGGATAGTCCATTTATTGAGGAAGGCTTTAGGCTATATTACATCGCGCTGCGACCAATAGAAGCGAAGCATCAGTGAAGAATGTTGCAAAAATAGTCGCGATCATAATAACGGAAATTGACGCGGACGAAGTCGCGGGCCACAGCTAGTTTGAAATAAACTGAAAGTTTGAACATAATTTTGACGAGTTTTTAATATTTAAATATAATATTTGTTCAGTATTCTGGCTACGAGCAACTGTAGTTTCTGCATTCTCCTCTAATTTTACGAATGAAGTCAATTATTTTGAGGTGATATCCTTCTCCAATTCAATCGCTATAAAAGCAGCAAAACATTCATTCTGCGGATCTCTAGGATGTGGATTGAAAAATTATGCAATATTTATTATATCAAAATATGGTGCAATCCAGAGTTAGTTGTGTTGTAATTAATGTCATTTTTTGTGTCAACAATCAATATAAAAACATACAAAATAACGATATATTATTATATTATAGTAGCCACAACTCGCAACTCTACTTTTTCGTCGTTTATATAAAACAAAACGAGTTTTATATTTTAAGTTTACTGTATTTGTTGCACATTTTTTATTATAAATAGATATGAATTTGTGTTTGTATTATCTATAATACGTTAAGAGTATTAAAGCGAAAGCAAAAAAGTGGAGAACTGAGGGCCCAAATTTTAAGAAGGTGATAATATTTAACCAGCATGATGCCGTGATGTGCTATTGCTATCACAATATATCTCAGTTTATGCACTAAAATATGATATTTCAAAAAGTTTGGAAAAGTTAATGGATTAATTTTTATTAGAGTACAAAATTTCCATCTGAGGGCCCATTTTGAACGAAATTATACAAAAAAATACAATGTTTTTTTATAATATCTTGTTTTCACAAATTTTGTTTGGTGTTAGCTTAAATTGTGACGTAAAGACTTTTTCTGTAGTGCCCTTAGTTTATCCGGTACAAGTGGGCCCTCAATCCTCCATGTGAGGATTGAGGGCCCAACATTGAAGTCCATATCTTTCTTATTTGATTTTCACAAATTCTGGTTCCAACTTTCACATTTCTTTTGGAGTGTTCACTAAATCCTGAGCAAGTTTCAAAGAATTCTGAGAAAGTGGCCCTCAGACCACACGCACATAAAAAAACGACTTTAAAAAATCTTGACGGTCCCTTCATAATAACTTTATAATATGAAAAACTAATATATTTATACCGTAAATATTTCCGAGGTTTTAAGTAGCTTTTAAGCTATTATATTTCTGATCATATACTAACCTCTCTGCCAAATTTCAAATAGACATATTTTGCCGTTTTGGCGTAATTGAGTTAGAAACACCCATCCAAACATTAACATTTTATAATAATTAGTAAAGGTTTAAATCCGTTAATTGATTGGCATGGATGCAAAGAAGAAAAACAAATGGCGGAACAAAGCAGCTTACTGTCTATATTGGAGTAAGACCGCCAATCCGTTAAGGCAATGCGATGATAAATTAATACATTATTTTTTTGAATCTGTATTGTAAACTGTAATTTTTACTTAAAAGTTATTTATTTAAATAAACACCAATAGCACAATAAATACACTTTTGGAACTAGTAAGGAATTCGATCTTACATTTGCTAACTAAAGGTAAACATGACATTGACCATAAACAGTGAGATCAATACAAAACTTATCTTATCTTAACTACTTATACGCAAGAAGAGGGTCAGCGGCGTCCTACCTTGGCAAAAACTGTGACTGCCAACCCGTCTGTTCATCGTGGCGATAGTGGCAAAAAATTGCTGTACACTGTCCTCTCCTTTTGGAGAGGACTGTGTGTATATAGCAGTGGAGACATAGGGCTGATGGTGATGATGATGATAAAAACTAACAACTGCATATACATTGTTGTTCTTAGTTTTTATCATTGATTTTTGTGCATATGCAGTTTTCGTATGAGCTATGCGCAGAAAATAATATTATGCGCAAAGTGTCCCAGATAAAGATTGCTTCCATCCAACCATGTATAAACGGTGCTAATCCCTGGTGTGCAGGGTGGAAATCCGCAACAGGATACTGCACACCATATTTCGCAGGGTAATTTATGACAATCATTTGATATGGCTTTTTACTGACTGCAAATAAAATAAACCATTAACATATTTCTTTATTCTATTAAAAATAATTAGATCGCTGTCATCTGATTTACAATAAATGAATGAAATTGAATGAATTCTATACCACGTGGCATCACCTTGAACGTCTATCTGGGAGGGTTATTTTATCTGCTATAAACTTAAAGATAACCTTTTTTAGACCTTTACTACTGCTTTACCGAAGTTTTCTCCAGCCAGCATTCCTACAAATGCATCGTACAAATTCTCGAAACCTTCAATTATATGTTCTTGAGCTTTTATTTGTCCACTCTTGATCCATTTAACGAGATCTTTAAATGCCATGTCCCATTTTTCAAAACATTTTGGTGAGTATATATCGATAGCTTCTAGTTTTAATCCTAGACCTAATATTGTTGTCTGTAGAATAAACGCTTTAGGTATCACACTGGTATCGTTGTTGTACGAGCTGATGGCCCCGCAAACGCACACCCGACCCCTAATGTTGATCTGACTGATAACAATGCTGAAGATCTCACCTCCGACATTATCAAAGTAACAGTCAATACCATTTGGCGCAGCTTCTTTGAGAGCCTTAGGAATATCGGCAGTTTTGTAGTTAATTGCTTTGTCAAAACCCAGTTTATTTTCTAGCCATTGAACTTTGTCATCGGAACCTGCAATACCGATCACTCTGCAACCCTTTATCTTCGCTATTTGACCTACGAGTGTACCAACTGCCCCCGCTGCACCACTCACGACTACTGTTTCCCCTGCTTTGGGATCACACATGTCCAATAATCCCAAATAGGCAGTTGCTCCTGGCATGCCAACTGCACCAACAGCTAACGAAGGTGATAGTCCCTGCAAATCGGGTAGTTTGTAGAATATATTACGAACGTCTGTGCCCCTTTTGTCGGGGTTTATAATGGCGTAAGTGCACCAGCCTCGTTGGGAAACTACTCTTGAGCCTACTGGGTACTCGGGATTCCTTGTCTCTATGACCGACGCAACTTGAAAGCTGAACTGATCGTATGGTGGGGTTACGTACTTGCTGTTCATTAATCGGAGTGAGGGGTCCACGCTGATCCATTCTGCTTTAACGAGAATTTCCCTATCCTTGAGCGAGGGCAATGTTTCCTCTACCAGTTCAAAATCATCTCTTTTAGGAACGCCCTGAAACGTTTTCGTTACCACGTACTTCTTTGCCTTGACCATAGCTCCGGAATGTTTTGTATTTATTATCTGAAATGGAAGGTGATATAATGGTTATTTTAGTGTTCTGATCTAGGAGAAAAATCCATACATTTACAAATCTTCGCACCACACCGAATACTTTGATGCTACGTATTAAGTGTAACTTTTCATAATATCAAACCATAATTCTCGAATTCAATATCTTTTTCTAATTACTTATAGATAAAATATAAAGAACTTTGCTTATCTATATGTGACCAACACTGCACTGGATGAAATTTTCTATATTTCAATTGTCTGCAAATTTGCAAATTACCTGTTGAATTTGATTTTAGATAATGGCTTTGCTATACTGTTTCATTATTAAAATATTTCTCATTATTTAGGGAAAAGTCTTGCCTTAGATAAGTTTTGTAGAGCATTATTTTGTTAAGGAGTTACTTTAAAACTATGCCACTATATATTTCGACTTTTCAGTATCAAAATATAAAAAAGACTAAGGGATTTTTTAAGCCTAAAGGGCGTTAATTATTTTCTGTTACAGATTTCAGCTGCCAAACACAAATTCTCAAGCAAAGCCTTCTAAAGAAACATTTAAACAGGGCGACTATTAGTAGTACTTTGAATGATTTGGTTTTAGTGGTACAGTTGATAAATATTTATGAAAGAAAATATGTCCTCTGACTTAGTTCTGATTGGCCAAATTCAAACAGTGTTTTTTCTGAGATTTCACTACTATACAGGGTGCAATTTTAACCACCTTCCAAATTTTAATATATCGATCTACGAGACAAAAAACAAATGACGTATTTTTTTCATTTGGTATAGCCCAGTACAAAAATGTCAAGATAAAGCACTTAGAAAATGTCCGCCAAAAATTTAAAATTTATGATACGGCCGCCTGGCAACACTTTTTTTACGCAATGCACTTTACATTCATTCATTACGATACAAATCATAAGTTTTGGATTTTCCCTTTATACCTAAACAAACCTAAAACTGTAAAAGTTTAAAACTATATTGCGAAAAATATTTTCGGGTGAGAACTTGATTTACATATGTAAAGAAAATAACAACACTAAAATATTGTTGATTTTCTTATTTAACTATTTTGAAGTTGCCGCCTTGTCCATAGAATAAAAGATATGTCACTGTCACTGTGTCGGGTGATTTGACAAAATAGAATTGAGAGGTTATTTTTCATAATAATGTGTACAGAACTTATTTCATGTAAAAGTAATATCAGGACCTGGAATAAAGGCTTTAAATGTTGTTTTTTTGTCTTTACAGGTGAGATAGTAATTAGTTTCAAAGTGATAAAAGTGGAAATACATTATATAAACGTTTGTTTATAAAAATGTTTTGTCTTTATAGAAAAACGCAATTTCGCCTTTATTTTACCTAAAAGAGTGTAATACTATTATAAAACAACATTTTCTGCAAACATTTCAAGAATTATGGAGAAGTTGAGGTTTGATTTTGCTGTAAAAACATCAGCGGATGGAAAGTCAAATGTTATTTGCATAACCTCAATAGGTACACCAACAGGACAAGTTTTCGGTATTCCTACCGAATACCAGCCTGCAAGCTTACATCAAATAATTATGAATACTTCAAACTATGCCAAGGTGAGAAAAACATTGAGTAAAAGACACCAGACAAGAAAAATATGGATAACCTTAACAGATGAGATAATAAAGACATATTTAGATCAGGGACAAAACTTACAGTTTTATGATTTTTACCTGGAGGAAATTACAGAAAACATAAATAATGATAATGCTTTACCTAGTAGCTCAAATCAAACATTAGAAAAACTATTAGAGAAATTACTTGAAGAAAAACAAAGTAAATCTGAAACTCAAAATTTAGGAAAAATATCAAAAGATTTTATGATAGAGAAATTTAATGGCAAAAATGCAAATGCTCACCAATGGATTAAGGATTTTATCAAAGAATGTGAACGTTTCCATATTAATGAAGACAAAAAGAAAATTGAAATATTAAAAAACTTTTTGGAATACTCGAGTATGGATTGGTACAGTTGTATGTTGATGAAGTTCACAGTCGAATCAGAGTGGACCAAATGGGAGAAAAATTTCTGTGATACATTTAATTTTGCAAACAAAGGATGGTCACCCATCAGATATGCTCTTGCCTTTAAGTATCAAATGGGTTCGTTGCTCGATTATGCCCTAAAAATTATGATTCAGGTTCTAATGTATCATTAATTAATGCAAAATTATTGGAAATACAAGAGAAAGAAGATACCAGTGTTACACAAACAGCAAACTTGAAAACTATTAATGGTGAGAATAAGACAAAAGGTACGGTAACTCTAAAAATTAAAATATTTAATATGGAAAGAATTATGGATATTTTGGTCATAGACAATAAAATTTTTCATTATGATTTTCTTATCAGATTGGATTGCATAAAGAAATTCAAGTTAATGCAAAATGAAAATTTAAATATTATACAATGTAACAACTCAAACGAAGAAATCCAGTTCCCAAAAGAAAAGGATGTGGAAAATAAAAATTGTAATTTAACAAATGCCAACGTTCCTGATGAAAAGATGAAAAGGATCATTCTTTATACTCAGAGGTACTGAAATAAGATATTAATTATATAAACAATTGGGAAGTGAACTTTAACGAACACATAAACTTGGAAAAATTTGAAATTTCAGTAAACCATTTAGATTTATATCAACAAACAGAAATTGCTAAATTAATAGACAAATACAAATATGTCTTTGCTAAAGATAAATACGAAGTCGGCACTGTACGTGATTATGAAGCTCATATAGATTTGATGGTTGAGAAATATTGTTACAAACGTCCGTACAGGTGCACAGCTGATGATAGAAAAGAAATTGAATATCAAGTGTCAAAACTACTAAAGAAGAATTTAATTGAGGAATCTTATAGCCCATTTGCTGCACCGGTTACCCTGGCATATAAAAAAGAAGACGATAGAAAAACAAGGCTGTGTATAGATTTTAGAGAGTTAAACAAAATTGTCATCCCTCAATCACAGCCGTTACCCTTGATTCAAGATCTAATGGTAAAAACTGTAAACTGTAAGTATTTTTCTACGTTTGACATAAATTTAGCATTTTGGGCAATCCCGTTAAAAATTCAAGACCGATACAAAACTGCATTTGTCACACAAGAAGGCCATTTCCAATGGACTTGCCTTCCATTTGGTTTAAAAACGTCTCCAGCCATTTTCCAAAGAATATTGAGCAACATAATAAGAAAATACAAACTCTCCGATTTTGCAGTGAATTTCATCGATGACATTTTGATATATTCAAAAACATTCAAAGAACATATACTACATATATCAAGACTACTAGAGGCAATATTGAAAGAAGGATTCAGACTGAAATTTTCAAAGTGCACTTTCGCAAATAGTTATGCCAAATACTTAGGTCACATAATAGAAAATAATTCTGTTAGACCCCTTAAAGATTACCTAACAGCTGTGAAAAATTTCCCACCTCCAGAAACAAGAAAAAATATACGCCAATTCCTCGGGAAAGTAAATTTTCATCATAAATTCATACCACATAGTGCGATTATCTTGAACCCATTACACAATTTACTACGGAAAGACGTAAAATTTATTTGGTCCACAGAGTGCCAGGAATCATTTGATAAAATTAAAGAATTACTATGTTCGGAACCAGTTCTAAAAATATTTGACTCTGAACAACCAATCAAAATTTATACAGATGCTAGTATCAAAGGCGTGGGAGCCGTATTAAAACAAGAAGATAAAAATGGAGTCAGTAAACCTGTAGCTTATTTCTCGAAAAAGTTGACAGATACTCAGAAGAAAAAAAAGGCAATTTATCTAGAATGTCTGGCAATTAATGAAGCGGTAAAATATTGGCAGCACTGGCTTATGGGAAAAGAATTTGTGGTATATTCAGATCATAAACCATTAGAAAATCTGAACATCAAGGCTAGAACTGATGAGGAACTGGGCGATTTGATATATTATTTATCCCAATATAGTTTTAAAATAAAATATAATCCTGGAATATCAAATCAAGAAGCAGACTGCTTAAGTAGAAATCCAGTCTTGGATCCTTGTAATAATAGTGATGATTTTTTAAAAGTTGTTAATTTAATTTCTTTGGAAGACATCAGAAGTGACCAACGCACAAATTTAGATCTACAAAATAAAAGAATCAAATTTATAATGGAGAATGGAATTTACTACAAAAAGAATAAAAAAGGAAAGAAAATCGTATTGTCAGAAGCATTTAGCAAAACACTGGTACAAGATGTCCACGATACTTATTGTCACATTGGAAGAACCCAGATGATAAATAAAATAACACCTTTCTACACAGCAGAAAATATTATAGCAAATATTAAGCAAATTTGTGATGAATGTGACATCTGTATAAAGAACAAAACGAGAAGAAAATCGAAGTTTGGATTGATGTCACAATTAGGCCCGGCAACACGCCCATTTGAGATTGTATCAATCGATACCATAGGCGGTTTTGGAGGATCACGGTCTACAAAAAAATACTTGCACCTGTTAGTTGATCACTTCACAAGATTTGCTTATATATTGACATCGAAAAATCAAAGCTCCAGTGATTTTATTAGGCTTGTAGAAAAGGTGACACAAAGCTATAACATTGATACGGTATTAACAGACCAATACCCTGGTATAAATTCCAAGGAATTTAAAGACTTCTTGAAAAAGAAAAACATAACAACAATATTTACAGCTGTTGATGCACCTTTTTCAAACGGGCTTAATGAAAGGCTAAATCAAACTTTAGTCAACAAGATAAGGTGTGACAAGAAAACAGCCTGGACAACAGTTGCACGAAAATGTGTATAAAAATATAACGAAACAGAACACACAGTCACAAAGTTTAGCCCGAAATACCTTTTAGAAGGCGAGAATATGAATATTCTGCCACTAGAATTAAAATCAAAATCTACAAAAGAAGATCTGAAAAGAGATAGAAAACTAGCACTTCAAAACTCACTAAAATCTCATCACTACAATAAAAAAAAATATGATCTACATAGAGAAGATTATAAATTCGAAGTGGGAGACAGGGTATATATCGAAAATGGAAATCGACTGAACAGAAAGAAATTGGATGAATTGAGGATTGGACCATATAAAATATTAAAGAAGATTTCTAATTCAATCTATGAAGTAGATGCTGGACATAGAAAGGCTGAATCCAATCTTTACCATATTACGAAGCTATCTCCAGCAGTGTATGGCGTTTAATCGAACAATCGCATGCAATTGTTCTCTCAGAGGGTGGGAGATGTAAAGAAAATAACAACACTAAAATATTGTTGATTTTCTTATTTAACTATTTTGAATTTGCCGCCTTGTCCATAGAATAAATGATATGTCACTGTCACTGTGTCAGGTGATTTGACAAAATAGAATTGAGAGGTTATTTTTCATAATAATGTGTACAGAACTTATTTCATGTAAAAGTAATATCAGGACCTGGAATAAAGGCTTTAAATGTTGTTTTTTTGTCTTTACAGGTGAGATAGTAATTAGTTTCAAAGTGATAAAAGTGGAAATACATTATTTAAATGTTTGTTTATAAAAATGTTTTGTCTTTACAGAAAAACGCAATTTCGCCTTTATTTTACCTAAAAGAGTGTAATACTATTATACATATTTAACTTCATAAAAGGGCTCTGAATACGATACTGAACGCCTACAAAAATTTTGGATAGTGGTAACAATTTCACATACAGGATGTGCCATTATAAAAGTTTTTTATATCCATCATCAGATTAATATACCTACTAAAATATGATGTTATAAAAATAATAAAAGATCGTGACTTACACGTAAAAACGATGTTTCGATCGCAAATGATGATGGACTTGTGATTCTTTGCAAACAACTGATATAGTATTTTTATTAGTGGTGTTTATTTATATGAATGCCTATCTTCAAAGGTTGATAAACTATCAGCCGGAACAAGATATAAAGTCGATTTACCATAGATAGTCAGCATGATAATAGAAAATAATTTTAAGCAGTTGGGTAATATACTATTAGAGGTATGAAGTTAATAATTCCAAACTGTTGATTCTTTCGCAAAATACATTATATTATTATTATTTTCCTTAATCATTTTATTATTCATCAATTTTGTATGCCTGTACTCATCCGCGCACGCCACACTAGCAAATAAACACTGCTGCACATCCTGCTCTCTACGTTAAATGAAATTCCGATACATACTCGTATTATGATTTCGCTATTTAAACATGAAAAAATATGTATCAGGCAGGACTCGAAGCTGCATCTCCTTGCATACCGGGTGCGGCGCTTAACTTATTAAGCCACCAAGACACTCTCAACAACAAGCATATTCTTATCGCAATAAGCAAGTGTAGTTTCATCAAATGTTAGGTGTTTTGCATGCATGGAGATGCTGGTGCGAGTCCTGCCTGACACATATTTTTTTAAGTTTGAGTTCTAATACTTATAAAAGCAATTAATTTGCTAAACTATCATAATTTAGTATAGTATGACTTCGTTTTTTTATCCAACTCGTAATCTCTCTGCACTGCACTTTTCCTATCCTTTTTTAAGAACACACAAATATTAATATATTAAAGAAGTATATAAAAATATAGAAATAAAGAAAAATTACCAATAATTGTATTTTTTGTAAACATATATTGCACACGACACGGCGGTATGGATCGATAAGCCCGGCTACTAATGAAGCGGCGCGTCCCAAACAAAGACGTTGTGACCCGTAGTATAGCACTAGGCAAATGACTTACACAATTATGGATGCTTCCTTATTTTGCAGACATGATCGGTATAGGTATAATTACTACACTTGCCAAATGCGAGTTGGTGATTAGAGTTCCGAGATATGCTCGAAAATTCGAAAATATTATTGCCGGCACCGATGATCGAACCCGGGACTCCGAGATCTTGGTAATAAATCCACTAGATCAATTGGGGCATTACATTGCATAACAGCTGATTAATTATGTAAAAGTATAAGTAAAAGTGAATACATGATAGCAAGTGAAACCGAACCCCTTACTCGCATAGATAAACATCACCCACCACTGTGCGTCGAGGTGCACATTAGCCATGTAGACAAAAATTTAAAAATTAATAGAAGCAGCAAATGGAATTTCGTCAAATGTAACTACACTGAAATTCGTAAGTCATTGGCAGATGCTAACTGGTCAGAATTGCCTTGTGACGATGATGTTGACGTAGCTGTGAACAGTTTTTATATAAAGCTGAACACCATCAATAATAAATACACCCCCGTAACGCCCATTAAACAGACCAAATACCCTCACTGGTTTTCAAATGAATTAATAAAGAGATTAAAAGATAAAAATAAATATCATAAAAAACACAATAAATATGGCAATCCAAGAGACTACGACCGCTTTTCCACGTTGCGCTCTCTTTGCAAAGTACTAACTAGGGCCTGTTACGTTTCCTATATTTCATCTATTGAAAAGTCTCTTAAAAATGATGTAAAATCGTTTTGGAGATATGTAAATAATAGAAAAGGCTGTAACAGTATTCCTAATACTATGAAATGTGGTGATGCCGTGGCATCTGACGGTGAAGGTGTGTGTAGACTCTTTTCTGATTTCTTTGGTTCAGTCTTTGAAAACAATGGCTCCCTAACACTGGATACAGGTGGCTATCACGTATCCTATAGCAACCATATCTCGAATTTGAAACTCACGCACAATGAAATTTTACTAAAATTGAAACAATTGGATGCTAGTAAGGGTGCCGGTCCAGACGGTATTCCGCCAAAGTTTTTGAAGGAGTGTGCTGATGAATTGTGTCTACCCCTGTCACTTGTGTTCAACATGTCTCTAAAAGCTGGGGTTTTTCCCACTATTTGGAAGACCGCACATGTGGTCCCAGTTTTTAAGTCTGGTGATAAGACTGATTGCACCAACTACAGGCCGATTAGCATCCTCTCAGCAATGGCGAAGTTGTTTGAAAGTGTTGTATATGAGCACATCTATAACTATATAAAGCCTTTTCTTTCTCAATACCAGCACGGTTTCTTAAGGCATAAATCTACTGCCACAAATCTCCTCGAATACAAAAACTACCTATGTATGGCGTTTGCTGACGTTGGTCAGGTGGACTCAATTTACACCGATTTCAAAAAAGCATTTGACAAGGTAAATCATTCATTGCTTTGTCAAAAACTTTATTTATATATAGGTATGGTTTCCACGGTAGTTTGTTGAGATGGATTTGTTCATACCTTGGTTTACGAAGTCAACTTGTTACTCTAAAAGGATACAAGTCTGGTTCAGTCATTATAACATCAGGGGTTCCACAAGGTTCGCATTTGGGGCCTTTGCTCTTCGTGATATTCATTAATGACCTGACTGCTCATCTAGGTTCGCCATGCCTCCTTTATGCTGACGATTTGAGGGTTTTTTCAGTAATAAAAAACCTGAGTGACTGTATTGCTCTTCAGAAGGACGTCGACAGTATATCTAAGTGGTGCCAGCAAAATCAAATGTTTCTAAGTATAGGTAAATGTACAGTTGTTACGTTTACAAGAAAAAAAAAACACAAAATAACATTTGACTACCAACTAGCGGGCCAAACACTGCAGCGTTGTTCAGTTGTGAGAGATCTTGGCGTCCTATTTGATGTGCAGTTGACATTTAGGGAACACTACGATCACATTATATCAAAGAGTCTTAAAACACTTGGCTTTGTGGCCAGGACTACCAAGCATTTCACTGATCCGCAAAGCTTCCTTTGTATCTACTATAGTCTAGTCAGAAGTTGTTTGGAATACTGCTCTGTTGTATGGTCTCCTGGCTATGAAACTCACTCAAAAAGGATTGAGAGTGTTCAAAATAAGTGTCTGAAAATATTAGCTTCTAGATCCGGACTTCATCGTAAGCTTGCATCCTATCCTGATAGGCTTCGTCATTTCGATCTTACCTCATTAGAGATAAGACGAAAACAGCAAGATCTTTTCCACTTGCATAAAATTGTTCACTCCATTCTTGATTCCCCTAATCTTCTATCTCTTCTTAACTTTGAAGCCAGAATAATTTCCCGTAACAGAATGAAAACTTTTGTGTTGCAAACTTTTATGAACAAGACTACTTTCTATAATTCTGTGATGAGAATGTGCCGTTTATGTAATCAATTGTTACAGAGCGACAACCTCGATATATTTGTATCTAACCACGTTACATTTCGTAGTAACGTTAGACGTATCCTCCACTGAGCTTTCCATAAATTTGTTTGGTAATATTGTTCCTGTTGTATTGTTATAGTATAGTGTTAACGCATGTTGGTCTTGCTGTGTATACACGTTCTTAGGTTGCAATCTAGTTCTAAGATTATCCATGTTACCATTAGACTAGTTAAGATTGTTACCTGTTGTGTATGCCAATAAATAAAAATAAAATAAATAAAATAAAAGAAGAAGAAGATTGAAAAAAGATTTTGTCACACGGATTGAGAAAGGGATGCTTAGATGGTTTGGGCATGTAGAGAGCATAAATGAAAGAAGAATGACTAGACAGATCTATAAGACGAGTGTGAAAGGGAACGTTGGAAGAGGAAGGCCTAGACGAACTTACCACGATCAAATCGGGGATATTCTGAAGAAAGGTCAGGTCAAGAGTACTCTAAACCGACGAGCATGCATGAAAAGATTAATGAATGTGGAAGAAGCGAAAGATGTATGGATCGTAGTAAGTGGAAGGCCTTGGTCTCTGCCTACCCCGTTGGGAAGGAGGCGTGATACACACCTTGACGACACCTTGAAAACCGGTGTGTACGCCACTCCGCTACGGAGGTCGTCGTAATATTTGTTTGATACTACCGCCTTTAATCCCTCGATCGTGAGTTATTCCAGACACAATTAAAATCAATTGTTATCGCGACAACCGGTTGTCGCTTGGGGTTTGAAGCGTGTGGTACGTGAACCTCGAGAAACTTAAAATCAAGTTCAAATAGAGGAGATAATAATATAATATCAGTATATAAACTTGAAAAATTATGTCTCAGGCGGGACTCGAACCCGCATCTCCTCGCATGCTGGGCGGGCGCTATTCCATTATACCACCGAGACACTGCGACACAATGCGAGTTTTTCAAGCATATTCTTATCGCTGTAAGCCAGCGTTGTTTCATCAAATGTTAGGGGTTTGCACCCTTAACACCCGAAAGAAACATCTTTGCAGATGTTTGACAGTCAGTCAAGATGAAACAGCTATTTATATACTTTATTTGATATTTTAGCAACTTAATTGCAATTATAATATATATAAACTTAAAAAATTATGTCTCAGGCGGCAAAAATTCGCTCTGTGTCAGAGTGTCTCGGTGGCTTAATGGTATAGCGCCCGCCAGGCATGCGAGGAGATGCGGGTTCGAGTCCCGCCTGAGACATAATTTTTCAAGTTTATATACTGATATTATAATAGCAATTAAGTTGCTAAAATATCAAATAAAAGTATATAAATAGCTGTTTCATCTTAACTGACTGTCAAACATCTGCAAAGATGTTTATTTTGGGTGTTAAGGGTGCAAACTCCTAACATTTGATGAAACGACGCTGCTTAGAGCAAAGAATATTATTTGTCTTAATATTCTTTGCTTACAGCGATAAGAATATGCTTGAAAAATTCGCGCTGTGTCGCAGTGTCTCGGTGGCTTAATGGTATAGCGCCCGCCCGGCAAGCGAGGAGATGCGGGTTCGAGTCCCGCCTGAGACACAATTTTTAAAGTTTATATACTGATATTAGAATTTATACAATTTTAATATTTTCGATGTCAAGTGTTTGTAAAGTCAACGGCAGAGACGTATCAATGGCTACTTTAAAATTAGTTTAGCGAGTTCCAGAAAATCGGAAATCTTAATTCCATGTTTCCGACTTGCAGATTAAGCTTTGGTATTGATGCGATTTATAAGATAGAATAGAATAGAATAATAATTTATTTGCATTTGATTAGGGTACACAGAAGATGGACAATAATAACATATTTTAGAACACCTGTTCAGGCATTACAATTATTAGCAAGCAAATAGTTAGTTTTGTTACCTATAATATTAACGGAGTTTACCACTAACAAGTACACTATGATTTCATGATACGACATCGAATTAGATTTTTTTATGATTTTGTTATTATTTTAATAAAATTATATATTAAAACACATTGGTTATAGGTAAATTAGATTAATGATTTTTAAACATTTATGTCATCAATAAAAACACACAAAAAAAAAGTACATGCAAACAAACAATTAGTATTTATTGTCATTTAAAAAGTCTCCAAGTGAGTAGAACAATCTATCAAAAAAAGCCAGTTTTGTAAGGTTTTTTTAAATTTATTAATTGGCATGTCCTTTATTTCCTGGGGAATCTTATTAAATATTGTAACACACATGAAGAAACATTTTTTTTATGCGAGCACTTCTTGGAATAAAATCAAGAACAAGCCTATTACAGTTTCTGGTATTTCTTGAATATAAGTCTTTTGCTTGTTTGAAATAACGAGGATTTTGTTTGACAAATTTGGTAACCTCAAAAATGTATAAACATGGTAATGGTAGGATATTCAACGATTTAAATATTGGCCTACATGATTGGTCCGGTGCCTTGCCGCAAATTGCCCGTATACATTTTTTCTGAGAGATAAATGCCCTCTGTATGTCCGTGCTGTTACCCCAAACTACAAGCCCGTAACGCAAAACCGATTGTATATACGCAAAATACAGCTCTCACAGCTTGTGAGAGCTGTATTTTTGTCGTAGTTTTCCTTAGTTTATACGGTGCATAAGAAAAACTATTTAATTTACTACATATATTGTCAACATGCTGTTTCCAGTCCAATCTTAAATCTATATCTATACCTAAAAAATTTTACTGTGTTTGGTGTTTTGAGTATATGTCCATGATATGTTATGTCCAGATTTTGTTTACCATGACTAAAATTAAAATAACAAGTTTTATCAATAATTATTTTTAAATTATTGTGACTTAGCTAACTAATTACTCTATTTAAAGTATCGTTTACGTCATCTTCGTGTTCTTGAATGGTTTTTTTTATTATTTGTTGTCACGATCACTGATATGTCGTCAGCAAATAATATACTTTTATGTGAAATAAATTCTGGCAAATCGTTTATATAAGCTAGAAATAGTAAAGGTCCTAGCACGCTTCCTGCGGCACTCCAAACTTATTAATTTTGAATCCTGAAATATATTTTTTTTATGTATTTTTTGAATTAAGTTGGGTTATTTCAACAGACTGCATTCTTTGTTTAAGATAAGTCTTGATCCAGCTTAAAGCTTTGCCTCTAATACCGCAATTTTCTAATTTTATCAGGAGGTGGTTATGTGAGACAAAGTCGAATGCCTTTGTCATATCAAAAAATAGAACTGTTGTATAATAATTATTATTGATGCTTTGCAGTATTTCATTCACTAAGTCAAATGAGGCTGATGGTGTAGATCTATGTTTTTGAAAACCATACTGATTACTATTTAATACACTAAAACTATCAAAAAATGCTGTAAGTTTATTGTGCATTACTTTTTCATATACCTTAGATAAAATTGGTATTAGCGTGATGGGTCGATAATTGTTCAAGATAGTTTTATCCCTCTTTTTGTGCAATAGCTTCACAATGCGCAAAAAATTATACGCCACGACACGACTTGACGACTTTAAAATAATATCAGTATTTCAACTTGAAAAATTATATCTCATGCGGGATTTGAACCCGCATCCCATGCTGGTATGCATAGGGTGCGGTGCTTTACCAATTCAGCCCTCGAGACACTACGTCACAGCGTCAATTTTTCAAACATAATTATTGTCGCTGTATGGTAGCGTAGTTTTATCAAAAGAAAGGAGTTTTGCCCTTTTAACACCCGAAAGAAACTTCTTAACAGAATTTTTACAGTCAATTAAAATGAAACAGCTATATAAATGCTTTATATGATATTTTAGCTACTTATTTGCAATTAATTATAATATCAGAATTTAATTTTTCGCGCCTGATATGCATAGAGAAAGGTTTCGAGTCGCGCCTAAGATATACTTTTCCAAGTAACGGACCATTTCCTTGCATTACTGATAAACCCGTGCACAGCCGAGACAAATAGCTAGTATGATATTTGTATATTTTCCTAATCGTGAAATCTAAAAGCTTAGACCCGATAGCCTTGTGCAGGCGTTTGATTAAAGAGTCGCGGCGGGAACTGTCCGGACGCGCCGTAATGACTCCACAGACTTAGTTGCTGTCAAACTGTACTGGCTGAATGGACACTGTATCTATTAAAACCTTAGTTAAGTTTAGACAAGATGGCAGTCACAACATTGAGATAATTAAAAAATAAACATCGGTGCTGTGCACTGGCTTTTGTCTTTGTGATTTTTTACGTATGATTTTAATATACAGAGTGTAGGTAAATGTTTTATCAAGCCGAAACCAGCCTATATTAACTTAAGCATTGAATACTATATTGGTTCAGATAGGTTGTATACATGTAGGATTGGGGAAGTAAAATAGACACTTTTTTCAATTCTTCGTCTTTATTTAGTCTTATTCCGTCTTCAACAACTTAACGTCTTAAAATATTAAAATATAAAAACCCACATACGTCTACACACTTTCACCGCGATCCTTCAAGTCTGCCATTTTCATTCTTCTCATTTCAAAATAATCTACTCTTGTTCGTTCTTTTATTATTTATTCAAACCATCGTTCAGTAATCGGTCATGCTTGCATCTTCATTCACATCTTCAAACCATGACGTATCATTTCACTGCTACAACTTGATTTTCATTTTTTACTACATAAATAGGCTCTTAATAAAACACTGAACACCTATACAAATTTTGGAAAGTGGTTAAAATTTCATCCTGTATAGTGTCATCTGGTGTTCAGTGGCGATAATGGCAAAGTGCCTGTCCAAAAGGATTTGGAGAAGCCTTACATAGGCAGGTTTTGATTATGTATTGACTAGTGTTTTCCTGCAAATTCACTCGCCTGTAATATTATCTATACGTAAAATGTTTTGCCATGCAGTTAATATCAAAGTGAGTACAAATCTAATTATCACAGATAATGGGCTCGCCGTAGTTAATTTGATTTAGATTAGCGATAAAATAGCGTTAAAACCTTGACATAAAAGCTTCAAATTCGTAGTAGTAATTTTACAGCGTATTAGGTAAATGGTATATCTTCGGAACCAGCATAAGTTAACATATATCCATATAAATATATGGTTAAGTGAGAAATTTTTATTTTTTATTTTCATACAAATATAAATCTCAAAGTTAGTATAAAAAAATATGATGACATCAAATTTTTGACTTCCCCATAGCATATTATGATAACAACGGCTGGTTATGGCTTGTTATAACATTTAATTAACACCCTGTATAGGCGGAAAAGTGTGTTCATATTTCGCACTGGCATATATCTTATGTAAACATGTTTATTTAAAAAGAGGCTGACAATACTGACCGAGTTTCTTGCGCTGCTTCTTCTCGGCACTAGCCCACATTTGTCCCGGAGCAGTGGTAGGTTAAATATTGGGACGTGTAAAAGCGCCTCCAGGGGCTTATTTGCAGAAATAAAACTGATTTTAACTGATTTCTCTTCCTTAATCATACCTCAAATGGGTAAAAGTGGGAGGGAGAAGAAAAATTGGAAAATAAATATTTTCTAAATTAGGTATTAAAAATCACGACGCGATATATAAAAAAAAATGCTATTGAATAGGCGGGTTTACGATTACAGTTTATCGGGAATCAAACCCACTGTATAAAACCACTTGCGGTTATAGCCGATTTGACAAATGCGGACAAAGACGAAGGAGAAGTGTTAGCTTATTTAGCTTAAATAATGCTAAACCAATATAAGTTATGACGTGAATTTAAAAAAAATATTTGTTAAAATGTTATCCGCGACTTCGCGTTAACATCTAATGAAAAACTAATTACCTATTCTTTCTTACGGGAAGCGTTTTTAAGTGTGAAGAGTGGACCAAGCTGTTTTTTGAACCCTAGACGACTTCAAACAATCTTGACGGTCCCTTTAAATATGAAAAACAAATAAAGTAACCCCAACCGTAAGTTTTTCCGGGGTTTTATTTATTTATTTATTTAATAAGTACAGCCACATGATACACATTGACACATTCTCAAAATCTATGATACATAGAGTTTGTTCTGATGCATATCACAGAACGGCGTACATAGCGCTCATAAAAAAAAAAGATTAGGTATGCTATTCAATAAACTATACTATTCTTGTAGGCGTATTATATCAAAATTTAGCAAATTTGACAGTATAATAATGACCAGTCAAATTCCCTGAGATCCGAGAAAGAAGCTTGTAATGTTTTTTTTATAATTAGCTAAGGTGTTACCAAATACATCCAACCCTGGAATTTTATTATGCAGTGCGTTGTATCCATTACAAATCCGTGACAAGGGTGACTGGCGACCGAGGTTAGTTCTAGCTAATGGTGTAGCGAATATTTTGGCTATGCGATGTCTGGGATATTTGTATGGTACCGATAATGAAACTCGCGAGACCAAGTTGCTACATTGTATCTGTCCGTTAATTATCTTATAAAGAAAGCACATGTCCATCATGTATCTTCGATCTCGAAGTGCAATCATCCTAAACTTTTCAAGACGCCGACCGTAAGGTTGGCGATGGGAGAAACCATTACACAGAAAAGCAAGATGCCTGGTAAAGGCCCGTTGAATGCCCTCAATCCTTTGCGAGTAAACACTATAAAAAGGACTCAACACAACAGGCAAACTCGAGATGACTACGCACCAGCGCGTTGTATAGTAAGATCTTGGTATTAAGATTAGTGAAATTTTTTGTGTTGCGTTTTATAAAACCAAGCATTTATGCAGCCTTTGTTACTGCCGAATCTACCTGCCAATCGAATTTTAATCTGCTGTCAATTACAACACCAAGATCTCTTACTTTCGTGACTTTGGCGATTTCAACGCCACCGAGTCCTTATTTTGAAGCGATAGCCTTTCTCTTTTTAGTGTACCATAATAAGGTACTCAAAAGTACCTTAATAAGGTACTCTAGAAAGAGAAAGGCTATTCCAGCATTGAGAGCCGTGCAGTTGACGCTGCACCAGTCAATCACTCTATTAAGGTCGTCCTGTGTAAGTTGTATGTCACGGGTAGTATCAACATTTTTGTATATTTTAAGGTCATGTGCATACATTTACAAGTCTTGACATTTTACAATTTTTAATACATGAGGTGATATCGTTGAAAAAAACTGAAGCTAAGTAAGTTTTAAGTAGCTTTTAAGCTATTATATTTCTTATCATATACTAACCTCTCTGCCAAATTTCAATTAGATATATTTAGCCGTTTTGGCGTAATTGAGTAACAAACACCCATACAAACATTAAAATTTTATAATATTTAGTAAAATGAACACCAGCAGTTATGTAATTTTTTAATGCGTCTTTTCTTGTTCTAATTTTTTTATCTACT
Organism: Anania crocealis; assembly: GCA_949315895.1. Lineage (NCBI taxonomy): Eukaryota > Metazoa > Arthropoda > Insecta > Lepidoptera > Crambidae > Anania > Anania crocealis. The sequence goes on along the minus strand of OX438859.1, from coordinate 3,465,830 downwards.
TCTGGCTCAGAAATGAATCGAATAGGGTTCGCCATGTATTATTCATGGTCACGCTGTCGAAATCAATTTAAATCCGTTAATTGATTGGCATGGACGCAAAAAAGAAAAACAAAATGGCGGAACAAAGCAGCTTACTGTCTATATTGGAGTAAGACCGCCGATCAATAAATTAATACATTTTTTGTTTTGAATCTGTATTGTAAACTGTATTTTTTTACTTAATAGTTATTTATTTTAATAAACTCTAATAGCACAATAAATACACTTCTGGAACTAGTAAGGAATTCGATCTTATACATTTGCTAACTAAAGGTAAACATGACATTGACCATAAACAGTGAGATCAATACAAAACTTATCATATCTTAACTACTTATACGCAAGAAAACGGTCAGCAGCGTCTTGCAAAAACTGTGATTGCCAACCCGTCTGTTAATCGTGGCGATAGTGGCAAAAAACTGTGTATACAGCAGTGGAGATATGGGCTGATGGTGATGATGATGATAAAAACTAACAACTGCATACACATTGTTGTTCTTAGTTTTTATCATTGGTTATTGTGCTTAAGCAGTTTTCGTATAAGCTATGCGCAGAAAACAATACAATGCGCAAAGTGTTCAATACAACAGTGCGTTTTGGGTACTGTTAAGGCTGACCCCAGATTAAGATTGCTTCCATGCACCGTGGAAATCCGCAACAGGATACTGCACACCATTTTTCGCAGGGTAATTTATGACAATCATTTGATATGGTTTTTTTACTGACTGCAAATAAAATTTACTATCAACATATTTCTTTTTATATTATAAACAATTGGATTGTTGTCATCTGATTAACAATAAATAAATTAAATTAAATGAATTCAATACCACGTGGCATCACCTTGAACGTCTAACCCGGTTATTATATCTGCTATAAACTTAAAGATAACCTTTTTTAGACTTTTACTACTGCTTTACCGAAGTTTTCTCCAGCCAGCATTCCTACAAATGCATCGTACAAATTCTCGAAACCTTCAGTTATATGTTCTGGAGCTTTTATTTGTCCACTCTTGATCCATTTAACGAGATCTTTAAATGCCATGTCCCATTTTTCAAAAGATTTTGGTGAGTTTATATGGACACCTTCTAGTTTTAATCCTTGACCTAATATTGATGTCTGTAGAATAGAGGCTTTAGGTTTCACACTGGTATCGTCATTATACGAGCTGATGGCCCCGCAAACACTCACCCGACCCCCAATGTTCATCTGACTGATAGCAATGCTGAAGATCTCACCTCCAACATTATCAAAGTAACAGTCAATACCATTCGGCGCAGCTTCTTTGAGAGCCTTAGGAATATCGGCAGTTTTGTAGTTAATTGCTTTGTCAAAACCCAGTTTATTTTCTAGCCATTTAACTTTGTCATCGGAACCTGCGATACCGATCACTCTGCAACCCTTAATCTTCGCTATTTGACCTACGAGTGTACCAACTGCCCCCGCTGCACCACTCACGACCACTGTTTCCCCTGCTTCGGGATCACAGATGTCCAATAATCCCAAATACGCAGTTGCTCCTGGCATGCCAACTGCACCAACAGCTAACGAAGGTGATAGTCCCTGCAATTCGGGTAGTTTGTAGAATATATTTGGAACGGTTATGCCCCTTTTGTCGGGGTTTATAATGGCGTAAGTGCACCAGCCTCGTTGGGAAACTACTCTTGAGCCTACTGGGTATTCAGGATTCCTTGTCTCTATGACCGACGCAACTTGAAAGCTGAACTGATCGTATGGTGGGGTTACGTACTTGCTGTTCATTAATCGGAGTGAGGGGTCCACGCTGATCCATTCTGCTTTAACGAGAATTTCCCTATCCTTGAGCGAGGGCAATGTTTCCTCTACCAGTTCAAAGTCATCTCTTTTGGGAACGCCCTGAAACGTTTTTGTTACCACGTACTTCTTTGCCTTGACCATAGCTCCGAAATGTCTTTTATTTATTATCTGAAAATGAAGGTGATATAATGGTTATTTTTGTGTTCTGATCTAGAAGAAAAATCCATACATTTACAAGTCTTGACAACACACCGAATACTTTGATGCTACGAGATAATTATATAAAGAACTTTGCTTATATATGTGACCAACACTGGATGAAAGTTTATATATTGCTCTTCTACAACATGTGTTTAATGCTTGGGAGAGTAAGCTAGATGCCATAGGTGTATTTTGTGACCTTTCAAAGGCTTTCGATTGTGTAGACCATGTAACATTACTTAAAAAACTTAAACATTATGGTGCATCGAATGATTCCTTGGATCTAATAAGTTCTTACCTTAAGGACAGAACACAAAAGGTTTGCATAAATGGAGCTGAGTCTTCAGGGTCTGCCCTTATTATGGGTGTCCCTCAGGGATCAGTATTAGGACCCCTGCTATTTTTAATTTATATAAATGACCTTCCGTGTTATTTACATAATCTTTGTGAGATGGTATTGTTTGCAGATGACACATCAATGATTTTTAAAACTAAGAGGGGCAAATGTTCATTTGATGATGTTAACAATACCCTCTCTAAATTATTACATTGGTTTACAACAAATAATCTTTTACTAAATGCAAATAAAACAAAATGTGTAAAATTTACCATGCCCAATGTAAGATTTGCTGCTACTCATATAATTGTTAAAGATGAACCACTAAACTCTGTAGATTTAACTACCTTTTTAGGTATAACTGTAGACTCTCATTTGCAATGGGGTGCTCATATTAGGGTGCTGTCTGGAAGACTTAGTTCTGCTGCTTATGCTGTGAGAAAGATAAGGCAATTGACTGATGTTGAAACGGCAAGATTAGTATATTTTAGCTACTTTCATAGCATAATGTCATACGGAATTCTGTTGTGGGGCTCAGCGGCAGATATTGAGTCAATTTTTATATTACAAAAACGTGCTGTACGGGCTATTTACGGCCTTCGACCCCGTGACTCGCTGAAAGAGCTCTTCAAAGAGATTAATATACTTACAGTGTCTTCTCAATACATTCTCGAGAATATTGTTTACGTTCGTAAGAACATACATTTATTTCTTAAGAAAAGTAACGTACACAATTTCAATACTAGAAATAAAGATAAACTTGCCGTTCCAGGCTTCAGACTGCGAAAAGTAGGAAAATCGTTTATGGGAAATTGTGTCCGTATTTTCAACAAATTACCAAAGGATATTGCTGAACTCCCTGTACATAAACTTAAATCGTATGTCAAAGTTATTTTAATGAAAAAGGGCTATTACACTGTTAATGATTATTTAAATGATAGAAATGTATGGCATTAAGTTGTCCCAGCTCGTACTTGCTTAAACCTTGTAAAAATTACCTTACCTTGTAAAAATGTATTTAAAAAGAGGCTGACAATAGTGACCGAGTTTCTTGCGCTGCTTCTTCTCGGCACTAGCCCAGACTTGTCCCGAAGCAGTGGTAGGTTTAAATTGGGACGTGTAAAAGCGCCTCCTGGGGCCTATTTGCAGAAATAAAACTGATTTTAACTGATTTTAACTGATTTTGATTTTAACTGATTTTATATTTATATTGTCTGCAAATTACAAATTACATAGTTTTGTAGTGCATTATTTTGTTAAGGAGTTTCTTTAAAACTATGCCACTAGACTATGATGTTTCGAGTTTTCAGTATCGAAATATGAAAAAAGACTGAGGGATTTTTTTAAGCCTAAAGGGCGTTAATTATTTTCTGTTACAGATTTCAGCTGCCAAACACAAACTCTCAAGCAAAGCCGTCTAAAGAAACATTAACACAGGGCGACTATTAGTAGGTAGTAAAGTACTTTAAATGATTTGGTTTTAGTACAATTGATAAATATTTTTTTAACTTTCAATTTATGAAAGAAAAAGTGTTCTTTGACTTAGTTCTGATTGGCCAAATTTAAACAGTGTTTTTTCTGAGATTTCACTATATGTGCCATTATAAAAGTTTTTTGTATCCATCATCAGATTAATATACTAAAACTTGATGTTATAAAAAATAATAAAACATCGTTACTTACATGTATAAACGATGTTTCGATCGCAAATGATGTTGGGCTTGTGATGCTTTGCAAACAACTGAAATATTTTTATTAGTGGTGTTTATTTATATGAATGACTATCTTGTGCATAGGTTAATAAACTACTTGCGTACTTTATCAGCCGGAACAAGATATACAGTCGATTTACCATAGTCAGCATGATAATGGATAAGAATTCTGAGCAAATGTGTACTGTACTATTAGAGGTATGGAGTAAACAATTCCAAACTGTTGATTCTTTCGCACAGTAAATTATATTATTATTTTCCTTAATTAACTTATTACTCAATTTTGTATACCAATACTCATCCGCGCACGCTACAATAGCAAACAAACACTGCTGCACATCCTATTCCACACGTCTAAATAAAATTCCGATAAATATGGCTTCGTTATTTAAACTCGAAAAATTATGTCTCTGACGGGACTCGAACCCGCATCTCCATGCATACAGGGCGCGGTATTTCACATTTAGCCACCGAGACATACCGTCACAGTGCCAATTTTTCAAGCATATTCCTATCGCTGTAAGCCAGCGCAGTATCATCAAATGTTAGGTGTTTTGCACGCATGGAGAAGCAGTTGCGAGTCCCGCCTGAGAAATCATTTTTCAAGTTTTTACTGATATTATAATTGCAATTAAGTTGCTGAAATTTTATATAAAGTATGACTTCGAGTTTTGCACTTATAACATACCCAACTCGTAATCTTTGCACTTCTCCTCTCCTTTTACACAAATTATCTCCGTTACGTACTAACGTATGATTACATGGGCCTCTATCATATGGCCATAATGGAAAAACCATTCGCATAACTATTTATTTTCCAAATCAATAAAACGTCTTAAAGAGATATAAAAAAGATACAAACATTGACCTCCGTGGCGGAGTGGTGCACGCACCGGTTTTCAAGGTGTCACCTTCTCCGAAGTCCCGGGTTCGGTTCCCGGACGGGTCAATGTAGAAAATCAATGTGTTTTTCTACATTTTCTCGGGTCTGGGTGTTTGTGGTACCTTCGATGTATGTGATGTTGTCCACATTTATTTATTATTATTTACTTAAATCACTATGGTATATTGGAATAATCACAATGTTTATTCGCAATAGCCTTGTGTCTACTGTGGCATTTTGGTTGCACCGTGATATCAATTATTTGAGAACTTAACATTAATTATTCAGTCGTAAACAATGAACTTAGTTAATAAACACGTAAATATATTACACTGTATACAAGCAAACATATCAAACTGTTCAGGAAAATGTTGTAGTCGCTCGGGTAGGCCAACATTATATTGAAGCAGTTTATGGTCATCTACACTTCTATACTTATATTATTAAGAGAAAATTGGATTGCTTGTTTCTATTGAATAGGCTCCCAAACTATTAGACTGGTTTGAAAAATTATTTTATCATTAGAAGCCGACATTATCCCTGATAAACATAGGCTTTTTACCGGTAGGTGGCACTGCTGTACAGTAGGTATGTCAACTACTTAACGGCTTGACCAATTGGGTTGAAATTTTGTTTGTGTGTTTCCATGGTTTCACAGACACGAATGTATCAAGCTTACCTAATCTATCTTTCTTTATGCCACCGCTAGTTACAGGTTTCCAACCGCGCGATATGACGTGGAGTTCACGCGGGCAAAGCCGTTGGCGAAGAGGTATCTATCATTAACTTGTGCAGTTGTGCTTTGAATCCAACCAAAGTGACAATAACTACTTTGATTGAAGACATTTTTTAGTGTAAATTGAAAATATAAACCTTGAATACGTAAATTTATTGACATACACAATGTCTTGGTAAGAGATAAACGGACGGTTGTGGGCTTAATCCCATCTAAGGCAGTCGATTTTTATGCAAGTCATTCTATTTTTAATTTATTAGAAATATAATTGCTTATAAAATAATTTCAAAACATTTTGATGTGTAATTTTTGTATGCGTCTCAATTATTCATGGTCACGTTGTTGGACTCAATTCAAATCACTTGATTGATTGGCATGGACGCAACGAAGACAAACAAAATTTCGAATCAAAGCAGCTTACTGTCTACATTAGAGTAAGACCGCCCATCTGTGAGGGCAATGCGCTTATAAATTAAAAAGTTATTTGTTTTGAATAATGGTTATAGTTACTGTTAATAAAACGGTTTTAAGTCTTTTGTATTGTATATTTTGCAATATTTATTAAGTGTCCAATACAACAGGGCGTTTAGGGCACTGTTAGGTCTGACCCCAGATTTAGATCTTTTTCATCCAACTACAGATCAGATAAAGTAATCGAACCAAGTGTAAACTGTGCTCATCCCTAATGTGCAGGGTGGACATTGGCAACAGTATCCTGAATGGTTTCGTGGGGTTATTTGAATATCAGTACTTGATCCATTGTGATTTGTGCTATGGCTTATGACTTCAAATAAAATAAAGTTATAACAAATTTCTTAAATTTATATTTTTATTAACTGGTTCACTGTCATCTGATTTACACTTAATAAATTAATTTGAATGACTTAAATAGCGTGAGGTTAGATCGGGTACATATGACCTGGAATAAACTTATGGACACACAAATATTCTTAGACCTTTACTACCGCTTTACCGTAGTTTTTTCCAGACAGCATTCCAACAAACGAATCGTACAAATTTTCAAAACCTTCAGTAACATCTTCTACAGCAACAATTTGTCCACTCTTAATCCATTTAACAAGATCTTTGAACGCCAGATCCCATCTTGTAAACATTTTGGGTGCGTAGATATGGAAACCTTCTATTCTTAATGCTTGTACTAATACAGATGTATGTAAAATAACCGCTTTAGGTATCACGCTGGTGTCGTCGTTGTAAGAACTAATGGCCCCACAAACGCTCACTCGACCCCCAATGTTCATCTGATTGATAACAATGCTAATGATCTCACCTCCAACATTATCAAAGTAACAGTCAATACCATTCGGTGCAGCTTCTTTGAGAGCCTTGGAAATATCGGCAGTTTTGTAGTTAATTGCTTTGTCGAAACCCAGTTTATTTTCTAGCCATTGAACTTTGTCATCGGAACCTGCGATACCGATCACTCTGCAACCCTTTATCTTCGCTATTTGACCTACGAGTGTACCAACTGCCCCCGCTGCACCACTAACGACCACTGTTTCCCCTGCTTTGGGATCACAGATGTCCAATAATCCTAAATACGCAGACGCTCCTGGCATGCCAACTGCTCCAACTGCTAACGAAGGTGACAGTCCCTGCATTTCGGGAAGTTTGTAGAATATATCAGTAACTTCTGTGCCTTTTATGTTAGGGTTTATGATGGCATAATTGCACCAGCCTCGTTGGGACACTACTCTTGTACCTATTGGGTAGTCGGAATTTTTGGTTTCTATGACCGAAGCAACTTGAAAGCTGTACTGATCGTATGGAACGGTTCTAGTCCTGTTTCCTAGGCGGAGCGAGGGGTCAACGCTGATCCACTCTGCTTTGACGAGAATCTCCCCATCCTTGAGTGGGGGCAATGTTTCTTCTACCAGCTCAAAATCATCCCTTTTGGGTATGCCCTGAAACTTTTTCGTTACCACGTACTTCTTTGCCTTGACCATAGCTTTGAAATGTATTGTATTTACTTTCTGTAAGAGAAGTTATTATAATGGTTATTTTTGTGTTATAATTAAGGGAACAAACAATACATGACCATTCATTTAAAGAAGATTTTAAGGATACTCGTATTTAAGTAGATTAAAGCTCAGTGACATACGCAATACTTTGATGTTATTTGTAACCTTTACTACTGATTAGCCATGTTTTCCTAATTACTGGTTTTTAACGGTATCCTACCGCTATGGCAAAATTTTTGCAACCCTTAGACCAATGGAAAATTTTAATTTTTGTTTGCATTTTTTTCTGCGGCAAAATATTACTATTGAAAAGGAAATTAAGACATTTAAACTTTTGTAAATGCTCAATTTATTGCAGCAAATAATCTTTGGCAGTAAACAATTTGGCTTATTCCTTTAGGTAAAACAAGAGTGTGTTTTCCCCTTCTCGGGTATAAATTCCGGGACACTTTTCAGGACACACCACGCTTGTCTTGCCACATTATAACTCAATTAAGGCTCAAGTACCAACACACAAACAATCGTTTATGTAATGATCTAGAGTTTTCGTACTAATTATGATAGCGGTAACAATTTTGTTGCACGGCACTCCAAGTTAACCTTTCATCTGCCAAACACAAGCAAAACTGTCGAGCAAAGCTGTCCAAAGAAACTATTTTCCAAGGTGACAATTAGAAGTTCTTTGGATGATTTACTCTGAGTTTTAGTGGAATTATGAAAGAACTGCTATCGTCTGAGTGCTGTTCGGCCAAATTGAAATGGCTTTATTTGTGATTTCACTACAAGTATACCATCAGAAAAGTTGTTGGTATCCATCAGTAGATTATAAAGAAGTTGCTCGTACAATACTATGTCAAAGACTAAATCATCGTCACTTACTTGTAAGAACGATGTTTCGATTGAAACGATGTTGAGCTTGTGATTTTTTGCAAACACTCGATATGTTATTATTACTGGTGTTTATTTATACGAGTGCTTATCAAGTTTATAGATTGATAAATTGTTTGCGGGTTTTATCTGCCGGAACTAGATATAAAATCGATATACCATAGTCAGCATGATAATAGATAAGAATTGGTTCAATAATGTCAGGTAAACAAGATCTGTAGCAATGAACTACATGGTATGTCTGTCAGTTAATCGACATTATTTCAACTTAAAAAATTTAAGCTATACTCCAAAATGCTGGACATAGGACCCAGGATCTCCACAACAATATCCATACCCATTTGTTTTCCGCAACTTTTCACCAGACCATCGGTCCACAAGATGTGAGGACCCACAGATTGTTGTCTGATACCTTTGCGACTATTGATATCAATACGTTTACGGGAAATTAGCGCAATCATACCTTGTTCATTTGCCTGACTTTTCAATCGGGTTGCATGGTCACAGTCTGACTGGAACATTTGAATAATTATGTAACGTGAAAATTTAAAAGTAGATAGACTTGAAAAATTATGTCTCAGGCGGGACTCGAACCCGCATACTTTCCTTTTCCTTACAGCTAGTTGGTGTAGGATTTCTACAATGTATTTTGTTTTGAATGAGTTTCCAATATTTCAGCACCGTTACAGCCATGAGTCGTGTTCACAGAACATAGAAAGAGGTGTTCTGTGGTCGTGTTCCAACGTAATCATTAAAACACGTAAAATTTTAAAAATAATAGAAATCTCAAAACCACAAGATTATTCTGTTGATAATGAATTATCTTTATTGTACTCATTTTTAATGATTTAATTAAGTAGACTTTAATCATTTAATTAAGTAAATTTTCCCTAAATTAAATATTCAGTAAATATATTTGAAATATTTTTTACAACGCGTATTTCTTACCTCGACGTTATCTGATGACCTATGTGGTTTAACATCCAATTTCCTTCAAAACAACAAAAAGCAATCTCACAACAAAACAAATTGAAATCACAAAAAGCTTATTCCCACGGGTCTCCAAAGACCCATTACTGAAGGCGATGGGAGCGCCGGGATTAAGACGTCACGCGTCCAAACTAATTGCTTTGGTCTTTTTGTTTTGAGTTCTGCTTTCTCACGTGCGGGTATAACACGGGGCATTTCGATAAGGAAGGCTTTTCATTATTATTATAGTAATCATTTCTGGGTAAAAACGTTCACGCAAATTCTCGACGCTATTAAAGGTCGTTACTGATTTTGTTAGTGTCGAAACGGAAACGTTTTTTCTATAATGGCAACTAGTCCTTGAAACGGTCCTCATTTGCAACTAGTTTGGCGATGGCCGACAAACATACAACGCACACCCGTTGTCCGTAGTCCGTTCGGTCGTCCCAAAATTAGCATTTTTTTATAAATAATGGGCTTGCTCTTGACTACATACATAATCTAAACGGTTAAGAAGAAGCCTAAGATGGAGCGAGCTTACCCAGAGGAACTGGTTCTCCCACACACCAGTGGACCACAGAAAACTGTTTGGCGCTGGACTCCGGCAGGAAGGTGGTATCATCCAGGCAGCCTCTTACGAAGCCTATTACCGCAGAGGGATCTGTTAGCCGTCATCATTGATTAGAAAACCAAAGATGCCGTTGCCCAGGGTGGACCACTAGGAGGTAGATACCACCACCCCAAACGCACACTTAATTAAACCACTTAATTAAATTAAGTTTAAGGAGAGGCCTATGTCCAGCAATGGACTGCGATAGGCTGATGATGATGATAAATTAAGTTTCGTTCATCGAGCAAAATAGTTGCACTGCGTTTCCAACGAGACGAGGTGTTGCTGCATTATGTACCGTGCTGTTATTATGGACCCTATGTTCTCGGTGTTAAACCATCTTATTAAAAAACTGTTTTAAGAACGGAGCAAAAAGAAACGAAACCGAAACGAAAGAACGAGAACCGATGTGAAGTATGAGAGGACAAGGACTGACTGAAACTATTTTCAAAGACGTAAAAACGGTTTTATCGTAGCGGATCATTAACCTGTCTTTAAAAACGGTTGGTTCTTGCAACGTCCACACCTAAATGCTATGGTGTTGCAATGCTACATACTGAGAGAGAGGCAATTTTTATAAGCCAATTTTGCTAAGACTATTACATAGTTTCTCATTTTATGCTTTTTAATGATATAATAACAAATTAGCTATTAAAATACAACATAAATCTTTGCATATTTTTTAAACAATATATAAATAAATGTATACAATATCACATACAATGGGCAATGGTAAAGTTAGGTTCAACATCTAGTCACAAAATACGAGCAAGTTATCTTTCCTTCGAGGCACGATTTAACGATTGATAAAAATGTCAAATAATCTTTATTTTGTAAAGATAAAAATGATAGGAACATTTTGATAATAATTATCAGTTATCATCATCTTAATATCTTTAATTTTTAAAATTCTAAACAATTGCAAAAAAAAGTATTTTGGGCATGTAGAAAGGTGCCTAGAAAATAAACATAGCAATAGATGACAAACAAACAACACAACACCTATTGTAAAGTACCCTTTACGATATTCTCTGGCACGCAGACGTCGGAAAGCTTGTAATTAAACGCACACGACACAGGGCAGTTGTCCGATGGATAGACGACCCTGATGACAGACGATCCCGATGACAGACGCTAAGTTGCAATTATTATTAATACGAGTATATTGAAACCTACGATCAAAATCTATTTACATGCTAAAAGATTCAATAATTTTGAACCATACAATTTTACCGACAAAAAAAGGACGGGATAATTCAGCTTTTATAAATATAAAAGAAGCAGGTACTTAAATTAGCCGCAATATCCCTTTTTTGATATGATACTATTGGTCGATTAAGACATTTTATTTTTTAATACCCAAATTAAAAGTGTAAGTTGGTTTTATTACAAAATGTAGCTCCATCTTTAAAAGAACACAATTGCAACATTTTGTTAAATATAGAATCGCGTCGTGTGGTGTACGACATCGGCATTAAAAAGAGTAGCACCAATCCTCTTACACCTCTTGTGCCCGCGCACAACATATTATGCTGAGGTAGATGCCTTTCTGCCAGGACCTTGAGACTCGTAGGCCTGCCCTACTTATTTTTGTTACTGAACTAGTGTGTGTGTGCTTTTCTTTTTAAGCTATTGCATAGCTTCTATCGCGGGCCTTGAGCGTGGAGCCCGAATCCAGAAATTCCGTAACGAAAATAACCTAACACCCCCCACTCCGACCGGCACAGCGGTGATACTTTTTAGTTTTATAATTGCATAAGTTGATAAAAAATGCTACCCGCGGCAGTCTCCGAGTGCCACACGTCTTTTTTTTGTAATGGAATAATATAGGCCGGCATTAATTAAACATACAATCAATAAACCCGTATTTATCATCTAAGCCAAAGGACGCTTACTGCAAGACATATGCCATCCCTGAATATCTCCAAAACTATCGGTCCCACGCTTTCTGTACCCGGCGGCTTCCTACGACCTTCGACAGATCGGCGATCTACCTGGTGAGGGATGACAGAGCATCGTTAAGTACTGTCACCATTATACATCGATTAAAAGAAGTAACTTTTTTTTTTTTTTTTTCAGAGCTTCGAGTCCTAAAATTTTTGGTTATAATAGTTACATTTAAACTCTTAATTTATACGAAAAAAAAATGCAAGGTACCGTTTCCTTAAAATGTAATGTTCAATCACCATAGCAGTATGACAAAGTGCGCAAAAGCCTGAATAACTCGTTGACCCTGACCGTCCGAAGCCCACATTAGTATGCGCGACCTGAACCACGTAAGTTATTGCCAGATCGTACCGGCTCATGTAGGCTACGGTTAGCTAAATGCCATTCTATAGAATGCTGTTATACTCGTAGGTGACCGAAACCGAACTATGAAAAACGGCCTAGAATCTAGAATTTTGAAATAAATTTTATTAATACCTATTATTTTATCTTATCTAGAGACAAAGACAATAAAATTGAAAAAAAGATTGCGTCCGTTATTGCCGCCGATGTAATAGACAACAACGCCATCTATTATCACAATGACAAAAAATCCTGATATTAGTTTCTTCTTGCGTATAATTTTTTCAAGTGACGAACTTAAACAGTTTTTATTTCATGAGATCGTTTTTGGGCTTAATAATTCTTCCAGAAGACTACAATTTGGATATAGCCCCAATTGAATTAGACTGCATACTAACATAAATTAACATTTATATGGTAAAACCTACTGTATCACATGAGAACAAGGTGTGTTTTCTAATGTCAATATTTGGACAATTTCGCACCTAGAGAGGCTTCAGAAATATGTAAATTGATTATTGGCACCATTGAGATAACAAGCTCCTTTTGTGATATCTAGAACCAATTAAAATGAAGACAATGCTTTTGGCCAATCATAAATAATTTACACAATGTATACATCACATGATAAACAGACCTGCGGCCTTAAACAAGTGGCTTTCTAATAGGTATCGTTCAGGCCAGACGAATCATTTTCATACATTTGACATCTATTCGTCATGCGATGATAACGATATGAGAAAGCCACTTATTTAAGGCCGCAGATATGGATAACAGTCAGAGAATTCTTCATCAACATCAGCCTATATCACCCCATTTCTGAGCACCACGATAATTTCCATAGTCGCCACGATCATCACGGTTTGGCGATCGTAGTTTGGCCAAGATGCCATTGCCCGTCTTCTTCTGGCAAAACTCCTCTTACGACTTCCATAGGAGGGAAAGGCATGCTTTTTCGTTAATGTTCCGGCGCTTCGAAAATAAATATAAACGCGTTGTGGTCGATTCATTGCAATGGTTAAAAATTTTCTCGAGCAAGAAAATGTCGAAAGCGCAGTTAAAATATTAAAACAATTAATTTGTGAGCGGGTGACTGACTATAATTATTGAACTTCTAAATTTTTTAAATATTCATATTTTTTTTGTAAAACTAAAGGTATAAGAAGAAATAACCATCGTGTTTTTTTTCTTATTTCCATTCAGTACATAACTTTTGTCAAATCGTTGATCAATTATTAATCATCTTTAATTATTATCATAAGAAAAACGGAGCTACACTTATAGCATTAAATATTCGCGATATTCATAAAAAGTCGTTGATCCACCAAATTAAAACTGCGATCCAGCTCTCAGATCAGAGGTGCGATTGTGTAAAGCAATCGTATTCATTTGACAGTTCATAACGTATGGTATAATCTGTCAAACGGCTAATTCTAATTGTGTACGGAGTTCATTTATCGTTAACGATTGGGTCGTTAATTTAAAACGATGAGTGAATGATGTACATGAATTTGACAGATAATTCGAATTGCGTAAGTCTTAAGAGCTCATTGCTAATGTCAAATGATTGCGGTGACTCTTGACTCATGACAATCGTATCGTAATTTTACCCTGTTATGTACGCAAATTTCTTCAAATTGTTACATTTTCTTTGAAAGAAAATGTTGTTTTATCTTTATTTAATTTAGGTAAACTTTTTCATGTTTGTTTTTGATAGAACGCTTTAATTTAATTTAATATTTTTTTAATTACTTGTGTTTTTATTTAATCAAATGCAAAGTTTTGTTTCACTGTGACAGTTAACACTTGACATTCACAGAACATAAATAAAATAATATACTACGTCAGAGAACACTTTACGTAGTCCACTGGAGTATTGCGCGGGAAACGAGAAGAGAAAGATGGATTTTGTTGCGAAATTTTGTGAATTTATCATAAGCGGCATTTATTGTGATAAAGTGGTGGCATTGTTATAATAATGTGTCAGTGAGTAGGATAAATCCAATAAAACTGAGACACAAGAAAAGGCGCTCCTATTTGACTTTGATCCACGTTCTCGCGTAAAACTCCCGTAATCATTAAAATGTATATACCACCCATACATTTCAATGAGTTAGGTTAGTTTAGCCTTAGATTAGGTTAGGCTATTATGTTTAAGCAAGTTTAAATGATATTGTATGTATAAAAAAAATTACATTATAACTAAAAAGACTAGGCTGTATGGACTCGTCCGAAGCCGTTAAACTTTTAGGAAATAATAAACATAGTCCACTAACGCCACCTATTGTCGAGTAGCAGGAAACTCGTATTTCATTCGTTCTTTGCGTTTGGTTATATCAATTGCAAAGGTAAATTTTTAATTTAAATTCAATGTTTTTATGAAATAAAGTTTGTTTTTGGGTTGAAATCGTAAAATTTGATTAAAAACCTTCATTTATATTTGAATACAATTTAATATTATGTTAGAAAAAAATGAGTTTTACCGAATGTTTTGCGATAGTAAAACGCAAATCCATGAAACGTTTTTATACCACCGGTCACTTTTCGGTCTTCATGGAATGGACAAAATTACACAATTAGAATTTAATTATACGATCGATGATCAATTGTATTCATTGTCCATCCATGAACAACCTTACACAATCGCACTACAGAGGTGCGATTGTATAAAGCAATCGTATTCATTTGACAGTTCATAAAGTACGGTATAATCTGTCAAACGGCTAATTCTAATTGTGTACGGAGTTCATTTATCGTTAACGATTGGGTCGTTAATTTTAAACGATGAGTGAATGATGTACATGATTTTGACAGATAATTCGAATTGCGTAAGTCTTATGAGCTCATTGCTAATGTCAAATGATTGCGGTGACTCTTGACTCATGACAATCGTAAATTTTACCCTCTTAAGTACATACATTTCTTCAAATTGTTACATTTTCTTTGAAAGAAAATGTTGTATATCCTTATTTAATTTAGGTACACTGTCTTGTTTGTTTTTTAAGAACGCCTTAATTTAATTTAATATTTTTAATTACTTGTGTTTTTATTTAAACAAATTCAAAGTTTTCTTTCACTGTGACAGTTATCACTTGACATTCACAGAACATAAATAAAATAAAATACTACGTCAGAGAACACTTTACGTAGTTCACTGGAGTTTTGCGCGGGAAACAACAAGAGAAAGATGGACTTTGTTGCGAAATTTTGTGAAATTATCTTAAGCGGCATTTATTGTGATAAAATGGTGGCATTGTTATAATAATGTGTTAATGAGTAGGATAAATCAAATAAAACTGAGAAACAAGAAAAGGCGCTCCTATTTGACTTTGATCTACGTTCTCGCGTAAAACTCTTGTAATCATTGAAATGTATATACCACCCATACATTTCAATGAGTTAGGTTAGTTTAGGTTTAGGTTAGGTTAGGCTATTATATTTATGTAAGTTTAAATGATATTGTATGTATAAAAAAATTGACATTATAACTAAAGACTAGGCTGTATGGACTCGTCCGAAGCCGTAAAACATTTAGGAAGAAAAAAAACGTAGTCCACTAACGCCACCTATTGTCGAGTAGCAGGAGACTCGTATTTCATTCGTTCTTTACGTTTGGTTACTTCAATTGCAAAGGTAAATTTTTAGTTTAAATTCAATGTTTTTATGAATAAAAGTTTGTTTTTGGGTTGAAATCATAAAATTTGATTAAAAACCTGCATTTATATTTGAACACAATTTAATATAATGTTAAAAAAAAATGAGTTTTACCGAATCTTTTGCGATAATAAAACGCAAATCCATGAAACGTTTTTATACCAACGGTCACTTTTCGGTCTTCATGGAATGGACAAAATGACACAATTAGAACATTATACGATCGATGATCAATTGTATTCATTGTCCATCCATGAACAACCTTACACAATCGCACTACAGAGGTGCGATTGTGTAAAGCAATCGTATTCATTTGACAGTTCATAACGTACGGTATAATCTGTCAAACGGCTAATTCTAATTGTGTACGGAGTTCATTTATCGTTAACGATTGGGTCGTTAATTTTAAACGATGAGTGAATGATGTACATGATTTTGACAGATAATTCGAATTGCGTAAGTCTTATGAGCTCATTGCTAATGTCAAATGATTGCGGTGACTCTTGACTCATGACAATCGTAAATTTTACCCTCTTATGTAAGCAAATTTCTTCAAATTGTTACATTTTCTTTGAAAGAAAATGTTGTTTTATCTTTATTTAATTTAGGTACACTTTTTCTTGTTTGTTTTTGATAGAACGCCTTGATTTAATTTAATATTTTTTTAATTACTTGTGTTTTTATTTAAAAGAATTCAAAGTTTTCTTTCACTGTGAGAGTTATCACTTGACATTCACAGAACATTTAAAAGTATTTAAAAATTTAAAAGTTTAGTCTTTAATAAAAAAACGTTTTTACCTTTTACTTAATAAAATTTCCAAGTTATCATATTCAGGTAAAATAGTATGATAAACAATTTATTGATAAATATAACTTTACTTTACTTTATTGATAACAAATGAATTACACAATATGAAATATTTTATACTTTATTTGATATTTTAGCAACTTAATTGCACTTATAATATCAGTATATAAACTTGAAAAATTTTGTCTCAGGCGGGACTCGAACCCGCATCTCCTCACACTCTCACTGGCTCACAGCGTAAGAATATGCTTGAAAAATTCGCGCCGTGTCGCAGTGTCTCGGTGGCCTAATGGTATGGCGCCCGCCCGGCATGCGAGGAGGATTAAGTTGCTAAAATATCAAATAAAGTATATAAATGGCTGTTTCATCTTAACTGACTGTCAAACATCTGCAAAGATGTTTCTTTCGGGTGTTGGGGGTGCAAGCTCCTAACATTTGATGAAGCAACGCTGGCTCACAGCGTAAGAATATGCTTGAAAAATTCGCGCCGTGTCGCAGTGTCTCGGTGGCCTAATGGTATGGCGCCCGCCCGGCATGCGAGGAGATGCGGGTTCGAGTCCCGCCTGAGACAAAATTTTTCAAGTTTATATACTGATGAAATATTTTGTTTACACAATGAAAGTTAAGAATATAAATAAATGGAGGTAGATTTAAATTACAGCGTAAAATCGTTGCAACTAGTTGCAATGTACTGGTTAGACCACTAAAACTGAGAACTTAAGTATTTTAGTAACGTAAAAAATTGTGCACTTAAAGAATACATATTGTCGGTACCTAAACTAGGCCTAGCCTGAATTTTAGGTACCACACACTTCCATTGACTTGAATCTATGACTGTGTACAAACTCGTTATTAATAATTACTTGGATATAAATAATAATGCTGTTAATAAATAGATACTGTAAATTATACACTGTAAATGTGTAACCATTTTAAATTTAAATTGGTGATAATATCTATACGCATGCACTTTTATGTTTATTATTATTGTTTTTCTATTATAGGTACTTGGCATAAGCATTTTATTATTTGTTTGGTACTCAACTCACCTTTGTATTGAAAATATATTTTCAATATCGTCGTAAGATTGTGTCTTTAGCCAAGTGGTTAATTTTATTTACAGTCATATGAGTTAAGTGGATATAAATTAAGCTTTTTGTTTATCTTATTATACAAGGAAGGGCCCAAATAATATTGAAATATGCATGAAAAATGATCTACAAGAAACGGTTGTGCAAACTTTGTATTTCCTTCGAGATCGAGAATAATTATTGTCATAGTTAAGTTTTTTATGCTGTGTCATAACAGTGTCAACAATAAACAGTTTCCTTACTGGTAGCACATCACACAGATCATATAGCTGAGTTGTAGGGAATCTATATGGGTTGAAGGTCATCACTTTCAGCAAAGCTCGCTGGGCTCTTTCGATGTGGATTATGTGTGTTTTCTTAGCCCCTCCCCAAGCTCTAATACAGTAGGTTATAATGGATTGAGCCAAAGCATAGTAAACTGTTTTGAGTAGCTTCAATCCCGTAAGATGGCGTAAATTTTTAAAGACAAAAATCAGCTTTCGACATCTATCAGCTAGCATTTCAATGTGTGGTTTCCATGAAAGCGTGTGATCTAAGACAACACCAAGGTATTTCAAGCTGTCAACTCTCTCAAGTGACACACAGTGGCATAATATATTAGATGTAACAGGGTTACAACAGGTGTGTGCTAAAATTTTGAAGTCCTTATCGGGAATATTTTTATTTGTTATACTAAATGTGATATACTTAGTTTTTAACGTATTAAGAGTTAATTTATTCAATTGAAGCCACCGCATTACCAGTTGCAACCCGTGCTCAGCTTTTGCCCTAGCCTCTTCCCAGCTCTTACCATGAAATACTAGAGCAGTATCATCTGCAAAAGTAAAAAATTTACAATTACCAACTTCCAGATTGCATAAATCGTTAATGTAAATAAGAAAGAGGCTAGGGCCAAGGACACTTCCTTGTGGCACGCCAAAAGTGACAGGATGATCATAACTTATTATATCTCCAATTTTCACTCTCTGCGTTCTACGAGTCAAATAACTTTTGAAGAGTCGAAGTGATTCTCCACGAACACCTATTTTTTCCATCTTGTCCAGAAGCATGGGAGCAGAGACCGTATCAAACGCCTTTGCAAGATCCAAAAATATCCCCAAACATTTGTTCCTGTTATCCAAGTGCCGGGCAACATATTCAGCAATGCCACTAACTGCATCAGATGTAGACTTGCCAGCCCTGAATCCATATTGATTGTTCGATATCAGGTTCTCTTTTTCAAAAAATGACAAAAGGCGCTTGTTCATTACTTTTTCCAGGATTTTGGAAAGAGCTGGCAAAACAGATATAGGGCGATAGTTATTGACACTGTCTTTTGCTCCCGCCTTGAATATAGGATGAATTATTGAAATTTTGAAAATATCCGGAAAGATGCCTGTATTTAAAGATAAATTAACAATGTGAGTTATTACCGGAATTAAAAATTTTTTGCACGTTTTCAAAAATACATTTGATATGCCATCCCAACCGATAGCGCTATCACTTTTTAAGCCCATAATGATGGTTTCGATTTCTGGATTATCGACGTCAAGCATTACTAGAGAATTGATAGGACTTGTATGGTTTAGATTATAGGCAAAAGAAAGAGGTGCGTTACAATTTGTTATTTTGTCTACATAAGACTTACCCACATTGGCAAAGAACTCACTAACTAATTCTACCGATTTTTGGGGAGAATCGCCAATTTTTAAAAGATCAATTGGTTTTTTTTTCTGTTTCTCGGAGAAAACTATAGATTTAATAGTATTCCAGGTTTTCTTAGGATTTTTAGAATGCTTTGTTAATTGATTTCGTTCATAATTTCTTTTAAGCCGCTTTAGCAAATCGTTACAAAAATTTCTGTATCTTTTATATGTAATATTTAAGACCTCATTATTAGGGTCAGATCTACACTTAAGATGCATTCTATCACGATTACGTATGCATCGAATCAAACCCGGTGTGATCCAGGGTTTCAGGCAGATAGTTAGAATAGTTGAAAGGATAGTGATTAAATGCTCGGCAGCCCAATTTACGTCTCTAGAAGCCAAAATGTCATCGAAACTGATTCCTTTTAAGTCTAAGAGGAGTTCTTGATAATTGAATAATTGAATTGATAACATAAATAAAATAATATACTACGTCAGAGAGCACTTTACGTAGTCCACTGGAGTTTTGCGCGGGAAACGAGAAGAGAAAGATGGATTTTGTTGCGAAATTTTGTGAAATTATCTTAAGCGGCATTTACTGTGATAAAGTGGTGGCATTGTTATAATAATGTTTCAGTGAGTAGGATAAACCAAATAAAACTGAGAAACAAGAAAAAGCGCTGCTATTTGACTTTGATCCACGTTCTCGCGTGGAACTCCCGTAATCATTGAAATGTATATACCACCCATACATTTCAATGAGTTAGGTTAGTTTAGGTTTAGGTTAGGTTAGGCTATTATGTTTATGCAAGTTTAAATGATATTGTATGTATAAAAAAAAATACATTATAACTAAAAAGACTAGGCTGTATAGACTCGTCCGAAGCCGTTAAACTTTTAGGAAATAAAAAACGTAGTCCACTAACGCCACCTATTGTCGAGTAGCAGGAAACTCGTATTACATTCGTTCTTTGCGTTTGGTTATATCAATTGCAAAGGTAAATTTTTAATTAAAATTCAATGTTTTTATTAAATATAGTTTGTTTTTGGGTTGAAATTGTAAAATTTGATTAAAAACCTGCATTTATATTTGAATACAATTTAATATTATGTTAGAAAAAAATGAGTTTTACCGAATGTTTTGCGATAATAAAACGCAAATCCATGAAACGTTTTTATACCACCGGTCACTTTTCGGTCTTCATGGAATGGACAAAATTACACAATTAGAATTTACATTAAACGATCGATGATCAATTGTATTCATTGTCCATCCATGAACAACCTTACACAATCGCACTACAGATGCATTTAAAACAAGTCTTCTCTCTATATTGATCAAACGGAAAATTTTGTCAAATCATTCTTTACGTAGATACACTGGTATGCTCATGGCGATAAAACTTCCACAAATATAATTCAATTCCATCCCTTAATTAACTGAGTTCGTTTTTAATTTTTCCCTTTTACATTTCAATATATGCCTAGCAAAAGGGTTTTACCTGAACTGTGCAACTAATTCAGTTCAACTTTGAAGCCTGTTAACTTGTACTTGATACCGCCTCGATAGCTGGTAAACGTACTATTCATTGGGTTGGAATCATTTGCTTAATAAACCGATTATAGTGCATTTGATATGACTAGAACTCGTACTTTATTAATAGTCTTTGCCCCATAACGCACTAAGAGAGCTGTTCATAGAAATCAACATGCTTACAGCTGCCTTTCAGTAAAATTTTAACGCCCTTTTAATCCAGTAGTTTAAACTATCAAGCCAAGATCTTTGGGTCCTAGGGTAGATCTCTGTGGATTCTTGCAACAAGAGTTTTGTACTGTCGAAATTTGCTCGGTATTGTATCAACCGATTTAGTGATTATCTATGCCTGCACTAAACATTGCTGCGTTAATTTGAAGTTAATGATGGAGGGCTTCGCCTGCAAAGGGATGATTATAGTTCGATAAAATACATTTACTACAATATTATTTACATCCGTAAAAACTTTTATTTTCTTTTCTAAGATTTCTAACGCATTTCCAATACCGGATACACCAATAAAGATAAACTTTCCGTTTCAGTTTTCAGGCTGTTAAAACAGGGAAATTTTTTCAAGGGATCCAGCATACGCATCTTTAACAAATTTATTGTGTTTAAAATCTTTTAAGAAATTAATAATTTCTAAACTTTTGGAAACAAAATTTAATTGTGAAAGTCGAATCTTGGTGATGAATTAATGCGGCAGTCCGCCTACTACGCAACGAATTCGATTTCCGATCGACTCAATTGAAGAAATGGTTTAAAAATACAATTTCTTAAATAAAAACATTTACCAGGCGACAGCTCAAATAAATACAGCTACCCAAGTATTGTTTTTGCGACAAAATTTTAAAAAAATTGTATGTACACCACTAGTTTATTTGGTTTGTGATCAACAACCCGCATTTGATTATTATACATCATTGAATTCAATAATGGAAGGCTTCGTCTGCAATGGTATGATTATAGGCCGTGACTTTACTCATGCTTTATACGAAGCAAAGTTATTCAGTATTTTTAACATTCTACAAAGCAAAGTCACGCGTCTAAGTTAGCGCTCACTCGAACAAGTTCCAGAGATGCTATGAGATTATTTCCCTCCCGGAAAAGTATTCCAATGTTGCCAAGTAAGTTTACTTGAATTTAGTTTGAAATAGAAAAAGTAACAGGTTTTTTTGTAAGTTGGTTTTTATTTTCTCTTTCTCACGTAACTAGGGGCTTGTGATCTCTTTATCAAGTTTACTTGAACTTTGAGTGGTTTGTAGGGTTCCGTATTACTGAACAAAAAATAAGCCCTTGGTACTGACCCTGGTTTGTAGGGTTCCGTATTACTGAACAAAAAATAAGCCCTTGGTACTGACCCACTTCAATGTCTGTCTATTTGTTTATCTGTCTGATGTCCGTAAGACCGGTGTATAAAAGTTCGAAATGAGCCACCCACTGTACATTTAGTTGTTTTTTACCATAATTGGAATTCAAATTTAAGCCATAGGTACCTATTATATAAGTTTGCATTTGCTTTACAGTGACATTGCTTATATTTAAAGCGAAAGCTTCACAACTTGGAAAATTGATACTTTCCTCTTTAAGGCGATTACTAGAGCTAAGTGATGCCCCCAATTGATTTTAATTTATTACTTCTAAACAAAATCAATTCTCAAAAAACTAGAACTGTATAATTTAATCAAATTACCTGTAGTATTTATTGAATCACTGTTCACTGCTTTTCATTCTAGCATTCTTTCATATTGTACATTATTGCTAAAAACTTTTAGCGTTAGCGACCAATTCGACTTTATAAACAACATAATGAAAAGTTTACTGTGATACAATAAATACAAGTTAATTTCAAATTTGCTAAAATTATACTGTTCTAGTTTTTTGAGAATTGATTTTGTTTAGAAATAATATAATTAAATCAATTGAGGGTAGCACTTAGCTCTAGTAGTTCTCTTAATTCATCGTTGAAATAATACGAACACATACATTTCACTCCGTAGATTGATGGATGAAACCGCCGTCCCGCAGCTGAAAAGCGACGATTATTTCGCACGTAAATTTAACGAGAAGAATAAATCGCACAGAGGCATGTATTCCAGTGATTGCGGTATTCATTACATTTTTAATCGCCGCGCCCGTTTTGTGGAAATAAAAAGCATAGAAGCATGATAACGCCCCGTTGGTCTAGCGAACGCCCCGTCGGTCTAGCGAACGCCCCGTCGGTCTAGCGAACGCCCCGTTGGTCTAGCGGATGCCTCGTTGGTCTAACGGTTTGAATACCGGGCTAAGATCTAGGGGTCCAGGGTCTGCCAAGAAAAGATTCTAATTTTCGAACATTGCTCGGGTTTGTGATCACCAACCCGCATTTGGCAAGCGTGTGATTATGCCTATACGCATCACTGTTGTGGTACTCGTAACTTGAATTTAATGATGGAGGCCTTTGCCCTGCAGCGGGATGATTACAGGCCGTTACTTTGCTATGGTAAAAGCATGGGTCTTAATTGCATTAGCATTCATATAGCACTTGTGCCGGGTTAAGTTCTCGGGTCCTGGGTTCGATTCCCGGATCGGGCAGAGTTTCGAATTTTCAAACATTGTTCGGGCTTGTAATCACCAACCTGCATTTGGTAAGTCTGGTGATTATGCCAATACCCATCATTGCTGTGGTCATAAATGATGGTTGCCTTTGTTGTGCAGTGGGATGATTTAATAGGCTGATATTTTGTTTTATATAATATTTAAAATAATAAATAAATTATGCTTCTACGTTTCCAGTATTCACCTATCCCGACCGCTGCTTATATATCGGAAAAATAATTACGTGGACCCACCAGTCGCAAACCGCAAACGCACGGCTTCGGCTCCAAATTAACATTATTTTATTAATTAATGTTTTAGTACTTTGAATAATTTAACAATATTTACTTGCGGTTCACCCGTTTGTATCGGGCTTAATAGAAAGATTTACATGTTTTTTTAAGTCAAAATTAACATTAACTTTAGACATTTCTGTATACAGGGTGAAATTTTAACCACTTTCCAAAATTTTTATAGGCGTTCGGTATCGTATTTAGAGCCCATTTATGAAGTAAAAAATGTAAATCAAGCTGTTATCCGAAAATAATTTTCGCGATATATTTTTCAATTTTTACGGTCCTAGGCCTGATATACGAGTACCTTATAAAGGGAAAATCAAAAACGTATGAATAGTATCGTAATGAATAAATGAGATGCGAATCGCGTAAAAAAAGTGTTGCTAGGCGGCCGTATCAAAAATGTTAGATTTTTTGCGGACATTTTCTAAATCTTGACATTTTTGTACTGGGCTATACCAAAAGACAAAATACGTCATTTGTTTTTTGTCTCGTAGATTGATATTTAAAATTTGGAAGGTGGTTAAAATTTCATCCTGTATGTTATTATTTCTGTATATTCATTGCCTTAATCATGCCTTTCATAGTCAAGGTGCCAATTCCATGTTTTTGTGTCTCTTGATGCATATGACTTGCTTGGTTGTCGTATTATGCCGATATAAATTAAAATTAAATGTGGACAACATCACATAGGTGAGTTTGTTCTTATTCTTAACTATTGAAAGCACTCGTATCGTGGAAATGAGAAACAACAAAGGTAGGTACCACAAACACCTACCCCCGTATTTATAAAGAAGTAATTACTTATTGCTTAAGAAAGTCATAACTTAAAGTGTTCATACCTAGTGCTTAAGTAAAAGAAATTGGTTACCATTAATAGTCATATTATTTGGCTGAAAATGCTAACTTTTGGTAGTTATAACTTCTAGTAATTTCTTGATTAAGGCATACAAATTGTCTCTCAAGTAATTATTTGTAGTCAAGTATACCCTTTTACTTGTTTATAAATACGCCCCCGTATTAGACCCGAGAAAATGTAGAAAATCTCATTTTTCTTCCTTGGAACTTCCGGAAATCCTGGACCTCAAAGCGACACCTTAAAATGCACTTTGATGTTATTGCCAAAAAAAAAGGATAAACTAATTCGCAAACTGTCTACATCTCGTCGTACTATGATTAATGATTTATCTTATGATATGAATTTAAAAATCTTATCTACCACCATTATTTATTTACAAAAAAAAGTATATAAGTAAAATTTATCGCTTGTCTAGTACCCCATACGACAGGTTAGATAGATAGATAGATAAACAGTTTTATTGCGCTAATTACAAAATAACACAATATAACAAATCACAGGGTACTTAAAAGTAGCTTAATTTGGGATTAGATGGCTCTGTGTGGCCCAGTGAGGCATGTCTTAAATATTATTATTATTTTACTCGTATTACCATCACAAATCTCAGTGGTTAGGTGCTGTCTTATATGATGGTGTAATAAGTCTTTTTATAATGGTACCAACCTACCAACAGTTATGTACTAATACAAGCTATATAATATCACAAAATAAGATTAACTACAGTAACAAATACAGAAACTATTTGCAGGTAAACTACACGTGACAAAAAACAGACATAATATCTAAAATATATAAATCCTCAAATAAATAATTAATTCTTATAACAAAAAACTCCGTGTTGTTAAATAAATAAAAATAAAAATATTCTTTATGTGAAAAACACTTGCACTTTACAAGGTTCGAACCGCTCTCGTATAAGGTTATCCTGTGTTACGAGAGACAGCCTCCTCCTCACAACATTATCTTAGATTAAAATTAATAGCGAAAGTGTACAAAATGAATGGGTATATTATTAACTTTGAGAAAAGATGGCTATATTTAATATAATATTGCCTCTGTGTATATATATGTGTGTGTGTGTGTGTGTGTGTTTAATGTACACACACACACACACACACACACATTTTTAAATATTATTTAATAGTACACAAAGTTTTTTGTTTATTATTTTTAAGGGTTTCAGATGTTGATTCTATAAAGAAATTCATCAGCCTTTTTTTAAATCACTTGATCACAATTATAGACAGCGACAATTATCTAATTCTTAAATTATAACAATTAAACTAGAAAGGTTTTCCAGAAATACGGTATTAATTTTTCAATTGGACCGCCAGCGACGTATGTTAAGCCGGTACAAAGCGAATTTAATTATTAGTTGCGGCCATTTTGAATTGAATCGATCCCGGATAATCTCGTAGAATCCCGGCCGGGGATTACACTTAGTTGGAGCCGGGAAAAATGGGAATAGGTCACTATTATTTACATTCACTTAGCATAAAATTTAGAACGATTAGACATTTGATAAGAAATAGCCGTTCTTGTTAAAGAAAAGACCTACTTAAACGTTTGTTTCTCAAAAAAATGTTATACAAGTCTAACCCCCGTATTTATAAACAAGTAAAAGTAATTACTTGACTACAAGTAATTACTTGAGAGACAATTTGTATGCCTTAATCCCTCGATCGTGAGTTATTCCAGACACAATTGAAATCAATTGTTATCGCGGCAGGCGCGTGCCGCTTGGGGGTTGAGGGATTAATCAAGAAATTACTAGAAGTTATAACTACCAAAAGTTAGCATTTTCAGCCAAATAATATGACTATTAATGGCGATTAATTTCTTTCACTTAAGCACTAGGTATGAACACTTTAAGTTATGACTTTCTTAAGCAATAAGTAATTACTTCTTTATAAATACGGGGGTAAGATTCTTAGTCGTTTACTTTAGGAACCGTCCTCCTTCCTTTTGTCTCATAAAATGTAAATAATATTTAAAATCTGACTCATATTTTTTTAAGTGGTGATGTCATAACAATTATAATTAATCAAGCAGCAAAATGAGTATCTTTTAGATAAGTTAATTAGCATTACCTACATTTCTGCTAGCTGCTACCCACGACTTCGAACGCCTATTTTTTTTGTTTAATAAAACATATAGCTCAAATGTTGCATTTAAAATAAAATAGGTAATGTTTTTAACACATTGGCCAAAACAGTTTCCAACAATGAATGAATAGTAAGTAGGTGTACTACTTTGCTAAAATTTGGTAAAAAACAAATATTTTGAGAGGTTTTACAGTTAAAACGCAACAATTCATGCTCAAAGTAAAAAAAAAACTTAATTTTGGAAGAACAAGACAACAACAAGATTATTATTAAGAAAAACAACAACTATCAAATCACATCACAGTACAGGGGTGGTGGGATATCTACCTCCTAGTGGTCCACCCTGGGCAATGGCATCTTTGGTTTTCTAACCAATGATGACGGCTAACTAACAGATCCAATATGTTTTTCTACATTTTCTCGGGTCTGGGTGTTTGTGGTACCTTCGTTGTTTCTGGTTTCCAAAATACGAATGCTTTAAATAGTTATTCAAATTGGGATCAGAACAATGTATAATAATATGATGTTGTCCACATAAAAAAAAAAAAAGATCCCTCTTCGGTGGCTCCGTAGGATCCGTAAAAGGCCGCCTTGATGCTAGCACCTTCCTGCCGGAGTCCAGCGCCAAACAGTTTTTTTGTGTTCCGCTGGTGTGTGGAAGAACCAGTACCTCTGGCTCGCTCCATCTTAGGCTTCTTCTTAACCGTATAGTTAAGTATGTAATCAAGAGCAAGCCCGCTATTTATAAAAAAAAAACATGATCTATCACTATAGGAAACATGGTTTAAAAGTTCCACCTAAGCGTGATCATTCTTTTGCTGCTGAAATGGAAGAACACAGTTTACAGTTAAATATATCAATATGATTATAATGATGATTATAGTGTGTTGGAAGCACGGACTTGAAATCAGTTTTTTGAATATCTAGTTTTACAAAATGGAACGGGAAAAACTGCGTTGGAGCGAGCACTTAACCTTGGACATCGAAACGAAAAACGACCGAGGAGGAAGGGAGAATGTTGTTGTTCAGGATTTTAAACAAGAACACGATTGATACTTGAATTACAAACTATGCAACTTCAATAAAATTAGTTATATTGTGCTATAGTCTAAAATGCATTTCCCTGCAAATTGGATTTAGATACCTTTAGCCTTAGTATCTAAAAATATTAAGGTTAATGGTATATCGCCGCACCCGGTATGCGAGGAGATGCGGGTTCGAGTCCCGCCTGAGACATATTTTTTGCAGACTAATATTATCATTGCAATTAAATAAAAATATCATATAAAACACCTTTAGCCTGTTGGCTTGGTTGAATAATAAATATCCATTCAAACTTTAAAATTATAACTAAGGATAGCTGTTGCCAGCGATTTTGTTCGCGGACAAAATATAGCCTATAATTCATATTTATATTCATTTACCTAAACCACATTAAATTTGTAACAAAGGTCCAGTACTCACAGCTGTCTGATGTCATAAAAATTGGTTATAAATTTACCTTGTCTAGTGGTATTGTACCTTGCATTGTGAGTCACCTCTTAAACTGTTTTTTTATGAAATACAAACCATGTTTATTCCAAGAAAACCGTTTTTTTTCCGGGATAGAGAGCATGTGCTATTACAGACTACTAAAATGTATTTTTTATATTTCTTTATGTCAAATTTTAATCAGATCTGTGTATTTCTAGCGTGATTGAGTAATAGGAGTACAAGCATATATCCAAATCCACACATTTATAATATAGTTACATAAGATATAGTAGTAAATATGATTAATAAGGTGTAATTAAGATAAGATGTTATAAAATCAGGCATTATCTAACACATTGGTGGTAAGTGCATATTATAGCAGTTATACAAAAAAATATCATTGTGTCTGGTATGCTATTCAAACGGTGAAAGCGAGTAACAGCTCTCCTCAGTAGCTTTACAAACTAAGCTTATATGCCATAGCGTTCGTAGCTTTAGAATCATTTTTTCATGCATCTTCTACATTCGAATCACGTTTCCCAGACGCTTGTGAGCCATAAAACATTACTTCTTACATCAGCAGACAGGGGAACTCGATTATGCTCCGATAAGATTTATACGTCTTGCAATTTTTATCTATTTTATCCACTTTTACGTACGGATGCTAATCTATCTTGGAGGAATCCGGCCGATTTGAAACTGTTACACTGATATTACTCATAAGAATTATTGTCTAGAACAGGGGTCGGCAACCTTATAGCAGGTTAGGGCCATAAGATGGCGAAATGACCTAATGGTAGGCCGCACTTGTGATATAAACGTATAATTGGTCATATCCCATAGAAAAAAAGTAAAAACAAAAAAAAGTGATGTCTGAGATCCCGCACGCAATGCAGGCTATTTTTTGTATGTTATCTGTCATATTTGTAGTTGAAATTCGTAGAATGGCACTCAAGTTCTCATCATGGTTCGTTCATGTATTTAATTTGATATTTACAACTCATTTGTAAAATATTTACGAGCCGCAAGTAAGACATCCACGGGCCGCGGTTTGCCAACCCCTGGTCTAGAAGAAGATTAAGTCAACAAATGATCCACGTGATAGAACCCGCAGTGGGCGGAGCTTAACTACTGAGTTAAAGAACGCGCCTATAATCGGCGACATGACCTCGACGCAACCAATCGCGTGCAAGCTATGCTGAGATACATGACATTCAGATTACTTGATCTTCCGAAACAACACTTTGTTTATTTCTCTTTCTAGGTACAGTTCCTTGTAGCTGTGAAAAATCAAACTACTAAAATTAGATAGAGTCGTTTATGTTGCAATGTACGTTTTAAGGGATCTAATAGTGTTCTTAAGGGAGTCAGAATTGATAGGGTATAATTATATTCCGTTAAAATATAAGATACGATTTTGAGATAAAAAAATATTTTCAATTGCCTCAGATGTAACTAAACCAACCAATGTTTCACTAAGTAAAACTCTTTCCTAATTAAGTGAGAAACGCTTTAATGAATTCTTCGATACACATGAAATTTTGATAGATCAATTAATTAGAAAGATCAGTTTTTTCACTATCTACAGCGAAAGATTATGACTACAAATACCAGATAATAAAAATAATTTATTTATTCAAGTATCCGATATCTAGATCGTTTTGAATTTTTAATCGACTCGGTTTTCATACTTTACAACCTCTATAGTTTTTAACTGGGATCCTTCCTATTTTTGTTTTATTCATAAAATTGGCTTGATTGGCGCAGTGTTTCATCACACGACACTAGGTAATAATGTTTATTTTTTAATTTCTTCTTACTATATTCTTTAGCGACCTCCGTGGCGGAGTGGCGTACACGCCGGTTTTCAAGGTGTCGCCTGCTCCGAGGTCCCGGGTTCTATTCTCGGACGGGTTAGTGAAGAAAATAAGTGTTTTTCTACATTTTCTCGTGTCTGGGTGTTTGTGGTACCTTCGTTGTTTCTGTTCACATTTATTCTTATTTTTATTAAATTATTAAGGATAAACTCGTGTGTACTTCAGGCCTCTGACGTAACTAATTTTTATATCCATCTTGTGACAGAAGTCAGTTCCATCTGCTTAACATGCTTTCTGAATTACAACTATAACCTCAGTCAGACCCAAGCCAAATTAAAAAAATATCGAATTTAAATTTATCCTAACGTAAATCAAACCAGGACCTTCATAATAGGCCGGCCGCTACGCCAATACACTAACCGGGGCGGTAGTTTGACCCTAATAGACTGTTAATTATATCTTTTTGGGGTGGTGTGATCTACCTCCTAGTGGTCCACCCTGGGCAACGGCATATTTGGTTTTCTAACCAATGATGACGGCTAACAGATCCCTCTGCGGTGGTAGGCTTCGTAAGAGGCCGCCTGGATGCTACCACCCTCCTGCCGGAGTCCAGCGCTAAACAGTTTTTCTGTGTTCCGCTGGTGTGTGGGAGAACCAGTACCTCTGGGTAAGCTCGCTCCATCTTAGGCTTCTTCTTAACCGTACAGTTAAGTAGGAAGTCAAGAGCAAACCCATCTTTTCAAAAAAAATTCTCTTCTAAAAAAAATATAATACTTGTACAAACAACGGCAGGTCAACCTACCCAAAAAGTTAAAGGTCATTGAATTGATTTTCAACTTGAAGTCTAACAAGTAGAGATCAATATCAATGGGGGCTATCGCTAGTGAATTTGCCACTAGAGGCGCTAGTGTCGCGTGAGGTCCAATATCATTCACTTTGTACTGGTTTTAGCGGAATTTGTTGCATAAATTACTCGTATAATTTCTTTAATTTACCTGCTGGAAAGTGATCTCCTTCGTAAAATATCGCAAATATGGATTATTTGGCGATTAATGTGAATGCTTTAAAAGCGTATTTAAGAAAAAGCGCAAAAATAGGCGGCCTTAAGAGCAACTATTTCAGAAGTTAGTTTGTTGATATCAAGATAGTTATTTATAAACAATATAACCTTAATTAGATTCAAGATATAACACTTTGTTTCGGCGCCAATCGCCTTTGACAGCTATAACTCCGGACCTCAGTCTACAGTGGCGCCAACTGGTGAGCAAAGAAACGGTAGTCCCCATTGAGAAAATTTGACGTTTTGTGGTAGGTTGACGTGCTGTTGTCTGAACTTCATTGAAAACGAATCAAAACATTCCATTAACTAGGCAGGATGCAGAAACTTTTAAAATGGGGGCTATCGCTAGTGAATTTGCCACTAGAGGCGCTAGTGTCGCGTGAGGTCCAATAACATTAACTTTTTACTGGCTTTAGCGGGCTTCGTTACGTAAATTATAATTTCTTTAATTTACCTACTGGAAAGTGACCTCCTTCGTAAATTATAGCAAATATGGATTATTTGGCGATAGATG
Source organism: Anania crocealis (assembly GCA_949315895.1). Taxonomy (NCBI): domain Eukaryota; kingdom Metazoa; phylum Arthropoda; class Insecta; order Lepidoptera; family Crambidae; genus Anania; species Anania crocealis. The sequence continues at coordinate 3,433,992 of OX438859.1, read as the reverse complement.
TGAACGCTTTGAAAGCGGAATTAAGAAAAAGCGCAAAAATAGGCGGCCTCAAAGAGCAACTATTTCAGAAGTTAGTTTGTTGATATCAAGATAGTTACTCGTATTTATAAATAATAAACCTTAATTAGATTCAAGATTTACAGTTGTTTCGTCGCCGATCACCTTTGACAGCTATTACTCCGGACATCAGTCTACAGTGGCGCCAACTGGTGAGCAAAGAAACGGTAGTCCCCATTCTCACACCGGAAACAAAACTACACAATGTTAGTCTTGAATATTTTAAAGAAACTTCGTGCAGCAAAAACAAATTTGCTTTTGCTCCTTTTGCAAACATACTTATTTTTAATTACTGTTTGCACGTAGCATCAGATGTAGGTAACTGAGGTATAATGTGAAAAGTTTTTCAACATTTTCTAGGGTCTAGTTTGCGGTGCCTTCATTTTTTCTGATTTCCACAATACGAGTTTTTTAGATAGTTACTCGTCTTGGGATCAGAACAATGTATTCGATGTTGTCCATATTTTTTTTCTTAACATAGATACAAGCGGTGCAATGCGGGTTTTTGAAAACTCGATTAGTTATTTACTTTATTTAATATTTTAGCAACTTAATTGCAATTGTAATATCATTATATAAACTTGAAAAATTATGTCTCAGGCGGGACTCGGACCCGTATCTCCTCGCATGCCGGGCGGGCGTTATACCATTAAGCCACTAAGACACTGTGACACAGCGCGAATTTTTTCCGCCTGATACATAATTATTCAAGTTTATATACTGATATTATAATTGCAATTAAGATGCTAAAATATCAAATAAAGTATATAAATAGCTGTTTCATCTTAACTGACTGTCAAACATCTGCAAAGATGTTTCTTTCGGGTGTTAAGGGTGCAAACTCCTAACATTTGATGAAACAAAGCTGGCTTACAGCGATAAGAATATGCTTGAAAAATTCGCGCTGTGTCCCAGTGTCTCGGTGGCCCCGCCCAGCATGCGAGGAGATGCGGTCTTGAGTCTCGCCTGAGACATAATTTTTGAAGTTTAAATACTGATTAGATATTACTATCACTTTGTAGCGCATAATGTTTATTGTCTTAGTTCCAATTGATATACGTCATAATTGATTTAATATACTTATTGATTTGTTCAGAAGTTTACTACACTTCACAGTTTTTGCAATGATACTCAGTTTTTTAAAGGTGATTTAAATATTTGTTTGATACTTCCGCCTTTAAATTACGTAAACCTAGAGAAACTTAAAATCAAGTTCTAATAGAGGAGATACGAGTATGTCGATCTATTATTGAGTGATCATGAAACTAACTGACCGTACTAAATAGAGGCAGTAGTTTCAAACATTTTTTAAAACTTTCAAAACATTACAATTTGTAAAACAAATACCTAATAACTAACTCTATACGTGACCCTATCTTTCTTTCTTTTTCTGAAATCAAACTTTCAGCAACCTATTAATATTTTATTCATAATATATTATGATCAATCACTATAAGAGCCAAAGCAGAGTTCGGAAGTATATAATTACTTATACTTTTCCATAATTAATCAGCTGTTATGCAATGTAATGCCCCAATTGGCCTAGTGGATTTATTACTAAGATCTCGGAGTCCCGGGTTCGATCACCGGAGCCGGCAATAATATTTTCGAATTTTCGAGCATTTCTCGAAACTCCAATTACCATCTCCCATTTGGAAAGCGTAGTAATATATACCTATACCCATAATTTCTGTGGTAACTGAATTCATTGATGGAGGCCTTTTCCCTGCAGTGGGATAAAATAGTTTTAATGTGCCGTCACAAGAAAAAGCCACCACGACCTGGGTGTCGTAGGAGGAGAGTTAAGGATTACTACCTAAAAAAATCACCACGGTAAGCAGGAGGGTTCACGATCGCAGTATGACCAATGCCGGAGGGAAAGTTCTGATCGCTCATCAGAATCACTGGCGAAATACTCCTTTTAGAGAGACCTGTGTCCAGAGAAAAAGTTTCATTGAATTATCTACCTACAAGCTGTATAAGAGTAAGTGTATAATTGCAGTGTCTCGCAGACTCGTTACCTAACTATTTCTTCTCCAAAAATAGGTACAATTTATTTCAAATTACTCTTGGAATGGAACTTGGAAACATTTCTGACATCCTTCATTAAAATACCTGAAAAGGACCCAGCACTAAAGCGCCATTCACTCACTGACCTGAAATTTGAACAGTCTACAACAAAAGTTACATAGTTCTTTATTGCTATGACAATGAGGTCGGTATTTTCGTGTGTTCGTGACTGTAGATTTGGGTTAATACACGTGTGGATGGGCCTTTACTCGTATGTTAAACAAGAGAAGTTTGAATGGGATGTAACTTTGTATTTCGCTGCAAAAGTTAAATGTTGTCAGTAACAAGTTATCTTTTCGTAAGGATAACTACAATCTTGCGTTTGTCATTGTCAAGTTTAAAAAAATGGGAAATAGTCTAGGTTAACTGTAACTGGCAGAATAAAAATGGATTTGGCCGTTGTAAGATTTATACGGGGTAAACTGACTTTAGTCTTTTCTTTTCTTGATATTATAAGCAAGATAAACCATCTATTTTCAAAAAGTTACTCCTCATCATAGAGCAGATTTTTTTTGTATTGTTTACAATGAAAAATCTACATTGTGTAGCTGGCCCTCTGTTACTGCAGAAAGTACCATTTAACTCATTTTGTCTGTACATCTGGATTGCCTTTCAGCGTAAGTTTAAATTCTGAAGTTCTATCCAGTTACATGAATATTTGCTGTGGTATTTTCCAATCGTACTTTGTTCGAGGAAAATTATTGTTTCTCACATTTTCTATAGAAATATGGAGAATCAGGCGCATACACCACGATAAAACAGCTTTTAAATGGTTAAGTATCATTATCGGGGAGCAAACACACAACTTCGGTTCAAAATAGAATACTCCAGTCAGTAAACCCTGTTAATTTTATTCCATGATGTTACAGAAATGTTTTGTATAAACTTACTTTAATAGTAGTATTAAAAATATATAAGTTTTAGCCATGTAAATTTCGTATTTTTTACACAAAACAGTTTTATTATATCCCAAAGCCTCGCGGCCTACCGCAAGGACTAGCAGCTGTTTGGAATACAAATCGGTTAATTCAGCTAAGACGATTAGTATCTTACGGCCCTTCCATTTGACTTATCTCGGTTTTCGTTTAACGCAATTTTCTTTTATACACTTGTTTTAAATTAACGAAGCTTAACGGATCTTCTGCTTGGCTTTTTGGAAGCGGATGTTAAGCTGATGGACGTTCCAGTAAAGGTAAATGTTTCAAGCATATTCTTACGCTGTGAGCCAGCGTTGCTTCATCAAATGTTAGGAGCTTGCACCCCCAACACCCGAAAGAAACATCTTTGCAGATGTTTGACAGTCAGTTAAGATGAAACCTTCATTTATATACTTTATTTGATATTTTAGCAACTTAATTGCACTTATAATATCAGTATATAAACTTGAAAAATTTTGTCTCAGGCGGGACTCGAACCCGCATCTCCTCGCATGCCGGGCGGGCGCCATACCATTAGGCCACCGAGACACTGCGACACGGCGCGAATTTTTCAAGCATATTCTTACGCTGTGAGCCAGCGTTGCTTCATCAAATGTTAGGAGCTTGCACCCCCAACAAAATTCGCGCCGTGTCGCAGTGTCTCGGTGGCCTAATGGTATGGCGCCCGCCCGGCATGAAAGGTAAATGTGTTTTGGATTTCGATTGATTTGAAGTCAGAAGTGAACATACAATGCCAACACCAGCTAACAGTTTTAAACATTGAGATATCGATTTTTATTTATGTAACTAGTTGACCCGGCAAACGTTGTTTTGCCATAAAAATTATTCAATTACTAAAATGGCTATTAAAAAATAGGGGTTGGTGATAAAAGGGTAAAAATTTAGGGTTGTATGTATTTTTGAAGACCTGAACATTATGCTCGAAGATCTCGGTAATGCTTCTCAAAGAGTGGGTCTTACGATGAACATGGACAAGACGAAAATCATGTTAAATGCCCATGTTGCACCCGCTCCAGTTAACGTTGGGAACATTGCACTCGAAGTTGTTGACCACTATGTTTTATAGTCCAGTTAGGTAAGTCCAACTTCGAGAAAGAGAAGAAAAACAAAAAATTTTGTCCAAATATTAAAAAAAAAAATGTTTAGGGTGAAAAACCGTTATCACTTAGGGGTATGAAAAATAGATAGTAGTCGATTCTCAGACCCACTAAATATAAAATTTGGTAAAAATCAGTAAAGCCGTTTTGGAGGAGTAAGGTAACTAACATTGTGACACAATAATTTTATACATAAGATGAATTGTATTTTCAATGTATGGTTAGTCCAATTTCGATAAAGAGTTCTATCGTCAAATCCGATTCGGATGGGTATCGAAGCTACGAAACATCTTAGCTTACAAATGACTTCAATGACACAAGACATAAGTCTTTGACCGGTGCGTGTTGCAGTGATGACTTAAGGAACTGAAACGTGGTTACTTAATATGGGTCTCATAAAAAGGCTTAAGATCGCACAGCGGGCTATGGAGAGAGCAATGTTTGGTATTATCCTGCGTGACAGAATCAGAACTGAGGAAATCTGTAGGACAACTAAAATAACCATCGCTCTAGGACTTGCAGAGCCAAAATAGCAGTGGGCGGGACACATAGTGAGAAGAACCGATAACCGTTGGGGCACAGAGTTTCTGGAATGGCGACCCCGCACCGGACAACGGTTTATGGGTAAGCCCCACCAAGTGAATTAATAATTTGGCGAAGGTCGTGGGAAGCCTTGTTATACAGGTGGTACAGGACCGAACATTGTAGAGATCCATACTTGAGGCTTATGTCCAGCATTGAGCGTCGTTTGGTTAAGATGATCACGATTTTCAACTAACACAAGCAATTTCATTGCTTCAAAAACATATATTTGTATTGATTGTGAAAAACGACTGTATCCTATTCAGAAGACACCGAGCTTCAAAGTTTTCAAAATGCCATTGTCAACATCCATTTCCTATTTATGTTGCAAACAGCAATTTTTCGTCGCAACTCAAATAAAGCAAACAATTTAAACAAAGAGCATCCCCACAAAGACAGCTGGAGTTTAATATAAACTTGAACTGAGCGATTGAGGAACTTCGATGAATATACACTTCAAAAGTTTGAAGATCGCAAAACCAGGACGGAAAGGATAGAAGTATTAATAAATATTAGTAAAAATACAATTCAATATCTTTATTGATAAGAAGGTACAATTTTAAAGTGAACTAGACGAATCGGTATCTTAGTAATTAGCGGCCGCTCTTAGTAATGTGACAACAACAACCGCTAAATATTTGAAACAAATATTCAGCTTGCGGAAATGTAATGATATTAAGGTACAATTTCCAAATGAAAATTCTGATCTCCAAGCTAGACGAATCTGTATTTAATGGATCAGCAGCCATTCCTAGTAATGTGACAACAATAACTGTTATATTTTCTAAACAATTATTCAGTTTGCAGAAATTATACAATTGACCTATAATAAATAATAACTTTAATATAACAATGACGACCATTTGGATCAGCGGTAGTTAAAGCTGCTTCTGAGCCATGGGTCGCGGGTTCCATCCCCGCACAGTACAAATATTTGTGTGCATGAACATGTCTGTTTGTACTGGTCTGGGTGTTTTCTATGTATTATAAGCATATATTTACAAAAAAAAAGTATATAAGTAAGTTTATCGGTTGTCTAGTACCCCATACGACAGGGTACTTAATAGTACCTTAATTTGGGACTAGATGGCTCAGTGTGGCCCAGTGAGGCATGTCTTAAATATTTAAAAAAATGTCTTAAATGTCTTAAATATTTAAAAAATGAAAATTTATGTTATTTTAGCTGATATAAGTGACTTTGTTCATTTGGAAAGTTTTGATTTTAATGTGTTAGAACTAAGTGAATATGACAATTTACTACCCTTTGAAAAACAAGACTTAATATAAATAGCAATACACATTAAAAATAGCATCAAGTAATGGTATTATTATAAAGCTATCATACTGTCTATTGGAATAGTTTTGTAGCGATCTTCGTGTCGTAACATAATTCTAGCTTTATTCGTGTCGATATAAACTAATTTGTTTAAGCTTCTTCCCCTACCTAGTCACGCTAAATAATAAATAAATTCCGCATCAAACAGCTTTAATGATAACAATTTGACCGGTAATTTTTATAGAAATATTAATTAGCAGTTTGCTATTGCAGACTACTTATTAGCTACTTATTTCTATGTCAAATTTATTAAGTTAAGTTCAACATAATTAAGTAACTAATATCCATCCGAACTGTCGCATATGTAATATTAGTAGAAGACGTAAATTTCTTTTTGTATGACTTTCTTACAAAAATAGCCAAGTGTCAGAATTTTCCAAATAACCTATTGTAGGCTTCTGACGTGTTCTTACGACAGAAATTGAAACCAACAGCTAAATATTAATTCAAAATTGAACAAAAGTTCGACTTCAGTTTTATTGTGTCATCTTAACTGACTTTTCTTTCAGGTGTTAAGAGTGCAAAACTCCAAAAATTTGATGAAACAACGCTGGCTTACAGCGATAAGAATATGGTTGAAAAATTGACGCCTGTGATGTAGTGCCTCGGTGGCTAAATGGTAAAGCGCCGCGCCCGGTGTGCGAGGAGATGTGGGTTCGGGTCCCGCCTGAGACATATTTTTTCAAGTTTTTATACTGATATCATAATTTCAATCAAGCTGCTAAAATATTATATTTGCTTACTACTTCGTTTAGTTTAAAAACAGCTTTTACCAAAATCAATATTTTTTTTCTCAATAACCATGCTGCCAAGATACACTTTGAATTGCGGTACAAAATAAATCTTAGTGAAAATAATAGTAAATTTTAAGTACCTAATAACGCAGGTAAAAATAGCCTCAACAGCCTGTTACGTAAGGGTTCTCAAACTAATGCATTTAGAAAAAAGTCCGTACGGCCATGTCCGGGAAGCACCTCAAAGCTTAATACAGATAGACAGGCTTTTAAGCTCGTGCTTTTAGCGATCTTCTCAGACCTACACCAAGGTAGGCATAATGCAGTAGGTTTACTTGATTGAGCCTAGGAATTAGTGATCCAAATTGGGAAAATAATATTAATATAATAAAATATTTTTTACAATTCTCATTTACCATAAGTTGACATTAGCAAGATCTAAAATATCAAATGGAAAAAAAAGTATTTGAAGAGATATTCCTAGTAATCACAAAAGCTTATTTGGGAACTAATCAACGGGTTCAAGAATCGCGAATTTCAAAATTTATTGGATAAAAATATCGCTTGCCTTAGTGTTACTTAAAAAATAATAATTAGCGAAATCTCAATAAATTGATTGTAAAATATATCAGTATATAAACTTGAAAAATTTTTTTTTTTTTTTTGACAAAATTTTTCAAGTTTATATACTGATATTATAAGTGCAATTAAGTTGCTAAAATATCAAATAAAGTATGTAAAATATATGTATAGAAATTCTAATCAATAACATTGATGAAACTCCGCTGACGTGTAGCGATATTGTCTTTTTATTTCAATAATAAAAATTATTTTACAATTCGCAAATAAGTTTTAGAATATTTTGATATTGGTATTATTCCAGCTTCATAATTACTTCTAGAGAGAATGAGCCTACTAATTTACTTTTTGATTGTATCGTTATGTCGGTGACTGAAAGTGTCACACCATACCGTATGGTATGGGCTATATAAGTGGCGTGTTATACACAGACGCAATAAGTAGTCGGCTTTGTCAAACAGAAGCTTAAGTTTCAACAAGATTATTAACCGACACACAAAAAAGAAGGAACTTAAATTAATTAAAAACCTACTAAAATATTTTTAATGTGTTTCGGTGACTTTCTACTTTCCTTTTTTACTTCGGTATAGCTTAAAGTTGACTATTCAAATTTAATTAAAAGCTCCTAAGTTAAATTCTACAAGCTATATTAGTTACAAAATCGGAACAGGTAAGAGGTTTACCCTTACTCTTACTTGACGAGCATCCTGGCAAGATGGCAACTTAAATGACACATATCTTCATATAGTAATGTTTTCAGTCATTTATTATCATAATGTCTATGTAAAATGAATAATCTTTATTCAATCAACAAATAACATATCGTCTGAGTCTGTCCGAATTTACAGCATAAAATTTGACACCAAATCGTAGACTGGTGACCGTAAATTCGTCAGAATGAGAGCTTTTCCAGTTTCTGCGGCATGTCTGTGGCATTTTTAATTTATACTCGCCCAAATATTTGGACCAGTTTTTCGAATTTGGTATTAACGCTAGACGTTAGACGGTCGTAGTGAATGCTGGCCAGCAAATTACTTTTTTCTGGCTGATGTTCTTGTGTTGAAAATAAATTACCAAAGAGTCTGAAAATTCAGTTGAAAATTAAAACTCTTTGCACAATCATTAAGTAAAGGTTTAAGTAGTTACTTAAGGAGTTAATTACATAGAGGTTAAATCGTTTCGTTAACTTTCTTTGCGTTACACAATCATCCAATCAGTAAATTAATAGACCAGGGTCGATAATTTTTTGATACCAAAAAAATTATAGTAGGATGAAACCCATTGGAAAAGGTAGAGAATATAAAAAATAAAAATAAATTTCGGGCGACCTGAGGTCGGGAAGGGGGAGGGGGTGAGTTTTTAAGGGTAAAAAACGGTTAATCTCGATTTCCGGTAAATCTGCAAGTCTTATGAAAAAAAGTTAAATGGCAAAAATGTAGGTAATAAAAAGATCTACAACTGTTGTATCGACACTTTTTTCACATAACCTCAAAATGTATGTGAAAAATTCGAATAACCGAGTTTTTGGTTTTTTATTTTTATCTTTTGCAAAAAAAAATATTATTTCACGAAATTTCGTGCAAACTTACCTTGGTATGTCCCAAACATACAGTAATTTTTTGATTAAAAATATTCATTTTTTCACCTTATTTTGACTTAATATCGAAAAAGCACCCTAATTTTCAATCGAAAATTCTCACGTCAAAATATCTGCTTTTTTAAAAAAATTGGTGTATTTTTTGGTAAATGTTCTCAGAAAATGCAAATAATGTAGAAAACTCGAATCCGAAAATTTTGTTTTTAATCATTATGTATAATTTTGAACTATTATCGACCCCTATAATTATCGACCCCTATAATTTTTCAAGTTTATATACTAATATTATAATTGCAATTTAATTGCTAAAATATCAAATAAAGTATTTAAATAGCTGTTTCATCTTAACTGACTGTCAAACATCTGCAAAGATGTTTCTTTCGGGTGTTAAGGGTGCAAACTCCTAACATTTGATGAAGCAACGCTGGCTTACAGCGTTAAGAATATGCATGAAAAATTCGCGCTGAGTCGCAGGATCTCGGTGGCTTAATGGTATAGCGCCCGCCCGGCATGCGAGGAGATACGGGTTCGAGACCCGCCTGATACATAATTTTTCAAGTTTATATACTGATATTATAATTGCAATTTAATTGCTAAAATATCAAATAAAGTATATATTTATCTTATTTTACTAATTAGTCATGAGTACCGCCGGCCAAGAAAGTGGTTTATCACCCAAAGGTTGAAAGTCATTCGCGCGTCAGAGAACAACAGGGTTGATTTTCCCATGCAAATATATTCTGACAGTTATAGTAAAACGTCATAGTCTCTATCGCTATTTTACTGATACATGAAATTTTGACAAAATTGGTAAGTACACCACTTCCTTTGCCGGCCGTACCTGGCAGGCATCTCTCGCGGACAATAACAATAATAATATTTAGAAATGCCTCACTGGGTCACACAGAGCCATCTAGTCCCAAATTAAGCTACTATTAAGTACCCTGTCGTATGGGATACTAGACAACCGATAAACTTACTTATATACTTTTTTTGTAAATACATTTATTATTGTTAATACATAGAAAACAACCAGACCAGTACAAACAGACATGTTCATGCACACAAATATTTGTACTGTGCGGGGATCGAACCACCCATGGCTCAGAAGCAGCGTTTGCTACCGCTGATCCAAATGGTCGTCTGAACAATACCCAGCACCATTTACTTTGGTCATTGTTGGTTAGGCGACTTTTTGGTTTTACGGACCTGATGCCGTTGTATTAGAAGTCAATATCCTTTAGACGCACATCCACCAATACGTATAGTGACCAATGAAAATTGCATCATGTATCCGCAAAATTACCAATCGCGAAATGACCAATACGCAAAATGACCCATATGACAAACGACCAATAGGCCAAATGACCCCTTTAGACGCACCAATGTGCGTATTGGTCAATACCAATACGCATAATGACCAATGAAATTAGTCAGAAGTGTATACCTCCTTATGCAGCTTATATAACAGGCAATGATATTTAAAAAGTAAATAATAATCTATACTAATATATAAAGCTGAGGAGTTTGTTTGTTTGAACGCGCTAATCTCTGGAAGTACTGGTCCGATTTGAAAAATTCTTTTTGTGTTGGATATACAGGGTGAAATTTTAACCACTTTCCAAATTTTAATATAGCAATCTATGAGGCAAAAAACAAATGACGTATTTTTTCTTTTTGTACAGCCCAGTACAAAAATGTCAAGATAAAGCACTTAGAAAATGTCCGCCAAAAATCTAAAATTTTTGATATGGCATCCTAGTAACACTTTTTTTACGCGATGTGCATATCATTCATTTATTACAATACTATTCATGAGTTTTTGAATTTCCCTTTATACCTTAACAGGTCTAGGACCGTAAAAATTTAAGGCTATATCACGAAAAATATTTTCGGGTGACAACTTGATTTACATTTTTCACTTCATAAATAGGCTCTAAATACGATACTGAACGCATATAAAAATTTTGGAAAGTGGTTAAAATTTCACCCTGTATAGTCCATTTATCGAGGAAGGCTTTAAGCTATATAACATCACGCTGCGACCAATAGGAGAGAAGCATCAGAGAAAAATGTTGCAAAAATAATCGCGCTCATAATAACAGAAATTGACGCGGACGAAGCCGCGGGCAACAGCTAGTAATCTATATATACGAGTACACCGTGCAGTTTGAACCACCTGTAAATGAAGCCCACGTTATGTAACCACGTTATTGGACCATTGTGTATAACATCTTGGCAGTGTTATTTATTTTTTTTACCAAAAAATTATTATATTAAAATCTATACTAATATTATAAAGCTGAAGAGTTTGTTTGTTTGTTTGTTTGAACGCGCTAATCTCAGGAAGTACTGGTTCGATTTGAAAAAATATTATTGTGTTGGATAGTCCATTTACCTAGAAAGGCTTTAGGCTATATAACATCACGCTGCGACCAATAGGAGCAAAGCATCAGTGAAAAATTTTGCAAAAACGGGGAAAATTATTCATATTAATCGCGATCATAATAACAGAAATTGAAGAGGACGAAGTCGCGGGCAACAGCTATATTAAATATCGGTTTAAAATAATACGTCTCAGCATGTTACAAAATGAAAAGGCTGAATCAAAAATTTTTTTTTTTAATTATTTAAAAATATATTTAAATAACACTGCCTGAATGTTATACATAATGGTCCAATAACGTAGGCATCATTATACAGGTGGTTCAAATTGCACGGTGTATAAAAATGAATTCCTATTTCCCTTGGTCATCGCATCACGCGTGAACGGCTGGAACGATTTCGCTAATACTTTTTTTGTTTTGTTTGTAAATAATTGTCAGGAAAATTTTCTTATGAAAGAAAAAATTTGAAAAATTTCGCAAAAAATTAGAAAATTTAAGAAAACTTAATCACCATACTAAGTTATTTGTAATGTAACCTATCGCTTTTGACAATTAAACTTTTTTAATGTATGGCGTTTGACATAACATAGACAGAATGCGTGCTGCAAATATCGTCAAACAGGGGGTAAAAAAAAATATAATTTTGCACATGGCCAGTACTGTTTGCCAGAAAAAAAAAAGAATGTTGTATATCTTAAAACGTTAATATTAGGGGTTAAAGTATGAAATTGCCGTTTTGTATGGACGAAATCGAGAAAAGTCATTTTTCCATACTAACAATTTTTTTGTTTTTTTTAAAAACGCCGAACCGTTTTCGATGCAATTAAAGGTGAAAGTTAGATGGTTATAAAGCTACGCATTTTAGTATTTAAATTTCTGACAAACAAAGTATATAATACAAATATACTTAATTGAAGCAAGAAGGTCAGCTGACACATTGTAAGGGGTCTTTTCAACGACTTCCTTTAAAGTAATAGGCACTAGTAGGCACTAGACGACCTCCGTGGCGGAGTGGCGTACACACCGGTTTTCAAGGTGTCGTCTGCTCCGAGGTCCCGGGTTCGATTCCCGGACGGGTCAATGTAGAAAAAAAGTGTTTTTCTACATTTTCTCGGGTCTGGGTGTTTGTGGTACTTTCGTTGTTTCTGGTTTCCAAAATACGAATGCTTTGAATAGTTATTCAAATTGGGATCAGAACAATGTATGTGATGTTGTCCACATTTATTTATTTATTTATTTATTTACTAGTATTGCATTTTTTTTAGTCAAAAGTTACTTTATTTAGTTTTTGATACAATACAAAAAGAATTACGCAATAATATGACTATAATTAAGAGCTATAAACAAAATAAAAAGTGGGAAAATAATCGGCAATTTCATATTTTAATTACAATGGGTAACATTTTGTTTTACTAAACCATTTCGTCATCAATTTTCATAGACAACGTCTGTCGAATCCGCTAGTGAAATAAAAGTAAGTAAATTATTTAAAGTTACTTTTTAAATATCCTGGACAACAGGGAAAAAGGTCTGTTTTTTTAATAGATAGAGATGTGAATGGTTATGTACTAAAAAAAGAAATAATTCAAGAGAAATCATTACCAACATCTTTTATCTCATTTTAAACATCAGAGTGGCAGTTATGATTTTATTATTCCTCAGATAAAATTTCAGTATCTTAGGTAGGTACGGATGATAAAACATCTTTATTTCCAATCGTAAAACTGTTTACGGAGCTTGTGATATTTCTGTAAAAGTATATTGTCATACCAACAATAGGTACTCACAAAATATTGTCATATCAATATTTCATGTAGCGAGATGAAGTAAGAACACGAACGAAGATTTCGTTGAAACAGGTATAAAATAATTTCAGAATACATGTGGACAACATCACATACATTGTTTTGATCCCAGTAAATAACAGTAAAAGCCCACTCGACTGCGTAAAGTTTTTTTTTTTATGACAAACTGCGTTCAAATGCAATGTGAATCGGGCTCGCGCACGAAAGGTTCCGTACCATTGACTAGGTAAACAACAGTTGGTACGGTACATAAATTTAGTTAATGTAGTGCCAACCTGTTCCTATTATTGATATCGAGCAAAAAAGGGTAAAAAATCGCGTTTGTTGTATGGGAGCCCCCCTAAAATATTTATCTTATTTTGTTTTTAATATTTGTTGTTATTGCGGCAACAGAAATACATAATTTGTTAAAATTTCAACACTCTAGCTATCGCGGCTTTTGAGATACAGCCTGGTGGCAGACAGACGGACAGACAGCAGAGTCTTAGTAATAGGGTTCCGTTTTTACCCCTTGGGTACGGAACCCTAAAAAAAGAGGATTTTGCCATAATCGCCACGCCTGGCAGGCAGGTTGGCTATTTAGTTTGGCTAACGGTAGAAAGTAATCGCTTATACACGTCTTCTCCTCGCAGTACTCATTAATTTAAGCCAGTACCACACGATACAGGGGTAAATAAATAAAACATGTGTTGTTATTTTTAAATTGTTTAATGAGTTAATTATGAAATTCAAGGGACATTTTTGAATACTCTAATACAAGGTGTGCTTTATAGAAAATAAAAGATTTAATAAAGTGCCTACAGTTACAATTCCAGGATCATAATATCAACTGTACACATAATGTCAAAAACACAGACTTTCAGAATACTTTTTTAAATAAAATTAAAAACATTTCACTTTCATTTCTCTCTAAAGTATCTTTTCCAAATCTGGAATTATCAGCATTGTCAAGAGCAGATTGCATTTAAGGTCGCCCATTCGAGGAACGACAACTAAGCTTCATTTTTAGGGTTCCGTACCTCAAAAGGAAAAAACGGAACCCTTATAGGATCACTTTGTTGTCCGTCTGTCCGTCCGTCCGTCCGTCTGTCAAGACCCTTTTTCTCAGGAACGCGTGGAGGTATGAAGCTGAAATTTATATCAATTACTCAGGTCTACTGTTCCTTGAAGCTGTGAAAAAATCAAACTTCTAAACCAACGCAATCAAAAGATACAGCCGTTTATGCCGCAAATTTTCGACACTTGCAAGGGAATCAAAACCTACAGGGTGCTTCCCGTGAACTCAGAATCTTGAAATTTGGTACGAAGCAACGTCTTATAGCATAGATAAAGGAAAAATTACGAAAACCATAAATTTTTAGTTACATCACATAATATATATTTTTTTAATAATTTTAAACTTACTACCCATTTCCTCATAAACGCGTAGAGGTATTAAATTGAAATTCATACCAAATACTCAGGTCTATAATACCTTTAAGCTGTAACAAAATCAAACTTCTATGTCAACGCAATCAAAAGAAACAGCAATTTAAGCTGCATATTTTGAAACTCGCAAGTACTCGCAAGGGAATCAAAACCTAAAGGGTACTTCCAGTCGACCTAGAATCTTGAAATTTGGCAAGAAGCAACGTTTTATAGCACACATAAAGGAAAAATTCCGAAAACCTTAAATTTATTAATATTTTTGAACCAGATTTCTAAATAGTGACTAAAAAACTTAGTAAATAAATAACTTTAATAAAAGAACTTTCGCAAGTCTGCTGCAAGGCTAGTATAAGTGTTTCAGTTATATTATAGATAAATGATATGTGTTAATATAAAATAAAGGATTACTTAAACGATAAAGAGATCTTTGTCTTAAATTTATGCTCCTCCATCTTTCCCCATTGTAATGTTATGAATTTCATTTTGCAATAAAAATACCATAGTTATGACTCGATTGTCGTAATGAACGAACTTTGTAAACCTTGCAGGTTTGTACGGAACCCTCGGTGCGCGAGTCCGACTCGCACTTGGCCGGTTTTTACTATTAATAGAAGCACCCAGCCAAATTCACATCCTGCTATTCGGGCACACACATGTGACGGTTTTCCATCTAAAACTTGTGTATGCGTTCCTCTGAAGGCTACTACACACATTCGCTACTTGGGTATAGAAATAGATAGCAACCTTTCTTGGACACGACAGATTGAAAATCTAAATAGTAAAGTGAGAAAAGTTATTTGAGTAATGAAAAAATTGCGTCACGTGGCTGACATAAATGTTCTGAAAATCGTTTATTACGCATTATGTCAATCCATTCTCTCTTACTGTATTGAAGTATGGGGTGGAGTTTGTAAAACGAGACTATTGTCGACCGAAAGAGCCCAAAGGTCTGTGCTTAAAGTCATGACTTACAAACCGATGAGATTTAGTACCACTGAGTTGTACAAATTATGTGAGGTACTAACTGTCAGACAATTATTCATCTCTAAAATAGTTTTAAAACAGCACTCTAAATTAATCTTTGATCCATCCATAATAAATAATAATAAAAATAGAAGAAGACCAAAAAAAATATGTGACGTAAATAAGCACAATACTACTTTTTATAAAAGGTTTGCAATTTTTTTAGGGCCTCATTTGTATAACAAAGTCAGTAAAAATATAGAAATTTACACATTACAAAAGTTCTTATGTAAAAATAAATTAAAAAATTGGCTACTACAGCTAGACTACAGTCGAACTGAGGATATATTAAAATAATAAAATAATAAAACAAACTAATTAAATTAAATCAAATAAAGTTGTAAGAGTACCTTTAGTAATAAACACACACACACACACAAACACACACACACACACACACACACACACACACACACACACAAACACATACACACACAGACACACATATTATTCATATACCTAGTATATAATTGTTTTTATTAATTAATTTTAAGATTATATTTTATTGTTATTGCTACAAGTGTTAAAGTGCACGGAACTACTGATGGGAAGCATCTGTCTCCTAGAATACAGGCACACCTAAACTAGGAGGCAGAGTAATAGCATTGTTAGCATTAAGCATTGTACTGTAACATTAATATTGTACCTATTCTAACATGTTTCATAAAGCATTCTTGTAACAGACAATAAAAAAATATTATTATTATTATTATTATTTATAATATCCACAGTTGAAAACCTAACGGAGGTGCATGGGCTGAGTATCATAAGGAAAGAATTTAACACATTTCGGGACACAATACCTGACTTTTTAGCATAGTTAAATAATTTTTAAGACATGCCTCACTGGGCCACACAGAGCTATCTAATCCCAAATTAAGGTACTATTAAGTACCCTGTCGTATGGGGTACTAGATACTTATAATACATAGAAAATACCCAGACCAGTACAAACAGACATGTTTTACTGTTCACTTTAATACGTTGGCAGGCTTCTTACGCCTCGGTGATTATATATATATATATATATATATAAAGTTTTGTTCGAATGTAACATGTGGTTTTAGAATTTACTAACACTAGCTTTGTATTCCTTGCCGTGGCCACGGGAATAAAAATGTAAATGTGGACAGCATCACATACATTGTTCAGAACGATAGATAGTTATACTTTATTTGATATTTTTGCAACTTAATTGCACTTATAATATCAGTATATAAACTTGAAAAATTTTGTCTCAGGCGGGACTCGAACCCGCATCTCCTCGCATGCCGGGCGGGCGCCATACCATTAGGCCACCGAGACACTGAGACACGGCGCAAATTTTTCAAGAATATTCTTACGCTGTGAGCCAGCGTTGTTTCATCAAATGTTAGGAGTTTGCACCCTTAACACCCGAAAGAAACATCTTCAACAACTGAATCCAGGGTTAGGGAGCAGGTCTTCTGATGATGAGTAACTAATTAAAGCACTCGTATTGTGGAAATCAGGATGAACGAAGGTATCACAAAAAACAAAAGAAATAATACCTGAACAAAAGTTATTTAATGTGCGACAAAGTCTGCCTTCGATCACAACCCTTTCGTTGCTCACTAGAGCAGCTGCGAGTGACTCACAAGATTTTAATAAAAGATAACCTACTGCATACATTCGAATTTCGACTTGGAAACGGGGTCAGTTTGACCATCGAAAGACCGAATTGGATAACGTAGTTTCGTTCAGATAGATATGTTTGCAAAACTTTTTAACTTAATTCTTTATTCAGAAAATCTTTTGTCCTGTACATTATACAGTATCATATAAAGTAAGCGGAAAATTAAAATATACAGGCACATTTTGTAAAGTAATCGTAGTAAAATTATTTTTAGAAATTCAAACCTTACTGAAAATGTTATGCTAATGATTTTCTAAATCCAATCGTCATTAAAGTGTGACGAGAGAAAAACTATTCTGACACGAAAAATAATGTCAACTGATTTTATGTTGAGAAAATTATCGAAAACGGTTTAAAATTAGCAATTTTGGACTGTTATGCCCAGTGTTGGGCATCATTATGACAATGACGAAACTTATAACACTCGATCATTTTAAATCCATTTCAAAAAAATGTTTAAATCCGTGTTAAAATCAGTTAAAAATCAGTTTTATTTCTGCAAATAGACTCCAGTAGGGCTAAGATGCGACCCACGACATAATTTTATCGCGGCCTTATATCGCATTTTGACAGCGTTATATCGTTTGTCTATCGCTGCTAACATGGCAGACTATTTATGTCATCTCTAACTGTCAAAATACGATAAACGATAAAATTGTCTACAAACTCTAACATGAGCCTCTTATATTTGTCTATTTTAATCGATTTTTGACACTTGCGCATGACAAATTATCGTGGTCGCTTATAGCTCACGACAAGACATAAACCCTTTATAAAAAATTGCCGTGCCATATTTTAATTACATTTTGACCACTTATGAAGAACGGGAGGCGCGTAAAATTCAGCGCAAGCGTATCCGCGACGTGTGCAACCCGTATGACCTTCCGGATATGGAGTTCCAGGCTCTGTGGCGTATATCCAAGCCCATGGATTTTTATTTGATAGATAGGCTGAAAGAGGACTTGGAACCAAAAAATGGAGGTCTTCCAGCCATGTATTGGCACACACACTGGATCTGTGCCTTATTGCCTCTAAGTTTTCTAAAAGAACCTAAAAACCATTAGTACTTTCCATGATAAGAATTTATTTCAGTTTATTACAAGTTTTACTCACATCTTTGAGGCCATTTCAAATTTTAAAACTTTTCACACTTCAATCAAAGTTCAAACCGAAAAATATGCCGCGAATGCTGTTTGCCAGGTGTCACTGTCTGACAGTGACTGTCACCCAAAGATGTGTCAACGCAGATGACGTCTCTGGCAAGAAGTGTTTTAGCCAAGTCTGACGTAAAATTGAACGAATGATTATAATATTAACCAATGTTTCCACACCGAAAAACTATATAATTATGTAATATGTCTACATTCGTTTGTCGTGTAGATAAACGTTTGTCGAGCGAAGAATTTTTATCGCGGGTGGTTGCCATGTTAGGGAAAATGATAAAATAACACAAGTAGACAAATTTTATCATGTCGTGCGACAAATTTATCGTGGTGTCGCATCTTAGCCATACAGGAGGCGCTTGTACACGTCCCAATATTTAAATGCGGCACTTCATCCAACACTAGTAAAATTTCCAATTCAAAATAAAAACTGACGTTAATTAACTTTCTTCTCCAGGGATCGTCTCTAGATAGTTTACGACATCTGTTGTAAAACCTTCCTGATTAATTTATATTTTTAAGTCATTATGACTTTTTTATCACCTTAAAAAAAAAATTTTACAGGCGTTCAGAATCTTATTTAGAGCCCGTTTATGACGAAAAAAATGTAGGTCAAGTTTTCACCCGAATATGTTTTTCGCAACAAAGTTTTTCAATTTTTACAGTCCTAAGCCTGTGAAGGTATGAAGGGAAAATCAACAACTTATGAATAGCATCGTAATGAATGAATGAGATGCTCATCGCGTAAAAAGTGTTACAAGGAGGCCGCATCCAAAATTTTAGATTTATTTTGATATTATTATACTGGGCTATACTATTGTGTAATTGTGATTAAAATTTCATTCTAAACGTGATTGTGTAGGGTGACATTTATTAATACTTTAGTTTTAGGATGGACAGTTTTGGGTGAAAAATGATCAAATAAAGTTGGTTTCATAGTTTTGTTAATTGATCACACATGGGGCAATTATCGTGAAAGTATGGTGTAAGTTTGTTATAATTTGTCAGCAAGTTAAATCTATACTTTTATACTAATATTATAAAGCTGAAGAGTTTGTTTGTTTGTTTGTTTGTTTGTTTGTACGCGCTAATCTCTGGAAGTACTGGTTCGAATTGAAAAATTCTTTTTGTGTTAGATAGTCCATGTATCGAGGAAGGCTTTAGGCTATATAACATCACGCTGCGACCAATAGGAGCGAAGCATCAGTGAAAAATGTTGCAAAAATAATCGCGATCATAAAAACAGAATATTAAATAAAAGTAAGAAATAATGGACATCTATTCGATTCCAATTAATATTGATATTCTCTACTAAAATTCTTTCATTAAAATGTTTAAACCAGCCTCACATTTCAATCAGTTAGGCTAGTGATATGTCTGTTTGCCTTCTCTTTACCAAATGATGTATCACCATGGTGATGATATTGTTAGGAAATAGAATGTCATTGTATCAATAAATATTATGATGAATCCAAGTCTATTTTAATTACATAACAATTGGCGACGATGGGCATGGATTTAACCAAGCAAAAACGAATCAGAGGAGCCTTGAGGGGCTATCTTACAAAATTACAAAATACTGTAAGTACACTTACTGAAATCTCTGACGACGAGATTAAATTACGTATAGAGAGTTTGAACGAAAACTTGATCAAATTCAAAGATTGCCAAACTATTATAGAACAAGAAACTAGAGACGATAATGACCTACAAAATGAAATTGACTATAGATTTGAATTTGAAGAGCAAACGACATAACTTAAATTAAAATTATTACGATTCCGGCCACCTACAATGATTCATCAGGGTATGACCACCTTTGAAAATGTCAGATTTGGTTTTTATATGTACATTTGACGTATACTACCCCCTTTGGTTTTATTATCTCGCCTGTATATGTTCGCATCTTGATGTCGGTTCGAAAAAGTTTCTTTTTAATGTTTAATCCTTTGAATTGCTTCAGTGACATGGTTGAAAGTGCTGCCCCCGTATCGAATTCCATTAAAACTGGTTTGTTTTCAATGTGTAATGTGACCATGTATTTATCTGGTATTTCTGATTTGATGATATTAATGTCACAAATACTCTCATCGCTATCAGTAGGATCGTCGACTTGATGTATATTTCTTTTCTGTTTATTTTGTAGACATGTAGACACCGTCTGGACCATGGCAGAGAGTCCATGTTGACTTTGCTGGACCATTCAGTGGTCAACAACTGTTCATCATAGTTGACGCATTTACAAAATGGGTTGAAGTGATACCAACGAAGACGACTACAAGTGCCTGGTGTATTAATAAACTGAAAGACATTTTCGCCATATTTGGACATCCGGATATTTTAATATCGGATAATGGACGTCAATTCGTATCTGCAGAATTCGAATTGTTCTTAAAGAAGTCAGGAATCACACATCGCACTTCAGCTCCATACCATCCAGCCACGAATGGCCAGGCAGAAAGATTCGTTCAAACTATTGAAAAGTCACTGAAATGCATGGAAAATCAGACTGGAAATATAGCTGATAAATTGAGAGATATTAAGATTCATTTAAGACAAACCCCTAATAATTTAGGTCAATCACCATACCAGCTAATGTTTTGCCGAGATATCAGAACGAAGCTTCACGTTATGTTTCGAAGAAAAATTTCTAGCAATCGTCAAGTAGATTTTTCTGTAAACAAATTTTTCTCACCAGGGGATCAAGTTCAAGTTCGCTCTTATGGAACTGAAAAATGGGAATTTGGTAAAGTACTTCGACGCATTGGAAGGTTGCACTATGAAGTCCAAACAGAAAATAGAGGGGTGGTGCGGCGTCACGTCGACCAGATGCTACAGGCCCGATCAATACCTATTTTTATGTAGAGTATTCACGGCGGAGGATTGATATGTCTGTTTGCCTTCTCTTTACCAAATGATGTATCACCATGGTGATGATATTGTTAGGAAATAGAATGTCATTGTATAAATAAATATTATGATGAATCCAAGTCTATTTTAATTACATAACAGCTAGTTAAGGGTTAGGTTAGTTTAGGAACTAAAAGTAAAAGTTAGTATGTTCCTTTAAGTATTTATGTTGTTGTATGGATTTATTATGAACGATGCCATGTTTATTAGCATAATCTTTGCGGTTTCTCAAGAATCAAATAGGGATTTATTCCCCATCCGTTCTCGAGTTTTAGCGAGACTAACGAACAGCAATTTATTATTATATAACGTACTTAATGTATGACTGATGTTTATGCCATCCAATCAAAAATCAAATTTAAAAACTCCGTTCATTTTTCACCTAGTTAATTACTTGCCAATCCGGTACCTCAAACTTTTTGCAGTGAAAAACGATCTACAAGATCTGTGGCAGAAGAAACCGCGAATTTTTTTTAATTAGCATGGCGCACAGTGTGTCGAAACTGTATAGGGACTTAGCGATCATTATTACAAATATTTTTTTTTAAAACAATCCCATCGATAGCCATCGCCCCGTTAATCTGATGGTTATGGAACTGATAGTGTGGCTAGAAAAAAATATTTTCCATTGTCATTTTTATAATGAAAATGAAAGAGAAACTGCTCAACTTTGACCAACTCTTGACAGATCTCGCTTTCTGACTACCTGAAGAATAATGATTCTTTAGCTTGTTTACATAACCCTACATCATCAGCGCCCACCCAAAAATGCGCGTTCAGGAGTTATGAGGATGCCAAAATTAAAAAGAAAAAGAAAGTAAAAGTTTTATAGAAAATTGTTTCATCATAATAACGTATAATAAAGACAGGCTTTTTTTACAATATAATTTAAAAAATGTTTGTTAAATCTCTTATATAGCAGTTTCTACTCCCTGTGTAGCGGCTACAGTTGCTTTTTGAGGGCAAATCGAAAATTGAAGAGCGGTGAGCTTCGACGAAATGAGGCCGTAAAATACTGGTTCCGTGCTGGCTCATTCAAAGGTATTTAATCATTTTATCACCATAGGCATAGGAGCCTGCGTATCAGATGTTTTTGTTGCAAAATTGCACACATTTTAACTACATTACGGGGCATCCCAGTATTTAGCCTAAGGTGCTGGCGTCTGTACTGTTTAAGTTACTTGTTTAAGGCTCGGTAGTCCTCAAAAGCAACGTTTTTGAGTTTTTAAAACTCATCTGAGACTTATAAAACAGCGTTTTAGTCTGGAAAAAATATATGTATTACTTAAGAATATAGTCTAGTTACATTCGTTATCAGTTACATAATTCGAATAACTTCGCTCGATAGAAAAAAATCTCATACCTACATCTGTTTTAATGTTTTTTCAATATTACGACTAAACTACGGACATTTGATGTAACATTTTTGTGCAAATTTAAAGTTACTATATATTTATAGACAAAGTCGTTGAGATTGATTTTATTTAATGATTTGCTTAATTACTATGTTTAAAAAACTACGTGAGCGAGGCGGTTCATCTGAACCGTACTGTCGCTCGCTGGCGCTTACGAAGCTCATAGGCGATCCGTAATTGACGTTCAGTGGATATCGATCCATAAATGCTGAACTACCAGACCTTAAGCTTATTCAAAATATTTAAACACTAGCTGTTGCCCGCGACTTCGGCCGCATCAATTTCTGTTATTATTAGCGCAATTATTTTTGCAACATTTTTCTCTGATGCTTTGTTCCTATTGGTTGCAGCGTGATGTTATATAGCCTAAAGCCATCCTCGATAAATGGACTATCCAACACAAACTGATTTTTTTAAATCGGACCAGTACTTCCTGAGATTAGCGCGTTCAAACAAACAAACAAACAAACTCTTCAGCTTTATATATTAGTATAGATTTTAGCATCATAGGTAAGGTATAGTAGCCTGCTTATAGTACTTAAATCATACAAGTAGACAATGCAAAATCCAAAAACTTTTGTTTTGGACTTTATATCTCTTACACCTTCTGAATTGGTTTATTTTTCAATATTTTAAATGTTTTATTGGTATGTATACCTAGATTACAGTAAGAGGTACGTGACACTTACAAGTAGGGTCAACAAAAAACCTTTCGAAAGAAGCAAAACACATTTAATTATACAACCGGATTATCCCTGGATAATGTAAGGTCGGAAAAACATGGGGAGCTCACGGGCCATTAATATAGAGATTAATGGCGATAGCCTTTTTTGCTGACGGTGGCGTATCAGTGACAAACTGTCTTAGATGGTAACATTAATTGTAGTGTTAATAATTGTTTATTGCTCTTTCTTTGGACACACAATAATAATCATATTTCTAGTACTTTCGCCAATAAAATAGCTGCTTTATATGACTCGGAAGGTAATGTAAGCAAATATAATTGCGAGTTTGATTAACGAAATATGAACTTACTGAAATGTTCTAGAAAGGAGAACCCCATTTTTGGGCCCGACGTTACAACAATGAAAATTATGCCAAAAAATCCCTTTTATTTTATTTGCCTATTTCTGCAAAAAATAGTTTAATTGGCAATAGACAAGTGGAGAAAATGGATAAATTACATATTGTTTTTCTAATATTTAAACAGTCTCTGTAAACCGTTTTACACACATTTAATTAAAACGTGACCATCTCCGTAAATGCTCTGTCATTTCATAGAGCGGGCCTTTTAACGTTTTAATCGATTTAAAATAAATCGATTTATAGGAATCATCATCATCATCATCATCATCAGCCTATCACAGTCCACTGCTGGACATAGGCATCTCCAATGGGGACTACCGTTTCTTTGCTCACCAGTTGGCGCCACTGTAGACTGAGGTCCGGAGGTATAGCTGTCAAAGGCGATTGGCGCCGAAACAAAGTGTTTTAACTTGAATCTAATTAAGGTTATATTGTTTATAAATAACTATCTTGATAACAACAAACTAACTTCTGAAATAGTTGCTCTTGAGGCCGCCTATTTTTGCGCTTTTTCTTAATTCCGCTTTTAAAGCGTTCACATTAATCGCCAAATAATCCATATCTGCCATATTTTACGAAGGAGATCACTTTTCAGCAGGTAAATTAAAGAAATTATAATTTATGCAACAAATTCCGCTAAAACCAGTACAAAGTGAATGATATTGGACCTCACGCGACACTAGCGCCTCTAGTGGCAAATTCACTAGCGATAGCCCCCATTGCACGCCACTTAGGTCGATCCTCGGCTTCTCGCATCCAGCTCCTGCCAGCCACCTTGCGCAAATCATCATTCCACCTAGCCTGAGGGCGTCCTACACTACGTTTGCCGAGACGCGGTCTCCACTCAAGAACTCGTTTACCCCAGCGGTTGTCGGTTCTGCGGCTAATATGGCCAGCTTGCTTATCCAGTGGGATATGTCGGTAACTTTAGTTATCTGCCGGATCACCTCATTTCTGATTTTATCCCTAAGAGAAACTCCGAGTATAGCTCTTTCCATAGCCCGCTGAGCGACTTTGAACTTGTGGACTAGCCGTACCGTCAGTGTCCACGTTTCGGCTCCGTATCTCATGACGGGTAGGACGCACTGATTGAAGACTTTCGTCTTGAGGCATTGTGGGATCGACGATGAGAAGGAATTATAGGAATAATACTTTACAACTGCATTTTTTAAGGAATAAGCTAAATAATTAGTTTTAAGATACTGATATTAATAACAATTAACTTTAAAGAATGTAATTAACATTTTTTCCCCGAGCTTTGCAGTTCAATAAGTAATCATTGATAAAACAATTGAACATTTTGAATAGTTCAATGCCTGATGTAACAGGCTGCACTATTATTAACAATATCAGCTGACATTGACAGTTAATTGCCATTTGTCATTCACTCCTCACATTTCGTTTTCAATGTGGTTTGTATTTTTGTATTTTTCTCACTGCTCTGCTGAAGTGCTCTGTTTACTACCTATATTGCCTATAGATAGCAAAGGAACCTAGATCTTATCCAAGTAAAGTACCAAAATGGTATTTTTTGTAGAATAATACATGATATAGGTTATAAAATAAAATAAGTTCATTGGTTGATTTAAGAAACTTTCCCATTGTAGAAAGTTGTGAAAATAGGGCTTATGAATTTTTTTAATACGCTTTAATTTATGGCCAATTCCCAGCCTTGTAACGTCAGGCCCAAGATTGTATGGGAAACGGGTTTGTCATTTTCTTTTTTCTCTAGTTCTAAACAATTACCCCAAAAAGTGGGAAACCACTTCCGAGCGAGTAACATTAAGCGGGGAGGAAAGGTGGCAGGTGCACGTACGTACTGTATGGACACATTTCAGTGTATGTAATTGTTATTGCGCGCGATTTCTGGTTTGTTCTGTATTCTGAGTTTCGATACAATACAATATTTATTCTACATATATGTATTTATACTATGAGTATTGAATGTACAAAATAAAGTTGCGACCTCTTAAAGAAAATCCTTTGCATTCTATTCGGGATGCAGTTAATCCCCAGTTATCCCGGTACATCCTCAAAGGTGGGATTTCAAAATACCAAAATGCTCGATAGTGCACCTGCCTTGTACAGGCATATCCAAAATGGCCGTATCCAGTCCAATAGGATGAGCCGTGAGATTCCTTATTTGAAATCTGTGTTCTCTATGCACAGGCTTTATAGATTCCCCAACCCATCTAGATACTTGATGAACGAAACCTAACTTTAGCACTTTGGAAATAGAGGCGAAGGATCGTGTACATGTAACTTGGTTAGCATAAAAATCCGCTTAGAGCAGCCTCGGTTCCAATTTTAAAATGGTTTGGCGCGAACGTTTCAGGATTTTGCACTTTTTCGTTAGGACTTAGAGTAGGTCTGGACGGCGCTGGCTAGAGTGAATAGAAATGGAAACGGCAGTTAATGCAACGGTGTTGCTAAGCCGACGAGTGGACATTGGCCAGAGTACAGAGAGCTGGCCAGAAGTATCGAAATCGAATGAAATCTTAGTGGAAACTAATGAAATTCTGTAGTTTCATCAGTGCGGATTTGTATTGAGATCTGGTTAACAAAGTTGCTGTGTTAGGTTTTGTAACTGAATTGGTGCCATGTAAAACAAAATATTTAAAACTACATAATTACACTGTCTCTTTTTTTTTAAAGAAGACTAACAAGGTAGCGGTTATTTTCTTGACTTAACAAGTGTTGCCATCGCCATTAAAAAAAAGGCAATCCCAATATAAAAGTAAACGTTCAACATCATTTCCTGTAATTAAATCAGTGTTTATAAAAGAAACAGGTTTACTTATCATACTATTATACAATATAATATGTACATACTTAGTTAGTCTTTTGAAAAATAGTAACTCTTTTGATTTAAGTTTATTTGTTGTTACACTGCACTGTTTTTGCTGTTGTTGCACTGTTTTCTGTTGATCGTTTTTTTTAATTTAATATGTAACAGCCTCTGACCTAATCGATCACTTTCGTATAGTAGCATGCGTGGTGAGATCATACAGAAAAAAATACGTAAAATCAAGCACATATTTTATTCGTCACTTTAAAATGCCTTTTTGTTTCGATGTTTTTGCCCAAATGCGTGTGACGTAATCAAAATGGACACAAACTCGACAGAGTGTTCGGACAAAAGGGTGTAGATCCACTTGACCTATAAAGCTTTGAAATTGCTTACAAACAGTCTTTATTTTATTTTATAAGTAGTCTTTACTCAATTATGAAACGAAAAATGATACGATTTTAAATGTTTTGTTTAACTATCAACGCAAAGATTGAAATAAATTTACAGTTTCATGAATTTTATAAAATTCGATTGAAACATATTGATATTGAGGTGTGTATGTACGTCTATTTATCTTAGTTAGAGTATTTTTATGTTAACCATAGCTGTTCCCCGCGACTTCGTTCGCGTCAATTTCTGTTATTATGATCGTGACTATTTTTGGAACATTTTTCCCTCATGCTTCGCTCCTATTGGTCACAGCGTGATGT
This sequence comes from Anania crocealis, assembly GCA_949315895.1. NCBI lineage: Eukaryota > Metazoa > Arthropoda > Insecta > Lepidoptera > Crambidae > Anania > Anania crocealis. Next base: position 3,406,630 of record OX438859.1, on the reverse strand, counting down.
TATATAGCCTAAAGCCTTCCTCAATAAATGGACTATCCAACACAACAAGAATTTTTCAATTCGGACCAGTACTTCCTGAGATTAGCGCGTTCAAACAAACAAACAAACAAACAAACAAACAAACTCTTCAGCTTTATAATATTAGTATAGATATAGTAAAGATATAGATTAGTATAGATTAAACAATTCTCAGACAAAGTTTTTTTGGGATGATTGGACAAAAGTAAAAATAGGTACGTTCCAATTAAAAAAAAATATAGGCTTTCGAGCGGTCTGTGAACTCTACACAGATAGAAGAAATTCTTTGACCAGTTACTTTCCTATTGCCAGTGATTACTTGCTATCATCGCTCGAAATATACAGAGCTCAAGATACAGTAAGCGGGGCATGAAATAATAAAAACCGATGGCTGTTTGGGCAAAATAGTTCTGGAAGTGCCACCGCGCACTTTCCAACGATCTGTTGAAGATCACCGAAAGGCACTGGATGCTAATGGTGTGGGCCTGATATCGTCGCTTATCTTACTAACTGACGGAACTAACATCGAGGTGACTTTTCAGGACAAGCTTTTTGCGGTTTCGCGCTATGTTTGTTGAATTGTAAATCTCATGTTATGCGACTGATCAAAATAAAATTGCATGAATTATATTCATTTTTGATTATTCTTATTAAATATATATATGAATGAACGTCATTTGGCTGGGATGATCATGACTGGTTCTTATTGACATTGACAATTTTTAACCAATGTATAATAATAATAATAATATGATATGTCATGCCTATATGGGACAGAGCTTAACCCAACTTAAGCTACTATTAAGTATACTTATACTTGGCGTATGTGGTACTAGACAACCGATAAACTAGCATAAATACTTTTTTTGTAAATAAATAATATCTTAAAAATAGTTAACCAATTCCTTGCCATACATGATAATGAGTACTTATACCAATGATATTATGCACTGATTACATGTCATTAATTAATTAAATTGCGTCCCAAATAATTAAGATGCAAATTATTCGAAATCACGCAGCTATTAAAATAATGGAATCACCTTTCCAGAATACTCCTGCAAAATTAACGGTTTGAACAGGCAAGTTAAAAGTGATTTCATTAGCTCTCCCAGAAATAATAACTTAATGAACAAGAAAAGAAATGTTTTGTAAATGTACTCAGGGTCTGTTTCATGATTGTAAGTACAGACAACAGCACGTCAACCTACCACAAAACGTCAAATTTTCTCAATTGATATTGATCTCTACTTGTTGGACTTAACCCACTTGTTACAGAATTCACTTTTTCTATCAGATTATAGTGAAATTTATATATTTGTATTCTTTTATGACCTTGTAACTGCAAAATATAAGAAGAAAAATATTCACCAGATGGAAAACCAGGAAAATGGTGTTCTTTTAAAAGGACGCTAGTAATGTATGCTACTTTTACAATCTATCAGAAAGAAAACCACCAAGTATCTCAAATATATTATTTATTATTTTATTTATGAAGTAAAGGAACTAAATTTCATTTTTGTGTGGTAACATACAAAGCATACTATGGGATACAATGTTACATCACAAGTCATACATGAAAAATTTGCTTTCTTATGGCGAACAACACGTCTTAGTTGTTTTTCTTGATACTTTATGAGATGCCTATTATCATCATAACGTGAGCTGCAACGGAAATTTTCTGAAGTACGACCTGGCTTTTTGTTTTCTCTCTGACGGTAAGTTTCAAGTAATCGGATCGGATCGGACCTCCATTATATCCATATCCATAATTTCGTTATATTTTGTAATGAGAGCTGGCTGAACCACTTGAACATACTTTTTGTTGTTGTTATAAATAGCATTTTATATTATATAATGGCATAACTTAAGTAGTATTAGAAGCCACTGTTACCACTGTTATGCTGTTATACCAGCAAGCTAATTATTTTAGTATTGAAAGGTTGCTCAAAATAATAAAGTTCGCTTTGTTCTTTTATTGCTTGCAAGTTTAAAATTAGGTTGAATGTCTTGTGCAATCCAGCTATAGCTTTTAGTTTTTAGAATACCGTCACTTTTAGAAGTAAACGGTAGGGATGATATTTGTAATGACCACTTTCCAATGGGAGGCTGCTCATAGTAATGCGTAATCGTTTCACCACTTTAGCTAAAGATATGTCATCCTCACTATCACTTTCATCTGACGGATTCTTAAAATTAATCGTTGCTGGAGTTTTCAGCTCGTTCCCTGGTAAATTTTGAATTTGTACATGATTATCATCACCAGAATCTTAGTCGGTAATAGCAACATCGTAATTTTCTGGTGGTAAAAATGTAATGCTCTCATATACTGGTGCATCTTCATCATTTTCCAATTCCAAGTGGACGTCATTGAGCCTGGATTCCCAGATTGTGCCATAAACTTTCTTGGCAAGCAGAAACATTGTTAAAAGTAGAAGTTTATTTTACTAGTGGCCCTTAAAAAGGACACCTAATAATATTTGTCCATAAAAGTAAGAATAGCATAGAGTTTCATTTGTTTTATATTTAATTCTTATTAACTAAAGTCTTAGCTTTAATGACGCTTAATCGAAAACGTTGTTATTATAATAATAATAAAATAACTTACCTTATATCAGTCATGATAAATTTATCTCAAAACAACCGTTCCAAAACTTTATAATAATATTACGTCAGTGTACTCACAAGACTTGAACATTACTGCTACACACCTCATCTTTTAAATGTTGTAAACAAATAATATTTATACTATCCACATTAATCATTATATTTATGTTAAGTGGCGCGCCTTTTAAAAGAACGCTAGTAACAAGTGGGCAAAGTTGAAAATTAATTCAATGACCTTTAACTTTTTGGGTAGGTTGACCTGCATGTACACAGTGATTCGCCCCATTGGTCTAGCAGTTAAAGTACCGAGCCAAGATAACGGGGTCCTGTGTTCGATCCCCGGATCGGGCAAAAAAAGTTTCTAATTTTCGAACATTGCTTAGGTTTTTGATCACCAACCCGCATTTGACAAGCGTGGTGATTATGCGTACCCTACATTACTATGTTAATTTGAATTCAATGATGGAGGCTTTTTCTCTGCAGTGGGATTATTGTAGGCAGTTACTTGACTTTACTTGATTATAGCGAAGAAGCAAAATTTTTTTTTTATTTGTTTTATTTTTCATTTCTTTGGAAAACTTACAGCTAAGAACTTAACTAGGTTACAGTGAGGTTCTAAATAGAGCCAATTACAAGTTTTCACTTATAACATTTTAAACAGTGGAATAGAAAGCGAACTAAGCTATTTTTTTTTAGATAAACGTCGAATAAGGAAAAAACACATTCGTGACATGTAAATGATATATGTCATATTCACCATTTTAAAGAAATATACACATACCTATATCAATTTAACTTACATGAAAAATCTTTTACTAAATTTATTTTTAAATGGCTTACAGAAGTTTTTAAAAGATCCAGGTCCATATCATCATCAGCAGTGTTGAATAGATTAGAAGTTCCGAAAATGAAGCAATTTTTACGATAGTTTGTTTGAGCCAAGGGGACATGAAGTATATTCATATTACGAGTTACTTTAATGGGAGCATTCAAATAAAAGAGACTGAGTAGTTCTCGGGAATCTATAGCATTTTGAAATACTTTTAAAAGAAATGTGATATCAGCCATATCTCTTCGCATATACAATGGTAAGAAGTGTAAACGTTAACAACGCTCTGTGTAAGCCCTGTATAAAGATACGATATTTGTACTGTAAATGGCGTAAAAATCGCATTTGAACGGATTCCAGCCGCGCGATGTAAGTATTGTAAACCGGGCTCCACACCTGCGAGGCGTATCCTAAATGACTTCGGACTATAAAATTGTTGTACTGTGCCTTCACAGTACAACAATTTTATAGTCTTTATATCATTAAACTCAGCTGACATCCAATAAACAGAGCCAAGGTCCTTACTAGCCTTAGCGACAATTAAGGCAATATGACTTTTGAATAATAGTTTCGAGTCAAACACTACGCCAAGATCCTTCATAACTTCATAACTAGAGATAATTTTATTGTTAAAAGTGTAGTCATATGTAATAACTTGGGCTTTTCTGGAAAATGTACATACGTGGTGTACGGGACATCACCGTACATTTCTTACATTCGCAATAATGTTACTATGTGCGACTGACCTAGATTACTTAAAATACCAACTACTTAGGTATTATATTCGTTTTACGTATTAGTTCGCATTTATTGCCTAGCAAGACGGCCGCGACTCATAGCATTTTATTTAGTGTGTAATTTGCATATTAATAAATATACTGCAATCAACAAGGAGTTTGGATTTACATCTCATCAATATCAACATAGCAAGAAAGTTGTATGGTTATCAAGAGACCGTACACGTGGCATTTGGATATATTTAAATCAAGGTTATTAACTGAGCAATAATTTAGAAAAGTATCTAGATCCCTTTGAAGTTTTAAACAATCCGAGTCGGCCCTTATAGGACAGAGAATTTTCATATCGTCAGCATAGAGCAGTACTTTACTATTAGAGAAACAAGCACCGATGTCATTAATGAAAATGATAAATAAGAGTGGCCCCAAGAGCGAGCCCTGTGGCACACCCGAGGGTATTATTAGTGTGGACGACGTGTAACCGTTTAACACTACTGTTTGGCAACGATTACTAACATATGAGCTAAACCATCTAAAAGGTACCTACTGTTGTTTACCAAATGGTACGGAACCGAGTTATGCGCGAGTCCGACTCGCACTTGGCCGGATTTTTCTTATTTCTTTTGGTATAGCTCAGTACAAAAAAGTCTAGATAACGCCTAGTTAATATCCGCACAAAAATCTAAAACTTTTGATATGGCCACCTTGCAACACTTTTTAGCGATGCGCATCTCATTCATTCATTACCTTCACAGGCTTAGGACCGTAAAAATTGAAAACTATGTTGCGAAAAATATTCTCGGGTGAAAACTTGACCTACATTTTTTACTTCATAAATGGGCGCTAAATACGATACCTAACACCTATAAAAAAAATGATCGGTAATGAAAAAGTCATTCTGTATATTGAAGATAGTTAGTTTATACAACGGGTTCCTTTTGATATCCCATAACTCTAAGGTTATGTTCTATACGTAAAAATAATATAAAACTCCCTAGAACATGTGGTTCAAAAATCAATAGTTTCGAATATAACATAAATTTTAGTTAAATTTGTTAAAAAATTTAGCCAGTATGGCGAATCCTTAGTTTTGCGAGACGTTGGCAAACTTACACTAGGACCCGAGTTCACCAAAATTTAAACAGCCGGTAAACATAGATTGACGATTAATTTGACACAATTCCCATACAAAATATGTCAAATAATATTTTAAACGCTGTTTAAAACTTAAATGTGTGTTGGTGAACTCGGGTCTAAAGTGTAGTAGTAAAGCAGCAGGAGAGCGTAACTTGTAAACATTGACGTGTGTGGGTGTTTCATTGATAAGTAGGTACGAGTAAATCGTTTTCATTCAAAAGTTTATTCATAACAAGGTAAGGGTGTTTTACATATACATTCGTGACTTTTTAGAACTATTTTGTATGAAAAATTAAAAAAAAAAAAATTGAAAAATAATTCTTATGCAATTTGATTCTTTACCATGGTCTGTTTAATACCCTAGAGCTATAGGATATCAAAAGGAACACGTTGTATAACCGTGAACGAAGAAGAAAAACTGATTATTTGCAACGGGTTTTTATTGCTACAACACTAAGCTTTTTAAAACTCAGTTAGCTAAATATATTATAGGAATGACCCATGAAATATTATTAGATTCTGCTTCAGTAGCAGTAAAGTTTTTGTATTATGTTTTATGAGATTTGTTTATAATAAGTACTGGCTTCGTAAACTTGTTACGTAAATTTCGAACTTCATTCGAAAATGAAATATATTTGTTATAAAAAAAACTATCTTAAGAAATTTAAGGCTAATTAATATAAGAGTAACATGATGTTAGACAATTGAATTCAAATCCGTTAAAATTGACTTCAATGTTGTGGTACGCATATAAATAGAATTTAACTCCGTGTCACAAACAAATTGCGTGATTTGTAGGCTCAATGAATGAGCCTAAATCCAACTTCCGATATCGAATAATGAAGGGCCTATGTTTAATTAGACTTCAAGCTGGGAAATGTTTGGACTTGCCAAATTACACGCTTATCTGATTTGATTTGTAATCGATTTTAGATCTACACAGATTTATACAACTATATTAATTATTGTAGCGTGGGGCGGTGAAATAAATGCAAATTTGTTTTTTTTTAATCCAATACAGAGCTGTAAATGTAAATAATAAATAAATGTAAATATATATAAATGTGGACAACATCACATACATTGTTCAGATCCCAATTTGAATAACTATTTAAAGCATTCGTATTTTGGAAACCAGAAACAACGAAGGTATCACAAACACCCAGACCCGAGAAAACGTAGAAAAACACATTTTTTCTACATTGACTTGATTAAATTACCACTGTCAATTGCTGAACTCCCAGTACATAAACTCAAATCATATATCAAAGTAATTTAAATGAAAAAGGGCTATTATACTATTAATGATTATATAAATGATAGGAACGTGTGGCTTTAAATTGTCCCAGCTTGCACTGGCATATATCTTATGTAAACATATTTATTTAAAAAGAGGCTGACAATAGTGACCGAGTTTCTTGCGCTGCTTCTTCTCGGCACTAGCCCAAAATTGTCCCGAAGCAGTGGTAGGTTTAAATATTGGGACGTGTAAAAGCTCCTCCAGGGGCCTATTTGCAGAAATTAAACTGATTTTACTCATTTACATTGTAACTATTGAATTGAGATAGATTGCATTAAAAGTCCACCCTTCTGTCAACGCCTCGTTGGTCTAGTGGTTTAAATACCGGGCCAAGATTTCGGGGTCCCAGGTTCGATCCCCGGGTCTGGAAACAAAAATAGTTTCGAATTTTAGAACGTTGCTCGGGTTTGTGATCACTATGAACCATACAGTCGTCCGACGAAGACGTCTAGACAGGGCAATTGTGCGGTGTGAGGGGCGAGGGGCGGGAAGGCCGAGCCCGAACTGCGAACAAAACGATGTTAGCAGTTCGGGACACAGCATTCAGGGCTAACAAATGTTTGTGTTTTAAATTATTTTATATTTGTTTGTTGGAATTTACTGGAATGCTGATATCGAATGATTCGAGATGGTGAACATATTTTTTTAATAAGATAAATAGTTGTCAATTTCGAGGTTAATTGGGCTGCTGATTACGAAAATGCTATCCTTTTTTAAATTCAAGATGGCGGACGATATTTTTTTTTAATTTGATATGAGTGTCAATTATATTGAGGTTCAGTGGGGCGCTGATTACCATTATGCCATCCTTTTTAAAATCTAAGATGGCGGACGTATTTTTTTATAATTTGATACGTGTGTCACTTTTGAGGTTCATTGGGGTGCTGATTACGAGTGTTTATCTGCAATAAATAAATATTTTTATATATTGTTTACTTTTGACAACCCTGGCCGTCACGATACTGTCTAGACGTTGTCGGCATTTTCCATGAGATCAAAGGCGTCGAACGACTGTATGGTTCATAGACTGTGATTATAGGCTGTAACTTTATTTTTTTACTTCTGTCAAATCGGTGCAATTTAAGTTGGGACATTTTTTGACTCAGATTGTGTCTAGTTTTCGATACCTACTACATAAATGAATTATATGGACCTTCTTTGAGCAAGTAAACTATATTTTCTGTCACCTGCATTTTATTTATTTACAAATTGCCACACGAGGGATTAGGAACAAAAGACTTGTCGATAACTGACTTGTAATTTTAATAAGTTAAGCTAGAATTTTCGTTTTAAAATGTATCACACTTAGAACCCGACTTATGGTGACACCTAACTTAGGTTAAACGAAAAAAAACCTACTCAGTCAATAAAGTTATTTGTGAATATAAAAATAGCAGTCTCCCACCCTTTTCTTCTCTCTAACTGTTTTTATCAACAACTAGCTCTTTGCCCGCGGCTCTGCCCGCGTGAACTCGACGTCATATAGCGCGGTCGGAAACCTGTTCCTATCAGTGGCATATAGAAAGATAGATTAGGTAGGGTTCATACATTCGTATCTGTGAAACCATGGAAATACACATACAAAATTTCAACCCAATAGGTCAAGCCGTTTAGAAGTTGACATACCGACAGCAGTGCCACCTACGGTAAAAAGTACCCTTTGTTCATCAGGGATAATGTCGGCTTCTAATGATATAAGAACTTTTCAAAGTAGTCCAGTAGTTTCAGAGCCTTTTCAATACAAACAAACAGTCAAATCTTTCCGCCTTATAAGTGTAGAGGTATCGTCATAAAAAAATAAAAAAATATAAACTAATTTGTACTTGTCACAAAACAATCAAAGATGGGCGTTGTAAAAAAGTCACATCAGTCAGACGCCTAGCAATATGTGACTTAGAAGACTCTAACAACAGATTCAAATTTAAAAAAAAGAAGAAAAAGTGTCGCAAGACGAATAATAATACAAAATCACCTAATCTAACCTAATACGATCACCTATTTGACTAGTATTGCTTCTTATATGTCGATTTCATTAACAGTACAAGAAACATAAGTTCGCTTTAAAATCTTTAATGTAGAAATAAAGCGTAAGCTTTTATTTATTGTTGCTACGAGTACTTATCAATTTGTGGTTCAAATGGTTAGCAATATTTTTTCGCCTAAGCTCTAGATTGTGGAGAGAAACATATTCTAAGTACTGACAGGCCATTTGGTGCAAAAGATAGTCAAAAAAAATTGGTGGGCTTTTGTGTTGAATATTAATAATATAAATGCGAAAGTTTGGATGTAAGTTTGATAGTCAATCATACTAAAACGACTAAACTGATCGAATAAAGGCTGGATTAACACTTAAGCTACTTTTCATCCCGGTAAAAGTACGGTTTTCGTGAGATTATTTTAATAAAAAGTAAAGTAAAAGTAACAGCCTAATACGAGTATCATCGCACTGCAGGGAAAAGGCCTCCATCATCGAATTCAAGTTACCATAGTAATGATAACAGGCATAATTATCACTCGCACACATCGCTTGCCAAATATAAAAAAGAAAATTAAATAGTTTTTAAAATGTTTTTTATTTGAGACTGTTTAGATATTTATTTAGTTTATTTACTTAAAATGTAAATTAATAGTATAAGTAGAGTATCTTTTATTTTCCTTTTTTTTTAATTATTGTAAATTATTATCCTTTTTTTTTATTTTAATTCCACGTTGTACAAAGAACCCACAGTCAAGCCGACTAGTCGGCTTTGTGGGTCTATATTATGCTGTAAAACCAACTGTAAACATTGTTCTTTATAAATAAATAACAATAATAATAATGCGGTTTGGTGATCGCTATGTTCTAAAATTCGAAACTTTGAGATTGAGAGAGATTGAGATTGAGATTTGAGATCTTGACCTGGTATTCAAGCTACTAGACCAACAGGGCGTTAATTTTAAAATAAGGTGCTAAATTAAAAATTCTAGGCATACGAAACAGCCAGTAATAATCTTTTAGGTAAGTAATATTTCTCCTAATTTGAAACAACCCTTAGATAAAGGTCGACCACTCTGAAAGAGTGTCTCAATATGAGACATGATCAAAGGAAAATTCTAGACGCACCTACCAAGGCCAAGAGACCTTACTCTACAACGTGATATCATAGCCTTAATTCACGTATTTTATGACAGACCAAATATCGCTAACGTTTAGAAGTCGTCCTATTGAAAAACAGTCATAAATCCGCATTCACGTGTCATTTCGATATAACGATAACTCGATAGGAGAGCAACTCAGCGATTTGTCCACTATGAATACTTAATGTTGTAATTATAATTTTATCAAATTAATGCCAATACTTTTTGTTTATGAAAATACGCAGTTGTAGATTATTTCGTAGAATGATGTTTGTTAACATATTGTACTGCATCTACATCCGATCAAACTAAATTTCAAAATAATAGGTGAATACCACGGAGGCAACGATCGAACTTCGATTATTGCATACAAACAACTGACTTGAACAAAATCCTGCTATTAATAATTCGTGAATACGAAAAGTGACATCAGCGATTTAATTGCTCGCATGTCGTTTTGTAGATTTGTCACGTGAATTAGGCCAATGTTTTTTAAGCAAAATTATTACATTGGTTGCTATTTTTGGTAAAAAAAAGTTTTTTACGGTGTCAAATACGATTAGATTTCCTAGAATACCGCAGCTGCGAAGGCGTTTACTCTAAACAACCTAAGAGCAAGTCGCAACGCAAAATTTATTGTATCCGACGGCTTTGTTTGGGAACCATAATGTTTTTAAATGATATTGATTCTATTTAAACGCAATACTTGGTATTAAACCTAGAAGTAATAAAAAATACAATATACTTACTAATATATGTTGTATAATTTTACTAATGTAGAAAATAAAACTTATTAGCAACCATGAATTCACTTTGTGTGTGTCGGGTCCGAGAAAATGCAACATCCATTAAACTATACTGAATAATCGTAAATGTAAAATTCAAGTGCAAGCTGGACCTACCCACCAAGGGCTTCGTACAATTTTTTTAATTTGCTTAGCCAGTGATTGATTAAGTACCTAAGTACTTTAAATGAAGATTAAATTTGATACAATTCAATTTAAAATGGTTAGTTCTTAGATTATTATTTGCTATTGTTGGTCAACTAAAAATACCCTATAATTATTGATAACCTTAAGAACGTCGGAATACATCTTTTTTTATATTCAATGGGCTTGCTCTTGACTACATACTTAACTTTACGGTTAAGAAGAAGCCTAAGATGGAGCGAGCTTACCCAAAAGTGGCACTGGTTCTCCCACACACCAGCGGAACACAGAAAAACTGTTTGGCGCTGGACTCCGGCAGGAGGGTGGTAGCATCAAGGCGGCCTCTCACGAAGCCTACCACCGCAGAGGGGTCAATTAGCCATCATCATTGGTTAGAAAACCAAAGATGCCGTTGCCTAGGGTGGACCACTAGGAGGTAGATCCCATCACCCTACAATTTTTAATGCACCACCCTTTTATGGCATTAGCGGCCGGACCTTTTGTTCACGTTAACTTAAAAGGTTAATTTACCGACCTGTTGTGTAGTTCTGCTTTCAATTCCATACCTTCACGCCTCCTTAAGATTTAATAAGCGATCATGACACACAGTTGGATGAACAGACGAACGAACATCAATGCGATTAAGGGTTACGGGACCCTAAAAATGAGATCTAAATCTGTGTTTCATAGATTGAAAAGTTCATTGACTAAGCCCTGTCATTCCGTAGTCTATTCTAAGGATACCAATAACAATTTTTTTTATTTCTTTAACCCTTTTATTTTTATATCGGGTAAGGTCCAACTACGTTCAACTTATCCGACCTGCGTCAGTTTCGATAGGGATGTGCGTTACTATTGTTTGTTTATTTATTTCTAGCTTTTTGTGCAGAAAACTGTCTAACTGTGGTATGCAAAATAGCTGTTATCCTTTTTCAAGATCTAATCTGTACCAAATTTTATCAAAATTACTGTCAGGCAGACAGACTTAGTATTTTTTTGTTAAATTGCTTCGATAAATTGAAAATACAATTCCTTGAATAAATAATTTTCTTCTACTTACAGCGTAAATAAAAAGCTTTGAATATATTATTCGACACAAAAAAAATCTTGGTGTCTCAATTGGCCGTCATAGTTTTTTATAAAACACATCAAAAACAGACAGCTATATCTGTCTCTTTTATGATGTAATATAGAAGATCCTTAGTTTGTAAATATGAATGTACCAACATATCAACACTTAGATTGAAGACTTTTCCTTGGAAGCTCAAATCAATTGTGGGCTTGTGGCACATCCCTAGTCAGGTTCCGTGTAATGGAATGCCTTCGCAATGTAGGTCCAATCTAGTCCTTATTTCCCGTGACCAAATTTTCGCTTTCTCCTTAAAACGGGCCCCATATGCATAAAGTTCGTCTTTTAATAGCCGATTTTGCTGAAAAGGGTCGGGGTGAATTTTTCGCTTCATAGCTCTAGATGTTTGGTCTAATTTGTTAGAGTTTGTACGTTAGCCATTAAAGTTATCAATGGTTGTTGAGCTGTTGTGGTTTTATTGTTATATTTATCTTTAAAAACACTTTTTGTCAGTACAAGATTTTTCTCACGGCTAATAGCGAATTATTTAAATCACTTCGGGTCAACCTTTTATAATAATATTAATACGTAAACCAAATATGACGTCATCTTATCAGGTTGGAATGACGTATAGATAAATATTCAAAATATTTTCTACTCGCAGAGGTTACCGGACGTGTCCTGGTGTCTTGGATGCTTTTAAGTCATTTAATTAGGGTTGTATTTGCACTAAAGTAGGTATAAATCACCTGACGGTTATCTACTCATGTTAAATAGCGGACATTTTAGTGTCCGTTTGTATGGGACAGTGAATATAGTTCTCAGTCTTACATTATTGATCACCAAGTTCAATTTATTTTTAGTTGGTAGGGTAATTAACAAAAATAATTGAATTCAGTCAACCATGTAAAAAGTTCTGAAATCATACATTTCTGTAAGTTATATGTTTTTGTTGCCTGATTCAAATAAAAAAAAGAACAAATAATAAAAAAGATACGCTTTAAATTTAGAACCAAATAGATTTTTAACTTACCTAATTTTAATTGCTAAGGACTCTTCGCCGCTTTCTCCACTTATTTCCAATTCAAATGTCCTCTATCTATAGGTTGTTCGAAAGAGATCGTTTTTTGTACAACTTAATATGTATTTTACGCAGTTAATTTATTCTGTATGGTGTGCAATTAAGAGAACTTATCTTATATTTACCTAAACCTCTTCTTTTTAGTGCATTAAACATTATAAATATGTATCTGTAAATGTAAAGTCCCTTGTTTCTCAAGACTTAAGCCCCGCGCTAAGTCAACACTCGGTCAGTACGCCGCGATCATGACTTTTTGACATGGTTTTAGATTTTCACGAAAGTTTTAGTTGGCCAAAGGATATGCTTATGAATCTCAAGAAATATAATAATATGTTCTATTTATATGTCTCTGATTTGGTGTAAATAAATTGGCTGGAAGGTCCGAATTTATAAACATTTAAGACAATGTACTTAACATTGTCTTAAATGTTTATAAATTCGGACATGTTTAGAAATTCGATTCGGAAATATAGAATAAAAACAAAAAAATGAACTGTAATACTCATAATTTTAATACATCATCTTCACCATCATCATCATTTCAGCTAACATAGGCGTCTCTAAAGGTCTCCACAACGATCGGTCCCACGTCACATGCATCCATTGTCTTCCCGGGACCTGGTGGGGGACCTAACCACAGATCGTCGTACGGTGCGCGGTCGCCATTCAAGATCTTGCCCGCCCCAAGAGCCATGTTCTTCTTATTATGTGTCTCACTGCCACTTCAGTTCTATAATTCTTTGTTCGATGTCGATTATCTTAGTTCTCCTACTGATTTCCTCATTGTATCACGCAGGAAAATACCAAACATTGCGCTCTCTATTTCCCACATAGTTAATTTTAAATCAACATAAAACTTTTTTGAGTCTTTGCTTGATATTTGTCAGTACGAGTAATTTAGCACAAACTCAAAATTATAGGTTTGTACCACGCGTTTCGTGTAGTTTTTGTAAAAAGAAACATATTTAAGTCTGGTAGAGATCGCTTCCAGAAAGGATAACATACATTTTACAATTTTAAATCTTTCTCATGTGTTATTTTTAATTTGCCTTGGAATGCAATAAAGAGTATCTAGGTAGACAGATGTATATATTTATTTATTTAATTTAAAAATTATATTATAGATTGTTAAAATTCCAATTGTTGAAGACCTTCCCTATACCTACTTTATTTTCTTTCCCTTTAGGGTTATTAAAATTTAATTGAGACTCATACTTTGAGCTACACTAAATATAGAACAGGTAAAAAATCATAAGTGCTCATACGTAATTTAATAAAATTGCAGAAACTCCTCTTTTTTCGCCTCATTATATATATTTTTTTGTAACTGCTCTTAAACGAAGTCATACATAAACCAAATTACGAACCTCTTACTATCGTCACTTAAAACCAATGCAAATAACTACTTACCTATCAAGCCAAATCACTTCCACAGACCTGATTCACAAGTCATTAACTATGCATGATTAATATAATTAGAAACGCTTCGGGTTCTAATGGTTAGCTTTCCCTTTGTTTTAATGACCTCTTAACGCCTAATGAGGTGAAAAAAGGTAATTTGCACCCATCGGGGTGAGCAGGGGTGAGTAGGTGGCAATGACAATGCCCCTCCATCATTAGCATAATTCTGTTCGGTAAGGTAAATGAGATTTTTATTCCTGTTAGGTATAATTAAATTAATAAATAAACGAGCCAGATGCCTTACGGTCGAACCCAATAATCTATCTATCGCCAGTTTTGACATTTCGGAGATAGGAAACAGTTTCTATCTCTGATTTTTCCGTCCAGAGAAACAAAGACAGAAGTTGTTTTCTATCTCCGAAATGCCAAAACTGAAAAAAGATAGGCTATTAGGACCGGCCGTTACTCTGCAACACAATGTCCGTATATTCGAATCCATCTATCCCTATCACTCATACCGATGTCTTAAAGTGTCTGAAAGAGACAGATATATCCGTAAATACGAGCTTCGTGTTGCAGAGTAAGGCCTCAAATACGTTAACGAGAAAGATAGAAACCAAGCACCACTCCTTCATGTCCGATAAGTGTCGAAAAAGGTGTACTGAAGATGTACTGCCAGAAGAAGACTTATTTTTTATTTGCGTGGAACTAGATCCAACTAAAAAAAGATAACTGTATTTTCTAACTATGTGCCGTGTATATATTTCTACCACCATTATCTTGCCGTATTATCAACACCGCCAGCTGATATCAGTTCACTGCTGACCACCGGCCTCTGAAAAGGAGTAAAAAGCAAAAGCCAGCCTATAATCATCCCACTGCCGGGAAAAGGCCTCCATCGTTGAATTCAAGTTACCACAGCAATGATGGGTACTGGCATCACCACACTGCCAAATGCGGGTTGGGGGTCAAAACCCGAGTTATGTTCGATAATAAAAAACTTTTTGTAGTCTGACCCAGGGATCGAACCCGGGACCCCGAGATCTGGTCCTGGCATTTAAACACAAGACCAACGGCGTTCTCAAAAGGAGTACAGGCCAGCCTATAATCATCCTACTGCAGGGAAAAGGCCTCCATCGTTGAATTCAAGTTACCACAGCAATGATGGGTGCTGGCATCACCACACTGCCAAATGCGGGTTGGTGATCACAAACCCGTGTAATGTTCGATAATTATAAACTTTTTGTTGCCTGACCGAGGGATGGAACCCCGGATCCCAAGATTTTGGCCCAGTATTTAAACGGAGCGTTCTCAAAAGGAGTATTTAGCTATTACCACACTTTGCAGGTGGATTGGCGATGGCAGTTTTTTTAATCGAACATTGCAGACTAATTTCGATAGATGATAATGGGCACGAGTGATCTTTCAAATAAAGCTAGCAATGTACTCGAAATGCGCGCCACCCACATGTGTACCCGCGTGTTACACATACTACCTATATGATGATCGCTGATACAGATTACCCAATATGCTTTGCTACCTACAACTTCGAAATAAACTAGAACATCGGAAACGCAAGATTGAAGATTCAGCTCCTCGTGCAACCTACTTCGTCTGGTCGCTGTGCGCGGAGGGCATCCAAATCGTCACTTCGTAACAAGCATCGTTCGATTTCAAACCTATACTAGTTATAATATTTAAATTGTAATTCCTTTACTTTATAATTAAATTTAATTAAATAAATTTCGGGTTTTTTTAAATCCTTCGGCTGTGACTATCGTAATTGGCGCAGTCGGTAGGATACTCGAGTCAGTGCGCGTCGCGAAGTATCCAGCTGTACAATCAGTTGCTCCCATCGTTACGTCACTGGTTGAGCTATCGAGCCCTCATCGAGTATCTGAACCACGAGGTCTGCAGCCAGGAGGAGGATCAAGACATCGACCCAGAGAAAGCCAGAAATGATATATATGTAAGTGCACTCGAATTGTTCTTGCGTTGCTTTCCTTTTTGTGTACCTTTATCTCTTATCTCCCAAGATTTTTCACCCTAAGAATCGTGAGTCCAGCAAATCTGCACTAAATCGGCAGTCTCGCAGAAGAGAATTAGATTTTAATAGAAATTTAGAAGATAGCGATACATTAGAAATGGCTTTAGACCCAGACACCGTATTCAATGCATTGCGCCTGGTGCCTGAATTTGATGGAAATCCAAACATCCTCACTAGGTTTATTAGAATATGCGACCAGTTAGTAGCCACATATATGTTAGAAGCACCAGGGAACGAACTAACTAACTTGTGCTTATTAAATGGTATTCTTAATAAAATTACCGGAAATGCCGCTAGGACGATTAATTCCAACGGCATACCAGAAAGCTGGTTAGGTATTAGGAATGCTCTCGTCAACAACTTCTCCGATCAGCGTGACGAGACCGCCTTATACAACGATCTCTCTTTGGCATCGCAAGGAAATAATACACCACAAGAGTTTTACGACCACTGCCAAACGTTGTTTAGCACAATTATGACGTATGTTTCGCTTCACGAAACGATAGCCACTACTATTGAAGCTAAACGCACTTTATATAAAAAGTTAACTATGCAGGCTTTCGTGCGTGGCCTAAAAGAACCACTTGGTTCCCGCATTAGATGCATGAGGCCCGAAACAATAGAAAAGGCCTTAGAGTTCGTTCAAGAAGAGTTAAATATACTCTATTTACGACAACGAAACGACAGTGCTCCTAAAACATCTAATTCTAAGCCTTTTAATATGCCGCTTGTTAATATGCCATTGCCTAAACCTGTTCATAATCAACTTTCTGTGCCTAATTGGCATATACATTCACAGTCGCATAATGTGCAACGTCCCCCACCACTACCCTTCAGGTTTAACCCTCAAATAAACCAGTATCAGCATCCAGCCCGACAGCTGGGTATGCCATCCCGAACTCAGCAAATGTTCCGTGCTCCACCACCCAATTATAACCCCCAAAGCAATGTATTTCGTTTAAATAGAAATCAGCCTTCACAACCAGCCCCCAGGTCGATGAGCGGAGTACAACCGTTCGTTCCTAGAACTTTATCTCCAAATATAAGTGGTCATGATTGGCGAAGGCATGGAAATCCCCCACCTTCAAATTACTTCAAGACTAGAGAAATGAACTTCAACGAGTGCTTTGATGAAAATTCCTATAATAATTATTGTGATGAAGTTAATTATAGCAATTATTATTACTCCGATTACGACCAAGACAACGCACAGACTTATAATGACTCGTGTTACTGTGACGACAACAACCTGCAACCTGAGACATTCAATGACGAGCCGCCGACATGCGATGAGCCACAAGCGTCTAGCTCACAATCCACTCAGGATTTTCAGAGAGCCATTGCGTTCAAAAAATCAAGATAGAATTAAATCTACAAACTCAACGACAGTTACCCTACATACAAATTAATAATCCGCCCTTAAGGCTCCTTATTGACACCGGCGCGAATCAGTCATTTATTAGCCCAGAAACAGTGCATAATTACTTTAATACCTATCCTATTAATTATGATCCGTTCGAGGTGACTAATGTGCACGCGACTACGCGAAGTGATCACTCTATCACATTACCGTGTTTCCAGGAATTTCGTGACACTGATAATATAAAGTTATTCATATATCGTTTTCACGATTACTTTGATGGTTTGATAGGTTTAGATCTGCTTACTAAATGGGAAGCGAATATAAACCTCAAAGATCATACGTTAAAAACTAAATTTGCCGTAAATCCCATAAAGATGTATAATTCTCGTAACGTGAATTTGTACGAGAATATTATACCAGCCCAGAGTTATAAGATGTTGCGATTACCCATTAACGCTCCGGACGGCGATGTCCTAATCGAGGAACAGGTGATATGTAACTGTATTATCCACGAATGTATTACTTCCGTTAAGAATAGCCGTGGTATAGTAGAGGTTGAAAACCCTACACCAAATGACATCATCTTTTCACTAGACCACCCCGCATACGGCGAGATTTTTAATATAGAGTGCGCGCGTACCGAAACACATAGTGATCGCGTCCGCCATGTATTATCGCGTTTGAGAACCGACCATATGAACGCGGAGGAAAAAGCCAATATAGAAGCGTTATGCTCACGGTTTGCTGATGTCTTTTACATAGAAGGTGAACCGTTAACCTTCACTAACCAGATAAAGCATAGTATCAACACTACTGACGAGTTACCCGTTTACACGAAAACTTACCGCTATCCTTTCATCCATAGGCAGGAAGTTAGGGACCAAATTAACAAAATGTTGGAACAGGGAATCATACGACCTTCATCATCAGCCTGGAGCTCGCCTATTTGGGTTGTACCTAAAAAAACAGACGCTTCAGGGAAACAAAAGTGGCGCATCGTCGTAGACTACCGAAAACTGAACGAAAAGACGATAGATGATAAATACCCCATCCCAAACATCTCAGACGTCCTTGACAAGCTAGGAAAGTGCCAATACTTTACGACCCTTGACCTCACATCAGGTTTTTGGCAATGTCAGCTCGATCCTAAGGATATCCACAAAACAGCTTTTAATGTAGAGCATGGGCACTTCGAATTTCTTCGTATGCCTATGGGACTAAAAAATGCACCTTCTACGTTCCAGAGAATTATGGATAATGTCCTTAGAGGCCTCCAAAACGAGATTTGTCTAGTTTATCTGGATGATATCATCATTTTCGGTACATCACTTCAGGAAGCTGTAATTAACCTGGAAAAGGTATTACAGAGACTCAGGGAATCAAATTTTAAGGTACAGCTAGACAAGTCAGAGTTTTTAAAATTAGAAACAGCATACTTAGGTCACGTTATCACTCGCGACGGCATAAAGCCTAATCCAGACAAGATATCTGCCATAAAAAAATATCCTATTCCCAAAACTAGTAAAGAAATCAAGCAGTTCCTAGGACTACTTGGATATTACAGGAAATTCATTCCTGACTTTGCCCGTATAACAAAGCCAATGACATCTTGCTTAAAGAAAGGAAAGAAGATCACATTAGACCCAGATTACGTTAACAGTTTCGAGAAATGTAAAACATTACTACAGAATGACCCAATTTTACAATACCCAGACTTCACACGCGACTTTATACTCACGACAGACGCTTCTAATTTTGCTATCGGAGCCATACTATCACAAGGGCCCATAGGCTCTGACAAGCCTGTCTCTTATGCATCTCGAACACTCAATGATAGCGAACTAAATTATAGTACCATCGAGAAGGAGCTCCTAGCCATAGTATGGGCTACGAAGTATTTTAGACCGTATTTGTTTGGACGGAAATTTAAAATTGTCACCGACCATAAACCTCTCCAATGGATGATGAGTCTAAAGGAACCAAATTCTCGCTTAACGAGATGGCGATTAAAACTTAGTGAATTTGATTTCACTGTTATTTATAAGAAAGGCCAAAACAATACTAATGCTGATGCCTTATCTCGGATCGAGATACACAACGAAGAGGTCAGTTCTCTCGTTGGTAACCCGACCGAAAAACCACCATCACTAGCAGGCTCATCGACCAATACCGCACATACCAGTAACGAACATCCCATCCTTGAAGTCCCAATCTCAGACGAACCTCTTAATAAGTTCCACCGACAAATACATTTGACAGTTGTAGGTGACGTAAAACGACGACCTATCATGACTAAACCATTTGATACCCATACCCGCATAGCAATTCAGTTATCTCAGTCTCATCTGGAAGAAGATGTAGTTAATGCCATCAAAGAGTATGTTCATCCTAAGATAAAAACAGCCTTGCTGATACATCCGCCTCTTGCTATGTACTCAATCATACCAATCATACAAGAGAAGTTTAAAAGTTCAAGTATGAATTTCGTCTTAGCCAAAATTGAATTAGAAAATGTTAAACAATATCTTAAACAACAAGAGATCATTCAACATTACCACGATGGAAAGACCAATCACAGAGGCATTAACGAATGCTATCTTGCTCTTTCTAGAAAGTATTATTGGCCAAAAATGAAGGAACACATAGCTAAATTCATTGCCGAATGTACAATCTGTGGTCAGGCTAAGTACGACAGAAATCCAATAAGACTAAAGTTTTAACATTGTCCCACCAGCGACTAGGCCTTTCCAAACCTTACATCTAGATTTATTCACTGCCCAAAATGAGAAATATTTAACATTTATCGATGTCTTTTCCAAATATGGACAGGCGTATCACCTACGGGACGGTACAGCCATTAGTATCCTACAAGCATTATTACAGTTCAGTACCCACCACGGCCTTCCTTTGACTATAGTTACCGATAACGGAACTGAATTCTCAAATCAACTGTTCGCTGAGTTTATTCGGTTACATAACATTATACATCATAAGACCCTCGCTCACGCACCAAATGACAATGGTAACATAGAGCGATTCCACTCGACATTGCTCGAGCATCTCCGTATATTGAAATTACAAAAGAAGGACGAGCCTATAGTTAACTTAATGCCTTACGCGGTTATCGCTTATAACAGCTCCATACATAGTTTCACAAAATGTCGACCATTCGATTTAATAACAGGACATTATGATCCGAGGGACCCTATCGACGTTGACCCTACGGCACAGTTACTACAACAGTATATACAGACACACAGACAGCAAATGCAGTTAGTCTATGATACTATAAATGAGTCTTCCTTAGCCACCCGTAGTTTTCTCATAGATAATAGAAATAAAACCCGTGAGGATGAGGTAGAATACTCACCGCAGCAGCAAGTGTTTGTTAAGAACCCAATCGCTAGTAGGCAAAAGGTCGCGTCACGCTATACGCAAGACACGGTCTTAGCCGATTTACCGATTCACATATATACTTCAAAAAAGCGAGGACCCGTCGCTAAATCACGTCTTAAACGTGTACCTAAACCAGCCAAATTGTTGCAGAATCCTGTTGCTGATCCAGATGACGCACTCAAAGGAGATAAAACTTGAAAGTTTAGACTATGGACCAGGACTCTTACCGTTTAACCTAGGACCCGCTAACCTCATTACTCATTACCACACATTCTTACAACGCATCCGACTCGACGACATTGAAAATACAATAACTACACTACGCGGACAGATATTAACTTACGAGAATAAATTACCTAACGATACCTATTCCTTATATGAGCTTCAAATCACTTATCTTAATAATAAATTAGATTATGCATTGCATCAATTAAAAAGCTTAGAACCAAATCGATACAAAAGAGGCCTTGTAGACGGACTGGGATCGATAATCAAGAGCATAACAGGGAACTTAGATTATAAAGATGCTGTTCATTATAACAATATCTTAAATAACGTTCAAATTAGCCAGAATAAATTGGTATCAGAATACAATAGTCATATTAGCATAACTAAGGAGTGGACTACTAAGACATCGTCTATAATAACACAGTTAGTCGAAAATCAATATCATATTAATGTCACATTACAAACTATACTAGATAAAGTTTCTCAAAGTGATTTGCATCTAACTAAATTTGCGAAATTCGCTCAATTGCTATCTATAATTAGCGAAAACGTAGCCGATTTACTAAACGAGTTAGTTAAAGTCGAAAATAGCTTAGCATTCATACACGCGTCGACTACGCATCGTAGTATGATAGATATAGATTCATTAAACGATATGTTAGTTAAGCTTAGGGAGATATATGGTAGAAAATATATATTAAACTTAGAGACACGGGAATACTATGACATAATAAGGCCCGGCTCTTATTTTATAGATAAGCAGTTAGTCATAATTTACAGATTCCCTATAATATCAGCGGACTTGTACGATTTCTATAGACTGTCCATAGTACCTAATAAAGCCCACCAGGCCTTTATCCCTTCGCATCCTTACATAGCAACCAATGTTCATTCGTTTGTATATATAGAGACAGAATGTCCGAAGTTTAATACAGGCTATCTCTGCGATGAGTCGTACTATCACCATATACGTACCGAATCAGACTGCGTACACCAACTCATCACGAAGCAATCTCTGGAGAAGACATGTAACCTTACCACGATCCATCTTACCAAGGAAGCAATGGAGAAGATCGACGACCAGCACTATACTATCTCGCTACCTCATCTTACAAGAACAAGACTCACCTGCGAACGTGAAGATTACGTCGAACTTCAAGGTAGTTACCTAGTCACAATACCAATGAAGTGTATTCTACGTACATCCGAGTTCACCATTATCAATAATGACGGAGAAGTAAAAGGTCAACCCTTCAAAATCATGATGGCTATAGAAGTCAAAATTCCAACCATCGGAACACCAACGCAAATACAACTTAACACAATCAACTTGAAGAGCCTTCACAGTATCCACGACAAGATTTTAATACAGAAGCCTATTACCATAAGCCACACATCATCTGATATTCTATATCACACTACGGGACCCTTCTACGGAATACTGATCATCATTCTGATAACACTCATCATAATCATCATATGCCGTTACAAGATGAAACGCAACTCGTCTAACGAAAAGCACGAAACAGAAGATACCAACGAGACGACATACGCCGAACCTGGAAGAGCAAAGCAGCATCCAGTTCCAGCAACATTTTCGCTAAACGTCCTCAAATAGTTGCTGATCTATGGGGGGAGGTGTTACACATACTACCTATATGATGATCGCTGATACAGATTACCCAATATGCTTTGCTACCTACAACTTCGAAATAAACTAGAACATCGGAAACGCAAGATTGAAGATTCAGCTCCTCGTGCAACCTACTTCGTCTGGTCGCTGTGCGCGGAGGGCATCCAAATCGTCACTTCGTAACAAGCATCGTTCGATTTCAAACCTATACTAGTTATAATATTTAAATTGTAATTCCTTTACTTTATAATTAAATTTAATTAAATAAATTTCGGGTTTTTTTAAATCCTTCGGCTGTGACTATCGTAATTCGCGTAACAATAAAAGAGCCGTTACAGGCCTTTGTCAAACAGTGGACGTCGCTACGCTGAAGTGATAATAATGATATAGCAATAAGCATAACGACAGTATCAAAAACTCGATAATTGGTTATAAGGGAAAATACATATTAATATTTAATATTTAAGACATGCCTCACTAGGCCACACAGAGCCATCTAGTCCCAAATTAAGCTACTATTTAGTACCCTGTCTTATGGGGTACTAGACAACCGATAAACTTACTTATATACTTTTTTTGTAAATACATACTTATAATACATAGAAAACACCCAGACCAGTACAAACAGACATGTTCATGCACACAAATATTTGTACTGTGCGGAGATCGAACCCGCGACCCATGGCTCAGAAGCAGCGTTTACTACCGCTGATCCAAATGGTCATCCATAATTTAAAAACCTTTTGAACACTGGTTTAGTTTTATTAATATAATTGGGATTGTTATGATTTTAAATAAAAATATACATGCAATCGGCCATTTTGACTGAAACACCAATCACAGATCATGACGGCGCGATCACGTAAACTCCGCTGATATTACTGTCATTCGCTGAGTTTTCTTAATGCGAATACTTACTACTGATTACGTGTTTTTACACTGAGGTACTGTATAACACGTTATAAACTTTGGAATTAATTTTAATCACACAAGCTACTTAAATGCTTTTTTACTTCTTCGCTACGCCTAAACACAATAGTGCAAGTTTTACATAAAAATAAAACTTGTATTATTGAGCAGAGACGATGCACAGCATCCTGTGAGAGATGCGTCATCTTCCGGTCTAGCGTTACGATAATACTCGTATTTCTTCACTTCCGTCGCATTTATAAATTAATAAATGAGTTTACTTACTTCCGTTTTGCGCCATTTTAGTCACCTGGGGTCGAGTTGACTCGAAGTTTTCTCATAGATGACTCGCCAGGAGGCCTTAATGGGATGCTGTGCATCGTCTCTGCTCAATAATACAAGTTTTATTTTTATGTAAAACTTGCACTATTATTTGGCATGTGACGATGCACAGCATCCTGTGTTTATTAGCTCCTGGTGACTACCAACGGCGCTATGTGACATGCTACTGTAAAATAGTTTTGTTAGTAGAAATGAGAAGTTTATTTGATAAAATAATTTGTTTATTTATAGTTATACAACTAAGAAATATTTGATTGTACAGAAAAATACGATAATTATTTTATTTAATAAATATAATCATCATTAGTTATCAGCTGTAGCACATAGTATACTTATGTAATTGATTTACTTTACATATAGCCAATTCATAATGGTTGAAAGCTATTAATTAAAGGGTTCCTTGGAGTTTCTGCAACAGAACTTCGAACTTGCTTGCAGTAAAACTTTGCAAAAGTGTTTTCGCTACGCCAGTTACCTCGTGAGAGAATCTCATCTATTGGTAAATTATCTATCCAGTTTAAAGATGCTACAGCGGAACGGACGCTGCCCGGTGAGGCTTTAATGCCCGCATCTCTGAAGACTGTTTTAATCCAGTTTGCTATTAGAGTTCTAGTTGCAGCTTTTGCTGTACCCTTAATGGAAATAAATAGGGCACCATCACATTCCGCTGTTCGCCTCTGCTCACCTATTGCTAGCAATTTTCGTAGCCAAAAGACAGGGCATATGTTATTATTAGAGTTGGCTTTTAGCTTCCATCCCGATTGCCTATATGTCGCTGTATCTGTTTTAGAACCGAACTTGGGCCACAGAATCACGTGATTACCTTCATCTTGAAAATGGTCAGGTGTAATTCTTAACAGGGTCAGGTCGTGTACACGTCGTCCGGATGCCAGCAGTAAAATGCAGGCAAGTCTGCGGGAAATCTCGTAGAGATTTACCCGAGAAGGTGGGTTTAAGCTAAGCCATGAGGTTAAATTAGATGGGTCCCATATAGGGGCTTTTTTAGATACAGGCTGTTGTAAAGAGATTGCTTTTAGCATATGCTTGACCAAGAAGTTTGATTTGAGATCATCATTAGGAGAACCTAGGGTTAGGATGAAGGACTTGTGTACTAAGATGGTAGAGAAAGCCATTTTTTCTTGTAGATGTAGGTGTGCTAGGTATTTCGCCAAAAAGCTTCCATTAGGGTGTTTGTAGTCGTTATTGGACTCTTTACACCACTTTACCCAGCGCAACCAAGCTGGTTTGTATGTCTTTAGGGTAGATTCCCGCCAGCTAAGTTTGAGCAGGGATCTTTCTTCTTCCGTCCAGTTAGACAAGGTGTTTGCCCACCCCCAATCTTCCATACTAGAAGTTTTATGTTCGCTATTTGAGGAGGGGGCAGACCCGTTGCTTGGTCTATGAGAACTTTGTGAAGGTTCCTTACCTTTAACGGTCGGCTTTGGGATCGGCGGCGAATGTCCGGCAGCCAGTACGCCCGTTTCCAGAGAAGTGCTACAAGGAGGAACGTACCTTTTGCTGTATTCAGGTGGTGCAATACTCTGGGTATTAGTGATGGAGGGGGAAAGAGCCATGCGAGCTTGTAGACCCATTTCCTGCTGAAAGCATTGCAAAAAACTGCTGACGAGTCTTTCGAGTCTCGCGATACGTACGTTTTCAGTACCTTGGTATTTTTGGACGCAAACAGGTCTATCTCTGGTCTCCCAAATTTCCTGAATATTTCTTTTAGCGCTGGTTCTGTGAGATGCCACTCTGACGATGTCTTGCCCCGTGAGAGGCAGTCTGCTAATTGATTGAAGCGACCCGGGAGGTACTCTGGCGTCAGGATTATTCTCCAGTGGTTCAGTAACTGAAATAACTGGTGTGTTAGCTCTAGCAACGGCTCTGACCGAGTCCCTCCCTCGTTCCGAACATAGGCGACTACAGTTCGGTTGTCCGATTGAAATATTACATGAGACCCCTTCAAATAGTGTTTGAATGCTTTCACTGCTGAAATTATCGCGAACATCTCTTTGCGATTGCAGTGCCATCGCGTTTGATTGCGGCTCCACTTCCCTGATATTTCGTGGTCGTCCAGGTGAGCTCCCCAGCCGTAGTCTGCTGCATTGGTAGTTAGAAAATGTTGAACCGAAGTCTCGTGCAGGGGGCTGCTTGCGTGGGTTCGAGTTGTTGTTGCAAGCCACCACTGTAAGTCTAATTTTATCTCCGATGTTATAGGGGCTTGTTTGTTTGTAGGATGGTTCCGTAGTTTGTGGCAAAGCCTCTGAAGACGACGACATTTGAGTCTTCCGCCTGGAATCACGAAATTGGCGTAATTCAAGGTGCCTAGTAGCTGTTGACACTCCTTCAGACTTACGGTACCTGCTTTCAGGATTTGGTCCGACATCGAAGAGATAGGAGTTATGCTTTTCGAGGGAAGGGTTTTGATGTTCATTGCAGTGTTCCATCTGATGCCGAGATACTCCAGATTTTGTGAAGGTTGCAACACCGATTTTTCGTGGTTGATTGTCCAGCCTAGCTGTTCCAGAAACTGAATCGTTATGGCTACTTCCTTTTCCAACATTTTCCTGGATTGGTTGGCTAGAAGAAAGTCGTCGAGATAAACTAGGACCCTTATCCCTTTCATTCGGAGCATGTGTGTCACCCAATTCGTGATCGTAGCGAAGTTTTTTTATGATATTTTTTATGAGAGGTCTATTTTCGCCATCCAGTCGTGTTTTTGTAAAAATTTTGGTATTTGAAAATGAGAAATCAGCATGAATTTCTTTGGGATTATAGATTGGTTGAGCCTCTTGAGATTCAAGATGGGTCGATTTGAGCCGTCCTTTTTCTTGCGAAGAAACATTATGGAGAAAAAACTCGGGCCCAGTGAGGCCTGATTTGGTGCCTCGAGTACCTTCTGTTTTAACAAGGATTTTATTTGTTGTGTCATTTCTAAGGATTCGTGAGTGCTGAAGCGGAGAATATTGCACGGTGTTGGTGTGACAAGCACCGGCTTGGAGGTAAATGGCAGACGCATCCCTGAGATCATCAACAGGATGGCTTTCGGGGCCTGACACGCCTGCCACTGCCTTCGATACGCTCGGAGACAGCCTCCATAAAATTTGTTGGGTTGGGTGGAATAGTCACTTGGATTTGTTCTTTTCTGTACTCTGCCCTTCCTTACGATAAAACTTTCTGAACTTCTGAGAATTATTGGTTGACTTGGGGCATGACGAAGTGTTATCTGGTTTTGTACTGTTTTGTCTGTCTGAACGAAAGGGCTGATTTTGAAAAGCACGGGATGGCCCTGGTTTTAGGGTTAGCTTTGGTACTGCCTTTTTGGGTTCTTTGTCGAAAGAGAACCACGGACGGATCCATTTATCGACCCCGCCCGTACGTTGAATGTATGAGCTAAGAGCGGTTTTATCGAACAAAAATTCAGCGCTTGGTGGGACTTTCCGCAAGCCTTCGCGCAGCATTTTGTTTGGAATCTCCGCCAGGATACGCTCCCGACGTTGTTCGATACACTCAGCACGTTTTCCACACACTATTTGCATAATATTTTCGCTCGTTTTGTAGGTTTTAGATTTGGTATCAAAAACATCGGATATCTTGTTAAATACACTAGAGGCTGTAAGCTCTGTGGTGGGAGTAGCTGCCCAGTCCACGAATGATTGAAGCTGTTCTTTAAGATTATCCTCTTGTGAGAGTAAAGCGTTTGAAATAGCTGCGAGTGAGCGTTCGACGGGAGCCATGAAATGTTTCCCTTTACTAAATTGTCGAAGTTCATCATTGATGCTTAATTCTATGAAACCGGGTTGAGCACAGTAACCTTTCATAGCCTCTGCGTAACGAACATCTTTCCAGCTCACGTCATTAAATTTCTGTAGTTCTTCTAACCTTTTTACGCGCAAGGGATCGGAGCTGGCGACTTTAGGGTCTTTCAAAAGTGTATTTACGGTACTAAGTTTCAATTTAAGATTATTCTCTACAAGTGTGGCAGGACACTGTAAAAACGAGGTAGTACCGGAAAAATAAGGCGTTGTTGACGCGTGCGTATCCGGCACGGATACCTCACTATTATTTGATGTATGAACACTAGTAGAGGATTGTGGCTCGTTTGTATTAGGCGAAGACACTTTATTTAGGTTATTCATATAAAGATTCGTTAAAATACTCATTTGGTCTAAGAGGGTATTAAAACTTTCTGTATTCCACATACCTTGTTTAGCTCGTTTAACCTCGTGGTTGGTTGAATCGTCATCGTCCAATTTGCGTTTTCTCTGAGGGTGCTGTTCAGCATCCTCGTGATCACCATCATCCAAGGTGTGTCCATCGCCGACAACCATCACGTACGTTTCGTTGTCGCTTGATTCGCACTCACTCATCTCACTTAAGATCGACTTTCTTTGGTAATTGACAAGACGATAGAATAATATATTCCTAAGAAAGAATTAAATAAATTAAAAGAGTAGGTAGAAAAGCTATTTATGCAATGAGAACGAGCAGAGTTTCTGCTTATGATGTTGCTAGTTCGAAAGATAACGACGCTATGAGAAAACTTCGAGTCAACTCGACCCCAGGTGACTAAAATGGCGCAAAACGGAAGTAAGTAAACTCATTTATTAATTTATAAATGCGACGGAAGTGAAGAAATACGAGTATTGTCGTAACGCTAGACCGGAAGATGACGCATCTCTCACAGGATGCTGTGCATCGTCACATGCCGAATAATGTCATATTTACCTAAACGTGACATCACAGCCGGCGCCATGACACCTGTAATTTTTTTTCGGGCACTAATAAAAAAAATTAAGAAAAAATGCTTTAAAATTTTGTTTAACTTAATTTTATTACCGATATTTACGAAAAAGGATTTCAAAATCTATCGTCACGCCTATTTCATGCATCTACTTACTTAGGTACTTACCTTATTTAAAAACAAGTTCAAAGCTGTAAACGATATCGTTCTACAGAAACGAATACATTTTATTTTTCGGGGCAACTAATGTAGCCAGTCTCACGGGCATACATTATACAAAGTTTTAAGTAAATGGTATTACGAGCGGAAACAAGCCTATCTTAAGAGGGAGTATAAAGGTACAGTGCACGTCAGGCATATACATTTTTGTTGCAATCTCGTACCTATGTCAAAGACTTTGAGATACCACATTGTATAATCTGATGTTTCGTTGGCTGTACACTATAACCGTCTCTTTAAAAAAAATGTTATCTCATAACTGAGATGAAATTATGAAAAAAATTGGTTGCCTGTAAAGTCGGTATACGGGCGAAAGTTTTACGTGACAACGACTTTGAGTGGTAAAATAATTTTAATGTGAATATTCATTCGTATAGTAGGAAGAAGGATGAAATAATAGTAACAATTTAAAACATTTATTTAAACAAAGAATTATATTTAAAACATTAATTTATACAAAGAATCTCGCACTGAATTTCATATTAACAAAATTTTATTGAACTGGATTTTATAGAAGCGCAAGACATGAACCGGTGTGTATGCCTATCTCTCTCACTCTCTCTCTCTCGCTCTGTCTCTCTCGCTCTTAGGCGGGCTAACTGTGCTCGAGTGGAAGGGACGCGTGCCTTTCACTTTTTATGTCTGTCTCTCTCGCTCTTAGGCGGGCTAACCATGCCCGAGTGGAAGGGACGCGTGCCTCTCACTCGCTCTCATTGTGAGCGCATAACGTGAGCGGAGCGTAACGCAGTTTCTTGAAGTGTCACCCGGCAAACCAATTTATAAGACGTTGTCACGTCAGATAAGACCTGTCGGTAAATGCGTTTCATTTTGTAATATATAAATTCTATTGAGTTTCATATTGGCAGAAAAATCTACAAAATGCGATCTAAAAGAAAGAGTCCGCAGGAAAATTTATTTTGTTGCTTCTGTGTCTAACAGTTGTCAGAAAATTCTAAACGCACTGACCGATCTTCATATCTGAGCCTTCATTAATAATACTTTTTTAGCCACAAGATTACACATATTTATGGCACCTACGAATGAAATGAGTATAGGTAGGTAAGGCGCAGAAAACTTAAAATTATTGATACTTTGCATCATTTTGAGTTTAAAACATCAAATGTTTTTGATTTCACCATAACATTTGCATTGTTAATATATAATGGTTTTGGCTATTAACACCATTTATTTTACACCTAGTATAGGCCTACATCACTTTTCCGGCCTATGTACAGTGACCCAAGTGAGTGCACATCAAACTACAAATATGTCAAATCGCCCCATTCGATTTTCAACTTTTACTACAACATTTAAGGATCAGTTTCAATTCCGAAAATTTACCATTTTGTGGCATTTTGATCTGTAACCGTATGAACATAAACTTTACAGTTATTCCCATAACAATAATAAACCGGTAATGGTTGCTAGGGCTGTTAAGTGGTCGCTTTTATTGCCAAACTCTTCACAATGGACGCTTCATAAATTAGATTTTTAATATTCATTGTAGAGTAAGGAAGTTTGGTCATTAAAAAGCTACCAAAACAATAGTTACCTGTCATTTAAGGGACCGCTGGATTTTTCATTAAAATGCTTGAATTAATTAAGGGTTAAACTAAATTTAATGTACCTTAAAAACTTCTTTTGACCTCAGTAGCGACCCCTTAAAAAGCGTCTGAAACGCTCGACCACAGAGTTTGTCAATATTTTATTTCTAGACTAGATCTTCGCCCGCGGCTCTGCCCGCGTGAACTCCACGTCATATCGCGCGGTCGGAAACCTGTGCCTGGCGGTGGCATATAGAAAGATAGATTAGGTAGGCTTAATACATTCGTGTCTGTGAAACCATGGAAATACACATAAAAAAACTACCCAATCGGTCAAGTCTTTTAGTAGTTGACATACCGACAGCAGCGCCACCTACCGGGTCCCGCGGTAAAAAGCAGCCTTTGTTCATCAAAGATAGTGTCAGCTTTTAATAATTAAAGAATTTATGAAATTGGTCCAGTACTCGTAGTTTCAGAGCCTATTCAATATAAACATACACACACATTAAAATACAAATCTTTCCTTTTTATAATACGTATAAGTGTAAATGTAGATATTTTTAGCTACTATAAAAGTGTATTTAAAACTACTTGGCAAGCAAGAATACTAGTTAAAATTGTAAATACAAATCCTTGAAATAACTCGGTCCTACACTCTTTCGCTTACCCAACGACTGCCTAATCCAATTGCCTTCCGAGAAATTGTTTTTGTAGACGAATTTATTTAAGTCTTTACGCTATAATCCTGCGAAGTTTTTTTTTTGTATAATCAATGGGCTTGCTCTTGACTACATACTTGATACTCTTGACAACTCTACGGTTAAGAAGAAGCCAAAGATGGAGCGAGCTTACGTAGAGGTAATGGTTCTCCCACACACCAGCGGAACACAGAAAAATGTCTTTGGACTCCGGCAACTCCGACACAAACAATTCATTGATAGCTCAAATGGTTATGGTCGCTCAGTAATGAGAAAGGTTGTAAGTTTCATTCTTGCCTAGGGTAGTCGACATCTTTTAGACTTCCTAAATACCTATATAAACTTTACATGCAGAATAGATCGTGCTGATAATACTTATAACATTTGACTCACACTAAATTATTCAATGCATCATTAACAAATCATCCACTTGTATAGGAAGCTAAGCATTTAATAGAAAAATGTTTAATGATTGATTACTATCGTAATAAGCGACTTTACTTTAATCATTAATTAGGCTCGAGCTTTCATTAATTTAAGTAATGGGTCCAGTGACATTAACCATATATAAATTAAAGACAGTGATGTTTTGAGACATTCAATATTGATAATTGTCACTGGTGCATTCACTATTCATACAGTCTAATTATAATAATTATTAGAAATCTTGAATAATATTAACTATGAAAATCGTAGAAGTGTCTTTGGCCAAATTGGCTTTGGATGAAAAGGTGGTATCTTCGTGTCGCTGTGAATTTGTAAGTGTATATTTTATTTTATATATTCTGTCGGTAAATTTATGTAACCTTGTTTGGTTACAACTAAAAATTAGATTTTAAACCCAGTATACTTGTTTATAAAGGCGGTTTTCTTTCGTTTTAAAATGTATTTGTGACTTTTAGCTTCTCACAAAAAATATTTTTCTTTTATTACAATTTACATGCCGTTACCAATTATTAATGGTTTCGATTCCCATTTGAGATTATCGAATTATTTCTATAATCTATTAATTAAATATGAATCGATTCATTGCATTTTGTTTTGTGGTACCTATTTGGCTCCTTCCTACGGTTTGAAAAATAAGTATTCAAAATTACATTAAAGGGGATGATCACGTCGAATTTCATCCCTTTTTGGTATTAAATTTTTTAATCAAGTACACATGCGAAATTTCTTTAAAAATATGCAATTACAATACTCACTTTCATTTCAGGTGCACAAATGGTTGGACGACCACGTGGAGTACTTCCCCCCTTTACCCCCCACGCCAAGGTTGATCACGCGACTCTGCGCGTACACATACGGACCACCCCAAATGCAGTATTTCTACAGCAAACCCTGCCAGGCCTTGTACCCTCCTGCTAACATACACCTGCCTTATATAACTCCTGCCCCACATAGAATATCGCCTATGAGACCTACGTACCATTAGTTTATAAGAGTTTTATTTCCGATATTTATTGTTTGTAATAAAATTAGTTTAAATTTAAATTATGTTTCTTATTATCAATCCTATTATGACCTAATCAAATGTGATAATTGCAATGTTGAGTAGAATAAAACTAATTACAAAAAAAAAACAGCCCCACGAAATGTGTGAAATGAACAACCAATATTGAGTCAGTGCATGATGATTGTTATTGTTTGGCATCGACTTAAAATTGGTGGATTATTTTACGCTTTTTGTTAGTTAATTTTTGTGTAAAATGGTTACTTGTTAATATAATTATTTTTACCATGTTTACCTGATCATCGAGTATAAAATGATATCAAAATTACTAAAGTAAAAAGTCACGGTTTATTATCATCCCACTGCAGGGTATATACCTCCATCAATGAATTCAAGTTACCATAACAATGATGGGTACAGGCATAATCACTACGCTTGCCAAATGCGGGTTGATGATCATAAACTCGAGCAATATTCGAAAATTCCAATCTTTTGTAGACCGACCCGGGAATCGAACCCGGGATTCCGAGATCTAGGCCTGGTATTTAAACCACTAGACTAATGGGGCGTTATCAAAATTAGTTACCTCAAAATGTTCTAGCTACTCATTTATCCAAACATACATTAAACACATACGATATTTATACCGTAACAGTTAGCATTTCATTGTTACCTACACAAGGAATTACATAGGGTACAGTGGAGGTGAATCCAGTGGGTGCTGTATAGACTAAAACGTTATAACCTTTATGTTTAGTATCATGGCAGTTTCCCAAAACTATTAATTTTTGGGTTTTTATAGGGTATTTTGTAATTTATTGTGATTTTATCAAAAATTTCCGGAGCTATTCTCGATCGGTTACATTTTGGAAACAATCTTTTTAGAAGGGATAAAATTACAGTTGTGTTTCAGACGACCCGTGAAGCCGTTGTTTTCGGCTTTTGATGCATGATAGAATACATGAAAACTGATTTTAACTGATTTTTAACTGATTACGACAAGTAAGTCACTGACGTGAATGGCGGTAATAGGCAGTTTGAAAAGCTTTGACATTAGTTAAAGTACGATAAGAACAAGATCTACAATTCCTAATCCGATAGTCCGAAGAAATACCGTCCCGATTACTAGAACTACAAAAAATTTGACACGACTGAGTTATAGTCAAGTTTACTAAAAAAATTACACATTTCTTAACAATAGAATTATTGGCACTACTCTATTTTTCTATCTTGCGGTAAAGATGTAACACGTTGATTTATGAACTAAGTTACGACGTTACAAGCCGCTCGTTAGGTTGTAATTTGAACGTTTCAAAACGTTTAGTTTAGGGATTAATGGTTAAAACAATTTATCTTACAACTAAAGATCCTGTGTTGGATACATACGATGGGTGACAACGATATTAATTTGCAACAGTATCACTTTACGCAGCTAAAATGTACCTTTTGTAATGATAGTGATTTCAGAATTGACGTTAATTAAATGAAGTTAGAAATTTGAAAATTTAATAATATCCATATTTTTCGGTTACTTAAAACCTCAGACGTATTTATAATTATGATTAATAACAGCTCAATACCATATAACCATACATTTTCCACCGGAGAGAGTTCATAGATTGCATAGTTCTTTTTCAAAAAATCTTCGCAAAATATTTATCATAAATATTATTACTGAGAAGATAACCCTTTATCTTCTGATCCACATTACAATAGTTGATCAAAAGTTATGACCTGAAACATCTCGTTTATTTTCAAGCTTAATTGTATTTAGCGCTGAACTAAATCCTTTCAAAATTGAATACGAGAAATTGAATAGAGAACGCGTTGTTAAGATTTTCACAACTTACCCTAACGAAAGAAAACACATCCGAGCAACAAAAGTTTGCATAGACTCAGCGCTTTTGAAATAAAATAGTACTTACTAGTGATGTTAAACATAATATTTGCATTCTCGAATACTAGAATATTTACGTTTTCAGTTTAAGTTCTTACTATGTAAGCTTATTTGGGAATGAAATGTGAAAACAATTTTTGAAATAAGAATCACCATCATCAATCAAAGCAGTCCACACACACTGCTTTTAATAAAAAAAAATATAATGTAAATATGTAACAGTATGTAACAATATGTAATAATCATGACTTCTCATAATACGCTAGTTCTTCTTAATATGTATAGACTCACTTAATACACCTCGCTTTCTGTAATAAATGACAACTATAACTTCAGATAATATTAGTTCCCTAACATATACATAGATGGCGCTGCCTGTACCTTGCCTCGCGGTAGGTTTTTGTTTTAGCAAATGTATTAGATATAAATTTTTTGTTTACCTGAAATGTTAATAGATGGCGTTGTATGTCTGTTACAACGCAAGACGTAAGTATTTTTATATGATGATAAGTACTCCAGGCCTATGTTCTGTAAGTTAAGAAGAATTCCTCAGGGTATCTCAACAGCTCAAAGTTGGCTTTTCAAGCTTTTGGACCTTCTTAGACATTGAGATACTCCTATCCAAAGGAATACATATCTTCTTTGGAACTTAACTGTACATTTACTGTATCCGTACTTTAAGTTAATAAACCCCATCAACCTGTCTCCGAGTTTCCTTGTTGACGGTGACGTCAACGCCGTGACCGCCCCATACTTCGAGCACTACATCCATTACAAATATTAATTATTATTTACTATTATTTAGAAGAAACTCGTGTTTTACACCACTTATAAGTCGAGAACAGCTGAACAGATTATTATGGTTTTGGTGGTTTGTGATTTGTCTTCGCCGGGAATAGGATAATAAGTATTAAAAGCGTTGGAAAGTTAACATCAGAAATACCTACCTGGATCATAAAAATGTATTTCTTTATTTTTTTTCCAATCACGCCATATTTGACAACAATGACATTTAAGACGTCAGAATCAAATTTAGGGCGATACGAACTTGTTCGTATTTTGAATGTACAATGAAGTCATAATTAGGTTTAGAGGGGGTCTAGATATCCCCCCCCCCACTAGTGCCAAAAAAAATTGACTGACTGAGATTATTAATAAGACCTCAGTAATTATTACTAGGGTTATTATACCCTCGGTTAGTGCATCTTGAATTTCCTAATACATATTATCTGTGCTAATACCTTTTTATATTGAGGGATGGATCAACAAAATGCCAACCTAAAAAAATAATCGCATTTGTCTAGCTCGTATTTTGTAGATTCTTGTCTCAATAAGTTTAACTTTAAATCCAACAAGTAGAGATCAATATCAATTGAGAAAATTTGACGTTTTTTGGTAGGTTGACGTGCTGTTGTCTGTACAATCAAAGCCGTTTTTCATGATTCCGTCTAAGTCACGGGATAACATTTTTTTAGAGAAGTGACGCCGGTTCCTTTAACCTCAAATATACTGTCGTGTTTACCTTTAAAAAAATATTATGCTGTTGGCTATAGAGAAATAATATATACTACCGTGTATGTATTAAATGTAAACAATTGTTGGTAGAACAAGAAATAATAAAAAATAAAAATAATAACGTCGAAGAAATCGACCATTAGTAACATCGTTTAGTCACTCGTGCCAGCATCATTAGTTTTCTGTTCAATTTTTATCAACGAAATAGTTTACTCCCTATAACTAGTTGGGTGAATGGCGAAACTTTTCAACTTTCAGGAAAACTCGGAACTGAGCAGCCTTTTTAACAGATAGCTTTTAATACTTTATTGGATTGGAAATGTATTTCGCAGTGAAAATTGGTTTTCTTAGTTCAGTTGGATGCTGTGTTGGTTGATAGAGTTTGTTTATAAATACGGAAAATTGATAAGAGAGTGTATACAATTCTGTTTAAAAAAGCAAGTTAGGTGTTTAGGACTTAAAATTTACTGTAATTTTTAATGAACTGATTGATTCGAACAAAATATTCATAACATGCAAATATGAATCTTGAAATCCAATCCTAGAGCGGAAAAAATAAATACAAAGAAAGCAAATTTTTATTTGTTTTTGTTTGTGTCTATACCTCTAGAAATAAAATTTAATATCTTAAGGTTTGAATTTAATATTGTAATGGATGAGGAACCTATTACTTAGATTGATAAATGTTGGTCTAATAGTGATTTAAGTACCGGGCCAAGCTCTTGGGGTCCTACGTTTGATCCCCAGGACGGGCAACAACATATTTGAATTTTAGAAACATTGCTCTGGTCTGTCACCAACCCGCATTTGGCAAGCACGGCCACCATGCCTGCACCAAACATTGCTGTGGTAACTTGAATTCAATGATGGAGGCCTTTGCCCTGCAGTGGGATGATCATTGGCTGTTACTTTTTAGCGAGCTACTGTGCGTTTAGTTAAGAAGGTTTATAAATCAAATTGTAAAGGTCGTTAATTTTTACGCATCACAGCGTGTATCAAATAAATAACTGAATCAATATTTTATATTTTTCTTAGACTATTTTAAAAAATAACACTGCCACGATGTTATAAATAATGGATACCTATATAAAGTGGACTTCGTTTTTAAGGTGGTTCAAAACGCAGGGTGTATAATAGTGTGGGCAGAACGAAACATTTCGGTAATAAATACAAGGATCAGTTTCTAGATGAAATTTGGCATGGAATAGCTGGAATAGTATGACAGTTCGCTCCACGCGTATGAAGTAGCGAGCAACAGCTAAATAAAACGACATAATAAAAAACCAATACAAACCAAATCAGAAAGAGGATTTTGATTTTACGACAAACGACGCTAATCCCCGGCCATTGAGCCGGAGCTACGATAATAGATTGGTGGGCAATTTCTTTAAGGGCACGTAAAATTTTAATGGTCCATATTTTATTGGCTGGACAGAGAGCGCATTGATTAAAAACCTCCATTGAATTTCCGTTTGGAACGTGATTACCTATCGGGTATTGTACTTGGTTCTAGATTGAATCTCTTGGTTAGGATTATTCATCTCTTTCTTTTCTTCTTTCGTCTAACTACTTACATCAATACAAGTGCCAGACATTGAATAAAGTTTTGAACGCGGTTAAGTAGTACTTTTAAAATTAAATCTGGTGAAAAAAGATGTACTAAATTAGATGCATACCTATGTTTTTACAACAGGATTCATGAGTATTTTTTATGCTCGTTAGAGTTTTCAAAGTAGTTTTATATAAATTAGAAAATGCCTATACGTCCTTGGGCCTAATTCGCGTAACTGAATCGCAGTTCGATCGTGATTGAAATGGACAAATTTGACATTTAGCCCATACTAAAACTGTCAAAAACCTGTCGTTCAATTACGATTGTGATACGATTCGGTTACGCGAATTAGGGGCCTTAAGCCGGAACCAACGGCTTGGCGTGCCTTTTTTTTTTCTTTGTTTTCGCAGGAAAAAATGCATTACGCATACCTACTGCTTCAGAGGCAGCAGTAGGGTATGTGGGACTCTCTTGTCGGTGCCCGACAAGCATACCCACTAAAAAGACCTGCGGTGTACCTTGCAACGTATGTTGGCAGTGTATGGGTTTCCCTTAGGATGCCCTCCATGCACCGCCTACGTACGGCCTATGCCGGGCCTCAGGCATAAAATATGGGTGATCCTGTACACCAGGAACCACCCCCAGTCTGGCAAGCTGTGCAATGCGAGCGTTGAGCCCCCCGGTCCAACGCCCACTAGCCTGCTAGAGGGGGGAAGTTGAGTTCGGCGTATGCCTTCTCGTCCTCCCCAATCTACGACTTCGGGTCGGGTCCGCAAGCAACCTCGCCGACCCGATCCGTGGCCACCCTTTACAATGACATTGCATGTCGTTGCAAGGGGCCGCCAATGTCTCACGTCCACTCGCTGCCCAGCATAGCTCAAACCATACTGGGAAGCGAGCGACTTCCGTCCGCCGCGGGGCTGGCGCCCCAACGGCAACACCGCCGTCGCACCCTCCAGCACGAACGGCCACAACAGGCCACGGGCCGAAGCCCGCTACCACCGTCTGGAGACGCATTCAACAGCGGGCTGCCCAAGCCCACTGGAAGCGTCTCCCGTGTGGGTTTTGGTCCACGCCGGCCAAATGGCCGGTACCCTCCATGTCTGGAGGGCGTTCCCCTATCCGCCACCTGGGGACGCGCCCGGTAGGAGACCCAAAACTCCTTCCCTGTGAAGGGCGGGACGGCTTGGCGTGCCTACTCTAACACGAAATAACCTTTCCAATTCTCAATTTCACGCCTAAAGTTGCCAAAAAGTAGGAACCAACCTGAACTGATACAATCAATACGTAATCAATTACATTACTTTTTGAAACACTTTAAAATTGGCCGAGCTAATAAATCAGTAGCAATCCCATTTCGTGTTTGAACTAGCAAATTGCCTTTAGAAGATTAAACTAGGTTAGCCGAAGTTATTAGATCAACTACAGACTGATCAATTACTCCTTCATTAATATTAGAAATCAATTCTGGAATGGTCTTCTCCAGTTCTCCTTATGCACTGGAATTATTCATACGAAATAAAACAATTCATTGCTCGTACTCTACGAATGACAGAGCAGAACAGAACAGCCTATAATCATCCCACTGCAGGGAAAAGGCCTCCATCATTGAATTCGAGTTAGCACTGCAATGATGGGTGCTGGCATAATCACCACACTTGCCAAATGTGGCTTGGTGATCACAAACCCGAGCAACTTTCGAAAATGCGAAACTTTTTTGTTGCCCGACCCGGGATTCGAACCTGGGACCCCGAGATCTTGGCCCGGTATTTAAACCACTAGACCAACGGGGCGTTTGACAGATATTTTGCTAATAAAATTTCAAAGACTTTTCGGGAGATGATGAAGGCCTTGGTCCTGCGGTGGGACTATGGACCATAACTTTTTATTTTTTTTACTATTTTAATAAATATTGCAGATAAACTAAGTTAAATAATCGCGTACGTAAATTAAGGTGTGGGAAGCGTTTTGGGTGGTCGTTTAATTGTTTTATTTAATAAAGTTTAACTAAATCTATACTAATATTATAAAGCTGAAGAGTTTGTTTGTTTGTTTGTTTGTTTGAACGCGCTAATCTCAGGAAGTACTGATTCGATTTGAAAAATTATTTTTGTGTTGGATAGTCCATTTATCGGGGAAGGCTTTAGGCTATATAACATCACGCTGCGACCAATAGGAGCGAAGCATGAGTGAAAAATGTTGCAAAAATAGTCGCGATCATAATAATAGAAATTGACGCGGACGTAGTCGCGGGCAACAGCTAGTTGTATATAAATCAGTACCTACACTTTACTAACTAGTAAAAACAAAACAAATAGTCGATTTAAGAACCTCCACATTTTTCGAAGTCGGTTAAAAAAGTTGAGTCGTTATTTTAATCGTAACATTTAATAAATAATTATGATAAATTTAAAATTTCAATGATTTTTTCAATGAACATAATATTGTGTAAGTTTTTTTTTGTTATTTACGATATCGTACACTAATAATAATAATTGTCCACCACTCCTTCTTAGTTACATCTTATTGAATTCCTTCTAATCCGCGTTTATTTCAGCTATTTCTTGAGTAAGATTTTTAATCAATAAACAGTAATTTATCAGCTTGCAGCTGCACAAAAACATCGAAAGCTTATAAAAACCAAGGACGATTAATGATATTCAT
Source organism: Anania crocealis (assembly GCA_949315895.1). Taxonomy (NCBI): domain Eukaryota; kingdom Metazoa; phylum Arthropoda; class Insecta; order Lepidoptera; family Crambidae; genus Anania; species Anania crocealis. The sequence goes on along the minus strand of OX438859.1, from coordinate 3,366,204 downwards.
TTCTTTTGATGATAGAGACCAAGTGTGTGTAGTGGTCAAGCTTATCTCGAGATTCGCGTATAGCTAAATCATTGGTATTCATTTTCATTCATTATATTTTTTAAAACCATTCAAGCTCATGGTGTTCGAGATATAAGTCATAAAAGTTCAAGTATTTGGATGTGATAGTGTGAAATCTTTTTCATTAGACTTTATATGCAGTCCTTTTTGGTGATCGGAATATCAACTTCCAAGCTATGAATTATGCATCAACAACTCGAACAAATAACGTCTACACTAGTAGTGGGGCTTGCTACTTAATTTTAATATTAAAATCCATGTAGAGTAGGATGAAAATAGAATGGAAGTGTTTTTTGTCGCTCTCTGGTGGTAAAGTAACGGCCTATTATCATCCCACTGCAGGGCAAAGAGCTCTATCATCGAGTTCAAGTTACCAGGGTAATGATTGGCACAATCTCTTGCCAAATGCGGGTTAATTATCTTAAACCCGAGCAATAGTCGAAAATTCAAACAGTAACCTCGGTTTGAACCGAGGACACCGCTATCTTGGCTCGGTATTCAAACCACTAGCCTTTAAAAGAGAACACTCAGATAAAAACGGGCAACGTTATTTATTTATTTTATTTATTTATTTATTTATTATAAGGACAGCCAACAAAGCATACACTTTACATTTACATAAGATATATTTCTATCAACATAATTTACAGTGCTGCCTTAATTAAAGGCTATCACGACATGCATAGAAAACAAAAGTTGGAAACAAAGTGTAAGTAAACTGACAGAATAAAAAATGTATACATTCAACTTTCAAAAGATGCTCTGAACGAATAACGTTATTTTACTTTTTAAGAACAAACAATTTAGATAACACAGATTTAAATTTACGTAATGAGTATGACATATCAATATCGATGCTACTTAGACGTGACAATTTACTGAACTGCGACTAAATCTTGTTCAAGGTGGAGAAATGGCCTAGCTCAGTCCTAAAACCATTTGCCTTATACTTTTATCTTCTAGACATAGGGCAAACTGCGATCGCCAATCCACCAAATAAACGTGGTGACCACAGAACATGGAAAGACATTAGAATCGCTGTGTTGCGCCATTTGTATGACAACTACATTATACATTATGCACATAATAAACACAAGCTTTTGCACACGTAAACGAGTTCAAAGAACGCCATCAAGCGGATTCTATTGACGACGCGCGGCCAATAGGGTTGCGTGACGTCAAAAGAAACCAATCACAGCGCCCACTTACATTCATGTTTGGCAAAAAGTATGAGCATTTGCTCATAGCCTCTGTGGCGCGTCTGCCGCGGCTACATCGCCTTTATAACCTTTTTTCTGTGTTCTGTGGTGGTGACTATGTTAAAAGTTTGACAGTGAACTAAAATATGGACTGATATGATATTATGATGATGATGATTTTTACGGTTTTTTATTCTTTCTTTTACTTTTGCCAATTTAGCATGCCAGCCCCGTCGAATCTTAATCTATGTACGCCACACCTATTACTAAACTAAACTAAATTAAAGAGTACTAATTACGCAAAATCATATTTGCAGCTTCGCTTGTTGGTTCTGCCAATATACTAATAAAAGGTTCTGTGTCGTGTTTCTTTACGGTTTTACTTATTTGGTAAATTCTTCAACTATATTGAACTTTGTGAAGGTGTAGAGCCAGCTAGTTGGTACTTTGTTACTAGATAACAATCAGGTCAGTTCGTGTGAATCCTCGTACTAGCATACTGCGATCAAGTTTGGTATCCGATTTGGTCTCGTTAATTTTTTTATTTTATTTTTACTTCTACTGGAAGAAAAAAAACTGAATAAAAGAAACATCTTAATGTGATGAACCTCCTTAGATAAATTATCATCTCCGCTAAGTATTTATACGATACGTCCCTTTTATTTATGTCAAAAGTATACAGGATGAAATTTTAACCACCTTCCAAATTTTAATATATTCTACGAGACAAAAAACAAATGACGTATTTTTTCTTTTTGTACTTATAGCCCAGTACAAAAATGTCAAGATAAAGCACTCAGAAAATGTCCGCAAAAAATCTAAAATTTCTGATACGGCCGCCTAGCAACACTTTTTTTACGCAATTCATATCTCATTCATTCATTACGATATTATTCATACGTTTTTGATTTTCCCTTTATACCTTATCAGGCCTAGGACCGTAAAAATTTAAAACTAATTTGCGAAAAATATTTTCGGGTGAAAGCTTGATTTTCATTTTTTACTTCATAAATGGGCTTTAAATACGATACCAAACGCCTATAAAAATTTTGGAAAGTGGTTAAAATTTCACCCTGTATAGGTACTACTCATGTCAGTGAGGGAGGTTCGTGATTATCAAGTCACTTATGTATAACTAAGAGGCTTCTAACCTCTTTAATAGATGGAATTATTCATAAACTAATTTCGGTTTCGACACTGAATTTTCATTTCTAATACATATTTTATGAAACGTACCAATGACTACTAATATTACTGCTGAATAATAAAATTCGTTTATTTTAGACTTTGGAATATAGTTTGTGATTATTGCGGCTCTCTATTTTAAGGTTGCCCAATATGAGACGAGTTAAATAAATAATATACAAATGAAAAAAAAATAGCTTAATTACTCAATAATACGAGTAAGAGACCGTTGTGCCCTTTCAAGAGAAATAAATTTGCACCACCCCAGTAGGTGATAACCGACTGAGCAGGATGCAGTATGTCATAACCGACTGAGCAAGAGTAATTATAGATTTTGTTGACAAGTGTACGTAACATACCCCAGGTTTTTTGAAATCCATAGAAGTTTTCTAATTCTCTTACATGCTTGAGTTGACATGTGCACTTGGCAAATTTCAACCAGAGGCCATATGCCTATGCTCTCAAGTCTTGGATGAATTTTATTCATCCAAGTCTCAAGTCTGTGCACCATGATAGGGACAGAAACGGTGACAAGCTTTTTTTGAGGTCAAGATAAACAGAGACACATTTTTCTCCTTTAAATACCTTGTTACTAATGTTCTGAGTTAAATCTGAGGGTATAGTGTTTTTGTTTAAGATACTTATACAAGTCATAACTGATAACGGCCAATAAATGTATTATTGACAACGTTTCTGCCCCCCCCTTGAATACAGGAATGACTATTGAGCGTTTATAAGCCGAGGGGAAGATACCGGATCTAAAACAAAGATTGACCAACTGGGTATTAGAGGGACTACGAGTACGAAGTCTCTGGTTTATTTTAAGATCTTGTAGTAGAAGAAGTGGTAATGCGAGGTGATGCGGGTAGATAGCGTGGTACGCACACAAACTGGTACCAGGATTCAATAAGGAGTTAGGGTGTGTGTCTAAAGTTTCTAAAGTATATCACATTCTTCAAAATATACCGACAGTTCCTTCGTAATCATGTACTCCTGGTATTTGTTCTTAATTTGATCAGATTCTTAAATTTGATTCAAGAATTTTAATTCCCACTCTGTGGTTTGCAGGTGCCAGGGCAACAGCAACTCTGAGGAGATCGTTCTGCACTTTGATTATAAAAAGTTCTGCAGCACAAACTGGATACGCAGTCGCTCTTTTGTTTAGTTCTTAGTGGTTCGAAAGTACTAGGGCAACAGCAAATACGGAGAGATTTTCTTCGTAGTATAATGTCGAAGCCGTAGACAATGACTCGTAGCGCGGTTCGTAGCATGTGGTTCGTAGCATGTAACTTATTAACACGTTCAGCGGCTTGTAGCGTGCTACGTCCGTGTATTGGTTGCACTGCAATCTCCTAACTTGTTATGTACTCTTATTTGAAATAACATATTTATGTTTTCAAATTTAATTTATTTATTTATTAGAGATGTAAAAACGGGTTTAAGCTAACGTGCACTCTGTAAGCAGTCTAAGCTGTCCAGGAGAAGAAAATGGTATAGATCAGAAATCCTAACAGGTTTCTATCAAAATTAGCTTTTACCCGCTACCTACGTTGTCTGCGTGGGTCTAAAATCGCCTACAAATGAACTAGTGGGTATTTGTATCTAATGAAGACTTCGTTGATTCACACCACCTTTGAAACGCGCTACTGGACAATAAATTCTCCTCAAGATACGAAACACGCGACACTGCTGGGCTTCAGAATCACGCTGTTCCACAGCGCCGTCGCGCGCGCGCGCAAATGCACTAGAAATTGACACTGTTGAATCGCGCCGCTGCAGCTGCTAGTGAGACGCGCGCCACTATTCAGCGCTGCACAGTGCCCAAGCGACTAAACGAGATAACTAAAACTTTTTTCACAACTGTCCGTCGTTCAAAATCTCTGTTGAAACACTTACTATTTGACGGTGCGTGTTTTTTATTTATCAAATACTCGTTTAGAAATATACTTGAGCTAGCTTTCTGGCAAACTGTGCAACAGTTTGTTTATGGTAGTTCTCGTAGGAAGGTAAAACAATTGTATATTAATTGGCGCTGTGATATATTATTATCTCGGTAGCTTAATTTTACATAGCTACGCGCTCAGTATGCATGGAGATACCCCCCGGTACTATCTCCCCTCTACCGCCTAAGACCATATTATTTAAGTTTGAAGCCTGATATAATTATATTTTATGTCCTTTTTAGGGTTCCGTACCCAAAGGGTAAAAACGGAACCCTATTACTAAGACTTCGCTGTCTGTCCGTCTGTCCGTCTGTCCGTCGCTCTGTCACCAGGCTGTATCTCAAGAGCCGCGATAGCTAGCTAGATAGTTGAAATTTTGTCAAATTATGTATTTCTGTTGCCGCAATAACAACAAATACTAAAAACAAAATAAAATGAATATTTAAAGGGGGCTCCCATACAACAAACTCAATTTTTTGGCCTTTTTGGTACGGAACCCTTCGTGCGCGAGTCCGAATCGCACTTGGCCGGTTATTATTAGTTACTTTAGCGGCGTGACTCTTAAATAGTGTTGCCAGGTATCCCGATCTGCGCGGGACGTCCCGATTTACCCTGATCGGGACACTAAATGTCCCGATAAATGAACAAATTTGATAAATAATAAATATTATTAATAATAAATAAATGACACATCACATCACTATACCACAAAGCGCTTAAAATAGGAACCACTAGCGGTAGTAGCGGTATAGCAAGGGTATAGTTTTGTTTGGTACTTTGGCTCTGAGACGCGCGCGACTGCTTCGCGATCATGTTTCAATCAATCAGTAGATCAACTGTATAAGATTAAATTCAAAGTTACTAGGAATATAAGTTGCAAAACGCAATAAATATTAAGTTAATTTAAAAAAAAAACTTGTTTTTTAGTGTTCCGATCTACAATCATAAGTCCCGATTTGTTTTACCTTCTGCCCCGATTTAAAACCATTCGGACCTGGCAAAACTACTCTTAAACCAACCTTACTAGACTACAGTGATCCGCCGTCTGTGAATGCGCTGTGAAAACATTCGACGGCGCGTCAACCAGCGGTAGTTTAACAACAGCCTATTAGGTAGATGTAAAATAAAACGACCAGAATATAATCAGCAGTAATATTTAAATTGCTTTGAATCACAATTTTTAGTGTTAGATTATAATAATTACAAAGGAAGATTATTTCTCAAAGTTCACTTATCCGACAGACCGGCCTCTCGCATCAAACAGTACTAAAATAAGGAATGTGTTTAGTGCAAGGTACACTCGGCAACATACAATTGCTTTCTTGATCACATTACATTGATACAGGTTCTTGTATGTTGAGTAGTCAAATGTTAATAACACGCATAACATTTCAATTTTGAATCAAAACAAAAAATATTCAAATATAAGGTAATCTGCATTTTAAGTCTTATTGAATATTTTGATAGAACACAGTTTAAAGAAAGATAATTTTGACGAAATGATATTTTGATTGGTTGTTACACTTGACCACTCTAAATACAGGTTAATAACACTAAATACAGCATAATATTAACTACGTACAGCACATATAGTACAGACTAAAATTTAATTTCAAAAAAGTGATACATAATGAATGTACTAACTCTCGACTCGACTTCAATCCTTTTTAAATGTCGAATTCGTTTAGTTTCATTAAATTCCACGAAAATATGAATCCTTTTTGGCAAATATGAATATGGTTTAGCGCTAGTGTCTTTATGCCTATATAATATGCAAGACTTTGATTGCAATCCCAAACGCGGGTGTAATCGAGTGTCAATAGTAAATCTACTAATGCTGTTCTTAATATCCATCATTCTTCATACTCAATTAATATAATTGACAAACAAAACCATGTTCCGTGAAACACAGACGGTATAATAAACATTTGAATATGGTACATTTCGTTTTTATTTTGATTTGTACGAGATACATTTTTTTAACGTTTTGGTGTTAGTCAAAAAGTAATTTTCTTTTCTTACAGTACCTCGCATTGATATCACACGGTAAAGGATGGTCAAAGCACTCCATTTCATACGACATCAGATCAACGGTTTTCTCAATTAAAACTAATCTTCATAGGTGGTAATTAAAGTTGAAAATCGGTTGGGACAAATTGGCATTTATGGCTATGTTGCCGATCTTTTGTGGGTATGTTACTTTACTACATTCAAATAGGAAAACTTTAAGTCTATACAATATGTGCTAGGTAACCATAGGAACAACAATCATGAAATAAATTAAACGTCTTTTGAACAAAAAACTAATCATTTCGTTGAAACTGCCACTAAATAAATGATGAACACTTCATTCAGATAATATAACTAGTTAGTTATAAATTAATGGCAATTCATTCATTTATTATAGTAAATCTTAACATTGGGACTAGAAGGAATTATAGGTATGTTTTTTTTTTGCCCAGGAACTCTGCGTTAGTAAAGTATAAAAAATTATAATTTTGAATGGAACTTCTGTATGTCAAGATAAATCCACAAAATACATAAATTTGAAGAAAGGCCTATCATCATTTCACAATAATTCTATGACCAGATAAACTTATTAAAACGAATGTTAACGTCTTGTAGCGTGTAGCACAAATTCTTGGACATACGAATTAATGGGTTGGCCTGACCATAATTAAAAAAAAATGCAAAAACTACGAATAATTTTGAGGAAGTTTAATCTCCCACAAGATGGATTCGATTTTGCTTTCATTTATAGAGACAAACTATAATCAATCATACATAGGAACGCTAACACTTTCTTACAGACAAAGCTCACGATTGGTTGCGTCAAACTCACGTCGCCGCTGATTGGTGCCCTGCGAATATCCCTATTTTACGCTCCACCCACCTTTCATTTTGTGTAACCTTGTGTTTAGGAGTATATATACATATAAGCCGTAACAATAAGTAATGGCTGAGGACTGTGATAGTCGACTAGGAAAACTCATACTCAAGGTTATATTTGAATAATAGTCATACAATTTCAATTATAAATAAGCTAGGCTTTATTTTTTTAGCGACAGTTTCAACGCACAATTTTAATAGTTCATACATATCAACTGATAGCATTGACATATTTATTCTTACATCCTTCCAACAACACCATAAATCATCAAAAAAATCAATTAAATTAATCATAGGACAATCACAAGCCTTAAAAAACTTCCGTTTGGTGTTTTAGAAACCTCGAAACATGGCAGTACATAACAATGACTTACATTTGCTATAATTAAATTAAAAACTTATTATTATACGCTTACGATTGCATAAACAAACAATGGTTCTAAAATAACTCTATAGAATTTGCTAAATATTCTAGAATATATAAACAGTAAGCAATAAGTCTGGTGTCTCTAAAAACTGGGCTGTAACATAAAAACGCATATTCATAATTAAATTACAAGCATACTTCCAAAATAAAAACAATTGGCATTATCATGACTTAAAAATGTAACATACATCCTTAAAAGAAATAGGAATGTAAAAAGCAAACAATTTTATTTTAATGAGTAAACATAAGATATTCCATACAATTTCATGATTACTACAAATAAAATACTGTTACAGCCTCATGAAATATAAATAGCTTCTATATAATACAAAACAATCAACTAGTATCTAGCATATTAAAAAAAAAACAATGCATTTCGAAAAAATTTTATGTTATTTTACCTAAGTGATATGCAATATGCTTTAGGCAGGCTCATTTCTGTTAAAACATAATTCTTCAAGAAATACTTCAAGCAAGCTTAGCGTAAAGATGTCTGCCCATACATCATGATAATAATCTGTCAAAATGTTAATTTTCTTTTCTATAAAAAAAAAATCTCTTTTCTATCTCTTTTTTTTGCAATACAAATAATCAGAGTTTTTGTGAAAATGTCTTAAATTTATCAATGGCAAGAAATCCACTTAGAGTCCTTGCACTGTCTGAATTTAAAGAATTATATCCATCCAGGATAATTATATTAAAATTAGTTCACTACAAAAACCTTTTCTTGGTACGAGTAACTGTTGTTAAATTTGCGAGCAAAGTATCAAAACTATATTTCGAGGATCTTAACACTCATGAAGCGTAGTTATTTTATTTTATACATGTTATTTACCAAAAAAAAAATAATGCCTACAGAATTTTTAAGTTTGAAGAGACAATATTTGATTAATGGGCAGACGGTCATTAGTATTCAATATTAATACGCCGTAGAAAAACAATATACTTGACTATATCTATTACTATCCTAAAAATAACTATTAGATGCTCCAAATCAAGGTCTTTGCCATTATCACATTGTAAAAAAACTTGCCTTTGGCATAATAATTAATAATAATATAGCTTTATCTACGGCTCACACAAAATTCAATTAATAACCAATCGTAGTCTCACTAAGTCCAATCCAGTACCTTTAGTAACATTACTATCATTTAAGTCTTAAGGATTACTTACTAAATATGAAGTTAAAATGTGTGAACAAGCTTCTTATAGTATAATAATAAAAAGTATTAGTTAAACTTTTAATTTTAAATTCTATGTATAGATTTCAAGATTTTTTTATTATTTTATATATATAAGTAGTAATTTATCTAACTATACTACATCTAGTGCACTATTTCTTTAGCAGTGGTCAATCACTAAGGCCAGCCGTTGCTTTGCTCCTTCCTTTTTGTGGTATTTACAAAATATTTTAAGCAAGGGCCAAATAATTGTTTCCACCACCATTCGTGGTTTATAATGGGATAAAACCTGCTATCGTTCCGAGACATTTGTAGCAACGCTTGCAAACTAGTCTAGCTTTATTAGGACTAACTGAAACCACCTGCACATTATTCAACTTTTGAACAATACTAAGTATAAACATAGTTGTTGCTTTAGGATTCTGCAAAAGGATTTGTTTAAGGAGATTTCAATATCTCAAAAGCCTTTGAAATGTTCAGTTCAAAACTATTACGAATCCATCGGAATACGCAGAAGTTGATGAACAATCATCTAAATATCTCAGACAATTTTGCACTTACGAAAATTCTGCAAACTCATTGATTTGCTTCATCCCTTAATATTTGCCCCCGTCTTATCAAAGGAGCACCTCAAAGGCAGCACTAAAAGCTTCCTACAACTGTTTGTGACGATCGTGTGGATAATAAAATACTCTCTCTTTACAAATCGGAGTTACTTCACCACAAAAATATTATTGCTTTCGGAGGTTCTGCGTTGCAGTTAAAAATATCTTTTTTTTTTATACATATCTTATGTATTTTTTCCACATTTCATCGGCGCCCTTAAGCAATCGTGCACGCTATCCAAAAATATATACGCATGACCACTAGCTAAACGAACTATTTATCCATTTGAAACAAAACAATGAGATAATAACTTTTATGGAAAATTAATACATCAAAACTTTTGGCGCAATACATTCTCGAAATACTGTTTTTGTATCCGCCATTACTACATATACATATATAAATATAACATCTTAAAATTAGCAATCCAAAAATATGAAATATACATGTTGTATTCGCGCCCTCGGGTGCCCATTGACCTTGCAAGCGAATCGCGTCTCTATTACCAATTCAAACATTCACCACCAATATTGGTTTCGCTTGTTGCCGTTATGCGACTTACATCGTTTTGCCACCGGAGGGTTTGCCGCCACAACTGGACGGTTTTCTCATTCTACGTCGCGTGTCTTTTCATTTTTACATGATTTTATCCTTGTTTACTCTAAACGAGTTCCAAAGTATATTAGTTCAAAGATTTCAAAAGGTTTGATACTAGTCAAGAGTAAATGGGGTGTTACCTACAAATTTCAACACTGGGCCTCTCGAAAATAAGAAAACTAGTACAGGAATACTTACTAACTTATTATTAATTTTCAAAACAAGTGTTAAAGAAGAGTAACCGAATGTAAGTCCAAATTTTGATAAACTCAATGAACTATTAAACTGGTATATAAAAGAATCTGAAGTCATCTGATCCTTGGCCCTGCACAAGCAAAGCAATCTTAGTCGTTCGTAACTTTTGCTTTATAAAAATACGAATCGAAAATATCTCGACGGCTGTTGTCGTCTTATGGTTAAGCTATGATTACTCTAATCCCTTAAACTATAACTATGCTACATTAAAATATCAGAGAATTCAGAAAAAGGGAATATTTAGGTAGTTTATATCTATATTAAGTGGTGCACAACCTTTTTTTTCATGAACGCTAGATAAGTATGGCATTTAGCTCTATCGAGGATCTAGAACGAAAATTAGTATCTAATGAACTAATTGTAGATATTAGAGAATTTATTAACGATTTCAATAGTTTCGTTATAGGAACTAGGGATGGGAAAACACAAACATAAATTCGAAATAGACTTTCTTCAAATAAACAATAGCGGCATGATCATAATAGTAGTAGTAACATAATACACCCAAATATAAAATAATAATGCAAAGAAAAGCCCTTTATAAGATTTAGATCTAACTCTACAGGAAATGTAAATAGATCATGTTCGATGATAATCTAAGGCGTCACTGCGTAGACTAAAAAACAATTAACCTATTTAGGCTGGAATGAAACCTATACTGGTAACTTTGACCAATAGTCAAACTATAATAACTGCATAATTACTTTTTATTTCCTTAAATACGATAAAATCTCAAAATACTCACAGCTCGTCGGGTTTATTGTATTTTACGCTAGGTGCAACTACTTTATAAGAACAGTGGCTTTTTAATAAGTAATTTGAATTTGTACTTAACCTACATAAGTTTAGACTTCGTCGTCGAAATCATCAATAGACTCTAGAATCCAAGTTTTGACTCAATCATCTAATTCCATAAGCAAATCAACAAACGAAATACCTAAACGTTTTAATTTAAGAATAATACCGTTAAAATTATTCATAATTAAACTAAATAATGTAGCCAAACTTCAAACGCTGACCCATCTATCATTACTTTGGAATTGATTAGACATTTTTCGTTTTTTTTAAACAGAAATTAGCCAATACGTTGATGATCTAGATAATTATTTTACATCCAATTTAGAGTTTTCAAAAATATTATGATTCCAATAAATGTCCTAAACAAATGTCTCAAAAATACATTATGAAAATATAATACAAATACGATAAAATTTATACTAAATATAACCCTGTCTATGACCTGAAGAGTTTAAAATAAGCAAAATTTTGAATCCAAACTCTGAACAAGTCATTTCAAAAGTAAAAGATAGATCTATAAAATGAATGAAAGACAATTAAATTCCTATCGAAGTAAATGTTTTACGTTTCTGAAAGTCAAAACTTTTGTGACGTATTTGTCTATTATGAATACTTATGGTGATTACAAAAGGACAGGTTAAAATTTAAGTAGACAAGGCCAGAGTTATTTCACAACTCTAAGAAGAATCCTGTATTGGAATGCAGAAGAGAACAAACTGAATACAGCATACATTAAAATAATGATATTATTACAGATGAAGCATCAGATGTGTTCTCAATTGACTATGTAATGAGAAACAAAAAGGTGTCCTTGAAATCAGATACATGAAACAAAGACAGTAAATAAATATCAATGAAGTCATAATATAAACAACTTTCGTACGTAAATCTTCGAATAATACCTCACAGACCAAACGTCTTTCAAACGAAATTAAATTGGACACTTGAACTGTGCTGATTCTCTTTCAAATAAACAATATCCACACCGCGGGCGTCGTATCTGAGCTCCTCACATTCTGAACAGCAATTCTAGAAGTAGGTCCTCGTCGGCGTTCATCGGTGACTCCGGAGCTAGATAGTCGACAATCCTGGAGCAAACATATTTTCATTACCACATGTTCAAGCTCAGTGATTTATGCCTGATACGGCTTAACCTTTCAGTAATCATTCTTAGATGCCACCATGACACAAAAGTATTTATATTTTCGTTGATCAAGGTAATTTTTGTATGTCACTCTCGTTTTTAACAATTCAAATTTAAGTTAGCTCTATTTTATAATCAAATATTGGTCATGACAATCTGATTGATACTGTTTTTAAAGTAATAAGAACATCTTTCAAGACTCATCAATAAAATATTCCTGACTAATTTAATTCGTGTTCTGGGAAAACATTATTAAAAAGGAACAATAAAATCAAGTTTATTAAGACTTAATGCCGTGGGGTGGTCTGAACATGATAATGAACGAATTCTAAAATCTATGTTATTAAGATATAATTTCCACGTGAGCCGACAGCAATCTCGCAGGTACGAGCATGCCCCACAAACGAGGCATTCGGTACATAGTATGTAGTAGCCAAGACACTCACTATATTACGGTGTCGCCTTCATGATCTAAACTACAGGGCATGCCATCTCTTAGTGGAACGAAGAACTAATTTATTCGAAAAGGACTTACCTATTGGGCGTGGGTGGAGTACTGGTGATGCGCGGCGATGAGCTTAGGCGGGCAGCCGGCAACCGCCGGGCCCCCCTCCCGCTTTCGGCTCGTGCGTTCTGCAACCTGCGGGATATCATAGAATAATTACGATTGAAAATTAAACCATATTTTATGACGCGTCAATGCAGATTGGTTAGCGCAAGACAGGAGATAGTTCAGCACGGAGGTGGGTTGACTGTCATTAACTTGTTGTATTTGACAGTGTTACTTATGATAAATCACCATCTGACTGAGAGGCAGCGGGAAATGGCTTTAGCACTTCGTTAAAGATGCAGTTTTCAATAGTAAGTCCACTTTTCTCTCAATTCTCCGCTACCGGAGCCACTAACGTGATTACTTTAGCCTTGTGAAGGATGCTTATCATAACATCTGAACCTGTCATGAGAATTAATTTTAGATATTTGATAAAAACGCAGGTGATGAATGATTTGATCATATGAAAAGATATTTTGAACAATTATCTCGATATGCTTTACGTACTATTTATTTTTTAATTCTGACTAGATACTACAACTACTTAGCTTACCTATCTAATTGATAAGTTTGTTAAAATGATTTTAATTCACTTTTTAAATAGTACAAACTTACGTTGGTTGTAAACTCTTCCCAGGTGCTGGCAGCGTAAAAGAAATGATTGAGTTGAATATTAATAAACAAAAAACCTCCCTTTTACATAAAATCTTACAATAAATTATACAGGTTTAAAATTGACTTCGATTTCGTACACAAAGACTAAACTTCAAATGAACGCTGTCATATTTTAATAGTACATAATTCAATGCCTTAAGTTTTCTTAGTGGAAAACGTAAAAAACGTTATGGTAAACATAAAACAAATAACTCTTTAACACATTGAGCGCCATGGGGGTCACCGGTGACCTCCAAACAATAAAATTTTAATTGTATCTAGTACTAAGGCAGTTAAAGGCTTAAATATCGATAGTACTAAGTATACTTAAGTCAAACGCCAAGATATTCAAGCATTAAATTTGTTTTTTATTAATTTGAAATGAATTTGTCGAACGCAGAGTCTTATAGCCTAAGGTCCTACTCCTCAACCCGATACACATAAATCCAGATCTATCTGTCTTTATCACACAGTATTAGACATCGGCATGAGCAAGAAAGACAGATGAAGCCGGATATATAAACATTGTGTTGCGTAGTAAGGCCTCTGAACCGCTTTAATTCAATACAAAAGTTCTAAACAGCGGGACTTAAGATCCGTTCTGAAGGAACAAAAACAAGAAATTTTCGACTTGTTTAAGTGATTTATCTGTCCGGCACAGAAAGCATAGACGAGTAGAATTCGTTCAACGAAAATGTTTCGTTTACTAAGTTAGGTGAAAGCTGATTAGATTACTCGCCGGATAAAATACGGTTCGGTAAGTTTTAGATTAAATTTACATTGAACGTTCAAGAGAGTGGTGACAAGTTGGGTATTGTTAGCGGCTTTTTAACGTATTATTTTATTTATTTTTTATTTTAAAATATAGAAGCTATCAAGAATATCAATATTATCGATGTTTGATTCAATAAAGTGCGTTTAAAGGGCGTATAGGAACAATATACTTTCATTCCGCCCAAAGTCTGATTGTTCCGATTTAAGTTTATCGTTATTAACCCTCCGTGTTCCTTTTCCTTTCTGTATATGAGACACTAGCTGTTGCCTGCGATTTCGTACGCGCAAATTCTGTTATTATGATCGCGATTATTTTCGCACCATTTTTCACTGATGCTTCGCTCCTACTGGTCGCAGCGTGATGTTATATAGCCTAAAGCTGTGTAAATGAACTATCCAAAATAAAAATAATTTCTCAATTCGTACCAGTACTTCCTGAGATTAGCGCGTTCAAACAAACAAACGAACAAACTCTTCAGTTTTATAATATTAGTAATAGATGTATCTTGGGCACCATTCCACTCCGATGAGCATTGTTATAGAGTAATAGGACGTAGGTATTAGATTTTGGATGTAAATTTACATGTTGTAGTTGATATTTTAGTATTGCAATATGTTTTTGTTCTTTGGGCTTTAATTGTTATCTTAATAAAAAAATATAAAAATCAATTGCTCTTCGTTTGTCTCGCTAAAACTCGGGAAGGGCAGGGCCGATTAAGCTGATTGGTTTTGAAATATTTGTCATAGTCCAGGGAAGGTTTAACAGTGAGAAAATATTATGAAAAATCTTCACAGTTTTTTCATAGAAGACGGTAAAACTAACAATTTCATTTTCTCGAACCCGCAACTCCTCGCAATAATTTTTCAAGTTTATATACTGATATTATAATTGCAGTTAAGTGGCTGAAATATCAAATACAGTATAATTTCATTTTCCTTTAAAACATTTTCTTTTCAACAATTTAAAAAAAGGCAGAGTTTTAATGTTGTAGGGTAATACGACGTACACCATCATCTAGTTTTTAATAAATTTTGCTTAAAGAAAAAAAAGTTTCTAAAAGTTGAACGCGTTTTCTTGCACAAACAAAATATTAATAAACACGAATAAATCGTTACTAAATAGAAGATAGCTAAATGTTATTCAAAACAAACTCAATCTTCAACTTACTTATTAAAGCCTCTACAGTTTGAAGGTTGGGGTTTGACGGCGTTTGGAGCTTTTTCAAGAGTCATTTATATAAGAAAGCTATGGAGTGTTATATCAGGGCGGATTTGTTAAGGTTTCGTTACTATACCAAACAGGGTAACAATAAAAGTTTTAATATTCATCAATTTTTATTGCATACGCTGACACTTATTGGTGTCGTACCAATTTACGTAAGTAATACTTAATAATGATCCGGACTGCTTATTAATACACGGTATTATTTAGCGGAGAGTACCTTGAGTAAATTATGGCTGTGAATTATGTCTAGCTTATATATTTTATGGTGCCAGCACAATAAAAAAAATAGCATTACCTCTTTCCTTTCTATGGGTGTCGTAAGAGACGAACTGACAGGAGACGAGTAGCAGCGTCTTTCTTACACCATTGGGCAAACTGCGATCGCCAAGCCGTCTGCCAATAGTGGCGATTATAGCAAATTCATCGCTTCGAAGAGGCCTGTGTACAGCAGTGGACTGATATCTTACAACACCCATAGAAAAGGTAGGACGCTATACTTTTAAACAGCCAGAACTACAGAACACAATTGTAACTCCAATATACCCCTACAATTGTCAAAGTAATCAGGTAGCCTAAACTAAATAGCCCCATAGAAAAGTCGCCATTCAATCAAGCCGGCGCCTACCATAATCCTGTGACAGTGCTCCGATATAAGGGAAGCTCCACAGCAAACATTTACTCCGATATTTCATATCTTATACTCGTTTCCATTCAAAAAGGCTTTGCCCTTTTGTAATGCCGTAATAGAGTTGTGATATTAGTTCCGGGCAAACAATTTGGGACTCCTCTAGGGATTTAGCAACAAAACTGATGGCATAATAGGTTTATACAATATTTATGGTCACAAGTAGAGCCAGGGGTGTTGGGAAACTGCGTCAGAATTCACACAAATATTTATACTGCTGTAGAGATAAATTTAGACAATTAGGTATTATGACAGTAACTGGGGAATTTATATACCAAAGCATCTTATATATTAAGGATAATGTTAATAACATGACTAAAAAGAGTGATAACCACACGTATTCCACTAGAAAAAAAGATCAGATAATACTTCCAAAACATAGGTTGGTTAAATATAGAAAAAGTTTTTTGTTCATGGGTGTCAATTTTTTTAATAAAATACCAACAGAGGTAAGGGACCTACAGAAAAAAGAATTTAGCGAATTAATTAAAAATAGACTAATATTTAAAAGTTATTATAATATAAATGAAGCGCTGACGGATAATTACATTTTTAATTTATGACATTTTTGTGATTATATGTTTGTTCTTATTATATTATTTGCTATGTATGACTGTTATTGATTATTAATTTGACATTGTAATTTAATTGTAATAATTTAGTTTTAAACTTTGAATAAGTAATTAATTTTAATTTAAAATATTATTGTTTATTTATTAAATTGCTTGAAAATGTAAATAGTTGACGTGTCTAAGTGTATTGTATTACCAAAAGATGAAATAAATGAATATGAATATGAATATACTTTATCTCAAATGATATTTACACAAAAGTTTTGTCATGCGCGAAAATATCTTTCTGAAACATAATTAGGATATACTCTACATATCAATTTATTGCAAAAACATCTTTAAATTTTGAATACAATTGCAAAACATTGTCGTTGCATCAGTTAGTATGTGCTATAAAATAAATTGCAAAACATTTGCGCTAGAAAACAACTGCGCGAACATTAAACTCAGGCTGGAAGGAAACATATTCAATACCTTTTCCAGATACTAGTATTAGGGGTTAAAGTATGAAATTGCCGTTATGTATGGACGAATTCGAGAAAAGTCATTTTTCCATACTAACAAATTTTTAGTTTTTTTAAAAACGCCTGAACCGTTTTCGAAGCAATTAAAGGTGAAAGTTAGATGGTTATAAAGTTACGCATTATAGTATTTAAATTTCTGAAAATCAAAGTATATAATACTAATATACTTAATTGAAGCAAGAAGGTCAGCTGACACATTGTAAGGGGTCTTTTCAACGACTTCCTTTGAAGTAATAGGCACTAGTATTGAATTTTTTTTTAGTCAAATGTTACTTTATTTAGTGTTTGATACAATACAAAAAGAATTACGCAATAATACGGCTATACTTAAGAGCTATAAACAAAATAAAAAGTGGGAAAATAATCGGCAATTTCATACTTTAATACTATTATATATACATATTTAAACCTATTTATTTGTCACTTTTAGCAAATAAGCTCAAAATACCTGAGGGTACGCGTCAGCTGAGTATAGTTTTTAAAAAACAGTCAAACAAGCAGTAGTAATGATGCATTTGTAGATAGGTATATTAAATTTTAATAACCAAAATCCACTGAAATGATTTTTTTTTTCTCAACACTAGAACTAAAGATAAGACGCCACACTTAAAAAAGAGGAAAGAAACGTTTTCAACTAGCTAATAATTAACGAAGAACGAATAAAATTTTACAATTATCTAACAATGAGCCAACTGCTACTATAGTTGTTGTGCCAGTACGAAATAGGGTCTTATTATTTCAATATTAAATTTATTGAATCAATTTGAATGGGTCGGCAAATGAAAATAATATTAGGTACGATGAATATTCATGAACGTTATCGTTAAGTTTGGCAGTTTTTTTTTAATAAAGCATTCTGATACTTGCACAAGTAATAATTTAGGATGTTTAGCGTAATTAGTCTTGGCTGTGCCTATTACAAAAATAGGCAAAAATAGGCTTTTATGCAAATCGCAATAGTTTATGTATCAATATCATACATATTTCATAAAATATTAAACATTCTCTTATCTATATTTAAATAAAACCGGTCAAGTGCGAGTCGGACTCGCGCACGAACGGTTCCGTACCAAAAAGGGCAAAAAAACGAGTTTGTTGTATGGGAGCCCCCATTTAATATTTATTTTATTTTGTTTTTAATGTTTGTTGTTATTGGGGTAACAAAAATAAATGATTTGTGAAAATTTCAACTGTCTAGCTATCGCGGCTCTTGAGATACAGCCTGGCGACAGAGCGACGGACAGACGGACAGACAGCGAAGTCTTAGTAATAGGGTCCCGTTTTTACCTTTTGGGTACGGAACCCTAAAAAAATCGTCTTAGTTACACGACCACCACTCGAGAAGTGCTGGACAGTCATTTATGATTTTGGCGTTTTTAGATTTGCTTTGGCCAGGAATAGCATAATAAGTATTAAAAACATTGGAAAGTGAATGTTATAAACATTAAGAAAATTTTCTTCATATTTTTTTCCGATCAAGCTATATTAGATGACAATTTGACAGTTAAGTCGTCAAAATCAAACACTATTCTAAGGCGATACGAAGCTTGCGGGGTACGCTAGAGTATTTAAAAAAAATCCATACATTGTCATAACATTTATGAAGGGCACGGACTACGTGAAATACAAACTGTGCCCTAAAATTGTAGCATTTTCTGTATGACGTACGAGTATTTAATATATTATAATTAGCGGTGTTCTTAATACTTGTTAGACTTCATAAAACTGAATTTTTAAAAAGGAACTTTTTAATATATATTTTTTTATTTAACTGGATATCTACTGATTTTATTTCAATGAACATCTCTTATCTGATCTGATGATGGGATCCTTGATAAATTAAGAAAGGTCCTCAAACAATATCATTATGCAGCTATTTAAAAATAATTAGCAACATGTTAAGCGTTTGCATTTTAAAAATATAATTCAGTGAAGCGACATGTAACGCCAATACGCCTACATTTATGTAAGAATGTTTTATAGCACTGATCTGATTGAGAAATCGGAAGGCAAGCATCACAACTTCAAATTTTTTACTCACTTATTTAAAATCGGTATACCTAGTTGTGTGTGAAGTAAAAACAATATCAATTAAGAGGTAAAACCATTAGGCTTAATGGTAGGCGCCGCGCCCAGATTGCGAAGAGATGCGGGTTCGAGTTCCGCCCGAGACATAATTTTTCAAGTTTATATATACTGATATTATAATTGCAATTGAATTGCTAAAATATCAAATCAAGCATTATCTTTAAGTTTTTCAAACATATCGTAACAATTAGCACTGTAATGTAAAAATATGTGTCATAATTTACAAATTATGAAATATATCAGCAAAATGACAGTCAAATCATTGATTCACTGGGTTGAAGAATTACTCAAACAGAAAAAAACATCGTCATTGTAATAATAATCATATCCAGAGTACTTTCGGCCTAAACCTTTCCCAATTCAAGTTGTTAGTATCATGTAAGAAAACTATGTTTTTTCGTGCATATATTCTTTAGAAGCAAATATGGTCATATACTTAATAAAGGCTGTCTAGGGTAGTGGAAAATTAGATACAGCTGAATAAAGGGGAAATAATATCAATTATATGCGACCAACGTATCGAGAAATTGTTGCTCATTGTACCCGACCGTCTGAGGCACTATTTATCATTTTCAATGAAGATGGAAATGAAGTAAAGAAGGTTTTGTATTGTATTGAGATATTTATTGAAAGGTAATGTAAGAGTATTTTTGTTTGCTAAGAAATGGTTATAGAAATATGATAATTATCTAAAGCTCCGTCATAGTTGAAGCAGCACTAGGCTAATAAAGTTTACCGAAAATACCACTAGGTATAAATGGAGGAAATGAGTTGATATGAAAAATTGTGAATATGATATAACAAGGGACAATGGTACTGATAATGATCTATCTGGAGATATGAATTGCAGTTATACATGTATCATGCATGATGGTAAATTTGTTAAGTGTAATAGAGTTTTTACTTAACCGGGACAAAATATTAAATACCTATTGTTTGTCCACAGTGAACCAACACTATACCATTGCTTTCCATAACGCCCCGTTGAGCGTTGTATTATCATTTTATTAAGTGATCTCATAATTAATAGATAATGTAATATGCTTAAGGAATACCATAATAATATGCCAACAATATTAGAAAATGTTGATGATTTTAGGGCTGCGTGTGAAATGATGCTAATTTTGTCTTCTAAAACAAGATTACTGACTTTTACTTCTAACTAAGTTTAAATAATGAACTCATTGTTTTCTTGAATTCACCCGAACTCTAAATTGAAATAAAATATTCTTATTAAATTGTCCACTTACTTGATTTTTGTCTGTCTCATAAACTGTTGTATCTTTCTTGCGGCTTGATTTTGGCGCCTCTGTGAGTATGTCCTCCTAGTACAAAATATGAAATTTAGATTTTTAAAGTAAAATAAATTGGAACTGCTATTATACTGGAATGGTCTCGAATTAAAATACAACATCTTCATTAGAAATTAGGAAAACTTTTGTTTTTCATTTTGGCCTTGGCTTGATTAACTAGAACTGAATTCTAATCTCCATTTAAAAAAATCCCATAACGAGAATGGAACTTTTTGAGTTGTAGACGAATTTTAGCTCCTATAAATGTGTCTTTAAAAGCAACTGAAAGCAAGTAAAGATAATATTGCATTTCCAAAACTTTACACTGAAAAAGATTTCCCAAAACCGAATCCAAATTTTTTTTAATTCGTTTGCAAAAATATCTTTGTTCAGATAAGTTTCAAAATCTCAAAAAGTTGGCAAAAAATGCATAATTTGATACTACGAAATGTTGAGAAACTTCAGGAGATTCTAATACCTTATGTAACCTGTATGTTAAATGCTCCAACCACCTTCTATAATATTGACTCACTAATAGATGGCCTTAAAGGGGCTAGAACCCAGAGCCGTAAGAGTAGAAAATAAAAATATTATTATACTCAGTAACCTAAAAAAAAAAACACTCACTTGATGGGGGTGTTGGCGAGACGTCTCTCGCGCATGGAGCGATACCCACGTTGGATGACCGTAGCCGCGGCGTGCATCTGCTTCAAATACGCGAACTGCACAAAAACATACTCAATTATTCACCGTTGGGTCATTAAACGTCTTCATAATACTGTGGGTCTAGCACAAAGAACTATCGACTTCGAATCGTTTGCGTGTCGAAAGCAAAGGACACAAAGTTCGTGCTTTGTTTTGTAGTTCTCGTTTTGACCGCGCGAGCGCTGTTTAAGTTTTCATACTAAATATTTCGATGGCGATACGAACACGCAAACTATTCAAATTCGATAGTTTTTCGTGCTAGACCCACAGATCCTTACGGGTTTGGTGTTAGTTTTCCTGATCGCCTATTAGAGGCATTCGAGGTGACGCGTTTAAACGTTACTTTAGTAACGCCTCGTTAGTCTAGCGGTTTAAATACTGGGTTAAGATTGCAGGTCCCGGATTCGGTCCCCGTGTCGGACAGTAAAATGTTTAAAATTTTCGAACATTCCTCGTGTTTGAGATCACCAACCTGCATTATTACTGGATCCATCCTTGCTGTTGTAACTTGAATTTAATAATGAAGGCCTTAGCCGGTGGGATGATTGAAGCAGCTACCTAGAGCTAAGTGCTGCCCCCTATTGATTTAATTTTACAAATAAAATCAATTTTTAAAAAAACTAGAACAGCATCATTTTAGCAAGTTACCTCTAGTGTTTATTGAATCACTGTTAACTGCTTTTCATTCTGGCATTCTTTCGTACTGTACATTATTGCTTAAAGCGGCCGCTTTTGGCGTTAGCGATAAATTCGACTTTATAAATAACCAAATAAAAAGTCGACGTTGGTTTAATAAATACTAGAGAAAATTTGCTAAAATGATAATTGAGGGCAGTACTTCAGCAGCTCTAGTAGTCCCCTTAAAAGCCGTTATTACTTTACTTTTTTATGGCATAGTTTGATGACTCACTTGCTTGTACCGCCTGTAGCAGTTCTGTATGGTGATCGCTGCGGCGGCCGCGCGTCTCTGCAGCTGCCGCCCTCTGTACTGCCGGTACGCTTTCTGTATCGTGATGGCTGCCGAGTAGAGTTCACGCTGTTCTCGATCTGTCAGATAACAAATTATGTTTTGAAACTGATTTTAAGCACTGAAATTGGCAGTGCAAATTGAAAATATAATTCCTTAAATCCTCCTTTTATTCAAGGACATTTTAAAAACATCTACAAAACTAGAATTATTTTATACGGGGTCACCTAGTACTTTTTGCGTTTCCAATATTTCGGCACTGTTGCAAGCGCCATGATCACGAATCACAGTAATTCTTTCGCGATTTAAAATATTTCTTTCGGATGTTGGTAACATTGATGAAACTTCACTGAATTACAAATTACTTAAAAAGCCTTGAATGAATTTATGTGCAATGGTCAGAGTAGTCACTAAGCGGAAGTTTGTTGGTCCTACCTAAGACATTCGAGAAAAAATAATTACTTAGTCTACTACTGGCAGTGCTCCTTAAGGTTTTTTAGTTCGGGATTATTGGATCAATATCCATCGATCGCCTATTTAATTAGGGAGCGCCTATGCGCACCGTAAGCGCCAGCGTGCGACAGTACGGGCCTGACGAGCCGCCGCGCTCACGTATTTTGTAGTTATTTAAAAATAATGTATATAATTTAATTAATTCAGACTTAGTGAATATTATGTTTGTAAATATTTAGTAGCTTTAAACAAGCATTATGTTTCTTTAAAATTTCCGTAGTTTAGTCGTGAAATTGAAAAAACATTTCGAACAGATGTAGGTTTTTTTTTCTTTCGATCCAAGTTAATCCAATCGTGTAACCGATAGCGACTGTGACTGGACTAGATTCTCAACATATACAAATATTTTTTTTAAACTTTAAAACGCTGTTTTCTAGATCTCAGATGGGTTTTAAAAACTCGAAAACGCTGCCTCATAGAACTGCGCTGCCCATCTTTACTAATTGTTAAAATGTAAGTAGGTACTAAGTAAAAATCTTACACCTACCCTAATCCTACCCTACGCCGATACAAGTCACGTAGATAAGCAACTAAAGATAGTTACCATTAAGTGTAAGACTGGAGAAGTGTGTGGTCGCGTTGAGGAACTCCTGCAGGGTAGCAGACGGGGCTGCGTTGATGGCCGGCCGAGGCGACGGCGGTGGTGGAGACAGCGCTGACCCTGGAGACACCGACCCTGACGAGCAGGGGGTGGAACCACCGCAATACCTAATTGGAAAAAATTACCGATGAGAGCAGCAGTTGTGGTGCATTGAAGATAGAAAGTTAAGATAGTCTTAAACGTTTGGGTTCGAAACTCTTGGTCTGTTGAAACCCAGTGTTCATGGACAGCCGGAAAGCAAAACTGCAGATTGACTGTACAAGGTCAGTGCTTATATAGAAATGCCATTTGCCTTCCGAGCCCTATGCAGTCAATAGGCAGATATTTTGGTCCCTGTTTTTAAAGCATATTCTTACGCTGTGAGCCAGCGTTGCTTCATCAAATGTTAGGAGCTTGCACCCCCAACACCCGAAAGAAACATCTTTGCAGATGTTTGACAGTCAATTAAGATGATCTGTCTGTAATGATCCCTGTTTTTGTTTTGTAGTTATGTCCTTATAACCTTATTATTTTTGCTATGCAGAAAATCATATTAATTTTTTTTAGTATGAAAAACAAAATAATCAAAATTTGTACAGTAGCCTTCACATCAGGCTATACATTTTTGTTGCAAACTCGCACTTACGTAAAGGACGTTAAAAACCCCCCAGTTTACACCCTAATTTATTTATTTGTTTATTTATTTATTTATATAAAGGTATACAGAGAGATTACAATCAGAGCATGAAATGAAAATAATATATTATCATAGCTACTCTTAATACTAGATGGTAATCCATAAACATATAGTGTCGTCTCCAAATTACCTATAAGTGTTATCGCAGAACTCGAAACTGAACTCCGTGTTGAAGGTTGTGCTGTCATCGAGCAGTGGAACCATGAGAGTGTCTTCTCCGCTACCGCCTCCATCGAGACCGCAGCCCGACAGTAAAGAAGAGCTTTCATTCTGGGATAACATAATTAGATATCAGAAACTATTATAGCTATTAGATTTTTAACCTTTAAATTTGTCTGTTTACAGAATAGTGAAAAGGTTATTAGCTATTTTACGTTTATACGTTCATAAGTTTTCTCTCCAACAAAAGCAAGCCTCTATCCCAATGTAAACAAGATATCCTTGATATTTTCTTAAATTTTCCTATTTAATATCCTGCATTACAACAACCATAGCAAAGTTACTAGTACAGTAAAGTTACATGGTAAAGTCAACGTTAAGTATACTTGGCGGATTAAGTAATCCACCATGTGTACTGAACGTTGAGCTAATTTAATTGCACTATTAAGGTTTTTTGTATTTGTTATTTGGAATCAATTATCTGTTTCACAACGATAAGATTTTCCGAGCACAGATATAAACCTATAACTATAGATTCTCATTATGATTTACTTATCAAGATAAACAATACTTACTTTTATCCTCTCTGGCATTGCAGCGATGATTTGCTCGGCAAGAGTAAACACCCGGTCATCCTGCTCCCCTGAAAGTTTTATTATATGGAACCTCATACCGTACAAATTTGACTATAGTCAACGCCAAGTGAAGATATACCTTCTAGTATAACTTTTCTGTGAATCTACTAAATTAAGATTCCAAAACTTTCTAGTTATAGCTATTCCAAAATCATATATTATTGTAGTTCCCTAAACGATTTCATCTATAATGTTTGTATTTTCACAAACCACAGCTTACAGTAATTTTCTTTGCTTTGATCCATAGTGGCACTAGCCCAGACTTGTCCCGAAGCAGTGGTAGGTTTAAATATTGGGACGTGTAAAAGCGCCTCCTGGGGCCTATTTGTAGAAATAAAACTGATTTTAACAGATTTTAGCTGCATTATCAGCACTTTTATCGGTTACAAGGTCTAACTACAACTTCGTCAATACAGCTGATTAACGACTTTGAATCACAATTTTATTCACAAACCCTAAAAGACTTTATCCTTTCTGGAAAATCAAAATTTTCCTTTTTTTTTGTATTTATTATTAAAATGCAAAAATAATTCGCAAATGCAAATAGAAATAAGAGCGAGAATGTTTGTTTAGACATCTTATATCTTCTCTTGGCGTGAACTGTACACTCATAGCACACTATATTTTGTTGAAGTTCCATCTTACTTACATCATTTTAGAGGTCTTGATAAATTTCCTATTTTGTTTCCGTAAATGAAACATTTATTATATATTTTTTCGACAGTAAAACAAAGCTTTGCTTTTGAAAATAGAGACTATTTTATGTGACATATTATATTATACATACAGTTTATGTGACAGAACTTCAACAGATAAATACATCCATAGCTAAATGAACATTGATCAATATTTAACACAGTCATGTTAGGTAGGTGTTTTTATGAAGCCCATATAGAATTTGAAATTGCATATGATATTTTTTTGAGAGTTAACTTACTAAATTAACAAGTAGCAATGAAGTACAACATTTGAATTAAAATTTGGAGCATATTTTCAAATATGCAATATTTGTTTGGATTTTGAAGCTTGTTTTCGTCTTGATAATGAATAAGTATTGCAACACTACACATAAAAAGCTTTTTATAATAAATATCCATCATGCAAGCAATTTAGCACCATGCAGTGTGTTCTGTTTCGTTTTCTTGGTAACAGTGTAAAATTTTTCAACGCTGAATTCAAGTGTACTGAAATGGAAGAAGAAAAGCCAATCGATTTTGATGTGTCTGAAGGTACTGTGGTTGTGGATAGACCAATACGAACCATTCAAAGCGACATCGATTGACAACATCGAGAAGCCAAACTGAACTTTAACGTTTTCATTTTTAATCTGAAATTCGTTCAACTGATAAATCTGAATTATGTAACAAAAATCATCTAGTTTCTGCTAATTTAAGTATTCAGTTTAGCTTAATAGGAAACTACAAACACCAACATTGGGGGATCTCCGCTCATTACAGGATACAAAAATACAGAAGAGACTACAAGTGGTCTACCGACATACAGTGTTCACGTTCAGGACTACAGACTGGCGACAGAAAGGGACAGAGATATACAGACGACTTTGGTTAGAAGAAGAGGACCGAGCGGCCAGATGCACTACTACAATCACAACATTGAGATAGGAGCGGAGGGAAGCTGCGGCTAGAAATGGTATAGGACAATTATTTGTAAATTTCTTGGCCAATTCAGGATTCAGTATTAAAATGCTTTTGCCAATTTAAAATATATTTTTTTTTACTGTTTAAGCTAATTGTACCGTTTTGAGCAGAACAAGAAACATTTTCGTAGAGTTAAATAAAAAAATAAGTTCATCAATCCGATATTCGTCAGTAATTGTTGGTTGATCACTTATTTTAATTTTAAGAATATTAATAACTTTTGAATGATCATCGTCCAGATATAACTTTACTTCTGTAGTCAAGTCAGAACTTTTGAAAATATTTTAGTAAATTTAGACCTATTACATTTAAATTAAGTTCAAATTTGAATGCACCCCCTTAAGAGTGCGAAATTTCTCCTGACCGTCTATACCGTTTCTCGCCGCGACTGACCTTGGGGCGGTGGCGGGGGCGGGCTCGCGGGCGGCGACGCGTCGGACAGCGCCTCCACGTCAATGAGCGGGCTAGCCGCGCGCCGCCACGCGGTCTCGCCTAGACAACACTCCGGCTGAGTATCGGTAGCGAGGTGGGTTCCTGCCTTTGTTTACCGTCAGCTTCTTTATCGACATTCGCTTTCATACGTTCGTTTAGAAAACTTGCCAGGTCTTAACTAACCAGTTGTCCTAAGACGATAAGATTCCTATTACCTGGGCGACCGAGCTCGTTTTATTATAGATGAAAACACGGATTAAATTACATTTTCGAAAAATTTAACTTGATCTCCCGAATATCTCTAAATTCCATGAAAGTCGTTGGAGACGTTTCCGAGATTCAGATTTTATATACAAGAATAACTTGTTTAAAGGCATTAGATTGACTGAGACAATAATCCCGGTCAGCCCTAATAGGATTCGTTTTGCTTTTAGCTGTTTTGATTTGGTCTGGACTAAATGCCAGCTCAGTCACAACTAGCTTTGTAGTGGTTTCTTTTCCTTAATTAATTACATCGTCCGTTACTTTATCGATCTTTAGATTAATGATAGATTCGTTACCACGCAGTTTGGGATAAACAAGCTAAGTAACAAGGATACCTACAGTAAGTTTATTAGTTTTAGTTACTCGCAGTTATAAACTTTTGATGTCTTAATAAACGCTTGTTGCCTTACCACATACTGTCGCTATATTATGTGCTGCTGTTGATAATGCTCCGAGACAAGTGATATTTTTGGAACACTAGTACTCATTTTTAAATTATCCAATGGTAACATTGTATACTATTAAAAATCGGGTCCTCAACACCATCGGGATTTTCTAAATTCTTCAAGAAATCCTTTTTGGTTCGTGGATTACATAAATATCTGTATCTTTTCAAATTTACTTCTTAATTACATAAACTTTTGTAACACCGCTTACATG
Organism: Anania crocealis; assembly: GCA_949315895.1. Classification (NCBI taxonomy): domain Eukaryota; kingdom Metazoa; phylum Arthropoda; class Insecta; order Lepidoptera; family Crambidae; genus Anania; species Anania crocealis. The sequence continues at coordinate 3,338,286 of OX438859.1, read as the reverse complement.
AAAATTTCTTATAAAATTTAATATTTTACTCTGGTTCTGTAAAGATAACTGCCAAAGCCGTGAAAATTAATGAAATATGACCATACAGTTAAGCAGGAACACACGTCGCTTGCGAAACGCCCATGAACGACATCGCCGAACCATATTCCCAAATGTGATAGCAGCAAATCGAAACATTACCCTATCCTCCAGGCGCAGTGCCGATAAACAAATAATCATCAGCAAATTAAAGAAACTGCTATGTGAGACCAGCAGTCTTAATACCAGTTCTTATAGCGACTAGGTTTTTTTTCTAAATTGTTGCCAAGGATATACTCAAAAATGATTTCACGTAAAATAATGCAATTTTTTTACTTGATGTGATTGGTTATGATAAATAAATGCATTCAATAAATTATATGCTTTAAATTGAGGGGAAAGGTGTTTAATATTTCAAAACAATATATCAGTAAAAGGATGATAGCCTCATGTGGAAATGGAACCTGCCTCTACTGTCTACTCATTGCCCAGGTACTTCAAAGTATGCTACGAAAAGCATAGGTAAACCGAGATGCAATCGCTTATTCTAAGTACTTAAGAGACGTTTTAGATTCCTATCTAAAGCAGTGAAGATTTATGTTAAGTGTCATATCCAGTTAGAAAAAACAAAATTTTAAAATGTACATGCTTAAGTAAAGTCTTAAAAAAAAGTTTTCCTTTTCACCAGCAAAATTTTTAAATCGAAAACAACAAATTTTTAAACCTCTCGTAGTCGCTTTAAAAATTGGTATTTAAATTAATCCATTCAATGTATGGCTGGAATGAATTATATGACCAAAAGTTTATTGAAAACAGACTGCAAATTTGAAATGGGTTGATAGAATTCTAAAGAATGAAAGAGATAAGTAAAAAATGGAACAGCTGCATCGCTGTGACTGAGTCGCTATAAGAATTGGTATTACGGGCCCCGGTGGAGACTTACAGAGAGCCAAGTCCATGCGTCTTCCGACCTTGGAGTCTCCTAGACTGTCTTCAGAGTTGTCGGAGTCAAGAGGCAGAGACATGCTTCTTTCCCACCTGTAACAGTATTAAAAATAATTTGACTATAAGTCAGCCATAAGGTTTTTGTTAGAGACTTTGTAAAATTCAAACATAATTAACATCATGGACTGAAATTGAAATTGACGGCCCGGTTGATGCAGTAGCGCAGTGGTCCGGCTACTACCCAAAGGTTCAGGGTTGTATCCCGCAAAAATTTATAAAATGATCATTTATAAATTGCTCTGGGTAAGGAAGATGCATCTTACAACTATTCTTTGGATGACATATTTAACCGCCTCGGTTTATTTAATATTCGGTAGCAAAATAGAATTTGTATTTAAAAATACAAGCTTATGATGTGACTTAGTTAGTTTTAAATTTACTAACCATCAAATACCCCTTATTTGAATCAGAATACAATTCTCGTACTAAGTATTTAGCATAATTTGCAGCATTATTAATTACACTGCTTGGATTTGTCATTATCAGTCTACTATTTATTGATCATTTTCTTTTTTGTTGGATCATATTCTCTCTCGTCAAGTTAAGGTGTATCAATCAATATTGTGTTTGAATTGTTGTCATGATTAATTCAATAGCTTTGTCTTACCTAGCTGAGCTAGTATCAGATTTATCAATAGCTGAGTTTGATCTGAATGCATCCGCCATGTTGATTCCACTATCTATAGATGGCCTTTTGACCAAGTTGCTTTCCAAACTTCCTGTTCGGCCTTTTTGGGTTAAACTGAAAAGGAATTTTGATTATACAATTACACAATTATATGAAACTTTCATGAACAATTTTTTTGCATAGTTTCATAGTTTTGTAGATTTAAATATTTTTTGTATGAACATTAATATGTCCTAATTTAGACAATATATAATTATTGTTCTCTTAAACTTATTTAAGTTGAAAGTGGCTTCATTTCCACGTGTTAAATAAGTTGCGAATACCATGGTAGCACTCGATAAGGGAACAATAGAAAAGGGAAATTTATAAATGTTTATTTATATTACCATAGTGTGTGATTTGTTAGATGTAAATAAAATAAATGAAAATAAACACCACTCAAGGATCACCTAATCAGAGCCCACGATTATAACAATCCACATCTTACCAGTGTGGCCTAAGAAATACTCCATCCCTCGGTGGTGGGTGTATTCTATCCAACAATGCAGCTAGTTTTGAATATCCTGATCTTCTTGCAGCAGCCGCGGCTTGCCTGGCACCAGCCTCGCAACGAGTACCGGCTGACCACCGTGCCAACACTACCGCTGTTTCCACATGTCCCGCGGCACTTGCTAGCATCTAAAACATGATAATATTTATAGTTTTTAATTCGTTCTAACCAAATTCCAATGAATATTATTGTAACAATAGTTTATGTAGGTACAAGAATTACGGAGCTGAAGTAAAAGTCGGCGGGATACATAGTAAGAAAAACCGATGGCCATTGGGGCGGAAAGGTTCAGCTGTGATGACAACCGCACACTGGACGACGATCTTTGGGAATTATACTCGTTACATGAAAGATTTTTTTTGAAAGATGAAAGATTTTATAAATAAATGTGGACAACATCACATACATTGTTCTGATCCCAATTTGAATAACAATTCAAAGCATTCGTATTTTGGAAACCAGAAACAACGAAGGTACCACAAACACCCAGACCCGAGAAAATGTAGAAAAACCGGGAATCGAACCCGGGATCTCGGAGCAGACGACACCTTGAAAACCGGTGTGTACGCCACTCCGCCACGGAGGTCGTCAAACATTGTTTATTGTTACTCTTAAAGTCGTTAATTATTACCACGGAAAAGGTTAAATGATCTCATGAGTCTTTCTGATATCATGGCGCTTGCAATAGTGTTGACGTAAAAATTAACTCTTAATAATTATTATGTATATACAACCTTTCCCTATGATAAATCTAAGTATTTTTTCTTTAGAGATAACAAACGCATATTAATCCATTTAGGTCAACTGATAATAAACGTAATTCTTTATTTCAATAAAAACAAAGCTGTGTTCATTTATTTCTAAGGTAAAATGTTTAATTGTCTTTGCATGATGATGAATTATAGGAAGCATCTGTATTCTAGAATACAGGCATACCTAAACTAGGAGGCAGAGTAATAGCTAACATTAATATTGTACCTATAATAACATGTTCGCAAAGCATTCTTGTAACAGACAATAAATAATTATTTATTTATTTATTTCACCCGCATTGTAATCATTCTTCAATTTTACTCCGCCTTTGTTGACTTCATATTAGAATGTCGGCCAACCCTATATTTTCTAGTATTTTAAGTCCATCTCAGTACAAATAAAAAACAATTAAAAACGTTTATCGAGGAAAAGAAGTATTACTTACCAAAGGCGTACAATTATCTACATCTCTTGCCCCTAAATTGACTTCTTTTTCCAACGCCAGACTGCTATCATCTTGCCTCCATCTTAACAGAACTGTGGTCAGGTTAGTATACCCCAGCGCTGCAGCTAAGTGAAGAATGGTGGAACCATCTTCTCCTGGTTCTGTTGTAAATCCTTCCGAGGTACCCATGGATCGTGAACTCAGAGATCGGCAAAAGGACACAAGTCGCTCTTCAAATTTTGGGTTTGAATAAAGTTGGACGTCTTCAATCTGAAATCGAAATAATATTACGTTACATTTTATGCTTGCAAAAAGTATAAATACAAAAATCGATTAAGGTGTAAATGAAAAAAACGTGGACAACTATTGTGTTGATAGGATCAATCAAAAAATGTGTTTATTGGATCAACCATACATAGTTCTGATCCGGTAGTAAGTAACTATTACCTATAGCAAATCTTTTTGTGGAAAAGAGAAACAACCAAGGTAGCTACAACAATCATCCAGTGTTTGTTGTTGTTTCTGATAACAGAGCAGAGGAAAGATAGATATATGTTAACTATTTACTTTGACTAGTTTGGGAATTGATCCCGTGTCCTTAAAGCAACACCTTGAAACCCAGTGTGACAATAAAAAGTAGCTATCAGTAGTTTTCTCACGTAGGTCGATCGTGATGATAAATTATTCATTAAAATTTTGTTGAGAGCTACCAGTTTTGTGGTTTATATCAAGTGTGTTTAGATGAAAGATAACAACCTCAGGATACTCATTTCTTAAACAACCGGCAAGTTTTGTTTATGCTACAAAAGTTTTAGAATTACATTAAGGTACTTTTCTAGGACCTGTGAACGACACTTGACTTACAGTATCATGCGTCATTTGCCGATCGATTTAACTTCCAGTACCTGTATCATTCTAACATGGTACATATACGAGTTATATTAAAATATTATTTGAAATTTTTAGAACTGTTCCACATGTTGACTTTTTGAAAATAAATGATTGATTGATTGTTTGACAATGGCTTCTTAATTCAATCGTCTCAATCTTTTATTTTTTTATCTTCAGGAAACTTACGTGTAACTACTAAAATATTTCAAAGAAGGTACATTTAATAAAGTACCTTCTTAACAGCAGAACAATGAAGGATCACATAAGTCTTTAATAAATTTAATATCGGTCTTATTTTTTAGCTCTTTACCTGGTTATTATCATCCATCGGCTCACTCTTCACTTGCAATCTCCCGTGTAACCGTTGCAAACGCTGCAGAAGCGTGAATCTTCGAAAATCCAGCGATGGCAGAGGAGCGGACGCTGGCGATGACGGCGCTGGAGCTGGCCCAGCCTTGTATTCAAATACCACCGTATCGGAGACCACGCGACCTCCACGGGCTACTTGCATTGCTGCTAAACCTGCTTCATGAGCTGAAATCAAAATGTTGAGTGGTTAATACAGATTGTCTGCTCAATGGACTGGCTTATTTTTATAATAAGCCAACGTATTATATTTCAGGGGCAGCAAAATTCATGTTTGTGAGTATGTATATTAGAATATCATAGTGGACATTTAATTTCCATCTTAACAGATAGTATTAAGTTTTCGACCCGAAATCCGAAAACTTTTCAGTACCCCAAGAAGAAAGAAAAAAGAAGTCTAGCAGTTTGTACAAATAATAATAATAACATTCTACACTGAAACACACAGAGCCATCTAGTTCGAATTAAGCTACATTAGTAGCAGCTTATACTATGGGTACTACTAGACATAGACAACTGATTAACTTACATATATACTTTCTTTTTGTAAATATGTACTTATTAAAACATCCACACAGTATATTGCACGAAAACATTTGTACTGTGTGGGGATCCGCGGAACCCACGACCCATGGCTCGTCAAATTTTTCACGATTAAAGTATTGACACTGTTCTTATATAAAACTCTGCATATGTCACTAACCTGGGCAATAACACCTGAGCAGCCCATTCTGGACGAGTATTGACGGCACCGGAAAATTGTCGAACAGCACAGTATACTGGTCCGACGTCTCAGTCCAAGGCCCAGCGACTAGGACCTTCGCTCCTCCTTCTGGATACGCCCATTCAGGGGAGTAATCGGTAATGCTTAGAGCCCCTTCGTTACTGCATTCTGTTTGCATTTTCTCACTCTCTTCGGCAGGAGGTGACTTGCCACATGTTGGCTGGAAATAAGAAATGACCTTTATGGTCATATCTTAATTATGATCATATCCATATTTTTTAATGAAAGAGTTATAGCAAAGCCACTTAATTATTTGTATAGATTTTACCAAATTTTTAATGTTTTTCGCAGTGAAACCATGCAATGATAGATTTAGTGGCTGTTAAAACTGCCGAATAGCTATAATCTTAATTGTAATAAATCTTAATTGCATTAATTATAATAAATATATAAGCGATGCGCTTGTTTATGATGACACATGCTACCTAATTAAACAATAAACTTACCACAGGATTCGTTGATAAAGAACTAGGGTCCAACACCTCTAGTTCTGGAAAATCACCAAGCATATCAAAAGCGTCGAGATTCACAAATACATTATCATCTACTACGTGGGTAGGTGAAGCAACAGCTTCACAACTTTCTATAAAGTCCATGGTGTCAATACCGGAGACCATTACATTAGATGTATCGGACGATCTCACTCCACTCCTATTCAGTTCACATGAAGGCATGTTTGCTGATAGCGTCTTTTGTATGTCTTCATGTGACAATTCCAACGTTTCATCAAAAAATCCACTAGACCCTAAAGTTCCATCAGTTCCAAGTAATACTAACGTATCATCACAGTTATCCGTCAAAACCTTACTCTCTAAACGTTCTACTAAATCAGGATATCTAGATGGCGTCGCAGGGGCGCTGGCAATCATTTGATTCCTAGTCTTCGGTTCCATTTTAATTTTCTTTTCAAATGTTTCTACTTTTATCTTTTCTTCCACAATTTCGAATGTAGAATCTGAATTATGAAGACATGAAGTTGGCTGAGTATCAGGTACTTCTCTTTTCAGAACAAAAGTAGGTTTGTACTGTTGTCGGTACCTATCTCTTGGTTCTTCGCAGACGAATGACGTCACTGAAAGAGGTGATACTAGAGAGGAATGTTGTTGATTTGTATTACTAGTTCCATTAAGTATGAGAAGGCCACCGCCTCCCTGGATTTGACCGAGAGATAAGAGCAATGGTGATGCTGATTGCGGAGACGGTCTGTGGTCTCTGGTGTACTGTCTGGGTGGTTGCGACATGGGTCGCGGTGATGGGCCGGTGGTTGAAGAGACGTGGTGGTCTGACGGTGGTGGTTTAGCTGCTTGAATGCGCCGCAAAGGGTGTGCGCAAGTCCTGGAGTCTTGGCAAGTTGAGTCTGGACAGCCGCATTCGAGTTGTCTGGCAAGTGCTGCAGCCCTGGCTGCTCGTTGTTTCTCCATCAGCTGACCAACGATGGCTTCCACCGTCTCCGCCGTCTGGAACATTTTTCCCTGAGATTTCATTATGGTGATATTGCTCACAAAAACACACATTATTCAAACACAAATTAAAAAAAAATGTAATACTCACTGATATTTCCAAGTCACTGTTGATGTCCGGCTCATCTTCGCTGAAAACTGAAATGAAAACAAAGTAAATTAATAAACACGAAATACTCGTATAATTCATGAATTGAATAATTAAATCTACGAGATTACACAGTTTTAAAACTGAATCTGTAATTAATAACGTCAGACTTGAACAAATTACCTATTAATTTACGAGGAGATAGGATAATATCGAGTCATGAAATTGAATTTAACTACGAATCCATAAATATTCATCAGTAGAAGTTTTCATGTTTTTATATAATATCCACTGTTTTACAGTTTTGAAATGTTCGAAACGAGTCAACTTTTATTACTAGCGTTATTTTGTCTCTGTGATTGAAATGTAAATAAAATACTCACTAATCACTAACTAACCAATCATACTTTAAAACAGGTTTTACTTCAGGTAGCAGAACCTGAGAATTTTTTAGCATTAAATTGGGTATTTGGGATTCTTAAACTAGCCTTTTATATCCATTATCGTAATTTAAACCAGTACATGCTACTACAGGCAATATTATGCAAGATGGCAATATATTAGGCCTATCTAGGCTGTACACGACAAAACCAGCTTTTAAATAATGATTATCTTTATTAAGCCAAATCTACACTATACATAATATTAAGAGGAATGATTATTATCTACCTACAATATAATATTAAGAGGTATTATTGTGTGTGTGTATTTTTGTAATGAATAAACTCAAAAACTACTACGCCGATTTAAAAATTCTTTAACTTTTAAAACCCTGAATGACATAAGCTATATTTATTTCTAGAAAAGATTAGGGATCCTAATAGAAAAATATTATGTCCAGCCATGCGAAGCCGGGACAGGCCGCTAGTAAATGTATAAAGTTAACCTAACAAATCTAAGTTAAAGTGCATTATATTACACAGACACACTATTGAAATGGCTAGAACTTTAACGCCTGCACCGATTTCAGAATAAAACCATGTGAGAGCATTCCATTTCTTCTTTTATCGTATTCTTTAAAGTTGATCTGGTGTCAGAATTTTCCAAGTCACCTATTACCGTCATGTGACTTGTTTTTACGACATTCAACTTGCCATATAAGCCGGGACCAACGGCATAACGTATGTACTTAGCATGGTTGTTACCCCACACCCCTTCCAGACTCTAGCTAATTTAAATCAGACCGTCCCATTAATTGACCCAACCGGAAATCAAACCCTTGCGTACTTTATTTATTTATTTATTTTTACACTTTATTGCACAATTAAAAATAAAGTACAAAAGGCGGACTTAATGCTAAAAGCATTCTCTACCAGTCAACCTTGGGGTCAAGCAGAGATGACACAGGCGGTGCAAAAAGAAAAAAAAAAAAAATATTTAAGCAAGCATACAACTACTAACAATAAACTTACATAAATATAATAGGTAATAATCTAAAATCTAAACATACATAAATACACAAACATAATATGATTGCACACAGAATTAATGCCAACGAGATTCATGATAGGTAAGAAAGGAAATTAGTCTTTAAAGTGACTTCGCAAAGCCTTCTTAAAAGTAAATTTAGAAGAAGATTGTCTAATATTGGAGGGCAGTCCATTTATACTTTGAGTATTAAGCCAACTTGCGTAGTAGGTGGATCACCGAACTTTTTGTACACGAACTGGATCGTCATCGATTGATTTCATTCTATTATCAATGGCAAATTAATTATAAAGCATTTGTTACCTGAATGTTGTGATAGTAGAATTTATATACTTAAAGGAATAATGAACTGTTGGAGGATAATTACTAGTCATAATATTATGTAATCGAATCGCTCTTAGAGCTCTAATGCTAATCTTAAAAGAACCTTTCAATCAATATGATCCAGGAGCGACCTTTGACATGGCTTCCGAAGCATTTGCTACAAACGTTTATTTAAATGCCCTCGATGCCCGTCAACTCTCTTTGAACTATGAAAATGCTTATTTATCAAAGGTATTGGATTTAGGCCATTGCAGTAACATCGGTTGTTTAAAGCGACGGCCGGTGTCATCATTATCATTATTGTACTCAATACTCAATTATTTATTGCTTCCATAATGTAACACAATAATGAATAACATAATGGGCCCTGTAGGGCACGGCAATGGGGACTACCGTTTCTTTGCTCACCAGTTGGCGCCACTGTAGACTGAGGTCCGGAGGTATAGCTATCAAAGGCGATAGGCGCCGAAACAAAGTGTTATATGTTAAATCTAATTAAGGTTATATTGTTTATAAATAACTATCTTGATATCAACAAACTAACTTCTGAAATAGTTGCTCTTGAGGCCGCCTATTTTTGCACTTTTTCTTAATTCCGCTTTTAAAGCGTTCACATTAATCGCCAAATAATCCATATTTGCGATATTTTACGATGGAGATCACTTTCCAGCAGGTAAATTAAAGAAATTATAATTTATGCAGCAACCTCCGCTAAAACCAGTACAAAGTGAATGATATTGGACCTCACGCGACACTAGCGCCTCTAGTGGCAAATTCACTAGCGATAGCCCCCATTAGGAGAGGGGAGGATCATTTTCATGAATTTAGCTATTATTCATATTTTATTGTTATTATTATTGTATTATAAACTATCATTTAAATATTCGCTTATTGTATAATAGTGTTTTGATATCAAAAGTTCTTTTAATTTGTTAAGGAATGAAGTTTCTTTATTTATATTTTTTATTGACGCTGGGAGTTTATTAAATATTTTTATGGACATGGAATGAGGCCCTGATTAGTATAGTTTAAGGCGAGATACGGGTAAGATCAGATTTTGTCTGTTGTAGCCATACGACGCCCACTGCTGGACATAGATCTCTTCTTAAGATCTCCAAGACGATAGGTCCTGTGCGATCCCGCATCCAACGGCTTTCTCCGACCTTCGCCAGATCGTCTGGCCACCTGATGGGGGACTACCTACGGACCACCCACAGATCGTCTTTCAGTGTTACGCGACCAAAACGCAATGGATATCGTGTTCAGTGCCGCTTCTATAACTACCAAAAATGTTATCACGAATAAAAATGGATTCTTAATATCCAATCATAAACGCGTGAAAATGCCTTACCTAAAATTATAACCCAACTATAAGAAAACTTTTATAAAGCTTCTTACAACGTAAACGAACCGTGCTTAGGTATATCAAATCTCTATGTTATTAGACTAAGATAGTTTCTTTCTAGCACCTGAACAAATATTCTACGTTTCTTGAATACAAAATACGTGTAAACACTTGCTTCAACTTTACAAAACTATCTAATACACCTTAGTCACGGAATCGATGACTTTACTTTAGTATATAGATACGCTAAAATTATCGTACTAATTCAAGTTGAAGTCAGGTAAAAAGCACATTATTTTAATCAATTAATAAAACAAAATAATTGTTCCATATTAAACCTAACTTGATTGCTGAAAATACCGGCAAATTCTAACTATACCACAAAATTGATGACGACATCGACATCAAGGATTGTTCGAGCCTCTTCTGCCGTGAAATCAAAGACTATTCCATTCACGATTTAGCTTACTATCTAACCTTCATTTATTATTAAGAGGTGATACTCCATCATCATCGTCATTATCTCAGCCAAATGACACCCACTACTTGGCATAGGCCTCCTAAGGATCTCCATAACGATTGGTCCCATGCCACCAGCAAATGAGTCAGGGGCCTACTCACAGATCAAGGTCTGGTGAGCTGTCACCATTTCAGAACGATTCCGCTTAAGAAGTTTTGAAAAACGATATTTTATATATTAGCTTGGATCTGGAAGGCTGACCCTCGCTGTTCTGCAAAAGGCACTACAAGCCGTTGGTCTCGGCTTCTGTCTCAAGATGTAAGTCATGCAAACAAGTTAAGTCATATGTCTGCAATAGGCTTGGAAAATTCTGAGCCAAAGGTCATTCTAGAAGGATAAATAACCACACGATAAGAATACTAGACCCAGATTAAGCGACCACATTTTCGTAACATCACACTCTATCATTGTGATAAGTCAATCAATCATACTTACACATAGGTTTCAGCTGACTGACGAGCTCGTCCTTCGTCCACTCTTTCTTGTCAGCCCACAGAGCAAGACTTGGCGCCACCGTCGCAAGTTTGTTGTCGTCTGGGTACGGGACATTGAGATAGTGCACGAGGACTATGTCTGGATTCTGAAAGTAAAGAAAAAAAACATAAATAGTACACAGTCATTCTTTAAAATCTGTTTTTTTTTCAGTGCATGCATACATAATCTACGTCTAACCTATTTTGTTGAGATTATTAATAGTCACGAGGGCATCGTCTACTCTTTAGTGTTATGTGAAATAAAACTGTTAAGTTACAAGCAGTTGAAAGGTTATAATTTCAATAGCATCGTAGATTACAAATTTGATAATAAATATTCAGAAAACTATCATAGCGTTAATTCAATATGAGGTCAATATTTCCATGGAATAGTTTGCATGCAAAAGTATTTCATTTAATTGATATTTACCAAAAAGAGTACTAAATAGATATTAATAGTGTCAATATAAGCGCAAAAATGACGTGTAGTGCCGGGCCCGGCACATAAAAAAGCATAACCCGTTCCATTTCTATAGGTGTCGTAACAATAATGCTTCCCAGGCGGTTTCGGCTACAGCGACTGACAACTCTTTAATTGTTAAGTGCTCGTTGGATTGCCCTTTGATGGCTACAGTAGCCAACTTTGTTGGAGAAGACGCGCAAGCATTTGCCGCAGCTATGTTGATTACTTCATCAACATAATACTTGACGACCATTTGGATCAGCGGTAGTAAACGCTGCTTCTGACCCATGGGTCGCGGGTTCGATCCCCGCACAGTACAAATATTTGTGTCTGTTTGTACTGGTCTGGGTGTTTTCTATGTATTAGAAGTATGTATTTACAAAAATAATATATTTAAGTAAGTTTATCGGTTGTTTAGTACCCCATGCGATAGGGTACTTAATAGCAGCTTAATTTGGGACTAGATGGCTCTGTGTGGCCCAGTGAGGCATGTCTTAAATATTATTATTATTAAATAACCGCCGGTGGTCTGGCTTCGTAATAGCCTAATAGGCGACTAAAGGAGAAAGACAGGCAACAACGTTTTCCCTCTACCATTAGCCAAACTGCAATCGCCAATCCGATTCCAAGCATGGTAATCATGATAATCTCTACTTCTGGAGAGGCCTGTATCTAACGGTAGACAAAAATTATGGAAAGTTTAGGTAATGTAGAGAACTGATTTTTATGATAAACCCCATGATACGGGAAAATCTCTGGAAAATGCCAACTAATATGTGAAAGATGCATTTTAAAACTGTGATTTAGTGATTATGTTTGCAAGGAGCAAAAATATAAGCTAGAACTTCGTTTATTTTGAACTAAGATTTAATTGTTACGAAATATTTTGATTACATACCAAATCATTTTCAAAAAAGCAATATCCCTTACAAGTATCAACATAATACTTGAATCTACAAATAAACAATACAAACTAGCCTATAAACATGTCGGAACCGCAAAAGTGGCCATAAAAATTATCGTACAGCCACACTTAGCAGAACTTGGATCAGGTTCATGTTAGCATTCGGTGACGCGAGAGGATTAATAGGGCAATTAATTACTTATACGACTTGAAAAAAGGGAGAGTTGACAGCTCTTTGCACTTGTAGGCAGAGTAAATATAAGGTCGAGTGCATACTGTAAGCAGAGTAAATATAAAATTAGGCAGGTAAAGTATAGGGCCCGTACTTATTATTAGTTTAGTAGAGTGATAACTGTTTGGGCACCTGTAAGGGGCATATAAATAATACTTTAGAAATATTTCACTTAAAACATGGTTCCTCGAAACATAAACAATATTACGTGCAATTTCTACTTTTTATTCGAGAAGTTATGCAGTTCATGATTGGAACATCTAAAAAAATATTATTTCGTGATTGAGAAGGAATTGTGTATGATTCTGCTCAGTACAGTACAGCTCAAGACCTACGATGAGCATATCATCAATTTTCTGATTCCCTTCAAAACTTTTTAAGTCCATACTAGAAATTATAACCTTCATATAAACTACAGGTAACATTCAAAAGTACTAAAGTTTTTATAACAGGTTACGGTTTTATATTAAAAGAATAAAAAAATATACCATCAACAAATTTTTATTTCGTTATCGACTTTTCAATCATTTTTAAAAGAATCAGACGAATCATGTACTGAGTTTTTTTTCATATTTATGTAGTGACTATGACGTAATGTCCAAAATTTTAATAAAAAATATCTTTCAGTATTATTAAGGTACACTTGTATTTTCAGGGACACTTAATCGCCTGGTAGCACGCAAAGATTTAGAGCCTATTAATTACTAAATGCGTCGGACTAAGCATTCCACTGTGTGACTTAAAAAGGGACAGTAAAAACACAACAACGCCGCGCACTCAGAAAGAAATAGGGAAAAACAAGAAATATTTATTTATTTGACAAGACAGAGAGGCAGGGTGAACAAGGGTTAACGGTTAGATAGAGCCAAATTTAATTTTCACAGCTAGTTAGTAGTTCTACTTTGAAACGCCAAATTTAGCATCGTGGTATAGATCAGATTATGTTAAAAATAAGTTGAAAAGTTTCAGAAAAAAGAAATTGGTAATTCTCCTAATAACTTTAATTTAATTACAATTTTATTTTGAATAGCTGTTCCCCGCGACTTCGTTCGCGTCAATTTCTGTTATTATGATCGCGATTTTTGCAACATTTTTCACTCATGCTACGCTCCTATTGGTCGCAGCGTAATGTTATATAGACTAAAGCCTTCCTCGATAAATGGACTATCCAACACAAAAATAATCTTTCAAATCGGACCAGTACTTCCTGAGATTAGCGCGTTCAAACAAACAAACAAACTCTTCAGCTTTATAATATTAGTATAGATTAATTAGTTACGATTGATTGTTCGATCTTCTACTACTGTTATATAAACTCTTTGTAATTAAAAATTATTTTCTACTTTTTAGTTCGATTAGCTATAAAAGCGTGTTTTTTTTTAAACTATAATTTATTTTTCATTTTTTTGTTTGATTTTTCAATTAATTACTTGCGGACATGTCATAGTATTGAAATGCCTTACTAACTATTTCGTAATCTAGTCATTTCCTCTAAAGCTTCAACTTGACTTGCATTCTCATCGGTCCTTGATACGTGTGCAAAGTTTCAAATAAATTAAATTTCTGGAAATTGGTGAAAATTATGCTCAAAGATTCCATTATATACATACATACATACATACATACATAGATACAACTCAAGCTAATAAAAGCGTGGTAAAAACAGGGTAAGCTCAATAACCTCGAAACAAAGAAAATAATTAGATATGATATAAAAATAAGCATTTTCAACTGTTGAAATTTTCTAAATAATAAAATGTACATTGCATTATGTGTATCTACGACAGCAGACACATGTCATGTGCAATATTTTAATCATGCGGCTATACAATAAAATTTCCGAACTTTTAAGTCAACCTAAATCATTAAAGTTACAGAAAATAATTGCTTTTCGTTTTACATTACACGTTTTTATAGCCCTTTTCATCACTTTTAATGGATCGACTTATTTCAAAGTGTCACCCAATCTAGAAAGAGAAGCACTTTGAGAAGCTAAACTTTAAGCAAGACCAAACCAGGTCATACCATCTCAAAACTTTTGAAACTAAAGTTTCCAACATTCAGTAATATACACCAAGTGTTTAGTGTTGCGGTAACCCTAACAACAAACAGTAAGCGGACACTAAATCGACTCGAGCGCAGTTAAACTACGTATAAAATAAGTAATACACAATATTTTAATTTTCAACGCGAAGAGCGAATGTAAAACGGAGTGCACCGTAATAACTATCCATTTGTCTTCAAAATGGCGGCAATAAACATGGCGCCATTATTTATGTAATGGCCGCCGGCCAGGGTTGTCACTCGACACGTGTGCTTTATTACAGTTATTGTGGTTTTTCATTAACTCGTTGTTAACATGTGAAAATGTTGTTAACACAAACTATATTGCACTGTTTTATGGCGGCACCAAACAATGTAAGTTTCCTGCGAAATATTTGCATCTAGGTAGTATTTACGACAGTCAAGATCATTAAACAGGCAAGAAGATGAATATAGGCAGAGTTTGTATAAATATGATAATGTGCTGCCTTAAAAATATAAAAAAATACAATAATTGACTTATGTACAGACACGGTCAACCTACCCAAAAAGTTAAAGGTCATGGAATGGATTTTCGACTTTAAGTCGAACGAGTAGAGATCTATATTATTGTAATAAATTTGACGTTTTGTGGTAGGTTGACGTGCTGTTGTCTGTACAACTAATGGCATCAAGTTTGAAAAACTAGTAAAAATTGACATAGTAAAAAACATTTATAATATATTCTTTTCGAAGTTAAGCGCTTCAACATTTTAGGTTCTAGTTCTATTAATAGATCTTAACCCGAAAAGATTTTTCACATCTCTTATCAAATTAAAAATATGAAGAATTAATACTAAAAATAATTGAAATGTATGTAAATTATCTCAAAATGTATATCTACGGTTCGAAAAGCTATAACTATGAATCATTCAGAAGTTTAAATCACTTTTTGAGGGGAAATTGATATTAATGGCGGTTTTAATGTTACTACGATAACGGAATAAACTATAGTTAAATTAGCAGCTCTCAATGTGTTTTACTGGACACAATGACATATCAAGGAAGGTGAAAGGTGATTCCGTTTATTTATACGCCGTATATATTTAAATTTTAAATATTTGAACAACAATATGTCATCTCAATTCCCTGCCTTTTGCCAGGAAACATTTGCAAGCTATGACATTTATTTTAAATAAAACAATGTCATCTCTACCGATAATATTAGCACGTGTTATATTAAAATTTAGACTCTATGTCATATGGTTATTTACATTAATACGTTGTTGAATAATTTAAAATAGATATATGGTAAGTTTAATTACAAACAGGAGGAGAATACAATTTTTTATACATTAAGTGGCTTTGTAAAGCATTAAAATAAAAAATAAACTAGTGTTGTAAGAGATAATAAGTAGATTTTTTTAAATGTAATTACGAGTATTATTTTAATACCCAACAGTCTTACATAGGTAAACAGCGACCTGCAAAACTGTTGACACAGTTTGTCTATATGATCTTATTATTACAACGATGTAACGTTTAACGTTTTCTAGTTATTTGTGTGACAACCCTATCGTTTTATTGTCAACTTCCGAACTTTAGAATTAGTTTCATTTCACGATAGCCGAGCTTAGAGCGACATAGTTTTGGCTACAACAAACATAAACATGTACAATAATTGAAGTTTTGCGTTTGTAGTCCCTTTGTGAAGATAGTTCTGGACGGAAGTTGTGTAGACTGCCATAGATGTAATAAAAAATGAGCCAAACGGATATTTACTTTTCGTTGTAAAATGATATTAAAATGTATTTAAATGTAAATTTTATAGTTTACAGGCTATCCAACATTGAAATTGATAATAATAAGAAAATAATTAAATTAAATAAAAACTCTCACCTGCGAGGCATATTCTATCTTTTGAAGAAGCATACAGTACTACTTTTTCTTCACCTTCAAAAAATTTTATGGGCGTTCAGTATCGTACTTAAAGCCCATTTATGAACTTAATTTATTATTAATAATATATTTAATTTTCGGCACTGTTTTGTCTTTATGCATAATTTTACTATATGTACTCTAAACCTATTAATAATATGGACTGTTTGTGCCAAAATAAATTAAAAAAAAATTAAGTAAAAAATGTAGGTCAAGTTTTCACACGAAAATATTTTTCGCTACATAGTTCTAAATTTTTACGGTCCTAAGCCCGTTAAGGTATGAAGGGCAAATAAAAAACTTATGAATACTATCGTAATGAATGAATGAGATGCGCATCGTGTAAAAAAAGTGTTGCTAGGAGGCCGTATCAAAAATTTTTGATTCGTGGTGGACATTTTCTAAGGGCTTTATTTTGATATTTTTATACTGGCCCATACCAAAATAAAAAATACGTCATTTGTTTTTTGTCTCGTAGATTGTTGTAGTAAAAATTGGAAGATTGTTAAAATTTCATCCTGCATATTATGTATTAGTCGACTAAAGGCTGATAAAATTTAGAAATTAGAAATTATTTATTGGCATAAAACATGGTTAATAAGATATTACAGTAATTTATAAGTAAAAGAATCACACGTTTCGCCATCACAGTGGCATGCAAATTTCAGACAAATTGTCACAATATTTAAGTAATGCATCATCACAGCCAGCCTATACCTACCTATCAGTCCAATAACGCATTCATACTTGTATTTGTGTATGGATACCTACTTAATAGTTCATAGATGCCTTTGATTTCCGATTGATTTGTAAATTGTGCATTAAGCATCAAATAGTCGACTTGATTTACTCGTATGTAGTTTTGCAGTGGTCCGCCTACTGTGCATGAGTCCCACGGGATCTATTTCCAGTCGAGTCAGTCTAAAAAACGATTTTTTCTTAATTAGCAGTCAGTAAGGGATGGGAAATCATGATGGAATGAAATGAAAGATGGAATTTGTAAAAACAAGTTACGTCAGACCTGTAACAGGTTACTTGGGAACCAGACTAATGTAAGATTATACGATATGAGGAAGAAGAAAATCATAAATAAAACTTTAAAATAGGAACACTCAAAAAATCCGAAAATGTAATTCCGAATATCAAAGTTACAAAGAATCATAATTCCGACTATTCAAAACCATGATTAACATTTTACCGAATATCAAAAGTACGAATCTTTTATATTCCAAATCTCATTAATATGAAGGATGAAAAATCCGTTGTGTTATTAACCCAAAAAACTTTATTACGAATTTTAAATTTCCAAAAATTCATTGTATTAATAAAGAATTTAGTTGAATCCCGACTCGCCGTGGTCTTTTTGCCGTGGTTCTTGTCTGCCCAATACTAGAGTGCAATTTAAAAGCCGGAGGCGCGGAGGGAGAGCAGTCCTCGCTCGCAGTAACTTTCGCAGCTTCGGCTTGCTGGTCGCCTTTGGCCTCAGCCGCTACAGCTCGCCCGGGTGCCCGAGATTTGTTACGCAAGGGCGAAAGGACTGCACTTCCCGCAGCGCCGGAGAAGAGCAAAACTAAATGCATGCGTGCTTGCCTGCTTGCCTGCACGCTTGCATACAGTTTGCCTGCATGCATGATTGCATGCTTGCTTGCATCCAGGCATGTTATCTGCATGCTTGCATTTGCACTTGGCAGCACCTAGATAGAGTAGCATTTAATATTCATTGGTATTGTGTAATAATTTAATATTATCGGTAGATTCTTAGGTTCGGGAAAAAAATAAATAAATAAAAAAATATTTTTTATGAATAAAACAACAATCATGCATTTAGTTTTTGGTTTTATGTGTTTTCGGAATTCGTATTTATGATATTTCGAATTATTAAAGATTCGGAATTGATATGATTCGGGATCATGAAATTCGGCATTCTGAAAATTGTACTTATAAACATTAGGAATTTTGAAATTTAGGTTTTATAATATTAGGACGTATGATAAATCGGATTTGTGATTTCCGGAAATCTGTATCATTCGGAATTATAAAAATCGGTATTTTGAAATTCGTGTTTGTCAATATCGGAATTAAGTTTTTCGTATTTATGTAGTGTACTTCTTTCAAATAATTATTCTAAAGTCGTGATAACCTGTTTGCTTGTTGGTTTTTGTAGGTTGCAAATAAAGTCAATTACTATTCGCTCGTCATGTTCAAATTCCCTTTCTGTCCCGATAGTGGGCTTTAAGCCTGAACTTGGTGCTAGACAGATGTTATCCTAATATTAAAAGTCTCTTACAATTTCCGAGGCACTAAAAAGGCATTTTAGCTTGCTCTCTGAAATCCAATCCACTTTGCAATCTTATCTCAACGAAAAAACATTCTAACGATTTTAGATGAAACCATACAGCTTTGATACTTGATACCATTCGACGTCGCAGAGTACTCGTATTGGTACTTTGATTTTTAATTTGCGAAAATTTGATACTTACTCAATTCTCCAGTAAAGAAAATGGGCTAAAAATAGGTAACATTGTTTTTGTATACTTTATATGTAGACATAGTATCAAAAATTTTAAGAGGACAAAGTTAATAATGTACTTCGAGTAAAACTTAGTTAGTACTCGTATAAATTAGAATTTATAAATTTCTATCGAATAAAGGGTTACCTATTCTTTGATATAACATGAAATCATTTAATTGATTATTGATCATATTTCAAAGGATTATAAACTTACATGTGAAGAAAGAACAAACAAAATTTATTTGTTTTTGATTGAACAATAACTTTGCCCCAATGCTGTGTAATTTGAAAGCACAACTTTTAACTTTTTTAGGGTTTCACACCCAAATTTTACCAACCGAACCTTATTACTGAACGTGTATTATCGTTTTTCTGTCAGTCTGATGTACCTATCAATTTATTTTAAGCAAAGAGACATTCACATAGTAATGTCAGACTTAATTAGAGAATTCTTTAATATTTCACATTTCGAATTTTTCTATCAAAGCTCAAATATTTTTTTTACTAAGACTACTTACGTGCTTTGTGGAGGATAGAAACTTTTTTTAAACCTAACTGTAACTTTTGATAACATGATATTACTTTAAAATCTACCCATTTTAGATATAAATTAAACCATTAAGTTGTTTTAAGTGTCATACAATTATTGATAGATGTAAAAAATCATATTCATTTCATAAAGTAACACTTTAATCATGATCCCTAAATCCGTTAAATGTTTTACATCAACAAATCTCCGCCTTCCGGGAACCGAAAGCATTTAGCGTCGATTATTATCGGACTCATAATGGCGGCATTTTGAAATGTCACGGGATCCGCAGCGCCATCTAAAATGCTCGCGTTAATTGAATTTCTGATTAGCACTAACAGGTGTCAATGCGTGGACTGCAAACACTGTTAACTAGTCATGGGAGGATCGATCACTCGGTGTTTAGGCGCAAACATCGATTAAGGTTATCACAATGGTTTTACAATAAAAAAACTGTATTTTAATCGATTTCCCGGTGCTAAGTTTCAAACATCGATTAGTTAATAAATCACAATTACAATTTTCAAATCAAATTTTTAATTTATATACAAAGTGTTCACAATAACCAAAGTGCAAGGATTATCTGTTTTTTAGGTACTTTTCAAATACTTGCAACCCTGTATTCTTAGCTTACGATTGTATTTATCTTACTTATATTATTAACTAGCTGATTTACGGGCAAATCGTTCTCGTGTAATATAAAATCAAAAACGATCCCACGAGAAACATTTTGTGTCTATTAAATTTTATCCAGATACGTCCGGCATAGCTCGGGTTTACCAATGAAGAGAATGCAAGTAAATGGTCTGTCTATGACCATATTTTTTTCACATGTGACACACTTTTCATGGGGATATATCTTAAACGGTTTTTATCTATATAATTATCAAACATGTTCATCTATACAAACTTTCTCTTGACCATTAGTAATTTGAATTTATGATTCCGTTTTTAATTATTTCGTGTTGAATGATTCATTAATATGTATTACTATTTATCAATTAGACGACTATTTGGATCAGCGGTAGTTAACGCTGCTTCTGAGCCATCGGTCGCGGGTTCGATCCCCGCACAGTACAAATATTTGTGTGCATGAACATGTCTGTTTGTACTGGTCTGGGTGTTTTCTATGTATTATAAGTATGTATTTACAAAAAAAAAGTATATAAGTAAGATTATCGGTTGTCTAGTACCCCATACGACAGGGTACTTAATACTACCTTAATTTGGGACTAGATGGCTCTGTGTGGCCCAGTGAGGCATGTCTTAAAATATTTATTTATTTAATATAATTCACTTTAAAAGTGTTTGTAATAAATATAATTCCTAGCATCATAGACAACAAGTGTTACATTTTCGAAAGCGTCACTTACATGCGAAAATAAAACCATTGTTTATTATAAATATCCTCCTTGTTTGGCTAAGTAATATTAAGTAAATTCACACTTAATCACGAAGTAGTATCTCGTCTAAACATTTATTTCAGATGGACGCACAAAAAGATAAATACGTACTTGTAGTGACCAATTTGTTTCCCATGTCCAACTTTATCATTCGGCAGTGTGCTTTCATTTGTTTTAAAAAATTTTTAATGTCAGTACATTTTGTGGCTTAATGTTTGACCAGCCAGTATATGGTTGTTACATTATAAACTGAACCATAAAAAAAAATTTAGTTGGATTTACATAAGACGCGTCATGAATCATTTAAAATGTTATTTCTGTATAGGAAAAAGTATTCAGTTCTCATTGTTTCTCTTTGCTAATCAGCATTAAAAAGAAGTTTTGTTATCATACCTACGTGCAGTGACCACATCATTAATTCTTGTTATTTAAAAGAAAAATAACTTTTTTTTTATAGTATACGTTAAAGAAGGAGTATAGAGAGGTCTATACGATACGAGGGTACTCTCATTTATGCATACGAGCCCCTGATAATTTCACACGTTCTACGTAAAAAGATTGTCGACATACACAGCCTATAAAAAAGGTTTGGATAGCCCTTCGATGATTCGAAAATATGATTATACTGTAAAATCTTTAATGACTTCGCATCTACCACAAAAAAACACAAGTAATAAAACCCCACGACGAAGTAATTCATACCACAAACGCCAACACCAGTTTGGGGCGACCAATAAAAACTTTTCCTTGGGACTTTCAGGTCGTATAAATTGGAAAATTCCCGGTTATTCCATTAATATTGAAGCGATTCCGGGAAGATATATTACAAATATCGGGAATATGAGACCGCCAATCGCACAAATGTCTCGGATTTTAGGGACCCGTATTTCCTTACGACAAGGTTCACCGGCTAAAAGTTGAGAAAAATGAAATATGTTGAAAGATTTCACGATATCTCAAAGCTGAATGTATGAATTAAATTGAGAAGCGAAATGGATGTTGAAAAGTGAAGCTTAAAGCAAGTTCCTTCAAAGAGATTTATTACGTCGAAAACGTTCAGTCAAAACTGTTCTAATACTTTTAGATTTAGAATATAAGGATGCTTCCACATTTGAATATAAATATCAATAAATAAATAAATATTTTAAGACATGCCTCACTGGGCCACACAGAGCCATCTAGTCCCAAATTAAGCTACTATTAAGTACCCTGTCGTATGGGGTACTAGACAACCGATAAACTTACTTAATACTTTTTTTTTTGTAAATACATACTTATAATACATATTTGATCGCTTTCTTCATTGCGTTTTTTAGCGACGCGATTTTTTGCTCTAAATTACTGAGGTGGCGGATAGCTCAAAAACCAATAAGAAACACGTTTTGTCTTATGGTTTTACGATGCCAATTTCCGCTTTGTGCATAATAGTATTATTTACGTATATTAAACGAGTAAGTGACCACAAACACTATAAAGTGTTTGAAAAATATATTTAAATTTAGAAGTATACGTAAGTTTAAATATGTAAACCTATGTTTAATTTCAATCATCGCCTCTTCTCTATTACTCAAACCTTCAAACACAGTTGTTTTTTTTTCTTCTTTCTACTTCCAAGGGCATTAACATCAAAAGTAAAAAACAAGTAATCAAACACGGCACACATATTAACTTAGTATCATTGTATAATATTAACAATGTACACTCGACAGCACATCAAGTTAAATAGTTGAACTGCGATAACAGCTTTTATTACGTAGGGCATAAAGGCGGTCTCAAGGTCAACATGTATAGTCTGATGTGCTGCCGTGTGTAGTAAAGATTCAGTATCGTTAATTGTTATGTTACAAATATTATAACTGCAAATGTTTAAACGGATGTCTGTTACTCAATCACGACGGAATGGCTGAACGGATCTAAATAAAAATTGGCGCAGAGATAGATTACGGGCTGAAATAGCACATAAGCTACCTTTTATTGAAGTTGACGTCATGGATACGTAGTGGCATTGCTCGTCATTTTTTATGTTGTTGTATGTTTTTGAGTTAGTTTTTTTTTGAGGTTCTTTGTTTGTCTGTTTAAATCTTGTTTTTTTGTTGTTGCTTATATCCGTATGTGATTATTATTTTTAGTCTTCTAATTAATTTCTGTTTTGCATTTTTTTTTCTCTACTTTTGTTATTTGTTTTACTCCTCACTTCTTTGCACCGCCTGTATAATCTCTGCTTGGCCTAGTAGTTGACTGGTAGAGAATGCTTCTAGCATTAAGTCCGCCATTTGTACTAACTTTGTATATGCAATAAAGTGTTTTAAATAAAAATATATATATATCCAAAAAAATTAATTTAATTTCTTTCTTTCTTTTTTATCCCGGGAAAACATACGGTTACAAATTAAAAGTATCCCACTATTTTTATTTTTTAATTACACATCGTGGGCAGCAGCTGGTAATAGAATAAGAATAATAATATCAAAAATAGTAATAAAACATTGAACATACTACCTGCAACAGCCAATAGCACCTCCGGTGGAAGGTGGGCAAGATGGCGGAATGCACGTAGCAACCGTAAATGCACTGGAACAAAAGAACGACATGTTAACATTCATTTAAATAAAAACAAAGTTGGGCTAGTAATAATTTATAACTCAAGAACGACGGGACAGATTCTGATGATTCGTTCGAAGTTTTTCGTCATTATTTAGATACCTAAATAATGACGAAAAACTTAAAAAATATGATAACATAATTTACAAATCAGACATTAAACAAATCGTTTGTATGTACTTCAATACTTCATTCGAAGTAAATTAAAAAAAACGCACCCTCAGAAAATTACGTCAGGTTAAGAAAATAATGTATTTTTTTTAAGCTTCGAGTCAGAGTAATTTTATGTAATGTTTGGCCGGTTGTTATGTACGAATGCGAGGTATGGACCATAAAAGAGGACACCAGGAAACGCCTGGAGGCATTTGAGATGCTATGTTACCGTCGCATGCTCCGCATTAGCTGGATGCATAAAGTCAGGAACATTAATCATACAGAAGCTAAAATGAATAAACTTAATCAGAGACCCAATCGGAATGTTACACAACTATTTAGTGTTTCTGGAAAGTGGTGCTTCAAATAATTTCTGTTCGCACCCCGTTCAAATAGACCAAGCTCCAATATTATTTTAGTGTTGTTAACGCAGTTCGGGTCAATTGCACCCCGACCTGTGGCGTGTGATATTGTCTGCACCAAATGTTACAGGATTAAACACTGTTAATTGGTTCACGTTTCATGGTTACTTTAACTAATAGTAATGAGGTTAGGATACACTTTCCAAATGGTTTAACAACGATTTTAGTTAGTTGAATTTTATTCGTGTATTGTGGACTTTATATCGGCGTTTTAAAAGGTGACTGAATGAGCACATCCAAAAACAGATATGTCAAAGCGTCTCCTGGAAGAAAAGATTTGACATTTGCAACGCTGCGTAAAGATTTTGGCTGTCTATCTTTTTAAAGGCCTACTGTCCAGTAAACTCGATATTGAAGGCTATTTAATATTTAATAAGTTCAAACATTGGTTTTTCGAGTTGACTACATCTCCTAAAGATGTCATTTGCAGTAAGTGGCGAATTGCGTCAAGCTATTTTGCTTATGGGTTTTTGTTTATTTTGGGCAAGGAAGGGTTCTTTACATAGGCTTGAGTTTGCATACATAGTCACAAAAACATGTGAAATTAGAAGAAATATTATTTTACTTATAAATGTTGACCAGTACAGTTGAAAGGTGTTACTCTTCCTCAGAAGGACTCTGTTAAATACCTTGGTTTACATATTGATCGACGACTAACTTGGCGCCACACATAAAAAGTAAAAGAGAGGAGCTAAACATTCGGTACAAAAATCTGTACTGATTGATGGTCCCATCAACAGCAAACTCTCAACTGAAAACAAATTCCTTATTTACAAGGTAAATGGTTGTACGGAATACAGCTCTGGGGTAGCGCTAGCAACTCAAACATCTCAATTTCAAATCAACTCTGTAGGGTAAATATCTTCGCTTTAAGCAGTTTCAATAACACTATGTGTAGAACTTTGTACAATAATTTGTTACGAAGGAAGCTTGAGCCTAAGGAAGTAAAACTCCTGCCCAAACCAACGGCTGACAAAATACCAAGCGAATAAAGCTGCTGCTAGCACATCCAATACTAAAATGAGTCTGATTCTCAAAGCCCAGTTTATTTTATGTGTGCATCTCAGAGTGGAGCACATGCGTCCAGTATTGCGTTAGAGTCCGAAAGTAGAGAACATATGAAACAAAGGCCTGAATTGGCACCTGCACTAACCTTGTTACAGGGCACGCGCTCTCCGAGGAGTAGGGTTGCCAACAGTATTTAAGCAATCAAAATTTTTAAGCTAAAAAAAATAAATTGGAACTGGAACTATGTGTTGCAAGACAATTATGGGCCAGTGCTGAGAAAAAGCACCGATAGTTGCAAATACAATTCCTTGGATATTGTGATTGCTTAGGCTTTCAATCCACACTAGCAATTTCTTTGTTTGAAGAACCGTTTTTAAAACATTGGTTGCGTTACTATTGTCGACTTCTTTATAAGTTTGATTAATGAATTTTCTTAGACCAAAATGAAGGTTTTACAGACATTATTTCATTGCAAAATCCTCCTTGTCGTAGGGCCTGCGTCCAGCAGTAGACTGATAAGGTTGGTGGTAGTACTGATAAGGATGTTTTAATCATGTAAAAGATACTAACTTACTACCATTTTAGTTTTAGAATGAATCATTACAAGGCCTACTTACTATTCAACGAAAGGTTTCTAGAAATATCTTAAATTAATAAAACATCTTTTAAAACAAATATTTCTGTGGCAACCCTATGTAAGAGCGTGGCTAGCCTTGCAACGATATGGTTGGTTTACTGTGAACTGGGCATGTGGCCTGAGAGTATGGGCCCAAGCACAGCGGCTGCGGAATCCTGAACGATTTTAGACATCCTACATTTTGTAAGCTGAAAAACCTTTACTCAAATACATGCAATTTCAACTAAGAGGCTAACTCTGCCGTCAGTAAAAAAATTCGCAGTTTCATACAAAGTGAAATTTTACTAGCATAAAATGTTTTTCGTTAAATTCCCCTGCTTTGGTCTTTCCGGGGGTTTAAATAGAAGAATATGTTGTATGTAAATATATTATGTTATGAGAAAAAGAAAAGCCGGATTTATTTAGAAATATTCATAAGAAAGCAATTATACAATTACATCTAAATAAACCCAGCTCTCCTTTACAAATTTAAATAAGTTGAACTTAATAATAATGATGTTTGAAACAGTTTTTTATGCAATACTAGTGTTTATTTTTGTGTAAATATTATCTGATTACATAGCAATATATTATCAGTAATAGTTGACTCACTTTCCAAAACATATGGAATTTAATTATATCATTCATAAATCACGTAAGATAAAATAAATTTTAAGTAATATGACTTACATGCTTATACTAACCAAGAAAATAGTTATTTTCTGCGCCTATGCATTTTCTGCTATTGACTATATAAAATTGATATTAATTAAAATATTTAAGTTACATAAATAACTTTAAATTTTTGCAATAAAACATTTTAAAAAATCTAAAAAGAAGATTTTTAAGTTTCAAAAATCAAAGATAACCGTACCACTGCCTTATGTTATCCTAAAAACAGCGCCCGCTACCGCTCATGACATGACCCATCCCAAAAACGGGCCCAGTTGTGTTGTATGTATTATTCAGCTGCCCTCACCGTACGTGTCGAGCCGAGCGGTATCGCTCGCTATTGGCGAGGAGACATACGCCGGAACGGGGACTTCTTACACCAATATTATTGGGATGCCTTTTTTTTGCAATGCCTTCAAGTCCTGCTGCCAAGTTGAAATAATAATGTTCGCTGGGAATTCGATCTAATGGACGAAGTGTGGGATTCAATTTATGAATACAACAATTCTTAAATGTAGATTGACATTTTATCTAGTGCTTTGAGTACCGACCAAAGATCTCTCTTTTGGGGTGGTGGGATCTAACTCCTAGTCGTCCTCCCTGGGCAACGGCATCATTGGTTATCTAACTAATAATGACGGCTAACAGATCCCTCTGCGGTGGTAGGCTTCGTAAGAGGCTGCCTGGATGCTACCACCCTCCTGCCGGAGTCCAGCGCCAAACAGTTTTTCTGTGTTCCGCTGGTGTGTGGGAGAACCAGTACCTCTGGGTAAGCTCGTTCCATCTTAGGCTTCTTCTTAACCGTAGAGTTAATTATGTAAGAGCAAGCCCATTAATTATTAAAAAAAAACGGTTTCTTGGGTTTGATCCTCGGATTAAGATGCAACCAGAGTTGTGAATTCAAAAATTGTGCGGGTTTGTGGTCACCAACCTGCATTCGGCAAGCGTGATTATGCCTGTACCCATCAATGCTGTGGTAACTTGATTTCAATGATCGAGGATTTTGGAGGATGATTATGAGCTGTTACCTCATTTTTCTAAAAAACAACAAAAAAATATCACAACAAGTAGAATTTGATAAATATGGCGTAATTTCCCTCGTCACCGACATAGAACCGCTAGATCCTTTGTCGCCAAAACTTTAAAAGTACTTACAAGTTGTTGGAAACAAGTGTACGAAACAGCGTTATAAATTCCAAGCCAACACTTATCGAGATGAAATAGTGTTTAATATTCTACTAAATGTCCACTATAAACCCTGAAATAGCAAGCTCTCAGCTTTCTGCACTGTCTACGTTGGGAGAATTCACTATGCACACGGCAACCGAGTTTTACATTTACCTATAGACCTCTACTTTTTGTCTAATAACTTTTTGTTTTTTGTTTCTAGTCAACATGTTTACTGGATTTGTTAATGAAACTTAAATCCATGACTCACAGCGTAAAATTGACTAAGTTATTAAAAAAGATTGTTTAAAATAAATTAAGTACCAAAATGTATACTTTTTTGTCTCGTATGGAATGTTTGATGATTTTATTATTAGAGTTTAATTTATTTTTAGATCTGGCAACTCTGTTAATATTTAATATTAAAAGTTTATTTTATAGGCGTTCAGTATTGCATTTAGAGCTCATTTATGAAGTAATGTAAATCAAGTTATCACCCGAAAATATTTTTACGGTCCTAGGCCAGTCAAGGTATAAAGGGAAAATTAAAAACTTATTAATAGTATCGTAATGAGTGAATAAGATGCGCATCGCGTAAAAAAAGTGTTGTAAGGCGGCCGTATCAAAAATTGAAGATTTTTTACAGATATTTTGACATTTTTGGTACTGGGATATACCAAAAGAAAAATGCTACATTTGTTTTTTGTCTCGTAGATTGCTACATTAAAATTTGGAAGGTGGTTAACATTTCACCTGTATAAAGTGAATCAATCGAAAGTCGAGACCCACCTAAAGCAGTCGTATTTTTTTTTAAGGAAATTTTTTTTTCAATTTAAACAAACAATGTTTTTGGTCAAAAATAGTTTCAAAAACAATAACATGTCTTTTAAGTTTGACACACAAGGTTCTGGGCCCCAATTCCGCTAATTTACGAATGGCTCAATAGAATCATAATTATTTTGCATTTCAAACGTCTATTTTGACATTATTACCTAAATAAATGTGTCAAAATACACAATTGAGATGCAATTACGATTCTATTGAGTAATTTGTAAATTAGCGGAATTGGGGGCCTGAATGCTGTAGTTACTCAAAAAAGTATATATCCATTGATCAATGGCAAGTGGAGCTCACCACATATTATGAATCGTTTAACCCAAATACTAAAGCGATTCTGTTGAGACAAGGACTATCTAAAGTCAGTTCCGAATCGACCAAAATGCTATGTCGTATTTCTGCGGGCCCATTCCGCCCAATAACCAGCTCGTAGTAGATTTTTCGGGAAATATCTACCCGTCTAAGGGATGCGGTGTGGCGTTATCAGTATACGGATATATTTAATGTTTTCATTCGCTTAATTATTTAAGGGTTCCATTGTATTTAGGATTTTTGACATTAGCTTTGGTAAAAAAAAGGCTCAAAATATTGCTCAACTTTTTAGGGTTTTTTTTTATAATTGATAATTTTTAAATTTCAAAACATTATATTAGAACGATAATAGATAGATAAATAGAACATATTTTAAACAAAACAAATGCTACCAAAAATAAATTCGATGCTGGCCAACTTTGGCCAAACTATGGTGAGTTGCCATTACCAATTTCCATTGTCATTACCATTAAATTAGTGCCAAACCATACTGCTTGCAAAGATAATGTAATGCGTCAACCCAAAACCTACCTTGTACTTTTTTATTTAGGGTTGATGCGTAAATTAAATTGTTACCTTTCGTTTTAAGAAAAAGGACTCACAAAATAACAATGACAGGAATTCAGCAGACAAGTTATTGCTTTTCATTATTCATCGGTTTTTTTTCTTTTCATCCCGTTGCAAAAACCGCTTACTCTTCCCACATGAGCGGTGCGCTAATATCCGTACGAACGGCGGCTTCTGAGTGAATTAGACTTTTACGAGTGCTTCCAATCCGTGCCTCGTATCTGTGTGATGACGCAAATTGACGAAAATATATCGCCTTAATCATATACTAATGGATTTTAATACCGTCTAAATCCCTAGAATTTGGCTGAGCTTAGAGTTCAAGGAATATGGATTCTCGATTTCACCGAGGAGGCCTAATATTTTGCATCTTCATTATCCCACATGAGTTGACTCTTAGGAAGGAGGATTAAGCAATGTCACGCTTGATAGAAAGGGGAAATGATCCCTGTTTTTACAATGGTGGAGAGATGACGCAGCTGCTGACTTAATATGGCAGTACTCCTTTAAGAGACGCTTACGATATCCATAAGTCCAAATAGTTTGATGTTTTTCAATTTCAGACCAGCACTATATTGCCGCTTGTAAACTACGACTTTTAAAAACAAAATAATGTTTCATTGCAAATATTAAAATGTCATCCTCAAAAACTGGATACTGATATTTCAATTCAAATTTTCAATGTTCCAGAACGGCTATTCGGGTATACAAAGTACTGTATCTTGTTCTAATAGGTAATAAGGTGAACTCCCAAGGGAAAGGTGAGGTTGGCGGCAGCTGGCGAGTGCATATTGCGAATGTTATGCAGACAGTACGGAGTGCTATCATAATCTCACTTCGGAAGTTAAGTGGTTGCACTACAGTCAGATCGGATTTCTTTAAAATATAATAATTTTTAAAGATAATAGCATGATTTCCGCCCTGCTAAAAATTCAGTTTTTGTAATGCCATCAAGAGATGTCTAGTATTAGGGGTTAAAGTATGAAATTGCCGTTCTGTAAGGACGAAATCGAGAAAAGTCATTTTTCCATACTAACAATTTTTTAGTTTTTTTAAAAACGCCTGAACCGTTTTCGATGCAATTAAAGGTGAAAGTTAGGTGGTTATAAAGCTACGCATTGTAGTATTTACCTAAATTTCTGAAAATCAAAGTATATAATACAAATATACTTAATTGAAGCAAGAAGGTCAGCTGACACATTGTAAGGGGTCTTTTCAACGACTTCCTTTGAAGTAATAGGCACTAGTATTGCATTTTTTTTTAGTCAAAAGTTACTTTATTTAGTTTTTGATACAATACAAAAAGATTTACGCAATAATATGACTATACTTAAGAGCTATAAACAAAATAAAAAGTGGGAAAATAATCGGCAATTTCATACTTTAACCCCTATTATATTCATTCTTTGCTGTGGTTCAATCAAATTAACTATGCATTAGTTATTTTTTTATTTATTCGGTTCTTCAACAGTTATAACAAAACAATTATGGTAAACACATTCAATATTTAAGAACTAGGTGCATAACCTCCTATAGGAAAACACATCATGCAAAATAAAGAAATACTTGAAATAGGTTACAGTTATCCGATCCTAATGAGACAGCTATTAATGTTTATGTATAAAAGAAGGCTATTTTGTGAACAAGTCCTATTTATTTTAATTTACAAAAATTTTTTGGAGAGATTTTCCAATACATAATCCAAAATATCATCCTCATCAGTGCCCCGTCTCGAAGGCTCAGTACAGCGGTATTGTACAGACTATAGAATTGGCTGTTCCTACATCGAAGAGAACAAACCGTTGGGATAAAGCCGTTTTTCTAACTTCTAATTTGTTGTTCGGCCTAAAACATTCGTTCTCAGTCAAGCTCTATCAACTTTTAATTAACTTCCAAACACACCACTTTACTTCAAGCCCCTTGACGGATGGCTGAACATAAATTCAGTAAACTTTTTAATTCATTCAATCCGAATTTAGAGCGTTCCGTTTGAAATGCACTAAAATTGAACTAGACTAGTAATCCCGTAGTCGAGGGGCTAGCTTTCTAAATGTCTTGGATATGTAGTCTCAAAGAAGTTTTGAGAGTCCTACAGATGTATTTTATTTTTTGTTGAAAGTGTGATGTAAACACCTGAACACTCCAGGAATTTCTTGACAAATAAATAGCTATTGGCCGACTACATTTTCACAGTGAGTAGAACCATTGGCCATTCAGCGAAAAGGTCCTGAAAAGGCGACCGATGATGAGAGGATCAACAAACAGATATTTTTTATGAACATGTTGGTAACAAGGTTAGTTATTAAAGGAGTTCACACTTCAAAAATAACATGCCACATGAGACACTTACATGAAAAAAAAAATTACTTAAGACTCGACAAATCTAAATGTAGTCGTCGAACTAAGTTAAAATTTAATTAAATCATAAGGCAGAAAATGACAACTTTGATGTTAAACAATTCATTTTGTTGTTTTCATTATGAACTTGAATCAAGATTTTATATTATTACTAGCTGTTGCCCGCGACTTCGTCTGAATCAGTTTCTGTTATTATGATCGCGACTATTTTTGCAACATTTTTCACTGATGCTTCGCCCCTATTGGTCGCAGCGTGTTATATACTTACAATTTATCTGACCATATCTGACGCACCATTGGAAAGAGTGGGTAGCATTCGTGATTTGGGATTGGAAATTGACACAGAATTTGACTTTCATACACATGTGACAACAATTTGCAAACTCGCTAGTAGAATGTTAGGCTTTGTTATACGAACTGCTGTTCAGTTTAACAATCCTAAGGTTGCATTAGTTTTATACAATGCATACGTCCGCAGCAAGCTAGAATACTGTGCTATAATCCCCAGATTACTTGCGCATATTTATCTTCGTATGGATCCCATCCATACGAAGATAAATATGCGCTCATGATAGAAAAGCTACAGCGCAAGTTTGCGCGTTGGCAGTACAAACAGCGATATGGTTACTACCCATATCTATATCCATCTATGTTTGTATCAGGCATGGTAGATATGGACACGCTCAAATTTAGAAGGGTTATGTTACTCTTGAAGCACTATCTATCAGTTGTCCACCACAAAATAGATTCTCCAGAAATAATAGAAAAGATATGCTTATTGGCTCCACGGAATATTCAGACGGACGAATATGGATCGCTGGCGCCACGCCGCAGACCGCGGCTGCTGGCCCGGCCGGCGGCGCGCACCAAGCGTGCCGGCTATGCTCCTACCAACCGCGCGTTGCGCTGTTTAGGAGAGTTGTTCGCCCAGCACAATGACGTCGACATTTTTTCTGACCATTTGGGCCACTTATTTAATAAATTTCGTATGCATTTGACTGGCATAATGTAATTGTCAAAATTTTCTGACCGATCCTTGCTGTTATTAGTATTAGTATTTAATAAATTAAAATATATCCTATTTTGACATTATCTCTTTTCGTTAATTTAAAATGTATTAATACTTAACATGCCTACTGTAATTGTGACTATTATAATTTATATGATTGATGACGACCATTTTTATGACATTGATTTATATATAGGATAAATATGTAATGTACCTAATTGTAAGTTTTTGATGATATTTCTGATGTTCTTGACTAATAATGTATGTGTAAACTTAAACTCTTTGGTGTTAACTTGTAAAATTGCCTAAACTTGTTTGCGACTTGGATTTTTAATCTGTAAGTTTACAAGTGTAATGAATAATAAAAAAAAATATAGCCTAAAGCCTTCCTCGATAAATGGACTATCCAACACAAATAATTTTTTTTAAATTCTAACCCGTATGTACCTACCTCCTGAGATTAGCGCACTCAAACAAACAAAGAAACAAACTCTTCAGCTTTGTAATATACTCGTAGTACAGATTAAATAAAGATTTAATTTGACGCCCAAAGTCAGAATGCAATCTAAATGTGTAAATTATCCTCATTATTGAACATGTAGGTAGCTTTAATTATGTGCAGTTATTTTTATAATTATGGCTTTAAATTACAAAAGCCAGGTCAGAAACTTCAGAAACATACACATATTTTTATCTTAACTAAAATTGCTAAGCCACTTATCTAATGAACCATGTGACAAAAATCGAAATAGTAATAATATGCGTTCAGTCTTCAGGACTAGCCAATACGTTCGTAAATCTAAACGGAATACTTGGAGTTTCAATAGATCCAATGAAGTTTTTCCGTCTTTTTGCGAGAGTTGACTTGTTTTATAGGATTTTGTTTGCCAATAACTATAATATCATGCGGATTCATCCGTAAGCAGTTTTAAGCAGAATATATAATACCTAGTTGAAGCTTTAATTAATTAACATCCTGTTTATGATTTGTCATAATTATATGCTGACATAGATTTATGGCAACAGGAAATTGTAATTTCACGGGGAGTTGTACACAAAAATCTAACTTTTTATTTATTTCAAAGCAATCAACATCTATAGAATTTTAAAAAAATTGTGTAGTTTAATTACATTTTATTTTCGTATTTAACCTGTACCTACCTACTTAATTATAAAATTGCGAATTTTTTATATTTAAAAAGTTTTAAAAATAAATAATAATACTAACAATTTCTAAAACAAGTCCCACAGACTATTTAAACCATTTTAGTTCATCGAGCGTCCTATTTCAAGAGATTTTAGAATGGCGAATATTCGATGTTTTTTCGAAAATAATAGGTGCAATCTATAAAAAAATTTTTTTTTAGTATTTACCTGTGTGTATATTATTATGTTTTAAATCTGGAACTACCCTAGAACGCAGCTTGTCACAAGTAGGCAAATAATACCTAGACTCGTTTAAATTTAGTTAATGCAATCACACCTTTTTCCGTAATGAAACATTTATTATACACAATGGTTAAAACTCATGCGAGTTGAAACAAATTGTGCAAACTATTTTAATTCGCACGTTACGTTATCAGGACTTGTTGTTAGTCAACATCAGTCAAGTTGCTGAATAGTTAAAAAAAAATCATCGGCGTCACTGCAGGACTTGGTTTACATAGGTCAAACTAAACGCAGTATAGGTACTCGGGTAAAAGAACACATAGCCGATATGAAAAACATGCGTATAACGAAATCTGCAGTCTGTAGTCATGCGTTTGATAAGCCCAACCATTTCATTAGATTTGATAAACCTAAAGTTCTTGCTAAGGAAAACCGATATGTACCTAGAATGATACGCGAAGCATTAGAAATTAAAAAACATCCTAATTTAAATAGAGAAGATGGTTGGAATTTACCAGCTGCTTGGGACCCTGTCTTATTATCATCATTGAAGTCCATAAACCATGGCAACACTGCGAAGACTCCGGACTCAGTTAGCTCATTTTGTGTGAAAAGGAACATAACTGACGATAAAAATTAGAGGCGATAGTTAAAAATTATTTTAGATTACCATCTTAAAGACGAATAACACCTTAGTCTACCCGTGACCATGAACGCTGTAAAGGGTTCGAAACGTCGGGTTAAATCAAAAATAAACGCGTTCTAAAGCCGTAAACTATCTTTCATTTCAATGTATGTGTTCGCGTAAACTCAAGAAAACAGTATATTCATCAAATTTGCTGACACAGTCCAAAATATCAAGCCAGCAACACAGCCAATTTTGCTTCAAAAATCAGTGTTTCTAAAACACACAAAAGCAGTGCTGATTCAATGTTGCAATAAGCATAATCTACTCGACCTTAACGCAGTGCAAAGTATTTAGGTCACAAGCTTGGTTATTTTAAGTCTATATTTAAAATTGGCAAACTTTTCCAGCTATACTTTTAATAAAAACTTTTTCAACGTTAGCCCTCTGAATAAGGGATTCTAAACGTGTACCGAGAATAGCTCTGAGTCATAATACTATACAGGGTACTTTATTTGATATTTTAGCAACTTAATTGCACTTATAAAATCAGTATATAAACTTAAAAAAAAAAAATGTTTTTTTGTCTTAGGCGGGACTCGAACCCGCATCTCCTCGCATGCCGGGCGGGCGCCATACCAATTAGGCCACCGAGACACTGCGACAGGGCGCGAATTTTTAAGCATATTTTTAGGCTGTAAGCCAGAGTTGTTTCATCAAATGTTAGGAGTTTGCACCCTTAACACCCGAAAGAAACATCTTTGCAGACGTTTGACAGTCAGTTAAGATGAAACAGCTATTTATATACTTTATTTGATATTTTAGCAACTTAATTGCACTTATAATATCAGTATGTAAACTGTATATAAAAAAGTAGTATATAAAAAAGTATATAAAAAAATTTTTTTTTTCAAGTTTATATACTGATACTATACAGGGTGTTAGGTAAAGGGTAAAACAAGCCTAAACCAGCCTATGTTTATATATAAGGTACCGGGCCAAGATCTCGGGGTACAGACCCGATATCTTGGACATGGCGGTTCTAAAGAATGTAGGCCTGCGCCTTCGTTCAATAGAAGTCCACCATGACCTAGATTCTGACCATCGCCCAGTTGTCCTCCAATTAGGTCCCTCTGACCAACAGATATCTATGAAAACAATACTGGACTGGCACAGGCTCGAGAGCAATCTCGGACCTAGTCCCGATTCAGTATTGAACTCAATCCCAGACAAGTTAAGATCGCCTCACGAGACTAACCAAGCGATCGATGCCCTCACTAGCCACATCACGACCGCTATTAGCGATTCGTCTAGGCAAGTTCCAGATATGCCTAGGCATAGATTGAACTTGCCGGATGACGTGAGAGAGCTGTTGAGGGCAAAGAGAGCTGCGACCAGAGCTTATGACTCCTATCCCACCGAATATAACCGAACCCTTCTACGCACTTTACGGACATCTGTAAAGGAACGTATTAAGGCTCTTCGGGAGAGTCAAAAAAAAAAAAACTCGGGGTCCAAGGTTCGATTCCCCCGGGACAGGCAACAAAATGTTGTCGAATTTTCGAACGTTGTTCGGGTTGTGATCACCAACCCGCATTTGGCAAGCGTGGTGATTATGCCAGTACACCCATCATTGCTGTGGTAACTCAAATTCAATGATGGAGGCCTTTTCCCTGCAGTGGGATGATTATAGGCTGTTACTTTACTATGGTGAAGTCAGAAATTTCATATCATCATTTTTTACCTTTGTCCAAAATTTCAGTAGGTACGTAGTAGTTGAGGTGTGATTTTTTTTTAATTAAAAATCACATGTACTTTTAATTATGTGTACTATGTGGTAGATTAACTGTTCTTCTCCTAAAACTACCTTTTTTCAAACCTCTGAAGTTGGAATTCCTTTATATTGAAAGTCAAACCTTTTTATATCCGTAAGTTGTAAAATAAAATGAAGATTTCGTTTCACATGAAAACTTTAACGACAATTTTAAGGTTATAGTTTTTGAAATGAAGTAGTTGAAAAATCCACCTGCTTCTAGGTGCTTAAGGGTTATGGCTGAGAAGTTAAATAAAAACCTTAATTTTATGGGCCACATAACTCATCTAGCTGTCGTAGTAGTTCCTCTATATTAAATTACATAAAAATGCAAGTAGATTTATAGTAGGCATTATAATTTAAACTTTACCAATGTTGAATTAATTCAGAATAATTTT
The DNA here is from genome assembly GCA_949315895.1 of Anania crocealis. NCBI lineage: Eukaryota > Metazoa > Arthropoda > Insecta > Lepidoptera > Crambidae > Anania > Anania crocealis. The sequence continues at coordinate 3,301,258 of OX438859.1, read as the reverse complement.
CTATTGATTTAAATCTTTTTTTTTAATATCAATTTAAATTAGGCCCGTATCTTACATCTGAGTCGGTTTTATTACAATTATGATATTAATTTATACAGAAATCAAAAATTTTGTAATAAAAAGGTATATTAATATTCCTCATTCATAGATTGTACGAATGTATGCAATCTCCAATTACTAACAAAAGAAATCTTATATCCTTTAGTTGTGACATAAAGCAAGTCTAAACAGCGCAGAAGTCTCCAAACGTACACCTTCTTTTGAAACCTAATTACCTATGTTTTGAGCCATTAATTAATTACTCCGACGTGCTCATTAAGTTTTGTTTTAAAACACTTAATAAATAAAATAGGCTGCAAATTGTTAAGAGCCGTTAGCTCTGGGTACAATAATAGTTAGTTCTGGCGTACTGCCAGACCACCTAGCGTTATCCGAGCATGGCGTCTTACCACAGTAAAGATACTAACAGTAGAATGTCTTATCAAGTCATCTCAAGTCTGAAAAACAGTGTTCCGTATCGATTATTTAAGTTCGTTAGCACCCGTCAAAGGGGATGGAACAGAACTGTATTTGAAGACATTTTTTATTGTAGTAAGCATAAAATTACTGCGAAATTAGTTACTTACATTTGTTGCGACCTATAAGGGTAAAAACAAAGTACTTGGAACCGTTATTTTAGTATTGGATATAATATGAATTACTAAAGTGTGTATTTTGATTGAGTACTGATTAAGCTCCTAAATAGTGTGACATGAATATTTAAGAATCAATCCAGGACGTCTTAAAGTAAACGCCTTAGATTCTGTAATAAATAAAACTTCCTAATGTAAAACTAAAAATAGTAGTAAAGTCTCGGTTGCACTTGATATTTATGACATTCTTTCATACAGCTATTTAAAAATATGTATATCTGATGACAAAATAATCTATAACGAATTTTAACTTTCTTGTTTTAATTTTACAGTTAAAACCTAATATTTCATAGGATTTACTACTTAACAACCATAAAAACGTTTTAGAGGTAAACAGTATTGGATAAATTTCTTTGTTATGAGTAAGCCCTACTGTTACTGATCTGACTGTGGCTTTGCACTTATTGGGAAAAATCCAGACCAGTTCGTAACTAGGCAGATAAAGTATTGTCTAGTGTGTGTTCTTGGCTGAGTTACAGCATCTAAATCCATCATGCTTTTAGGATGAATAAGATTTTCTGGTTGAACAGTGAGCTGCAAGTTCTTCATTCTTTTTGGACGCTTTAATATTTTTAAGTTATAAGATTTGTTTGTCTAACCACTACTCATGTGGTCTAACCATTAAATATTATGGGACTGTTAGGAGTTTTATTTAACTAAGTACCCATCCATTAGTACGGGAAATGAACTTGATATATTTTAATAATAAGCAACATCCTATGTTTTTCTTGGCACACGTAAATATTGTTTTGCTTCGTCGTCGTAAAGGGGAAACAATATCTATGGGTACTTATTAAACAAAATAAAACTATCGAAATGTATCAAACCCGTAAATTGAAATGATAGGCGAACATAACAATTAATAAGCACGCGTTGAATAGACAACCCTCTCTATTTTCCGTCGGTTTATAAGAACATAATAACTATCACACTGATAGCTGTCTTTGCTATTTAACCTGAATATAACACCTTGACCTACTGGAATAATTATATCATAGCAAGAACATAATGTTGAAGCGGGAAATAGCTGTTTCTCTCAGTAATTTATGTTCGCATTTACTTAATTATATGTATAAACGCTGCTGGCAATAAGTTAATTTGCTTTATGTTGCCATATTAAAATCGCTATTAATATTTTGGGGCTTTTTACGTAGTGAATACCTACTTAAATTCGGATGGTTATTACTCTCTGAAATATGTTTTTCTTTATAGATAAACGTTTATTATCATCGACTTATAATACTCTACAGCATAGGCCACTTCAAAAGGAAGATTTAGCCTGATATGTCACGCTGAGAAGCTGATGATTCGCAATTGACCCAAAGGCGAACATGATTATACAATAAATAAAGTCCACAAACCATGGCAACACTACAAAAACTTCGCATACATATCATATTACGTAGATATGAACATAATCGACGATAATAATAGGGGCGATAGTTTAAAAAGATTTTAAATCTCTTTCTTAAACGAATAAAACCTTAGTCTACCCGTGACCACGTATTAAATAAATCTAAATATAATTCTAAATCCATAAACACGATTCAAATCGGTAAGTAAATCTTTTTCTCTGATTTCAGCGTCTCCTCGATTTTAGTATGTTGGTGACTAAGAAAACCTTCTTCATATAATTTACTCAAGCATGCATTTACTGTCGTCAAAGTTTCATTTGAAATAATTATTTGAAAAGATATTACAACTAAAATAGAACCATTTTGCTGCGGGCAAAGAATCACTAAAATGGTAAACCACTACTAAATTTCACAAATGGAATGACACCCGTGTATGAAAGTATCAACGGCCGAAGTATGTAAACTCCTGTCATCCAGTGCCATAAAAATCGAATACTTATAAACTAGACCCTTACTACTTAAATTTTATATTAAACTAGCTGTTGCCCGCGACTTCGTCCGCGTCAAATGATATGAATAATTTTCCCCGTTTTCGCAACATTTTTCACTGCTGCTTCGCTCCTATCGGTCGCAGCGTGATGTTATATAGCCTATAATATTTTTAAGACATGCCTAAAGCCTTCCTCGATAAATGGACTATCCAACACAAAAATATTTTTTCAAATCGAACCAGTACTTCCTGAGATTAGCGCGTTCAAACAAACAAACAAACTCTTCAGCTTTATAATATTAGTATAGATAGAAGTCAGTACTAGAGACTCGGTTGCATTTGTTTATTTCTACAAAGATAATTAATATCCACGAAACCCAACATAACCTGCAAAACTAGGGCGCCTTTAAAAACTTTTGTCATTTAGATTTGATCAGCTGAGGTTCGTTTAGGTTTCCTACGAATGTTATTTTGTAGCAGTCGACAAAAAATAATAGATGCTCAATTGAACTAGATACTTTTTTGGTTTACTATTTTGTAACAATCAAGTCAAGATAAAAGACCTTTTTTATCTAATTTGATCGAAATACTGATTGAAACTTTCGTGGTCAGTATAATACGAGTGAGTTGTTTTGAGATTTTTGCCATGTACCATGTTTTATTTATATTTCAGCACTGTTTCAAGCGTCATGATCACGGAAGAACTCATTAAAATCAAGATTCATGGTAGAAATCTCAAAACAATACTAACTGACATAGTTTTTCAACAGCTTTATTAAGTTGCATCAAAAGATTTCGTAGTCCACTCTCAACACCTCAGCAATATCTCTATGTTGAGTGTCCTCTTTAGTCTATTTTTTCCGTCAGGTCGGCGCCACGGTACAGCTTAATCTGAAAGACTAAACTTGGTACGCTTCGCAGGGCCACTTTACACCACCGGAGGCCTTTTTGCCCATAAACAAGTGACAGTCTTGCGTGCCCAGTCGAGTGGTGTAAGCGATGAGATTTTAGCGAGTAAGAAAATATGTCTGGTTTAAATAAAGTACAAAATCGATTTTATTGGCAACTGACGTTGTTTGTCGCGTCTTTTGTCGCATGTAGAAGACAGCAGAAGTCGTAAAAACAAGTCACGTCAAGAGCCTTTGTCAGCACCAAATGCTCCTTAAAGAATACATAATCACATTATGAGAAGAGCTGAAGTGGCAAAATCTTTAACGAATATGTAAACTATCAAAAATATCTCGCCACACTTTGTCAACCCGCTTGACATACGTGGTGACTTTGCCAAAATCTTTTCTTTGGTCTGTGTGACGTATAGTGACGTAACCAATAACGTTCAAGATTATCTACATGAGAGTGCAAATATTTCGTTGTAATTATATTATTGATTGAAACCAATACAGTGCCTAACCTTCCGAATTAAACGAAGCTGGCCGCTACCGTCAATCACTTGCACCATAACCTCCTGGCATTATTCCAACTTATATACCACCAACACTAGGTGGCGTGCACTTCGCTATCATTGCAGAATAAGCCAGTTAAATGAGAATTAGACTCTTAGTATTGGATTTAAAACGTTTAAATAAACTGAAACTAAAATTCATAGGTTTTTTTTTGGTAAATTACGATAAGATACTCGTAGTAATAATTTCATCGTTTTCATCAATGTGAAAGATAAGAAATCTGCAAAAAGATTAACTTGTACTGTGCCTACAAAAAAGGAGAATTCTATAAACTACTCTTACAGATGTTTCAGTTTACTTATTTTAATTGGTAATCTATTCATTTAATAACATCACCTCACATCAGTTCCTGATATTCCTGAGATTCTCCAAAAGGACGCTTTTACTACTATCAATAGCTTAGCATGGATTGGTAATCAAATTTCGGCCAATGCTAGAGCCGTCATCATCTGACGGTTTTCCTTCAGTCACCCCATACGACACCCATAGGAGAAAATTAGGTGGTGTTATTCCATTCTTAGTGCACGGCACAACTAGCACTTATTTCTCCAATACCAATATTAATACTGTCAATTTTTAATATTTAAAATAAATAATGTTCTCGAAACAAAATTCCCAATATTCAGATTTATCTCCCAACCGACCTTTTCATAACTTATCCTCAAAATTAATATATGGATACAGGTTTGACGCCGCAGCCATCACTTCCAATTAGTCGGTCCCGCGGTTAATTGATCGCGTTTTAAATATGCACTCTCACTCAACGAGATAAGGGTGAATAATGATTGCACCTAATAGGATCAAAAGTAGATTGACAATTTTCAAAAATATGTAGGTACCAGCTTCTCGAGTTTCAAATAAAAATCAACAGATTCAGGTATAATCAAAATTATTCAGGGTCTATTACTAGACACATTACGTCATTGTTTTGTTAGAAATCTTTGCTTTTTATTTATATTGAAATACGAATATAATATATCCATTTGTAAGCCTCATTGGTCCTTCGAGCCGGATCAATGAGAAACATTCTACAGGATGGCAAATAAACAGTGGACTGCTCAACGCACAGAACAGTTAAAGAAGTTTATCTGTTCTCTTGCTTAACGTGATACAAGTTAAGGTTCAAAATTCCGCGTTCACAAAGTCACGGGCAACCTAGTATCAATTGTACCCGTGCAAAAATACAGCTTTCTAGTATTAACCGTCTCTGAGATTGATCACAAACAAACATACAGTATTCTTAGGGTAGACTTTCGACCAGAAGTGGGCGTCGTTCACCTAAGATGATGATGGTTAAACAGACTGATACAGGTACAGGCATGGTACAACTATAAGGGTCTATAGTTTTGACTAGCGTACCCTAAAATGGACAACATCCTTTTTTACAATTTGTCATTTTATTTATTCATTCGTCAGTGAGAAGAGGTCAACAGCGCTCGTCTCTCGTTTACGTGATGCTTCAGGTTGTTGCCAGTAATGGAGTAGTTTGCGATTGATTGGAAATTTGCATCGAGGTGAATATTCAGTAGATGGTTGTGGATGGAATCGTTGAATGGAAAATGACACACCGCTGTGTGATTTTACATACCAATATTGCGTGAGATACCAAGCATTGCTTAACGAGATATACTTATGAGTCAGATGGTTTGAGCTTCTGTTTTCTTTGTTTTTATGAATTTTCGATGTTTAGACACTGCTGAAAACGCAATTATTATTAGCAAACGTGTTCCTTTGCATAGTTCTTCTATGATCTTAGTGATTAAAAACTTGTAAAAAAACAAGAAACATGGTATTAATCTCGATATAACTTTTTCTCTTCGCTGCTTCTTCTCGTATATAGCCCAGACTTGTCCCGAAGCTATAGTAGGTTTAAATATTGGGACGTGTTAAGCGCCTCCTAGGGTCTTTTCGCAAGAAATGAAACTGATTTTACTGACTCTGATTTTACTGATAAAAAAACTATCTATTATATATATTTACTAACTATTATATATAATATACTATAACTACTAAGATATTGACTATGAAAGTTTAAATGTACTTAAACCTCGTAAAGTTAAATAACTAAACGCGAATGTTTTACCTGTGGTGGTATGTAGTGCTAGTTAAAAATATTAGAGCACCACCCGTCGGAATGGGTGTAATTTGAGGCAACGAATATAATAACAATAACTATAAAAGATGTGCTACCGAGGTCAATTGATCAACTGTAGAATTATTTGTAAAATGTTTATTTTATTCTATTACTACCTAGCACTTGTAAAAACAATAATACCACTGCTGTGATAATTTAGGTCAGGAAATAAAAGAACCAGAAAAAATAATGATGATTGAAGAACACAATTCTGCCCCAATTGGGTTGCAACAAAGCAACAAAAAGAAATCGAGTTTAAAACGCAAACAGATTAGCGCCGAACTGCAAAAGCCGAACCGGCTAGGCATTGAAATCCAAATCAAATAACCGTTCAGCCTTTCGTTTTCGAAGTGTCAGTGCATCAGCGAAAGTCCGCAAACGGCCTTGTCTACTTGAAATTCCTTTTCGAACATTTCTAGACTCGGAATTGGAGTTTTAGATTCTTTTCCGGCTTCAACCTGTCCACAAAACCTCAACTTGGAGTTAAATTTGGTGTTTTGTTAGTTAGATTGGTGTGTGAGCGCGGTTAGAGTTTTATTATGATTCAAGAGTTGTACTTGAAACTTATTTGGTGATCATATTACTGCAATTGGAGCTAGAGATTGCGAAGTAAAATGACTATCCAAATGGGTTAGATTATGAATTGATTGTTATTTGCCGCGAAGTAAATTTAAGTTTGAATTAGCTTCCTACTTTTATGTCTCCGTTATATTTTAAGATTACGTATATAAATATTTGTGTTTGTTCTTGTTCTGTAAACTTCAATCTTCTAACTAAACTTAATAAATTATATAATCACTAGCTGACCCGGCAAACGTTGTTTTGCCATAAAATTTTAATATTTTACTACCCTACTCCTACCCTACCCCTACCCTACCCCTACCCTACCCCTACCCTACCCCTACCCTACCCCTACCCTACCCCTACCCTACCCCTACCCTACCCTACCCTACCCCTACCCTACCCTACCCTACCCCTACCCTACCCTACCCTACCCCTACCCTACCCCTACCCTACCCCTACCCTACCCCTACCCTACCACTACCCTTGTCCTGTCGTTCTTGAATTATAAACGGTGTAACTTTACGACTTTGCTTTATATGTGTCACCATAAAATTGTAAACTTCGCCCGTACCGGTGAAGCTGTAGAGGCCAGCGTAGGTCAATTAAAAAAAGGAAACTTCGTCAGTTTATAATTATTATTGAACGTCGACAAAATGTAATCCACATTCTAACCTACCCAAACCCACCGATAGTTTATAATCTCACTCATTGTTTTGTAAACTGACAGATCTCACAATTTTACGGTGACATATACATAAGAATTATGAATGATCTCTATCTACCTTCCCCACGGAGTGAATGCATCGCTGTCTCCAGTCAGCCTGTGACCATGGTCGGTGCAACCCGATCGAAACGTCAGGAAAATAATAAGGTATGATCGCGTTTAATTCCCGTTAACATTTAAATAGACTAGAATAACCGGCCAAGTGCGAGTCGGACTCGCGCACGAAGGGTTCCGTACCAAAAAGGCCAAAAAAACAGGTTTGTTGTATAGGAGCCCCCCTTAAATATATATTTTGTTTTGTTTTTAGTATTTGTTGTTATTGCGGCAACAGAAATACACAATTTGTGAAAATTTCAACTGTCTAGCTATTGCGGCTCTTGAGATACAGCCTGGTGACAGAGCGACGGACAGACGGACAGACGGAGAGACAGCGAAGTCTTAGTAATAGGGTCCCGTTTTTACCCTTTGGGTACGGAACCCTAAAAACGTTTAGAATTATGGATTTAGGAAAGTGGTACCCAGTTTGCCAATATCCTTTCCAAACAAACGATGCGCAAACGCTAATAAAAAATAAACTATATAACTAACCTCAGTCCCCTGGACCTTGAGCTTCATGTGATCTTCCCTGGTGGTCTTTCCATCTTTCCTCTTCTTCCAGCAGTACCCGTCTCTTCGGTACCTGACCTTCTTTCGGCTGTATAGCAGCATCGAGCCGCTTTTTGGCCTGGAACAAAATACAACAGTCAGTTAACTTTATAATATTTTCAACCAACTAACAGAAAAAGGCGATTCTCCATCTGACGAGTATAGGTAGAAAATTAAACAAAATATTAAAACTAGACCTAAAGAGAAAGACATTTCTCGCACTTTTCGAAATATACAAAAAAATATTTTTCCCAAAATAACGTAAAATTTGCCACCAATAGGTACGCATGCCGTGTACATGGGATTATTACAAAAGTTATATAAATCGTAATATTCTATCAACACAAGTACCAAAAGCATCAGAAAGAGACTTAACACCCTGACCCACTTCTCCATTTAGACCGAACATAGGTTCGTCAATATCCTTTAGATAACTAATAAATGCGGTCCCATTCGTAGGCGGAGTCAGCTGGACCGTTTGAATTATTACAGCCACGGCGTAAGGCGGGATTTACAGCCCGGCTATAAAACCGGGCTGGAATTATCGGCCAGCGCTCACTTGACAAGGACTCGCTCTTGAGATGTATTTAGTGTCTTCATAAGATTATTACTTGGTTCCAGGTTTCAGACAGTGAAAACTGAGAAATTCGTCCATGGGAAATTGCGTTCGCATTTTCAAGAAATTACCAGTTAGCTGAACTCTCTGTGTATGAGCGTTAAATCGTATATCAAAGTAAGTTTTATGAAAAAGGGGTAATGACCTATTGATGGATAAAAGTGTATCTTATGTTACAAATAATAATGTGAAAGAATGAATATGATGATTCTATAGATATTAGAAAACTAACTAAGCATCAAACTTTACTAGCCCATAATGGTATATTATACAGAATGACTTTTTTAGCACCTTCAATTCAGTATATTATTTAGTTAGAGCCCATTTAATTTTAAAAGTACAAAAATTAGATCAAGTTTTTACCCAAAAATATTTTTCGCGACATAGTTCTCAATGTTGTCTCTTAGATTGTTGTAGGTATTGAAATTTAAAAGGTGATTATGAAGAATTCACCCTGTATCAGTATCTTAATTATTTAAAAGAAGGCTGACAATTTAGTGACAGAGCTATTTGCGCTTCTTCTTAGCAAACTATGTTTTTATTCACTACTTCCTTATAACTACAGTTACAAAAAATACCATCAACTTCAATTAATTAATAATCTCACCACCCCAGATAGAGAGATATGTAAAACTAGGTGGAGTTACGGCTCGGCTGTAAACCTGTCCCGCTCCACGAATTATCTGACGACTGCTAAAGATGCCTGAACTCGAATACTTGGGATATGAGTGCTTAATACAGTACTTCGTACTCTAAAGCACTGTAACTTAATATTCGATGTCTGGAACGGTCAATTCAAACAATTATCTTTTTCAAATTCAATAGAAGTAGTTCTGAGACGTTTTGGTTAAAACATAATTGGATTTTTTTGGTGTCATTTTAGATCGATATTATTGAAAAATTTTACTAAATTGGAAAATATGAGGTTGTCCTTAAAATTTGATGTCAAATTGATCTAAAGTAAAATAAAGCTATTAGATACTTGTACCGACTGATCTTTACCCAAAACTTATAACTGTATCATCATTTTAAGAATCTACTTTTCAGTAGTCTCGTAAATATTGTTTTTTTTACTTTATTCATATATCGATACTAAAATAACCATACTATTTTGAATTCATATTTTGATCTGTGTGTTGCCAGCACATTCAAAGAATGATACGACCTTATCCTTCTTTGGATTTCGTTAGATATTGCATAAAGAGGCACTGCCAGAGGAAGACGAGGAGACTTCTCTGACCTTTGCATCGTGGGCCCCTGTCTATGACAGGATGATTTTGATGGTGATGGCTGTTTTGTGTTTTATTTCATTCGTGTCGCACACTTGGACATTACTTGTGTCGGAAAGTTCAACAAATAAATCTTAAAAAAAAAAACAATTAATCAAACGGAAACACAAAATTATCAGCGCCCTTTTGAAGTTATGCAGAAATTCGCAACTCTGTATTGGCAACGCAGCGGGCCCGATTTTACAACTTCGGGATCGCACTAAAATGCTGGATGTAAATTCGTATTAGTAAAACATGACCTCGCGCTATCCGGGTCATACACCCACATATCACACTCGTACAGGCTTAATAATAAAATAGAATTCAAATAAACTTCAATTTATTCAGTAACGGCGATAATAAAATGTCGTATCGCAAAAATTTTCGATCACGAACCATTATATGGGATATAATCTGAAAGTGGCTGTTTATTGGGGCTTTAACCATTGCAGTGAATTATAGATACCGTCCTTTGATGCTGTGACACTACTCAAGTGAACTTTGCCTCCGTATAAATTATTTAAGTGTCAATATTATACAGATTATTGAGATGATGTCAACTAAAATTTTAATGCATAGTTTTTATTGTTTAATAACAGAACAAAAACATTTTACACCTGTATTCTTAGTTCTTTGTAGTCGTTAGGTATTATTTCTTACTAAATGATTGTTAAAACAGACCTTTATTTTAATTACGGAAATACAGTTTAGTGTAAAATCGGATTGAAGAGGCACCTAAAGAAGAAGAAGAAGAAGAAGAAGGAAAATTGAAAGTTTTTTTTATTAAACAATCACTTAGGCATTTAAATAAATACGTATTATTTAAATAAATGCGTTATATTTATTTAAAACTGCATTTCCGTTATTATTTAAATTTAAATTTAATAATTAGTGGTCTAGTGGTTTAAATTCCAGGCCAAGATCTCGGGGTCCCAGGTTCGAATCCCGGGTCGGGCTTCAAAAGGTTTCGAATTTTCGAATATAGCTCGGGTTTGTGATCACCAACCCGCATTTGGCAAGCGTGGTGACTATGCCAGTACACCCATCATTGCTGTGGTAACTTGAATTCAATGATGGAGGCCTTTTCCCTGCAGTGGGATGATTATAGGCTGTTACTTTACTTTTTTACTTTAGAGGCAATGTTGACAGAACAGAAGAGCATTTCCAGTCAAAACAATTATTTTATACTACATTGAATGTTACCATTTCTTACCATAAAAGAACTACCTAAATTTAACAGTAGCATATTCCATGTTCAATATTTAATTGAGTTGTGTGATCTCCTTTCCATATGGAGAGGTAATGTCACTATAGCCGTATGGGTATACGGAAAAAACTATACCCACTCAAAGACGCAATTTCGCCACATGTGCCAAATCTCAGATTAAAATATCATCGGTCCAATTTAATTTATACACCAATAAAAACGGAACGGCGCCATATTTCGTGACGTCACACGCAGGGTATATCGCGAAACATTGCGATTCATCGCTGTCAGTTGCGAATAAATCTCCCATTTGCACGTATAAATCAGCGCCATCTATGCTCGACGCGTTTTTAGGTATTTGAACGTACGTCAAGCCGATTGGTATGTCTGTGGAGCGAGCATTATACTCGAATAGATATGCGTTGACGATAGCCTGTCGTAATGTGTCACGGGAATTTGTTGAACGCATCCGAATCTTGATGTACGGGATTGTAAACAAAAGTGTGTAGCTAAACAAAACGAACGAAACGTTTAGTATGAAACAAATCGTAGGCCTGGGATAAAACAAAATGTAGGTTTTACCCTAAATACGTTTCGTTAATATGTTCATTTTATTTTATTTTAACGGTTCAATTTAATCTGACATAACATAATAAAAAGTGGAGAAACCATTTTTTAATACTGATTACACCGAAAAGTCTGAAAATTTAAGGAAAAAAAATTATATCGCGAAAATTAAGAAAAATCGGGTTATTTGGATAGCCTTGGATGTAAGGAATCCAAAAAAAAATTTGTACGTCACCATTTGGACCACCCTGTATATATCAGCCATCATCTTTACACTGAAGAGATCATTATTTCAATTTCAAAAACGGGAGTACCCCTTTTCTTCCTAAATGAGGTGACTATTATAAGTACTGCGAGTAGAAGACAGGCAGCTGCTTCTTGTTTCTATCAGTAGACTAAGCCTTATAGTTTTTTACGGTTCCTTAACTATAAAGAAAAAACGAAATCTTAAAATAAACATCATTGTTCGTCTGTCTGTCTGTCCCTCAATACTCTTATTTTTCAGGAACGCGTAGATGTGTAAATTTGAAATTAATACCTAATACTAAGGTCTGCGGTCCCTTGGAGACGTGAATCAAACCTCGAGGTTTACGCAATAAATACATATTATCACGCCTCCTTCCCAACGGGGTAGGCAGAGACCAAGGCCTTCCACTTACTACGATCCTGGCATACATCTTTCGCTTCTTCCACATTCATCAATCTATTCAACAAAAATATATGACTCAAATTTATCATTCTCAAACCCGTTGCAATCCACTTGTTGTTCCGTTAGTGATTATTGTGATCTTTCTAAGCTGTGTGGTGGTACGGTGGCCTCACACTTGACTAGGTTTTTTTTACACTCTGTAATACATGCATAAATTGACCAGTCACAAAAAGAAGAAAACCAATTATTATTGCACTTTGTGTCTCGCCATTTTGCCACAAAACGGAACATTAATTAGTATTACAATGTTAGTAAATACAGCAGCATAACATTATATTTTTAAATTCCGTAACATAGTGTCCGAAGACTTAACAGAGATTATGACTAGGACCTCGTACCATAAACACTTGTGAGCGGGCTTATCGCAAAATGCGCCGAAAATGTCGGCTTCCACATTTTAATTAAGTATGTGAAGACAATAAAATAATTTAAACGCGGGCTCCGAAGCGGAAGTTATAGCCTTGCTATAATCTCTAGCAAATAGTGGCTTTTTTTTATAAATAATGGGCTTGCTCTTGACTACATACTTAACTGTATGGTCAAGAAGAAGCCTAAGATAGAGCAAGCTTACCCAGAGGTACTGGTTTTCCCACACACCAGCGAAACACAGAAAAACTGTTTGGCGCTGGAGTCCGGCAGGAGGGTGGTAGCATCCAGGCGGCCTCTTACGAAGCCTACCACCACGGAGGGATCTGTTAGCCGTCATTGGTTCCAAAACCAAAGATGCCGTTGCCCAGGTTGGACCACTGTTAGCGTTTTTGAATTGACTCAGTATTCGAAAAAAAATAACCGTTTACATGAGGAGACACTTGAAATTATAGTTTTCCAACCAACGAGTGTCAAATGTTGTACCTACCGTAATGCGAATAAAACCTTAAAAAAATGTAGCCAAGGATAAATCAGCACCTAAACATTCAGTAGATTTTCGTTTCGATTTGTTTTTCTGTCACTAATTGTGTACCAAAAAGTTTTAAAACATAAAAAATATTGTAAGCCTGTTTTCTGACCCTTGACATTTCTGAATTAGAAAAAATAACAGCTGATAAACAACAAAAAATTAACAATCGCTATTGGTGGGGTATCTTAACGTCATTAAAATATGTGCAAGTTTGCAACAAAAATGCAATACTATGTGGAGTGCTACTATACTTTTTGCCGACCTCCAAAAGTCGGGCATGCCATGCAAAACCAATCGGCATGCCCCAACAATGGAGTTTAAGCCTATAAATCATCGATACCGAATAATTTCGCCCACATTTCGGTATTTATCGATGAAAAACCGGAATTACTGCCTCGCCGAACCGTAAACACGGGCCTCGGAACTTTTCAAATAGCAAATAAATATCTTAATCGATGCGAGTTATGCGGTGTTCACACGGAAGCGATTATATCTGGACTAAACCGGTTTGGAAAAGAGAAATTAAGTATTTAACGGGGTTTAGAATGGTTATGGTTGTGTCATGTCGGCACATTATTTATTTTATTTTATTTATTCAGTACACAAAACAGAGTTACAACAAGTACAAGATAGTTTTAATCTAAGATAATAAGATTATAAAGCTGAAGAGTTTTGTTTGTTTGTTTGTTTGAACTCTCTAATCCCAGGAAGTACTGGTCCGAATTGAAAAATTATTTTTGTGTTGGATAGTCCATTTATTGAGGAAGGCTTTAGGCTATATAACATCACGCTGCGACCATTGGGAGCGAAGCAGCAGTGAAAAATGTTGCAAAAATAATCACGATCATAATAACAGAAAATGACGAGGACGAAGTCGCGGGCAACAGCTAGTCTAAGATAAGATTCAATACAATGATAGGCTGCAAGAATATCACCACACCTTATCTTCCTATGGGTGTTGTAATAGGCAACTAAAGTACTGCTAGGAGAAGACGGACAACAGCGTCTTCACACCATTGGCCTGTGTTCGCCAGCCAACCCACCTGCCAAGCGTGGCGGTTATGGCAAAATATTTTTTTTAGAGAATCTTGCGTCCCGCAGTGGACTGATATAGTTTCGTAGTGACCATGATAAAAATGGTTATTTTTATTTCTTTGATAACAAACAGCAATCACAAATTCACAATGAAGCATAAATTATGAAAATAATGAAACAACCAGTTTTGGTTATTGTGAAGTCCTTATTGTGTAAAGTGTATTTTTAATGATTGCCTTGAGTATTTAAACTTGCAAAAAAAAATCGCTAAAATATCTATCGAAGTATTCAATAGCTTTTTTACCATAATAATTTTGACATGCGATTTAATTTTAAATCCGAGTTGTTAACGTACTCATACCATAACATAATTTGCCAGATAAACGGTCATATTCATATCCCAAAGTTCATTGGTAAACGCCCTGACGCTGACGCCCCATCGGTGAGTGGTTAAAGTACCGTGCCAAGGTCTTAGAGTTCTGGGTTTGACCCAGGGCAACAAGAGTCTCCAATCTTTGAACAACGCTCGGGTTCGTGATAACCTACCGCATTTGGCAAGCTGTGGATACTTGGATACAATGATGGAGGCCTTTGCCCTGCAGTGCGATAACTCCTTTTTTTCCAGAATTCAAATAATGAAATTGCTTAATACAAAAAAAAATTAGAGAATCGTCACGGAACCAGCCAACAGCTGACAGAACCGCCACTAATTGCAGCGGGCGTCATGCGATGCGATGCAAGCGAGAATTAACTAAAACCTTGATTCACATTCTTTTTGGGTTTTAGAGTTCCGTTGGAAGATAAACAAGACAAAAAAAAATGTGACACAAAATAGTTAAATTAATAGCAAAGTAAATAAGCTTAAGCCTTGTCATCATCATCATCACCTCAGCCCAACGACGCCCACTGCTGGACAACGACCTCCCCCAAGGATCTCCACAACTATCGGTCCTGCACCACCCGCGTCCAACGGCTTAATCCTGCGACACCAGATTGTCGGTCCACCTGGTTAAGGGCCTACCCACAGATCGTTGTAAATTTTTTTGTCATAACTTGTTAATTGAAGTTTTTTTAAACAAACTAAAGATCGTTTTTTTACGTGTAGTATCCTGATGTGGTCACGTCTTTAATATTAACGGTTACCCGCTTCGTATAGCCACAGAACATCCGTAGATATACCGGTAGGGTGGCCACCCGCTCTACGCAAGAGTTCCAGAATTTCAAATTAAGAAACTGTATCTTTTCTGGACTACCTTGGGTCTGAAGGCGCAGGTGGGTTTACAGTTAAGCTTTGTTAGGCGAATCTGAATTAAGAATCTCCTTTTTAATATCAGTATATAAACTTGAAAATTTATGTCTCAGGCGGGACTCGAACCGGCATCTCCTCGCATACCGGGCGCGGTGCACGGCTAAATGGTAAAGCACCGCACAAGTAGGGCACCGCGCCCGGTATGCGTGGAGATGCGGGTTTGAGTCACACATGAGTCATAATTTTTCAAGTTTCTATACTGGTATGACAATTGCAATTAAATTGCTAAAATACCATTTAAAGTTATCTCTTTTTTTTTCGTCGGTCAAAGCATTCAGCTTGTATCTGTTTTTTTTTTTAATTACATATGTCCCCTATGCTTCCTCTTTGAATGTGTGCCAAGTTCTAATTCCATAAATTGTAAACAGAAAATGCACATACTCGTAGTATTTCACAAAGTTATCCTTGCGCCGAGGTTACTTTTAGTACGTACGTTTTATAACCGTAAAGTTTTTCTTTTTAACTTTTTCTTTACAAAGGGAAAATATGCTGGCTACAAACAGGTCGGAACATGTGCTTTTATTAACGTAAAAACGGATTTTTATTACGTTGTGTACATTGCAAATTTAGATAAGAGCAATGATATTACAAAGAATAGATATGTTACTTCGCGGCTTAAGTTAAGAAATCTTTTTGAGTCAATTGTAACATGTCTCAATCAGTTTGCGTCAAACAAGCTTCAGAGCGAGTCACAGTGACAGATTCACGAAAATTTGAAAAATGCCGTCTTGTGTATTTCGATTTTGCACAAATTATTGTGCTAAAAGGAATAAATCTCAAGGGATCACATATCACATGTAAGTTTATAAAAATATTTGTTTTATACTACGTGTTTTTTAATTTTTAAGTTTCTTTGTTAGTGCTAAGACGACGACATAGATTAAAAATTCAGATGCGACAATTTAGGTATCAATATGACGAGTTAAACACACCATAGCACACATAGTGGTATTTATTTAAAAATAATTCTAATGAAATTCTTCATAATTAAATTTGGTACTTTGATAGTTTGAACCACAGAACATGGAAAAATATTAGAACGGCTGTCATGCGCCAATTGTATGAGAACCGATGTCGCCGCTTGCGTCGCACTACACGTAAACGAGTACAAAGAACGCTAACCAATCACAGTGCTCACGTTTCGGCAGAAGTAATAGCATTTGCTCATAACCTCTGTGGAGTGCCTGCTCCGCCAACATCGCCTTTCTAACCGTTTTCCATGTTCTGTAGTTTGAACAGTGATGTTAAAGTTTGGAGTAGCTAATTTGAAACGTCCCGTCAGTGTTAAGATTTAGTATTCACAATTGTTTTTCTAGCTTTCCTTGTAATGAAGTTAGAAAAGAAGAAAGAATTGCAATAGTGCGAAAGCAACGAAGTTAATCAGACTGGATGTAATTGTGTAATATCTTTTTGTAAAAATTGTACATAAATATTTCTGTTAAAAATTCTAACTTGTGTAACTCTCATAATTCCAATGTATGTTTTATGTTACGTACTTACATAGTAAAAATATTTTTTCATATAACACAAATACAACCTGTTTTATTTCTCTCTATTTTCTACCTACTTTCAAATATTTGTACTGTCTGATTTTGGTTACAATTCCTAATCTATGTAACTGTGATCGTGGAGCGCCGTGACGTTTTGCGATTGCAATTGAATATGAACACAACGTATCTATTCTTTGTAATATCATTGGATAAGAGGTTTTTCTTTCCTTATTTAGATGCTGTACGTTTGATATTTTGAACCGGCTTATTTAGTTAATTACTTAAAAAAGAAGGTTCGCAGTTTAACTTGTATGTTTTTCCGCGATAATCACGCGTCTGGATGAACCGATTATAATTTGTTTTTTTAATAAGTATTTATTACATTTTTTTGGGACAAGGTTTTGGTATCAGATATAAGCGCATAGTACCGCGTCTCGGCAAACGTAACGTAGGACGCCCTCAGGCCAGGTGGAGTGATGATTTGCGCAGGAGCTGGATGCGAGAAGCCGAGGATCGACCTAAGCGGCGTGCATTTGGAGAGGCCTATGTCCAGCAGTGGACTGCAATAGGCTGATGATGATATAAACTTGAAAAATGTTGGTATCTCAACCGACTTAAAGAAACGGTGGTTCTCAGTTTCTATGAAAAACTAGAAGTGTTAAAGAAAAATCGGAACAACAAAATCGATACGAACATGTACAGCCAACGGCAGGTCAACCTACCCAAAAAGTTAAAGGTCATTGAATTGATTTTCAACTTTAAGTCCAACAAGTAGAGATCAATATCAATTGAGAAAATTTGACGTTTTGTGGTAGGTTGACGTGCAGGCTGTTGTCTGTACATAAAAGTATACATTTATAAATCAACATCAGTCAAAATCAAACCGCTGCAGGTAACAGACCTCTCTATAGAGCATTCTGCTATATACTCATTTCGTTCATTCATTAATTCATTCATTAATTCATCCATTAATTCATTCATTAATTCATCCATTCATTCATTCATTCGTTTTGCAAATGTTATGGGTTAAACATCACAGTTAGGCCTCGCAGAGAGAAGACGTTGTTGACGTAATGTTCATTCCTTTACACGCCTCTTTTGACAACCATATAGAGAAAAGGGCCGATGCAATTATTTTTATGTGTACCACACAATCGAGTGATCACTCATAAATAATCTTATTACTCAACAGTGTAATATAACAAAGCCTCGCGACCCGAGCTGAGTCGCGGGCCTTGTCACGCCTTTGCATAACATAACTTAATTAATGTGTCAGTTAAGAAAGCTTTTAACTTACCCAAGAGTAACCCATGCATTACGAGCTTGTTAACTTGACGTATTTGTGCAAATTGTTATATGCTGTTACGAAAATCAGGTTCTTGAGTAAAACTTTATTGTACATGATTTATTCGTCCACACAATCAATGTCTTGGGAGCTTAATAAGCTTAGATATTGCTCGTTCAGTTGGACGCTGTGGATTCAGGGACCGTCGAAATTGTATTGTGTTTTCAATTAACATTAAAAGTATAATATCATCGTTGGTCAAACGCAAAAACAAACTGAGTGTAAATATTTGTGTACTGTAACACTCATGAATTCTCATATGTTAGTTTCACTAGATACTAGATGGCGCTGGTAGTCACTTGAATCGTGCAAGAACTTGGACGCCCCGATTTCATTTAATACCGACCTTTAGTTTCGGGTCTCAATACTAGATGGCGCCGGTAGTCAGTTGACTCGCGCAAGGACATCGACGCCCCGTTTTTTTTTAATAGGGAATTCGATTTGTATGAAGTCAAGTAATTTCACCTACTGCACTCTGAACGCTTCCAAGCTATTCGAACTTTCGGAGTCTTTAAGCAAACGCATTACTTACGCGGCACTGGTCTATTGCTTGCACGCTAGTGCTACTTAGAGCCGGTCCACTGTAAGTTTTATCGCAATTGTATTCAATTAGTCTGCGCTTTAATAAACGCGCTTAAGAAAAAGCAGTCTTTCGTTTGGCGGCGACGCTACTCCATATCCTCCTGAACCTCACATCGGCTACAGTACTATAATTCTTATTTTAAATCAATGAGTGTGATGAACAATAAATAAAAATGACTATTTGTGATGGTAAAGTGAAAAGCAATGTTCACTGAATCAAATAAATAAATAAATTTTCTTTTTTCTTCTGTTTTTGCTACTTTCAGACGCCGAAACTACAAGGTCAATAAATACCACATAAAGTAAATTACTTATTACAAGCAACCAACAAATGCTAGCAACACCAACCAGCGATTAGTTGACAAACCTATCCAATTAAGTAAACCAATGCTGCTAAATCTACGAATCAGTCGTCAATCTAATCTACCAACAGACGGCTACCTAAACGGACACGACTAGCTAATTCGCCGCTCTCTTCATGAATCCGTCCTTGTCTAGTATTTATCGGCGCGATTAGTGTGATGGAGACAGAAGATCCCGGCTAATGCTGACGAATGAGAGGCTAGTATGGGCACAGTTCCCAATGCGCTTTTGAAGAGCTGGACTTTTCGATGGCCAGTCATATTTTATGGAGGTTAACGTCACTTGATCTCTGCTACTTGTCACATTTCAACTAGTAATAGCTACTGACACTATTTACGTTGATGTATGCAAATTCAAGTAATAAGATTATTAATACTCTTTCAATAAGAAGAGGCTTAATTAAAAGCGTGTAATACGATCTGTGTGATAGATGGCGTACCCCGGTTATCGAAGTATTACTATCTCAAAGGTTTTGAGTTCGATCTCCCGACGAGTATTTAAAAGAAATTACAACGCAAGTTCAGTATTTTTGATTATAAAAACATAATTATTTGTTTAAGCTTGCTTTCATATAAAATGAAATTCTTTTTTTATCACAGTAAACAAAAATATTGCTTAATTTCAAATTGCATAAATAACAAGAGTGATTGATTCGGGGTCTATACCTACCGTGTGCCTGTTGCAAGCGTCATGATCACGGAACAAAACTTATAAAAACAAGGTATTTAATATGAACCATATTCAATTGACGTTTGTGAACTGTCACATGGGTACGTCACTAGGTCTAGACCATTAACACAGTGTTTCAATGACATCCATTTTTAGGGTTCCGTACCCAAAAGGTAAAAACGGGACCCTATTTCTAAAACTTCGCTGTCTGTCCGTCTGTCCGTCTGTCCGTCGCTCTGTCACCAGGCTGTATCTCAAGAGCCGCAATAGCTTGACAGTTGAAATTTTCACAATGTATGTTTTTCTGTTACCGCAATAACAACAAATACTAAAAACAACATAAAATAAATAATATTTAAGGGGGGCTCCCATACAACAAACTCGTTTTTTATGGCCTTTTTGGTACGGAACCCTTCGTGCGCGAGTCCGACTCGCACTTGGCCGGTTTTATTGTAACTAAACTATAAACTAAACTTAGTATCATCAAGCAAAAGAATGTGAAATACAAAAGCTCAAAGAATGTGAGTTCAAATCCCCTCCCTCAATGGAGTGATTAAAATGCAGTTGCCGTTTTCAAATAGTAATCCGAGCTAACATGCATATTTCATAATTAAATAGGAATGAACCTGAGACTGAGTAATTGCCGACTAATGGAAAATGCGACTTGAACTAACGACCCATTTGACTAATTACTTTATAGTTATTTTTGACTGAGAGTTATTTTTTAGGTAGCGTAAAATTCGTCAGCTTTTGAAAAAATATTTCTAAGACTTATTTCGCTTTGTTTTTTGTCAATTTTTTTGACAAGTATGAAGTTTAATTTACAGTTATTTTATTGTTATTTTAGCTCGATTTCTAAAAGATGGACCTATAGATACTGTTTATAAAATACAATAGTAACATTATATTCGTCCTAGTTTAAATATATGCAGTTCAAGTCTGTCAACCGATTGTAATTAAGTAATTTAACTAATATCAGTATATAAACTTGAAAACGCTGGCTTACAGCGTAAGAATATGCTTGAAAAATTCGCGCCGTGTCGCAGTGTCTCGGTGGCCTAATGGTATGGCGCCCGCCCGGCATGCGAGGAGATGCGGGTTCGAGTCCCGCCTGAGACAAAAATTTTCAAGTTTATATACTGATATTATAATTGCAATTTAATTGCTAAAATATCAAAATAAAGTATATAAATAGCTGTTTCATCTTAACTGATTGTCAAACATCTGCAAAGATGTTTCTTTCGGGTGTTAAGGGTGCAAACTCCTAACATTTGATGAAACAACGCTGGCTTACAGCGTAAGAATATGCTTGAAAAATTCGCGCCGTGTCGCAGTGTCTCGGTGGCCTAATGGTGTGGCGCCCGCCCGGCATGCGAGGAGATGCGGGTTCGAGTCCCGCCTGAGACAAAAATTTTCAAGTTTATATACTGATATTATAATTGCAATTTAATTGCTAAAATATCAAAATAAAGTATAATTTGACTAAAATAAATTTCATGAATTTTTTTTATTTTTATTTGACATAACTCGAAGTTGAATGATAGTAAGTTTTAAGAGCACCTAAACGTTTTTCTGTCACTTATAATGTTTTATTATATGTCTTTGGTTTAACTTAACGTGACGTGATGTTTATAGTACATTCTAAAAAAAAAATTAACTTTTAAATGAATTTGAAAACACAGTCTAAAAGGATTGGTCAATTTGACGAAGGTTTTTCTCAAAGCGAGCAACTACTACGCGTCTACGATAACACATGCTACGACTTGACTACGATATTCGTAGTATGCTACGACCGTAGTCACGCAATGTAGCAAAATATATTACTACAGCCTATTTATTATCAATAATATCTTTGTGATAATGTATTTACATTGAAGTAAAAGATAGTATAATTTTACGAATTAAATCTGTGTTTATGAATGTTTAACATTAGTTAATTTTTATGTCGACGTTATGAACACTTTTTAACGTCTGTGGTTACGCGTTGACCTTAGTCTGTAATGTGTAAATTACCTTTTAAGACGAATATAAACTTTGTACCTTAAAATAGTTAAAACTACTGTTAAAGACTAAAATTAATATCGTTATAAAATTTATACCTTTATTTAGTAAAACGCAGTTCTATTTGCAGTTCCAACAAGATACTTGGAGTATACAAATAACAGAAATTAAACTACTCCCGAAGTTAAAGTTGAAAGTGACAATATTGTCGCTTCGCACTGTTGAGCGACAAAATTACTAGTTTACTCACAAATATTGTTGGCGACAGGGGACTGAATTACAACCCAGGCGTGACCAAATTAGGAATGTTTCTTAATTTACTAACAGACTCAAAAAAGGTTGAGGTTAGTCAAATTTAGTCAAAAGTTACGAAAACTCAAACTAATTTGGTCAAGATCAGGATTATAAAAAGCGTGCGATATTCAAAGCTATGATAATCTTTGTACGGATTTTCATATATACGTACAGCAAAAAAAAAACAGTTAAGTAGGTGTTTTAAAACGATAAATGGTTAACATTAACATATTGGATTTTATTAAAAAATGGGAGACTTTTTAATATTGATTCCATAAATTTAAGTATCAAGAATAAGATTATATTTTTGTCACATAAAATATTTGATCAAATAGTACGTCTGGTTGTTGACTTAAAATTATAGTTTTCATTACTGTAGCTATTCGTTCATTGTCTATTTAATATTTCGCAAATAACATTATATTTTCGAAGCTTGTTTCATTAGGTATTATTCATGGTAATATTATTGTGTAACCAATTCTTGGTTTGGTATCAGATTTTACAGGTTTTTTTCCAATCAGAATATTACAGGCTTGTGCCATGGTTAGTTTCATCTTGCCTTAAAATATGAGACCAATACGTAACGTTGCCTTCAAAAGTGTAATCAGTATCGATCGGTTCATCTATACTATAATATTATAAAGCTGAAGAGTTTGTTTGTTTGTTTGTTTGAACGCGCTAATCTTAGGAAGTACTGGCTCGAATTGAAAAAATATTTTTGTGTTGGATAGTCCATTTATCGAGAAAGGCTTTAGGCTATATAACATCACGCTGCGACCAATAGGAGCGAAGCATCAGTGAAAAATGTTGCAAAAATAATCGCGATCATAATAACAGAAATTGACGCGGACGAAGTCGCGGGCAACAGCTATTAATATAAAAAATTAAAGTTTCTTCAAGTAAGTGTTTGTGAAAACGTATACTTATCACATTATTATCAACAGTGAACGGTAGTCAACTACGAGTAGTTTACCACATTCCATTGAATCTTTTCAACAAAAGCTCCTTCAAATATTGTCAAAGCGCTGATACTTGGGTCCCTAAATAGAATTGTTTAGTAACTTTCCAGATTCGTGGGATTCCGGACGGACCGGCAACACGCCTATAATTTGTCCGGCGATTTAGTCGGACATTAGGGCTGTCACGAACGACTTAAAATTTATTATTCCTCAAACTTTTTTGGTACTGTTTTAAATCATGGTCAGGTTAGCTGACTGTTGGTTTAAATCCTTATTATTGTGTGATTATCACTGTCCGGTGTCAGAATTTTTCCAAACCACCTTTTACAGGCCTCTGATGAGATTTGTTTTTACGACTTCCATCTTTATACATCTACTAGTCCTAATTTTATTTTTTATTTTTTTTATTTATTAAGGTACACCATAAGAAGTTATCATAAGAAGGCTCAAGATCACCCAGCGAGCAATGGAGAGAGCGATGCTTGGTATTTCCCTACTCGATCGAATCAAAAATGATGAGATCCGCAGGAGAACTAAAACAACCGACATCGCTCGAAGGATTGCATCGTTGAAGTGGCAGTGGGCGGGACACATAGCGCGGAGAACCGATGGCCGTTGGGGCGGAAAGGTTCTCGAATGGCGACCACGTACCGGACGACGTTCCGTGGGCAGGCCCCCCACAAGGTGGACCGACGATCTGATCAAGGTCGCGGGAAGCCGCTGGATGCGGACAGCACAGGACCGATCGTTGTGGAGATCCTTGGGGGAGGCCTATGCCCAGCAGTGGGCGTCGTTCGGCTGATATGATGATGATGATGATGAAGGTACACCAACAGCACACATATTAAAAAGTTACAGTAAAATTAATTATAAAAGGTTCATTCTGATATATGCGCCAGTAACAGGCGTACACAACTTTCTTAAAATTCTTGCTTACAAACAGACACACATTAAAAAACTGATAAAAATACAACTTTTAAATAATAAAAAAAGGAAAAAGTGATGATGCCTGCATCCTATGGTGGAAAAGGCAATTAAATATTTTAAATATGTTTTATTTTTAACACCTCGGAAACCTGTCTGCAAAAATGTCTCAAAGACCCAGAGAAAATATCGACACTGCTGCTGACTTCATTATAAGAAGAAGACAAGCGCACCACAGGTGAATTAAGGCCGAGATTAGTCCGGCACCGTGAACGACTAAGGAGTCTTTTAATTTTGCTTCTAGGATAGCGATGTGGAACACCTAGTTTGACATTTTCAATCAAGTATGGACTATCGATAGAACCTTGGATAATCTTGCGTAGAAAATGCAAATCGCGTTGTTTACGCCTAACTCGAAGTGGAGACATTTTGAAGAACGTAAGACGACTGTCATAGTCGGTCCTGTGAGATATGCCGGCACAAGAGTAAGCGAGTGATCTAGTAAATGAACGCTGCACACCCTCAATACGTTGCGAGTGGCAGCTGTAAAAT
Source organism: Anania crocealis (assembly GCA_949315895.1). Classification (NCBI taxonomy): domain Eukaryota; kingdom Metazoa; phylum Arthropoda; class Insecta; order Lepidoptera; family Crambidae; genus Anania; species Anania crocealis. The sequence continues at coordinate 3,276,403 of OX438859.1, read as the reverse complement.
GGATTCCAAACAGAAGACGCATACTCAAGATGACTTCGCGCCAGAGAATTATATAGCAATATTTTTGTATTATGGTTCCGAAAACCTTTAGAGTTACAATTAATAAAACCGATCATTTGTGCAGACTTTTTAACTATTGTGTTAATATGAGATTTAAATCTAAGTCACGTATTTCGTCTACTCTCTCAAGCGCAACTCCTCCAAGTGTATATATCGAATTAAATGTTATTTTTTTTCTCGTATATTTAATGAAATAGCACTTTTTGGAATTTAGAAACATTTTGCTCTCATCGCACCATCGCTTGACATTGTCAATATCTTTCTGTACGAGTTGAGCATCGTCCAATGTATTCAAAACTCTGTATATTTTTAAGTCATCCGCAAATAGGCTATATTTACAATGCCTTATTCGATTTGTGATATCATTTATAAATATAGAGAACAAGACCGGTCCAAAAATAGATCTCTGTGGTACACCCGATTCAGCGACATACACTTTCGATTCATAACCGTTAATTACAACAGATTGGGGCCGACTGTCAAGGTAAGATTTGAACCAAATGAGAAATGAGCCGTGAAAACCGATTTGTTCAAGTTTGTTCAGTAGTATAGGATGGCACACTTTGTCAAAAGCACTGCTGAAATCGGTATATATCGCATCAACTTCGCGCCCCTCATCAATCTCCGTTGACAGCTGGCTGACAAAAGAAACCAGATTGGTTTCAACTGACCAACCCCTTTTAAAACCATGCTGATGCTCTGAAATCATATGTTTCGTATGGCTGATAACAATTGTGCAAACTAAAGATTCGAACACTTTCGAAAAGCATGAGAGAATAGATACCGGCCTATAGTTTTTGACGTCACACAAGTCACCTTTCTTATGCAATGGCACAATGCGAGCTCGTTTCCACTCTTCAGGAAATTGTCCAGACACAAGCGAACGATTCACTATCAAACTAAGAGGAAAAGCCAGAGCAGGTGCACATCTTTTAACAAAAAGAGGAGGAATGCCTGATGGCATTCCTCCTACCTGATGGTCCAGGTCCCTTTAGTGCATCTACAGCTTTGAGAACTTTAACAATTTCGTTTTCTGTAAATTGAATGCACCCTACACTATCTCCTTCAAGGTTGTCATCCATGACAGGGGTGCACTGTGTTGCAAAATTAGAAAATCCTGGGAGAAACACTGACGAAAAATTTTTTGCAAACAGGTTGGCTATACCCGTGCCAGTATCAGCTGTGTCGTCATTCATGTGCATTGCTAATGAACTGAAACTACTTACTGATATATCAGCGGAAACCAACAATTGATGCGGACTGTCAAAAAGCACAAAGTCGATTACCTCAGATACGATAAGTACGGGCTGCTCCAACTATTTATGATGGGCAAGGTTGAAGGGAAGAGGCGCGTTTGACGCTGGACAAATCGTGGCTGAGAAATATCCGAGAGTGAACTGGGATCAAATCCGTCGAGGAACTGTTCCGTCTCGGAATGGACAGAAAGAAGTTTGGGAAACTAGCGGCCAACCTTCCTAATTGAAGAAGGACCCAAAGAAGAACACTCACTGATAAATCTAATATGTTTTCATTTCTTTTTCATCGATTGCGGAAATTCAGCAATAAAATTTGCCATGTATAACAATTTCACAGGTGCAAAAATACTAAACTTTATAAAAATGTTGAAAAATAACAAATGCTACATAAAAAAACGAATCAACAAATGCCAGGTAATCATAAATTATTCTCATTTTTTATTAAAAAAAATTATACGTTTTTATTTACCTAAAACTCTCGACTAAACCCAAATTAACTAATAGAGACAACATCACCACCCCTACGAGTCTCGTATCGTATTTGCCTACATCGTACTCGCTGTTGTTTGAGCACCCTGAGTTATGTAGGGCTGTGTTTGCTTACGACGGTAGGTATATAGCTTTTAGATGTACTGTGTTTTTAAGAAGTAAATATTACTTTACGATGTCAGTTAAGTTGAATTAAGTGATGAAACATTTTATGTATAATTGAGCATTGCTAATAGCCGACTGTTTCAATGAGACACGACGCCATCTATCGTCAAAACTAGGAACAAAACGATATGCTTTGACTGGTGTAGCCAGAGATTCGGTTTAATAAAATTCCCGATCAGGTAAATTCAAACAACTTTCTAATGGCAATTGCCATCACCAGTTCACATAAACACTTTATTTATATTATTATTTTTGAAAAGTAATGATTAATTTAACTAGGAGTTATTCTTGTTTTTAGGTTATTTTCAGGAATGTCACAGAAACTTTTTCAATGATCCAAAAACAGTACTAGATTATCGTTATTAAATATAATAATAATAATAAATAAATATTTTAAGACATGCCTCACTGGGCCACACAAAGCCATCTAGTCCCAAATTAAGCTACTATTAAGTACCCTGTCGTATAGGGTACTAGACAACCGATAAACTTACTTATATACTTTTTTTTGTAAATACATACTTATAATACATAGAAAACACCCAGACCAGTACAAACAGACATGTTCATGCACACAAATATTTGTACTGTGCGGGGATCGAACCCGCGACCCATGGGTCAGAAGCAGCGTTAACTACCGCTGATCCAAATGGTCGTCATTACTTATTATTACGTCATTATTACGTCGAAAATTATTTTGCTAATGATTTCCGCTTGTTAACACCGGCCTAGGCACCTTCACCACACTACCCGCACTAACTTGAAGGGCCATTAGCAAAATAATTTTCAAAATCCATATTTCGTTATGGATTTCCGCAAAGAAGCACCTGAATCTATGAATTTTATCGCTATTAGTCAGTTCATCACTGCCCTGAAGTTTAACTGATTCCATATCTAGGGGACTTCCCTGTTTTATCCGGGAGACAAAACTCCCGGTGTGGGACCGGAATAGGTACAGCTAGTATTAGCCCACATCGCTCAGTCTGCGTCTGATTTATGCAGAACTGCGCGCGCGATTGCTTTCTATTAGCAATAGTGTTTGCTTACGCCGCTGATTCCGGATTAAATGGTTAATGAATCGATTCGCGGTGAACTGGTTTCGCTTGGCTTAATAGGGTTGTCGGTTGGAAATGTAAATCTTATTTTTTTTTCTGAAGTAAACAATTCATTTGAGCGCACTAATGCGTTAAAGCTATGAGTTTGATGGGAACATTTTCTCGGGTCTGGGTGTTTGTGGTACCTTCGTTGTTTCTGGTTTCCAAAATACGACAGCTTTAAATAGTTATTCAAATTGGGATCAGAACAATGTATGTGATGTTGTCCACATTTTTTTTTATGTAATACAGTCTAAAAGCGCACCTTTTATAGAATAATTTCAGTTAAGAAAATTGGATCTCTAAAGGCAGTAGGATTAATACTTAAAAATCTTAGGATAAAATATTTGTTACTGAATAATGATAAAAATATCATATTAAACCAAAAAAATTCAAAGAAAATGTAAATAGGTTTAAAAAACACTAAAATAGGCTAAAAATGTTAAGTTAATTTTGGATTACTTTTACCCATTGAAAAATTTAGGTGTTCGAATTGTTGACTTAAGTTATTTATGTAGGTAGGTTTGATACTAGATTCAATTCTGTTTTAGTTTGTTGGGTTGCAATACAATACATAAAACGGCAGGTCAACCTACCCAAAAAGTTAAAGGTCATTGAATTGATTTTCATCTTTTTATCAATTGAGAAAATTTGACGTTTTATGATACGTTGACGTGCTGTTGTCTGTACAAAGATAACGCTGATGAAGTCATTACCTTCTTTGGACATTTTTATCATCATCATCATCTATCAGCCAAAATACGCCCACAGCTGGACACATAGGGTATCTACAACGATGCTGAGCTACCTGCAACCAGAGCTGTTCTTCCGTGATTACGGCATTTACGGCATAAGCAAACAGTAGCGAAACATAGACAAATAATAAATAAGATTTATGAGTATTTTTATGATAAAAATTCCGAATCAATTTACTCTACTGATAGTAACCAAGAATTTTGAAACAATATAATAACTACTAAGTAACAGCCTATAATCATCCCACTGCAGGGAAAAGGCCTCCATCATTGAATTCAAGTTACCACTGCAATGATGGGAACTGGCATAATCACCACGCTTGCCAAATGCGGGTTGGTGATCACAAACCCGAGCAACGTTCGAAAATTCTAAACTTTTTGTTGCCCGACCCGGGGATCGAACCTGGGACCCTGAGATCTTGGCCCGGTATTTAAACCACTAGACCAAGGGGCGATTAACTACTAACCTAATTATAATTTTCCACCATCAAATTGAGTGACAGTACATTTAATACCGTAGGTTTTATTTAATTACTACGGCAGCTATGTAGACAGTCGATGTATATTTAAATATAAATTTATCTTTAAAAACGTATTCCGCACAGTCCGCACTAAACCTTGCTTATAAATGGCCTAATATAACTTTAAAGCCGCCAAAGAGCGACCATCCTCACCTATTCTAATTGTGTAACCCACCGCTACTCCACCCTAATTTATACCCTTACCCCTCGTAATACGGCTCAAATTCCGTCAAAAGATCGGACGAGGATAAGGTGATATATCCCAGGGAATAGGGTCGTCCTGCCATTCATCCCGGGAATCTGATCCCGGTGTCACGTGACTACAAATTGGGCGTTAGTTCGTTAGCGGGGGATTTTTGCGTGATTTATTATAGTTTGGTTTGGAAATTTTGTAATCATCTTTGCTAGTACGAACATAATTATTAATTATATGATAAGATTACAGTCTTAAACCAAAATCTAAAAAGACTTCTTTTGTATTGAAATTTTAAATGAGATTTTTGTAGAAATTTTGGGTTATTTACAAAATAAGGTTTCTTAAATTAACCTCGGCTCTGCGATATACCTAAATAACGATATTGATTTACTAAGTAATAAATATATTATTTTCATGTGTGTCTTGTCCATTACTGTATAGTTATGCTATGAACTAAATGGTAAATAAAGTTTTCATGGTTAAGTCTGCCTGCTAGACCTATTGGAAACAACCATGCTTACTATGCATTGATGTGTAAAGAAAATCGATGTAATATTAAGTATTTTACTTCAATTTAACTTTTAGCACAGATGACTACAGACAGATCTTACGTACTTTTAAGCGTCCACAGCGCTGCATATAGACAACGCTAGAACCTCGTTAAAATTCATCGCGCGTTTAACAATCGCTAGAACAATTAGACTACGATCGGTCGGCCTCTTCAATTGATTGGGGATCGCATACAAAGCTGGTACTAGTTGCGATTCCAGTCAGAATGACACCGAATGTTGAAGTGCGCATTAAAAATTCAATCATATTCCACTCGCTTCTGAAGCTCGTTTCCGTGGAATCCCGCAAATGGGATGTTTTCGCACATCCCTAAGGATTGTAATTGAGCAGGTGGGACTGCAACGTGGCATGTGACGAGCACTTTATGATGAAACAAAGAATTTGGGATGCTCTCATTTCCGCACTTTATATACCGCAGCGCTATATTTGATGAAAATGATATTTAGCACGACAAAATCAAAACAAAACACCTTCACTGTTCATTTGGTTGTACCAAGCCAAAGTTCAGCAGAGCATAGCATTAATTCTACGCACTGCAATCTAAAGTTACCGTCATAGCCCACCGGATTAGCAAGCTGAGGTGGCAGTGGGCCATATTAGCCGCAGAACCGACAACCGCTGGGGTAAACGAGTTCTTGAGTGGAGACCGCGTCTCGGCAAACGTAATGTAGGACGCCCTCAGGCCAGGTGGAGTGATGATTTGCGCAAGGTAGCTGGCAGGAGCCGGATGCGAGAAGCCGAGGGTCGGCCTAAGTGGCGTACATTTGGAGAGGTCTATGTCCAGCAGTGGACTGCAATAGCCTGATGATGATGATGATGATGAAACTAAAGTGAAGGATATGGGACTATTGTTGAGTAAAAAGGTAATATACAATTTGACACTAAAATTTTAATTGAAGTAAATGTAATAACCCTGTATTATGACACTGTGACTTTGATTAAAAACCAAATCATAAGATGGCTGACTTAATCAACTAGTAAAATAATCTCAAATCAAGTCAACTCTAACTAATGTCTTCCTACCGTAACATTAGAAAAACAATTCTCCGCAACCATTACTTCAAGTCATTCCTAAACATTAGTAACTCAGGATTGATACTAAGCAAGTATCAAGGTCGTTCTGCCAACTTACTCCAGCTCCAAATACAAGTTGGTGAGCTAGAATAAATGATATAAATCACAATAAGAACCGCCACGGCAACCGTTTCTGTGTCAAGTTACGCTATAAAAACGATTATATGGCGAATTTATGAATATATCCGTTAAAAACTCTTGTAGTTAAAGGTTTTAATGTAGCTGTTAAATGAGCTAAGTCGGTATTTCTTTTTATTCACTTTCCAAACTCAAATTAAAGTACAAAAGACACAGTTTGTGGCTTTTTAGTTCGGAAGATAGATAGGTTTGCCGATGACAGTTGCGATTTAAATATGGAAGTATACATTACTGGATTTTTCAAAATACGAGTATATTCAAGGTAAAACATAAACTGGGCCCTTACTCTTGAATTTGATTTAAGTTCGATCTCGATTCGACCTAGTCAAAATATGAACAAACTCAATCAAATCGAAATGAAAATCAAGTCAGATCGATCTAAAATGGCGATCTGTTAAACATTTTCGGTTGATAACGTAATCACCATCGACTCAAAGGTTTAGGTTCACTTTTCAGAGTACCAAATCACTGATTCTCGACGTCGATCCGATTTTGATCGTAGCTCGAACTTGTCAAGAGTAAGCCTGCTGAAGTTTACTGAAACTAAAGATGTATCGTGTGATGTCGCCGCATATTTTATCATTTTTCATTATTAAAGGTTTTGACCTTAGGTTTTGACTTACACTTGTTTCTCGTCAGCAGCATAGCAATTATTTGTTGTTTATCCAGCACTTCCATATCACAAATAAAAAAAAACATTCAATGATCAATATTATCATCCCGCTATGGTGAATTCGGCCGCGCCCGAAAAAATAGGATTTAGCCATACTCGCTACGCTTGACAGTTCTACCTATGGACAATCCTTTTGTCGCTTCTTACGACACCAATGGGCAGATAAGGGGTAGGAGTAATACATGTTATTGTATAACATGATCAAAATAAAAAGTGCCGAGCCATCAACATTTCAGAAACTAAATCACAAGCAAAACTAGTTCAAAACTAAATCCTGCTAACCAAACAAACAAAGCATCAACGTTCCCACTTAACTTAACGAGTCACCATTCGATAATCACCACTTAGATCCATAATAAATCACGTCTTAGTTATGCAAGAACTTTCAAATTTAATTTGCTTCGCCATAATAAATCAGTGAATACCGAAAAACGAGGCCGTTCAATTGACTCGTTAGGCTGAAGTTATTATTTTCAACTTTGAGTTATGTTAGGAAACCACGAAATAGTGCTGCATAATTACTTAGATGATGAGCATTCGTACGCGAGCGCACTGCGAACGAATGTTCGGTTGACACTTTCAGTGTAATTCTCTTCGGTTTCTTGTTCTGTTTTTATGTGATACTAGCTCGCCTGGCGAACTCCGTAACGCATTGGAATAAATCAATTTTGTATTAACTTATTGATGGTTAACGGCCGGTTCCAATAACCTATCTATCTTCAGTTTTGGCATATCGGAGATAGGAAACAGTTTCTATCTCTGTTTTTGCCGTCCAGACATATACAGAAGTTGTTTTCTATCTACGATATGCCAAAACTGAAGATAGATAGGTTATTGGAAATGGCCGTAAATCATCAACTTTGTAGTTTCTGTCATGTCATCTAAAATGGCGTGTTGAAAACTTTTCTGCGCCAACGGCTATCAGTTCTTCTTACAATGTGTCTCGCCCACTGACACTTCAGCTTCCCAATTCTACGATGTCGGTTATTTTAGTTTCCTACGGATTTCCTCGTTTCTGATTCTATCACGCAGGGAAATAAATATCAAACATTGCTATCTCCGTTGCCATTGCATAAGTAAAACAAAACTCATCATTGACCATTGACCATATTTTTAGTTCATACTATAACTTCTACTTATGCGCGAAAGCTTGCGCCATTCGGGATATGCTCGCCAGCGTGTAAGCACCCTAAATGTCAAAGTAAACAAATAAATCTAAGTGCAGTAACTAAGTTCGGTAAACAAGCAATAATGTGAATCGTCACGGTACACGGCATTTGGGAATTAATTCTTTATGAGCACCGAGATTGTTTATAGCGGTAATACAGACGAGATAAGTTCCGTCGGAAATGTGGTCAAAAACTTTGTTTGTGACAAAATATGTTTTATATTTCGAACCAAAATAGGTCGTAAATGTTCGGTTTTTGATTTGATACTCGCCATTTTTCCTATAATAGAGAACTAAGAAATGTCATAATAATAGTAAATAAGTCTTAGAAGCCTACTTTAGTTTTTTCAAGATAGTTTCTAAGAATGAGGTATAAACATTTGCGTTTTTAAAATTCGTATGGATAAAAATCGCTACAAATGTTATAAATGTAAAGGTACATTACCTCTTTACATCAATCTCAAATGTATTCTTGCAAATAAATGTTATTCAATTCTATTCTATTCTACGTTTAAAACACTGAACTGTTTATACCTGATAGTTTGAGTCCTGGGGAAGGTTATAAGATAATTTTACATCCAGAAAATATACTTTTAAGAGGCAGAGGAAGGGTACAATGTTGGATTTCTAGGGACATCTTAAACCGAATTTAATGAAATTTCGTAAGTAAATAGTTTTTTTTTTTCATTTAAGCTGTCGTTAATAGGGGTTAACAAGAGGGTTTGGTGAAGAAATAACTAATTAAAATTGTGTATCGGGGATCAAGATTTTTTATATAGGTTAATTTGAAGTATAAAACAACAGACGGAGATAACGGACATTTTAAGTGATTTTTTCGAAACTCAATATAACCGGGAGTGCGTTGCGTCAGACATATTTACTCATCTGTTTACTCCATTCCGTTTGCGAACGGGTTTTGTCAAAAGCGCTTATGATAATATTGTTGAACTGAATATACCGCTTACCATTTCACTGTGTTTTAGATTAATATATTGCTTATGAGAATATATTTCAGTGATACATTAAATCCTAGCGATTACAGCTAATCACGCTAATGAACAATCACCCTAACCCGACGTCACATATCAATGCGGATTATCGTACACGGATGATCCGACTAGACGAAGTGGGATTTACACTTGACGACTTAAAGTCAACTCGACAGGTGCTGTGTAAAGTGTTTGCATGAGCAAATCTGTGTCCAATTCGTTTAAAATACATTGAAAAAAAAATTCGGTCCGTATTTGCGCTAATTGGATTATTAACTGAGATCATTGTGTATTTATCATTCTCTATTGTTTTGAAAGGTTTTAAACGGTACGCTGTAATCTTGTTGTGAATTCTGTTGGCACTATTTTGTAATTGTAGTCTATTCATTATTTAACATTACAATATTAAATTTCATTTTGTTACTATACATAGAGTTTTAATAGGGCATTTGGCAAGCGTGCATGGTAATTCTGTATGAACCCTCAGATCATATAAAGAAGGAGATATGAAATTACTCGTAAATCCTTAGCGAACCCGTGTCTCCGAATTATTTATGTGTGCAACGCAACTACAATAATACTGTTGTAAGCATAAGGATCACACTATATCAATTTACAACGCTCATTGGTGCGCACACAAACATGGACCCAATCACAGCGGCTACCACTTACTCGCTTACACAATGCATCATTTGGTGTGTGCAAATTAGTGTGTCGCTACAAAGTGTGGTCGCGACGCACACGTCGGGCAGTGAACGCTTTGATTAAACCTCGTTACATTGCGCAGTCGCATAGTACTCACAACACAGCTAATTAGTATTAAGCCTTCAATGTATATTGTGCCGATACAATTATCGTTACATGGATGTTTTCATTAAATAATTCGCCGCGGTGTGCAATAGTTCTGTTTGCCTATATTGGATTCGCACGCGCCACGCCCCCATTTCATATCTATTTCTTTATATGGTCTGATTGCTGTAATAACTTGAATTCAATGATGGAGGCCTTTTGGATAATATAGGCTATTACCATACTTTACTTTAGTAACATTCTTCGACAAGGTTAATGCATAAATTTAAAGAACTCTAACCAACCTAATCAAATGACAAATAACCTTTCACCATAAAGCGCTTTAAGAAACAAATCGAACGTGAATCGTCAAATGTAAAAGCGGCTAAGTTGATCCAACAATTGACTCGACTAATTCATAATTACTGCGACAAGGACGTCACATGGATGTAATATGATTGACTCTCTCTAGCCTGTTATGCTATTACAAATAGTTATACACAACAGCTTATAAACCTAATGTAATTATTATCAAAATAACGGTGTTTATTTTTGTTTTCCGGCGTTGACAACCTCTGTGGTTTACCGTATTTCTATTTGTCCCGGGTTTGATTCCCGGGTGAGTCAATTCGTCATACATTTGAAGATCTTTGTGATAGAGTGGTGTACATACCGATTTTCAAGGTGCATGCCGCCTGCTCCGAGTTCCTGGGTTCTATTCCAGGACTCTTAAGACGCTGACATGAGCTAAATTCAGCTCAATAAAGATTGTTTTGCTTTAAGCCTATGGCCCGTATTGTTGCCAAATTCTATGTAATTGTAGTTGATCATATTTTTGACCAGGTGGTTGTTTCCAAAACACGATTCTAAAAACTTTTCTCGATAGAAAATAATCTCTAAGTAGCCTCTGAAAATACATAAATTACCATTTTTCTCAGCAGTCCGTATAACAATGATAATAAAATTTTGCTATATTGTATATTACATGTTGCTTAAGCAAATGGCTGATTTAGATTTTTAATAAAATGGCAATTTTAAATTGCACAACGAATTTGGCACTTAGGCCCTTCTATTCCATGCGCTTTTTCTCTGTCACTCCTACGGGAATCGACAGTGATAGCTGCGGCGCGTTCCAAAGAAATTCAAAGACGAAAAAATTTGTGGGCGTGTTTATTACTCAAGGTCATCGGCTGCAGTCAGCATCTTAATTTTGGCAAGCGGGTAGGCAGATAATATCTCTATTGCTTAGAGAATAAAAATTTGCTTTACTAAGTGTCAAACAAATAACGTAAATTACTTTACAAGAGTCAAAACACGAAACAAGACTGAAAAAAATCACTGGAATTGTACTTTATTCGATTTAGTGCTAACAGTTTAAATGATTTGTTGGAGGGGAGGCTCGCTGGCTAGGTTTGAAAGGGGTTTGATTATATTTGAGGGCAAAGTTTTTAGGTAAATCTAGAAAATCTTTTCAACTATATAAAAAGACATTAACATAAAGAGTATGTTTAATCATGCATGTAACAAGTTTAAGTTGGTACTAAACCAAATATACACTAGGTATGTTGGCGTAAAGGTCCTTAACGTACATTTAAAAAATAATTTTTTTAAAGATTTTAACCCTACATTTACAGACTTGTATAATATTTATGGGTAGATTATTCGGATTCAATTGATTCAAAATTAACAAAAATAATAATCGAAACCGACCAATCTCGTAAAATGTTAAAAAAGATTTTGTGTCAAATTGAGGAACTACTACATTGTTTTTTTCATCCTTTCAAAAGAGAGATTTTATGCTACAACAATATTGGATCTCATATAAAGTATTCGTACATATAAAAAATCCAGTAACAAATTCCAAAACACCGAGAAAGGAAACACCGTACCCGAATCCCAAGAGAAAAACACGGATTCTTAACAAACCGGAACTTTGGTTGTACATCGCTCGCCCATAAAGAGTTAATATTTTAAAGGCGGAGACAAAGAGGCAGTAGTCACAGAACAAGTTTTAATTTGCTCGGAGTTGTTCGAGTTGGAACGGGTCGGGCTGCCGCCAAATTAGGTGCCGCGGTAAGGGGACGCCCGGAATAAGAATGGGCCCGAACTCCCGAACTTTGGGAACGGGAATAAATGATAATTATTAATGTCGACTCCACATGTTTAAGGCATACAATTGTCTCTTTCTAACTAGTTGTCAAACCGTGCGTGCGAGACTAGGCCAGCGTCTTGAAGGTTGTAAAAATATTCTGTTACAGAAATTTTATTACACCGGTGTGATGCCGGCACGTTAAAGTAAGATGCGACTTAACCCCTTGAATGCGGATACTGCCAGACACAATAGATATCACTTTATATGATATTTAAGCAATTTAATTTCATTTATAATATCAGTATTTGAAATAGCTGTTTCATATTAACTGACTGTCAAACATCTGCAAAGATGTTTCTTTCGGGTGTTAAGGGTGCAAACTCCTAACATTTGATAAAACAACGCTGGCTTACAGCGCTAAAAATATGCTTGAAAAATTGACGCCTGTAACGAAGTGTCTTGGTGGCTTAATGGTATAGCGCCGCGCCCGGTATGCGAAAAGATGCGGGTTTGAGTCCCGCCTGAGACATAATTTCTCCAGTTTTAATACTGATACAATAGAAATTAATTGTCATATAGATCAGATCTGCTCGTAAGCAGCCAACCAGTTAAGGAGTACTGCCAGAAGAAGGCGGGCAGTATCGTTTTCTCTTCATTGGCCAAACTGCGATCGCCAACCCACTTGCCAAGCGTGGCGATTATGGAAAAATCATCCTTATAGGCCTGCGTGCAGCAGTGAACTGAAATGGACCGATAATGATGACGAAGATTTTATTAGTGCTGTGAAGTATACATAAGTAAAAATTTGTAAAATCCCCTGAAAAATGGGCCCCTGGAGGCGCTTTTACACGTCCCAATATTTAAACATACCACTGCGTCGGAACAAATGTATAGTGCCAAGAAGAAGCAGTGCTACTAACTAGGTGACTATTGTCAGCTTCTTTTTTCCTATCCTAAGCCTTTTAATTAAATATGTTTACATAGGATATATGCCAGTGCGAGCTAGAACTCGATCATTTATATAATCATTAATAAAAAAATATGGTAAAAAGAACCGTTGGCCGTTGGGGCGGAAAGGTTCTGGAATGGCGACAACATGCCGGACGAGGATCTCTGGGTAGGCCACTAAGTGGACTGACCATCTAGTGAAGTCTCGAGAAGCCGCTGGATAAGAGTGGCGCGGAACCAATTGTTGTGTGGATTCTTAAGGGAGGCCTATGTCCAGCAGTGGTGATGTGGAGTAGGCGGTGTTGGTTCAAAATAGAATAGGTACCAGCATTAATTCTCGACCTTTTGTATGTCTTAAGAGGAGCAAGATTATCCTTATGAATAAATTTCTTAGATGAAAAGATGGATATAATAAGACCTAGCTTTTTTTGTAGATAGATTCATTCCAATCAGTTTTTTTGCGACTTTAGCATGGTACTATTTTAACATTTATTGTATGAACAACATGAATTTCCTTGTAGACGTTGTATGGATTGGTACGACTTACCGTATTTTGACCTCTTTGGACTGCCATTCACTGTGTTTGTCGAAACTGATGAGGATAGCTGCGATTTCCTGAAACAAATAAAAGTTTTGTCAGATAACTTTCATTCTCATTAAAATTTTAAGTGTTTTTCACAAAAATTTAAAGTGAACGCTATAAAGTTGCTGAATTCATTATAAATCTTGATGCGTCACATTGGCAGTGTGCGTCACATTGGCACACACACACACACACACACACACACACACACACACACATACACACACACACGCGCGCGCGCGAGCGCGCGCGCGCGACACACACACCACTTTGGGCGGTAAATAAATATTTGTTATATTTTTTAATTATTATATGACTTCCAACTCTTTATGTAAATTTGTGGAAATCTGTAATTAGCTGTATTTTTAAATTAACTAAGATGTCTTACACAATGTATAGCTGTTGATTTCCTGAATTAAAAAAAAAAAACTATCACGGCTTCCAATTATAACTAAACAAGTCGGTAGGTTCAATTCTCTACTGTCATATAGGTAGTACGAGAGTAACCGTGATTCTCCCGAATTTATTTTATTTATACAAAATTGCGCTTATCGTTTCTGAAACGTACAAAATAAATCTACACTAATAGTATAAAACTGAAGAGTTTGTTTGTTTGTTTCGTTTGGACGCGTAATCTCTGGAACTAGGTACTGGTTCGAATTGAAAGGTTATTTTTGTGTTGGATAGTCCATTTATCGAGGAAGGCTTTAGGCTGTATTCTTTTAAAAACTACTCAATCGTAATAACAGAAATTGACGCGGACTAAGTCGCGGGCGACAGCTAGTACTTTATAAGAATTTATCATTTCATGAGATTAGATGTATGTATATGTACACATTATAAATGCGAACATTTGGATGAATTTTTGTCACTCAAGCTCGCCGGAACAGCTGAACCTATCAAAAACAGACCATATTAAGTAAGTTTGTTCATCCTAGAAAAAAGACAGTTTCCATGGGATATGTACGCGTAAAAAGTCGCAGATATCAGCAAGTCTTATATAAATACCTTGTAAATCTCGATACATACATAAGTTTTACTCTTAGTCCTCTTAATAGTTTCACTAAAAATACGTTCTCAAAACATGTCTCGGATTAGAAGGAATATCTTTTTATTTTCGGCCGTCCTTACACGGTAACGGTACTCGCAATTGATGTAAAAACAGTAATAGCAGAAACTTATTAATCAATCAACTCAACAAAGTTATAGTCAACAGAAATAACCAAATACTTCAAATAAGTTCTCCATGACCACATGTTACGGTTACCGTTTGGGTTTCCCACAGCATAACTGATTAATTTCCCAGTCCTCTAAGAAAACACCGTTATTGAACGTAATTAAGAACTTTCCGTACGAAATATAAATTAGACTGGGTACTTGGGACCTTGCGGTTATTTATGCGATGGCCGGCGGTACCCTAACGGCGGCCATATTGTATCAAACTATAATTAAAGTGGTCATGGGATGTAAAGTTTTGGATTGGGTTTGTTTAATTTTGAGTATGATGATTGTCAGTGATTTTTTGTTTAAAATTGACTCTAAATGAGGGTCTTAATTCAGACTTTTCTTCGTTTTTGTGCAAATGTTTTTTTGATGTTGTAAATCCAATTTTTTTTCTCTCTATAACTCTTTCAGGTAATAATAATTTATTGCGTGGTCCTACATAAAAAGTATAGTATAAGTTTTAAAGGGCAATAGTAAAGCAATATTCTCCAAAAGCAGTTTTTTTATATGACCGATAAAAAGGGCGAATCGTGTTATCTTCATAACTAGTTTGGCTCCCAACTATATATAAGTAATATATTTTAATTACTTACATTAAACATACTTATGTCATAGATCTTTCCAAAGAAAATATTTCACCATAACTTCGCAAACGATTGACTGACAGTTCAGTCAGTTAAGGAGAAAAATGTCATTATGTTGCTTAAAATAATTATTTATAATCCAATAATTCTCAGTCAATACAAAGCCCTAGCGGTTAACACAAAATGTATACACACAACATGCTGTAAGTCCATAAATTGTGCTGTATACTCGTACTTCCTGGGCGGACGTGCTTAGAATAAGAACTTAGGCACTGTTCGCATAGTAGAAGTAGAATGTAGAAGGTGCATCACTGTCGTGTATAAAAGTAAAAATAACGGTCAATAATCATCCCACTGCAGGCCAAAGGCTGCCATCATTAAATTCAAGTTACCATAGAAATGACGGGTGCAGGCATAATCACCGCGCTTGCTATACATATGCGAGCGGTAATCACATACTTGAGCCAAGTTGCTGTCAATGGGCTTGCTCTTGACTACATACTTAACTCTACGGTTAAGAAAAAGCCTAAGATGGAGCAAACTTACCCAGAAAGTGGCACTGCTTCTCCCACACACCAGTGGAACACAGAAAAACTGTTTGGCACTGGACTCCGGCAGGAGAGGGGTAGCATCCGGGCAGCCTCTTACAAAGCCTACCACTGCGGAGGGATCCACGCAGGGCGAGAGATGTTTGAAAATTCAAAACTAGTGTTTCCCGAAACAAAGATCATAACCTGAAGGTCTTGGCCTAATGCGTAAAGCACCAGACCAACGGGGCACGGATGAAAAAAACTACGAAATAAATATACCCCCTATTTTCAAAAAGCGGCCTGTTGTATAATTTGACATTTATCAAAATTTAAGCATTATTTTTATTATAAATATTAAGGCACTATTCATGTAGAGGCACAAGTTATATTTATGGTAGAAACCCCAAAATAATGAACTCAATCAATATAATCTTCTAATACTTTATGCATAATGTTAATGTTGCTATGCCTTTACCAAATGTCCATATGTCGCTTATCATCGGTAGGTGTTTGAAAATCAGTGGTTCTCTGGCACACGAATTTCTGAGCTACTGTCCATTTGCGTCATTTTTTTCCTATTTTTCTTTTTTCAACAGACTTCTAAAAACGAGGAGTCCCAATTCGAATGTATATTGTTTTTTTGTTTGTCACGCGATTACTTCTCTAATTGTGATTTGATTTTGATGAGTCTTTTTTCTTTATAGTTCATATTTCAATGAAATTTCAGAAGTCCGTACACATTTTATCGAAATTTATTCGAATCTTTTTTTGTCTTACCAGTCAGTTCTGTCAGTGGCACGCCAAGCGTGTGGTTGCAAGTTGCAATATCTACATAATTGAGTAGGCACTGACAGCAAACACCTCTGAAATTAAAGTGAAATACGAATTGATCTTACTGTTCATATTTCTGTGGTACTGCTAATGCGGTTTTGATATTTTTTCCTTTGTATTTCTATTCCCTTGAGTCTAGAGCAAATTAGTTCGGATTAAGACCGTGTGTTTGCTGAAAGAACGTGTCAGTTTAAATAAACCTGACTTACCGAATCGGTACTATTTTGAGTGTTTATGAACCTAGAGTGGACCGATATATTCAATTATAAAGTTAAACAACTTTTTTTGATACAATCGCATAAAACAGGCATACAATGACTCATTTTCTGGCAGTTACGCCTCACAGAAGTAAGAGACGATATTTTAGCTGTAGAGATTGAACTGAAAGAACAAAAAACTAAGTTGTAGAGATCACTAGGGGAGGTCCAGCTACAGGCATCACCTGGCTGAAATGATGATGATGACAGTAATCATCATTTGATATGGCCAAACCAATAAGGTTTCCGATCTTATCCGAATTTCATCAACTTTTTTTAATGAATACGTCTTAATCTAGCACCCAATCTTCGTATTTTGAAATAAAATTTGACCAAGTTTAAAATGATTCTAAATTTCTTTGAACTGTAGCTCAAAATTGATACAATTTATATTTTAAAGCCAAATTATTGTTCATTAAAGATTAACAAATGGAGCCAACAGCTAGAAAAATGAAACAATATTTAGTTGTTTTAAGAAACATTACCCATATTCGTCGTCTTATCAATTAAAATGGGACTCACTCTGCCTAAAATTCAACAATTATGATTTTATATTCCCTGCAAGCTATAGCTAAAAATTGACCTCATTCTGTGAATGATTTTTCACTATGAAGTTCACAAATAGCAATCTAAAAAATGTACATTAGAAAAAAGATGTCAACAAAGAAAACTAAGGACAAAAAATATGATCTAAACCTATTCCAAATACCAAACAACCAAAAAATCATCAAGCACCTACACAATGAAATTAAATTAAATAAAATTAAATTAAATGATTTATTTGCTTTTAAAAAAGGTTACAAATTTGATTAACTTTTCTTCTGTATTTTTTTTGTAAAAACTTTTTATCCAACCCCCAACCGTAAATAAGACCTTACCATGTTAACCCGTCAAAGCCGGAATCCACTGAATATGTTTCGAACGTTTTTGCCAAAGCTGCCCAAATGTCTGACACGGCCACAAATCACGACCAACAAGTAGATGGTATAAAAAATTCACCAAACACACGTCGTCCCGACCTCGACGATTTGCATTCGACGAAAGTAATTGTAAGGGGCGGCAAACGAAATTGTTTCTGGCTTTTTACGAAATGTGACTTCAGTTTCGGCCTTCCGGTCGGGTTGGTCTGAATTCCAAAATGTACTGGTCCACACTATGCACAAATTTCAAAATAACCTTTTCCTAAAATGTCTGATTTTCTAAATGTCTTAATTTTTCAATGACGTTTATCTTTCAAATTGATGTACAGTCAGTTAGACTTTATTTGAAAACTTAAACTTTAAACCTTTAAAACTTTTTTGATTCTGCCTCCTTATTTATTTGCAGAAATAAAACTGATTTTAACTGATTTTATTCAACTTCGACATTTTACAATTACTTATTGTCCTTCTAGCATAAATTATGTAGCAATTTTGCTTTGCGAAATTCAACCTTGTTGTGGCACCAGCTTTTTGCTCCAATATACAGGAATGCTATATCATTTGTGCCGAAATCATAAACACCAGAAGGGACAAAATAACATTGTAAATATACGGGGCGTACATATAAATTATGCCTACTGCCACATACGTTATGACTGCGTTTCGTTTTTCTTCTGATTGAATTTGGTAACTGTAATTTGATTATGAACTGAGAATACTGGAAGGCGTTCATTTGTCTTTTAGTTCGAAACTCTGATACAATGAGAAATATATATTTTTATGAAATAAAGAGTTTGCATATTAAAAAATTTGAATAAAAAAAACTTTCCATAAAGGTTTACCAGTAGTAGAGATAACAAATTTGGTGTCTGGTAGAAATCCCGAAGAAACTAACACATAATTATAACATCCTAACCATGAAAGTGAAACTCGCTAACGGCCGATTCCAATAACCTATCTATCTTCAGTTTTGGCATATCGGAGATAGGAAACAGTTTCTATCTCTGTTTTTGCCGTCCAGAGAAACAAAGACAGAAGTTGTTTTCTATCTCCGATATGCCAAAACTGAAGATAGATAGGTTATTGGAAATGGCCGTAAGTTTTTAATCACTTATCTAAGAACGCAAAAGTAATTACGAAATAATTAAGTAGAGAAACAAGTAATGCAATATAAAAGTTATAAAATACATCGCTGTAAAAGAAACAGCAAAAGATTACGATCGCAAATTATTTGGAGCAAATTTTAATAAATGAAAATTATGCGGGCGATGTTAGAGTTTTAGGCCCGAGGGATTCACTTCTCTTAGTAATAACTGGTAAGGGCTAAGTCTTGTTATGACAAAATAGCGGTAACTTTATTCATGTAACTGACAAATAATACTGACTACCGACATTTTGAAGGCACCTTTAACTAAAACCTCTTTATTAAAAACTTTTGGATATAGGTAAATCAATATAAAGTACCTAATATCAAAAAATGTGTAATAATTGAAAAACTAAATACTTACAAAACCACACAGTGAAGAGAAGAACTGAATACAGATAATGACAAAAAAGAATGACAGAAAAAAATACAAAAAAAAACAGAAAAATTAAAAATCACAATTCCAACATAGAAGTAAAATAAGGTAAGTATTTACATAAAATCCGCTCTGATGCGATTCGTAACACTCTTCTTGTGGTAACAAGTAACCCCGTACCAACTATTATTCAAATTAAGATACAAATTACAAATCGCTTTCGCTTGCAAATGTTAACCCACTCTTATCGCAGGGCACCAGTGAGTTTATCGCCGAGCCTGTAAAGGGTCAGTGAGTGACGTCCTCCGGTCGTTACTTAAAATATTTGGAGCTACAGCATTACTGTTATTGTTCGGCCCATTCTTAGTGGGACGTAACTAATTTCGTACATTTTAACACCGTAAAGTTTTAATAGGAACTGTATTAGATCTTGGCATGCATCTTGAAAATGCATCTTGAAAAATCCAAATATCTTGGATTGGCGCTGATTATGACACTTAAATAGTTTTTGCTTGTCAACAACTCATACACGTAACAGGCTTTCTGTTCTATAACTTAAAAGTCTTCCATAACTTAAAAGTTAGTGTCTGTTTATGAGTGGGTGGGTCATTTAGTGCGTACTTTGTGAGTGATGATTGATTGAGTATATGTGTGCATGTGTGTGAAAACTCACAGCTTTTTCATCTATTTTCTCCTTTACATGTCCAAATAACTCTTTACGCCGCGGAACCTACTCCACAAAATTTATGTATTTTGTTTCAGTATCTGTCTTCCTCTACCGTAGCATGAGTGAAAGAGACAGATATAATTCGGTCATTGTGTTTTAAAGTAAGACCAGAGACGACGCTGTAAAGGGCTGCGACGTCCCGCGTTCATAATTAGGGTTAATTATACGACAAACAGTTACAGCCAGAACTCGGAAATCTATTTTTAATGGTACGCTTTATTTCGACAAACGAATTGAGATTAAAGTGTTAAAGAGTCACTATAATATGATTACTGTGTTTTAGTTAATTTAGTTATTTAATCTGAAAAAGCTTTCCAACTAGCAATGAAAAGGACTTTTTATTTATTCATGATCAGTATTATTTTACTAAGATGACCGATTGTTTATTTTAGTGCGATAGGTAGTATAGTTCGTGAACCAAGAGACTCTGCAACGTGAAGCTCATATTTATGGATATATCTGTCTCTTTCAGATACTTTAAGACGTCAGTATGAGTGATAGAGACAGATGGATTCGAATATACGGTCAAAACTGGTTTAGACTCAAAATTGGTTCTTGATAGTAGCGCTTCAAACAATGGTGAAATATCGGAAACTCATAAAAACCAAGGCACTTGGTAAAATGAACAAACTCATAATAATATGATAGTTTAAATCAGTTTATTTAAAATACAGTTACATGAATAAAGATTTACAAGAGCAATTTAATTGTGTAGCCAATGTGGGGGTAAAGGAGAGTGCATGCTAGCGTCCCTGCCAAACAAAAGAGTGCATATATAATATTCCTTAAAAACCATACACTATTAAAAGAATTCCGGGCGTCGAGGTTGCGCGTGTCAACTAACTACCGGCGCCATCTAGCATAGAGAGGCGAAATCTGCTAAGTAATTACTAAATTATGGCTGTTACAACTGTTTAAAGAACGGCTTTTAAAAACAGTAAATTAAGACAAAATTGCTGCTTAGTTTCGGTTCAGATTTATGTTAAAAGGATTTTTTTTTCTTACGGATCCAACTTATTCAACGTTTCGGAATAGTATTTATTATGAAAATAAAAGGCAAATAACTTTATTAAAGGTTCAGTGTTCCGGATTTCTAACAAAATACATAAAGTAATTCTTATAAAATAAGATCTGAAATAATTTTCTTGTAATTTACAAGCATTTGTGCGAAGTCGGGTTGGATCGCTAGTGGCTTTATAAAATAAAAAGATGCTTTTATGACTTATAAAAATTTTCCCATCACGCAAAAGTGATGGATGTCTCATAAAACGTACCTGAGGTTATATTATAATGGAGCAGTTTCATTCGGCCTTTTACGACAAAACACTTCGGAGTTTGGCGGTTTAAGGAATGCGTGGAGCGTCTATCGCTTGATCAATCAAAAGGTTAATATGATCTCATAAACTTTTTACAGGATGGCTCAAGTCAGATTATTTACTTTTTTTAGATAGTTGACCAAAGTTTCCCAACCACCTAGATAAATATGTTGACCAAAGTTAGATAAAAAAATGCATCTTATTACAAGACATGTATGTTTTTTTATTTTCGATGCTTATTTTTTCCATTTTTCAAGGCACGTATTAAAATAAATAAAAATATCTTTAAAAACAATCAGCCTACGATGTATTGTTTTTGACACAAAATATTTAACTATTTAAAACAATAGACATTATAAAAAAAACTGTAACCTGACGCCTGCATTAAGAAAACAGCACCACCTCTTTTTTTCATTAATCATTAATCTAATTTATAACCAATGTATTTCAAGGTTGTCCATTGCCATTCAGCGTGGTAACGCGGCTAGTGTCATGGGCACTTTTGCGGTAGGGACTGCTCGGGGCGGACACAAAACTCTTTTAAATGATTTTGATAATTTTTTTTTTTAGTATTTCAATATATAATTTAAGTAAAATAATAAAAAAAACATACTAATTCCAATTCGATGTCGTATCATAAAATCATAGTGTACTTGTTAGTTGTAAACTTCGTTAATATTATAAGTAAAAAAACTAACTATTTGCTTGCTAATTGTAATGCCTGAATAGGTGTTCTAAAATATGTTATTATTGTCCATCTTCTGTGTACCCTACTCAAATGCAAATAAATTATTATTCTATTCTATTCTGTTCTTTTACTGCGGGTGTCGTAAGAGGTGGCTAAAAGAGTACAGATAGTGGCGTTTTCTTTAACCCCCTCAAACTGCGATCACCACACCGCCAGACATGGCGATTATGGTTAATTTCTCCTTTTGAGAGGCCAGTGTCCAGCAGTGGACTGAAATAGGCTAATGTGTAAGTGTCTAGTTAGTCTAGTTTTTGTTAAGGTTTAAATTATATTTTGGTTTCTTTTATTTCGAACTCTTTACAGCATGCGAGTTCAATCCGTAAATTTACCTTTCATTTCAATGTGTGTTCGCGTAAATTCGAAAAAACATAATATACCCGCATCTCCGCATCCTCTACCTCCATCTCCATACCGGTATGCGAGGAGATGCGGGTTCGAGTCCCGCCTGAGACATAATTTTTCAAGTTTATATACTGATATTATAATTGCAATTAAATTGCTAAATTATCAAATAAAGTATCGAAAAAACATTATTTTCAGAGTAATCTATACTAATATTATAAATCTATGCTAATATTATAAAGCTGAAGAGTTTGTTTGTTTGTTTGTTTGAACGCGCTAATCTCAGGAAGTACTAGTTCGAATTGAAAAATTATTTTTGTGTTGGATAGTCCATTTACCGACGAAGGCTTTAGGCTATATAACATCACGCTGCGACCAATAGGAGCGAAGCATCAGTGAAAAATGTTGCAAAAAGGGGGAAAATTATTCATATCACTTAACACGGACGAAGTCGCGGGCAACAGCTAGTATTTATATAAGAGTCATATATTTCTGGTTTTACCTACAAGATAATCTACATAAATATGATGGCTCATTTATGACCCAAATCGTTTTTACATAGTTTACTCTGAACAATCATCCCGTCCAATTCAACTCCTACAACTAACAATCGTGACGAGGGGGTCAAAAGAACCCCATTGGACATATTTTAAAGGGAGTGCGCAGCATTAAGAACAATATGTGCGTTAGGGTCGGCTGGGGAAATCTAGCTTTTGTCCAATTTCGGGTCTAGAATAGTTGGGGTCCAATTAAAATTGGGTTTACAAGCAAAGTTAGAGTAAAGAGGCTGTATCCGCGTATAATTAACTTTGGACAGCTCTTGGGGAAAGTTCGGTGATTGTTATGAGATAAGTTTGTTGTTTTTTCCTGCTTATTAAAACGATTTGATGGTTTTTAGACCAAAAGTACTTCTTTGTAGGCAAAAACCCACTAAGAAATAGTTTAAGTAAAACAAAAGTAACTATTCGTATTCCTGGATTAATTATTAAATAATGATTACTTATCCTTGTTTTGTAATACTTTTTATCCCGAAAACATTTAATAACGTCCTGTCTATCAAATACATATTAGCAGCCAGCACTAGGCTGCTGTGTTGTAGGTGCTGTTCGTGGACAAAAATGTAAAAGCAACTTGAATCCACGAAGGGGACCAAATATCGATAGGTGCTCTTCGTGGACTAGGCCAGGTGCTATTCGCGCAGATGCTTTTCGGGTGGGTGTTCTAAGTGGAATAGGTTATCCAACATAGAACTAAGGTAATTGATATAGTTAGCTTAAGGCTTAAAGGATAAACAATCCTAAAAGGCAGTGGCCAGTGACAGTTGCATTTGACGTAGAACCGTTAAGCGTAGTAGACGTGTTCATGAGCGAAGACCGTGACATTGTGAACGCTACGTAGGGCGCCCTACAATAAGGTGAAGTGGCAGCGGATGTAAAGTCCTAGGATCACTTTTGATTTATGGAAATGAGCATTATAGGTTTAACAGTGAAATTACTAGCTGTTGCTCCGCAATTTGGTATGAGTGGAATTATATTAAACTAAATTTTTTTTTTTTAAAACACTTACATATTACAAGGTTCAAAGTTCAAACTGCTCTTGTATAAGGTTATCCTGTGCTATGAGATAAACAACAATAAGATATTACCACACGGGAACGCTACCTTTATAATATAAACGGGATAAAAGTAACCTAGGATAAAAGTAGCTATATGATATTCCAGCCTATTATAGGAAAAAGCCTTGCAAAACTTTACCTAGATCTGTTAACCGTTCTTGCCTAGAGTAAATAAAACCGGCCAAGTGCGAGTCAGACTCGCGCACGAAGGGTTCCGTACCAGAAAGGCCAAAAAACGAGTTTGTTGTATGGGAGCCCCCCTTAAATATTTATTTTATTTTGTTTTTAGTATTTGTTGTTATTGCGGTAACAGAAATACATATACATATATTGTGAAAATTTCAACTGTGTATCTATCGCGGCTCTTGAGATACAGCCTAGTGACAGAGCGACGGACAGACGGACAGACGGACAGACAGCGAAGTCTTAGTAATAGGGTCACGTTTTTACCCTTTGGGTACGGAACCCTAAAAACATCTATAGAGCCTTACCAACCTCCGCATCTATAATACAATTCTTGTAGTGTTTTTTCTAATAACCTAAATGTTTATAAAAGCCCTTCATACTTCTGTGTTTATAGGTTTAAAGAATATTTATTTCTCACAAGAATACAATTCACTTATGTGAGATAAATACAATAAAATTATAATAAATATCTACGAGCGTACTTAACAGCTATCGCAGAATAATAAAGAAAAGAAATGTAGGGTAGATACGCTTAGCAGTTGTAACCAGCTACCGGGCACGCGTTAGCAATATACAACTTCGTGTTTCGTATAATTATTGCTATCTATTGTAATATTATGTAAAATTTGATGGTATTAGCAGCAAATTTAATAACTAGACTTTTCGTAGGCTTGGTCAAGCGAAGAAGGATTAAAAGCTTTTCTGATCTTTTAATTGCTTTGTACTGGATAGTAGGGCTACAAGAAAGATTTTGTGATATTGGAATTGAACTATAAACTTTGACTTGTGGTTTGGAGTTTAGTGATTTTCTTACTTTATGTCCCTTAGTCCCTTCACAATTCACAATTCTGGTGTTTAATGTTTAACTAAGTTGAGGATAAATTATTCAATCTTAATATCAGTAAATAAACTTGAAAAAATATGTCTCAGGCGGGACTCGAACCCGCATCTCCTCGCTGGAGAATCGAACATTAAACATTAAAAAAAACTGTGTTTTAAGTTTAAAGAATATTTATTTTCTCATTAAAAACCGTACATTCACTTACATGAGAATATTACAATCGTGGGTAAATACAAAATGGTCCAGCAGGTGCGATTTAAATTAAGTTGGGAGGATGTCCTGAGCTCGGTATACCAAATACTTACACTTAGCATGCCAAAAATTTTTTCCATACAAAAAAAAAGCAATAATAATAATAATAATAATAATAAATGTGGACAACATCACATACATTGTTCTGATCCCATTTTGAATAACTATTTAAAGCATTCGTATTTTGGAAACCAGAAACAACGAAGGTACCACAAACACCCAGACCCGGGAAAATGTAGAAAAACACATTTTTTCTACATTGGCCCGTCCGGGAATCGAACCCGGGACCCCGGAGCAAGCGACACCTTGAAAACCGGTTTGTACGCCACTCCGCCACGGAGGTCGTCAAAGCAATAAAAATAAAGAAAGAAGCATAACGAACAGTTTAGCCACGAGTAAAAAGTTTGACAAAAGATAAGTATTTAGTATGATTTATGTATCAATTTATTTATTTTTATTTATGTACTCTTTAATGCACATACAAACTGTACAAATGGTGGACTTAATGCTAAAAGCATTCTCTACCAGTCAACCATAAGGCAAAGCGGAGAGGTTACAGGCGGTGCGAAGTACAAAGTAAAAATAACAAATATAAAGTAAGATATTAATTAATTATTATAAGAGTGCTTACAAATCAATGTTTAATGTTCGATTCCCGGATGGTTTAATATAGAAAGTGTTTTTCTATATTTTTTCGGATCTGGGTGTTCGTGGTACCTTCGTTGTTTCAGATTTCAACAATACGAGTGCTTTAAATAGTTATTTATTCACTTTGGGATCAAAACAATGTATATGCTGTCCACATTTATTTGTTTAACTATCTGATATTTTTCACGCTAATAATAACAGGTAAGTACTACGTTTAATTAAGAATCAGAATGAAGGTTCCAATAAGAATTTTTAACGCATTTTCAAGTATCGATCGGTGCGTTCTTGGGGAATCAAAGGCGCTGGCCTCATCAGTCATTCGATCAAAAAAAAAGTCATTAGGCAAATAGATTGTGATCGGGCCGTGTAAACGGGTCAGCGATCGATCGCGGTCGTCTCGTCCTCGCCTCGTTCTCGCCTCGTCTCATATCCGATAGCATGGCCCGGCGGGGCTTAATGTGCCATAGAGTTTGATGGTTCGGTTACTATTGTGTGTTTATTATGTTAAGTTAGGTCTTAAGATCTGAATGAGTTAACTGGATAGATATTTAGATAGATAGTCTTGATAGTCCTATTTAATCCCTCAACCCCCAGGAGGCACGCGCGTGCCGCGATAACAATTGATTTCAATTGTGTCTGGAATAACTCACGATCGAGGGATTAAACTACTAGCTTTTGCCTGTCTCTTATTCCTCATAGACCTAACTTTTTGCTTTTTTAGGTTTGCAAAAAAAAATTATGCCATGTTGCCGCGCATGGAATTTAGGGAAAAATTACAGCCTGTATATTAGTCTAATGTTTAAGCAATTTAATTGGAAAGATTCACCAAAATCCTTTCAGTTGTTTTTGCATGAAATAGTCACAAACATCCATCTACTTTTATTTACTCGTATCATTATTTAAAATATTATACTGTTCTTTAGGTAGGTGTATGTATTTTAAGTAGGTATATTATTTTGTATGATGTGTATTGTATATTAGGTATTGGTATGTAGGTATATGTGCATTGTATTTTAGTAACATGTATGTTATTGTATCTGTTATACATTGCTTGTCTTGCACAGTGCTACCCCTACTCTACTAAAACTAAATTTCCTCTACCCAAAGGTTGTCTGGTAGAGATCGCTTAAAGCGATAAGGCCGCCTATTTGTACATTTTCTCTTCTTTGTAATTTATTTTTTTTCTTTTATTTTGTGCAATAAAGTGTTATCTATCTATCTATCTATCTACGCATAAGGTAGAATCGTATGATTAATCAGCATTGATTACCGAGGTCTCAGACATTACAAGTATATACGAGTACAATGACTCTGAAAGTCTGTTACTGCGGTCCAAGGTTCCCTATTCAATTCCCGTTCAGATAAATTTAGGAAACAATCTCTTCTAAATTGGCTTGGGTATGGAAAACCCTTACCCTTATCTTGCTAGTTATAACTAGGTTTTTTTTTAAATAATGACTCTTGACTGCATACTTAACTCTACGGTAAAGAAGAAGACTAAGATGGAGTGAGCTTACCCAGAAAGAGGCACTGGTTCTCTCACACACCTGCGGAACACAGAAAAACTGTTTGGCGCTGGACTCCGGTATGAGGGTGGTAGCATCCAGGCGGCCTCTTACGAAGCCTACCAGAGGGTCTGTTAGCCGTCATCATTATGTAGAAAACCAAACATACCGTTGCCCAGGGTGGACCACTAGGAGGTGGATCCAACGATCAACGGATAGTCGTCTGAAACACAACTAGCTGTGGTCCTGAATTCTGTCGCAAAAACCAAGTCATCACAGACCGTATCTATATCACAGGCTTGTAATAGACAGTTCGGAATACTCCGACAATAGAATATATTTGAAATTATCATACTATAAGGAAAGACATTATATTTTAAAGTCATTATCTTTAGTTACAAACAATTTAAGTTTATTATTTCTGACTTATCCTGGCGTTAGGTTAAGTAAGTAAGTAACAGCCTATAATCATCCCACTGCAGGGAAAAGGCGTCCATCTTTGAATTCAAGTTACCACTGCAATGATGGGAACTGGCATAATCATCACGCTCGCCAAATGCGGGTTTGTGATCACAAACCCGAGCAACGTTCGAAAATTCGAAACTATTTGTTGCCCGACCCGGAGATCGAACCCGGGACGCCGAGATCTTGGCCCGGTATTTAAACCACTAGACCAAACGGGGCGTTAGAAATTAAATGAAATGAAATGAAATGAAATGAAATGAAATGAATGAAATGAATGAAATGAATGAAATTAATGAAATGAAATTTTTATTATTAAGAGTAACAAGGACTCACAAAAATATGTTAGTAATTACTTACAACTAAATTAAATCCATTAATCAAAATAATCTTATAAACATACTAAAATTGAGATTTAATAGAAAATCTGATAATAAATAATAAATCAATTAATTAAAATAATCTTATAAAACATACTAATCATTATAATTGAGTAATAATATAATAATAATTAAAGATAAAAATTAAAAATTTAAGTTAGGTTAAGTAAAAGTTGCTAATAATTCAGCTCCTAAATACCCAGATTTACAAAGAATTTTCTAAGAATACCTTTCCTAAACGATACAGTGCATTGCCTAAATGTGCAAAAACCGTATCAGTATAAAAAAGCGAGATTTTATCACACCGGATCACTTAGCTATCTTGATGTACATTAATAAAAGATGTTTGGGATATTTTCGGCCGAATACGGGTTATAAACAATGTGCCATTAAATCTCCATTAATCATTTAGGCAGGGTATTCGGTAAAACGGCGCCAAGTTCTGACACCGAGGTGAATGTATGATTTTCCTTATTCTGAACAACTTTTGTTTTCGGCAAAGTTATATTTTGCTTTCAATTGAGGTTTTTCCATGTCACGGCAAAATCGACTTTACTGGATTCAAAATAAAATGTGACTACAAATAAGTAGCAAACAAATCATATGAAAAACTACTTCATTTTTTTAATGACTCCTTAGAGTTGAATTTTCTGCAGTGTATATTTTGTTCGGCCAGTAGTAAGTGTGCAGCCATTACAAGAAAATTATGAAAAGTTACGATACTGGGCTTTGTACCAAGTAACCAAAAAATGAGATCATGATAAATAAAACTATCTATACTAAAGCGTTGCAGTCAATTGATTTTTACAGATTTCGTTTAATTGGAACGAAGTTCCTTATCGCGCGTTGCGAAAGGGAGCTAGACGGAAAAAAATGTAACGACACTTATTGAACGACACTTTTTGCTATAGCCGTGCGCGTGTTTCTCTGTCTGAGAGAGAGGAAGAGAGAGAGAGAGAGAGAGGGGAGGAGAGGGAGAGAGAGGAGGGAGAGAGTGAGAGAATTAAAAATTAAATTAAAATAAATTAACATTTCATTACAATTCCTTCACTAAAAATGAACTTCGTTCCATCCGGGTGTCCCTTGACACCTCTCAAGTGTTTTTTCAATATTAAAATGACATTACAGCAAACCAGCACAGAATGTTATGGAATTATATATTCAACTTATCTACCAACAAATAAATACCAACCGAAACCAATTAAATATATTTTATGATACAAAAATATCCTTGAAACATAACTCGGTTCCATAAAGTTGCCTCCTTAAAAATGAATTATTCCCGACAAAGTCTATTATTCCGTTCAAAAATCAACAACTGTACTAGTCGGTTTTAATTTCCGGGCGTCGCCATGGCAACACCGTTCTATTACTGACATTTTCTTTTTTAAATTTAATTACAATTCTCTATGGAGCTAGTTCGTGCCCTGGAAACTAGTCCTATTTAACTTATCTTGTTTGTATATTTAGTTTTTTTATACAATCGTTTGGATGTATTCAATAGTTTTCTTTACAATTGAACAGACAATGAACTATGAACATCATTGTACTTTCGGTAAGCAATAAAGAAAACCTAACGTATTTTTACCATGTTAAAGTCATTACTTCAGTTATCGGTGTTATAATAACGACGACTTCGTTTGCTTAGTAATTGTGGAGGTCCGTCCTATTTAAAGGTCTCGAGTTCAAGTCCCGAAGGAGTCAAATTAGGAAAGCATCTTTTATAAATTGGGTATGGAAAAGGCTAAGTTAGAGGCCCGTTGTAAGTTAGAGCTCGAAAACTGATAAGAAACAAGGTACATGACAAAAAACCGCGAAGCAATTAACTCACGTGATAGTTGCTATGAAATTGTAAATAAGTCACACCTAGGGCCTGCAATATTAGCGAAGATTCTTATTCCAGATTGTTCTTGAAGTTGCTTAAATGATAATCAGACAACCAGACGAAGGAGTTATTATGTCAGTTATCGTGGAATATTACTGCTTTTTAAAATGCTTACCCCAAAAAAGATTGCGTTCATATAATTCAAGCGACTAAAGATAATTATTCAAAGTTCCCATAAGCATTACTTAAGCTTGGAAACTCTTAAATGTAACAATCGAATATCAACATTAATCGAACTCTCTCAATAATAGAGTACTGTTTATATCAGACTCATGGTTATAAAGGAGGTAGGCATAGAAGGGTCACCATAAGTCAAGTTGTAAAGCATAGCAAAAAATATAGGAGCTGATTGGATCATAATCGTATTATACCAATCAAACCAAAACTGGTTAATTATTAGAAATAGAAATTGCAAGCTAATAATTAAATGTTCCAGGTTTTACGCTGTAACAAAAGAAGTACTATTTTGGAGTAACGAATTTGCATACTGTAGTAAAAATTAATAACAGCCTATAATCATCCCACTGCAGGAAAAAGGCCTCCATCATTGAATTCAAGTTACCACAGCAATGATGGGTACTGGCATTATCACCACGCTTGCCAAATGCGGGTTGGTGATCACAAACCCGAGCAATGTTCGAAAATTCGAAACTTTTTGGTTGCCCGACCCGGGGATCGAACCCGGGACCCCGAGTTCTTGGCCCGGTATTTAAACCACTAACCAACAGGGCGTTATACAAATACAAAGATTTATGACTGCCTAGTTTTAGTAGGTATGCATTTTTTCCTAAACTTATATTATTGTTGTAGACGCCTCGTTGCCCCGGTTTAAGTGTCGAGCTAGAGTTCGATCCTCGATTCGGGCAACAAAAGTTTCAAATTTTTACCATTGCTTAGGCCACAAACTGGACGGCCGCGGGTGCAGGCGCGGGGGCGACCGCGGTGCATCGCGCGGCTCGCGAGACTTGATATTTATGCTTACGTTTGTATTAACCGTTATGGAGGGCAGCGGCGCGGGCGAAAAGCCTCGCCGCCCGCGCCGCAGTCGCGCCCGCGCCCGTACCCGCGGCCGTCCAGTTTGCGGCCTAAGGTTTGTGATCACCAATCCGCATTTGGCAAGCGTGTTGATTATGTCAGTACCCAGTTGCTGAGGTAACTTGAATTCAATGATGGAGGCCTCTACCCTGCAGTGGGACGATTCTGATACTATTGTTTTACATAGTAGTGTGCTTTTGAAAGCAATGTTTTTTTAAACTTTTATATATAGCAAAGAAATTGTTAGTGTAAAGTGAAAATACAATTCCTTGAATAAAAAGGTCTGATAGTCGAATTTTTTTATTCAAGAAATTGTATTTTCGATACTTAATTATTCAAACCGAACCTTCGGTTCCCACCTCTCTTATATCGGCATCGTGAAAAAAGTCGCGCGTCGGCTGGATTTTTGATAGTCACGCGAGTACTAAAATGAAATTATTCCATGGAATTATTTCATGTTTCGAATTTCGAATTCTGGGGGCGAACACGTAACGTAACGGCTGAACTATTATTGAAACGTTAATATGATGTAGCGGTCCGATTAGCTATTTGTTTATGGAACACTCGTGACTTTATCTGTAATGTTGTTATGTTGTATTGAGAGTTTATTGGACCAGATATTCTGATAATCAAATGGAGAGAATATAGCGGTTGAGATGGATACAGTTGGTATGTTGACAGTTTTTCATCGTTTGGCATAGTCGGCTCAATGTTATTAATTCATCATCAACAATTTAGTATACACTAGTCGACTGCTGGATCTCTAAGCATCTGCAATAGGAAAATTTTGTGTAACAAAGCCCAGAGCAGTCATTTTAATAAGTTGACTTAAAAACACACTTTAATATACATTGACATTTATAATTTTATCTAGAAAATGTAACACTAAATCAACAAGTGGCACGTGGTTTGTGAATAATTTGCCAATCTACCCCCAGTGACTTTGTTACAATGATGTTCATGGCAAGAATATTTTGGTAAAGTCGTATATATATATATAGTCCTTATCGTCGTCGTATATATATAAAATGATAACATGGGTACTATTGACAATCAAAGGTACTAGGCATATTTGAATTAGTGTCAATGAACAACAACGAGCGTGTATGAAAAGATTAATGAATGTGGATGAAGCGAAAGTAGTCTGTAAGGATCGTAGCAAGTGGAAAATTGTGGTCTCTGCCTACCCCTCCGGGAAAAAGGCGTGAGTGTATGTATGTATGTATATATGTATGTCAATTAACAATATTTGTATACCGAAATTTTTCCATCACAGAAAATACGTACGCGTATATTCAGCCTAGCAAAATACAAACTTTTACTCTAAACAACATAACTATACAACATAATCTAGATAACTGCCAAGCTGTCACAAAGACCAGACATTAATTTACCAGTCCTTAATCACAATAATAAGACACCGAAAACATCCAATTTCCCGCCAAAACAGACCGCCAAGGCACATGGCCGCCAAATAATCAATTGTAAGATTAATTACAAAACTCTGACAGAATTCGGCTACAGTGATGATAAAAGTAGATAAGAAGAACGCCTGGATAATACAAGCGAAATTACACTAACGATACAAGCTTCTTCCTGCGGCTTTTAATGCTTGTAGGGTTTTTCAATTTACATTATGTCTTTGTATACTGACTCTCTTTCTTAATTAAAGACTTTCATTACATTAGGATCGAGTCTTGTTTTTTTATATTTATGTTTAACGTTTTTTGTTGCAAGTGAGTTAACAAGAGATAACTATCTCTATTAACTAAATAACTATTTAGTTAAAGTATACGAGGTAGTTGGAAAGGAAGTAGAAGCGAGAGGCATAACAAAGTCCTTTTGAAGTTATTAAAAAGCCTGAGGCTTTCAAAAACTGAAATCACAAAATTTCTAAAACGCATGTTTGAAGCGGTAAGTTTTTCTGCGGTGGTAGGCTTCGTAAGAGGCCGCCTGGATGCTACCCCTCCTGCCGGAGTCCAGCGCCAAACAGTTTTTCTGTGTTCCGCTGCACTGGTGTGTGGGAGAACCAGTACCTCTGGGTAAGGTCGCTCCGTCTTAGCCTTCTTCTTAACCATAAAGTTAAGTATGTAGTCAAAAGCAAGACCATTATTTATAAAAAAAAGTATTTGTTGGATCGTACCAATTATAATAGGCAGCAGACTTGTCACACATTTTTGTTTTAAAATTCGAACACAGCGTGTTCTTAAAATCGTTACTCTAATAAACAATACCTACTAGTTTTACAATGTACAGTCATACATAAATCAGTCAGTCTGTTTCTGAAGTATTATTTTTCTATCTTTATAGTTCTATAGAAAAGTATAGGCCAAAGTTAATACCTACTATACAAAAAAAAAAAACTCGCAAATGAAAATAAGAAAGTGTAATATAGTTTTGACTTAGTTATATTGTTAGTTCACAAACAAAGAACTTTTTTTTTTTTCAAAAAGTTTGGACCGTGATGATATAAAAATTACAAACTTTGTGTCATTGCACTTATTATTTTTTAGCTTTTTACTTATAAATCGGTTTCTTGTATAACTTATTTCGGAGTCGAACGTTTTCTAAGAGTTACATTTTTATTCCATAATAATATGGCATAACTCAACTCAAAGTAGGTATGTCCCATTTCAATCTGCAAAGAAAATTCCATCGAAATGTGTAGAAAAATAGGGTTGACCACATAATAATTAGAAAAAAACGTTAAACTTTTCAAAATAGAATCTGCTTATAGCATGGAATTCCCGCCAATTTTGATTCCGCTCGTAAATTGTCTGTGATTTCTAGTTTTTCTATTTTATTAAACAGTTTTACTATAAGATAATATGAAGTCAGCCTTACCCTTAGACCGTGCTTCAAAACTAATCCCACCACTCCTAAACTTCAGCATCTAACTATCAACTAGCTATCTCTTTCCCTCACGTCTTGTTCACGAAGTTACAAGTTGCCGTGCGACTTTGCGATCGGGAAACGTTGATATAGCAACATTGTTCCGAAGTTTCGTAGAGACAATCGGTTAGTGTTGTTACATCAAAACTTTAAATGCGTTCGCGATCGATTTATAAATCGAGATCGTGTCTTAAATATGGAATCTATCTGAATGAAGAAATTTTTTCACTTACAGAAAATAAAATTAGAAAAAACTTTTGCGTCGTAAAATCGTTAAGCTACATTATGTACAAAATTAGTCATTTATGTGTACGAAAATTGCTACCTTTATTAACCGGTTGACTGTAAATTTTATGACAGTTGAATTTTATTGGATCTGTAATTATCTTCATACAAAGGCTTAATAAACGGTATTTGACTGTTATGCAATATTTTCAAAATAATTATTAATTCTTCATTTATTAATATTACAAAAATGCCCACGGTGTTGTTTGGGTGACAGATAACTAGGCTGTTATTGGTTAATTTGGCATATTTATTTTCAATAGCATTTTTATTTTATTAAAATCTTAGTTATTTCTAATCGTCTTCTTTGTCAATGTAGTTTAGTTTCGTTTACACCTGTACAAATATTTTAAAATTACAGTATTTACTCACTAAACTCCTAAATAGCTGCGCAAATTTGGATGAAATTTCGTATTTGTGCATTTGATAAGAGTAACAGTTAGTCGTCTTTCGGGCTTGCCAGCGATGGTACTACCAAAAGAAACTATTATGCTCCAGAAAAACGAATTGATTACAATAAAACAGGACAGAAGACAAATAAAATAAGACAGACAGGTTACATAAACGGGACGGAACCCTAAATCACCAAGTTATTCTAAGTCAAAAAGTTACACATTCCAAGTGTTGTCAGTCTAAACAGAGGACTAACTCCGCAACACAATGTCCGTATATTCGAATCCATCTGTCCCTAACACTCATACCAATGTCTTAAATTATCTGAAAGAGACAGACATATCCGTAAATACGAGCTTCGTGTTGCAGAGTAAGGCATCAGGTCCCAAGAGCAATTGCCTAACCAGTCAAGGTCCGAGGCGGCAGATTTCAGTCATCAGTACTGGAGAGCGCTCGAGTGTGGCGCTTGATCACGCGCGCACAAAGTGATAGGTCCTTATCTAGAACCACTACGCTCGAGGGGTAAACGCTTATCCATGTACTAAGTACTAACTTCGTACTTCTGCTTCTAAGATTATAAAAGACATGTGGATTTCAATAGATAGAAAACTAGATGGTAATAGAGACACAAAATATTTGGAAATTCATTTTGAGAGGTATATCTAATTAGGTCTTATCTCTAGAAGTGAGTTCTACCAGACAAACTTTAGAAGGAGGACAGTTGTATTACAATTGATAGAGGAAGGGAGATAAAATTCGAAACATAGAATTTTTTTTTAAACAATATTGTTCAAAAACTACATCGGATGTCACTTATCGCAAAATACATACAAAATGCATCTAAATACATAGGTGATTCAAAATATATTCGAAGTTGATTTTGTGGCTAAAAATAAAGGCGTATCTAAAGTGTGTCTTATTTTTATGTTACATAGATACACATAAAAATCAGTAAAAAAAAACATCATATGATGAAAGTTATGTTTAAAGTCTAAATAGGTACGAGTACCCTTCATTTCACAAAAAAAGTACGTTAAGATTATCTACCAGTTAATAAAGTCAAACGGTGATATTATGGGTAAAAAAACTAAAAACAACGCTTTTAAAACAGATTGAACTAAAAAATTTAAAATAAAACTGTAGTAATCAATTGAAAAATTCATATTATTGTACAAAAAGCGTGGGGTGCTTGTTATGATATCCACAGATATAGTAAATTATTGATAAAATATTTACAACAATCTAAATCAAGCCCCCCACGCTTTTTGTACAATGATATGAATTTTTCAATTGATTACTACAGTTTTATTTTTAATTTTTTAGTTCAATCTGTTTTAAAAGCGTGGTTTTTTAGTTTTTTAAACTATAATTTATTTTTTACTTTTTAGTTTAGTTTATAAGATTTGATTCCTTCTTTACCGACTGTAAGTCCAAACCTATGCAGGAAACATAATTGATACAGATCGCGCGCTAGCTCTATCTCTTTTACTCCCTCTTACAGAGGAAAACTGGGAAAACTGTTATTAAATTATTGTATTGTCATCGGTCCTTGATACGTGTGCAAAGTTTCAAATTAATCAAACTTCTGGAAATCGGTCAAATTTATGCTCAAAGATTCCATTACATACATAGATACATAGATAGATACAACCCAAGCTAATAATAAAAATAAAAAAATAAAAAAGCGTGATAAAAAAGAATCAATTTCAAAATAAAACTTACAAGTCGCTGACTCAAAAAAGAAATACACACTTATTTTTTATAAAAGCCAAACATTCCAACTCACTTAAACAAAACACTTTTTAAATACAAGGCCACGTTTTGAAACCCCACAAGTCAACATTCTGACAGCTCTTCAGTATGTTTGCTTTAAACTGACGATGTACTACGAAATGAAGTGAAATTTAATTAAAGCTTTAAGCAAGCTCAAGAAATGCATTTCGTTGCGAGGCAAAGGGCAAACTTCTTCGGCGTTTTCTTAATTACATTAACTAATTAAGAAAAAATTAGGTCCACTAAACGAGCAGTTAGTAAAACGAAACACTATTACTTTGGCCCCGCTTACATTAGTTCAGTAGACCAAGAGACAGGTACGAAAAAGTCAAGTTTTAGTTTAACTATTTTTGTTGATTTACAAGGTTTAAATAAATTCTAATTAAATGAATGAAATAGTAATAACACTTTTTATCTTCTTGGTCTCAGACTTGGTGTTGTGCAAGAGGCGACCAAAAGTAAAGCTTCAAAAAATTACCTCTCATTTTTGGGGCAGCAACATCTTTTTGTAGCCATTAGGTAAACTACGATCTACACGCCTTTCATACGTGTTGATTAAGGTAATATCCTCCTATTCGACTGGTCCGTGTCCAGCGGTAAGTAAACTGATAAAACTGGTGTAGAAATGGTTTTACGCCAGAAACCATAGCCCAAAAACCCAGCGCGCAAACCCATCTTGAAGCTGGTGACGACGATGAACGATCTGACATAAAAAAAATTGTTACGATTTTTGTAAATAAAGCCACAAAATTTTAATTTTCAAAAAACACTACTCATGCTCCCGCCGCCTGGCCTACAAGTCGTAAAATGCAAAAAGCCAGCACTGTTTCGGCCACCAAACCCCTCATTATATGCAAATGTCTAGATATTATTAATGAGCTAGGCGTACCGAACAAACGAAACGCAGCTATACCCGGGCATTCCTAGCCCGGCTTGTTATAATAATGGCAGTCGTATTAAACACTGTTATTTGAAAATTCGCGTTTCGTGGGT
The DNA here is from genome assembly GCA_949315895.1 of Anania crocealis. Classification (NCBI taxonomy): domain Eukaryota; kingdom Metazoa; phylum Arthropoda; class Insecta; order Lepidoptera; family Crambidae; genus Anania; species Anania crocealis. The sequence continues at coordinate 3,238,699 of OX438859.1, read as the reverse complement.
TATGCCGTTATACGTACATGCCATTTTTCTGAAAGAAATAAAACATTTTTATTTTAATGGACCTTCTGAGTGCGACGGTATTCAATTTGTTTGTTCATGGGCTTATTTATTCGTGTTTTGTTTTTTATCTGTCTTTGTTTCTGTCGGATTGTAGTTGTAGAGTTTAAAAAAACTTTTAATGTGAAATTTACAATGAAAGTGAAAAAATCTGCTGATATTTGCATACGTTTATACTGTGTATACATACGAGTACATAGTTTGGTTAACGAATGTATACAATCGAAAACAAATATACCGAAGCATGACCTGCAGTGAGCTTAGCTATTTGTTTCTAACTTTAACTTTTTAGCAAATAAATTGCTAGTGTAATTGAAAGGACGATTGATTGATTATAAATTTCGTCTGCCTTAGACAGGATTTGAATCCACAACAGACCGCTCACCAAATAATTTAAGATTATTTGAATGCGCTTGAGGATGCCTTAGTAATGTAGTCCTTTGATTGAAAAAACAAATCTAAAATACTTTCATCGTTCATTTTTTTTTTGTAACACATTCTGACTTATGTTCGGATGCCAATTATTGTAAAATGACATACTTATCAATAACTTTTTTAGAGTAATTGCTGAGCTTTCAAATTGCTAAGTTTGTAAAAATAGTTTAAACCTATGAAATATTAATTTTGTAGTAGTAAGAGAATTTTCCAAATTGTACATCATCCAACTAAAAAATTTCACTTACGACCCTTTTTTCGGTAACTTGCAATCAAGAATGTAGTTATCATAATATACAAACGAGTGATTTAAAACTATCTTGTTGGAGAAAAAACAACCTTACTACTTAACCAGTTATAGTTTTTCTAAGTTGCTCTGGCAGAAAATTCGCAAAATCACATTTAAAAGGCACAACTTGTAAACTGCTAAAAAGCGAGAAACACATGGAGTATTTTAGGTACACACAGGTATGAAGAATAAATAAAATGACGTCACCTTTAAGATCGCATAGCTTTCTCGCATGGGTTAGGTGGTCATGGTATGGGTTAGGGTTCTGATAATATCGTACATGTTTACATATACATACATACCCCTGTGACATAACACCCTCACTATCTTCCACCTACTGTATTTACTTTACACCTGCACCTGAATTTATCGTGCACATTTATTTAAAAAACTTAACAACTAGAATGTAAATGAGTTTCCACTTCGTTTTAGTGTTGACTGTAGTTTTTTTATTATCACACTAATGAGATAGGATAAACCTAACACTTAAGCCTTAGATAAGAAAGCGTATTTTATTGTCTAGGAAAAAATCTAAGCTTACTTTAACTGCCTAACCTGATGGAAAGATGACATGATAAAGGTTAAATATTTTTGGAATAGATCGCTTCGGGCGATAAGGCAAATATTGTGCGTCTTAGAATGTATTTTGTACGATATTTTGTAAGGTAATAGTGTGTATATCTACAGTAACATATTTACATTATCCATCTTTTGTATTTTGTTATCAGCTTGCTACATTAAGAGGAAACACTAAGGGCGAGAGAATTGAAAAATAGGTATTTATAAAATCTATTGCTGTCGCGCAGTGCCAAACGCCTTCACCGCAGAGTGTGATAGAGACAACTGCTTCTTGGACCGAAAATAGCTACTAAAAGCACAACAAATCAACGTTTCGTAGTCCCCCGATTACTTTTCCAAAACTAGACCGATTTAAATACTTTTTTCATTAAAAATTAAAGAAAGGCTTTGGCCGTATTCGTATGTTTTCCTTCTTTTCTAAAATTTAGCCAAGTTTGTTTTCTGGATGTTTGAACACAGCGGAAAATCTGGCGAATTTTTTCGATTTTTGAGGGCTCATATCTTTTTTTTAAATTAATTTATGAAAAAACAGAAAACATTGAAATATACTCATAGTGGCCATAGATTTTTGTAATAAAAATTATTGCTCTACTGGCTTTATCCAGGGAGGAGGACTACGTTTGTATGGAAAAATGGCCTTTTTGTTTCCTCTTAAAGGAGCTAATTTAGAAAATAAATTGCAAATCAGTTACCGAAACTTAGCAAAATCACTCGTGCGTCTATCCATCGTACAAAAATCTGAAAAACCAGTGACAAATAAAAATAGGCTGATTCCACAAATATCACCCAAACGTGTATCGACCTAACAAGATGAAATGGGAAAGAAAGCTGAAAAACATTTTACCTTCCTAAAGCCCATAAAACTACTTGACCGTAGTTCCACTGATCTGGAGCATTTTCAGAGATGTAGATGTAAACATAACAGAAACGCGACTTTTATTGTACCTTAAACGCACAAATCAAATCGAACGTAAACGAAATTGTAGAGCATATTCGATTTCAGTAGGGATGCCACTTCTAACTTAGACCTTTTTTTAACCTTTTTTTTTTTCAAAAGCTAGCTTTCAGTTCTTAGCTTACAACTTTAACTTAAGAAAAACGGAATATTAAAGATACCTACGTGGTTGAAGTAAAAATAAAAGAAGTTAAAAGCTATGAAAGCACTTAGTTTTCTAGAAATCAAAAACGATGATACTATAATACAAAAGTACCTAAAACCGAGACCAGTATAAGAAAGTAAATTATTTTCAACATTGAGCCGACTGGAAATCGACATTTTATTGTCCTATCCTGGACCTGGAATCAAACCCAGTAGCGAGACCTTAAAACCCGAAGATACTTGACTACGGAGGCCAAAGGCGAAGTTTACTGTGAGATAAAAACAAAGCCCAAGATAGAAGACACAAGAATAATTGTAAACTATTCTTGGCTTAACACAGTCAATAGAAAAACTGTTTACCCATGTAATGATAACCTAAGCGGACTTGATTGTGATCTGTCTAGTTTGTTTTTGTTTAAAAAATCTTTTTCTCTTTTTCTTATAAAGCTAACAAGAAAACAGAAAAACCGTTTGGTGGTAGAAATAAGAAAGAAAAAGTTAATTTACTTGTCAACTTGATTAAAAAAAAACATTTTCACACAATACAAAAACCAAACAAAATTGGCTTTCAACTCACAATTTTAGTCACGAACAATTCATAATACGCTCCAGCATCAAAAAGCAATAACGTGTTAACAAAACGCAATTTATAATACTTGGCTGTCCAAAAAGAATTACTCTTTTTTCGTCTCGAAGTTTATAATTTCCCAAAGGTGGCAACCCTATTCCCGTCACGTCGCAACATGTTGGTACATTATTTATTTATTCTGTGTGTAAACAGGTGCGCCCATGAAAAGGTCCGGGCAGTCCCGAGGTTTGCAGGGAAATGTATAGACGACATTTGGGGAGACTGGGTAAGGCAGGTGTATTGGACACCGAAGATAAGAATTTAAGATATTCAAAATATATAAAATAGTATACACGTTTGAGCTTTATTTTTTTATTTAAATACTATTTTATTAACATGAAAAGACCTCTCAAAACCTGTACCTATATCAATAAAATTAAAGCGACGAGGCACAGCTGTTAAAAAATAAGAACTGCATGTTAGACTGGAAATAATTATTGGTAATTTTCGTCTGAGAGAGGTAGCAGGTAATGGGCAGTGGGAGTTAGTTTCATTAATATAATTTATTTTAAAGATTTGCTTATTATATTTAATAATTCGCTCTTCTCCTAAAAAAATATTTTTTCAAACATACTTTTACGTAATATTTGAATAAATACATTTAATGGAGGTGTATTAAGAAAGTAAATTTCAAAAATCCCTTCAAAAGGGTTGGATATAATTACCTACTAGCTGTTGCCCGCGACTTCGTCCGCGTTAATTTCCGTTATTATGATCGCGATTATTTTTGCATCATTTTTCACTTATGCTTCGCTCCTATTGGTCGTTATTATATAGCCTAAAGCCTTCCTCAATAAATTTCTATCAAATATTAAAATAATTTATCAATTCTATCCCGTACTTCCTGAGATTAGCGCGTTCAAACAAACAAACTCTTCAGCTTTATAATATTAGTATAGATGTCGTAGGTAATATATAATACTACTTATAGGTTTATTGCATATTACTAGTTCGAAAATTTAACATCAACTTCCTTCAAAAGAAAAACACAAACGCCCGTTTGAACTATCCATAATAATTACGCGTTTATCACTTGTTACGGGGGTAAATCTTTACAGCGCACTCAAATAATTAGCGAGTCGCCCTCGCGTGTGACGAACACAATCATAGCCGGTCTAATTGTTTTAATATAAGAGAAGCATAAGTCATGTATTCGCTAAACGGTACAATGATCATTACCTGTGCGTGTTCCCGGCTCGTTTGTGCTAATCTGACTGCGAACGTTTTACATAAATTATTAATAACGTTCAAAGAACAAGAAGGAAACTTAATCGAATATCCCGATTGGCATTTTGACACGACTTGTCTTATAAGTCTACATATTTTTTTAATCGATAGGCTTACTTTTGCCTACATACCTACTTACTTAACTCTACGGTTAAAAAGAAGCCTAAGATGGAGCGAGCTTACCCAGAAGCAGCCTATTCAAACTTGCTTTAAAAATTTTTGGATTATTATTTCTCGGAAAAACAGACGCAGGCAGGGCATTCCACTCCTTAGCGGTGTGCATCACAAAAGAACAGGAAAAGCGCTTGGTACACAATCGCGTTATATCAACCAGGAAGGGATGATAACCTGCAGTGTGCCTAGATTCCCGAAGATAGAAAGAGGGAAGCGGAATGAGCTCATGCAGTTTAAGAGCACACTCTTCGAAGTACAATCTGTAAAATACCGCCAAGCAGGCAACTCTGCGACGGTGGCCTAGACTGTGAAGCTTAGTTTTCACCAGCTCATTGTCTTCTCTTTCTGGCTCTGCGTTCTACCGAGTCAAGTGCAGCCAGCTGGTATGAAAATAGAAATGTTCATTCTAACACACATTCCAAATGTAATGTAACCTATTATCATCCCACTCCAGTGCAAAGGCCTCTATCATTGAAGTCAAGCCACCAAAGCGATGACGGGTATAGTCATAATCACCACGCCTACAAAATGTGGCTTGGTGATCTGATCACAAATCTCAGCAATGTTCGAACATTTGAAACTCTTCGAAAACATTCGAAAACCCAACATCTTGGTCCGGCACTCAAACCACCAGACCAAACGGGGCGTAGCAATCTAAATAGAAAAACATTTAAACTTCTTGAACTCCTTGCGCTAAACGAGAGACTGCTAAAACCATTTGAGCTATCAAGACATTGTTTACACCTAAGGCAGTAGTTTTTTTATTAAAGAAAATGTTATTTCAATTCTTGTTTGTTTATTAAAAAGTTTGAAATAAAAACAATACTTTTTAGGTACTGTCTATGTGTATGACTGGACTACTAACGGATAATTACCTGATGTAAATTGACATACTGTATATTTTTACATTAACATTAATATGTATTAAAAGGTTGAATGACTTTTTTATATGTATAATCCAGATTAATCCATCAATAATCTGTAGGTACCTAGATATTTTCTAGCTTTACCGAGAGGTGTTTTTCTGTATAGTTCATTCTATGAATAAATAATCAAATAGTATCGAATGCACAGCCCTCAACAAGACGAATCGGACCCGGCATTAATAGGCAACCCTTTTGCGCCGGACGGAGGTGTGTCGCGGCCCCAGGTTTTGTTTGCTTTCTTTATTTATGCGAACGATCTCTATGTCACACATTTTTTATGCTAAGTTCCGTACGAATCGATAACGGCTGGAGCGTATCTAAATTTGGACGCGTGACAAAGGCTGAAGAATTAATAATGCATTATAATGTTTGTTGAACAGATTTGAGAGGTTTGTCGAAGACCTTAATTTATTTGATAAATAAAATTTGCTTGATTGCTTACTTACCTATTAAAATGTATAAGTTTTGTGAATGCGTGGCATCTGTGCTATAATTTAATTATATTGATGTTTTTAAATGAGTAATACATACAGGGTGAAATTTTAACCACTTTCCAAAATTTTTATAGTCGTTCGATATCGTATTTAGAGCCCATTTATGAAGTAAAAAATGTAAATCAAGGTTTCACCCGAAAATATTTTTCGCAGTGTAGTTTTCATTTTTTAGGGTCTAGGTCTGATAAGGTATAAAGGGAAAATCAAAAACGTATGAATAATATTGTAATGAATAAATGAGATGCGAATCGCGTAAAAAAAAGTGTTGCTAGGCGGCCGTATCAAAAATTTTAGATTCTTGGCGGACATTTTCTAAGTGCTTTATCTTGACATTTTTGTACTGGATTATGCCAAAAGAAAAAATACGTCATTTGTTTTTTGTCTCGTAGATTGATATATTAAAATTTGGAAGGTGGTTAAAATTTCATCCTGTATTACCAGATTTTATTGGCCGGACTTGGATTGGACTTTATCAATGACCCGGCTGGTGTATTGGTGCGGTGGTCCGTATTCTAGGAGTAAGAGTTACATGTTCGACTCCTAGTCAAGCTAATTTAAGAAAAGATCTTTCTAATTAGGTTTAATCGTAAAAGCAGGATGGTGATTATGCCAGTACACCCATCATTGCTGTGGTAACTTGAATTCAATGATGGAGGCATTTTCCCTGCAGCGGTAGGATACTAGGCTGTTACTAACTAAAGCAGGATGGGAATCTTAAAAGCCTTGAAGAATAAGTCAATAACAAGGAGCAGAAATTAGGCCAAAAATAGAGAAGAATTTGAAGGTATTTCTTAAACTTTCTCCTTACTACAAACGCTTCCGGCCTTAGCAGCTTCGAAACCTTTAATAGTGCCTGAAATTGAAATTATAGGATCCATATTACATTTAATTTTACCATAAATTATAAATCATATCAGTTTATAAACTTGAAAAATTTTTTCTCAGGCGGGACTCGAACCCGCATCTCCTCGCATGCCGGGCGGGCGCCATACCATTAGGCCACCGAGACACTGCGACACGGCGCGAATTTTTCAAGCATATTCTTACGCTGTGAGCCAGCGTTGTTTTAAATTTTTCAAGTTTATATACTGATATTATAAGTGCAATTAAGTTGCTAAAATATCAAATAAAGTATATTATAAATAGCTGTTTCATCTTAACTGACTGTCAAACATCTGCAAAGATGTTTCTTTCGGGTGTTAAGGGTGCAAACTCCTAACATTTGATGAAACAACGCTGGCTTACAGCGTAAGAATATGCTTGAAAAATTCGCGCCGTGTCGCAGTGTCTCGGTGGCCTAATGGTATGGCGCCCGCCCGGCATGCGAGGAGATGCGGGTTCGAGTCCCGCCTGAGACAAAATTGTTCAAGTTTATATACTGATATTATAAGTGCAATTAAGTTGCTAAAATATCAAATAAAGTATATAAATAGCTGTTTCATCTTAACTGACTGTCAAACATCTGCAAAGATGTTTCTTTCGGGTGTTAATGGTGCAAACTCCTAACATTTGATGAAACAACGCTGGCTTACAGCGTAAGAATATGCTTGAAAAATTCGCGCCGTGTCGCAGTGTCTCGGTGGCCTAATGGTATGGCGCCCGCCCGGCATGCGAGGAGATGCGGGTTCGAGTCCTGCCTGAGACAAAATTTTTCAAGTTTATATACTGATATTATAAGTGCAATTAAGTTGCTAAAATATCAAATAAAGTTTATAAATCATACATCGTTTAGGTATAATATGTATAAACGATAGCTTTTAATTTAAGGTTCTGTTGCCGTTTTAGTGAGAACGCCTATTTGAAAGTTGCGACTTCCCGCTATATTACATCTAGAAATTTCACGACTCAAAGACTTCAAATAATGAATAACTTTGTACGAGATAATAAATGTTAGCCGTCTTAGAAGCGAACATAGGGAATCCCCATGTTCGCTTCTGCAGACGCGGCGCCTGCAAGGCAGGGTCGCCATGAAGTGTGCAGAGGTACGTCACGGTAGAATGAGAAAACGTGTGAACGGTTGAGAATGTTTATTATTACTGCCCCAACAATAAAATTAAAATGCATACTTACAGCAATGTAAAAAATATAAGGTTTGCACCACACTACACGGCTTTCTATGCCTAGGTAGGCATGTTGTTCAAACAATAACTCTAGTAGATATTGTGAAAAATACATCCCTATTAGGAATCTATTTCTAGTCATAACAATTTAAAATAATTCGAAATGTTCTTCACTAAGAACAATTTGAAAACCCTTAAACACGGAACCCAAAAAATGACATATTTATTAATACTATTTAACAAATCAAAATGTATTTAATAGTTAACATATTAAAACAGCTTCTACATAAGTACGAATAAGTATGTTTTCGTTTTCTAGTTTTTCAGCTGACATGCGAGAAAACCTCAGTCATTACTCTTAAATATATCCCGGAAGTCCCATTTGCCCTTCGAAAGGCCCGTATTCATAACCCCAAGCTGCGCGTCCATCGAATAAAGCTTACAAAGCATTTTGGGACCGTGTTTTATACTATGCCTGTATTTTAGCTTCTTTTGTTTAGATACCTAAATATCTGGACTCAAACATAAGTCTATATTAGTATAAAATCAATTAGGAATGAAATTTGACGATCCGTTTGGGGTATTGGATCGGTGCTCCCCCTACTACACAAGGGTGCTGGGTTCGATTTCCGGTCGGGTAAATTTAGGAAACGATCTTTACTAAATTGGCTTGCATCCGGAAGGGGTGAGAGGGATATAGTTGTGCTTCGGTATGCGACACGTTTTTTATAACCCCAATTTGAGTAACTATTTAAAGTACTCGTGTTTTGGAAATCAGAAACAACGAAGGTACCAAAAACACCCAGACTCTAGATAATGTAGGAAGATTTTTCTCTACATTTACCAGTCCGGGAATCGAACCCGGGACCTTGGAGCAGGCGACACCTTGAAAACCGGTGTGTACGCTACTCCGCCACGGAGGTCGTCAAAGCCGTTGGTCTAGGTTTCTATCGCAAGTTAGAAGTGGTAAAAAAGTCACGTCAAAGTTTGGGCAGGGGGCTTGAAAAACTCTGATACCAGATCGTCCTCGGAGGATAATCACACGATAAGTAGAAGAAGACTACATTTGAAGCAGTCCTGCTTTGCAGTACTACTTTATTTTTATTTTTATTTTTTTATAAACAATGGTCTTGCTCTTGACTACATACTTAACTCTACGGTTAAGAAGGAGCCTAAGATGGAGCGAGCTTACTCAGAGGCACTGGTTCTCCCACACACCAGCGGAACACAGTTAAACTGTTTGGCGCTGGACTCCGGCAGGAGGGTGGTAGCACCCAGGCAGCCTCTTACGAAGTCTACCGCCGCAGGGATCTGTTAGCCGTCATCATTGGTTAGTAAACCAAAGATGCCGTTGCCCAGGGTGGACCACTAGGAGGTAGATCCCACCACCACATACTAAGTCACCTGCTACTTGCGTTAAGGCTGTCGCTGCGTGTATGCTATCTCTCACACTGCCACTGAATTTGCTTCTGTCATGTGTTCGGAATGCTCAAGTCTTAAGTATATCATCATCATCATCATCATCTCAGCCAATTGACGCCCTGCCATAGGCCTCCCCCATGGATCTCCACAACGATTGGTCCTGTGCCACTCGCATCCAACGGTTCCCCGCGACCTTCATCAGATCGTCGGTCCACCTGGGGGGGGCCTACCCACAGATCTCCGTCCGGTGCGCGGTTGCCATTCTAGAACCTTCCCGCCCCAACGGTCATCGGTTCTTTTTACTATCATATGTGTCCCGCCCACTGCCACTTCAGCTCCGCAATTCTCCGAGTGATGTCAGTTATCTTAGTCCTCCTACGGATTTCCTCATTCCTGATTTTATCACGCAGGGAAATACTTAGCATTGCTCTCTTCATTGCCCGCTGTATGACCTTGAGCCTACTTATGAGACCCATATTTACGTGAAGTTAAGTCTATAGCGAAAATAATGCCTACCATAACAGGCTGACTTTACCAACACTATCATCATAATCTCAGCTAAATGATGCCCACAGCTGGACATAGCCCTTTAAAGATCTCCACCCGCATTTAGCTTCCCGCGACCTTCTCCAGACCATCGGTCTAACAAGTCGAGGCCTACCCCAAGAACGCCACAACGGCCATGCAACCAGTACTGAACTTAGTGAAAAAACACTCAAGTCTTCATTGGCATTAACCTCAAAATTTAAAATCTGCTTCATAGCTGATCGGAAAAGAACATAAAATAATAAGTGCCCATCAAATTAAGCTATCCAGCCTCGTCCTGATGCTGCCTTATACGGACGATGGGAATGCATTTACAAATTGGCCAAACTAAAATAAAAAGCATATATATATCAACGAACGCAGAACCACGTGACACTAGCCCATACAGAACAAACAGTTCATCTCACTCAGATTCAGGTAATATGCCAAGGCGATTGCCGTGCATAGTTAGAATTCTGTAAATGTTAATATTGCAAAAATATTTTTTTCTTCTGATTATAGGTATTTAAAGCTGTTCGTACTGACTTGAGTATATTCTGTACCTACAACAATATACCTACTTAAATATAATAATCTTGAATCAGTATAAAATTTTTGTTATGAAAATTTAACCAAAGCAAGCATAAAATAAGCTATCAATCCAGTGTTGGCGCTTGATAATTATCAGTAGTTTTTGCAACTCAAAATGGTTGCTTTTCATCGGTTCAATTCTTTTGAAAAAACTTATTATTTATTTTAAAGCTATCAAACCTATTTTACGTTTCTTAAGTGTGTTTATTATTCCAATTGAAATTGGACTAACTTTTAGTTAAACTCTATAAAAAAAATGTCTAATCAAGAGATGATTTTATTCTGCAAGGAGCTAATTAATTTGTCCTAATATGATCTTCTACCACTGCTCCAGGATAGTAGGTAGTTGAGTAAGGAAGGACACGCTGTGTGTTTTTTGACTGTCTATAGAAAAAATATAACAAATGTTATTATAAAAAAAGTATAAACTAAGTTGTTCTTTCGTGAATAGTTAAATAACATCAGATAAAGGTTGTATGTTTATATAAGAACCTTGATACCTAATTTTAAGAGAAACCAGATACCACCCCGTATTATCAAAACATAAACAAAATCCATATGTATTATACAGTGAATTGGGTAACAAATTGAATGGCCTGCCTGTTTTCAAACAGCCTACGCGGTGACCTCCGAACAAATCTAAGTTATCGCCTAACCAATTCCGCCGGCGAGGTGTGCACCCAAAGTTTTATTGCTAACGTTAAACAGTTTTTCTCGAACCGCTTTCATAATAAAGCTAGAGGTACACCGTACATGTTAGTGTATGCATAGTTTTTAGGGTTCCGTACCCAAAGGGTAAAAACGGGACCCTATTACTAAGAGTTCGCTGTTTGTCCGTCTGTCCGTCTGTCCGTCTGTCCGTCTGTCCGTCTGTCCGTCTGTCCGTCTGTCCGTCTGTCCGTCTGTCCGTCGCTCTGTCACCAGGCTGTATCTCAAGAGCCGCGATAGCTAGACAGTTGAAATTTTCACCAATTATGTATTTCTGTTACCGCAATAACAACAAATACTAAAAACAAAATAAAATCAATATTTAAGGGGGGCTCCCATACAACAAACTCGTTTTTTTGGCCTTTTTGGTACGGAACCCTTCGTGCGCGAGTCCGACTCGCACTTGGCCGATTTTTTGAATTTCATTACTGTTTCATTACCTTTTCGATTCGCAATTGTTTTTCTGTACAATAGCTCGGTTTTTGTTTTGGCGATGGCAGTCGTTTTTTTAGATTCAGATTTTAAGGTTTTTATTTAATTTTATATAGTATCTCTAAGTTTAAGTTCAAATACAGCCCAAAGGCAAACCAAATAAAAAGGTAACCGACAAAAATATATTTCCTTGGCACATACGGAGCTACAAGTAAGAGGTTAGATGAGTTGCGCGGGAAGCGGTAAGTTGAGGTTTTGTTATAAATAAGGTATTGAACATTTACATCCAAGGAATTATATTTAACAATCACAAATTGCGCCCGGATTGTGAGGAGATGCGGGTTCGAGTTTTTTTTTCTGTTTTTATCAAAAGTGAAACCTACTTATATCATATCTAAAAAGAACTTATAGGTAATATTAATTTTAAAATATTGCTAAAATATATTTAAAAAATATGATGCTTCTATACTCTTTAGAATATCTTATGATATCAAAATCAAAAAAATTAGAACCAAATTTACTAATGTAATCATATTCGAATACTAATATAACCTACGCAAAAATTATGGCGTTATTTATAACCTAAAGTAATAAAAACAAAATAGGAACAAAGCTGAACGATTAACTATTTATTATTGCCACACAAAAAATCTCAACGACAAAACAATCCTGGATTTTAAAAACACATTTCAGCAACGCAATCTGTGAACGGCTAAAACTCTATCGAAAAATAGAAATTCACGTCGGGAAACGGCCATTTCCGTGCTATACCGTTTTAATTTCATTATATTATTCTCTGGACCGGGAGAACAGGATCTGACACTAGACTGTTAAGGCGGTAATACATCGCTGTATTTTATTAGCTTTGCATCAGAACGGGTTTATTTATGATGCAATGGGGACTACCGTTTCTTTGCTCACCAGTTGACGCCACTGTAGGCTGAGGTCCGGAGGTATAGCTGTGAAAGGCGATTGGCGTCGAAACAAAGTGTTATATCTTGAATCTAATTAAGGTTATATTGTTTATAAATGACTATCTTGATATCAATAAACTAACTTCTGAATAGTTGCTCTTGAGGCCGCCTATTTTTACGCTTTTTCTTAATTCCGCTTTTAAAGCGTTTACATTAATCGCCAAATAATCCATATTTGCGATATTTTACGAAGGAGATCACTTTCCAGCAGGTAAATTAAAGAAATTAAAATTTATGCAACATATTCCGCTAAAACCAGTGAAAAGTGAATGATATTGGACCTCACGCGACACTAGCGCCTCTAGTGGCAAATTCACTAGCGATAGCCCTTTTTATGCGAATTGAATATTCAGACTAGAATAACAGTACAGATAAATTCATAAAAAAATAATCTTTTAATAAAATCCATTGGATAAGTAATCATTGAGGTTAACATCTCGGTCATAATAAATGCGGTCGGTCAAGAAAGCGGTCTATCATTATCACCCTAAGGTGGAAAATCATTCGCACGTCATAGAACAACAGGGTTGAAATTCCAATATAAAAACATTCTGATAGCTACTAATACAACTGTGAGCATCGGGGTCTTTTTGCAATGGGCTTCGCGACGCACATAACGACTCTGTTCTACTGAAGAAGATAAACGCCAATTTATACCGATGGGTGGTGTCTTGTGCTCCATCTTATTATTTTGTTAATGGTAATTTGTGTGTAGTTCAATGTTTTTTTTATATATTACTTTATTTTCGTGTTATGTGTTGTAGTGATGCCCTTAAACAATAAATTTTCTTTCTTCTTCTTTCTTCTTCTTCTTCATCAGCTCTTTCATTGTTAAAAAAAGCTTATAAGTCCACAAGTTCGACCTCTTCGCTACTTTACTTACAAATGAAATTTTGTCAAAACTAGTAGCCCATTTTTAGCCTCCCACAAATTTGCAAGGAACCTTCGTCGGGCGAGTCTGCAATAACGCTTCCTTATTCATTTCTTCTTTACTTTATTGCTAAAAAATGTTTACTTAACAATAGCAAAACCTCAACAAGTTCGCAATCTGAAAGAGTATTCGTACAATTCGTACAATTATCCAAAGCAATTTATATTTTTGTCCACAAAACTATTCCAGACTAGAATCGGAAATAAGAACGGAAATTGAATGGAATGAGCGATAGTACGAGTATAATTTATACTGGTGTCTGCGGACTATTAGAGAAAAAATACGATTGGTAGTTCGAATAAAAGTTAGATTTACAATGGTATTCCTTGGTTGCAAACATTAAGAGCCTAGCTAGGGTATAGTTTGGTTAAATTACAAATGAGTTAGAGGGTTAAAGACGTATTAAATCAACATACTTTAGGTCAATTTGGACCCATTTAATAAGTTAAAAACCATAAGGTGAGTAGAGTGGAAAACTCTTATAAATCATTTAGACATATTAAACAAATATTACATCCGTAATAGGTACAAACTAAATAAAATATAGAAACTTATTTTTGAGACTTCTGTAACTTTTGACATGTTCTTCTATCACTTTTAACATGCTTTTCACAGAATAAATTATACTTTTTAAAATTTTTTGGCAAGTTAGCTGTGTACGTTATTAAAGTATATTTTTTTGTACATAGCAATAAAAGCAAATAGATAAGTATCTCCACTAACACGATAAAATTAATGAAAAATCTAGCTATACATTGTCCTACAAAACCTCGTGGATCGGTGCCTTAAGGCAGGAAGGAACCGTGAATTGACCAATCACAGCGCTCTAAATGTGTGGAATTCTAGTACTACCATTGGTCAATTGACGGTTCGCTCCTCTCCAACGCCCAACCCCGCTTCAGTGGGAACGCAGCCTTACTCGCGGCTCGCCTGCGGGTAGCGCATTAACAAAACTCATACGTCTCCCAAACCTAATCAGATGACCCAAATATAGCGTCTGATTGGCCGCCCACTGGTACCTGTCATATGATATGCTAAATAAATAAGCGGCCGGAATTGTATATTACGAATATTATAATTTGGAGGTTACGTAAGCTTTTGTTGGTGGTTTATCTACCTTTATTTCTCCTCGTACGGGACACGATTAAAAACTGACCCCAGATGCGTTCACAAAGACGAGAGAGCTGTTGCATGCGACTTCGTATGAGTGGAGTTTAATCCGAGATCAAAAATAGCCTATGTCCTTATTAAGCACTCACTTTGATTTCAGAGAAACGGGAATAGTTTTGAGGCTAGTATTCTATCTAAAATCATTCCCATGTCAAGTTGCATTCTGATCTGTTCTGCCGTTTTGGATTGATTGAGGAATGAACGTCTAACATTCATAATATTAGTATGATGAAGCGATTGCTAATAGAACTTCGTAGGCAAGAAAACCAGATCGTTTTTAAATCGTAACTAATCATTATAAACCTACATCTATCTACCAGTAGACAAATGCCTGTCTGAAAGCAGGTTTCTGCCATAACCGCCTAGTTTTGTAGGCGGAATGGCGATCTCATTTTTCCAATAGTGAAAAGAAAACAGTACTAGTATTCTTAATTTTATTATAAGAATATATTTAAAACAAATAGAATGAGACCACCTCTTCTTACTTGAAGGATAGTCTGACGTATTTCGGTCGCTAATTGTGTATTCATTTTTAATTTTTTTAACCTATGTTTACTTTATTTTAAAAGACTTTTATTAATTTATTTATAGTCTAGGTCAAAACCCTATTTAATAGCAGTCTAAATTAGCTCGTTGCTTACTAAATGAAGTAACATCAAAAGTTTCAGGCGCTAATTCTTCGCGGCTATTTAGTTTTATAGCGCTATCTACCATCGCGCTTATCTAGCTTAACTGTTAGTTTACTAACGTTACTATTGGACTAGAAACAAGTTTAAATTATATTTCCTTCTTTTGTTGCTTTACAAGGTAATTCTTAGGCAGGTACTGTAAAATATTTCTATGGAAGATATACTTACCAAAATTATGTTATTGTTTTATATAAATTGTTTTACTTATAGACTGTATGTCCATGTGTGGGCTGCGTCCCCTCTTTTATTAATTGGCATCCGCAGAATACCAGTGGTTATGACGACTCTAGTCGTCGTGACCGTACACTGAGCGGATACCATTTTGGTACTTGCACCCTCTTTTAAGTAGATATTACTTGTAATAATTGTTTCATGTGTGTACCAAATAAACCAAATAAACTTTTTTCTTTCTTTCTTTCTTTCTTTCAAAACTTGAACTTGATGAAATACATATTATAGACTATGTTTGATGTAGTGATGCGGAGGTCGGCCTACTACGTAAGGGTTCGATTCCCGGTCAGGTCAGTTTGGGAAAAGTAATTTTCTACATTGGCTTGGGTCTGAAAGGCATAGGATATTATCATGATTCTAAAACCACTTCAAGCCTTTAAATCCGGCTAATGTCGAAGGTTGAGGTCTTATAAACAAGTCGTTAGAGGAAGAGAGGAAAACAATGTCAAAGAAAGAAAGAAAAGATTTCGTTTCGTTGATTTACGTCCCCATAATACCTACTAATCTAATATTCAGTACCTACTCATCATCACCATAGTTACCTACATAAAGAGGATTGAAACTTCGTGTTTGTTATACAATGATGTAACATAAAAAACTAAATAAACTATCAGCTTCAAAAAAGTCATCATCATCATCATCATCATCATCATCAGCCTATCGCAATCCACTGCTGGACATAGGCCTCTCCAATTGCACGCCACTTAGTCAATCCTCGGCCTCTCGCATCCAGCTCCTGCCAGCCGCCTTGCGCGAATCATCACTCCACCTGGCCTGAGGGCGTCCTATTACGTTTGCCGAGACGCGGTCTCCACTCAAGTGTCCTAGCTAAATTTTACATAAGGGCACACTTTTACTCTAATCTAAGTATATCAACATGACATAAATATCTATACTATTGGGTGTCTACATGATTTGGCCGGGTTATAAAGTTGTCACTGACATAAAATTAACGTCAATCATTTAATTGAGAACAGATATAGAGGATTGCGCGGGAACCGAGAAGAGAAAGATGGAATTTGTCAAGTAATTTTGTGAAATTATCCTAAGCGGCATTTATTGTGATAAAGTGGTGGCATTGTTATAATAATGCGTCAGTGAGTAGGATAAATCAAATAAAAGTGAGAAACAAGGAAAGGCGCTCCTATTTGACTCTGATCCACGTTCTCGCGTAAAACTCCTGTACTCATTGAAATTTATAAACCACCCATCCATACATTTCAATGAATTACGTTTGTTTATGTAAGTATTTATGATATAGTATGTATTTCAAATTA
This sequence comes from Anania crocealis, assembly GCA_949315895.1. Taxonomy (NCBI): domain Eukaryota; kingdom Metazoa; phylum Arthropoda; class Insecta; order Lepidoptera; family Crambidae; genus Anania; species Anania crocealis. Next base: position 3,221,781 of record OX438859.1, on the reverse strand, counting down.
GTTAATTAATTATTCACATTATAACTGAAGACTAGGCTGTATGGACTCGTCCAAAGCCGTTAAATTTTTATTAAAAATATTGGACAGTTAGAGGTGTCAATTTTATTGGACTGTGCATCAAGTTCTTATATCGGTGTTGTCACAGTAATAACTATTTTACGTATTCTTTGACAATGTATTTTGGCTTACAAGGTACAGCCTTGACCAAAATCGTCATCTCAAAAATGGCTTTTTTTTCAAAGTTCATGTTCTGTGGCAGAAGGCCGTTGACAGCTTCACTAGAGGCGCTAGTGTCGCGTGAGGTCCAATGTCATTCACTTTGTACTGGTTTTAGCGGAATTTGTTGCATAAATTATAATTGCTTTAATTTACCTGCTGGAAAGTGATCTCCTTCGTAAAATATCGCAAATATGGATTATTTGGCGATTAATGTGAACGCTTTAAAAGCGGAATTAAGAAAAAGCGCAAAAAATAGGCGGCCTCAAGAGCAACTATTTCAGAAGTTAGTTTGTTGATATCAAGATAGTTATTTATAAACAATATAACCTTAATTAGATTCAAGATATAACGCTTTGTTTCGGCGCCAATCGCCTTTGACAGCTTAACCTCCGGACCTCAGTCTACAGTGGCGCCAACTGGTGAGCAAAGAAACGGTAGTCCCCATTGCCAAAGTAGTCTCTATTTTAGCAGAAGGATCTGTGTCCGAGACCATCCAAAGGCCATCGACAAGCATTCGACAGTTTAAAATCAAGTTATCATATTTTCAATTGTGTTCTAGTTTTAATCTAGGTCACGTATACATATATTTCATCCCTGAAAATACGCTCAGCAAATTTTACGACTGTTGAATTTTAAAATAACATTCGAAATATTAGTTATGTAATATGAATACAATAATTATTAGTTTATAACGACACTCTGTAACTCAGTTTAGTTTCATCTGAATTTTCTGAACTAACTTTTCGGTAACACTTCATTATAAATTAGGTATTATTTTACTTTTATGTATTTGGAGTACTTTATATGGATAGAACATTTTGTACCAAATCTGATACAAAGTGTTCTCAAAACCACAGAATTTAGAGAGTTCCTTATCGTCAGTGGGTCAACTTCTTTATTCATCAAATAGTTAAAAAATGGCATTTAAACAATAATGTAAAAAAACTAGTCGGTAAATCAGTAAAATCGGTTTTATTTCTGCAAATAGGCCCCAGGTGGCGCTTTTACACGTCCTGATATTTAAACCTACCACTGTCGTGTACACTACTAGGTACTTTTATAAAGTGTCTCAACTAAATGACGTGCACCCAATGATATTTCCTTTGTAATATCATTGCGTGCACCCATTTTACATACGGATGCACTTTTTTATTTGAATTTGAATTTGTATTTGGTGTGTTTTTAGTAGGTATTTTCGATCCAAGAAGCAGTTGTCTCTATCACACTCTGCGGTGAAGGCGTTTGGCACTGCGCGACAGCATTAGTTGTTACAAATTCCTATTTTTCAATTCACTCGCCCGTAGTGTTTCCTCTTAAGTATGAAGTCAAGAGCACGCCCATTATTCATAATAAAAAAAAGACCTAGACCTACACAGTCCAATACAAAAATAACAACTGAAAGTAACATCCAGGCGGCCTCTTACGAAGCCTACCACCGCAGAGGGATCAAAGGAAAATCAAAGATGCCGTTGCCCAGGGTGGACCTCTAGGAGGTTAATCCCACCACCCCAACTTAATATATTCCAAACCTCATTACAGCTTTATATTCGATACTCTGAAAAAGCTACGCCGCGGTATTTGTCCCTAATATTTGCACAAACTACTTTTAAACTCGCGTTACATTATTAGAACGCTAATTAGAATTAAAGACTGTATTCCTATTATAATGTATAATATCATTTGAAAGAAATGATATTATACATTATAATAGGAATATAGTTTAATAATTTGTCCAAATGTTTCCAAAGTGAGATTGAAAATAAAAAGACGTGTGGCACTTGGAGACTGCCGCGGTAAAGCTATTGCATAGCATTTTTTATATGCAATTATAAAACTAAAAAGTATCACCGCTGTGCCGGTCGGAGTGAGGGGATGTCAGGTTATTTTCGTTACGGAATTTCTGGATTCGGTCTCCACGCTCAAGGCCCGCGATAGAAGCTATGCAATAACTTAATTTTATAATTTTATGTATTTTCTAATTTTGACTTTTGTAATTAAATTTTTCTGTTATTTTGGCAGATATGGTTACCATAGGCAACCATACTGTCAAAATCCTTATTTTTTTTTTAATTCTTTTACATTTCGGAAATTAATAATAATAATAATATTTCAGACATGCCACACTGGGCCACACTGAGCCATCTAGTCCCAAATTAAGGTACTATTAAGTACCCTGTCGTATGGGGTACTAGACAACCGATAAACTTACTTATATACTTTTTTTTTTTTTTGTAAATACATACTTATAATACATAGAAAACACCCAGACCAGTACAAACAGACATGTTCATGCACACAAATATTTGTACTGTGCGGGGATCGAACCCGCGACCCATGGCTCAGAAGCAGCGTTAACTACCGCTGATCCAAATGGTCGTCAAATTCAAAATTGTTCGATTGTGCATCGCCCCGAGTGTTAGGTTAGGTTATTTTCGTTACGGAATTTCTGGATTCGGTCTCCACGCTCAAGGCCCGCGATAGAAGCTATGCAATAGCTTAATAAATTTCGTTCCGTTAAAGGGTCGAGCAGCTGTAAGTCGCAAATGGTGACTTTCATGGTTCTAGATTTTCAGCTAATACTCTACAAATTTTGGGTACCTCGACAGTATCGAAATATAGGTTCTTGCGGCATCAACGGTCGTATCTTTTTTTCACACTTACCTGTAAGTTTGATTTTCTCACAGGTTTAAGGGGAATAGGTAGACCTGAATAAAATACGAGTATTATGGCTTTAACTTCAACTTAATCTCAAAACGGTCTTGACTACGAATGGACTACAAAGTATCGTATATTAGTTTCTTAACCGTTTTTTTTTTTAAGTCACGTAACCCTAAAAGCTCCCACAGAACCTTCTCTTTTGAAAATATGTTATAGGTTTACCAAACATTTGTGTTGATAAGTTTGAACCAAAGCGACAATCATGCCCCATTTCCCACTGCGAGGGTCCAACCTCCCATTGGAATATCAACTTTGCGGTCGCGTTATCAAAATTCACATTCGCGGTTACGGCGGTGGCCTTTGACAAAAAGTCGGAGGCAGCGGTCTAATGAGCCGTGTAGAAAAGACTATTTTCATTTTCCCTTTGCTTCTTAAAGGTCGACCGTAAGGTTAAGTTGTGAGCCGGTTGCGCTGCTGTGTTAGTGTAATATGGGGTACAGATAACAACAGAAGTTTTAAAACTATGTAACTGTTTTTTTATTTATTTTTAATAAATTTTTAAGAAATATGTTTTAGTGGGCAACTAAATTATTTAAGATTTAGACTGTTTTACCTTTAGCCTATAGTCATCCTACTGCAGGGTAAAGGCTTCCATCAATGAATTCAAGTTATCACAGCAATGATGGGTGCTAGCATAATCACCAAGCTTGCCAAATGCGGGTTGGTGATCACACACCCTTGCAATGTTCGAAAATTCGAAACTTTTTGTTACCCGACCCGGGATCGATTTTATGAATATTAATGAAAAACTAGAGCAAATTTAAATTTAAAAAAATTGCAAGAAATAAAATAAAGTAAGTACAAAGCAACATACGTACAATTTGTTTCTATCTAATAAACATTGATTTTGTAAAAAAAAGTATGATTAGGCTCAATTTTTTTTTTATTGATATAAGTAAAGACAACTATTGAGCCTTATAAGAAAAATATCTGCTGGATTTAGTAAGTCATAAGTTTACCTTGGTTATCCCAAGGTTGCTTGTATTGTTTAGAATATCATTATAGTTACGTAAAATAGTACCATTTTAGTTACGTAAAATAGTAAGTAACTTAAGCTTCTTTCGAGGCAGTTAAAAACACGCAATGTATATTAAGTCTTCAGAACACTAAACCTTCTGCAGTTGACTGTACTAGGAAGCGCTTAGCAAGTTACGTAAAATAGTTACGACCTGCGATTGGTCTGGGACCGAGCGGACGATAAGATGCCCTAAATCTATACTGACATCGTTCCGAGTGTTAAATGTTTTACCTGGAAAGACAGGCCTTAGTTTTTATACTTTTCCTTTACAACAAATATCTATCTATCTGTATACAGAATGAAATTTTAACCACTATCCAAAAATGTTATAGGCGTTCAGTATCAGTAGCAGTAGTAAAAAATTTAAATCAAGTTGTCACACGAAAATATTTTTCGCGATATAGTTTTCAATTTTTACAGTTTTAGTTTTATAAAGGGAAAGTCAAAAACTTATGATTAGTATCGTAATGAATGAATGTGATGTGCATTGCGTAAAAAAGTGTTGCTAGCGGCCGTATCAAAACTTTTAGGGACATTTTAAGTTGCGACATTTTCTAAGTGCTTTATCTTGACATTCATTACTGGGCATACGAAAAAAAATATGTCATTTGTTGTTTTTCTCGTAGATTGATATATCTCCCCCCCCCCCCCCCCCCCCCATCACCCTATAAATTTCAACGTTTTCATCTGAGATGAATTATTTTGCTCAAGCATCAAATTCGATGACATGTTGTTTGGTAATTTTAGGAAAACACTGAATGAGCAAGCACTAGTTAGTGCGGGTAGTGTGGAAAAGGTACCTAGACCAGTATTAACGAGCGGAAATCATTATCAAAATCATTTTCAAAGTCCATATTTATTTATGGATTTCCGCACAGTTTTTTTTTACTTATACTTATCACCTTTGTACCACTTTTAATAGATAAGATAGATAGATAGTTATAAATAAATATTTTTCAGTAAAAAAACAAAACTGTTACATGTTACATTGTGGCACAAGGACATCGTTCTAATGACCAATCACAGCGCTGTAAATCTGTGATCTGCGGATTTCAAGCACTGTAAGTAGTCAATGTAAGAGATCTTTTAGGAACTATGAACAGCGTCATTTAACCGGGATGATGATGATGATGATGATGATGATGATGATGATGATGATGATGATGATGATGATGAAGTAGTCTCTTCACGGTCCGCTCCTCTTCGCTCCACTAAGCTCCGCTTCAGTGAAAACGCAGCCTTATCCCACCCCACATTGGCCGGCGTAAGATGTGTAAATCACCGCAAACCCGGGCGGGATTTACAACTCCAAGTGCCGTTTAAAATTCCGGAATCACGCGAGGTTTTCAATAATCAACCGCACTAAACATTCACATTTGAATACTTCAGGTAGTGATGTCTTTCTAAACATGAAAATTATCGATAGGTAGTACAAATAAGAACGAAGCATCGAAACTTAAGAGTTTTGCGCATTCGGCAAGAATAGCGCAAAAATAAAGATGTAAATAAAGGTTGATCAGCTCATATTATGATTTTTATGGAAAAGTTTCATTATATTTGATGTCGGTGTCGCTTGCGTCCCTTAGCTTTTCTAAAATTTTGTATACAATAAAGATAAATCTATAAATTTCGAAACGATAAAATAACTTTGGAGCTATACTAGTATCTATTTGTCGCATTAAGATAGTTTCGACTGTAACCACTGTTTGTAAATGACAACGAAACAAATTTATCGATATCGATAATTCAGCGTGCCCAACTCTAACCATGCAAGGCGTTTGCATTAGCATGTAATCGCCCAGGCGGTGATTTGGGCGGTTTGGACGAAGCCAGCGTTTAATATGACAGACAGCTTTAGCAATTTCCCTAAACATTCAGTAAAGGAAATGCATTTTTTTATGTGAATGGCAACAAAAGTAGAATACTTCGAATGAAAAACAAAAAATACAGTAAGATCGACGAGTGTTTTGAAGTACAGTCAGCAGCTTACGTGTTGTTGCAGGGTTCACAGATTCTGGATGTTTCAAACTTTATTACCTACTAGCTGTTGCCCGCGACTTCGTTCGCGTCAATTTCTGTTATTATGATCGCGATTACTTTTGCAACATTTTTCAGTAATACTTTACTCCTATTAGTCGCAGCGTGATGTTATATAGCCGAAAGCCTTTCTCGATAAATGGACTATGTAACACAAAAATACTTTTTCAATTCGAACCAGTACTTCCTGAGATTAGCGCGTTCAAACAAACAAACAAACAAACTCTTCAGCTTTATAATATTAGTATAGATACACAAGAACCTAACTAATGTACTGATAAATTGATTGATGAAATTATTTCTTCGATCTTTTCCGAGTTTATCCAGTTTGGGAATATCTAAATATCTACTATTGAGGCAGATGTATCCCAAAATAAATGTCCCGGGTCACGGACCCGGTCAGGCCGGATAACAGGATTATGTAAAGATACGAGTGTTTATTCAAATTAGTTTGTTATAATGTTACATTATTTATTACTAGTTTTTCACCCGAAGCCCTACCCGCGTGAAATACACAACAAGCCCACCTGCGCCCAGCAGTGGGAAATAAAATAGCTTAAATCCTTTCTCGGAGTCTAGTGTATTTTTGTTAATTTTGTAACATAGGTTAGGACACCTTCAGGCCAGGTGGAGTGATGATTTGCGAAAGAAGGCTGGCAGGAGCTGGATGCGAGAAGCCGAGGATCGACCTAAGTGGCGTGCAACTGGAAAGGCCTATCTCCAGCTGTGGACTGCGGTAAGCTGATGATGATGATGATGATGGTGACGATTTTGTTACCAATTTCATCGAATTTGGTGTGGTAGTTTCTTCGTGAAAGCATAACAAGTAACTAGCATTTACATTCATAATAAAGTCACAGTCTGTAATCATCCCACTGCAGGGAAAAGGCCTCCATCATTGAAATCAAGTTACCACAGCAATGATAGGTGTACTGGCATAATCACCACGCTTGCCAAATGCGGGTTGGTGATCACAAACCCGAGCAACGTTCGAAAATGCGACACTTTTTTGTTGCCCGACCCGGGATTCGAACCTGAGACCCCCGAGATCTTGGTCCTGTATTTAAACCACTAGACCAACGGGGCGATAATTTTTTACATTCATAATACCTATTAGTAGGGATTAATTCATCGACTTTAAATTAAGTAGGTAATTAATACACACAGTTCTGTTCTAACCCCATTCTAAAAACCGTAGTTACGTATTACTAACCTATAAGTCGCCATCTCGCCAGAGAGCTAATCAAGGGGAAGAAAAATAGCTTTTAAGATAGTTTTAATAAATGGATTGTCATTCTAAGCCTTTATATAGTAAACTAAATAAAATAAAATACTACGTTCAATATAAACTTTTACTAAGACTTTATCAGAGCTTGTCAAGTTTAATACAAAATTTAATAAAACAGTCAATTCAAAATCGAAGCCACAGAATGTTATTAAAACTTTACATTTAAAGCTTTATTCAAAACTCAAAAGTCTACCTTAATACCATAAACATATCTATTTCCAACACGCTTTTAGCGCGTCACCCAAAAGTTTACAGACTCTTTTCAAAGTACACAAAGTAAGTAATTATGAAATATTCAACACTTGAACAGGTTGCGAAATCGGAGAGCTACTTGAATGAATAATTCCTATAAATAAACTGGTTTATTTGGGCCGCCTGTTTACGGATGGGAATGATTGAGTCAATCATCAACAGGTTATCAACAGGATACGGGAAAATAAGCTTTTACAATGTGCAAAAGCTGAATATCACATTTTCCACTTAATGCTTGGATGCGAGCACTCCATGCAGTCAGTTAAACATGCTCTGTAATGACCACAGTGAATACAGATTTACTAGGACTTAACGCAAATAGTTAAACAAAATAAATTGCAAACAATATACTCATTTAAACTTTCATAGTGCCTTTCACTAGAGTTGATATAAACAGCTTAACAACATGTCATTTAAGCCTTAACTTGAAGCTTTGAATTTAGACAAGCCTACAACAAGTCTAAGTAAGATCTTGGATTTCCAATAAATAGAGGGCCTGAACCTTACTTCTAAAAAATTATAAATATATTTTATTAATACGCAAAGAACTGGAAATAAGTGGGCCTAAAATAAATATTAACAGAGTTGTCTATTTTGAGAATTGTGCTTAGTTCTCATTAGGTAGGACTTCATATGGAATAATATGAGCAGTTAAAGCTTTTTAGCTTTATCTAATTCATTTCTTTACGGCCTTCGTTCGATTTAACTTTTAATATTCACTATCCTAACTAAACAAGCAGTCAATCAGTGCGATGTAAGTACTGTATAGTCAAGGATTTTTTTTATAGTTAAATGTTCAAAATTTGATAATTTAACACTTAACCAAAAACAATCTCTAAAAGATTCATGTCTCGTTAGCGTGCCGCTGCTAACATAGGGTTTTTTAAGACATTTCAGCGAAGGCACCTCAAATCGTAAAACCATGATAAATACGTGGCCAGTAATATTCAGAACAAATAAAAAAGAAAGACACAAACCGCACATCAGAATCTCTACGCTCGCGTGACAGCCGCCATTAAAAACAACATGGCGGATTGTTTTGGCGCGCTCCGAAACACAATTAATTGATTTGGAGCACGCCATGCATCAAGTGTTATCCTATTTTTGCTTGCAACTCTTTACTACAACACGCGTCGATATAGTAGACTCATTTTAAGAATTCATGCGTGTATATTGTTAACACGTTAGCACGAGTATTCTAGATCCGCAGTTTCATATGTTACTAAGAGTTAGTGCTGTTGGCACAACAAAATGTTGCAATATTTTCATAATGAAGTTACAGTCGAGGAATTCAATTATTAAGCTGAGTCAATGACATTACAAAGAAAGGAAGTATCATTGAGCTGAGTCAAGTTCGTATCATTTAGCTCTGCGCATAAAATGCGTTTTTTTTTATGTACCTAATACCTACATGTGGAATATAGCATTTTCTATGGTTGTTCTTCGTTCTATTTACAAACACGCTTTCTTGCAGTTTCGCTTGTAAACATTTTATAGGGGTCGTCAAATTATCAAATTTGCGTTTGCTATGACTAAAATTCAACCTTCTTCAAAATGGAACAACGTTCAAGTTCGGTTTTATATTTTTAGTTCAATCACGCATATCTGTAAATTTTAAACCTATAAAATATTCAGTCATCCTTATACCCGTCAAAAAAATTTAGAACGCCCTAATTTTTTTCTTGGCAGCATAGTCATTTATCATTTGGTGTAAAAAAAAAATCTTTAAGGCGATTATTTAATTAAAACCCTAATACTTGTACAGAATAAGCTTTTTTTTCTCTAGTTCAATATAAAAATTGAAGAGAATAGGATAGTGAACCCACTGCATGTATAGCATCTCGTGTCTTTACGCAACATGGTATCGGAAAATTGTTTCAAGTTTCGTAGGAAGCCTATAACCAGCACGATATCAAAATTATTTTCATTACAATGAAACAGAATTATGTCTGTTGAAGAAAGTTTACTGAATAAAGTTAAGTGATTCTAAATTTAAATATGAAAAGTATAATTCAGTTTCTCTATAAGAAGATGTTGATCAATAATGTTCCATCAATGTCGTCGGCTCTAGATACTAAGCTTATTTATTCCAGTGAGCCACATTAAAATCAAATTAACTAAACATTCCTCTAAGTCTAGGCAATTACTTTAAACCATTTAGGATTATAAAGATTACTTAAAACCACGGGATGGAAAAGCATCTCGTAATTTCGTTGTTTTAGTACAAACAATCAAAGTATTTGAGAATCTTGCAGACCGTAAAGAGTATTTAAAGTCATATGGATGTAACACAACTGGAAAGTTACCTAGTAGATAAGTTGCTGTTATATCTTACACACAGACATACACTCACACACACACACAAAACTTCGATATCATTAACTTTGTAAAATAACAGGCATTATATTAAAAGATAAAACTGTCAACGCAACACTTTCATTGTCACTTAAATTACACAAAAACCCAGCTTTGCCTGAAACTTTCAACTTATTTACAAAGAAACAGCGTCTATCACGCCTACCAAACAACAAAGTTTGGATATAACGCGTCTCAATCGCCTCGTGTTGCTCATAACAGTTTGTTAACGGGGTGTGCGTGCGCACGCTAAATATCGTTTCCATATACCACCTTTACAGATCACAGTTGAAGAAGATGTAGTGAGTTTATTAAATGAAATTATCCTCTTGAAAATATCTGATTAGATTGGAAACTAAATTCCATTGAAATTGGTTTAGAAGTTTAGGCATGATAGCGTAACATAAAAACAGACAGATAAAACACAACTACTTTCAAATTTATGATAGGAGTACGGATTTTGATATCGCAATCGCAGATTATTTGACATGTCAACGTTGAAAAATAATGCATTTTACAGATACCTATAATTTGTGTCCGAATAACTATTTCAAACACAAACAATCAATGTGTTTCAAGTTAAACACAAAGAAGTTGTACAAATCGAAAAGAACATTTAAGTTGACTACGTTGTCTACCCTGAATGACAAGACACAAATAGTGACAGCCAAAGAAATTGCCGAGTCGATTTCATGATGTAAGCAATTCATGCAAATACGGCTATGGAGTACCTAATGAATTTAAAAAGACGTTTTAAAATCATGTTGACCTGTACCTAGACTGTTTTAAAAACACGTCTTAATTTACCATGGTGTATTTGGTATAGCGAAGTGGACATTCCTCAATACTCTCCGTTGTCCTTACGGAACCTACTGGACTTTACTTCAATTAGTACCCGCGTGTTAACAGATATCCTTTCAGAAAATAGGAATTGTAGGTCCGCTTATTTAAGCTTACGTTCTTCCTAGGCACCTTATTTCAGAAGCTTTTTGGGGTCCCGTACCTGAAAAATAAAGAAAACACTATTAATTATATGATTCTTGACACATATCGAATCAAAATAATACGTTCTAATTGCAATATTCGGGAAAGAGGGAAACATCAGTGCCTTGGTGAGATTTAACATAAGATTACTCTTGATTATCTGCTAAAGGTTAATGAATTCATAAAGGCACAAGCTACTATACTACGTCCTCCTTCTCCGGTCACCCTCCGAATCACGCTTAGGAGGATTGCCATACGATTTTTAATTTTATAGACATAAGATCTTTAAAAAACTATCTTTCAACACATAAGTAATTAGCAACAGCCCGTCGGTCTAGAGGTTTGAATACCGACCCGAAATCCCGGGTTGATCCCCGGGTCGGTAATGAAAAGTTTCGAATTTTAGAATATTGTATCAGTATATAAACTTGAAAATTTTTTTGTCTCAGGCGGGACTCGGACCCGCATCTCCTCGCAATTTTAGAATATTACTCGGATTTGTGATCACAAACCCACATTTGGCAAGCGTGATGGTTATGCCTATACCCATCATTGCTATTAGTAACTTGAAATCAACGATGGAGGCCATTTCTTTGCAGTGGGTCGATTATAGGCCGTTACTTACACTTTACTTACTACGAATCGCATTATTTGGGGAAATGAAAACATCAGTGCTATCATATCAGTATATAAACTTGAATAATTTTGTCTCAGGCGGGAAAAAATTTTTCAAGTTTATATACTGATATTATAAGTGCAATTAAGTTGCTAAAATATCAAATAAAGTATCAGTGCTATCGCAAAGTTTTACATAAGATTGTCTACTAAAGGTTAATGAATTCATAAAGGCCCAATCTAGTATACGACGTCCCATGGGACCTCGTTCATCGTGAGATCTCCTTACACGGACATCTCCCTCGCAATCCCTCACACTGAGAAGGGTTGCCAAACGATTTTGATTTTTAAAGACCTTATAATTCAACACATAAAAGCTATAATAGCCTAGCCTTGTAGGATGAGTTTTTCAACAGAAGAGTGAACGATCAAATCCAGTAGCGTTTTTATCACAAACGATTTTTTTATGTAGGCGTTAAGAAAATGGTAAGATTACCTACAAGCCTGAATTAGCTATTTAAAAAAGTTGATATTAAACTATTTAATAGATTTTTTGTCCCAAATCGTATTCAATTTTCATATCGCAGAAGACTTCTGATAAAACAATAAAGAATAGAGACACTACTTTCAGTTTAGCTTCAAAATGTATTATGGGCATTATTCAAAAGCTCAGTCGAATCGGCGACAGGTGAGTCTGCCATATATCATGAAATGCATTTATACTGGCTGTATAAATCTTTGTCACTGCACCGTCAAGGCCGAATATGTCGGACTTTTCAGACAAAACTTTAAGAAACATAAAGATTATTGGAATAACGATTTTTCAAAAAATATGTAGTTTTTTATTTTGTGTACAGTCACAAAAGCATGTTAGTAAATAAACAGGATGACTTTTTCATCATTGTCAAAAAAAATTATAAGCGTAAGCCCATTTATGAAGTAAAAAATTTTAAGTCAAGTTTTCACCCAAAAATATTTTTCGCAACATAGTTTTCAATTTTAACGGTTAGCCTGTGTAAACATGAAGGGAAATTTAACAAATTATGAATAGTATCGTAATGAAAGTATGATATGCTCATCGCGAAAAAAGTCTTGCGAGCTCTTAAAAGCTCTTAAAAAAATATATTACAGACATTTTCTAGGTGCTTTATCTTGACATTGTTACTTTTATTTGTGCTTTAGCAAAAGAAAAAATACGTCGTTAGCTTTTTGTGCTAAGTCTATGGTATACACACTTTTATTGTTTTGACTACCAAGGGAACACAAACGTCTATTTTTTCTAGTGCAGTAACGGTATCTAGTTGCAGTTATAGTAAGATATGAAATAAAGCAGTTACGCAGACACAAATAAAGTTTCTTAATTACCATTAAAAAGGCACTTCAAAATATCTACAAGCCTACAGTAAAACATTACCTAAATATTTCAGAACAAATTCATGTTAATATGAAGTCAAAACGATACTTTGGTTAACGTGTACGAAGAATCTGTAATCTATGCAAATTAAATCTCGGGGAACCTTTACAATATTTTGTATCTAGTCTATGCTTGTATGATCATATTGACAGATATTTAAATTCAGAATGAGATTTGAATCAACAGACAATGTTATTAACAAGCCCAAAATTATAGAATTTTACTTAACATAATTTTAAATAACTATTGTACTAATTTAACGAAAAAAACAATTAATTTTGTATATTTATTTTGTAGTTCTTAGTGGCCCCACATTTTCGATTTATTATCGAAATGTTTACTCATAACTAATCAATAATCATAAAACTAAAAAAATAATTATTATAATCAACTTTTAAATGCTTTCTTTTCCAGCCTGATTTATATTTCAGTTTCCAATATGTTGTGTGTGTAGTAATTTATCTTTAAATCATAAATATGGCAACCCTACTTTTCTAGAGGGCCGAGGGGGCGGTGGCTAATGAACCACAAACGGTACATGTTCATTCGTTTTCCTTATAAACGAAAATCTATTTCCCTTCCAGCAGAATGTGATTGCTTGACTCGACCTACTTTTGTGATGTATGAGATCCTTCAGATCATGTAAAGCGAGTAAATAAAGCTTTCATTTTGATTTCTTCGAAATTCTACACGACACACGTTTGTTGGGTTTTTATTAACTTCCTCTTTTTTTGGGTAGCTGAGGCATTATGTTGTGTCAGTTGGAGCTGGCATATTAAAAGGATGTGCTACCTTTTAATATACTACTACTTCTCCATCTCTTCCTATGGGTGTCGTTAGAGGCGACTTATGGAGTGGCGCTACTTATCTGTGTACTTATTTGTAGTTTTTGATTCCTTAAAACGATTTTTAGTTTCTGATTCCACAAAACTTACATTAGGATCAAAATTATGTGATATTGTCTTCATTTTTTTACATACCTTATAACACAACTGCTCTCATATAGCAGGTATTGAAATTTATACGAGAGTTAAATTCCCATCTAAAACAGCTATCTATTTTTTATCATGATGCTTATCATTAATAAAATTACCAGCATCTACGTCATACATCTAATATATTCAAGAATTGACCTTTACTTTCACGGCGAAGAGGTATACTCGTCCCTAGGTGTAGATAAAAAGACATCTAGGGTTTATTACACTGAATCCTTCACTGGATCAAGAAGAACAGCCAGTACAACAGAGGTACCTACTTAAAGTAACAAAATCTAATATCAACGGCGATGAACCACGTTTATATTTGGAAATTTAAATGAAGATGTGGGATTGTGAGCTATAAAATTAATGGTTGATCGATCTGTATGAACAAGGAAGCAGTGAAATGAGACATGGTTTGAAGATTTGAATGAAGATGCAAGCATGATCGATTTATTAGTCGCTGAGATACTCACTAGGTCGCTGGAAAATGGCTTGTGTGATAAAAATGAAAGAACGAACAAGAGTACAATGATTTTAAATTTATTGAAGAGAATGTTAAGTTAAAGACTTGGATGTGTTGTTGAAAAACTTAATGCGTAAATAATTAATCAAGAATAACGTCTTTTTTTGTTTTATTTACAAGTGACCTGTGATCATTTTGCACATTGACTTTGAAAATAATAGCCTAGTACGTTGTAGAAGAAAAGCCCTTTTGGCAAATATGTTTCAATAGACAGACAGAGTGTGAGAGACAAAAAGTAAAGTAAAGTAAAGTAACAGCCTCTAATCATCCCACTGCAGGGAAAAGGCCTCCATCAATGAATTCAAGTTACCACAGCAATGATGGGAACTGGCATAATCGCCACGCTTGCCAAATGCGGGTTGGTGATCACAAATCCGAGCAACGTTCGAAAATTCGAAACTTTTTGTTGCCCGACCCGGGGATCGAACCTGGGACCCCCGAGATCTTGGCCCGGTATTTAAGCCACTAGACCAACCGAACGGGGCGAGAGACAAACAGAAGTATTAATTTCAGTTACTTTTCATACCAACTGATTAGACCGCTTCATTTGAGCTGTGGTTGCGTGTTTGTCTGTACATAACGATTCCGTGAGCCGATGTTGAGTGGCTGTAAGACATTTTATTAGATACCGATCGATGAGACTCGAATATCTTGTAAAGGAAACGTTAGCATGAGAATCGATTATATTACCTACTTCACGATGAGAGCAGTTTCAAGTTGTATTCGATTTTATTATTGGAAGGAACAAGAGATGGTCTTATTTTAGACTTCAGTAAAATCGAGCATGGAAACTCAGGCTCTATTCTCAGTCATTGGTCGGACGTGTAAATAGAAGCTACACCATAAACTTAGCGGGACAGAAGAATATATTAGGTAGAGTCGGAAAAATAGGATACAGACGAAAAAAAATATAATTGACATCCAAAACAAAACACTATCAATTAGGTACGAGTTACGAAAGTCCACCAACCTGCGGTACAGTCCGGATTCGCCTATTTTTTTTTCATCTCATCTTTTTCACCGTGACACATTTAGTGGATTCTTCTTAAAAATGCGGTATTTGCGGTGAATTTGGAGAAGAAGTATTTTAACAACTTTTATAACATGCGGTTCATGAGCGGGTTTTTTGCGGTCTCCATGGCAACGAATATTAAACATTACTCGAGCGCGTTTGATTGGCTGTTGGAGAATCCGGTGTCATCTTCACGAGATTTCAGCCAATCACGGAGCTGAACAACAAGTACGGCGGGAATCAAAATGTTCCTAATTGACAATGCTACGCTTTGGAAGTCAATAGAACTACTTTTTAAATGAAAAGTAAAGTGGCATAGAGCAACACTCTACCAGTCATATATGTTAGGCAGTAAACCTTTATTTGACTTTATCTAAGCCTAATGCTTCTTAGTAATCAGTTTCCGTCACTAATGTTAAACAACGCTGGGAGCGGTCACTAGTTGTATGGGTGACCGTTAGTGGAATCATATCTTGAGCGCTTTCGTGCTTCGGAGGGCACGTTAAGCCATCGGTCCCGGCTTTTGTCACAAGATTACATTCATTAAGCCCCGTTGAAGGCCTTCGGGCGGCTTGGAAAAACGCCCAACTGCGGGGTGATGTTGCCACAGCATCGCCCTTGCTGTCCACTAACCCGCACTAGGCCAGCGTGGTGGAACTAAGACTTCAACCCCTCTCCTTATAAAGGAGAGAGAGACCCGTGCTCAACAGTGAGCGTAAATGAGTTGTTACTTTTACAAGGATATTGTACGAATGCTAGAATACACTAGTGACTTTCCTGTGATCATTTATAAGTCTTATTCTTCTTCTTGTCGTTCATCTCATATTAATTGACCTTCTAGAATAATGTGTAAAAGTTTTCCAAACCACTCATTACTGGCCTCTGACCTAATTTGTTTTTACAACATCCATCTTTCGACCCAAAACGGGACCAACGACTGAATGTACTTTTCTAATTGCAACTAAAGCCTACCTACTTTATCGAGACACAATTTATAAGATGTCCTTTCCTAAATTGAGTAGGAATCATACCCAGTACCAGATAGTAGGCAGCGCACCGCTCCACTACACGAGTATAACCCACCCGTCCCTTACAGGCTCGATTTATAGGAAGTTTAAATAATAATATTATAAAAAGGATTTTTAGAACTAAATTGGGCCATTTCTCAACAATAAACCGAATCCAGTCACAGTTTAGCCATCTTTCGCGTTCATCTCCGGACAGTTTTGATCTATCGTATTCGCTAAGAAAATTTAAATCTACATTGCGACACCAGTTTGTCTCAGCAAAATAGACTAAATTTTAGCTTTTGTAATTTAATATTTTATTTATTCATGTAATGTGCTTTCTACACTATTATTATTGTTGTGCATGTCTTTGCAGCCTTTAAGTAAGGCAGCACCATAGAATGTTTCACCATATATTGTTAAAACCTGTAATATTTAAGGTGTATGCTTTGTTGGTTGTCCTTAAAATAAATAAATATATAAATAAATAAGGTCCTTTCCTAAAAAAACTTATTGGGAAATGGAAACATGGATATGCAGCCCGCCACACCATTTCACTAGCCAAGTCACCGATTATAATAAATATTTATCCGATCGACGCTGACAAGGAAGTCCGCAAAGAAAACCAACGAGAAAAGGCAAAACGGTCTCAAACAAAAGCCCACGTACTCAGATATCGAATCTGAACTAACTTTCAGAGTGGAGTATTGAATAAAAGTTGCTAATAAGATTTTCAACTTTAAACAAAGGGGAAAATGCGTTTAACATTTTAAACATTCGAATCTTTTCAATCTGGTTGTGTCCGATTTGGTTAACTGGATAAGAGCGTACTGTTAATACTTATTGGTTTCTTGAATTTACTCGAACACTATTCATTGAAACGAGGGATTTAATGGAGCCCCCATTAAATCGCTAGTGAATTTGCCACTAGAGGCGCTAGTGTCGCGTAAGGTCCAATATCATTCACTTTGTACTGGTTTTAGCGGAATTTGTTGCATAAATTATAATTTCTTTAATTTAACTGCTGGAAAGTGATCTCCTTCGTAAAATATCGCAAATATGGATTATTTGGCGACTAACCGCCCTGCTGCACGGATTGATTTTAATTAATGTGAACGCTTTAAAAGCGGAATTAAGAAAAAGCGCAAAAATAGGCGGCCTCAAGAGCAACTATTTCAGAAGTTAGTTTGTTGATATCAAGATAGTTATTTATAAACAATATAACCTTAATTAGAGTCAAGATATAACACTTTGTTTCGGCGCCAATCGCCTTTGACAGCTATAACTCCGGACCTCAGTCTACAGTGGCGCCAACTGGTGAGCAAAGAAACGGTAGTGCCCATTGGATTCTAACTCGTGTTTAGTATGATTCAAGGTTTTGAACATCAATGGAGGTGAAAGGCTATTATATCAATAATAATAAATATGACTTTTCTAAACATCTTTCCTCAAAAATATTGTAATAATTTGGCACGGTGGCGATGGCAGCTGAGCCAATTACAAAGAAAAGATTTTGCTAGTCTTCTTTTGGCAGTACCTACACATTTAGAAGTTACATACGTCACCAATAAGAAGAGAAGATGTGTTGCTATTATACAGGGCGTTAAGTTAATGGTATTACATGTAGGCTGCTACATGTATATAAATAGAGTGGTGAAGTCAGAAATTTGATGTCACCATTACATGTTTTATTATATACCAATATTTTTATAAAAAAAGGTTTTTTTTTTCTGTATAAAAGTAATGCGAATGCCAGAAGCCGAGGATCGACCAGAGGCATGCAACTGGAGAGGCATAGGTCCAGCAATGTACTGCGATAGGGTGATGATTATTATGTAAAATGAAAATGAAAATCGATGATATCAAATATTTAACTTCACGATACTCTTTATATGCATTTAACATAGGCTATAATATCAGTATATAAACTTGAAAAATTATGTCTTAGGCGGGACTAGAACCCGCGTCTCCTCGCAATCCAGGCGCGGCGCTTAATGGTATTGCAATTAAGTTGCTAAAATATCAAATAAAGTATTTAACACACCCTGTATATCGACTTCAAACAGCATTAATCAAAATTTGTATAAGTACTAGTTATACATACATACGAGTCCTACAAATTCCAACATTTCAATCTTAAAGTTCAAAACCAATCGTCATCTAGTCCTATCTCTCAAATGTAGAGCCATAATTTTTTATACCCCATAAATTCTAATGTGGCCGGTATCCTGACGTAAATCTATCGTTATTCGCGTCATCTGACCTCGGATCATTAAATTTGCATACGTAACCAAACGGGCTTCAGCGGAAGGTGTAAACAACGAGGGTGACCGGAGACAGGAGATGGGTATCGTTCAGAAAAAAAACACAATTCATTTATTACTAACAGACAACACTGGGTTAGAAACTACATCAAAAATTATAAGATATCGTTTTTTTTTATAAATATTGGGATTACTCTTGAATACATACTTTACTTTACGATTAAAAAGAAGCCTAAGACGGAGCGAGCTTACCCAGACCAGAGGCACTGGTTCTCCCACACACCAGCGGAACACAGAAAACCTGTTTGGCGCTAGACTCTGGCTGGACGGTGGTAGCATCCAGGCAGCCTCTTACGAAGCCGACCACCGCAAAATCAACTAATAGTTGTTTTAAGATTTCTACCATGTACCTTGTTTTTACTCATTCTTCCGTGATCATGGCACTTGTGACAGTGCCGAAATATCGGAAACTAATCAAATTTTAAATCATTATTCATATTATTATACCAAGGATTGTTTAATAAAAATTCAACAATCTCTGTGCTTGTGGTTTAACTATGTTTAAAATGGATTAATTCCCCTGTAAATAGCTCACGTAGGTTTGGGCTCTATTACCACGGCCCGTGTTATAAGTCCCGGGAGCTACTCGGAGTTTCTCTTTCTGCCACACGATGGACCCGGCAGCGGCTAAGAAGAAGGTATATACAAGATGAAATTTTAACAATTTTCCTAATTTTAATATATCAATCTACGAAACAAAAAACAAATGACGTATTTTCTTTTGGTATAGCCCAGTACAAAAATGTCAAGACAAAGCACTCAGAAAATGTCCGCCAAAAATCTAAAATGTTTGATATGGCCGCCTAGCAACACTTTTTTTACGCGTTGCTCATCTCATTCATTAATTACGATACTAATCATAATATGTTTTTGATTTTAATACCTTGACAGGTCTAGGACCGTGAAAATTGAATACTATATCGCGAAAAATATTTTCGGGTGACAACTCGATTAAAATTTTTTACTTCATAAATAGGCTCTAAATACGATATTGAACACCTATAAAAATTTTGGAAAGTGGTTAAAATTTCATCCTGTATATAAGTAACTAATAAACACAGTTTAAAACCAAAATAAATCACATGATTCACCTAACAATAACCAGCTAACCCAGACTATTTTGGAATAGGTGAAAATACAAATCCATTTCCACTGCATACACACTTCGACACTTCCAACTGTGTCCACTGTCCAACCCGATTACTCTTCTCCAAACAATCGATTATCGTATAACGAACACCCCATCCCTTCCGTACCCCCTTCACCCTTCGGATAACGAGCGGATATTTTGTTTTATAAAACGTTATTACGGGAGACAGGGGAAGACAATTAAAACAAATTCTATTTGAACGAAAAAATGGAAGTCTGCTCGTTTGCCGTTTAAAGCTAGGTACTCACACACATCAACGTATAATTTTACTTCGAAATTGATTTCAAGATTTCATAAAATTATACACTAAATCAAGATTTAATTCACTGTAAATGATTTCAAGTTAATACTTTGTTTTTGGGGTAAAACCTTTAACATACGCATGTTACTGTTAAT
Organism: Anania crocealis; assembly: GCA_949315895.1. NCBI lineage: Eukaryota > Metazoa > Arthropoda > Insecta > Lepidoptera > Crambidae > Anania > Anania crocealis. The sequence goes on along the minus strand of OX438859.1, from coordinate 3,201,489 downwards.
TATAAAAACAAAACTGAACACGATATTCATTTCGTATATGGTATGTTACGTAACTAGTAATTACTTCTTTGACATATTAACTTACTTACCACTTACATTTTTGCCGTTTCGTCATGTCAAAGCCGCCGTGGGCACAAAGCGATTGCTTCCAGTTCCGTTAAATAAACAATTATAATGCACTACTACAGACTGTCTAAACGCCGCATACAATATGGAAATATTATCAAAACTGATTCACATGCACCCACCCTAACGAAAGGTTAGAAGCATCATACCTTCATGTAGGGTGATTTTGTAAAACGTGGATTTTTATACACCTATCTGACGCGCCATTGTTTTGACACCACATTTTTTTTTGTAACTTATATTGTCATTCTTCTAGCCAAATCATGACAAAAAGAGTTGCTTCTACAAGTTGTATCATAGTTAATTATCATTTATCGTAATAAATAAATGTGGACAATATTACCTGAGCTGGTGAATCGGTGTTAACGCTACTTAACCACACAGAGATTCTGAATCTTGTTAACTTAGAAAATAGTAATTTTTCATTTATTTACGTTACCACAGTTGGGACTTGAACCAACAAACTTTCGCTTGCCGAGCGACTGTTCTTTCCTTGATTTACATTAGATCAAATAGAAAACTACTTAACGAAGCAAGAAACTAAGAAAAGAACAAACGAACTCAGAATAAGAAAAGGAAAATGAGCTCTAAAAACCTCCTTAGAATAATTTGTATTGAAGAACATTTAATCATGGCTACGTTCATAAAAACAATGTACTAAGTGGTGGAAACCCCAAAACAATTCGCTCATGCAATGCGATTTCAAAACTGTAACATAAAATTTTAACAAAACAGCAGCTCTAACTGAACAACTCCGCTAATATACCTAATAGAATCTTCTAGAAAACTTCAACAGAAAAGTAAAAGCAAACATCGTACTGTTAAATCACGTGGGTGCACCGTACAGCTATATGAAGACGTAGCTATTACTTCCTAACTCGGTGAAAACATTTAGAAATAACCCGCTCCGGACCAAGTTTCAGAGAAATATTAAGACATACGAGTATGTACTTATATCCCGACTCGCAAACTTCGTCGTGGTTAATACTGTATTCCAGACATATTTAAGTAAGGCCACATTGTAGGAACGTAGTGTCGTTTGGTGCCGGCACATTAAAAGAATAGGGATGCTCTTTCTCTTTCTGTGAGTAACGTAACTATCGTAAGAAGAGATTAAAGGAGTACTAACAGACAAAGAAGGCAACAGCTTGTTCTCTCCACAGTTAGCAAAATGTGGTGATCATGACAAAATTCTTCTTTAAGAGAGAGCTCGTGTACAGCAACCTGATATATGCTGGTAATGATGATGTAGAAACGCAGAGTAGCCTTGGACGTACCTAAACAGGCTGCAGATATGCGTTGGCCGCTGCAAGCACAATGTCCAGGTGTGGTTACTTCAATGAGTGCAGCAATTTCGGCAAACCCAACATGTAACTTTTGTGTATTGGTACAGCTGTTATTTATTTTTAAGCTATTAATTGCATAGATTCTATCGCGGGCCTTGAGCGCGGGGACTGAATCCAGAAATTCGGTAACGCAAAAACCCTCACTTCGACCGGCACAGCGGTGATACGGCTGTTCGACGAGGTGCGTGCGGTTTGACGAGGCGTTTGCCATTCGACGAAGTGGGTGCCGTTCAACTAAGTGGGTGCCGTTCGACGAAGTGGGTGCCGTTCGACGAGGCAGGTGCCGTTCGACAAGTTGGGTGCTGTTTTTCGAGGTGGGTGCTGTTTGACGAGAGGGGTGCTGTTTTTTATTTATTTATTTATTTATTTATTTATTTATTTTTTATTAGTGTTGGCTTCACTGTCTGTGGCTCTACCGCAATTGTCAACAATAACACGTCGTGAATATACGCATTTTTTATCTCACGGATCTCTTTTTACTATCAGCCTTTTGGTATACAGTTCTATAACTGTATACCAAAAGGCTGATAGTAAAAAGAGATCCGTTATATATATTGCTTGTTAATAAGTGGGTAGAGCTATCTCCACCCACTTATTAACAAGCAATATGTCTGCGAGTGCGGCGCCACCCTTCAGACCAGGGCTGCTCACCTTCTAGCATTTCCTAAAGGTCCCGACAGCTATATCAAGAAAGCCACTGACAGGGCGGTACTCGTGGCAAAGTATTGGGTGCATATGATTTAATTTGCGATCGACACCAAAAGAAGAAAAAGAGAACCTGACCCTATCAGCTCAAAACACTGAAGAAAGTTCATACGTCATCACATAAGACTGAACACTTGGGCATTATATACAATTGTAATAGGTGACATTTTACAATAAAAAATTACCGTCTAATGTGCAAGCGACTGTTCTAAAATATACTTTGGAGTATGTAATCAAATTGATTGAGTAATTTTTTGCAACTATGCCAAGAACTTTTTGTCACGCTACAATTTAACGACCCTTATCAAGCTTAAAATTAATGGCACAATATAGAAAATACAAAATTTCTACTACTTGATCCCAAAAATTTGCTTTCAATTATTTTTCTTAAACTTCGTGCTATCAGTCAGTGCTGTGTTTAAAAGTTATATTTTGTAGCATACTAATATATAATATTTTCGATACTATTGTATCGATTATATACATATTTTTAATGCGGGCAACACGCACCCGTAAGCACTTGTTTTGTGGATACTCGAAACAATAAATCATTTATGGTTCATTGTGTCTACGTTTTTTTTATAAAGTGTATGTCTGAGTGTTTTACCTAGACCCAGACCCAAGCCAATAATAATTTTGTTTTCTACATTGGTCCATAATATCCGACCAGCACTGGCGACACATCTTTAAAACCATTCGACAACGGAGACCGTCGAGTATTGATTCAATAGAGACAGTTGCCATTAAATAATATTTGCACTTTTAGCACAAAAAGAGCAGAGGGGACTTCTTAACCGTCCAATTGTGTGGCAAGACGAATAACACGAAAAACAACATTAGTATAATGGACGGAATTCATAAAGTTATTGCGATGCTTCGGTGAAGAACGATGACGCTAATGTGTTCTCGCCCTAACTCGAAAGTTTGGAGACCTTTTAAAATAGTGATGTGGCCACATTGGTCGAAAGTGACAATAGTAAGAATATCGATATATTAATAGCATTTTTTTACGGTATCTATCCAATATACATAAACTTTTTTTACTTACCTTAAAATAAAAGTTGCTGGAACCATGACTACGACGACGGTTATAATGATTCAAGTAAGCAATGATTGAAGAATAGAATAAATAAACTCTTTTAGCAAAACTATTAATGAACATGTCTGTTTGTACTGGTCTGGGTGTTTTCTATGTATTATAAGTATATATTTAGAAAAAAAAAAGTATATAAGTACGTTTATCGGTTGTCTAGTACCCCATACGACAGGCTACTTAATAGTAGCTTAATTTGGGACTAGATGGCTCTGTGTGGCCCAGTGAGGCATGACCTAAATATAAATAAAAAAAATTAAAAAAATAAAAATTAACACCAACAGAAGAATATTCTATTAACTGATTATATGCTTATCATCCTTTCACGTTTTGATATTTTTTCAGGTTGACTTTCCTTTTCAAATTTAATGATTCTAAATATTGTTAAACTTGTCACGATTTAAATTCCCTAATGTCTTGTAAATAACCTTGATAGTTAATGCCTATCAACATGATTATGTGCAACAATAACGCTTGTTTTTTTATTTATTTTAGCACAATATTCACGGATATTTTTTTATAAATGTCAACTATACATTTTAAATGGTTAATGAGATTGAAATAGGTACCTTACTTCTTTGTCTGACTTACGGTCAGCCACACTACCAACGGTGTAACTCAGTCGATACGTCAGGAAATAATTATAAAATGAAACATGCTTGCGATTAAATCCAGCGGAAGCTTAAACTTTCCGAAATATTACGCCTTTTGACGTATTAACAATAATTACATTTCTATTGTTTAAAGCTCTGTGTCTCAGACAATGTTAAAAGTATGTGATACCAAAACAATCGATACTTCAGCATCACTATTCAAAAATGTCTTTTGAAGAAAAACATCGTTTGGAGATTGCGTAATGGCTGAACGACTGTAATAAAAATATTTGCTTATAATATCGCGATTCATTATTTTACGGTGACATAGCATATTTTACCATACCAAAGGATACGGATATATATACTATGTTATCATTACACTAATTTGATGTGAATAGATTTTCTAATAGTACTTTGTCTTCTATGCTTTAATTATATTGACAATCTTTACCGTACAATAATAGTAATAGTAGGTATAATACGAACAGTTGTTTTTTTATAACGGTACAAATACGTAGAATATTAGTTAAAACAAAGAATAGTTTGATTAATATTATTTGGTTAAAACGACTTATTTATAATAAATTTATAGTTAGTCGAAACCCTAACACCCGTTTAGATTTATAAAGTCGGTATGAACTGAAAATATCTTGTATATTAGAAGTAGACATTATTCTATTAAAGTTCTGTTAGTACATAACATATTATCTACATACTTCAAAGATATAATTTAACTTATGCTTAACTTGTACTCAAACTGAAAATACCTATATATTGTTACTATGTATCTGGCAAGCCATGTTCGCCTATAAGAGGCTTTCCATTTAGCATTATAGTTTAGTTCTTTTTATTTTAAATGGTAAACCTTAATAAAAAACACGGCTCAAGTAACTAAAATTTGGACATAAGCGAGTAGGACTCGCGCACGAAGGGTTCCGTACCTTCATTTACCTAAATTATCTATTTTTTAAGTGAATATAAAACCTAATGGTCAGTAAATATTTCAAGCTCTACGAGTACTGGTTGGCGTTATTAATGTAATGCAAAAAGGCAAAAAAAATACGTTTTCTGTATCTCCTTCTTATCGTGTCGACATCGATGCGATGCATTTAAGTATAAAACACACTGATTGCGATAAAATATGGTTTGCAGAAAGAAGAAAGGACAAAAGCATTTTTTAATCCGAGTCCGGTTTAAAAGGATGTCCTAGGGGAATAAAATACGGGGTGATAAACCGCATTCCACGAATAAAAGAGTTATCGGTTCACTGCATTTGCTTAAATTTTTAGCTACCTCTAAAGTTAATAGTTTTAAGTAAAGGTTATTGTAACATACGTATCTATAACTAGCATTTTTTTTCACATTAACTAATATTAACATTGATATTGAATACCTACATCAATGGGTAAGTATTAACGACTGGACGCAATTGGACTGTTTCTGAAATAATATTTGATCTTTTTCTTTTTATCGTGTGATTGAATCAAAGAAGTGATGTGCCTTCCAAAGCACCCAAACCTCTTCCAAGCTAAAATGACCGTAGGGTGATGCCAGGATAGATGCTCCAGTTTGCTTAATTTCAAAGGGTATCCATCCTCTGACTAATTTTTGCGATGAATCATCTATTCCCCACGGTAGGCATCCCATATAATATAAGGGTTCAAAAAAAGTATGATTTACACAAATTCCATATGACTTATATTAAAACAAATACAGGAAAACAAGTAAAACAATAACTAAGGACCATAGTTATCATACGCATTGGTTGCATTACTATAAAATGATATTTTTTTGAAGTATAAAGCTATTTCAAAAAGTGTGGCATCTATCTTGGTCTTACCCTACCGGTGCGAGGGATACAAAAGCTCAAATGTGCATACGAACGTATTGTGATGTAACACGGGATTAAATAACTCGAACCCTGAATAATCAATTCGCTTCTTAACTTTCTACCAAGTTAAGGTAACGAATTATCCTACTTTGCTTCGACGCCGTGCAACTTTAACTAAGCAGCTACTTACCGTACGGTTAAACTAACTCGGTTACCTGGGAGTTGGCTAATGCTGTTAGCCAATTAAGAGGTGCCTATACAGGGTGAAATTTTAACCACTTTCCAAATTTTAATATAGCAATCTACGAGGCAAAAAACAAATGACGTATTTTTTCTTTTGGTATAGCCCAATACAAAAATGTCAAGATAAAGCACTTAGAAAATGTCCGCCAAAAAACTAAAATTTTTGATACGGCATCCTAGTAACACTTTTTTTACGCGATGAGCATTTCATTCATACATTACAATACTATTCATAAGTTTTTTATTTCCCTTTATACCTCAACAGGTCTAGGAGCGTAAAAATTGAAAACCATATCGCGGAAAATATTTTCGGGTGACAACTTGATTTACATTTTTTACTTCATAAATAGGCTCTAAATGCGATACTGAACGCCTATAAAAATTTTGAAAAGTGGTTAAAATTTCATCCTGTATACTTGGATTCACTGCTTACCGCAAAGATACTCTGGAGTTGGTTGGTTAATAAATAACTGGTTTAAAACATAATAGCAGCATCCCTACTCCTATCGCTCGTAAGATATTTAAAGAGTACCTCACCTCTCACCACAAACACTCACGTCTCAACACACATTTTGTACTATCAGTTTAATTTCAGCAAATAGGCATCAGGAGTCGATATATGTTTTTTCTCGCATGCCGGGCGGGCGCCATACCATTAGGCCACCGAGACACTGCGACACGGCGCGAATTTTTCAAGCATATTCTTACGCTGTGAGCCAGCGTTGCTTCATCAAATGTTAGGAGTTTGCACCCTTAACACCCGAAAGAAACATCTTTGCAGATGTTTGACAGTCAGTTAAGATGAAACAGCTATTTATATACTTTATTTGATATTTTAGCAACTTAATTGCACTTATAATATCAGTATATAAACTTGAAAAATTTTGTCTCAGGCGGGACTCGAACCCGCATCTCCTCGCATGCCGGGCGGGCGCCATACCATTAGGCCACCGAGACACTGCGACACGGCGCGAATTTTTCAAGCATATTCTTACGCTGTGAGCCAGCGTTGCTTCATCAAATGTTAGGAGTTTGCACCCTTAACACCCGAAAGAAACATCTTTGCAGATGTTTGACAGTCAGTTAAGATGAAACAGCGACTTATATACTTTATTTGATATTTTAGCAACTTAATTGCACTTATAATATCAGTATATAAACTTGAAAAATGTTTTGATGTTTGACAGTCTTTAACTGACTGTCAAACATCTGCAAAGATGTTTCTTTCGGGTGTTAAGGGTGTAAGCGTTCTAACCACCATATTTACATTAGAATGTAACATCCAAAACTAACAAAGTTTAAGCCATGTTACATTATAAGACTGCAAATTGTCACTGAAGTTCTAACACCACGTAAGTCATTTTTTGGCGGTTTTGATATTTTGATGCCATTCGCTAGTGAATCGAAAGACGCGTCTTTTCTCCCAATCAGATTCGAGACACGACCAATAAAAACCCTTGATATCACGGAAAACGGAATAGCACGGAAGTCATTGTCCTGTGGAAACAGTACGTAAGTCCAGCCCAGTTCCATACATTGAGCGGTTTTGTCAGCTGCGGTTGGGAATATTCAAAAAGGTTTTTTAACTCTCCTGAGAAGTTCTTCAAAATGACTTACGTGGTGTTAGAACTTCAGTGACGAAATGTAAAATCAGTCTGCACTATGTAAAATCAACATTAAGTCCATCAATTTAAATTGGCCGTCTTATACTTGAACACGACTTAAACCGTGTAAGGTTTTTTTCATCATTTCTGTGGTAACTTGAACTCAATGATAGAGGTCTTGGCGTTTCAGTGGGATGATTATAGGCTGTTACTTTACTTTAACACGTATAAAGTTTTATGATGCCCTAGTTAGCTCCCTATATCCGTAAACACACCCTACCCAAGCCTATCTTCAATTTGGTACCAATCACCGACCACAAAGCACTAATTTCCCCAAGGCACCATTCGTGAACTTAATATTGCTTCGGACTAAACCATTGAAATCCTTCGTATTTTATTGATAGTAAAACGTTAGAGTTAAAACGTAACTAAAGAATATAAAGTTTTATCGGCCTTTTCAAAAAGTCTTTTAAAATAGGGGGGAGACCGGGGATAGTTGAATAACTATCGAAACTTATTAATTTTTATTATTTCCTTGTCTGACATTGATTATGTCCAGCGGAAGGTTGTCAGTTTAATTCCCACCTCATGCAGCCGAAAATATTCATTCAAGGCCTTGTATTTTCAATTTTCACTAGCACCTTATTTTGTTTAAAGGACTGTTTTAAAAACATCGATTTTGTGTTCAATTAAATCTGCTTACCTCGCAAAGGTCACTTGTTCGACTCCCAGTCAGGTGAATTTAAAAATTATTATTATAATCAAAAGCCACCACCACATATGTAAGATAATTCAAAATCGTCTATTCCTGATCCGGTACCGGTATTTAACCCCCCCTCCTGGCGGGTGGTGGGGGGCGCGGCACAGGTCATGCGAGCCATTATCATAACAACTGTTACTCGCGGCGGAGGCCTAATTTACACACCGCGCATTTCATTAGCTAGTCTAATCTAACGAACGTGTGCTACTACGGGAATCCTTTGAATTTACAGTCATAATAAATATACTCCCATCTTTCTTTAATTGTGATTTTAATATTTTAGTATGCAATTACGTAATTTATTTAATGGTCACGGGAAAATGGTCTTCCCGAGCATCATACTAATGTATGATGGCGGTCCAATCTTTTAACAATTAATGTGGCAGAGCAACTATAATTTCGGATTAGCTAGTATCAAAATATAATATGATAAGCATGTAATAAATACTATAAACCAATCATCAAATCACATACATTGGTCTGCCCCAAACTATTTAAAGCCTATGTGTTTCAAATCAGAAACAAAGAAGGTACCACAAACACCAAGTCCAGTGAAAATATAGAAAAAATACATTATTTCCGCATTACCGGTAAACAAAACCTTGTACTGGTATATTCCTTATACTGGTGTATTCCTGTGCCACTTTACTAGACAGATCATAAAAAAATATGCCATTTTTGCTTGATGCCTAAGGACTCTAAAAAGATAACTTATGTTTGTTCAGTTTAAATTCAAACATTTTTTGAACGCCTGTGTCTTAACAACCAAAATGATGAGCTCTGTATGGTGTTTTAAAGAGCAAAAGCCAAATTATAGTGTGCTTCAGAAATGGCTTTAGAATACAAGAAAGAATATTGGAAAAAAACTCTAAACAATTTAAAGTAACAGTCTATAATCAACCCACTGAAAAGGAAAGGCCTCCATCATTAAATTCAAGTTACCACAGCAATGATGGGAAGTAAAAAACCCTATTGATTCAAAAACATTATAAATTACAAATTTCATGACATTATTGTTACTTGTTTGCTTTCGTGTTATCCTTCAAAGATTGTCTGTATTTCACTCACTAAAGCTTATTAAGTTGACATTTAAACAAAGCGATTTAAAACCTACATGAAAACCTTTCTAGAAGATTTACGAGACTTATAAAAGTTCGTAAAGAGTTACTCTTAAGCATTGTCTCTGCGCTGATCAGGGAGCAACTGAGACAAATTTAACTTCAAGTTGAGACATTAAAAGGCATTATTTGTTCTTCTTCTTCTGGTGCCTCTCCAACTAGTGACGGTCGGCAGTCAGCTCCGCATATCTCACTCGATCGCTTGCTAGATTGAAAAGCTCTGAGGCACTGGCTGAGCTAAGTGTCCAGGCTTCGCATCCGTATAAAACTATGGGCCATTCTTTATTACAAGTAGCAAATAGTAGGGGTTCTAAAGCTAATCTACGCCACGTTAAGTAGGCTGAAACATAGCGACGACGAGATATGAGACACACATGACAATTTGAATTATACATGACTCGCCACATGTTTGCGCGGCATTGTATAGCCGCTTTTATTAGAGAATTCATTATAATGCTACATACGTACTTGTGCAAAGTGCTTTAATTATTCTATTACACAAGAATATGCAGAAGGATTGCAAAATTTGTGATTTACATACGAAAAAGCTTGCCTTAATAATTGTACTGTTGGGCGGTTTGCTTAGACCTCAAAATCCTGTTTAGTGTTGTTACTACTCTCTGTAAGTATGAAATGGTACAATATGACAGTTGATGAAGAAAAGGATCCGAGTCAAAAAAGTAGGTAAATAATTTTACAAAACGAATATCTTGGATCAAAAATCCTACACCATTCGTGAAAAAATGGTTCGTCTCTGTATTCAGAACTGGAATTTGAAAGATTGGTAGCAGATATTTCGGCAGAAAGTGCACAATTTTAGAATAAATAAATAAATAAATATTTAGGACATGCCTCACTGGGCCACACAGAGCCATTTAATCCCAAATTAAGCTACTATTAAGTACCCTGTCGTATGGGGTACTAGACAACCGATAAACGTACTTATATACTTTTTTTTTCTAAATATATACTTATAATACATAGAAAACACCGAGACCAGTACAAACAGACATGATCATGCACACAAATATTTTTACTGTGCGGGGATCGAACCCGCAACCCATGGGTCAGAAGCAGCGTTTACTACCACTGATCCAAATGGTCGTCAATTTTTTCGCAATTGCCATTTTATAGTTCTCAAAACGATTTTGTTCGACCATCGCTACACTAAGAACAGTTTCCTTTTATGAATTAGGTGAAATAATCATTATAGTACAGACAACAGCATGTCAACCTACCACATAACGTCAAAATTTCTCAATTGATATTGATCTCTACTTGTTGGACTTAAAGTTGAAAATCAATTCAATGACCTTTAACTGTTTGAGTAGCTTGATCTGCCGTTGTCTGTACATTGATTAATTATGATCACATTGATCTTGATAAAATTTTTTGGAACAGTTTTTTCCAAAGGGTCAAGATTAACATGTCTAACCGTGAAACTCGACATACATTTACCAATATTTTGAACTGGTAATCATACAATAATAACTCTTAATGAAATGGCACCTGGCAATCGTTCGGTTTGAATAGATTGTATTTGTCATTTAATTAAAAAAACTATAAAGATAACGGATCAGAATATATGTTATGTGTACATACGACAACAGATGAACTTACTACTAAATAGATATCTAATTTTCTCAATCGAAAATAATGTTTATGTGTCGTTTTACAGTCGAAAAACTATCAGGGACATTTAGAGGATTATGGAATCTTTGACGCGCTGGCCATTGTACAATTAATAAAAAATAGTAGCACAAATAATAACAAAATACTCTTTTAATGGTATCTTAAAGGAATACAAGTTAACAAATAGAACCAGCGCACATTCGCAACGGATGTCCAAGAAAATAAACTGCACGGAGCAAGTGACACGGACACGGAGGCTTTTTGCAGCATTTCTTGAACTAAAAATGTCTTACCCGAGTTACTTGTACAATTATAAAGCCTTTTAATGCTAGTTAAGACGCTACGGTGGCTTAGTTTTAATAGGTTTCGGATATTTCACACACCATCCTTGGGCTATATTTAAGATATAATAAGGGGAATATTGTCAATATTATGAAGTAGTCACTACATAGTTTTTTTGATTATTGTTTAACGCATTAACGTCTGTAATACGTCACATGATCATTATCGTCAGCTCACATCAGTCCACTGCCGGCACAATCCTTTCCAAAAGAAGGATATTGACATAATTACCAAGCATGATAGGATGGATTTGCGATCACAGTTCGAACAATTATAGAGAAAAGTCGCCGCGACGCCCGTTTTTCCCGAACAGATCTCCTATGATTACCTGCCATATCAGTTTTTAACACCACAAGGCACTGCACTATCTTATTATGCACTAGCTGTTACCCGCGTCTTCGTACGCTTCTATTTCGGTTATTATGATCGCTATTATTTTTGCAACATTTTTCACTATTGCTTCGCTCCTATTGGTCGCAGCTTGATGTTATATAGCCTAAAGCCTTCCTCGATAAATGGACTATCCAAAACAAAAACAATTTTTCAATTCGAACCAGTACTTCCTGAGATTAGCGCGTTCAAACAAACAAACAAACTCTTTAGCTTTTTAATATTATAGTATAGATTTGAGAACCTATATATGAGTCTTAATTTATATTTAAGACAACAATACATTAAGTCTACAGGACTTAAGGGATATTCGTCACAAAAAAATAAAATTTAAGTCTTTTTTACAACCACATCAGTATTTTTTGAAGACATAAAGTCTAGATATTAATTTATTAGTATCTTAGTTGCAAAAGATCCCAAAACGGGCCGTTGAAACACGAAATCAAATGCTTCGCTATGACGAAATCCAAAACCAATTCTATCATAAGTATTGACCAATCAATTCATAATATTCTAGCTAGCACTAATCCATTTATATGAAAACAAGAGAAATCCACTAAAACATACCTCATTGGTGTTCCATCGATGCCTCTGCGCAGCGAAGTGTTCCGCCCGTGGTAGACTCTCCAAGTTTTCTGGTAATTTGATGGGTTCGCCATCTGTAATAATGAAAGACATAGCTAGATTAAAATTTCATATTACTCCACTATGAAAAACTTTTAAAAATATATATTGTAAACCAGTCAAATGCTTTATTTTCATTTTTCAATAATTCGTTATACTTTTACGATGAAACTGCACAGTTTTAACTCATACTACATTTGAATTTAAATGAAAGATATCTGTTCAGATTTCAATCGCATTTATTGGGATTTTTATTGTATTTTAATTTATCTTGACGCTTCTAACCCTTTGCAGCGTTAAAGGTCGGTAAACCGTATTAAAATTCATCGATAATTTCAATAAGTATATTCAAAGTGCTTGCCTTTATTTAAAAGAGAATATTAATTGTTCTCTGAACGTTGTAATGTTACTAAAGAGGCCAAAAGAAGACGGTCACTTTAACTAAATATCATATTCATATTTATATTCATTTATTTCTATCTATCTATCTATCTATCACTTTAAGCTTTTCCTATTTGTTTCTTATTATAATGAGTACCTACTTGTATACCTACACATGATCCATACACAACATCCATTCGCTATGGTTTGACATCTATGGCCCATTAAAATCTTTCGAAAAATACTTAGTCTAAAGTAAAAGCAGGCAAACGTTTTAAGTTTTTTTTTTAAATCATGAAAACTCGCAGTCCATTAGAAAACGTTGAGGGATCTTTAAATAATGTTTTTCTACGTAATTACTATTATACTATAATTTTAACATTAACAGCAACCATAGGTATTTTTAGGTTAATCAAATGGAGTTATTTTTTGGTAAAACAAATAAGATTTTCATTTCGGTTTTATTATTTTGAACAAGAAAATTTCTAAAATATTAAAGTTAGACATTGTATTATTATTGTACTATTAAATACGTTAATAATATAATAACATTGGATCAGCTGTCATCAACTAAGTATTATCAAGGCGATTTAAAAATCTGTGATTGCTTCAAGTTTTAATCTATGATTTTAAGTAACAATCAAAATTATCTGCATTTTTTCCTGATAAAAACCTAACCTTATCTGTATTAGTACCTGACAGTGATACATGGTGTTGCTAACCTATAAATTTCCCACCTTCTAAGCGTTGGGTACATCCAGAATTTAGCACGTTCAAGCAAAGGCCTAATAAAACTAAAGCGTAAACAAAACAATAAAACGAACCGGCTACGAGGTGAAAACTGCCCAGTTTTTGGCAACATTCGTCAAGAATGTCCGCGCTGCAGCCGACTAAGTGGTCGAGGTAGCCCAAAAATAAACCCTAATCCCTGGCGATAAGAACTCCGAGAGTGCAAGGGACAAATGCACCCCGAACGCGGATCCAACTTGTTGAAATTCCGTCGCCGTCCGCTTTACGACGGTACAAATTTAACGAGTACTCAGTCGAAATCCACTCGATCTCTATTCCGGGGGTATTAGGGCCAATTTCGCTCATCCGTACAGGAAGAGATATTTGGTGTTGAATTTAGGGGTTGGAAATTTCGCAAGGCGCAGCGCTTGCTTCGGCGCACACTAATTTTTGGCCAATCGCGGCTAACGGGTACCGTAACGTGTGAGACACATTTTAAGGTTTATCTTGCCGAAAGTATTTTTAAAAAGATGCTTATTTTTTTCGACGATTGTCCCAAATTTTGTGTGCGGTTGCCTCGATCGGTTGCTTACGGTTTAAATTCAAACGGTTGCGAGTTTGTGTGTACACGACGAAATTTATGTCCACTGTTTTACATTGGATATAGGAAATTAGGCACTGGTGAAACAGAAAGTACCTATTTCGTTTTTCGCTGTTCGAATTCAGTTTTTATAGCTATTCTAGTTAAAACAGTTGCAATGTTACTTGTTGGTAATAAAAAAAGAGTTTTAGAATCGAAGGAATTCTAAATAATAAAGAGAACTTTTTTGGCATTGAAAAAATCTACATGAAAGCGTTTTGAATGCCAATTTAAAATGTTATTGTAGACTCTTTTTACAATGTTTTGACCTAGCATTCTTTTCACGGAATTGCTTGTCTTTTTTTTACCGAAACGGTATTATTCGAAGACGTTTAAATAATAATATAATTAAACTAATTAATAAATAATACCTATTGCAGATATTGAACTAGTAAATTGTACTGAAAATCATCTTTGGTTAAATAAGTACTTTGATGAAAAAAATATTTACTTATAACATAATGTAGGTCATATCTTGGTAAACATGACTGAAATCCGTATCTTTCGTTTCAATGTAGGTAGATATTATGTTTACGTAAATAAAAATACTTAAATAACACAGTTCAATTCAATACAAAAATGACATTTCAAACTGTCCAAGTTTAAATAAAAGCTAATGTCATGTGTCATACCGACCGTGATGCAAATTCAACCTTACTAACATTGACTTAAAGTCGAATGCAACTAAGGTTAAAGATCACCTAATTGTTAAGTGGATGACATCGGTTGTCACCAATGGGGGCTATCGCTAGTGAATTTGCCACTAGAGGCGCTAGTGTCGCGTGAGGTCCAATATCATTCACTTTGTACTGGTTTTAGCGGAATTTATTGCATAAATTATAATTTCTTTAATTTACCTGCTGAAAAGTGATCTCCTTCGTAAAATATCGCAAATATGGATTATTTGGCGATTAACGTGAACGCTTTAAAAGCGGAATTAAGAAAAAGCGCAAAAATAGACGGCCTCAAGAGCAACTATTTCAGAAGTTAGTTTGTTGATATCAAGATAGTTACTTATAAACAATATAACCTTAATTAGATTCAGGATATAACACTTTGTTTCGGCGCCAATCGCCTTTGACTGCTATAACTCCGGACCTCAGTCTACAGTGGCGCCAACTGGTGAGCAAAGAAACGGTAGTCCCCATTGTGTAAGTATCAATTTTTTTTATTTTACATCAATGATAAGTAATGATATGTTGTTAACATTCGTAATATAGTTTTTCAACTAATTGTCATGGTAGGTATCTTATGTGGTTGAAATAAGGGCGATTTTGCTACAGAAATGTATAGTTTGATTTGTGGGCCACTGTACTACCTACATAATGGGGGCTATCGCTAGTGAATTTGCCACTAGAGGCGCTAGTGTCGCGTGAGGTCCAATATCATTCACTTTTCACTGGTTTTAGCGGAATTTGTTGCATAAATTTTAATTTCTTTAATTTACCTGCTGGAAAGTGATCTCCTTCGTAAAATATCGCAAATATGGATTATTTGGCGATTAATGTAAACGCTTTAAAAGCGGAATTAAGAAAAAGCGCAAAAATAGGCGGCCTCAAGAGCAACTATTTCAGAAGTTAGTTTGTTGTTATCAAGATAGTTATTTATAAACAATATAACCTTAATTAGATTCAAGTGAAAACACTTTGTTTCGGCGCCAATCGCCTTTTACAGCTATACCTCCGGAACTCAGTCTACAGTGGCGCCAACTGGTGAGCAAAGAAACGGTAGTCCCCATTACGTATGATCGCTTTGTGTTACGTATAGAATATGCAACTCATCCTTAATGCTTTCTAGTTACCTACTATCAGCTGTGATATGCCTTGTTCTAATATTAAGACGTAATCTTAGAAACCAAATATGTTTGTCATGTTACGACTAGGTTATCATATTTCGTAATAGGTACTTATTCAACATTAAGTTACCTGTATGAGCTGAAGGTTATAGTTTTTTTGATAGCATAATATATTGCATATACCTACAGCGTTTTAGTTAAATGTCATAACAATGCGAAACCAGCTTATGATAACATTCGCAAATAAATACTGGTGAAGTCAGAAAATTGATATCATCTTTAGTTTTATGTTGTGTTTTGGAAGTCAAGAGACACAGTTCATAGATGGCGCTGCCAGTTGGTTACCAATGTCATCTCTATTTTTACACCTCTGAACCCAATTCCGGAGTCCACATAAACGAGGTCACGGGAAAAGCTAATATCGTGTTGGTAAATAGGATCGGATAGTCCACTGTGCCATTATCATTAAATGACAATCAGTTTTTTTGTGTAGTACCGGCACATTTAAACAATAGCACCACCTCTTCTCTTCCTATGGGTGTCGTAAGAGGCGACTAAACGATTACGTTATGCCAGAAGAAGACCGGCAGCAGAGTCTTTTGAGAATATGGAAAAAGGTTAGAAAGGCGATGAAGGCGGGGCAGGCGCGCCACAGAGGTTATGAGCAAATGCTTGTAAGTGAGCGCTGTGATTGGTTTATTTTGGCGCTCGACCAATAGTATCGCGCGACGTCAAAAGAATTCGCTTGATTGGCGTTCTTTGAACTCGTTTATGTATAGTGAGGCGCAAGCGGCGATCTCGGTTCTCATACAAATGGCGCACTATAGCCTTTCTAACCTTTTTCCATGTTCTGCGGTCTTTTCCCATTTGCCATTTGCCAAGCGAGGCGAGTATGGCAAAAATCATTTTGGTGGTGCCTTTGTCCAGTCCAGCTGTGAACTGATAAACTGGTGATGATGATATCTTATATATATAAACATGAATCCCTATTTCCCTTGGTCATCGCATCACGCGTGAACGGCTGCACCGATTTCGCAATTTTTTTTTTTGTTTTGTTTGTTATTGTCAGTAGAATGTTCTTAAGAAAGAAAAAATAAAGAAAATAACGCGGAATTTTAGAAAAATATATGTAAAAATGAATCCCTATTTCCCTTGGTCATCGCATCACGCGAGAACGGCTGCACCGATTCTGTAATTATTTTTTTTGTTTTGTTTGTTATTGTCAGGAGAATGTTCTTAAGAAAGAAAAAATAAAGAAAATAACGCGGAATATTAGAAAATTTAAGAAAACTTAATCACCATACAAAATTATTTGTTATGTAACCTTAGCGCTTTTGACAATTTAAACTTTTTTAGTGTAAAATTATGGCGTTTGACATAACATTGACAGAATGCGTGCTGCATTTGCAATGTCGATTAATAAATTAGTATCTGAATTAAATATTTTTTTAATTATTTATACTAATTTGAAATCGATATTATAGTTAAGACAGGACAACGTCTGTCGGGTCCGCTAGTTATAGATAATAAATACTTTATCAAGATAAATTATAGGACTGATCTCATAGACTTAAATAATGCAACAAAGAAATTTCTTTAAAAATTGTTTTTATTATATAATTTAGTAATTTATTAAGAGTAACGTCAACATAACAATGTCATGCAATACAATTTGATCAAGCCAAGTTTACGTTAAGCCTTTAACTGCCGAAGTATTAGACACAATTAAAATTTTATTGTTTGGAGGTCACCGGTGACTCCCATGGCGCTCAATGTGTTAAACAAAATTAAGTATCACATTATTGTTATACATAACTAAAAGACATCAGCAATAGGCAATTCATTTGATTATTCACTTGATACATTAGGGACCCGTCCACAAATTACGTCACACATTTAGGGGGGGGGGGGGTCTGACCTTTTGTGACATTGGGCAAAATAGTATGGGCATTTTCGTAAAAATGTCAAAAATCTAGCTGTTGACCGCAACTGCATTCGCGGATAAAATTTTAAAATCATTTTTATTAAAAAAAATATCATATGCTACTTCTAATACCTCCAAAATTATGTGTACAAAGTTTTATGATGATCGGTTAAGTAGTAACAGCACGTCAAACTACCACAAAACGTCAAATTTTCTCAATCGATATTGATCTCTACTCGTTGCACTTAAAGTTGAAAATCAATTCAATGACCTTTAACTTTTTGGGTAGGTTGACCTGTCGTTGTCTGTACAATTGAAACATAGAATAATCTTAGGATCAAACTGCAATCGCACTAGCGAATTCTATTAATCTAATCATTATTGTGTACACGCGAGCCTTTGTTTTAAAAAACGGTTTATAAGTGATTTATTATTAGAGTTTAAACAGAAACAATCAACTTTAAAAAACACTTTATAAAAAAGGCGTGTGGCACTCGGAGACTGCCGTGGTAAAGCTATTGCATAGCATTTTTTATCAACTTATGTCGATTCAAAAAATGCCACCTAAAGGCGGGTTGCTGAACTAAAGAGACAAGCGTGATATTTCAAAAAGTCATTAAAAGTTCTGCTATTCATCGATAGATGGAAAAACTAAGAAGTATCACCGCTGTGCCGGTCGGAGTGGGGGGGTGTTAGGTTATTTTCGTTGCGGAATTTCTGGATTCGGTCTCCACGCTCATGGCCCGCGATAGAAGCTATGCAATAGCTTGAAATCGATTGTAGGTATCTACTGGTAATTGAAGTAACGCCACGAGACCGATTCTACTAACGTAAATTATCAAAACGTAAACGCAACAAACGACGAAACGCTACTAAATGTCAACTTCGGTTGTCACACAAGACTGTATTCTACAAACCATTTTTACTAAACGTAATTTAAACTTAAGCTGAACCGCTAGCTATCGATCCAACAAAAGTAGCCTTTTAGCAGCTTATGCTCGACCGGTTGTTTTGACAATTGAAACGTTGGTCTTCGGCTGCGCGCGCATTGACTGACAGCGACGTCAAATCACTAGTGGAATATGAATTTAGGAAATCGTTCAACTTTGTCTAGATCGATCGATAAGGTGAGCTGAAACACTAACGATATTGTTATTAGAACACGAAAAGTTGAGTTTCGTCAATTCTTGCGTTTACGTTTTGATAATTTACGTTAGTAGAATTGGTCTTCTGGTCCCGCTAATCAACTGATTTTAAAACATAAAGCATCAATAAATTCTTAAGAACCAATAAATAATAACAAATCTTCTTAAAATAATACAGGTATTATAGTAAAACACAGTCGGCAGTAATAAATCGGAATACATAATTAATTTAAGTTTGCTATTTTTACACTTATGAACAAGACATATTAAGTGCACATTATCTATACAGGGTGAAATTTTAACCACTTTCCAAAATTTTTATAGGCGTTCGGTATCGTATTTAGAGCCCATTTATGAAGTAAAAAATGTAAATCAAGCTGTCACCCGAAAATATTTTTTGCAATTTAGTTTTCAATTTTTACGGTCCTAGGCCTGATAAGGTGTAAAGGGTTAATCAAACGTATGAATAGTATCGTAATGAATAAATGAGATGCGAATCGCGTAAAAAAAGTGTTGCTAAGCGAACGTATCAAAAATTTTTGATTTTTTGCGGACATTTTCTAAGTGATTTATCTTGACATTTTTGTACTGGACGATACCAAAAGAAAAAATACGTCATTTGTTTTTTGTCTCGTAGATTGATATATTAAAATTTGGAAGGTGGTTAAAATTTCATCCTGTATAATATATCTGTATATCTGTGATGAACAACAATATCATAGACAACTCGTCATTAATATATTACTTTGGATATATTTATGCAAGGAACTCATTAAAAATAAACTAATAAAATAAATTAATAAGTTTTTTCGCTTAAGTTTAAGTTTGCTTAGTTGGTTTTTATTTTAGGAACATACAATTTAATACATAACATTAATTTAAATACTTTATTCCCAGCAAAAAATGTTCTAAATAATAAATAAACAAATATTTTACAATATCCGAAAGTTGGTCGCAAATTAGAATAGAAAGCAAGAAATAAAATGTGACATGTGGTTTTTTTTTCTAGCATATTTTTGTTGAACACAAGCAAAAATATTATTTATATTTTATTAAACGCTCATATACCGTCAGTTGCGAAAATAATTATACACTACTCCTGACTAATGTTGAATCTTAATACAACGACATAAGGTTGGCAAAACGAAAAAGTATTTACATACTTTTGCAACTGACTGTACCGATGAGGAGACCATATGGACTAAACTATTGTAATGCCGACCGCGGCAAGCAAAGCGCTTGAAAAGTTATCAAAGACTAGCCTTTCGCCCACGACTCTTACGTGTGAACTACCAGTTATATCGTTCGTTAGAAACCGGTGCCCAACAGTCTGATACAAAGTAACCTATGCACTTTCTCAATGAGAAATGGATCTTGGTTACAGATTTACCGCGGACTCAACGCACACGGTGTGCGATCATTATTTTGTTCGTTTATCGTCGTGCATACGTACGTCACTCTCGAGCACACAACGCGGACTAAAGTCCGCCATGTGCGTTGCTTCACCCAGTCACCCGAGTTCTATTATTTTCAGGGACTCTCCCGTACTTTTGGCCGGTCCGCTCTCTGCATGTCCTCGCTAATTCGGGGGACTTTTTGTACGCGGTACTTTTAATCCCCCGTTTGCGTTACTCGATACAGTTGTAAGCGATCTATTTTAGCGGATAAAAAAAGTCCGCGGACTAAAATCCCTCGTCTGCGCAGGCTATAAAAGTTAATTTTACTCATCCCACTGCAAATCAAAGGCCCCAGCATGATGGGTAGGTACAGGCATAATCGCCACGCTACCAAATTGCGGGTTGGTGATCGGATTGGTTTGATTTGTGATACTTGTAACTTGAATTAAAAATTACATTTATATTCATAATAATTGCCATGGCTTGACTATTGCACAATAATTATTGTTCATAAAACAAACATTTTATCCTTGAAATCAAAGTTGCCGCGTCATTATTACGTTACATAAATTAGTATTTGTTTACTTCACTACACTTATTCTTGTTCTTAGCTTGTTTATATTATTAATCTTAGACTACTTTATACATTAGATAGTCTAAAAAACGTTCTCGACCAAATAATGTTTGGAATCATGCAGATTCGAATTAAGTGATGCCAAAAAAACAGAATAACGAAGTAAATGGCACGTCATTGTAACTTTATCTAAAACTATTGATGACGAACCGAACTTCTTTTGATTTGTTCATAAATTTTTTACTTCATATCTGTTACATTTTGTTTCTTTGTATTAATCTTGCTGCCATCAACATACATTAAATATTTATTTTTTGATGTTAATTCCTTCCTGATCCCTCATTGACGACGTGCGCGTGATGACGCGCACGTCATTGTTAACAGTTATTATGTGTTGTTTCTTGTGTTGGTTACTCAAGAAACCAATATTAAGTCAGTTTTTTGTTAGCAATAAACTTATGAAACATTATGAAATAACTTTTAAGGTACAATCCAATTATTTGCTATATTTAACTAAATAAATATTCAAGTCTGGACTTTAATAAAAACAATTATTTTATAAACATTATCCTCATCTTCTCAACGATTAAAATGTTATTAATACAATAACTGACACTTAACAGCTACTTTGATTCAAGATATGTTCAATCACTTTTATTGTACCTATCATCATCACAACTATTAGGATTCCACACTCAAAACTCAATCATTATCAAACACACATAAATTATCAAACACTTCATAATATTATATGCACTCAATCATAGGCTATATTATTATATACAGTTAAATATTTTTTTATAGAACTGGTACAACAACAACGTGCGCCGGCGCAGTCTGCCTCCCTTGTATTAATAGTGTTGTTTTGCGATTATCCATCAAATAAGACAACTATTATCTTCGTATAATTGTTTTCCTGTAGGCTGTTGGTTTTTGTATCCTTGCCAATGTATTTAAATATAAAAAAAGCATCTAACAGTAGCAGAAAATAAGTACTGGATTTAATCATTAAATTGGTATAGTTATTTTTCTATTTGCACCGAATGTTGGTGACGATTAAAAACTTATCTGTAAATAAATATAATTTTGACATCTACATACAAAAATATCCGTGTTGTTTTCAATTCCTTTTCAATCTTTTTTCTTTGTCTTTTCCACTTTCACCGGCAGAAATAGGGCCACAGATTTCTGCAACAACTCCGTGAATATCAGCGTGCCGACAAACACTAATAATGTTCCGATCCAGTGTCCCAATGTAAACGGATTTCTAAAGTACACGATCGAGAACAGAAGCGACACAAACTTCCTTAGTGTCACTGTCAGTGTGACAGTCAACGACGCGCATTCGGTCGTCAAAACGTAAACAGCGCTAATACACAAACCCTGAGTGAGTACGTACAACACTAAATACAACACTTGCCTAGGCAAAATTAGCCCTAGGAATTCTACATCCGGCGTTTCCGTTGCCAGTTTTATGTGTCCAATCAAATTAGGGGTTGTCGGCAGCCAGAATACTAATGGCAGTAAATGTGTGTAGTATAAAGCTTCCCAGGGATGCTTCCCGTGTTTGGAGTATAGCGACTCTTGGAAGATTCCCATTCGGGCCGAGACGAATAGAGCGAAGGTTAGAATGGCAATGCCCAGGCACCACCAGAGCCAGTCGATGAACTTGAGCCGTTCCTCTTCGGCTGCGTCTTCGTGTGTTTCTCTAGGTGCCTTGACATCGCTACTGGACACTATAGTGCATATGGAGATTCCCGCAGATATCATGATGATGGCAAGATATTTGAGGGGCGGGTACTGTTTCTTGAGGATCCAAACGCCCATGGCCATGTTCGCCATTAATGATCCAGCTCTGAAGATCATATGTAAAGGCATTGATATGTTGAAGTCGAAAGCGTAGTTGTTAGCTACACTGCTCGTCCAGAAAAAGCCGACGAGCATCAGGTACTGTTTGAAAGGAATGTTCCGTTTTGCAGTTCCGAACTTGCCAACGGTGCAGAAGCCGATCGTGGCGATAAAGAGGAACTGGAGGAAGGTGGCCAGGTTTCCAGCGCCAGGGTCACCTTTGACTACCAGTTCAAGAAACACGACATTGGAACAGCATCCAATAAAGACCATAGATATGGCCAGCGCCGCTTTTATATTCATTTTGGATCTGAAATAAAAATAATTTTAAATACAGAATGATAGTTATCTCAATGTAATATTTTTAAATATAAAACTCTCAAGGTTTTTTTTATTTACCTTTATATTTTTATGAAATAGCAGAATTTACTCTACAGATAATATTTCGACAATAAAAATTATAATAATTCATTTAACTCTTAATTTAGTGAAAAGTGTTTTTATCAAAAATTTTATCATAATTATCAAAATTATAAAACATTTATAACTGAGGTACTAATGCTGGCACTCATTACACAAATATTTTACATTTCGGGGTTCGAACCCGCAACCGGCGGTAATGTAAACAATCACATTTTCTTTTAGCTATCGCTCAGTGCGAATTTTTATTTATGATCTTTGAACTACGCTTCCTAAATCAATAATAAAACAAAAACATAGCTTCACATCTTAATTCAGTCACATCTTAGTTACGTCTTAATTCATTAAAACAAAAAAATCTCACGATTGGGAGTCGAATCCAAACGAGTTAATAAACAGCTGACAACATGACCTTGTTACACAGAATCGTAACAATCCGGACACACTCAATGAAACAATTTAATCATTTATTATGCTTCTAAAAATCATGAAAAAGAAAAATTGTCTTCTTTGATAGATATGATATCAAAACATCACATCACTACCTACTCTATTACAACTTCACACATGCGCAGAACATCAATCAAAAGAGGTTAGGTTATAATTATTAAACATGTCTTTACAATACACTAACAAAAGAACCTGATACTTACGTTGTTTGTTTTCACAGCACTCAAATCACAGTAAATTACTAACATCAGTATTTAAAAACACAGAAAACTATATTTTAGTTGATGTTTGACAACGTATCTGAACTAATCTCGAGCAACACAGCTCCGTTATTCCGCGACCATGGCCTCGGGCCGATTACGCGTGCGCGAAGCATTCGGCCAGGCCGGTCAAACAGAACTGTCAGATACGTAATATTATGTTATCAATAGATGGCGCCAGTGATTGTAATGTGTATGCGTGTGTATGGAGGTGTATGGTATGTTTACATTTTTAATGATATTGGTGAGTGCGATAAGATAACGTAATAGTCCATTATGATTGCGTGAATAAATTATTTAACCGACGAAAAAATAAAGGAGTTCTATATTCGACGCGTATATTTTTGTTTTTTAATAGTATATGTATGACTTTTGCCCGTTTGACCGGGTTAACCGATTTCGATGATTTTATTTTGTTTGATAGGGTAAGATCCCTTTAATTTTTGTGACTTAATTCAATTGTAAATGTAGTGTTTATCTAGGCTATATCTTATTTTAGTGAATAAGTTAATTTAACTATACAATACATTTGTAGCGAAACTTTCACCGAAACTGACTAATAAAGGCAGACTAAGTATAAGTTAAAAATAATAAGGGATCAACTGTACCCAATCGAAACATACATAGTTTTTCAAATAATTCTAAATTAGTTAATTTTGTTATAAGCTACATAATTTTTAACCACTTTCAAACTATCGCATATTATTCAAATGACCTTTTAAATTACATTATTTTTATTTGAGATTTTGTATCTACGTAGTTCTTATTTTTTATCTTTAGCTCTAGAGTAGCTCAATAGTATTTTTTTTTAATTTATTTCAGGCAACAGATGAAAACAGGCCCATAAAATAAATACCATAAATAAAGCAGTGGCCCGGTTAACGAAAGGTTCGAGTCCCAGCTCAGGAACTCGAAATTTTGATTCAGGGAATTGTATTTCAAATTTACACTAGCCATTTAGTTGCTTAAATAACATTTTTTTTAAATCATTTCGAATACCCATTATAAATAAATAAGTCGACTATTTTAAGCAACAAAAAGTGCCTCCTGGACACCTTTCCTCAAGACAGTGATCTCAAACAGATATACTATTTATAGGTTATTGACCTATATATGTTTAATCTGTACATATTAATATTTTTATTATGTTGGTCATTTTCCAATCACGGGACTTGGAGGCCCGGACCTTTAGAAGGCATACGAGGGGCCGAAACCAACTCGCAGAGGCCCGTTAAACAACATTTCTCTATTAATGATGTAATGTGACACTTATTTTTATTATTATTACGCTATTCACGAATAGTTTAAAAACAATAATTTTCTCAAAAAGTGTGTTCGCCCATCTTGCGTTCGGATCACAAAACACGTCTTACCCTAAACTCGGAGAGCGGTAAAAATAGATTTATCACACTTATATTACCATAACAATAAGTTTAGGGACCAAAACCTCAGAAATGCTCTCGATTTGGTTTAACAAAGCTTAAAGGGTTGCCAGGCAAATAGTTTCGTTAACATTAACACATTAAAGCTTTAAATAGATTCACCACCACTTTGCAACCGACGAAAAAAATTTGATGGTTATCAATTCGATGCGTTTTTTTATGTTTACATACATACGCATTATTTTTTACGATGTTGACCGATTTCCTGCTTTTTTGTGTTTATTAGGTTATAGCTTAAATTGGTGTCCTTTGAAAAACAAATACTACCATAAGAATATTATTAACAGGGTTGACAGTTTTCAAAATCCGACGGAAAGCAACCAATGTATTTATCGAAATAAACCACTAGTCTTACTGACAATTAGCAAGCACTGAATCAAAAATCATGGCTAAACTCACGCTTTTCGACACATTTTTTGTTAAAAAAAGTCGGTTGAAGGCTGACATCCCTGTCATCGTACCCTGGATGTTTTTCAATTTATTTGGGATAAACTTTGATATAGTTGAAAATATTATCAAAATCGGTCATTTTATAAATTTATTAATATTACATGTCTAATAATGAACCAATAAAATCCTCTTTTCTTTCGTTGGTTAAATAAATGTCGTTATTTTTAATTCTTATCCCCAAATGTTTAGATAACATATGATAGGAACCTCATTTTTATGTAGTATCCAAAATGGTTTCAGTTTTCAGTAACGATATGGCAAAAAAACAGAACTAAAAACATCATTCCATTTTTCTGCTCTTTATATGTATTTTTTCCAGCCTTTTTTAATTCCTATTCTTTTATGTACCATAATAATTATAGGCCTCAGCAGTAAACAGCGAATCCAAGAAATATATATATTTATTTTATATTTCTCAGATATATATATTTATTTTATATAAGTTTAAAATTGTCACGTGATAATCGCCATTTTAATATGAATCAAAGATACGCGACGCGGCAACCCTAAATCCTAGACTCTTTTCAGACTATTATCGCTGCAATAATCTAGGTGGGAAGAACGAAAATGGCGGAACACGACTAAGTGGTCCAGATCCTTTATAAGTTACTTCGGTAATAAGAGACAGTTTCGATTCTATCTTCGCGGAAATGGCAGATGTCGTAATATGTTTGCGAAATTGGTCGAACTCGGCAAATGATGTGATATTGTGTTTTGTTTCATTTGTCACAATAATATGAGGGGAATGGGCTCCGTAGAATAATTGGGGCAAATATATTTTATGTATTTTACATTACACTAGCGGAATCATGATATAGATTCAAACCTTTCTATGAAAAGAAATAAGGTTCATTATGAAATATAATTGTTTTTAAAATTAAGGAAACACATAAAAAACAAGTATCTACTACATGGTCTAAGCCCTGATTTAAATAAGTTTAGTGTATCATGTAAGATTTTCATACAATATTGTCAAAATAGGTTAAAAAAATTTTTTGTTAAAGCAGAAATTGTTTCTAAACTGTTTTTTAAGCAACTAAATTGCTAGTCTAATTTAAAATACAGGCAATCAATTTCTTATCAATTCATTAAATAAAAATGTTGCCTGTTTTTAATGGAACTCGAACCTACACCTCCTGCAAGTTATATACATATTATGGACATTTTTATTTCGAGAATTGATAAGAAATTGATTGGTTGTAGAAACGTAGAGAATACGGATTATGTAAAGTAAAGTAAAAAAAGTAACAGCCTTTAATCATCCCACTGCAGGGAAAAGGCCTCCATCATTGAATTCAAGTTACCACTGCAATGATGGGTGTACTGGCAAAGTCACCACGCTTGCCAAATGCTGGTTGGTGATCACAAACCCGAGCAACGTTCGAAAATTCGAAACTTTTTGTTGCCCGACCCGGGATTCGAACCTGGGACCCCGAGATCTTGGCCGGACGGATTATGTATTTGATGATAATGAACTACGAGTAAAATGGAGACTTGACACTTTGGACACTTGATGCTAAACATGAGTTGAATCATTGTTTAGCAACAAGTGTCAGTTGAAACTAATGAGCTTACCAACAGTTTAAACAATGCCTTAAATATATATTATTCTAAATTGGGTGAATTTTTTATAAAAATGCTATCTGAGATAAATATTTTAAAATAAATACACCTAAAAAAAAGTTACGAACAAAATAGGAACTCATACACTGAAGAATACAAGATTTATATACGCAACTTAAATAAAAGCCAAGCTCCTCATACATACTACGTATGTTTACGATTTACATACAAACGCGTCTCTCCATACAATTACATTTCTCTGAGAACTAAATATAAATTTTCAGCCTAGCTTTTCATTCTTTGTTAAACTCAGTCGAATTCACAAAATCTTATTGTGTATTCAATAAGGTTGAAAATCGCAAAGCATAAAGACAAAGTATTAAACATCGTCTTTATTCTATGCAAACGTGACCTGGGCTGGAAACGGGATAATATTTAGGATAAATGTACAGTAGCACGTCAAGCTGTAACATATCTAGTTTAAGCTGGTCGTATGTTTGTATCAATTGTGTATGAAACGAGAGGTCAGTTTATGCTAGGAATGTGTAGGTTGACTGCGCGAATGTACTGACTATAATAATGGACTGGAAATTGAAAAATGTTTGATCCTATTTGTGGAGTTGGTCTGCGCTTCTATGCCTTTGTTTGTAGTTACATATATTGTTGGAGAAGTCAAAGCCACGTAAGCAATACTATTATTTACGTTAACCACAGAAAACATAAGAGCAAATGTCTTTTAACAACTTCATACGAACCGATTATGAAAATAAAACAATACCTAAGTACTTAAAAAGAAAATGTCTGTTTGTTCTAACAAATTTCTGAAGCGACTGGAACGATTTTGACGGGACTTTGTTATGAGTTAATGTTACGAGTATAAGAAGAAACTAAGATTACTTTTAGTGTACATTTTTTTTTATTAATAATAAACAGGGTAAGACATGCCAAACATCCTGTAGTCTACTTGACAGATGGCGCGGGCACAGCTAATTATAATATGTATTGACATTTAAGCAGGGGAACATGTCCCAGTTTAGGGAGTAAATTGGGAAATTCCCTTTTATCGCAAATCATGCCAGGTATTGGCGATTGAAGCGATTACCAGTGGAAGCAAAAACACTACTGCCTGCCTTCTTAGGCCTTCGGCAGTACCAGTTCTCATAGGACAAACAAAGGTTAACATCGTTGCGGTACGTACCCTTAGTCCGGTAGGTAGGAGTTTTTGTCATTCGTCTTCCAAGGTAATTTGAGCAATGAATCAGTTATATCCCTATCCAAGCAGTATGAGCTGTGTCCGGAGTTTTTTTCAGTATTGCCATGGTTTATGAAGATCCTAGCAACATGACCGTCTAAATTGTGCAGCCTGTATTAAAAAGCGTACTTATATCTTATCTGCTTCTTGACATCTGCTCAGGAACATTTTATATCAAAATAATTTCACCGCTAATTCCATACAGAAAAAAACAAAATGTAGCTACAGCAATTGGTTCAGAAATGGTTCAGAAGATCTTCTTTAACCCCACAGATGACATAAGGAGGACCTTTATTTATACCGTGGCTACCCGTACGATGGTTCAACCGATTTTTTATCCAATGACAAATAACTTTTTAACTGTCCAATCTAGCGGAACGTGTGTCGATACGGTCCACGTTCGCTTGCACCCGGTTGCATAACCGCCACATCGCTGGTTATGTGCTGTAATTCAATTATTACGGCTCGACGCGCGCGACTAACGACCTTTTCGTTGTCCGCCATGCCGAGCGAATTAAGTCGTCTTGTGAGAAATGTGCCGTGAGCGCGTACGGTCTGAAATGTGGGAAAGGGGATAGGAATTTCAAAGAGTGTTGGTCCCGCGATATTGATGCTAGGTTTTTTTAGACGGGCTGAAGTAGAAGCGGGGTTATTTGTTGCTACATCTATACATCTTCAGCATCAGCCTTGCCTTACAGTTCACTCAATGATAAGGGCCTGGCCAAAAGGAGGAATGACATAGTCTCCATGCTAGGCAAGTGGTTAGACGATCGATAGTGGAGGGAAGACGCTGCATCCCGTCTTTTTTTAACAGCACTTCATAGTAAGGGAAGGGCTGACGCTATTTCGTTCATGACTAGCACTACAGTCTAGTGTAGACGGTCATCGATTCCTATGCACAAATTACCAGCACACTTCAAATTCAGTATTCTTTACTAAAGTTGTACGAGTTCTAAAAACACATTAATAGTAGGCTAGTACTAGTGCGCTTGCGATGAGCTTGAGAAAATTTCAAGAAATAACAAAATTACTATATAATGGATAAGTTACAGCAGCTCATAAGACAATGACGCAATAGACCTGGCCCCCAATTCTGCTAATTTACAAATGGCTCAATAGAATCGCAATTGTATATTTTGACACATTTTGTATGTTAGTAATGTCAAAATATACGATTGCGATGCCATTGCGCCATTTGTAAATTAGCAGAATTGGGGCCCTGCTAATAGGGCATCACCGGCAATACTGATGGAAAACATTTAGTTTCAACACCGTTTAACCAGATTAAAGAATGGAAACAAGTCCATTGGATGGAAAGCAGCGAAAAAAACCAAATGAATGTAGACAGACCAAACTGGTACTGACAAGCAAAAAAAACCTATCACGCAAAAATTCTGCTCTAGGACTATTCCAAGCATTGGTATACAAATTATAACCGGTCACTGTATATTAAAGAAGCACCTCTTCAACAAAGCCATAAGGGATAGTATCTCGTGCAAATAATGTCTGATAGAAGATGAAACATCAAAGCAAGTGATGGTCACAGCAACAGCGTAAGCTAACAGTGGGTGGACAGAATTCTAAAGAGAACCAAAGTCCATGCAAGAGATACTCAGGAAAATACAAGGCCTCATAGGTTTCTGGATGGACCTTAAATTGTTCGAATAGCCGAATCTAATCACGTACAAAGGCCCAATTAAGATGCTAAATGAGGGAAATCCATGT
Source organism: Anania crocealis (assembly GCA_949315895.1). Lineage (NCBI taxonomy): Eukaryota > Metazoa > Arthropoda > Insecta > Lepidoptera > Crambidae > Anania > Anania crocealis. The sequence continues at coordinate 3,171,084 of OX438859.1, read as the reverse complement.
CCAAATAACTAAATTCAAAAAACTAACTTAGTAAATCAACTAACTTAGTACGTTACTAAATGAGGAGTATTATTGGATCAAAATTAATATACAAAGCTAATGCAAAGTGAACTTGAATACTTAAAAAGTATGTCTTTGAACAGCATAAAACATTTTCATTCGAATTTCCTAATCAAACACCAATGACAACAATTTAAAACCCAGTCAAGCCGTCAACATAATTCTGCATATAATTTATTAGTCGGCAAAAGCAAAGGCAAGTGTTTTCCGCCATTTCCGTAACATGGCGGATTTCACTCAATCCAACGTCGACGCGTCAAATCATTATGAACTCTATGGTACTCAGCTCACGGCACTTGTTTCTTCAAAGCGGCGACCAAACAAAAGAATAATGGAAAACGTGCTCCATTTTTTCCCGGCGAGCTAGGCTGAAAGACAAGAAAAATATTTGGTCACTTCGACAGTGCTATGACAAAATACCTAAGCTCCAGAACTAAGTTTGAGCTTTTGCCACCAACTGATAAAGTTTATTTCTGAATGAACGGTGATTGGGTATGTACTTTCGATCGCTCTTACTATGCACCTTAGATTAGTTTGATTTATGTGAGTGTATTAGTTCAGAGAGACTGTTGACGCGTGGTACCCTTAGTATTCGGGTGGTTTTTGTGGCGCGACCAAGCGTGGAAAGATGATTGATGGGGAACACTCCGGGATCATAGCGGAACACCAGGGTTGCCAGTGTTTGGATCTATTTCAACCGAAAATTGAGCCTCCAATTTATATGACGCTCCAATTATTTTAGGCGAACGAGATAATGCCCTGGAAATAGGTTGGAGCTAAGTAAATCAAACCCAAACATTACACTGGAGCGTACTCGTATGTGCTGTATATTACCAATTACCTACTAAGTTAGCGGTCTGTTTTTAATTTTACTTAAAGTTAGAATGAAATACCGTTATTAAACATTATTTACGTAAAATTACATTCTGTTTTACCAGTCAGCTTGCTTCTATGAGGTCACAATAACAAAAAGTTATAAATGCGAAAGTGTGTCCTGTCGTTCTGCCTGTCTCCAGTTTACACTTAAACCACTGAAACGATTTGAATGAATGCTTGAGTCTCAGGAAAGGACATGGGATAGTCTTTATACCAAAAATCATTCTACGAAGAAGGCAGAAAGGGAGGTGAAATTTTGTATTAATATTTTAAAACAGATTGCTTTTCGAAACTATTTTAATTTTCAAGGTCACTATCAGATTAGTTAGTTGTTCTGAAAATTTGTTAAAACCGGAGAAAATATTGATAGCCTAATACTCGCGTTTCGCGATGGGATACCGTGTGTGTTGTGGTACAAGAACAAGGGTGAGTAAATAGTGAGCTTACGAGCTGTAGTACCAGTCTCGTGTGCAATAAAAGACTGTGACAGTGGGTAGATCGTTTCACCTACTCGTAACAACCACACAGCCGTATTGACATCAGTTAGCGACGCTGCTTCTGAGCCATGGGTCGCGGCTTCGATCCCCGCACAGTACAAAATTTGTGTGCATGAACATGTCTGTTTGTACTGGTCTGGGTGTTTTATATATTTACTAAACAAAAAATTATATAAGTAAGTTTATCGGTTTCCTACCCCATACGACAAACTTAGTACTAGCTTAATTTGGGACTAGATGGCTCTGTGTGGCCCAGTGTGGCATGTCTGAAAATATTTATTTTATTTATTTAGTTCTTTTGTAATCATGGCGCTAGCAAAAGTGCCGAAATATAGAAACTCATAAAACTTGTAATAACATCCACATAAACTATCTCGGACGCATTTTAAAGTTTCTGTGTTGCTTTAATGTTTGTTCTGTTTATTCATCAACTCTAGTAGGTTTTTTACGAAAACAGGCAAAGGAACTAACACATAAAGCCAATTCAAGATATTCAATCCTCAGACTTAATAATAGGGGTTAAAGTATGAAATTGCCGATTATTTTCTCACATTTTATTTTGTTTATAGCTCTTAAGTATAGTCATATTATTGCGTAATTCTTTTTGTATTGTATCAAAAACTAAATAAAGTAACTTTTGACTAAAAAAAAATGCAATACTATGCCTATTATTTCAAAGGAAGTCGTTGAAAAGACCCCTTACAATGTGTCAGCTGACCTTTTTGCTTCAATTAAGTATATTTGTATTATATACTTTGATTTTCAGAAATTTAAATACTATAATGTGTAGCTTTATAACCATCTATCTTTCACCTTTAATTGCAACGAAAACGGTTCAGGCGTTTTTAAAAAAACTAAAAAATTGTTAGTATGGAAAAATGACTTTTCTCGATGTCGTCCATACAAAACGGCAATTTCATACTTTAACCCCTAATATTTGATGCATCATATAAAATTCGTTATTTTATTTGCGATGATTATTTTAAAAATAAAACTTTTTTTTATTACTTTATTCATAGTTCGTTCTTTTCTAGTCTGAGGCGTCGTGGTGAGACGTGAGAGAGTTACCAACTTCATGCCGTGACAATGCTCAACCATAAAAGTCAATACGATCTCATCCAAATTGATATCATCATCATCATCATAACCAGTCTATTTTAGTCCACAGTTGGACACAGACCTCTCCAAAAGCAGGATTTTGTTACAATCGCCACGCTTGGCAGGCAGGTTGTCACTCGCAGTTTGGCCAATGGTAGAAGAAAAACGTTGCTCCTCGTTTTTTACGCAGTACTCTTACAGCCGCCTTTTACGACACCCACAAGAAGAAAAGGGGTGGTACAACTTTTTTAATCTACGATATCAAGAGTACTGAATCGTACGAACAATCGGCAACCTACCCAAAAAGTTAAAGGTTATTAAATTTATTTTCAACTTTATGTCCAGCAAGTAGAGATCAATATCAATTGAGAAAATGTGACGTTTTGTTAGCTGTACAATTAGAATTGCATTAAATATTGAAATTACGAATGCGTTTAACTTAAAAGTAAGCCACCAGGTGTGGTTTTAATTAGATTCAGTGAAGCATCACCTGAATTGATCCGATGCTCATATTTGGCCCACTTCTGCGCTGGAGATGACACAATGGGCCCTAATCACGAAATATTTACCCGGCGAACGGGCGATGCAAATTTATGCAAACGATACGCTGAGCAATTTCCTTAATGAAAGCAAGATCGGAAATACATTTTGGGACCTGAGGCCTCACTGCGCAACGCGAAGCCCGTATTTAAAGATTTGTCTCTTTCAGATACTCTAAGAGATTGGTATGAGTGAGAGAGACCGTTGGAGACGAATTTACGAACATTGTGTGCGGAGTAAGCCCTCTGCTTAGTAAGTCACCTGCGTTCGAATTTCGTTAGAAAAGTGGATGGAATGAAAGTGCTTGAGAAAACAAATGAAAATTTCTCAACGAAAATGCAAAAGGAATATAATATTGACGCGTTTGCCGTTGGCATGAGTTAGAAGTAAATAATTTCAATCGTTATCATTTAGGGTTGACGGACTGAAATGTCAGACAAGATTAGTTTAGAAACACAAAAGCAAGTGATCGATTTTTTTGTGTTTAGTGTTTAGTGTGTTCTTGTAAAAAAATGCTGCTCTTTGTTAATTTATATATAAATACATGGTTAAAAAATCACCAATTGATTTACAGCTTATATTACTTTTACTTGAATTGACTATCCAATGTCAATAATATAGGGCTGCCACAAAGAAAATAAGATTAAAAATATTAAAAACATTTAATAACTACTCGTACCTTAGAATACGTATACTTTTCCAAAGAGCTGATCAGCTATCGCAGTTTGGCCTATAGTGGCAAAAAGATGCTGCTGCCCGTCTATTTCTAGCAGTGCTCCTTTAACCACTTCCTACGACACCCACACGGAGAAAAAGGTCTAGTGTTACTAACCAGAATTTTGAGGAAGTTAACTAGAACGCATAGTGCTATACGTGACAACTATACATTTTGTAAATGATATTTTAAAAATCTAGATTTTAGTAACGTGTATTTTCAGGTACATTGAACACATTTTTCGGTACACTTTACCATCAAATTTGTACTGCTAGCAATACTTAAACATAGTTGTGCCCATTACTAACTCATTATTTTGATCATTACAAAGAAAATAGCAACTGATACTATTTGACATGTTTCGTACACTTAACTTATTTACCAAATTTTTTTAGTATTTGCAATTAAGCGACTATTTAATTTTATCCTTAAAACTAATTCTGATAGCACTCGCAGTTTTTTGTTAACTTTTAATAGATTTGTTTTTACAAGTCGTTGTGGTAGTATTGTAAAATATTTTTTATTCCGTGCATAGGAATAGGAAGGGCACAGTTTCATTTATTTGTAAGTGCCGGCACCACAGAACACCACCACTCCATGGATGTAGCCAATATGTATACGGAAATTCGAACAGTATCATGAATCGCTTCTTTTACAAATAACAGACCGATTCTTGTCGAGTCATCTGCCCAAAATGATAGACCATAACCAAAGTACATTTCACATTACCCCACAGACATTATGCCAATGAATAGCTATTTGGTTGTGTTGCCCGAAATTCGAAATCGTTTGAAAGTCTAATTTCCCTCTGATGAGGGTGCGGACTCTTACCCTAATTTCCTCCCCATTAATTCGTTATTCGCGCGAATTAGACGTCTCCTACGAAATCCGGAGTTGACGTTTCGCTAACTTCCAGGAGTCGTATTTTTGAAGCATTAGAACTCTGATTCGCATGCGAAATCAGGTGAATCGTTTACAAATTCATTGAAAATTTATACAAGGTGTCATTTTAACTTACTTTTTCAATAATCATACAAAGCCTCAGGTTTATGAATAAGTCTTCTTAGATTTTGCTGTGATTACAGCAGTTTGGGCTACGGTGAAGTGAGATCATAGTCTTTATTTAGGACTGTAATATAAGATATTAATATAACTTTTGTTCTGGTGCAACTGACAAATGTATTATGTGTAAAACAAAGTAAATTTATACCAAAACAGTATAAAAAGTAATAAACCATAAACAATTCTAAAAAGTACAAATATATATCAAAAAGTATGTGCATCTTGCACAGTCTTTGTCCTTGAAATCATCCCTTATAGGTGTTGAAAGGGGATAAAACGATATTTGAGGAATCAATATTTTCCTTATTTAAAATAGGAATCAATTAAAAATCGATGATCTCTAAGGAAAGCGATACAATTTGGAACGCGAAATATCCATGCGATATAAAGTCTCGGGTGAATCGCTAATTTCCTATGAATACGGATACGATTCCCCTTATTTCGTATGCGAATTGTAGTTCTAATACTTCAAAAATACATCTTCTGTACCTACCAGGCCGACAGCGTCGTATATCAGCGTGTTTTGGACGCGGGCGGTGCAATAACGGAATTCCCAACTTCACACAATAGTCGGGTAGCACGTTAAACGTGTTATGCGAAACACAAGTGTTAACAACAGGGACGGATTCGGGGCTGGTAGGCATCGGATCCCTTGTTCTTGCACGGTCTCGAAACAAGTTCTTAATGTAAGCAGAATTCGTAATGTTACGTTCATACCTACCTAAATAATTATTACTTACGCACAGTAGCTCTACTTTTTAACTCAACATAACTGATTACAATTGTAAACCTAAATAAACACAAGCTTAATACAACAGGAAAGTAAGTTGCCTATTTAAAATGAGAGTCTGAATGTTTTTCTTAAATATAATATTCAAATCATGATAACTGATTATTCCTGTTTAGAGAAGTTAAAAGTTAATAGACAGACACTGAATCTATTTATTATAATTATTGGTCCGCGTGAACGTCGTTTGCCTAAGTTGAAGATTTTGACGGTATAGTTAGAATGTTTAGACTATTAACACTTTGTCTAACTCGACATCAAGCATTGTTTATCAATGCTACTTCCGGTTAGAACTTGCATTTTTCTATTTATTTGTATAGTGCATGTATCACTACGTGGCAATGACTCTAAAGATTTCTCGTCTAAGAAAGGATGGAAGACAAAAAAGCGCGTGGCCGAACTCCTATGTTATTCATATTCATATTCATATTCATTTATTCACTACATAATATAATTTTGCAGACATTTTGTTATAGGCCGATCAAATCAGGTCTGGTGTGGGGTGGCCTATTGTACATGACATCATGCGGTGCATCACATCTGCCCTACGTGATATTACATGTTGACCACGACCACTCGTTAATGATTTGAAATATGTAAGTCACAATATTGACCATATTGAATGCCTTACATTTAAAATTATTTGTCTATTCTCTTGAGCTAGAATAATCCGATACGATATTTCTTAACAATAAACTTGTCAGTCTAATTAGTATCAAACTGAGACAATGTACGAATGAATTTTTTATAATCTTTAAAACTGGACTTCACTAAACCTTCCCAAAAGTTTGATCCTTAATCCACCTCTGTTATAAAGGAGTAGCACCGATCGCCCGTTGCATTTGCGGGATTATTTAGGCTATTTTGTAATTAGGTTAGGTGCCACTTTTTAGGGCGTCCTTACTTCTGTTTCGCGCCTTGTTGCTTATTAAGTAATTTAAAATGGAATATTTACGTGTTTGTACACCACAGTAAATATTTTACTGACATTTAAAATGGCTTCATTAACAAATACGGTTGGTAATATAAATGGAATAATTTAACGTAGTGTTTTTCTGTGTACTAACAAGTATGCATTATGAACAACATGTCATATAACTGGCAGTTTACATAGTGCTGTTTAGTTGATCAAAAAAATGGTTTTAATAATGAAATTTACGACTCAATAAGAGAGCAACATAATGAAGTTTTAAGCAGTATGTTTCAAAAAAGACTTCAAAAAAGGAGGTGGGTTAGCATATTTAGTTACTATCATCTCAACTTAACGACGTTTACAGCTGGACATAGGACTCTTTTAAGGATGTCCACGACGAATACTTCCCACGCCACTCTTATCTAGCAGTTTCCCGCGCCCTTTTCCAGATGGCGTTGGAGTCTATCCACAGTTGTTCAGTGAGCGGGCGCTATTTTTGAACTTTTCCGCCCTACAGCCATCGGTTCTTCTTATGTGTCTCGCCCACTACCACTTCAGCTAAGCAATTCAATGTCGCTTATCATAGCTTTCCTAACTATTTCTTCATGTCTGGTTCTATCGATCGAATTTTAGCGACCACGTTTTAGTTCCATAAGTTTTTAATCATACTATAAATAGGAAAAATAACCGGCCAAGTGCGAGTCGGATTCGCGCACGAAGGGTTCCGTACCAAAAAGGCCAAAAAAACGGGTTTGTTGTATGGGAGCCCCCCTTAAATATTTATTTTATGTTGTTTTTAGTATTTGTTGTTATTACGGCAACAGAAATACACAATTTGTAAAAATTTCAACTGTCTAGCTATCGTGGCTCTTGAGATACAGCCTGGTGACAGAGCGACGGACAGACGGACAGACGGACAGACGGACAGACAGAAAGACAGCGAAGTCTTAGTAATAGGGTCCCGTTTTTACCCTTTGGGTACGGAACCCTAAAAATAATCTGAACTTTTTACCTATCAAGGTAACTCAATAAGTGTTTAAAAAGTCACTCATTCCTTTTTTTTATCTATTATATAAATAAATGTCCCAAACCTATTCGATAAACTGTCAATTTCACTAAAGTAATGGAATTAAGGTGAATACTAGAGCTATTTCTTGCCTCCAATAGGTTTAATTTTAATAATTCTAAAAAAACAATTCTCAATAAATTTGAACAGTATCATTTTAGCAAATTACTTCTAGTATTAATTGAATTACTGTTAACTGCTTTTCATTCTGGCATTCCTTCGTATTGTAGGTACCTTATTGCTAAAAGCAGCCGCTTTTGGCGTTAACGACGAATTCGAGTTTATAAACAACCAAATGAAAAGTTTACTGCGATTAAATAAATACTAGAGGTAATTTGCTAAAATGATACTGTTCTAGTTTTTTGAGAATTGATTTTGTTTAGAAGTTATTAAATATAATCAAATGGCGGCAGCACATAGCTCCAGTACTCCTCTTAACTCACTGGTTCTCAATAACCTTTAGACAAGCCTTAGACCATTTTAGACCACAGCCCAGTATTATATAATAAAGCTTAAATGTGGAAAAATATTAAATGTTTAAATCAGAACCAGGTCAGTACACGATGTTAATGGCGACCTCAGTCACGAACAGACAATTTGACATCGAAACGTAACAAAACAACTGTGATAATGAGATATCGCTGGTGTGAATGAAAGCAATGGGGATTACCGTTTCTTTGCTCACCAGTTGGCGCCACTGTAGACTGAGGTCCGGAGGTATAGCTGTCAAAGCCGATTGGCGCCGAAACAAATTGTTATATCTTGAATCTAATTAAGTTTATATTGTTTATAAATAACTATCTTGATATCAACAAACTAACTTCTGAAATAGTTGCTCTTGAGGCCGCCTATTTTTGCGCTTTTTCTTAATTCCGCTTTTAAAGCGTTCACATTAATCGCCAAATAATCCATATTTGCGATATTTTACGAAGGAGATCACTTTACAGCAGGTAAATTAAAGAAATTATAATTTATGCAACAAATTCCGCGACTGATATTGGACCTCACGCGACACTAGCGCCTCTAGTGGCAAATTCACTAGCGATAGCCGCCATTACTGAAAGTTACAGAGTTATATTTTTTCACACACCGTGCATTTTGTACCTCCTGAAAAACGAAGCCCACGATATGCAACCATTATGAATTACATCTTGGCAGGGCTTTTACATCAGGAAAAATATGATATATTGATTTAGCTGTTCATTTTAAATCACGCACGCGGACGTATTTTCGTAAGGTTCTAGGATTATCTAGGATAGGGCCGAAGCAACAGTATTCGTCCGTACGCGTCACAGCATGATTCAAAATTAATAATCTTATTTTTTTTTTCATTTTTCTAAGACTATATTAATTAATAATAAAAAAAACACTGCCATGAATGATGATGTTATACACAATGGTTACTGAGCTTCATTTCCCAGGAGGTTCAAAATGCACGGTGTATATAATTTAACGGGATAAAGACAATTTGAACCGGCACACAAAGGTGATTACTATATTGGAACTATACTTTTATCTGAGACTAGCTGTTGCCCGCGACTTTGCAACATTTTTTTGCAACATTTTTCACTAATGCTTCGCTCCTATTGATCGCAGCGTGATGACATATAGCCTAAAGCCTTCCTCGATAAATAGACTATCAAACACAAAAAGAATTTTTCAATTCGAACCAGTACTTCCTGAGATTAGCGCGTTCAAAGAAACAAACAAACAAACAAACAAACTCGTCAGCTTTATAATATTAGTATAGATAAAAAGTAGCCTGTGTGCTATTTTTACCTCTTAGTATCCTCCATTGCAAATTTCATCCATTGATTTCACGTTCTGGGGCCTAATTCGCGTAACCGAATCGCAGTTTGATCGTGATTGAATTGGACGATTTTGACATTTAGCCCATACTAGAACTGTCAAAAACCTGTCGTTCAGTTACGATTGTGATACGATTCGGTTACGCGAATTAGGGGACTGGTCTAATTGAGTAACAAACATCCGTCAGAACTTTAACATTTAATATTTGAAAGAAGTAAGATAATACATATTAGACAGTACATGTCATATACAATGATGTACAGTAATAAAAGTGATTTTAACCCAACTCTTAAAATTGTATCGCAAACAAAGCAAAAAACACATTGTACCAAAAACCAATTACAACTAAATTGTTATTAAACGACTTTTCTGAAATCCAAAAATTAGGCTTATTAAAACTGCACAATACCAAGGCATAAAAAAGGAAAATTTAGGAAGTGTAATGAAGTCATTAATTGGCAGTTCCATAATATTTCAACTCAATGTTTTAATCGTAAAATCGTAAACGTTATTTGATAATTAGCAACGTAATAGCAATTAAAATATCTGTATTTAAACTTGCAATATTATGTCGCAGGCTGTACTCAAACCCGCATCTCCATGCGGTCGTAGTGTCTCGGTGGCTTAATTGGGAAATCGCCTCGCTCGGTATGCATGGAGATGACAATAGTGACCGAGTTTCTTGCGCTGCTTCTTCTCAGCACTAGCCCAGACTTGTCCCGAAGCAGTGGTTTAAATATTGAGATGTGGGGTCTATTTGCAGAATTAAAACTGATTTTACTGATGCCGATTCAAGTTTAATTACTGAATTTTTAAACCAACATCCGCTCTAAAATCTTTTAAACACAAAGGTTACTCACTTGCGTTCAGCGGGACGGCGGGCGCGCGCGCGTGGTATCCCCCCGCGCCGCCCGCGTACCCCGCGTGCCGCCCGTACCCCGCCAGCCTGCCTACCGTTGCGTACACGCACTCATGACACTGCGCACTATGTAACACACGCCCGATTACGAGTCACAGATGTTCCTGAAACAAAGGAAAACTATGTTAAAGTAAAAGTAAGAAGTAAAGACTTTACTTAATCATCCAACTCCAAGGAAAAGGCGTCCGTCATCGAATTCAAGTTACCACAGCAATGATGGGTACTGGCATGATCACCACGCTTGCCAAATGCGGGTTGGCGATCACAAACCCGAGCAATGTTCAAAATTGCGTTTTTTTTTATTTATTGCCTGACCCGGAGTTTGAACCCGGGACCCCGAGATCTTGGCCTGGTATTTAAACCACTAGACCAAGGGGGCGTTTGTTAAAGTAATCATTGATGAAATATAAAAAACTATACACAGAATGTAAATGTGCACCCTTTGACATGGGTACACTTTTAGTACAGTCAAACCTTACCCAGTATTGGCATCCCAAGTTGGGAATAGGTTTCAAGAGCCTTACAAACAACTTCTGAACAAAGTCTAAATAATATTAGATTAGATTAAAGTGCATCATCAGCTATATTATTTTAATCAATGTTATATTAATATATAGGCACCTATCCTTCATACCCGTAATAAATACTTCATGTTACCTAAATATAAAATACTAAATTTATGTCTTAAATTTACAGCACATCATCATTTACTTTAAAAAATGTAAACTAATTTCATATCAACTGACTTTTTTTAAATAAATATGACGTCAACTTATAATCGTAAACTCCGTCAGTTCATACTTAAACATCGATAGATATCTAACCTAACCTAACCCACCATAAGTTTATAATATCACGCGTTCCATTGTAATGGGTAAGTACCTATTACCTGACTCACAAGAAATTACAAAAATGTTAGATAATTGAACAACAGACATACTTTTCTAAGACAAAAACCTAAATACACAAAAACTTTCTTCCCTATCTCCAGTGCAGACCATCCTAAATAACAGAGCTATTAATTACAAGCGACAAAACCGCACTAGTTGCCACGAAGGCAGCTGCACAATACCTTGTGCAGAAGGTTCTTGAAATACGAACCCCAGATAATGTGGACACTTGATGTACAAACCTGAGATTATTTGGACAATGTGTGGTGTTGTTGTTCAAGTTGAAACACGGGAGCAGGAGTTATCAAATACTAGATGACCCTGCGAATTTCGTACCACCAGTTTCTTCGAGGTTTTTTTTAATTTCCGAAAAACATGTTTTTGTATTTATGCCCGCCTCAGCTTCCCATGGCGTACAGACGCGGATTAAGAAAACTTTGACATCAATATTCCCAGACTGAAAACTCTTAAACTGCCTTTGGATACTCAAACTATGAATAGATAAGAGTAAAAGTAAGAGTAGTGAGAATTCATTCATCCATAAACATTTTTGTCTACTTCGTGCAACTATTACTGATTTTGGTATATGGAAAAAATGTAATTGTTCATAAAATTTTGTTATATGGTATATTTTGTATTTCAGTTGCAAGTGATTGTAATTCTTTTAGATAAATAAATCTCTTAAGTCGTAATTAAATAAATAAATATTTCAGACATGCCACACTGGGCCCCACAGAGCCATCTAGTCCCAAATTAAGCTACTATTAAGTACCCTGTCGTATGGGGTACTAGACAACCGATAAACTTACTTAAAAACCTTTTTTTTTTTGTAAATAAATACTTATGATACATAGAAAACACCCAGACCAGTACAAACAGACATGTTCATGCACACAAATATTTGTACTGTGCGGGGATCGAACCCGCGACCCATGGCTCAGAAGCAGTGTTTACTACCGCTGATCCAAATGGTCGTCTAATTCGTAATTGGTTATCAAGTTTTAAAGCTTCAGGATATATCGAATTATTTTATTAAAAACAATAATAATGCAAGTTGCTGGAAAAACATTTTTACTACTTCTTATGAATGATCTTCATTTACTGATATTAAAACAATTCAGATTTAAACAGGAAAATTAAAGATATTCGTCTGTAATACAACACATACAAAAGAAAAAATATTTATTTCCCAACCTAATATAAATTAATTCTTTCATTCTGAAACTAAAATAATATACAATTATACAAATCCTCTGGCAAGTAACTAAGTTGCCTGAAGGCTTTGACTTAATTATACTATTATTATGCCCTGAACTTTTACTTTGTAACTGTTACTTGCAACTAAATTATGTCTCAGTATTTTCTTATTCATAAATAACAAATGCAGATCCTTTGATACTACGTGAACTAAGTTTATACTATGTGAACTATATCCGATGCGAAAATACCGTAACGGAAACTCAACCTTACGTACAAGACATAAAAGAGGTAAATGTATGACAAATGTCCTAAACATTTAGGTACTATTTTACCTTCTTATACCTTTGCCTTATTGTGCTCATTTGGGGAGGATGTTATTCTCTCTTATCGACAGAGATACGTTGGCATTGATTGATTGATTGATTGATTTATTTATTTATAATTGACATTATTAATTTATTACATTGCACTACAATATCTGTCCCTTTTAGGACTAATACACGCCAAGAAATGTACAGTGAACAGCGTACAACTAAACGTAAAATGTTCTCAACTGATTATAATCTTTATGCTCAAATTTATAAAGTTGAAAATTAATTTGATAGTCTTCCACTACATACATGAATAGCTGCTGTATGTCTCAGTTGTTAATCCAAAGCTGCTGATTCTGGAGCAACAATTTTGAAATATAACCTCATACACATTTTATTGCAAACTCGCACCTATTTCAAGGACATTAAGATGCCTCGCCTGATGTGTATCAACGGTTATTAGGTATGTTACATGGAATGTTTGTTCCACGTCTATCGACGCGTTCGAACGACAAATAAAGACGTGCCATATGCCGCCTCATCAATGATTCAGTCAAACGTGTGTTTTTCTTGGTATCGTGGCCGGAAAACAAAACGGGCCGGGCCCGGTATACTTTCAAAGAATTGGTGTAATTCCAGACAAAACCGTTTGTCAGATAATTCATTTGGGAATAAACAATAAAATTTTGTTGAAATCGGAAACAAAGAAGGTGCCACAAACAGATTGAGTGTGGGACAAAAGAAAATATTATCATTTTTTCTAAATTGCTAATCTGGGACTGGGAATCGTATCGTTTTTTTTTTTTTGTTTTTTTATTTTATTGTACTTTTGTTTGTTTAATATAACGTTTTTTGTTTAATATACCGCGTAACGCCGGCAGCGGCGTGTCGACTCATCGGGACCTGCCGGGTTCCTTTCGGTCAGACCGACCAGGTAGTGAACTGGTGAGTCAACCCGTCTCTGTCACACCCACGCTCCTGATCAGGGTCCCCGCTGAAAATCAGCGTCGTGATATGCCTCTAGCTGTCACGACTAATGCTGAGCGGGAACCTTTTTGACACTTGTTTCCCTTTTATTTTTTTTATTTTTGTGCTTTGTGTTTGTTGTTGTGTCAAATAAATATTTTCTTTCTTTCTTTCTTTACCTTAAAAACCGGTGTGTATGCCACTTCACAACCGGAGGTCTTTTAACCCTTTCAAAAGTTAAAAAAAAATGTTAAAAATCATTGAAAAATTATCAATAAATAAGCAATTTTAAATAAAAGATTCTCACAAGTGTTATAATACACAAGCCTATTTAAAAATAGAGATTTTGCGAAAATCGCCACGTTTGACTGACGGTTTGGCGATTACAGTTTGGTTATTGTAAAGAAAACATTTACGGTCTTCCAATTTTCCTTAAGTCGCCAAACTGAGACCAATAGGACAAGAAGCTGGTGCTTTATTAAGGCAATACACGGCATTCAGAAATCAGAACACAAATTGTAGTAATAGCTTAGTTTTAATAACAAACCGCTGAAACAAGCAACAAAGTCGGCAATACTGAACAAAGACTAACAAAGCTAATAACGCACCGCTTGCCGCTCACGACACCCAACTTCTGTGAACCAGGACATTACAATGTACAGGTTACGTACGAATATTACTTCTAGAACAATCTGATTGTCTGACAAATGAAAATCTGTTAGGTGCCGGCACGACAATAGAATAGCACCACTTCTGCTCCTAGAATGTCGAAAGAGTTGATTAGAGTGGGGGTAGAAGGATCTACCTCCTGTAGTCCACCGAGCAACGGCATCTTTGGTTTTCTAACCACTGATTACGGCTAACAGATCCCTCTGCGGATTATTCTGTGATCCGCTGGTGTATGGGAGAACCAGTACCTCAGGGTAAGCTCGCTCCATCTTAGGCTTATTGTTAACCGCAAAGTTAAGTATGTAGTCAAGAGCACTAAATACCACAATGGGGGCTATCGCTAGTGAATTTGCCACTAGAGGCGCTTGTGTCGCGTGAGGTCCAATATCATTCACTTTGTACTGGTTTTAGCGGAATTTGTTGCATAAATTATAATTTCTTTAATTTACCTGCTGGAAAGTGATCTCCTTCGTAAAATACCGCAAATATGGATTATTTGGCGATTAATGTGAACGCTTTAAAAGCGGAATTAAGAAAATGCGCAAAAATAGGCGGCCTCAAGAGCAACTATTTCAGAAGTTAGTTTGTTGATATCAAGATAGTTATTTATAAACAATATAACCTTAATTAGATTCCAGATATAATACTTTGTTTCGGAGCCAATCGCCTTTGACATCTATAACTCCGGACCTCAGTCTACAGTGGCGCCAACTGGTGAGCAAAGAAACGGTAGTCACCATTGAAGCACTAAATTCCACATACATGTTTTTTTCTACACACTTCAATTGCATCAATTCGCGATCGGGACAAAAACATTTTTATCCATTCCTATACCCGGAATTCGGGTCGAATGCGATAATCCGACCGTAATTCCGGTAAGATGGCGGCCGTAAATCGCGCCACTAATATACGGACCGTACCACAATCACGTACGGTCGACAAAACACAGTTATCTAATATGCATTTTATTGCCGACTGTACTAGGCGCGGGTACAGCGAACAACAGTTGGCAATACGTAAAATAACTAATTTTCCGTGCTTCCTTTTTAAAGCGGCTACGTGCTACGGCCGTAGCGTTCGTAGTCGTTTTCGTAGCATATAATACACTCAATATGGCTGAAACAGTTGAATGAGAACATTGATAAACATATTTTTTTTAAGAGAACTTATGGCCCGTCCCGCCTTCGCACGGGTACATAAGATTATTTTTATATTTTTATTTTAGTTTTCGCCACGCGATATAAAGTGTATTTTACAAAGGCAGAGCCGCTGGCGAAAAGCTAATTAATTATAAAATGCCAATAGATAAAAATATGTTTTGCGTAGAAACTGAACGTCTCGTCGTGTTTCGATAGCCTGTTCTTGCGCCGAATTATTAATTATGTGAATAAGGTGGTTGAATATAATTCGTTGTCATCATCGTCAGCCTAGGATCAGTCCACTACTGGACATAAGCCCTTCAAAAGGCGGATATTACCATAATCGACTTGCAAATAAAGTATGTATATACAGGACGAATTGAAAAGAAACCACAAAAATATATTTTTATGATGAGTAAGCTTATTTTCCTGAGCTTCGTGACTGTTCTAGGCGTCTGGAATAAACTATTTTCACAAATTGGTAACCCATGAAAAGCATGAAATAAACTGAAAATTATCAGTGATTCCTTGTTTGGCACTGAAATTTTTTGTTTAACCCTTTAGGACAATATTTTTAGGCCATCTTTGAACTATTCTAAGCTGCTTTGCAATTATATTCTCATCAATGTAATACATTCTCATATAATATACTATAATGATTTCTCTATGCACCTACACAAATTAGTTTCATAAAAATCAAGTTCGGAAAACTAGATGTGAATTTTTACTACCATCGGATCCGAACAGAACGCTCCACTTGATTTTCCCCCCGCAAAAAAAGAGGTTGGAGGTCTAACCACCGTCCATCTTTTTTTAGCTAAACCGCTATCCGCTGTTGCAAAATCAAAAAAGACTAACAAAAAAAACGATTGACGCCATTTCATTTTATACTCCATCCGCTAAACGCACGGTGATACTGTTAGTGCAGTATATGCAGCAGAGCCTGTATTCATTAAGTTTTATTCTGAACTGGCATCAGAAATCCGATTCGAAAAAGAATGGTTTCCTTGTATTTCGAACGATTTCAAACTTTATTCTTAGTTTTCAACAGCGACTACCTATAACCATCCCACTGCGGTATAAGGCCTCTATCATTGAATTCAAGGTGACATAGCAATGATGGGTATGGTCATAAATAGTTATTTGTCAGAAAACTCATTTCACTGCATATTATTCTTAAAAAAAAACAGCAGTTTTAAGATAGACACAGCTTATTCCAAAGCCAAACTAAAATGAATTAGGCTAAGCTAAATTGAAAACGATCGAAGTTGTTCAGAAATATGTGTACCTTGGGCAGATACTGCAGTTAGGTAAAAACAACTTTGAGGATGAGGTGAACAGAAGAATTCAGTTGGGTTGGGCAGCATTTGGGAAACTACGTCGAGTCTTCTCATCGTCGATCCCACAATGCCTCAAGACGAAAGTCTTCAATCAGTGCGTCCTACCCGTCATGACATACGGAGCCGAAACATGGACACTGACGGTACGGCTAGTCCAATGAGGTGATCCGCCAGAGAACTAAAGTTACCGACATAGCCCACCGGATTAGCAAGCTGAAGTGGCAGTGGGCTGGCCATATTAGCCGCAGAACCGACAACCGATGGCGTAAACGAGTTCTTGAGTGGAGACCGCGTCTCGGCAAACGTAATGTAGGACGCCCTCAGGCCAGGTGGAGTGATGATTTGCGCAAGGTGGCTTGCAGGAGCTGGATGCGAGAAGCCGAGGATCGACCTAAGTGGCGTGCATTTGGAGAGGCCTATGTCCAGCAGTGGACTGCAATAGGCTGATGATGATGATGATGACGATGAAATTGAAAATTGCTGTTGCGTCAATAGACTATTTAATTATGGATGGTTATGGATTTCCGCAAAGTAACGCCTGAGTCTATTAATTTTAAAAGACTATTTTTCAACTGAAATAAACGGAGCTTAGTCATACTTATGACCGGGGGCACTTGCCCCTGCCTCAAAACGAAAAGCAATAGGATAAGATAAAGCAGTGTTACTTATGCTATTTTAGGCCGGCTCCACAAGGGACAAATTTTATAATGATGATAAAACAGTTTTTTTGTTCGATGTACTGTTTCTATGTATAAGTTAGCCTACTGATCTTGTCTCTATTAGTGGCCAATCAAATTAGTATTTTACTTCGCTCGATCGGGCGTAATCTAGTTAATGGCTGCTTTCATAGACAGTTTTTACTTTTGGATACACACCGTCACCGCCCAAGGACAATAGGAAGCGATGGAAGCGTGATGTTTGAAGAGTTTCGACTGATTCGAAAGCCGAAAGTGTATATATTCTAACTTCAAGTTTAGTAAGGACTAATGTTATAATTGCGAGAGTAACTACGTCTGTCTGACTCTCTGTTGCGCTTTAACGCCTAAACTACTTAATGATTATGATGACGTTTGTACCAAAACATTGATAAGACCTTGAAGTAGGACATAGGCTGTTTGGTATCCCAGCGCTGGGCACATGTTCCGCCAGCGCTACATAACTTGCAGTTCACGCGGGCAGAGTTGGGTTAATTTCGATTTCAGTAAACTCTTGTTAAAATTTATAAATATTAGATAAATTAATTGGACAAGAGCCCTGAATGTTCTAAGAAAGTCAATCTAGAAGTCATTCGTTGCTGATTAAGGCAGCCTTAGGTCCTACAAAACACGGGAAATAGTTGGATGTGGGTGGCATCGTTCAAAGTTCCTTACGGGAGGCCTCTGTCCAGCAGTGGCCATCGCTTGATATTATAATATATATGAGCTACAATGTAAAATTTTATAAATATTATTAATTTAATTTTGAGCCGAAAATTCCGGCCACGACCCGAAATGTAATTCAACACACGTCCCGCTCTAAATGAACGCTTCAATTCACATACACACTACGAATGGATTAATATTTTACGATAACATGTCCGCCTCTTGTTACCGTTTGTGTTATTGCATGAACAAATATTACTTTCATTCCTTCTGCTATTTTAGCTTTAGACTATAAATTACGCCTTGGTCTAGTGGTTTAAATAACGGACCGAGATGTCGGGGTCCCGATTTCGATCTCCGGGTTGGGCAAAAGAAAGTTTAGAATTTTCGAACATTGCTCGGTTTTGTAATCACTAACCCGCATTTGGCAAGCGTGGTGATTACGCCTGTACCCATCATTGCTGTGGTAACTTGAATTCAATGATGAAGGCCTTTTCTCTACAGTGGAATGATGATTATAAGACGTTATTTAAAGAAAAACTATATATTATCGATTTTAGAGACGCCTGTGTCTAGCAGCACTGATATATGCTTATTAGGATGATAAAATGGGAATGTTTGTGTGTTAAGAATAAATTAATTGCGATCATTAAAAGATTATTCGATAATGGAAACTATATTATAGTCTTTTAAACGCATCTATCTTCATCAAATTTAGATCTAGCAGCATAGAATAGTCAGATACTTAAAAACAACAAAAATGCTCAAGAACTGCAACTACTTATGCAATACACAAGGTGGCAGAATATAAAAAAAAATACAATTTTGTTCGATTATGCACTCTGTGTTCTCAGAGACTGCGTAACAGTGTCTCAGAACTGCTACGCAGACAGCGAAGCCCGTATTTACGGATCCATTTGTCTCTTTCGTATACTCTGAGACATTGGTATGAGTGATAGAAAGATGGAGTCGAAAGAATGGACATTGTGTTGCGGAGTAAAGCCTCTGGGCTAAGTATGGTATACGTATATGATGACTCTGCTGATGCTTATACCTCTACGCTAGAGTCCCGGCCTTGATTTCTAGTCGAGTGCTCAGAAAGAAATGTTAAAACGTTGGTACCGCCTTCAGCGCAAAGATGCGCTTTAAAGATAAATCATTAATATCAGTACCTATTCAAACTTGAATAATTGCAACTAAGCTGCTAAAATACCATATGAAGTATACAAATCATTAATAGCTGAGCTATTTAGTTGTTTTCCACTGACAAAAAAGATCACGTAACTAAATATTGTGATAGACTAAAACTATGAGATAAAACGTTAAGACACTAATTAAATACATGATAGTTGTAAAAAAAAATAGAGTAAGCTATGTCTAGTAGCAACGATAACAATATCTAGGTGAGATATTAAAGCATTTGAAAATATATACAAAACACTTTAAAAGATGTCCTTGGCCGGTTTCCGTCAAATCTTACGAATGTTATAATATATAATATAATAAACAAGAAGGAGATATGTAAAAAAAGGTTTATTTATTTACGATAAGATAAGAAAATCTGTGCCATATGATGTTAGCACATAAACAATAGTACCACCCCATATCTTCTTGTCTTAAAAAGAGTTTTACCACTAAAAGAGTCTTCTTTTAGCGGTAAAACTCAAGAAAGAAGACAATATACCTGTCTAGGTATATTGTCTTCTTTTCTTCACCATTATTAAACACTTAACACCTTTAGGGAGTCCAGCAGTGATGCTGATGATGATGATCAAAATAACATATTTACAGCCTATTAAAAAACGCTTCTCTACAATATTATTTTATCACTTCTAAACAAAATCAATTATCACAAAACTAGAACAGTATCATTTAGCAAATTACCTCTAGTATTTATTGAATCACTGTTAACTGCTTTTCATTCTGGCATTCTTTTGGCGTTAGCGACAAATTCGACTTTATGAACAACTAAATGAAAAGTTTACTGTGATTCAATAAATACTAGAAATAATTTGCTAAAATGATACTGTTCTAGTTTTTTTAGATTTTGATTAGAAATAATAAAATCAAATCAATTAGGGGCAGCACATGGCTCTAGTAGTCCCCTTAATTAAGGTATCGTAAAGAGCACTGACTGAAGGCAACGGTAACAGCGTCTTCCTACCACCGTTGACCATACTGCGATCGCAAACAACCTGCCAAGCGTAGCGATTATGACCAATCCTCCTTTTGGAGGCCTGTGTCAAGCAGTGGACTGACAAACATAGGGATTTGTTTAGTAGGTCCTGTGATTTAAAAAACACAAGAATACGCAGAGATCCCTATAGACTTATTCTAAAAGACAATCCCATGTCATCAAAATATAATAAAAGTTGCCTAGCTATGTGCGTTAATATTTACAACCATGGCACATACCAAATGTCATAAAAACCCACAGTGCCGCGGTATTTAGGAGGTATTTGTTCCGTTGGCTCAATTATCATAATTTTTATAGCCTTAAAGATTTCTTTGACTTTAAAATAAATAAGAGATTTCTTTGACTACGTGTAAATATTTGCAATAGAGGGACATTTAACTTTAATGACAGCATTTTGATGATAATGACATTATGGATTTCTTAATATTATTTAATTTGGATCTATAATTTCACTTGACATTGTTTAACTTCTAGTATATTTTTATTGTGACATTTGCATGCTAATTTATGTAGCCCAATATGTGCATCGACATTTTTAATTAAGACCTTGTATACCATATTGAAGCAAATAAAGATATAATATGATTTATGATTTATGATAATGGTGATGGTTGATAGCACAGAACATGGAATAAGGTTAGAAAGGCTGTCATGTGCCATTTGTATGAGATCTAATGTCGCCACATACGCCCCACTACACATAAACGAGTTAAAAGAACGCCAATCAAGCGAATTTGAACTTTGAACTAAAAAGATCATAACCTATTATTTTACAGCAGTTAATAAATACTCGTAATGTTGTTATCAGTGAACAAATAAAACTTTGTGAACTATCATTTCTATAAACTTACAAAGGTGTGTTTAGCCAAGTAAAGTGATTTTATTTCAAATTTAAGTATACATTTATGTTAGTTATAGTGTATGTACTTGTATCTTGTGTTTATTATTTAATAAAGAATTTTGAAAAGTAATCAAGCGAATTCTTTCGAACACGCGCGACCAATAGGATCGCGCAACATCAAAAGAAGCCAATCACAGCGCTCACATACAAACATTTGCTCATAACTTCTGTGGCGCGCCTGCCCCGCCTATATCGTCTTTCAAACCCTTTTCAATGTTTTGCGGTTGGTAGTGAGCCCTATAGTGAAAATTAATAAGTAATTGAATAAATTCGTCGACACAAATATTGTTAGGGTATGTAATATAATTTGAAACCCTAATAAACGCGAGTTAAAATTTGAAAACAAAAACATTCGCAAAAAAATGACCGTTGGCGCAATTTGTTTGAAGCTAAATTACTTGTTCGTAGCGTAGGTACGTGGAAATGAGTTAATCTATGAACTAAACTTAATACATAGTATAGGATTGTGAAATTAAATTCATCGGAGCAGTTTCAATTTTTGCCAACAGACCGTACGTGACCCGTGGAAGGACGTGGAGATGCTAGAGTGACCACTGTAGCTGGACGGTCGAGGACAAGTCCTTGAAATGGAACATGGTTGATTAGGTATTGTTACTAACACTAATTTCTAAGAAAAACTGTTACTAATATTATGGGCTCTGCCTGAAATAAAAATTTTGAATTTGAATTTTGAATTTAGGGACTAAATTAAGATAATAAAATAATATTTAAGACATGCCTCACTGGGCCACACAGAGCCATCTAGTCCCAAATTAAGCTACTATTAAGTACCCTGTCGTATGGGGTACTAGACAACCGATAAACTTACTTATATACTTTTTTTTTGTAAATACATACTTAAAATACATAGAAAACACCCAGACCAGTACAAACAGACATGTTCATGCACACAAATATTTGTACTGTGCGGGGATCGAACCCGCGACCCATGGCTCAGAAGCAGCGTTTACTACCGCTGATCGAAATGATCGTCTAGTCTAGATAGGTTTTAATTTATTTGACTTCGTGATTTCTTTTACTATAGTTTTGTAGATTTAGTGTTTCAGCTTCAAATTTTATTTACATTATTGCCAATTACCTTAAAAACTTTCAACAACGTATTTGTAACTATTTAGTAGCTCACAAAAAGTGGTTTTTTTTTTAATTTTGTGAATATACAACCGAAACAATTATATTCAAATACACTCACGTGCAAAAAATTCAAAAGAATAAACGCAATGGTTCAGAAGACAACAATTTTCTGAAGTCGCGTTTAAATTGTTTTGTATTTCTGATCTCTATCTCTAGTATTGTTTTTCAAATCAAAACCTATGAATTACATTTTTTTTAATATTTATTCTGTTTAAAAATATTTTTCTAACAAGTTGGTCAAAAAAGAGACAAGTGTGAGCTATGAAACCCTCAATACAAGTTCAGAGCTTCTCAAATGCCCATATCTTCAGGTCCCATGTGCCAGAACTTATACTCAAGCAGTGACCTACTTTGTGCTACTGTAAATATTGTATGGAATTTTGGTCTCATAAGTTCAACAAAATATTATTCAAACGAGACCACAAAAGGGTCACTATTTACGACAAAAAAGCCTATTTTAGAACAAAAAATACTTCGTTTCCTTTCCTATTTTGTAACCAAAGTGGGGCGTACTAACTGAATTTCATCAAGACAAAAACATACGAGTATTTATGGAGTAAAGTTAAACCGATTTAAAAGTTTTTTGTGCGATAAACAAGGAATAGCTAAATGTTAGTCCTTTTCAGAAGGTACGATAGAACAACAAACTGTAAAATATCTTAATCATTTACCAAAATATTGAATAGTTAATTAGCACAGAACGAGTAGCAAACTGAAATTGAGTACTAATAACAACTTCTTTTAGATTCTGTGCCAAATATACAATTAATTGTATCAATGTCGTCTACAGCTTTTATGAGTAGCAAATTAATTCAGATTGTTTCTTAGTTAGAGAAACATG
Organism: Anania crocealis; assembly: GCA_949315895.1. Lineage (NCBI taxonomy): Eukaryota > Metazoa > Arthropoda > Insecta > Lepidoptera > Crambidae > Anania > Anania crocealis. The sequence goes on along the minus strand of OX438859.1, from coordinate 3,147,775 downwards.
AATAGTCTTCATACTTATAACGGCAAATCTGATAATATCTGCAGTTATAGTTTATCAAAACATAATTGTAATAATTGATTAAACCTCATTGTCAAAAAAGTCTTAAGGTAGACTTCGGAGCAATGCGGCTTGCGGCTTGCGTCGTGCGATATGCGACACTTGCGGCCCACGTGGCCAAGAGTGTATGAAACCCTTTCCGACCGACGCATGCGACCGCGACGCTTCGCTCGGAAAGGGTTTCATACACTCCTTTGATTTAAAGTACAGCCGCATGGCCGCGTGGGCCGCAAGTGACGCACGACGCAAGCCGCAAGCCGCAAGCCGCAGTGCTCCGAAGTCTACCTTTAGTGCAGACTATGAAACGCAGACCCCACCTGAAAGATAGTTAATAAAAAATCAAACACACGATTTACTGGAGAGGTCTCTTGAAGCTAGTGATGACCTACATACCTCTACCATTGAATGAGCCGAGAACAACTTCCAACCGTAACTGTTAATTATAATAATAATAATAAATAATAATAAATTTTATTCATCATTTCAATTACAGCATTTATCCTCTTAATCTAAACATATTTGATATAATTATATTTGAAAATTTTAAACATGAGGTTAACGTTGACAGCTATACTGGTATAAACCGTGATACAGTTACTTGTTATTAATGCATCATTGTAGTTAGATTAGTCCAAGCCAAGATATAACTATTCAATGTAATTTTAACGATAAGCTCTAGAAGAAAAATTTAAACAGTTGAATTTTTGAATAGTATGGTTCTGGAATGGCGACCGAGCACTGGACGACGATCTATGGGTTGGCCCCCCACCAGGTGGACCGACGATCTGGTGAAGGTCGCGGGAAGCCGTTGGATGCGGGTGATGCGGGTGGTGCGGGACCGATCGTTGTGGAGATACTTGGAGGCGTATATCCAACAGTGGGCGAGATGATTATGATGATGATGATGATGATACCAAAGTACTCAAGTACAAAAAGGCACATGCTTACTCCGCTTAATGGATCTTGAAGTTGTAATACACTACAAAATGTTATTTAATTTAGGCCAACTCCAACTCCACCGTTTACAACTCTAAACTCAAACAGAACCGACAAGTAATAATAAACAAGAGTACAGTAATTACCAAGAATCCCTTTGTGACAGACGCGATACGATGCAATAAAACCCGTCAGCGACCCGACGACTCAAATTCCTCGTCGGAATTACTCGTATTCCCGAAATTCCAGAGATTCCAGAAAGTTCCATACTTTTTCCGCGTCCTGGATTCCGGGTAGTGTGGTCACCGGCGCACTCCGGCGCGGTCCAGTCGGGAATTTGTTTTTTTACATTTCTTATTTTGATAGAACCTTTTTTTAGGGTTCTTTACACAAAGATGGCGATCTCCTTTGTCTTCACCTCAGGATGGTGCAACCCTATTTAAATATTAGTAGACGGACGATTTCAAACATTTTGCGTAGAGTCGGACGTCTGTCGCAGTTCTTTACAGTATTGATGCGTGCATAATCTTGCATAATATATTGCCAACATGGTATATTTTTCCTTCTTTAGATGTCTTTACAGCATGTTAAGTAGTGTATGATATAAAAGCATAATAAATATCCAATACGGAACCTTATGTCAGAGTCCCATTCCCACTTAGCCAGATATTTTTCACGACCCAAGTCAACTAGGTGTTCCAAATGTAAACTTTTTAAGAAAATATCGGCTCCATTTAAATAGAAAAAAGCGAATACAATTTCGGTTGCTTTTATCTGGTCATCTTACGAAAGAATAATTCGTACAATTCGTACAGAAGGGAAAGTTGGCAGCTTTTCCAGTTTTCAATTTTCAGGAATAGACTAAGAAGTTTGTGTGCATTGTATATATTGCGGTCAAAATGTAATGAACACATAAATAAAGTGCACAGCAGTGTTATGAAAACTTTTGGGTTTCATACAATGCTTGATGCCGTAATCCGAGGCGATGGAAGGATTTTAAATATGTAGTTCTTACTTGTTTAATTATAATATGGTCATGGAATTTCATGTTTTGACCAAAGGAGACGGACCATGGTGGGCCAAAATGTAACAAGATGAAATATTGTTCATTCAAACACTTCTTAAATAGTTAAGATAAATACAAAATATCAGCTTTATCTACAGTCTAGGAAAGAAGAAAACAACGTTAGAAGTTACTGTTAACGAATAAAATGAATCGAACATCACAAATCGATCGTTGATTCATTTGTTAATCGTTTTACTGTCAGGTCAATTAAAATATATTGTTTAATAACATCACATGCATAAAACACAGAAGTCATTTTAAAATATATGTTATCAACCTTGTTTTATAATGAATAACTGTAATCGATTTTTCATATACTTTCTTAAACACTTTGGTGCCAAAGCCGTCAAAAAATTTACATTGACAGAAGAAAGAAAAAAAATGTCACTCGATTGGCTTTGTTTTCTTCGCTGCGTTTTGAGTGTGCTCTTTTTCTGCTTTTGGAATACTTATATCTAATGTAGTCACAAACTCTCTAGTAACATAAATAAATACACTTTATCTGTATTATATAAAGTGCTCAATTACTTTAAAAATAAATGATTTAATACGCTATTCTTTGTAAAAGTTAACTATTTCGGCATAAGCTATTCTTAACCTCACTTTTCCATTATATTTTATATCTCAGATCACGGACTATCAATTTTTGCCAAATTCTCAGGAATCCTGTAATTTTATACTATCTTTCAAATAACACTACTTTCAATGTGTTACACTTTAGGCCCAAGGTTCTATGGAAGTCGGTCCGTTTCCTTTCATTTGTAAGAATAATTTTCGACAATTTTCTTAGCATTTGAAATCATGATTTCCGCTCTATCACTTGACCTATTGTCTTTTTTTTCACTACTCCGACATTTCATTAAAAAGTTATGCTTGGCCAATATAACATTTGTTCGATGTTTTATGTTTCCAGACATTCAGAATTTAAAAAAACTAATGAGAGAATGGATTTTAATGCGACGTATAATTTTTGAAATTTTTAACATGTTGCATAAGGTTTATATAGAAAAATAATTAAACACTCTTTATTTCCCCATAATGCCTTTCATAATAATGATATTAGCATTACTTTACACGATTACTAATCAAATAATTTCGATGGTCTAACAGTATGGCAAATACTACAAAGATTCGGACATGTCTGTTCTAAATCCAAGAGTTGGTAATGGTTAATAAAAAATAATACCAACATGCAAAAAGCGCCAAAAAATGCACATATTTTTTCGTTGGCCCAAAACCATACTAGATGTTACGAAGAGATAAATACCTTCTTAAAGCTTCATTTATCGCCTCAGCGGAATCAATTTTTATTACCGTTCAAGTTGATTAAAAATATAAGGATCTTGAAAATTATGCAAACACATTTCCGTTTCTTTGCATAAAATTGAATCTCCGAAGCGGAGTGGAGGAAAAGGATTTCGTTCTCGGACGAAGCGGCGCCGATCGAAGACTGTCGTGTTTTGTTTTTCTTTCGTTTCCTTAAAATAGATAGGTAACGTTGGTAAAAGGAGAATGTCCTCTTTTACAAAGATATCGAATCTACTCATTTATATTATATTTACTAAGAATGGAGGGTTACTGAGTTTAGTATATTGAATTATTTATATTTAAGGACAAACAGGACGAATTAAACAAAACGACAAACGACAAACGACATTAATAAAACCATGTAACGTTACATAATTTGCGTTCAGTGAATAGTTCTTAAAATCAACCGTGGACGTTTTGAAGTAGAATGTTTCTCCATCATCACCAGCCTGTACCAGGAAGGCACTGCTGTTTTGGAAGTATTTCTTTTAGTATCTTACGTCACCTAGTAGTTTCAGTTGGGATCTTGCATTCGATACCCGGGTCGGGCAACATAGGTTTTGATTTTGCGAAAGTAGTTCGGGTTTGTGATCACCAACTCGAATTTGGGAAACGTGGCGATTATGCCTATGCCCATCATTGTGGTAACTTGAATTCAATCATGGAGGTCTTTTCCCTGCAGTGGGATGATTATAGGCTGTTACTTTACTTTTTTTTTACGACACCAATGTCTGTGGTAAGAATAGCACCATCCCTTTTCTTCCTTACACTGTTTATATTGTCTATGCCGTTCTAGATTTTCGACAGATTAATTCTTTGTTAAAATGAATGTTTACTTTACAAAGGATAACTACAATATGTTTAGTATTCGCATTTGCACATGCATGACGCTTGAATGCAAATTGTAACACTCATCCACACTTGCGATACATACATTTCCCGCGGGTGCGTGTGGATTACCCTAGCCTCAGGTAGATAGTTCCTTTCAAAGCACAGCCCAAAGATATCAGACCCCACATTTGATTTAAGGTACAAACTATCACGATTGTCAAGTGTAAAATAATAAATAAATAAATAATAAATGTGGACAACATCACATACATTGTTCTGATCCCAATTTGAATAACTATTTAAAGCATTCGTATTTTGGAAACCAGAAACAACGAAGGTACCACAAACACCCAGACCCGAGAAAATGTAGAAAAACACATTTTTTCTACATTGACCCGTCCGGGAATCGAACCCGGGACCTCGGAGCAGGCGTCACCTTGAAAAGCGGTGTGTACGCCACTCCGCCATGGAGCTCATCAAAAGCTTGTAGTGCCCTTAATAAAGTAAAACGAAAGGTGTATTCAGATTTATCATACGACCAAAATCAATGAAGTTAAACAAGAACAAAGATCGAAGGTCATTAATTTTTCAAAAAGGTGTTTTACTATGATGTTATATTCTTCTTCACAAATTAGGTATTTGAATATAGTGGTGAAATTTTGATACAAATTTTGTGTCCAATTTCGACATCAGTAACGTAGACAATTCATATGTTTATACAATTTGGCTAGAAGCAATATCTAATAGCATAAGTATGCGGATAAATCCGAAAATCGTATTTTTTTTGTTATATTCGTGTCTGTTCCTTTCGGTGACATGCAACCCGCAGTGTGCGAGGCCAACACGCACGTGGTTTTTGTTTATGTTGTTGTTGACTCAACATCCCTTGTCACAAACTACAACATGATTTTATTGCTTTTCTACAGGTGAAATTTTAACCACTTTCCAAAATTTTTATATGCGTTCAATATCGTATTATTTAGAGCCTATTTATGAAGTAAAAAATGTAAATCAAGTTGTCACCCAAAAATATTTTTCGCGATATAGTTTTCAAATTTTACGGTTCTAGACCTGTTAAGGTATAAAGGGACAGTCAAAAACTTATTAATAGTATCGTAATAAATGATTGAGATGCGAATCGCGTAAAAAAAGTGTTGCTAGGCGGCTGTATCAAAAATTTTAGATTTTTGGCGGACATTTTCTAAGTTCATTATCTTGACATTTTCGTACTGGGCTATACCGAAAGAAAAAATACGTCATTTGTTTTTTGTCTCGTAGATTGATATATTAAAATTTGGAAGGTGGTTAAAATTTCACCCTGTATAGGTGACGTAAAAAGCAAGTAGATGAGTACCAGCAAACTAACAGGGGCAGCGGCAATTAAACTTTCTCGATATACAAACATCAGAATATGAGACAAACTTCTTAGCTTTCCATGGATTCCACCGTGCAGGTGCCGGGTCCATGGTGTGACAGAAAGAGAAACTCCGAGTAGCTCCTGGGACTTGTGACACGGGTGTAGGTTTACGGGGCCCCTTTCCGACGTACATCAACACTCACTTTTACTACTCGTGTTGGTGAAGTATTTTAACGGATATTATAATTTATCCCGAAATTCCGTGTTGATTCCGATGCGCAAAAGTTGTATTTTGTGTTAAATGAAACGTAGGATAGATGGCGCTGCCAGTTGGTTACCAAATCAGTTTTATAAGCAAACATTATTCGATTGTCCTCGAACTGAAATCAAGAGTACACAAGACCTCGCTAACTCGAAATGTATCAAGTGTTTAAACTGTTCTATTTGATCCACCCCTAAAGTAGAGCAATAGTTCAGCATCATAGCAAATGGGGGTCCCGCGGGATCGAAACGTCTTGGATGACGGCCGTAAACTGTTCGCCATGTTCTCTGGTAATGTTCTACTAAAAGGTTTTGTTAGACGATACAAAACTGTATAATATCGACTGTGAAAGCATACTGAATGTATTATACGTACAGTACATTACTAGCGGACCCGACAGACGTTGTCCTGTCTTAACTATGAATATTGATTACGAAATTAATGGTCTAATAAAAAAAAATGTTACCAATTGTTTAATAATATTATGCTTTATGATTTACAACATTCTTTGTTGTTTATTTTTCTGGCGGGTATATAAATAGTTTTGTTGGTATTCCGACACGGTAACAGGCGACATATATACTGGCCATGTGCAAAATTCAGTTTTATTTGATTAAATTAGCAGCAGCACGCATTCTGTCAATGTTATTTCAAACGCCATACATTAAAAAAGTTTGAATTGTCAAAAGCGATAAGGTTACATAACAAATAATAATTTAGTATGGTGATTAAGTTTTCTTAAATTTTCTAATTTTCCGCACAATTTTCTTAATTTTTTTTTTCAAATACAAACAAAACAAAAAAAGAATTAGCCAAATCGGTCTTGCCGTTCACGCATGATGCGATGACCAAGGGAAATGGGGATTCATTTTATATATATATATAGATATAATAAGAACAGAATACACTGTCCGATACAATAATGAAACCTAACATTGTCCTCGACTGAATGACGTTGATTTTATGCCAGTGTCAACTTTATAATCCGGCCAAATTATGTCGATATGTCATGTTGTATTTATTCGCTTAATAAAGGTTTTACTGAAAGTGCAACGTTATGGCAACGTATTTAATTGAGACACCTTTTTGTCACTGAACGTGTTTCTAGTTTTTTTTTTATATACAACAGCAAAAACTAAATAACTTATCCAACGTGCGAATGGTTAATGGTTTTCATACGGTGAGTAGGCTCTACCAACTACCAATAACACCAGTACTTAATCAGTGAAAGTTTTTATATCTTGACGACCTCCGTGGCAGAGTGGCGTTTTCAAGGTGTCACTTGCTTCGAGGTCCTGGGTTCGATTCCCAGTTCAGGCAATAAGAGATTCGAGTTTTTGAACATTACTCGGGTTTGTTAACCAACCCGCATTTGGCAAGCCTGAAAAATGCTGTTCAAACTTGACTTAACAATGGAGGCATTTGCCTTACAGTGGGATGATTAATAGGCTGTTACTTTACTTTAATTTTTATCTAGTACCTAAGCACTAAGTGCGATTAATAATTTTCCGCCATAATTATCAGTTTTGAAAATGGTTCGCCTTTACTATAATCACTAACAAACAATAGCAAACAAACATTATTGTAAATAATGGCTACAGATGGGAGAAGGCACGCACACATAAAACCATATTCACAATCCGAACCCAAACGTAAAAACTGTTTCAGTTACCTGGAAATAGTTTTGACTTTTGCTAGGAAAACTCTGTCCAAGAACAAATCCCTCTTTAAGCATAACATTGGTTATAATTTTGGAAATAGGTTCAACTTTAAATTAGTATTATACTATTATTATTTAAATAAAATTTCAGACATTGGGTTTTTCTTGTTATTTATTAACAAGAAAAACCCAATATCTGAAATTTTAAAGACTAATAATGAACTGCACACGTCGTCTTCCCAGCATTTAGTTAATATAATATTATTTGTAATGTGTTACACTTAAAGCAACGGCTAATAGACATCCGTAGCCCTTAATCATGGTAACCAAATCATTTTTAACCATGGCTATGGACCCAATTTTATTGAAATCTCTACAATTACCAACTTTTTCTTTTTCCGCAAGTAAGTGGTGTAAATCCATTTATTGATTTAACCTAAAATTCGACACAAACTTACAAATACCTTTCTTAAAAGTGAGTATTTTTTTAAACTTTTAATATATTTGTATTTATGTAATTAAATTAGAATAACCTCTTTAAATAAAATAGAAGTAAAGTTTAAGTAGATTTTGTTACTCCTGTACGTTTTTCTAAAATTTCTCATTAATCTATAAGTAGACAAAGTTGGTGTTTACGCAATAATTCGAATTTCAAGTTACATGTATCGATCTAACTTGGACTGCGACTCAAGATCACCTCGAGAGTCAGTACAGTTCATAAATACGGCCGAAGTGCGCTTCTCCACGTCACTGACACGCGGCAAAAACTCGCCAGAGACAAGAGGAGTCATTTATATCTCCGACTGAAGGGTGTCGACGCGGTAAGAAATGTTACAAGGAATCAGGATGCTTGTGGTTTCAGTAACTTTTTAGAATCAAGGAATATGAAATGAAAACTACACTACATTACTTATTTTAACATTTACAATAATACCAAAATAAATTAAGAAACAAGAAGCACCAGTAGTATAATAATCATATTTGAACAACCTGAGAATAACAGTAGTGTTGAAATGTATAATTAAATGTACCTAAATCATTTAGATTCAAGTTCATTCAATTATACTTTCCTAAATCTGGTTGCTCTTAAATGTTTGGGAATCATTTATTAAAAGGGTCTTCAGAAGCTAGGAGGGTTAAATGCTAATATAAGTAGTTCGCTCCCAATAATTTTAGATGAAAGGTATAAGGATAAATGATAATTATATTGAAGCACCAAATTCATTAGCGAACTTGAAATTAAATTATGTTATACGTTTTTAATTAACTAAGCGCTATGTTCTTTTGGGTGGAGCTGTTAATACTAATTAAATTTAGTAAAAAAAGCTTTTAATGTCGTATTGGTATTCATTAATGACGACCATTTGGATCAATGGTAGTAAACGCTGCTTCTGAGCCACGGGTCGCGGGTTCGATCCCCGCACAATACAAATATTTCTGTGCATATGAACATGTCTGTTTGTACTGGTCTGGGTGTTTTCTATATATTATAAGTATATATTTACAAAAAAAAGTATATTTGTCTATCGGTAATTTTGGACTAGATGGCTCTGTGTGGTGTGAGGTATGTTTTAAAATATTTATATTAATTAATTTACTAAAAATAACTTTATATGTCCTTATGTGGGCCATTCTGACGAAACAAATTCAATAAATGTGGAGCGCCGTATTTATTTTGTTGAATAACATATTATAGTAAGTACGTATAAAACTCGGTTAAAAAGATTGTATTTGAAAGACTTTAATTAATCATCTTAATTCGAGGAAGTCTAACATATAAAAATAATGTTCGAATTCATATTCATGCTTTACCAAGAGTACCAAGACTCAGCAAAGTTGTGCGAGTGCGATAACCAAATAAATAATGACTTCAGAAAATTTTTGTTCATTTGAACAAATGGCCTCCAAAAACTTAAGACTTGCGTCTTTCCCAGGAGACGCAACAAAGAGAAATTGTGTTTAATGGCTGCCTCGGCGTGTAATGAATGAACACCACATCCCTTCACACTGTTTTTGACGGCAGATGCTTACATTCAAGAAGTTGAATGAGAATTTCCTAAATGTCGCCCGCCTATACGCGATTTTGAATTTAGTAAGTTATGCCAACATAATGATTCGAATAAAAAAAATATAATGTGACTGCAAGTATATCTCTGTATAGTGTACAGTAGCTTGCCATCTTTGATTAAATGATAGAAAAAAAATATAACGTATCACTAATCAGGCGTGGCTAAACGCAATCCACGAGATTCATAAAAGAAAGTAAGTATTTGTAATTTGCAAGAAATTACAAATTTATTATAAAACTAAAGTTATTAAGTATTTAAGAACTTGTAAAACGTAAAAAATAACTTGAACTCTACATTTCATATACATGACAATCCGTTATTTTTTTTGCTTATCTGTGGTGGGTCTAGGTAGGTATGGGTGTGTGTATACTTAGGTCTAGGACTAGAATACAACTTTGTCAAAGTAAAAGATCTTAGTGCCGGTTTAAATAAAGGCCATGGCAATTTAAGTGTTGTCTTACATAACTTAATAATTTTGTATTATTTTAATTGTAATACTCTAGCGTCATATAATTCAATTAATTCTACAAAATATTTTTAGAGTTTAGCTTACTAGAAGGAATATTATGTAAACTGAATTCTTCAGTTACAAAAATTACTCATATTTACTGCTTTAACTAGAAATGCATTTACCGATATCCTGTCAAATTAACATTCAACACCAGCAGGAAGAAACGCAAAGGCATAAAAAAAAATAATTCAGTTACGAGCTCGCTCGTATTGCTTCTCACATTTCACTCTTAAAGCAGAAATCGGCTGCAAATGAGAATCAAGCGCTCTAGATTCGGAATCTATCGCTGTCAGCGCTTTAAAATCAGGCACCGACGACGCGAAGGCTTTGAAATCAAACGCCATAAATCCTTTTCTACATTCGCTAAAGCCGAGTCGCAAACCAGAGAAAAAAAAACTATTTGATAAAAGATTTTATCTATACTAAGTCTATGAACTAGACTCAAGTCGAAATATTTGTATTACGAATTTAAAGATGGTTTTAGACGTACTAAACATAGATTACATCAAAATAAAAATTAAACTCAATATACAAATAGCTGTATTGTTTTTAATAACTTTTTAATCATAAGCACACAATTTTTTTTCTTTATTGAATTAGGCTATGGTGAATGCGAAAATTAATTAGAAATAGCAAACAGACACTTAAATTCTATATATTTGTATGATGTAAGACATTTGTGTGATATGTATGATTGTAAACAACTTAGAGGCCGCGCATAAATTTGTATAATTGGAAATAGTCTTAATTTCATCATTATCATCATCATCAGCCTATCACAGTCCACTGCTGGACATAGGCCTCTCCAATTGCACGTCACTTAGGTCGATCCTCGGCTTCTCGCATCCAGCCCCTGCCAGCCATCTTGCGCAAATCATCACTCCACCTGGCCTGAGGCCGTCCTACATTACGTTTGCCGAGACGCGGTCTCCATTCAAGAACTTGTTTACCCCAGCGGTTGTTGGTTCTGCGGCTAATAATATGGCCAGCCCACTGCCACTTCAGCTTGCTAATCCGGTGGGATATGTCGGTTACTTTAGTTCTCTGCCGGATCACCTCATTTCTGATTTTATCCCTAAGAGAAACTCCGAGCATAGCTCTTTCCATAGCCCGCTGAGCGACTTTGAACTTGTGGACTAGCAGTACCGTCAGTGTCCACGTTTCGGCTCGGTATGTCATGACGGGTAGGACGCACTGATTGAAGACTTTCGTCTTGGGGCATTGTAGGATCGACGATGAGAAGACTCGACGTAGTTTCCCAAATGCTGCCCAACCCAACTGAATTCTTCTGTTCACCTCATCCTCAAAGTTGTTTCTACCTAACTGCAATGTCTGCCCGAGGTACACGTATATCTGAACAACTTCGAGGAAGGTACCGTGCATAGCAATCGGTTGCGGTAGTACATGTTCATTGACCATAACCTTGGTTTTATCCAGGTTCATCCGCAAGCCGATGCGCACAGAAGAGTCAGCCAGGTCATTCAGCATCTGTTGTAGGTCCTGCAGCGTTTCTGCCATAATGACGATGTCGTCTGCAAATCGCAAGTGAGAGATGCATTCGCCATTTATTGAGTTTAAAATTATTACCTGCTTACATAATTTATTTTAACCTTCATTTTCGGTACCTAATGACATTTAGGCTTCGTACGCTAACGGCCGGTCCCAATAATCAATCTATCGCCAGTTTTGACATTCCGGAGATAGGAAACAGTTTCTATTTCTGATTTTGCCGTCCAGAGAAACAAAGACAGAAGTTGCTATTTATCTCTGATATGCCGAAAATGAAGATAGATAGGTTATTAGGACCGGCCGTAAGTGTCATATTGACGGTATAGATAGGTACCTATACAAATAATACTTCAAGGATTAATACAATGCCTAATTAATAAAACAAATTCCGTCCCCCGACTAAGCCGATTCGAATTTATAAATACCAAATAAAAATACAGCTCATTTGCATCCCCCAACACGAGTACATCTCCAAATATTCAAAAATGAATGGGACTAAAGACATTGCTATGCGAAAACGGCCATTATAAGTTATGTGGCTATGCAAAGTAATTAATTCGGCCGTTATGTCTTCCACAGATAATTAAACTGCGCCTTAATGACATACGCTCATGACTGGAGTACCCTAATTACATAAATCCGCCTGCGTCTATACATTATTGTGGCGTTCGGTTGCTATTGTACGAAAATAATTATACTAATAATAATAATCTTAATACATAAAGGTTTTTTCAACATGAGTCTGTAAAATTGCCAGCAAGGAGTTATGGCAAATGTTTTTCAGATGCGCATTGGTAATTGAGCTATATCTATAAGTATTTCTCTCTCTCTAATCGATCCCTCATTACTGAGGATTGCGATCACCGGTTTTCATTAAGTTTCTCCACCGGTCTCGGTCCATCGTTGCTCTCACCGCCTGATGAAACTTGCTTGAGGAGGTAGCTTCCTTCACTTGGTCGAACCATCTAGTTGGTGAACGACCTCGCGCTCTCTTGCCTTCTATTTCACCAACCACGACTAGCTTTCAAGGCACTCATAAGTATTAATAAGATATAAATGTTTAAGTGTTTTTAAAGTCTTTATCATAAAATAAATGATTTGGAATTTCTACCATCTCTCATGGTGTTCTTTATGAGTCTCCGATATTCGTCACTGTAAGAATCATGGCTATAGAACACTATAGAAGGTCTGCGATTTTTCCGTGATAACGGCGCGTCCATAGAGTTTTGACAGACGGATCACAACGTGTTCCGACCGATTCTCGCCTAAATCTATTTTATCGTGCTGCAAATATTGCGAAATTGATTTTGTAAAACTTTTAGTGAGTTTGTGCTCGCTAAAATCGATTTAAACACAATTCGGATTCAAGAGAAAATAACTTACAACGTTAACGTGTAATATGACTTAAACGCAGTTCCTGTAACGATGATATTCAGGGTGAAATTTTAACCACTTTCCAAATTTTAATATAACAATCTACGAGACAAAAAACAAATGACGTATTTTTGCTTTTGGTATAGCCCAGTACAAAAATGTCAAGATGAAGCACTTAGAAAATGTCCGCCAAAAATATAAAATTTTTGATACGGCCGCCTAGCAACACTTTTTTTACCCATAGCGCATCTAATTCATTCACAGGTCTAGGACAGTAAAAATTGAAAACTATATCGCGAAAAATATTTTCGGGTGACAACTTGATTTACATTTTTTACTTCATAAATAGGCTCTAAATACGATACTGAACGCCTATAAAAAATATGGAAAGTGGTTAAAATTTCACCCTGTATACCTATTTACAAGTCTCTCTTAATTTGATAAACAAATTAGAAATTATGCATTACATTGACGAGGCATGTTATGTATTATTTTAATTAGCACTACGTGGTAAGGGCGCGGTGCCCGCGGGACCCGGCAGTGTTCCTGTAAATTAGGTATGTACACAAAGGTGGCAATTTATGGTTTATTACCCTGCCGATGATAACGCCTGAATAATGGCGGGGACAAGGGACCGTGGAAATGAGCTTGCAAGACGAGTTTTGGGATGTGTGTAATTCAAATGGGGCCATTTTGAATTAATACAATAATAACACATTTACATCGGATTAGAAATCGGATTCGATTGAGGAAAAGCTAAATGAAAAGACAATATAAAATCAGTGAAATCTGTTTTTTTTTAATATGAATTATGAAAAATATTTTGCTAATAATTTCCGCTCTTTACTGGCCTAGGTATTTACACCACACTACCCGCACCGACACAGAGTGAGCATGCACTAGTATGTAAAAGCAAGGAAGTACTAAAACAAGTGTTTTAAATTATTCATTTTAAGATGAAAGGATGATTTTTCTGTTGAGTTTATGCCAAAAATTTTTATAGAAAAAAGAAGACAACGAAACATAATGGCTTCTAGGATATTTCAGTCCCATGGGCCTCGCCCTCTAGTAAGGGCCCCGGCACGAGCGGGCCTGGGCCTCGCCCTCGGCCCTGCCGGGAGACCGCTAGCGCGGCGGATCTAGGCTGGCCGCCATCAGCGCTCGCTGTCTGCCCGGTTAAACTGAATAAAGCCTTCCTGTAAGGCTCAGTGATAGGTCCTTCCGATAAAAAAAAGGTACAATAGACTGATGTAGGTTGCTGATGATGATGATGATGGATACTGTGCCATAATCCAAAACTGCTTCTAATATTACCACAACTATTAACTACTAATGTTTCAGTCCGAACGATTTTTGATCTTTTTGTATCAAATAATAAAATTGCAAGTCTTTCTGCTGACTGTACGTACAAACAAACATGTCAAATAACATGTCTGCGAGTGTATTTGGCGGTGCAACTACTGATAAATTGTTCCATCCATTCTAAATTTCCAAAACTATTCCGTGACTGGTGAACGCCATTCCCTATTTCTATTTGAAGAAAAAGTGAACCCTATTCTTAAAGCACTCGACATTGTAAGCTACGAAATCTGGATCATACATATCGCCTACATACACTAAGTAACTTATACGCATTTATTTGAAATAAAAAACTAGATACATATGAACAATGACATGACAATTAATTGAATTCTTTAATTATCAATTAATATGGTATGAGATTGTATTATATCCTTTAGTAAATGGTTATTATTAAATTTTGACATTAATTTTGTACTTATTATCGATCTATAGATATGTTGGAATTAATATTTATAAACATATACAAATTAAGTTCAAAAGTACAATTGTAGCAATTATAATCGTATTTAAAATTTAAATGCTGAAATTAATAAAAATATGTATCTGACACGCTGAACATTGGGAATTAAATCTTATTAATGTATAAATTTTGCATGCTATTGTTAATGGCTAAGGCCCGAGTTCACCAACAGACGTTTAAGTTTAAACAGCGTTTAAACAGCGGTTAAAATATTATTTGACATATTTTGTATGGGAATTGTGTCAAATTAATCGTCACTCTTTGTTTACCGGCTGTTTAAATGTTGGTGAACTTGGGTCTAAATGGGCCGAACATACATTTATTTTATAAGATCTTCAGTGTACCCTGTTTAACTGCAAATAAACAATTCTAATTCTAATTCATAATCTGTGGAAGAAAAACACCCACTAAACATTTGGGTGCTTTGTTACCTAAGTTATATTCATCCTTAAGTCGTGTAGCTTAGTTTGAATATGCTTAAATTAAAATCTCGAAATCTCGTATGAGGACTGTGTATCAAATTTTTAAATTTTATCGATAGTTATACAGGATGAAATTTTAACTACTTTCCAAAATTTTAGTAGGCGTTCAGTATCGTACTCGTATTTAGAGCCCATTTATGATGTAAAAAATGTAATGAAGTTATCATCCGAAAATAATTTTCACAATACAGTTTTCAATTTTTACGATCCTAGGCCTGTTAAGGTATAAAAGGAAAATCAAAAACTTATGATTAGTATCGTAATGAATGAATGAGATGCTCATCGCGTACAAAAGTGCTGCTGCGCGTATCAAAAATTTTAGATTTTTGGCGGACATTTTCTAAGTGCTTTATCTTGACATTTTTGTACTGGGCTATACCAAAAGGAAAAATACGTAATTTGTTTTTTGTCACGTAGATTGATATATTAAAATTTGGAAGGTGGTTAAAATTTCATACTGTATAAGATGAAAACTGAAAGTCATTGTTGTATTCTTACGTAGACGGCATAATATTATTGGTTTTCGAAATTTCGAAAAACAATTAACTATCACTTTGTGAGCAATAAACATTAGAAGAGATTAGAAATGGACTTAGAACCTTTGTATCTACGTATTAAATATCCTAAAGCTACGTATACCTCCACAAGAAGGAACAAACCCTCACTGAAAACCAATCCGAGACAGTATTTTTCAAGTACACATAACGTTCTAACGCTAGCATACTTTTATCGAGTGACTGCCGAATACCAGCCCAAATCGTGCGCCAAAAGTAATAATTCACCTCGGCATTGTTGCCCGAAAACAGAAGAGAACGGGTTCAATCCCGATAACGCCGCGACACCGCTGAGCTGACACGACACACTGCTTGCCGATCAGAGATAATGTCACATTGCCACCAAGAAAACGCTTATAAGTCACTTACAGACGTGTAAATTCTGCTTTTTGAAATACAATAATCTAGATGTTCCTGTATATCAGGTATGCAACTCATACCTATCACAGGCGTCAGGTATACACAAACTTTCACAGTGCCACACATTTACTGTGTATCATCATGAACAAAATAATGTAACTATTGTCTGTGTTGAGAAAAGAAAGATTTTTATTATTATTACTAGCTGTTTCCCGCGACGTCGTCCGCGTCAATTTCTGTTAATAAGAATTCGATTATTTTTGCAACAATTTTCACTGATGCTTCGCTCCTATTGGTCGCAGCGTAATGTTATATAGCCTAAAACCTTCCTCGATAAATGGACTATCCAACACAAAAAGAATTTTTCAAATCGGACCAGTACTTCCTAAGATTAGCGCGTTCAAACAAACAAACAAACTCTTCAGCTTTATAATATTAAGTATAGATTACTGGCATAATACCCCGCTTGCCAAATGCGGTTGGTGATCACAAACCGGAGCAATATTTGAAAATTACAAACTCTTGTTGCATGACCTGAGCATCGAACCTAGAATCGCGAGATCTTGGAGATTGCATGTTGATAATTTTGAAGGGGTACAAAGTTGACTTTGAAATAAAATCAACGTCAATGAGATGTCTATGAAAATTAAACGTAACCTAATGAGCCAGGACAGAGCTTGAAAAGCCTATGAAGAAAGCTTCAATTCGACGCGTACGTGGAATTGTGAGTGAGTGAATGAATAAATAAAGGAGACAAATTGATTGATCGGTATGCGTAACAATGGTGTGATTGTAACTTTGATGTTGTAATGCTTTAACTGCCGTACTCATAGACGTCAATTAAAGTTAATCTTTCAATATGTCTCATGCCGTCCTTTTCTATTTCATTGACAAAGAAAGAGACAGAATGAGACTTAATTATAGATTAAATTTAAGTGACGTCTCTGAGTGCGGCAGTAAGGATTGTAATCATCCCACTGCAAGGGAAGGGCCTGCATCATTGAATTTAAATTACCACAGCAATGAGTTCAGGCATAATAACCCCGCTTGCCAAATGCGGTTGGTGATCACAAACCGGAGAAATATTATAAAATTACAAACTCTTGTTGCATGACCTGAGCATCGAACCTAGAACCGCGAGATCTTGGAGATTGCATGTTGACAATTTGGAAGGGGTACAAAGTTGACTTTGAAATAAAATCAAAGTCAATAATTCAATCAAGTACAACTTCAGGAGATTATTTTTTCATTCTATTAATTTACACAGTTATCGTGATCAGTCATGTAGATAATTTACTTTAGATAAGCAAAGTCCCGCAAAACTCTTTACATAGTTTACCTGCAGGATATAGTGAGTCTCATAAAGAAAAAAAAAGTAACAGCCTATAATCATCCCACTACAGGGAAAAGTCCTCCATCATTGAATTCAAGTTACCACAGCAATGATAGGTGTACTGGCATAATCACCACGCTTGCCAAATGCGGGTTGGTGATCACAAACCCGAGTAACGTACGAAAATTCAAAACTTTATGTGACCCGACCCGGGATTCGAACCTAGGACCTTGGCCCGGTATTTAAACCACTAGACCAACGGGGCGTTTGTGAGTCTCATATTATGTATAAAATGTTAACACATAGAAGATAACAAGTATTTTTTATGTTTAACTATATTTTACTCAAACAAAGACACGGGCGGATATCTAGTTTACTATAATTGACACAAGCACGACAACAGATAGACGTGTGTCGTGTGTTAACTGCCGACTCAATTTTATTGGCTGTAGCTCGTGTTATTCGTATTGGTGACATAAATACTTGGAAACAAGCAGTTTGACTACTCAACCACTTGTATTGTAAAACTTTACGATATTGGCTCGTAAGTTTGTCATAGCAAACGGTGTCGGGCTACAGTGATCGCTGATTCGAAGGTTTTGAAGAAAAACTCGTAATGAACGTCGTTATTGGATAGTTATTCCGTCATTTTTGAAATGAAATGAAATGAAAATATATTTATTCAAAAACACTTAAATATTTTACAGAGTTTGAACTGCTCTCGTATAAGGTATTCCTGTGCTACGAGAGAAAGGCTCGACCTCCTCAAAAACTTAAATTACATGTGTTACATCTATATTCGTTGTTTTTGTTGTGTACCCGACAATATTTTTATTCTTGTTACTAACAATTCCTACTTTAGTTTGGTTAATCCTAGTTGTACGCTCATTATGTTTTCTTACTTAAAAAATGTAATTTCTCAGGAAGTGAATTATTTAGTTGTAATTCTTTTGAGAAAATAAAGTTCTTAAACCGTATATTATTATAAAAAAAAGACAAATATATATCCGCTTAATTCCGAAAAGGGATTAGACAGTAGTAACAGAATGATATTTTAAGTGGTGTGTGTGTGTGTGTGAGTGTGTGTGTGTGTGTGGGTGTACACGTGCGTGCGTATGCGTGCGTGGGTTTGTTGTATAAGTCCAGATTTTATCCAGTTAATGAGTAGATCAAGTTCTCTAGGCTGTCGTATGGGTAGTGTACTTTTTTTTTCAATTCAAATATTTTATTGCGTTCTATAATGTTACAAGGATGTTATAAAGTATGATGTAGACAGTTCATTATAGACCCTGTTCGGGCACAACAATACAATTTGTAGAAGACGGACAGAGAGGATGACGCCATAATTACATAATATTTCAATACAAAAGAACAAATAAACACCCATTATTACTACATACATACTTTACTTACTTTCTAAAATTGACTTTATATTCAATTTAAAGATATCGACTAATTTTGTGATAGTTATTAATTTATATAAAATAACAGCTAATAACATATTTTAATTAGATTATATTATTAAACATTTATATAAATTTGAATTTGAGTAATAAAATAAATTGTAATATTTGTTGTCATTGTATTAATTAATTTGATTATATATTTTTTAATTTTATTAGATTTTCATCATTGATACTGATCGAGCCATTGGATAATAAGTAGTTCAAGTGTCTTGGAGTTGGATGTGACTTGTGTAATGTTTTTATTTAATGAGAGAAGTTTATTGTACGGACGTGGTGACATGTGTAGAATGTGAAATAGTTCTGGTAGCTACTATACGAATGGTCATGACATAAAACAAAACACAATCAGTGACAGCATAACGGCTTCACCAGATGATGATCACCCAATAAACGTTGGGTGCCCTTTCAACATAGATGCATCCAATTTTAAGTCACAAAAGTGTGTTTTTGGAACGAAGATCCTTATCGCGCGCTGCGAAAGGGGGCTAGACGGAAAAAATTAAGACCAAAAAGTTGTAACGACACTTTTTGCTATAGTTGGAAGCCGTGCGGCGTGCGCGTGTTTCTCATAGAGAGAGAGATAGAGAAAGAGAGAGAGAGAGATAGAGATAGAGAGAGAAATAGAGAGAGAGAGAGAGAGACCTCTCCCTTGACACCTCTCAAGTTTTTTTAAATATTTATACATAAATAAAATTGTGAACACATCACATACGAGTACCTTGTTCTGATCGTAAAGTAAGTAACTATTTAAAGCAATCGTATTGGTAAATCAGAAACAAAGAAGGTACCACAAACACCCAGATACGAGAAAATGACCAAAAACACTTATTTCTACATTGATCCGTCCGGGAATCGAACCCTGGACTCCGGAACAGGTGACACCTAGAAAACCGGTGTGTACGCCACGGGTGGTCAAGTTAGGTGATTAAGGTTTGATTTGCTCTATGGTAGGCATGACAGAAGACATTAACAGATTACCTATACATCCAAATTTTAATATAGCAATCTACGAGACAAAAATCAAATGCCATATTTTTTCTTTTGGTATAGCCCCGTACAAAAATGTCAAGATAAAGCACTTAAAAAATGTCAGCCGAAAATCAAAAAAATTTGATACGGCCGCCCAGTAACACTTTTTTAACGCAATGCACATCACATTCATTGATAACGATACTAATCATAAGTTTTTTATTTTCCCTTTATACCTAAACAGCCCTAAAACTGTAAAAATTTAAAACTATATTGCGAAATATATGTTCGGGTGAAAACTAGATTTACATTTTTTTCTTCATAAATGGGCTCTAAATACAATACTGAAACGCTACAAAAATGTTGGAAAGTAGTTAAAATTTCATCCTATATTTAGACTTAAAACATAATGCACACAAAATATGGATATAAATGAATATGAATATTTAACATGTTTTTTTATATACTTTATTTGATATTTTAGCAATTAAATTGCAATTATAATATCAGTATATAAACTTGAAAAATTATGTCTCAGGCGGGACTCGAACCCACATCTCCTCGCATGCCGGGCGGGCGCTATACCATTAAGCAACCGAGACACTGCGACTCAGCGCAAATTTTTCAAGCATACTCTTAACGCTGTAAGCCAGCGTTGCTTCATCAAATGTTAGAAGTTTGCACTCTTAACACCCGAAAGAAACATCTTTGCAGATGTTTGACAGTCAGTTAAGATGAAACAGCTATTTATATACTTTATTTGATATTTTAGCAAATAAATTGCAATTATAATATCAGTATAGAAACTTGAAAATTATGTCTCAGGCGGGACTCGAACCCGCATCTCCTCGCATGCCGGGCGGGCGCTATACCATTAAGCTTAATGGTATAGCGCCCGCCCGGCATGCGATGTTTTTTTATTTTTTCTATTTATTTTTATTCAAAGCTTAAATCTATTTTTACAAGTTAAGACCCAATACAATAGACAAGCAAAAAGAAATTAAAGGAACAACAAACGTATTATACACTGACAATAATAACATATACACAATAACACAATTTAAAGAGAGTTGTCTTCGTGAATTCGCTCAGAGAACAGTGAAAATGGTCAATATGTTCCGCTACTGTATTGAGGGTATGCAGCGTGAGCGTCATGTTAAGTTGTGCGTATTCCAGTAAAAACATGAATTAAATAACCTTCCTTTTATCGATCATACCAGGAACTAGTTTAAATTTCCACTAATCAATTGAGGCTAGACAAATCAATACGCATTTATTATGTTACGAGAACATTAATTATCAATTATAATTGTAATTTGAAGCCCGCTATTTCGTGGTAGCACGTCGGCTAAATAAACGTCGGGAACATAATTGATAATAATTATTGACGACTTGATAGGATGCACTAATTGTCGGTGTTTTCAAATTAGGACTACCTACCTTTTTAAGAACAAAAAATCTTAATCTAGCCGTGACCATGAACGCTGAGGAGAGTGCAAAACGTCAGGACAATCAAAACAAATCTCAAAATATATATTTGCGATTAAATCTTAGAACATTCTGAAAAAACTGCGAAACTCGATTACGGAAATATTCATAATACTCGTATTTATCTACAGATTTGGCCGGAACTCTCGGTGGGTAAGTTTGATTCACACTTGCCCAGTTTTGGTTTCCATACATACATACATACATACACTCACGCCTTTTTCCAGGTAGATAGAGACCACATCCTTCCACTTACTACGATCATTACAGACTACTTTCGCTTCATCCACTTTACTTTCCATAAGAATTATAATGAAAATATTTAAAAAAAAAACAGTTGGTCGAACCGTTCTAGGTTTTGTGTTTCCACATTTGGCGATTCATTTTCATTTATAAAGATACTCGTAGATTCTCATCAAAAAGTAAAAAAACTCATAACGCTTGGACTCTATGTTTCGTCATTCATTGCCAAGTAAAACCGAATTTAGATAAGCCGAGATGATGGAATCATTTTAATAATATCAAATCATACCCAGTAATATCGCTAAGGTGATGAGGGCTTCCCCGTTTTACGGCTAAGTATCCATTGTTTCCGAATATCAGCTGACCCGAATCCCACGATAATAACTTATTTTTACAACTGTACAAGTATATTCGTTTTAGTGGGGCTCGTAAAACGGCGTCTGGCGTTACAAGGACGAGACATCACTGGCATTCGTAAAATTGTATCTAGGTCCTAAACGTGGGGCCATTAAATAGGCGGTTTGGTGATTGATTGATGACTGTTGAAATCTTTCAATAGCCTAGTTTAGCTTTTAATGGGTTAGAATCTATTATTATGATTATTTATGTTAAGTAAACGATATGCCGTCGTGTGGGCCTTAAAGATGATAAGCCCCACTACTTTTTGTCTTAGGTTTGTCAAATAGTAGACTTAAGACGCTGACTGCAGCCGATGACCTTGAGCAATGAACACGCCCACAAATTTATTCGTCTTTGAATTTCTTTGGAACGCGCCGCAGCTATCACTGTCGATTCCCGTAGGAGTGACAGAGAAAAAGCGCATGGAATAGAAGGGCCTAAGTGCCAAACAACAAAACTCCTTGTGCAATTTAAAATTGCCATTTTATTAAAAATCTAAATCAGCCATTTGCTTAAGCAACATGTAATATACAATATAGCAAAATTTTATTATCATTGTTATACGGACTGCTGAGAAAAATGGTGATTTATGTATTTTCAGAGGCTACTTAGAGATTATTTTCTATCGAGAAAAGTTTTCAGAATCGTGTTTTGGAAACAACCACCTGGTCAAAAATATGATCAACTACAACTACATAGAATTTGGCAACAATAGAATTGGGCAACAACATAGGCTTAAAGCAAAACAATCTTCATTGAGCTGAATTTGGCTCATCTTGGTCTTAAGGTGTAAAGAGTACTTCTAGAAGAAGTTGGACAGTAGAATATTGATTTAAACTTTCATGGTCACTATCACTAGAGTTATTTGATTCGGGATTTATACCATGTACCTTATTTATTATGAGTTTTCTAAATTTTGGCGCTTGCAACAGTGCCGAAATATCGGAAACTCATAATAAATTAGGTACTTGGACAATAAAGTCTTCTCTTCTCAAATGCTTCACCAAACTGCGATCGCCAAAGTCCCAAGCGTTGTAATAGTGTCAAAGTTTAATTTTTCATTGGTCTATGTCCAGCGGTGGGCTGCTAAGAGCTGATTATGATATTGACACGTTACTTAATCCCTCAACCCCCAGGTATTCCCCCTTCAATTGTGTCTGGAATAACTCACGATCGAGGGATTAAGAAAATCACGTTAGAATTCTAAAAGGATAATAATACGCGAATACCCAAATCTTTTTTTTAGAAACATCTAGGCCTTACGAATCTTATCTCCCTGAAAAGTGATGTCACAAAATAAATAAATGCGCCAGAATACACACTAAACAAAACTAGATGCAGCAGAACTAAGCACGACAATAGAAATGACAGGTAGTTGAAAGAGCGGTTACTACGAAAATGCAATGATTGGAAAGTCACCCTGTATAATAAGTAATAAATAATAGTAATAAATGTGGACAACATCACATACATTGTTCTGATCCCAATTTGAATAACTATTTAAAGCATTCGTATTTTGGAAACCAGAAACAACGAAGGTACCACAAGCACCCAGACCCGAGAAAATGTAGAAAAACTCATTTTTTCTACATTGACCAGTCCGGGAATCGAACCCGGGACCTCGGAGCAGGCGACACCTTGAAAACCAGTGTGTACGCCACTCCGCCACGGAGGTCGTCAAAATATATGTATTTGCTGTATTGTTTATACATTTTTGTACTCAGAGTTTCATCTTCTTTTATTTGACACCCCATTCGTTATTGCTGCAATTTTTTTTTCAAAGTTCTCCAATATATTGTTGTAAAATTCGCCGTGCAACTTTATTTTTTAACAAAAGGTAGCCCATGACTTTAATAAGGAATCGATAGAAACCTCATTCACCGGCTCAAATCGGCTCAGTAGTTTAGTCACAAGTGTGGAATTCACATAAATACTCATAAAATATACGTAAAAACTACTAAACTCATAACCCTTCCTGTTGGCTTTGCCATAGTCGGGTAAAATAAGGGGAAACTATGGCTCAGATACCAATTTATACACAAAAAAACCACCCTCTTCGATAATACCCATCAGTTAAAAAATCCTTCTTCAGAGTGCGAAGTTTGAAACGACTCCCCAGCCTACCCTCAACAAACGCTTATCAGAATTCCTCTTTCTCCCTCATCAACAGTCGACATCAATAATAACTCCGCGTAGATGCAAATGCGGGGTCAACGGCCTGAGGGACGAACCTCCGTGACAAATTGCTCTCGTAAAGAAAGGCCCACAAAATGGGCCCCAGGGTAAACACATTAAGACAGCGGTATTCTACATCTTAGAAACGATAACACAGTGAAAAAGGTAACAGCCTATAATCATCCCACTGCCATCAATGCAAGTTACCACAGCAGTCTTGGGTTCGCTACCCGACTCAGGAAACAGAGCTTCAAATTTTTGAATATTGCTCGTTTGATTGCTGATTATACCTGTACCCATCATTGCTGTGGATAGCACAGACCTTGATCGAAAACTATGATTCTTTAAAAAAATTATCTTCCAGCCTTAGATTAAAACAAAAAGAGGAAGATATGGTACTCGTACCACACGAGGTCTTACAAAAGAGGGCCTAAGTGTCATACCATGTTTCAGTCCCCAACAGATCAGCGACGGGTCTGTAGCTCCGCCAATTGTGAGTGTTTTAGAGCGAAAAGAATAGCAGTGCCTTAGAGTGCAATTATTCAGAGCATAAAAATACTTTTTTCTACATTGACCCAAATATCAAAAACTAGGATCTCAGAGCAAGCGACACCTTGAAAATCGGTGTGTTCGCCACTCTGCTATGGAGGTCGTCATTACTTATGATGATAAATCATTCAACAAATTAACCCAAAACAACTCACACCATCTAGCTTTCGGTACTTGACCTACCGAACTGTCAGAGGCACAGTATTCGCACAACACAATTTGGTTTTAAAATTGTTTTTTTTTATATTTTTCATCTAATCGAAGCAATATTATTTTTTGGGCATCGGCAAAAAGTTAACAAGAAAAAGTAAAAATTATCTCATGATAAGTAACCTCACCAATCACACCACACCACCAAGATTACCAACCAACCCAAAACAGCACACCACCAAGTTTTCGGTACTTGACCTACGTGCCAGGACAGCATACGCACGCCCTTATTCAGGCTGAGTTAATGCGGGCGCGCGTCTCGGGCGTGATAACTAGCGAAAGTGGGCCGGCACCGGAGCCCGGGCGAGATTTCCCGGCGATTACCGACAGGGATGCCGGCTTGCGAACAATGCGTGGAACAAAAGGTAATCTGTATTACCTGGTAGCGATAACAAATTCGATGAATTTGTCCCTTTTTTTTATTTTGTTTTATATGGTGTTGGCACATAAGATTTTTTGTGGGGAGGCTGCGAAACATACAGTCGATTTAATTTTACGCTCTTGTATTTTTAAGTGATTAATTCATTATCATACAATTTTACAAACAAATTAAATAATTATAGGTCCTAGTTACCTGCCAGATAATTAACTAGGTTTACCTGCCAGCAAATCCTCATATATTACTAAAGCATATTTTTATCGCTTACGCCAGCCTTGTTTCATCAATCAAATGTTAGGATTGTGCACCCTTAACACCAGAAAGAAACATCTTTGCAGATGTTTGTCAGTCACTTAAGATAAAACAGCTATTTAACATTATATTCTTTTTTGCTTGTTCCCTGTGCGCAATAATTCTCTTTAGTGATTCCTAATATAATATTTTATTTAAAAAATATTAAAGGGAATTATAACACCGCCGCAAATTGTACCATTCCAAGTCTTTCTCATGTGTTATTTTTCAGTTTTATGGTGTGCAATAAATCCCTTATTAATCCCTCGATCGTGAGTTATTCCAGACACAATTGAAATCAATTGTTATCGTGGCACCCGAGTGCCTCGTGGGGTTTAAAGCAATAATATTAATTCGAGGCGACGCCGTGCTGCAGCCGTGCTGTTGCAAATTAATATTACAAAATATATTGTACGACTCACAACTTAATGCTCTAATTTGAATGGCAAGTTAATTGCTGGGTTGAGGCGTGCCGGTGCGGTGCTGGTATAGTGTGCGATGACCTATTATCTGGCAAAACACCCACAGTAAGCAAACGACACTTGAAATAAGAGCGATACGCCGAATTGTCCACAGTGTAATTGAGGATGTACAACCTTTATCGATGGATTATGGCTGAACTAGAGCATAAAGAGCGGCACTTCTGAAGTAGTTTAATAAAATTTTATTAGACGTCGATTTAGTGCAATCTATTTTATCAAACCTTAAATCAAAAGTTGATAATTGGAAAAAGATTTACAGAAATGAATTATTTTATCTCTAAATATAAATAGGATATGATGGGGTTGCCATATCCGTAGAATAAGAACCCCGAAATAAAAATGAACTAAAAAAACGACACGTCTTGCCGATATAAAGTTTAACAAATCTTCCACTGGCAACCCTATCCAGGTGGGTATTACGGCAGATTAATGACCCCAGCTCGGGGTAAGCAAAAAAATGTTTTTGTTTCACAAGTTTCCCTAAAAACATTTATCCGGTGCCGTGACAAGTTCCAAGATAATTCCAGATACATCCCTTGGATAGCGTGACCTGATTTTAGGAAAGACTTTTTCTAGAATTTATTTAGGATTTAAAAAAAAATGGAGGCTAAGTCTTTTTTCAGGTAAACTAAACGTTACGATTAAACACGGGCTTAAGATGTATGGACTCTTTTAAAATATTATCCTTTCAATGGCCGTAGGGTAGCCCAAAACAGAGTAGCACCAAACTATTTAGTGCAGCGGTCGGCAACTTGAGTGCCATTCTACGAATTGCAACTACAAATATTATGACACTAACATACAAGAAATATGGGATCTCAAACATCACATTATTTTTGTATAGTTTTTCTTTTTTTTTTTTTTTTTTTTTTTTTGTTCTATGGGATATGACCAATTATAAGTTTATATCTTAAGTACGGCCCGCCATTAGTTTATTTTGCCACCTTATGGCCCTTGCCTGCCGTAAGGTTGCCGACCGCTGCTTTAGTGAGATATTAGCTGCAGCTCTTCTTTCCAAACTGGTCAAAATGTGGCGATATGGAAAAATTGTCCTTTAGCAAAAGGTATGCCCGGCTGTGGAATAATCTGAGCTGATAATGATTCTTTCCATACGATGCTTATGCTTTTAAGTAATTGATTCTACAGCTCAAATATGACAAATAGATCTCTTTGCAATATTGCAACCTATGGATATATTCTTATTAGCAAATAAATGAATTAAATTAAATTGAATATCCATATCCGACTCTACAGTTACCGCGTTTTTAAGATAAACGGTCGAAGGACGGACGGAGGGACGGACAAAGAATTGATCTTATGGGTTCCGTTATTGCCTTTCAAGTTATGGAACCCTATAACGGCCGGTTCCAATAACCTCTCTATCTTCAGTTTTGGCATATCGGAGATAGGAAACAGTTTCTATCTCTGTTTTTGCCGTCCAGAGAAACAAAGACAGAAGTTGTTTTCTCAGTCCCTTAAAGTTGTGAAATAATCAAAATTTTAAGTTACTTTAAATGACACACTTAAGGAATCAAAATTTAAAGGCTTTTTAGGGTAAACTAAACCATAGTAAATTCAATTTCATCATCAGTCAAAAAAAAAGACCTGTGGCACTCGGAGACTGCCGCGGTAAAGCTATTGCATAGCATTTTTTATCAACTTATATTATCATTGCAATTTAAAAGCAATTATACAACTAAAAAGTATCACCGCTCTGCCGGTCGGAGTGGGGGGTGTTAGGTTATTTTCGTTACGGAATTTCTGGATTCGGTCTCCACGCTCAAGGCCCGCGATAAAAGCTATGCAATAGCTTAAAAATATGAATTCCAATATGATCTTCCATCTCCCTTTCCACCCCTTTTAGCGGAATCAGATTCATAGTTTGGCTATTCAAAGAAATCGTTATTTCTAGTTTTTGTCGTTTTTTTGTGCTAAAAGACGCAGGAACAAAATAAATTATTTTAAAACTTAGGTAATTGTATCACCAAAAATATAGTAAAGTAACGGCTTCCAATCATCCTGCAGGGCCTCCATCATCGAATTCAAGTCATCACAGTAATGATGAGAACAGGCTTGCCTAATGCGGGTTGGTGTTCACAAGCCCGAGCGATGCTTGAATATTCGAAACTATTTGTTGCCCAACCTAATGATAGGACTCAGGAGCCCAAGACATTAGCCCGGTACTTCACCCACTAGACCAACGAAACATTGAAAAAAATATAACTTAATGAAAAATTCCAGTAAGCCCCGTGCTGACTGGTCGCGCTTGTGAACTGCGACTCTTACATACCTCAGCATTAAAACACCATTTGGCTAATCTTTAAAAATGACTTTGTTATACAAACAACCTAAACAAATGGCTGTTGGAGCGCAATTACTTCCAATTTTTACCTTTTTAAGACAAACAGCGCAATAATTAATTATCGTACTTATTTACATGCTGTAAGCTGTTTATGCTCGACTTGAAAATGGCGGGTAATGTAAGAGTCCGGAGAAGAAACTTTCACTCACTTTTGATTTATTTTGACCGTTACCTCTACACTATTCTTAAAAGATTTCGGAATAGGAAATAGGTGATATTATACATTGTATGTTAAACATAAACCAATCAAGTTTTAATTTAGATAAAACAATGTTAAGCCCTCTAAAACTTTATTAAGTATGGCCAATCGTACTGATAAATAAAATATATTTTAATTTATTATACCACTTAAAGAACAACTTAACAAATGTTGTTTAATGGAAATCACTACGATACAATTTTACGTCCTTATTACCTCAGTGTTATTAAGACGAAAGTCTTTGACCAATACTTAATGGGTCTCATAAGAAGGCTCAAGAACTCACAGCGGGCAACAGGTAGAGCAATGCTTGGTATTTCCCTGCGTCATAGAATTTTGGGGTGGTGGGATCTAGTGGTCCACCTCCTAGTGGTCCACCCTGGGCAACGGCATCTTTGGTTTTCTAACCAATGATGACGGCTAACAGATCCCTCTGCGGTGGTAGGCTTTGTAAGAGGCCGCCTGGATGCTACCACCCTCCTGCTGGAGTCCAGCGCCAAACAGTTTTTCTGTGTTCCGCTGGTGTGTGGGAGAACCAGTACCTCTGGGTAAGCTCGCTCCATCTTAGGCTTCTTCTTAACCGTATAATTAAGTATGTAGTCAAGAGGAAACCCATTATTTATAAAAAAACTGAAATGAGGAAATCCGTAGGAGAACTGAGATAACCGACATCGCTTGAAGAAAGAAGTTGAAGTGTCAGTGGGCGGGACACATAGTAGAAGAACCGATGGCCGTTGGAGCGGAAGGGTTGTGAATTTCAACCGTAATTATCTGTGGGTAGGACACCTAACAAGGTGAACCAATCTGATGAAAGTCATTGGCGCGGGGCCGATCGTTGTGAATATCCAATAGGGAGAATGACTAGCATGTAGACGGCGTTTCTCTGAGGCGATGATTAATTATAACCTCAGTATATAAACTTGAAAAATTTTGTCTCAGGCGGGACTCGAACCGGGGAGGAGATGCGGGTTCGAGTCCCGCCTGAGACAAAATTTTTCAAGTTTATTTTATTTTATTTTATTTTATTTGGAAAACACTACAGTATCTTATGACTAAATTACTCACTAGAATTGTATCTAAAAACCATTCACGTGTTTCCACATATAAATTCTAAGTATGGCTTGTACATATTAAAGTAACTTAGGAATAACAAACGACATGGGACAAAAATCAACCAAGCAAAAAAGAAGTTGTAGGAACTATTCAGTCAGTGCACCGCTTCAAACCATCTCTTTGACAAACGCTTTTTGAGTGAACAGACACTAGTGTTAAATAAGTCTAGTTCGAGGTCATCGGCCATAGCATTCAACACGTTAGGAGCCCTAATAAAAAAAGAGTTCTGCCTATATTTCGTAGCACTGTGTGGGATGAAAAGAGCCGCAGGCCTCCTCATTGATTGAGTTTATGCGACTGTTATAATGCTTTGATAGGTGCGTATGGGCTCGCAATAGGTTATAATTATACTTTATTTGATATTTTAGCAACTTAATTGCACTTATAATATCAGTATATAAACTTGAAAATTTTTTTAACCTGCATCTCCTCCCCCGTTCGAGTCCCGCCTGAGACAAAATTTATAATTATAACCTATTGCGAGCCCATACACACCTATCAAAGCGTTATAACAGTCGCATAAACTCAATCAATTCAAACGATCCGTATCTGGCGTAGTTTATTAATGACTCCAACACAGATCGACGGACCAAATATAATTAGTGGGTAATCGTTGCGGTTGGGGGTTGTGGGCAGTGTGGCTATGGGATCGAACGAAACTCGACTCGATTTGAACATTGTGGTCAAATTGAATTTGAAGATAGGATTGTTTTGGAAGAAAATTTTGCTAGCAATGTTTACATATAAATATAGTAAGGTACATAATTTACATAAGGTGTACAGCTTAAAAGATGTTGAAATACTACTGCTAAATACTTCTACGTTTTTAAATCTTGACCTTTTTTTGTATAACTCTCCTTCGAGGATAGCCATACGACGATACAGACGTCCCCCCCCCCCCCAACTTTGCGACACCCCAAGCTAATTTATCGTTTTTTAAATTGACCTGTCTGGGAAACGAAGCCGGGACCCCTGCGTAGAAGTAGGCTTGCCACACAGGGATGTTGATATTATTTTAATGTGCCACACAACAAATTTATGGCCTTTAGGTAAGATCATGTAGAAACTTGCATTCATAGGTAATGTAGTGGAGCGCTAATGTTACTAATGTTCCACTTCCGGAGATCTAATGTTATTCATTGTAAATTTATATAAGGAACACTTTGAAGATCCACTCAAACGGAATAAAACACTAAAAGGACCGATCATCAAATTTAGCTCGAAATAAAATAAGTAAAGAGTATTTGTAATACTTGCATTTAATTACTTTATCAATATTTATACCTGGATTTTTTGTTCTCAGGTGGAAATCGAACCCGGGGATGCGGGTTCGATTTCCATACCTTTCTTGGATCTTTGTCCATTTAAGCTACCGTGACATTACGTCACTGTGTTAACTTTCCAAGTATGTTTTAATCGCTGGTTAGTGTTTTGGTACAATAATTTGTGTTGCAAGCAATTTTGAACCATCGAATTAAAGTTATTGTACCAAAAACATTGTTATGTTAATATTAAACAGAGTTTATCGCAAAAACACATTAAACAAACTCCCTTTCTGAAGACGCGAGAGTTAACAAACCGGAAGAATTTAATTTCCCCTAAAAACCGATGTTCAGTTAAAGTACGTTATAATTTTCATTACTGCACACAACATAGAACGCTTCTCGATTAGTGATGTGCTTCAAACATTTTTAATTTTGGTATCGAAATCAGTCTCAATTTATGTCAAGTGAAATCGGAAATCCAAATAAAATATAAATTTTATTTTATTATCTTAGAAAATCAACAGCACTTTGCTTCAGTTTAAAATATCTCTTAGTATTTAAACGAAAATCTCATACAAAACCTATGTATGAAAGTCACACTCACATTGTTACAGATAATTATCATCGACACACGGGCACATTATCTGCTAGAAAGTAGCTAGGTAAGTGAACATAATTGCTTTTAAAAACTTCAAATTTGTGCAGAAAAATGTATGTACAGATTAGTATAATTATCAAATAACTAATTTTATATGCACTCAATGTTGCAAATTTGTCGCTGTATCATTATTTCTTTTGAATTAACTCTCAACGTGTTTCCGATAAATAACTAATAAATTGTGTTTAGTAGTACGTAACTTACGATAACTAATATAATTATACCTTACAAATCCCACTTTGAGGATAGTTAAAATAATTTTGACTTACCAAGTTCGAAGTTCGAAACTGTTAGTGTCACTTGTTCATGGAACAAATAAATGTCATTAGTTTCTGTGAAAAACATGACATTGATGCCATTTTTGTTTTCTTTTTATGTTATGCTGATTTTATACCACTTATTATCAATGTTATTATGTGACATCGGTTTCTTTTCCATGTCGCACTGCCTTCAAAACTTTTCTGCTCAGACCAATGGTAGACGGGAAGAGATTATGCCACAAGGCATTAAATCCACCTTTGGGTAATTTATGTTTAATTTGAGTAATAAAGTTTAATTAAATAACTTACACTAATGAGATTTTACATATCTAGATGTTCTCTACTCTAAAATATATATTTTTTGTTATATTATAAATGGATTCGTGCCTTTTAAAGCAGGAACAAGGCTAACTTATCGATATAAAGTGATTTTAAAAAGGCACATCCTATCACTGGGCAAGCGCACTGGCAAGGGTAATGAAAAGATGAGACAACCACGTTGCTTCTCCGTAAAAGCCTTTTATTCTCTGAATGGCATAACTAGACGCTCATTTTGCGATATTACTTGTTTTCGGAAGAGGACGTTTCCTCTGATTCTATGCCCCTAATATGATGTTATTTACCATGGAATTGGATTTTTAATGAACTAACATGAAGCGTAAGTATAGGTATTTTGTTGAATTCAGTTAAATTAACGACTTTGATTGTATATTAATGCATTGGTTATGTTACTACCTAAGGTTGGCACTAAAAATTAGGTAACATACTGTTTTCTTGAAATGAAAGATATTATTATGTTTACTGATTTTATTTCGCGTTTATTTTAGTTTAACCTGGCTTTTTAAACGCTTTACAGCGTTCATGGTCACGGGCAGATGGTTTATAATCCGCTAACATATCTTTCATTTAAAAAACAATAGAAAAAATTACTCATTTCTTACTGTCCCAATATTTTTTATCCTACAATATTTTAAAACGAAATCGTACTAAGTTTCAAAAAAACATTAATAAAAAAGCATTATTAAATCGGTATATAAACTTGAAAAAAGTTTTTTTTTTTTTGTCTCAGGCGGGACTCGAACCCGCATCTCCTCGCATGCCGGGCGGGCGCCATACCATTAGGCCACCGAGACACTGCGACGAATTTTTCAAGCATATTCTTACGCTGTGAGCCAGCGTTGGTAATGGTATGGCGCCCGCCCGGCATGCGAGGAGATGCGGGTTCGAGTCCCGCCTGAGACAAAAAAATTTTCAAGTTTATATACTGATATTATAAGTGCAATTAAGTTGCTAAAATATCAAATAAAGTATTATTAAATCGGTTTACTCTTTATAATTAAAAGGGCTATTACTTATAAAACGAATAAAAAAAACCACGCAAACTAAACGCAGTGTATTCTTCGTATGTCTATCGTATCCGAATCAATTGTATTTGTTTCCTTTTACTGCAAAGGCATACAACCCCTAATCGTGTTCTACTATCGATGTATGCGACCGTAAAGTTACCCAGTGCGAGTCTCCAACTAAAAGGGCATCGCAGTTATAACTTGTTGCTGGTGCCAAGAAAAAACGAGGCGGAACACCGAAACGCTTAGATTAACGGCCTAATACGCTTAAGGCCTCAAAAAAACTTTATGCCACAGTACAAAGAAAGAAAGGTTTTCTAGACACAGTTTTTGTATAATCAAATAGAATATTTATCATTTCTAATACAATAAATTTAAATGTAACTTCGTATGTAGGTATGTCTGTTACGATTTCACGCCTAACTACTCCAAAGATTTAATGTTGTGATGCAGCGACGACAGCTGGTGTAGGAATGCAATGTCCACTACGCGAGGGTCCCGGGTTAGATTCCCAATCAGGTCTACTATACGACTTTTTCAAAATTGGCTCGGGTCAAATTCAAATTCAAATTCTTTATTGCGTGTCACATAACTTTATATAAGGTCTGAAAGGTGTTGGTTTCTAATCTCGCTTTGAAAGGCAATTCGTCCAAAGATGGAAGCTGTAAAAATAAATGGCCATCAGTACGTCAGAGGCCTGTATCTAAGCGACTTGGAAAACTTGGAAAGTCAACATTGCGATAAAAGATCAGCGCCACAGCGCCATGCATTTTCACGTCTCAGTCGAGTCTACGCATAGTGTACTGTCTGTGATCTGTGGGTTACAAGTATTGTAATCTAATAATTGTCTGTGTTGAGGTTACAAGCATTGTGATCTATTAATTGACCAATTACAGCGCTCAAAATCTGTGATTTGTGGGATTCAAGCTATGTGATCCTTTAATTTACCAATCACAGCGCTCTCAATCAGTGATCTGTAGATATAGAGAGCTCTGTGATTGGTCTTTTCACAGCCTGGTCCTCCCTGCTTCTGTGAAAACGCAGCCTAAGTACTAGCACGCAAGTGCGTTCCCTGGGAGGACAATCGATTGCCCGTAGGGTCGCGGCTGGCGCAGATAATCGCGCTTCTTGAACGCATGCCAGCACGTTCCACGACTTCCTTAAACATATTTATCGAGGACGCCAGTTTTATTTAATGCATCTTGCATTTTTTGTACTACCCACTTCATATTTGTTGGTTATTTTTAAATGAATTTACGTACTAACGCGAGTAATGGAGAAGATACTTTATTTGATATTTTAGCAACTTAATTGCACTTATAATATCAGTATATTAATAAAATTTTTCAAGTTTATATACTGATATTATAAGTGCAATTAAGTTGCTAAAATATCAAATAAAGTATATAAATAGCTGTTTCATCTTAACTGACTGTCAAACATCTGCAAAGATGTTTCTTTCGGGTGTTAAGGGTGCAAACTCCTAACATTTGATGGAACAACGCTGGCTCACAGCGTAAGAATATGCTTGAAAAATTCGCGCCGTGTCGCAGTGTCTCGGTGGCCTAATGGTATGGCGCCCGCCCGGCATGCGAGGAGATGCGGGTTCGAGTCCCGCCTGAGACAAAATTTTTCAAGTTTATATACTGATATTAATGGAGAAGATGTTTTGCGTACCAAGCGCTTTTCCTCTTCGTTTGTGATGCGCACCGCCAAGGAGCGGAATGCCCTGCCTACGAATCATACGATTTCCCAAAAAATTATAATCCTAAAATTTTTAAAGCAAGATTGTATAGGCTGCTTCTGGGTAAGCTCGCTCCATCTTAGGCTTCTTCTTAACCGTAGAGTTAAGAATGTAGTCAAGAGCAAGCCAAATATAAAAAAAGACTCCCGCCAGCTTCTTCGCTCCTCTATTGGCCGAACTGTCGCCAACCCACCTGCCAAGCGTGGCATTTATGGCATAACCACCAGTGGCGTGGGTGATCATGACAATGATGAACGAATAAGTATTTGTAAGTGACGAGATACTTGACTATAATGTTATACCAGTCCATCTCATATCATATCCATACCAAAATAAGTTTAATTATTTTATTTTTTTAATTTTTTCGTATAAAACCCAAACCCTTGTATTCAAAGCTATCACCACACTTTTACACTAAGCAGGTCATCGATATTAATTGTAGAGTTTAATAAGTCTACAGTAACAATGAAGCTTAATTTTATTTAAAGAATGAATACAATGTTTTTTTATTTACTTTTTGTGTTTTCATTTTGACAAACAATAAAGAGGAGACAATGACCCAAATACCCGTCTGATAGCCTAAAACGTTTGACCTTATTCGTTTGAAAGACCGCCGCTTTTAGACGTCATTTTTGGCCGACTCCCTAATTTATTACCCAAACATGACTTAACACTATCCATCACTAAACGGTATGTTCCGCTTCTAGCTACAGTATCGTCCCCGTTTCGCAAACTTTCAAAAAAAGAACAACACTTAATTTCGCTAACGGATTTCTAAACAAAGGGATTCCAGATTCAAATGCGTGGAGCGACTGGCCGCCCCGCCAGGAGTTATATAAACTTCAAAAATAGAATTTCGCCGTCGCAGCCCGCTTTACGACTTCGCTCGTAAAAAGGGGTGGGAACGGGCGGGCATAAGGGGAACACACCATATTTTCACCTTTATTTATAAAGAAAATTTGGTTTTTCAGTTTAAATTACTGTTTATTTGAAAATTTTATGACGAAATCTCCAATTGAGGGGATCACTTACATGCGGTTTGTGCCAAATATAAGAAAGGTCATTTGGAGGACGATCAAACTACGGTATAAGACTGAAAACGGGTGTTTTTAACATATTCATTGTTTCCATGTGACCTCAATCGTGTGTAACAATTGGTTGTGTAAATGTTCTAGCCGTTCTAAATAAGTGAACTATTTGAGTAGCTTCTTTTGAAGAAATGGACTGTTTGAAATGATTTTCGTTAAATCATAGATTTACAGTTGTCCTAGAAGTATTCACAACTTTAAATCTCTTAGAGTAGGGGTAGACAAAGCGTATAACGGAAATTTTACAGATGAGAATCTTTCATCAAATTAGTAGATCGCCAACAGTTGACAACAAAACTTCATAATGATGATGATCATGATGAAAAAACAATTGACGCTGGGTATCAACAGCGTCAATTGTTTTTTCATCATGATCATCATCATCAGTCTAAATCCGTCTACAGCTGAACTTGAGCCTTTACAAAAGGAGATTACGAGTATTGACGATCGCAGTTTGACCAACGGTGGTAAAAAGACGTTGCTGCCCGTCTACTTCAGTAGTAGTTAAATAAATAAATAAATAAATGTGGACAATATCACATACATTGTTCTGACCCCAATTTGAATAACTATTTAAAGCATTCGTATTTTGGAAACCAGTGACAACGAAGGTACCACAAACACCCAGACCCGAGAAAATGTAGAAAACCCATTTTTTCTACATTGACCCGTCCGGGAATCGAACCCGGGACCTCGGAGCAGAAGACACCTTGAAAACCGGTGTGTACGCCACTCCGCCAAGGAGGTCGTTCTTCTGGCAGTACTGCTTTAGTCGCCTCTTACGACACCCATTGGAAGAGAAGAGCAGGTGCAATTTTTTTATACATAAGCCAGCAACACACTTGACCTTTTTTAAACAAAAAATACATCTGATACTTCAAGACATGATGATTAGTAGATATACACCAACAACGTTCAACATTGTAGAGTGTCAGTATATTCAAAGTTTTCAATCATAAACCTGCATGAAAACAAATTAACGTACCTCAGACGAAACACATGAACCATCAAACTACAAAACATCGAGACATTTCGAATAAAAATATAATTTAACAGTGTGGCCAGCCAAGTTTGCATTCTTACCGAGGCAAGAATAAACAGGCAGTATACCCGCCATTTTAAACTTGTACTGAAAATGAGGTTTCATTTTTAGCTTCTCGGCTGATATTTTGAAATATGGATATTCTAGCTTGTGATAGAGGTCCCCCGGTATCCGGTTTGTTCCGGAAAATACTGGATTTAGACGGAAAACAGTGATTTATGGACTTAACCCATTTTACTCTTGTCAATTTTGAATTATTTTGACGGGCGAAAGTGCAATATTAGATTGCGATCTGTTTGCGATTAGCGCTTTTATGCGCCAACAATTGTCGTGTAACGAATTACGCGTCCTTACATAATCTATTGCTTAATATTATACGAGTAGGTATTGAAGTAACAATATTATCTAGCTATTTTAACAACAACATAGAAACAATGTTCACGTTATGATAAGCCAGATCTTGTACTTCAATGAACTAGACAAGTTTTATCCAGGGATGATGAGAATGGATTTGAATGTTGTAATTAAACTCTGTTTTATATAAATCAAGCCAAAAAAATATAGAGATTTAAAAGAATACACACTATATTTTTTTCATTTATTTCGGCAATATTCATTTATTTCTATGGCTTCGAATTTCCCCTTGTGAATAAAATATGGAGGAAATCCGTAAGAGAACTAAGATAACCGCCATCGCTCGAAGATCTTATGTAGCAGAGGGCGGCACACATAGTAAGGAGAATCATTAAAATTTGCTGCTTAGGCAGAAAGATCCTAGAATGGCGGTCGCGCACTAGATGACGAACTGTGAATGACCCCCACCACTTACGGCCGGTCCCAATAATCGATCTATCTCCAGTTTTGACATTTCGGAGATAGGAAACAGTTTCTATCTCTGATTTTGCCGTCCAGAGAAACAAAAGTTGTTTTCTATCTCCGATATGACAAGACTGAAGATAGATAGGTTATTAGGACCGGCCGTTAGACCAACGATCTGGCAAAGGGAAACCACTGGATTCGGTAGACGCAGGACCCATCGCTGTGGAGATCCTTAGGCTATGCTCAGTTGTGGACTTTTTTTGGCTCAAATGATAATGATGATAACATTTATTTAATCAACTTTTTTATTTTGAATTTTTGTCGAGATTTTTTTCAATTTGTAACATTGTGAAAGTTGGGTATGGCAGAAAAAGCATGAAAGTAGAATAAATGCAGTAGAAATGAGAGCGCTAAGAAGTATGTTAGGAGTGAAATTGAGTGACAGGATAAAAAATAGTGTGATAAGAGAACGTTGTGGTGTGACATGAATATTACTCATGTGGTGGTGTGAAAGAAGATATTGTCACAAGGATTGAGAAAGGGATGCTTAGATGGTTTGGGCATGTAGAGAGGATGAATGAGAGAAGAATGACTAGACAGATCTACAAGACGAGTGTGAAAGGGAACGTTGGAAGAGGAAGGCCTAGACGAACTTATCACGATCAAATCGGGGATGTTCTGAAGAAAGGTCAGGTCAAGAGTACTCTAAACCGACGACCATGCATGAAAAGATTGATGAATGTGGAAGCAGCGAAAGATGTATGCCAGGATCGTAGTAAGTGTAAGGCCTTGGTCTCTGCCTACCCCGTTGGGAAGGAGGCGTGATAATATGTATGTGTATGTATGTATGAGTTATATTTGTATTGGTAATGTACTCGATTTTACAGGGAAATCTCTTAAATGAATTCGACGAGCTAGCTTACGTCTTTGGTAACTTAGTTGTTAATTACGAAATTGATTACACAGATAAATCCTAGACAATCTACAAATAGATCTCTTTGATAATGCAGAACAAACGTGCTCCGATAATATAGTTAATTGCGAATCACTACACTATTATCGACACACAATACACTGATACTGCCTTTGTAGTTTGATTTACTGACATAATCTTAGAACTTTTATTGGTAAATCCCTACTATTTATAAATGTGAATACTATTTAAAATGTAAGTTTGTTTGTTACGCCTTCACGCGAAACCTGCTAAAAAAAGTAAAGTAAAGTAACAACCCATAACGCTCACTGTTGAGCACGGGTCTCTCTCCTTTTTATGGATAGGGGTAAGTAAGGCCTTAGTTCCACCACGCCGGCCTAGTGTGGTTTGGTGGACGGCTAGGGCGACGCTGTCGCAACATCACCTGTTGGACGTTTCTCAAGCCGCCCGAAGGCCTCCAACAGGGCTAACGACTGTTATCTCGTGACAACGGCCGGGACCAACGGCTTAATGTGCCCTCCGAAGCACGGAAGCGCTCATGGTATGATGCAACAAAGGGTCACCCATCCAGCTAGTGACCGTTCCCAACGTTGCTTAACATTAGTGACAGAGACTGATCACTAAGAAGCATTGGGCTATGAAAACTGCTAAACATCATGAAACTTTGTTTACATACTTGGTGGTATTGGAAGTAACAAAGGACACTTTTGTTTTTTTTTTAATATTGCTGTCGCGGGCAGCAGCTAGTTTAACATAAAATTAATTGTTAAAAAATTTCGGCTGCCTAAGGGGCTCGAATCTATACATTTCCGCTTGCCGGGCGACTGCTCCATCATTGAGCTACCCAGACATTTGATGAGTAACTGAATAAATTCAAAGCTATATGATGCAAACCATCGGATTTTCATTAATGTTTTCAATCAATCAAATCTAATACCGCCAACATCCGAAAAAAAAACAGTTTGTAAGGTCAGTAATCACTCATCATCATCGTCTTCTTACATCACTCTTTTGCTAGACGAAAGCTATTACAAAAAGAGTTCACAATGCAACAATTGCTACCATTGTGTTGGCACGAAAATAGAATAACGCCATATGTCTCTATATGCCATATTATGGTCTTCCTATGGGTATACTAGGAGGCTAAAGAAGTACTGCCAGATAAAAACGGGCAGCACCATGTTCTCGCCACCATGGCTAAACTGCCATCGCCAGAAATTACTAGATGGATCTTCATATCCATTTGCACTTCAGTACTCATTGTTAGACACAGTGGCAGAGTGGCGTACACACCAGTTTTCAAGGTGCCGCCTGCTCCGAAGTCCCGGGATCGATTCCCGGACAGATTAATATAGAAAATCGTGTTTTTCTACATTTCCTCGGGCTTGGGAATTTGATGTACCTTCGTTGTTTCTGATTTCCACAATACGAGTGCTATAAAGTCAAAGTTAAAGTCAAAGTCAAAGTCAAAGTCAAAGTCAAACATTTATTTGCACAACATTGTGTAGTAAATTGAGATGGAAGACAATGAAATCAAGTGCCAACAAGGTACTGCCCTATGTCGTAGGCATGCAAATTTATGAGAACATTATCATACAATTTATAGAATTAAGAATCAAATTAGAAATAATAAATTTAAAAGTCAACAAATTAATAAAATTACACAAACAATGTCATCAGGAACACATGCTCAGAAAAATAAAATCTAATCAATATTATCAAATCACACAAGCATCATGATGACATTAATTTAATTTAAATAGTTACTTACTTTGGAATCAGAACAATTAAATTAAATTAAATTTAAATTAAATTAAATGAAATTAATTTTTTAAGACTGGGCCACACAGAGCCATCTAGTCCCAAATTAAGCTACTATTAAGTACCCCGTCGTATGGGGTACTAGACAACCGATAAACTTACTTATATACTTTTTTTTTGTTAATACATACTTATAATAATACATAGAAAACACCCAGACCAGTACAAACAGACATGTTCATGCTCACAAATATTTGTACTGTGCGGGGATCGAACCCGCGACCCATGGCTCAGAAGCAGCGTTTACTAACGCTGATCCAAATGGTCGTCAAGTACAATGTAAGTGAAGTTGTCATTTACTTAAAAATTAAAAAGAAACCTAGTTCAAGGATTTTAGCTAATATGTTAGTCTGTAATTACACTAAATGAAAGTTAAGTACTTGAGTTCAAGGATTTGTTCAAGGCTATAGCACATTGTAGTTAGGGAGGTCGTCTACTTTATCCCTCTGGGAGACTAGCCACACTGTGTTACATGTCACGACAGCGACTCATTACCGGATAGATCTTACACCTAGTTAAAGTAACAGCCTATAATCATCCCACTGCAGGGCAAAGGCCTCCATCATTGAAATCAAGTTACCCCAGCTATGATGGGTATAGGCATAACCACCACGCTTGCCAAATACGGGTCGCTAATCACGAAACACGTGCAATGTTCGAAAAATCGAAACATTTGTTGCCCGACCCGGGGATCGAACCCGAGACCCCGAGATCTTGGCCCGGAATACAAACCGCTAGACCAACTGGGCGCTATATAACTAATTATTATATATTTTATTTGATATTTTAGCAATTAAATTGCAATTATAATATCAGTA
This sequence comes from Anania crocealis, assembly GCA_949315895.1. NCBI lineage: Eukaryota > Metazoa > Arthropoda > Insecta > Lepidoptera > Crambidae > Anania > Anania crocealis. The sequence goes on along the minus strand of OX438859.1, from coordinate 3,106,164 downwards.
AACAAACTTGAAAATTTTTTGAAGAAATTGGTACAATACAATACATATGTGACGACCATTTGGATCAGCGGTAGTTAAAGCTGCTTCTGAGCCATGGGTCGCGGGTTCGATCCCCGCACAGTACAAATATTTGTGTGCATGAACATGTCTGTTTGTACTGGTCTGGGTGTTTTCTATGTATTATAAGTATATATTTACAAAAAAAAAAAAGTATATAAGTAAGTTTATCGGTTGTCTAGTACCCCATACGACAGGGTACTTAATAGTACCTTAATTTGGGACTAGATCGCTCAGTGTGGCCCAGTGAGGCATGTCTTAAATATTTATTATTATTTATTATGTAAATAGTTATGAAATCTAAAACATAAGTTTAGTTGGTATCTGTATGTTAGAATAGAAGTTTGTTGAGCGAGCGAAGCAAGCGGTGATGCGGGAGCGACCAGCGAAGCGCTATGAACTATTAACCCATTATGATAGGACGTTAATAAGTTTTGACGTTTGAAGTTTTTATTGTTAGTATAATCTGTGGATTATTGAAATCAAGTGTTTTTTCTAAACTTTGGTTGGATGTTTAGGCGCACGAACCTGTAATTTGAGATACATTTAAAAACATCTATTCCTATACTTCTAAAAATAAATATTTTAATACTTTTTCATTGACCTACGCCTCGCATTACTTACTATTTTATACTTAATTACTACTACCTTCAACAAACTATTTCAAATGAAGAAGAGACGAAAGAAATGGTCATCTCATTCATACGCGTACATTTTTATGTATGATTTCAATGTACCTTTTTATTTGTTTTTAATAGAAAATTAAACCGACAGAAAGCGCTTAAAATCATTATGCACCTACTCAAAATTGGGTGTTTATTTCTTGCTAAAACTTAACACTTTCAGTTTATTTTTTATGAAAAGAAGTTCATTAAAAAAAAGAGTTTGTTATTGTATTAAGCTGCTTAATTCTAGCTGTTGCCCGCGACTTCGTACGCGTCAATTTCTGTTATTATGATCGCGATTATTTTTGCAACATTTTTCACTGATGCTTCGCTCCTATTGGTCGCAGCGTGATGTTATATAGCCTAAAGCCTTCCTCGATAAATGAACTATCCAACAGAAAAAAAAAACAATTCGAACCAGTACTTCCTGAGAATAGCGCGTTAAAACAAACAAACAAACTAAAAACAAAACTCTCATATAACTTATCTACGAAGAACAAAACAGACCCAGGTCAAGTCGATTAGTTCTATTGAGTACCTATGAATGTAATAACTCAATTTACGAGTCCAATTACTATGAACATAAAATAACAAAGCCCAATACATTGCCTATCTAATGGCGAGTAAAGCATGCACACCGCCCACGAGCACCGAAACGTCACGAAATAGTGATGTACTGATCGTTCTTTTGAGTTTATCGATATCGTATAATGAAATACAATCTAAATTATATAAACCTCTGGGTAAGCTCGCTCTATCTTAGGCTTCTTCTTAACCGTATAGTTAAGTATGTAGTCAAGATCAAGCCCATTACTTCTAATAAAAAAAATACTAGCTTTTCGCCCGTAGCTCTGCCTGCCTGAACTACTGACACGTTATATAACGCACGAGTATCCCACCTGTATCGCTGTGTACAAAATAACCTATATTCAATTATTATTTATTCAAAAACAAAATACATTGTGTGGAATAATACAATAATACAACTAATCCAGAATAAAAACACGAGTATCAATAAAAACCATCTTAAATTAAAATCATTATCTTAACTAAAACAAATCACCAATACCAATAAACTACATTAAATTATAATTATTATCATGAAAATTATTACTTACTATTATTACATGTCAAGTATTGTTATAATGTCAATTATCATTTGAATGTCAATTAATTAAATAATTCAATTTATCAAAATTCATTTTTTTAAATTTGTTTCAGTTATAAATTCACCAATAGCATAAAAACATTTTTCCAACAAGAAACATTTCAATTTTGTTCTGAAGCCACTTTGATAAATTGTACTCTTCAGTTCAATTGGTAACTTATTAAACAAGTTATATATACACTTAGATATATACTTTTTTAGGGTCTAATCTACAAAATTTGTATACAATTTGGTCTAAATTGGTTTTGTAGTTTAGGTGTGAAAACCTAACAAATACACTTACATTCACATTAAAACATTAATAAGTGGTACATGGAAAAGCGGTGTGTCACAATTTTAAAGTACGAGTAAATATACTACGACATTTGTGGCTTCGACATCAATAACTCTGTTTATTTTAATTTATTTTCTTTTTTAGTTTTGTATCTATTACTGTTACTAGATCATCTATCCATAGTTTTATAATACATCGAAACTTTCAGTTTCAACGCTCACAACACTATTCAAAACGTCACGAACGAATCCAAATGGCTTCATGAAACGCATTCTCGCCATGCAAATGGCAACTCGCCCAATAACTCGCTTTTTTGCAGATGCAACCGAAAAACAATTGTGAAATCGCCCAAAAGAGGAAGGCTTGAACATAGTTAATAATTTGAAGACTAAACACAATTTGTCAAAGATGACATCTTAAAACACTGAGGTACTCGTAATTTAACTCTTTCCTCTTAAACCGGTGTGGGTCTCATAAGAAGGCTTAAGATCGCACAGCGGGAAATGCTTGGTATTAGTCTAAGATCCCACCATACAACGACCTTCACCGAGCTGGTTATTGGATGAAAAGTATTTTCTATTCAATTAAATATGCCAATAAATATATTACAAATGAGTATGCCTAAAAAAATCAGTCCAGAGTATGATTAGTTAACTTTTTTTTTTAACTTTTCACTGGTTTGGTTATTAGACAAATTCCATATTAATCGGAAGTATGAAGCCCATAGAATATGCAAACGTTAGGTTGACTATTTTTTTCCCATAACAATGTGTTTGGATGTTGGAGATACATGACCAGAAACTTTGATGAAACTACGCAAGCTTTTAGCGCGAAGCACTTGAATAAATTCGACAAAATAAACATTGTCTCGGTAGTTCAATTAGAAACAGCAGTCTTTTCGTTAAACGAGCGTTAGCAAAAAATTGTGAGTTAGAGAGATATAGTCTAATATACTTTTCTTTCAATCTTTCAATCCACCTTTTACAGGCCTTTGACATTACTTGTATTTACCAACCTTGCGACAAAAGCCTCAACGGCTTATAACATGCCTTCCGAAGCACCACTATAAACCCGTCGATACCAAACACCACCTATTTAAAAAAGATCGCTTCCTAAATTTACCACACCAGGAGTCAAAACCAGGACTATTGCGTAGTAGGCAGACAACCGCACTACTACACCAACCAGGTTACTCAATCAAACTGAACAAACGTTTTACCTATCAGCGCCATCTATTGACAACTTTGCGAAACAAATTTAGCACCACATAAGTTTACGTTTTCGATTTCGTGGGTTTGATCGAATAAAGCTCTCGCTAAGCTCTTTGGACTGTGAAAAGTCAGTGGAACGAACAAATATAAACAAAGAAAAACTGGTAACATCAGCAAAGGGTGATGTTAACAGTTTTTTTGTGTTTATATACCTTTAGTGCTTTTTGTGTTAAATGTGTTAAAACTTGTCTAACTCCTGCCAAGTTTCACCTATCCAATGTGAATTTGTACTAAATGAAAATATGTGCTTTTTAGTACCTCCACAGTGGTTTAACCTCAATGCAGCGGGCGAAGGAAAAAACTGGTCAATTACATTAGTGCGAGTTTGCGCTGTTCTCTCATTCAGTGTTTATTTTATTTCTCTTATACCTTACACTGGCATTAGCCTATGTTATACAAAATTACTAACATTATAAATACGAAAATAACTCTGTCTGGTATACTTTCGCGTATAAACTACAAAACCACCATTTATATCAGTGGTTGTAAACGCTGCTACTGAGCCATGGGTCGTGGGTTCCATTTCCGCACAGTACAAATATTTGTGTGCATAAACGTGTCTATTTGTACTGGTCTGGGTGGTTTTCTATGTATAATAAGTATATATTTACAAAAAATTATATAAGTAAGTTTATCGGTTGGTTATTCCCCATACGCCAAGCTACTTAGTAGTAGCTTAGTTTGGGACTAGATGGCTCTGTGTGGCCCAGCGTGGTATATCATAAAAAAACGATATTTGAAATTCAGAACAAGGAAGAATTAGACCTTGAGATAGACACGGGTTTCCGCCCGCGCGATATAATGTGTAGCTCACACGTTCGAAAAAAGCGGCCAAGTGCGAGTCGGACTCGCGCGCGAAGGGCTCCGTAACATAAAATTTAGTCAATATAGTGCCTACCTGTTACCATTTATTGATATCGAGCAAAAACAGGCAAAAAATTGGGTTTTTGGTATGGGAGCCCTTAAATATTTATTTTATCTTAATTTTATTATTTATTTTAAAAGTAAAAATACAACTGAGTGTTTTATGAATACTTCGAGTGCCTATCTTTTGCCATTATTGATATCGAGCATAAAAGGCCAAAAAAACGCATTTATTGTATGGGAGCCCTCTTGGAATATTTATTTTATTTTGTTTTTAGTAAATGTTGTTATTTCAACTCTCTAGCTATCGCGGCTCTTGAGATACAGCCTGGTGACAGACAGACAGACAGACAGCGAAGTCTTAGTAATAGGGTACCGATTTTACCCTTTGGATACGGAACCCTAAAAATAAACTGCTGAAAATTCTCAAGCACTGTCTCAAAATTGTTGGCTTATTCATGCTTTTCGTAGATAAAATGGTTATGAAAAAGTTTCATTTAAATAACAATTACTATTTTATGGGTCCCCAACGAAAACGACCTTTAGGACCGTAACAGAAGAAATAAACTAGTGACATTAGCTAGTGTAATTTACAACGGGGCATAAAACTCAAGTGGCCACAGAAAACCAATTTATTTGCCAAAACTAGCTTCCTCATTTATTGCCGCGATATTTTTTAACAATTAAACAAAGGACCCCGTAAATTTTTACATTATTAAACAACCTTTTTCTATATTAAGAGCATTTTTTATAGTCATGTAGATTTTATTCTATGAAAGTTACTTATTTAGGCCACTGTTAATTTAAAATCTCGGAAAAACTGACTCATAAAACTGATCATTGTCGTCGAAACCTGTACTTCATTCCAAGGTTTACCATGTTTGATTAGCCCCGCACTCAATATGTACTTAACAAAATAAAATTTCACGAATGAAAATTTCCACAGCCTTAATCTGGACTACTGCCTTAACCTACTTCTTTCCTCATACCGCGCGACTGCTCTAACCATTGAGCTACCACGACATTGTTTGTGTCGATTAACTTATTTGGCTACGTAAGCTAGCGGAGTATCATCAATTTTTTTGTTTACCAACATCCGAAAGAAACATTTTTAAAAATATTTTAAACGGAAGATGAAACAGCTTGTTTTGGAGAGAACAATCGATTAAAAACAAGTTTTGAAATCAGTACTAAAAAATGTAATAGTAATTCAATATATGTAGTCACTAAACTGCTACGCCGTAGCCACTATTCTGCTACGCTTGTTTGCTACGGGTTTAAAATATGCTACATACTACGAAATTTCGTAGTAAAATTCGTAGTTGCGTAGGTGCGATGGAACTGTTATTAATTTCTTTAGGAACAAAAGGATTTAAAAATTTGCTGTAGAATTTGGGTGTTCATTTTGGTTAATATTTAGAAGTTAAACTACGCATAAGTAGGCAATCTAAAATCAATTGACAATAATCGACAGTAGAATCTTGTGATGTAAGTAGGTATAAAATCTGTTAGCCCAACATAACACTAAGACCCGAGTTCACCAACACTTAAACAACCGGTAAACAAAGAGTGACGATTAATTTGACACAATTCCCATACAAAATATGTCAAATAATATTTTAAACGCTGTTTAAACGCTATTCAAACTTAAACGTCTGTTGGTGAAGTTCACCATTGTATATATATATAATTAATCGTCACTCTTTGTTTACCGGCTGTTTAAGTGTTGGTGAACTCGGGTCTAAAGTGATTAGAATGCAAGTCTTACGAATTTGAATATCGATTTGATTCGAAACGAACTCTCAAGAGATATTCCCGAAAAAATAACACTCATCGTCTAGTAGTACAAGAAGATAATTTCCTACTTCCGACTACGACATCACTAAGTGTGAAAAGGTCTTGCTAGTAAATAGACAACTTAAAATAGCTTAAAACTCTAAATAACACCAGTCAAATTCACGTTCAACTATACTATCCCTCCTATATAAAGGATAAGGATATAACCCCAGATACCCCAGAACGAAGTCACGTGTGAAAGCTAGCACTACGCCATTAAAACCAAGTTAGAGACAAGCACTTAATTAAGTGGTACACCCAAATGCACAAATACGTGTCGCTTTTATGACGCACGCTCGAAGAACTTTATTTATTGTCAAATGAGAGAGTAAAAGTGTTTCAAGTCGAATAAAACATCTTATATATTTAACTGAGTAAACTGAGAACTCGCAAACATTTGCTTTTAATTTGATAGTAAAATATATTGTACTATTGTGAATTCTAGACGCTCTTTTTTAGGATGTTTTCAGAATTACGCATTTGAACAGCGCCCCCAAGACGTGTGAGCTTGCAAATACTAATATATCACTAGCAAGATGCGTTTCATAAAGTTTGTGTTAAATCTCACTGCTAATAAGACCCGATAGGAAGCGACGCGGAAGCAGTGAATCCAACAGTAAGGCTGGTTGCAGAATCAAACGTTGGGAACAGGCCGTCCAGAAGGACGCGCTTACAAATGCCCTAAAAGAGAGTTGCATTGTATAATGACGCTGTAGAATCGCGGCGTCAGTAAGACGCACGCCACGAGACCACGCCTGCTCAAGTATTGAATCTCATTATGGATATTATACATGACAACAGATACGTTGATTTAATCAAGAGGATTTTGAAAGATAATTTTTATATGATACTTGTTTTTTATTTACACTTTAATGCACATACAAACCTGTACAAATAGCGGACTTAATGCTAAGAGCATTATCTACCAGTCAACCATAACGCCAATACTTTATACTTTTTTAATATTATCTCCCTAAAAATATAAAGAAAAATAATTATAAATGTACTTAAACTGTTTTCTTGATTTACCCACCGCCAAGTAGGTCGTAAAACAGTTTTCTACAATGACTTTAAGCTACGTTAAATAAAATTGCCTCTAATAAAACTATAATTGGATACACGATAGTTTACCAATTAGAAGAGTAGTAAAGTAATTACTTCAGTTCAAGTCAACAAAGCCGAATCGCTGCACACTCAAATCCAAGATGGCAGCTACCAAAAGCCAGATTTAATAAATTTTACCAAATTAGAGGCAATAAAACGTTAATGTAGCCTGATTTAATAACTACATTAAATTACGGAGTTTGACAAAATTATTAAAATGGCCGTTTTACGTGAAGTTATTTCCTTGGTTTGAGTAATGGCGTGCCTGAAACATAAATAGCTAATGACCCATTTATGACCGGAAGAGGTAGATATACTCTGTGCAACAGTTTGGAACTGGTTACAACTATCACATTGGCCTGTACAAGTTTCAACAGTTCCTAGTTGAAGCACAAATTAGTCAGCTAATGGCGGTAGTTTATATCTACACCTAATATCCTTAAGGTAATCAAAAAGTTATTAAAATTTTATTTAAAGAAATTTTTTTAAAAAGTATAAAATTTGTTTAGACATAAATAACGTTTATTACTCAGAAATATGGAGTTTATTCAACTTATACTTTTACTTTTGTCAAAACGAAGTTTGTCCGGGCAGTTAGTAAAATATAAAAATGGATAGCCAAATTTGTTGCTAAAATCAAAACTCAAGAATGGCTCGACCGATTTGCCTAATTTTTCCTTGAGGCACAATAAAAGTCCTTACGGTGATAAAAATCGTTAAAATCAAAAATATGTTAAAAACAACACTTTATGCTACTCATTCAACTTAAAGAGAACACTTGCAATGTCAATCACAATACGAGCGCAAAATTATTCAACAAAAAATAGGTTCATATACAAAAGTGTTTCATTTGAAATCATATTAACCGTATTGAGAAAGAAATCATAACTGTAAAAGGACCAAAAAAACTGTTTTGATGCACTCGAATGCATTATACTATCTCATCTAAAGTGAGAGAAACAGCCCTGCTTGGTCAAATGACCCATTATACTTTCGCCTTTTTAGGGTTTCATTCCCAAAAAGAAAAGAAAAAAAATTTTAAAGGAAGACTTCGTTTGTCTGTGCGTACATCGTAAGACCGTATGTCTTGGGAATGCATGGAGGTATCGAATTGAAATTAAATCCATATACTCAGGTCTATAGTCCCTTGAAGCTGTGCAAGAATTAAACTTCTAAGTTGATTTGAAACTCTAAAAGGAATCTAAATTTGTAAGGTAGTATCGTCTTACACTACAAAGGCTGGGGAAAATCTGAAAACTATACATTTGTATCAGTATATAAACTTGAAAAACTTTTTTTCAGGAGATGCGGGTTCGAGTCCCGCCTGAGACAAAATTTTTCAAGTTTATATACTGATATTATAAGTGCAATTAAGTTGCTAAAATATCAAATAAAGTATATACATTTGTAATTAAATCATAAACAATATAGTCTTTATTTAAAGTAGTCTATCATCGAGTTTAAGCAACGGTATGCGAGGTCATAATATTTACCTACAAATTTTTACCGATACTTCGGTACGAGATCCCACTCGCACTTGCCCGTTTATTTTATAACATGCATAATTAAAACTAACGTGTGCTAAAACAAGAGAACCGACCGAGTTTATTCGCGTTTTATACGCGATTTTCTTTAAGTAGAACGCTTAATGTTGGTTATATAAAATATATAGGTTGTTTCCTGTCCTCCCACCCGCAAAATGTTCTTTAGAATGGGTATAGTATGTATACATTTGTATGTTTTGAGCTTTTACGTAGCTTTGAAAAAAGAATTGCTACAAACTATTGAATAAATTGTCATCATTGTAATACACAGAAATTATTATATGCGGGATCATATTAAATTGATATTACTGTGTAAACACAACTAAATGAATGAATGAATTATGACCTCCATCAAATCGTATACTTAAGTCTGTACTTTAGTTTGAGCTCAAGAGCTAGTACTAGGGCGATTGTCAAAACACTTGAAAAAAGGTGAAAAAACGATATAGTCCTTTAAACTGATAAAAAAATCTACCTCCAACGAGTCTCCTCAAAATTTGACATTGGCACCTGTAATTTACTGCGTACAATGGCTTTGGACTAAAAGAACAAGTAGGGGATTATTGGGCATTCTAAAACAGTTTTTCACATCATCGATCTCACTATCGTTCGATCAATAATGCAAAAAACTTTTTTAGAATCCCCAATAATCCCTTCGCAAAGTTGAAATCTCACTGCCGATCAATCAACGTTTTAAACTTTTTAACGTAGTTTAGTACATAAAAATTTATACAAATTTGAAACTGGTTGGGTTGGGGAATAGAATACACCCAAAAGATAATATAACTTAAGCTGGATGGGGCTTCTTGGCCTGCCAAGACTGGATCCCCGAATAAGTTACACATCAAAAAGATGAAAATCCGTATCAGTAAAACTCATAAAAACATATTTGACTTTTTAGCGTAGTGAAGTACAAATGTGAATACAAATTTGAAACTGGTTGGGGCTTCCTGGCCTCCCAAGACTGTATCCCCGAATAAAATCTGTATCTACAACTTGCGCTAACACTTCGTTTCAAAGTAAGGAAACCTTATTCACTCTTATGATAATACAACTTAAGCTGGTTGGGGCTTCCTGGCCTCCCAGGACTGGATCCCCGAATAAGTTGCACATCAAAAACATGTAAATCGGTTTCACTGAAATTCATAAAAACATTTTTAACTTTTTAACGTTGTGCAGTACAAATGTGAATACAAATTTTAAACTGGTTGGGGCTTCCTGGCCTCCCAGGACTGGATCCCCGAATAAAATCTGTACAACTTGTTCTTACACTTCGTTTCAAAGTAAGAAAATAGAATACACCCAAAAGATGATATAACTTAAGCTGGATGGGGCTTCTTGGCCTGCCAAGACTGGATCCCCGAATAAGTTACACATCAAAAAGATGTAAATCCGTATCAGTAAAACTCATAAAAACATATTTGACTTTTCGACGTTGTGCAGTACAAATATGAATACAAATTTTAAACTGGTTGGGGCTTCCTGGCCTCCCAGGACTGGATCCCCGAATAAAATCTGTACAACTTGTTCTAACACTTCGTTTCAAAGTAAGAAAACAGAATACACCCAAAAGATAATACAACTTAAACTGGATGGGGCTTCCTGGCCTCCCAGGACTGGATCCCCGAATAAGTTGCACATCAAAAAGATGTAAATCGGTTTCACTGAAACTCATAAAACGTTTTTAACTTTTCGACGTTGTGCAGCACAAATATGAATATAGATTTTAAACTGGTTGGGGCTTCCTGGCCTCCCAGGACTGGATCCCCGAATAAAATCTGTACAACTTGCGCTAACACTTCGTTTCAAAGTAGGGAAACAGAATACGCCTATAGATAATACAACTTAAGCTGGATGGGGCTTCCTGGCCTCCCAGGACTGGATCCCCGAATAAGTTGCACATCATACAGAGGTACACATTGTTCTCCGATTTTAAATGTGAATGTTCAAACATTATATACCCGTTGTCGCTATGCGACAGCTACGTCACGCGCCACACATCAAGTTCGTAAGTAAAAATATTTATTAAAGTTCCATATGTTTTAACGCAACTAAAATTTGTCATAGTTAATTTACACACGGAAATAAAGCTTGTGTGTTGTGTGTGTTGTAAGTGTGTTGTTCTAACTATTATAATAAAAAAAAATACGCCTGTACAAAAAATGCCTGCAAAATACCTATATTGTAAAATATATTTACCTTACGTAATGAGGTACATAGACCATATGTCTCAAACGTTCAAATAGGTATCTACTTATAAGTTTCTACAAAAAAATTATTCTTTTTATTAGAAGTTAGTAATAATTTTATTTATTGGTTACTTATGAAACTATCAATCTAACTTTATATAATATTCTAAGTGCCTATCATTAATCTCGTTTGTATAACAATAAAATAACAAACCGAATACATTTTAAGCAAATTTAGGAAGCAACAATAGGAAAGTTATAGTTAAGTATTACTTAGTATCAAACGTGAATTATGAAAGTTATTTTTTTTTATACTTAAAAAACAACTGACGTTATAGTAGATCATTATGTTTAATTGAATCATAAAATAGTTTCCTCATTCTACTAAAGGTTTTATATAAGCTAAATGTACCCCAAATCAATAATATCAAATTAAATCAAGTCAAAATTAAATAAATACTGCTGAATTTTGTATTTGGTTTGCACAATATATTATTCGCAATACATCTTAATTAGGTTACGAGTTGTCTGACTAGGCATTAATACATGAAGGTTGGTTCATATGGTTATGAAAGAAGTTACAAAATGTTATCGGTATTACCTATCGTTATTGGATAAATAAATGAATTAAATTTTTATTACGCCTTTAAACTACTAATAACAGACTTAATGCCTTAACAAATTCTCTACCCGTTAGCCATGGGGTAATGCAAATATTTTAACCATGTTAATTGTTGTCTTTTCATATTTATATTTTAAACCGACTTCAAAAATGAGGGTTTTCCATTCGTGAGTGTGTTTTTTAAATGTGTATCCTGCGATTGTTCTGACTATTTTGATGATTTTTTTTCGTTGGATAAGACATACTACTTTAGAAGCGGTCCCATATGAACTTTGTTGAAATCGATTCAATACTTTTCGAGAAAATCTAAAATCTTTGAACACATAGTTCGCATTTTAGTATAGTTTAAGTACAAAACAGTTGTGCGTAGATGTAGTCTTGAAGTCAGTTTACGTTTATTTAAAAAAGATTCTAGTAGTTGTAAATATAAATGTATGTTTAATGCAATACTTATATATTTTTATTCGGTTGATATTTTAAAATATTTATGGAATAATTTTCATGTTCAGTGTAAACCGAGTTTTTTTCGCGTTGCGTAAGTCAGCGGATACAAATAATGCTTACAATTATTACAAATGGGGTTAGTTTCACAAGTATGAACAACTAAACAAATAATTATGCTGAATTTTGTAAAATTCAGAAGTAGTCAACTTTATGAAATTATGAATTATTCTATTAATATTATAGATACGAACTGAATCCTAACTTACCTAATTATTAATGTACATAAGTGCTATTCAAATACTTACAATGCCTTAGCAATTAATATGATTTAAACATGATAGTTATATTTGAGAGGTTTTATATAATAATAGCATTTGATTCTTCTACAAAATAATGTTTTTTGAAATAAGTTTACACATACTATTCTGAAAAACGATAAGTAAAAGAAACTAAAACGAAATTTTATTTTTTCTATATTTATTATGTGGTGAATACCTATTTATTATATACATTTAACTATAAGTTAAATTAACACCATTATTGAACGGCTGATTGAAATTTTACACATTCTACTTAGAATTTTTTTTCAATTACTTTCCTATAGATGATAATAACATAATTTTAGGTTGACTACTTCTGAAAAATTATTGCTTGTTTTGCGTTTTTCTATAATAAAAACGTGAAAAATGCTTGGCATTGTATCAGTTCTCCGCAGTAAGGTACTGCTCGTAAATCTTCACAAGTAAATCACCAGGAACTTCAACGCTGCCCAAATAATGTTCGTAAGTTTTTTATCATATTAATTATTTTACTAACATACTCTTACCTTATTTTGTCTTTATTATTTGCATTTTATAGTATGTTTTACATATTTATGTATATATTCTTGTGAAAATTATCTTTTGGTACTCTAACAGTACTGGTGTGTCTATCTATTGCAGGGCTGAGAGCAAGCAAATTAAAAGGTCTGCAAAGAGCAGCAGTGAAAATCTTTACTTTGATTCAGATGAGGAAATTATAAGGTAATTTACAATTTACATTGATTATTATTACAAATTAACTTATGTTAAGTTATTACTTATTCTTAATATGTCTGTTAAAGATAGGTTAATGAAGTAAGTTTTTATCTTTTCAGTTCCAAGAAAACGAGTAAGCCTGCAAAATCAAGCAAGCGCCAAAAGACAGTCAAAAATCAACCATCAACGAGTAACGGCTCAGATTGGTTATTTGACTCGGAATCTGACGACGAGTTACCGCCACAACACACGACGGCTAACATCACAACAACCAGTTGCCTGACTCGTAGAGTTCCTGGTGGAGTGACACGTCGGACTGCACAGCTAGACGGAGGTTTGTTGGCGGAACTCCGTCTTTACAACGCGGACGAGGTACGAGCCTTAACAGGTCTGGACAGGTGTGAGAAGGCGATTGTTTGGGTCCGCTTGCAGGGCGAAGAGGACTCACCAGAATTTAATACGCTAAAAAAGTTTGTTAAATTAGCTAAAACAAAATTTAACGAAGACGGGGTTTATTTAGCTCACAAAAAGAAAAAATAAATCATTTTTTAATGATTTCCTTTTTTTTCGTTAAAATATGCTTTAGCTAGTTTAATAAATATCTTTTAATAAGGTAGATCTTACTTAATAATTTTAAACCGCTTTACTATCTACATTATTATCATGGTTAAGTCTACTTTCTGTTCAGTTTGCGATATATCCGTAAATAACAAAGTTTTCTCTGCCCACTTAAAAAGTATTTTACACAAGAATAATAGTTCGGTTGTTGAGAGCGAAGGCATTGAAAAGATTCATAGCGCTTTTCGCAGTCGTATCGCATCTTATCGTGTTCGAGGCGTGGACGTCGGCCAGGACAACAACTCTGTCACGAACCTACCCATTCAATTTTTATCGCACTTGCGCACACGCGTACGTCTATTACTTTCAGCACGAATAGAAACTTATACTAATGTTAAAGTTAACTTTGAGCTATTTTCTGAATTTTTTCAGCATAAGAATAATATGATTTCAATTAAATCTTTTGCAACTGAAAACATTATTTTGTATCAAAATTTTAATTTTGAAGATATGTTTTCAAACGTTATACGTTTGCTTTGTAAAAAAATTGAAGAATTTGAAGAGCGAGATAGCGGTTGGGCTTATTTGCGAAGCTTATATCTAGAAGTTAATATAAATAAATACAATCCCTTGAGAGCCTCGGGCTACGTAGATTTACCTGACACTATTAAATATAAACGCGCGTGTATAAACATACAAAATTCTGATAATTATTGCTTTTTGTGGTGTGTAGTGGCAGCCCTTTTTCCCGCAAAGAAAAACGCTCATCGAACATCAGCTTATCCACATTTTGAAAGTGTGCTTAACGTAAAAAACATGCGCTTCCCAGTGGGTTTCGCGGACATTAAAATTTTTGAGAAAAATAACCCTCGTCTAAGTATCAACGTTTACGGTCTTAAAAAAAACAAAGTTGTTGGCCCTTTATACCGAAGTGAATCGCGAAAAAAACATCACATAAACATGCTTTATCTTGAACATGGAAATCGTACTCATTACTGCCTTATTAAAGATTTATCTAAATTAATACGCAAGCAATTAACTAGGCATCACTCAAAAATATATTTTTGCGAGGATTGTATGATATTTTTCGATAACAATAAAAAATTAGAAGCTCATGTTTGCAGTGGTGTCGCAACCATTTTACCCAATGAAGGGGCTTATATACGTTTTAATCACTACGAACGAATGCAAGATATGCCTTTTGTCTTGTACGCAGACTTTGAGTCATTGTTACAGCCAACTGAATCCAATACTGGAACAACTTGCACAGTATCGTTGCAAAAACACATACCCGCTGCATTTGCTTATTATATTGTATGTTCCTATGATAACTCGCGGAATAAATACGTATCCTATCGAGGTCCTTACTGTGTAGATAAGTTTTTCGAAAGTTTGTTAGTTGATTTAACTGATATTCATAACATTTTGCAGTCAACAGTGCCAATATCTTTAACAGACGAAGATATTGTCAATTTTTCTCAAGCTAAAAATTGTTTTCTGTGTGATAAAATATTATTTGATGATAAAGTAAAAGATCATTGCCATCTCACTGGGCGGTATCGCGGTGCAGCTCATTCTTATTGCAATATAAAATACCGTTTGCCTAAATTCGTACCGATTTTTTTTCATAATTTAGCTGGTTATGACAGTCATCTTTTTATACGTCAGTTAGGAGAATTACCTGGTAGAATACAAGTGATCGCGAAAAATAAGGAAAATTATATATCGTTTACAAAATTTTTTCAAGTTAATGTAAAGGACATAATACCTGTTCGATTTGTCGATTCTTATAAATTTTTAGGTACCAGTTTAGAAAAACTGGTAGCAAACCTTATTAACGATGATTTCAAACATCTACCATATTTTTTTCCTTCTAATGAGCATTTGAATTTATTAAAACGCAAAGGAGTGTATCCTTATGAATACATGACTGCTTGGAGTTCATATGAAGAAGATAAACTTCCTTCCCAAGATTGTTTTTTTAGTAAATTACACAATTGCCAAATATCAGACATGGATTATGAACATGCGAGAAAAGTTTGGCAAACTTTTAAACTATCGAACCTTGGCGAATACACTGATTTGTATCTTAAATCTGACGTACTTTTACTAGCAGACGTTTTTGAAAGTTTCCGTCGAACTTGTAAGGCAAATTATAAATTAGATCCAACTTTTTACGTTACTGCTCCAAGTCTCAGCTTTGACGCGATGTTATTAAAGACGGGTGTTAATTTAGAGTTAATAAATGACTTGGAAATAATAAGAATGATTCAAAAAGGAATACGTGGTGGTATATGTTTGTGTTCCACAAGGTATTCAAAAGCTAATAACAAATACTTAAAGAATCATGACTCTAAAAAAATTAATAACTTTTTAATTTATATTGATTGTAATAATCTATATGGTTATGCAATGTGCGCTTATTTACCTCATTCAAATTTTAAGTTATTAAACAATTTAGAAATCGCTAGAATTGATTTCAAAAATATCTCGATAGACGGGGATACTGGTTACATACTAGAAGTAGACTTAGAGTATCCCGAACATCTGCATAATGTTCATAACGATTTTCCATTTTGTGTGCAAAAATTTACTCCACCAGGTTCTAAAACCTCAAAATTAATTCCAAATTTGTACGATAAATTTTTTTATGTCATTCATATTGCTCACCTGCAAACATGTCTTAAACATGGATTATTGTTAAAGAAAATACATAGAGTGATTCAATTCAAACAAAGTCCATATTTAAAACAATACATTGACATGAATACTGAATTACGTAAAAAGGCAAAATCTACATTTGAACAAGACTTCTTCAAACTTTTAAATAATAGTATATTTGGTAAAACTCTTGAAGACGTTGAAAAAAGAGTTAGTATTAAATTGGTAAATAAATGGAGTGATGATAAAAATAAAACGAAAAAAAGTTACTGTGCTGAGCAATTAATTGCTCGACCAAATTTCCATAGTGCTTCAATTTTTTCAGAAAATTTTGTAGCTATTCAAATGAAACCTGAAACTATTACTCTAGATAAACCTATATACATTGGTTTTACCGTTTTAGAAATATCTAAAAGTCATATGTTTGATTTTCACTATTCTATTATGAAACCTTTTTATGGGGAAAAGTTAAAACTTTGTTATACGGATACTGACAGTTTTCTTTATTCAATAGAATGTAATGACTTTTACAAAGATTTAAAGTCACATTTCCTTCCCTATTTTGACACTAGTAATTATCCTGATAACAACATCTTTAATATTCCACGTCTAAATAAAAAGGTACCAGGACTATTCAAAGATGAGCTAGGTGGGAATATAATTTCTGAATTTGTCGGATTAAGGTCGAAATTGTACTGTATCAAAACAACTCAGGATGAGTATAAAAAAGCAAAAGGTATACAGAAACAAGTTTTAAGAAATGTACACTTTAAAGATTATTACAGGATATTAAATGAAAATGTTTACTTAAGAAAGAAAAATGTTATATTTAAATCTCTAAAACATGAAATATTTACACAAGAACAGAACAAGATAGCTTTGTCAGCGAATGATGATAAACGTATTATTTTAAAAAACAAAATTTCCACTATGTCATGGGGTCATTGTGATACTATATACTAATGGTGATGGTATTAATAAAATAAAACATGGGTAGTAATATGATGTATAGTGGTTGAATTAATAGACAACTTTTGTATAACTAACATGTAGGAATACAATTTTAAATTGTCTATACTCAGTAGATACCTGATCACTTTTTGTAAATACGAAATTATTTAATCAGTGGTTTTAATAACTAATTTCCTGTACATAACAGATATTTCATCATATTTGTGATTGTGAAAATAAATATATTATTAGGCAGCAATATTGTATGAGTGGCTAAAGTAATAATGTACTAGTTTAATTAGGTTAAGAGCCTCAGATTTCATGTACTCGACAGATATTTATACTTATGAAAATAAATTACTTTACTGACTAATAAGCATTTTTATTTAAAAACTTGTAGAAACCTGTGACATGATGAAATCCAAATATTTGTTGCTGTATCAGCATTTAGAACACGTATATATAGCTATTAAAATTTGTTTATTTTATACTAGTTTCAATTTGAGTCAGCGATCTATAGACAACTGTCAACTTCCTGCAACTAGCAAAATGGTAAGTAAAAGTATGAATTTTTTATGATGACAACAACTTCACTTTTCCGGCAAAGTGTAGCAAAATGATTGTTGCTGAGACAAGTTTTGTAATACTTTCGTTGTCTTTTTGTTGTTGTTATCACAAGTGCTTTAAATCCATTTATGTGTTTTCTAAATTAGGTATGTGTTTTTTCTTTTAGAATACACAGCAAGTCAACACTCCTTACTACGGCATTTCCAGTGAAGAGGTACCTTTAAGGTATTTGCAAGATGCGCAAGACCCTCTGGAAGGGTTTGACCAAATGTACTCGTTGCAGCACAAAGTGCGGCGAGCAATCAATAAGAAGAAAACGAGTGAGAAAAAGACGTACATCCATCATCGAATCAACAAAAACACATCGTTTGTGGCTAAGAGCAAACCGGCTACTGGACGACGATTGATTCGAATAGAAATAATTAATTTAGAGTCAACTGGTGTGCAGGAGGAAGATGGAGACCGGCTTCGTGCACAGTACATAGTGACCGATGACATCGATCCAATATTGGATCAAACAGAAAATGTGATAAATAACATTTCAAAAAAATTATGTGGTTACAGTTACGGATTTTAATAAAATGTCATATTTTATAAATTAAATAATTTTTCTCAGGTATTTAGTCACGCATAACCTACCGAAAAGTCTTTTTTTTTAATTTAAATAAATAATATTATGCATAATTTTTTATTAAGTAAGAAATCTGTTTTTTGTATTTATGTATTAGATAAGTTTGTTTTCTAAATAAATGTAAACTTTATATGAACACTTTGTTTTACTTCTAAAAGGAATCCTCATAATAAAAGAGTTTTTATTTGGCATGTATTTATTAGGTATCATTATTTATAACATAATAGTTTTCTTAAAAATCAAACAGTTACTTTATTTTCAGCACACCATTTCTTTATACATATTACATTTTTTAATGCACATATTTTCTTATGATTAAAACAGTTATATAATATAGGGTTGCTTAAACAATAAAGTTTACAAAGAGTATTTAAATTGGGAGCGCCTAAAGAAGTTATGTCTGAAATATCATTTTCGTTATCACATAGATCATGCACCCATTTAATTTTTTCATCTCCTTTTACAAAAATCTTTCTACCTTTTAAATAGGATTTAATAATTCTTTGAAATTCTCTATAGTCGACGTATCCTTCGCTCCACCGATAGCCTCTGTTCTTTTCGATCCAGCAAACCTGTTTCTTTTCTTCAGCACTCAATGAAGTAAAAGGGTATGGAGGCTTTATTAAAAATATGTGAGTATGCTCTTGAGTAGCTATAGCAAATTCTTTCACTATAAATTCATTCAGACTATTTTTAAATCCTTGCAGATCTACGATTATTGAATTTTTATTCATGATAGTTTCCTTACAATATTACTCAAAGGCTTGTACTCAAATATACAATCGTTTAAAATCAAGCAATAAGCAGCTGTCTGATCTGGAATTGCTTGATCTGTTTCAATTTCAACTCTAACATCGATCGATCCCTTTAAAGTTTCGTGCTGTCGTGAACAGTCGATAACAAATAAAGGAGCAACGTCTTTGAATTCTTTTAAACTCATCAATGGCTCTGGTCGACGTCCGTGATACGACTGTTGAAATCTTGCATACTGTTCGTATAATAAAGTAAATTTGTCTTCTGAAAAACTGACATTTAGTCCTTCATACGGATAGTATGATGAATTTAAAAAGACTCTTATATCTCGTACGTGACAATGATCAAACTCTGCCATTGACAATGCAGCGTTATGCTTGCGGTTGGTTTGTAAGCCAATGACAACAAATCGTGGTTTTTCTATTTGTGATGACGTTTTTATAGACCAAGTATGTTTACGTGTTTTAGGTAATAAAGGGTATTCGTACAGATCCCAATTACGAAACGCTAATGGAATAGCTCGATCTTTCTCTAAATGTTTTAATAGGTTAATTCTTTCTCTATCTGATACTTTAATGTGTGGGACTCGCCAAATGATTTTATTGATTATAATATCCTCTACGATTTCGCCTGCATTTAACTTGATTGCATTAAGATTTGTATTACTTCTTAATAACACTAGCTCGTGTTTACAGTTGATAATTATTTTTTCATAATCTTCTGCAAATCCCAATATCTTGTTTAACGGAATGGACGCGGAAAATGTTCCACCACTAACATTCTTTGTTCCTGCGGTTGACCAACCCCAAACTCGAGCACATTTGGATTCATTTTCATTTAAGGATAGGTAAGATTTCATTGTTGTAGTAATACCTGCATTCTTAGTTTTATCTATTTCTACTCCATTCAGTTCATATCTAATATCTTGAAAAAGAAATAGTGCTGGATTATTAACGAAATGTACATTGGATATTTTTTCTTTAGTGGTGCTGTTAAACACATTTACTTTGCCTTCGATATATAAACTACTAAGTGAAGGTAACACGTACAGGTCTTGTTGGTTGATAGGTATTCGTATTTCATCATTCTTGTTAAAACTTGTTACGTATGGTTTGTATGAATGATACTCGAAACTTTCAATGCTGTTATCATGTGATGTTTGTTGAGAAATATTTAAAATATTCATTTTATTAAACCAATTATCTTAAGAAATTCTTTATTGGTCTTAGTTAGCTTCTTTTTAAGCTGAAGCGATCTGTCTTTGTTCAATGTTCTGTTAGAACTGAGCAGAGTACATGATGAAGAAGGGCTTTTATTGAAATTAATCATATTTTTCTGAAATGTAAATACAGTTGTACTTCTTCTCCTCGTAAGTTTATCTCTTTGTTTTCAGCGTCCAACAGCCTTATATTAATAGCGCTTATAGAACTTTGGTTAACAGGAAAATAAATTAAATTTTTAGGTATTTCAATTATTCGATAACCAGGTGGTACATTAGGCACGAATTCATAAATTATATGGCTTGCCTTCCCGTTTACAAATGAACCACTAATTACATCGCATTCGATCCGCACTATGGTTGTAGATAGAATGCTTACAGGATACTGCGATTCGGTACTTATATTTGCATTTATTGTTTCCATTCCAAAACCTAAAATTTTACCAAGTGAGTCACTTTTTTCGAAATGAATGTCTTTGGAACAATAAATATTTGTTTTCAATGTGTTATTATTGCAGTTTAATTTCAATACAGTGTTCTTGATGCTATTTTTTAAAAAGTCACAAATATCCTGAAGCTCATAAGACCCTTCAGGAATTTCGATGATTTCATTTTCACCATAATAGAACTTGTTGTTTCTTTCATCAATGTTAGGAATGGAATTAAAGGTTGAAAAATATAGAAGACCACATTCATAGTCTCCTCGAAGTTCTAACGTTGGTGAATAATTTGTTGTTAGGGAGGCTCCTCTCCCGGTTATAGACACAGTGAAAGACATCATTATACTGACAATTTTATTAATTATTTTCATTTTATAAATGCTTTTTCCAATAATTCCTTAAAAATTTTAGACACAAATGACCACAGTTTACAGTACCAAAGGCTTGATGTCGTACATAATTATAGTATATAGGTATTTTACGCAAATACTTGACTAATTCCAGCGGTGGTTTTAAATTACCGAAACTGTCATAATATTCCACGTAATTATTTTGCTTTACAAAGGCTACCCAATGCGTACCAGGATTTTTGTTACTGTCCAAATTCATGATTGCACATTCCATCTTTTTAGGTTTCGAAGGTAATGTATCTCTCATGAATACACCACGAAAGAATGGAATGTTACTGGCATGTTCTAATATATCCAAATTAGTGAGCGCACGTCTAGGTAGCCGCTGAATTAGTTTTTTGAGGGATTCAGATATAAACCTGTCCCTTTTTTATGAGGTTTAATATATAACCCTTTTCCAAGAGCCACCGCTTCCATCATTCTGTTGTGTCTTTCAGATTCCTGAAGACTCTTTTGTGCGGCTTTAGAATCATTAACAGCTTTTGCTATACCTGCCGCTCCTCCAGCAAGAGAACCTAAAGCTGATAACCCCGCAAAAATGGGAATAAGTGGTAAAAGTCCTCCACATTTTGGAAGAGGAATAAATCGAGGTATACGTATTCCCTTTTTATCACCAAAAAGTTTCTTTGCAGCTGCATAGGCATATTTTATAGCAGAGTGGTTATCTTTGGATTTAATTTTTTTTAGTCCTGATTTTATTTTCTTTATCGCTTTCTTAAATGTTGTTATGCCATGACCTGCTCTGATTTTCGCTTTCATCGCATTTTTAACTATCCATGAAGCAATTTTTTCCCCTTTCCCAACATCTTTTGATTTAAGCCTTCTCTTAGCCATATTTAACAGTTCTAAGTCAGCCTTATGTCGAGCACCAGAATCTTTATTCAAGTAAGCAATATCGTGATGCATACAAGCTTCATCCAATTTGTTTATCCCTCGTTCACCTTGAAGTAATCGTTTCTGAAGTTTTGTACCAGGACCACAAAATTGGTACCCAGGTAAATGTAACTCAAACGGTAAATGATCTATCAAGCTATTAATTATACCACTGCCTTCCTTCATCGATAATCATAAAGTGAGTTTTAGAGGTTAATAATGTGCTACTTATATACCTACACCACTAATTTGCTTTTGTCAACCCAACTGTTTTCCTTATCACTTAAACCCAACCATTTTACAAAAAGTTTGTTTCCTTTTCTCTTTATAACTTTCTCAATAAGATAAAGGTCTGGCAATTTAGTTTTTTGTAATTCATATCCGTAAAAAGAACCAAGAATAATTTGATTATGTTTATCTTCAATTTGGTACGTTTCAGGAATTGTTTGATTGACTTTTATGATACGGAAAATTTCGGTAGACCAATTGGGTGTATAACCCTTATAAAAATCTCCTTTGTATTTACTTATACGAACAAAATCGTCAACTTGAAATGTTGTTCGTTGACGCGTTTTTTGCTTTTGGCTTTTAATAATATTAGATTTGACAACAGTCTCATTAGAACTATTAACATTTATTGGTTTGAATTTTGTAATACGATGCAAAGTGTTGTTATACTGCTGTACAGCGGTATCTAAATTATTTCTAAACCATTGATATCGACCGCATAAACTAAATAATTTGTAGAGCAGAGATTTTATCGTTCTTATTACTCGTTCCACAATAGCTGCTTTTTTAACCGAGTACGTTGAATAATGATTTATGTTATAATTGTTTGTTAACTGTTTAAAAGAATCGTTATAAAACTCTGTACCCAAATCAGTTTGCAAATGTTTAGGCTTTCGTGCTGATTCTATTAATATATTGTGCATTGCATTTGTGACACTCTGTTTGGATTTTGACTTCAATGGTCTAACCCATAAGTATTTTGATAAAGCATCAATTACAACTAAAACATATTTATATCCTTTATTAAATGATGAGTATTTTTGAAAATCCATTAGGTCCGCTTGCCATAAATCATCTATTCCTTTTATAATAGTATGCCTACGAGAGAAATTTCTTCTCGCTGCTTTGTGAAGCTCGTTTACGATGTCTTGTTTACTCATTTTTGAAAGGTTTCGCTGCAATCATGAGATCGATGTCCTTTTTAGTGTAATACAATGTACTCAGATTGATAGTAGTTAATTTTTCTAAATTGTTGAGGTATTTTTTGATATTACTTTGAATTGTTTTCATTTCATTCTTTAGTTCTTGAACACATTTATCTACGTATTCTTTATTCACAGCCTCATCGTTTTTCTCTGGAGATTGTAATCCTTTTAATCTTGATGATTTTAAATCAAAATCGCCTGCATCTGTTCTTACTAATGTATTTGTAAGAATATCTGTGAATTCAGACAATCGTAAACGCTTATGAACGTGATGCCCAAATTTATCTATATTCATTGCCGTCTTCTCTGTTTCTGTAGTGAAATGATACTGCCTAATCCTCCTGATGGAAGCTTTATATATTTTTTGTCTTTTATAATACCAGCTTCTTGCATTTCTTCGATTATTGCATAAATTTCATTGTGTACCCCGGTGTTACCAGCTGCCCAGGATCCAAGTAGTAGTTTTAATCGTTCCACTAACTCGTTTGGATCGTTCCAGTAGACTAAATCAGTATCTTTCTTAACTTCTTTTAAAACATCGATACCTTCTCCTCTTGGAAGACTTTCTAAGCTACTTGTATGATGTCTTGTAAACTTAAACAAAGGTTTAATAATATTCATATATTTAAATCCTTTGTTACTGTTTATTGGTTTGGATGGATCATAACTACGTTTATGTGCATTAGTATCCGTAAGTAACAATTTATAATTTTGTAAGTCTTCTTCTGTAATAATATCTAAATTAGGTACCTTTTTATACAATAATTCTTTTAAGCCTAGAGTTTTTTTCAAACTACGATTTCCAATTTTCAGGATGTGGTCATCATCATGAACACGGGTTTTGCCGAGCCAAAGTTTCCCTCGTTCATTTCTAACACCATAAGGTACATCTTTCATCACTTCAGATGAGACCGACCATGTTAAAGAGTCGTTGTTTATACTTGGTGAAGATTGAAGAGATTTAAATGAGTTTTCATGGACATCGTGATCCACCGAGGACGACGTGGTTAGGGTTTTGTTAGATGTTTTGTAAACATTAGTATCCGAGTTGATTTCATCATCACCAGATTCTTCAAAATCTTCAGTAGAAGTACTTAATGCTTCGCTTTCGTCGTATTTAGTTCTTTTAGGTTCAGTTTTAGGGTTTTGTTCCGATTCTTTATTTGTAACACGTTTATTATCAGTTTTGTTTGTCAACAATGTCAGTGGGTTAACGATAGGTTTAAATATTGTATCCAAAGTCATTTCATTTGTATTTTTTACGTCTTTAATCATTTCTACCTTTCTTTTTACAGCTGCAGCAGATTTTACAATTTGTTCTTTGAGGTTCCGTTCCATTGTTGAGAATTCCACTCTGTTTGACTTGTCTAATAAAACTGAATGGTTAGTAACTTATCAGCTTTATAAAGGGTTTAGTTAGTCCATTACTATGAATGTATCAAAGTTCATTCGATAACAGCCTTTGTTACGTTCACAATCCTTATTGATAACCACATAACTGTAAGGTTTACTCCATACAGTTGAACACATTTCACGAAACTGTGGCCATGTCATATCAGACCCAACGTGTTCATCGTAAGCATGTCTTAGATTTATATCGTCTTGCTTAAACAATATAATAAGATTAGCATTATCTCTTACTAGTTGCTTGGGTATTTTAGTATAAGTTTGATTCATATAAAAACAATCAATATTTTTATGTCGACCCATGGCGAAATAACTACGTATATTGTTTTGGTTTTCACAAGCAACATCGTCAAATATGATAATTGAGTCAGGCAACGCTTCATGTGGAGATAAAATTTCAGTATTATGATTATACTTGTTATATGATGTGCCTGCAACCTTCTCCAATACTTTTTCTAAGAATACGTACTTAGGTTGGTATAAAGACTTAGAGTAAACATAAAGATTACGAAAACGTGGTCCATCCTTATGTAACAAAAGACTGATAACCAAATTGGTCTTCCCACAGTTTGATGGACCACACACAATACTGCGTATAGTGTTTGGCAATAAATTCCCATGACGCTTAGCCTCGTTCAATGTCGTAGGACAGATGCATTCTAATTTAAGTGAATCTTTTTGTTTTAGAAATTTCATAACAGATTTTTTAACTTGACCGTCGTGAATAGTGGGTTTTAACGAACTGATTACAGTATTCTAGCGTCGATGATTAAAAAGTGTAGCTCAAAACATGATCAAATGCATTTACCTACTGCAAGCGCGATGTACTTTCATTTGTTTTATTGAGCAATCTATCGCACAGAGTGAGGTCTTGATCGGCAGTGAGATTTACGTATTTATCGCCATAATACGCTTATGCGTAGGGATTATTGGGGATTCTAAAAAAGTTTTTTTTAACATTATTGATCGAACGATAGTGAGATCGATGATGTGAAAAAACTGTTTTAGAATGCCCAATAATCCCCTACTGAACATTATAATAGATGGAAATAGAAAACCAATTGAAATTAGAGTGTTGGGATCTACCTCCTAGTGGTCCACCCTGGGCAATGGCATCTTTGGTTTTCTAACCAATGATGACGGCTAAAAGATCCCTCTGCGGTGGTAGGCTTCGTAAGAGGCTGCCTGGATGTTACCACCCTCCTTCCGGAGTCCAGCGCTAAACAGTTTTTCTGTGTTTCGCTGGTGTGTGGGAGAACCAGTGTCACTTTCTGGGTAAGCTCGTTCCATCTTAGGCTTCTTCTTCAGGAATAGTAAGTATGTAGTCAGGAGCAAGGCCATTGATTATAAAAAAAATAAAAAAAGGATTTTGATAGGTGGATATTTATGAGCAAAGAACACAAAGAGTGAGAAAGAGACTGGCTTTCAAGTGTGTGTGTCACACAGTAAAGCAGTTTTTGCGTTATATTTTAGAATCTTTTAAGTTTCGTAATATTTTTGTGTTTTTGCGAGCAATCGTTAAATCTCTTAAAGTACATTCGGCCACATTTAAACCTAACACTCCAAACTATCACTGGTCATAAAAGTCGTTGCATTTTATTTATTCCGGCGGCCGCACGCGACCTAACGAAAAAGCCTATTTCCTCATATGTTTTTAAATCTTTATAATTATACGAAAACTCTTAGTTAAGTCGCCAAACGAAAACACGCGATACACCTATTTCGGGGGTCACGGCTAGGTCAGCATAAACTACTGTAACTTGAACCGCGTGTTTAAACAGATGATTTAACTTTAGGGATCACTGTAAACTAGCTTTTGTTATGTCTGACAAGTTTACCATTTAGACTTATTAAAGAAAACTAAACTCTATAGCTAAGAACTAGGTTCGAATAAACGGTAAATGTAAGGTTGTCTGCGTTACATAAGTAGTGCCATAAATCAGTTTTCATATTAATTTTGTTAGTAGGTTTTGTTATGGGATTTCAATCACTTGCTATGATCGGTATTATATTCTAATTGGTGGTTTGTGGGGTATTGCACTACAATTCCAAAATTTTTAAACATGGGAACGATGCAGGTTAACTACTACCTAGGTAAAAAAATATTATTATTTGATGAACTTTTGAGTGTATGCAGAGTTTATCTGTAAATCTGTCGTAAAATAACTGCAAGCATCACAAATTCATGTTATTACTAGATTAAGAACCATTGTGACAACAGTTGATAAACCAAATTGTTTTCTGTACAATAGAATAAATAAGTCGTTATGTGTTTACCCAAAGAACAAAGTCGCATGTAAAAAAGCTATTGAAAAATGGCTAAAGACTAAAACATACTATGATACCGAAAATCGATTATTAGTTGTTTCATAATTAAGATTAAAGTATTGCTCGATAAGTAGATTAATTTAATAAATTAATGTAATATTAATAGTTCTAACTTGTTGTAATGTATTTATTGTTGAGTAAGCGCTAACCTACATTTTATGAATACCTAAGACACAGGCAAACTGTTTTGCTTAGTTTAGGTATCGACAACAAAATTAATATACTAATAGAATTATTACATAACTTATGACTTTAATTGTATCTAGGCTAAGTTTTATACAGAATAAATCTTTATCTTATCTTATCTTATCTTATCTAAATAAATAAAATAAAATAAACTCTGTGGCTAAGTGGCTTACACACCGGTTTCCTAGGTATCGCCTGCTCCGAGGTGCCGGATTTGATTCCCGAACGATCAATGGAGAAAAAGTAATATTTATATATTTACACGGGTCTGGGTGTTTGTGTTTCCTTTGTTTCGGGTTTCCACAAAACAAGTGCCCTTAATATTTACTTACTTTGGGATCAGAATATTTGGCGTGCAGTCGCCCGGTTATCAGAAGGTTGTGGCTTCAATTCCCGCGTAAGCAACATACACCAGCAACTCATTTGCTCATGAAACTCAAAATACCTATCATCTGTAATTCTCGCGACACACACTGACACAAATAACATATTACTTTGACCTGCTAGATTACCCCAATTATGGACTTCATTTGGAAAAGCTAATAGTTCAAAGTTTCGAGCCTCAAAACAGTTAGGAAATTTTTTACTTTCCTAGAAATAATCTCCGAACACACGCAAGGGGCTTATTATGGGACACCATTGAATTTTATTATTTTTATTGTAAACATTGATGCATTAAAACCTTGTTAAACAATAAGTGACAAGACGTCCTCACTTAATGAGCACCAACTGAAAATTTTGATGTTATTTGTTTATTTATTTTGGGATCGATCTCCTAGTGGTCCACCCTGGGCAACAGCATCTTTGGTTTTCCAACCAATGATGACGGATAACAGATCCCTCTGCGGTGGTAGGCTTCGTAAGAGGCCGCCTGGATGCTACCACCCTCCTACAGGAGTACAGCGCCAAACAGTTCTTCTGTGTTCCGCTGGTGTGTGGGAGAACCAGTACCGTTAGGTAAGCTCGCTCCATCTTAGGCTTCTTCTTAACCGTATAGTTAAGAATGTAGTCAAGAGCAAACCCATTGTTTATAAAAAAAAACTGAAATGAGGAAATCCGTAGGAGAACTGAGATAACCGACGTCGCTTGAAGAAAGAAGCTGAAGTGTCAGTGGGCGGGACACATAGTAGAAGAACCGATGGCCGTTGGAGCGGAAGGGTTGTCAAGAGAGAAGAAGTATGTAGTCAAGAGAAAGCCCATTATTTATAAAAAAATAATTGAAAAGGTTAACCAACAGCATCTATATAAAAACAACAATAACAACATTTAATGTTTTTTAACCTTAGTTGGATTCTTAAAAACACGTACGTAAAGTTTAATTTGCATTAAGGTAAGTAAAGCTACGGCCTATAATCATCCCACTGCAGGGCAAAGGCCTCCATCATTGAATTCAAGTTACCATAGCAATTATGGATAGGTAAAGGAAAAATCACTACGCTTGCTTGCCACATGCGGGTTGATCATAGACCCGAACGAATGTTCGAAAATTCTAAACTTCTACTCGACCCGGGGATCGAACCTGGCTCTGTACTTAAACCACTAAACCAAAGAAGCGTAATTTATTTATTTATAATAACGAACAGGAAAACTATCAGAGATAAGTTAGCTTTCCAAAGAGTCGACCAACTTATAACAGAATTCCATTGAAAATTAGTTAAAACTATTGCTTAGATATATACGTCTCCTTATTCAAAGATCGTTTAAGATATTACACTGCATTATATTAACAAACTATCGCTAAAAATAACTTTAATATTTCACTAGCATCATTTAAAACTGCTCTTGTTTAATTTTAACTTATTAATTACAGTAAAACCTTCTTTTGAGGTCAAACTAATAACATAGCCCTATCCTAGCCACCCCAAGCTACCCCCACTGCCGCTGTTTCTTTTTAATTTATTTTATTAAAGCTGCACTAGACGAACAAAGTGAATTGCATTTGGTACCCTGTAATGGTCTGTATAAAGAACAGCCTTCTAAATTTTTATGAGAGCCTTATCGTGTGAGGACTGCTCTTTTAGTTTGTAATGAGAATGCTTTTTTGTTTCTTTTCAGCTGATTATACAAAGTGGTCCGTTGGTCTAGTGGTTAAAATACCGGGCCAAGATCTCGGGGTTCCGGGTTCGATCCCCGGGTCGGGCGACAAAAAGTTTCGAATTTTCTAACATTGCTCGGGTTTGTGATCACCAACCCACATTTGGCAAGCGTGGTGATTATGCCAGTACCCATCATTGCTGTAAGAACTTGAATTCAATGATGGAGGCCTTTTCCCTGCAGTGGGATGATTATAGGCTGTTACTTTACTTTACTTTTCTTTATACAAAGTGAATTGTTTATTTTTCACAAGGTAGCATCCAGTTTGGTTGAGTGGTTCAAGTACCGGTATCTAGAGTCCTGGATTTGAAACACTGGTTGGACAACAAGATTTTCGAATTTTGGAACATTGCTCGGGTTTGTGATTAGCAACTAGCGTTTGGCAAATATGGTTATTAAGTATGCCTATACCCATAATGGGGACTACCGTTTCTTTGCTCACCAGTTGGCGCCACTGTAGACTGAGGTCCGGAGGTATAGCTGTCAAAGGCGATTGGCGCCGAAACAAAGTGTTATATCTTGAATCTAATTAACGTTATATTGTTTATAAATAACTATCTTGATATCAACAAACTAACTTCTGAAATAGTTGCTCTTGAGGCCGCCTATTTTTGCGCTTTTTCTTAATTCCGCTTTTAAAGTGTTTACATTAATCGCCAAATAATCCATATTTGCGATATTTTTACGAAGGAGATCACTTTCCAGCAGGTAAATTAAAGAAATTATAATTTATGTAACGAAGCCCGCTAAAACCAGTGTAAAGTGAATGTTATTGGACCTCACGCGACACAAGCGCCTCTAGTGGCAAAATCTTTCTTTTTTTTTTATTTATTTAAGGCATCAAACAGTCATATACATGAAATAATAAATAAGTACATTAGTACAGAATTTTTCTTTACAGAAGACCTAAATAGTGCCTCTTCCAATGATGGATCTCTTAGCCCTCCTGTATTTTTTTGTGTTGTGTTGTGTTTTTTTCGTGAAAAGTTTTCAAGTGATATCTTCGTCAGTAAGATTTAGTAGTCGCCTCAGTACCTTCGTTGTTTTTTATTTCTAAAATACGAGTGGATTAGAACTATGTATATATTTTTTTGCTTAGTAGATGGACCACACCGGGTCATCGTTCGATGAAAGACAGTTTTTTTTTTTTATTGAGCAAGTTCAACTATTTCTGCTAAGAAACCAAGCCACGTCTAGAAGTGAAGTGATAGGAAAATTATGAGAAGTACATTTTCGTAACTAATCAAGCCATTCGGAAATTCGTGTCTCATTTATTCACAGATAAACGGTGGCTGACAAAAATAAATAAAATGGAACAGTATTGTGCGAAGGGTGATCAAATGAAAACTCTTTTTTGGACTTCTGTTTTGATCACCCTTGATAACAATTTATTTTCAATTTTCATAACTAACGTTAGTTTTTCATAAGTCATAGTTTTAACCCACTATGAACTGTACTATCAAAATGTAAGAAATTTAAAGAAATTACTAGATCTTCGCTCGCGGCTCCGCCCGCGTGAACTCCATATCATATCGCGCGATCTTCCGAAACCTGTGCCTAGCGGTGGCATATAGAAAGACAGATTAGGTACGCTTAATACATTCGTGTCTGTGAAACCATGGAAATACACATACAAAATTTCAACCCAATCGGTCCAGCCGTTTGGTAGTTGACACACTGACAGCAGCGCCACCTACCGGGTGCCGCGGTGAAAAGTAGCCTTTGTTCATCAGGGATAATGTGGACTTCTAATAATTCCATTAGTTTCGGAGCCTATTCAATACAAACAAACAATCTTTATAATATTAGTACCTATAGATATACAGAAAAATAAAGAAGCTTCATATCTCTAGTTCCATATTTATTTTCGAAACGGGCACATAATACACATAGATAAGTACGTGAAACAATTATCAGCCGGTACAACAAACAAACAATCAGATAAGTTATACGAGATTTCATAGCAATATCTGATTACGGAATGTCAAATAAACCGTGCTATTCAAATAAACTGTTCTGGTAAAATAAAATGTGTCGTCCATTCTAATTGCTGGCGCTTCTTATTATTGTGAAGAATGTAGTCATCTTCATCATCATCATCTCAGTTGAACGACGTTCACTGCTGGACATTAGGCCTCGCCTAAACTTGCTGTTCCAGGATTTCAGACAACGAAAAGTAGGAAATTCGTTTATGGGAAATTGTATTCCTATTCAATAAATTACCACAGGGTACTGCTGAACTCCCTGTACAGAAACTTAAATCTTATGTCAAAGTAATTTGAATGAAAAAGGGCTATTACACTATTAATTATTATTTAAATGATAGGAATGTATGGCATTAAAAATTGTCCTAGCTCGTACTAGCTTAAACCTTTTGTAAACATTTATTTAAAAAGAGGCTGACAACAGTGACCGAGTTTCTTGCGCTGCTTCTTCCCGGCACTAGCCCAGACTGTCCCGAAGCAGTGGTAGGTTTAATTGGGACGTGTAAAAGCGCCTCCCGGGGCCTATTTGCAGAAATAAAACTGATTTTACTGATCTTCACGCTGGTCACAACAACACTCGGTATTAGGGGTTAAAGTATGAAATTGCCGTTTTGTATGGACGAAATCGAGAAAAGTCATTTTTCCATACTAACAATTTTTTAGTTTTTTTAAAAACGCCAGAACCGTTTTCGATGCAATTAAAGGTAAAAGTTAGATGGTTATAAAGCTACGTATTATAGTATTTAAATTTCTGAAAATCAAAGTATATAATACAAATATACTTAATTGAAGCAAGAAGGTCAGCTGACACATTGTAAGGGGTCTTTTCAACGACTTCCTTTGAAGTAATAGGCACTAGTATTGCATTTTTTTTTTAGTCAAAAGTTACTTTATTTAGTTTTTGATACAATACAAAAAGAATTACGCAATAATATGACTATACTTAAGAGCTATAAACAAAATAAAAAGTGGGAAAATAATCGGCAATTTCATACTTTAACCCCTATTATTTAAACCATTAGGACCCATTGGCCTATTGGTTTAAGTAACGGGTCAAAATATCGGACCGGGAAACAAGAGATTCGAATTTTCGAACATTATTCAGGTTTGCGATCACCTACCTGCATTTGGCATAAATCTTTGCTGTTGCAACTTGAATTCAATAAAATACAACTTTTTTTCTGTCTCTGTAGTCCAAAATCGGTCCAAATCAGTTTCTCGATCGATGCCTAGAAACAATAG
Source organism: Anania crocealis (assembly GCA_949315895.1). Lineage (NCBI taxonomy): Eukaryota > Metazoa > Arthropoda > Insecta > Lepidoptera > Crambidae > Anania > Anania crocealis. The sequence goes on along the minus strand of OX438859.1, from coordinate 3,073,591 downwards.
CAGGAGGGACAGCCTTGATGGAAAACCACAAGTTGTCATTAAACCAAAGAATCGTTAAAAAGCGTGCAATGGGAAAATGGCAATATGTGAAGGCAATAAATTGATTTTTCTTTCTTACTGTACCAATTTATTTGCCGCTTACTGACCTTGTGAAGCAATTCGTAAAACCAATCTACAGTAAATGGACTAAAGGGAGATAAATTTATGTTATATATACATTTTGGACGGAATCCGTAATTAAAATTCGTAATATTACATACAATTTTTATGTAATTTAATTTTAAACCATCCTTCCTTAATGGATGCCGTCGTTATAGGTTTGGCCTGTGCGTTGATGATACATCAGTCAATCAATTTTGCAATATACATTTGATAAAATAAGATGCAATTGTCATTTAGTTGTTGTTATTAACAAAATCAAAATACAATTACCATTTATAATCCAAGCCTGATCAAGAAAAAATATTACTGAATTCAGACATGAAATTTGTTGAAATATATAATTAATGTGTACGAGTATAATTAATGAAAATTATAGGTTTAGTCATATAAGTAGTTAAGTAAGAGCGTTGAATTACATTGTCCGTCTGTCTATTGTTTCATTCGTCTGATAAAGAAAATAGAGTAGAGACGTGTGTCCACTTGTGTGATAATTGTGTGTGTGTGTGTGTGTGTAGCACATAATGGAATATTTTTTTAAAGATTATATTCCTAAATAAAATATTGTTAATTCAAGAAAAACTTATTCAATAGGTAGACAGTCAGGTCTGATCAGAGACCTGCAGGCTTACTCTTGACGAGTTCGAGTTACGATCAAAATCGAATCGACGTCGAGAATCAGTGATTTGGTACCCTGGAAAGTGAACCTAAACCTTTGAGTCGATGGTGATTACGTCATCAACCGGAAATGTTTAACGGATTGCCATTTTAGATCGATCTCGACTCGATTTTGATTTCGATTCGATTGAGTTCAGGAGTACTGTTTTATCATCGAGTTCAGATTTTGACTACGTCGAATCGAAATCGAACTTCGAGTTTAAATCAAATTCAAGAGCAAGGGCCCTGGTCCTAAAAAATAATACACACAGAAAGACTTTTTCATCGTCTTCATTAATTTAAGGCGTTCAGTGTCGTATTTAGAGCCCTTTTTTGAAGTAAAAAATGTAAATCAAGTTTTCACCCGAAAATATTTATTGCCACATAGTTTTCAATTTTTACGGTCCTAGGCCTATTAAGGTATGAAGGGAATATCAAAAACTCGTAATGAATGAAATAGATGCGCATCGCGTAAAAAAAAGTGTTGCTAGGAGGCCGTATCAATTTTTATTTTATTTTGACAGACATTTTCTATCTCGTCATTTTTGTATGACCTTAAGAAAAAATACGTCATTTGTTTTTTTGTACTACTATTTGGAATGTGGTTTAAAATTCACCCTTTATATGTCCTAGTTATACTCTGGACCATTGGTTCGATATAGAATCAAGTTTGGTCGAGCAAACTGTATTGTTAATTTCTGCCAACAAGCAAATATCTATTTCAAGTTATGCATACCTACAAACTAGCTTGTGGTTGTAAATACATATTCATAGGTTACTGATTTGTATGATGTAAATATTTACTGTTTTGCATGAGCAGCATCTATTCTGATATTATAGAGGTAACGTTTGTGAATTTGTGAGGTTGTAGGGGATAAACTCTGATTCTACTAAACTGTTTTTTTTTTTTAAATAGAAACTAGTAAATGTTATAAGATTTATATTCACCTAAAACATATTTGCATCATGATCAGAGATAGAAAAGATCTAAGGAAAAGACATAGTTTGCCTAAAGTATTTCACGCGGACAAAGTTTAAATTAGATATTTCATATTTTAAATTAAATGTAATGTAATATAATATATTTAATTTAATTTTTATTCGTAACTGAATTTATCAATAATAATAACAATTATGAATATGTTAATTGAAATTAGTTATTTGTCTATATTTTCAAAACTGATTATTATAATTAGTATTACTATTTGTAATTAGTATTATTATGGAATTTAATTGTAATTTTATGGACACTGTCTGAAGTAAAATGATTTTATTGTTATTTTTATATTTTAAAGTCGCTGACCAAATCTTGTACAGTCAGCTGCAAAAGTATGTATACACCATACTCAGACTAATGTTGGCTCTTAATACAACGACATAAGGTTGGAAAAACCACAAACGTTAAAATACCCTATCATCTGACTGTACATAATACACTTTGTGATTTGGGAATATTTTAAGAACCCGATGCACATTCAATTAACTTGTTTTTTTTGTAGAATTATCTGTTCCGTATGTCCCATTATTCTAATGAGTACTATAATATGATTATTTAACCATTGGTAACCATTTTTGACCGTTGGTCGACTTTACTACGGATCAAAAAATCGGCCCTAAGACGAGATTCACGTATTTTTATGGCTACGCACAACCTTTTAAAAAGTTCTTTGCGCCTATTAGCTAACGGCCGGTCCTAATAACCTATCTATCTTCAGTTTTGGCATATCGGAGGTAGAAAACAACTTCTGTCTTTGTTTCTCTGGACGGCAAAATCAGAGATAGAAACTGTTTCCTATCTACGAAATGTCAAAACTGAAGATAGATAGGTTATTGGAACCGGCCGTTAGTAAATAGCCTCAAAACTATTTTAGATATTAGGCCTCTTAAAAGATGTTTGGAATAAATATATATTGTCAGTGATATAAGTATGGCGTTATACAAATATTATTGTTTACTAGTTTTTTGGATAACTTATTCTTACCCGCAGCTTCGCTCTCGCAAGTTTGCTTTACTTCATTAAAAGTATTTTAGTAAAAAGTCTCTACATAGTCGGATGGGCCGCTCGCTGGTATTGTAGAAACACATATTTAACCCGCTTGGGGGTTGATATTAAAAAAAAAAATTCTTAGTTAATCCTATGGTCGTTTGTTTGGCCTAAGCGCTCATAGCCCAAATGCTTCTTCGTGATCAGTTTCTGTCACGAATGTTAAGCAACGATGGGAGCGGTCACTAATTGGATGGGTGACCGTTTGTGGCATCATACTTCGAGCGCTTCCGTGCTTCGGAGGGCACGTAAAGTCGTCGGTCCCGGATGTTATCATGAGATAAAAGTCGTTAAGCCCTGTTGGAGGCCTTCGGGCGGCTTGAGAAACGTCCTACGGCGGGGTGATTTTGCCACAGCGCGCCCCCGCCGTCCACCAACCCGCACTAGGCCAGCGTGGTGGTACTAAGGCCTTAAGCCTTCTCCTTAAAAAGGAGAGAGACCCGTGCTCAGCAGTGAGCGAACATGGGTTGTTACTTTATGCGTTAATACGTCAGTCAATCAATTTGCCTTTTATATTCGATAATAATATGCAGTTGTCATTTAATTGTTGTTATTAAAAACAAAACCAAAATAGAACCACCATTTCAAATTCGTTTATTTATATATTTATTGACTGGCATTACTCCGTCTTCCAAATACTGGCCTACAGACTTTATTCTCGGTACATGGTGGATGCAAAATTTCCATCCATGATCCCACGGAGCCGGGGTAAGCCGCCATATGCGGGCTGAACACAATCCCGGCGAATTTAAATTTCGTGGCATAAGAAATCTGCTTGAGTGTATATCAATTCCATATGAAAATGAACTGTGTAATACCGAATAAAGGAAGCGATATAAGTTTTTTGATTTTACGTGAATAGTAAATAAAAGATTTATTTATGGATTTAACTTGTGTTTATTGGGGTTTGCAATTTGTATTGATATTTGTGGTCACGGGTAAACAAAAAAGGGAAAAAATATAACCTGACATCTTTTTTCGAGATTTGTCGCTAACATATAGGTAAGTACAAGAGTTTTTAACCTAATTATTTTAAATTCATTAAGAAAATATAAAATACGTTCCAATTTCAAAAGAATAGTCAATTTACTAATACAGAACTTATAATAATAGGAGAGCTTTTTTGCGTTTTTTATACCCTCTTTAATAAACTAATTTTATTTTGTATATTTCCCACTCTTTATTAGCATGTTCGCGAATCCTTACATATCAAAATACATGCGTTTACTTTTATTTATATTCCACAATGTTACGTGATCTGTTGTATAATGAAATTAAGGATAAAAGCTCCTAGCAAACTTTAAATATTTTTGCTAAACAGGCTTGCTTGGGTTTGTTTTCTGTAATACCGAATAACAATAAGGAGTCCGCTCAAACTTTCTTTCATCTGAACGTAGAGGTAAAACGTTATACACAAACTCCGACTTACGGAAAATACTAAGAAGAATACCTTGGAGGAAAATTGTACTATACACAACTAAAGCGATATTGAAAACAGATTCATTTTTAGGGTTCCGTACCCAAAGGGTAAAAACGGGACCCTATTACTGAGACTTCGCTGTCTGTCCGTCTGTCCGTCTGTCCGTCTGTCCGTCGCTCTGTCACCAGGCTGTATCTCAAGAGCCGCGATAGCTAGACAGTTGAAATTTTCACAAATTATGTATTTCTGTTGCCGCAATAACAACAAATACTAAAAACAAAATAAAATAATTATTTAAGGGGGGCTCCTATACAACAAACCCGTTTTTTTGGCCTTTTTGGTATGGAACTCTTCGTGCGCGAGTCCGACTAGCACTTGGCCGGCTTTTTATTGTATATATTTAGTAGTAAGTAGATTGTAATATAATATTGACTTCTTTGTATTTGAAAAACGTTAATTGTGCAATTTTTTTATTGTTTATTTTATAATATTCTTTGACATGTATCTGTTTAATTTAATTTAATTTAATCTAATCTTTGAAGCGTTTTGGATGTATTCTGTAAGCTTTTTAAGATGTTTTTTTGGAAATAAAGAAATAAAGAAATTGAAATATTTATTTTTTCTGTTTAGTGTTTTTGTTCTCATGGTATACAGCCTGGTGAGAGCCAGACCGACGGATGGACATTGGATTCTTACATATAGGATCCCGTTTTTACCTTTTGGGTGCGAAACTATAAAACGGACTATTTACTTTTGAGTGCTTCTGGGGTAATAAAATATGTTTTTGCACTGGATCAACATCGAAATTCGTTAAAATTAAAACAGCTGATCGGGTATCTAATTTAAGCAGGAAATAAACTCATTATTTTTGATTCGTTTATTGGTATAAAAAAATTGATTGATTTTCCACCAGAATCGGCCCGTAAGGGATTATTCTACATTGATGTAACACTTTGAGACACAGAGCTGGGCAAAAAACTTATGTCCAGCAGTGGACTTATGCGGACTAGAGATGAAAGAATAACATGCGTAAATTATTACTTTGCAATACGATTTTTCTTAATCCTTTTCTTACGGGCTTTTATGAAATCATAAAATATCCAAACACAAATTTAACAGAATTTAGACAAGACCTTCCGACCTAGCTGGTAAATGAATTAAATATTGGTAGAATTTATCCTACTTGCCGAATTTTTAAAGTTATAACTGCTTCTATGTTACATTTCTTCAACGTTTAAAACGTTTTCTAATTATTGTACAAAGTCAGGGCCCTTATTCAGCTATTCCAATTGCAGTTCAATCGTAATTGAATTGGGCTATTTTGACATTTAGCCCATACTAGAACTGTAAAAAACCTGCTATTCAGTTACAATAAATTGTGATACGATTTGGTTACGCGAATTAGGGGCCAGTACACTTGATAACAAAATAAACAGTATAGCATACTTATTGTACGATAAGATACAAGGTGTTTGATTGATAAGAAAGATGTAAAGAGATGATTTTGATTTAGATTCAAGGTCTTTGCCAAATGCTAACTGCCAACATTTATCCAAAATACAATGGAGAGTTTTGAAATACGGGTTTACTCGTATTTAAAATTCAACTATGAGAGTTTGCTAAAAATAATATTTGGCAATTTTGACTTTTTTGAGGGAACTTTGCATGAAAATCTTTGTTCTTTGAAGTTAGAAACATGAAATTTTTTTGACTAATGGGGACTTCATATAAATTATTAGTATTCCTTAAGTGTTTAGTGATATTAAGAAGATATTATTATTTCTAATGGTAAACAGTTGGAAATGAATTACTATGTAATTAAAAATCACTTTAGCTTAACAAAATCTTAAAAAAAGCCTAGCACTGGTGTCCATACATGTGCGTATTCCCACCCGAGGCAAATTGTAATTATGACATCATACACTTATGTTTCATTTAATACAGAGCCTACATATGTATAACTTATTATTGCTACCGATTCAATCGCGTAGTAACACATAGGATCTCATCTACGGTAGTTCAGACAAAATGCCTAGATCCACGACTTGTGTGTTGGCAATCATAATTTGTCGCTGTCCCTCATCCTTCCCTCTATTGTCCCTCACGCACTCCGTCATACATATTATTACCGAGACATATTCAACTTTTCCTCAAAGTTCGGTAAAAACTTTATGGGTCTTGAAAAACATGAAAATCTTTCTTATCTATGGTCTCCTACCAACATTTTCTAACACAAAATTATTTGTTTATCCGACCTTTTTTCACCAGTTATTTTCGGGAACACACTCATTAATATACGTAAATAACACAGTTTCCTCTGTTATCATATCAGCCTCGTACAAACAGAGATTAATTCCGACGATTAAAAAGATAGTTAGATACGGTGACAGGTATTACCCATCAAAATTTACTCGATTTTTAGTTATCAAATGTGTAACCGAATTCAGAACAACCCTACATTTATGTGGCTGTATGTAAGTGTTCTACTCGTATTTGAATAAGGAAATCCCAAGAATCGAAACCAATTGGAATAATTCCAAACGTAACGCAAGGATGAATGAAAACTCTATTCTTATCATCGATTATACGTAAATACGATTAAGTTAGTAAATAACTCTCGATTATCGGATCGACACTTGACATTTCACTTTGATTTATGTAAAACTGTATGTAATAGTTGAATTCTAATGAAATTAGACGGGGTATTGTATAAAAACGTGTCACGTGTCCTGAAATAGGATTTCGCTGAACAAAACGCTAGTAAGAAACGCAAAGGCTGACATCGAAAGGGGAACGCGGATGGAGAAAATCTTTGGGAAATCTGTGTATGTACTTACCAGCAATCGTTTGGTGTGTCGGTGGTTTCTCTTCGCGATCACGTGACAATATTCTCCGCCATTTCATGAACACGTGATGGGGAATTGTAAACAAAGTGGTTGGCTGTTGGTTGGCGGGCGCGGGCGGTCGGGTCGCGGCGCGGGTAGCGACTGACGGGTACGGGCTAGGCGCCTGCGTGCGTCGGTCGATCGCCGACTCGGTCACTGGGCTACAATATTCGAGTTTTGGACGGATCAAAAACAAACACCCTTTGTCTGTGGAGACGGCGAGGCGCCGCGGGAGTCGGGAAAGGCGCCCGTGTGTTTCGCACCTGTAGAGTTTGACAGCTGACGGCTGAGCCTTGATTGGGATCTTCAGATGATCGAGGAGATGCAACACTTGCTTTGGGTTTAATGTTGATCTTATTATAAATCAATATAAAAGAAGACTAAAAAGGTCTTTGTTCTTATTATTCGTGTCGATTGAAAATTCTGTTGTTAAACTAAAGTCACTAAAATAGTGACTTAATTTGTCATTGTTGTCGTTTATACGTCAAACTCTATAAAGAAAACAACAATCCAATTGGAACTATATGCAATAAATTATATTTTAATTATAATTAGCCTCCAGACCGTAAATTTATACGAACCGCAATGTCCATTTATAACAGTCTATTTAAGATAGCCGATAATCAAAATAATCTTATTAATATTATAAATATGAATGTAAAGATGGATGATTGTAACTCAATTACACAAAAAAGGCTCAAAAGGTCTAGATAACATTTGGCACGTGCATAGATTACAGGCTGGAATAGCACATAAGATACTTATTATCTCGGAAAAAACTGGTTCCGTAGAATAGGTAAAAATTCTACGCGAAACCGGGGAACAGCTAGTCATATCATAATAATCAAGGTCTTTGTTACATTTTCTAAAATTAATACTGTGTGCTTTCAAATTAACCTAAGTTTGATTGTTTAAAAAAAACACTGACTGTACATACCTAGTAGTCAGTAACGAAACCATAAAAAATAAGACTAAAATGACAGAGTTTGAAATTTCATCATCATCATCCTATATCCACTGATGGATTGCAGGAAAGTTTTGCTACTATCGCGACACAGATCTCGAAATTTACGATAATTGGTTTGTCACGACATAAGTAACAAACACATCCTACTTATAGGTCGACCGATTAACTGAGTCCTTTCTTGACGTCAATTTTGTCGTCTTTTTCATTTCCCTCCCAATTCTTGTACTCCATACTATTTTTATAAATTTAACGATATTTTTATTACCTAAAGGAACACCATTTTATTCATAATAATATTGAGTACATAGATTGGGAGGGGAACACGACAAAAGTGAAGTCAGAAAGGACTCGTTTCAGCGGTCGACCTATACCTGTTAGCTCTTTATATATTATATATATAAATCATATCACTTTTTTATATGACAATCTCGGTTATATCATGTTCTCAGTACACGTTATCTTTTATGTTTTGTACCTAAGAGATCAGTTTTGCAACCACTTAGTATCCCAAACTGAAAAGTTATTCGTCTAATAGACATGGTAAATTTCATCTAACTCCATTCAGTAACTTCAGCGGTTCAAACACACAAGTCACATAATTTATTTTTAATTATTTATGTAAATAAATAAATACATGCGGATAACATAACATACATTGTTGTGTGTACCTTGAAGTTGGTAAAAAAAAAACACAACTTTTTAGTCAATTAGATACAACGAAGGTAGCACAGACATCTTGACATGAGAAACATAATAACCGGTCAAGTGCGAGTCGGACTCGCGCACGAAGGGTTCCGTACCAAAAAGGTCAAAAAAACGGTTTTTAGTATTTGTTGTTATTGCGGTAACAGAATTACACAATTTGTGAAAATTTTAACTGTCTAGCTATCGCGGTTCTTGAGATACAGCCTGGTGACAGAGCGACGGACAGACGAACAGACAGCGAAGTCTTAGTAATAGGGTCCCGTTTTACCCTTTGGGTACGGAACCCTAAAAATAATGTTTCTTTCAACATCGAGCCCGGGGCCACGGAGCAGGCGACGCCTTGAAAACCGGTGTGTACACCACTCTTATCTTATCAACATAGACACATATAAACGAACGTTACTCGTAATATAACGAAAAATTCTACTTTTATCTTGGCTGGGTCATGTACCTCTGCAGCGTTCTATACATAATACAAATATTTTGTGAGTCTTACATATTTTATTTGTTTGGGGTCAAAACTCTGCGCCCGTTGGGACCACGTAGGCAGTGTCTATCGTTGTATACTCAACGCTAGACCAACCTTTCAGTAGACCCTATCTCTAAGACCTCCTGTGCTTATAAAATGTTATATTTCCTATCCTTTACTCAGATTATTGAAGTATATATCGTCTTATCTTCAATATTGAAAAAAAAATGTGTGAAAATTTCGAGAGCCTCCGGTGAAACCAACGGTCCTTAATCTTGTCTAAAGCAAAGACTTTTTTATCAAATTTATTGCAGAAAAAACAACTTAAAACACATATAAAGTTGTTCCGTTTTGACCGATTGTTAAATATTTGTAAAAATATGTCTTTCGGATGTTGGCTTGGAGGTATGTAACCAAAACACTGATAAAACTTCGCAGCCTTACAGCGTAAAGCCTTGGACGAGTTCGTCGACACAAGCAATGTTTTGGTAGCTTAAGTAGTTAGAGCAGTCGCCTGGTAAAAGGTTGTAAGTTCAGTGGTTCCCATTTGCCAGTTCGCGACCCGGTGCCGAACCATCAATATAAAATACCGAGTCGCAACATTCCTGCCTTGTTTTAAAAATAATACCTACTATCGTTTGACGTATCGTAAATATTCTTCCTAAGCTTTCGTCATTTTCCGCGAACTTGGACGCTTTGGTAAAAAATAATCAGCAGCTTCTCTAAAATTTAGTGACTAAATAGGCGATACCAAAATATGTAGTATGAATAAAACATTTCCACTATTAATAAATATTTTACCCGATTGAAACAGCTTAGGTTTAAAATTATTAAGAGGGTCACAAAGGAACAGTGTGAAAATTACCGGGTCATGGCAGATCAATGTTTGGGAAATATTGAGTTTGAGTTTTACGTCATCAATGCATAATGATTTTTTGTCGGTAATTTCTTGCCTTTTACATGTTCAATTTTAATTATGGATTTTTTACCATATAGCAAATGGATTTATGTTTTCTTATTTTTTACTTAAATAAACATATGACACATAAGATATTGTTATTCCTTTTACTGACACATTTGTTTCATTCATCATAGACATATTGTACTAATGCGGGTTCGAGTCCCGCCTGAGACATACTCAGGCGGGACTCGAACCCGCATCTCTTTACTTACTAAATACTGATATTATAATTGCAATTAAATTGCTTAAATCATGTAAAGTATTTAAATAGCTGTTTTATCTTAACTGACTGTCAAACATCTGCAAAGATGTTTCTTTCGGGTGTTAAGGGTGCAAATTCCTAACATTTCATGAAACAAGCTGGCTTACAGCGATAAGAATATGCTTGAAAAATTGACGCCTATGACGTAGTGTCCCGGTGTACGGTGGCTGAATGGTTAAAGCGCTGCGCCCGGCATGCGAGGAGATGCGGGTTCGAGTCCCGCCTGAGACATAATTTTTCAAGTTTAAATACTGACATTATAATTGCAATTAAATTGCTTAAAATATATTTTACTAATACCTAAAAACCTAAAGGTACATCTTTGGGTTTCGCGCCCTTCAGTAATAACTGTGAACTTTACGAGTGTTTTCCTTAAAAGCTTGATAGTGTATTTCCATAAAAGCTTTTTGCTCAGAACCCAGCTTAGTACTGTATAAAGCTGATTTATTCAAGCTTTACAAGGGATAAAATTATGAATGTCCAGTGATGAAATATGAGTAGCAAAGCAATCTTTGGATTCAGAAGGCAGAGGCTTTTATTGTTTTACAAAACATTTGCTCGTAACTGTTTCAATGTTGAGTAGTTTGACTTGGTTGCAAATAGATGGCATTGTATGTTTTTTACGTCACGCACGATGTGACAGTTATTTTTCAAAGAATTATAGAAATGTTGCCCGATTGACACCTGTTTGCCATTTAGTGGGGAGTTCTTTGACACACTAACCCGACACGAGCAAACCTGAGGCTGCGCGATGACTTGCCACACCACACGAGCAATCTAGTAGAATATAGTCAATTTAAAATATGCATTTAATTCTGTGGAAAGGGATGTTTTACTAGCTGAGGTGATGGAGAAAATCCCTGCGTTGTATCCCTTTCTCCATCAGGTTTATCACAGGCCATCTTATCTGTATTTCGAGTCGGACTTGATTTTGTCTCAGGTTGGCGCGCAGCAGGGAGATCCCCTGGGTCCGCTAATCTTTAGTCTCGCCATACACAAGGCTATAAGCGAGATTGAATCACCGCTCAATATTTGGTACCTTGACGATGGCACTATTGGAGGTAGACCCGATGAGGTCGAGCGTGACCTTTTGGCCTTGCTTCCCCGACTGAGGAGGTTGGGGTTGGAGCTTAATTCAACTAAGTGTGAGTTGTTTTCTTGTGGTGCCGGGTCCACTTCTCCTCCCTCCTTTGCCTCCCTGCTTCCTGGGCTCAAGGAGCTTAACGATCAGTCCTTTTCTCTGCTTGGTGCTCCAATATTTCCAGCCGCAATTCCTGAAGCATTGGAAGCTCGCAGGGAGGTTTTCTTGCATGCTGCTGAACGCCTTAGGGCCATCACTCCCCACGTCGCTTTGGCCTTAATGCAGAGGTGTTTCGCAGTTCCAAGGATGACGTATCTTTTGAGAACGGCCTCTGTGTGGATGTTCCGTGATGAAGTGGAAGTCTTTGACGCAGCCATCAGAAGCGCCATGGAGACTATTCTTAACGTCTCCCTAAATGAGGAACGCTGGACCCAAGCTACTTTACCGGTCCGGTACGGAGGTATCGGGGTGCGGCGCATGCGGGATGTGAGCCTGCCGGCATTCTTGGCTTCGATCCATGGGGTTGCGAACCTAGTCGCTGATATTTTTCATTTGAATGGCGATGTGGTAACCATCCCTTATGCGAATGATGCCCTCAGGACCTGGCAGGGTCTCTTCCCGAGTGCTACCGTCCCTACACCCAACACCATCAATCTCAAATGTATTCTTGCAAATAAATGTTATTCTATTCTATTCTATTCTATTCTATGAACCCAGAATTTCAGCGCTCATGGGACAACGTGAGTTGTAAAGGCGCACTCGACCATCTGATGGGGGAAGCTACGGGGGTGGATCGAGCGAGATTGCTAGCGGTTTCTCAATCAGAGTCAGGAGCATGGTTGAACGCCTTACCCTCACCTTATATAGGCACCCTGCTTGACGCCGACTCTCTGCGTGTGGCGGTTGCCCTTCGCCTTCGATGCAATGTTTGTGAACCGCATGTATGCATCTGCGGTTCCACGGTGGCGGCCGATGGACTTCACGCACTGAGCTGTCGTCGATGCACTGGAAGACATCCTCGACACCATGCCCTGAACGATATTATACAGAGGGCTCTTGCATCTGCTGGCGTCCCGTCGATCCTTGAGCCGCCGGGCCTTAATCGCACTGATGGGAAGCGCCCTGATGGACTGACGTTGATACCGTGGGAAAGGGGGCGAAGTCTGATATGGGATGCGACTTGTGTCAGCACTTTTGCTGCTACCCACATCGCACGTACGTCGCGTGTGGCTGGGGCGGCGGCCGAGCATCAGGCGGCGGCTAAGTGCCTCAAGTATGCCCCGCTGCAACATAATTATATTTTCATCCCCTTAGCTGTGGAGACGGCGGGTAGCTGGGGGTCAGAAACGTTGAAGTTTGTTGGGGAGTTGGGGCGTCGGCTTAGGCAAAAAACCGGTGACCCGCGCTCTGGGTTGTTCCTGGTGCAAAGGTTGTCCATTGCCATCCAGCGTGGTAACGCGGCTAGTGTCATGGGCACTTTTGCGGTAGGGACTGCTCGGGGCGGACACTTAACTTTAAGCAATTTTAATAATGTTGTGTAATCTTTTAACTGATTTTGATTGTATAATAAGTGTTTTTTATTAATAAATTATTTATGTCATTTAAAATAAATTCTTTTTAAAATACAATACCTTGATTAAAAATTCGTTTGCCTGAGGTGAGACTCGAACCCACAACTTCCTTTATGCTTATCAAGTCTACTTAGCTTAGTCGCACTGATAGCAAAACGCCGTGGCCTTAAAAAAAATGCGAACAACATCACATGACATTGTTCTGATCCCAATTTGAATAACTATTTAAAGCACTTGTATTTTGTAAACCAGAAACAACGAAGTTACCACAAACACCCAGACCCGAGAAAAATTTAGAAAAACACTTTTTTTTCTACATTGACCCGTCCGGGAATCGAACCTGGGACTTCGGAGCAGGCGAAACCTTGAAAACCGGTGTGTACGCCACTCCGCCACGGAGATCAAATCCCACTAAGAGTCTGTCGAAAAATACCGAGTTCATTTGAGCATCCAGTTTTTCTTAGTTCTTACTTGGATAACTAAATACTTTAAAATGCGAAAATGTGTAAGAATGTTTGTTACTCTATCACGACAAAACAGCTCAACGGATCTAAATACTATTTAGCAAGGAGATAGATTAAAACCAGGAAAAACACATAGGCTACTTTTTATCCAAAAAAAACTCCACCATCTTTGTGAGATAAGTTGAATTCCAAATACAACGCGTACGATGCCTTACTCTGCAACACGAAGCTCGTATTTACGGATATATCTGTCTCTTTCAGATACTTTAAGACATCGGTATGAGTGATAGGGACAGATGGATTCTAATATTTCTAACATTATGTTGCGGAGTAAGGCCTCAGAAGTGCAATTCATCAACAGGTGAACTTAAAACGTTTTAATATTCCATACAAACGTCGCCATTACACGTGTGGCTTTTACATCATGTATTTGATGGCTAAAACGCGTGTGAGCATTATTCAGAGCCCAAGGGAGCTGTAGTTCAGCCGCAAACACAGAAAACATGGCTTGAAGAAGCCTTGTTTAAAGAGTATGTACTTATAGTGGCCTAAGAGAGTGTTGTATCACTTACACGCTTTACCAGATACAAAGTCTATTTTCTAGACTTTCTTTTATTTAGGATGAGTTTTTTTGAAGAAACTTTAAATTTATCCTGATATTTTAAACAAAAGCTATTAAATATACTGATTTAAACTTTCATGTCACTATCACTAGAGTTATTTGATTCGGGGTAATCGGGGTTCATTATTAGGCAGTTACAACAATTATTTATTGTGATCTTATATAGGATAAACTAAACACAGGAACTCGGAAATAAGAAATAAAGGCCCTCAAAGCATACTGGAATAAAAATCTGCTTCTATTTTTGAGGAATTAAGAGCCCAACAATAGATAACATCATACATAATATTTGAAAAACCTCATTCCTGGCACAAGATAATGACTGTGTTCCTCAGAAGGCATGTAAAGATAACGAATCTGAAATGAACGTTTTAATTTAATGATCTCCATCCTTCTAATTGAAGTAGTAGAAACATAGGGTTCAAAAACATGTTCTTTAAAAAAATATCGACGAAAAGCCAAAAATGATCAAATTATATTGATTGATGTAATTTCTCCTTTAAAATCACCGATCAGATGATTTAATGCGTGCAAGAATGCATCAACACAAAATTGACGCTGTATTTCCCAGTTTCTGCCTTAAATTTTTTTGGGAAAATTTTTTATTCCGGCCGATTTATTGTTCCGCTCAAATGCCGTCGTACTAAAGAATTTAATAAACCGTTCCTACTAGATCCAGGTTGACATCGAGACTAAATTCGTCACAAATTCCTTTACGGTAAGACTATTCAATTTATAAGTGCATGGCTTTAATATATATTTTTAGCAATAACAACTAATACTCGAGTAACTCGACCAACTTGGAACCTTATTAATACCAGGAACAGATTACTAATTAATCGCAATTAAAATAAAACAAGTTTCGTCTCACAGAAAACTATTAGAAGATATTTTTATTTAATATGGAACAACTCGTAGAATCCCATAACATCGTATTTTTACTTTTCGAATAGTTAATAACACCAAATTCACTATTTCGTTATTTTTTATTTTATATATTTTTTTTTATTTTAGCATAATAGTCGTTTTATTATTTCTGGATCCTGAGTTCGATCCCCGGGCCGGGCAATAGGAATTTCGATTTTCGAACATTGCTCGGGTTTGTGATCACCAACCCACATTTGGCAAGCGTAGTGAGAATACCTGTACCCATCATCGCTGTGGTAACTTGAATTCAATGATGGAGGTCTTTTGCTGCGGTATGGTTAAAAATGCTATTACTTTATTATTTGTTAGTACTTAATATGCATATTCATAACATTGTTAATAGATAATAAATTTTAGTCAAATTATATTATTATATATTGTTAATAAAACAACTTAAGAAAGTGGGAGCCTCCTGGCACAGGCATTGATATAAATGCTTAAAAGGAGGCTTCGACAACTGATGTATAAAATTATACTGTACATGAATAAACAATTTTTTTTTGCTTGAAATCGGTTTGGTCAAATTTAAAAAACTATAATGTAAGCTATCGCACTGACAACCAGGTTCCAATGTTCCCAAGCACACGTTAAATAGATAGCTTACGTCAAGTGACAGCGGGCGGAAGCAGCGCCCCCAGCTGCTTGCGAACTTCGACCGCCACCGCCGCGGCGAGACGACGAAACTTCGCAGTTTTCTATTTCGTTAACGAGTCAAGACGTGTTGTGACTATGACATTTGAATCTGCGAACTTAAACGACGCTTTTATTTCAACAAGTTATATAGTTTTAAGGAAATAATAGGGGTTAAAGTATGAAATTGCCGATTATTTTCCCACTTTTTATTTTGTTTATAGCTGTTAAGTATAGTCATATTATTGCGTAATTCTTTTTGTATTGTATCAAAAACTAAATAAAGTAACTTTTGACTAAAAAATAATGCAATACTAGTGCCTATTACTTCAAAGGAAGTCGTTGAAAAGACCCCTTACAATGTGCCAGCTGACCTTCTTGCTTCAATTAAGTATATTTGTATTATATACTTTGATTTTCAGAAATTTAAATACTATAATACGTAGCTTTATAACCATCTAAGTTTCACCTTTAATTGCGTCGAAAACGGTTCAGGCGTTTTTAAAAAAACTAAAAAATTGTTAGTATAGAAAAATTACTTTTCTCAATTTCGTCCATACAAAACGGCAATATCATTAAAATAGTACTATAAAGTTTTACCATTTTAGCCAATTAGCTAAGTTGTGGCGTTCGTCTAGTAGTTTAAATACAGGGCCAAGATATCGGGGCCCTGGGTTCGATTCCCGAGCAAGTTCTATAATCCGATCCGATCCTAATTTCAATAGAGAAGATGGTTGGAATTTACCAGCTGCTTGGGACCCTGTCTTATCATCATTGAAGTCCACAAACCATGGCAACATTGCGAAGACTCCGGACACAGTTAGCTCATTTTGTGTGAAATGGAACATAACTGACGATAAAAATTAGAGGCGGTAATTAAACATTTTTTCAAATTACCATCGTAATCCCTCAACCCCCAGAGGCACGCGCGTGCCGCGATAACAATTGATTTCAATTGTGTCTGGAATAACTCACGATCGAGGGACGAATAACACCTTAGTCTACCCGTGACATGCCCGTGACCATGAACGCTGTAAAGGGTTCGAAACGTCGGGTTAAATCAAAAATAAACGCGTTCTAAATCCGTAAACTATCTTTCATTTCAATGTATAGTGTCCGCGTAAACTCAAGAAAACAGTAAGTTCTATAAATTAGAATTTTCGAACATTATTGTTTGTGATCACCAACTTGCATTTGGCATGGTGATTATTCCTGTACCCATCATTGCTATGGTAACTTATACTCAATGGTTCTCCATCATCAGTCAATGATCAATCCCACAATGAATTTAAGTTTATTCAATAAGGAATGCCTTTGCCCAGCAGTGGGATGATTATAGGCCGCTACTTTATTTTACTTAATGGAGTTTGACTTTTCGTTTTTTAGTAATAAGTATAAAAGTTAAGTAATCTATTGTACTGTAGTAATGCAAAAAAATTCCCAAAAAGCCAAACACTGACAATCATAATACCTACTTAAATTTTTGTAATTTTCTGAGTACACTGTTTTAAGGAGTGTGATCAAACATTATTTACTCAATAATAACTTGTTATTGAGTATTTTTGTTATTTTTATCTAAATTAGTATGTATAAGTATAATTTGGTACACCCTTACAGGGTTTTTTGTTAACTTTATGAAATGAACAAATAAATAAATTATATTTATACCCTGTACGTATTATAAGTATATCTCCATCTCCAGTAGTGTTGTTAAGAAGTACCTAATGTTACAACGGACGCTCTCAGGTGACGCTCGAACATCGAAGTTCGACATTGAGTGTTCCAACTTCGGAGTTTTCCATTTCGATGGTCGTCGATTTGTCCCAGTTTTTGCAACAAAACTCGTTGAAGTTATAACAAATTTTGACACAATATGGCGCCATACAAGTGTTACCGGTTTTCTTTTTAATCTATTGATCAAAGCTACTTTTAAGGACATTTTTACAAAACTCAAATTCAAATTCAAATTCAAAGTTTTATTGCATTCCTAATGTTTTAAAATAGGTATTACATTAAAATTTGTGGAAAGTAATGATAAGGACCTTGCTAAGGCACAGCAACATAAGAGAGGAGCATGCACTTTAATTTAAATGAATTAAAATTACATTATAATATTTATAACAGCTATCATATCAACTTGCATCATTTATATATTCATTTACTGAGTAATAACATTTTCTATTTAATAATTCTTTTAATAAGTTAATGAATTTCCTATCCTTCTTCTCAATTTTGATATAATTGGGTAGCTTATTATATATTCTGTCAAGGGGCCAGATGAATGTAATTTTAGCCTTGAAGTTGGTGGAACTAATTGATTTTCACGAGTTGGCCTTAATGAGTACAACATTTTTAGATCTCCTCGTTTTATGTATAATTTAGGATGTTTTCTTACGAACTTACATAATATCTTAAGAATGTATATGCAAGGAATGGTTAAAATAGAGTTTTTTATTAAGTGTGGTTTACTAGTATCAGTATTGTCTATATTAACTAGGATCCTTATAAGATTTTTTTACCCAGTAAACAGATTAGATGCATCAACGCTGTTACCCCATAGGATTATGCCATAACTGAGCCACGCGTATGCGTTAGCATAATAAGTAACGAGAGCAGTCTTCATGTCAGTAGTTGTTTTACTTCGCGTACTCCTGATTTATAATGTGGTCTAAAAAACATTAATAGAAAGGAGTTAGTAGTTACGGGGTTTCTATTACATCATTATCGTTTCTAGCCAATATCAAAAAACTGCTGGACATAGGCCTCTCCAAAATTAGTAAAAAAAGTAATAACCCATTTACGGTTACTGTTGAGCACAGGTCTATCTCATTTATTATGGAGAGGGGTTTAGGCCTTAGTTCCACCACGCTGGCCTAATGCGGGTTGGTGGACGGCGAGGGCTACGTTGTGTGTGGCAACATCACCCCGCCGTTGGACGTTTCTCAAGCCTCCCGAAGGCCTCCAACAGGGCCTAACGACTGTTATCTCATGACAACAGCCGGGACCGACGGCTTAACGTGCCCTGCGAAGTACGGAAGCGCTCAAGATATGATGCGACAAACGTTCACCCATCCAACTAGTGACCGTTCCCAGTGTTGCTTTGCATTCGTGATAGAAACTGATCACTATGGGCTATGAGCGCTTAAAATTAGTACTTCGCCATAATCGCCTCGCTTGGCTAGCAGGTTGGCGATCGCAGTTAGTACAGACAACGGCAGGTCAACCTACCCAAAAAGTTAAAGGTTATTGAATTGATTTTCAACTTTAAGTCCAACAGGTAGAGATCAATATCAATTGACGTGCTATTGTCTGTACAATAGTAGAGAGAAGACGCCGCAGCCCGTCTTCTTATGGCAGTACTCCATTAGTCGGCTTTTTCCACATTGCATTGCACACATTGCCCTTGCAGGAATCGAACGCGCAACGCGACTATCCTAGCCGTTAGGTAATTTCACACTCTTGAAAAGAGGCTCGATATTAACAATACTATTAGATATTCTCCCTCTCTCACTCCTTCCTCACGACTTTTCTCTCTCTCCTCTCTTATAGGAAAAATTTGAACACTCACAATTTTATTCTTATTTGTTTTTTTTAATAAATTTTAACAGCCAGGAAATTTACATTGGTACATTACTTATATGTATAATTTTTTATAAATGATACGAGTACAAAAAAATATATTTTTAGGCGGTCACATTATGCACAAAATACGGACGGAGTTATGTTAATTAAAAACCTATTATGAACAACAAAAAAATTTGAAAGACAGAATATACACCACTACTTTTTAAGTATATCTAAAAAAAAATGGGGCTATCAGAACACGTTACTGAACATATCTGTGCAGTTAAAAGTTTTAAAAAAATTTCCTAAAATTGTCTTTGAAATGTTATGATTATTATATTACCTATATTATTTTAACTATTGTGGGCGGGGCAATAGTGTGAGCGAGAGAGCATGTATGTACGCTATCCCAGTGTTTTTACGCGCGACTAATGAATGAGATTCAAACGCACAGTCTATTCATTTTGTCCAAAGTATGGGACACAAATAAACCTTAATAACTTAATTAGATATGTAAATTTTTAACTTTTAACTGCACATATATAGTTAGTTAAGGGTAGAGATACGCCCTTTACTTTTTTAGATATAGTTAAAAAGTAGTGGTGTATACATGTATAAAACAAAATTTTATTAAAATATTTCATATAATGACAGCCTCAATAGACCTTAACTTTTAAAAGCATCAACAATACTTATTCCATGACTTTCGTAATTCTAAATACTTAACAGTCTATTTTTGGATTAGGCAATTTAAGTTTAAAACTGAACCTTTCTTTGATGACATAAATAAGCTACGTCCTCCCAAGGTGTGGGTAATAATAGCTTTCAGACCATTAACTAAATCGTTACCCTCCTCACTTCACTCGGAGAATAAAATATTGTAACGTTAGTTAGACGTTTCTTTGAATCTTTTCCAAACTCTACATTTGAATAGCATTTACACAGATTGCCTTAGCTCTACGATAGTTCTTAATGCAAATTGTCAATGGTTCGATTTTCGTTTGAAGACACTTTATCATATACTGATTTAAACTTTTACGGACACTATCACTAGAGTTATTTGATTCAAGGTTTGTACCATGTACCTTATTTATTATGATTTTCTGATATTTCACTGGCACTGTTGCAAGCGCCACTTTATCATGACAACCTCTGTTGTGAAATGGATTACACACTGGTTTTCTGCTCTGAGGTCCCAAGTTCAATTCCCAATCCAATGTAAAAAAGTGTTTTTTCTATATTATCTCGGGTTTGGATGTCTGTAAACGATTGTTTAAGATTCCACAATTAACTTCTTCTTAGGAATTAACCATTTAAGTAAAATAAAAATGGTAGTTCATTCTTTTTAATTTATCACTAACCGAAATTGCATAATTTTATATCCTCGAATCTCGTGTGATAAATTAATTAATTTTTAGTTAAACCATTATAAAACTCGACGCAAGCCGGTAAATGGGGTGTCCAAAAACTGTGCACGGCCCATTATTGCAGTCGTTACCCTCCACGGCTCGTTACGACAACGGAGCTAGTACTTGGCCGGATGAAATTAATGGCCGGCTCTTTTAGTGCTTGTGACTAACGCTTCAGTTTTGACAGGCTGTTGAGGGGTGATTGCTACCAAGTCAAAGTTGCAACGTTGTTTAAGGGGACTACTAGAGCTAGGTGTTGCTGATTTAATTTTATTACTTCTAAACAAAATCAATTCTCAAAAAACTAGAAAAGTATCATTTTAGAAAATTACCTCTAGTATTAGGGGTTAAAGTATGAAATTGCCGTTTTGTATGGACGAAATCGAGAAAAGTAATTTTTCCATACTAACAATTTTTTAGTTTTTTTAAAAACGCCTGAACCGTTTTCGATGCAATTAAAGGTGAAAGTTAGATGGTTATAAAGCTCAAAGTATATAATACAAATATACTTAATTGAAGCAAGAAGGTCAGCTGACACTTTGTAAGGGGTCTTTTCAACGACTTCCTTTGAAGTAATAGGCACTAGTATTGCATTTTTTTTAGTCAAAAGTTACTTTAATAACGCAATAATATGACTATACTTAAGAACTATAAACAAAATAAAAAGTGGGAAAATAATCGGCAATTTCATACTTTAACCCCTATTAATTTTATTGAAACACAGTAAACTTTTCATTGAAATTTTTGTTTAGAAGTAATAAAATTAAATTAATTGGAGGCAGTACAAGCTTTAGTAGTCCCTTAATTAAAACATAAATTGCAATATCGCTTACAATCAGCGACAGAATATAAGAAAAAAAGTACACAGTCATATACAGACGCCTTATTGGGCGTACCGGGACAAGTCTCAGAGGCCTAGGTTCATTCCCCGCATCAGGCAACAACGCCTGAACCGTTTTCGATGCAATTAAAGGTGAAAGTTAGATGGTTATAAAGCTACGTATTATAGTATTGAAATTTCTGGAAATTAAAGTATATAATACAAATATACTTAATTGAAGCAAGAAGGTCAGCTGACACATTGTAAGGGGTCTTTTCAACGACTTCCTTTGAAGTAATAGGCACTAGTATTGCATTTTTTTTTTAGTCAAAAGTTACTTTATTTAGTTTTGTATGTATGTAATTTTTAATATGACTATACTTAATAGCTATAAACAAAATAAAAAGTGGGAAAATAATCGGCAATTTCATATTATAATTCGCCGGGCGGGCCCGCCCGGCATGCGAGGAGATGCGGGTTAGTGTCCCGCCTGAGACATAATTTTTCAAGTTTAATTGCTTGGGAGGTCATGCTAGTGGTGGACAGCTCTATAGCTGTCGCCTAGTAAGTGGAAGGTTTTGGGTGCCCAGTGCTCGCCTCAGGCTATCAATTTTTTTATTCAGAAATAGTAAATTCAACTTTCACTAGCAACTTATTTGCTTAATGAACAGTCTCAAAAACTAAGTACGTTCGTACCTAAACATGACGTTAAATTGTCTACAGATATGGCATCTCCAAATCGCAATAAAACGTCTCGCGACGAGTGGCGATGACGTGCGGTCGAGTGCGGACAGCTCAGCGCGGCCGAGGGCCCTTCCGCAGGTGTCCCGTCATACAGTTCCGAAGATACCGACTGCGGATTGTGAATAGTGATGTCATTATATCTTACTTATGCTGTCGATAAATTGTGATCTAATCATTAATGTAATGTACACGGTGTTCGGAAGAACGTTGAATATACGAAAATGGGAGGCAGGTGAGGTGGTCTGTTAACTAACTAGCCTAAAAGATTTTACCTGGGTCTCAAGATTTTTTTATTTTAATTTTTGGAATTTTTCACTTTTGTACCTTTTAACTTTTAACTTTTTCAAGGCCACATCTATTTGTTTTTGTTTAAACTTTTTTTATAACAATGTGCAATATGCTACTTTTAATTTTAAAAGGCTCTACCAATCACTAAGCTAATAAGGAAAGTACATAAATCTGGCCATAAAAAAGGTTTGAAGGGTTTAAAGGTACAAAAGCGAAAAATTCCAGATTTAAAAATTAAAAAAAACCTAAGACCTGGGTAAAATCTTTTAGGCTACTTAGTTAACAGCCCACTCCCCTACTCCCCATTTTCGTAAGTATGTTCAACGTTCTTTCGAACACCCAGTAGAAAACTAGATACACAATCAGCGTCATAAAAGTTCCCAGCTAAATGTGCACACATTTGACATAAAAGTGCATTAATTCTAGTATAACATAATAAATAAATAAAATCAATATTTAGGACTGGGCCACACATCTAGTCAGAAATTAAGCTACTATTAAGTACCCTGTCGTATGGGGTACTAGACAACCGATAAACTTACTTATATACTTTTTTTTTGTAAATACATACTTATAATATATAGATAACACCCAGACCAGTACAAACAGACATGTTCATGCACACAAATATTTGTACTGTGCGGGATCGAACCCGCGACCCATGGCTCAGAAGCAGCGTTTACTACCGCTGATCCAAATGGTCGTCGAGGTAGGTTAGGTTCAACATGATATAAATATCCATACTATTGCATGTGGACTGCCATAATTTGTCTTAAATATTTATTTATTTTATTTATAATTTTAATATCAACGTCAGTCATTCAATCAAGGACAGTGTTAGGTGTCATTTTGTGTCGGACTGTGTAAGCAGTTCTTATTATACAGGATGAAATTTAAACCACTATCCAAAATTTTTATAGGCGTTCAGTATCGTATTTAGAGCCCATTTATGAAGTTAAAAATGTAAATAAATAATTAAATATTTTTTGCAACATACTTTCCAATTTTTACGGTTATGAATAGTATCGTAATGAACGTATGAGATGCGCATAGCGCAAAAAAAGTATTGCTAGGAAGCCGTATCAAAAATTTTTGTTGTGTGACAAGTGTTTTATCTTGACATTTTTGTACTGGGCTATACCAAAAGAAAAATACGGCATTTGTTTTTTGTCTCGTAGATTGTCATATTAAAATTTGGAAAATGGTTAAAATTACATACTGTATCGAATTAAATATGTAGGTAATCGTAAATCATAAGAAGTGATATTTAAGATCTTTTTAATACGTATGAATCAATTCAAAATGATGATAAATATTTATCACCAATGAACGGTCGATACCAGTCCATTGCTGTACCTAAGTTCAGAGAAGGGGTGGTGTTATTCTTCTAGAGGTATTATACCTTCTATAATGCTTACAATTTTTCCTAGTCTTCGTCTTCTCAAACATAAGTATATCAAATCTTAAAAATATATTAGGTACATACCTGGAATAATTTTTTTAATTAAAAGAACAAAGGAACATCGTGGGGGCAAGTCTCAACTCAACTAAACCATGCAAAATTTTAATGCAAGCAATTAATATTTTAATTTAATTTATTAATTTGCTTTAAAAAACCCATGAAATATGTCCTAATGAAGTCATGATCATTATTTATTAATATCAAACTCTCAATAATTATCCAGCACAGCACATCTGACGATGACTCAAAAATTAGGTACACTAGGCGGCAGATGCATACCTTTTTCATGAATGAACTTTATCCAGTATAGTAGAATACCAATTAGTTGCGCATTACATTACAAATTCCTTGCAAAACAATAAATCTTGTATAAATTGACTAAGCCGGGAACAGCGTGTGTCGGAGCACAATATATCGTCGCTTGTACACAATTAAACATATTCCTTATCCACCATCGAGACGCGCAATGAATCCACAGCGCAGTACGTGCCAAATTCACTGCCGCTCGAGCTACGAGCTCCGATACTAGCCGTAAATCGTTTAATTGAATTCCGATTATATAACAATTGTATCGATACTTTGGCAAACGCCCAGCGCGTCACTAGCGCCTAACCAAAGACACAGATCATGCATCACGCTAACACTTACAGGATCTGATGTATTGAAGAAATTTGCTGCAAGAAGTTTGTTTCGATGTTGAAAATGGAGTTTTGTGCACCGAATATTATTGGTTTTTATTCGGGTTTGTGGTACATATTATTATAATTCATTCTGTAGTATTGGGATTTCTGATTCGATAGAAAGTACACGCTTAACTAAAAATTATATTCATGACTACTACATTTGTTTACAGTTAGTACATTACCTAAATCTATATTATAATCTGGAATAAGATTAAATTGTATTTAAGTACAGATACCTTAATCCAATTCACACATAAATTGTTCTGTATTAAATAAAAAGTATTAATCCCTCGATCGTGAGTTATTCCAGACACAATTGAAATCAATTGTTATCGCGGCACTCGCCTGCCTCCTGGGGGTTGAGGGATTAATCATTAAATTAAATCACATTAAACAATTCAAGTAACAATTTAGAAAATATCAAATAATTGTCGTATCTTTTTATCATCGATATAATTAAGACACAGTTACATCACTCGCACTCCAGCCGAAGACGCTCGCGTCAGCCGATGGCCGGGCCGAAGATTAAAACGGATCCTATTATTGTGGAGATTGCAACATGATGGAACCTTCAATTGCATAATATTTTTAAGGTTCCGTAAGTCATATTACAAAAGCAAAAGACACTGCTCGACTATGAGCGAATTAGAGCAATAATTTTTCCCGTGTCTAAGGTTCAATTGCCATATCTAAGGTTCATTTGCCAAGCTAATCAGTTGTAAAACGATATGTTCATCTATAATGGGCACGTATTTTGCAGTGTTTCTATTACAGAACCGATTATAATAAAATTTGCTGCAAAGATATAATAGACCTTAGAAATGATATAGGCTTTTTTGCATCCCACTGCTGGGACCATATAACGTGGGCAGAGCCGCGGGCGAACAACTGGTAGTATTATATCATCGTCAAATTCGCACAAGTCTGGACTAAACTTGCCTCGGTATATAGCCAAAAACCATCAACTTATCGCGTGCCGGTTCCCTTTCTCAATTAGCACACCCCTACAGGTTTTTCAGGTTGCAATTATGTTACTAAAACACGACGGAGATGCAAGTAACTAGTATTTGCGAGCGGTGATCGAGTAGGGCTGTCACCGGACGTCAACCTGTCGTCTTATCGCCCGTGCGGTATTGGAACACTGAAAAACAAACTTAATTGGTTGTAAGGAAAGGTTGTGAACAGGTTTAGTGAAAGATTATTAAGAATTTTATACTGTGTGTAAAATATATCTACACATGCATAATGTAATGTGTAAAAAATTAAAAGTAAAAAAAAATATTTTTTTTAAGGTTGCTTGCTACTTATAACGTCAGACACACACAAATGATATGATATAAAAATACTCCCTTAAACTTCATGTGTGTTTTGTGGTGCTAGAACGTTAAATCATGGGTATCATTAAAGGTGACCAAAGGAGAAGTGCCAGAAGAAGACGGGCAGCAGTGTCTTCCTTCCATCATTGGCGAAACTGCAATCGCCATCCCACCTGCCAAGCGTGGCGATTATGGCAAAATACTTTTTTTGAAGAAGCCAGTGTTCATAACCTTGATTGTCGGTATTTACCTAGATTTTTTTTGCTTACCAATGACCACGAGCTCTAAAATGTTCGAGACTAAATCAAAAATAATATAAAACTCCAACAAACGCGATTCAAATAAGTAAATACATCTTTAATTTAAAGATAGATGTATTATAACGATCACAATCGCAATAAAATTCGTGTGTCCTAAAATGAAATCGTCCCAAGTTATGCCTGAGTCATTCCCAAGTGGGCACCGGCACGCAACGCTTCCGGGTGGCAAGAGGCACACTACGTAGTCAAAATAATGAACAAAACTTTAAAATTACGTCTGAAAACTTCGCCTTGAACGAGTTTTTTAGTTGTTTCAACTTGGACGTCAAGCCTTTCTCTTGCTGTGAGACAACACGTGTTAAATAATTGTCTTTAACTGTTTTTTCCTCGGTGAGTACCTAGGTATCACAATTTTAGTATGTTGTATAAAAAATCACAAACACTTTAAAAGAAACACTATTGTTATTTATATTAAATATTTTTTTAAAAACCGTGCCGACTCAATAATCTACTTTTAATATGCAGATACATTCTGAAAATTGATGGATATTCACGCTTTTTGATGCTATCTTAGAAAATCTTTTAATCATGGACTTTAACATTCATAAGAATATTTTTTTCAAGGTTTCTACCATAAACTTACCCCATTACTACTCATAAACATTATATCCGGAACCATTCTCACTACGGCCTACTCAAGCCTCTTTAAATTTTTTGTCTACATCTCAAAAACTCGTTCGCCAGATCAGCGGGCGTCTAGATTTGTTTTGCGGATGCTGAGTCCCGACCAATCCCCTTCGTTTTGTTTCTTCGTTACCCCTAATGGGATTGGATGGCTCACGATGTTCCAAGACGGTTTGCAAGATAATCTACTTTGTGATGTTTTTAGAAGGCACTCTTCAATTGGCAGTACTTACCTCCGAAGCGATTCGGACGAGTTATAATAGAGGATATGGAAAATCATTTTTGGATGACGTAGGCACTTATAGGAGTCTGTAGGTACCTACCTCTAATACCGTCCGGAAACATTAAAAGAAGCGCTTTTAGGAAACATGTTATTTCAGGTTCTGTTTCATACGTACAATTACACTTTCATAAACCTTGCTTCCTCTACATTCGTCAACATTTATTTTGTAAAGTAATTGCCCATAATCATCCCACTGCAGGACAAAGACCTCTATTATTCAATACAATATCTAAGTATTTCTTAGAACTTGACATAGGCTGAAGCGTTTTTACAAAAATAAACAAAAATACTTTAAATTTAAAGTGAGCGATGAGTACGTACCTCACTAGCACACATTTCATTCTTAAGGTTTTTACAACTTAAACCTGCTTCTAAAAAATTTAATTCCTTGATTGTACTTTGCATGTGAGATTGTTTTAGGATTTCTACTATGCACTTAGGAACTGACCGTCGGAAGCGAAGGGAGATTAACTTTTAAGTCAGCAGGTACCTAGGTATTCCTCATTGCACAACACGACATCCACGAAAGGAGCTAACAGGATGACTAGCACTAGCATGTGCAGATATCCCGCAGCCGAAATCACGCAGCGGAATTCCCGCCAAAACATTTTTGCAATTTTTATGTTATTTACTTAATAAATGAGGATGTAGTGACCAGTATTGAAAAAGGAATGCTTAAATGGTTTGGACATGTTGAGAGGATGAATGAAAGCAGGTTGACAAAAAGGATATATACCTATGGCGAGTATGAATGCAAATGTTGGAAGGGGAAGGCCTCGACGAACTTATTTTGATCAAATCGGGGAAGTACCCTAAACCGGCGAGCGTGTATGAAAAGATTAATGAATGTGGATGAAGCGAAAGTAGTCTGTAAGGATCGTAGCAAGTGGAAAGATGTGGTCTCTGCCTACCCCTCCGGGAAAAAGGCGTGAGTGTATGTATGTATGTATGTATTTACTTACAGAAGAAATGTGAAAACACTGAAAACCCTGACAATAGCTAAATTCATTTAAGGTACTACGGCGAAGAAAATACAAATTGGTAAACGAACATAACTGTTCAATATTTTGAATCATAGACATAGTATTTGTATACTATGTCCATGATTAAAATGATTTTTTATTTTATTTTATACTGTTCACATTTAAAAACTCTCCGCCGCCTTCCACTTTCAACTCTGATTCAACTCTCTTTACCTAAAGGTTGTCTGGTAGAGATCGCTACAAGCGATAAGACCGCCTAAATTGTACAATTCTGAGTCTTTTCATGTGTTATTTTTAACATTTTTTGATGTGCAATAAAGAGTATCTATCTATCTAAGTCTATGTTTTGAGTTATCGCGCTAAGATAAATCTAATATGATAAAGCTGAAGAGTTTGTTTGTTTGTTTGAACGCGCTAATCTCAGGAAGTACTGGTTCAAATTGAAAATTTTTTTTTGTGTTGGATAGTCCATTTATCCAGGAAGGCTTTAGGCTATATGACTTCACGCTGCGACCAATAGGAGCGAAGCATGAGTGCAAAATGTTAGAAAAATAGTCGCGATCATAATAACAGAAATTGACGCGGACGAAGTCGCGGGCAACAGCTAGTTAGATAATAACAGGCGCATTAGGTAGATTGAAAAACTTTATTTCACAAACTAGGTATATCATTTAATTGTTACGATACACTGCGGCAAATCGTATTTATATTTTATTGTCACTATGATTACCTTAACAACCACTTTTGTAAAGTTTAAAACAATTATATCTCGATACCATCCAGCAGGCTGGTCGCTCGACTCAATTTCAATCCGATTGCAAGCATTTCATTTAGTTCTTTGGCATGCCACGAAAATATAAATAAGATTTGGCGCTTGTGTAGCTTTCGGGAGTATAGCAACTTGTTTATTTTTCAAGGGCAAGGGCACTGAACAAATATTTGTACAGACAACGCAAATCAATCTATTACAAAACGTCAAATTTTCTCAATTGATATTGATCTCTACTTGTAGGACTTAAAGTTGAAAATCAATTCATTGACCTTAACTTTTTGGGTAGGTTGACCATGCCAAAAAAAAACATAAATATTAAATTTCGATTTTAATTTTAATCCCAATCTCGAGACCCGAGTCGCCCCTCTAGCTGATCGTAGTTCTTATCTCCATCCAAGATTTTGCATTCATAATATCAATAAGGTTTGTAGATTAACAAATATCTAGAGGAAAAAGAAATAATTTTAATGTAATGATCCGTGTCCGTGGCGTAGTGGACGAAAGGTGTTGGACCTTTTTTCCGATGTGTCTAAAAGAGGCGCGTAAAGGAGTAACCGTCATAAGATGGATGGCAGGAACATATTTTACAATTGGCGAGTATGGCAAAATGCTTATGGGGAAAGCCTATATCCAGAGGCCTTAGTCTGTAATACAATATCTGTATATTCGCCTCTATCTGAGAGTATCTGAAAGAGGCAGATATATCCGTATATGCAGTCTTGACGCTGCGTAATAGGACCTCAGCAGTGGACGTCGGCTAAGAGAGAAAAAGAAATAAAATATGCGATTATTTTTAACCATTTATTGTACATTATTCTTTTTGTAACACGATACAATATAAGCATTTTCTATAACAGCATGCACTTACAACATACCTCCCAAACATTCGGCCTCTTACTAATGTTACAAACATTTGAACCGATGATTTTGATTTTACAAATATACCAATATTGAAGAAATGAGACTGTATCAAGCGCTCGTAATACTATTTATAACTAACATTATATTAACTTTATATTACCATAGTGATACATTCAAATTATATATAATTTGCATACTTACATACATATATAAGGGGGTAGGTCTAATCCTAAGGAATGGTAAGGTATCTGACCCTAATATTTGGTCATGGGTGGACAATGGACATACGCGAGTAGAACATTATTTATAACACTAAGTGACAGAATTGAAATAAATTATAGGTTTTTTAAACAATACAGAGGTAGTGTGGTGTTATTAACTGTTATAATTTAGATAATTTGTGTACCGACAGCAAACCTAGTTTTACCAAATTCATTAATTTTCAGCTACCACATTCAAATATACAAATAATACTTATTGGTCTGCCGTAGTCAATAGCGATACATTCAATAATATTCATTATTTTAAAACACGATATTCTATGCCTACTCACACCTTTGTCATATTTACCATATAAGGGCGGCTACGCAAGATCGCATTTTGTAAAAAATACTACATTAACTCGATAAAGAAAGCGACAAACTTTAGTTCGCTTCGAAGTTGTTTCATGCTGGTTTTAGTCCGTTTTTTTTTATCATGTAATTATTATTAAAAACAACGCCAAAATAACGTCTAAAGAATTGTATATTCCAACTAAAGAATCGATATGTTCCAACTACAAAACGAATCTACAAACTACAAATCAAAAGTTGTACAAAGCTTATACACTTGACGGTCCAGCATTACATAATTTGATCACTATTTATAATAACGTAACGATCATAATCAATTGCGTTAGGCTTTAGTAGGTCCTTGCCTATTAAAATAATAATTTTAATCAATGACACCTGATTACAGAAGAAACACCTCTTAATTACAAATTTATTATGATATGGGTAACGTTATTTCAAATCGTGATAAATTACTTTGCAAGTCAGATACAATTGAGCATTACTTTGTAGTGCCATAATTAAAACTTTGATTTTTGGAATATTTATTTCGATAAAACAAATATGCTAACTACAAAAACAACGCGTCCTAGTTGCATTTATACATAATATTATTCTATGTCCAAATAAATAAATAGTGTTATCCAATAAAATAAATTGCGCATTGAAATAATTTTGCTACCGATTCGCGTTTTGTGCCTACAACCAACATTAAAAACGTAAATTAAAAAAGGGAGATTCGATGTGGCATTAATGCATTACGAAAATTTGAGTGACACACCACCGACTAAAGAGTTTTTAGTATTTGATTTCGAACCTGCATTTGATATGATCGAACGCCGCAGAGGATTCATTAAATTACGATATAAAATGATGACAAAATAACATTTAATCTGATCTCAAGGAAAGTCGCTAAAAACTCGTTTTGTGAAATCAGAAAGAACGAAGATGCTACAAACACCCATCCGGAATCTCGATTCTGGCGTAAGTTTAAAATCCAATAAATGCAAATAAAGAATCGACCACAGATGTCATCCTAATGAATGAATGAATGAATGCTGTAATGATAGAATGAATACTGTAATGAATGAATGGATGCTGTAATGAATGAAAAGCTAAAACCTTATTTTCGGACTGCCTGCTTGGTCAATATTTGCGTGATAAGCGCTTTTAGCGACATCGTTCTTTGAATTTCAAAGCTAAAGGTGAAGCCACATCGCTCGCAGAACAATTAACCTTTGTAAATTATTAGATTCTCTAATGGTGCCCACAAATTGAAACATGCAGCGTGGGTTGTATTATCGTAAGATCCGCAACGTATTAGTACAATAAAGTAGCCTAACATATTAGTACTATGTCAATGTAACTATTTCGATCGTCAAAGATGGTTTAAAAGACACATTGATTATGAAATGGTACTAACGTGGCAAGCTACTTGAGTCGCTTACTTACAGAATCAAAATCAAACACCAAACACCCGCTAATTTTAAACTGTTATCTTATTCTATATAAATATGAAACACGAATAAAAAATAAAAACTATTTACGTATGACGAGCATACATAACACATTCATCGTAAAATAGACAGAAATATCTCGACGAATGAATTCAACTATGTTTCTATATACTTTGAATTTATTAAATAAATAAATTTATCATTACAAATGTCTTTTTAACAATTTATAGAGATCAAGACGTACCAAATGTTGTACTACTAGGTTAATTAGGCGCCTAGAGTCGATATCAGAAGTGATACATTACCTGGGCACCTAGATTTAAAACGAATGACCGTATGATTATAGGCATAAGACCCTTTTTTGTTTGTCACCACATTAATAATATCCTAGCGCAAAGCATGACTTTACGTAAGACGTCTCGTTGATCCCATTTTGTTTATATTATGCATGATTTTATAAACAGCAATTAAATAAACAAATTTCATTTGTCGAATTATTTCTCACATTCAAGTAAAATAAAAATAAAAACATTTAAAAATAGAAAAATAAATCTTTAAAAGGAATCTCATGAATTGAAGTTGATCAGAATTACTTGAAATTATATACAAAAACTATAGTATTATGTAACATGCCATTACTGAAGTCCCGCTCGCCTTGCCCGGTCGCTGGCAGAATCCTGCAAAAAAATATGTCTTAGCCGATTAATGTATTTTGAATTTAGAACTATTATTATACAATTTCAAAACAAAATGTGCTTTATTGCTTATTGCTCATTGAATTGGCTTTGGTTTTCCATTATGTCAGGTTATGAAACCAATAAGTATGGTTATACCTATAATGATTATACTACTTAATACTTGTAAAGATTTTAGAAATGAGATAGCACCTGTGTGCTGGTTGTGTGTGTTGGGCGATGTTAATTGTACATATAAATTAAATCGGCTGGCCGTATGCCTTAAGCTACCTAGGCTACCATCGACTATAAAATAAAAACTCTTTTTTTTAATAACGTTCTACCTAGCACTGCGGACAATCCCTCTACTATGGTTCTGCCTGCCTTGCGGCATACGAACCGAATCTCGGGTGATCGCTAGGGTACCGCCTATACCTTTCCCCCTGCGCTAGCACTGCAAACAGCTGAACAACGTTAAGGGGATTACTAAAGAGCTATGTGCTACCCCCAATTTATTCAATTTTCCAAAAAGTGGACCACTACTACCTGAAGAAATTACCTCTGGTATTTATTGAATCACTGCTAACTGCTTTTCATTATGGCATTCTTTTGTATTGTACATTACTGCAAAAAGCATCCGCTTTTGACATTAGCGACAAAGCTGAATGGTAAAGCGCTGCGCCCGGCATTCGAGGAGATGCGGGTTCCAGTCCCGCCTGAGACGTAATTTTTCAAGTTTGAATACTGAAACTAAATGAAAGTTTACTGTGATTCAATAAATACTAGAGGTCATTTGCTAAGGTAAAACTAGAACACTAACCCCCGTATTTATAAACAAGTAAAAGTAATTACTTGACTACAAGTAATTACTTGAGAGACAATTTGTATGCCTTAATCAAGAAATTACTAGAAGTTATAACTACTAAATGTTAGCATTTTCAGCCAAATAATATGACTATTAATGGTGACAAATTTCTTTCACTTAAGCACTAGGTATGAACACTTTAAGTTATGACTTTCTTAAGCAATAAGTAATTACTTCTTTATAAATACGGGGGTTAGTTTTTTGAAAATTGGTTTTGTTAAGAAATGATAAAACTAAATCAATTGGGGGCAACACATAGCTCTAGTAGTCTCCTTAATTAATAAAATAAACGAACAAACTCACATCATCCGGTAGTCCTTAGCATCTGGTCTCGTACAGTCCCGAGCGGCCGATGTACCGCACCCATTTGATCACGTCGTGGTCCGAGTAGTTCAGCTTGGGCTCGAACACTTTCAGGTATCGGACCTTGAAGATAAATTGTTGCGTTAATCCCTCGATCGTGAGTTATTCCAGACACAATTGAAATCAATTGTTATCGCGGCACGCGCGTGGCTCCTGGGGGTTGAGGGATTAATAATATTGCAAACTTTACCGTTTTGTTGAGGTTACGCGAACACTCGGTTTCGAACGCTGTAAAGTGTTAACATATCTTTCATTTCAATTACAGACTTTGTCCTTATATCGGACATCACACTTTGAACCGTAATTCATTAAGGTGTAAAATCTCTGTTTGGTCTCATGGTTGACTGGTAGAGAATGCTTTTAGCGTTAAGGCCGCCATTTGTACTATCTTTGTATAATGCAATAAAGTGTAAAACAAATAAATAAATGAGGTTAGGTCCGACAACCAATAGAAAGTTCAAATATACTGTGCCTTACAAAGGGGTAAAGAAAGAGCGGCGGCGTCTTTAGTTCTAAAGCATTTGAAAAACTACTGGAGATATGAGCATTGATTTAGGGCTCGCGTCATACTTAAGGCGACTACTAGAGCTAGGTGCTAACCCCAACTGGTTTAATTTTATTACTTCTAAACAAAATCAATTCTCAAAAAACTAGAACAGTATCATTTTAGCCAATTACCTCTAGTATTTATTGAATCACTGTTAACTGCTTTTTATTCTGGCATTCTTTCGTATTATACATTATTGTTAAAAGCGGCCGCTTTTGGCGTTAGCGATAAATTCGACTTTATAAACAACTTAATTAAAAGTTTACTGTGATTAAATAAATACAAGAGGTAGTTTGCTAAAATGATACTGTTCTAGTTTTTTTAAGAATTGATTTTGTTTAGAAGTAATAAAATTAAATCAATTGGTGAAAGCACTATCGCTCTAGTAGTCCCCTTAACTTTACCCCTAAGAATCTGACGTTTCCTGAATTCAACGGGTCTAAGTGAGCTTTCAACTAAAACGGCTGCCACAATAGATCAAGCACTAGTTGGGGTACCAAATTACATAGCCTCTAATTTTTTTGTATGTATGTATATTGTGTATAAATATTGTCATAATCATGTTTTTATTCTTGGACTGCGCTACCCCCATTCTTCATATTAGTTTTCCTCTACCCTAAGGTTGTCTTTTCATATTGTTATTTTTCTTTGTATTTTGTTTTGTGCAATAAAAGTGTATTGTATTGTATTGTATAACCCAAAACACTAATAATAATACCTTGAACCCTGAAGGTGCGAAAGGAACTTCGAAGCCCATGGAGATGGGCGGGCGGGTCCACTTCTTCTTCGTGTCGGTCTCCAGCAGCTCGATCTCCGCCGACAGCTGCGTTTCCTTCATGCCCGCCATTCGTTTGATTCTGAAAGTAATTGATTCTTATTTATTAACGGCTGCTGACCGTGTGTTAGTTTGCTCTGAAAGTAATGGATTCTTATTAACGGCTGCTGACGGTGACTTGGCTTGCTTGTGTTTTATTTTGATTTGGAAACCTTCCTAGATATAAGCACTATAACTCACCAAGTTTATTAAAATCTTGCGAATGTTTTTATAACATACAAGATGAAATTTTAACCACCTTCCAATTTTTTGCATATAAATCTGCGAGACAAAAAACAAATGACGTATTTTTTCTTTTGGTATAGCCCAGTACAAAAATGTCAAGATAAAGCACTTAGAAAATGTCCGCCAAAAATCTAAAATTTTTGATACGGCCGCCTAGCAACACTTTTTTTACGCGTTGCGCATCTCATTAATTCATTACGACAGTATTCATAAGTTTTTGATTTTCCCTTCATACCTTAACAGGTCTAGGACCGTAAAAATTGAAAACTATACGTGTAAATATTTTAGGGTGACAACTTTTACTACATACCTAAATGGGCTCTAAATACGATACTGAACGCCTATAAAAATTTTGGAAAGTGGTTAAAATTTCATCCTGTATAGAATACAAACATAGAAACATGTATTTTTAAACATTCATTCATACATATTAAAAAAACTATCGAAAATAGCACATTTGTTAGTTTCTTGTGCGATGGTAGTGTTTTGGGTATAACCTTTTAGTGAACTAATATTAATATTTCAAGACATGCCTGCCACACTGGGCCACACATGTAAATTTTGTAATAAAATTTACATTCCCGTTTGATAGGATCTAGTATCTCTTATCCACAGATATTTTCATGTATAAGAGACTACGATTCAAATTTAGAATGCTATTTCAATGTACACAAAACAGTAGTTTAATATTTTAAATAGATATTGAAAAATTTTGAAATATACCATTTTCTACGCAGCAGATGAAACTACGAGTAGCAAGCGCCAAACCAAAGAAAACAATTGCAAATGTTGGCCGGCGCTGTTGGCAGCGGAGCCAATTTGATATAATCTTAAATGTACTTTTATAATTGTTTGCCCCGACCTAGCCAAAACAACTAACTTCATAGTCCTTAAAATATAGCTTGATTAGAATGACATCTGTCAAACTGAGGAGACTAGTGCTGGGACTGACTCGACTGATCAAAATAAAATAAAAACACTTATGGCGTATAAAATAAAACGAAAATCCTGAGGAGACTAGTGCTGGGACTGACTCGACTGATCAAACTAAAAAAAACACTTATGGCGTATAAAATAAAACGAAAATCAGGTATATTAAGATTTAACAGTAAGTCAGTATTGTGATCATCATCAGAATCTTTGAAGCAATTATGAAGATCACTTAGATTTTTTTTAATCGCATATAGAATATAATAAATATGAACGTTTTTCGTAAAATATTATAACAATTGCAATTTAATGTTCTAAGCATCAACCAATGTTTATTAAATCATTTGTAACATTTATGTTACATTATTTCGATTATTCGATTTGTCCATTTTACGTCATCACTAGCGATTATGAAAAATTACGTAACCCTTGTAAAGACGTCTTTTATAGTTAAGTCCATACACGTAGTATACAGGGTGAAATTTTAACCACTTTCCAAATTTTGATATATCAATCTACGAGACAAAAAACAGATGACGTATTTTTTCTTTTGGTATAGCCCAGTACAAAAATGTTAAGAGAAAGCACTTAGAAAATGTCCACCAAAAATCTAAATTTTTTATACGGCCGCCTAGCAACACTCTTTTTACGCGTTTCGCATCTCATTCATTCATTACGATACTATGCATAAGTTTTTGATTTTCCTTTTATACCTTAACAGGTCTAGGATCGCAAAAATTAAAAACTATATCGCGAAAAATATTTTCGGGTGTCAACTTTATTTTCATTTTTGACTTCATAAATAGGCTCTAAATACGATACTGAACGCCTATAAAAATTTTGGAAAGTGGTTAAAATTTCACCCTGTATAATAGACGAACAAAGCCTGCGAAATAGAAGAAAACCTCTTATGGACATCTAGCAAGACAGAAAAAGAAAACTATACTTTTCATTTTATGATCTGTTTTGATTGACGCAGTGACACCCAGTGACAACTGCGATATAGGCTTCAACATTTTATGGGATAATTTCTTATTTAACAATGGTCACATTTTCTATGAGTGCCTGTGTTGTCAACCACAAAAAGAATCCAGAAAATTGCTCATTCCACAGGTAAATACGTAGAAAGTCGTCATCGTAAAAACGCGTAATTTTTGTTGAATTTGGTCTTGTGGTTAAGTTGTAAATATAAAATTATGTCAATCCGTTTGTTCACTTTAATATTTTGTATAGATAAAGTTATATTTATTGTTTATTTACATTATTTTGGTGGATAAATTCATCGAAATATTTTACATGTACGCTAGAACTTGACTCAAATTTATCGATACTATTATCGACATCATCTTGAATGTTTCCGGAGAAATTACATGTTATTTTACGTTTAGCGTCTAGAATGAATGTCAACTTAACAATTTGAAGAAGGAAACTGTAAGGAATCACATAACTAAGATAATCCTGTTAAAGGTCAATAATCAGGGATTATTTCATCAAAATGTGCGTAAGTCTTTGTTCAGATTTTGTCTTACTGCCATTGATGAGCTATCAGCTCACACGGCACGGCAGATGACCCGCCAATTTTTTTTTAAGAAATAAGTGACTAAACTACCTAATTAACAATTGCTGTTTATTTTTTCATAAATTAAAACTATTTCATTTTAAATCATATGTAAAAAATATACTCACCGGGCACATTTAACTGCCCACTATTATAATTATAAGAAGTGAGAATTGTAAGTTAGGTATGCCGCAGAGTAGGTGCATAATCTCGAGATAAAAACAGCGTGACAGTAAACATATTTTCCAAACGACGAACTACAATTATTAGCGATAGTCTGAAAATGTTAAAAGTACACTCGACAGCACAAGTCATCAAGTTAAACAGTTGAACTGCGATAACAGCCTTTATTACGTAGGGCATAAAGGCGGTCTCAAGGTCAACATGTATAGTCTGATGTGCTGCCGTGTGTACGTCACTAGTTAAGTTCACACAATTTGACAAATCAAAATTAGTCACGCATTATCGGGCTGTCGGTTGATCTACTAGTATACTAAATCAATGTTTAAGTCTAATTTTTGTGACAACGCCCCGTTGATCTAACTAATGGAACGCCCCGTTGGTCTAGTAGTTTAAATACCGGGCTAAGATCCCCGGGTCGGGCACCAAAAAGTTTCGAATTTTCGAACGTAGCTCGGGTATGTGATCACCAACCCGCATTTGGCAAGCGTAGTAATTATACCAGTTATCATCATTGTTGTGGTAACTTAAATTCAATGATGTAGGCCTTTTCACTGCAGTGGGATGATTAAGTATACCCTACCCTTACAAAAAAGAAAAATTGTGAATCTAAACCATTCCCAGATCCCCTTGAACACACACAAAAAATTTCATCAAAATCGGTCCAGTCGTTTAAGAGAAGTTCAGTGACATACACACTCACAGAGAATTATATATATAAAGATTTTGATTAAGTTATGTGCAGCAATGTATAAAAAAATATTCTTAACATGCCAGATACCAATATTTTTTCGTGTGCACATGTGTTTCACTTGTGTGACGTACAAGGTTACGTCGTCTCTTTCAGTGAGAACTGTCATTCTAATCAAGCTATATTTTACGGACTATTATAGTCCTTAAAGTCCTTAAAATCTCTATAATAGAGCTATGAACTTTGAGCATTAAGATGAATCTAAAATATCAGATGACTCGGCCGTTGTATATTTATGTTTGGTTAGGTAATTGATTAGTTTCGTACACTAATGGTTTTTTTCCGAAAATTCGTCTTTTTGTTTACATGGTATAAACTTTCTCTACCTCATCTGCTCTATGGTGCAATTAAGTTGCTAAAATATCAAATAAAGTATATAAATAGCTGTTTCATCTTAACTGACTGTCAAACATCTGCAAAGATGTTTCTTTCGGGTGTTAAGGGTGCAAACTCCCAACATTTGATGAAACAACGCTGGCTTACAGCGTAAGAATATGCTTGAAAAATTCGCGCCATGTCGCAGTGTCTTGGTAGCCTAATGGTATGGCGCCCGCCCGGCATGCGAGGAGATGCGGGTTCGAGTCCCGCCTGAGACAAAATTTTTCAAGTTTATATACTGATATTATAAGTGCAATTAAGTTGCTAAAATATCAAATAAAGTTAAGTAGTGATCAGTTACTAGAAAATCGAAAAAATTACGTATACTTCATTCGGTAGGATTTTCGAACGTTCATCATTCGTTCCCTAGTCATTTTAATTTTAACTGTGCTTGACAATTGTCGATAAATCATATCGATAAATGTACTAATAAATTTATAATATAAATACTTTTGAAATAAAATGATAAATCTGTAAAATGATTAACTCTAGAGTAGATTAAAGTACTTAATCTTAAAAATACAATAGTTTACTTAAAACATTTAAACTTCATATTTTATTACAATACATCCTATTAATGTAATTTCAGATTTCCTGTAGATCCATTAAGTAAAACAAAGTGGGTCGAAGCCGTCAGAAGAGAGACAAAATGGATCCCTACAAAACACCACCGAATATGTGGTATCCATTTTACACCAGAGTGGTTTTAATGCTAACGCAAAAAATCATAAGCAACTATTCCTTTAATGGTTTGTGCTTACTTAACCATGCCCATACTGTAATTCCTGTTTTGGTAATAAAAATAAAAAACATTTTGCATAAGATTAATATAACACATATCGTTAGAAAAATATCGACACTTTCACGCACTAAATGTCAATAATTGACACGACAATCTACCCCCGCCCCGCAGAATATGGTTGATGATGTTTTCATACATTCGCTCTTGCGTTTCATATCCAGTGGTTAATTCATCCGAGCACGGGAACCTTGTTGACACTTTTATAAAAATTGCATAATAATGCTTGTAAGTTTTTTTTAATTTTCTGTTTCGTTCTTTTATTAATTACGTCAAATAAATAATTATTTCTTTAGAGTACTTACTTCCAAACGATGGCGTTTTCGGATGCCTTGTACTTGGCCTTCCCCTTCAGGCAGATGAGCTGCACCCCGCTGGTGTTCAGAGGGGTAGGGATCTTTACCTGCACACAAAACAACTGTTACTAAGGATGTGACCATAAAAATAAATTATGTCTACTTATAAACGGTGCATTTTCAACCACATGTAAAAGGAAGCCCACGTTATGCAACCATTATGTATAACATCTTGGCAGTGTTAGTATCATTTTATTCTTTTTTTTTTCATAAAAATATTTAATATTGGTTCAGCTATTTATTTTGAATCACGCTGTGACGCGCTCAGTTGTAGCTGTGTAGGGTTCATTCATCCGGAACCCAGCCGCAGTAATAATACGTCTGTGCGCGACACAGCGTGTTACAAAATTAAAAGTCTTAATTAATAATTAATACGTATTTTTCAAAATAAAAATATAAATTAATTACCTTGCCATGATATATACACACCTAACTAGCTTTTGCCCGTGTTAAATTCGGAGTAACAATAAAATTTCATCCCCTCTTTTAAGGGGTTGGGACCGGATTTCCAAAAATAAATTGATGCACGATTTTTTTGTTAAGCACAAATAGTCCGCATACAAATTTTAAGCTTTCTACCTTGAAAATTGCGGAATGCTCCATACAAACTTCAAGCCCCATTCAAGGGAAGTAGGGGGGTTCAACTTCAACTATCTCCACTTAAAAAATCACGTCAGTTCGTCGCTCCGTTTTGCCGTGAAAGACGGACAAACAAACAGACACACACACTTTCCCATTTATAATATTAGTATGGATGGTCACTTAACGTGGGCCTAGTTTTCCAGGTCGTTGAAAATGCACCGTGTATTATAAATGCGAAAGCAACACGGTCTGTCTGCTAGCTTCCACGCTTAAATTATTGCAATGGGGACTACTGTTTCTTTGCTCACCAGTTGGCGCCACTGTAGACTGAGGTCCGGAGGTATAGCTGTCAAAGGCGATTGGCGCCGAAACAAAGTGTTATATCTTGAATCTAATTAAGGTTATATTGTTTATAAATAACTATGTTGATATCAACAAACTAGCTTCTGAAATAGTTGCTCTTGAGGCCGCCTATTTTTTGCGCTTTTTCTTAATTCCGCTTTTAAGGCGTTCACATTAATCGCCAAATAATCCATATTTGCGATATTTTACGAAGGAGATCACTTCCCCAGCAGGTAAATTAAAGAAATTATAACAAATTCCGCTAAAACCAGTACAAAGTGAATGATATTGGACCTCACGCGACACTAGCGCCTCTAGTGGCAAATTCACTAGCGATAGCCCCCATTGAACCAATTTTGAAGATATTTGGTGCAAAGATTGATTAGACCTTGAGGCAGGAAACTACCAGACTTCTTCTGGCAATAGTTCTCTAGTTGCCTATTACGATACCCATAGAAAAATGAAAGAGGCCGAGCTATTCTTATTATGTGCCAGCACTACATGACACAAAGAAGTTTACAAACACGTTTTACCCCAAGACACCATACATTTTTCCGGGATCGAAAGTAGTCTCATCTCCTTGCAAATGTCATCTATATAACGGCTCGCGGCTGAACAAAGCCGTTACGGCGTGATAAGTAACCAACACCCTATCGTATGAATTACCAAAATTCATACGATAGGGTGTTGGTTACTTACACACACACAAGCTTACATATTTTTTATAAAGATAGTCATGTTAGTCAATTATAACTTGAGAACGGCTGGACCGATTTTTGTGGTTATGTTTTTCTAGATTTTTCTGCGTCCAAAGTATTAAAATTTTTGCATACATTAATTTAAGAGAACACTCTTCTAACGCCATTACACGACAAAACAACGATTTCCGGGTCAGCTAGTTTTAAATATTAATAAGTTTAGCGTGTCATTTGAACACAGAATTGACGAACCTCAATCTTCTGTCCGAGCAGCGAAGGCTTAAAATTGCTCTTCAGCACCACCTTGACCTCCATCTTGGTGCGGCCCACCTCACGCACCAGCGGGATGACGCGGAATGGCAGCGATATGTCCTTTGTCGTGCGGTACCTAGCAATTAAAACTCTTTTAAAACTCTTGTAATAGAGTAATGAAGGCAACGAACATAGTTCCGGAAGATATCAACAGATGGCTCGAACTCTCCGTCGGGCGAGATGAACGAGATGGAGTTTTCCGTATCAAACTTGCTGAGCTTGACGCACTGGTAGACTCAACATTCAGCTGTCACATAGCGCTAAAAGCCGACAGTCAGCTATCAGCGCACAATGCTGATCTCTGTCACTCATCATCACAGACCTATAGTCCATAGTTGGCCTATCCAAAAGAAGTATTTTGCCACTGACCTCATGAGCTCGAACTCTCCGTCGGGCGGGATGAAGGATATCGAGTGTTCCGTCTCGAACTTGCTGAGCTTGACGCACTGGTGGAACTGGCAGTCGTCGATCACCACCACGGGTTTGCCGGACCGAGCTGGATCGCTGTCCGTATTGCCGGAGATTCCACCTATGGGAGAAACAATAGATTAGAACGCTCTATTTAACAAAGCGACGGGAGAGGTGTGGGAGTTCCGCTTTGTGTATATTGGGAGAATGTTGGGTGTTAAAAAAATTAAATAGAAAATAATAAGAAAATTGAAACATTTACAATAAAAATAGGTAGCTAACTCCGCAAAATGAGAGAACAATCTACGCTCTCGAAGATGACAGGACAATTTATTTTATCCCTTTTTGAAATCTTTCATCATTTCAAAGAGGCAGCGACCTCTCCCCGAGCCTCTTCTTATTTTCTTTCTTTACAACTGCTTCCTTTATATCTTGAATATGGCAAACCACTTAAAATCTGGAATGGGCAGGTTTATAGATATAGGAAAACTCTGACACCAGATTAGTAAGTGAAGCTAATACTAGTACACTCACCATTGCCCTTCCCTTTAGCCTCCATGACGATCTTGTCGTTGATGCCGAACTTGCACTCGGGCATACCTGACAGGTAAGACTTCATCACCACCTTGCCGGCCACGTGCGCTGACAACACTTGACCTGATGAGAGAAGATGTCGCATTCACATTGTAACAAATTACCGCCTATAGCTAAATTAGTTGCATAAACTTAAATCACATATTAAATTGATTTTAATAAAAAAGTATACTGTTCATTATTATTTGAACGATTAAAATGTCCTCGCCCTCCCATATACTTTCTT
Organism: Anania crocealis; assembly: GCA_949315895.1. Lineage (NCBI taxonomy): Eukaryota > Metazoa > Arthropoda > Insecta > Lepidoptera > Crambidae > Anania > Anania crocealis. The sequence goes on along the minus strand of OX438859.1, from coordinate 3,030,010 downwards.
GTTACTTATTTAAAACGAGTCTGTAGGTTATCAAAAAATAACAATTACAAGATAAGTAAATCTCCAATAACAAAAAAATATTTATTTTATAATAAGCCGTGTACGCACGAACGAACATGGTAGACGTCGGACACAAACGCTCTGTTCCCACGTGCAAACCATTAACAAACAGTGTGTTCGTTAAAAATGTTTAAAGCCATCCAATTTCATCCTTCAAGACTCATTAAAAATATTACTTTTGTAGCTCTTCGCCCACGGCTCTGCGCGCGTGAACTCCGTGACGCGAAGTTCACGAGTACCACATCAGCCTACCTAATTAGGTAGGCCCAATACATTCGTGCCTGTGAAACTATAGAAATACACATACAAAATTTCAACCCAATCGGTCAAGCCGTTTAGTAGTTGACATACCGACAGCAGCGCCACCTATCGGATCTCGCGGTAAAAAGTAGCCTATGTTCATCAGGGATAATGTCGGCTTCTAATGGTAAAAGATTTTTTTAAATCTGTCCAGTAGTTTCGGAGCCTATTCAATACAAACAAACAATCAAATCTTTCCTCTTTAAAATATTAGCGTAGATAAGTAATTCTGATTTATACACACCTTGCGGCGACATGAGTAGATTGACGTATTCTAGAACATCAAGGAATAGTTCGTTGCGTCTGTACTTGATGCCTTCTCGCCGCCAGCCAATCTGTCCAGTCACCTAAAAAAAATATAAGAATGATCAAAAAAAAGTTCAAAATGACGCTTTGAAAATAATCATGTATGAACATCTAAATTCTCGATTTATCCTGAAGATGGGAAACTGCTATTACAGAAGCAATATAATGTAAACTCTATAGGAATCGATGGGTTCATTGAAAAAGTATTAGTGAATTTGATTTTTCTTAATAGCACTGATATAACCCCTTTTTATACCATTACAATGGGGGCTATCGCTAGTGAATTTGCCACTAGAGGCGCTAGTGTCGCGTGAGGTCCAATAACATTCACTTTTCACTGGTTTTAGCGGGTTTCGTTACGTAAATTACAATTTCTTTAATTTACCTGCTGGAAAGTGATCTCCTTCGTAAAATATCGCAAATATGGATTATTTGGCGATTAATGTGAACGCTTTGAAAGCGGAATTAAGAAAAAGCGATTAAATAGGCGGCCTCAAAGAGCAACTATTTCAGAAGTTAGTTTGTTGATATAAAGATTAGTTATTTATAAATAATAAACTTTAATTAGATTCAAGATTTAAAACTTTGTTTTCTTATAAAGTCGCCTTTGACAGCTATACCTCCGGACCTCAGGCTACAGTGGCGCCAACTGATGAGCAAAGAAACGGTAGTCCCCATTCTGATAGTTTTTTAGCTCTGTAGCACTCAGTGCTTTGATCGTATCTCTTGATGACACAGATGCCATGCGTGGTTTGTAAACAATAGACAAATTAATGTAAGATTGTTTTTTTATAAAATACAAAATTATTACAATAATTTTAAGATATGAATGTATTTGTCTATGAACGCATGGATAATTCCCAAAGATATAATTGATTTCTATGTGTCCTAAGTTAGCTAGCCAAATGTTTCCCGAACTTACTTGTGAAGTGATCTGAGCCTGTTCTTCCTTAGAGGCGGACTTGATGCCTTGCTGCGTTATGAATGTCTTTAGCACCCCGGTGTCTGAGTTTTGAGGATATCCAAAGTCCAGGATCTCTGTGAAACAATATTCAAAAAGCTTTTAACGAAAGAAGGACACAGAAAAGATAATGGAATAATTAATTCTGTAAAAAGCTGTGATTTCACGAAAAGACAGTCAGGTCATGTGCGACAAAAAAAATCTTCAGAAGTAATCCGAAACTGTTTTGCCCTGGGGATCAAATCCAGGACCCTGGTCTAGCCCGGTTCTCAAACCACTAGACCAATGTCGCATTACAATATTAGTAACATTATTGAATTATTTAATTAGTAGCTGGTCTACTACTGGCCAGTATTAACATAGACAGGTTGCATGTGATTTAATTACAACATTTACAAATGATATAGTTTTTTAAACATACCATCAAGCAACTCGTAGATAAGAACGAAGTTGTTCTTGATATTTTCTTCGGAGATCTTGCCAAAGTAGGACTGCATAACATCAATTATCTTCAACAGGAACTCGAAGACCATGGCCGCATTGACATTTTGCTTTGTTACTGCAGCCAGCCAAATGTTAGCACGCTGATGGCAAATCATACATTTTAAATTAAATAAAAATTCTATACCCTCTACCTATGGTTTTAGGAAAACATTATTTGTAGGTTCCATCTGTGTGTCAATCAGTGTTCAAAAGAGATTCCAATCAAATAAAATCAGTCAAATCAGGAGCTTCAGTTATAGATATGAAAAAAGGACAGAATATTATAATTTTAAAGTATAATTTTTGCATGAGACTGCTCATACAAAAATTATACTTTAAAATGGCCATAATAAATTAAATATTATAAGTAACAATGGTCATGTTGAGTTCAGCATATTTAGGTAGGATTCACATCGACCAGCGCGCATCGGAGCGCGTCGAAGCGCACGTACACGGACGTTAAGAAAAAAGTATTTTATTAGCAGTTCTTAAAGTCGTAATTGCTTACGACTGATACATTTTCAATCCGGAGGGATGCGCGAGCATGCGTCGGAAGCCGATCGGCTCCGAGCGTATTCCTCGGAACACAAGCGACTGCGCTTGGCCGTTTTCGGCTCCGCTCAGCTACTGTCGCATGCGCTCAGATGCAGAATACAATGTGAGCAGTATACGACTCTAACTCGACTCTCACACTGGGCTGATGCCAGCAGATTCGCGCGCAAACGCGCGCATTCCACCGCATTTTTGGCCAAACGGACGTGGTCGGCTACGGTCGCATACGCGCGCATACGTTGCGCTGCGCGCCGTTTGATGTGAATCCTAGCTTAGGAATTTGAAAGTTACAACCACATCTCACATTTAGTGAAGACATTATCCTATCATTGATTGACATTGCCAGTGTTAATTGAAAAATAAATTCCTTGGATAATATACTGATTTTAACTTCCATAGTCACTATCACTAGAGTAAATTGATACAGAGTTTATACCATGTACCTTAGTTTTTATGAGTTTTCGATATTTCGGCACTGTTGCAAGCACCAAGATCATGGGAGAACTTGTTTATGCAGGTGGGTAGTTGTTAAGAGCAGACAAATCGATCTACTCTCCGTCGTAGTCTTTTATTACACACAATACCGGTACCACTGTTTAAAAACTAAGGTACATGGTATAAGCCCCGTATCAATTAACTCTAGTCCTTGGATAATGTTTTAGATTGCCCTAAATGGGACTTGAACCCACAAACTTCCGATTACTGGATGAATGGTCTTGTGGGTTAAAGACCCACTCAAGGCATTCAAAAATATTATTAAAGGCATTGCATTTTCAATTTACTTAAGCAATTTATTTGTTCAAAAACATTTTAATGTAACTATGGGTTTAGTTTATGTAGTTACAATGTACTTATAAGACCTGAGGCAGAAACCTTTAGTGATCCTATAAATCTAGTTTACGGTCATACAATAATGAATATCATATCAATATTCATACCTTTATATGGAAGAAAGATGTCCGTGCGATATTTGTGACAGGCGAGCGGACCTGCTGCCGCGCATGGATCACGTTCACCCTGAACGCGTCGACGGCATTCCGACCGATATCGTCGCGGTACACCCGCGAGATGAGCACCTCGCCCTTGTGATTGTACACAAATAGGCCCCCAATCATGATGGATGCCTGAAAGCAAGTGTCAAAATTTCGTCTGAATGAGATTGGAACATTCTGTTTGTTTATAAATTTGTTATGCAAATGACCATAATATTTTTTTTTTTTGGGAATATTAACTAATTGTTGTAACAGCATTTGATAAACCGAATAAATAAAATAATATAAAATAAAACATGCAACAATCAACATTAGATTTTATGAACAGGTAAAAAAAGGACTGGATACCCATTCAGTATTCTACAAATATCACAATTCAAAATATCTGCGATTAAATCAAAATAGCCATTGTTGTTTCAAACCTGCCATAATTAAAATTCAATCTACCATTGAACATAAAATTAAGTTAAATATCACTAAGTTGAAAGACCACCAAAACGTTATAGAGGTGCTCATTTGGTGAGGACATAATTTGATCACTGATAGATAGTGTCTAGTTTTTTAATTTATTTTTATTGCCGTATGTATGTGTACGAAATGACATTGAAAATAAAAATATTAATGTAGATAAATTTATCTAAAAAAAGTTTATGCAGCCAATTGGCTACATAAACTTTTTTTTACAAATAACTTATTTTATGTCATATTGTAAGAAACAAAGAAGGAAACATTTATTTGTTGAGACCCAGAGTTCTAAGGCCGATAAAGGTGTTTATTGCATATTATGACAAGTAGGCATAATTGTACATTAATGTACCTATACTAATGCAAACAAAATCTAGGGAGTTTTGAATCAAACACTATCTACGAAGTAAATTAGTTGGACAGCCTATTTATGACTCTTTTATTATAAATACATCTTCCAATATTTTATAGTTCTCTTACAAACAAACTTTATTCTATAATACAATAATTAATCTAATTAATCCTCAACCCCCAGGAGGCAGGCGCGTGCCGCGATAACAATTGATTTCAATTGTGTCTGGAATAACTCACGATCGAGGGATTAATAATACATTAATAATGAAATTTGACATTTTAATCCCTCAACCCCCGGGAGGCACTCGGGTGCCACAATAACAATTGATTTCATTTGTGTCTGGAATTACTCATGACCAAGGGATTAATACATTACTGAAAACAAATTTAATCCAACTATACTTGTCTGATTTAGAAAATTGATACTTTGAAAAGAAAACATATTGTATTTAATGTTTATTAGTATAATTTCATGACCTAAATGAAAATTCCTAGTCATTTCTAAGTAGTACAGGAAGGAAATGAAAAAGGGGTGTTACAAAACAACCTCACGTTTCTATCAGTATACAGCCCAAATTATAAAACTTGCGGTAAAAGCTAGATGTAGCAATTAGTTTTGAAAGGAATTATACAATATTATGAATCAATAGGACAGGATATGGCCAATTTACCGTAGGCCTATTTGAACAGGCAGCATAAAAATTAAACACAAAATAACAACTTACCTAATATTTACTGTGCTTTACTGACTATCATTAGGTGAATAATCCTTTCAACACGCTGTTCTGCTAACGTAGCACGTTAGTTATTTTCATTTTTCTGAGATTCGATAAAATAAAATTGATACCGCCCCCGAAATGTAAAAGAAATATGAAACGTCAATAGCAAGTCCAAAGAAAATACAATCACAGCGAAGAGAAATTAAATCGAACTCGTTTGTCACGTCAATGGTCCGGTCATTTAAGACAATTATCTATATTTTTTATACAACCACGAAAGTGGTTTGCGCCTCACAAATTATTTATACCAAGTGTATTAGTGTATCTAATATACTTAAATATACATACTAGTAATGAATGAAACCAACTATTTACCCAAAATTTTACCGGTTTTTGGCAAATATACTGGGAACTTCTCTATGGTCGATATGTCACACAATGAATGACAATCAGTAGTATCGTTCATTCATTTCAACTTGTTCAGTGATTGATTCATTCATTCACTAGACTTTGATGGATGATGGATGAGAGAGAACTTGCGAAGTTTGATTGCGGTTTGATGTTTGATTGCTGGTGCAGCTCGCTCCACAGCTCGCTCGCAGGCAGATCGTAGCGTAGTTGATGAACATTTGTTCACGTCTCAGTGCGCTGATGTTTTGATTGCCAAGCTAAGACATAAAATGGTTATGTGCAAATTTTTTATAGCCCAGCTGTTATTAAATTAGTTGTGAATCGTGGTTTAAATGCGTAAATAAACTCGTTTTATTTATAACTAATCTCGAAGGTGTTTTCCCGCCATCATGTTCAAATATTTAACAGTCATATTATTATGTGCATTTTGTGCTTTCTTCTCTTTTGCACTCGGTATTTATAATAATAATCCAGGACCGCTATATCCTCCAACAAAAGGAGCAGTATGGCCAAAACCTCAATACCAAAAATCTGAAGCAAATTATTTTACAGTTAACCCTTCAAATATCAAAATAAAGGTGAGTTGAATTCAGTTTCATTTTTTTCTATATTCTGATCAATCAAGCAAGGCACAGCCACAAATCTTTGTTTTTTTTTATGCCGAGCGACGTCGCAAGCGATGAAATTAAAACTTAATTATTTTATACATAGATATATTGTACTGATTTTATTCCTAAGTTTATGGATTTTATGCATAGCATTTTTATGTACTGTAGATAAAATTCTACCTACATACATCTTTTGTAAATTTTTTGCGTAGGTACTTTGTTTTTAATTTTTTTTAAATAACATTATAAATCACCTATACGTATTAGAGGAATACCCTGTTATAGTAAATTGCAATTACTTGCGTGTAATTTATAGTCATCATAGTTGCATACAATTCATCTGCGCCAACGGCATTTAATCCCTCGATCGTGAGTTATTCCAGACACAATTGAAATCAATTGTCATCGTGGCACCCGAGTGCCTCCTGTGGTTTGAGGGATTAACGAACAAAAAATTTTAGCGATATTATACCTACCTACGTTTAATTATTTAGACGCCAGTTAGGACAACAACTAATTTTGATAGAAATTTGGAATCCATATTCGACAACATTTAATTAGGCTGGTTCCGTAAATTGTATCCACAAAAACTATGATGCAGCCGGAGTCATCATGACATAGCGTCGGTGCGCCTGCCAAACCTTACATGTGATTTTTTTTAATTTTTTTTTTATTCGCTAGATGTCACTAGTTTTCAAACGCCGAACTGATGCAAAAACCCGTTTGTGCATATTCCGTATAGAAACAGCGTTGCCAAATTACTTAAGTACACTTTAATCTAACGACAGTTACTTTAAAATTTGGTATGTGTAGTAAAGTCACATATCAGTTTTTAAAAGTATGTCCAGTGACACATGTCAGATTAAATTTTTCGAATCCCTTTTATTTTTTAATCTGTGTGTAGCACATACCAGGATTTTTGGAGTTGGGTCGGGGGGCTCAACGCTCGCATTGCACAGCTTGCCATACTGGGGGTGATTACTGGTGTACAGGATCACCCATACTTTATGCCTGAGCGGGCCTCAGGCATAAAGTATGGGCATAGGCCGTACGTAGGCGGTGCATGGAGGGCATCCTAAGGGAAACCCATACACTGCCAACATACGTCGCAAGGTACACCGCAGGTCTTTGTAGTGGGTATGCTTGTTGACCGACAAGAGAGTCCCACATAACCTACTGCTGCCCCTGAAGCAGTAGGTATGCGAAATGCATTTTTTCCTGCGTAAACAAAAAAAATTAAAGGGAGAGTGTGGTGCAAGCAGTGCTTATTTAGCCAAAACCGTAGAAAGTTCTACTGTACGTGACTTCGCGAACAACGAGGTTTTAAGCCCTGCTACGAGCGTGTTAAGTTGGCGCAATGAGTCTCACATGGACGGTGGCGAGCGTAACTGCAAAATTTTGCAGGATCTGTAAAATTTTGGACCAGGACAGGATCTGTTTTAGACGCGGGCAGCATGTCTGACGCGTCTTGCTCCACAACTCGATCTAGGTCTGACTCGTAAGGGATCGTAAAACGCTAGGAAAAATTCGGCAGAATCTGTAGGTGCGCCTAAAAACCTACTCCCAAGAACTACATTATAGGGAAACGCGGAAGTGGCAAGCCATCTACCAGAGGGACCAACGCTTCGAAAATGGATGCAAGAGAACTACTTAAAAACGAGTCTAAGAAGGAGCAAAAAGATGAGGTGGAGGAGGAGGCCATGGTGTGGACTGTGGTCCCGCAAACTTCACCAAATAAAGGAGAGGGCTAAGCTTCAATCTCAAGAGCTAACAGTGCAAGAGCTGGTGCGAGCTATCCGCACCAGCACTGATAACATTATTCACTGCGCTAGGCGAAGTGGGAAAGTCTCAGGAGTATTCGCGAGGAACTTTAAGGATGCTTTAAGGTTGTCACGGCATTTGTTGAAATTCTGGTGGCGAGATCAAAAGATGAGGAAATCCAACGCCTCAACGCTGCTAACACGAGGTTAACAGAGGAGCTCCAAGAGCTTAAGTAACAAATGGAAATCCTTAAACAGCAACAGCAAAATTGACGAACCCATGCTTCCTACTCCTTCCTTGGCGTTGGCACAGGCCCTATCAGAACGCGAAGAAATAGAGCGCAGCTTAATGGCCAAATGTGGTGCCATGATGAATGCTCAGTTCTGCGGTATTAACGATCGGCTCCTACAGGCTAAACGGCTTATCCCATTAGCCATTGGCCGCAAACGAGATGAAGAATTGGCAGGTGCAACACCACTACCATCTACGGCAGAAGCACTGTCCTCCGCGCCAAACAAGACGGTAGCTTCTCCTAAACCGACTACTTCGAAAGATAGTACAAAATCGATCCAGAAAGCAGGGCCGACGCCGAAAGCAACTAAGGCTATCGATGCTCAGCCAATAGCCACGACATCACTGACAAACAGAGGGAGCCACGGAGCCAAGGCTCCAACGACGAAAGTTCCGATACCTCCACCAGGCAGGGCTCGAAGCAGACAGCGACGAGTGCCTAGTGTGCCTACTGAAACCGAGCTCGGCCCGATTCCAGCACCACTTCCACCCATGGAGGAAGGGTAGACTACGGTGTTCAAGCGGGGATCATCATATCAGCCGAACGACGCCCACTGCTGGGCATAGGCCTCCCCCAAGGATCTCCAAAACGATCGGTCCTGTGCTGTCCGCATCCAGCGGCTTCCCGCGACCTTGACCAGATCGTCGGTCCACCTTGTAGGGGGCCTGCCCACGAAACGTCGTCTGGTACGCGGTCGCCATTCGAGAACCTTTCCGCCCTAACGGCCATCTGTTCTCCGCGCTGTGTGTCCCGTCCACTGCCACTTCAACGATGCAATCCTTCGAGCGATGTCGGTTGTTTTAGTTCTCCTGCGGATCTCATCATTTCTGATTCGATCGAGTAGGGAAATATCAAGCATCGCTCTCTCCATTGCTCGCTGGGTGATCTTGAGCCTTCTTATGAGACCCATAGTAAACGACCACGTCTCACCCCCATAGGTCATTACTGGCAACACACACTGGTCAAAGACTTTCGTCTTGAGACACTGAGGTATTTCGGACGCGAACATATGCCGGAGCTTCCCGAACGCTGCCCATCCGAGCTGGATTCGACGAGAGATCTCTTTCTCGAAGTTGGACTTACCTAACTGGACTATCTGTCCCAGGTAAACATAGTGGTCAACAACCTCGAGTGCAATGTTCCCAACGTTAACTGAAGCGGGTGCAACATAGGCATTTAACATGATTTTCGTCTTGTCCATGTTCATCCTAAGACCTACTCTTTGAGAAGCATTACTGAGATCTTCGAGCATAATGTTCAGGTCTTCCAAGGTCTCAGCCATAAGAACTACATCATCGGCAAATCGCAGGTGTGTTAGGTATTCGCCATTGATGTTGATGCCGCGTCCTTTCCAGTCCAGAAGCTTGAAAATATCCTCCAACACAGCTGTGAATAGTTTTGGAGAAATAACGTCTCCCTGTCTCACGCCTCGCTGTAGTTGGATCGGGTTAGAGCTCTGGTTCTGTAATCGGACCGACATGGTGGCGTTTTGGTACTTTAGCACCTCGATGTACCTGTAGTCTATTTGGCACCTTTAGAGAGACTGCAGCACTGCCCAGGTCTCAATCGAATCAAAGGCTTTCTCATAGTCCACGAACGCTAAGCAAAGTGGCAAGTTATACTCTTCGGTCTTCTGTATAACTTGCCGCAGCGTATGAATGTGGTCTATGGTATATATAGCCTTTTCGGAACCCGGCTTATTCGGGAGGTTGGAAGTCGTCGAACCTGCGAATGAGACGATTCGTAATGACTCTCGAAAACAACTTATAGATATGGCTCACAAGCGAGATGGGTCTGTAGTTTTTCAAGAGAGTTTTGTCACCCTTCTTGGAGAACAGCATCACATCGCCTTTGCCCCATGCCTTTGGCGTTTTGCCCTCGAGGATAACAGAATAAAAGAGCTTCTGGAGGACCTTAAGTATCGGTTTACCACCCGCTCTAAGGAGCTCTGTTGTGATTCCATCATCACCCACCGCCTTGTTGTTTTTAAGTTGCTTGAGAGCCATTCTAATCTTGCACAGGCTGACGTCCGGGATATCTTCAGAACAGTGTCGGGTAAGCTTGGCTCTAGGGTCTTTAGCCTTGCTTTCAACAGGTGTTTTCGTGGAATATAACTGTCCATAGAAACTCTCAATCTCCCTCAGGATTTCAGGTGTTGACGCATGATGCTACCTGTCTCAGTTTTCAGCCTCGTTATTGGCTTTGCACAATAGACAGATCTCTGGCAAACACTTTAGAGCCTTTGTTCCGCTGTGGCCTCTTTAATACGTCGGGTATTAAATTGGCAATCCTATACTGGATCCGGATTTGTTGTGGTTAAGGTGCCAGTTGCTGTTGCCAAGAAGTTGTCGCAATAGGTTGGGTGTCAGCACCGGCTCAGGTGTTAGAGGCTAAGGTCCTGCGATGGTACCTAGATACAGGTCATGTTCAGGCCCAGTGTAAAACCAGTGCCCCGTGTCCCAGGTTAAGGATGATGAAAAAATATATGAAAAAATGGTGTTTAAAATATTATAATAATTATTCCGGTTTTTCTGTGGTACATAATGTAGGAATATGTAAAAGTTACCTTATTATAAGGAGAGCGCCATGTAGCATTAAACAAACTAATAAAAATATTTAACATTGCTTTAGTATATCCTAACTTGGTATCTTGAGGAATGAATATTTATAACTGAATAATACAGTTGGATTATTGTGTCTTTGCACATTTTATTAATGTTAATTTTATGTTTAAGCACAAAATTGCAGTGAAAATTAAAAAACTGAACCATTACAATACTTCTATGTGATACATTTTGCACATACGCTAATATGCAGGAACAAACTTTAGGCACACCAAATATGATATGTGCACAAAAATGGAAAAAAAAATTATAGAGACTAAAGCTTTGTTTCGCAGTTAATAAATGGTACACTATCTAAAGCGTTGTATTTTTCTCTATCATAAAAGATATTTATAATTTTAAAAATCAAAACAGTTCACGAGAAAAACAGTTTTTTGTTCCTCCTGAAAAGTTGTCATTTTACACATACCAGGATTGGCAGGCGCACCGACGATAGGTATATCTGGACAGTGTAGGATACTGGTCACTTCTGCCTGGCTGACGATCGCAGATTGGCAATCTATGGCGAAAATCGTTGCAGCTAGCTTTCTTCTGGCAATTAGCCTTTAGTCGAATAGGTACACGACACCTATAGTTAGAGCAAGGGTGGAGCTTTTGTGTGCCAGACATGCGCTCTATTTTTTTTTATTCTCTTTTTAGAATGGCATTACTTTAGCATTATTTAGCAGAATCAGTTTTTTTTTGGCGTTATCTAACGCGTGATAAATAATTTGCTTCTTTAAAATATATATTTACTTCACTTTAATCAGTTTTAGCTATGTTCCTGGATAACACTGGTTAAATTATTGTATTTCAATAGTGTAGTAGGTTCAATAGTGTTATCTGTTGTTTACCAATACATACGAAGAGAAACACTTAAATAAATAACTTTTTAAAATAATGCCAGCTACACACGTAACGATAAATCGTAGCGATTTGAGACTGTGGAGTTAAATCGCAAGCCCTGTCTTCATGCCACTAATGTCTGCATCGGTAATTAGTTTGATCAATCAACTGATGGATCTGGACTCTGCAGAAGTTTACACAAGAAGCACGTCATCCACGGTAGAAGATGATGTAGCACTTACGTTATTAGACCTGATTTGATGGTATGTACCATACCATAAAGAAGTTTACTTCGAACTGTCCAAGTTTATATATCGGCAGCTAGCAAATGTAATTTGTGATAAATGATATACAAGCTGTTGCCCGGGACTTTGAACGCGTCGAATATTGAATTTAAAACTATGCATTAAATTATCCCAAGAGAACCGTATCTTTTTCCGATATAAAAATTAGCCTTTAATCCCTCAACCCCCAGGAGGCACTCGGGTGCCACGATAACAATTGATTTCAATTATGTCTGGAATAACTCACGATCGAGGGAATATGTTATTCCAGCCAATAAACTAAGTAGTAACAGGCTATAATCATCCCACTGCAGGGAAAGGCCTCCATCATTGAATTCAAGTTACCACAGCAATGATGGGTCCTAGCATTATCACCACGCTTGAATAAACTAACACCATGCCAAATTTCAATTAGACCTGTCGAGTCGTTTTAGTAAGAAACATCCAGACATCCATACCTACATCCAAAATTCCAAACTCATAAACTTTCACGTTTATTATATTAGTAGGAAGTAGGATCTACCGTAATGCAAGTTCAATCTAACGGACATGACTCAAAGAGAACGAAACTCATTTTTAAGTCACTAGTACCTACGTAAGATTATGAGATTAATGTAACTAAGGTGCAAAACTACCCAAATAATCCGTGAGTAAAGTATTTCTGTCTTTAGTTTTTTATTTAACATCAATGATATCTAAAGAAAACAACCGGATAGCCTGTTGCGAAGATTGGCTTATGAAAATCATGCTATTTTCTTTTAACTACTTATTACATGAGATTAATGGCTCAAACTGATCTCCAATTCTATCTATTAGCTATGATAGGGGTCCGACGCAGGATGTGCACTTCGCAAAATGAGCACTCACCTCAAAATGTACATTTCGCAGAATTTTCACTTCTCAGAAGAGGCACTTCTCAAATTGTGCATTTCGCAAAATATGCTCTTTTCTAGGATATGACTAAGTAAATGTAGGTACATAAGAAAATTCGACTGCCAGCTATGAACAATAAATCTACAATGATTTCCATACAAAACGAAAATCAAAACTGTGCGAATCAGTCTGCACAGATTGATCGCTACGACTTATCATTACTTTTTTAGTCGGCATAACTCTTCTCTTCATCGTTCCACCTGCGATGGCAACCCGCCTGCCAAGTCTGAAAAAATGAAAGTTTTCTCATACATTACAACCTATATCAAAATGTAGTAAATAAAAAGAAGGAAAATTGTAGATCCGAAAGAAAATGCTAATTGGACTCGCGCACGATGGGTACTGTGTCATTATTCAAACAACATTGTTTTTCGTTTCACCTATCACCAGTGTGTGTCTGTATAAACGGCAAAAATACACGTTATTGTATGGGTACCTTTAAACGTTTGGGTACGGAATCCTAAAAATGACTGCAAATTCATGAAGCGTTGTCGCTTGGAATTAATTAAATCTATTGTGTACTTTATTCACAGGTAACCAACCACACTTGTACGATTTTGAAAAAAGCAGTTGAAAGATATTCTTTTATTGTGAGAAACACCAACAAATTGGACCGATATGTTACAAAACACCAAGGAAAATCACACAGTGGTCAGGAGTTTATATCAAGCTTTTTAGATCCTAACTACCAAGGAACCCTAAAGGAACTGCATGTGGAATTGACTTCACCATGCGAAATGTATCCTTACCTCAATATGAATGAGAATTGTAAGTTTAAATTTATTTTCTTACCAACCGGTCGGAGTCAATACACTAACTAGAGTTACTAGATCGTGTATTGACTACCACCTAGGTCTTTCTTTTTTAATTATTTTTATTACTTACATTCGTTTTAATTTTGTGATATTGCAACTAAATTTATTGTTATCTACTGATTTCTTGAAGAAATGGTTTTATCGTTCGTCGTCGTGTTTGTATGTCGTGTCGTTAAAAGGAATGTCGTGGATTTAACCCGCATAGCGCCATGGGGGTCACTGACGTGCCCTAATACATTTTCTGTTGTTGTGCCTAGTTTGCTGGCAGTTAAAATCTAAACAACAGCAAACAAAATTTGGTGTTTATTTTGTTGACTGTTCAGTAAAGTCTAACATATAAATGAAATATTTAAGACAAATCATGTCCAAAATAACGCGTAATAACTTTCGTCACCCGCATGTTCTACATGGCCCCATCACATAAATCTACTTAAGTACTTTTAATGTAATTGCAACACACATGCCTTTCGCAAATCGTTCTCTGTTATTGGTTTGAGTACTTAAAACAACACAATATTAGTCATTGTAGGTACGTAGTAATAATAAAATCAGTGTCGTTTCAGTCAGTGAAAAATACAAAGTCGATGAAAACAATAGCTAGGAATGCTTTTGCGGGTGATTCGATACTTTATAGCATCATAAAAGAGTTTTATTTTCACGCAGTCGATAATTACCTTAAATATGGATATATACGATTTAACAAGCTGATGCCAGCGACTTCATAAGTGAGGTTTTATTTTGATTCTACGTAAACCGTATATTTTTCAGTATTATAGGTAACCTATATGCTATTCCAGTGTATAATCTAGCTCCGTGTAAGTTTTAAGTATTCAGATCCGTTTTGGTGTGATAAGTAGTAACAAAAATTGGTCAAAACTTTTACGTTTATATATTTCAACCTAGCGAGTCCTGTGTAACATAAAATTATTACTGTGACTTTGGATAATGCAAATAAATTAAAAAAATAAACAACTTACCACAAAAAGAGGCAAAGATAAAAAGTTTATTACCTACTATTCACATATTTTACTAATAGGTAATTGTTGCATGTTTAAAATGTATATTATAAAGTAATCGCGAATTTATTTGTGTTACTCATTAATTCTTGCCTACTTTACATAGATAACACGAACAGTTTGTTATCGTTAAACTCAGACCGTATTCCAGAGGCTAGCATTAATTTTAGAAATCAGAAGTCATTTATGTAGTAATGTTTACATAAATAATAGGCGGATTTTATTTGTTTAGCAGACATAGATAGATAACATATCATCGACGATGTATACATATTTGCTTAAAGTTAAAGGTTGAGTGTTATAGAATGAATTTTTTGTATCTAAATCAAACCAGGATTTCGTGATCGACATACATTTTTAAGAAGCAGCTTCCATTATGTCCTAGAAAAGTTTTCTTTAGGTTTAGGTCCGATTATCCGATCTCTAGATATAACATACAAAGTACCAAAGTACAGGGTGATTTTGAAAACAATCGACATTCTTTACGGCTAGATTCTAGAACTGATAAATAAACATTTTGCGTAGTTTAATGAAAATTTAATATATTAAAATGTTATCTTTTTCAATCTAACTTGAAATAATTAAAAAACACATTACCACCTCAATATAAATAAACTAAAGCTTACTTTTGCTCGCGTAAGCTAGACGACCGGGCGCGTACCGTGCATGGTACAGTAACTTACAAAACACTGGAGTCTATTGATACACGTTATAGGTACTTATAATAGGAATAATAGAAAAAGTAATTGTTAAAAATAAATAATTTATTTTTTACAATTTCTTTTTCTATTATGTAAAACCTATTTTCTGGTTAATCTGTGATAAGCATAGAACATCCTTTTGAACGCCCTCTGTCATCTAGCCGATTAGAGTTGTACGTCTGCTATAAATAATGTGCAAAAATTAGCGCACAAATTAAAAGTTAAATCATCTTAGTAAACCATCTAAGCTAGGTATATTAATAAAAACAGTACTGGCCGTTTAGAAACTTTATCAATTTAAATATTTTAGTTGTTTTTATGAATCCTCAATTCTGTGTTTTTTTTAATCGTGGCATTTATTAAATAATTTTAATAAAAGTTAGTGAAACTGGTGCCGCGCACGTTCATTTACCAGACAACAATTGATTGTTCCAAGCCAAAAAGGATCATAAGCAGATTACATAAACCCGAACGCTTTGACAAACACCATATTAAATGTGCATGATGCACTCAACTTTTTAAACAGGGTGGTCATTTTTAGGGTTCCGTACCCAAAGGGTAAAAACGGGACCCTATTACTAAGACTTCGCTGTCTGACCGTCTGTTCGTCTGTCCGTCTGTCCGTCGCTCTGTCACCAGGCTGTATCTCAAGAGCCGCGATAGCTAGACAGTTGAAATTTTCACAAATTATGTATTTTTGTTACCGCAATACCAACAAATACTAAAAACAATATAAAATAAATATTTAAGGGGGCTCCCATACAAAAAAAGTTTTTTTTGGCGTTTTGGTACGGAACCCTTCGTGCGCGAGTCCGACTCGCACTTGGCAGGTTTTATTAAAAACTTTGTTTTCTTTTACTTAATCGAAGTCGCTCCTAAAAATTTTCTTTAAATAATATTATTCTGTTTTGCGATGTTTGGTAAGAAAATTTTTAATTTTCAGATACCCTAACCATATCGACAACAGCAAAACTTTCGAGTGATTCGATATGGGGCGTATTGAGAGGGCTTGAGAGTTGGAGTCAGCTCTTCTACTTTACAGATGACTATGCTGTAAGCTATATGATAATTATTATTAAGTCTTTAATGTATTGTTAAGCGCAAAACTCTAGAACGGCTTCACTAATTCGTTTTTTTTTTAAATATAATCAAGGTAAACGTAGAGCTAAGCTTGACCATTGCGGTCATCATGTTATTTATTCAGCTAGGATAATTTATTATAATAATAATCTCAGCGAAACGTCCCCCAATGCTGGACATAGGCCTCCCCTAAGGATCTACGGCTACAACGGCTTTCCGCGACCTTCGCCTGATCGTCAGTCCATCTGGTGGAGGGCCTACCCACAGATCTTCGTCGTGCGTGGTTGCCATTCCAGAATCTTCTCACCGTGTGCCACAGACTATTCAGCTCTGCAATTCTTCAAGCGATGTCAATTATCTTAGTTGAGCTTTATAATGATTGCATAATTTTATTTTAATTCGAGCCATAAGACCATACTTACGTACCTTGATATTGTAGGGAGTCAGAATAAACACAACACATATCATCGATTTTCCACGGTACGCTCACCGTGGACTCCTACTGGACACGGGCCGGCATTTCATATCGCTGGGCAACATTTTGAAGACGCTAGACGCGATGGCTATTAACAAGATGAATGTATTTCACTGGCATATAGTTGACGACCAAAGCTTTCCTTACCAGAGCGAAAAATTCCCCGATTTAAGGTAATTTTTCATCATTACCAGCCTGTATTAGTCCCCTGCTGCACACAGGCGTCTCTAAAAGAAGGATTTTAAAAGAGGAGAAATAAAGATAGAATTAGAAAGTAGTTGATAAGTTGATACATACATACAATAAAATTTTACAAATTATGATACAATAACACTCAGAATTCATGATACTAGATAGGTACCTATCCACTCAAATTACTTACAAATTAAGATACAATAACACTAGGAATTCATAATACTAGAAGGGGGATATCACGTCACTTTGCCACTATCGCCACTCACGGCAGGCGGGTTGGTGATAGCGAATATGATAATATACTTCATTTGAAGAGACCACAGACCATGGAGTAAGTTAGAAAGGCGACGTAGGCGGGGCAGGTGCGCCACAGAGGTTATGAGCAAATGCTTGTAAGTGAGCGCTGTGATTGGTTTCTTTTGACATCGCGCGACTCTATTTGTCGCCCGACGTCAAAAGAAATCGCTTGATTGGCGTTCTTTGAACTCGTTTATGTGTAGTGGGGTGCAAGCGGATCGGTTCTAACCTTTTTCCATGTTCTGCGGGAGATACCAAGTCTAGCTGTGGACTAATATAGACTGATGATGACGATGATAATGATGACGACGGTTTTGTTTCTTGTTCTAGTTGTAAATTACGGTTTATCCCCTTTTGATACACATACCCCTTGTATTCAATCGTTATTTTGGAAGTTAATACTAATAATAATAATACTTCTATACTAACAATACTTTTCAAATAGAATCATCGTGCATGTTTTTCAGTGCAAAAGGCGCATACCACTCATCTTTGGTGTACACGAAGAATGATATAGCTTTAGTAGTTAGATATGCAACGGATAGAGGTATCAGAGTGTTGCCAGAGTTCGACGTTCCTGGTAAGTGGTCTTAATAATACAGGGCTAATAACGTTCCGCCCGCGAATCATTGGATCCCCAAACAAACTTTCACAGGAGCGCTTTTTGTTTCTATGTATAACCGCATAATATGTAAATTACTCGCAATTTCTGGAATAATAACTATTCTATGTAAGCTTTCAGGGGCTCGAACCTATCTCACAACTAAACTTATCCGGTTCAGTGGTTTAAGTTAAAGAGACTAAACTAAAATCAATAGATTTTTGAAGTTTCAATTTATTTATTTATGATCAGAAAATTGCCAGTTTATCTTGTAATGTAGACTAAACAAAACTCACAGCTATTTTAAGTATAATATTTCCATCAGGATAATATAAAAAAAATGGAATGTAGGTATTCGTTAAACACGAACAAACACTTTGAATTTGTATATTGGTAACGTTATAGTGATTTTGATGTTCCCAAAAAGGTCACACCAGATCATGGGGTGTGGCGTATCCAGATGTGTTGACAAAGTGCTACTCCAAAGGGCAAGTAGTGGGCCTGGGACCCATGGAACCGACCAGGAATACCACGTACAAATTACTTCGGGACCTCATAGAAGAAGTGCAGGAAAGGTTCCCCGATAAATACTTCCATATAGGTGGAGATGAGGTTCAATTAGATTGCTGGTAAGGATAAACTATTAAAAAATATTTTATTAAAATATTTTCCCATTTATAAATGATAACAATGCTCTACACTATTCAGGGAATCGAATCCTGTTCTTCAGAAATATATGAAGGACCACAATATTACATCGTCACAGCTCCACGGCCTATTCATGCGGAGAGTCTTACCACTTCTAGGAGAGAGGTCAAAATCAATTGTCTGGCAAGTAAGTCATTCTTCTTTTTATGTTTTAATTCTTCGCTGTTATGTTGGATACAACCGAATACCCGATTCATCGCTTAGATGAATTGGTGATGAACTTACCCCACTAGTATGTTGTATAATTTTGCGATATTTAATTCAATCTTTTAAAGAAACATGTAATTTTTTTTGGAATTGACCTTCATACTTAGCGCTTCCCTCTGTCAATTCAGCTCAGCAATTCTTCGAGCGATGTCGACTATCTTTGACCCTTTGGATTTCTTCATTTCTTTTTCTACTCCACACTGTATACTAGGCACTACTCAGTTAACTGCCCGCTGTGCAACCTATGTATAAGATTATAGAGAATTTAAGACCTTCTTAAAAGATCCATATTAGGCAACCACGTTCCAGTTTGCTCCAGTCTCAGCTCATCACCACAACGATTCTCCTAACTTGACATTGAATTTTGCAGTGTCTCATAATAATATCATCTGTTATATTTTAGGAAGTTTTTGATGAAAAGGTGCCTCTATCACCAGATACCATCATTCAAGTGTGGAAATGGAACTGGGTAAAGGAGATGATCACGGTAAGTTGCTAAGCAATCATTCGTATAATAAAACTAAAACACATATCTACCCAGCATACATTTCTTAGACTGTAATTTTTTTATGTTCCTCTACCCTTATAACAACTTGGTAGTTAGGTACTAGGAGTGCCGATCGTCACCCACTATCTTGTTTTGCCTTCAATCCTGATTGCTGCGGATACGAAACGTGACCACAAGCTGAATATAGTAGTTAATTAAAGGTTTAAAACAAAAAAATTCCGCTTTCAGATACTAAAAGCAGGCCATCAACTTATCTTCTCATCTTCATGGTATCTTGACATTTTAAAGCAAGGAGGCAATTGGGAGGAATTTTACTTGGCTGACCCACGAGAAATGGTGTCCGGTTTGGGCAATGCGACATTAATTAATAATATTGTTGGTGGCGAGGCTTGCATGTGGGGTGAGGTAGTTGATGACACTAATGTTATAAGCAGGTGAGTAACCTACAAGAAAAGGTAAAATATCCATATAGATAAAAAAAATATCAGCGATATGTATGTACGCGCTTAGCTTCCGATCGACTGCACCAAATTGGATATATTTTTTTTATGTTTGCAATGGTCAGAAGAAGGTTTAAAATGTTTTATAAATATATGGCAAAAACAAACTGTTTTGGAAATATCCACATGAAAAGTGTTTAAAGGGTTAACATGGCCATAAACCGACTAATTGCTTACATTATCTTTATTGGTAAACTCGTGCAATACCGGGACGGATAGTTAGTAGAAAATAAATGAATAAAGTAAACTTCGCCAGGTTTGCGCTGGGCCTTAGGAGAAATCTATACAGGGTGTTAGGTAAATGGTACAACAGGCCAAAACCAGCCTATG
Organism: Anania crocealis; assembly: GCA_949315895.1. Lineage (NCBI taxonomy): Eukaryota > Metazoa > Arthropoda > Insecta > Lepidoptera > Crambidae > Anania > Anania crocealis. The sequence continues at coordinate 3,009,647 of OX438859.1, read as the reverse complement.
TTAACATATGCATATAAATAATACTATGGTGAAGTCAGTAATTTGATATCATTATTTAATTTTTTCATACAAACTAGCGCTCATAGCCTAATGCTTCTTCGTGATCAGTTTCTGTCACGAATGTTAAGCAACGATGGGAGCGGTCACTAATTGGATGGGTGACCGTTTGTGGCATCATACCTTGAGCGCTTCGGTGCTTCGGAGGGCACGTTAAGCCGTCGGTCCCGGCTGTTATCATGAGATAACAGTCGTTAAGCTCTGTTGGAGGCCTTCGGGCGGCTTGAGAAACGTCCAACGGCGGGGTGATGTTGCCACAGCGTCGCCCCCGCCGTCCACCAACCCGCACTAGGCCAGGCCTCTCCTTGAAAAAGGAGAGAGACCCGTGCTCAGCAGTGAGCGAAAATGGGTTGTTACTTTATACAAACTAAAATTTCCAAGTTTATATACTAAAATTTTGAGATTAAAATTGAAACTGAAATCAAAACTGATGAAATCAAATTTCTGACTTCACCATAGTATTTATATGCATATGTGAACATAGACTGGTTTCGGCTTGATATACCATTTACCTTACACGCTGTATACTGCAGTTTAAGTCGTTTGGCTCAGACAAAGTAGGTCATAATGATGGTAGAAAAAAAAAGACGTGTGGCACTCGGAGACTGCCACGGTAAAGCTATTGCATAGCATTTTTTATCAACTTATGCAATTATAAAACTAAAAAGTATCACCGCTGCGCCGGTCGGAGTGGGGGGTGTTAGGTTATTTTCGTTATGGAATTTCTGGATTCGGTCTCCACGCTCAAGGCCCGCGATAGAAGCTATGCAATAGCTTAAAAGTATGTATCACCGCTGTGCCGGTCGGAGTGGGGGGGTGTTAGGTTATTTTCGTTACGGAATTTCTCGACTCGGTCTCCACTCTCAAGGCCCGCGATAGAAGCTATACAATAGCTTAAAAAAAATCTATCAAATTTTAACATACATAAATAAATAATTCTTCCATTGAAACAGGGTTTGGCCCCGCGCTAGTGCAGTAGCCGAGCGCCTCTGGAGTGCCCCTATGGTACCTGCCAGCTACAGTTCTCGAGTGCATAAAAAAGAAATGGATGAGGTCCGCCATCGTATAGAGGAGCACGCATGCCGCATGAGACGGCGAGCCATCAACGCACAGCCACCCAACGGAGCCGGATTTTGTATTAGCTATCTAAAATAGTACATGGACAACATCGACCTTTAACAATACGTACCATTTAAGAATGTTAAAAAAATGATTGTTTCTCTTGTAAGTGAATGGGTGCCGGTGTTTTTGACCCCGTTATTTTTACAAACGATACTAGATAGGTATCACCTCAGATCATATAAAGAAATAGATATGAAATGGGGCCGTGGCGCGTGCGAATCCAATATGGGCAAACAGAACTATTGCACTCCGCTGCGAAATATCTAATGAAAACATCCACGTAACGATAATTGTATCGGCACATTATACATTGAAGGCTTGATACTAACTGGCTGTGTTGTGAGTACTATGCGACTGCGAAATGTATCGAGGTTTAATCGAAGCGTTCACTGCCCGACGTGTGCGTCGCGACCACACTTTGTAGCGACACATAAGCAAACACCAAATGACGCATTGTGTAAGCAAGTAAGTGGTAGCCGCTGTGATTGGGTCCTGTTTGTGTGCGCACCAATGACCGTTGTAAATTGATATAGTGTGGTCCTTATGATTACAACAGTGTTGTTGTAGTTGCGTTGCACACATAAATAATTCGGAGACACGGGTTCGCTAAGGATTTATGAGTAATTTCATATCTCCTTCTTTATATGATCTGAGGGTATCACTATAGTGTTTAATTAAGTCGCGGTAGCGTTTGATTTTTCTGACAACATTAGAACTGCTGAATATTTTTGTATGATATTTTCTTTTATACTCTACCTTACCTACTCATTGATATGAGATTTTAGTATGATTAATTGTATCAGTAAATTAAAAAGAAGGGGCACTCACCATAATCACGACGATAAATGCTTTCTGTTGAAAAATAGAATCGGCCTTTCTATCGTAAAAGTTCCGATAGAAAGGCCGATTCTATTTTTGTTGCTTTAAAAGTTGTTTTATTTTCTTTTTAAACGATAGTAGGTAATTAATTGTCTTTTTGGACCAACCAATGGTAGTTTAATTTATTAAGAACCGTCAAACACGATCTGTTCTTCTACAATTGCTGCTTTATTAGCCAGAATAAATAATCCCCCCTTCATGCATGAGTGCAAGTCTTTATTGTATGTTACATGTGTCTCTAAAGACAGTTGTTAAGATTATATTCTAATTATTACTTACTTTTTTAAGATTTTGAATAAAGTTTTCTTTCGTAATATTTTTTTTATTCGTATTCATATAAGTACCTATTCATTTTTCATTCATATAAGCTAGCCACAAAACACGTCTAGTGGAGCTAGGGGTCGAAAATTATTTCAAATTCTGAAGGAAAAACAAAGACTAGGTGATTCGGATGCCCGATGGCCTGAGGGCACAATGTCTTTTTGCACATATTTTCTTTCTGACCACTTTCTATTGCAATATCAGCTAAACTACAGATTGAAAGTGTAAAACGTACAACTCCGTTTGAAAATCCATTTTTCTATTAAAACAGCTAACAAAAAATACATAGGGACTGTTAATGTCATGCGCATAAAATAATGTTCCGATATTATCATTGACTAATTATAAAGTCAGACTTCGACTTTAAAAAGTAGTCGCAAAAGCAAGTAAGTAATTTTTACAGTGTGTAATACACATTAATTTTTTAAAGGAACTTCTACTTTAATGAACCGAAAAATCTCAAAACTTAATGAACATACTAATACTTCATAAACTAGTCTACAAAAAATCGTTAGGTTTAAGGTGTTGTATAATTGCCTTAGATCACGTTGCTAGTTATAGTAAAAAATAACATGGAATACTACAGTTGTTGTTAAATAAAAAGATACTGCCATATGCTAAGTGTAAACGTTTTTGAATAACCAACTTTTTGTGATTTATTAAAATAAAGCTATCACAGAGAAACCGGTAAATTGCATAAATCGCAGCACTAGCACCATAAGAAAAATGAAAGGAAATGTTCTACTTTGTCTATGGCATGTGAATTGGGTCGATTATGTCATGGCGGGTTAGATGTTTTCGGCAGTTAATTTTTATTGAATTTGTTTTGAATTACGCCGTCAATGATCTCGTTTCAACCGCTATTGTTTAACATTAAGCGTATTTATATATTCGTGACCGTTTCTTAAACTGTTCCAATGCTGAAACAATTGCAAATGGGCCTTCGCACGTTCATGCTTCTCGCATCTAAAGTATGGAGTTGTTTTTGTTATATGTTTAAGAAGCAATATCGAGCGGTAAATATAAACTGAAGTGTTTACAATGTTGTGCATAAATTGGTTTCTATGAAGATGTAAATGGATTCACGTGGTGTTCGTTTTCAGTTGGCGCAATATCAATCTGTCAAATATGAAATCTATCCACTCTCCCCGGTATCTCGACACAGGCTGAGTAAGTTGTATCTCGATAAAAACATTATTATAAATTCCGTACCAACGTGCTCATCCTGTTAACATGTATTCTAAGTAGGTATACATCAATCCTTATACAGTAGGTATCCATAGTCATGCTTATAGATAAGAATTGACTTGGTTTCCTTGGAGATAAAACTGTAGGTACCTATTTGATATGTGAAAGTGACTATTATTATTACTTTATTCACTTTCACGCTCAGTAAAAATCTACATTATTAAACTTAATTTGATTCATATTAGAAATGCACCAATTAGTTTTCCAACTCTTTTAAATCTAATTTGAGTCTATTTCTAGAGTATCCAAATTGTGCAGAGTTTTGCATATGGTGACTAGATAACCATAAATATATATTCAGTATATTCATAACATTGGTACAAATACTTGTACTCTTACCAATTACCACAAATTTTAGTATTCTTTAGATCTAACATCAGTTAAAAATCAGTCATCTGTATTTATTGCACTGTTATAAAAAGATGTAAATATTTGATCAATCTATGAGCAATAAAATGGTTATTTTCAGGTTTAGTTAAAAGAAAAATGCTGGTATTAGACTTGGATGAGACTTTAATCCATTCACATCATGATGCGATGCTGCGACCAACAGTTAAGCCGGGTACTCCGCCGGATTTCGTTCTAAAAGTGACTATAGACAAACATCCGGTTAGATTCTTTGTCCACAAGCGGCCTCATGTGGATTACTTTTTGGATATAGTAAGTTGAAATCATAACAGGAGTTAAAGTATGAAATTGCCGATTATTTTCCCACTTTTTATTTTGTTTATAGCTCTTAAGTATAGTCATATTATTGCATAATTCTTTTTGTATTGTATTAAAAACTAAATAAAGTAACTTTTGACTAAAAAAAAATGCAATACTAGTGCCTATTACTTCAAAGGAAGTCGTTGAAAAGACCCCTTACAATGTGTCAGCTGACCTTCTTGATTCAGTTAAGTATATTTGTATTATATACTTTGATTTTCAGAAATTTAAATACTTTAATGCGTAGCTTTATAACCATCTAACTTTGACCTTTAATTGCATCGAAAGAGGTTCAAGCGTTTTTAAAAAAAACTAAAAAATTGTTAGTATGCAAAAATGACTTTTCACGATTTTGTCCATACAAAACGGCAATTTCATACTTTAACCCCTAATATTACAATTTATAGTGATAAACTTGGGAAGTAACAAAGGATCTGCATCTACATATATCAGACCAAGTACAGGGAAGGAAATTGGTTGCATCAGGAAAGATAACGTCTTAATTGTACATTATGAATTATTTTACATATAAAATTCTTTTAAAATCTAAATGTTATTGATATGTCAATGCACTTTGTAGTCATAACAATAATAAACTACTTATTTCCTTCCTTATTTACATCTAAATGCTGATGAATTTAAAATAAATCGACAATATATTTTAAGAGAATGTTTTTTTTCATATTCAATGAGTAAATGAGTTTTTTATAAATTGAAAATGGAATTAATAAATAAAAATTAACAGAATCTTGTCTCTGGTATGCTAATGGACCCCAGGCTGTATGGCATTTTTGTCAAAAACATGTTCAAATTAAATTATCACTATTATGAAATTAGTTACAAGGAATACTTACTACAATACAATACAATACACTTTTATTGCACAAAACAAAATACAAAGAAAAATAACAATATGAAAACAGAAAATTGGTACAATAAGGCGGTCTTATCGCTGAATAGCGATCTCTACCAGACAACCTTAAGCCTTAGGATAGAGGAAAACTAATATGAAGAATAGGGGTAGTGCAGTGCAAGAATTAAAACATGATTACGACAATATTTATACACAATATACATACATATTACCGCAACCGATTGCGATGCACGGCGCCGTCCTCGAAGTTGTTCAGAAATACATGTACCTCGGGCAGACATTGCAGTTAGGTTGAAACAACTTTGAGGATGAGGTGAACAGAAGAATTCAGTTGGGTTGGGCCGCATTTGTAAAACTACGTCGAGTCTTCTCATCGTCGATCCCACAATGCCTCAAGACGAAAGTCTTCAATCAGTGCGTCCTACCCGTCATGACATACGTAGCCGAAACGTGGACACTGACGGTACGGCTAGTCCACAAGTTCAAAGTCGCTCAGCGGGCTATGGAAAGAGCTATGCTCGGAGTTTCTCTTAGGGATAAAATCAGAAATGAGGTGATCCGGCAGAGAACTAAAGTTACCGACATAGCCCACCAGTTTAGCAAGCTAAAGTGGCAGTGGGCTGGCCATATTAGCCGCAGAACCGACAACCGCTGGGGTAAACGAGTTCTTGGGTGGAGACCGCGCCTCGGCAAACGTAGTGTAGGACGCCCTCAGGCTGGGTGGAGTGATGATTTGCGCAAGTTGGCTGGCAGGAGCTGGATGCGAGAAGCCGAGGATCGACCTAAGTGGTGTGCAATTGGAGAGGCCTATGTCCAGCAGTGGACTGTGATAGGCTGATGATGATGATGATGAAACATACATACATTTTATAAATTAAAAAAAAATGAAATGCAAAATAAATAAATAAAACAAATAAATAAATAGAACCAACTTAACTAAAAATAAATCAGTAAATAAATAAAATCTATGCAAACCTGAACCGATACACAGCATCAGCGTGACAGGAATAGTGACTTAACTCTATGCTTAAATATTGGAAGGGACTCTGATTCTCTAACGGCAAGGGGTAAAGAGTTCCAAAAGACGAACAGACTGAATAGTGAAAGATTGTGAATAGAACTGTGAAGAATGAAAAGGGAATGAGAGAAGTAGCTTACGAGAAGTAGCTACAAACTTGCTTTATCAAGTATTATCATATAAATGATTTACTAGCTGTTGATAAAATTTAGCCTATACTGAAACTACCATTGTGCAAAAGATCGTAATGATCTCTTACAAAATGAAATTGAATTGAGATTTTGATAGTGATTCCACAAAAACCATAAATTTTTCTAGGATTTCAACTAAACTATCTTCCTAAACTAATACTTTTTACATTGACTCCCAGTTTACAAAAGTTTTAAAGTATTTTAATCTAAAGTTAGGAATGATTCACCCACAGGTGTCCCAGTGGTACGAGCTGGTGGTGTTCACAGCGTCTATGGAGATATACGGCGCGGCAGTCGCCGACAAACTGGACAACGGCCGGGGGATCTTGAGACGAAGGTTCTACAGGTTTGTTCGCAGAAAAACAGTGCTAATAATTTACTTTAACCGTGATTATTAATTGGCAGAAAACCCCACATATCAGGGTAGGACATATCTGAGATATCGGTGACTATAGACTAACCATAATAGCGCTAACAGTCTAATGAACCTATTTTAGCTTATACTATGTTTTGTCACTTCCTTTCAAATGATGACAGAGCTAAGAAAGAACGAGACATAACAGTAATAGCTAAAATAGATTTATATAAGATATTATGAATGTTTGCGTTATTATGAATAAGGAGGTTAATGTCAGAAGATACTTAGTCATCAGCGGCAGCAGTCCTCTATCCACGTTGGAAAAACTGCTATCGCCAACGCGCCTACCAAGCGTGACGATTATTCCAAAATCAGCCATTTGAGAGGCCTTTTCAGCAGTGAACATTAAAAAGAGTTAATTTATTTATTGTCCATTTTATCAGAAAGACCACGTTTTTAAAAAAACATTCTCGATTTTTACTACGACAACGTGGTTGGTGTAATGTCCGATTAGTGCGATGGCCCTTCTACTACGCAAGAGTTCAATATCCAGTCAGATGTTAATTAGGAAACAATCCTTTCTAAGTTATCTTAGGTCTGAAATTGGATAGTCAGTTGTAGTTTTAGTTGTTCTTTGAAAGGCCCGTTAAGCCTTCTGTCGCGAAGATGGTAGAAAAAATCAGTAAAGTAAACTATTTCTGCAAATAATTCCATGAGCCGCTTTTACTTTAGTCATAAAGGAAGTCACATATCAAGCAGCTTGAAAAACTCTGATAAGACTGTCCTAATCATTCAACAAAACAAAGATACGTCCAATACCGTCTTTACTATAAGGCCTTTACCTAATATACCATAAGGGCACACGGGGCCCGTGCCCAGGGCCCCCATCCTCAGAGGGCCCCGAAGGACCGATAATTTCTCTCACACATTTATTCTCAAAACATTTTTGTTGCGCAAATTCCTTTTTTTTTACAAATCAGTTCTCAATTATCATAAATATTTATAATAAGTATGACCATACTTAGTAAAAAAATTTTATTATAATTCGCTTTTTTAATTTACAAAAGGGCCCCAAATTCTTGTGTTCCCAAGGGCCCCAGCCTAGTTTAAGACGGCTCTAGATACGTCATAAAGTAAAGTCATTACTTTACTTAATCATCCCATGAATTCAAGTCACAATGATGGTACTACTGGCATAATCACCATACTTGCCAAATGCGGGTTGTTGATCACAAACTTGAGCAATGTTCGAAAATTCGAAGCTTTTATGTCCGAACCGGGGAACGAATCCAGGACCCTGTGATCTTGTTCCGGTATTTAAACCACTAGACCAACGAGGCGATGTTAGCGCGTCATAAAGCCATGAAAAAAAAAATAACAGCCTATAATCATCCCACTGCAGGGAAAAGGCCTCCATCATTGAATTGAAGTTACCACTGCAATGATGGGAACGCCCCGTTGGTCTAGTGGTTTAAAACCGGGCTAAGATCTTGGGGTCCCAGGTTCGATCCCCGGGTCGGGCAACAAGAAGTTTTGACTTTTAGAACGCTGCTCGGGCTGGTGATCACCAACCCTTATTTGGCAAGCGTGGTGATTATGCCAGTTCCCATCAAAGTCATGAAAGGAAAAAAAATTGTATGTAACATTTGGAATGTGTGTATTCGGCAGCCCATAAAACCTAGGAGCTTTTTATTGGATTATGTTTTTTTTTACGAAGCCTACCACCGCAGAGGGATCTGTTTGCCGTCATCATTGGTTAGAAAACCAAAGATGCCGTTGCCCAGGGTGGACCACTAGGAGGTAGATCCCACCACTCCAATGTCGCTAATATCAGCCATCAACATTTATTATCGGTACTTGAACTTAAATCACGGGTCACGCCAAAACAAAAGCGCTAGCAAATTGATAGTATAGTCAATATTGATATGGTATATACTAAAAAGACAAATTGTCTCAATTGATTGATATAGAACTCTATTTATTTGAGATAAATTTTAAAATCCATTGAGGTTTTTGACTTTGTGATATGCTGATAAGCTGTTGGAAACGAAATTTTTGTGTTGTATTGGTATTAATGGATTTTACTAATGAATTTAAAATTTTTATAATCTGCACTGGGACAATGGGCCTTTATGGACTATTTTACTGTTAAATCTGTCTGATTATTAAGCGGTCGGCTGCTTAGTCACGGATCCGAGCTATATGACAATTGATTTCTATTGTGTCTGGCTTTACCCACATGCAAGGGGTTAAAAGCTGACTCGAAGATGGTTTTCTTGCACTTCATTTAAAAATATTAGTTCAAAAGATTAAGACTAAAATTAAGAAGTTCAAAAAACTGAAGACCGACTGCAAAAAAGTAAGAAACAAGTTTAGAATCGTATCATTGCTATCATCCTAGCAAATGCTGTGGTCGCACAGAACTCAGTTCGACACTGTGTTTGTTACCCATGCATTTCACTATATAGCAAGTTCGCCATCCTCGCAGTTAGCCCGTTTGCCGCACTCGAACGTCGCCACACTCGCAGTTTGCCACGTTTTGAAATAATAATATGCAACAGAGAAGTATCTATGTATCTTATGTTTCAGGCAACACTGCACTGCAGAGCACGGGTCATACACCAAGAACCTGTCGTCGATATGCGACGACCTGAACAGGGTCTTCATCCTGGACAACTCGCCCGGGGCGTACCGGGACTTTCCAGGTGCGTTCAATTTTTTCCTGAACCGAAAAATCGATATTTCAGTCCTGACAACGAGGCCCTTACCCTATGATGCTCTCAAAATCGAAGCCCTGGTCGTAGCAGGCCGGTTTAGGTTGAAGGTGTTACTGTTACGCACTCGCCAAACTGAAGATGTCAAGAATATGTCAAACGTTAATCTAAAAGTTCTTCAGTAAAAAATTATACATTAACCCGGCGATGGGCACAGCTGGGTCAATTTTATCCGCACCATTTTGAAATGACCATAATTTCTTAGAAATTTTGTGCGACAGATAGAAAGTAGTGTCACACTCGCGGGGCGGGATAAATATCGTCGGCGACGCCTAGCCAGCGCGTGCCCCGTCCCGTCCGTGATTACGCTGCGTATGATGCAGTCGCCCCGTGCGCTCCAGATAGTAAATTAGTGATGCACGCGTATTTCTAGCAAGCGAAAATGGACGACGAATAATGTATAATTATGTAATATGTCTACGGTCACATCCAGCTTAATATGATTTTGCAAACTCGATGTATAAAAAATATTTCTTCAGATCGTTCGATCGTTTGTTAATGTCATTTTCATTCTATTCGCCTGGCGAAAACGATATTTTTGCATTTTTGGATTTTAGTTTTTTGATTAAGTAGCCAAATCTTATCGACTGTGTTTATATAAATTGTTTATCTTGTAATCAAATCGATACCTTCAGGTTCAATTGGCGTATAAACCATTTTGGCCAAATCGAGTTAAATATACCATTTTGATCAGATTTTTTTTCTCTATCGATCTGTATATCCGAAATGTTTAAATTCGCAAAAAAAATTTTTATACACCCTAAAAAAAGTATTGTCGAAAAGTTAAACAAATTCCATAAAAACAGTGTAAAAGCCGAGTAGTTGTTTTTGGTATTTCTGTTATGATGTAATTACCATACATTTTTTGAAACCCGGGCGTAAAACTCTATGATAATTGCAAATGGTTTTTACGTTAAGAGTGTTAAGACGCATTCAAAGATTTCAATGTCGTAAGTCCACGGTTCTGGTGCAAAATATAGGGACTTAAAACGTCTCTGCGATAATGGAGTAATACCAAAGAGATTTCATACTGACTTTTTACAATTATCATACGGAAGTAATGTATCTGATACTCTAACGCTCTGATGAATAATATGAGGAAGAGCGGATTGACTAGTATTGTGTTTCACATATTCTACATAGGCCTAGGCTTATTTTGTTTATTATATTATAATAAAGCCCTTTATTCTGGGATTAGAAAAAAAAAAACAACATTTTTGAAATGGCAGCTTATAAAATGTCTCTAATCTCAATGTGCCTCTTGGCATAGGCCTCCTCTAACAGTTTCCACTGGGGTCTGTCCTGAGTTACTCGTCTCCACTTTGGACCAGCAGTCATTGTGATGTCATCTTCCCATCTTAGACACTGTCTTCCACGGCTCCTTTTCCCGTCTCTTGGGTACCACTCTGAAACTGCCCTGCACCATTTTCCTTGTTTGTCACGCATCATTATGTCCGGTCCACCTCCATTTTTGTTGATCTATACGTAGTAGGATATCGGTAAGTTTAGTTTTTGTACTGATGTCAGTGTTTCTGACTTTGTCACGACGTTTTGACCCCACAATGCTGCGCTCCATTGCTCTTTGGTATTTCGCAAGTTTGTCTCTTAGAGATTTGGTGAGAGCCCAAGTTTCACATCCATTGGTTAAGCATGGAAGGATACATGTGTTGAAAGTTTTTCTTTTCAGTGTCATGCCCAGGTCTTGTGACTTCATGATTTCCTTTAGTGACCAGTATTTCTTCCAACCATTTGCGATCCTTGAGTTTATTTCCTTTGCCATTAGATCCTTTGGTGAAATAAGCTGACCTAGGTAGGTATATTCGTTTACAAACTCAAGATTCTCTCCGTTTACGGATATGGTCTGCCTTCATTGAATTGGTCATTACTTTGGTCTTGGCAAGGTTCATTTTCAATCCAACTTTCTCACTTTCCTTGTTAAGGCTTTGTATCATTTGTTTTTGAATTTCTGGCTTCTCTTCGAATAAAACTAAGTCATCCGCAAATCTGAGGTGGTTTAGCTTCGATCCGCTTATGTTCAGGCCAATTCAGGCTTATTTTGTTATTAATATGTTATTTTTTTAGCCACTAATAACGTGTCTTGTTTGGTGGTCTAAGAACTTTTATTTTTTGAGTTTAACAAAGTTGATTATTTCTACTTGGAATTATTTTCATAACTATAAGGCTGTTTTTCAGGTCCAGTGCCGCTGCCTATCGACTTCGACTAAATGTGATAAATTCAATACTTTAAACAAAGAAAACGAGCCATTTTTTGATATGTTCTCTAATGAATTTCCCAAATTTTTAATTATTGCCACAAATGGTCACTTTTAGCAATAATGAAAGTTGTAAAAAGATGAATTAACCATTGAGCTTCTCAAAAAACTACAAATCCTCTACCGAGCATACCATGGCTGTACTCCCTGTTCAAAAGTCTCAAATTCATCACAACCAATCGAAATCAATTTTATTGGCGGCAGCCCTGAACCTGGAAAAAAGTCTTAATTTTTTGCCATAATTGCATAAAAGAAGTGAATATTAGTTTCGTCTTTTAAGTTCCAATATGTTGATTTTTTCTACTTAGAGTTATTAAAAAAAAATTAAGGTTGTGCCGTGATTTTGCTACAAAATTGTAAAATAAAAACAATACAAGAAAGTTATTTTCGTACTCTGGCAATTTTATTTTATCTACATCAACCAAATATAATTATATCACTAAAAATATATTTCTATACATTCTCGAAACAATAAAAGTGTGCTTATAGTCAACATTACATTATTTTTATACAATGTTTTATTAATTTATTTAAATAAATCACTATAATCAATGGTTGTAAAAAATCAACATCTATCGGTCTTAACGTCAGCAATTGCAATCTCACGTTTACTAAAAATTCAAATACGATAAAGATATATTTTTAGATCCATTATAGGACGTCGTATATACCACCGAGTGTATTTTTTAAAGACGTAAATCCAAGCTAACCTTAAAACTAACGAAGATGGGCATGTTTTGAATATTTAGATTTTTTTATCGCAAAATTTTGAGAATGTTTTCTCTTGGTCAGTTTTTATTAACTTTTGAAATAAAAAAGTTATGATTTTTTTTTAATAAAAAAAATAACGTTTTTGGCTCTCCTGAAAAGTACGGTTTTGGTTTATACGACAATTGAACCTGAAGGTATCGAAATGTTTTGTCATCATTACGACATGTGTATACTGATAAAGTTATGTGATATTGATATAAATAACTAGCTGTTGCCCGCGACTTCGTACTCGTTGAATTTAAAATCATATTTATATAGACTACTAGCTGACCCTGCGAACTTCGTATCGCCTATTTGATTTTGACGTGTGTAAATGTGTAAATGTCATTGTTGTCAAATATGTCGGAGTTGGGTATGAAGAAATACAGTTTCTAAGTTAGTTATTTAACGTCAACTTTCCAATGGTTTTAATACTTATTATCCTATTCCTGACCAAGACAAATCAAATAAAACCAAAATTATAAAAATCGGTCCAGCCGTTGCCGACTTATAAGTGGTGTAACTAACACGACTTTCTTTATATAGATTTTAATGTTAGACAGATAGACAGAACAATATTTTCGTTCGCATACATAATGCGCGATACAGAGAGGTTATGGTCGGACTATAGATACATAGATTAAATGGATAATTTTTGAGTGAAATAAAATATGTACCTATAAGGTCACTTCGTTTCAAGTGAAAATATTTTAAGGGCCGGTTCAGCAGCACATTAAATAAACAATTTATTGTAATGAAAAAAATACAGGATGAAATTTTAACCACTTTCCAAATTTTAATATAATAATCTATAAGACATAAAACTAATGACGTATTTTTCTTTTGGTATAGCCCAGTACAAAAATGACAAGATAAAGCACGTAGAAAATGTCCGCTAAAAAGATAAAACTTTTGATACGGCCTCCTAGCGACACTTTTATTTACGTGATGCTCATCTCATTTATTCATTACGATACTATTCATAAGTTTTTGATTTTCCCTTCGTACCTTAACAGGCGAGAAATATTTTTGGGTAAAAACTTGATTTACATTTTTTACTTCATAAATGGGTTCTAAATAAGATACTGAACGCCTATACAAAAATTTGAAGATTATAAAAAAGTCATCTTGTATATACAGGATGTTACAAAAGGCTCAACGAAGCCGAATACCACGTATTCTACCCATTTCTACGATCCTTTTTTTCTAGGACACCATACCTGGGAAATTAATCGTAAATGAGATATTAAGGGTCAAAGTGGTTTTTTTTTTAAGATCTTTGCATAAAAATCTTCTGTTTGTTGTTATTAAACTTTTTTCTATAGAAACATGTTGAAAATTTTTTGATCTTTTTTATAAAAAGCGCACGCACGAGTAATTGTATGAAGCTAGGTCACAATCCTTGTCTATAGCGCTTCGCGCGCGCTATACATTGCAGGCATTAAATACTTGATTTATTTTAATGCCTAAAAAAAAAGTAGTTTGCCAGCGATTACTTTTGTTACATAAGATTTGGTTTGATGAACAGAATGTGAGGTTTAAGGCTTCGTTAAACTTTTTGTTACAGGATTCGCTAATTTGCCGGAAAATCACATAGACATCGCATTTAAATTAAGGAGGATTTTATTTAAACAAAGCATTCCGTTTGTTATTATGTGCGGCGCTTGACCTTGTCCGATACAAGTGTTCCGGGCGATGAGTGACTAAGACGGAGGCGATGGTATCATTAAGAGTTGACGGCAAGCCCTTTAAAATAATTATATCTTTTGAAAGCCAAAATTAAATGGAAGCTAGCCAGATTTTAAGTACTTTTAAACTTTCTCGTTACAGAACGTTTTTAAATAGCCAGTTTATTTAAATAATTAGGGTCCTATTTTACTAATATAATCAGAAACTGTATAAATATTTTCACTTGAAATGATGTGACCAAAATATTCATTAGACGATATCATCACAGTCTATGAATCCATACAGTCGTCCGACGAAGACGTCTAGACAGGGCAATTGTGCGGGGTGTGAGGGGCGAGACGCGGGAAGGCGGAGCCCGAACTGCGAACAAAACGATGTTAGCAGTTCAGGACACAGCATTCGGGGCTAACAAATGTTTGTGTTTTAAATTATTTTATATTTTTTTTTGTTGGAAATTATTGGAATGCTGATAATGAAAATAACATCTTCATAATAATCAATTTAAGATGGCGGACTTTTTTATTGTTTACTATTAAGGGTGAATTTCGAGATGGTAAACATATTTTTTTTAATAAGATAAATAGTTGTCAATTTCGAGGTTAATTGGGCTGCTGATTACTAAAATGCTATCCTTTTTTAAATTCAAGATGGTGGACGTAATTTTTATTTTATTTTATATTAGTGTCAATTTTAAGGTTCAGTGGGGTGCTTATTACGGATATGCCATCCTTTTTAAAATCCATGATGGCGGACGTATTGTTTTATAGTTTGATATGGGTTTCAATTTTGAGATTCATTAGGGTAAGTACTAATTACGAAAATGCCATCCTATTTTAAATCCAAGATGGCGGACGTAACTTTTTATAACTTGACATGCGTGTCAATTTTAAGGTTCATTGGGGCGCTGATTACCATTATGCCATCCTTTTTAAAATCTAAAATGGCGGACGTATTTTTTTATAATTTGATACGTGTGTCACTTTTGAGGTTCATTTGGGGTGCTGATTACGAGTGTTTATCTGCAATAAATAAATATTTTTATATATTGTTTACTTTTGTCAACCCTGGCCGTCACGATACTGTCTAGACGTTGTCGGCATTTTCCATGAGATCAAAGGCGTCGAACGACTGTATGGTTTTATAGACTGTGATATCGTTATCTAATAAGTTGTATTGTTGTTTCAGACAACGCGATACCAATAAAGTCTTGGTTCTCCGACCCGCTGGACGTGTCGCTGCTGAACCTGCTGCCCGTGCTCGACGCGCTGCGGTTCACGCACGACGTGCGCTCCGTGCTCTCGCGCAACCTGCACCTGCACCGCCTGTGGTAGCGCCGGTCAGTGCGAATGTAGACTTTATTTAGCTCGGGTCAAAGACGACAATCGAGTGGGGACATTCCACAAGCCACCTCACTCAGTGTAGACATCCATCTCTGCTAGCCAATGGCACAATTGACATACCTGTGATAACCTCGCTTAGTGCAGACATCCCTGGTGGCCCTGAGCAGTGTGGATGTGCGAACTTTATTTGCCTCGGGGCAATGACGACAAACCACCTCTAGTAACCCCGGAAAATATTCTCAAGCCACCTCACTCAGTTTAGACATCCCTGGTAGCTACGGCAGTGTTAACGTACTAACATTATTCGCCCCGGGGAAATGTCGACAAACCGTCTCTATTAGCCCCGAGTAAAGACCATAAACCACCTCTTGTAACCCCGGGAAACGTTCTCAAGCCACCTTACTCAGTTTAGACATCCCTGGTAGCCACGGCAGTGTGAACGTACTAACTTTATTAGCCCCGGGGCAATGTCGACAAACAACCTTTTCTAGCCACGGGCTAATGTCGATAAACGATCTCTATTAGCCCCGAGTAAAAAAGACATACCGCCTGTAGTAGTCCCGGGAACTTTCGACCAACCACTTCTATTAGCCTCGGGTAATGTCGACACTTCTATTGGCCCCGGGAAATGTCGATAAACCTCCTCTATTAGTCCCGGCAAATGTCGACAAACAACCTCCATTAGCCTGGGGAAACATCCATAACTACCTAGTTTACTTCTACAGTAATCATCCGCCTCTGGTGGCCCCGGTCAGTGCGAGTACCAACTTTATGAGGACCGGTCAGTGTGAATACACCAACTTTATTGGCCCCGGGAAGTGCCTGGGCACAGTGGACATACCACCTTCTATAGCCTTGCTTAGTGTGGATTCACCACCTGTGGTAACCCCGGGATATGTGGACATTTCGACTCTGGTAGTCCTGAGCTGTGTGAACGCACCTTCTCTGGTAGCCCCGGTCAGTGAGAACATATCTTGTAGCCCTGAGCAGTGTGTACGAATCTCCTCTGGTGGCCCCGGTCTGTGTGGACATACCGCCTCTCGTAGGCCTGGCATGTGTGGACGTACCGCCGCGCCGGTCCAGTGTTTTCATAGACTTCCTAACACATAATGTATGTTGAGATTTTTGCATCGATCCAAAATCACCACAGTTTGAAGAAACCATGGTTGCATGAAGACAACCCGTCTTAGATTATTTTATTCTTGACTTAAAACGAGCATAAAAGTTTTGTGTGACTTAGACAATGTGTAACAGATTTCTTCTTTCTTTTTCAGATGTTAACTGGCTTTTGTACAAAATGAGGACGTCGCAGGCCTCCTGAACCTATTTATTATTATTTTTCACTTGTTAGGCCGTTCAGCGCTTATTCAATTATACATATAGATATAAATATAGTTAAAAAAGTTTTTTTAAGTTTTGTTTTTACGTAAACAAAAGTGATTACGAGTTTATACATAGACTTTCGTATAAGTTACCTACAAATGTAGGAGAGTGGTGCGTCTTTTATACACGCCATCTTGTCTTTCAGTTAGGTAAGTGGAAGGATAGTTTTGTTACACAAATGCATTTTGACTGTAAGTTCGTTTACATTGTGGGATCGAAATTTTAAGATACGAAAACCTTTTCTAATCAGTTCAGCCACTGTAATGAGATGAGACAGGTAGTGTAATGGTATCTTTTTCTATAGTTAAATACCCAGATCAACTGTACATTTTGCATACAGGGTTGTCTCTGCATAGCTAATTACTTATTATGACACCAGCCCTCATACTTAAATATACAGGGTGTAAGCAATGGCCCTGTGAAATGAACAAATGCTATGTTGAAAATATAAATTTAATATCATGTTTTATTTTAAGATGTAAACTGATTTACACTGAAACGTTAGGTAACTACAGCTTAGGTTTAAATTTGGGTTTAAATCGCTAACGTGTATATCAAATGAGTTCGGAATTCTGTAGTTATGGTGAAAATACCTTTTTTTATAAAGACGAAAATTTTGTAATTGAAGTATTAAATTAGAAATTATGACAAAGTAATACTCAAAAATGCATACTTAATTATAATATAAGCAAAAAATTAATATCTACTTACGTTATGGGATTGGTTTGAAAACTTGAAATATTCGGCGTAAAAAAATTAGGTGTTTTCAGTTCTAATGTCTTATCACGTTCCGGGACAGCACGCCTGTCGAAGTGATAACAATGAAACTTCAATTCTGTCTCCTTACGTCTCGGTTCTCTTGAATCGTGTAAATATTATTCAAATATACGTTAAATTATATTAATTAGAAATAAATTGTAAAAGACGTATTTTTTACCCAAGAATTTATCCATCAATGCAAAAACATGACAATAATCATAAATCAATCTGCGAAGATTTAGAGACAACCCTGTATTAAATGAATAAGGTTAGTTCCTTGCCCAGAATAAAACAGACGTGTTCCCACCAAAATGAAGCATAAAGCAATATTGTATACCTCATTTTAGTTAAATATGTATATCATAAAATATCAAATAAAAAAACTAAATACACAATCAGTGACAAAAAAAACGTCATCACCAAATGAGCACCCACTGAACGTTTGGGTGTTCTTTACCTTAATTGCATTTTCATCCTTAAGTCATATACGTAAAGTTGAATTCGCACTACGGTAGGTTTGACAGATGACATTGGCTGCATATGTTTAAACTTGGACACTTTCAAATGTATTCTTTGGATCTGACTGTGTATCTAGTACTTATATTTTATCGATCATAAAGCATTAGTAATATTAGTATAATTTTAAACTTAGGAGACTGCTAGAGCTATCTGCTGCCTCCAATTGATTTAATTTTATTAAATCTAAACAAAAGTCAATTCTCAAAAAACTAGAACAGTATAATTTTAGCAAATTACCTCTAGTATTTATTGAATCACAGTAAACTTTTCATTTAGTTGTTTATAAAGTCGAATTTGTCGCTAACGCCAAAAGCGGCCGCTTTTAGCAATAATGTACAATGCGAAAGAATGCCAGAATGAAAAGCAGTTAACAGTGATTAAATAAAAATATTTAAGACATGCCTCACTAGGCCACACAGGGCCATCTAGTCCCAAATTAAGCTACTATTAAGTATCCTGTCGTATGGGGTACTAGACAACCGATAAACTTACATAAATACTTTTTTTTTGTAAATACATACTTATAATATATATAAAACACCCAGACCAGTACAAACAGACATGTTCATGCACACAAATATTTGTACTGTGCGGGGATCGAACCTGCGACCCATGGCTCAGAAGCAGCGTTTACTACCGCTGATTCAAATGGTCGTCATTCAATAAATACTAGAGGTGATTTGCTAAAATAATACTGTTCTAGTTTTTTGAGAATTGAATTTTGTTTAGAAGTAATAATTAAATGAATTAGGCTAAGCACATAGCTCTAGTAGTCCCCTTAATTGATTGTCATAATAAAAAAACCTAAAGAAGTGTATTATACTGCGTTTCAAGGTTTTAAACGGTAGCACTAATAATAAGTTGTAAACTACAAACATTAATTCATGAATTTTATTAGTATTAAAACAAAATGAGGTATATATTGTTTATACTAAACCTACTGCTAATGATGTGTGTCCAGGATATTGCATATTTTTCTTCAAATTACCATAAACATTGTTCGTTTGTTGGTAAAATAAAACTAGGTGAAAGTTTCATAGAAAAAAAACAATCTGCTTGCAAATACACGTAAGATTTATGTTCAAATTCAGCTCAGAACATTGGCATTTTTAATTTTTGGGTATAAGTGTTTAAATTTAACATTGTTTTAGACTTTATGTCGATTGCATAAGGTTCATAGTATGGTGAGAATATTTCAACATTTGCCCGTAAAAATCTTAATATAAATCTCTATCGATTTAGAAATTACCTACGAACTAGTAATTCTCTGATAACGTAAGTCTACAATCACAATTTGGAATTTCTGTCTATTTACGCAAACAAACTTTCACCCACACAACTATTACACACACATAGCTATTACAACAACTCAACACTCACACTCTGACAAATCTTGCACGCAATTTTGCGAAAGTAATGTCATTAGTGACTTTCTTTAGTCGTACGCGTCACGCTTTAACTGTTTCCACTAAAGCATATGACGCCTCCAATTCCGCTAATTTACAAATGGCTCAATAGAATCTCAATTGTATATTTTGACACATTTATTAAGGTAGTATTGTCAAAATATACGATTGAGATGCAATTACGATTCTATTGAGCCATTTGTAAATTAGCGGAATTGGGGCCCTGGGTGAAGTGTGGAGACTTATCACAGATTGGTCCATTCACAATTCGCTCCGCTCCGTTCCGCCCAGCGTCAGTGAATATGCACCCTAATGTAGGACGCCGCGGTAGATTCATCGTGAATCAGATTTTTAGACTTGTTACTCTTCTAGAGAATTCTAATTCTTAGGTAATACATTTTTCTTTAATAATTAAAAATGTTTTTAAACTTCGAACCCCACGCGACAGCCGGCTAACAATGGATTTTAATTGTGCCTGGAATAACCCACGCTCGAAGGGTTAACTGAAATGGTTAGGCTTCAAAATTTTAATGACAACAAATCTACAGTAGTTGCAGAAGTACTTCATACCAGGCCCCCAATTCCGCTAATTTACAAATGGCTCAATAGAATCGCAAATGCATCTCAATTGTATATTTTGACACATTTATTATTGTAGTAATGTCAAAATATACGATTGCGATGCAATTCCGATTCTATTGAGCCATTTGTAAATTAGCGGAATTTGGGCCCTGGTTCAAGTTTGACAAATACTCATAGACTATGCAGGATAAAAAAAGAATTTGAAAAAAATATGCAATTATTATCAATCCTCTGAATAATAATTTGTATTATGTAATATAAATAAATATGTTATCGACGTCAGTTATAAGAGTGGTTTGCCTATTTTTGAAACGGTAAAGTTGATCTCTTAGTTTTAATATTAATTTTAATGGTCACATTAAAATTAGACAAATTATGTACAACGCCGCAACGATATCGAATACCAGTTGTAAAACATGCATATAGTTCCTTCCGTCTTCTTTTAAACCAGGCAGATTGGGTTTAATACAATATGTAACAAAAACTGAGGTTTCTGTAAGTCGCGTTATCAGAATCAATAAAGAATCTGATAAAAAGAACAAAGACTAAATATTGCTTCTGCATGGACCGTCGAAACCACTCGCATGACCAGGGCCCCAATTCTGCTGATTTACAAAAAGCTCAATAGAATCGCAATGGCATCGCAATCGTATATATTGACATTACTACCATATTAAATGTGTCAAAATATACAATTGCGATGCCATTGCGATTCTACTGAGCCGTTTGTAAATTAGCGGAATTAGGGGCCTGACCGCTGGCAGATGCTACTATCAAGAAGAAACAGTATTACACCGTTCATCGCGCTGCAACTTTAGGACGTACAATGCTCTGTTGGTTTTACAACGACGATTCATCACAAAAGCGAGCAATCAAAGGTTCTTTTGTTGGTATTAAATAGGACTATTAATAATTTTGTAGGTATGAATACGATCAGCAGATGCTTTATTGAAAAACAAAACTGTTTTACTGATTTATATACGTCCCTTACAGGACCATTATGTTTTTGTTGCATTTATTTAAAAATCGGCAAATCACTAGGGCCCATTCGCAACTGTTTCCATCATCGATCCAATTCATAAAACATTTCTCTAATGTAAATCTCTGATGATTAAATGGATTAAGTGTGCTAGTGTCGTGCTATAGTGGGCCCAAATCAGTTTATAAGTTAATAATACTATAAAACAGGTCAACGACAATAGTATGACATACTGTACAAATTAAACAACTCATTTGCGAATAATTTCGTTTCCTAATAAATGTTGACTGTACTCGGCAAGCGTAGTGAAACTATATTTTAACTAAAAAGCAATGAAATTAATACTTTGGTTTTTTTATGTAAAAAAGAAACCTTTTGGTAGATTTCTATTTCAATACCCTCTGACTAGTCGAAGTTTAATTCTTTTAAAGAGTGTAATCATTTTTTAGAATGGTGGCATCAGCAACCCTATTTTTGACGATATAAAATTTGACCCTAACTTTTGGAATGTGTGTTTAAAAGAGTTGGAGTCTCCTTAAAACCACGCAAACAACTGCCTATCTACAAAACTTAGTTAAAATTGTATTCAGATGCTCCAGACCAATTAACACGCTATGTTAATGATGGATGTTAAGGGGCACATCTCATATTTTTTCAGTATTGGTATGTTCCTTCATTATTTGAAATCGATTGACGGCATTGCGCTGATTTTGATGCTATGTTTCAAGTAGTGTACTCTACTTTTAGAAATCCAACTTTTCACCGTACAAATAGCCGGATCTGATTCCTTACTCTGCAACACGAAGCTCGTATTTACGGATATATCTGTCTCTTTCAGATACTTTAAGACATCGGTATGAGTGATAGGGACAGATGGATTCGAATATATGTACATTGTGTTGCGGAGTAAAGCCTCTGGCCATGTTAGAACTGTCAAACCGTTTGGTAAATCCAACATTTATTAGTAAAAGAAATATACAATTAAAGAGTTTAATTGAACTTGTTATGTGGAGACATTTACCCCAGTTTTAGTATATAGTTAGTTTTTATATTAATTCGTGTGTATTTCTGTTGAAAAGTTTCAAGTTAGAGAAGTGTATGTTTTAAAAACCAAATAGTTGGAATATAATTATAGTCCTTAGAATATTCGATTAATTATGTATAAAATTGTATTTTCCAAGTGCTAAACTGACCATGTGTATCATATACTTTACGGTCGTAATGTACTTATCTAATTTTCGCTGTTGCAAAACTTACTGCGTATAGTTGACACTGTATGGCCCATTAATTTGAATATTTAATTGATTTTTTACCTAATTGTAAGTCAATAAGGTTCAAATTACGATGACTTATATTGTATGAACAGATCCTTAAAATGATTCATCTTTCACCTAGGTAGATCCTATTTTATTACTAAACTTATTATTCCTTTAAGGGGCGATTTTATTTGTTGAAATACAAAGAGTTTAATTATATTGCCATAAAAAACAGCACTCGTACTTAAAACGCTATCTTATAGACAAAGCTAACGCGATTGGCTGCATTAAGGTAACGTCGCCGTGCAACTGATGCGTTATGTCCCTATTTTTTACCCCGCCCACCGCGTACTCTATTTTGTGGAAACGCTTTTTTTTTGCTCAGTTACACCTCTAGATAATTATTATCATTCGTAATATTAGCAGCACAATCGCCTCTTACTGGAAGTTTACTAAAAATATTTAAGACATGCCACACTGGGCCACACAGAGCCATCTAGTCCCAAATTAAGGTACTATTAAGAACCCTGTCGTATGGGGTACTAGACAACTGATAAACTTACTTATATATTTTTTTTTTTTCTGGAAATACATACTTATAATACATAGAAAACACCCAGACCCAAAAAGGATCTTATAATTGTGGTATTGTTTACAGAAATATGATTTCTTAGCAAAACAAATATTTAAACATAGTTTTAGTTTCTAATTTTTATATGATCAATCAAAACAAGCAAAATGTAGTAGTATGTATTTAGGATTTTAAACTTTTGTTGTTGAATTATTACTAAAACTTAACTCTAAACGGGATTAATAGTAACTTTATTAATTAAAGCTGAACCAACCTAAACTATCTGAATTATCGATTCGGCTGCTCGAATCATGGTCAGAGCGTAACTGCGACAAGGTACGTGAATACTATTTACCTTTAAATAGGTAGTAGTAGGCGCTTCAAACTCCGAGAGACAACCGGTTGTCTCGATAACAATTGATTTTAATTGTGTCTGGAATATCCGATCGTCAAAGGGTTGCATTACATCCCGCACAGTGTTAAGTTTTAGTTTATATTTCTTATTAAAATATTATTTTTTATTGCAATTACTATAGCATGGACAGTTTAGCCGCTAAAATGTACGTTGATGAAGTGATAACAGTATGTAATTGATATACAAGAAGTATACCTACTACCTATATATAAAGACAGTACATAGAATTTTGTTTTTTTTTTTACTTATAATTTCTGCGAATAGAAAACATTTGTGACATTGGTCAAGTAGTGTCATGATACCATTAAAAATATGTTGGGAGTCAAAATGGTCATTTATATAGGCACAGAAAATCTGCACCCTCCCAAAATTTCTTTACTTTTATAAAAATAAATAGCGGCAGAGTCTTCAACTTAGGCTGTGACTAATTCCTTTTCAGAAATGTATTCTATTTGCATATGATTACAAGAAAAATAAATCATCCATCTTTCTTTTGGGCTTGTTATATTTAGGCAATTTTTTTCAAATCGTTTTGTTCTTATTTCGATGGAATATGTTTTATACCAGTGATAGACGATACACCTAATTATAAATGTACAAAAATTAATAACGAACTTTGTAAAAAGAAACAATTTAGTGTAAAGTATCAGCATATGCATACCGCAGTCACTTCGTCTAGTGCGAATAGTCCTTTATTGTAGATTCCTAAAATTGTGAGCGGCTGGTGCTCACGTTTTGCGAATTTTCTATGTTTTGTATGTAAAACTGGACTCCCTTATTTTCTAAGTTTTCTCATCTATCTTCAATTTATTTTAGCCGGGATAACACCAACATTCAAATGAAGTTAATAGTAACTTTTATTATTTAAAACGTAACGTTAACGAGTTTAGTTAAAATTGTTTTACAGTGAAAAAAGCGAGAAAAGTTAAAATTGTTTTATAGCAAGGCACTATTTTACCACAATCATATATATCTAATAAATGTATGTTTACCAAACCATTATTTAACACAATTAAATAAAATTTTGACACCATTATTGTGGGTGATTTATAACGAACGTCAAGATGGCGGGACCTCCGCAAGGTTTATCGAATATGATATAACATTTCTGCTATTTTATACTTAAATAAAAAAAAGTATATATGCAAAATTTCTAAATATTCTTTAAAGAAAGTTGTACCGCTATTTTGACGTCTAAATAGCGAGACTACTGTTCATACGACGAAAAACATTCACATCATATTCGTAAAACCTGACGAAGTCCCGCCATCTTGATGTTCATGATTTATAACTGTAAACTACATTTAAAATATCACAATGAAACAAATTTAATTGTTGATCGAATTCTATGTGAATAGATTTGAATAAACCCTTGTATTCACAAGGGCCAACCGTACCTATCATTGCTGTGGAAACTTGAAATTCAATGATGGAGGCCTCTGCCCTACAGTTGGATGATTATACTTTTACTTAACTTTACTTGTACAAGGGCAAAACTTAGTTTTATGAATTTAATTTTGCAGCGGATAATGTATTTATTTGTTTCGGTGATGTCCCGGCTCTAGAGGAAAGGAAAGCGCACTGCAATCATGCTGTCTCTGTTTTTTTGTTTGTAAATAATATCTAGTAGGCATATCAAAATGTTCCACTATTGAAATTCACAGGGTGATTTCATTACGAAGTGAGATTAAAAGTAGTTTGTGTTTCTTACAATACTAATGGTGATAAGTAACCTACCATATAATGGTGTCTCAAATTTATATAACGTTTTATTAGAATTTATCCATTAAGTCGCTATGGAGTGAAAACGTCGTAATTATTATATGGTGATTTTTTATTTGGTTGGAAAACCTGTTTAAACTGTCGTTCATTGATGTGTGTTGTTATCTATGTTTTAAGGTTCTCCTATAAAGTTATTTCACTCATACTTTTTACTCTTTCGCGACTAAATGAGTATACCAAAATTTTATTTCAAAATCAAACATTGTTTTGATAAGTTGTTAATAGGTTATTTGGTCCTTTTTTACCTGTCATAGTTATTATTACACCAGTTTTAGTTAAATATGTAATGTAAGGTAACTGACAAAAGGGTAATTAAATTGTACCTGACTACATATTTGAGACACCTATTTTAATATGATTATGTGTACCTATGAACCGTAAGCAAAAATAACCACAAAACGCATAGCACAATAAATAAAACTATCATCAAGCTAAATTATATTTTTTTCTTAAAAATATCTCAACTAGATTTGTTAATGTATTACCTATTGCAGTCGAGATGGAAGAACGGTAGGACACGTGTATTCAAACAATGTTTATTAGACTTACTGTTATGTTAAAAATGGCTGTATGAAATATTTCGACTAACAGGGAATTGATTACTTTGTAGCTGTTTGCTTGAGTGATAAGAACTAAACTTTCGTAAATATTAACCTGCGCAAAACATCAAATATCATCAATTGAATAAAGGCGCATGAGGCCAATTGATTTTAAGAACACCGCTCAAATGTTGCAATAAGTAATAATAACAATTAAAATCCGGGTAAATTCGTGGTTTGTCAATCATTTACTGCACAGTTACAACAAAAGTTTAGTTGAAATATTTCTTATGTCTGGAAGATGTTTTGTAGACCATATTTTGGTGACATGCCGAAAATTATGTAACAATATTGTGGTCTCAACTGGTTGTTCAAAGTTCAAAATGCGATTTGTAAAATAGCAATATTAAATCGATTTCAGAATTTTATTGTTTAATTTTGAATATACCACCTATAAATCATTCTAGTAGAAACGTGAGTTTTCATGGCATGCCGTGTAAGTCTGAAATAAAATTAGTTTTATAATAATTATTTTTTGCCTCTGGGACATTTTGCTTTTGGGCGACGGTTATGTTAATATTTTCATGTATTAGAATATTAGCTAATGCGAGTCAAAATATGTTGGTTACGTAACAGCAGCATCCACAATTACATTTTTCGGGCAGGCAACAATAGTTAGCAATCTCAAATACCTTTTTTTTTTAAGTTCTAGCCTAGTCAACAGACAAATGAGCTGTGTTAACTTAGCTTACTTACTTATTTATAAATGCGGATATTTGTTACCTAATAACGCCAAAACGACTGAACAGATCTGAATGAAATTTGGCAGGGATATTAATAGCTAAGAGGCTGCTTTAAATTCCGGTAATTTTTTCGGTTCCCAAGGCATTACCACAGTCTATGAAACCATACAGTCGTCCGACGAAGACGTCCAGACAGGGTAATTGTGCGGGGTGTGAGGGGCGAGACGCGGGAAAGCCGAGCCCGAACTGCGAACAAAACGATGTTAGTAGTTCGGGACACAGCATTCGGGGCTAACAAGTGTTTGTTTTTAATTATTTTATATTTGTTAATTTAAATGGTGCATTGTGTAGACGGTAAAAAATATCTGATAGCTACACAGGTATAGGTAGGGCATGAGTGATAGTTTTTTTTTTTATTCAAAATGATAACGATGCTTTTAAGCTTTATTGGAATGTTGTTAATGAAAATAACATCTACATAATAATTGATTTAAGATGGCGGATTTTTTTTTATTATTCACTAAGGGTGAATTTCGAGATGGGGGACATAATTTTTTTTTTTTAATAAGATAAATAGTTGTCAATTTTGAGGTTCATTGGGGTGCTAATTACGAGTGTTTATCTGCATTAAATGAATATTTTTATATATTGTTTACTTGTGACAACCCTAGCCGTCGCGATACTGTCTAGACGTTGTCGGCATTTTCCATGAGATCAAAGGCGTCGGGCGACTGTATGGTTTTATAGACTGTGGCATTACTGTATTTTTTCAGAGTTATAAAGGGGCTTATAATCATGTTTTGTGCAATGGTCTCTAAGGACAAAAAATAACACAGTCCACTTTTCTTCCTTAAAAACGGTTTCCCGTGGGATATTTTCATCAGAGGATTTTAACGCGAACGAAGTCGCGGGTAGCAGCTAATAATATTTACAATTATTATTATTATAAATGAGGTTATGAAATAATGCAGTAGGGTAATTTCAGAATGAAATAAAAAAGTTGAATAGTTCTTGAACTCTTTAATTTTTGAGACTATTGATGATAATATTAGATTTTCATCCAAAAATGTCAAAGCTATTGTTTTTCTTCAAATGTAATGGATACAATTATTAGGGAGCACCAAAGTATCTAACTAAATTCGTTATGTAGAGTATCACACAAATTCAAAGGATTGCAGATTATTTAATAGGCCAAATTGTTCTATGGAAAGTCTCCCTAAAATTACTACAGAGATAATGTCAATATTCAATTTTATAATTTCACTTCTCTCAATCACATCGCGGGCCCAGGTTTAAGGACCACTAACTCTATTTTCAAATCAATGAAATAGTTTCCATTTTATAAGTGTAAAATGAAAGCCATTACTGAAATGAAAGTATTGATAGACAATATTTAAATATCTTATTTTCACAACATTTTCTTTAAGAAAGTTTATAAAACACTATTATGCTGTGGAAACAATGGTATTCTTAGGAGAATTGTAACTTAGTAGAAATCATATTCCTCCCTTAAAGTACAACACAATGAAAATGTTTAATCCGGTGACAACTTTTTGACTTATCTAATCAATTCAGAATTAAAGCATTTTTATTCTGAGAAATCATTTGAGGAGAACACAAGACCATAATTTCACACATAACTGAACTGTATGTTGTTATAGAAAAAAATTGATGGATTACAAAACATTTAACATATACAATAATACTAAAAAAACAGATGCATAAACTACTAAGGAGTACTATGGAAACAAATCTTTTTTTTTTATGTAAAGAAATAGCAAAAATTTGCAGTCCTTATAACATTACAAATAAATGTTTACCTTCAAAATTATGTCCTTATCTTCAAAAAGTTCATTGCAACCAAGTGTATTCACAAAGCACTATCTCTAATTATCTCCAAGAGACAATTTAAATATACATACTTTAAAAAAATAAGTATTGTCAATTAATTATATTTTTTTGTTATTTAGAAATGATATTGCAATGAACTCATAGTTAAAACTAAACTAATAAGAAGAAATGTAGTCTTTAAATGTCAAACCCCAGCTGAAGCCAATTCATAATATAACACAATCTACTGCTCAAGATATAACTTTTATACAATGGGCACAACTATAGACAATCCATCACTAAAATTCATTCTGTATACAGATTCTAATGACAGTCAAAGGTTTAAAACTTATTTAAAAATACTCGGTCCAAAATGAGTTACTACAAAACTATAAGGTCTACATCTTTAGTGGATTTATACTTCAATTACAACTGTACATCATGAGCAACTGGCAATATCAGCTGCTTGTCCAAAAGAAACATTTTTATGACACGGAAAAAGCCTTTTCTGAAAAAGATTTTACATAGGCTTCATGCAACTTGTTCACAAAGTCAGCATCATGCTTTAGAAGGTAGTTGAAAGCTTGAAGGAGCTGGTTCCTAGTGAGAGGTTCTGGAGACGGTTGGATATCTACTCCAGTGCTAGCTGTAAACATAGTCGGTGGCATCAGAGCAGGCTTCTGATGTGCATTCAGAGTGTTAATTAGTGGGTACATTCCAACATCGTCTAATTTGCTACCATTAAAAGTGCTTACGGAATGGCTGACATCCTGTGACTGATTTAAGTATGTAGCCAGTGGTGATGTGGGCTTTGGTGATGATATATGCATCAAGTTTAAGTCTAAATCCAATGGATTGGGTCCATTAGTCTCAATCACATCCAGAGTCTGTCCTGTCTTCAATCCAGATATCCTCTGCTGACTATGCTTTTCAATTGGTGTAGATTTTAATGGATAACCGCTACTCTGACGTATTGCAGAATCTAAAGTTACATTGCCATTTGAACATTGAGCCTCTTGAGGAGTCACAGAGCGCTGTTGCTTCTCTATGTGCTCTACGGAGTGCGCCGGGTTGCTCATAAGCCTCTGCAGCAGTAAGGGTGCCTCACGCGCATCCGATTGTCTCGGCCCGAACATGCCCGGAGACGGCAAGGAGGAAACCGCAGGCATCTGCGCCGCTGCACCACTGCCAGCCTTCGCAAAAAAGTCCATCACACTCTGCGACGCCATATCTGGTGCTCTAGCTAGCGTCGGGTCCACCTTGTTACCTACTAGCCCCTTGTTGGAGTTGAAGTCGTCCTGCGCTTTGCTCAGCATGGTAAATATGTCGACGGGTGCGGACGGTGTCGATGTACCATACACAGGGTTAGGCTGCGCCATAATTTCACCAGGACCTTGCTTAACGGATTCCTTCACCAGCGAATTCAATTTCGTAGCTACTCGAATACATTCGTCTTTATCGTAAAACCATATGCCGTAGATGCGACACTTGGCGTTTCGATACAATAGGAACGGCTCCTTCAATTGTAATTCTATTCCTTTAGACACTGGCTCGATTAAATTATTCGTACTCAATCTGTTCATAATCACCAAACTGTGATACGGCTCCCCATTTCTACTGTACACAAACAAAGCACCCTCGATGTTCGTTTTCTCCCATTCGTTTTCTTCAAATGTATAGAGCGCAACGTGGGTAGCACTGTCGATTATTTCTCTAGCGTATGGATCTGCCCTCTTTAGAGCAGCGAAATTCATACGAAGACCGGTGTCAGCCATTTTAAAGTAATAAAATACGACTTTTTGTATAGCAACCTAGCATCACAGCAAAATGACAAGAACGAATAACTCGCCATATTAATTTGCGGCGAGCGAAGTTTCGTTTCATGATTCCCAAAATTAAATAATATTTTTATTTTACTACCCTCTTTAACTTTTTCCCAGTTTCAGAAATCAGGAATATTTTCAAAATATACCCAGCACGCTTTATTATTCAAGTCGTGAAAATATCAACATTGCCGTACAATTACGCAGTTCATTGTCAATATACATTTCGTCAAACGAAACGCCGTTTTAGACAACGTCAATCAAGTGAGGTCATAGTGAGGTAAGTAAACAATTTGAAATTTAATTTTATTTATCGTCTACTGAAATCCTGCCTCTAGGAAAATTTCTAGTAATCATGTTATATACATACTAATATACAAGTAGCTACCAAAATCATTTTTTAGATAAATCACGCTAGAATTGTTGCAATCAGCAATACTCTTGCGCGATTCATGTATCGACCTAAGGTCTAGCTAGCTAGTACTTCTAGTCCTCTAGTCTACTTTTAACATCCCATGTAGGTACTGTATGATGCCATGAATATAATATTTAATTGAATTGGTATCTGATATAAGTGTGCATAGACCACCGTGGTAGAGTGTATTACACATAGGTTTCTATCTACGGTGATGATCTGAAGTAGGTACCAGGTTCGATCCCCGAAAGGAAGAAAACCATTTTTTTACCCTACATGATTCCTCGAAATTTTCAATTTAACCATCTTTTATTTCGGCCAATAATATTTAATTGTATATGGATCTTGTTTACTTTGGTGCGACTAGTAGACCGTAGTCAAGTTAATATTATTCATCCCTAACTCAATGATATTTTAAAGTATAGATATATTACGTTCATAGTAATTCGCGTATTAAATCCGTTCCGAGCCATCCAAAACTGCACATGTTGACAAGTTTCACTGCTAAACAGAACAAAAGATGCGAAATAGCACGCATATGAAAGACATGGCTATAATTTTTAACGATTACTTACCGCTCGTGATTGCGCTCGGTCGCAGACGAGGTACAAAACGCCCTAATTAGAACGTATTTGAGTCTTCACAACGCGCGCGCTTTTAAAATATGTATCTGCTTCTTTTTTCATATCCAATGCCCTTACTTTCATCTAAACACTACACCTTCCATTAATATTCTTTCGTGCAACGTAATATAATTATAATATGATTCTAAAAACAGACCAAACATCATTGTATCGATCTCATGTCGTTTAAGGTGCGGATTGGAACCCCTTTTTGAACAATGAGTTTCAACATGCAGAATAACGGTTGAGATTTGTGGTATCATGACCAAAATAGAAGATTATCTTATACGTTATGCCCAATACCTCAAATCTCTATTATACCTATTTATCATCATTTCCATCACATGAAAAAAAATATTTGTTAATAAATCATTCCCATAGTGAAACGTAGATAAGTATTAATAATTATGATAATTTGTATGCAAAATTGGTAAAAAAAAACAATAATATCAGTATTTAAGTAAACTTGAAAAAGTATCTATGTCTCAGGCCTAAATTAGGCCAACAAGACACAACGTCACAACGCCAATTTTTCAAACATTCTATTCTTATCGCTGTAAGCCAGCGTAATTTCATCAAATGTTAGCAGTTTTGCACTTTTGACATCCGAAAGAAACATCTTCACAGATGTTTGACAGACAGTTGAAACAGCTAGGTATATGTATAAATACCAAGACTCGAACCCGCACCCGGTATGCAAGGAGTATGGGTTCGGTCCCGCCTGAGACATAATTTTTCAAGTTTAATACTGATATTATAATTGCGATTAAGTTGCTAAAATATCAAATAAAATAAAATATTAATATCTATATCGATATCGTATAATAGTTCTAATTCTATAACATGCCTCCCTATTAGAACCTAAACCACAGAGTACATTTTAATACACTCGCTTGACATCTCATTCATACCGTACATAAAGTCATAGATAATACATATCTTAAAGTCATTTGAGAGTTTACGCGTGTTGACGTCGGTAGTACTAGTCGCGTATCAAATAAAATAAATTAGAGACCTTTATTTATTGAAATTACTCGAAAACAAAAGTTGCTTAGTAAAACAACTAGTTAACTGCAACTTTAATCTAGTTTTGGCGTAGTGCATAGATATTACCGGCTAAAAATTCACGTGCAAAGTTAGTCAAAGTTTGTTGAAATTAAATTATTGTTTTGAAACGATGTCTGATGCCAATGTGCTCGTAATTGGTAGCGGAGGACGAGAGCATGCCCTGTGCTGGAAGTTGGCCGATTCCCCGTTCGTAAAGCGTATTTATTGCGCGCCGGGGAGCGTCGGGATCGCCACCACGAATAAAGTGGAGAATGTAGATTTGGACATCAATGATTATCCAGTAAGTTCTTTATATTAAAGACCAAGTAAAAGCTCTTATGTATTGTAGAATATGGTATATACTTTTAAAAATATATGTTTAATATAGTTGCATTACACTAACATAGATTTCCATTTTAATACTTCTGTCTTCTTGGATATTTGTTGTAGTGGTTCTTTTTAAAAAATCAGCAATGAACTTTACTTTAGTTTCAGTAAAAGGTGGTTTTCGTCATATGCGTGATATGGGCAAACATTTATGAGTCTAATAAATCAATCTGAAATATTTTACTTTAACACCCGATTGCCCTATCTCTGCAATTTCGTACACATGGAAATTTGGATGGGTATGCGTTAGAACTCATTAAGTAAAAAGATAGTTGGTCTCCTGCTCTGTGTTAGCAAAAACAAATATATCCCTTCAGGAATCATATTTTTCCAGAATGAGAAGTAGCCATTCCAGACTAATATTTTTCCATGCTAAATTTCATCCTAATCTGTTTAGCCTTCTGCATCTGGTGTGATCAAGGAATGTAGTTCCATTCAAACTTTCCCATTCAAAATATTAGGAATATTATAATGTAATTAAACTTAATGATGTAACTCCTATAGCATCATAAGACCGCCGGCGGTCATTATAACAATAAATTTCAAATGTGTCTGGAATAAACCACAATCGAAGGGTTAACATAGTTTCGATAATAGTATCTGTAAATGTTGTATAACCGTCCTTTCTAGTAGTTTTAAAGAATTCTAATGTTGTAATTAACCATAACATGTTTTAAATGTGGTAAAAGAAATAAAACCCATACAAAAAAAATTAACAGGATTTCAGTTTTTTGGATATTAAGATAGACTGCATTCAAATGGTAGAGTGTTAATATAAATGGCAATACATATTTGTCATAGATGTGGTTTATTTGTTAGTTTTTTTTTTTTTATTAGGAACAATATCTTTTTTTGTAATATTTATATATTTTATACAATTACTTTTTTTTAAAAACATCTAAAATATACTAATAATATTACCTAAAATATTGTAAAAAATAAACAATTTAGTAAATCTAATTTATTTCGTGGTCTAAAATAGAAATAAATAGACTTGATACTTATTTAATAGTCAGATAACCTTATAATCAGTAAGTTCATTAATCTTTTGGTTGGGGGCCAACCATTGCCCCAGCATAATAGTTTTATCTATTTGTATTTTATTGGGATTAAATTACACAATCATTAATTATCTACTGTTGTATGCGATAGAATTAGGGACGAGAGGCATACGTACAAAATCGGTCTGTAACTAAAAGGCCTTGGTCTACCTAGGACAGTCAGGACTGCTGCAATTAGTCTTTTCCTAATACTAATGTCAGAACCAGTATTAGTAAGATTGTACTACATAGGGTTGGGCGGGGAAGTCTACTCGGGCAGTAAAGATGAGGCTGATGCGTCAGAAGGAGGCCTTCTCAACCTACACCTGGATATCAACTACCAGGCACTGCCCCAGGTACCTTTAGGGGCAATGCTATGGACCTAGCACCATCACAGTAAATCCATGGATGCTAAAAGGTTTTGTTTCATTTTTTTGACTAAGTGTCAGCCAATGGTATATTGCCTGCTCCTCAGGCTTCATATTTTTGGGGGAAATTGGCATCTATTTTCACTACATTAGATGCCCCAATGTTCAACTTGATGTGCTGTTAACACAATTAGCAGTTTAATAAATGTTGTGTTTGCAGCTAGTAACATGTTTCTTAGGCTTAAGTATATTTTGAGAATAGAAATATATTATTAGGGGTTAAAGTATGAAATTGCCGTTTTGTATGGACGAAATCGAGAAAAGTAATTTTTCCATACTAACAATTTTTTAGTTTTTTTAAAAACGCCTGAACCGTTTTCGATGCAATTAAAGGTGAAAGTTAGATGGTTATAAAGCTACGCATTATAGTATTTAAATTTCTTAAAATCAAAGTATATAATACAAATATACTTAATTGAAGCAAGAAGGACAGCTGACACATTGTAAGGGGTCTTTTCAACGACTTCCTTTGAAGTAATATGCACTAGTATTGCATTTTTTTTTAGTCAAAAGTTACTTTATTTAGTTTTTGATACAATACAAAAAGAATTACGCAATAATATGACTATACTTAAGAGCTATAAACAAAATAAAAAGTGGGAAAATAATCGGCAATTTCATACTTTAACCCCTATTATTATAAATTGAAAATACGATTCATAATATACATTCGACATTTCATCAAAACTTATATTCTATGAATAGCATTGTCAATTTACAATAGCAATTTGATGCTTAATCAGCAGCATTAAGCCAAACAAACAGTATTTTAATTAACTTATAAAAACTTTGACGACCTCCGTGGCGGATCAGCGTACACTCCGGTTTTCAAGGTGTCGCCTGCTCCGAGGTCCCGGGTTCGATTCCCGGACGAGTCAAAGTAGAAAAAAGTGTTTCTACATTTTCTCGGGTCTGGGTGTTTGTGGTACCTTCGTTGTTTCTGATTTCCAAAATACGAGTGCTTTAAATAGTTATTCAAATTAGGATCAGAACAATGTATGTGATGTTGTCCACATTTATTCATTTATTTATTTACATAAAAATGCTTGTTAAATGATAGTATCAAATCTCAGTAAAGAGAGAATCGATCTTAGATCGAGATCGAGAATAAATCGATGTCCTAGGTGATGTAAATGAGTACTGCCTGAAGAAGACTGGCAGCCAGTGTTTTCCCTCCACCAATTGATCAAACTGCGATATCCATCGGCTGCCAACCATGGCGAATATAGAAAAATCCTCCCCATGCAGATGCCTGTGTTCTGAGGCTCTACGACGCAACACGAATCTCATATTTATGGATAATATCTGTCTCTTCCGGATACTCGAATACATTGGTATGAGTGAGAGACAGATGACTCGAATTTAGTGACATTGCGTTGCGGAGTAAGGCCGCTGCTTTGAACTGATATGGCTTGTAACGATGATGATGAACTGTCTTGTCTTTGAATGTGCTGTTTCTGAACTAAGTATTTATTTTATTAAATCTTCAGGCTATCGCAAAATGGTGCAAAGACCAGTCGATCGATTTAGTCGTGGTTGGGCCGGAGGATCCCCTCGCGAACGGCATCGTCGATGGCCTAACCCCCTTCGGCGTCCAGTGCTTCGGACCGACCAAAGCCGGGGCTCAAATCGAAGCGAACAAGGACTGGGCTAAGAATTTCATGAACAAATACCAGATACCGACAGCGAGACACAAGTCCTTCACAGACGCTGCTGCAGCTAAGGAATTCATTAACAGGTTCGTAATAGTGCCCTTCGTGCGCGAGTCCGACTCGCACTTGGCCGATTTTATCTATGATGCCGTTATCTACCAAAGTTTTTTTAATAACACACAAAGAAATAATTATTAATAAAAACTCCTATTTGAGACTTACAGATACCAAAAATTTGATCAAACTTGTTTAAGTTTTTTAGCCTTTTTGGGTATAGCCCGGTCGAAATGTTGCAATCAGCAATACCCTCGCGGGGTTCATGTATCTACCCAAGGTCTACTTACTTTTAACATGCATGATGCAATGAATATATTTAACTGAATTGGTATCTTTGTGTGTATTGACCACTGTGATCACGGGAGAACTCTCCCATGATCATGGCACTTATAACTCATGATAAATATGGCACATGGTATAAACCCCTAATCATAACTTTAGTGCAGTGGCGGCGCAAGGCCTAAACTTAATGTGGGCGAGGTACATTTCGCGAGGCCCTCTGATAATATGGGCAAGCAGTTTGCGAGGCCCTCTGATGGTATAATTAATTTTATGACATAGTTTATCAGAAATATCTAGTATGCATTTCATTCATATCTAAAAAGAGTGAAATATCTTATCATACTTTTGGGTTTTCCATACTTTTTCTTTATTATAACTATGAGGCGCGAGTCCCCGTGCACCGCGAGGCCGTGGGTGGCCCACACCGCCCACGCCTTACGCCGCCTCTGCTCTAGTGATAGTAATCATGAAAGTTTAAATCAGTATACTTGTATTATTGACTGTTGCTTTTTTGTAGCAGCAGTTTCCTAGTTAAAATTCTATATTCTCAGTATTGAATCACAGCAATCATACACTAAGACCCAAACTGTTCGTTTTATCAAACCAACTCTGACCTATACATTATCGCCTCTACAATTTCTTGTTTTCGAAAGAATGTGGAGCAATGTCGCGATGCTCACAGACTATTTTTATATAATTGTTATGTTACTTGTACTACAGTTCAAGTTCGCTGGTTCGAAGGATCTTTACCAATAATTCGGAAACGCCATTCCTTTATAAAGCGTGTTAGGTAAATGGTATAAAAAACGGAAACCAACCTATGTGTTAACTTATGCATAAAAAGACCATGGTGAAGTCAGAAATTTGATACCATAGTTTTTGAAAAAAAAAACATTTTCATACAAATCGGAATCTTTAAATTATAATTTTGTGTAAAAAAAACCGGCTAAGTGCGAGTCGGACTCGCGCACGAAAGGTTCCGTACCATTGACTAGGTAAACAACATAAGGTACTAGTGTTGCCAGGTCCAAACTGTTTTAAATCGGGGCAGGAGGTAAAACAAATCGGGACTTATGGTTGTAGATCGGGACAATAAAAAAACAAGTGTTTTTAAATTAAACTATATTTATTGCGTTTTACAACTAATATTCCTAGTTACTTTGAATTTAATCTTATACAGGTGACTGATCTACTGATTGATTGAAGCACCATCGCGAAGCGGTCGTGTCTCTGAGCCAAAGAACAAAACAAAGCCATACCCTTGCTATACCGCTACTACTGCTAGTGTAGTCATGATGTGTCATTTAATTAATATTAATATTTTTTATCAAACTTGTTGCTTTATCGGGACATTTAGTATCCCGATCAGGTGCAATTTGGGACCCGTCCCCAGACCCCTGAAAATTGTCACGTCCCGCGCAAATCGGGACACCTGGCAACACTAGTAGGTACCTACATTAATTTAGTTAATATAGTGCCTACCTTTTACCATTTATTGATATCGAGCAAAAATAGGTTTGTTTAATGGGATCCTTAAATATTTATTTTATTTTGTTTTTAGTATTTGTTGTTATTGCGGTAACAGGAATACATAATTTGTGAAAATTCCAACTGTCTAGCTATCGCGGCTCTTGAGATACAGCCTGGTGACAGAGCGACGGACAGACGGACAGAGAGCGAAGTCTTAGTAATAGGGTCCCGTTTTTACCCTTTGGGTACGGAACCCTAAAAAATGATGATATCGAATTTCTGACTTCATTATAGTATTTATATGCATATTTTAACATGGCTGGTCTCGGCTAAAACCCTGTAGAGTAGATACATCTTATTAACGGCCGGTCCCAATAATCTATCTACCTTCAGTTTTGGCATATCGGAAATAGAAAACATCTTCTGTCTCTGATTTTGCCGTCCAGAGAAACAAAGACAAAAGTGGTTTTCTATCTCAGATATGCCAAAACTAAAGATAGATAGGTTATTGGGACCGGCCGTAAATGGATAAAAAACATTTCAGCTATCTGTTGCAAAATATTTTTAATTACAGTGTAGTCCGTTTAGTACGACTTCGCTTAAAACAACCAACCGTTTTTAGCGACGTAAGTATAGGCACATGTTTGGTTTTCATATGAACCACTATGACAGTCTGGTACATCCGTTTATTACAACTCCGCTTACAGCGACCGACCGCTTTTAACGACGGAATTTCACATAAAATTGTCCGGTTACAACGACGACGAGCTTTAACGTGTTTACAAATAAATTGTAAGTAAGAAACTATCTTACCCCGCGCACCCCCCTTGCCTGCAAGTCGCTGATTCGGATGCAATTAGTGAGTGATGAGTGATTACGGGTACAAAAATGGCTTCTACAAAACGAAAAAGTTTCTCTATTGAAGAAAAAAGTGTTCTAATACAACGTTTAGAAGCTGGCGTGTCTAATGTAACGATTGCGAAGGAATTCGGTGTAAATCATTCGACAATATCCACAATTAAGAAAAATAAATACAAGATACTAGAACCTTTGTTCAATGCGAATGTTTTAAAACCTAAACGCGTGAGGTTGTCGTCTAAAGAACAAGTTGATTTGGCACTTTTACATGGTTTAAGCTGCAACCTAATACAGGAATACCCGTAAATGGGCCTATGCTGCTTTTTTTAATAAAAAAAAAATACAGTTCGTTTAGTACGACTTCCGGTTAGTAGGACGGATTCTACTGTACTTCCAAATTTATAAACAGTTCGTTATATACACTACGGTAACCGTGACGTCATAGTTTAGTACTGCCATATTAAATCTGTGGCAAAATTACTTTTTGAAAGAATATGAAAAGGATGTTAATTGATTAAAGTGTAAATTTTTCAATTATGTCTTGGTGGCTCACTGGAAAGAACAGTCGACAGGTAATCCAAAGGTTCTCGGTTCAAGTCACGCCTAAGGGTTTCAAAATTTTTTTCAGTAAATCATATGTAATAATTAGTGATCAGAATAGGTAGAGTTATTGTATTATTATGTACTCTGACAGTGCTGGCGTAATATCATTATGACTTTTTTTCAAAAACCGAAACCGTTAAATTCCGGTTTTTTCATCAGTAAATTGTATATTAAATAAGAAATTGTTTTTACAACTGCAACTAAAATAAGCTGTTTTTTAGTCTACAAAACAGCTTATGTATAGTAGTTTTTATAGGTAGCATTTGTATATTTAAATTAACCTTATTTGTGTAGCTTTGTTGTTGTAGTTTGTACCTTTAATGTCTTTTCATTTTCAATTCCATACTATGGAGAATGGGTGTCACTGTAGCAAAATATCTTGTTAATTTTATATCACCTGAAATTACTTGGACTGACATTTTACACAACTTCGGTTCTTTTACTCTTATGATTAGAATAAAATTACAATCTTAATACTATTGAAATTTCGGAATCCCGGAGGCATGTCCATATTAAAATCAATGTTTGAGATCTTTTAATAATTTAACAATTTGTTTTAACAGTGCCCCCTACCAAGCTCTTGTGGTGAAAGCATCAGGCCTCGCCGCCGGGAAAGGTGTTGTGGTAGCGGCCTCCAAGGATGAAGCTTGCGAGGCAGTTGACGAAATCCTCACAGACGCAAAATTCGGGGCGGCTGGTCAAACGGTGGTAATTGAAGAACTCTTGGATGGTGATGAAGTTTCTGTAAGTACCTAGATTTAATTGACTATATTAATGACCTGGCTCAATTGAATCACACCTAATTGGATCTCAATCATATATTTTGACATTGCTATCTTAATAAATGGGTCAAAATATACGATTGAGATCCAATTACGATTCAATTGAGCCATTTGTAAATTAGCGGAATTGGGGGCTTGGTCCAGTGGTGTGTGATTAGCATTCTACGCATAAAGGGTTAGAGGCCTAGCAGGGTTAATTTAGGATATTATCTCATCTAAATTAACTTTTTTTTACTGTCTTGCTTCGTATAGCACGTTACGCCGTTGGTTCCGGATTCTGTGGCAAGATGGAAGTAGTAAAAGCAAGTGAATTCAAGGGCTGTAATAAGCTACTTGAAAAACTATGTCAACAGATTATTCTTACTATGTTCACCTTTAGACATATAGATAAGTTGACTAAAATATACTTGTTGATTTAAACTTTCTTATTTTTAAGAAATATCTGT
The DNA here is from genome assembly GCA_949315895.1 of Anania crocealis. NCBI lineage: Eukaryota > Metazoa > Arthropoda > Insecta > Lepidoptera > Crambidae > Anania > Anania crocealis. The sequence goes on along the minus strand of OX438859.1, from coordinate 2,969,368 downwards.
AACTCTTACAAAACAACTAACTTATTGTGATTATAGTAGTGGGCTAATTGCTGGCAATGAATTGTCCAATCTCTGGATCAAGCATCAGAAACATCCGAAAAATATTGTTATAAAAAACTGACTTATAAATTAATTTTTAATTAAAAAAAAAATTGGTTGTTTGTAGAGTAGGTTTACGATCGAGATGTTTACGTGATAACGAGAAAATCTCCATTCGTTTGTATGCCGCTAGAGTGAGAGAGACGGAAGATCGGTCCACTCACTCGAACGCTATGCCAGCCTCCGCTCGTGAGGATTCCGCGTGACAAGTTTCACGGAATGACTGGCAGCGCTCGAGATGAGACGGGAGATCGGTCCGTCTCTCTCTCGTTATACCTGCGATCGCGCTCGTGAGGTTTTGGTGTGACACAAGTTTCTGAACATGTCACCCGACTAAAACGATTTTAAAGACGTTATCACGTCAAAATGTATTATAAATTATAGACATTCATACCAATTGTTATTAATACGAATACAACTCCCAGTTCGACTTTAACGTTAAACCAAAAAAAAGCAGAATGTGAAATTTCGTTTCGGAGATATTTTGATACCTTATAGAAGATATGGGAAGATAGTCACTATTAAAGAGCTAATAAGCAAGCTAGTAAAGTAAAGTAATAGCCTATAATCATCCTAATGCAGGGAGAAAGTCACCATCATTGAATTCAAGTTACCACAGCAATGAAGGGTGCAAGCAATCAATACGCTAAATAAGCAATTAACAAACAATATTTCAAGTCGATATTCATTAACTTAGTGATGCCACTTTTGGCCACTCGATAACAGGGTCACGTTGTCCTCACATCACTCTGGGCCAAGTTACGTCCATTGGGGTCCAGATAAGATAATCATTGAAGTAAATAACAAGTGTTTTTTTCACATTAATTAGCCATGATTTAATTGATCCATTAAATTTTAATGGATCGTCGCGGAATAATAATTTTAGACTGATTTAAAATTAAGTTTATGTTACGTTATTGTTTTTGATGTCGGCATAGTTTCGTTGGTTGAAGTTGTTGATAATAAGTTGTATTTGTGATCTATTAGAATCTTAGTCATGTTATTGTTACCAAGAAGAAACTTAAAGTGATTGATGCTTTATTACGATCATAAGTTTCATTAATCAACATCCAGCCACATCTGTCCATTGCTGGACGTAATCCTCTCCAAACGAGAATTTTGATATAAATAATAAGAAATGCACCACGCTTTGCGAGCGCAGTTTGGCCAACGCTAGAAAGTAAATTAAAAAAAAAAAGATTTGTTGCTGCCCGTCTTATTTTGGCAGTATCCTTTAATCGCTTCTTGCCGGATTTAGAGGTCTGAAATAAAACAAAAGATCAAATTATTATTAAAAAAGGACGATTTTTTTAATAAAATAGGTGCTGTAGGTAAAGGTAAAATGCACATAAAAATATCAAAGGAAAACTTGTTTAGTAGTGTTTACTAGTCTGAATATGTTTTTTTCCGAAGTCGCTATTATGTAAGCCCCGGGGTCGTGGCCCCGGGGCCTCCCTTAATCCGGCCCTGACTACACCCATATAGAAAATGGTGATTTTTATGCTAATACCACACGACATATTCTTTAAGCCTATAACTGCCGAAGTACCAGACACAATTAAAATTTTATTGTTTGGAGGTCACCGGTGACCTCCGTTGGCTCAATGTGTTAAATTTTACTGTGCAATGAATACACGAATAACTTCCCAGGTCCTCGCCTTCACTGACGGCGAGACGGTCTCCATAATGCCGTCAGCGCAAGATCACAAGCGTATAGGTGACGGGGACATCGGCCCCAACACCGGCGGTATGGGCGCCTACAGCCCCTGCCCTCTGATCACGCCGGACCAGCTCGCAGACGTCAAGGACCAAGTGTTGCAGCGGGCGGTGGACGGGCTGAAGGCGGAGGGCATCAAGTATGTCGGTAAGTGTGATTGGAGTCATTGACATACCAAAGAAAGTATCTCCTGGCAAAGGCATTAAGTATGACGGTAAGTGTGTTGGGAGTCATTGACATACCAAAGAAAGTGTATCCTTGCATTGATTTATTGAACATGAACCTCAGAACACGTATATTCTTGTTTGGATAAAAGTCTGTCGTTTTATGCGGGGGACTAAGAAAGTAATACTTTGAAACAAACTCATTATATTGCAGTCACAAATCGCACAAAGACATCAAGCTTTAATTCGATAGGTGGAAAAACTTGCTTAAGTATCAATAGTATTGATTATAAATAAAAAATGTGGACACAATCGCATGCATTGTTCTGATGCCAAAGTAAGTAAATAATAAGTTACCACAAACACTTAGAAAAACAATATTACTAGTAGAAATACATTGATCCAACCGGGAAATGAATTCAGGACCTAGAAGCTGGCGACACTGGTGTGTATGCCAGTCCACCGCAGAGATCGTCAATTGAAACGATATAATTATTGCTAACTTGATAAATATGACCTGATCAAACTGATGGAATACGTTTACTCAGCAAATAAATTGGCTTCATTAAAGACCTCAATGGTACTTATGTCGGTGCTTCTTCAACTTAAATAAGCGGATAAGTGAAGTTGTGCTGGTCAAAGCTCCATTCAAGGTGCTTAGCAGGCAGGTTGGCTATAGTGGATAGAAGGCGTTACTGGCCGTCTTCTTCTGACAGAATTCCTCTAGTCGCCTCTTACGACACCCACAAGACGAGAAGCTAGCTAGGTAATGCTGTTCTACTTTAGGCCGTCACCAACGTATCAGAGGCCTTACTCCGCATTTTGGAATCCACCTGTCCCTATCACTTATACCGATGTATTAAAGTATCTGAAAGAGACAGATATATCCGTAAATATGAGCTTCGTGTTGCAGAGTATGGCATCAGTAACGGTTTCGAAACGAAATGTTCGAGAATATCGAAAACCTTATCAAACGAAAGGTCAATTAAAGACATACTCCACGCGCTAAAGTGCAATCTGATAAATGGCGAGACGTACGAGTATTACTAAATCGTCCCAGACACGCGCACAACCCGACATAGGTGCAATAATAGTGCGAATTACGCATATATAAACCGATAAATTGTCTATCTTCTAACGAAGAATGAAGCACTTTCAACTCGGCTACAAAGTGGTTATCTAAGTTATTACCTTAGCAACAGGAACCGTTTATATTTACAGCGCTATCGGGAGGTAACGAACTCGATTTGACGGTCGAAATTATGATTGTCGTTTTATGCCTACAATACAGGTCTTAAGATCTAATGCCTACTTGTTCAAGAACTAATTTGCCTTGACCTATACTTTTAATCGCCAGCGTTCAAAAAGTGGCTAGGTGAATTTCATTTAGTATTCTAGCACGTTCCTAAATTGTCATAGATATTAGATATTCATTGTATTTTGTCGTGTGGTGCCGGCACATAAATACCTATGGGTATCAGTATATAAACTTGAAAAATTTTGTCTCAGGCGGGACTCTAACCCGCATCTCCTCGATAAGAAGAAGAATTTTTCAAGTTTATATACTGATATTATAAGTGCAATTAAGTTGCTAAAATATCAAATAAAGTATAATACCTATGGGTGTCGTAAGAGGCGGCTAAACGAGTATTGCCAGAAGAAAACGACCAGCAGCCTTTCTTTTCAATTTGACTAAACAGCGATCGTCTTCTCGCCTGCCATGCTTGGCGTTTATTGCAAACTTTTCCTTTTGGATAGGCTCTTGTCGAGCAGTAGACTGATGTCGGCTGGTAATAATGATGACCAGTGATCGGATTAGGTAGTGCAATTTAGGGTGAACGACTTTATACATTTTATTAGTACGGATATGCCCGCGGGATAGTGGGATTTCAGAAATATCCTATATAAAATAAATTTAATCTTAACATTTCTTTAATAACAAAACATTTGTGTTTTCGTAGTTGCCTTTATTAGGCAAATAAATAATTTATTTGGGTCTAAAATAAATAAAATATGGCGGCTATTGAGTTTAAAATACTAAATATATGGCGGCCGATGAAGCCGCGTAAATATAGCATAACAATGTGCAATAACATTGTTAACGATACGAGTATTATCTTTGATCAGCTTTTGTCGAAACTTTAATCCCGCCCGATAAGCATGTCCATGTTAAAATTTCGTCATGAAATACCGCAAAATTGCACTACTGATCCGATCATTGATGATGACAATGATCATTCATACTAGTCCAGTTCTGCTTGGTCAAAAATCAACACTCTTCAAGTGTTTTGTTTCTTCTCTAGTCTCTAAATAAGTACTTTCGTAGGCTCCTAAACCAACACCTGGGTCGTAATAATTCCCAACCACGTGATATCCAGGCACCAGCACGGTGAATCATGACGCTAGAAAGTTTGGTTTGGTTTGCCATCTACTCTCACTTTTTGTTAGGAAAAGTTAAAATGCCATATATATATGCAAACCGAAAAGCACAACTTAAGTTCGCTCCTATTGTCTGTGTCTTTGGGTCAGGCAATTCACATGGGATAGTGACTGACTCGTCCACCCGGTCACCGGTGTAAATCAAATCCACTAAAGTAAATGGGCGTCGGTGAGTGACAACCTATTTGTTCTGGAACAGATCACAAAGGAGATCGGAGTTCGCCTCAGAGTATTTTTTATACGAAATAGCGATCTCTTTTCCACTTACTTAACCTCACTACAGTACTTAAGAGTGCAAGTGTTGATGGTTAGACGTTTTATTTGCAGGCTCGTGTCAATTATCGAAAACATTGGAGACATGTCTCTTGCGTAGATAGATAACGTATCTATCTCACACTGATGTAATTGCACGCACTATACGCTACGGTTGGCAACACAAGTTCACTAAAGTTTTAGCAACTGATAATTTGGACGGAAAGTAGATTGACCTCCGTTTTTGTTGCATGACTCCATACAGATTCTTTGGATGAGACATCTAAGATTGATATCACTGAGACTGAGACATTACAGCGTCATCATTTCAGGTGTTTAATAGATTATAGCTGCATTTAATTTAATTTAATTTCTAAATGAAATGATAGCTCAGAAGTGAGTATGGAAATTGTCATCTATAGGCCATTTGCATTGAAGGCATCGCCGCGGTCTAAGCTAGGTTATCGATCGAACTTACCCACGCCCTAGAGGGCCGTATTACGTGTAGACCATAAATTAATGTTAAGCTATTTGGCGACTAAAATGACTGTTGGATTCAAATATGGACAAAATAATTGTAGGTAAATCTGTCAAAAGATTATCTGATGTATAACGAAAGATAAATAAAAAACCTCTATTCCTTGATATTGGCGTCTCAGAGCATTAAACCAACATTGGCGTAGATAAAGTTTACATTAATTCAACATAATAGTTATACAAAATGAAAAGTTGTTTTTAACACGATTTTTGAAGGTATTCTTAAGACATTACAGCAAACTTTTATTATGTTGACCATACTTCAATAATCTAGTTTAGTCCATCAGAAAGCAGTTCAAGACCAGTTTATCGTCTTTATGCAATGACACAATTATAATTATATGTAGTTAAGAAAGCGTTTTCCTAACCTATAAATCAATCATCGCCGTTATCACGTTTATAGCTGTAATTATAAAGTACATAATCGTCTGTAGGTATTAGTACTGAAAATGAAATGGTCCATATGTTTAATCTTAACGACTTCCATTAAAATTCGAACACGTGGCATAAATGTATCTGTTTTCTAACTTGCAACTATTGCCAGGCAATTATACTCGTAATTATACGGACTGTTGCCAATAAGCTAACGGATAATGGCGGAATCTTTATTTTCTTAATTTAATTGCACATTATTCGATTGCCCGATTATATTGCCCCTATCCAAGAAACTAGAATAGAGTATAAAACTGGTAGTAGTTAGAAGAAAAATGTCTACCAGGTATCGCTAGTGTCTTTGCATAGTTTTTTCTCTGTATTATATTTAAAAAAATGCCAGCTATCAAGTTAAAAATAGACTAGACTTCTTGCTTGGACCAATTACAATTCTTATAAATCAACTATTAGTTTTACTGAATGAAGTCAAATTTCTTGAACAGAATTTGAATTTTCTGGTTGGTTCTTTCATGGTTGAAATTGACTAATGGGTAGATTAAGCGCCTATTTATCCCGATAGGTGGCGTCTTGTCTGTCATAGACAAAACCAAACATGCTATACGTATTGGATCATATTAGTTTCAAATAAGCTTTTTATGTAAAATGCCACAATATTTATCATCTAACTACAAAAAGTTTGCAATCCAGCGTTTTCTCAAAGCATTATCTCGTAAATTAACTTAAAATAAAAGCGTAACTAAATGCAAATTAATGTCCAAAAATTTTTAAACCCATAGATTTACATGACCAAGCAAGAAAATCTTAAAAGTTGCCTAGTCTATTGTTAATTGCAAGGACTTGTTATTGGCTTTCTGATACTTATCTGTTAATGTTGTATGTTGCATTAGCTGTTGGTCTTCCGAATATTAAAGATATAAATAAATAAAAGCATTAAACCTCAGTCTCGTAAGTCAAAGACCAACGACTGTGGCGCCACCTGTAATTCGCTTTGCCTCACCCACCTGATTGTCTTTGACTGTTGTTTGGCACTCAAATTTGTTAACTTGTTACATCTATTTCACAAGTTGTATTTTTTAAGTAAAGTGCTGATTTCTCTTTATTACCTGATTAAAATGTATGTAACAAACATTGCGTCCATACGCGATACACTGCGATATACAGACGCTCCAATGCGATAGTCTGATTCCCGCTAGTTATAATTTACATACTGTTTTGTTAGATAATTATCACAACGTACTTACGTCACGTTCTAGCAACCGTGGCGTTACGTCTGCCTGCCCTGTGACCCCATTGTTTGCCGCATATTTACTAACCACTCCACAATTAAGTTTACGATAAACACTGATAACGCGAAGCAAATATACATCATCTTAATCAAAGTAAAAAACACTTTATATCCAGGGGATTAAATTACACTTTTAATTGGTATTAGTAGAATCTGAAAATAAGCAATGTATTTCGAAAATTGCGCCGTTTTCTTAGTACTTGCTGATAAAACGTTCAAAATAAAGAAACGAATGGAAAATTTTAGATGTATAGGTTAACGTGTAAAATTAAGTTATCATTCGTCAATGAAAACAATGTTGCGCACTGAGTTTTGTTTTTAGCTGGATATTTGTGAATATTAACTAATGATGTTTTGATTTACTCTGTGATTTGTAATAAAAAAATATTATAATTTTTCTCACACTTTAAACTTTTTTTTAAATCTTTGTAAGAACTTCTCGATGTGATAATATGAAAATGTTATAACATAATTATTTGGAAACCTAAAAAATTTTATCGGTGAACCATAAAATTATGGCTAACCAAATAAATAATAAAATATTTAAACAGCTGTTAACACTATGTATTCCTGTTCCCTCAAATTAATAAGTTCATTATCATCAGCTGACATCAGACGACTTTTCTTATGACTGTGTCCAGGGTCTCTCTAGATTCTGCCATAATTTGTTGTGTTTGCATCAGTGTAACAATCGTCGTTGAACTAAATAAATAAAATAAATGGGTTTGCTCTTGACTACATATTTAACTTCACGGTTAAGAAGAAGCCTAACATGGAGCCAGCTTACCCAGAAAGTGGCACTGGTTCTCCCACACAACAACGAAACACAGAAAATCTGTTTGTCGCTGGACTCCGGCAGGAGGGTGGTAGCATCCAGGCAGCCTCTTACGAAGCCTACCACCGCAGGGGGATCTGTTAGCCGTCATCATTGGTTAGAAAACCAAAGATGCCGTTGCCCAGGGTCGACCACTAGGAGGTAGATCCCATCACCCCTAAAGCGTTAGCGTTTCTGCCCGTCTTCTCGTCTCCCTTAGTTGCTTCTTACAACTTCTATAGGACATGACAGGGATGGTTCTAAGTCTAAAGTTGTCACCCAACTGCACTTAAAACTCTACTTCTAATTTGGTTTTACCTTTCCCCTACAGGAGTCCTTTACGCTGGAATGATGGTCACCAAGTCTGGCCCGGTAACGCTGGAGTTCAACTGTCGTTTCGGAGACCCAGAAACACAAGTGCTCATGACCCTCTTGGAATCTGATCTCTACACTATTATGAAGGTACAGTACAGCTTGTCTGACATTAATTTGTAAATACGTATGTCTAATGAATGCCAATTTGTAGATACCTCTAGGTTTTTAAAAATACGCTGATTTCACTCATTATGTTTTAGGCTCTTAAAATACCTCTTATATTATTACAATTTAAGTTGGAAATTGTATGACGTACTTACTCAGATTGAAAAAAAAATAGCTAGCATTTCACAGTATTTGTTACTAAAGTCCTCCAAAACGGATCGATTCTAATGAATCTTTTATCCGAATGTTCAGTAGGTCTAAAAATAGATCGTAAACTATTCATCTCGGAAAATATAATAATACGGATCCCGTGAATTCCCCGCGTAAGAAGTAGCGGGCAACAGCTAGTTATAAGTATTATGGCATTTTTTTGACATGGATACTTTGCTTTTTTTTAGTATCACTGATATTGTTTATTCTCTCTATTATCTGGAACCTATTTTAGGCATGCGTCAATGGCACCCTAAGCAAACATCAAGTTATGTGGAACACCAAATTGTCCGCCGTAGGAGTCGTCCTCGCATCAAAGGGATACCCAGAGACTTCCACTAAAGGCTGCGTCATCAGTGGTAAGTGTTCCTTTAAAGATTAACTATTATTCTATTCTAAAAAGACTACGGCCTTTTAATAATTATTATCTACTAGCAGCCCGTCCCGGCTTCGCACAGGTGGACATTTTTTTAAAAGGATCCTTATATCTTTTCTAGCAAAAAATATTGCCTATGTCACTCAGGGTGAATGTAGTTTTCCAACAGTGAAAGCATTTTTGAAATCGGCACAGTAGTTTTTAAGTTGATTCATCACAAACACACACACACACACACACACACACACACACACACAAATTAAATGTTTCCTCTTTATAATATTAGTGTAGATAAGTAGTACTCCTGATGACCTCCGTTACAGAGTGGCGTACATCCTGTTTTTTAGGATGTCGCCTGCTCTGAGAAGTCTCGGGTTCGATTCGCGGACGGGTCGATGTAGAAACAAAAAGTGATTTTCTTTATTTTCTTGGGTCTGGGTGTTCGTGGTACCTTCGTTGTTTCTGACTTCCACGATACGAGTGCTTTTAATAGTGACGCAATTTGGGATCAGAAAAATGTATACCAGCCAAAAAATGGTTCTACGAAATAAGACTCGTGCCCCCTTACTCTTGAATTTGATTTAAGTTCGATCTCGATTCGACCTAGCCAAAATCTGAACAAACTCAATCGAATCGAAATCAAAATCAAGTCGAGATCGATCTAAAATGGCGATCCGTTAAACATTTTCGGTTGATAACGTAATCACCATCGACTCAAAGGTTTAGGTTCACTTTTCACAGTACCAAATCACTGATTCTCGACGTCGATTCGATTTTGATCGTAACTCGAACTTGTCAAGAGTAAAGAGTAAGCCTGCAGGTGGGCGGGTCGTGAAATAGGGACAACCTTGGGACGTGACCTTGACGCCACCTGCCGTTAGTGTTAGTATTTTGTTGTAATTTCTGTTAGTTTGTGTGCACAAGTGAAATCAAAATTGGATCTCTCTTTGTTACTTTTCTAAAGTAAGAGATCCAATTGAAAATGCCTAATTAAAAACATGGCAGCTGGCAAGCAACGCTAGACAAGACTTTGATTTGACTAACTTAACACTAAATATGCTTATATTGCTAGCATAAACGGTAAACAATGATTATGGACGTTGCGCTCAAAACCATCGACAACAGACCGATACATGTTTCGTCGCTCTAACCCTGAGGAGGCAGGAACAATATGTCGGCAAAAACTGTAGCCCGGGGCAAGTTTGGAGTTCTCTCACTAATCGCCTCTTATCATGTAGTTCATGCTTTCACACACAAGTGAAATCAAAATTGGATCTCTCTTTGTTACTTTTCTAAATGATTTTTCATCAACTAAAACATAATACATGCTTATGTATTGAACGTAGCGGAACAATCAAACAAGTTGTAACTGCACCTGTTTAAATTCTCCTACACACAAACAAAATTGTACATTATGTACCTTTTTGTGCGTTTTTTATTTTTTTTTTGGATTATTTAGGTCACTTTTTGAGTTATGAATTTGATTTAAATTTGATAATTCATATTTAAAACAGTAGTTTTTGGCTATGACTGTTTATAGATGTGGTCTTATTATAATCTCTCAAGGAGCCTACTGAAAACTAGCATCGTCAACTTATTCTGAGATTTTATGGCATTTAATTCTAATGATAAGAACTTTTTGGCAGTATTTCTTTGTGAATGTTGTAATGTTAAATTTTTTCATGTTTATTTTTCTTTATTTGTTTGTTTTTGAATTATTTTTATGTAACATTGCGATGACTGCACTTTATTGTTTTTGATTCCTATTATCATGACCATGAAGCATCCGACTGTATTGATAACGAATTCTATATTTTTTTGTGAATTTGCTGTTATAATGTGTTTTTTATTTTATTTCTAGGGTTGTCTCAAGTCCAAGCTACACCAGGTCTGGTGGTATTCCACAGCGGGGTGGCCCGAGGTGCTAACGGTTCTCTGGTGACCTGGGGAGGCCGTGTTCTTCTAGTTTGTGCAAGGTAGGGTAAAAATACCAGTATTTTTTGCCTTTTAACTATCAGCAGTAGTTTAATTTGACTAGATGGCTCTGTGTAGCCCAGTGTGGCATGTCTTGAAATATTTTATAATGTAATAACTATTGGTTTTCATAATTCTTTATACTTGTATTAAAGTAACTTAGTCAGAACTATGACGAGGCAACCACTAAATGTCTACTAATCACTTCGGCGTTAATCAATCAATCAACACCCATTGTCCGGCCACTGCTGGACGTAGGCCTCCTTCAAGTCACACAATTGTCTATCCGTTGACGTTCAATCCAAATAAAATAACGGTGTGTCAACCCTATTCCAAAATTCAGCTGTGACAAATTTCAGTATTTGATGGATTTCTTGATTGTAAACGATATTTTTTAAATACAGGGCGACATCGTTGAGGGCTGCTGCGGCTTCTGCCACTGCTGCCGCTTCGGTTATTGACTTCCCCGGTGCTCAGTATAGGAAAGACATCGCTCACAGGGCTTTCTCAAAGTAAGTAAAGTTTTTATTTTCATAATTGACTCATACACTAGAATATGGTAACACTTAGTTTTTAAGGATACATAAATTGACAGAACTTATTTAATAGGCACACTGCGTTTTTGTGCGATTCAGAAAGAAATCTCTTAATTTCTTTAAGAAGATAGTAAGTCATATTTCTTGATATTGTCATGCAAATCAATCAAAAAGAAAATGCAATTCAATAAATTAAAATTACGACCGTCGAAATTTTAATTCAATGAATTGTATTTTCAATTAACATTAGCAATTTACTCACTTAGAGAACAGTTTAAATAGAATTAAAAAAAATATTCTATTCAAACTGTTTGGAACTTTTTGCTAAAATCATCTGACTTAGCAATTTTTTATACCTTTGGCTATAGACGTAACCAGATCGTTGAAAATGACATAACCTTTATGTCGCTCTTTAAATAACTTTGTCATTGGCCAGCTATATTTTACCATTACCTAACTTATTAATAATGCATAATAATATACATTTTGCATGATTGGATGAGATTTTCATAAATGTGTCTTTCTTTTAATAATCGGTAATTGTATATTGCCCTTGTGACGATGTTTCTGTATGGTCAAAGACAATTTCAATTATTTAGCTTTATTCTAAAGTTAGTCACTTTGTTTCAGCGCATAGCTTTTGGGGCGCGTATCATGAAAGGATATTTGCATTTACATTCTCATACATTCCTTGCTTACTTAATTAAAGTCTTTTACTTGTATTCTTAATAAATCACACTATAGGTTTTTTTACACAAAGATTTAAGTGTACTTCCATCATAATGAATATTCTAATATTTTCTCTCAGCTTACCAATTGCTTTGTTAAGGAACTCTTCGGTAAGAATCAAATTATTGTCTTTATGCCTTGTTCTAGTATTATTTTTTTTTTAAATAAAAACTTCATTTTCATTTTTTGTATTTCATTTCACCTAACAGTAGCTAATTTTTTGACGACCATTTGGATCAGCGGTAGTTAACGCTGCTTCTGACCCATGGGTCGCGGGTTCGATCCCCGCACAGTACAAATATTTGTGTGCATGAACATGTCTGTTTGTACTGGTCTGGGTGTTTTTCTATGTATTATAAGTATGTATTTACAAAAAAAAAAAAAGTATATAAGTAAGTTTATCGGTTGTCTAGTACCCCATACGACAGGGTACTTAATAGTAGCTTAATTTGGGACTAGATGGCTCTGTGTGGCCCAGTGAGGCATGTCTTAAAATATTTATTTATTTATTTAATTTCACCGCATGGTTAAGATGTAGCTACGTTTAATATTTTTTGTATTTTTTTTTTGTATTTTGCTATTCATTATACACTCACCTATCAATGTCATTGTAGTATATTTATTGGTGTTAGGTTATTGTTGGGGAATTCAGACAATTCAGGCAGTAAAAAGGAAAAATACGCGAATTCTGCTTAACAATTTTGTGTAATAAAAGTACCATAGAGGAAAAAGTGACAGTCATAATGGCGCGAGCGCGGCAAATTTAAAATGAGTACGTTCCGATACGCGCTGACTTCCATTTCTTCCAAACAGTTATTGATATTACAAGCTGATGCTATGTTAACTTAAGCATATAATTAGTATGGCAAAGTATAAAACAAAACATCAATTTAAAATATGAATTTCTGTATCATGCATAGTACTTTATTTGATATTTTAGCAACTTAATTGCACTTATAATATCAGTATATAAACTTGAAAAATTTTGTCTCCTGAGACAAAATTTTTCAAGTTTATATACTGATATCATGCATAGTACTATATTTTGGGGCGGAAAGTTTCTGGAATGGTGACCGTGCACCAGACGACTATTTGTCAGAGCAGGGTCTTTGCCATTTTAAATCAAGAAAGTCGTTATTTATAAATCGAGAAAAATTTTGTGTTAAAGTATTTATTTTCAATATGATAATATAAAATCTTTGACTTTGTTATGGTATTTATACGTTGGCTTGTAATACGAATCAACTAGTGTGAGCAATAATGGATTTTAATTATCATCATTATCCAATCGCGTAGCTAATCACATACTTTTATAAGCTGTCAAAAAGCAATACTTCCGTAGATTTTGTGTGGCGGTGCTAGCATGTTTTGACTTCACTTCTTCCTATCAATCAATAGCAATAAAAACCTTTTAAAATAATTAATGAAAAATGTATTACGTTTTAATTTTTTTTGTGAGAGATCTGTGTTTGGTATGGTATTGGAGACATGCCAGATGCCAAGCCTTCAGAGTACCTGACAGTTATAGCCTGATCATAACATAATTTAGGTTATCTAAAACACGTTTTTTTAATTTGTTTTGTGCTTGCCTGGGAGGCCATTCTTAATACCGTTTTTTTAATTAATTTATTTTATTTTCAAGGGCAACGAACATGATTTAATTCTTATAAGTAACACATATTGAAAGTACATAAAACAATAAAGTTTCCATATTAGCTGATATGATGTGATATTGTGACTACCTACGTTAAAAATTGTTAATATCTCATGTAAGTGACTGTATGGTTTTTTATGAGAAATAAATATTCTTTATTTCTCATAAAAAACCATCACCTTAACCTTAATTTAACAGAAATAAATAAATAATTTTAGTCAAACTTTTTTTTTGCTTTGTCATTCTGTCTTCATCTTCATGGTATTAGCTGTCAATGTTGTATGTGTGATTTCTGTTTCGTAAGTATGATTGTTTCTTCGGAAATTCATATAGTATTAAAAATATTCATAATTATAAGCAATCTTTATTTCCAGAAATAAATATATCAAACAGCAAAATATGTAATTTATCGAGAACACTTTGTTATTGCTGACGAATATAGCTTTTTTATCCTTAATTGGTTAGGAAATTGGTTATGAGAAACCGGTCAGTATAGTGATGCGGTAGTCTGCCTACTACACAAGGGTCCCGGGTTCAATCCCCGTCCAGTACAATTTAGCGCTTCCGTGCTCGGCTGTTGTCACGAGATAACAGTCGTTAAGCCTGTTGGAGGCCTTCAGGCGGCTTGAGAAACGTCCAGCGGCGGGGTGATGTTGCCACAGCGTCGCCCTCGCCGTCCACCAACCCGCACTAGGCCAGTGGTGGAACTAAGGCCCTCTCTTTAAAAAGGAGGGAGACCCGTGCTCGACAGTGAACAAAAATGCGTTGTTACTATACAGTTAAGAAACCGATCTTTTCTATATATTACCTTGGGTCTGGATGGGTTCCTTCTTTTGTCGTAAAAAAAAGTAATGTCAAAAGTCTGTAATGTAATAGGGGTTGCAATGTGGGAACCGGGACGACCAATGAAAGACAGTGTTATCCGATGGAAATCTGATATATTACTGACTCTTACAACTAATGACACTGTGTTATATACATTATGTCATGTCATACATATCCTAATAGGGGAAGTGTGACGTACACACTACAGGGTCTTGGATAATTCAGTCACCATACCACAAAAAAAAACCTAGGTTATTATAATTTGCCGAGCGAATCTTCAGCACCCGTCATTTGCCACCAGACTCAACGGTCTATCGTACCTTCAAAGCGGCGTGGACATTGACGCTGCAGCCACATTAGTACGTCAGATCGAGCCCCTAGCCACGGCCACACACAGACGAGGGGTCCTGGGACGCCTGGGGTGCTATAGTGGCTTATTCCAGCTATCCGCTATGGACCCCACCCTGAAAGATCCCGTGCTGGTGCAGGGAACTGATGGGGTTGGGACTAAAGTTAAGGTAATTGAGAATTGATATATCGAGCTCCTAGCCACGGCCACACATAGACGAGGGGTCCTGGGACGCCTGGGGTGTTATAGTGGCTTATTCCAGCTATCCGCTATAGACCCCACTCTGAAAGATCCCGTGCTGATGCAAGGAACTGATGGGGTTGGGACTAAAGTTAAGGTAATCAAGAATTAAAATAGCAACAGGTTGTTTTTGCAAACAATTAATAAAATTTGAAGGTAGTTTCTGTAACGGATGAATGAAAATTCGTCAACACTAGTTATTGAGCTTGGTAAGAGAAGTCGCTCGGAAAGCGAAGGTAGGTTCCGGACCCACCTAAGCCAGTATAAAAAATGTTATTCAAATAATTTTATTTTTAACCCTAGATCTTTAAATTGTTCATTATTTGTAGCTTCTATGTTTTAGTCCAATAACGATATTGTTGTTATTATTTTATAATTTTGGTTTATTTAGTTTTTGTCTGTCTCACTTTTTCTGCACAAAACTTTTCTGCTTAGCCAAATGGTGGTATAGAGAATGCCACATGACATTAAGTCCACCATTTGTACATTCATTTTTAATTTGTGTAATAAAGTTTTAAAAAAAATTCTCCCACTCCATGACTGTAACATGTTTTGTGAGTTTAAACTAATAAATATAATCCTAATTATATCAGTATTTAAATTTTAAATTTATAAAAGTTACAATACTGATATTGTAATTGCAATAAAATTGCTAAAACATAATATAAAGTAAACACAATCCTATATATCCTGCAGATCGCCGAAATAATGAACAAATACGACACAATCGGCCAAGATCTTGTCGCGATGTGCGTGAACGACATACTGTGCGCGGGCGCAGAGCCGTTCGCGTTCCTGGACTACGTGGCGTGCGGCCGCCTCCAGGTGGAGCTGGCCACCACCATCGTCAAGGGCATCGCCGACGCCTGTATATTATCCGGCTGCGCTCTGCTAGGTAACTACATCATCATCACTCTCACCGGCTTTTACCCAGAGGCTTGCAATATTATGAGTTGAGGATGCAATATGTTTGTGAATACAAACGAACCATTTTCAGTGACATTACCACATAAGCAGCGTCAAATATCGGGGAATATCCATATTATTCTAACATATGTACACAAAATAGCTCTACCTATTCTCTACCGATTATTATACATATCGATCGATCGATAGAAAGAACGATAATAATTTGCGTCTTTTGGCTTATTGTTCAGCAGAACTGTTTAGATTTTTTATTATTTTATTTATTTTGAAATATTTTGAGCAGATTAAGTTGCTTGTGCTGTGTATTTTATATTATAATATGATTCGATACTTTGTGTCATACAATATTGAACCCTATTCTTTATGATAGAAGTCATTATCGTTGAATATTATATAGTCTTAAAAATTCAAGCACAAAATAAAATACGGGCAATCTCTGATAATCTGCACAAGTTGCAAGTGCACGTGGTGTTGCAAGTTGCTCTAATGAACAATGTCGTTATTATACATTCATTGAAAGAAAGGCGATTCCCCGATTGCGTCACAGATAAGTTAGTTATCTAATTATTATATAACGCAAGAATTCGATTCGCAATCCCAAAGAAATCTAGTGTCAAGAGTAAGACTGTCTGTCTTCACCCTCTTTATGATTTCCCAGGCGGTGAAACAGCAGAAATGCCTTCAATGTACGACATCGGTAAATACGACTTGGCCGGCTTCGCTGTGGGCGTGGTGGATAACCTGAAGCAGTTGCCGCGGATGAGGGAGATCAGGGCCGGTGATGTGGTGCTCGCGTTGCCTTCTACCGGGGTCCACAGCAACGGGTACAGTTTGGTTCAGAAGATCATGGCTGAGAGTGGAAGCAGGTGAGTTTTTTTTGTATTATACACAATACACTTTTATTGCACAAAAACAAGATACAAAGAAAAATAATAACATGAAAACAGAAAATTGGTACAATAAGGCGGTCTTATCGCTGAATAGCGATCTCTACCAGACAACCTTAGGGTAGAGGAAAACTAATATGAAGAATAATATTATGTTAGTGCTAAACAGGCTTGTTGCTAGGCAAACAGCCCAAAGTAATTTTAAGAACTCTAATATGCACAGTCCAACGTCCCAATTTTTCCACATGTAAAATTAGTAGTACTTTATTTAGACTGAGTTTGGTAAATAGAAAGCTAATGGGGGCTATCGCTAGTGAATTTGCCACTAGAGGCGCTAGTGTCGCGTGAGGTCCAATATCATTCACTTTGTACTGGTTTTAGCGGAATTTGTTGCAAAAATTTTTTATTTGTGTAATGTTGATTATTTGGCGATTAATGTGAACGCTTTAAAAGCGGAATTAAGAAAAAGAGCAAAAATAGGCGGCCTCAAGAGCAACTATTTCAGAAGTTAGTTTGTTGATATCAAGATAGTTATTTATAAACAATATAACCTTAATTAGATTCAAGATATAACACTTTGTTTCGGCGCCAATCGCCTTTGACAGCTATACCTCCGGACCTCAGTCTACAGTGGCGCCAACTGGTGAGCAAAGAAACGGTAGTCCCCATTGCAATGAATGAGTATCTTACATCTTTTTGGATCATAAGTAAACGCCATTTTCAAACACAAATGCCATGACTTAAAGTGATATCCGGTGGTCGATTATAAAAGCATTATCATCTGATGATGCCTAGTTAGACCTGTCTCCAGCAGTGGACAAAATGGTCTGGTGGTGATACCTCTTAAAATGATGATTTTGCCATAACTCCGAAACAGTTAGCTCCTATGATAGTGGAAGTCAAAATCGGAATATTCTGTCGCCTCAATTAAGTTGTCCTAAATTTTGCAGCTCCAAATGCATTCATCGTGCAACGTTTATTTTGTATACTATGCAATAAAGCGCATCTATTGTATATCTATTATATAAAAGGCAAAAGTAACTGATGTATCAACGCACAGGCCCAACACGTATTCCTCATATTTATGACGAAGGCATCCACTATGGAAGAATCTTTGGAAATTCACCGTGGAAATGGAGATTTTTTATAAAATACTAGCGGTCCGTCTGGCTTTATAGAGATTTTTTAGTACCTATACAGAAAGGTTAATGAAGTTCTATATAGCGTACAGCAGCTAATCTATTATATTGCTTGATCATCTTTCGCAGATATACAGACAAAGCACCATTCAGCACGGCCTCGCGTAGCTTCGGTGAAGAGTTCCTCGAACCCACAGGCATCTACGTCAAGCAAGTCCTGCCGGCGCTCCGCAAAAGCATCGTCAAGGCTCTAGCCCATATCACGGGGGGAGGCCTTTTAGACAACGTCCCGAGGGTCTTACCGCCTACCTTGAGAGTCAGGTTGGACGCTAACAAGTTCCAGATCAAACCGATGTTTGGATGGTTGCAAGCCAAGGGTGAGTGATTTTAGTTGCGTTTTTGTTAAGGCAGGCAATAGAGTTTATCGTACCTTGCATATGACAGACGGTCTTACGGAGATTGCATCAGTAGATGGATAATCGAAGACCATACAAAGCTAATTATATGTAATCCTCTAAAATCGAATGGTATAATCAATATTTGCAGATCAGTTGTTTTCCTGTTAGGCTAAAATAATATTTAGTTTTATGTTTGTAAATTGGAACTTTCTGAAAGCAATAAACTCATTTTTACCAGTGGTAGTTGTTGAATTTTTCACGTTCTTATTCACTGATATGTATATTGATACAAGCTGTTGCCTGTGACTTCATTCGCGTGGAATTTTATGCTATCCTACGTGTACCGTATTTTTTCCGGGATAAATAATAGTTTACGACCTATTATCGACAAAAAGTTTTATGAAACTTGGTCGGAGTATTGTATTGAACTAACTGTAGCCCGTATCTTCGTACGTGTGGAATTTAGAATCAATCCCACGGCAAACAGACCGTAACCTTATAAAGTTTATACCCGTTATTAGCGATGTTAACGGATGGTTTTTACCACAGAACATGAAAAATGTTAGGAAGGCTGTCATGTTCCATTTGTATGGGAACCGATATTGCCGCTTGCGCCCCCGCTACACATAAAAGAGTTCATAGAACGCCAATCAAGCGATTTCTTTTGACGTCGCGTGACCAATAGGGTTGCGCGACCTCAAAAGAAACCAATCACAGCGCTCACTAAAGTATAAGCATTTGCTCATAACCTCTGCGGCGCGCTTGCCCCGCCTACATCGCCTTTCTAATCTTCTTCCATGTTCTGCGGTTTATATTATTAACTAATCACCTTTTTATGAAGAATAATTTCAGAGCGATAACTGTAGGAATTTTTTCCAGGTATGGTATCCGACTTTGAAATGCTTCGTACGTTTAACTGCGGCGTGGGTATGGTCCTGATAGTGGACCCGGTGTGTGTGAAGGAACTGCTGGAGGTCGTGGAGGGTGACATCAGGGTCGTGGGCACCGTGGAAACTATTGGGAAGGAGGGTAAGATTCATGATATAAGTTTTATTGTTCTGTAAAAACCCAAATATCTTATGATAATTTGATTTGAGTTATAACATTTTAATTTTAACATAAATAAATATTTGTCTTGTGTGATATTATAATATCAATGTTAGAAAATTGTATACAAAACCATAAACAATTTTAATCAGGATAATGGTTTAAAATATATCATCTTGAACTGAGAATTGACGAAACAGAAGAAGAAAAGTAATCACTTTTACTAAATAATACATTTAAAAAAAATGTAAACATTTATTTTATATACGCAGTTGGCCGTGACTTCGTACGAGTAGAATTTCGGTAAAATCTATAATCATCCAAAGGAAACCTTAAATTTGACCAGGATAAAAAATAACCTATATGCTCTTCCAGCTTGTAATCTATCTCTGTGCCAAATTCCATCCAAATCCTTTGGTCCGTTCTAGCGTGATCGAACATCCATGGAAACATTCGTATTTATTATATTTTTTATTTTATTTATTCAGACCACCAACAACGTTACATCAACAATAGTATGAAATAAAGATGTTGCCAATTTGATTGCATGCTCAATGTAAACTTAATTATAGGTGGCAACGCGAACGGCTTGCTCTAAAGGTATACAGGATGAAATTTTAACCACTTTCCAAAATTTTTGTAGGCGTTCAGTATCGTATTTAGAGCCCATTTATGAAGTTAAAAATGTAAATCAAGTTTTCACCCGAAAATATTTTTCGCAGTATACTCGTAGTTTTAAATTTTTACAGTTTAAGGCCTGTACCTAAACAGGCAAGGGAAAATCAAAATCTTATGATTAGTATGGTAATGAATGAATGTGAAGTGCATTGCGTAAAAAAAGTGTTGCTAGGCGGCAGTATCAAAAATTTTAGATTTTTGGCGGACATTTGCTGAGTGCTGAATCTTGTCATTTTTGAACTGGGCTATACTAAAAGAAAAAATACGTCATTTGTTTTTTGTAGATTGATATATTAAAATTTGGAAAGTGATTAAAATTTCACCCTGTATAACAGCAATACTAAAAATAAAATACACGGTGCAATTTTAACCACCTGTGAAACGAAGCCCACGTTATGTTACCATTATGTATAAAATCTTGGCAATGTTAATTATTTTTTTTTACAAAAAATTTTTTTAAATAAATTATTGAATATCCGTTCAGCTATTTATTTTGAAACACGCTGTGACGCCCACAGATGTAGCTGTGTAAGGTCCATTCAACCGAGACTCCGCCGCAGCAAAATAATACGTCTGGGCGCGTCACAGGGTGTTACAAAATTAAAAGTCTGAATCAAAAATTAAAATTTTTCTAAAATTATTTTTAATAAAAAAAAACACTGCCATTCTGTTATACCTAATGGTCCAATAACGTGGGCTTCTTTTTCCAGGTGGTTCAAAAAGCACGGTGTATAATAACAAAATTGACAAAATTACTAAGGTGAACTATTATCCCTTCATATCCTAGGCGGTCACCAAGTGATAGTGGAGAACTTCAAGGAAGCGATGACCCCGCTCACGGCGCCCTACGTGCCGGTGCAGGCCGCGCGGCTGAAGTCCCTCTCATACAAGGACAGCGGCGTCGACATCGAGGCTGGGGACTCCCTCGTCTCGCTTATCAAACCTTTGGCTAGGTAAATTGACCTTACATTTGGCATTATCTTTAAGTAAATGCATCTGTATGTATACAATACTTGTTCTTTACACGTTTATGTTCGCTTTGTTATAATTTTCCATTTAGTGAAAGTCTGTTATAGGCTAACGGCCGGTCCTAATAACCTATCTATCATCAGTTTTGGCATATCGGAGATAGAAAACAACTTCTGTCTTTGTTTCTCTGGACGGCAAAAACAGAGACAGAAGTTGTTTTCTATCTCCGATATGCCAAAACTGAAGATAGATAGATTATTGGGACCGGCCTCAAGCGCAGCGTAAGTCCACATGATATATGATTGTTACAAAAATGCTGTTAAGTTTCCAGATAAATAAAATTTAAATAAAAAACCGCCAAGTGCGAGTCGGACTCGCGCACTGAGGGTTCCGTACCAACTTTAACTAAAATACCACAATATTTTGTTGCCTGCAAAAATAACTTTATTTTTCATAGTGTTTGTATGAAGGGCAAAATTATATTTGCGGTTGTTGAAAATGTTGATCTCCAAAACTACCGGTTTGATCTCGTTCAAACCAATTTTCTTTGAAAGTAATTGTTAAGATCTACATTATGTTTTTTTTCTCAACATTTTCACTTGCTTAGTTTAAAAGTTAAATGGGGTGGGGGGGGGACACTCATTTTACCACTTTGGAAGCGTCTATCTTCCAAATGTTAGACTTTTGGAAAAAATGGTTCTAGGAACCTCAATGTCATTTTTAAAGGCCTATCCATAAATACCCCATACGCATAGTTAGAAGTAAAAAAAATTGTTTTGTTTTAGTTGTATGTATGGGAAGCCCCCCTTAAATATCATTATTTTTAATTTTTGTATGAGAATCGTAAAGCAGTGAACAGGATACACCTACCTACCAAGTTTCAACTATGAAATGCTAATACTTTCAAAATAAAGTGGCTGTGACATGTCTGGACGGACAGACAGACAGACAGACAGACTTGACGAAACTATAAGGGTTCCGTTTTTTGCCATTCGGCTACGGAACCCTAAAAAGTAGGTGTACTAAGATCGCGGGGTCCTGGCTTCGATCCCCGGGTCGGGCAACAAGATTTTTAAATCTTCGAATATTGCTCGGGTTTATACCACAACCCGGGACTTCGGAGCATGCCTGTGGCCATATGCCTATGCCCAAGTTCATAAACCTCTGGAGAGATACCTTACTATACACCGTGCTTTTTGAAGCGCCTGAACAACGAAGCCCATGTTATGTAATCATTGTATAACATCATTCATTATGTTAATTAAATTATGTAGCCTGCTTGCATGCGTGCATGCATGCTGCTTGCTTATATGCATACATGCTGCTTGCATGCATGCATGCATGCTGTTTGCAGTCGTGCCTAAATAAAAAAAACATAATAAAAAAAAAGAAGTATAATGTAAACGAAATACAATGAACATATTTAATGCAATAGCGTCCAAAGCCTCGGAATGATACAGTCACATTTTATCATTAACCACGTTCAGGATACTATTTGAACTCTTTCGTAGTCTGAATTGCATTGTAAATGTCTTGATCATGTTTCGTTATAGGTCTACTTCGAGGTCTGGTGTGCTGGGTGGACTCGGTGGTTTTGGCGGCTGCTTCCAGCTGAAGGCTATTGAACAAGAATACAAGGTGAGTTCAAGAGTGACAATATTTTATTTTTGTTTTATATTTGTGTATTTTGGAGCCGGCAAAGGTCCGAGATTACGCTGCCTAGTCATTGGTAATCTTTGTTATCCTTACTTCCTTACTTATATTAAAAATGCGACAGTAGCTTGTCTGTCTTGTTTATTACACTTTTACGCCTAAACTTCTGAACTGATCTTGATGAAATTTAGTACAATTATATAGATTAGTCCTTGAGAAAGAAAGTAGGCTATTTCGTATCTTACTGCTTAACACAGGTTTTCGCCGAAATATAACGTGTAGTCCACGCGGGCAAAGCCCCGGCTGAAAGTAATAACACATAATATTAAAAATACTCACACTAAATAACCTTATCTAACTGTTAAGTGGGCGGTGCGACAAAGTATAAGCAAAGTTACAAGTAATTATTAAAAATGTGGTACAAATAACATATCATACAAATAAATAAACTAATATATAAGCTTCAAACAGTATAAACATACGTAAATGGTAATACACAAATATAATTATACAATACATACGCTAAATATATGAAAATATGATAAATACATAAATAAGATGACTTACAGTGAAAAGTGAAAGTAAGTAGATGACAAAAACAATTTGACGCCTTTCTTTATTTCCTCACATTTATTTGTTTTAATTGTTATTACATCCAAACTTTCGCATTTGTAATACATATTAGTAAGGTATAATTTTTAAAATTACACAGACAAATAACTCTTACAAACTCAACAGGACCCAGTCCTAGTGCTTGCCGCCGACGGTGTAGGCACAAAGCTGAAGATCGCCCAAACAATAAACCAGCACAGCACGATCGGCATCGACCTGGTCGCCATGTGCGTGAACGATATCCTGTGTAATGGCGCCGCCCCGCTCACCTTCCTCGACTACTTCGCTTGTGGCGCGCTCGATGTCAACGTGGCGAGGAATGTGGTGGCTGGAGTCGCTGAGGGCTGCCGGCAGGCTGGGGCCGCGCTGATAGGTGAGGATTATCGAAATACAACTCTATTTGTAGTGCTCTTAGAGTCAATTTGGTTTGTAGTGATTGTTCGATGTGTGTTTGAACTCGACGTCAACGTGGCGAGTAATGTGGTGGCTGAAGGCTGCAGGCAGGCCATAGCTGCGCTGATTGGTGAAGACTAGCGAAATTCAACTGTATATGTAGCGCTTTTAGGTTCAATTTTATATGTATTTCCTTGTCGATGTGGTTGAACTCGACTTCAGGTGAGGAACGTGGTGGCTGGAGACGCCGAGGGATGCCGGCAGGCCGGGGCTGCGCTGATAGATGAGGACTAGTGAAATAAGACACTATTTACATTGCTGTTAGATTCAATATTATAATTAGTGTTTAAGCGATGTTGTCGATGTGTCTTTGTAAAGCCATCGCTTGTTTGTGGAACTGTGTGCCAATAGATGAGGCCTATCAAGATATATCTCGATGTGCTTTGCTGTTTATACTCGTATTTGTATACAATTGGAGAGACAGCAGGTATGCCTGGCATGATGTACGCTAAATTAGTATAAAAGTAATTCATGTAATATGAAAAACTAGATAAAATATCAGCTTCACAAAAGTTTTCTAACTAAATGTGCTGCACCCATATGACATAAGGTTGCACTTTTAGTGCAACCTATCGAATTGATACAATATGACATAAATACCCATATTATTGCATATCGACATTATTTGGCCGGGTTATAAAGTTGACACTGTCTTAAAATCAACGTTAATAATTAAATCGTGGACAGTTTTAGGTGTAATTTTTGTATCGGTCTATGTATTTTAGTCCTTAAAATATAGCTTGATTATAATGACAGGTCTTCTCACTGAAAGACACGACGAAACTTTGTACCAGCGTCACACAGGTGAAACACATTTGCGAACGAAAAAATATTGGTAACTGGCATGTTAAGAATTTTTTTATACATTGCTGTACATATTAATCAATTTAATTATATAACATAGATATTTAAAGTTAAAAACATTAAAATAATACAGTCACAAAAATTACACCTAACTTTAAAAGACGTCTTTACAAGGATACGTAATTTTTCATAATCGCTAGTGATGACATAAAATGGACAAATTGAAATCGACAGAATAACAATATTTAACAATCGAAGTAATAATGAGCATTGGTTAGTTTACGAAAAATTATCAAATTTATTAGATTCTATATGCGTTCTTTTTTTTAAAATTAATTTTCATGATTTTTTCAATTATTCTGATAATGATCACGATACTAACTTACTGTTAAAACTTAATATATCTGATTGTCGTTTTGTTTTATTCGCCATATTATCTGTTTTTTTTCTTTTGATTATTCGAGTCAGTCCCATCACTAGTCACCTCAGTTTGACAGGTGTCATTCTAATCAAGCTATATTTTAAGGACTATAGTTCGCAGGATGAAATTTCAAATTTTAATATAATAACCTACGAGACAAAAAACAAATTACGTATTTTTCTTTTGGTATAGCCCAGTACAAAAATGTCAAGAAAAGAAAGCACTTAGAAAATGTTCGCCAAAAATCTAAAATTTTTGATACGGCCTCCTCGCAATACTTTTGTTACGTTATGCGCAGCTCATTCATTCATTACGATGCTATTCATAAGTTTTTGATTTTCCCTTCACACCTTAACAGGCTTAGGACCGTGAAAATTGCAAACTATGTTGCGAAAAATATTTTCGGGTGATAACTTGGTTTACGTTTTTTTACTTCATAAATGAAAAAAAATTTGAAGATGATGAAAAAGTCATTCTGTATACATCGATAGTAAAAATGCAATAATAATTTAGTAATATTTGTATACAGGCGGAGAGACGGCAGAGATGCCCGGCATGTACGAGCCGGGCGCGTACGACATCGCCGGCTTCGCGTTGGGCGTTGTTGAACGAACACACGTACTGCCGAAGATTAACGATATTACTGTGAGTATTTCTTATTTTAGACTATCATCATCATTATTAATCCACTGATAGGCCTCTCCACATCATCACCATCAGGTGACATCAGTGCTCTGTTGGACATAGGCCTCTACAATAGAGATTTGTTCATTATTGTCACGTTTGGTGATCGCAGTTTGGTGATCATCATCAGCCTATCGCAGTCCACTGCTGGATGGTCTCTCCAGTTGCACGCCACTTAGGTCGATCCTCGGCTTCTCGCATCCAGCTCCTGCCAGCCACCTTGCGCAAATCATCACTCCACCTGGCCTGAGGGCGTCCTACCTTACGTTTGCCGAGACGCGGTCCCACTCAAGAACTCGTTTACCCCAGCGGTTGTCGGTTCTGCGACCATTCGCACTTCAGTTATGAATGTTTTGCTAGTTGAACAATATAAGTAAAACTACAAAAAATTATGTAATTTTGTGTTGTGTTTAAAAAACTGCTATTTTTTGAAGTCCCGTAAATATACGTGACATTCACAAGATGTAATGGCAATTTTAGGGTAAACTCTTGTACTGTTTACCAGACGTTATAATAGCAACATTTGTTAATTCCAGGTCGGCGACATAATCATTGGACTACCCTCAAACGGCGTACACAGCAACGGCTTCAGTTTGATTCACAAACTGATGAAGAAGGCTGGTCTCACACTCCAGGATAAGGCACCTTTCAGCAAAGAAGGACTTACGTTAGGTAAGGGATAGCGTGCTTTTTGTGCAGATGTGTGTATTTATATATGTGTGAGAGTGTTAAATAGCAGCGTTTTACCCTGAAATAAAACGCATATTAAAATACTTACCTCACTGAAAGCTTTATATTGAGATAGCATTTCCGTTTCCCGTCATTTGCCTACCCTTTTTAGTACGTAGTTTCCGGCTAAGTGGCGCCACCTGGCGGTCGTGTGCTTTTGAAGTTTCTTAAAATTTGCGGCACACCATTTTGCTCATTGGCTCAATTGCACCAGGCAGAAATAAAGTGAAAGCTTCCAGTGAGGTAAGTATTTTAATATGCGTTTTATTTCAGGGTAAAACGCTGCTATTAAAACACTGTACCGTAACTGGAAGCTTTATATTGAGATCTGTTTGTTATCGCCTGGTGACGCCACATAATATTATAACGCCTTAGCGTAACGCCAATGTGACAGATTTAAAAATAAAAAAGTATTTATGATATTGAATACTTTTTATTTTAAGTAAGACAATATTCTTTTCCGTGTGTTACACAGGAGTAACAATAAAAATTAACATGTAATATAACTATGAAAAGGTAAAAATTCAAACTAAAAAGCTTTCTAGGAAATTCTTCTAGCAATCGCATTAGTTGTGTAAAAGTTTATCAATACTTGATTTAATTTCACACATATAGGATTCTTGTGATGTTTTAGCTGATTACCAATTCCCATGAGCTAGAACTTCGTCGATGGGGTGATTTTCTAACCAGTTCTTGGAAGCTACGCAGATCTTACGCTATCTGGGGTAGCTGTGTAATCAAGAAACGTTTTTACAGTTCCTGCTATAACAGTAAGGTACCTACGTGACGTAGGTACTGCAGCTCAACTGATGAAAATATTGAATAATTTAAAATCGTTTTTTATCTATCACTCAGCGATGTTTTAACTAATAGTAAATATTATAATTTTAATCACCGAGACAGGAGGCTTACATTTTTATTATTTATATTCAAAATTTATCTGTAGACAGTCTGTCAGTACCTATGTATTGCTATCGGTTGTAGAACCAAATTCAGGCCATACGGTGAAGTTTTTGTATTATGGTTAGGTAGGTACTTTAGGTAGGGTATATTCTAAGGTCAGGTTATGAATGCATCTGCCTGAACAAATAAGTATTAAAATTGCTATTTGATGTAATGATTGAAACATTCTTGTGTCGGTTATAAATTTATAAGTGCACTGACATCCCATACGGTTTGGGGTTTTTTATTTTTTGTAAAAGCAATTAATTTAAGAATATGTTTTACTAGAACGTGAGTACTTCACTGTTCATGGTTCAGAATCGCATTATTTTCAGACAGCTAATTTATGTGTAAAAGTATTGTATTATGTGATAATGCACATATTAAATGTAAGCCTGATAAGAATTGCGCCAATTGCGGAAAAGTAAGGCTTTTAATTTTTATTGTTATTGAGATTGTCCTTGAACAACAACAATTCTAAGTTACTTGACAAATTTATAAAATAGACTCACCAAGAACTTTTAAGTAAAAGCTTTTCTTTAGAGGTCTAGCCTTCCACCGCCTCACCAACCCCCAGATTTCCTTTTTTCCATTGAGGAAATGTATCTGGAGGTTACTAAGGTAAGTGGTGCTGCAGTGTTCAGTCTCTGACACGCCAGAACACTTTCTCCCATCATGGCAAAAACAACCATGTTAAAAGATTTAGTTGAGTGAGAGCACCCTGGATATTAGAAATGTTTGTAGGAAGACCCAAGTAATGGGTTCGCACCATGAAGAACCGAACGCATCGCCAATGTATCCTGAAATGCATTCGATGCCGATCTAACGTATGATATTTTCATTAGAAATAAAGATTTCGTACTTTCCCTTTGCGAAGATGTAGGTACACCTGTTATTATTTTGTCACACTAAGAATCAAACTGTGATGTAGTAGTGAATGTGGCTCTGAAGAGCATTTAGTATTGGTAGCATTTCTTTACGGATGCAATGTCAACCTTTTCTTAAATAATTTAACTTCCCGCTATCGCAATACCTTTTAAGTTAAACAGTTTAACTCTTGACCCTCGATTTCTAAACCTTACGTATTTGGCATGCTTAAATGCTACAATTGCGTCAAACTATATTCCTAGTTACGGCCTATAATCATCCTACTGCATGGAAAAGGCCTCAATCATTGAATTCAAGGTACCTAAGTAATGATGGGTAAAATGAATTGGAAAAGAGCTTGATCCAGGTCCAAGTCAAATCCAGGGTCAAGTGATTGCTGACAATGTGAGCAGCTTTGGAGGCAAATAGGTCTATTATTGGACATTCCCGTTTTATAATCACGAGATCTGTACAGTGTACTAGTCGGTTCGGACTTTGCAGTCGGCAGAGCCTATTTGCCGAATATGTGGAATTTAATGGAACTAGTAAGTTCAAAATTCGAAATATAATAATTATTGAAATCAAGTCTAGGTTTAAGCGCAAACCTGCTTGGTCTAAAGCATCCGTAGTCAAAAAACGCCCCTGGGAAGGGCAATGCAACTGTCGATCTACTACTTCAGTTGTTCGATAACCACCACTAGGGGCTGGAATCTTATCAACTATCTATGATTTATGTGACAATGCGGCACGACAAAAATGACGAAATTCGTTCATATCATGATTTCAATTTATCTTTGTTTTTCTATTCGTTCATGTTTTCACATTATTCCATTTTTCATTATATAGTTAATAATACTTTTTTGGGGACAAAAAACCGATATTTCTAAATTCACTTGCCATCCCAACTTCTGCAATGTTTGAACCATAACTTTTATATGCTCGCGAGCATTTAGATGTAACAGTAAGTGTCAAGTACACTAAGAAGGGTTCTGACATGAAATATTCGATTTGGGGTTTCTTATACAGGGATAAAAACCAACTGCATGACTACATTCGAGTTCACAAGTTGAGACTTTTGACACAAAGGAATGCGATACTATAATTCTTTCAAGTCAACTTTTTTAATACCTCTTGGGAGTATTAAAACGACCTCGGGTACTTTAATCGAGCCGCGAGCCCTTTTTTATGAAATGAACATCTGGCCATGTTGCAAAAGCAGGTCCATTCCTTTTTGAGGGTAGCTGGTACAAAGCAGGCGAGGTAGCCCCGCAAGGGTGGATAATTTTAGGCGTATCGCTTGCATGAAAAAGCCAAATTTTAAGTCATTGCTTGAATCTCTTTGATCTAGCCGCGAGCCCTGATTATGAAATGAACCTCTAGCAATGTTGCTATAGCAGGTTTATCACTTTTCGAGGGTAGTTCGTGCAAAGTAGGCACCCGCGAGGGTGGATAATTAAAAGGCATAGGCAATGCTTGAACCTCTTTGATCGGGCCGCTAGGGCCCTGGTTATAGAATTAACTTCTAGCAATTTTGCTTGGCATAACTTACCTTAGGAGGATAGTTGATAAATAATAAGGCACTATATAATTATACGGTGGATAATTAGAGGCATATGCTTGCATGGCAGAGCCCGATTTGTATATCAACTACCCTTTGGAGGGTAGTTGTTAATAGGTAGGCACCCCGCGAGGGTGAATAATTAGAGGCATAGGCTTGCATGGCAGAGCACGATATGTATATTGTAAGTAGGCACCCCGCAAGGTTGAATAATTGATAGCATAGGCTATGAGACTTCTAAATTTTTTATGCCTCGTCCACACGAGAGACAGCGCTTTGATTGATTGTTCTTAGCTGTGTGGATTTTTTGCCCTTTGGAGGTCAAAAAGCTTTACGAATGCCATCTGTTTTCTCCAGAATGCATTTGAGTGGAATGTGGATCTACACTAAATAATACGGGTTTGTAAAGGTATGCAGGCTTTAATAAGTGGATCTCTAACTTATACTGAAATCTCGTCGAATCTCTGTAAATGCTGCCCGGTGGCCACAAACTAATTGCACTTTATTAGAATCCGATTTTATTTGTGAATAATTATTTTACCTTCGTGTACAAATTGTTAAAATTAACGTCTGTTTAATTGAAATAAATTTACGACTGAAACTCGCGTTTATCAATACGGACTTACGTAATATTTTGGTAAATTTCTTCCATTTTAATGAATAGGTTGCGTGAATTCAAAAAATCTGTATACTTAGTAATCTGTTGATCAAAAAAGGGGCTCCACTGACCTCAGAGATCTTATATCAATACTGATCATTAGCGGTGTGTAGGTATACTATTTTGAGGCACTTGTTTGCCAATTTTACCCATTTCATAAAATTTAAACACGGGATTCTAAAGGCACTGTTTTATAATTTAAATGTAAAGAAAGGCCATTTCGTCAAGCAATTTAGCATTAATTTGATAAGAATAAGGATACATTTATTAAGCGTATTTATTTTATGACGGCACCCGAGGTGCCGTTCATCTCGTTAACCGGCTAAAGAGGAGCTCGAGGAGCTGCCAGCCGAGCCAAACAAACCACTCAATGCTAAACGGAAAAGACACCATACACTTTTACGTATTACATCATGACTTTAATCCGAACGGCAAAACCGTTAAATTCATTATTTAAGTCACACGAATATTTAAGCAAGATATTTCATGTTTTATTAAAAACATGTTGTTTTAAGCAATAAAATTGCTATTGGAAACTGAAAATAAAATTCCTTGAAATTTTTATAACATTTTAAAATAATGAGGGTAGGACTTACCAGATTTGTGTACTAGTTTGTATAAAAACTCACTTGGTTATAATAAAATTCTGCTCTGAGAATTATAATATCACTGAATTTTAACGATCACCGAGACAGGGCTTGCAGTGAAGGTGTTGTTACGACGGTAAACTAAACGCCAATGAGCAAAATGGTGTGCCGCAAATTTTAAGAAACTTCAAAAGCACACGACCGCCAGGTGGCGCCACTTAGCCGGAAACTACGTACTAAAAAGGGTAGGCAAATGACGGGAAACGGAAATGCTATCTCAATATAAAGCTTCCAGTTACGGTACAGTGTTTTAATAGTGTATTTTAATGTGTTTTTATGTGTGTGTGTGTATGCATGATTGAGTGATGTGGTGTGTATGTGTGTGAAAGAGTAAGTGAGTGGAAATGAATGTGTAGCAGACAAATAAAGTAGGTGGGAAAGAGAGTTAATAATTGATATTTGGAATATGACAGTGAGTGTTCTTGTGTCTGGAGGAAAAAGATTTGATACATATATTTTGTGGAACAGATAACACACAAAAAAAAAAAGAAATGTAAGTCTGATCGATGGATATAGCGAAAATTAAAAAGGAGACAAAGTAAATGATAGTGTGAAACAGAAAAAAGGAGAGAGACTCTTTGTTTTATTCCTTCATGCGTCTCTCTTACTTAGGTACACTTGAAATACTCGTAGTTGTGTATATGCGAGTACGAGTGTGATGGTAAGTTCGCGTGCGTGTGTGTGCAAGTTCGTGTGCTTGAATGGGTGCGATTGTAAGTGTATGTGCGTGTGCGTCTGTGAGTGCAAGTGTGGGTACGAGTCAGTGTGAGTGCGTTTGTGTATGAGTCAGCGTTGTCCGCATGTGTGCGAGTGCGTGTGTTTGTGCTCATTTATAATAATACGGTCTATTGCATCAAATGCAGCAATGTGTTCTCTCCAGGCGAGGAGCTGATAAGGCCGACGCGCATCTACGTACGCGCCGTGCTCCCGGCGCTGCAGCGCGGGCGCGTGAAGGGCGTCGCGCACGTCACCGGCGGCGGGCTGCGCGACAACATCCCGCGCGTCGTGCCGCGCTCCGTGCGCGCGCGCCTCGACGCGCACTGCTGGAACGTGCACCCGGTCAGTGCCCCCGCCCCCCCCCACACACTCGCGTCGCGCACGTCACCGGCGGCGGGCTGCGCGACAACATCCCGCGCGTCGTGCCGCGCTCCGTGCGCGCGCGCCTCGACGCGCACTGCTGGAACGTGCACCCGGTCAGTGCCCCCGCCCCCCCCCACACACTCGCGTCGCGCACGTCACCGGCGGCGGGCTGCGCGACAACAATTTGCTGTGCAGTAGGATAATTGTAGGCATTCACTTACTTTACTTACTTTACAGGTATTTGCGTGGATAGCGGACGCAGGTGCGGTATCAGACGACGAGATGCTTCGCACCTTCAACTGCGGCATCGGCATGGTGCTCATTGTAGCTCCGGAAGACCAGGCTGAGGTATGTACGCCTTTTATACGACACACATACAAAAAATCGGTTAAGGTTCTGGAATGGCGACCGCACAATGAACGACGATCTGCGGGTAGACCAGATGGACTGAAGATCTGGGCCCCAATTTAGCTAATTTACAAATGGCTCAATAGAATTGTAAATGCATCGCAATCGTATATTTTGACATTACTACCTCTGTTGCATTCAATCTTGTCAAAGCTGGTAGACCACTTTCTAGGCTGACCGTACCTTGGTATATGAAAGTGTAATATTTGTGTATAAGTACTCGTATGACAAAAAGTGTTTAAATAACCTCCAGTTTAATTTTAAGTAGACTTTGACGGATTTTTTTTATCAGAACAACATAATTATTATCTTGTACGCAAAATTTATGAAAATAAACGATATCATTCATTCATTCATTCATTCATTCATTCAGGTAATGAACACGACGCGTTCATTCGGCGCGATGGTGATCGGCACTATACAAGCGCGGCCGCCGGGCGGCGCTCGCGTCGTCGTCGACAACTTCGCGTCGTCCATGGACTTTACGAGGAGGATGCCTTTGCTGCCTAATAAGAAGGTGAGTTAATCGTATGATTCAAATTACTTTCAATGATTCTGACTTACCGTAGCCGCAAACACCTTTACTGTACGGAATCCAATTTTTCCTTGGCATGTATTGTAATCTATTTAATCTCAAGAGTTTCATTTTCGTTGTTTTTAAATGACGTTTCGTTGTTTTTTTTGACGACCATTTGGATCAGCGGTAGTTAACGCTGCTTCTGAGCCATGGGTCGCGGGTTCGATCCCCGCACAGTGCAAATATTTGTGTGCATGAACATGTCTGTTTGTACTGGTCTGGGTGTTTTCTATTATAAGTATGTATTTAAAAAAAAAAAAAAGTATATAAGTAAGTTTATCGGTTGTCTAGTACCCCATACGACAGGGTACTTAATAGTACCTTAATTTGGGACTAGCTGGCTCTGTGTGGCCCAGTGTGGCATGTCTTAAATATTTATTTATTTATTTTATTTAAATAAGTTTCATGTTCATATTTTATATCATAAGTTTTCTTTTATTGTCATCGTGTGTAAAATTTATGGGCTACAGTCCAGTTACCGTACACACTGCACACAGATTATGATATTATAATATTTGTGTAATAGATTAGAACTTCATGGTACCAAAATAACGCCTCGTTTCAGTGGTTTTAGTACTAGGCTAAGATCTGGGTTTGATCCCAAGAACAAGAATTTTCGAACATAGCTTTCGATTACCAACTCGGATGGTGATTATGCCCATACCCATCATTGCTGTGGTAACATTCAATGATGGAGGCCTTTGCCCTCCAGTAAATAAAAATATCTTTATTTTTCACCACAATATTACACGTTCGCTTAGTATTCTAGAGAATAAGCTGTACTAGAGGAATATTAACAGATATAAAATAATAATACAAACATATAACATTGGGGAGAACTGGAGCCTAAGCTAGGGATAACCTGAATTTCAGGACTCCAGGAACCCCCACCCAAACTATGACATACTTACTATTAGTATAACTATGTACTAACTAAGTAACAAGAACAACAAAGAAAGAGAGAAAAAAAAATAAAATAAAGAAATAAAATAAATAAAAAACATAAATTGTATGTGTCTGACTATGTATGATTGATTGTGGCTATGTTGTATAAATGTATATGGTGTGTGTGTGTGTGTGTGTGTGTGTGTGTGTGTGTATACTTGAGCGTGTATGTGCTAGTGTCTATCACTTTAGCAGTGATTCTGTGTCATTATAGTTAAGTTCCAGTAAGTAGTTTTTGATGGTAATTTTACATTCGTGAAGTATTTTTGGATACAAATTTAGTGTTGTGTTAAGTTTATTATATAAGTGTTTGGCCAGAAAATTTGTGTGGCGTCGGAAAAATATGGTTTTGTGTTTGTCTATTTGACATACCTTTGCTGGTCTACGACTGTTGATCTGGATGGTACTTGGGGTGAATGTCAACTGCTTATGCTGTCGTAGTGTAAGCTGCAGGACAAACAGCTGCCTTACCGTCATAATTTTTGCGTCTTTATAAAGTTCAAGTGAGGGGTACATGAAGTGTTTTCTTAACATTACCTTTAATAAAGAACGCTGAGCACGTTCCAGCTTTATATTTGTTGTTTTACAAACCCCGCCCCAGGCCGGTATGCAATATGCTATTACCGTCTGTACAAGAGCATAATAAATAGTTTTTAGAAGTGTGGGCTTGAGTATATTCCTAATTTTTTTAAATAGCCAAATTAATTTTCTTATTCGTGAGGACAAAAGATCAATTTGGATTTTCCACGATAGTGTTTCGTCTAATTGAACACCCAGGTATCTAATGTCTGTTACTTTTTGTAGTGGGACGCATGAGCAATTCGATGTGTCTGCATTATCACATGTATGTAATTTTAATGAAATTTGATTTATTTTTGGTTGGGTAGATTTATTTATCGAAAAGGTAATGTAATTAGACTTCCTAACGTTTAGAGTTAAAAGGTTTTTGCTGAACCAAGCTGAGGTCTGAAGAAGTCCTTGCTCAGCATGTGAGCGTGCATCAGCCCAAGTCCTCCCCTGAAATACTAGGGCTGTGTCGTCTGCATAAGA
This sequence comes from Anania crocealis, assembly GCA_949315895.1. Taxonomy (NCBI): domain Eukaryota; kingdom Metazoa; phylum Arthropoda; class Insecta; order Lepidoptera; family Crambidae; genus Anania; species Anania crocealis. Next base: position 2,934,162 of record OX438859.1, on the reverse strand, counting down.
AATTATTTTGCCATTTTTTGGTTTGAATTGACACAGCTCATTTATGTAAATCAGGAAGAGGCTTGGGCCTAATACACTTCCCTGGGGGACGCCGCAGGTGACGGGGAGGGGGGAACTGACATGTTCACCTATTTTGATAGCTTGTTGTCTATTTGTGAGAAAACTATCAAATAGCTTCAGGGGTAGGCCACGGATACCAATCTGTTCAAGCTTATTTAGTAGAATTTTTATAGAGACTGTGTCGAATGCCTTTGCCAGGTCAAGGAAGACTCCGATACATCTTCGTCCACTGTCCAGATTCCCTGCAATATTATTCGTGAGCTCAATTATTGCGTCTTCTGTAGATTTTTTTGCTTGGAAACCATATTGTGAATCAGAGATGACTTTATCTGCTATTAAATAACTCATTAGACGTTTGTTAATGATTTTTTCGAGGAGTTTGGACATTACACTTAGCACAGAGATTGGACGGTAATTTTCAACACAGTCCCTATTTCCACTTTTGTGCACAGGATGTATCAGGGAGCGTTTAAAACAGTCAGGGAAGATGCCATTATTTATGCATAAGTTAAATATGTGTGCGAGAATTGAGCTAATAGTGTCTTTGACACGTTTAAGAAAAACAACAGGGATTCCATCCCAACCTGTAGCTGAATCGTTTTTTAGACTAAGTATTAAGGAAAGGACTTCATTTGCATCAGTTTCCAACAAGACAAATGATTTAAGCCTGGGCGTACTGGTGATTTTGTAGTCTATCTGTGAAATATTATTTTTGTTTTTTGTTATGTCGTCAGCTAATTTTTTGCCAATGCTAGTGAAATATTCGTTTATTTCGTTTACAGCCGAGAGTGCATCATTCTGGTTAAGTTTCAAGAGTTCTTCAGCTGGATTTTTGTTAGCTGATGTGTTTGTGAATTTTTTAATAAGCTTCCATGTGTCTTTAGGATTTTTACATTTATCGATTTCAGAGCTTTCGTATTCTTCTTTGACTTTTTTAATTATATCGTTACAGTAATTGCGGTATCTTCGATAAGAGGTTCGAATAATATTGTTGTCTGGTGATTCATTTGATTTTTTGTGGATGATATAGGCCGTACTTTACTTTTTTTAACCCCCGACGCTGTGATGTTGGGCGAGCGGAGACAAAATAATAAAACGTGTTGCTGTTACAATGCGCGTATAATAAGTGTGTTTTCTTATTAGATGACAATACATATATATGCAACGGCTACGTGTATGTGTGGGTGGAGCGTACACATACAAAGGCTGTTATAAGTTTGACGGGTGTGTCTGTCTCTCTGTGTGTATGTGCTTCTGTCCGCGTCATCGTATCTCCTAAAATAACGCACCAATTTTTGTTTGCCAGGTGGCGGTACTGGTGTCCGGCAGCGGCAGTAACCTGCAGGCGCTGATCGACACGACGCGCGAGCCGGCCGCGTGCGCCTGCGCAGACGTCGCGTTGGTCGTCAGTAACCGGGCGGATGCCTACGCGCTCAAACGCGCTGAGGCCGCCGGCATACCTACACTGGTGAGTGCTTTGATCTTACAAAACTATATAGAAGACTTTCCATAAATTACTTCGCACTAATTTCATGAGTTTTTAACCAGGGATGTAACAAATATCCAAATTGCATGTCGACATAATTTGGCCGGGTTATTAAGTTGACACTGACAAAAATTCAACGTCAATAAATCATTTTTTTCGAGGATTAAATTTAATCGAGGACAGTATTGATGTAATTCTTGTACTGGACTGCCGACTCGATCGACTGGATTGCACCAGCCGTGGTCACGGGCTGACTTAATCCAGTCGAAACATCGGGTAAATATATAGGTATTTATATCTTTATAATATTTTACGCGATAACGACCCGTTGTCGTGATTTTAAAATCATTTATTTTTATTTGCTACTAGCGTACCCGACAGACGTTGTCCTGTCTTAACTATGAATAAATATAGATTACGAAATGGTTTAATAAAAAAAAATGTTACCCATTGTTTATTATTTATTATTAAGACGCTGACTGCAGCCGATGACCTTGAGCAATAAACACGCCCACAAATTTATTCGTCTTTGAATTTCTTTGGAACGCGCCGCAACTATCACTGTCGATTCCCGTAGGAGTGACAGAGAAAAAGCGCATGGAATAGAAGGGCCTAAGTGCCAAACAACAATATTCGTTGTGCAATTTAAAATTGCCATTTTATTAAAAATCTAAATCAGGCATTTGCTTAAGCAACATGTAATATACAATATAGCAAAATTTTATTATCATTGTTGTACGGACTGCTGAGAAAAATGGTAATTTATGTATTTTCAGAGGCTACTTAGGGATTATTTTCTATCGAGAAAAGTTTTTAGAATCGTGTTTTGGAAACAACCACTATAACGTAACAGAATATCTGGGGTACCCTTGAAGAGGAATACCCTCAGAAACCTAGGTTCTGCTACGCTACAAAAGAAAATTTGGAAAGAGAGAAGTTAATGGGAACCTACCTCCCTATAATTATTCCCTAAGAGTTAAATAAAATACAAGACAAGATATAAATTAAATATATTAAAATTAAAAATATGATAAAATATATATACGTAACTTAAATTTACACGTGTAAGTCCAATTAGTGGTTTGATAAATAGAGGTGGCCCGGCGGTCGACCACGCCAGGATCCAACTGCGCAGCGGAGGTGAGATAGTCCGGCGATCTGCCTGATCCAACCGAAATGATGGAGATGGCCCGGCGGTCTACGTGACCGCCAGGATCCAACAGCACTAGATGGAGAAGGCCCAGCGGTCTACGTGACCGTACCAGGGTCCAGGAGTAATGAATAAATAGTGACCAAGATAATTTTCTCAATAATAATCTTTAGTTCGCCACAATAGAATAAGAAGAAGTCATCCTTTTCTTGACATAAAAACGTCTATTTATCTCAAAATTGATGGAACCATAATTTATTTTTAAACATTTCAAAATTATAGCTATATTTACATAAGCAGTTATAAAAATTACATAAAGAAGGTAAGTTTAATATAAAATTGGCCAAAATACAATATCTCCTAACCGAAATTTAGATGAAATTTACATAATTAAAAAATATATATCATTTGACAAGGTGGTTGCCAGTGGTAACGATGTCTGTCAAAATAACAAGAAAATTTTAATATTAGTGTCAAAATTAGTAAACAAATAAAATTACAAGAAATTATAAGTTATATGATAAAAATAAGAGAATGTATTTAATGAGATGAACCAGAAACAAATGGTAAGGTATTTACATATGTTAAAAGGTATCTACATACCACATATTTTCAATATATTGAGTGAAATTGTACCTTGTATTGCTTTGAGAAGTTATCGCCTGAAGTCGAAGTGTAGGGAGATGGTAACCGCAGACGAAGACAGGAGTAGTGTCGTCGAGGTAGGTGTGAGCGTCTGGAGTCGAAGCGTGGGAAGCAGTCGACTGGAGATGAAGACGAGAGTAGTGCCGAGGTATGTGTGAGCTGAAAAATTTAGGAAATATCTCAGGGTCGTTGTGGTCTAAAGGGTAAGAATAAAATTTAAAGAATCTATGCCAAAAATAAGTATTCAAATTAAAGAGGATCACAGATGATCTTTTAGAATTTTGAAAAAGGAGGGTGAGGTTCGAAAAAGAGGGGCGCCACTTTATAACGTAACAGAATATCTGGGGTACCCTTGAAGAGGAATACCCTCAGAAACCTAGGTTCTGCTACGCTACAAAAGAAAATTTGGAAAGAGAGAAGTTAATGGGAACCTACCTCCCTATAATTATTCCCTAAGAGTTAAATAAAATACAAGACAAGATATAAATTAAATATATTAAAATTAAAAATATGATAAAATATATATACGTAACTTAAATTTACACGTGTAAGTCCAATTAGTGGTTTGATAAATAGAGGTGGCCCGGCGGTCGACCACGCCAGGATCCAACTGCGCAGCGGAGGTGAGATAGTCCGGCGATCTGCCTGATCCAACCGAAATGATGGAGATGGCCCGGTGGTCTACGTGACCGCCAGGATCCAACAGCACTAGATGGAGAAGGCCCAGCGGTCTACGTGACCGTACCAGGGTCCAGGAGTAATGAATAAATAGTGACCAAGATAATTTTCTCAATAATAATCTTTAGTTCGCCACAATAGAATAAGAAGAAGTCATCCTTTTCTTGACATAAAAACGTCTATTTATCTCAAAATTGATGGAACCATAATTTATTTTTAAACATTTCAAAATTATAGCTATATTTACATAAGCAGTTATAAAAATTACATAAAGAAGGTAAGTTTAATATAAAATTGGCCAAAATACAATATCTCCTAACCGAAATTTAGATGAAATTTACATAATTAAAAAATATATATCATTTGACAAGGTGGTTGCCAGTGGTAACGATGTCTGTCAAAATAACAAGAAAATTTTAATATTAGTGTCAAAATTAGTAAACAAATAAAATTACAAGAAATTATAAGTTATATGATAAAAATAAGAGAATGTATTTAATGAGATGAACCAGAAACAAATGGTAAGGTATTTACATATGTTAAAAGGTATCTACATACCACACCACCTGGTCAAAAATATGGTCAATTACAACTACATAGAATTTGGCAACAATATGAGCCATAGGCTTAAAGCAAAACAATCTTCAGTGAGCTGAATTTGGCTCATGTCAGCGTCTTAAGCTTTATGATATACAACATTTTTTGTTGTTGTTTTTTCTGGCGGTTATATAAATAGTTTTGTTGGTATTCCGACACGGTAACAGGCGACATTGGCTATGTGCAAAATCCAGTTTTTTTTACCGCCTATTTGACAATATTAGCAGCACGCATTCTGTCAATGTTATGTTAAACGCCATACATTAAAAAAGTTTAAATTGTTAAAAGCGATAAGGTTACATAAACAAATAATTTAGTATGGTGATTAAGGTTTCTTAAATTTTCTAACTTTCCGAGCAATTTTCTAATTTTTTTTCTTTCATAAGAATATATTCTCCTGACAATAACAAACAAAACAAAAAAAGAATTAGGGAAATCGGTCCAGCCGTTCACGCGTGATGCGATGACCAAGGGAAATAGGGATTAATTTTTATATATCTTAATATATATATTTCTTGTGTGCGTGTGTATGTGACTGAACTCCTCCTAAACGACTGGACCAATTTTGATGAAATTTTTTGTGTGTGTTCAAGGAGCTCTGGGAATGGTTTAGATTCACAATTTTTGGGGGTAGGGTAGGGCATGTGTAGGGTAGGGTATGTGTAGGGTAGGGTAGGGTAGGGGTAGGGTAGGGGTAGGGTAGGGGTAGGGTAGGTGTAGGGGTAGGGTAGTAAACCTAAATTTTTACCCTTTTACCACCAACCCCTATTTTTTGTTAGCCATTTTAGTAATTTAATCATTTTTATGGCAAAACAACGTTTGCCGGGTCAGCTAGTATTATATAGATTTAACCATTATGCATTTATATATATAACAACATAATAGTTACATAGCGTGGGCTTCGTTTGTCAGGTGGTCAAATGCACAGTGTATATTATAAAATGTAATTTTCACGAAAGGCTAGGCTGTGTAATTTTTGTATCAATCATATAGCTAGAACTGATATATTATATCATACTGCAGGTATTCAACCACAAAGAGTACAAGAGTCGCGAAGAGTTCGACGGCGCCGTCTCCGCCGCGCTGGAGAGCCACAAGATCGACATCGTCTGCCTCGCCGGCTACATGAGGATCTTGTCCGCGGAGTTTGTGAAAAAGTAAGTGAAGTTTGTGAACTAGCTAACTCGATCTAAGATATAAATTAGGGTTGTGCCGACTAGTCGCCGACTAGTCGATAAAGCCGACTAGTCGGCCATATTTGTAGTTGGCGACTAGTCGGCTGAAACGGCCGTGTTAATATACCTAAGAATTGATGAAATTGAAATCTTTATACCTACTGTTATTATTTTTTATTAGAAATACAAAATCAATTTTACAATGTAATTTCAGTGCAATTTAGAACAGGTTAGAAAATTAGGAACCATTCGTTCGATACATTAACTAATTGGGCTTAGATCCAGACATTGAACAAGTACCAAAAAAAAAAAAGTTGGCTATAATTTTATTAAGTTTACAACTTACATATTGGAACACTTCTCTTGACCTAATAATAATGAATTAGAACTTAGTACCAGATATAAAAATATATCAAAACTTCTTAATGTGACAACAGAAAGTTAAAATAAAAAAAATTCTACTACACTACAAACGAAGAATTAAGATGACAATCAGATAAAAAAAGGCACTTATCATAAAAAATGGCAATACAGTGTGATTAGAGCATGTTACTCTAATTATAATAAACTAAAGCAATAATCGGCTTGGCCGACTAGTCGGCCATTTTGTAGCCGACTAGTCGGCTAGTCGGCCAAAGTGATAGTCGGCCCAACTCTAATATAAATAGCATTTTCAAGTGATACGGAAAACGGGCATCATACAGAAAAAATACGTCATTTGTTTTTTGTCTCGTAGATTGTTGTGTTAAAATTTAAATAGTTATTAAAGTTTCATCCTGTATATAATATGGACAACGTCACAAACATTGATTTCGATCGATATGGGGTTTATACCATTTACCTTACGTTTTGTGAGTTTCCGATATTCCGGCACTGTTGCAAGCGTCATTCTTCCGAAAGACCCAGAACCAGAGAATGATGAAGAACTGTCCAAGTTTAAATACACCGTGCATTTTCGACCACCTGCAGGCTTACTCTTGACGAGTTCGAGTTACGATCAAAATCGAATCGACGTCGAGAATTAGTGATTTGGTACTCTGGAAAGTGAACCTGAACCTTTGAGTCGATGGTGATTACGTCATCAACCGGAAATGTTTAACGGATTACCATTTTAGATCGATCTCAACTCGATTTTGATTTCGATTCGATTGAGTTCGGGAGTACTGTTTTATCATCGAGTTCAGATTTTGACTAGGTCGAATCAAGATCGAACTTCGAGTTTAAATCAAATTAAAGAGTAAGGGCCCTCATAAATAAAGCCCACTTTATGTATCCATTATGTATAACATCTTGGCAGTGTTGCTAATATGCAAATTCTACCTTTAGTACATGGATGAAATCACTCAAATGTTCTGTGGGTGTGAGTGTGTTCATTTTGTGGACGTTCTTCTGCCACTGGTTTTGTATCTATTTTCATTTTATTTTACTGAACTGTAGTGCGATTGTGTAAGGTTGTTCATGGATGGACAATGAATACAATTGATCATCGATCATATAATGTAAATTCTAATTGTGTAATTTTGTCCCTTCTATGAAGACAGAAAAGTGACCGGTGGTATAGGTAAAAACGTTTCATGGATTTGCGTTTTACTATAGCAAAACATTCTGTAAAACGATTTTTTTTAACTAACATTAAATTGTATTTAAATCTAAATACAGTTTTTTAAATAAAATTTTACGATTTACTTTCAAAAACAAACTTTTATTCATTAAAACATTGAATTCAAACTAAAAACTTGAATTTAAAATCTAACAATTTGAACAAATTTGCGTACTAGGATAGAATTCACGATTGTCATGAGTCACGAGTCACCGCAATTATTTGACATTAGCAATGAGCTCATAAGACATACGCAATTCGAATCATCTGTAAAAATCATGTACATCATTCACTCATCGTTTAAAATTAACGACCCAATCGTTAACGATAAATGAGCTCCGTACACAATTAGAATTAGCCGTTTGACAGATTATACCGTACGTTATGAACTGTCAAATGAATACGATTGCTTTAGGTTTAAGTCTAAAGACGGTTTTTTTTTTGGCGGGTTAAGTGCTTGAAACAAGTGTTAATAGGGCAATTTCGTCTATTTCACGTAATTGTTGTGTTATTTTTGCTGGTTTTTCCTGTTGTTTATCTAATTGGTCCTTAGTGCATAATAATAAGTGTGTTGTTTAATACGTAAGTATTACATAGTGCAAAAATGATTGGTGGTGACCCCCCTGATCCCGGGGGAGGTTATGTTCCCTACCACAATCCCCTCAATTCCCCATCTCCAATGGATACTGATCTGTCCACTCCTACCAGGAAAAGACAAGTTGAAGCTGATCCCGATTTTTCCCAATTACCAAAGAAAAATTCCATCGCGCAAACAGTTGCATCTAATCAATCTGTTTATACCTTACCAGAATTTGAAGGCACACGTAAACGGTATTCTGACCAGGATGTCGCTCCTTTTTTGGTCCATGTGAGCAAAGAAAACGATTCAACATCGTCATCTAACGTTATACTTCGTCCAATTAAGTTCGGTCACTTCTTACATCATAATAATATAAAGGGTGTAGCCAAGGACGGTGTTAAACGCATCGGCCGAAATCGAGTCTCAGTTGAATTTAAATCTGCTGCTGCTGCAAATTCATTTTTAGATCATACTGGTTTAGTTGCAGCAAAATATGAAGCCATTATACCTTCGTTTAATGTTACCCGCATGGGTATTGTAAGAGAAGTCCCAGTGGAGTGGACCTTAGAGGAACTAGTTTCCTCAATTGAGGTTCCTGATGGATATGGACGTGTTATCAGAGCCCGCCGGCTCAATAGAAAGTCATTTATAAACAACACAGCTACTTGGACACCTACCTCAACTGTTGTTCTTACATTCATAGGTCAAAAGCTGCCAGATAGAGTTTATTGCTTTTATACATCGCTTCCAGTACAGACATATATTTTGCCAACCATCCAATGCAACAAATGCTGTAGATTTGGTCATGTTGCCTCACTATGCCGGTCAAAAGAGAGATGTTTCATCTGCGCACAACCCCATGCTGGTATTGATTGTACCAGTACATCTTCAATACCTACCTGCCTTTTGTGCTCTGGCTGTCATAAAGCTACTGATCCAAAATGCCCTGAACATTCTAGGCAAAAATCAATTAAACTTGTGATGTCACAGGAAAATATATCATATACCCAAGCATCTGTCAGATTTCCTCAAGTGAGGAAATCTTTTGCTGAAGTTTCCAGCTCTTCTCCTCCTCTGTTTCCCACTCAATCATCTCAAACTTTAATTCAAGCACCTACTCAGACACTACCCTCACACAACTCTGTTTCATATCGTCGTACATATTTTACACAAAGAAAGACTCCTACTCCTCCTTCTAGCTCAGGATATGACAGACAGGCTCATCAAGCCATCATTAGTACTCCTCCCTCTATTGCCCCTAATGGGAGTGCTCTCCCTTCAGAAAATATAACAGCAAATGATAACCTGCTGGATCTTCTAGTTTCAACAATTTTAAATATAATTTCTCGTTTTGACGACTCCCAACTACCGAACAACGTTTTATCCAAACTTACTCAGATAAATAAGGCTATACAAAATGCCAAACATCCTTCAGTGGAATTGCCACAGTATCCGTCACAGGAAGAATGATATTATTTCTCTTGTCAACAAATACAATCCTTCTGTCTTTGCCGTTCAGGAGACATGGCTAAAGCCGGGATCCAGCTTTAGGATCCCGGGTTACTCATGCCTCCGAGACGATAGGACTGATGGGTATGCTGGTTGTGCCATTTTAGTATCTAGAAATGTGATATATACCCAAATTTCTCTTCCCCCACACAGTGACGGAATTTTTGCCGTTGCCATTAGAACTAATAATATATCTTTTCTCTCCATCTACATTCCTGTTCCTAATCTTGCTCTTCTATCTGAATTAAAATGTATTATTACTAGTCTTCCTCCACCAATAATTGTCTTAGGCGACTTTAATGTACATCATACTTCTTGGGGTTGTTATTATTGTGATTCTATGTCTTTTCCCTTTCTTGATCTTTGTGATGAATTAGATTTGTGTGTTTTGAACGACGGCACTCCCACTCGCAGAGTCCCTCCCACTCAAAATCCAAAGACTGCGGTTGATCTTTCAATAACTTCTCCGTCACTAGCTTCTAGTTTGCACTGGTCTGTTCTTTCTTCTACTCATGGTAGTGATCATTACACCATTTTTCTTTCAACTCCAGACTCCCTTTATCCTAACCCTATAGCTTCTCTTCCCCCTTTGATAAAATTTAACATTTCCAAAGCTGATTGGCCCCTATTCAGATCTCATCTAGATCAAGAAATCTTGAATATTCCTTTAGTTAACGCCGACAACGTTCTGTCTTCTTACGAATCATTTAAAAACGCTATACTATCTTCTGCAACTAATTCTATTCCTCTCAAAAATTCTGCCAAATGCAAAATCTCTTCCCCTCCTTGGTGGGATTCGGAATGCACAGAGGCTTGTAAGAGTCGTTCAGAAGCAGAAAAAACTTATGCTCATGACATGAGCCTCGAAAATTTCATCTCTTATCAGAGAGTAGCTGCCAAGACTACTAGACTTTTGGCAGAAAAGAAAAGAGCTGGTTGGATTCGTTTCTGCGAAGAAATATCTCCTGTCACTCCTCCATCAGAGGTCTGGAAAAACATTAGACGCTTTCGTTACTCATGTTGGAGTCCTGTAATTTCATCTAATGACCCTTCGGTCTGGATCGAACAATTCTCATGTAGACTAGCCCCCCCATCTGTTCCTTCCTTAGTTGAACTCTGCCCCCCCATCTTACCATATAACCCTTCTGACAAATTTGAGTCTCCCTTTTCTTGGGAGGAACTCTCAACTGTGCTCAAGAATCTTAGAGATTCATCTCCAGGAATTGATGGAATTCCATATTCCTTCATCTCCGAAAGCAGCATTCCCGTTAAGCAGGTATTTTTATCCATCCTCAACAATATTTTTTTATCAGGAACTCCACCTGAGGAGTGGAGGTCTCAAATAATCATACCGATTTTAAAACCCGGAAAGTCCAGCTCAGACCCATCCAATTATCGCCCCATAGCTTTGTCCTGTACAATGGCTAAAATATTGGAACATTTGATCAAGAATCGGTTAGAATGGATTGTGGAGAATAAAAATGTATTGGCTAAATCCCAATTTGGTTTCCGTAAAGGTTTTAGTACCATGGACAGTTTAGGCACATTTGTGACAGACATTCGTACTTCCTTCTCTAAAAATGAGGCTTTAGTAGGTGTTTTTTTAGATGTTACATCCGCATACGACAATGTTCTTCTTCCGGTGCTCAGACAAAAAATGCTTCAGCTGAGTATTCCTGTAAGGATTGTTAATATAATTTTTAATCTCCTCTCTCCTAGATCGGTATATATTCGTTCCCCAAATTATAATTCTCCTCCTAGACAAGTATGGAAAGGGCTTCCCCAAGGCTCAGTTCTTAGTCCATTACTCTACAGTATCTATACGTATGATTTAGAGCTCTCAGTTAATTCTTTTTGTCAAATACTCCAATATGCCGATGACTTAGCTCTTTATGTTTCAGTTAAAGATATCAATGAGGCCTCGTCTCGCCTCAACTCAGCTATTAGTTATCTTCATGATTGGCTTCATAACCACGGATTGTCCTTATCTATTCCTAAAAGTAATGTTGTGGTTTTTTCCCGATCTAGATCTATCCCTCATGTTTCAATATCATATGGCCAACAAAAATTTACCGTCGTGGACTGTGTCAAGTTTCTAGGCCTTGTTTTGGATTCCAGATTAACAGGAATTCACCATATTAATAATATTGTCAAAAAATGTGAAAAAAACATAAACATATTGCGTTCCCTATCCGGAGTTTGGTGGGGTAGCCATCCCTATACTCAAAAACTCATGTACAATGCTCTAGTGCGTAGCTACTTGGACTACGGGACTTTCTTACTGGAGCCCTGTAACAAGTCTGCCCTGTGTTCCCTTGACAAAATCCAGTCTAAATGCCTGAGAATAGTATGTGGTGCTATGAAATCATCCCCTGTTAATGCTCTCCAGGTGGAATGTGGAGATGCTCCTTTAGGTCTTAGAAGACAATTCTTATCCGACCGTTTTCTTTTTAAAGTTATCCAATTCCCTTATCATCCTCTTATTTCTAAACTTCACAGTCTATCCAATCATATTTCTTCTAGTAAATACTGGTCCCATAAAAATTATCCCTGCCTTTTCAATAGTTTTGTAGCTTATCTACGTCTTCCTTGTCCCATATTTCAGTGCCAAAGATTTCCACTTTTTGATATTTCTTTTGATGCCCTTATCTTTCAACCGCAAATTATCCTGAATCTTGGCATTGAAAAGAACTCTGTTAAGGCAAATTTACAGTTAAAAGAATACATAGCTGAACATTGGCCAGATTGGCTTATCATTTACACGGACGCCTCAAAGTTGTCAGACCAGGGTTGTGTTGGCGCTGCAGTTTGGATTCCCAAATACAATGTAATTCTAAACTTCAAATTCCCCCCCGAAGCATCAGTTTTCTCTGGTGAATGTATAGCTGTTCTGGAAGCTTTGTCTTTTATTGAGTCCCATAAGCTAAATAAATCTGTTATTCTCACTGATTCTAAGAGTTGCCTTCAGGCTATTGCTACCAACCAATTTAAGTCAAAACATAAATTTCCCTACATATTAAAAATCAAAGATACGCTCTTCCGCTGTCAGTCTAAAAATATTCAGGTCGTCCTTGCGTGGATTCCTGGCCATAGTGGTATTCAAGGTAATGTGACTGTGGACGTTTGCGCCAAAGATGCAACAAATACTGGATGTATAGAGCACTACAGGGTTTATACAAATGATTTACTTTCGATGGCAAAACAACGTCTTCTCTCATCCTGGAAAGCGTATTGGCAAAAGACTAGTTCCTCTAAAGGAAAATTCTACGCTGATGTTCAATCTTCAATTCCCATTCGTCCTTGGTTCTCCAATCTCAAAAATATACATAAAAGCATTATAAGTACGATCTGTAGATTAAGGCTAGGGCATGCGTGTACCCCCGTTCACCTGGCTAAGCTACATATAAGAGACAGTTCTCTTTGTGAATGTGGACTTGACGAAGGAACTTCCAATCATATCTTTTTCAGCTGCCCTCGACTGTCTTCTTCCCTCTATGATCTCCTTCCTCCGAATATCCCACGCCCCACTGACTTCAAATCCTTACTCTCCTATGTTAATTCCCCCTTTGTTTATATTCTGTGTTCATTCATTAATCAAAATAATATTAAACTATAATCTGTTGGTATTTGGTATAATAACCATCATTCCCTTGTATAAACTGGGTGCGTCTTTTTTGTTCTAGATACATCAACAGTGATCTTCGCGGTGAATAGTCTCAGCAGTAACCACTTTCTTAGTTTATAACAGTGACCTTGTTCGTTCACAAAGCCCGCTGTATATGTATAATACGATTTAGCACTTACACTTGACACTGGCGAAATCTTTAAGAAAACGCCATCAACCCAAACAAACAACAATAAGTCTAAAGACATTTATTCTCATAGTGCATTATATCACTTACATGAGAACATGGGTAAACGAAAGTAAGTTTTCCAATTCGTTGTCGTACACTCGACAGCACATCAAGTTAAACAGATGAACTGCGATAACAGCTTTTATTACGTAGGGCATAAAGGCGGTCTCAAGGTCAACATGTATAGTCTGATGTGCCGCCGTGTGTACATTGCATAAGTGCATAAATAGATAAACAAACAACAGGCGATACAATATTAGGGGTTAAAGTATGAAATTGCCGATTATTTTCCCACTTTTTATTTTGTTTATAGCTCTTAAAGATAGTCATATTGTTGCGTAATTCTTTTTGTATTGTATCAAAAACCAAATAAAGTAACTTTTGACTAAAACAATACTAGTGCCTATTACTTCAAAGGAAGTCGTTGAAGAGACCTCTTAATGAGTCAGCTGACCTTCTTGCTTCAATTAAGTATATTTGTATTATATACTTTGATTTTTCAGAAAGAACAATGCCTATTTTTCACCTGAGTATGTATAGAAATGAAACAAATCTTAAAATTAAGCTTTTTTTATTGTAAACTCATTACGCTTATCATTTATTAATCACAAACGCAGGAAAAAAAGATTTTTGATATTCTTCTAAACTTCTTCAAAATTAAAATATAGTTTTTGAACGTTACTTGTACAGTTGTTACGTTCCGTTTTAGTTACTGACGAGTGCCGACTGTAGACTGACTTTATCTATTTAAACTAGTTTTATTACTTATTGTTTTATTTTTAGTACTTTATACTTTCTATATTAAATTAATATAAAGATTTATTGAAGTCCATTATTACAAATAATACGAACATTATCAGTTAAAAAATAAGTTTACGTTTAATTATTCTAATAGAGTGAAACGGATTTTTTTTGACGTTTGACAGCCGCCTGTCATATTCGAACCGGCGCAGTCTCTTTCGTTTTGCGTTTGCATCTCTTTGTGTACTACACACCTACACACTCTTTGGCACTTTACCAACATACATAATAATATTTACCTTAGTGGAAGTTCTCTGTAATCAGTAGGTCGAATGATTCAAAGTTATAGTTAATTAACTTTTAAACAGTAGGTAGGTACACATGTACTGCCGGCATATTTCCATAGATAGATATTTTTGACGATAATTTGGCCGCGGCAATTCCTAACCTATAAAGTAGTAATTCGTATTTTTTTAAATTCCTGGCGTTTAACTGGTAAAAGTGAAAACAGGGAATTATTCCCTAATTTAGCACGCAGTATTCCTGCTATACCTGCGGTCTATACATAAACTTTCATTATCAGGTTTTCAAATGTATGGAAAGTGGGCATTGATCTTTAAATACTATAATGCGTAGCTTTATAACCATCTAACTTTCACCTTTAATTGCATCGAAAACGGTTCAGGCGTTTTTAAAAAAACAAAAAAATTGTTAGTATGGAAAAATGACTTTTCTAGATTTCGTCCATACAAATCGGCAATTTCATACTTTAACCCCTATTATTATTATTTTTAACATCGTCACCAACAGTAGGTACAGATCCGAATGCTGCTTTACACAATCGCACCTCTGATTTATTAAATATTCTGGTTGTTTTGTACAGATGGATGGGTCGGCTGATCAACATCCACCCATCGCTGCTGCCGCGGCACCCGGGGCTGAAGGCGCAGCAGCAGGCCCTGGACGCCGGCGACCGCGAGTCCGGCTGCACCGTGCATTTCGTTGATGTGAGTCTTGAAACAATACTATGTTATTGTCTGTTGGTCTAGTGGTCAATTCCCGGGTCGGACAACAAAGTTTAGAATTTCCGAACGTTGCTCGGGTTTCTGATCACCAACCCGTGGCATTTTGCAAACGTGGTGATTATGCCAATACCGATCATTGATGTGGTAACTTGAATTCAGTGATGGAGGCCTTTGCCCTGCAGTGGGATGATTATAGGCTGTTACTTTACTTTACTTTTGTGTCACACTGTACTTTGTTAAGTGATACCATAGGGAAAGTAATATAGGTACTAGAGCTCCAGTCTACATAGTAAAGATCGTCCTCCGGAAGAAAGCTAAAATTCTGTATTAAGCACAGGTGGCATTAATGTGCGCTCGTGTTAAATCGAAAGAGACAGAAAATCTTTCTCTGCTGCGGCTATTTGCAGACTGTTCTGCTATTTCCGTAGCGCTAGTGTCGCAAAGCATGCTGTTGTCCGTTAGTTGTTGTAAAAAATAAAGCACGGCCTTTATATTAAAAGCTAATAGAGCGCCATCTTACGGCACGTTTATTTCATGGTCAAAGCATGTAAACCACACTGTATTTGCAAATGGTTCTCGTAATTGTTGGATAGGTCACAAGATTTCGATTGTATTTACCTTGGTCTATGATTTTATTTTTGATTCTTTTAAATATACTTAGTGTCACGGTATAAAATTGTGTACTTTATCAACCTTGATTTTCTTGTAGCAATACTCAATGTTACTCTGTATACAATTGTGTGTTTTAACAAGCTTGAGTCTTGCAACAATACTTAGTCACTCTGCACGAGTAAACATTTCACATTTAAAATATTAGTTAGGAAGTAAGGTTAATTTTGACGCAACTATTTTGAATGTGCGCTATTTTTGTGTCTACCAGGTATACATTATATCCTTCTGCATTTCTAACATCAGTCACCAATTCAACAGAAGGGTGAAGGCACAGGTCTTACAATCACCCGGATTATTTTTTAAATTTTATTTTATTTCATATGAAAACCAACAGCGAATACATGAGCATATAACAATGATAATTGAAGAAATATTAAGGCCAATAATAAGCTTTCCATAAGTTAAAAAAATCTAATGTTGGATGATGAGAAATAACATGTTTGATAATTATAATTAATTACAAAAGTTAAGGACAAATACAGCATTAGGCAATCGTCAGGCAGACTGATTAGGCTCGAACAACTTGCTTACTCTGTACATGTATTAGAATGATGAACATTATATTAGTAAACTACTCCACAAAGTGATATGTCAGACCCCTATACGGGCGAGGAATCACTGGTAATATAACAATATAAGATAGATAATAGCAAATCAATACAAAATTCTATTGATTTTAAATTAATTCAAGGTAAAGGTAAACGCTCAATGAGAATGTCATAAACATCAGTTTTAAACTTACATCTTTTCGTGCAAATAATATCAATTTTACTAAAGGCAGAATTATACGTTCGTGCCAGCCGAAGCATGACAGCATTTTTGAAGTATCTAGTATGATGTCTAGGAGGATTTAATAAAGATGTGCGGTACTTAGGAGTGCTGTAAATTACTCTAGAAACTAGGTCCGGGCAGTCCAATGTATCCACTATGTATAAACTTCGACATTTGTAACTTTAACAGGAGGGCGTGGACACTGGCCCCATAATCACACAGGAGCGCGTCCCAGTGCTGCCGCACGACACAGTGCAGTCTCTGACGGAGCGGATCCTCCACGCGGAGCACCGCGCCTTCCCGCGCGCGCTGCGCCTCGTCGCCTCGGGGCGGGTCCGCCTCGCATCGCAGGGCCGCATCGCGTGGCAGGCGTAAGGCACTGTGGACGCCTTTCGGTAAACATCTTCGCGAGTCGAAAGCTACAGAATGATTTTGAAAACCATATATAAACTTTGAAGGTTCTTTTTATTCTGATAAATAAACGTTTGAGTCAAACTTGGAATCAATCATGAAAAAAGTTGAAATATATATTATTTTTTCGTGTATTTAAAAATGACACTGATTGTTTACGCACTTTAACTTAAATTATAATAGAATATGTTTGTTTCCATTTGCTGCGCGTGGCAGCTATCTCTAAAATCTAGGTATCTGCGGAACACCAGCGTCGTGGCATCTTATAGGCCGCGACATAATCATACTGATTACATACCTATTTAGTATCATGTGTTTTAAGTGTTGTTGTTTATTAACCGTCTTCCAAAAAAAGGAGGAGGTTCTCAATTCGACTGTATTTTTTTTTTAATTTTTGCAAAATTTTGGTGTGGTACTGTATAAATTTATTCCTATTTCTATTTGCTCGCGTAAGCTAAACGGTCGTGCCGGGCGACGTACGCATACCTTGCAGTCTTTGGCACAGTGACAGTAGCGTACAAAACGCTTGTGTGTCTGTCGATAAGCATTTTATTTTATTTCATAATTCTTCTTTCTGTTTACGAAAATATATCGAACACATAAATCGACTATAAAATTATAAAATTACTCAAGCCAAGCACAATACGTTATATTTACCCATTAGTAAACTAAGTACCTAAATATGTGTATGATTTTTTTAATTACAAAAATTATATTGTCATTACATAAGCGAGAATATATATAAGCCCCTGCTTTGAAAATCTGCTTAAGAAGCAGAAGAAAATGTAAACCTATGAAAATAATTTTATCATTTATAGTGCAATAACATTTAAAGTGAATTCCACCATTAAATATTATGAAACTGCTATCTATACAAGTAACTTAATTAAAGACTATGTCATGATGTCATCTACAATAATCTACATATTGTCTGCTCGCTTCTTCTTCGTGTTCATTAACTCCCTCGTGACCTAAACAGGAGATAGTTTGAACCACAGAACACGGAAAAAAGGGTAGAAAGGCGATGTAGGCGGGGCAGGCGCGCCAGAGGTTATGAGCAAATGCTCATACTTCTATCCAAACTTGAATGTAAGTGAGCGCTGTGATTAGTTTCTTTTAACGTCGCGCGACGTCAAAAGAATTAGCTTGATTGGCGTTCTTTGAACTCGATTATATAGAAAACAATAGAAAACATTTATTTGGCACTTCGAAATTGGAATAGTTTACAAAAAATAATAATAATTAATGTGCCAAAAAGGCTGTTGCGACTAATGCTGAGTGGGGACTCAGCATTAGTCGCAACAGCCGAAGGCGTACAGCGACGCTTATTTTCAGTGGTATATGTGCAAAAGCTTGTGTCTATTATGTGCACAAGTAGTTTGTCATACAAATAGTGCATGACAACCTTTCTAACCTTTTTCCATGTCCTGTGGTGAGAACACAATATGAGTTAAAAGACTAAATCTTGCTATAGTTATGATAAAATGTAGTAAGGTATTTTCTGTTTTTAATGTTACATTTATATGTATCAACATTCCTTACAAGTAAATTTAGAAGCATTCCAATAAGTTTCTGTTAAATAAATGTGCCATGTGCTAAGAAAACATCACTTAATATTATTAGTTTCGTATTCCCAATTCTCGAATAAAGAATCTTCGTTGCTCATAATTACATTACCATTTTTATAAGTCTTTTTCAATGTTGTAAATAAGCACCGTGTAATTACTATAAGTATTTTTCTTAACAATAAATTTTGCTGTAATATACTTGAATTGATTTATTAAATAGCAGGAATAAAATAGGTACACAATTGCAACCGAAAAACGTTCTCACGAAATAAGCGCCCACTAAAACATTTGGTTGCTTTTTCGACTTTGTTATGAACGTACAGTTTAATTCCTATTATAGCAGGTATGGTAACAGTTATGTAGATATATGGACAAGGACATTTCAATGTGCCTGTTTTCTTTATGTCTATCTATGATCATTATTATGCAAAACTATGATTTACTACATTATATACAAATAAGTTTTATTTAAGTATAAATGATTGTTTTAGTTGAATATTTTAGTTTTCACCAGTCATAGTCATCAATATAAATTACTATTATTATTGTTAATCATTTATTTAGGATAATAAAAAGATTTATATGTTTTTTTTGTGTTTATTTTTAATAAATATTAATAATCTGACAGTTTTATCACAGAATTAGTTAGGATCACTTTAAATTATAACAATAGCTATATCTCTCATCTTTTCTATGAACAATATTTGTTTTTGTCAACATTTACAACATTATAATTTTTTATATAAAGATTTCTGCAACCCACATTCCTACATACTAGATGTCTATTGTACTTCTGAATATTCCACTTAAATATTTCAAGACTGTTCCTTTCTTAACTTTTTATCATTCTGAATGCTTTTCTTTTCTTTAAAAGTGAAAACTTCTTCGAAAGCTTTGAAGAGTGCTCCAAATAAATCATCATTATCCATAATTACAGCCTTGACTTCTTGTTTATTCTCAGCCTCAACTGGCTGCATAGAATGTCGTCCATTCTTAAGAATATCTTCTAATATTCCTTCTATGTCAACATAAAACTTCTGTCTATTTATCAAAGGCACTATTAAGTTATACTTATTAATTTTACTATTCATTGTCTTGACAAACTCTCTGTACTCTTCACATATCTTCTGCCATTTCAATTCATCTACTTCGTTGAGCGGAAACGGACCTAATACCATCCTGTCATTTCTGATGTCCCGTTTTAAAAACTCTACATCTTGGTCAATTTCTTTACTCATTGTTATCCATTCGGGGGTAAATCCATTATTTATGAGGACCTGAAAAATAATTGGTAAGTGTGAATTAATTTTGAATGGCAATTTTTATTTGTTGCTAATCACACCAAAGTTGTGTAATGCACTCTGAAGGTCATGTTTGAGAAGCAAATAAATAATCACATAAATATTGTGCGTACATTAGTCTATTTCTAATATTTAACTTTATATTAAAACATCTATTTCTTATACAGTGTAAACTCTATATAACGACACTAAAGGGACTGTACATTTTAAAAATAATAATATATACTTAATAAAAATAACGTTTGTAAACAAAATTTGTTTGTTTGTTTGCATGTTGCTGACAGTCGTGTTTATTACGGGCTAGGATAATAAAGCGACAAAAGAATGTACACAGCTGTGCGATTTTCACTCATTTTGGCAACTTAAAAGGTACCTACTTATTAAATTATTACTTAATTGTTGTCGTTATTGAGAGTGGGTGTAATGCTATATGGAGTGTATCATTGTATGGAAAACAAGCTAAACCAACCAAAGACAAGTGATTTCGACGCTTTAGGGAGTTTGTTGTTACATCGAGTGATGTTACATGGAGTTTACACTGTATTTAACTTTATATTAAAACAACTGCTGAGTTTGAAGTAGATTTTTAGCAGTTTCTGATCTAGATACAAACCTCATTTAATTTATGTGTTGTAAAATCAACATAAGGGTTTCTGTTTTGGTCTTTCAATGGCTTTCCTTTCCCACTAAGATTTTCAAATTCACCTTTTGACATTGACTCTTGTATCAAATCTTCAACAAGTCTGTCAAGACCATACTTTGTTTTAATGTCATGTTTCTTTGCAAAGTTTTGTTGTCCTTTTTTCATAAGTGTGTTCTCTGAAGCAACAGCTTTGGCGATGCGATGTTCCATAACATTGGTTGCAGCTCTTTGAGCTCTAGCTTGAGTCCACTGTTTCTGCCGCTGGAACGGTGTTCCATGGCCAACACCTTCAAAACTTAAATATTGACGATGTTGAGGTGCAGTATGCTGTAACCAATGAAGTTACAGAATTTCAATAAAAAAGTGAAGAAATTATTGGAATGGCGAAAATCAGAAAAAAACATTATATCCTCAAGTAATTGTAAGTGACTGACATACCTGAATATCATAAACAATTTTCTCAATTTCTTCATTGTTCGACTTTCCTGTGTTGTGTTTAGTTAGCACTCTGAAGGCATTTTCCACTGCAACAAATCTGTCCATATCAGATTCTGGTGAGCCTGAATCAGGGTGGTACTTTTTAGCCAGCTCCAGGAACGCCTGGCGGACTGCATCTTGCTTGGCATCTAAGGGTAAGTTCAGCACTTGATAGCATTCCTAAAACGATCAAATTCATAATTATGAGAGATTCAGCAGCATTATTCTGAAAGTAGGATAAATCTAACTACATCAGACTTATTTATTTGTCTTCAAACCAGGCTTGATTATTTACATAACATTTATCTATCGCAAACTTACTTGAATCTTTTTCTCATTGGATTTGGCAATCAGAGTTCTTACTGTGATTAGGTTGTAGTATAATTTAAGTGGATTTCTACACTGGTAGTATGGTAGTGGATTTAAGCAGGGTTTCATTTTTATTATTTACATAGTACAAACTATAAAACTATTCTTCTTTTCCAAAACAACACAAACGAAAACGAATGACAATGACATGACAACAAAATAAAAAAGGAGTTACTAGTGTTGCCACCGACCGATAGCCTATCTATATATCGATAGTATTAAGATGACTATTGTAACAATAATCGATATATTAGGGGTTAAAGTATGAAATTGCCGTTTTGTATGGACGAAATCGTGAGAAGACATTTTTCCATACTAAAATTTTTTTAGTTTTTTTAAAAACGCCTGAACCGTTTTCGATGCAATTAAGGGTGAAAGTTAGACGGTTACAAAGCTACGCATTATAGTATTAAAATTTCTGAAAATCAAAGTATATAATACAAATATACTTAATTGAAGCAAGAAGGTCAGCTGACACATTGTAAGGGGTCTTTTCAACGACTTCCTTTGAAGTAATAGGCACTAGTATTGCATTTGTTTATAGTCAAAAGTTACTTTATTTGGTTTTTGATACAATACAAAAAGAATTACGCAATAATATGACTATACTTAAGAGCTATAAACAAAATAAAAATTGGGAAATAATCGGCAATTTCATACTTTAACCCCTATTATTTGCACTATTTACATATAGTAGGCTAATGATTTTAAATGTTGATGTAGCTAGTAAATATGCTGAGGCTTTCTCTGATATAAGTATTTGACGTAACCTGTACGGTTTAATGCAAAATATTGTAATAAACATAGCGTAATTAAAGTAGATTCATTCTGAAATAGTCTCAAACCGTTTGGACAGTGGGTACGAACTATTTTAGAAAATAAAACAAAGCTACGAAACATGACACTCTATTTTCCCTATAATATGAATATGATACTGAGCTATATACATATAGTATCGATACTATCGATATTATAGATAGATGATCTCCAAGGTCAACTATCGATAGTACAGCAACACTTAACGGAACCAGGAACAAAATTAAGTGGAAGTTAAATATCGATACTATTGATAGTTTTACTATCGATACCTACTGAATGTCACACAATCACAACACAACACATGTTTTTATTTTTCCTAAAACTTTGACGGCTTTAAATGAGCCCATTCATCAAATTTTACGCTTTATGAAGTCTACCGAAGCCGATAAACTTTAAGGAAATTACATTAAGGTTTTTTTTTTGCGGGAGTTCGTGAGATACGTGACCGTTTAATTTTATCGAATTCTTATTGTTTATAGTAATTTTTGGGTCGTAAAAGTGGTGTTATTTTGCGAAACAAAGTGTCTTGCGAGTGAACAATATATCGCTGGTGTTCGAGAATATCGACGCAATTCAAAATTCTGACAAATTAAAATATGCCATACGATCATAAATCTGTAATATTTTATCGTGAACAGAGACGCAACGCAGATTTCGAGCCAGTATTCGTTAGAAAGAGACAGCGTCATTATTCATTTGGAACAAAACGCTCAAGCGTAAATCTTAAATACAGACTCTTCTCAGTTGAACCGAGGACAACTAAGTGAACGCACGTTTGATTCTCATAAATACCGACGTATTTAGAGTTTGGTTGCAATATTGTTGATTTTTTGTTCAAGAATAGTGACATATTTTGTGATAAGTCGTTTTTTTTGATAAAGGTGAATGTCTTTTTATTTGTTATTTTTATTTACGTCTGTATTCTAGAGTAAATACGGTCCATTTCCTATGATATCGTATTTTATACTGACTTTATCTTACTTATGTCTATATTCTCGAAAAATAAACAGATTTTATTTCGTCGTAAATAAGAAACGATTATGGCAAACTCCCCCCAAAAGACAAAGTCGCGGGAAGCATTCACGCAAGCACAGTGTGAATTCTGTCATCGAAAGAAGCATTAATAAGACTTTAAAATCTGACCTTATTTATACACCGGATCAGTACATTTCTATTATTCGCACTGCGAAAAAAAAGGATCTCCTTACAAAGTCATAGAAATGGAACATAGAAGTTTTTACGTTTAATAGGTTTCAATGTGTTAACGTTTTTAGCCGAACATCAAAATCTTTAGACGAAAATTACACACTGAAATCTGCTTACTGTTTTCTTGAGTTTACGCGAACATTATACATTGAAATGAAAGATAAGTTTACGGATTTAGTACGCGTTTATTTTTGATTTAACCTGACGTTTTGAACCCTTTACAGCGTTCATGGTCACGGGTAGACTAAGGTGTTATTCGTCTTTAAGATGGTAATTTGAAAAAATGTTTAACTAATACCGCCTCTAATTTTTAACGTCAGTTTGTTCCTTTTCACTCAAAATGAGCTAACTGTGTCCGGAGTCTTTGCAGTGTTGCCATGGTTTGTGGACTTCATTGATGGTAAGACGGGGTCCCAAGCAGCTGGTAAATTCCAACCATCTTCTCTATTGAAATTAGGATGTTTTTTAATTTCTATTGCTTCACGTATCATTCTAGGTACATATCGGTTTTCCTTAGCAAGAGCTTTAGGTTTTTCAAATCTAATGAAATAGTTGGGCTAATCAAACGCATGACCACAGAAATCTAATTTTAAAAATAGGACCGCAATCTCAGAAAATAAGAAGAAAGGACTAGTTGATTTAGTTGACAAAAATATAATTTCTAACTACTATTCGTTAATTTTACGAGGGGTTGTAGAATAAGTTATTAATATTTGCTTTTTGGAATTTGATCTCTCTGGTCTTGCATTTTTTATTATTATTTAGGAGCAATCGTTTTGTACATTATTTCATTCACTTTGAAGAAATCATGTTTATTTTGATTTCATTTATTTTAAAGAACAAAGTTTTATATATCTAAATATAACGTTTCTATTTTATGTTATAAAACTCTATTTTTATTTGTTGTAAGTACAAAAGTTGTAAACACTGTTGTATCTTTTTTATTTGTATTATTAAGAGGCTTTAAAGTTAAATAAATGCCATAACTTAATTTTTGAAATTTGTTCTTTCCTGAATAAAGACTGATGTCTGAAACCCCCTTTTGATGACGATTTTTTTGTATAATTTTAATAAAAGTCCTAAAATATTTTTGTGTGTTTTAACACTACGATAAATATTCCTTTAATCAGTAAAGTAAAATCCTCGACAAATCATTACAATTTTGCAATAAACACTCAAACATTTATCACAAAATTTAAAAACGCCATTCCCTAAAATTTATCATTTTTAGTTCCGTCGCTATTCTCGCAAACCAGCGATATAGTTCGGTGAAATAACATGGTGTATGGATCGTAACCAAGAAAAGTGGACCGTGAATTTTGCGTGGGAACGCGCACAGTCTCACCTCTCTCTTGAGGACTTCTCTTCATTCCTTCAATCTTTCGACTGTCTCCAAAAACTCCATCGAAGCATTAAAATGTCTAACATCAAATTTTTAATGCAAAAACAAAAATAAAATAATGAAAGACAATATTACTACAGAATTGGCTGTATAGACAAGTATCCAAGGCCGTTAAACTTACTAAAATAAAATAAAAATTATATTAAAAAACTATTATTGTCAATTGTCTTTGGCGGGAGTTCGTGAGATACGTTTGGAGTCCGTTTATTTTATCGAATTTTTATTGTTTATAGTGATTTTTGGGTCGTAAAAGTGGTGTTATTTTGCGAAAAAAAGTGTCGTGCGAGTGAACATTATACAGTTCGGTGAAATAACATGGTGTATGGGTCGTAACCAAGAAAAGTGGGCCGTGAATTTTGCGCGGGATCGCGAACAGTTCACCTCTTTCTTGGGGACTTCTCTACATTCCTTCAATCATTCGACTGTCTCCAAAAACTCCATCAAAGCATTAAAACGTCTAACATCAACGTTTTAATGCAAAAATAAAGAAAATATTACCAAAGAATTGGCTGTATGGGCATAATTCCCTTTGCCTACCCAGAATGGGTGAAGAAAAAAACAACAACAACAATCACCAGTTGTCACTTGCTTGTCATATTTTTGATGTTACTTACGGCGAGAGGTACCTAGCGTAAAACAGAGCAGATTAATTAATTCCGATTGTTTTAATAATTTTTTTTGGCGAAAAATTATACAAATTACTTATTCAGACATAAACAAATAACTATTATGCGCCAAGAATAATTATTGTGTTACATTTATTCATTGTTTTGTTTAATTGATGATCTGACGCGATGACGTTAACCGCAGAAGAAGTGGCTAGGCGCTTTCCTATTCATTGGCTCGTTTGGAATAACAACCATGAAGAGCTAAAGGAATCGCTGGAATCTAACAAGGTATGGTTGGCCTAAAAACTAGGATATCTGTTAATCAGGGAAATTACCTATATTTTGCATCTTCTTTAATCTCGTTTGGTGTTTATTCTGCTTTACTGCAGCATAGATTCGATGTCAAAGAAATAGTTTCAAAACTTATTCTAATTCTAATCTAATTCTTTGCATCAAATTTTAAATTAGAATGAGTAAATTTAGTCTTATCTTATCTTGAAGCATCTAGGAAGGCAGTTTAAAGAAAGGAGTGTGGTATCTATATATAAAAATGAATCCCTATTTCCCTTGGGATGACCAAGGGAATCAGGCATCACTTGTGAACGGCTGGACCGATTTCGCTAATTCTTTCTTTGTTTTGTTTGTTAATGTCGGGAGAATGTTCTTATGAACGAAAAAAATGAGAAATTTTCGAGGAAAATTAGAAATGTTAAGAAAACTTAATCACCATAATATTAAATTATTTGTAATGTAACCTCAGCGGTTTTGACAATTTAAACTTTTTTAATGTAATATTATGGCGTTTGACATAACATTAACAGAATGCGTGATGCAAACGGATACAATTTCCAGTGCGGTTAGCATTTCCAATGTCAATAAATAAATTGCATCTGAAATATTTTTTTGATTAATTATACCAATTTGGAATCAATATTCATAGTTAAGACAGGACAACGTCTGTCGGGGTCTGCTAGTAATAAAAAAATTGATAGTAGTAATAAGTAATACTTCAACAATTTAATAAATACTTTAACAATTTAATAATTAGTATAGTTTACTTATCTTTAGTTAATTTACTTACAATTAGGATGTTATTATTTTATCTTCTTCAAAATATATTGCAACCTTTGTACTGACTCATAACCTATGTAGTTCCTTATAAAATTTTTTCTTACCAAGATTGTAAATCATTTTGTAGTTCTATCTCAAAAGTTGGAAACACAGTAACTATAAAGAACATTGGGCCCAGAGCAAATTCTAGTGACTTTAATTGTCTTTAATCCCTCAACCCCCAGAAGGCACTCGGGTGCCACAATAACAATTGATTTCAATGGGGACTACCGTTTCTTTGCTCACCAGTTGGCGCCACTGTAGACTGAGGTCCGGAGTTATAGCTGTCAAAGGCGATTGGCGCCAAAACAAAGTGTTATATCTTGAATCTAATTAAGGTTATATTGTTTATAAATAACTATCTTGATATCAACAAACTAACTTCTGAAATAGTTGCTCATGAGGCCGTCTATTTTTGCACTTTTTCTTAATTCCGCTTTTAAAGCGTTCACATTAATCGCCAAATAATCCATATTTGCGATATTTTACGAAGGACATCACTTTCCAGCAGGTAAATTAAAGAAATTATAATTTATGCAACAAATTCCGCTAAAACCAGTACAAAGTGAATGATATTGGACCTCACGTGACACTAGCGCCTCTAGTGGCAAATTCACTAGCGATAGCCCCCATTGTGTCTGGAATAACTCACGATCGAGGGATTAAGACATATCCTTATCTATATGTATTTTTATTCCCTCTAAAAACTTTATACAAGTGTTTTTTAGTTAGACAAGTAACTAATTGCATGCCGACATAATTTGGCCAGGTTATAAAGTTGACACTGATAAAATCAACGTCAATAATTTAAATGTGGATAGTTTTAGGTGTCCTTTTTTGTATTGGACTATGCATCTGGTTCTTATTATGTACATATGATCAATGAAGCCAAACAATCAATGTAAATGTATACTTATTCTAGCAAAAATAATCCCATTACTGTAGGAAGCCATACAATGTAAGTGGCTGTTGATAAGGATTGTGTATCATTGCCAAATATCTGGTTAATGATTTGGAAAAAGCTAAAGACCTTGTCAGTCAGTGACCTTGCTAATGCCTGCTAAAAACCAGCAGGAACCATATTATCATGCTCATGTCATATAAAAATGAATAATTTCCCTGTAATTTTTTTTTTAATTTGTTAATGAAAAAAAATCAAAAAAAAAGAAACTTTATTCATAATGACTGCATGGACATATAAGTCTGAAAGCTTTCTGTGCCCAAAGTTGATGTTTGATATTTGGGTAAACAGCCAAGGCTACTTTTTTATAGATGTTTGTGGGTGTGGATTAAGGGCCCTGTACACATACAGACCATAACTTAGTTTATGCAGAACAGAATGTACTGTGCCCATTATCATAAGGATGGCAAAGCAAGGGTTATTATATTATAATAACACTGGTTGAAATTGCAAGGTTAATGGTTTAATAATGCCGTTGTATACCTGGGAACAATTATTATTGCCATTTTAACCATATTCCTTACCGTACCGTCCTCATAATGGGTGCAGTCCCATATGCTCTAAGTCCTCATATAGATATGAGGACTATGCAATTATGTGTACAGTACCTATGCTAAATCCAAATTTCATTTAAGCCATTAATGGATGATTGAGCTACCTTTAAGAAATGCTTTAATTAATAATTTACAAAATGCATGATCTTTTTGTGCAAAACTCATGTGTTCATACAGCTGATGTACTGACCCATTTCTATGAATTGAATTACGACTAGTTTGCCGATATTTGTCATGAGTATGACAGTGTATGACTCCCATCAAGTTATGTGTTAATTTTCTTCACAAACGCTGCGTCCTTGCATACAGATTAGGAACAATATATCAATAAATACGAACAGTGATTGTTTTACAATGTACTGAATCACCTTCCGATACCGTTATCTTGTGACCTTGGAGTTCTGTAAATACATTGATTTATTGTTATCTTGAAGAATTGTATGAAATGAATTGGCTCCAGGTTTTGGTTATTTAAAAGACTAATGAACTTATGTGTCTGGTGATGTCGGCACGTTCAAACAATAGCACCACCTCTTCTTTTCTTATGGGTGTCGTAAGAGGCGACTTAAGGAGAACTGCCAGTAGGTGATGGGCAGCAGCGTATTCCTGCACCATTAGCCAAACTGCGATCTGTTATACCTAGCAACTGTTAATATAAAAGCTGCAACACGCCCGCTGTCGCGCCGCGTCAGCATCCCCACACCCTTAGGAGCCTCAGAGCTCAACTCCAATAGTTCAGTTCGACTATAGCTCCCGGTCCATCAAAACGTGACTGCCCATGGGTTCCTAAATTTAATTTACCTAGTGAAAATAAAAGTGTTTGATTTAAAACTGTTTTTGAAAAAGCCAACTCGAAGTCCCGTTATAACAGATCGCAAGCCTGCCAAGTGTGGCGAAGGCCAAGACCAAGGCTAGGGCCAAAATCCTCCTTTTGGAGAGGCTTGTGTCCAGCAGTGGACTGATATAGGCTGCTGCTGATGATGATGATGATAAATGTATGTCCCCATGAAAGATATCATTCTTAGCTGTCAAATGAACAGGGGCCTAATTCGCGTAACCGAATCGCAGTTCGATCGTGATTGAATTGGACGATTTTGACATTTAGCCCATACTAGAACTGTCAAAAACCTGTCGTTCAATTACGATTGTTATACGATTCGGTTACGCGAATTAGGGGCCAGTACTTACGTAGTGGCCGCCAATTCGGGACGTAGAGGGCGCTATTCAGTGTAGCTTAGTCGACCGAAAAGTGATTCCATTCTAAGAATAGAATATCTTTATTTGCTTAAGAATAGGGTTTACAGAAGGAATTACAGATAAAGAATATGATCGCCTAGCAGCCATTGACAAATAGCATGCAAATAGTTTTTCTATGGTCCATGATCTCTCACCTGTGGCTCCAAGTAGCTAACCGAACTGGATCTCTAGGCTCAATCACTGGCAACTATATTTTATAATTATATCGGCGGTGTCCTCACGTGCAGCGAATGCTTGCGCACGATTGCTAAAAAGATTGGATACTTTAGCCATTATAACTCCTCTGCAAATAATTTGTAGAAGTCACCGTAGACGGAGTCGGCTGTAAAGCATAGTAAATATAAAGTCGCCTCGTTTTAAGTGAAAATATGTATGATTCGGTACAG
The DNA here is from genome assembly GCA_949315895.1 of Anania crocealis. NCBI lineage: Eukaryota > Metazoa > Arthropoda > Insecta > Lepidoptera > Crambidae > Anania > Anania crocealis. The sequence continues at coordinate 2,904,547 of OX438859.1, read as the reverse complement.
CATACTAAATAAAATAAACCATTGTTTGTAATTGAAAAAAATATTGTTATGTCCTTCCTTTCGAGAAAATGACATAAACACATTTAAATTAAGGAGAACAATAAAATATTTCATATGATGTTATTATGTGCTGCGCTTCACATTGTTCTTTCCGATACACGTGCCGCGGCCGATGAGTGAATGAGACGGACGAGATGACGTAGGTATCATTGAGAGTAGACTGGATGCTCTTTAAAATATGTAATTATTTCTTGTTAAAAAAATACTAGCCAGAATTTTTTTGAAAAAGTTATTGGGTTCCTATTTCTCTGATATAATTTGAGACTTTATATAAATATTTATCTTTATTTTCTTTGCCTAAAACGATTTGATCTTATATACAAACAATCAAAAGTTCCTTGACATTTGAATTATTATTTTCAGTTCACACCAGAAGAGATAGAGGTGAAAGACCCTCGCGGACGCACACCTCTTCTTCTCGCTGTGACGCTCGGCCACATAGAGTCGGTGCGCGCGCTTATACTAGCGGGGGCTGATGTCAACTGCGAGAGAGATGGATGGACTGGTGTGTTATTCGTTAAATGTTCGATGTATTTAGGGAACTACTAGAGCTAAGTGCTGCTCCCATGCAATTGATTTAATATTATTACTTCTAAACAAAATCAATTCTCTTAAAACTAGAACAGTATCATTTTAGCAAACTATCTCTAGTTTTTATTGAATCACAGTAAACTTTTCATTTATATTGTTTATAAAGTCGAATTTGTCGCTAACGCCAAAAGCGGCAGCTTTTAGCAATAATGTACAATACGAAAGAATGCCAGCCAGAATGAAAAGCAGTTAACAGTGATTCAATAAATACTAGAGGTAATTCGCTAAAATGATACTGTTCTAGTTTTTTGACAATTGATTTTGTTTAGAAGTAATAAAATAAAATCAATTGGGGTCAACACTTAGCTCTAGTAGTCGCCTGAATGACGCCTTGTAGAGACTTCGGTTGACCTTGTTTGACCTATGACGAGAGCCTACAGATACATTTGAAATCATATCCAATACCATGCACAAAATATACTGCGAACTTTATTTTTTTACATAAATTAAACAAAAAATAACCTGCATGGAGCGAAAAACATATAAAGATACTTTGGTCTTGGAGGTTAAGGTCAAGTCAAAAACCATTTATATCTGATAAAAAATAAAAAATATACATAAACTTTCATGAGAAAATAACAATTTTGATCGTAGGTAATCACAATTTATCTGTCCAGCAACAGGTGCAGTATTATGTTTTTTTTTTTTAAATAATGGGCTTGCTCTTGACTTCATACTTAACTATACGGTTAAGAAGAAGCCTAAGATGGAGCGAGCTTACCCTGAGGTACTGATTCTCCCACACACCAGCAAAACACAGAACAACTGTTTGGCGCTGGACTCCGGCAGGAGGGTGGTAGAATCCAGGCGGCCTCTTACGAAGCCTACCACCGCAGAGGGATCTGTTAGCCGTCATCATTGGTTAGAAAACCAAAGATGCCGTTGTCCAGGGTGGACCACTAGGAGGTAGATCCCACCACCCCAAGGTGTTAGGAATGTCCCTCCAAGCAAGGGCATAACATTACTTGTAAAGTACTAGTTAGGGCAAAATCAATATAAAAAAAATAATCATTATCTACAAGTATTTTAGAATCATGAGTAATTTAATTGTATAGTTGATATTTTTGGAAGATAGAAGATGATTTGATTATTATAATCCTTCAAAATATAGATTACAATAAAATACAAACCTTTTTAACGTGAAACCTTGCGAAAGATTTAAGTTGAGAATAGCACTCAACTTAAATCTTTCACCTCAAGTTTATTATGAGCGCCATCTGTTGGATTTATTTAGCTACAAGTTCCAAACTACTTCAAAAAGCACGTCGTTCTTGCAGCTGTACAAGAAGCAACGGCCACAGGCGACCCGGAGCTCCTCTCTTTAGTTTTGTCGCGGCGGGACTACCAGAGGCATGTGGTGAGGGCGGGAGGGATCCCGGACCTGCTGAGGAGGCTGAGTCTCGCGCCCGACTTCTACGTCGAGATGAAGTGGGAGTTCACTAGTTGGGGTAAAATACTGTGATATTTTGACTATCCCAATCATTTGGCCTCGGTTGCACCACAGATGGAATGGATTTTGCTGAACGTTAATGACCTTAATGAACAGTAGAGTAACGGTCTTATTTATTTACACTTTATTGTACAAACAGTGGTCTAGTAACACCCCGTTAGTCTAGTGGTTTAAATACCGGGCCAAGATCGCGGGGTCCCAGGTTCGAATCCCGGGTCGGGCACCAAAAAGTTTCGAATTTTCGAACGTTGCTCTGGTTTGTTATCACCAACCCGCATTTGGCAAGCGTGGTGATTATGCCAGTACACCCATCATTGCTGTGGTAACTTGAATCCAATGATTGAGGCCTTTTCCCTGCAGTGCATACAGTGGGATGATTATAGGCTGTTACAGTTACTTGGTACAAACAAAAGCAGTACAAATGGCGGATTGTTAAAGTGCGCTTAGAAGTTTTGAGTTCATGCCCGGCATGGATGAGTTGACTTTCTTTAAATAAATAATCATTGATAGTAATGGAATCGTCAATTTTTTTAACCGATTCTCTAAAATCTCTATTTAGATTGTCATTCATTTATCCACTTAATTTTATGCATGATTTTATTTTGTATTTCGTATAATAATACGTTTTAGTAAAATAGTTTAAATCCACATGTAGGTATGGAATAAATCTAATTGCTGCAACTAAAACTAGTTTTTGATGGACGTGATTTAATCTGTAGCTTTGTTTAGAATAACACATTATTTAAGGTACGATAGGACTCGAATGACAAGGGCCCCAATTCCGCTAATTTACAAATGGCTCAATAGAATCGCAATGGGGGCTATCGCTAGTGAAATAGCCACTAGAGGCGCTTGTGTCGCGTGAGGTCCAATATCATTCACTTTGTACTGGTTTTAGCAGAATTTGTTGCATAAATTATATTTTCTTTAATTTACCTGCTGGAAAGTGATCTCCTTCGTAAAATATCGCAAATATGGATTATTTGGCGATTAATGTGAACGCTTTAAAAGCGGAATTAAGAAAAAGCGCAAAAATAGGCGGCCTCAAGAGCAACTATTTCAGAAGTTAGTTTGTTGATATCGAGATAGTTATTTATAAACAATATAACCTTAATTAGATTCAATATAACACTTTGTTTCGGCGCCAATCGCCTTTGACAGCTATAACTCCGGACCTCAGTCTACAGGTCTCAGTATCAGCTCGCACTGGCATATATCTTATGTAAACATGTTTATTTAAAAAGAGGCTGACAATAGTGACCGAGTTTCTTGCGCTGCTTCTTCTCGGCACTAGCCCACATTTGTCCCGAAGCAGTGGTAGGTTAAATATTGGGACGTGTAAAAGCGCCTCCAGGGGCCTATTTGCAGAAATAAAACTGATTTTAACTGATTTTAACTGATTTTAACAGTGGCGCCAACTGGTGAGCAAAGAAACGGTAGTCCCCATTGCATCTCAATTGTATATTTTGTCATTACTACCTTAATAAATGTGTCAAAATATACAATTGAGATGCAATTACGATTCTATTGTAAAAAAAAGTAAGTAAAGTAACAACCCATTTTCGCTCACTGTTGAGCACGGGTCTCTCTCCTTTTTAAGGAGAGGGCTTAAGGCCTTAGTACCACCACGCTGGCCTAGTGCGGGTTGGTGGACGGCGGGGGCGACGCTGTGGCAACATCACCCCGCCGTTAGACGTTTCTCAAGCCGCCCGAAGGCCTCCAACAGGGCTTAACGACTTATCTTGTGACAACAGCCGGGACCGTCCACTTAACGTGCCCTCCGAAGCACGGAAGCGCTCAAGGTATGATGCCACAAACGGTCACCCATCCAATTAGTGACCGTTGCCATCGTTGCTTAACATTCGTGACAGAAACTGATCACGAAGAAGAATTCGGCTATGAGCGCTTCTATTGGGCCATTTGTAAATTAGCTGAATTGGTGGGCAGAGATCACAAATGAAAAGGAAAATTAAATAAAAACTCGTAGTTTCCAATGTATTATCATCTGATTGCAGTACCCCTAGTGTCCCGTATGTGCCCGTTCGACACGTACAAGGTGTACAAACGAGGCGGGAACGTGCGCGTCGACACCACGCTCGTCGGCTTCGAGAACAATCGATGGCAGCGCGGAGACAGGACCTACATATTTAGGGGACAAGGTAACATGACATAATTTCGAACTGTTTCTTAAGCTTGTTTAATTTGCTTTTGATACTAGTTAGCATGAGCAGAATTTTGTATGGCCGGCGATAGTTTTATTAAAGGAATTGTTTTTTTTTATTACTATACATATTTGTAGAGTAATAAAAAATATGTTTTTCTAAAGAAGTCGGTCTTGAAGAATGAATCTTCGATTTTGGCTCTAAACTAGAACTACCGGTGATTACAAAGCCGCGCGGTCAGTATGGCCCTATTTCATTCCCCGCCCACCAAGGGTTCTATTTTGTGTAACCGATTTTGTTGGATGTGCTACGATTCTCATCATCATCACAGTCAAACGACTCCCACGGATGGGCATTGGCCTCTGCAAAATATCTCCTCGTCGGATCGAAATCTTTTATTTGCTATTAAGTAGGGTACAGTAGTTTTTTCGCAAAAAATAATGCTTAATAAGCACACAAAATTCACCTTTTTCCATTTTTTCCTCAAATTACTGGGTAGTCTGATAAAAATAGCTGTCAAACACAAACTAACTGACGCAGCAAGTTCAAATTTTGATAGGAATCAACTGACAGATACCTGTTGACAGGAGTAGTGTTGCTTTTTCAGTAAAGAGGTCAGAAATTCAAAAAGTCACGGACTTATTGACCCGCCCTCGTACGTTATTTATTATGGCATGCAAATATTAAAAAATAACATTCAGGAATAAATTAATCGTTAAAATGTTAATAAAAATTATTAATATTAGTCATAAAAAATTAAATATTCATTTTTAGGGTTCCGTACCCAACGGGTAAAAACGGGACCCTATTACTAAGACTTCGCTGTCTGTCCGTCTGTCCGTCTGTCCGTCGCTCTGTCACCAGGCTGTTTCTCAAGAGCCGCTATAGCTAGACAGTTAAAATTTTCACAAATTGTGTATTTCTGTAATCGCAATACAAATACTAAAAACAAAATAAAATTAATATTTAAGGGGGGCTCCCATACAACAAACGTTTTTTTGGCCTTTTTGGTACGGAACCCTTCGTGCGCGAGTCTGACTCGCACTTGGCCGGTTATTAAATTATCGGCTAAACATCAAACCATGCATCATTCCACTTCTTATGGTTCCTTATTTATAAATCACTAATTGAATAAAATGACTTGTTGGTTTCTTTAGTTATTTCAAAATAACAAGTATTTCAAAATAATAAGTATTATAGTGTACATACTTTTAAATCCTGGAATGTGTATAATATATAACCTTAACAATTAAACTCTTAATTAAGCTGTTGTGCTTGCTAAAAGTTATTTTAATGAACATTACACTTACTTACAAATATGTAGTTAACTACATTTATATATTACATGTTTAACACACTGCTGTTTCTCTTAAGACGCTGACATGAGCCATATTCAGCTCAATGAAGATTGTTTTGCTTAAAGCCTATGGCTCGTATTGTTGCCAAACTCTATGTAGTTGTAAGTGATCATATTTTTGACCAGGTGGTTGTTTTCAAAACACGATTCTAAAAACTTTTCTCGATAGAAAATAATCTCAAAGTAGCCTCTGAAAATACATAAATTACCATTTTTCTCAGCAGTCCGTATAACAATGATAATAAAATGTTGCTATATTGTATATTACATGTTGCTTAAGCAAATGGCTGATTTAGATTTTTAATAAAATGGCAATTTTAAATTGCACAACGAATTTTGTTGTTTGGCACTTAGGCCCTTCTATTCCATGCGCTTTTTCTCTGTCACTCCTACGGAAATCGACAGTGACAGATGCGGCGCGTTGCTAAGAAATTCAAAGACTAATCAATTTGTGGGCGTATTCATTGCTCACGGTCATCGGCTGCAGTCAGCGTCTTAACAATTGTATTGACAATCCACGAACTAATCTCCAGGTCGTGCGGCAAGCTTAGTGGAGTTAGACCACGAAGCCGGCACGGCGTGGCGGGAGTTCGTTGAACCGGCCAATACGCAGGAATGGCCGCCGCCGCATCCGAAGCTTCTGGAACAGCGACTATCAGCGCCTGTGGCCATCAATTACCTGGACACCGATAAGATATGCTTTGAAAGGTACCATTGACAGATCTGTCCATAGAGAGATAGCTAGACATAGGATAAATTTAAAGTTAAAATTTGCTTACTATTTTAAAAAATGTTAACACAAATCTATGATGGAGGCCTTTCCCTTACTTTACTTTTTTACCTAAATCTATGTAACTGCCTTTCTAGTACGGTTATTTAGTTTAAAAAACTAGTTACCTAATAATTATTCTGGGGGCTTCGTGATGTGCTCTTTCCGAATTTTCAATTTGCCATCAAGTATTTTTGCCGCTCGCGCCTCCATATTGGAAAAGCCGCCTAAAAGCAGGTTTTTGATAATACCTCCTTTCTGCCTTATATTACGATGACAACGGTTTCAACAAAATAAAACTAGGGATAATTATCTACAATTTATGTATTTACTTTTTTTTTTTCATAATGTCCATAGCTTAGGCGTTCGTGTTCGAAAGACGCAAAGTGTACTCCAATGTGATTTTTTGTCATTATTTATTTTTCATAATCGTGTTCTCATCTTTAGCGATTATGAAAAATCACGTAGGTTTGTGAAGTCTTCTAAAATTAAGTTAAATTTTTGTGACAGTATTAGTTTTATTTTAAATATTATTTTACATAGTTTTCTTGATAAATACGGATGAAATATTAACCACTTTCTAAAATTTTATAGGCGTTCAGTACCGTATTTAGAGCCTATTTATGAAGTAAAAAATGTAAATCAAGTTGTCACCCGAAAATATTTTTCGCGATATAATTTTCAATTTTTACGGTCCTAGACCTGTTAAGGTATAAAGGGAAAATCAAAAACTTATCCATTAAACATATTTTAAGAACTACAGTTTTTCAAGTCTAAATGTATCTAAACAGGATGACTTTTTCATCTCCTTCCAACTTTTTTATAGGCGTCCAGTAAATGGGCTCTAATACGAGAGCCCATTTATGAAGGAAAAAAATGTAGGTCAAGTTTAAACGCGAAAATATTTTTCGCAACATAGTTTTCAATTTTTACAGACCTAATGTATGAAGGGAAAATTAAAAAACGTATGAATAGTATCGTAATGAATGAATGAGATGCGCATCGCGTAGAAAAAAATTTTAAATTTTTGGCCGACTTCAATCATCGGTGTCATTCTACGTGCTTATCCTGAAATTGTTGTACTAATAGCAAGAAAAAAGTCACTTTGCAAGGTGATTAAAATTTAATGTTTCTGTAAATGTCTGTATAACAGAAGCAAAAGCGGCATCTGGGGGTGGCGTCAGGACAAGACCGAAGCCGTGAACGGGTACGAGTGCAAAGTGTTCAGCGCGAACAACGTCGAGTTAGTGTCGAAGACGCGCGGCGAGCACCTCCCCGCCCGCGCCCGCCGCGCGCCGCGCCCCCCCCTCGCCGGGCTGCTGGCGCTGGCCGAGCCGGAACCTGAGGCTGAGCGGGACCAAGAGTCGCCCGAGGTATGCGATCGTTGATTTATACCATTATCGACCATACATTAGTATTTAAGACCCCGTTCCATCCCACCGCTGAAGAAAAATTACATGACGGTTTTTAGAGCGTGTGTTAACGAGACGGTTCTAGAACGTGTGTAGCGAGACGGTTTTTAGAGCGTGTGTAGCGAGACGGTTCTAGGACGTGTGTAGCGAGACGGTTTTTAGAGCGTGTGTAGCGAGACGGTTTTTAGAGCATGTGTAGCGAGACGGTTCTAGGGCGTGCGTAGCGAAACAGTTTTTACATCGTGTGTAGCGAGACGGTTTTACAGCGTGTGTAGCGAGACGGTTTTTAGAGCGTGTGTAGCGAGACGGTTTTTAGAGCGTGTGTAGCGAGACGGTTTTTAGAGCGTGTGTAGCGAGACGGTTCTAGGGCGTGTGTAGCGAGACGGTTTTTAGAGCGTGTGTAGCGAGACGGTTTTTAGAGCGTGTGTAGCGAGACGGTTTTTAGAGCATGTGTAGCGAGACGGTTCTAGGGCGTGCGTAGCGAGACAGTTTTTACATTGTGTGTAGCGAGACGGTTTTACAGCGTGTGTAGCGAGACGGTTTTTAGAGCGTGTGTAGCGAGACGGTTTTTAGAGCGTGTGTAGCGAGACAGTTCTAGGACGCGTGTAGCGAGACGGTTTTTAGAGCGTGTGTAGCGAGACGGTTTTTAGAGCGTGTGTAGCGAGACGGTTCTAGGACGCGTGTAGCGAGACGGTTTTTAGAGCGTGTGTAGCGAGACGGTTTTTATAGCGTGTGTAGCGAGACGGTTCTAGGACGTGTGTAGCGAGACGGTTTTTAGAGCGTGTGTAGCGAGACGGTTTTAGAGCGTGTGTAGCGAGACGGTTTTTAGAGCGTGTGAAGCGAGACGGTTTTTTTCCCGGCCTATAGACGGTAAGAAACCAGGCTTATGTCCAGTCATCAGTAGGCTACGATAGACTGAAAGCGTGTTCATGAGCTTTGCTCGTCAACTTGCGCGTCATCATCGATCGGGTCGAAAAGAAACGAGTGCGAGGACGAGAAAAAGTCGTCCGAGGTATGTAAGGATTATTTGAATTATTGTCGAGATGTGTTGTAATGTGTCCTTAGATCACCAACATAAAGGTATCCGAGCGCGAGCAAGAAAGAATACAGAGTAACCGTTAAGAAATAAGTTTAAGGTTAAAAGATACGGATAACCGAAACACTGCTTCTTTCAATATAGTATCTCGCTGACAGTATGGTTTTCACGCAAATAATTGGTTTCAGGAAGAAACCCTCATCAATAGCAAGTCGAAGGAGGACCTGGCACTCCCGCCGGTGACGTGGGAGGAATACTTTGGCGACGCACCGCTGCAGAACGACATCGGTCGACCCCAGGTCCTAGAGACCAAGGTTCAGAAGTTCAGGGCTACGCTTTGGCTGTGTGAAAATTATCCCTTAGAGGTAAAGAAACTTATGATTTTGCCAATTTTTTGTTTAAGCTTTGTTAAGTTTATGAGAATATCCTGATATTCAGATATTTATTTCAGTATTGATGTATTTTAATATGATTCTGACTGAGTCGACTCGTCATAGTTCGTGTACTTATATGATTCTGCCAGAGTCAACACGACATCGTTGGGTATTTATTCTGTTTCTACAGCAGGCAAAGTCACTACCATTCACAATTAATTCCATTAAATTAGCCTTTTTCCTGGGAAGATTTAAAAAATATCCGCTAGGGGCAGCACCGGTGGGGGGGGGTACATAACAGGTGTAAAAAAATCAAACGCAGATCCGAAAACCACGTATTGTCCCCATCACTAGGATAATTTTTTCTTCAGGACCATAGCTGGTTCCAAAGATATTGAGGGTCAAATTCACAATTTTGTTTTCCATTTTATTACAAAAACTGGTGCCAAAGGTTACTTAAAAACTTTTCTTTTTACAAACATAGTGTTTTTTTATTATTTCGTTCATAATAATCGGCTCTCGGCTTTTTTAATTACAATATGCAATGTACGGCTCAGCGCGGACGAATTTTGAACTTAGCAGCCATCTCCAGCGCAGCGGTCCACGCTCCGACTGCTATAGGTACATTGCGCTCTATGTATTTTAATATTTATTGAGTCCCAAAAATAAGAATCATTTCCTAGCTATAATATTTTGTAACATGACAACATGACTTGGTTTGCTTTATAGATTGCGTAGCTTCAGTATCTGCGTTTAGTTTTTTTACACCCTGTATATTTTAGTTATCATATGTACCCCCCCACCGGTGCTGCCCCTAGCGGATATTTTTTAAATCTTCCCAGGAAAAAGGCTAATTGAAATGTGTTTCGTTTTTCTGGCTGCTAAGTACCAGAAAATAGTCCTACATGAAATAAATGTTGAATGTTTGGTTTTCAGTTGCAAGAGCAAATAATGCCGATCTTAGATCTAATGGCAGCGATCTCATCCCCGCATTTTGCGAAACTAAAAGACTTCGTTCAGATGCAATTGCCGTCTGGATTTCCTGTTAAAATTGGTAAGCGAGTTCTATCTTCTCTTAACGCCATTTTGTAATTGACTGCAGTAAGGTTATTGTGATGTCTAGAGATTTATTGCATTACTTATTTGAGCGGACACAATGTTTTTATGGCTTCTCAAACATACACACATTCCTAGTTTTACAAAATTTAGGTACAAATGTATCCCATAAATACACTTTAAAGTGTCGACTTGAATTTGTTACAAAAGTTAAGATTTAACAAATTATTTAACACAATTCGCCTCTTACATCTGAGTTCACAAATCCCAAATAATACTGCTTGTTTATATACCGTTCAAGATTTCAACAGTTCCATACAATTTTACCAGTAAATCCACTCTTTGGTTCCAGAAATCCCCCTATTCCACGTTCTGAACGCTCGCATAACGTTCGGCAACATATTCGCCACTGAAACTCCCGTCCCTCACATCGAATGTATTCAGGAGGGCGATCGGTTATCTTGCGTTCTCGATGACGCGTGTTTCGACATCGGACGAGATTACCGCGACGCAGCCACCGCCACACGCGCTTGCGACGACGAAGAGAGCCTTCTGCAGTATGCTATACAGCAGAGCCTGATGGACGCGGGCACCAGCGACGACCAGGTACGAGACACAAGTAACTGACAGCTCGATAATGCGTGACCAGTTTTGATTAGTCAATGTGTGCGTTAACTAGTGACGTACCTTTTACATTTTCAGACTATCGGTAATAAATTGCAGTTCCACGGATGACACTAGGTGACACTGTGTCAATCAAAAGATCACAAAATGAATAGATTAGCTTTCCTTATCTATCTTGCTATATTTCCATTAGAGGTTTTCTTTTATCTCGCAGGCTTTGTTAGTCTATAAATATACAGGATGAAATTTTAACCACCATCCAAATTTTAATATATCAATCTATGAGACAAAAAACATCACGTATTTTTTCTTTTGGTATAGCTTAGTACAAAAATGTCAAGTTAAAGCAATTCAAATTTTTTGATATGGCCGCCTAGCAACACTTTTTTTACGCGATGCGCATCTCATTCATTCATTACGATACTATTTATTAGTTTTTGATTTTCCCTTTATTCCTAAACAGGCCCAGGATCGTAAAAATTGAAAACTATATTGTGAAAAATATTTTCGGGTGAAAACTTGATTTACATTTATTACTTCATAAATGGGCTCTAAATACGATACTGAACGCCTATAAAAATTTTGGAAAGTGGTTATAATTTCATCCTGTATACTATGTCTATGGATGGAGACACATGACGAGAACGCCTGACCCTATGGATGGAGACACATGACGAGAACGCCTGACCTACCCAAATATACACAGAAAAAATTCTAAGAACTCCGTGGCGGAGTGGCGTACGGCCGGTCAAGAAATTGGTTTATCACTGAAAGTCATTCGCGGGTCAGAGAACAACATGTGCGTGTGGATTGAGTGTTCTTTTTCAAAAGTTTATCCAAATACGAGTATTACGAAATTCACGAATGTTTTAGGAAAAAATTGTTCAAATTCAATGGCGAAGATCTAAAATTTGCGACGAGTAAAAATATAAAGTTACGGTCAATTAACTGGAACACTCACACCGCCGACCTGAGAAAAAAATCTGTATCTCGTTTCTCTAAAAGTACTAGACCTATAAATCTAATTTTTTTTGATATGATTGGGACTGATTACAATGAATTATTTGGCTTGTTATACCATTCACCCAACTCCATATATTATTATGTATCATTGTCATCGCTCGCCGGCCAGGTGGACGTGTGGGAGGCCCTGCGCGGCGCCCCGCCCGCGCCCGCCCGCGCCGCGCCCGCGCTGCTGGCGCGCGAGGAGCGGGAGCTGCAGAGGTAACTAGCTTTAATGAGTTTATTCTCATAAGAACTCATGCTAATACCACAGTCTATTAACCATATAGTCGTTCGACGAAGACGTCTAGACAGGGCAATGGGGGCTATCGCTAGTAAATTTGCCACTAGAGGCGCTAGTGTCGCGTGAGGTCCAATATCATTCACTTTGTACTGGTTTTAGCGGAATTTGTTGCATAAGTTATAATTTCTTAAATTTACCTGCCGGAAAGTGATCTCCATCGTAAAATATAGCAAATATGGATTATTTGGCGATTAATGTGAACGCTTTAAAAGCAGAATTAAGAAAAAGCGCAAAAATAGGCGGCCTCAAGAGCAACTATTTCAGAAGTTAGTTTGTTGATATCAAAATAGTTATTTATAAACAATATAACCTTAATTAGATTCAAGATATAACACTTTGTTTCGGCGCCAATCGCCTTTGACAGCTATACCTCCGGACCTCAGTCTACAGTGGCGCCAACTGGTGAGCAAAGAAACGGTAGTCCCCATTGTGCGGGGTGTGAGGGGTGAGGGGCGGGAAAGCCGAGCCCGAACTGCGAACAAAACGATGTTAGTAGTTCGGGACACAGCACTCAGGGCTAACAAAATTAAATGATTGTGTTTTAGATTATTTTATATTTGTTTGTTGGAATTTATTGGAATGCTGATAATGAAAATAACATCTTCATAATTATTGATTTAAGATGGCGGACTTTGGGAACGAAGTTCCTTATCTCGTGATGCGAAAGAGGGCCAGATGGAAAAAATTGTAACGACACTTTTTGAACGACACTTTTTGCTATAGTTGTAAGCCGTGCGGCGTGCGCGTGTTTCTCTGTCTCAGAGAGAGAAAGAGATAGAAAAAGGGAGAAACAGAGAAAGAGGGAGAGAGAGAGAGCAAAAGAGAGAAAGGGGGAGAAAAGGAGAGAATGAGAGAGAAAGGAAGAGAAAGGCAGAGAAAGGGATAGAAAAAGACATTTGATATTTAGTTTTAGTTTTGCTCCAAATTTTTGATGTTGTTTTTCTCAACTTGTTTTTTTTTTTCTATATTATGTCGGTGCTCCTCATTCATATTATTATGTATGTAAAAAGAGACTTCAAAGTACCGTCTTTCTTGGCGAACATTGTTAGACTTTAGGTCAAGTTCAGGTAAACCTGTTATTAGCCTTACGTTTTAGTAGTACGTTAAGTTATTAATATTGTATTACGCTGTTGGTTTTCAAATAAATAAATAAATAAATAAATAAAGACAGAAAGAGGGAGAACCAGAGAGAAAGAGAGAGAAAAAGGGAGAAAGATAGAAAGAGAGAAAAAGAGGAAGAAAGAGAGAGAGAAAGAGGGAGAAACAGAGAGAAAGAGAAAGACAGAGAAAGAGAGAGAAAGAGAAAAAAAGAAAGAAAGAGAGAGAGAGAAAGAGGGAGAAAAAGAGAGAAAGAGAGAGGGAGAGATAATAAAAATAAATTTAAAATAAAAAAAAAATTATTAATATTTCTTCACTACAAAACCCCTTCCCTTGACACCTCTCAAGTTTTTTTATTATTTGAAATCCAAGATGGCGGACGTAATTTTTTATAACTTGACATGGGTGTCAATTTTGAGGTTCATTGGGGTGCTGATAAAGGCGTCGGACGACTGTATGGTTAATAGACTGTGCTAATACAGTTTACTTAAAATGAGATTTAGAACAACTTAATTATTTAAAACATTTTGGCGCAGCGCAGCTGCATTAACAATTTGTACAAACAACGTTTCAAATAAAACAAAAACATCAAATGCGTTGTAACACTAATGTTGATTATGTTGACTGATACCTACACACAATAACACAAACTTATTAATGCTACCGTCATTCTGCACAGATAAAAACGCCGATAGCCCACAACAACCTAATAACTAGTAACCTAGTAACTCGCCACTCTAACACACGTATTTATAAACAAGTAAAAGTAATTACTTGAGAGACAACTTGTATGCCTTAATCAAGAAATTACTAGAAGTTATAACTACCAAAAGTTAGCATTTTCAGCCAAATAATATGACTATTAATGGTGACCAATTTCTTTCACTTAAGCACCAGGTATGAACACTTTAAGTTATGACTTTCTTAAGTAATTACTTCTTTATAAATACGGGGGTTACACTTTAGGGCAGCGGTCGGCAAACCGCGGGCCGCGGATGTCTTACTTGCGGACCGTCAATATTTTACAAATTAGTTGTAAATATCAAATTAAATGTATGAACGAATTATAATGAGAACTTAAGTGCCATTCCACGAATTGCAACTACAAATATGACAGCTAACATACAAAAAATAGCCTGCAATACGTGTGGGATCTCAGACATCACATTATTATATATTAGGGGTTAAAGTATGAAATTGCCGTTTTGTATGGACGAAATCGAGAAAAGTCATTTTTCCATACTAACAATTTTTTAGTTTTTTTAAAAACGCTTGAACCTTTTTCGATGCAATTAAAGGTCAAAGTTAGATGGTTATAAAGCTACGCATTATAGTATTTAAATTTCTGAAAATCAAAGTATATAATACAAATATACTTAATTGAAGCAAGAAGGTCAGCTGACACATTGTAAGGGGTCTTTTCAACGACTTCCTTTGAAGTAATAGGCACTAGTATTGCAATTTTTTTTTTAGCCAAAGGTACTTTATTTAGTTTTTGATACAATACAAAAAGAATTACGCAATAATACGACTATACTTAAGAGCTATAATAAAAATAAAAAGTGGGAAAATAATCGGCAATTTCATACTTTAACCTCTATATTATTATTTTTGCTATGGGATATGACCAATTATACGTTTAAATCACAAGTGCGGCCCGCCATTAGTTTATTTCGCCACCTTATGGCCCTAGCCTGCCATAAGGTTGCCGACAATGCCGACCACTGCTTTAGGGGACTACTAGAGCTATGTGTCGCCTCCGATTAATTTCATTTTATTACTTCTAAACATAACAAATTCTCAAAAAACTAGAACAGTATCATTTTAACAAATCACATCTTTCACAGAAAATCTCCGTTTTTCGGAAGACGCAAGCGTTATTAAAAAGCTTTAGCTATAATTATAAATTCTAGTCAATCACTCACAAGCGAGCGTTTTGTTATATTATATTGGCTAAGCTGTTTCATAGAAACAATAATGCTATTCGAAATTTATAGTATTAAGTTGAATAAATGATGTTGATTATGAAATGCTATGATTATATTATATTTATTGTATTTAGTTGTATTTAGATTACTACAAGAGTGTTATTTTATTTGAGAAGATTCACTTTAGTATATTGCGGTAACTATTCAATATGTATGAAAAGTATGTTTTTATTGTTAAGTATTGAAAAAATATTTAAAACAGAATCTTAAATTTACCATAATGCTTGATAATCAAGTCAGTCATAATTAAGAAATATTTGAATTAAAGCTTATATCGCAATAGCACAGGCGTGCGTGTGTTTTTCAACAATGAAAAATCAAATAAATACAGTGTTACATTTGTCTTTAACTTATAATATTTAGCGAGGATTGATCGTGGACAGGAATGCGATCATAATATTACTTTGCCTGACGTTCCAGTCAGCTTGTAACCACGGTCGGTGTAATCCAATGGGGACTACCGTTTCTTTGCTCACCAGTTGGCTCCACTGTTGACTGAGGTCCAAAGGTATAGCTGTCAAAGGCAACTTTATAAGATCGGCGCCGATTCAAAGTTATAATCTTGCATCTAAACATGTTTATTATTTATAAATAACTATCTTCATATCAACAAACTAACTTCTGAAATAGTTGCTCTTTGAGGCCGCCTATTTTTGCGCTTTTACTTAGTTCCGCTTTCAAAGCGTTCACATTCATCGCCAAATAATCCATATTTGCGATAATTTTACAAAGGAGATCACTTTTCAGTAGGTGAATTTAAAAATAATATAATTTATGTCACGAAGCCCGCTAAACCAGTGAAAAGTGAATGTTATTGGACCTCACGCGACAGAAGCGCCTCTAGTGGCAAATTCACTAGCGATAGCCCCCATTGAAATCGGGCATAATAATAAGGTATGATCGCGTCTAATTTCCGTTAACGTTCAAATAATTATGCAACGCGAAAGTTTATGACTACATTTAGCACAGAACTAGAGAGACAGTCTTATACGCAAATGTCGCTTCGAAGCGTTCAAATTTAAAATACGACCAGCAAGTCATGGTTTATATCTATCGCAACTGCAATGCAAATTCAACTTTATACCTACATGATTTAAAGTTGACTACCAATGCTACTAACTTTATTTGATATTTTAGCAACTTAATTGCAATAATAATATCAGTATATTATTATAAACTTGAAAAATTACATCTCAGATGGGACTCGAACCCGCATCTCCTCGTAATCCGGGCTCGGTGCTATACCATTAAGCCGCCGAGACACTACGTCATAGGCGTCAATTTGCGAGAAGATGCGGGTTCGAGTCCCGCCTGAGACATAATTTTCAAATTTATATACTGGTATTACAATGCTACTAAGTTAAAACGCAAGATTTCCGTTACTGATTGCTTATCTAGTTCCATCATAAGGGGTCACCCATAAATTACGTCACACGATTTTTAAGATTTTCAGACATCCTCCCCTCTTGTCACGCATTTTTACGAACATTCCCATACTATTTTGCCCAATGTCACCATAAGCTAAACCCCCTCCCTCCCCCTTAATGTATGACGTAATATGTGGACGACCCCTAATGTCTATGATAATAATTGCACGCACGTCTCACCTCCTCACCTCCCGAAACGCACGCTACAGTAGAGCTACGGTAACTGGCTAGTGTTCGTAGAGCGATAGAGGCGTCGCTGGGCGGGCTGTCGGTGTCGGTGCCGGCGTCGGCGGCGGACGACGCGGCCACGCAGCTGCAGGCCGCGCTGGCGCTGTCGGCGCGCGAGCACGCCGCCCGCCGCCGCCAGCTGCGGGACGAGCAGAGCGCGCTCGACGAGGCGCTGCGGCTCTCGCTGCTGGACCAGTAACAGGTCCGTAGATAGACAGTAACATATCTTTAACATTATGACGAGCAGAGCGCGCTCGACGAGGCGCTGCGGCTCTCGCTGCTGGACCAGTAACAGGTCCGTACATAGACAGTAACATAGCTTTAACATTATGACGAGCAGAGCGCGCTCGACGAGGCGCTGCGGCTCTCGCTGCTGGACCAGTAACAGGTCCGTACATAGACAGTAACATAGCTTTAACATTATGACGAGCAGAGCGCGCTCGACGAGGCGCTGCGGCTCTCGCTGCTGGACCAGTAACAGGTCCGTAGATAGACAGTAACATAGCTTTAACATTATGACGAGCAGAGCGCGCTCGACGAGGCGCTGCGGCTCTCGCTGCTGGACCAGTAACAGGTCCGTACATAGACAGTAACATAGCTTTAACATTATGACGAGCAGAGCGCGCTCGACGAGGCGCTGCGGCTCTCGCTGCTGGACCAGTAACAGGTCCGTAGATAGACAGTAACATAGCTTTAACATTATGACGAGCAGAGCGCGCTCGACGAGGCGCTGCGGCTCTCGCTGCTGGACCAGTAACAGGTCCGTAGATAGACAGTAACATAGCTTTAACATTATGACGAGCAGAGCGCGCTCGACGAGGCGCTGCGGCTCTCGCTGCTGGACCAGTAACAGGTCCGTAGATAGACAGTAACATAGCTTTAACATTATGACGAGCAGAGCGCGCTCGACGAGGCGCTGCGGCTCTCGCTGCTGGACCAGTAACAGGTCCGTAGATAAACAGTAACATAGCTTTAACATTATGACGAGCAGAGCGCGCTCGACGAGGCGCTGCGGCTCTCGCTGCTGGACCAGTAACAGGTCCGTAGATAGACAGTAACATAGCTTTAACATTATGACGAGCAGAGCGCGCTCGACGAGGCGCTGCGGCTCTCGCTGCTGGACCAGTAACAGGTCCGTAGATAGACAGTAACATAGCTTTAACATTATGACGAGCAGAGCGCGCTCGACGAGGCGCTGCGGCTCTCGCTGCTGGACCAGTAACAGGTCCGTAGATAGACAGTAACATAGCTTTAACATTATGACGAGCAGAGCGCGCTCGACGAGGCGCTGCGGCTCTCGCTGCTGGACCAGTAACAGGTCCGTAGATAAACAGTAACATAGCTTTAACATTATGACGAGCAGAGCGCGCTCGACGAGGCGCTGCGGCTCTCGCTGCTGGACCAGTAACAGGTCCGTAGATAGACAGTAACATAGCTTTAACATTATGACGAGCAGAGCGCGCTCGACGAGGCGCTGCGGCTCTCGCTGCTGGACCAGTAACAGGTCCGTAGATAGACAGTAACATAGCTTTAACATTATGACGAGCAGAGCGCGCTCGACGAGGCGCTGCGGCTCTCGCTGCTGGACCAGTAACAGGTCCGTACATAGACAGTAACATAGCTTTAACATTATGACGAGCAGAGCGCGCTCGACGAGGCGCTGCGGCTCTCGCTGCTGGACCAGTAACAGGTCCGTAGATAGACAGTAACATAGCTTTAACATTATGACGAGCAGAGCGCGCTCGACGAGGCGCTGCGGCTCTCGCTGCTGGACCAGTAACAGGTCCGTACATAGACAGTAACATAGCTTTAACATTATGACGAGCAGAGCGCGCTCGACGAGGCGCTGCGGCTCTCGCTGCTGGACCAGTAACAGGTCCGTAGATAGACAGTAACATAGCTTTAACATTATGACGAGCAGAGCGCGCTCGACGAGGCGCTGCGGCTCTCGCTGCTGGACCAGTAACAGGTCCGTAGATAGACAGTAACATAGCTTTAACATTATGACGAGCAGAGCGCGCTCGACGAGGCGCTGCGGCTCTCGCTGCTGGACCAGTAACAGGTCCGTAGATAGACAGTAACATAGCTTTAACATTATGACGAGCAGAGCGCGCTCGACGAGGCGCTGCGGCTCTCGCTGCTGGACCAGTAACAGGTCCGTAGATAAACAGTAACATAGCTTTAACATTATGACGAGCAGAGCGCGCTCGACGAGGCGCTGCGGCTCTCGCTGCTGGACCAGTAACAGGTCCGTAGATAGACAGTAACATAGCTTTAACATTATGACGAGCAGAGCGCGCTCGACGAGGCGCTGCGGCTCTCGCTGCTGGACCAGTAACAGGTCCGTAGATAGACAGTAACATAGCTTTAACATTATGACGAGCAGAGCGCGCTCGACGAGGCGCTGCGGCTCTCGCTGCTGGACCAGTAACAGGTCCGTAGATAGACAGTAACATAGCTTTAACATTATGACGAGCAGAGCGCGCTCGACGAGGCGCTGCGGCTCTCGCTGCTGGACCAGTAACAGGTCCGTAGATAAACAGTAACATAGCTTTAACATTATGACGAGCAGAGCGCGCTCGACGAGGCGCTGCGGCTCTCGCTGCTGGACCAGTAACAGGTCCGTAGATAGACAGTAACATAGCTTTAACATTATGACGAGCAGAGCGCGCTCGACGAGGCGCTGCGGCTCTCGCTGCTGGACCAGTAACAGGTCCGTAGATAGACAGTAACATAGCTTTAACATTATGACGAGCAGAGCGCGCTCGACGAGGCGCTGCGGCTCTCGCTGCTGGACCAGTAACAGGTCCGTAGATAGACAGTAACATAGCTTTAACATTATGACGAGCAGAGCGCGCTCGACGAGGCGCTGCGGCTCTCGCTGCTGGACCAGTAACAGGTCCGTAGATAGACAGTAACATAGCTTTAACATTATGACGAGCAGAGCGCGCTCGACGAGGTGCTGCGGCTCTCGCTGCTGGACCAGTAACAGGTCCGTAGATAGACAGTAACATATCTTTAACATTATGACGAGCAGAGCGCGCTCGACGAGGCGCTGCGGCTCTCGCTGCTGGACCAGTAACAGGTCGGTAGATAGACAGTAACATAGCTTTAACATTATGACGAGCAGAGCGCGCTCGACGAGGTGCTGCGGCTCTCGCTGCTGGACCAGTAACAGGTCGGTAGATAGTAACAGCCTATAATCATCCCACTGCAGGGAAAAGGCCTCCATCATTGAATTCAAGTTACCACAGCAATGATGCGTGTACTGGCATAATCACCACGCTTGCCAAAATGCGGGTTGGTGATCACACACCCGAGCAACGTTCGAAAATTCGAAACTTTTTTTTTTTTGTTCCCGACCCGGGATCGAACCTGGGACCCCGAGATCTGGCCCGGTATTTAAACCACTAGAACAACGGGGCGTCGGTAGATATACAGGATGAATTTTTAACGACTTTCCAAAAATTTTGTAGGCGTTCAGTATCGTATTTAGAGCACATTTATGAAGTGAAAAATGTAAATCAATTTTTCACCCGAAAATATTTTTCGCAATATAGTTTTAAATTTTTACAGTTTTAGGCCTGTTTAGGTATAAAGGGAAAATCAAAAACTTATGGTTAGTATTGTAATGAATGAATGGTGCATTACGTAAAAACAGTGTTGCTAGGCGGCCGTATCAAAAATTTTAGTTTTATGGAGGACATTTTCTAAGTACTTTATCTTGACATTTTTATACCAAAAGAAAAAATACCTCTTTTGTTTTTTGTCTCGTAGATTCATATATTAAAATTTGGAAGGTGGTTAAAATTTCACCCTGTAGAGCTAAGTGCTGCCCCCAATTGATTTAATTTTATCACTTCTAAAGAAAATCAATTCTTAAAAAACTAGAACAGTATCATTTTAGCAAATTATCTCTAGTATTTATTGAATATACTCGTGATATTTTTTTTAAGAGGGTACTAAAAACCTTGCCACGTAATCCACGTATCACTAGAAGGTTCAAAAGGTTGCTAAAAAGATTACATTATAAATGGACAGACCAGTAACATAGTCTGTTAAGATTTAACTTTCAGTTTTGGTTGTATGCCGATTAAAGCTTTCTTAATGCATACAGAATAAGGCATGCCTACAAAATAAGGCAACACATTGCTGACTCTAGAAGTCATTTTTGCTCATCTCCATGAACTACACAATATTGTGCAAATAAATCTTTGACTTTTAAATGACGCCCACTAAGCGGAGCAGCACTGAGACGTCAGGACAAAAAGTGTCAAGAGTGCTCATTTTTTTGTGTCTGCTCTTTTATTTCATTAAAGAAGTACCATTAATATTCTCTTATAATAGCAATGCCACAAGACGATCAGTAGAACTGTGAAGGAACTACGTTCAGACAGCGAGACCCTTTGGGTTCATCCCAAAATGTCCAGACGGTGCAAACGTCCATATACCAGAATGTCCAACCTATTTCCAAAGTGACGCTAACTAGTGGCGTAAATTTTCATAAAAACCTGAGAAAAGTTTGAAGTCATCTGGTGTTAGTGAAGATGCGTCATCCGTCAACTATGACGTCCTCAAGGTCAACATGTTTGGAATACTATTCTGGGTCGTCGTTATAACTGGTACTTTCCAATAAGTAACAGTTTGAAAGTAATGTAGCAATTATTTACCTTATAAAGAATCTATTTGTGGTGTTGTAATTTTGAAGCACACGTCTGAACTTTAATGTCCAATATTTTATGATTTCTTTTTGTGTCTCCTAAGTCTGATAACTGGCTTTTATAATGTATAAAACTTAGCGCTACATTGCATTGAATGCAATTATTTGAAAGTAATATAGTATTTGCCTTATCATCGAACATTTCGACCTAATGCCCGAATCATGGTCGCGAGCAGACACTAAACCCAATTTACCTTTAAACAATTGAATTAAATCCTAAAGAAAGTTTTGAAATGTAAATTAAGTTTTTTTTTAAATCAAACTTATCCCTCTTTAAAGTAACTCATACTTGTCAACAAATGAATGTTTAGGTAACAATTGTTTTGTTTTCCAGATCTCAATGACAGTATAAGCGTCCACCAAATGAAGACTTACGCCTAAACTTACTTATACATAGTTAATTATACATTAGCGACCCTTTATATTTATTCAACGTTATATGATAATGTGACTTAGTATTGATATACGAGTGAGATCCTTATTACGAAGTGATAGAGTTTATATTCGATTGTCGGGAGACCTAAGTTGATTATGTTCGAGATTGATCGATCATTCAAATGTCAAATGATTCAATGTCAATTGGTTCAATGAAGTGAATTAATTCTAATTTGATAATGTTTGTGTTTAAAGGTCATTTTAATGTATTTTCCTGAATGTTATGTGTATAACGGTTTTAAAATGTTGATTTAATTGAAAAATAACATTCTTTATACTGACAAACAAACTGACAAAGTTATTATTAGTTTTGGTTCAAAATTATCTATTTTAGCTTCATTGTATTTAACTAGCTAAAAAGACCATATAATCATAATGTTATTGATTATAGTATTTAATTCACCTTATGTTTGTTTAAGTACTATGTTATCTATTTTAGAAAGAACGATTATTAACTATTGATTTTATGATTTTCGTTCTAACTTTTCTTAAAATATGTATTATCGGCTAAATTACGCTAACTTGAGAACCTCTAAAGCCTGCCCTTAAACAAGAGCCTTGTCTGCTGAGGAGGTATTCCCTTCATGAATTATTGTATCCTCCTTTAATTTGACACGGACAACACGAGTAAGCGAAGTAAATACAATATGTTATAAAAACCCTGTCAGATCCGAAAGGGTCATAAAGTTGCTATATTAACATAACCAAAATAAGTATCAAAATTACGTAATTTATGAATACAACTTTTTTATCGATTTTTAAAGTCAACAGGTTTATCACCCATTTACCCTACAACGGGGAAATTTTCAAAATGTGTTAACACTCCCCGTCTCGCGGCTCTATTGTCGGCATTGACGCAAGCAAACTACTCGCTTTTCGGCACCGCAATAAACATAGGCGGCGCCTTTGACATAGCGTAAAGGTAGCCGCCCGCTTTGATTCAACTCGCCGCGCGGCACGTGTCGGTGGATATATCCTGATCATGCATTATTATTTATTATTACGACAGGTCAGTTTCGC